>OY743146.1:14287818-16787818 GCA_963555695.1 Dasypolia templi | reverse complement strand
GATCAGCCATTGCCCCCCTCGCCATATTTGAGGGAAGGAGGCAACCCGATCCCCGACGCTACCGCAAGCAGTGACATCTACGGGAGCATGACGAACTCGCTGCCGGTTGCTCAGGCAAGAATAATTTAAGATCAATTGTCGAGGTCGCTAGCTAACCACTTATTGCAATACAACTCATTGAAAAACATTGTAATGAGCGGATCATGTCAATAATAAATGAAGGTAACTTAAACTAATTGACTTATACAGTCAAATAAAATTAAAATAAATATACGAACTCGTATACCCTGTCAGTATGTAACCCAATTCTGGAGAAAGAACATAAACATTGTCTTGAGTTAATTACAGTGACCAGCTATTCCTATCGTTTAAGTAGTCGTTAATTGAATAATATGCCTTTGAACAAAGGTTGGATTTTACTTGAGCTTTAAACGCATTAAAAGGCAAATCTAGCAAAGAAGAGGGTAGCTTGTTATAAAAGGTTATGCCTAGCCCAACAAATGAGTTATGAACCTTATGAAGCCGGTGAAAGGGAGCACGTAGTTTGTTCTTATTTCTAGTATTAACATTGTGAAAATCACTGTTTTTAGTGTATAAGTGTATATTTTGCCTAATGTATAAGATGTTGGCGAAGATGAATTGTGATGCTACCGTAAGAATACCAATATCTTTAAAAAAATCTCTAAGAGAAACTCTGGCTCCTAGTTGATAAATTGCTCGGACAGCTCGTTTTTGAAGGACGAATATATTTTGAATATCAGCAGCTTTGCCCCACAGCAGAATACCGTAGGACATAACGCTGTGGAAATAACTAAAATAGACTAACCGTGCTGTATCAACGTCAGTGTATTGTCTTACTTTCCTGACAGCGTAGGCGGCTGAACTGAGCATCCCCGCTAGGCTTGATATATGTGGGCCCCACTGAAGTTTGGCATCTACTGTTATGCCCAAAAAAACTGCCGAGTCTACTGTATCAAGCAGCTCTTTATCTAAGACGATGTTGGGTCCTAGATTTCTAACATTCAGTAAGACGAACTTTACACATTTAGTTTTCTTAGCATTGAGAACTAGGTTATTTGACGTAAACCAATCCGTAACCATTGAGAGTGCACTGTTTACGTCGTCAAACTCTTGTCTATTCCTGTCTACTTTAAAAATAAGAGAGGTATCATCTGCAAACAGTACAACGTCACAGATATCATTTAAATAAAAAAAGATATATTAAATAAAATAAAATACTATAGAACATTTATTTTTATTTTCGCAAAACTCTCTGAGTGTCCCCATCTGCACTTTTTGATTATGAGTTGAGATTGATTATTATTAAAAAATATAAAAATATATTAATTTCAATCTGATCAGCTGCCATTTCTTAGTACCTATATTTTTACATTTTGGTTTTAAAATTGAATAAGTTTTTAAACAGTTGAAAAACTTGATTTCAGTTCTAAAATGGCATTCGGCTGCTTCATAGTAAGAAGGTAGCTCTTCTCTTTCTCTCAAAATGACTGACTAGTGAAAAGTATTGAAATTGATAAATAATCAGCCTAAAATGTTTTCTTTTTAGTTTGTTTTGAAAACTGGCTCTTTAACAGGTATCCACATCTCCCTTAGATGTGGAGACCCGTAAAAGAGACACTTTTATTGATACCTTTAGAACATCTTTATGATGATGATGGCAGTAAAATGAAGGTCAGTCTCAAAGGAAACAGAAACAAAACATTCAATCAAATTTTACAAAAGGCATTTGTTTAAAAACTTTAAACAAATGCCTGTAAATGTGCATGCAAATGT
This sequence comes from Dasypolia templi, assembly GCA_963555695.1. Lineage (NCBI taxonomy): Eukaryota > Metazoa > Arthropoda > Insecta > Lepidoptera > Noctuidae > Dasypolia > Dasypolia templi. Next base: position 16,786,024 of record OY743146.1, on the reverse strand, counting down.
TTTTATTTGAATGTTTTCTGAGGATAAAATGAGTTTCATTAATTTTTTATTTAATTGAATAGTAAATAGCATCCCCTTTTTTGTTTCTATTATAAAAGAACCATACTTGTTACAAACTGAACATGAAGGTTACATTATGGCAAACATTAAATTCATAAAAGTGAAATTTGATGAAGTTATAATTATGATCTACAGATATTTAGGAGAAACGTTTACTAACTCATTGTAATGTTACAAACTCCTAAAATGCAATTACAAATAAAACTGATATACGAAATACTGTACAGTGTAAGTACACCTGTATCTCCAAATCTATGTTCCAAAAACTTGTGACTCATCCGATCATAGCAATCGTAGACATTTGCTACGCCACTTGCTACGCTTTCGTAGACATGACATAATCACTACGTCACTTCCGTTGTAGCAGCAGTCTGTGACACCGTGACATATTTGTTATATTTCAGTATATTTAAAATTACTGGCCACCTTTATTTTGTAATCTTTTTGTTCTAAGTTTTTTTTTTATATGAAATCCTAGATTTGAAATAAAACAGGATTAAAACCGCATAACATTTAGGACTTGAAGGGATACCATCCTTATTCTAATAATTATATTAGTAGATTAATGTTTTGAAATTGTTTTTTTTTCTCTACTTTTAATAATGTCCTACGTCTTAGTGTTAATTAGATACTTTGCAATTATTTGTTTTATAGTACATTGATACTCGTATATCCTGATAATCTTAACCCTAAGTTTAGGTAGTATTTTGCTTTGCCTTGAGTCTCACTAGTTTTATTATAACTTTACGTGTTATCACTTATCTCTGTCAATGTTTAATTTCGCTTGCATTTGTTGACTGTGAATTCTGGTTAACCATATTTAGAAATAAATAAGTTTAATTAATGTTAAATTACAATAACGAAATTTGGTATTGAAATAATGAGTTTTGATTTTTAATACTGACATTGATTTTGCAGCTCGGTTCGGCAACACATGCAGGTACCTACTTACGTTTAAATAAGCAACGTTATATGCTACTTGACAGTAGAAAAATACCTTTTGTATTATAGAATGGTTCTGAGCTAAATCTATTAAAAATTATCTTAATTTTTATTTGCCATAATCTTGTTTTTTTTTTCATAATTTGGTTTTGAATAAAATTGGTAACGTGGCAATGAATGCGAATCAAAGCGCGACACGTCAAACCTTACAGACGACTGTTTCAAATTGTAAGTATTTAGAAAACACACCTTATGCGTCAGTCTTGAAATTGAAAGGAACAACACTGATCGGCAGTGTGTCCTCCCTCTCGCACAATATGGCAGTATTCATTATTATTCTACTAAAGTAGTAGTATCATTAACATAATCAGCCTACAATGTTCCCAATGCTGGGACACAGCCCTCCTCTCGGTGGGAGCGAGTGGGCCATAATCCACCATGCGGTGGGTTCCCAATGTGGGTTGGCAGATGTCACATGTCTTCGACTTTTTGGTTCTAGGGCATGCCGGTTTTCTCAGGATGTTTTCCTTTAACGTTTTGAGAGCGGTTGTGAAATATTTAACTCAAAGTAAAGTGCCTGCTGCAGTTCGAACACACGAACTACAACTCGTAAGTCGCAACCGTTACCACTTAGTCAACAGTGTCACCACTGCTTTCAAATAAGTAGTGTTTGTGTAGGAGAGTTCAAAATGAAGCAATGGAAATCGTCTACATATGATTGAGAAAATAAATATTAACATAAATAATTATATGTCTTTTTAAAATATGATAATATAAAACGATATTAATTGAGACTACCGCACAATATAATATTCCGACCAACATAATAAATGAAGTTTGTATGCGAGAAATTCTTTTAAAACGGTACCTATCTATACCCAAAGCTTAAACCCGTCGAAATACTTTTGAGGTTGCCACCAAGCAAGATGCATTTTAACTAATAAAAAGAGTTTTCGAAGTTTTAATGGAATCGTTTCAATTGTGAATTTAAAGTAAGTTAGATTTTTATTTGTGCCATGCCCATAGCAAACTTATTTATCATTAAAAAATTAAATAATATGTTTAAAAGAATCAGGCAACGGATCCTCCAATGAAAAGTTGTTATCCACAACGGTATGTACCGACTGTCCTGATCTACATATCTACCGAGTTATTATTGTGGCAATATGGCCATGAAAACATACTTAAACATACTTATTATTTACTTACTACACTTACTTATAAAACTTTATGTTGGTACCTACCTAGTTGTGCTAATTTGTGGTAAGTAATTAATTCTACTAGGATGAACTTGATCTTACATCAACTGATAATTTGCCTAATATATCGACCTACACTTGCAGAATTTAATTTATAACTTCTGCATTAGTAACTATGTAATGTAATGAAGTTATAAGTGAACGCTGCGGCCACTCCAACCGTCAATTTTTTTTTGTTATAAATATGACGCTTCATTTCAACTAAAATACCTACTCGTACAACGACGACGAGCATTGGTGGCCCAATGGTAACGGTCCCGACTTACGAGTTGTAGGTCGTGAGTTCGAACCCAAGCAGGCGCTTTACTTTGTGTAAATAATTAAACACCACTGCTCTCAAAACGGTGAAGGAAAACATCGTGAGGAAACCGGCATGTCCTAGAACCAAAAATTCTAAGACATGTGACATCTACCAACCCGCACTGAGCCCGCGTGGTGGATACCATACTTATTCTAATAATTATCTTAGTAGATTAATGTTTTGAAATTGTTTTTTTTTCTCTACTTTTAATAATGTCCTACGTGTTAGTGTTAATTAGATACTTTGCAATTATTTGTTTTATAGTACATTGATACTCGTATAACCTGATAATCTTAACCCTAAGTTTAGGTAGTATTTTGCTTTGCCTTGAGTCTCACTAGTTTTATTATAACTTTACGTGTTATCACTTATCGCAGTCAATGTTTAATTTCACTTGCATTTGGTGACTGTGAATTCAAAAATTCGAAGACATGTGACATCTACCAACCCGCACTGAGCCCGCGTGGTGGATTACGGCTCACTACCTCTCATAGAGAGGAGGCCTGTGTCCCAGCAGTGGGAACGTTATAGGCTGATTATGCTTATGCAACGAAGTAAGGAAATAATAAATAGGTACAGTTACTGGTCACAGATATCGTTTCGTACAAAAAAAAGGTTATGTCATTTAAATTTCTGTAACCATTGCTATGATCTAATTAGCAACAAAATAATGTCAACGTCGTTTGCAATATTTCAGCCCAATAATTCGATTGATTGTAGCGTCAGTAATTTTGAATTACAAAATATTGAAGAAACAACGAAAACCTATGAAATTAAACCCACAACTGTTTATTACTCAGTTGAAAAGACACGAGGGAAAGGGTTTGTAATGCCATTAACATGCCGATAGGCGATGGGTTGCCAACATATCACTATATTTCAATAGGTATCTCAACTATTAACCCACTCCATTTGTATCGGACGAGGTTGGGAGTGTTTTGGCAACAATCGAAACACTACATGTCATATTATGAGATGGTAAATTAGGTGTGGGTTGTCTAAACTCTTAGTAGGTACTACAACATCGCACTTAGTCACTGTTTTAAAGTATCACACTCATAAAACATTGTCATTAAACGGATTTCGTCCGTAATATTGTGAAAATAGGTTCCCGATATTTCGACATTATTACAAACGCCTGTTGACTAACCTAACAAAGTTCTCTTGGTTCGCACGGAGATTAAAAATACCTGATCATAATCTGGACACTAGGCTACCGGATACCGAAGCCGACACATGGATTGGATTAGCCTTCTTATGTGAAGCAACTAACTAAATTTACCTCCGTGTAGTTAGTGGTATGGTACATACTAGAAAATATGATCAAAAACTCTAAACATTGTTTATTTTTTAGACTTTGCTGGCGATCCGCGTGCGCGTTATCGAGACCTAACATTATGCCAAAATTTTTATTCCTACATTGCACTCATTTTGAGAAAAACCTCTGTGACAGATGCACACAAAAGTGATCCTATTAACGTCCGTTTTTCTTTCAAGGTCGGAATTGAAGATCAAATCGAGCCGGAGATAGTAAGTTTTGTCTTATCTGTATCGTCGATCGGTCTCTAGTCTATCAAAGTTAAGCGTAAACCGGTAATGTCTGTCTAATTGAATATCTTCTATCTTATGTTCCTAAATGAAACTATGCCAATTATAGGTATATATTGCGCTGACGAACTATTAATTTGATATGTTACAGATATATTTTAATCTAATATGATGTATTGCCGAAACATAAAATAAAACCATTTTGAAACTATGTTATCATCATTTGCCTAGCCTTTACCGAGCTACGTTGGGGTCTTCTAGTCTTGCTACTTTCAATTAAATGTAGAAGGATTAATGAATTAAGTCATCTGATGAACCATAATGATTAAATACCTATTAATATGTCGTCATAAAAAAAAACTGTAGGCTTAAGGAATAATATCGTATGAATGATTACTGAAGATACGACTATTTTATTTTATTGGCAATACTGCAAAATATGACCGAGTATTGTGAACACCTACGTAGACAGAGGTGGATACATTTTACGAGGCAGCCTTTCAAATTTCTTCGCTTATACGAGTAGATATAAATATGTGTGAGTTGCAGGTCTGGCTACTAGTATCGATTTCCGCAAGGCTAAGCTCAGATGTCCCTCATTTCACTCTTGTGCTCAACTAAAACCTCACTAGGTACTGCAACGATTTAGGGTACACTCTCTCGCTCTCTGCATTGGTTTCGTAATCAACTCCAATTACAAATTTAGTTACGGGATTAAAGATGTAGTCAGCTACTGAATATTTTGTAGTCTAACTACCAACTACTAGAATACTATAAGGTATTTAAATCTACATGGTTCTACATTTCTGTTCAAATTCCTACAGCGAAACTAAATCATCAACATATAATCAGATTCATATCAATTGCTAACGGTTAAGTTTAATAACAATACAGTATGGCACCTACATAGTCATTCTCGATCACGATCGGTGTTCATCAATGATCGAGATCCAGATTAATTATGGACACCTTTAGAGTTGTTTTATATAATCATTAGAAACGCGATAAGCAATTGATTTTACAGAAATTGTCAAATTCAATTTACAGAAATAGTTTCTGAGGACAATTCAAGTTAACGCTGCATTTATTTTAGAATAAATTATTTTAAATGAGTTATACTTATTTCAGTGCGATTCCAACACAATAATTAAATTAAGCGAGAAGTTTATAAAATAAACCCAAATCCGAAAGCCAATAAAGGTATGTAAAAATAACTTGAAAACATTGTTTTTAATCAATGCTTTCTATTAGATAAATCTTTACTTAATTTCAAAGTATTAAACCATGTTTAGAAATCATTTTTTTTTCAGACCACCAGCTTGCAATCAAAAACACATTTAAGTCAAGGGAAAGTGATTTCACTTTTAAAATTGGGATTTATCAATAACTTGCGATCCTCAATCTCACATTACTTCAACGAAGTGCAAGTCCGTATTTGATGAAGACTGATTAGTTTTGGTCATCCTCAATTACATTTTAGAGACAACCACTGGCCATTTACAAATTTTATTTTTATAAAAGCAACTTATTCCAAGGCATTATTTTGGTACTAGCTGCTCCCCGCAGTTTCGCCCGCATAAATCTTGATCCCGTGGGAGTATCGGGCACTCTATGTGTTAATCCAGGTTATAAACTATCTGTGTGCCAAATTTCATCCAAATCCGTTCAGTAGTTTTTGCGTGAAAGAGTAACAAACATCGTTTATAATATTAGTAGGATTTATCTTTATAGACTAAACAAAAACTATGAAGCATGGTTTTCATTAGTGTCAAGTGTCATGTTGGTTTTGTTATGACTGACCATTGTATGCTTGATTAGTCACGTCATAAGGCTTTAATTTCACTAAATGAATGCAAATAATTGTGAGATGTACGTCAAGTAAGTCAAGACTAGCATTATTATGCACTTGTTCAGTACATATTTGTATCTAAAGGTGTCCCTTTAACCATATATGTTTTGTGCAATCTTTTCGGAAAATGGCATATTAATTTAACTAAAATTATACACATTTTTGAACAAAACAAAACAAGACGTCGTCGCAGTTGTAATTATTTTAGGGGGTCAGCTCATTAAGCTCTATATTTCAATTCAGAAATCTGATTATAATACTGTGTCGGTGTCTGTGGTATGTTATCTATCTTCTTGAGTAGAAAATACTATTACGACTGTGATTGTTTTAGAGATAATAACGCGTAGCGCCTTTGCCTGTTTCAAAAGCACAGTGCAGTGGGTCCAGTGGTAAGATTAGTAGATGAGTGTATAGTGTAAGTGTGTGTGTTTCCGCGCTTTTTTATGGAATTTATATGAATCACCTTCCGGTGTGCCATATTTTTCACGATTATAGCTGGTATACAGGTTGTCCCAAAAGTTGACGTTAAGCTACTATCAGGTGATAGTAGACAACAGAAAAATATATTAAAACATCTTTGCTATGTATTTTAAAAATTACGGGCATTTAAAAAACGAGAAAATCCTGTAAAATATGTGTCGTTCTTTTAACTCCTGTTTTTTTTCTGTCAACTATTATGACCCGACATATCACCCGACCCGGATTGATGTCCACTTACGGGACACCCTGTAAAACTGAAAATCTCAGAATTGTGATAGTCTTTATTTAAACTGAAATAATTTGCCATAAGCTACTATTTTAAATAAACTGTGCTCGTAAGTTGCTGTTGCTTTTGTTTTACGTCATCAACATTTGTTGTTGTTTGTTTGCTCATCAACAAAAAATAAAAAAAAGAATTGTTTATTTGTGTGAAAAAAAAATTACAGATAAAAATAAAAATATAATAACAATTATTATTAAGTCCCACTAACTTGAAGAGTCACTAAACACAGTGATCCTACGTAATTAAAATATCGTTATTTCGTCTGTTGTTGACGGATACAAAATTTTGATTTAAAAATATATTTACCAGTAATCGTACTGAATAAGCTGTTGAGAAAGTACGGTTAAAATATATAACGAAACAAAAACAAATGTAATTCACTATCCAGTTATGAATTAACCGAGTCATTGATAACTGCTTGTGGTGCCCTCTACCTCCGAAAACATAAACAATATGACATCCGTTACATCGTTAACTGGCAGATGGCGTATTAAAAATATCTGAAACGAAAAAGAACAAACCTGTAAATCTTATCTCGAATGTTAATGATTCTAGATAATTGACTGAAAGTTTTGTTCAGGGAGACTATGTACCTCTTTCAGTGTAAGTTCTTCATTTAGTTCGCCACAGAGTACATCTAAGTCTAATTATCAAGAGTGAAGCGCAGCCAAAGCTTCGAGAACTTCAAGACCTTTGCCAACCAATTCCGTAAGTGAAATGGCAGTATTACTTGAAAACATTTTCAATTGCACAATGTCTTAGTAACGTAATATCAATGTAATTGGTATTATTCAATACAGTGTTAAATTAAACGAAACGTTTTATCAATAGCTATGGGTGTTATTTTTGTTTAATTGTTACTAATAACGTTAATATGTTGTCAAATAAAATTATTGTTAAAAACCTCAATTAAAACAAAAAAGCTTCGACGAACAAATTATGTTACTGCATTTACAAAAAACGAAATCTACTTTTATATTTGACGTTTACCTATTAGGTAAAACTACATTAAAGATGATAAACCAGTAATCGTTTAGCCCAATGAGCTTACCATGACAGTAGCCAGTGCAACAAGTCGTGATGTACTTCAAACCCATTAGGTAGCTACCACAAACGATGTTCCTATTCCCCTCTGACCAGTAAATAGATAGTTGGTTGCAATAATATATAGATCGATATTATGTTAGCAATCTCGATGCTCTCAACGTTTTCACCGCTGCATTTTAACTCCAAATGACGTTGCAACCATAGCTATATTACAACGTGTTCCACTTGAAGTAACAGATCAAGTGGTTGAGTTACTGCTGCTTAAACATTTGTAAAAATAATGAATACATTCATCTAAATTCAAGGCCATCGATGCTGCTGGAATAAATAAAACTACAATGAAGATGGATGATGGTATGCACGAGGCAGTCACCAGATGACTCGTTCTGGGAAGCTCGAAGATATAAAATGCAGTAAATGATGCTTCTAATCACTAAAAAGCTTAATGTTAACACTACATACGCTTGTCAGGATCGATCACATCTAACTTACCGTAAGATCATATCAATCGGAACTATTATCCAACTATCAATACTGTGTATGATCTGACTGCTGGTCTATGTGATACACATTGCTGCTGACAAACCAGTCGAACAGATATTATTACCCGCTTAGTTGTTTAATGTTACACAACTTCGGATATCATGAGACCTAGAACGAAATGTCGTGTAGTTATCTCTTTTGCTCCTAAAAGTCCGAAATTAAATTGATCTTTTTACTTAATTTTGATACTTTGTTTTTTTGTAAACGTACTACGTGTCTGTAACTCGACAATAATTTTAAGGGTCTGTTACATGGTCTGAATCTCGTTACAAAAAAAATAACATCAAAACTCCTATACATTTAATTTACCTACTACGCTTTAACATAAGAAACTGTTTTAACCCCGTCATCTATTTAAAAAAGCAATCATTTACGTTAATTATGATTTAAATTAGCGGCCAATTTTCTGTAACATGAACTACCAACGCCTTAGAAAAATTAAATAACCGAGATTTTGCAAAGCGATAACTCATTTGAGAATGACACCGATGCATCCGGCCTTTAAGGGCGGTGTCGAGTGTTTACGGCAATTACAAATTAGGATAAAAACTAGGGGACGTACATAAGCGTGTGCACAATCTCGTTATGCACCTCATTCACTTTTAATGCTCAGAACCAGAGCGCAAAAATGGGAAACGTCAAGTGATTAGCACTGATGTCGTTTGGGCGCGGCGTGCGTGATGGCCCGGTCGGAGCGCGGCGCGGCACACACTAGGGCGGGCGGCGGACACGGCAGCGTTACGTCAGCGCGGGGCCGCGGCAGGGCGAGGAAGGAGGGGAGCCCCGCACTACTGCATCCTCCGGGCGCCCATCTTCGCCCGGCTTCGCTGAAAAACGTGACATCTCTGCTCCGCGCCGACCGCACCCCGCGTGCCCCTCTTGCCCCCGGGCCCCCGCACCGCTCCATCTCTTTCCAAGGATCTTACCATCACTCACTCGTGGTCATTTTGTGTGAAAACTCATTACGTAGATGCAATTACGGGTATGGTTTCCAATATTAGTTTATTTACATAGAACGATTGAATTTCTCAATTTACACAAAAGTAAGGTAGGGAAAAAAGTTTACTTTATTCATTAAAAAAGTTCTATGATTGGTAAAATCAGTGTCAGAATTAGTTGTTATTGTAACACTAGTTTTTGGTAACTTACGTAGAGTATAGCTTTCTTTTTCATTCATGGAGAGAAAAGTATTCTGTCAAAAAGCCTAAATTTCTACTGCTTTGTATGGGCCTCTCATAATATTACTTGGCCTGTAATTATTGCTAGTACTTAATGGGGTATGCAAAAAAATTACAACGTTTTTTTATGATTTATTTCTCTTTGAATAATAATAAAAAACAAAATTTAAACTCTAAGAAAGAAATTCGGCATTCAGCAAAGATATAATTATGGAAAAAAATGCTAGAATTTATAAATGTTAATTAACTTATCAATAAACTCTATTTAACGTAATTAATTTATGAGGTAGATGTTTGCAAAGTCTTTCGTTAAAATCTTATAAATTAAAACTACATTACAACTACTGCTATATAAAATGAAATGCAAAAAGACCCGTAATGTATAATATCTCTAAACCGATCTGCCTCTACCGTGATGTCACATGACTAAACTTACTTACTACTTAATATTTTGTTATTTACTTGTTCAGTGAGCTATTTAAAGTCAAGATGTAATTTAAAATTTCAGGTTCACTTATTCCCAATAGGAATAAGTAGGTCAAGTTTAACACGCATGCTAGTGTTCCAACTGCCTGTAGAATTTGATAACCTTCATTTTTATTACGTTTTACAATGTACAGCCAACATCAATTTTATGTAAGTGACAAAAGTTATACAAGTTCTTCAGTGAAAGCTTGACAATTATTGTTTTCTTGCTGAAAAAAACAATTTGTAAATGTTAGAGCTAGAATGAGGACTCAAATAGCTCAGTAAGAATTATATATTTGTAAATGTTAATTCTACTGTTGAAAAATAAATTGAAGACAATTGATCGGCTTCTGATATTAACTGTTCCTGAAATACAAATAAAACAACTGTCTTATCAATATAGGTATGAGTACTGAATTTACAATAACACAATTACATTTGTGAATATATTTAAAAGAGAACGCAACCAATTAAATATATCAAACCATTTATATATCAATTTTAAATGTGTAGGGCACCACTGTGAACTGAGCCATTTTGCTGCATTATGTTTTTTTAAACCTGACTTCATTAATAATATTTAAAACAACTCTTTATAATTGTTTTTACAACGTTGAAAGCTTTAGATTCTTAAAACAAAATCAAATCAATCAAATGTATTGGTATCTAACGAAGGCGGACGTTACTCATTTATTATTCCTTAGCTAGATCAATTTTAGGTACATTACCTTGTGTGTGTAGTCTATGAATTTTGTTTCTTAACGACAATCGTAGAAGAAGTATGCAAATTTAATGTTTATAAAAAAAAAATATAAGAAACAGTTTCAGTGGGCCTGTGAGCAATGATCCTAGTAACTAGTTGGCGTTACAACAGTCAGTTTTATAACCTAAAAACAAATACAGTAAAATATCTTAACTAAAATAACTAAGTCATATTCATAAATATTGAGGTAGATTATTACTCCTTATAATTTGAATCTAAACTACCTTAAAAGATTTTGTGTGTAATTAAAAGTCTTAAATTAACATCGTTGGGTAGGTGAACATTCTGCTATAGCAAAAAATTATAAAAATAATTCAGAATTCAACACATTTTCATTATTTCAAATGATGAATTTATGTGAGTTTAGTAATAGGATACTGTTGAAACATGGCTCTAAAAGACAGATTACCCCTTAATTCGATCGATTGTTTAAATAGAATAAATAATGGCCGTACACATACAAATTAAGAATAGTGAAAATCAAGGAAAATAAAAGGACAATGTTTTTCACTATTCTTAATTTTTGTCAGCTTTTTATTTGAATTTCTAAACGTAAACAACAATCCATCCTGGGTGTTAATTCGTAGCTTCCTACCATTAGGTGTTCATTTATCTGTTCGTTACTGACAAATGACAGCAGTAAAATGCACTAATTGCGCTCAACATTTGTCGATATATTATTATCTCGTTCCAAGTTTGCATTCGATCAAACTGCAAATGCTAACAATTAACCAACTGTGAATGAAATTGTATGCTTTCATTGCAGGATTAAATACGTATGAACCCACACTATACCCACAACTTGTTCTACTTAATTATGATTAGGCTCTTGAGCACACACAAGTCGCAAATGATTTAAATGGCAACGTTAATCTAAAAATATTCTTAGAAACATTATTTTTGTACTGTTTGTTATCCGTATAAAGTATAGCAGTATAGTATGCTACTGCAAGTAATAGAAATATAATTCGTACTGAATCTACACTTAATTAAAATATTTTTACAATTATTGCAACAATGTTAATTTGACTTTGGCACATTAACTTCAACGTTTACATTGTATTAAGATCTGAAAAAATATTCCAACAAAATTGTTTTTTTTTCCTAAGTTAACTGTCTAATATTATATTAAACACTCATACAGGGTCTCCTAGGGTTTGTACTGTATGCTACGATATAGGTATTACTTATTATTAATTTGTTTTGATCTTTAAGTATTGGTAAGCGTATATTGTAAGCCCTCTCGATTTTCATTTTTTCTCATAGCCAGTTATAATACTTCTAACCTGTCGTAGATTATGAGCTAAAATTAACATAAAGTTTTTTCATAATATAATATAGCAACAAAATAATAATAATATAAACACACACTTAACTTTGGATAAACACCAATATAATTATGTAAAATAATTAAGGTCACTCGAACACATACAATTTGTACTTACGTTACCTTCGCAAGCTTAGGTTTTAGTATTCCTATCATTAAAATTATTATGTAAGAAGTATATATTTTGTATTTGTACTAGAATTATGGATTTGTACCGATCAGTCTTGTACTTATTTGTATAGTTTATCTGTAACTATGTTGAGGTAGATACGTTCTTACAATGTTAAGATTTGCTGATAGCCTGTTAATTCCATTAAGTCGTTTTAATTTGGAATAGAGTATGTAGGCGGAAATAAGCTTTGGGTAAACTTATGAAACGTTGTAAAATAGTCAAAGTAAAAATGAAGAAATGCCGTTAGAAAGTCCACAAGTTTCGTCGGGTTTTGGAATACATTATGTGTGTCGACGGAGTTACGAGTGAGGCGGGCTGTCCTGCTGCCCTCCCTGAGAGCTGCTCGAACTACTCTTGCTTGCATCGTCTTTCTTCTTCTCCACCTATAAATTAAAAGTTTGGTTTATTAATCGTATAGATAATATATAACAACTTGGGTATGAAACATGTTGCCCCTCGGCTAGTCCCAAAGACCTGATTTTTCTCCAAAAACTCATACGCATAAGAGCCGCTGAGGACATGCTAGAACGAGTCCGACCCAACATTCATGAAACACATTTTTACTGGTGACTAGACGTGGGTTTACGAGTTTGACATGCAAACTAGTCAAGAAGCTTCGGAGTGGCGCCTTCCAACTGAACCGAAACCGAAAAAACCATCAAAAGTCAAAGTCATGTTGACTGTTTTCTTTGACTATCGCGGTGTTGTGCACTCGGAATTCTTGCCAGAAGGTCAAACGGTAAATAAAGAATATTATTTGAGCGTTTAAGATAAAGAAGGTTTTGATGATTGGATTATTCGTTGGCGTAAGTGTATCGTTTCTGAAGGAGCATACTTTGATGGCGATAAAATAACTTTGGATGAATAACAAAAATTTTGTGTATAACTGTTCCCGGTATTCTCTTGACAGAGTAGATAATCGAGTACAACGGGAATAGCTTACAACAATCATGTTTAATAGACTAACATAATCAGCAAAGTTAATAGTGGGGTTACGAACCAGGATAATCCGGATATCCTTGAGTATACTCAAGAAACGTAGATAAATAGCAGGGTAATAAAAATATATTTTAACCTTTATTGGACAGTCGGCGATGAGGTGATCCTCGCTCTTGCAGTTGTGACATCTCTTTGGTTGTGGCCCAATGCTGCACTTAGCGGCTATGTGATTGGCGAACTCGCCGCAATTATAGCAACTGGAAAGAACCAAACGTTATCATTATCTTTAGAACATTTGCCATAGCAACCACCATAACCGTCATTCTATCAAAACAACACTTTTTAGTTTATAAAAATCGTGATAAACTTGGACTTTCAATCGTGCCCAAAGATTAATTCGATACTCGAAAATGAATTGTTACATGCAACTAGCTACAAAAATTAAAGCAAAACCAAATGGTACCTAATTTAATAATAAAATAGTAATAATAATTACCAATAACACCGGTAGTTTACCGAAAGTAATAGGACGATTTCAGAATTAGGTAAAATTTTGTGTAAAAACCTCATAAATAAACATTAACTAATGTACTGACAGTATTAGTAATACTTTTATTTACGACGCGCATTTTTCTTAGGCGTATACATGGGGTTTTTAGGGACTATTTTTTGACTTGTTCGGTTTGCCAAACTAACAAAAAAATAAACTACATATTCAACTGTTTCAACTGCCTGACTCTTATCTTATAATCGAATGCCATCGTGTCCTGAAATTGCTGTGGAGCCGCGGATGTAAATAATTAAATATGAAAGATTGTAACATAATAATTTCATAAATTGGATTAGACCATCGAAACCATTTGGATTTTCCATGGATTTTCCTTTCAAGACTGGCCTAAGGTCCCATATTTACCGTTAATATTCATTTATATCTATTTGTTTTTTAATGTAACGACCAACGTTAGACCTGCACATTGTGTCATCCCATAACACGAACTATGTTTAAAAAAAACTAACCAAACTTCTAGTAGGTATTTGACACATTTCTGTACTATTACATTTTAAACCCAATTACATTACGATTTATCCTTATCTATTTAACACTGCTCAAAATAGAATTTTATCTAGCATCTGCCTATAACGTGTAGTAAAAAGTTTTCAACTGTATTTCCAAGAAAGTTAATATGGCTTGGTAGCTTCATAGGCTCGATATTTTCCCATGGTTAGATAATGTGATAACCCTCCGATTAAGTGTTTGACTCGGCAACAAGTAAGCAAGATATAATAAATCTAATATAATATTCATATTTATATGAAATTTGACACCATGTGCACCTTTGAAGTTATTGCAGTTTTACTATGTCATGTTTTATTGTACCTATGCATTCGGTTGTCGTTAACCATTGAATAGAGCAAATAAAAACCTAAAACATCATTGAAATAGTCAAATCGTGTCGCAATCATATGATATTAATTTCAATAGGTTATCGTTTGACTATTACTTCATGAAATTGTTTAATAGTTTGATAACTCGATGTTTGTCTAAAATTATATACGTTTGACATGATTAATTAGAGGAGGGATACCAACTAGATTACAAATCTAGTCGTATGTGTGTTTCTTAGTTAGGTACTAGTAATATTTTAGTAGTTTAAAAAACTTTACCCAACTTCGTTTTTTCGTTCTCTAAAATAACACGTGTACGCTTTTGCTACAACATGATTGCAGTACAAAATAGTAGAGGTTTTATTGGCTTTGGTAAAGTAAGCAGTTTGGAACGGAAATAAGATGAGTTCCGTTACGTATGTCCGTAACGTCATGAAAAAACCAGTCTGCTTTTTCCAGCTCATCATTTACATAATCAGCTACTAACTATTACATTTCCAAATCGACCTTGGGAAATCATGAACCCGCCTACAATTTTGGTAAGACTGTAAAGCTGCAACTCGTATTGAAAGGTTCTATGTTCAGCAATATCAAACCGCAAGCTTGGAAGTATCGTCCACACAAACAGGCGTTAAGATACTTCCTCCTACGCTACTTAGCGAAGATTACCGTATCTTTCTGAACCGTTTCTTGGAGAGCGGGCGCCGGTGCGATCCCTGGCAGTCCACGGAAGAGGGTCCGGAAACGCGCGTCGCCTCCAGCCCCTTGTCGGACTCCTTGCACTCGAACTCCACCTCCTCCTCGTCTCCTAGTGACCGGAATCCTGGCATCTGAATCACGCTCTGGAAAAAACCGACTAAATGCGTCAGTTTACCTTCTTGTGCTTCTTTGGTGGCAGTTCTGACAACAAAAGCAACGATAGAAAGGTATATAAACGCAACGAAACCTACTGTACTGTTGGACGAGGACTGGAATTAGTACATTTCTTGGAAAACCATCTCTTAATCTGGTTCTTATAATCTGGTTTAAAGTATGAAACCACAAGTTCAAAGGATTGAGTATTGTTAAAGTAAATAATATCGGTGGAACAGTCATAAAGTTGTAATAATATTTGTGCGTACGACAGCAGCGCACGAGGCGCTCGCTAGTTCAGTAAAAAAATAACAACTTCTTGCTATTATTATTGACTGTGGGTCCCTTGAATGGGCTATAAATTTACTTATCGCTTATGAGAAAAAAAATCAACGTTATCGGCATCCAGTAACATAGTCTTGACCTAATATAAGTTTTACCGCTAGCGTCGCTGCAGCCGAACGAAGTACAAGTTTGGTGGCGCAAATGTATAGAAAAAACATCCGGCCTTGATAAGCCGAGCAAACAAATAAGCGCACTATCGGGTCAACCGCTAGATACGCCACAATATTTTTTGAATGGATTTATTTTCCTAGTTTAATTATGGCAGAGAAAGGATCGATTCAATTAATTAAGTAGGTTACGTCAACAAATTTGCGTCACATCTTTTATATTGTGTTCGTTGCGTGCATGCTTCGTGGAATAAATTGATAACAATCACCTGGTGCACAAAAACATCTTGCCCGCCATCGTCAGGGGTAATGAACCCCCAGCCCTTCGCGACGTTGAACCACTTACATCGTCCGCGGCGCGTCACCCCTGTGACGGCGCTGCCGCTCGCGCCCGCTGCACCTGCAAATAATATACAGTTCAGTTTTGTAAGTATCGCTCCGCCAGCGCCGCGCCCGCCGCCCGCTCCCGTCACTCCTGTCCTGCGAGACCTTACACTCCCGTGCGCCCGCGCAACGCTTCCCTTTTTACCTGTTACGGAATCTACCATCTAATTGAGTTTTTTTAACAACTTAGTTCCTTCACACATAAAGGCTGTGTTTCCGGTACATAGCTTTTACGACGACCGATATTAACAGGCTTTTACTAACAAGCTTTAATTAATGCAGCATGTATTAATTAAAGTTTGTTAGTAAAAGCTTCTTAAGTAAAGATCTTATTAAGTACAATGCTTGTTAACGTTTGAAGGGAAGGAAGACGCAGGCATTCATTAAAAAACGATGAAGCTACAATCGTGCCAAATAGTATCCCAAATGTGCGAGAACATGTATCCGATATGTACCATTCATTTAACATTAACTTTATCGGAAAATAAAAATAAGTAACACCGGCACTGCATTAAAAATGTTTTTATTGAATAGAAAGGTCCTAAAGAATTCACTAATAGTCTGCATTAAGTGGGTCGTAGTCCCTTGCTTCTAAACGCATGCATAGACATTTTAACGTTCGGAAATCTATTATCAATAAATAAGGGCCTACAATCGTACACTGGACGAAGAAAGGGTATACTGTTCCCCTTATCGGGCACCGAGACAACAAATAACGTGGGAAAGGAATGAAATAAAAGACAACTCCTTTTACACTATAGCTATTTATTCCATATGTATTTAAGCATATTAAGTTTCTAAAAAGAGTATAACTTTGAATGGTGGCAGTTAAGTATCGTACACATCAATATTGTAGCGATGACTAAAGTTAAAGTATCGTTGCTTCCTTGAAAAATATATAACTGGTGACTAACAAGTTTATTAGAAAAATCCGGAAATACTTCACATGACAAACACCGATTCACATACTCACACCGATTAGCACCCAGTACTTTTTATTTCTCCGTAGTGAATGACTTATCACCCAGTACCAAGTTGTATTTTTTGTTCATCATTCAAAACCAACTTATATTAAATTTAATAATACATTCAATATATTAGCTTTCTTATTAATTGGTTAATACCTTTAGCATTTTATAAGCGGTTGAGTGTTATAAATATGTATAAAGTGAGTCCAATCTAGACCATAACAAGCCAACATTTAAATAAAACAAGCTGAAAGTTCTCACGACGCTCTCTCATCAATCGAGCGTTAGCATCGTGGAGGCTTACTCAAATGTTAGATATATGAGAATTTATTGGTGGGTTTGCTAATTCGATATACATTTCCATGTGTTGGTATGAAAGCTAAGCATATTATTTTGGGCGGCGGCAGCAGCAGTAAAAGCGTGGTCGCAGCACACGTGGCGAGGCGACGGGCGGCGGGGACTGGGAGAATGTTCGGTATTTAGGTTAAGTTTGTGGTACCTTTTTCATTCATTGCCGTAACACTGCACCTAGCCGGCCTCGTCGCCGCCACACCACCTTGCTTGCACCATACTCATATTTGTTATTCCCTATCCCATATTAATGAGAAAGCTTTAGACTTGTTTCTAAATAACGTGGGATCCATTTGAGCATGTTTCATAAAACAAAATTCTATCGGACGCTTAGTTTATGTCTGCCAAAATCAACTTGTATCTTAACTGTTTGCCGTTCCGAAAAATATGATTTTTCTTCGTAGAGACTTGTTTTTTAGTATTTAAATATTTATTAAAGTGAACTAAGTGTTTACATAAGAAACGGGTAAATTCTTAAAGACTGAGCCATAACCTTAGTAGGTGGTACTCATTAGTGAACTTACGATTTTCATTACTAACTTGAAAACTTTACGTAGACTTAACTATAAGTAGAGTTCATTCATACAAATGCGTAAAGGAGTTAATCATCAATTCCATTTATAATCCATTCCTGAAATTAAATCCTTTCAAACGGCAGAGATTAGATTTTAAAACTTAAATCAGTTTCCTATATTTTATATTGTCACTTGGATTTAACTCTAGCCCCTTTCATAATAAAACGAGGAGTAGAGTGACAACCAGCACCCTAATTGCGTAATACACAATCAATCGGAATCTTAATCGTTTTGAAACAGATTGCTAATCCATTGCTTCTTAAGTTCGATAAAAATTCTGCGCAACAATATCTAGAACGCAATGAATGTTCTTGAACCGTCAAAATCAAACAGATTAGTCGTAATCGTTTACGAAAATGTGTTACGCAATTAGGGTGCAGTTCAAACTTCAGATGTACTCGTACTTTACATTGGATTCAAGGTTTAGGTTTGGCATAACTTTACTACGCGATTGTTAATAACTCGGTAGGTGTTTAAAGCTCCATAACTTGTTATCGTGTTGGATTAAAGTGTAGCGGGGTGTTCGCTCATTACAATTCATGATATTAGTGAGCCTGAGCTAGTGCGGTAGCAGCACGTTATTTATATACGTATATGTACCGAGTGAGGTAGCACTCCGGCGCATCGGACTGCTGTGCTAGGTGCCTGTTTTGTAGTTTTGTTTACTCAGCATGGTGCGCGCGCGCCGCCCGCGCCCGCGCTCCCCTCGCAACTACGCACATTCCACGCTACACCTCAACATGCGACGGAATTTCTATGCAACAGATAGATGCATTACACGGTATTCGTCTAGTGCAACACTGAATCCGCCTCTTCAAATATTTAACCATTACTTTTCCTCTTTTACTTCGTATCAAATTACCACAACTGTTGTGCAACGAACTGTTATGGTGCAGATTAAAATGTCCCGGTTTCAACTAAATATAACAAAAATGTTTAGCTTCTCCACGTTTATAACAAAACACGAGAAGAAATCGTGACGTTTCTGGTTTATTATCAGTTCCTAAAGCGATTAGGTGCACTATTTTTAAACTGGAATTTAAATTTAAGCTCGTGGTATTTTAAAAGCAG
The DNA here is from genome assembly GCA_963555695.1 of Dasypolia templi. Classification (NCBI taxonomy): domain Eukaryota; kingdom Metazoa; phylum Arthropoda; class Insecta; order Lepidoptera; family Noctuidae; genus Dasypolia; species Dasypolia templi. The sequence continues at coordinate 16,766,826 of OY743146.1, read as the reverse complement.
GAAGGGGAAATTCTACGTATATTTTGAGTGGAGCATTTGCTGCTCGCACGCACCCCAATGTCTTGTCACGTTAATATACGTTTAGACGGTGTGAGTAACTGAGTAAGCCTCTCCTAGGGCGGGTGCAAGTAGCATTGTTTATTTGATACGAGTATAACCTAGATTATCTAGGTGACCGTTCAAACAACAATTGTATGTTGTTTACATCTGCTATCATCAAAATTAGAAAAAGACATGTTTTAACAACCTTTTCATCAATCTACGTCAAGAGGTAGTGTCACTTCCATGAATGAGAATAAAGTTTACTCAATAAACGAACACGTGTTGACCCTCGCATCTGTTGTCTCAGTCTCAATGAATTGCGTATTTGACATTATATTTCCCAATGGTACTTAAGAGCCATAAGAGCATAATCGTTTTGTCTTTTGAGAATATTCTCAGAAATGTGGCAAATAAAATTACCTGGGTTGAAAGCGCACCACGAAGTTTGAGAGAACTTTAGTCGGGGATTTGGTGCTAAGGATTATATGGTAGCTATTAGATGGTATTATAGCCATTTAATTTACGAAATTTTTATTCCAGTATTAAATGCTTTTATGCGATGATGATGGCAGTGCGCCGGGATGCGGGCTGATGATTCGTTTGACACGTCGAGAGCGACACACCAGCGATCAGATGCAACGCCTGCTGACGCGCGTGGGACGAAACCCACACTTACGTGTATTTATTATAGTTTAATTAAAACAAATTGTCTTTCTCCAAATAATGAAACGTCTATCGCTAACAAACCGTGATATTTTAATTAAATACTACTACACTACATCGCGAACGTTGACAATGCAATCATTTATCTATTTATGATTGTGTCTATTTCATCATCATCATTTCAGCCGAAAGACGTCTGTTTCTGGACATAGGCCTCTCCAAGCAGCGCCACTTCGAACGGTTCTGTCATTCCCGCATCCAGCGGATTTCTGCGGCCTTCACAAGGTCATTAAAAATCGACTTTACTGAATAATATTTTGTTATTATTTTCACTATTTAAAAATCTAAATAGTGTAGTTTCGCCTCAATCACACAAACTTGATGTAGGTTATTTATATTAAGGACATAAATGCACGCATTTTTATCATAGTTGAAATGCTCATTCATTATTTGAATGGAACGCGTGGCACGTGTAGTAAACAAAACGCATACCAATATGATTGTAGGACGCATGTCCAGCAAGCAAATGAAATGACCTAAAACATTCTGCCATTCACCACTTTTTGCTGTTATCAATCGTAGGTACGGAATTTGAACGTGAATCATCGTCAAGTGGCGCTTGTGCTTAGGCATCTTGAACTAGGAGGGAAAGAGACAGGCGAATGTACCAGCATTCGGATTTAATTGACTGGTTACGAACTCGGACCCTGCCGTAAGGACGTCACCTCACTTTACATCGACTTTCTAAAAATTCCGGATGGTAGGTACTTTTATAACTCTCTATGGTAATTCCTGTTTCGAAGAATGCTCTTGCCATGTTTGTGTACCTATAAGATTTGTACAAACGAATTAATTTAACTGATCAAGCGATACTTTTTAACGTTTTCTATTCTAGAAAACAATTTCCTGTTGCCGAACTACTACGACGCACAACGTAGTAGATACAAGCCCAAAAGGTATACGCATATTGAGGATTTACTACAACACCTCGTTTCGTATAATTTTGTTGCGTAAGAATGTAAACAATATTCTAATCAGCATACAAATATCGATAGTGCGTTCTTCACTACAACTCTGGTATGTCGACGACAAAACCACGCAGTGCATGAGTAGTGGGGAGCGAGATTAAGGTCCTTCTAAAATGCAGTCGGCTTACCTAAACACATTCAAGCTTTTATCACTCACACAGATAAATACAAATAGAAAGTATTTTGGTAGTATAAAACTTATAAGAGTGTTGTTAGAGTCGAAATCAGCACAGCAGCGGCGCCAAGTCGCAGGCAGCACGCATGCGAGCAACTAAAACGGTATCGTAGGAATAGTAAACAATTAACTGCTCGATGCGCAGACCTTGGTTGATAAAATGTTCACGTCACATGTTTCCAATCCAATACTTGATACTCATGTTATACAAGGACTACTGGTACGTCCATTCATGATTTACGCACTTCATTTTAAATTCATTTCAAATTGGACCTAACTGTTATGTTTTTTAAATCCGTAGTCCTTAAAAACAATACAAATTTGTGCGTATAACGTGACGTCATATCATACAAGACATTCTCTAATTAGGAAGTACGAATTTATAATTAGTATATCTTGTTGTTGATCAACTTGATACCCAGTAAACATGGCACACATATGTGTGACATCAGTGAAACGAGACTCTATTAACCTCAATTTGAATAATTTCAATGATGAACTATGTGTGATTGCCTCCCTAGGCACTGCGTACAACATATCCGTTCGATAAGGGCCATGTCAAGTTCCAACACATGAAACATCTTTTTGACGTGACTTGATTGTGTTCCGTTTTATCTAGAAGCGGCGTAAACAACAATTAGAAAAACCTTTTTTTTTATATGAAAAAATAGTCTTAAGTATCTACTTACTTGAAGAGGGAACTGCATTTCCGCCTTCCCTCCCGCTCATGGTAACTAAAAATTATCAACTGGCACCACAAATATCACCTCTTCGTAACATACATCCTCTGATTGTAAAAAGGCACTTTGTTTATAATAAGTTCATTTACCTTTGCACGATTAAAACTTATTAACTATAAAAATGTGTTAAGTGCATAAAGGCGGACGCGCGTGCGCGCGAAGCGACCAACGACGCGTACGCAGGTCGACTGCATCGAAAATGAGTGACAGTGGTGTGGAGTCGACGCCGCGGTGATGCGGTCGGTCCCTTCCCGGATATCGTCAAGCAAGTAGTTTTTAAAATAGAGAAGCTAACGAAACGTGTACACCGCCCGAAAGCGCCGGCCGCTTTACCCCAACCCAAATTGTGTCACTTGTTGGCGCGACGGCGGCGCAGCGCGCAGCGAGGAGCACGAACGTTCCCAACAGACACGAGCACGCTGCAGGGTGAACGGCTTCTACTACCTACCTCACATATTGCTTACAAACACCCAACAAAATCTACAATCCTAACAAAAAATATACTCAATAGAAGCCGCGTACGACCGACCGCAAAAGGGACCTTTTGGGAATGACCAACTTTCCAAGTCTTTTTGTTTTTAAATCCAAAAACGATAAATGGTTTTTGTAACACTATTTTCAGAATTGTACCGAAATAAACTGTGTTGCGTAAAGTTGTTATTTCCTGTGTAAGTACTAAAAAGTTCGCGCAAAAAGCCATTGACTGAGCTTTTGCTGGCTCCCTAAATATAATTATTTTTTTCGTGGAGGCTTGAGGTTTTACCTTAAGATGGAATTTTATCGAGATTTTAGACTAAATACAAGATACGCATTGTTTTGTTTCTAATTTCGATGTTTAGTGGACATCCCGTGCTGAGTCTTTCATGTTTTATTCGGTTGTAATATGTACGCACCGTTGTTTCCATACCATTCGTAAAGATAAATGCTTATGTAACAATATTAATATATCGATTAATTATTGTCCTGAATTAAATGAACTTTAGACATCTAGGAGTTACTAAGTGCAAATGCATTAGAAAATGTCTCCGCTATCGTTTCAACGGATGTGGAAGGATTATTACTGACTTGGATACTTTAAACGTGAATTAAATTATTTTAATATAATTTATATTTTGCAACTTCACAAAGGTACAAATGTCCAGTCATGAAAAATACAGAATTAAAGTTTTCTTAGACTAGCTTATTTCAGTCCAAAACTATTAAAACCTTATCTTCCTAATTTTATTGAACCTAGCAGCTTATACGAAATTGTACTGATTTGCATATAAAGGAGCGAGTATATGTTTGTTGACGACTTAGGTAAAACAAAGGGAAGTAGTTGTGTGACGTTTTTCCAATTCCCAAACTATTTGATATTAAAATAGTTCAATCGGTTCAATCAAAACGTGTGTGTCACCGTAGCTTCTGAGAAACAACTTTGATCGGAATGCAGAGTTCGCGTCCATGTTTATGGCATGCATTAAATCGAGAGACCCGGTCCTGTCGGAACTGAGACTGAACGGAATTAGTTAGTAATAGGTATATGTTTTAATATTTTGACCTCAATCAATAATAGGGAGCAGTTTAAAGTAAATTTACTACTGGTGCAGAAACGAATGACCCGATCACTGTGAAAAGAGTTAAGAATAAAACCTACTGAAAGTTAATTCGAGCAAGAGTACTTTTCATTATTTCAATCATTATTATTGCATTAAGTTCGTGAAGGCAACTTAATGAACTTAATGCACATGACATAGGAACCAAGCTTCAATAATTAACCAAAATACTCGTACCTAGGTCGTGAGTTGTGAACGATGCACATTCCAAGTATTCAGTAGCAGTCTAATTATGTTCAGTTTTCTTAAGTTTTTCGTAAAACGTCTCAATTTATTCAGACGTGTGCATCGAAGAATTTGAAGCCTATGAATAGGCAGCAAGTAACGGACAAACCCCTTTAGAAAGTGCTTCTTCAGGAAGAAAACATTTAAGAAATATCCCAGGATTCTACAATAAAAAAGTCAGACAGTTGTATAAAATAATCAACGAATAACTATTCATTTGATTATTTAAATACGTGACCCCCTCCGAATTCGTATTAAACTATTACTAAACTTGATGTTCATTGTTAAAAGTGTGACAATTTCACGTTTGCATTTCTGAAATTCGGTTGAGAACCAGGTATGGCGAAATTTGGAGCGTATCCTCCCCAACCGTTAGAAGGAGTCCCCTTCGGACAAGTTACATGCTGTGGACCTGGCCGACCGGACGCATTGTTACTGATCTAATCCACGTATGATTATGCATCAACAATATTTGACAATAGTCGCCTCACAAGAAAAACACGTTTTGGAAATAATGAAACTCGACCAATTGTCGTATTCACTTTCTCTGATCTTTTCATCCCAACCAAAAGCTAGTTAAAGTTCTTTAGTTTCCATGACTTGATGTAAATTAAAACCGACTGATTAATCGATTGTTAGGCTTCCCTTCTTCGAAATGTGATTCATGTTTTATCGAAAATGTTAAAAAACAAGATGAGTAACACATTCGTAGACCACAAGGGTTTAAAGAAATCGTTTGATGACCTTCAAAAAATAACTATTCAGCTACTTCTGATCATTCTGCCTACAGTAAAGGTCAATCAAATACAATGTATAAACTTAGAGGAAATATCAATAATTCAAATGGTACAAGCATTTGTTAGGGGCACTTTGACTATTGAGTGATTATCAGAGTTGTTACTCTGTAGTACTCGTAGACCATTTTCTTATGTTAACTTTAAAAGAATTTTCTCAGATATATTTGCGCAATACAAAGATGAAAATTTCATTAGCAAAACGATTCCAAGTTGTGAGAAAATACGTAGAGTTAACAAGACATCGTTCAAACATTCCTGAAAGTGTCCTCTGGTGGTAAACCATGGAATCAATAAGTATCTGTTAAACGCATTTACGAAAATATTTCGTGGTGTGCTTCCCAATTTGGTAGTTCATCAAATTAGCTGCAGATGGCATTGCCTTTGTCAACCGTACCGCCATCTGTATTGTTATCGAGGAACTTTAAAAACGAGAGCCACGCCGAAACGGAGGGTACAGTAGTCCCAAAATCGACCCCATTGTGGTTATGTTAATTTTTCTTTATAGGCGTGCCCTATGAGGGGTGGCGCTTACTGGCACCCTAACATATAAAATAGGTATGTTTAGGTTTCTTTACTATCCTCGCTTCACGTTTAAATTCTGAACGCGTTTAAGACGACGCAGTTCAATAATTCTACAGATCAAGTGAGGTGAAAAAAATGCTCTTGACTCAGATAGCTAGTTCAGAGAAAGGATTAGTTTTACAAATATATGACCTGTTTCTCATCCAACTTGGATTGCAATGTAAAACCATATTAGCAAAAAAAAAATGTGCTAAATGATTTTATTTCTATAAGTAGGTTTGTACAAACACTTTTACAAAATATTCAAGGTTTTTCTTCCAAACAGTTAGAAATAGAACTATTTTTAGAAAATACCATGTTTGAAATTATTTGTTTAACTGAACATTGGTTGAAAGATTATGAAATGCTAATTAATTATGAAAATTATAATGTGGGCAGTTGTTTTAACCGAAAATCTATGCTGCGTGGGGGTTCATTAATCATAGCTAAAAAGTCTATTAAATCTAAGACACGTAAAGATATAGTTGATCTTTCGGTTGAACATAGCATTGAACTGTCCTGTGTTGAGCTAAATAAGCATGTTATAGTGTGCGTTTACAGACCCCCAAATTATCAAAACTACTCCGTATTTGAGTCAGTAATGGAAGACGTTCTAGCAAAACTGGCAACTGGTAAAAAATCGCTAATTATCTGTTGTGACTTCAATATTAATATCTTAGAGAATAGTTCAAATAGCAGTCGATTATTAAGTCTCTTTAAATCATTCAATTTGTCAAATGTGTTTTCAGAACCCACCCGCATAACTACAAATTCTGCTACATGCATTGATAATATTTTTTGTTGCTGCGACTACTTACATAAAGCCATTGTAAATTATCTACCTTCTGATCACAGCGGTCAAACCGTTGCTTTCAAGTCAAACACACCTTTACAAAAAATTCAGATACAATCTAGACAAATAACGCCCAGCAATCTAAATAGATTTAATAATAACTTAATTTGTAACTAATACCGGCCCGGTATACTTAATACTGGGCCATATTAGAAACAACGTAAACGAATTATATGAGGATTTTTTTTCAGTAGTGAGCACCGAGTTCAATAATACTTTAAAGAAAAAAACAAAAATAATTTGCCCCAATTTTTTGTTCAGTGACTGGGCAACTAAGGGTATTAGGAAAAGTAGGGAAACATTGTTTGAGTTGTATGGCCTTAAGCCTTATATTAACTCCGAAACGTTTAATAAATACGTTGCTAATTACTCTAAAACTTTTAAAAAGACCTGCAAGGTAGCTAAAGCCTTGTACATTCAAAGCTTTGTGCAACAAGATCAAAACAGCCGATAATAAAATAAATACGGTTTGGAAAATTATCAATGACGAAACCAACAGGAATAAAAGACACAATAATGATTTCACACTTCAGACTTCAAGTGGTCTCGTAAGCACTAACAAAGAACTTGCTCAAGAATTTGTTAATTTCTTTACCAGTATCCCACTTAAAACGACTGAAACCTTAAACTCCTCGCCCTTGCGTTCTATTGACTTATTAAAAGCAAATATTTCATCTTGCCAGATTGAATTTAAATTCAAGCATATAAACCCCATAATAGTAGTGAAAGCTTTCAAGCAAATCAAGATCAAACTAACAGAAGATCGGGGAATGCCTGTTAAAGTTTGTACCTCCATTATTGAGACTATAGCGCCATACTTGGCTTTAGTATTTAATTTGTGTGTGGATCAAGGAGTATTCCCGGATCTAATGAAATACAGTAAGGTAATAACACTTTTCAAATCCGGGGACAGCAAAAGATACCAATAATTATAGACCCGTATCCGTGTTGCCGGTTTTCAGCAAGGTGTTTGAAAAGGTAATGCTGAATCAAATGTTAAATCATTTCGACACCAATAATATCTTACACGGTCAACAGTATGGTTTCACAAAGGGACTTTGTACGACTGACGCCGGTGTCACCTTATTAAAACACATATTACACATATTTACAGCGTGGGAAGAGGCTCAAGACGCCATAGGAATCTTTTGTGACCTCTCCAAGGAATTTGATTGCATCGACCACGAAACCTTGCTCTTAAAACTTGAACAGTACGGACTCGGAAAACTTGCGCTCAGTTTAGTAAAATCTTATTTGAATGATAGACAACAGCAAGTCCAAATAAACGGTGTCAATTCACTCGGTCTAAAAGTAAAAATGGGTGTACCACAAGGCTCGATATTGGGTCCTTTCCTCTTTTTAGTTTATATTAATGATCTACCTCATTTGTTTAAAACCCAACCACATATGGTGTTATTTGCTGACGATACTTCGTTAATTTTTAAAATTAATAGGCGTGCATTAAATCTTGACAACGTGAATAACGCCTTACTGCAGATCCAGAATTGATTCACTGCTAATAATTTAGTATTAAATGGGAAAAAAACTAAGTAAGTATTGAATCAAGAGATACTAGAATTCGTCGATAAAACTGTTTTCCTGGGGATCACGCTCGATTCAAAGCTTCAATGGGGTCCTCATTTAACATCCCTTGCAGGACGGCTAAGTTCAGCAGCATATGCTGTGAGAAAAATCCGTCAATTTACTGATGTAGATACCGCGAGACTAGTCTATTTTAGTTACTTTCATAGTATTATGTCGTACGGTATTTTACTATGGGGACGGGCTGCAGACATCGAGTCCATTTTCATTCTGCATAAAAGAGCCATCAGAGCCATATATCGCGCCTCCGCAGACGCGACTCTCTAAGGGAATTGTTCAAAGATATTAACATCATGACGGTACCTTGTCAGTACGTAAGGAAAAATCTACATCTTTTTAGTAAAAGAGGTGAAAGACACAATAATATCACAAAAAATAGGGACCAATTAGTTCAACCAGGTTTCAGGCAGGCTAAAGTAGACTCATCTTTCATGGGGTACTGTTTAAGATGTTACAATAAAATACCTCCCCACATACATCAACTAAATGAAACCAAATTTAAATCTTGTATAAAACGCACACTATGCAGCCGAGCACATTTTAAGTTAGGGGATTACATTGCTTATAAAAATGCTTGGCCAATCGCTGGTCCTGCTCCTCAAGGACGCATCAACTAATTGATTAGCATTTGAAAATACTGTTGGAGCTGCTGAAGATTAAAAACAAAAATCTTTGCATTGTATAAACTCAATATTTTAGTACTGTATAATTGCTATATGCCATATTATGTGAGCACTATGTACATGCTTTAAAGCAACCATTTACAGGGTACGTCTTTCATTGACTTGAATGTGTCCTGGCGGCTGAGAGTATGTCATGCTCACTTTAATGTTTCGCTGATGGTGTCGCGTGTGTTGGATCATTTAGCTCCCTTCAAAATGGTTGAGCTGAATGGTGCTAATCCATGCGTCATGTTTGTGAACGGGCGCCTTCAGTTGAGACTGGTCATCTCTTAGCTGCCACGGCGTATTTTAATTAAATTTTATTTTTGAATTGTTTTCATATTTATATAACGAACGCTTTTAACGTTCTGCATCGTTCTCACATGCATAATTCATGCACTCACAACATGAATGATGTAACCAATCTATTGTAAACATAATTTGATTTAAAAGAGTGTCCATGGAGTTTCTTGCCCGTTCTTCTCCATAGGTACCTACTACGCTTTGGAATGAGCAACTAGCTTCATTTTTCTGACCGACCGACCTTGACAATTCAAAAGTGCCTGGAATTGGTTTATTTGAAATAAATGCTTTGAGTTTGAGTTTGAGTTGGAGTTTTACACGTCAAGTGTTTCACTTCGCTACTTTCATATCGTTACTCAATTGTTTTATTTTAATTATACTTAGATAACTATACCTATATTTTATCATTTAAACAAGATAGTTCAACAAATGTTTAATGAGGGATTATTTTGCATTATTGCTACGTATCGGACTAGTAACCTCTTAGCCTTTTTCAAAGGATTTGCTTCAAGAAAGCTATGTAATGTAAAATTAGTATATCGTAGAGGTAACGCTTGAAAATGATAAAGCTGCACGCAGTGCTACGCCGGGTCTACGCCGCTGCTACGAATCGCAAAAAATGAGAATTTTAAGAAATGCTTGCTAAGTGAATCCTTTTATCTCCCCGTTTACTGTTTTTACTTTTAACCTTTTTGAAATTTGTCAAGATCCGTAGAAGTCTGGGTCTACGACGCTGCTACACAACGCATTTTTTTTGCAACCTATGTAAAACGATTTTTAAATGCTTGCAAAATGTTTTTCAATATGTTTTAAAGCTACCAAAAGGACGCAAATGTATTATTGGTGCTAAAAGTCAATATATGTATTTAAAAAACCTTTATTGTGTATCAATTTCAACAGTTCCAATTGAAGTGGATTTCCATCCAATTTCTTTTTAGGTTTTTTTCCACAATTAACAATTAATCAGACTACTGCACTAGTAAACTCTACTTAAATGATACATTTACCAATTAGAAAATTTTAATAACGTTTTCCAATAGGTGCACTTTTACTTTAACTGTCTATTTTTTTTTATCGTGTACTGACTTGTACAGGGTGTTAACAACAATTGCTTTATGTACCTATCTACAAAATGTTTTAGGTAGTAAAACATATTTAATCTAATTACATTTGAGCTACGCCCACCTTGTTAGGTAATGTATGAACAAAAGTTAAATCCTTTACATGTGAAAGTTATAAAAAGGTATTTTTGCAGTGACCAACAATTGTTCGCCTTTAGGCACTAAGTGCGCTACTCTATGCGCAATATACCCTTTTCAGAAAAAGCAAAAATATATTACGCACAAGATATTCGGCAGTTTTTTTTGACATCTGTACATAATTATAAATGAACTGGGCTTTTTTTCTGTATGACCGCGTGATTTTTCAAAACTGCACAACGGCTTTTGATACACTCTTTTCACGTTCGCTTAGATAAATAAATCCGTAAGGTTTAAAACACCTTATTGTTAAAGTTACATATAAAAAGAAATGTCGATGTCTGATAAGTCGTAAAAATCGTGCGAAGCAGGCGCGGGTCGATAGTTAGAAATATGACAATTCATCTAAATAAATTATCTTATTTCTATTGTTTTGTTAAGTTTTGTTATCTTACAGTTTCCATTATACTGTGCCGTTCCGTTGGCAGTGCCGTTGGCAATAATGATGGGTGTCGAAGACTTGCTGATTTCTGCTGCGTGATTGGCAGCCCACGACGCTGCCGCCGCTGCTGCAGCTGCGGCTGCGGCCGCTGCCGCTGCGCATACGGTGCACTCTGCAAAACACAATATCATTTGAGCTACACCTGGTAGACTCATAAACACAATCTTATCACCAATAAGAGGTATCTAGTAATCAACGCAGATAGAAACTTAACTTAAAAAGGGTTCAGAGTGTGTTTAGCAATTAGCTCAAAGAAGTCGAGACACGGTAAAAAAAATCAGATTCAGTAAATTAATCAGTTGTTACTCAGGTTATAGCTGGCATGAAGAATAAAGTATTATGTCAATTCTAATAAGAATATACCTTTTACAATATACAGAATGTTTTTTTAAAGAATACTAATACTTATTGTACTTGGTGGTTGCGTGTGCCAACCTCTGACGTAGCAAACTGACTGACAAGTATTTTAGACTATACAGCGGAAAACCTCATAGCAGGGGTTGGTTGATTATTTCAAATTGATTTTATAACTTCAAAGTCAACGTAGGATCTCTCCGACGCTAAAAAGTCTGTTCGTAGCTATGCGGCTCCGATCTATCGTTTATTTTCACCATTCATTTCAAACTTTTAAATTGTTTTACACCTTAACGTTTTATTTTGCAGCTGTCTCGTTAAGTTATTGGACCTCACAACAATTGAGTAAAAACAAACTAGTAAAATCTAACAAATTATTTTCTTCCGCACTATGTTAACGTACCGGTTATAATCCCGATTGGAATAAACCTTATAGAAGTTTCAGGTTCAAACCTCAATATGCATAAAAGCACAGAAAACAATATTATCAAAAGTTTTTCGAATACAGATAAAAGAATCAAATACAATTCAAACATTGGAGGTTGTATAAAATACGGAACTAAGAAATGTAAATATTATTAATAATAATAAAAAAACTTATGTTTTTATAAGTATATGCGTTAAATAATCAATGACTGTGCAACAGCAAAGACAGGAAAACATAACAGTTTACATTTCTTTTTCTTTATTTTTTTTCTCGTTTTTGGTACTTACGTCAACAGCAGCGCATATAACATTTATAAAGGGAACTAAAGGTATTAAAAAAAGTACCATACGTATGCTTAGTAGGTATGCACAGCATTAATTATAAACAAACCTCGTAATTATTTAACAAAACATAATATGAAAATACGAAACACAATTATTAAAAAATAATTAAAATGGATATTTTATTAATAACATCTCCAGACCTACCCTAATCAAAATATTCTTATATTAAATGTTGTAAAAACTTATGACAAAGAGCAACAGAGGTCAGGTTACCTAAATATAATGGTTGCCAAAATTTTTCAATTTTGTTTATGTCTAATGCTCGGTTTCTATAAACAAAAACGAATCGTTTTGCTTGCCAATTTAACTGCTTTTCATTTAAAATAGAAGTTTAATTATTGAAATTAAAAGTTAAACTTGAGCAATTATTAAACGTAAGGTTAAGAGTTTTGTTGGACAAATTTATATTTAAATTTGGAACAAGTAGGATAGAAACGAATAACACGTACGTAAAAATAAAGTTTGGTTGATATCGGCTGGCTGAATAGAGCTAATCCATTGAGATAGACACCTTTTGGTGCGATAAGAAAAAAACTGTGCAATAATGAAATTTCATACATTTTTATTCCTCTAGAGCATTAAAGACTCGCTCTGTACTGAGTTTTTAGTGTGATTGTGATGAAATTATAGCATAGTTGGAAGAAAAGAGATTTGTAAGCTTATTTTACCTGTGATAGCTACTTGCATATGGGAGGGTCTACTATGCAAAGCCATGAGTTCTTCGCTTCATTATTTGTAAAGATACAATAAGGGTTAATTTTAACCAATAACGGACCGTAAATTATAGGTATCGGCCATAAAACTGTCACAAATGATTTATAATCTGTTATCGGTTTTTGAAAGCCGATAACAGATTTTTTATTTTTTAAGAGTTTACGCTTTCTTATCTCTACTTTGCTCCAAAGACATTTTATTTAGCCTTTACGAAATGACAAGCTATTTATAACAAAAATAAAAACAAACAGAACTTTAAACATGAATCATTTACAATACTGGAAATTCCAACTAAGACGATCACGTATCATAATAACATATAATATAACACGTGTCTAAATATTCATCTATGTCTTTAGTTTGGGGTCAACGTATGCAATGCATCTTAGTGATAGGTTATTGCGGCAAACTTGTCTCTTGACAACTTTTTTAGATTAATAGGCATAAGTATGCACTTCAGACGCAGGTTATCGCGTATGATGCACATAATATAAGTTCCCACTTTTTGGGTTAAATGATATTTTGTAACTATTATTGAATGTACTTTTTATCAGTACTGTTTATAAATTTTATTTCTGGGGTGTGATATTTGTACATAATTATGTTTTAGTCTACAAAACGAATGACAAACAGTTGACGTTACAGTTCAAACTAATTGAATAAACGTATTTATGATTTACACTTATAAAATTCATCAATCTCGAGCAAGTAGGTATATAAAAGTATCTCACCCTTCATGTACCCGCGAGCCGCCCCTCTAAAGAGAAACCCCAACGAGCGTATCACATACGCACTGCTACTTAAAAATATTGATACATAGGCATTTTTATGTTGTCGAACATAATTCAATAAAAAACACACAATAACACCGCACTTGTTACTTGGCGACAAAAGAAGAAAGGGAAGAATATGAAAACTGCTCGCCGATGGTCTTTAGACCCTGTTTATTGATTGTATGAAATATTTATAAGGTTTTTTATGGTGTCGTAATTTTGAAACGAGAGTTGTATACATAGTCGAGCTGCGGCCCGCGTGGCGATTAGCGAAAGACTGCGTGGTGCGTTTTGATTTGGGGTGACGCGCATGGACGGGGGATGCTGCCTACATTTACTACAAGTAAATACAATTGTAACAGTTTGTTGATACGAGTCAAGTATATTGCTTCAGAATTTAAAAAAAAATACTGTGGTTTAAGACACTCTAACCCAAAACCCAAATCTACCCTAGCTGTGATCACGACCTGAATAACTTGAAGCTGTTTGGCCCGTTTTAGATGAGCTGTTTTACAAAACTGTTTGTTCATGGATAAAGCATAACATACATTAATTTACAACCTACTTATTCAAAGGTGGTCTAATAACACTTTCGGCTAATAAACAATCTTACGAACGATGGTTGTTTGTGTCTCTTGAAGGAAATGGATCTGGATGGTGTTGCTTACCAAATAAATTTAGGTGTATGTTTAATTCGTATTATTTAAATAATTCTCATCAATAATGATGAGATTATACAAGTTTAATGATGTACAAAAAAGTACTTATAGCATTTTATGCACTTTTAGTGGAGATGTTATTCCGGGCTTAGGTTGTTATTTTTCTCTGATTAGGCCGCCCTATTTTAAACAGTGTAATACTGTTATTTACACATTTACCTGAATATGGAATACAATTACAAAGTGAATATTTTTCCCTATTACTTACATTATATTTTTGTATTTTTCCTAATATTAATAATATTTCTGTTTCGCAGCGAATACGATTGGTCATTTTCTTCAAATTATGTAATACTAGCATTTCGCCCGCGACTTCGTCCGCGTCGATTTCGTAAAAACAAATATGTTCATCAGACATAGTTTCGGCTTCTAATGGTAAAACAATTTTTCAAATCGGTCCAGTAGTTTCAGAGCCTATTCAATACAATCAAACCTCAAATAGATAAGTATAGAAAATTGTTGAATATAAACTTTTTTGGTTTCCTCGAAGCTTTTATTGAAATAAAATAACTGTCTAATACATTGCTATGTTTTGATGACGTATACATCGGTCTCACTCCACTTAAAATATCGTTACAATCGTTAAAAACTATAACAGCTTTTGGACAATAGTGATGTTGAACTCAAATATGAATAATATGATATGTAACATTTTATTCTACATATTATTGGTGCAACAGATACCGTACGAGAAGTTATAGTCACAATAGATTTAGTTTATTATTATTTAAAAAAATATAATGAATGAAATAAGTATGTTGGTCGGCGGCCATATTTGCGAAAGTTCGTGGAGGGCACGCATGCGCAGAGCGACGAGTGAATACAAACAGCCGGCCGCACATCTGCTGGTCAGCTCGTGGATACAATGCCGACTACACTGACCATGCTAAAATAAATCAGAGACACATTTTAAAACTGTTTTTTTTTTTTTAAATATCAATCGATCGAGACAAGTTTTATGTTTCATGCGTTTAAGTCTTTTGTACTTGAGAAAATTTGAACGAAAATTCAGACCAACCACTACGATCATTTTGATTTTAAATCTACACCCTAAAATGGAACTTGAATATTTCTCATTTACTGAGTCAAATGCGCCTTGCTTTCTATTTTCTATTTTTTTCAAAGTATATTGTAAAATGGTACTAGAAAGCGCAGTTACAAAGTTAATAAGATTCCGATTCCTAAAATAACTACCCATACTGTGAGCCGATACAGGAATGTCTCTTATTATACAAAATGTGAGACACAGTACAATTACCTGACCCATGCGACGTTAGGCGCGCGTACGTCAATGCTCCAATTTTTTCTATCACCAGTTTCCCAAAATCAATGTTATGCGATTTGATATGCACATTTTGATCATTTGCACATTTCAAATTACTCGTAGCAGTCGAAATTATACGTATTTATTTCATATTAAGTCCAAGTTAACAATCATTTGTGTTATGGGACAATCATCAAAAGAATCTGCGTGCGAGACAATGTTCTGTGTATTCTACCTTGGATAGTTTAACATTATGTGGGATAGCTAGATTAGCCCAAGTCGTGGTGATGAGCTAATCTCGTATTGGTCACACCGAAACTAAGAAGAATGGCTATTCCATAATGTTATAAAGGAGAATAGAATAATTCTATTAATTCGAATGACCACCACTGATTGCAAGCTTGTAGCCATTCAAGAACTTGGGTCAATCGATGTTTTATTCATACCAGAAAACGACAATTGAATCATAATGCTAAAAACGCCATAAAAATCCATCACGATAATATTTCATGAAATATTTACATTTAATAAGCGTTCGGATTAAAGGTCCCGGTTATTTGTAAATAGGGGAGGTTTTTTATCCATTAATGCAAAAATATTAGCTGTGAAAAAGTGAATGTCACAAAAAATGGAGATCCGACGCGTGTCGGATGGACAATGGGCACACTGTGCCCGATAATGAGACCTTATATAGTGAATTAGAAATATTAATCCATCTCAACATGAAATTACTTTTGTATAAAATTTTGATTCTGAGAGAGTTTGGTTTGTTTTTAATTACTTTTGAAGTGCGGTGACATTATATACATCAGCCCAAAGCACATACAAGCAGTTGTTTAACATAAGTTTGCATAAGTTTTTTCAGAAAATGTTGTTAAAATGATTGTCACGTTAAAGGCTGTCACTCTGACTTAATTTACTGTTGAAATACGATTCCTGCATTCCAAAAAACAGCCCCTTTCCTGATATCACTAGGAATTTACTTTTATTATTTTGACGTAAATGCAGATGGCAATTTGCGAGTGACCGTTCCCTGTCAATCAATCTCAACGAGGCAGGGGCCCATAAAAAAACTGACCCCTCATTGACCATAGAAAAAAAAAACAAAAAAAATCACAATAGTCCCAAAAAACCAAATTGAGAATTGCGAATAAACCCTCATATTAAAGGAAGCACTATTCTCTAGGATTGAGTCGCGTGCCACCCCTCATGCCAATAAAAAGTGATATATTTTAAAATTAGCAAATGTCGGATTCGACCACTGATTTATGTTAATCACATTTTTTTTATATACTTTGCAACAAAGCTGTCTCTGCAAAAGGTTTTAGAACTAAGGAAATTAAACAAATTGTCGTACAATAGTAATTATCGGCAAAAAACCTAGGCACTGTTATTGATTAAATGTGTAGTTACTCTCAGTTCTTATTTATTTCTGCTCCAGGGCTTAGGCATTAGTAGGTACAGTCCAAACTTTTAAAAAACGTTTAAGAAGCTCTCACAAACATTGCATAACATACGTGAATAAGTTTTTTTAAAGTCTAGTTAAACAATTCTTATTCAGATTCATTCTTAAAAGTCCATCCAGATTCATTTATGTAACCTATAGTGTTGATCACATCCTTTTTTTTTTTTTTTTTTTTTTTTTTTTTTTTTGGGTGGGAAATCATCAAATGACTTCTCCCGCTCTGGGTGGAGCGGGAGGGCGTGTCAGACTTTTACTGACTAAAACCCACCCGTGTTCCTTCAGTTGCCTGTGCCAGGGCCACGGTTTTCTCTGTGGAATAACCCGCGACCCTGAGGCTTGATCACATCCTTGTCAGCTCTACGATTGTACAGGGTGTTGAAGACAGCAGTTTTATCTACGTCAATCATTATGTGCCATCAAACTACAAGAACAACACTGAGCAAAAAATATTTCTGGGAAACGACTTTTCTGTTTGGTATTAAAAATCGGTGTTTACTGCCGGCAGCGCGCAAAGTAACTCACCAAAACATAGTGCTTCTGGGTACCTGCAACGGTTCAGGAGTTGTGGGGGTATTATAAGTTACATTATAACATTTAGAATTTGTTTTCTCGAAAAAAAATAGTATGGTCCGATACAAAAAAATATCACAATGACAGGGTTGATAGGCGTCTTTTCACACCCGCTATATCCCAAACTATCATTGTATTATATGTCCGCCTGTAATACACGATTGTAAAGAATTGTTTTATCCAGTTTTATAAGAATTTATCCATCTGTACAACCTTAAAATAAATATTCCGTCTAGTTTTATGTTTGCACAGTTCACTGGTCAACAGTCACTCGTTCAATTATTACAATTTAGAAAATAATCCCGCATTTATTTGCTTACTTATATTTTTAAATAGTATTTTTGTCGCGTCATCATCTCGTTGAGTCACATTCGCGAGCTCTCCATCCCTGAGGGCTGCGTGGGTGTGCACCACCCTCGTCCTACAACTTTTTGCCCACACACACACAATACAGCTCATTCGCTCAATCATCGCATCACATCCACAGTTTACATATTCGCGAAACAAACTCTTGCGAACAATGACTGAATCAAAATGTGACATGTTGAAGTCATGGTGAGTTTGTTTATTGGTAGGTTTAACACTAATATTTGATAATACTTAGGGTGTTTTCAATAGAGAAGTTTAAGTGGCTGATGGTACCGAATAAAGTTATCAAAAAAAAAGTACAGTCATAACAACGTAGGTAACCTATCCGATTTCCTGTAGATTCATGAGCTAGCTTACATCAAGTGTTAGTTTAATTAAAAGAAAACAGTTATTAAAACTTGGATGAATTTAGATCACTACTATTTGTAGTTATAAGATTCAGTGATAATATTATGTTTGTGTAAATCAAAACGTACTTACACTTAATTGGTACAAGAGTATTTCATGCATTAACTAGAATACCTATATCTTGCCTAGTCTTACCTAATAAGTAGTCATATTCAAACAGACAGATTCTAGACCTAGCTAAAGTTTAAATGGATGCTATAGTAGGAACTATCTTTTATAGTCTAGATATAAATTAATCTGAAGAGATTAATTTATAAACGTAGTTAGACTAGTTTTCACGAATGGCTTTTCTGAAGCTTCCAATAACTTGATAGTAGCTAAGCTAGGTAGTTGTTTGTAATAGGGTTGATTGTGATTAAAGAGATTGAGTGGTTTGACTTTTCTTATGCATGAATAATATTTGGATTGTGTCCCAATTGTATAAAGTTACCAGTCATTAATAGACTAGACCTAGCTAACTAGTCAATATTAGCCCTGAAGAGACATATAAAGTATAAAATTGCAACGAAAATATCGATTAATCCTGTCAATTTGCTTCGTTGCTAAAATTTGCCACCGAAGAACAAAATGATTTTTTGTATAATGATAAAGGGCGAGCACCCTCGCGAGGTCCTGTGCTGCCATTGGTCGGTGTGTGGAGGGACGCTGCGCACGGCGCGAGCTCGCCGCGAGACCCGCGCAGCCAATCAATTCACTTATTTTTTAAATAAAGAACAAAAATGGTAAAAAACGTTCGCGTTTTACGAACCACTCGTAGTATTTACCCTTATGTAGTATGTGATATGTATTTGTTGGCTCACTGTTTATTATTTATTACTAGACTACACGTATGAAATCAATTATAGGATGGGTGTTTCGGTGTTTTTTTTTTGTAAATTAATGTGTTGGCGATATCTGAAATGCAATAAATATAATTGCTGTTTTATGGGCGAAAAGTGGGTCTTCTATAGGTGTACTGCCTAACCCTTCGACTTTTGTATTTGAGTATCAGGCAAACACATTGTCTAGTATAATAGCATTAACGTTATTTTGTATCTTTCACACCTCTTTTCATAGTTTTACAAAAAGACTCTAAATTAAAAAAAAATATAGGTATGTAAAAACCACGCACCGATACAATTGTTTTTTAAGACTTTCTTTCATAAAAGAAGGGTGCTATACTTAGGGTCCCTTTTAAAAATTCGAAAAGTCTTTACAAAAAGTTGGACATTGCATAAAAGTCTGGAGTCTGGTTTTTAATTTTGTATCGTTTTGTTGACAGGTGATCATACTTTTTATTTTCCTTAAAAATCCTTGTTTTATAATTCGGTCGTGTACCTGGCTATACTTCCTATTCCTACATTTTTTTAACTTAATTTTTGAATACCCTCGATAAACTTACAAATTTGTAGATATTATGTAAAATTTACCCGAAAATTTATTACAAAATATTATTAGGTTAAAAATATCAAACAGAAATTGATAAGTTAAAATACGACTACATAGATGGTTTTCGATGTACAGTTTGACATTTCCGGCTCTTGCCGGAAATGTCAAACGGTAAATAAAGAATGACTGTCGCGGTGTTGTGCACTCGGAATTCTTATTCCGAGTGCACAACACCGCGACAGTCAAAGGAAACCGTCAACATGACTTTGACTTTTATTCGACTGGCGTGGTTTTTTCGGTTTTCGGTTCAGTTGGTAGGCGCCACTACGAAGCTTGTTGACTAGTTTGCATGTCAAACTCGTAAACCCACGTCTCGTTACCATTAACAATGCGTTTCATGAATGTTGGGTCGGAACTGACTCTATGTAGCATGTCCTCAGCGACTCTTATGCGATTGAGTTTTTGGAGACCATTCAGCATTATAAATATAGTACTCTATGCAATTCAGGTCTTTTGGGACTAGCCGAGCGGCATCATGTTTCATACCCAAGTGATTATTTGAAATGCTACGGATCGACTCGTAAGACCCAGAAAGTTCAGCGGCTATCTCTCTCAAACTTGAAATCCTCATTCAAGTTCAGTCACTATTTCCTTCACTTTTGAGATGTTAACTTCAGTTGAAGACGTTGATGGCCACTAGAGCGAGGCAAATCTTCCATGACATCTCGACCGCTATATAACGCTTTGTACCACTCATAAGAACGTGTTTTTGGTAAAGTCGATTCACCGTAAGCCTTCTGAAAAATTTTCATTGACTCCGAACACTAGGGCCGCATTCCGAGTTTGACCATAATCGCTGACAGCACTCACATCGATAATTAGCGTTCCGATTTAGACATCACGATTATGACAGCTGACAATTCGCTCACAGTGATATTTCTATAGGGCATGGTCGGCGTTATCGCAGGATGGCGCATGTCATGACGTCACCTATGACGATTTGCGGGACATCGTTATCGCGCTCACGCCAACTCGGTACGGGTGTAAGCGCGCTCAAATCGATTACATCCCAATTCGGAAAGCAGTCATAAAATCATCATAAAAAAAGAGCACTTTATTTAATATTAATACGCGCAAAAATAGAAAACAGTAGTGCCAACATAACAAAAAAAAAACATCAAGAAAATAATTTGGAACCGTAAACAAATTGTGGCGGCATCTACACCGCCACATGCGAACCACAAATCCTGCATCGCGCTATCACAGTTTACCGCGCAGCTAGCATATATACAACTTCCCGACAACTAACATCGGGCAGTTGCCCACCAGATACGACATCCATCTGGTCGGAGGATCCTCCCTTTTCCAAGAGTATGAGTGAACTTTACACCCTGTTCCTCATATCTCTTAAAAATCATACGTTCCCGATACTTTTTTGACAGAATGTACTACAGATATTTGAAAACTTTTATCCTAGGTCTATAGCGTACAATAGAAGTAACAAAACAACTCGGCGATATGTATCACCAAGTCGTTATATTGTAGCGTCCTCGTGACCACTAATACTTTCTGTACTGTAGCAGCAACACCAAAACCGTCACATAACGCCGAGGATATAAACAGTCGTTGTTGAGTCTTTATAGAGCAAACAAGATAAATACAGGGTGGCAGGGACCCTCCTACCGGAGGCTCTACGCGGGGGTCGTGCGGTCCATCGCCGTTTACGGGGCACTGGCGTGGGCGCGCTCTTTGTGATCCCAAAGGATCCAAAGGAAGGAAGGCAAAAGCCCTCGCGCATGTATAAGAGTGGCGCGGCAAAACGAAGGGGTGTAACTCCGCTGCCGCGAGAAATCACGGTACAGCGGACAGAGCTCCGGCGGGATCTCATGGCGACATGGAGGGTGCGATTGTCGCAATCCAATGCTGGGCACGCCACAATAGCGGTGATAAGACACCTCTTTGAGGAGTGGTTGTAGAGGCGACACGGCGTCCTAACCTTTCGCTTCACACACACGTCCTGTTCCTGTTTCTCCTAAGGTGGGAGGAAACGCCCGGGTGTCACCATTATGCGGATCGCCCGGAGTACACGGAGCATACGGTGGAGGTCTGTCCAGATTGGGCAGAGCACCGCCGTGTCCTCGCAGAGGCGATCTCTCGCGTCCGGCCCTGATCCAGGTCATACGTACGGAGCGAGCGGGAATGGAAAGCCGTCACCTCCTTCTGCGAAGCAGTAATGTTTGCGAAGGAGGAGGCGGAGCGCGTGAGGGAGAGAGCCCTGCGCCCTCACGGCCCTAGTCGCCGCAGGAGAAGCCCTGGGCGTCGGGAGTCGCCTGCAGATTCCAGGCCACTGTAGGCGAGGGCTTGCGGACGGCGAGCAATGGGTAGCTCGCCGTCCGGTCAGGACAAGGCCCGGATCGACGACTCGTCGTGTTTCACGAGCGCCTCAAAGAGATGTCAGCACACAATGACGGGGTCCGAAATTCGAAAGAGATTGCCGGGCCCTGGCACAGGCAACTGCAGGAACACGGGTGGGTTTTAGTCAGTAAAAGACTGGCACGCCCTCC
Organism: Dasypolia templi; assembly: GCA_963555695.1. NCBI lineage: Eukaryota > Metazoa > Arthropoda > Insecta > Lepidoptera > Noctuidae > Dasypolia > Dasypolia templi. The sequence continues at coordinate 16,744,540 of OY743146.1, read as the reverse complement.
CGCTCCACCCAGAGCGGGATAAGTCATTAGATGATTTCAAAGCTAAAAAAAAAAGTTGGCAGGGACACCAACGCGCAAACTGTAACTATGAATTCAGCACATGATTCTAAACCCCGTAGCGTATGACTTTTTCGTAGGATATGAAAAAAACTGTGGTTTCATGGAAATGTGCAATACCTACCTACGCGGTCAAAATTTATGACAAGGCAATTTTTTTTAAACCGACAAAAAGTAACGCCCCCTGCGTTAGAATCACGCACTGAATCCATGGTACTTACAACCGGCTGCGCGTCGATGTGCCACCCTGTATATTAGATAGAGGGATAGTACTTGACTATAACGGTTGTATAAGGTTCTGATCTTTTGGTATAAGACAATTTTGCTAGTGGGGGTTCTTCAGAAAGGTCAGGTGCGTAGTTACAAACTGCTTTTGCTGCTTTAACGCTATCTAAGGATTGTAGCATGCAAACTAACGCCTTCTTCTTAGGCAGAAACAAGAAGAAGAAGAATACGTGAGTGTATAAATGTCATGTAGTTGCTTCCGAGTGCAAATGAAAACGGGCATAGCATTATTTACGAAATGTTTCATGCCCAAGGTAGGATTAATATAAATACTTTAATTTGTCTTTATTTGTACCAAACTGAAGCTTAGGATAATATGGAAACATATTGCTTTGTCGCCGTTTACGTAAGTAGGTACGCTTTACTTGTTTCTTATACTGCTATGAATTGTGGGACTAAAGAAACAGATTGTCTAATTTTGGCAGAAGTTTAAATCCTTTGCTTGAGTTTTTCTTTAATCAAGTAAACGAAAGAACGACAACTACATTTACTAAATGTCCGAATTATTTTCATAATTCATTAGATATTATAAATGTAACGTACGCCACGATCGCGATCCGTTCGTGAAAACGTCGATTGTTTTTATGTGTGTGCCCTTGTTACTGCGTTTTGCTAATCAATATACCTTTTTACTGCTAAACGCGCATTTCAAATCATTGAAATAGACCCATCACACACCCTGAGTAAATACTCCTCTACAATAAGAAAATACCTACTTTCATTAAATCAGAGACTGAGAAAGCCATATTTGATAGTCAATAGACCCCATCTAGAGAAAAAACAATCAAATACCAACCACAACAACGTATCTAATAATAAAATCCATTCACACATCTTAATTCGTCGACGTTGAATATTATTCAAGACATGTTATCATCATAATAAAATTATATAATCGATTGCCATCACAATGTCATGCATAATGGTGCAACCAAACAACGGTAGAATTAACCTGCTCAATATCATTTTTACAGTTGCATTTTTATAACCAAAGCGTCGAGAACTATGCATAATATGTCTGATGGACTCACCCGGACGGTGGCATGCCCGACACACGTCAACCATCCCCTCCTTCATAACATGTCCCCAGTAGTTATTTGTCAAGATAAATTCTTCCATAATTCAGTTTCCCCGAAAAGGTCACCAAAACGTAGCCAGGATACGGATGCTAAGAAATCTACACCAGGCTCATGAAGAGCCCGTGAAGCTCCTAGCTTTGCCATACCGCCTTGCGGTCATCGACAGTCAGTACTACAGTAGAGGGATCAAAGGTGTATGTCATGTCACCTCCGATTCGGCAGTTTTTGTTAATTTTATTTTGTTGTATTTTGGTCTATATTTTAATTTACAATGGTAACTAGACTTTTTAATTTTAAAACACACCTGAAAAAGGTTTTTTTTAAATTAAAAAGTCTAGTTAAACTATATCAAAATTACTTTTACAGTCAACATTATTAAATTTAAAAAATTAAACGTTCTGTCTGTTGACACGGTGTTGCCAGTTGTCTTATTATTTTATTTATCATTATTGTTTGTTACGCTTTCACGCCAAAACAGCAGAACGGATTTTGACGAAATTTCGTAATTATTGTTTTATTTAAATTTTGTTCATAATATTTGTGTTCTCACATATGAAAACATCAACAATATGATCTCTTCATTAATTAGTAAGAAGAAGAGAAGTATTTTGTTACTTAGGGGTATTAGATAATTGTTTTTATTAAATCTAGCAGTGCCGCCATCTGGTGAATATTACGAGAACTGCTAAGCTATTGTACAGTGTAGAGCAGCTCTACTACTAGTCACGAGCACTCGATTCTTTATAGAGGGAGAGTTGAGTAGTAAGTAGTCTTTGTTAGCGCCACTAGATGGCGACATAGAGAGTTCCGTCCGGCCAACTATGTAGAGTTCGCGATTGAAAGTTATTTGAGTTTTTTATGTTTTCAGAATACTTTCTTGTAACGTGCTTTAATTGAAGTTGAGCGTAACAATTATGTCAGGTGAATCTTATTAACTTTGGCATTGTAAAGAGATGCGTAGCAATGCATTTCAGGTTCTTCGCAAACTTTCAAAGTAACGGTAAATACAAAGAGTTTGTGATCTTATTGGAACGAGTGTAATAACCCCTCATCGTTAACATTATTTAGCTTCGACGTGCATCTAGTTTCATAATCAATTTGGACATAATTATCTAAAACTGACTTTAACTACTTGGCAAAATTACAGCCAACTACGAAAACTATGCACTAAACCAGTACAAGCGGAAATTACGAGCTACGAGCACTAATACGAGGTAACGGCGGATCGTCGGCTGTGATTTACCAAGATTATCCCGCAGGCTCTGAGGGCGAGGGCCGGCTAACGGCACCGCGTGTTTCGATTTCGTAGAGCATTTCTCCGCGCGGTCCCGTTACTCGGCCGAAAGTACTTTTGTTGGTTGCTCCGAGTCTCGACAACCACGCCACACGAGCGAGCGCTCGAGTTCACTGTATTGAGAACAACCTTGTTGTTTAGTATGAGTTTGCTCAAAACAAAGAGCTTTTTCAAATAAAATGGCTCTGCAAGGAGAATGTGAAGTTCAGTTACTCGTAGGTACAGTTATTTCTTTCAACTTCATTTGCATAATTTATCATCGATTTAGTCACTGGCCAAGTTATCTTACGCAATGAGCATAAAAGTCGATTAGATCGGTTAAGTTATACAAATTAAAAGGGTTTATAAGAAGTAAGTCAATAAAAATTTAGTGGCGAGTTGTGTAAGCGAGTGGCCTTGCGAGCGCGCGGGGCCGCGGGTCGATGACTGCTGACTGGATGATGTTTACCTTATCGACTGAGTGAGCGTAACCAACGAAAGTTCCAGCGCCAAACTTTGCGCCCAAAATTTTTGAGAGCGCTACAGCGTTATTGCATGAGTTTGAATGACTACGGCGTAGTCGTAGCACGTTCATTACTTTGCGACGATTACGTCGTCTATCCGAGCCAACAAAAAACTGCCCAAAATAAAAAAGTTTAAAAAACTGCCCATAAAAAATTATATTGAATCTTATTAAATTCTAAACGTAACAACAACATGGTAGTTTTAAATCTCTACGCTTTAAAACATTCAACCTTGAATTTGAGCTATCGATTTTGAACTTGGGTCCTTCGGCAAAAAGTTTAAAACGATATTTTTTTGGGCAATAGAGAAGTGTAGGAATATTCCATGGCTCGTTCGTCAGTTGGCACTAGGCGTCGCGGCGCGGTGATCAGGCTGGCATGGGGGGGAGGCTTGCGCGGTGACGTAATCCATGCGGTTCGATACTCTCGAAAGGCTGCGGGGTCGACGGCCGCTAGACGCGGAACCGCAGCCTACACGACTGCTCAATTAAACATTCCGCATGTACTACATTATACCCATACCTTCACCAGGAACATCATCACATTCAAACTATCATAATGATACAATAACACATTACTAGTCACACTGTATATTGACACTGTAACAGTTTCACGTGTAACTTAATTCCATAAGTCAAAGACCGGCTAATAAATATGCGTATGGTTCTAATGTCAATATTTACTTGTCCTTACAAGTAAGTATTGTAATGTAGATTAAATAAAAAATGTTACATTTGAAATTTATTAAACAATTATAAGGTGGCAAAGACAATTGGCTACCTTTTAGTTGAGAAATATAATTGTCAATCAATTTATAGTTGAAAAGAGTGGCAAAGACAATTTGTTTGTGAATTCTGTAACGTCGTAACTGTACATAAATATGTTGCAAATGAATGTTGCAAAATATGAAGAATAGCTCACAATCAATGAAGGCCTATAATTAAACAAATGGTGACCAAACCTACGCGATTAATCAAACACCCACGTCGTAGTCGGCCTACAGATTGAATTGTTCTGTCACACATCTTATTCGAGTTACTAATTATATTATTTAACATCGAGATTGAACCGTAAGACGTTCTGACAGAGCGCCACATTACAGTGAGACATAGAATGGGCATTTCGAGAAAAGTTACTAAGTGCAATAATGAGCCCAAGTGAGAGGTGCGCGAGAAGGGCCGAGAGCGAGTTACACAAGAAGGGTTACAAAACTATGGCAATGAACCCGAGTGAACCTAAACCTTGCGAACCGCTAGCCGCCGATGGCGACAGGCGTCGTCAACCTGCGGCACCACGCAATGCACTTTATTGTTATTCACCGTGAACCACACGTGTCGTAAAATCGAACGCTATTTATAGGTCTACCGAGAACTAAAACGTTCCTGCGGTTTGCGAACAAGTTTTCAAAATTGTCTTTTTTTCAATACATGTACCGCTATTTCATCGCCGTTTCAGCTTCAATAATTCAGTAACAGTTAAAGAAATTATTGCGAATGTGTACCATTTATGGTCCAGCCTGTCTGATTCCATAATACCTAACCGTACAAAACTAAAACATAATCATTAAGTTGATTTGATAAGTTTTGTTTATTATTACAATAAATTATTATGGACTAATCTAGCAACAGACAATTTACAGTTGTAATTGTCCGTTGCATCAAACTTATTTTATTTTAATTCAACTTGTTATTGGCTGGTCAACTTTTTTATACCTACCTAATAATTCCGCTAAAATAAAATGTCACTCGCAAATTATTCTTATTTTGATCAAACATGCCCCTTTCCACGAAATCAGCATTATCTTATCATAAGATTGAGTTTATCGTAAAGTAATACAGACACATGATAGTTGGTAAATTAAGCGGAATTACTACGTTAGGTTATGTTAGGTTCAAGGTTACAATTTTCTATCGATAGGGAATATAACTGAACTGTGAATTTTATCAGGATCTTAGGATGTTTTAGAAAAATGAGCAATGTTTGCGAAAACCTCTTAAAAATCAGAAATCTTACATGTTTAAAACCATTCTAGACTATCATCAATAGACTACTTATGCTTTCTTTGTTGGTAACAAAAAATGTTGAGGTTTCCGTTCGCTCGTGTTGCAGGCGGCTCGACAACGGGCGCGGAAATGTTCACTGCAGGCTGCAGCGGCGCGGGCGGCGATCTGCGCGCGCAATGCGGAAACTCAGCTTTTTGCTGCGCCAGCGCACACCACCAGCGACACAGACTATCAATTAAAATAAAAAGTATCTAACGTCAAATTGCATTTGCATTACTATATTATTTTGCATTAACTATGAAGAAGAAAGTTGACAGAGGTTCCTTACTCTGGAACTTCTAGTCCAGAGCAGATGAAAATTCTTACCGAAATCGCCCACCCGACTCTGTATAACTTTGGTAGTTTTCGGGAAAAATAAAATCTACCAAACCCTGAGATGCGTTTGTTATTCACAAAGAAAGTCGTGTCGTAAAAGTAACTGTTACGGGTTAATTCCCTTGTGTGTGAAAGACTTGAAGTAAGAAGACGTTTAATGATCATGTCTTACTATCACGGGAAATTTAAATATAATGTACTGCTTTTCATATCTATCCGTAAACATTAACTGTACAAAGTAAGACTGTCCATAATATACAGGTTGATAAATTAGTGGCCACCGTAATCATATGCTCGCTTCTCTCTACAGGGTAATTTCAGCTTGTTGTGAACTTTTTAGCATATAGAAAGTCAAACTGCTGGCCATCCGTTGAAAAAATCCTTTGGTCTTACGAAAACCATGAATGTACAGAGAATAATCTTGAATACCAGTTCTTTGTATGAGTGCCTATTTAAAATGTAGCTCATCCTGCAAAGTGAAGTGAATTAATATACGTAATGGATGAACCTTTAGATCTTGCATAGTCACCTGTGGATAAGTTCTATTTATAGCTTCATCCCACACCATAACATGTTTCTAATGGCCCCAAGAGGTTGTATTCAACTAAACAGAGTAATTATATCCACCAAGCTTCCTGATAAGTTCTTGTAGTTCAGCCATGTTTCTACATTATGTGTGGTTACTTCCGCATCGAGGGATTGATTCACTATTCATTAATGTCGTTTATATATAGATTTACCCTGTTAACATTTCAATAAAGTGGCCTAGCTATAGTGTAAAACTGTTGTAATAGGCTATGAGTAACATGAAAAATGGTTTTGAACAAAGACGTAAGTCGCACAATAGGCATCGGAGCAAACGCTAGAACAAACGACATCAACGTGCGCGAAGCACACTGCCCTGCGCACGCGCTTGCGCCTGATTGCCTCAACAGTTAAATGTTCCTATCACTCATAATTAATAAGTGTACATATTTATATACGCCACTTCCTCGCTGATTCTATGATTCTGCAGTCATTGACTTCACCTCGTCATTAACGTATCTACTTAGCGATTTTCTCACACTGCGAATATTTTTATTGCACGCTTTGTGCTACCTTTACTTTTTAAATGTTTTATTAACGCTAATAAGATTTACATGTTTATTAAATGCGTGAATAATTATGTTTTGCCGTCAGGAGCAGATTATCTACTGTGAATTTACTCAATTAGCAATTATTACTTACATATAATTTAAAGTTTGTACCTACCTTTTTATTGTTATTGCGTGTACTTATAACAGACATAATTTTCGGTGGTTCATGGTCATTATTTGGTGAAATGCTAAAGTTTCTTCGTCATTGTTTTTAACAATGAATCACACATGTGAAATAACAAGAAGTAAAAACCCAAGTGGTCCTGATTAAAGTCATCGTCTGCCTTCGTCACGTGGCTGGGAAGAAAAGTGCGCGCTCGCGAACTGTGGATTCCCGCCAAACGCGGACACCGCGGGGTCGATGACCGCCACTCACATGCTCGATAAAAGTAAAACTCATACTTTGCGCGTTATTACAAAATGTTAAATGTTCATCCAGTGCGCGAGTGCAGATTACAGGATGAATTATGTACAATCAACGTTTATTTACTGGAATCTAAGCCTTCCTGTTCACTTTTCCATAGCGAACAATTTCTTCCTGCTGATTTCTTTACAAAAGCTGAAATTGAGGTTTCGTACTGTGCCTTAGCTGAGGGGCAATTCCCGTATTCATTTAAAAGCATTTTAATCTCAGTCTCAATCGAATCGAATCGAAAATCCCTATCATTTCCATAAGTTTCGACAAATTTTTGACATTGATTGTCGCTGACATGAGATTGCAACTTGAATTTAAACGTTTTGAGTTACGGGAATTGGCCTTCTGGTTTTATGTTTGGATAATTGGAAAACTCCCTGCTAGTGCAACCACATGAATTTGATACATTTATCAACAGCTTATCTCAGTTTTGCAGTCCGCTGCTGCACATAGAAACTATAAGTCTCTGCCAGAAGGTAGTGACTACTTAGAAAATTCCATTTGTCTGCTACTAGAATAACCTACTATTGGAATACCGACTTCTTTTTTCTACCTGTCACGCTATTTCTTCATATACCTATTTCAGATTGTTTAGACAAGCCTTGAAACATTTTAGAATTCGCATGTCTTAGTAACGCCTGAATCTACAATTGTTTTAAGCTTCAAATAATATAACGATGCGTTCCTCATTACCACAGGTAAGCAGTAGAGACGAAGTGCAGCAGTGCGTCAAAACAGAAAACAAATGATAATAGCTAAGATGTAAAAAGTGAGTTTTCTTTATATCAAAAATAAAGAAGTTTACAATATCCATAACAGAGTGAGCGTAGATGAAAAGTGAATCAACCTGACGTTTGGTTGCGCGGCCACTTGCGTTCGTTCACCTCACAAATTTTCGTTTCGTCGGCGTAGTGTGCGTGCTGCTTCCTCCCGCCCCCCCTACTCTATGCGAGCGAAGCCCCCCATTCCGCCAACTTAGATCATGACTAGCTATACAAGTCATTGTTCATGCACACACAAAAAAATCAATGCCTTGAGAACATGTCAGCGAAACTCATATTTCTAAGACAACCTCAATCAGGACCGTGTCAGAAAGAAATCAAAATATTGATGAAATTCAGGATATAAATTACACCCCTCTCATAGAAAGAACAAAACTAAAATTATGACAATGGATGGTATACTTGTCAGTTTTGCAAAAGCCGGATGTAATGCAAAAACATCATAAGAAGGATTTCATTAACACGTATTATATTTCCATTACTCTTCATAAGAAAGAAAACTGATTTAGTGGGAACAGAGCGTTGAATAAGCATTGTTGAATCAAATGGTATAATGGTGGTGCGAGCTAGGCCTTGTCAATGACCTCTATTTTGCCACCGAATATTACAAATGGCGAGAGAGGTCGATGATTCGCGTCACGCCTGCCGCGGCGGCAGCGCGACCAAACTAACACTTACAACTAAACTATCACGGCCAACGGCCATCATCACTTCTATAACATTATGGCTATATTAAAATATCATACATGTTATTTTTTTAGTTCCATGTATAATGTAAGGAAGAGGTAAATAAGTAAGATGGTTAACCATGGATGGATGGTGTTGGTTGGTGGTTGGATGGTTGTTGATGGTGGTGGGATGGTGGTGGATGGTGGTGGAGGATGGTTGGTGGTTGTTGGTTGATGGTTGGTGATGTTTGGAATAACCTAGTTGAAAAAAACAGCTTATAAAAAAGTATCATTACTACGAGTACCTAAATACGATTGTACACTTTTTGTGTTGATTAAAAGGAACACGGTTCGAATGAATTAATGTATTATTATTGAAGAAACCAGGACTTTAAAAGTCTAAATCGCCAACACGTCTTGAGCAAGCGTGGTGATCAAAGCTCGGGCCTTCTCTGTATGAGAAGAGGCCTTAGCCCTGCAATGGGACAATAATAGACTTATATTATTATTATTATTCTTAATTGCAACAAAAAAAATCGTAGAACTAATCAAGACCTCCATTTAGAAAGACAAACCCTTGATTAATTGCTGCTGTGACTATTGATATTCTGATGATCGACACTGACAATAAGCTTCTTCACAATATTCCTGCGTTATTTAGACGATGCCGTAATATGTGACATAAGATTAAGCTATAAGAACTCGAAGCGAAAACACGAAACAGTGCCACTACATTTGCCAAATCTCATTAGGACAAAGAAGAGTAACGGTGAATGTGGCGAGTAATATCGTTCTACAGTAAGAGCACGACACGTCTTGGAGCTCTGGAAATTTACCCTTCAGATGGCGACGATAAAGTCATGGTGACGGATTGATAGAATGACAATTTGGTGAGTAGGCCAGGCACCGCGGAAGACACCGGTCGCGGTTCACCATGGTTCAACGTGACACTTTTCGACGTCATAAACAACTTTCCTACTAGCAATGCGCGAGCGCTGCGACGCCAGCGCCGCGCGTCGCGCACGCCGCCCACGAGAATTATTGTGCGCCACTTTTCTAGAAAAATAATTAATTTATACTACGTCTATGACTTTTCTTCACATTGCTTCGCACACTATTAATTGCTGATTTCTGAAAATATCTGGCAGGTGAAAGCATTGCGTTGATCCATTTCTCGTCTTGTTTGGTCAGGCCAGCAACATCGAATCTTATTAGACCTATAAAAATTCAGACTATGAGCCGGTAACCCAGAAATTGTTTACCTCACGCAGCGTAAAAGCTAGACCTTATTCTATTTGGAATAAATACACCCACTTCAAGCTCAATGCTAAGATTTGGTTTGTCTACTTTTTTATTTAAATGTGGGTGTGATACCAGGGACACCTCTGCCTAACACTTCGGAAATTACAGGCGTAATGTTATGTTTGTTGTGTTATATAAGTTCCTATATCATAGTTTTAGTAAATGAGAATTTAAAAGGATGAATCATAAACAGCGTGTTATTGACACATTTTCTTTTGGAGCTTGTGAGAATTTAAATTTTCCTGGAGACGATGTAAATATATTGAAAATGATTAAACTACATGTTTTTTTTATATAAAAACGTTTCTTTTTTTTAATTGTTACAGATGTTTTAATAAACTAGCTTCTGCCCGCATCTTCGTTCGCGTGGAAATCGTAAGCCACCACAATTTACTAAAATAGTATACTACTACGTTTGTAGTTTTAGTCTCAGCAACCAAACTATGAAGAGAGTCAGGACTGGTAACGCGGGAGCAAGTGACGGCGACGTACAACTGCACGAGCTGCTTCTTGCGCAGACAACAGACTGTCCGTGTAAAAAGCAGCTCGTTCTAAGGTCGAAACTAGTAATTTCCCATTGCTTGCGAAGTTTTTAGTTATTTTGTGAAATAATGAATTCCTGCGTTCCTGACGAACATATAAACAACTGTTTATACTGTGCCTACTTGCTGGGCACAGGCTTCCTCTCAGTGAGGCAGTAAGCCACCACGCGGACCCAGTTGGTAGGTGACACATGTCTTGAATTGTTGGTCCTGGGACTCCTCACGATTGGTGGTTTCCTCACGATGTTTTCATTCACGGTTTTGGGACCAGTGATGATCAAATAAATTTACACAAAGTAAAGCGCCTATCGGGGTTTGAACCCACGACCTACAACGCGTAAGTCGCAGCCATAACTACTTCCATTACTGGGCCACCACTGCTTTTACTGGGCAACCAATCACTGCACTAAAATAGCCATTATTATACTGTGTCATGATTGACTGCAAAACTCCTTAAAGGTATAGCGGAATGATAATCATTTAAAGTGTTAAATCTGTAACTATCTGCTATATTCGTTCCCTATTCAGCTCAGTGAATTAATGAAATAATTCTACTGTTATCATACACTGGTATATTGTGTACTCTCTCATCTCGGTTATAAAGGTTAAATCTGTAACAATTTGCAATATTTTATCTCTTCTTTTCACAATTTGCGGTGAACTATAGAAGAATACGAACAAACTGCAATATTGCTCATCCATCATCGCAAAAAGAGTGATAATTTATAGCCTACAGACTGACCAGACTCATTGGTAATATCTGTGCATCATCTAAACAAAATCTATTTTTTAGTTTTTGCGTGATGCTGTTTGTCTTGGTATGTTCATTCAGAAAAACATATAAACAGACAAAAATTCTAAAAATTAAATTTTTGGCATTAGAATCGTACCCAGACCTCGCAAAAATTATAAAAAAACAAAGTAAGTACTGTTTTGACCAATATACTATACGTATAGATAATATACAGCAAATATATCAGCGTAGTAAGCCTGCCTTCATGAGAAAGAGTATTTTGGGCATGGCACCGCGCATTTACAATAAATTACCAAATGTCATGAAAAAAAAAAATGTTACAAATTAAAAAATATTATTAAACGACTGATGAATTTCTGATTGACAAATTAATGTAGACATAGTTATTTTTTGGCTGGAGAAAAAAAAGAATATTGTGTCTAATTGTACATAATTTATGATTATTTATTTAGGCATTGACTGTAGATATGATTCCATATTGTTTTTACCCGCAACCATATTTGTACACCTCTTGGCATAAAATAGCGACCTATGGACATAATTTAAGAACTGAATTCACTCACTACTTATGTTATACAAATAAAATATGATTATGATTGTAATTTTAACTCCATTAAAAATTGTTTGGTTTGGAAACACATTGTAATTCATTTATTCATAGGCCGAATGTTTTATTATTTTACATTTAACTTCCATAAGGAAGAGATTTATCCATTCCATAACCTACTGTATAAAAATCCCAGAATACGTCAAATCTTTTCCTTATTTGATCTTATTTGTCTCTTATCTGTACTGCATTTTCCACAATATTGACAGATTTTTAGGCTCTAGTTTTAGACAGAAATATTATTATTCTACGTTATAAATAATATACTTATGAACGAATGAAGACCGAAATCAAATCATGATAATGTATAATCCGTTTATGGTCTTAAGTATTAAACGAAGGTTGTCCAGGAAACGCGTCAGTGGTATCCAACATAAACAGGCCGTTGCCATCCGATCACTTAAGTCCCTCTACTCAAATTGGAATTTAATGAACGTTGTATACTTCAGAATTCCATTGAGACAGGTCCTTTTAGTGCAACTCAAATTGTAAGGCTTTATATTTTGTTCGTAAAGATGGAACATTGATTATGAGTTTAATAAAATCTTGAAGGTAAAATTACGACTGAGCAAATGAAATGTGTGTGACTGTGATTATATATTTTTCATTCGTTTAGTAGTTGCTTATCTCGATGATGATGTGTGACTTACTTAATTCATAAAAGGATAAAGGGGATGATGTTTTTTTTTTTTTCTAAAAAAAATGATTATTTCCAAATAGTGCAAATAGTATTAGAAAAAGGTTAAAAGCTTAAAAAACTGCAAAGTTATAAACGTTTTAAAGTAAGTGTTAGACTAGGACAGCACAAGTGACAGCAGAAGTGACGTCACGACTACGTAACTTCATATTAGCGCCGTACATTGTCCGTAGCGCGCGACAAGGACAGGAATAATCCCCTCCAAAAACTTTAAAAGCGTGTAACTTCTTCATTTTTACATCGATTTAACTGATTTTTTCGATTATCTCATTTTTATTATGCCTTCTTTGAAATTACATTATTTTAAAGAACATTTTTAATAGTAGTCATCATCACAATTCTAAGATTACTGTAATTAATTTTTAATAAATAAACGTAAGATAGCGTAAATAATTTTCTATTTCTCGCAATCATCAATTTAGGTGTACAATAAAGTATTAAATCTATCTATCATCATTAAGTTTCCTATCTACTTGTCGGCAATGGTCCACCTGTGTCTTCTGCGTTATAGTACGACATAACTGGCATCGATGAACATTTTCGACCGTGAACCATTGCCGAAAACGAAATGCCCATTGCAGCATTATACGAAGTTACAGAACTATGTGTAACTGTGTGTGGCCGTTTTGCGTGGATGTGACACATATTTTCCCCCAACTTGTTATTTTTGGTGTTTGTGATCAATCACTGCGTCATGTTTACCGCAAATAAACGTTTTTTTAATTCTTTCTTTCTTTGTATGGCGGTTTTTTTTTTGTATGGCATCTCGCAGGTCAACCTGTAAGGTTGTCGTCTGCTTAAGCAGACTTGCCTGTGGTGCCCTAATAAATTAAGGCCTCCAGCCAGGACTTAAACTTAAATACTAACAAAAAACTAAGCGACAACGCTAAGGGCACCCCCTGTGGGGTACGGACCTCGGCTCAGGGCGTCGCTGGAAGAGGGCAGCAAGGGACTAGCTGGATCAGGATTTGAGTGATTTAGGGACGAATTTAAAGCTACAGGCTCAGCGGCGCGGGCTGGCTCGAGCAAGGTCGGGAGGGGGTGGAATATTTAGCGATACGAAGCTTTTATGGAAGATGGAAGATTGTACATACATATATTACGTACATTATTGCTATTTGTTTTGGGAAGGCACCTAATATAATTAATAAAATGCCAAAAACATAACACGCTTCAATACAACTCTTAATTCAGAGTTACGCTTCGATAAAATCTGTATAATGAAGTTGTTGTCAGGTGAAAGTTTCGATCAGGGTCGTTAATCTATCTATTAATTTGATTCATTATAGCGCTCAAAGTTATTATTTTCTTGTGCCACTTTAACTGGAAAATTGAGAAAGAAGAAAGAAAAGAGTAGGAAATTGGAAGGTGATGAAACAATATTATAGATAGGGTTCAAATCGGGACAAGTACCTATTAATGTAACTTTTTCAATTCAGGGGAACTTTTTAAGTTTATCTTGGACATTACTGACTGAGGAAACCTGGACCTGTTATGAATATAAGTCTGATGAATGAAATTGTCAGCCCGCCTTGAGCAAGCACAGTGCAATCAATGCTCATGAGAAGAGGCTTTTGCCCTGCAGTGGGACAGTTATATCCTGGTATTAATATTATAGATGAATCGAGTGGTGCAGTAGCTAAGTGATTGACGTTTCTTCCACAAGTCTCTGGTTTGTTTCCATACAGAACATATAAATTGCATAGAAGAGTTGGTTGTACCAGGACAAATTTTCGTGATAGTGACTACGATTGCTTTTGTAAATGTTTCCATTATTCAAATAAACAAACGTTAATTTATTTTAAAAAAAAACCAACGAAACAGGTACTTAATGCATCTTTTCCATGCTTTATGCCCTCATAATATGTCGTAGTAATGGATCCTATCAACAAAATCTGAGCACGCGCACCCGATGTTACTGTATATTTCATTACGTAATAGAAGGCAGCGCATCAGGTAATAACTCGAAGCGCAGCGAGCCTCCGACCTATCTATCGGTGCATCCACTGCCGCATGCCGAGGGATACCGGCCTCTAACGGGACTCATACCTTCTTTTTACTTTTTTTGAACCTCGGCCCATCGGCATGCGTTCACTTTTAATGACGCCTCTCTGACATTTTTTTCGGTTTATTTTTAAGTATGATATTTTGATTTGCTTCATTTGTGCCAGGAATGGTTTTAATATTTTGCTGTTTTTTTTAGTTTTCGTGGCAATACTGAATTCATCATGTAAAATAAACTGTCTGAAAGTTTCATGGTTGTAAATAATAAGAGATATTGTATTCCTGCAAATACAATACACCAACAAAACGTAGGTATTCAATGTGACATAACATTTAAATAATGAACAGTACTTATTTAACCCCCATACAAACCAGTCTGTTACATGTGGATTTTAACAAACAAGATTTCCCGTTACCGATTGATTTATAGCTTAACGCTCAAAACAATGTGCAGTGAGCAGCTACTTTGTGGTCAAACTAGAGGTCCTTTGTTTACGAGCCCTTTGTGCGAGTAACGGGAGCCAACCCGCGTGTGACGTACTCTCTGTGACGTCACTGCCTGCATTTCTAACAAAAATGCACTTTTGCCATCATGCAGTGCCCGCTACAAAGTAACAGTTCCTCTTGTGAACCGGGATCTATAGTAATAGCTGTTTCTCAGAACCAACGGACCCTTAAGTACAAAAGATTAGGAAGATATATGGCCGGTCATTTTTCCGCCGGTCTGTGACCAATTTGAGGTTTAAATACCATATTATCTTTGAAACAAGTACACTTTTTGTTTATGTTTGACACAGGTAGTATTTGTGGTTAAGGAGATATAAAATATAATCAAGCAATGTGTTTTTCCAGACTATTTTTCGTTTGCCTTATCAAATTAAGTTTTTATTTATAAACTTTTTGTGAGTGACACTTGAATTAAGAAAGTATCGGTATTTTTTCTCTCTATCTTTTACCAGACAAATCAACCACCATCAACACTGTCTAGAAATATTTAGGGTTAAGTTTTATAACTTTAAATGTACTGGCCATATAAAAAGTCGTTTTAAAATTAAATTAAATTTGTTTTTTGTATTCCCAATTCAAATTAGAAAAAGAATGACAGAGGCTGCAAAATTATATAAACTTTATCATGATACATTTTCGTTTCTGGGTGTTTTAATAACAAATTTTGTTTTTACCCGAATTTAAAATTTTCTCACAAGTTTAATAGCTAAAATTATACCATGGTTAAACATGGTGGTGTGGTTTGGTTACCATGGTTTTTCCTATACTATGGAACGCTCAAATTTCACCAAAGAAAAGATGTTGAGAGCAATAGGCATACTGGAAGCGGGGGCGATCCAGTGCATTGTTGCTGATGCCATTGTAATGGGTCATAACTAGATTGTAGTCTCGATACTGAGACACTGGAAAGGTAGTTAAACGGCACACTGGGAATATTCGTAAGAGAAGACCGATTTATACAAACAACGGTGAAAAGACAACCTACCGCTTCAGCTAGGCAATTGGTTTTAAAGTTACAGTCGGAGCACCAGGTGCTGGTGAGCGATCAAACTATAAGAAGGAGACTGCACGAAGTCAACCTTCATGTTTCGGATTCCAGCACTACGACGCGACGAGGCAATCGCGGACGATGATTACAATGGGCCAATGAGCATTTGGCTTGGAACGATCGCCAATGGGCTAGAAGTGTTTTCTCTGATGAATCCTGGTTCGGTTTTCATCCAGATGCACGAAGAATACGTGTTTGACAAACACCTGGACGAAATCCTCGGGAAGAATATCCATACCAAGGTGGTACCATATTGGCATGGGCGGGAATGCGCCTAGGCCGGAGACCCGACCTCGTTTGGGTTCACGACAACTTAACTGCTGCAAAATACCGTGACGAGGTACTGGAACCTGTTGTCGGACCACACCGGTTGTAAATGGGTCAAGGTTTTATGCTGATGTATGATAAACTCAGTGGCTGCAGCAACATAATGTGGAAACCATGGACTGGCCGTCGCAATCCTCAGATATATACTACAACGAAAGGCTTTACAACATTTTCTCGAAAATCTGGTGACAGACAGTGAACTTTTCATGGATCTTCTTCGAACGTGGGTCCATATTCCACAAAGAGGTATTGATAACCTCATTTTGAGTATGATTAATCGTTAAGAGATGCGTTATTAATATCCGAGGTGCTTTTACAGATTATAAATGTTTATTTTGTTATCAATTTGATGTTTCGTTTAATTTGATTTCTTTACTAAGCTAATTTAATCACCAAAAACAGAATGAATGAATGAATGAATGAAATGCGCCGACCCCAGCGTGGTTTGACCAGACTCGACTAATCGAATGAACCCCAGGATTTGCACTAGCCCTTGAAGCCTCATGCTTCATGGTGCTACAAAGACCATTGCATATCAAGGAATAGACCGGGGGCGCTGTACTTATAATAATCACCAAAAACAGAAGATTCATTTTTGGACATTGTTAACTTTTTATTTTCCACTATAAAAGTCAAATGAAACAAAAAGTTAGGCTTTTATTTAATTTCATAATAGAGTATAAAAACTTCGCATTTTGATATTAAAGTATGTTATAAGATTTTAGTAGTTTCTTTTCAATACATGAACGACACAATCTGGGTTATATAACCCAGATTGTGTCGTTTATGTATTGAAAAGAAACTATCTCTGTTGATGTGTGTATGTGTTCTAATGCATCTGCTTATAATGGATATAGATAGCAAGATGCAGGGAGAAATCAACCATATTTGAAATTGAAGTAGGTATCAGTGATAAGTATTTTTCGTATTTTAATGACAGTGACATTATTTATTTTTAATTTTGGGACACGATAACAAGTCCTATAGAAAATCCAAGTTTTGCAGCATATTTATGCCTTAGTTATTTATAAAGACTGTGGCTCAAAATTCCTAAAGCCTGTTCCTCTACGACCTGATAAATCCTATACCATATATATCTGGTAAATATAGTTATGATATGAAAATTGTTAAACATCTAATCTCTAACGAATTATTCGTTTTGTTTTAACTAAAATACATATTTACAAACTACTAACAGATGCAAATATATCCGTTCTTTGGAAGAGTAAATATATAATTAACGAAAAAAGCATCTGTTGATCTGTACTGATGAGCAAAAAATGACATTAGCACGAACCAAACTGGCATGGCATCGATTCTAACCGATTCAATTAACATACCGCCCATACGTGCAAACGCCGAGTTTTTGTATAAACTGTACTGTTATGGCATTAACAAAAGAAAGGGGTTTAATAGAGAGGATGCAAAAAAACGCCTGTGATTACTTAACCCATATCCGGCACCAGGCCATATGGTCGCGTAACCCTTTGGCCCCGTTATATCGCGTTTGTTTAACAGTTGCATAATGATTATAATAGCTGACGTTTTTTTACAAGTCGATGAAGAACAACAATGTGCGCCAGGTGATGTGTTTTGTATATGATACACAAGGTCCACAATGTGTTCTACTTTTTTAGCATAGACGTAGATAACTTTTACATATTTTATATTTCATGTGTGTTTAGATAATCTTATAAATGAGATAACAATACATATAAGTTTATGAGACTGTGAAAAGAGTACGTATGCAGCATTTTTGTCGAGGTATTAGTGTTTAGTATAATTATTTTCACTTTTCACCTTATGGAGCGCGGGCGAGAGCACGAGACGAGCGCGCGACGACAAGTCGACGAGCCGCCAATTCCTGGAAGCGCGCGCTTTCCACGCACGCTGACTGAACTGCATCTTCCCGATGAAATGCACGCGAGTTCGTTGCACTTACAAACTCATAACCCCCTTTCTAAAGCGCCGATCCAATTATGTGCACTTTCGCAAGCCGCTACTGTCACTCGCCTAGATACGGATAGGAAACTCGGCGCACTGCGCTCGCACCCACCTGTCCGTATAACCCTCAACACCATGATTTACAACACTGTGTGATGACAAAAGAAATACCTAAGCCTTGTTCAAATTTAATTTAATTTGTATGCTACTCTGAAACTTTATCGAGCATTGAGCAAAAAGTGAGCTTCGTCCAATTACCACTAAATCATTGCATACAAAAAAAAATTAGGTTAGTGAATTTGCAGAAATAAGATGATTTCAGACAGGATATTCATTTTATAAAACGGTGTAGATAGTGCACTGCACCTACAGAATTTGATACAGCCATAAAATACCACAAATAGTTTGTGTGTTCCCAAGAATTTGTAAAATATTGATCTCATCTCAAACATGCATTCGGTAGATGGCTGATAAAGACGTGTGCGATGTAACATGAAAATTTTTCAGTCGTAACTAGCGTCTGCGGCGCGGTGGCGCGGTGGCGCACGCTAATGAAAACGAGACAGGCTAACGAACCCGTTTATTGCATCTCCTAATGTCTGACGCCTATCACTTACCTACTTTATTTGCAACACTTTGTTCATTAATTTTCTGAACATTGCTATAACTTACGATTATAAATACAAACACAGAAAACTTGTTTCAGATAGTTTTCCGCCTTTTTTCGACACGTTTTAAAAGTTCAAGGTTTTTAGCGAAACGTACACTGCTTAGGTATATTGGCCATGCAATTGGGCAGGTACTTAAATAGTCTTGTTGTACCATTTCACTGTAAGTACTTAGTTGGAAACTTACTGTTTAGTTTACAAGAAAATTAAGTGTCACCTTTCTCAGGTAGTTTTTATTCATACAGAAACAAGGGTTTTTTTAAAACGTTATAGCGTTTTCCTTTATTATATTATTATAAATTAAAACCTTTACCTACATATTCCACATAACGTTATCTATTACTCAAGTTGAATTTGAGAACTGTATGCAAAAAGCGATGACTATTATCAGTCATTAGTGCATTAATACCTGTGAGTAGCAAGAGTTTTTGCGAGGTAAGTTTGTTCCACATTGGGCTCGGGAAGACTAGACGAGTTGAACTTGTCATGAGTGATTGCAGAGAGAAGGATGGGGGGGATTAGAGTGCATTGACACACTTACCTACTGCACACTGCAGCGGCGAAATGCATCGGCGGCGCGTCGTCGCTTCTGCGGATACGTCTAGACTAGCCAGAGTCATTAGAACTCCCGCGGCGCCCCGCGCTCCCACACTATCATAAAACAAAAGGAAAACCCGCTTCAATGACAGAGCTCAAGTAACACCGGTTGCCTTATAAATCACCGACAACGCCTCGGAAAAGTGGAATGACGTCCGCGCGGCCATGCGGTTTTCACTCACCAGCACGAACTTAGAGAGAAATGGAAAAACGTGTTAATTTTATATAGGCTTGTGAGAAACAAGGCCAGCTTTAAACATATTATAACAAAACAGCTAAGGCTTGCATCACCTACAGAATCACCATTCTAATATGAAGTAACATGTAAGTGTTAGACCGTTTTATATTAAAATTGTCAATTTATAAATTACTTCAATTAAGTAAAAATAGTTAAGATTTTTTTTTCTTTTTTCAAACAAAACATCCTTAATCTTATTTTCTTGACCCATTTCTAAATTTCACCTGAAAATAATATTATTTTAATCATTTTATTATACATCGTCTTCTACTTCCCCGAGCTTTCATTAAAACCCTGCATCTGATACAGTCAGACAAAAGATTTCTGTTCTGAATACGAATGATGAAGTTCTGAATACGAATGATGACTATACCAACACTTTTGCCCCAAGAACGTTTCTTTATGTCTGTGCTAGAACAATAACAAGTAATAGTACTAAACATTATCACTAAAAATATGTGCTTTTAGTATTTAGCACCGCTCTAAGACTCAATTAGTAACAAGGTGTTGCCTTGTACATAAGTAATGACAGCCTATTAGAATATGATCATCAGTAGGTACGAATTAACCTACTAGTTACTAAATAAAAGCACTTCATCAACACATTTCCCACAATCGATACACTATGTTTTTCTTCAATTCCCAGATCAATAGTAGAAACTGAAAAATATTGAGAAAGTTCCATACTTTCGGGGAAAATGCATTTCTTGCAGAGTGCAAATATTACATTAAATACTTACTCTAATGCTAAGATGTGCTACCATTGCGGATGAGGAGCACAAAACTTGCTTGAAAAGTGTAGACAAGATGTGAGTCTAAAACATACATTCAGACAATTAAAAATAATCATGTGAGTCTAAACCATGAAATTTGACCAATGGTCTTCTGCCCTAACCTAACCACCCTATTTAGTTGGAGCCGGCGCAGCAAGTCTCTTTCTTCCAAACTTCTCTATCGTCGTCATCTCAGTAGTCCACCCTAGCTAAACCATCTTTCACACAGTTCATCCATGGCCTTCCCATACTCATATAGCTATACATAGTTTTAACTTTTCTGACAATGTTTTCCCCAGACAATTTAAAATAATTTAAAAAAATATATGTTACTTGACGTATGATCTGTCTTACATCAAATTAATTACACTATATCCACTATTGACTTCACTAGTGGTAATGCTGGTGCTTGCAAAATACCTCTTTATTAAACTTTCATAGGTTATAATGAGTGTCACTGTCACTTAAAAACTATTAGTCACATTTTACATTATGCTACTAAATTAAAAATATGTAAAATATCATTTAGGATCGTAAAATTACAAATAATTTTTATTTATTTAGGTATTTAATTAAGCTTCAGATCACCCACCCCGTCTTGTATCTACATAATAGCTGACCCGGCGATATTCGTAACGCCTCAGAATCAATAAATGTTGTCCGTTCCATACAAAATGTATGAGAAATTTTAATTATTTTTGATATTCGTAATATTTTTTTCGTGAAATTTTCCAATTTTTTTATAGTTATTCTGCTGTTCGGGGCGGAGACAAATCCAACAAACAAATGAACTTACCGCAGATAATTGAAAGGTACTAAACGATTTTTCAAAAATTAACTCCATTTAGTTTGTATGAAAAATGTGTTCCTTCGATTTTGAAACTTGAAACTTGGCACAAATACAAGGTAAATAATAGAGATCGTTATGATTAATTTTATTTTATTATTGATTATATTTATTTAAAGGGGGTAGAGGAGGTGTTTAAGTTCGAAGGGGAAAGTACGAAATCCACGCGAAAGTTGCGGGTGAAGAGCTGATGTTCTATAAATTGGTTCCTAACTGCAGTTTAAGGTTAAATAAAGATACTGTGTAGACTGACTGATTTTGGGAAAGCTCAATATTCTCAACCACTGCAATTGTAGTTAGAAAGAAAAGAAAGAAAAGAAAGAAAAATTGTTTATTCTTCACAAACACAACGCACATAATAAAAATAAAATAAAAAAAAAAACACAAATTACATCCAAATAAAGTAGTTCATTATTATACTGTCAAACAACGGGGGAGATAGTGAAGCATCAATCAATTATTGTAAATAGGCATCCTAGAAGGGGACAAGAAGATTTTTAAAGGATGAATGAGGAATGACATATCTGATGCCTGGTTGAGTCACTGGAGCCAACTTTCGGTGCTTGGAATAAAGTTTATAATAACTCCTCTTTGGTACAGTAGACCGCATTCTAATAAAAAACTCCTTTCCACGCTAAGCCAGCACAAGGTCAAAATGTTTCCACCGCGTGCGTTTCATTGTACATCTCAATCTTATTAAAGCATCTATAAAGTAACCACCACTGTATAAGGACATTTCTCGAAACACGCAAAAAGCCGTAACAGAGAAAGAAAAACTGAAAACGATTATCGTCACCCAAATGAAAACATCAACACTGACATCAATACGAACTAATGTAGAGCAGGTCATTATCAACGTAAATCCAATACGGTAGCGACGACTGTAGCATTGTTGCAGATAGGTGTTTGTATCATTTTGCTCGTTTCCTCGGTATAATTTATCATATTATTATCAGTCACAGAAATAAATGCTTCGTTCAAAAGCTGCAATCAACATGCTTGGCAATGGAAATGAAATTGATCAAAGGCATGCTGCTTGTTATTCTGTTAACATTATAGTGCACGACACCAACAGGAAGAGTAGCTTAATTCTATTATTTATCTAGAACTTATGTGCGGTATAATATTCACATGGAAAATTCATACACTTCAGTAAAATTGTACTCAAGATCAAAGCTCAAAGCGTTATCTTGGCTCGATGCACTTGACACTGAGTGACGTAGCCGCGCCGATGTTGCGCCATTGTTACCGCCGCCGCCGAGCGCCGCCGAAACGTACAATCGTATACCGTAGCTGACCTCTCCAGACAGATCTGCTTCTTCGATAACAAGAATGTATTCATACGTACCTACCATTTATGCTGCCAATGACAAAAATAACACCAAACTAGCAACAGGCTATTTACCAAGAAACATAACTATCTCTTTATGCAGCTAGGTAAAGAAATGTGTTTTACCAGTTATTTAATTATTAATCGAGAACGCTTCGCTACGTCTAGACTGCGAATAGAATGATTACGTAAAATTGTACGTGACGTTAATTACCTTTAACAAGTTTATCGTGTTTTATTATCAGTGAAACCTTGACTGATAGTGGCTGGTTCAAATGTTGAGCGGTGGTGTGCGTACAGCGAGGTGACAATGAAAGTACACGTCGCGTTTCTCGCTTGCGATAGTTTGCCGGAATAAGGCCAGCGGCGTTCATCGGCCCCGATCGCGCCGTTACAGCGCGGACTGCCGGACCGACCACGACACTCTCCACTGCAAGCCTCATACTAACATCATACAAAAATATACAACTGCAGACATATTGTATTTATAGACGGATCTTTTCCTTCCTACATTTTCATTTACAAGTAAAGTTGCATTTCAACACTACGTGGCGTTTTCTTGATAACTCTTGCATTGCAGCTTTGGATTAGGTGACCTTTTGAAACAATAAAATTAAATCAAATCTTCAATTTAGAACTCAAAGATAGTTTACACATGAGAACTGCTATCAATATAAGTCGAGAATGAAACAGGAAAATAGGAAAATTCATCAGCTTCGTAGAAAGTAATAACGGTGTATGTATAACACGTGTCGAGCGTGAACGCATGATTCACGAAACTTGCTCGCTCGCTGACATAAGACGCCAAATTAACATATTTCTGCTGCGAATTTCTGCTTAAGTCTGTCCTTCACTCTTACTCATACTGTTTACTGCACGAGTCATTGGTTTATCTAACTTAAGGAAACTTGTTTTAGTGCTGTTCTATTTGCCAAGTGCAAGCCGTTAGCAAAGGTCAATCTGGTACGCTGTTTGAGTAGGCAATGGGCAATCGCGCAATAGTAATTTTGATACTTGAAATAGGTACTTAATAAAGTTTTCTGGTGAAAGAAAATCTTTACGTTTACAGCTTCTAATTGATACGTAAGCTACATTTACAACAATAGGTTGAATGAACGTGAATAACGTATCAATAACAAGCTGTTTTGAATATTATAGACGGGTATAAATTTTATTATGACCCGAAAAATATGTGTTTTCGGTCTAGAAAAGTAAAGGCAAATCATGTTATTTTTTAAAGTCTTACATAACAATTGTTGAATTCAAATATATTTTTAACGCCGTATTATTTAATAACTTAATTATATTCATATTATGCAGACAAACCAGAATCCGCATTATCCAACTATGCCTAGCGAAAAGTTGGCCGCGTTTTCGTTTGCCTCAAGACAGAGTCAAACCCTATTGTGCGGAGCGGCCGATGCTGCGAGCATGTAGGTGATTGCAACTGCTTTCCGGTAATGTAACCATCGCGTATGCCTGTAAGAATTCTGCTGGAGGTTCGTTGAACTTTCGCGAGTGCAGAACTGAGTAGCAGGGTGGGGGAGCCGCACTAGGTCATACCCGGCCGTCGGCACACTTACCTTGACTCGACGCACAGCGCTGCTGCCGCCACCACCACCGCCGGCGCCGCCGCCGTGCGTTCAACTTCGATGCATAGAAAACTAGGCAATACCACGGCCGACATTTTCTTGAAATTATTTTAATGCAACTGTCGTTGCGTCTGTGTTACATTATTTTTTTGGTAGAAAGATGCACCTACTATACAAACCCATACTATAAGTAATATTTGGTTTAGCATCGGAAAAGAAAAGGCAACCTTTTACAGCATATCCTAATTATCCCCAACAGTTTTTTGGTCGTAAAGAGCATTATTCCGTATTTCAACAAAAAGACAAAATACCAGTATTCTTTTTTTTTTTTAAAGCAATGCAATTACTTTTCTCATTTCACTACACAATGTATTAATCATCATTACTGCAAATCTTATCCGCCAATAGTCACATGCACTCGATGATCCGACCGACACACTCCACATTTTTTATTGAAAAATATACAAAGGGGGTCAGAGCTTAAATGTATGCGCAAATCGTAAGTCCAGTACTGAATTGTCTAGCTGTTTTGACCAGATTACCGAAAACGATCTATGACATTACATCTACCATGCATTGCGAATAGCCTTTATTCTCGTCTGATGTAGACTGTGAATATTATTGAACATTGGTCTCTTAGAGTCAATCCTAGGTAAAGGAGAAAGAACTTTATTTACATATACTTCCATCCAGGACGGAATTTAGTTAAAAGGTTTTATTCATAAAGGCGCATCATCATCTGACATAACGCTAAACAAAAAAGTCTCAACCCCAAAAGCGACGTGTAATTGACGTGAGACGAAACGACGTGATAACACACAATTCTCTGTATTACCTTTGTGCATAATTTAAGGCAAAGAAATACAACATCAACCTTAGACATGCATCCTCGGCCACACGGGTAGCTCATAATATGGCTGCTTACCTTGAGATCAAATCTGTAACAAAATAAAGAGGTTTTAACTTCTAACGCAAACATCCTCAACAACATTATTTTGCAAATGCAACATCATAATAAAACAATAACGTAGCGCTGCTTGATCCACTTAGTACTTATCAAATTATTAATCTTGAGTCGAAAAGCGTTGACCTCGCGCCTCTACATGCGGTCACAATACGTAGTCACTAGTCACATTATACCTTCCTCTTCTTTGACTACATCATCAGAATCATTTAAGATGATCAAATTATGAAAAAAAAAACACCACAACCCGATACAATACATAGAACCGATAAGTCAACATTAGGTAAATGTATATAGCGAAAGACGGGGTCCATTTATTCGTTGTAGAGTTTCCTTAATCACGCTGACTAAGCCAGGTTATAATAACTGTTTGACCAGCACCCACGAATAAGTTCTGGAAAGAGAACTGAAGTTGATTCTTCGTATTCTCTTGTCGTGTGTATAAAACTGCCGTGAGTTTTCATATCGACTGAAGTTGATTGAGCCTAAGTTTTTATATTTACGTTTTCAATGTATGTAGAGGTTTCTGATTATATAGACGTTAACTTGATTTACTTTTTGGGCGGTTGAAAACTTTTTTTCGCAATGCTTTCTGAGTGGCCTGGTATATATTCTTTATTTCAGACCATAGTATTAACAATGAGTTAAAAACGATGCAAATATCGTTTTTAAGTCATTGTTAATACTTAGATTTTACTAATAAAATCTTACAACCTAAATCCATCAATCCGAAAGAAAAAAAGACATGACTCAACACTCGTTACGTGCCTCCATACCCAGCTGCTTATAGAGGGACTGTCCACTTTGTCAAATAAAGTATAATAATCATGTTATTTGGTTTAATTTGGTTTTTCTTTTTTAGATTCTTTTAGATTTTGTCAATGTAGATTTATAGACCATTGTCTATTTGTTAAACATATGTTACTTGTTGACAGGCCTTCACTGACCTCCTATACATACGAGTATTAACACTGTAATTTGAAAACGTTTTAAAGTCAAATACTTTTAAAAGAGTAACCGTGGTGCTTCTTGCCGGCTCTTCTCCATAGGAAACGACCAATTGACCGTGCACCTAGATTCTCACGTTTCATAAATGCCCATGTAGGTTTATGTGAACCAAATTTTTTTGATTTTGATTTTTGAAAGTTTTCAGGATGATGTTGGAGCTTCCGCGCAACCTACCCATTATTCACGCTTGTGCCCTTCTGATAATACCATGAAAATCGTCAACACAGGCTTACGCGAACATCTGCGCTGCAGAAGCGCGGAAGCCCTATCAACATCCTAAAACCATTTATTGTACGCGCTGGACGTTGTAGGCTCTCTGCGTATATTTCACCTACAAGCTGTAGGCGTAGAAGGTTTGGCAGTATGCCTTGCAAAAGAGCGACTTTAACACCCCTACTCCAACGCGCAAACCTGCAACATTACATCAAACTGGCAACGCCCTCCAACCCCTCTCTATATCAGCATCGTCAGCATCGTCATCGGTACTATACAGTGCACAAAGAAATGTTAATATACCAGATGAATAAACCGCGCTATATTTTTCAAACCGTAATCTGCAATCCACTTAGTCTGAACTAAGTGGATCTTTTTCACTCTACTATTAACACATCTATATGTAGGCCAAACAAGCAGAAGAATTGTTAAGTCATTTAGATACACGCAAGCTCACTGCAAAAAGGAATCATCGAAAATTCTAGATTTTTAGTTCATACAGATCACGGAGAAGGTAGTTAAAGTTTCTGAATTTGCACTTAATCTTGTTATTCTCAATAGTAATATATCATCAATCATGAATCTTTTAATGCAATTTTACATTAAAGGCAGCACTAGCTATCATGACAATGAAAGACACCACCATCTTTTATTTCTATTTTTCAGGTTCTAAAGGATGAATATTGGATTGAACTGAACTGCAGGACAATCAAGGTTCCCGTGATTTAGGGCTGAATCAATAGCCAGATAACTTACATCTGAAGAATAAATATGATAGTTTGAATACTTTATTTTCTATACAAAAGCTGTCAATCCGCAATATTTATTTCTCAGATTAAAGTTTAAAAAATGTAATACTTTAAATATTGGCCTCTTTATAAAAGAGTTCTAATCATTTATTTATTTTACGGTACTATTTTTTATTATTTACTGAAACTAAAAAAACGAAACGTTATATTGGTTTTATGTGAAGGTCATGTATAACACCATAGTGTTTTCAGCGGACTACCGCTGACAGCTGGAATTTACAATAGTAACAAAAACTCCGCGTGACTATAATTTTAAGTTACAATTATTACTTATTATATGTGTATTCCAGTATGTATGCAATGCATAGTTCCGCTACATTACATACATTTAAGTCTTTGACCACACTTCTTCTGCTACTTTTCGAGTCGATTGACCTCTTAGTAGCAGAAATGTGTCTCAAACTAAAAAGATGCCAGCGATTGGTTCAACCGACACAAAGGAGACCTGGCCAGGTCTCCTTTGTGTCGGTTGAACCAATCGCTGGAGAACTAATGGCTTTCAGTGAGTGTTTTAAGACCAAATCAGCCAACTTTGCCATTAACTGTCATAACGACACCGACGACAACTGGAACAGAGTGAAAAATCTTATCCTTTCATCACGCAAAGAGAGCCAGGGCAAGGCAGTCGATGCTCTGAGAAAGATATGGATAACGAAAGAAACATGGAAGGCCATCAGAGAACGAAAGGAACTACTCAAAGGCAATGTTGAATCTGCGCTTGCAGGATACCGGGAAAGTTCGGCAAAGGTTCAACGTCTATGAGGCAGGGACGATAATGACAACCTGAATTCAGTTTGTCAGGACATAGAAAATCGTGCACAATAATTTCAGACAAGAGATCTCTACCAGAAAATCAAGAGTATCACTCGAGAATTTAAGCCAAGAACATGGGTTATAGAAAATGAGATAGGAAGACTGTTGACCGAGATAGATCAAGTTACAGAAAGATGGAGATCATGAAAGCCTATACGCCGACTCTGTAGCAAGAGCTCCAAGCACCTCGATTGTAGACACGCAAAGCATAGAACCCGACATCCTTGAATCTGAATTCCGAGGAGTGTGTGCAGTGCGCACAAGCTCAAATCAAATAAATCAGCCGTTAGACATAACATTTTTGCTGAAGAGCCTTAATACCTAGGTGATCAAGGGGTGAAGATACTGTTGACCTATGCAATCAAGTCTGAAAAACGGGCAGATGGTGTACTGACTGGAAAGAGTCCCTACTAATTCTTCTGCACAAGAAAGACTCAACAAGAACGTGCTGGAACTACCGAACAGTCGCACTTATATTGAACTTTAAGTGGCAGATACCCAGTGAACAGGCGGATTTTGTGAAAGATCGAGGCACAAAAGAACAGATTGTGAATGTAACGAAAATAACTGAGAGAAGCCGAGAGTGTGCTTCATCGATTACTATAAAAAAATAAAAAAACATTTATTTATTAGTTTCAGTTGTACAAATACACTTATCTTAACAATATGCAACAATGCAACTAAGAAAAATAATGTTTTCGATGAACTCTGGCATCGACAGTAAGATTTAACTTGTCTTTAGGGCGCCAGCATCCTCGCCTATAATTTGAACTAAACAAAGCGTTTGATTGCGTTTGATTGCGTCAGATGGGATTGCCTGTCGACCATATTGTAAGAGACGGGCGTACTTCAACACTTTGTCTCCTTGATCGCTAATCTGTAGCAAGAGGGAGTATCCATGGTAAAGGTTAATGACGTCATCTCAGGCCATTTTAAGCCCGAAAAGGGGGTAAGACAGGGGTGTATACTTTCGACTATTCTCTTTAATAAATAAGGTAAATAATTAATGAGGCAAGCCTTAGAAGAATGGGAGGGAGGCGTCTCTGTCGGGGGAATAAAGATCAGCAACCTGAGAAATGCGGACGTCACTACACTCTTTGTATGTTCAGAAAAGGAGCTAGCTGATCTGGTTAGCAGAGTAGATTACAAGAGCGGACTGGTTGGACTCACAATCAATAAGTCGAAGACAAAAGTCATGCTCATCGACAAAACCGGTCAACTCTCCAGAACGGGAGAACTCGCAGTTCTAGAATTTGTCAGCGACTTTATATACCTCGGATCGCTACTTACTTACCAGGGAGATAATCTTCCGCATACCATGGACTGCCAAGAAAGCGAACAAATCTATCTTCGAACAATTTCGCATAAGAACTAGACTATCCACGATCTGTTACCAAAGGATTCTCGGTTACTTTAGTCACATCGCCCGTCAAGGACCAGATAACCTTGAAAAGTTGGCGGTAATAGGCAAGGTAGATGGGAAAAGACCTCGCAGCCGGTCACCTAACCGCTGGTCACACCAAGTAACCCACGGCACTCTCTGTTACAACCGCCCTGAGCGCCCGAAGGGAAGAACATCGTACATAAAGCTACGAAGGCCTTTCAGGGACACGACCTTCCGTAATGAAGTAAGCGACCAAGATGAAGAAGCTGTATGCTGGTAGAGATTTCTTTAGAAATAAGCATCACCGTGCGTATTTTTCTGTTCCTTTCTTCTTGTCTGTTTATATGTGTGTACATAAATGGTTAAATAAAATAAATAAATAAGAAGAAGACTAGTACTCAAATAAATCTGACCAGTCAAAAGCTACGAGACAACTCTGTCATTGGGCTCGTTCAATTTCTGGAATGTACAGATGGTTGTGCAAAATGGACAGGAAAGAAGGCTAAACTGATCTTACATTTTATCTATACCGCCTACATTTTACTATTCATATTAATTGATAAGTGAAACAGAAGCTTTTACTGTATTTTCAGTAAGTTGGGTCCTTTGTAGGACGAATAAAGATTGCGAGTATAAGTGAGTACAACTGTCCTCATAAACATAGAATAAAAATAAACTTCATACAAATGTATTGTTTCACGAGTCAATGTCATCACTTTTAATACAATTAGCAACACAACTTCTTGAAACAGAGTGAAAATATTGAATGTAAGACCTTTTTCAACAAAACTTCTCCTCGGCTAGAAAAACTTCGAACTGTGATTATGTATAAACGTCATATCAATCTGTATAGGTAAAAAGAAAGACTACTAAATATGCATGTATTAATGGGACGGTGCGTTATTTAATTCATAAATCATATCATTAATTTTCAACAAAATATTACTGTTTCTGTTTTGCAGATCAGAGTTCAAATGAATTGGTTGCTTTTCATTAGACAGTGGCACAAGTATGTACATAAGTGTAGGTAACAATTGTGCTTACTGAAAAAACAATACTAATTTCCATAGCGCATACAAAAACAAATGTTATTTGTGTTTAAACATGCCATTTATTTTCACGGTCTTTGTCACAAGTGTCAAAAACCTCTACTTATGCGGGTTACATGCACGTTATCTTGAAACAATACATAACAGATTGGGAACAAGTGTGGAAAATAAATCGAACGCTTTGTGTTCCCTTTGAAGATGTTTGTTTCATGACAGGAAGAGTGGGTTGTCTGAATTATCCGCTCACATTTACTGTAGGATGTTATGTTATGTGGAGTTTGTTAAAGCAATTCAAACGTCGTTAGTTCGTCATATAAAATTGGCTAATAGCAGGCATTGACTCTGTTCGGCACTCAAAAGAGTTCAACGCTCGTGGACTTGAGCTAGCTAGTCTCACGACTCTTTACACAATGGCTTTTTTGTGCATTCTTGCTTTTGGTTATGACATCACCCTGACTAGCAACTTGACGCTACTTTAGGTATAAGCTATGAGTGTGTGTTATATGTACTAATATTTATGTTTATACAGCCTTAATAATAGAAGTCGTTGAACGAGTTTTACGAATTTTCTTTTCAATTACGTTATGAATATTAAAAGTAACTTGCAGAAAAGAAGATGTGGAAACTTACAAACACACATTAAAACAAAAGTAACTATGTATTACCTGAAATGTGCTTTATGATGTAATGCAACACGTAATAAAAGTGATTCTAAGTTACTGCACATAATACTTGAAACTGCTGAAACCGCTTCTCTAGCCACACTTTCCAGTGCTTTTAATGTGTGTAACATGTTTTTACTTTGTTTCCTTCATTTTTATTTAAACTGGGGAAAATAAGTAAATAATAAATAATTCAAAAAAAAATTGCTCTCTAATAGTTAGGTAATATATTAAGAACAAAGAATAACATAACTTGCGTTGTACTTTGAAATTAGCGTTTCAAATGCAGCCTTGAACTATGAACTCTGAACGAAGAAGACGTTTTGAAATATAAAAAAAAAACTCTATTTCTCCAAACTTACTAATTACTTTATCGTGGGGAACTTAAAACATACCGGTGAACAGTTGAAGAAGAATAACGTCATCACAAAAACAATAACAGTAAGCAGTGGTTCCTGAACATTATTTTTTTATTACCCATTGTGCTTATTTACCCTTGGTTACACAATTTCAAAGACCGATTGTTAATAACTGCGTGCAAAATGATGATACTTAACCAAATACTGCAGAACCCAATTATCGTTTTGAAAATGTTTTCTATCGAATTTTGTTTGTTTTTTTTGTTTAAAATGTTTTCTATCCCAGTCGTTAAGCTGCGTTTTCACATAGCGTTCTGAACAGTTCTGAGCGGGCAAGCGTTTGTTCGCGCGGTAAATGAAACACTTGCGCGAGCGAACATGTTTGTTCAGTGATGATCGGTTGAACTCGGCGAACAATTGCTCGCTCGCTCATTCATTCAGCGAAACCCATGTCACCGGCGAGCAAGCAGTTGCTGTTGACGTAGGACGTGCTCGGTTGGTGTTCAATTTTTTTTTTTACGAGCTTATGGTTTAGAACTGGTGTAAGTTTTCTCGTTATAGTGAAAATTGATGTTTTCTGTTGTTAATGAACATTAGCAGAACAGCAAACATTTGCTCAAAACACATGTTCGCTCGGCAGGGTAGTAAAAACGCGGCAAATACACCCGTGAACTTAGTAAAACATAAAGCATACCTAAACGAAAATCGAATTCTTATTTTATAAACCTGATTGGTAACATAAACGTAAGTTAATTAATAAATGATCTAAGTGGTCTAAGTTTGTTAAATCAACGATTAGGCTACGAAAAAACTGCATATTAATTGATAGGCGGAATATTTTTTACGTCTGCTACTGACTTTACGCACATTAGATGTATTACATTTTTCATATATACTTCTATATTGGACACTTCCAGACAAAGACACAATGTAAATATTAAACTTTACATAAAGGGAAGAACGATGTGACTCCATCGCCATAGCAACCAAATGAAATACATTTATGTAGAAATGTACAAAACTTCCATTTAAAATGAGTAAAAATCCTCAGTAGGTACTTTCAGCACCAAATATATTGAATACGAAACAATATTACATATTTTGTTTTCTTTAACTAAGTGGCTATTGCAAGTCCCGACAAGACATCAACCAAGAGGCTAAAACAGTAAATGTTCGAATATGAACAATACGAAGAAATATTTATAAACATTTACCTTGCATTTTGTCTCTTGGTAGTCACCAAGAGACAAAGTGCATGTACTCTACACCTAAGGTTAAGATTCCTTTTAATCAGCTGTTTGTTTATTACGTATGATAAATATGAATCTAGTTCAAGTAAATACATTGCAAATGATCATTGAATTATCCACCTTCCGATTATCATACAGGTCACGCGGCTAAACCACGCGGATCTTAGATCTAAAATAATCATAGAACATTAATAAATTCGCTTAGTATCAAAAACTTAAATTTTAATAATACCGTTTTCATACCAAAATGACGCAGTGGATTGTGCAATAAATACGCAAAACAAAACCCAAAGTTTAAGTTTTAGAAAACTCAAATGCAACGTGCTGAATTAATCGTCAAAGGCAAGATATACCAATAACGTAGCGTGCTATAAGTCTGGAAGTAAGGTAACATATTTATTAAGATGGTAAAGTTTTTATACATCGGTTGATGTAATCTGACGGGACGTGCAAAAACTCAAGGAATATTTGGTGGAGGAGTCTCCGTGCCCTCGGGCGGCGGCGGTTACATAAGTTCATCTATTTTCAAGGTCGAGGACATTGCTCCCAAATCGCTGATCGCGTCCTGCCGGCCGATGGAGGGGAGCCTCCAAATGGCCAGTTTGGGCGTTCACTTCTTTTTTTCCTAATACCGTCTATTATACACTATGTTAGGTACTTTGGCCAGGTTTTTACATAACACATAAGGAATCGTATAGTTCGTGTTCGTTAAAATGCGATTCGGAATTTTAATTACGTGCCTAGATGTTTATCATGTTTTTGTCCATAACAAAGAATAGGAATGCTAATTTTATTAGATTTTTATACAAAAATCTATTGTGTGAATGACTTCTCTTTACGGATTTTAACACAAAAACTGTAACAATAAGTCGCAGTAGACTAGAAGAGGAAGGACTTTTGTGCTAAACGGCTACTGTCGTGGTATAATAAATCAATGAGAAAGTTATCTGACAACTTACAACTACATTCTCCGTCCTCAGGGTGGTCAGTAGCTAAACAAACGAATCAAGGGCGCACCCCGTTCTTTTACGATTGGCTACTGCGTAATAAAACTCTTTCTTAACTTTTTTTTCGTAAAACAAATGAAGATGCGGGTTTCAACATTGCTGCTTTTAATTCCACGTTTAATCTTTCTCCTAAAGAGAGCTTAATTTAATCTAACTAGGGAAAAGCCGCCAAGACTAAACCGAACAGCGGCCGTAGCCTTTAGCCATAAAGTCTAGCTATTTTAATGAAACTGAAAAGGTTTTTTATTAGAGCCGCAAGTATGACAATAATTACTAACCTACCCAAAGATTTTTTGCAAATGAAAAACAAAGAACACCAATCAATCACTTTCAAAAAATCTCCAAACAAACAAATAAGCCGTTCCATACTTTTTGAAACAGTTGAATACGAAACACATTTTTTAATTTCTCAAATTGCAAGTATTTTTGTCGCAGGCAGGAAACATAAAAGTTTCTATGTCATTGTGTTTTTGTCATTGCAATGTGTGCTTGGGTGGAAAGGGACCGTTACATTTTTTTGTCTCTGCCATTATAACGGCCACCCTTTAAAAAAACTTAAGGGTTTCGGCAGGTAGAGCAAATCTTTTGATCAAAGCCTGCGATTAACGCTGCGATTGAGCATATATAATGTGGATTTTTTATTGTTCAGATGTTCCCAATTTCTGTAATGGGCCTTACGTAACTGTAAAACCCCATTTCATAAATTCAAACATTTACCTCTTTGTCGTTTCTTTGATTTGGTAGCTCCTGATAGCTGTGCGGCGGAAGGCATGTGCAACAATTGATTGTTAAAAATAAAGTTACTATAAAGATACTGTATTTTATTTTTATTTTGACTTCAGAAATTTAAAAACTGAATTATACAGATCACTCTACAATATCGACTGCTCGGTAAACTTGACTTGACAATGTTCTGTTACAAATTAAGACCGACAGTGGTTTCTAGGTTTATAAATTCAGTATTTTTGAGCATAAAACGTACTGTTCAGTTTATGAAAACAAAATCAATATCTGTGACTAGCTCCTCATCTAATTATTCACTTATCAACAATCGGTGGATCAATCTCAGATGTTTATTACCATTGCCGTCATCCCCGTCACGAAAGCACATTGCTGTTTAAACAGTGAGAGAATTTTCTAGGCTTTTCTTTAATAGTGCGTTTTTTTTAACTGGACTATTCAGAAAATTGTCGCGGTAAAAAAAAAACAACTGTTTTGTGAAATTGTGAGTGTTCGTAGAAGATTGGCCATGTACCAGAGGCTGCGTATACTATTTTAATCTTTATCGTAACAGTAACTGCCACACGTGGCTTGGAGACCTGCCAGGAGGTCGGTGCTGCTCTAACAGCTTCGCTCAGTAAAGGGAAATAAACGACCTGGCTTTTACCAACTCACTACTTGTAAGTGTTTTTTCCTTCTTGCTACACGAAATAGCTTTAACAGACAGATCCCTACTACATGCCTTTACTGCATACGTATACTGCAAAATCGGATTCAAATAAGATGACTGTTTGCCGTGTGTTTGTTTATAAAATAACAATAATTAAACTCAAACTCAAACTCAAAGCATTTATTTCAAATAAACCCATTACAGGCACTTTTGAATTGTCAAGGGGTCGGTCAGTCAGAAATATGAAGCTAGCTGCCCATTCCAAAGCGAAGTAGGTACCTATGGAGAAGAACGGGCAAGAAACTCCATGGACACTCTTTTAAATAATATGGTTACAGAAAATTTGTTACATCAGTCTTGTTGAAATTAAACATGTGAGAACGATGTAGAAAGACCCGTAATAAAAAACATAAAAATCGGAAAAGAAAAATTAAAAAAAAAAAAAAAAAAAAAAAAAAAGGCGTGGCAGCCAAGAGATGACCAGTCCCCACTGACGGCGCCCGTTCACGAACATGACGTACGGATCAGCACCATTCAGCTCAACCATTTTGAAGGGAACTTAAAATGGATCAAGGGAAAATTTACAGATAGAAACACGGTTGCAATTTATCCATTGTCATGTAGACCTTCCCTTTTAGCAGCAGATAAAGTTTTCTGTAGGTTTTAAATTTTTCCAAAAGTTAAAAATATTCACAACTTAACTATGTCTAGTTGACAAACAAAACAATTATTTGTAGTGTGACATTCTGCACTATAGTAAGTACCTATGAACTGAACGAGGCTTTTAAGGAAAAATTATTTCGAAAAGCTTTAAACTGAAATTAATTAATTGATAAAAAATAGACGGTATCGTATAATATAGAATTTAACTCGATCGTATATGTTATTTCCTACTGATAAGGGGAATGCCCACCGTCCATAGACACTTCGGCCTCGAGTGCACACATTTTAAAGTATATGGATAGTATAATGCAATTTAAACAATTAACTGGACAAGGAATTGGTTTACAAAAATGTTAGGGTTTTTAAGATAAAATATTTTTTAATCTTGACTAACGTAATTGCTTTACTTTTATTGGATATTTAAGTTAGGGTTAAAATAATTGTCGGAATCCATTAAATATGCATATTTGATAGATAAAATAACAAATCCGCAAGAATTAAACTCAGTAAGGCAACCGCAAACAATGAAAGTAGATTCTGTAGATTTTTGTGATTTGACACTTGACTGTGTCTTGACTTGACAGCCGGCCAGCGAAACTCAATGTTGCCACATTAGCAAAACAAAAAATCGAAATTGACTTTTATTCGAATAATAATTTAATTTTAAATATTAATAAACCAATAATCACAAAATTATAATCACTACTCAAACCCCACTGAAGATACGTACGTTTTT
Organism: Dasypolia templi; assembly: GCA_963555695.1. Taxonomy (NCBI): domain Eukaryota; kingdom Metazoa; phylum Arthropoda; class Insecta; order Lepidoptera; family Noctuidae; genus Dasypolia; species Dasypolia templi. The sequence continues at coordinate 16,707,859 of OY743146.1, read as the reverse complement.
GTCATATTTGATCTTTATTGTGCTAAACATGAATTGAATTATTATTAAAATGTGTGGTAGCGTTTTTGTTATAATACTATGTATTCATTATTATAATATGAACTATTAAATAGTTTGTCCATATAATATCAAAAGTAAAAACATAACACCGTATATGTTATAACAGATCGTATAACAAGCATTACGGATGTGTTTTTTTTTTTTTTTCCATGAAAACATGATCGATTATTTCGTGAACGGAATTGATAAGTATTGGCAACACTGCTGCTTTATCCACAACCGTGAATGTTATTTCTCGTTTCAGTGCTTTTTATTATTGCAAAAATATTGCAAACTTGTTCGGATAAACGAATAACTTGTTAAATAAATAGAAATTACGACGTTTTTTTTTTACTTATACGTAAGTTATTGTGCCTTTAGGGCCAAAAACGGGCATCTCTCTTTTAAAGAGGTAGTTTCAATAGTGCTATTCTATGTATAAAGTTCACTTCGATTATAACCTGAAAATATAATCTTCGAAATACGTGCTCTTACAGTATGAAATTGTTGAGAACTAGAGAATCCGTGTAGAGATCGTTGCTCTTTACCGCTCGACTACCTTCACCAGCCTCAAACGGTTTGCCGTGAAGATCCTCATAATTAAACTTGCATTATGTTAATCATTGTTGTACAAACATCAATGCTCACCATCATGACGATAAAATAATAAAAAAAAACAACGAAAATGTCCTTAATAAAAAAATCTAAAGATCACAACCTTTATGCGGCATGTTGATGTAACGTGAATGGCTGCTGTTCTGCTCAAAAATAAAACTTAGCAAAACTGGATAGACAGATCTGGATACGGTGGAAAAGGCAACGCAAAACAGAAAAATTCATTACCATTTCCAGGTTTATTTATATGTCAATATTGGTAATCAACTAATCATAAACTCAACGTTTAAAAATTTTAATACACTCGTACTAAACAATTTTAAGCGATGCAGCTTACACTTTAGAAAAACAAATATACAACTACCCACATTTTGCCAATGTTATAACGTCCTACGATATGAGGACGAGCTTATTATGCCTTATTTATTTTAATTCAGGGTCAAGTGCATCATTAGCAATAATAAGCTAGATGTTCAGTTGTAATTTTGCTTTATGTTATGCGTTACTTTATATTTCATTCTATCAAATGCTGTTTATGTTTTTTACATCAATGAAATAAAGGAATGGAACCTTATTTGGCGTGGACCTGAATTTTGAAACTATGATGTCATCAACCAACAGGTGGTAGTGGCTACGTATTCTAGTATAATCTCGAACACATGCCAGATATGAATAAAAAAGAAAAATTTTAAGATTCCATGATGAAGTGGTTTCTGATAGATTATAAAGCGCTATCTTCAGAAGATACCTCTCTTTACCATCTTCAGTGCATTTTGCAGCAAAGATGCTGAATAGTGGTACAAATGGTATGATGAAGATTCGATTGAACAGTTATATAATAATCACCTTCGATCATAATTGCAATTAGTCTCAGATTTGGAAACACGGTGTCATAAATAATCCGAAGAACGCATCTAAGTGACTGATGGTACAATGTAAATTATTCTCGAAGCTTGCCTGAATGTATTGAAAGTGACGATACACATGTCATATTCAAAAAAAGTCAAATAAAGTTAAATTATTTATTTCAAATAGGCACTAAAAGGCACTTTTGAACGTCAACCCCTTCCAAAATTTCAGCAGTATTCATGTACTGATGTATTATGTAGTACTGTTGTATTACGGCAGTATTCATGGGCATAAGATGACTGGCTCAACACACCCTCAGAGGGATCGCGTGTGTCCTGTCGGTGACACTAGATCATCTTGTGTAACATACCTGTATCGGATGTGAGTGTTTTACTTCTTTAATCTAGATAGTATACCTGTTTTCTTTCGCTTGAATAATTTCATATATGCTTAAATATTGTGGTATTGAATAGGTGTAATTGTGTAAAAATTCAACTTTGGCGTAAATGGAAATTTTATAGTGTCATCGTGTGCAGTGATTTTGAATAACTGCCGAGTCATAAGAACCCCCTTTTACAACATGAATCCAGATCTTACTCCACCTCTTCGTCTTGATGTTTTTTCCTCTTAGTAAATGTTTTATGTACATCTTACGAGTAAGTTTTCTAGCCACGTGATTTAGATCAAGAAATCTACATTGCTTTATTTGCCTTTGGTTTTGTTAGTGGTAGCTCTTTTCTATTTAGTAAAGTCTAACGAGAACACTGTTGGTAGTCAAACTGCAGAGCTAACTTCTTCAATTCTTGCAGTCATATGAAAACAGAATTCAATTGCCACCTTGCGGTGGATATGTTTGTGAGCCCTCTGAACAGATTCCAGTTTTATCAAAATCGAAATGTGAATTAGGCAAGACAGTATTTTGACACGTGTACTAGATTATCTTGTCGTGTGTGTTAGTTTTGCTATTCTGTAAACATTTCACCTTGAACACTTAGGTTCCCACTAACTTCGAGCAAGGAGTGACCTGTCAGTGCCACTGATGCTAGGGATTTACCAAGACGGGATGACACTGAAAGCTTACTACACGCAAGCCTTCACGGTGAGATTTTTACAGAATTGACATACAGGAGATTCACTGTCAGCTTCGACCATGGCATTGGAGTGTGCGGGGGGGGGGGGTGATGGAGTGTGCGGGAGGAGATGAGGCATGGTGTTCCGTCTCGCTCTTGCGCAGCAGTTCATTCACCCGCTCGCGCGGCGAGTGCGGAAGAGCAGCGTTGCGCGGGCGCAGGTACCGAGGCGGGCGGACGCTGTACACGGGTAGTCGCGCAGGAAGGACGTCTCCGACCATGAACCGAGCTATATTTTATCAGTTATCCGGAGGTGTCGGTGCGCCACGCCGCGTCGCAGTACGCTCCAACATGACCCTCTAATATTACGATACTCAGTGACGTTTTGCATTTATAACTAGACTGAAAGCAACTAAGATCTCAAGATAAGACTTATTTTTATAAATTTCTTTATTTTTAAGTGACGGTTTTATGTGAGGTGTGGATTTATTTTTAAGTGTTAGTGAAAACATAAACAAACATTTCCCATTAGGATTTTACAATTTGGATTTTCTTCTATTCTTCATCACATCAGGACTGTAAGCCTAATGGTTAGTACACACACATTTAATATTAAGTAAATAATTAACATAGAATTACGTTTTGTAATCATTACTAATCATGTTACTTACAAATTTCTTCGCGCCATCAAAAGACATCAACGCGCGTCTTAGTTACATCTAGTAACTTTTTGAAAGCTTTGTTAACGTAATTAGTACTTAATTATAGTAACCTTGTGCACTAATATACTCACTGATACACTGAAATTGAAGTTATTTAAATGACGATAAAGATTTATAAAATCAAAATTGCTGTTGGAACCACATTGATCCATTTTAGAAAATATTAATTACTCTTTTGTTGGATTCTATAACTTTTTTATATTGCACATTTTAAAACTGAAACTATCTTCTTTTATACTTACATGGAAAAATTAACATACGTAGAATAATTTTCCAATTATAAATAGCCTTAATGTGGTATGGTAATTAATTGGTTATGGCGCGAACAAATAGGGACTGACACCAAACTAAATTAAAGCAATGTTCCTCAAATTTCCTCAAAAGATTTTTAAAAGTATCCCCTAAGATCTTTCAAGCAATTACACAATCGTAAATAAATCCACGATGGCTGAGGTAATTTTCAAGAAGAGTCCATGTTTTTTGGGCGGCAATTACAGAAATCATAACATGCGCGGCCATCACGCACACATGCGCACATTCGCGCGTTTTGTTGCGCAAAAACAAAGCCTTGAACTTGTCAGGTTCAACTTCAAGGCGAACATTGGGCACGCGTCACGTGGTCTACCTCCTACGCCAAAATTACGTAATCCTTGCAGCGACGTAATGCAGCCGATTGATTTATTGGTTTAATGACGGCATTTTTGAAGTCATTTCTGTATATTTTGCTTTTATAACATTCGACGTAAAACACATTATTAAATCCTATCTAAGTAGGTATACCATTTTTTTCAACACGAAAAAGTAAATATATTGTCCTGAAATGAAAAGGTACAGAATATGTTGTAAGTACATGTTCAAATTAAAGTAAACCCATATGTGCAAGTTTAATGAAATAAAAAATCTAAATACCTACTATTCCTTATTATAAAAGCATTGAATCGCAATCTTTAACTAATGTCATTATTATATCATGTACATCTCAATTGACCTTCGAAACAAGAATGCATGGTACTTATTTTATTTTAATGTATTGATTGAAATAACAAATTATCGCAACCATGTTTAAATAAGTATAAGCGTATAACATGAAACACGCACACTTATGTAGAAGGAAGAAAAAATAATAATTGAAACAAGCACAACTACAAGCAAGAGTGGTCCCAATCACAAGCGCAAAAGTTACAAATTAGCATGCGCGCCACCCGCCTCGGTTTCGGCAATGACAATGACAACGACCGATGATATAACAGAAGGCTGTCAAACCCGTGAAAACTCGGTCATTGAACCGCGCGCTTGCGACTCAGCCCCACTTCTTGACGATTTCGCTCAAGCGATTTGTATGTTTACACTGCAGAACATAGAGTTAATTTTGATTTGACAATAATATAAAGATATGTACAGTTAAGGTTTGGACTGAAAATTTGTGACGGAAGTATGTTAATGTTCGTCTTCATATGATTTAAAGGAGTTGAACCTATTTACATAAACAATGAAGGTTTGGAAAATATATCTACGACACGATGACTAATTCTTCTAAACCAATGGCGCTGCTCTATTCCTGAAAAATAGAACGCATTTTCTGAGTTTTAAGGATTGCATAAATGCGAGGTTCTTGATCTTCATTTATTTATGCTATCTTTTTCATTACCATTTGGATAGAACAACTTGTAATGAAAGTAGGTGACCGTGATTTCAGTACAAACCTATTATGATGACATAGACAGCTGAAAGTAACCTATTGCGTAGTTTAATTACGAAAATTGTGATATTATATTCAACGAATTCATTGCATATTAATAAACCTAAATTGGACGGACAGAAAACTCGACCTCACGGCTTCGAGTTTCGACCATCATTTCAATTTAGTTAGTGTTGACATGGGTGAGCCAGGAAGGTCCTTGATGGGTAGAAAGTAAATGTTGAGTGCAGCACACGCGCGTGGCCGGCGGGGAGTACGCGGGTGCCGGGAGGTCGGGGCGGGGGGAGGGGGAGGGCGCTGTAATGCGTGGAACCTGTTCGAACAACGGTACCTCCGTATCGTGCCCCGGGCGCACACGCACCCATTATGTAATAAGTAATAACCTTTTTCTCGCTCGACTGACTCGTCCCTTCAACATGTGACCTTAACTTTCAATAGCGAATTGTTTGTTTTTATTAAACATAGAGGAACCCGATTACGTACACACATAATGCCTACTTTTAGTTCTTCGTTATGGTAGGTTTTTCATTTAATACCTAATTTTTACTATTACAATTTTGTCGGAGGTGACTCAGATTCACATTGTTGCAGAATAAACCTTCCTTCAATAAAACTTTAATCAAACAGTATTGCTTACTAAAAACAAGTCTTCATTTGGATAAAATGCGCTGTTAAACGCCTGAATACTAGATGATTCACTTGTTCCTAGCATCAAAGTAAGCCAATAGAAACGAACAGCTTTAACTACCGAGAAAAGAGATATCAACGTACAAATGCATGCGGAACAGGCAAGCCTTGCATTAATTTGAGCTTCACTGCAATGCAATGCAAGTGTTCCCAGTCGCTAAACGTAATAAACTATTTATTATTCTGTATAAGTTATGAAAGTAAAGTTGCAGGAAATGCAACAGCACGTGTTTATAAAAATATCGAAGACAGTGTGTCCCACATGCATATGAGTAGCTATAATATGTATGCCAGCAGCCTTCCGGTGGCAGCCAAGCAACGGTGACCGCACCATAATTCGTAGCAAATAGACTTACGTAGTACACTATACTTGTATACATTGTTCATCTATTTTTCGTCATTGCTTCGGGTAGTCTCGTTACTTTGTTTCAAGAGGTTTTTCAAAAGGTTTTCAGAACATGCCTTTTAAGAAAAATTTCTGTTTTACATTGTTACATTGAAAACAAGTGAGCCATTTATCATCTATTTATATCACTAACCAGAAAATATCCGTATTTAGATTACAAGAATTGCGATTATTCACAAAATCATAAGTAAGACTAACATCATCCTACACCAAAAGGCTTTTCAGAAACGTATAAAATGGATCGATTTACACTTCGATAGATTTCTCTGGAGATCCAAAGGCAAGACTTGTCCGTACCAACAAGCATTCTCATTCGTTACAACATAGTAGAAACTATTACAAAACCGTTTAAAATACTATTATCGAAATGAAAATCTCTACTAAAAACTAATAGTCAGCAACAAATCAGAAACATAAACTGAAAAACTCAGTTAATATTTTCATCAAGAGAATGTTTTTCTTTACACCTCGTCGGAATGAAGCCTGCAGGCGACGGTGCGTCCCGCCGGGCTCTGATTTCACCCTCCTATTTTTATTTTTTTATCGACACGACCTAACGGTAGTGGGATGCAATATGTGCTGCATGAATAAAAGCATGTGTTATACTGTGACGGATTGCTACTACTGCATATGCACATGTCTATCGAAGTATGTATAATTATGCGTATGTGTGGAGACGGCCTGCAACATTGTAATAGAGAGAGTTTCAAATGTTATCAACAAGAAGGCCAGAATGAGATTAGAATGCGAACGTTCTTAAAAATACAGGAATTGCCTCTCTGGTGTCGTAAAGAATGTAAGAGTAACAGATTGCTTGTCCATCGCCTGCCTCCATGACAATAAATTATTCCTTTACTTAGCTCTTTCTATATATATGTATAGATAAACATCCCATATCAGTTACCTACTTCTTTATGACCAACACAAGCCTTCCGTACACTTTACCAGTCAGTTATTTTACCTCTACATTCTAGGAAACTAGGATAACACAACTGCATACATAAGCAGTTCTGTAATCCGAGTCCTGTTCATCAGCACATGTTTTTGCTTAGCAGTATATTCCTATAAGTGTTGATTCACAATCTATGAATCACTGTAGCCGTAAACTTTGTTAGGTGAGGTATAACAGAATATCTCTAATATTTTGGAAAATATTGCCGCAGGTGAACTAAACACGGAGGAACAATAAATAGATGATCATGTTTCATATTCTGTTGATAGTAGTCGTCTCAAACAGATCTAACGGTACTTCACTATACAAAGGCTCTGCGGTCCCGTCTTATTTTTTTCCGGATGCGGGGCCTACCTGCGATTTAACCATACACATACACTTGACGTCCCTTTCGTTTTTTTTTTCGTAGGTAGTAACCATAGATAATCCCTTTATAACGTGTCCCTTTTAAAATATAGCGTTTTAAGGGCCTATTCGATTTTTTGGCATAAATTCCTACCAAATTATTACGAATTTGTGATCAATGTAATCTACATAACGATTTACATGACATAAAATAAATAATGCAGTTTTGGTAGTCTACGGAACCCAAACTTAACAAAGGAAAGTAAACCGTCGATGCGGTTTGTTCGATCGATGAAAGTAAAGGCCTGAGTAGACGGTCGAGCAGTCCCGTTAGCCGGCCCGAGCTCGGGCTCACGGAATACTAAACGCTGACATACTGCGCGGCTTTTGACCCTAGCCACATTCTAGTCTAGAACATACTTAACACCTCTGTGCACCAATACCGTACCTCACTTAAACGCAACATCAAAGAAAAGCTTTTCCCATAAAATCTATGGTAACTTACATTCAACATTGTTCAAACCATAAAATAATGTTATTAACGAGTCTACGGTGCAGACAGTAATAATTTTGGGTAAAAAATACCCACCAACCTTGGAATATCCATTCGTCAAAACATAAATATGTAAATAAAAAACACAGCTCTATTTATTGCGAATGATTGTCTTCAAACTGTTTCTCGTCCTTCCTAGACTTTGGTTTTTTTAACGATACTGACGCATTGTTGTTTCCATTGCGTTTTTTCCTAAAAAAACACGCACTATTCAATTTGCTAAAAGCAAGAAATGCAATTTGTGCAAATGGCACTTTTTAGTGCGTCCTATTATATTACTGACGTAATTGGCCATAAAACTCGGCAGTTTGTTGTTTCATAAATACCTTTCCTATCTCAGCAACCTTCATTATTTTTTTGAACAATCGCACAAATAGGCCGACAAAGGAATTGCACAGTTTGTGCTAAAAGTGAAAATTATTCCCAAATAGTAAAAACTTCGAAGAAGGAGGGAAGGCGGTAGCGGGTGTCGTGTCGGGGGATTAGAAATTTAGCCAGACTTATCGGAATATTCAGTTACTTCTAGCTCTGGCGATGGAGATGTACGAGGGGACAACGACCCTACGCAAAATTCGCTGCATTGGGCTAGGTCTAGTGCATGCGCGTATGTAGCGGTACCAACGCGGAAGCGCGGCGAGCGGGAGCGCGCTATGCGCCCGCTAGCAGCCAGAGCGGGAAAAACGCATGAATGAGTATTGAAGCCTACCCCAAGAAGGGGGAAATCGAGTTTGCACTGCGGGCACCAGCACTTGCACAGATATAGACAAGCCTTAAGCATTATACTAAATGGGATCAATAGTGCTTTACCATCAAAACTTTTTACGCAACTACGGAACCAAGACAAGAGCTTTTAATCTTCGTAGATAATAAACTTACTAAATAAAGAAACTGTATACTATGTTCATAAAAGTACTCATGAACAATTTACACACTAAAGTATAGCGACTCTAGATGAACGGGATTCAATGAGTCAACAAAAATAACAAACTCTTGTCAACTTTATAATATTGTTATCTATCATGCTAAACCTAGCCATAACAATCAAACAAAACAATTCAGGTTGCACGGGGTCGTTAATTACATAACTTATAGTTAGAGGAAACGTGTTATACTACTGTTCTATCCCCATATAGAAACACAGAATACCTTAGTGGCTTCGGTTTTAGTTTGTACTTTCACTAAATACTTGTTTGAATTTTGTAAGTGTTAAATCTAATAAGTAAAAGAAACAATTGCTAACGTAAAGCAAAAGCCTTTCTCGAAATAAGTTACTTCATTTATTACAGAAAATGCATCTACGAGACAACCAATTAACAATGCAATCAAAGTATTTCCTTATCTCAAAATCCCTTTTATAGAGTTAATAAAGATCCGTTTAAGTTTATATTACAAGCCCAAAGAAAATTTGTGATGTGATGTCAACGACCGTGTGCCCAATACTCGTACAGAAAACGCATTTCCCGGCGCACACGAGCGCAGCGTGCGATTTATCTGCGCGGCGGGTGCGGGCGGCGTGCGGTGTGCGGCGTCTCGCTCGCGCGGCGGCGGGCGCCCGCAGTGGGACGAGGCGCCGCGGCCATTCACCCCGGAAGATTCAGTGTTTTGATACCGCTCAAGCCTCCGCCGCCGCTGGAAAACTGCATTTTCTTTGATGCGCTTCGCTTTTCACGCACTAATTGACCGACAATCGGATAATTTCGTTTTTTAAATAAACTATTTGTCTCATGGGTTTCTATTAGACTTAGAACTAATTATGTGTATATTTTTTTTTAGCTTTCATAATCAAACTTAGAAATGAAACAAATATTTTTAAATACATACTTGATTTCATTAGAAGATCAACTTCTCAATTTTGTAATTTAATTAAATATATTATTTATAAAATATTAGTACCATCGCACTGCCACTAGTATTATAACTTGATAAAATTCGTAAACGATTCCATGAACCAATTTTAATACCAAACGTCTATAAAAAGTTACGAGTATTATCAACGAACCTACAAAAGAAGTTACACTAACACACAACCTTTATTTATCTGGCTACACCATCCCTTCAGTTTCTATTACATGCTAGACTTGTCTAAATCGATAATGGTTGTGACGAGTGCGTGCAGGAGGTAAATTGTAGATACAGCCATGCAGTGAGCCAGTGAGCCTGAAAAACGTAACGTTTTGAGGTAGATCACGAACGATCGGAAATTGCCAGACGTTAACGTAGGTCGCGATTGTAAAGGGCATTTACACATATATATAGCAGGAGGGGTGCCGTGCCTCTGTAAACACGTAATATAGGGTGTTTTAAATCACGTTCAAAGCCTGAAAAATAACATTTACGAAGAATTCCCGTGGTTATGTCACGCTTAGTTTTAATTGAACATCTGTTATATAGAAAACGTACTAAATTATGTAAGTATCTACGAGTATATGACAGTGGACTTTTAGCATATTATTATATAAATAAAGCACAAGATTACAGTTTCTCGGAGCACATAGACGAAAATATATGTACTCGTATTTTCAGATGCTCACACTGAAAAGCAAAACTAAACTGAGTAAAAATGTACAATGTACGCCGCGATTCCTTCAAACTAATTAAAAAGGCAGTGTTGGAGTGCCGACAATCAACGGCCTGCTCTTTTATACCGGCCCCAGCAGTTTGCAGCTGTTAATAGATTACAGGCTGTAAATAGTGAAATCAATAGTGGATGGTGGCAGAATCAAAATGGTAGGTGGCAGGGTGTGGTGGTGGCGGAGAGTGAGATGCAACCTTACCACGGATTTTGAACTCGATAATGCGACGAAAAACTCTTATATCTAAAAGAAAATCTACACTCTGTTCAAACTTTACAAGTTAGTCGAATAAAAATGTGTCTGAACCGTTGTTTGGTTAAGGGTGCGATCGAGAATCAGTGGTTGGGGTGCGTGTGCAGGCTGTGTCGACGACCCGTGAGAGTGAAAGCGTGTTCCGGGGAGGCGCGCAGGCCGCCGCCCGCCCTGCATGGCTTTCGCTGCCGTTCTCACGACAGCCGCGGCCACGTTGTTTTCAACTTGTATTAATTAGCGCTCTAAGAGCTGTGATTAGGCTTAAATCTATTGATGGATTTTATTGTAGTGTCATTCAATATTGGTTGAAGACGTGTTCAGATGGGTGCTCGTTTCAGTGATTTATTTCCTGTGTGATGCAAAACTTTTCTCTGAGCTGTAAGTGATGGTAAATTGTGTTCTTATTTATTTTATCTTAGATTTTGTTTTATCATTGATATATGTCTAAAAAAAAAACAACTAAATAAGTTCAGTATTTGTTGGTAGCACACAGTCAGCATTTCCCTCGGCTCCGCTCGCTGCGATCGTCAGTGCTCGTGGGATCGAGAGCACGGTCACGGCGCGCGCCGCGGTCGCCACACTACGGAAGTAATGAACTTGAATGCAGTCAGCGGTCGCAATGCGCTGTGCTGTCCCGCTCTCCTCTAATAAGAGAATAGGAGGCTCGAACGTGACGTACTCACTGCATTTGCTGTCAAATTCGTCCGCATTCTCCGTCACAGGCCGCTTTCGTCGTCGATGCGTTTATCGGAACGAGACGCGAATATGTGTGTCGATTGCATTCTCGGCGTCGTAAAAGTGCATCTAGGTCGGTGGGCATAGCGGCGCGGCTGTCGGGTTAGTGCTCGGCGTTCGCCGGCTAGACGTGAGGCAGGTCGGAACGGCGGCCTCCGCGTTGCATAATGCGCGCTGCGCTCCGCCGGCTCGCACGGCATCCCGTGGCGACGTCGCGCGCCCGCTGAGCCCCCCCCGACATGAGAGCGGCGCGCCGGCTGCGGCCTCTCGTCCCTCTGCTGGCGCTGCGCATCCTGCTCGAGTACCTCAAGTCGCTGCACGTCGCGCCCGCCTCATAGGCACACCATCATCCTACTATTTATGCACCAAAGACGATAATACTCTTTGTTTATTCGCGGTAGTTCTAACATTAAACGCGCCAACTATGAACAGTATCTCAAGAATGTCATGAACGATGAATATTTATTATTGTAAGTATTGCTATATTTTAGTCCATTTCTGTAAACTCTACTATTTAACGCAGTTTGCTCTAAAACGTTGAAGTCATGTGAATTCAAAAATAGTTGGTGAAGTAACATACTCGTAGGTACGTTTAAATTGATCGTTGTGCCGGAAGTTGTGAAAAGTAATTTAAAAAATCTGAGTTCGGGTTATTTGTGCTTGATATAAGTCGATTATAGCGTTACAACGAATATTTATGTACTTAAGAGCTAATTAAGAAAATAATTAAAGATGGTTAGCTCCGTGTTAAAAGTCGTTATTATAAAATTGGCTGAATTGATGATTTCTTCCTTTTTGTGAATACAATTCCGCATTTGTATAACATCGGCCTAACATATTATGCTTTATCTAGCCGATAGGTACTCGCAACTATTTGCAGTTGAAATATCTACGTATAAAATGTATTATTAGCCTGCAAGGTTAGTGTTCCCGCTGCAGCTCGCATGGCTATGTAACTATGTGTTACAGTCATCATCGCTATTTACAACATCACTCTTATTAGTGACACTTTTTAATTCGCGACCATACGCTCTTGGCTTGAACAATCACAATACAGACGTCTTCTTTCATAGAAATCGAAAATCATATACCTATAATCTGAGCATTACGTAATTTGTTAATTATCTTATTTATCGGAAAACGTGTTAGATTCATTAACGTCAATCAAACAAACTAAGTTAATAACTTCCGCATTTATGAAGTACTTTAGCTCGCGCGCTTATCATCTTTACAAACTCAATCGGGAAATAAGAATATAGATAACGTGACCTTGTATAGTCCGAATAGATCAAAGCAATCGATTCATTATATCACATCAATCACTGAAGAATAACGTTCAGCTTCAACGCGCATCACTGGCTGGTAGGGTTCCGCACTCTGAGGATCTTACATCAATTTTCAAAGATCCGGATTTATTGGTAATTTTTTTTATTTTCTTATTGGCCATTATATTTCCATTGCAATTATTTAAAACTGATTGCAGCAACATAGATGCTTCCTCATTTTAATGTATGTTCTGCTCTCGTGTGTAGCATATCTTCAAATCCCTGCTACACGTATTACTATTCAATCCTAACGCGACACCGTGTCGGAAAATCTCTGTTTCATTTACTACTTTTACAGACTACTTTTGACTACAAATGGACACATCAATGTGTCCTTATAACAATCAAGTACAAATGTTACACGTCTAAAAAACTTCCTCGTTCGCACCAACGTCAAACACATATTTTAAAATATTGTTTAAAGAAAACACGCATATATACTTGATGATCATGTACAAATATTTAAAGTAATTTCGATTATTGCAATTTTTTAATTAGTGGTATTCTAGAGGATGCAAGGTTTATTTTAACCATGCATATTAAATTAACATCAGAAAAACAAGAAAACTGAAGAAGCGCTAGTGCATCTATTCAACCAATTTTGTGAAAAAAATTAACCAAAAAAAAATTAATGCTGGTAGCCCTAGCGTGGTTGCAACGTGCTAGCGTAAAGGGCAAGTTCAAGAGCGAGCGCATCATGCGCGTGCCCAAGGTTGCTTCCTGGTGCGCGCGCGGCGATGCGCGGCCGTGCGCTACCGTGCGATACCTATGCGCTGTGCGCCGCGAGCGGGATGGATGCTTTCCATTAATAGGTAGCATTATATGTTCTCAAGAATCGTGACTGACTTTCCTGCTAGTACCCAAAACGATCGTTTTTTTAACGTAAATGCTGATTAATTTTTCTTTTTTCATGAAGTAAGTTTATCAAATGAAAATTTAAAACTTGCATACTTCTTTCTTATCGTGTCAAATGAATTATAGAATACTGGAAAACTGATTTCTCTTTACTTTAGTGAATTTAGAAACTAAGTTTTCCCATTTCGAAAATAATCAATGGTTATTAGATAACCATAGCAATTTATATCGTTAAAACATAATCATTATCTATAACTTTTACTGAACGTTTAACATAATCCTATGACTAACAAATAGTCTTAACATTAACAACAGAAAAAAATCGAATCTAGTTCTTAGGAGAGTATCAGTGTTATCACGAGAAGTACCAGCACTACGTAGTGTTGCCGGGCGGAGGTGCGTGCTATGTGTGACATTGCGCGGACGCATTGCGCAACCTGCACTCACGGTCACGTGCAGACCCCCCTTCCCTGCTGCCCCCCCCCCCCCCCCCAGTACTTCATACAGTACCCCCACCATTAGCGACGTTACTTCAGCCCTTACGCAATTAACAATTAACATACATTATATGATTAGTTCGTTATCGTTGATACTTTTCAGACTTAAGACCAAATCAGATAAAGTGACCGGCCAATTCATAATTATTTTATTTGCTTTTTTGCATCATTCTTAAAAGAACTATAAACTTAGAATTAAGAATTTATATACTTAGGTTTTTGATTCAAATTGTTTTTACATTTGCATGCATCGTTTTCTCGAATTATTTTTTGAAATGTTAAAATTCAATGTCAAGCTATATTATTCTGGGCATTACTTAATTAAATAATATACTAACTTATGTACATAAGTACAATAAATACTTAGTGATGCATTGGTTACAAAACTCATACAAAAACCATTACAAATACAGCGCATAATGTTTACAATGGGGAGCTGGGCCAGCGCTTGCGCAACTATTTGAATATCAAATGGGGCCGGTTTGGAAAACAAAATTTTCGTTCTCATCGAGAGGAGTCGTCGGCCGCAAGCCGCCTCGCTTCCGCAATTATGCAATGAAATGTTGAACTTAAATGTTGCCTCACTGCAACAACATGGGAATGCATTCTATACGAACCTGCCCATACTTAAAACACTTTGCTACGAGTCACGTTTGTTTACTTATGTCGCTATTACGTAACAATTTGTTTTTTGAAAATATTTTTTTATTTCACCGTAAACTAAATGAAACAACACTAACCAAATAAACCATAACGAAAGGAAATTCACGTTTTCTCAAAATCTGTTTTCACTGGTACTCAGTTTAATTTTAACTGAAACATATGTTCTGGTTTATTTTAAACCTAACGACTGTTAGAATTAAAAGAAAACAATTTCGTGACCAATTCACTGTTCCGTATTCCACATGACTAGTGCCAATTTGGCAAATATTCAATGCATCTACCGGCAAGAGAGCAAATCAAATTTGCTTTACCGTTGCCATAGTAATTCCTAAACACTTTAATAATCGTCTCATTTAAGATGGTAAAATAATTTATGTTGATAACATCTTCAGGTTTAATATAATTAATGAAAAACTCAATCATTTCAATTGTATCTGTTCTGTAAATCAAAGAATATAGTTAAATATCTAAAAAAGTATCAGAGCTGTTCTTTAAAAAAAAAGCAACTATGGTATGTATTTCGCTATGAAATAAAAAAATATATTTATGGAGTGGGTTAACAAAAACAGTGTTCCTGTTTAATCAGGAGTAGAAAGTTTTCCAATAACTTTTCCATCATCTCTTGTAAAACACAAAATTTGAAGGCTTCCGCTCTATGAAAGCTTCGCTAAAATTCTAAATACAAACTTAAATGTTTTAATTTTGTTTCAGGTATAAGTTACTTCAATACACAGAAAGTAATTATGAGAATACTAATTTAAAGGACCGCACAGAAATCAATCAAAATGAGACTGGTAAGTAAATATGTATAATAAGTTTGTCACCAAATTGATTACCATGTTAATGTCACTGGAGGCTTATACCGCCACGAAATATCTATTGAATTGAATTTTGATGAAAATATAAATAGGCAAAGGGGAAGTGTCGGTGCGCAGTGGAAAGTGCGCACTTATCACAAAACTGGGTCAGTAGTGGCGCCGCCCCTTTATCGAACGTCGCTTCGCTCTTCTCACTTAGGAAACTAAACTCTTTCTCGAGGAAAATAACACTGAAAATTAGACGACACGGCGGGAAATGCACACGGCTGTAAAGAGGGAAAATGCATTTCGTTACGACGATCTTTGCATATTTTTGGGGTCTGAAAATTACCGACTTGCGGACTAACAGTGCAAAATATTCACTCTAAAGCAAACGTTTTGCTGTCTTATTTCTTGTGGCTGTGAAAAATTGTTTTATATTGAAAATAAGTTAAGTGTTGTGGAGCGGGACTTCATTTAACCTGGAACGTATTGTCAACAGTCAAGTAACGAGGAAGTTCCAAGCACAACGGTGGTGAGTCGCACCGGGAGTCCCGGCGGCGCAGATGTGGTGAGCGGCGTGTCAAGCGTGGGCGCATACGATGTGACGCGCATGCGCGAGGATGAGTTCGAGAGACTCACAGTGTACATCGTGCCTGACGTGCCGAGCGAGCGCGGCACGCCCAACCGCGCCGAGAGGACGCTCCCGCGCAGCCTCGCGCTCAGACCATCTGCAGTATTATCCACTCCAAACACACCGGTACGTAACGATTCCAACTCCATATTATACTATCGAAAAAAATCACTAGAGTCGAACGACGAACTTCATCATAACAGACAGATCAGCGAGTGTATCACATCATAACATATTCCAACTATTCCAGACTGAAGGTGTGTGGAGTATAGGTGTAATACCACGCGGAACACGCTTCGGGCCCTTCGAAGGCACCCGAACACCGAACAAACCTAACGACAAAGTCTCCTGGAGATATTATTGGAGGGTAAGTGTAACTCTAGATCCATAATAATAAAATCATATGACCCAGTAATCGTAACCCGCTTGGCTTTTATTATTTTAATTTGGTTGGGGCTTGTATATGTATATTCAACAGCACAACCTTTTAGACCGCAATTCAGACTATCCTCAACTAAGCAATCTCCTAGACTAATTTCTCTGGCGTATTTTTTATAATTTATCCGTTTACAATGCACTATTTTTTTCTTCTTCAATTAACCGAACTCTCTCTTTGGGCCAGGTACAGGAAACTGTGAGACATCATACTTATGGAAATATAAAGGTGAGATTGGGCTTTAAATTCAATAGCAATGGTGGTGGATTCAAATATGTTTTCTGTAATTCTTTACACACATCATCATTCATGTCACAAAATAGTGCATGATGAAGAAACTGATTCGAAATATTCGAATACATAGCTTACCGTCACGCTCAACTTAGCTAGCTCAAATATTTGACCAACAAGTAGTAAGCATTGGCATAATCGTATCACAATGCGTGTTGCTGATAGCACTAGATGAACCCACTTGTATTGTTCAAATATAAATCATTGTTGAAACGCGCGTTATCTTCCACGTCCTACATTACCTCTCGGGTGACATTGCATCTCGTCCTTGACTCCCCACTACGCTACTATAATGTAAGCGTGTCGCTATCAGTTGCACGCGCACTGTTAATATCCTGCACGTGCCACGTGCACGAATAACATGTGTTTAGCTAATTTATATAAGTTTGATTTCAAACATACATAATATAATCAAATAAACAATTGATTGCAGTATAACTTAATTGAGAATATTCTCAGAGCGTTAGTGGTATTGTTAGCCAATGTTGACAAACAAACGGTAATTACTTTTACAAGAGTAACTAACAAGGCGTTAAGTCAAAGTCACTTACATTCAAATTAAAGTACATACAAATCTGTTGCACTGCGAAAACTATAAAGCAATAAAAATACTCTTTTTTACGTCTTAATTGATACGATTCCGTATTCAATTATGTTTACATGTTTACTGAGCGCAAGTGTTATAATTGTCGTTAATTTATTCCAGATATTCAAGGACAGTGATTATTATTACCTGGACGGATCCGACACGAGCGTGGCGAACTGGATGCGATACGTCGCGTCTGCCTACTCGCTCTCCGTGATGAACCTCGTGGCTTGTCAACACCAAGAACACATATACTTCTACACGATCAGGTACCTTCACTTCACAACAACAACACTTACACTTTTGATCACTTTCAATTTTTACTTCAAGTTAATAATCTTACAATTTTATCATTTCAGAGACATTATGCCGAACGAAGAGTTGATGGTATGGTATTGTAAAGATTTTGCAACGAGGTTGGGCTATGATATCGATCCGGAAAGAGCTACTTACTCTATCTGTAAGTATTAGTATGTTTTAACCACATTTTACTTTAACATATAAAGTTTTTTCAAAGAACAATTTTAATAATCGCAATATTTTTATTATAGGCAAAGAAGAAACAATCAAAAAAGCTTATGGCTTGCCACCTGCACCAGTGCACCCTGAAATTGCCTTCAATCACATGAAATATGTTCTTGGATTAACAAACACCAAGGAACTGCTAGAAGCTGAGATCCCAAGCCGACGGCGAAAACGAGAAGCAGCTGATAAGCCTTTCCATGAAAACTCAACAACCATGCATCGTGAGGACCCGAGATGTATGAACAAAAACGAACGGCTGGTTCTGAGGGCCGATGTTTCTACCAATATCATTCATAACAAAACGGAAAACTCACTTGTTTGTGAACAAAGATCATTATCGCCAACCACGTTAATGCCTTCACCCTCACCGGTAAAAATGCATAGAGAAAACCCTACTTTAATAATTCATCAACACAAAGAGAGCACATCGCAAGTGGTTATACACCAACTCGAGAATCCAAGAATTCAGAGCAATAGGTCACCTGCCCATTGCCAAACCTTGAGAGACATGCGTGGACCTTCTCCCATGGCACAAAGTAATCAAGAAAAGCTAGGAAATAAATCTCCAATCCTCACTCATTGTGTAGGACCACATTACGAACATCAACTAATACCTAATGATGGATCAGTGCGATCAGATGAAGGATACCATAGTAACGGCTATCACGATGAATTCACACCTCCTGAAGATTCAAGTGATTCCGACGTAGAAAATTATGTTCTCGACTGTTCTAATAAAACTAATGAACCCAAAGAGACAGTGATAGTCCAAAAAATTGACCAAGACATGCATCGCAATGAATACAGAAAAGTGAAAATAAAAATGCCAAGAGCATACCAGTATCAAAATCACAAAGATATGGACTGTGAAAGTGAAAAGGAATTAGTAATAGCTGAAGAAATTCCCAACACTCCACAAAATTTATCACCACCAAGACGTGATCCAGCTACATCGACTGTCATAGTGTTGGAATCATCTCAAAACACGGTGGTGCCTCTAAACAAACCATACTATGAAGATGGTGCGATTTCGCCTCCACCACAACCGGCTTTTATGAGATATTCTCCACCAGATACTAGAATACTGGAAACAATTTTAACTGGTAACAGAATCGATACAAATAATAATGATCCTAACCGCCGTCAACCAAATGCCACACCGCCACCTTCATCTCCAACTGAAATGGCTTATTCATATAAGAAGAGTCAGAGGTACGGCAATGTTTGCAGTCCGGACTCCAGCTCTAACCTGACCCCTCTGCCGTCGCTACTTCCACTACCGCAGCAGCTACCTACACCTAGCGCTGCCTCAATTTATTCATCTTCACCACCACACACGATTCCACATACAACTGAAATCCGGGAAATCAGAGAAATAAGAGAGATCCGCGAGACACGATATGAAAGTCACTACCCCAACTACTCATATAACTTATACTCTCCTCCAAACTCTACAATAATCACTCAACTAGGGTCTCCATCCAGTAATTACTCACCAACGGTGACTTCATCTCACCAGTACGAGAGATCACAAAATGTTCAAAGTAACCACCATTATCCATCCTCGACTAGTGTGATTACGCTCAAAAATTGTTCACAGTTAAGTTTAATACAAAACACGAATGTGAACAGTCAAATGGTTCCTCAACACGGCAGCGTCAGCCCCGACGGCTCGTGTGGACTCATGGGGGCACCGTTGAGTCCTGGCTCGCAATCGTCACGGGGTTACAGGAGCTTGCCTTACCCACTAAAGAAAAAGGACGGGAAAATGCACTACGAGTGCAATGTTTGCTGTAAGACGTTCGGACAACTTTCGAATCTGAAGGTTCACTTGAGAACGCATTCTGGTGAGCGGCCTTTCAAATGCAATGTATGCAGTAAATCGTTCACGCAACTTGCACATCTACAGAAACATCATCTAGTACATACCGGGGAGAAACCGCACCAATGTGATATTTGTAAAAAACGGTTCTCCTCAACGTCGAATTTAAAAACACATTTACGTCTGCATTCAGGACAAAAACCATACGCATGTGATTTGTGTATGCAGAAATTCACACAATTTGTACATTTAAAACTTCACAAGCGGCTACATACGAATGACAGACCATACGTTTGCCAAGGATGCGACAAGAAGTACATCAGTGCTTCCGGACTACGCACTCACTGGAAAACTACTAGCTGTAAGCCAAACAACATTGAAGAAGTATTAGCAATTACGAATGCAGCAAACACTGAATGCCTTGGTAAGTTAACTTTATCACTGATGAACAAAGTTTTTCATACCTTTTTATCACTTTTTGAAAAAAAAAAATTATTAACAAAATTAGAATTTAAACCAATATTAAATCAAATGAAAGAGTATTAACGCGACCGCAGTCGCGAGAGCAACTGCAGTGCGCTGCACTTTCTCTTCGTAGGTGAACCGCAACTTTCACTTGCGCTCTCGCTGAACGCGGCCGATTTCATTTTCGCGTGCACTTTGCAGGTACCGTCGACAAAGACTGCCACGAAAGAGAGGGGCACGAGGCATACGAGGTGCACTCTCCATCACAGGGAGGGCTGGTGGGAGCCGGCGGGGCGCGCGTGGCGCTGTCGCACGGCGAGCTGCTGGCGCAGGCCCACTCCACCACGCCGCACCTGGCCACTCACGGCGCCCACTCGCCGCATGCCTACCGCGCGCTGGCCGAGCACGACCACTACGCCGCGCCCGCTGAGCCGCGCGCCTCCGTCATCGAGTCCAGCCAGCCACTCATCATCGAGTGCACCTGAGCCCTCCGGCGCAGCACGCACTCGCCGGACGCGTGTTTCCCCGCCGTATCATGTGATTCCAGTCTTGTGATCAAACGAAAGTATTTCGTAAAGACATTTGGACGAGGGCTTCGTCCCTCGCAGTGGCTATGAGATTACGATATAAACTTTAAGTTGTACATTTGTAAGATTTGTTACTTGTAAATGCGATGCGATATTAATAAGTACTAAGTACTTGAGTAATGTTAGTTCCTTCGGGAAGTGTATCATATTTAGTTAAGACTTTAAATATTACATCCAAGATTTCAGCAGCCTCTGTTTATACTAATGCTCAATTTTATATGTATAACTAGAATTCTATTGTAAATAGGAGTTTGAGACATCGACTTATTTAATTTTTTACCCGATTACAAAATGTATGTACCTTTTCCAGATATAAAAGTCTTCATAACAGTGTTGTCGTGGTTGAAGAAAATCCTTTATGACGTTTTGTTCAATTACAAGTATAGTCAAACATCAGCACGTACACGTACATAAAAGTGTTACTTTAATTAAATTCACCAAAGAAGATCTGAACAGTCTAAAGTACCCGACCGAATACTGTTTTGTGAAATTATTTTAAATCAGTCCGAAACACTTTATTAAACAACTGATTAGCGGTAAGTGCCAAAAGCACGTTTATTTTTAAGTTAAAATTAAAGAGATGAGCGTATAGTATTTTTAAATTGTTGTTCCTAATGATAATCGGAAAGTAAGCGCATAATATGTGCAACAATGTAATTCTAATGTTGTTTAGACTAAAATTGTCAAATTGTGTACATTATCCCTACGCTAGAACAAATGGTGCTTCACATCGTAGAGTAGTGGTCGCTGGCATCGCACGCGCCGCTTGCGCGCGCGCCGATGGACATGTACTACATAGTAATGTTAATTCACCGAGTCTACTAGTTACTATTTTATATTCCCAAGTAATTATGATTCTCCTATTCGAAAAGGCTGAGATAATTAAATGTCATGTAATGTTTGGCAAATATTAAACTTAAGTAAGAATTGGTTTACATGATGTGTAACTTGTGTAAACGGGCTTGGAAGTAAAAGTTTGTGTGTAATATAATGTATTCACAGCTTATACGTGATGTAAAACCAAACGATAGCGTTTTGTATATTTCTATTGTTCATACGAATACGATTTTTACATGCAATCCTTAGTAGATTTATTAACTGTATATTTTCTACTGTTTACAGGGCAAAAGAATTTGTACTTAAGCCACTATCGTGTATATGGCTTCAAATATCGTGTCCACAGTCATATTAGAATTTGCGCTGGTTTCGACGTTAACGTTTATTATTACAGTTTAAAGATAAAATTCTTTAATCTTGAAGACATAAATATGTACGATGTTACTCCATTTTCTCTCTTCTCACTTCTTAATTTATATTTGACTTAAATCGGTAACTCTATAAAATAAACTTTTTATTCATACATAACTATTAGGTCATTAGTAATTATTGTAAGCAAACTTTTAACAGAATTGTTATGAATTTAAACATTATCATGCATGTAATAAGTATACAGGTTATTTTATTAAATAAGGTAAAACCTTAACAAGTACGATAATTACTACACATCTTGGAAATTAAACCTAATAGTAAAAGATCACCTGTACACTTGCGTGTGTATCCTCCTTGATTAAAAACCTTATAAAGTATGTATGATTAAATATACACCCTAAATTGTTTATCCATTCTTAGAAAATTAAAAATACAGGGTTCTTAACATTGTAGAGAGAGAGGTCACAATAAGTAATCGATTTACAATCGAATTACGTGAGAAGTACTACAAACGTAATGTCACAATTACCTACTTGACAGTGTGTTGTATTGTTTGTATCGGATATGACTTTTCTTACTTATTTCACAATCTTCTAAAGAAACGCTTTCAAACGTCGAAATCATCTTTTGTCGATTATCATCTCAACATCTACACTTTTGTAGAAATATGTACGTAAAGATGTAATTTTTTTTTTATCATTGAATAAAGGGAATTAACTATTGTTGAGTGACTTGAGCACAGCATGTTGACTACGATATTGTTACATATATAAACTCGTTGACTTCTCGCCATTCCTTATATTGAATATTATAGTTATAGTATTTTGTTAGATTTTTAATTATAGTATATTTATTTATCTTTCAACGCGTATCACAGCGCTGTCTAAGAACTTAACAATCATTAATTTCTTGAAACCTTCATTTGAGACAATCATTTATTTCTATGAAAAAAAAAACATTTGTTTGACAACTGAAACTAATATAGTAGACCTCGAACAGTGTCTAAAGTATGGAAACAAAATAGTAAACATCGCACAAACAAATCTCGCACTAAGACAAAACTAAAGAATGTTAAATATGCTGAACAGTACATAGGTACAATAAACCATGTTATTTTATTTCTTCATTGGATTATGGCTATTTTCATAATTTTTGTAAAGCGCGAACAGGTACTTAGCAACTAAATACATTGTACATAATTCCGATGAATTATAAAATAATGTATGTGGTATATTTTTAAATTATTTACATTTAATGATATATCAGTCACTACCTACGTCATTGTAACTATATTTCAATAATGTATAAAAATGACACATAAGAGAGATTGATGGTCATAATAAATAATGTAAGTACAATACGTTACTTGTGGTACTACAAGGTAAGCAATATTATCACTGTATGTATTTAATACCTTTTGCTACTATTATGTATAAAATAAATATAATGTACTCGCATACAACTCGTAAGGAGTATAGGTAATATTGTAACTACTTAATGCGCCAGAAACTTACCTACATACTGTAAAGGCCTGTAATTTTGTACACCTTGATCGATAATAGTTATTTTACAACACCAAATTCATTAAAACGGGAGTAAACATATAAATCATGGTTTTATTCAATTGATGTATCCCTATCACTATCAATAAAATTAACAACACGTACTTAATTCATTGAACAGAATATCTTTATTTAAAAACAAAAGATGTTTGCATGACTATACACGTACAATCCCACTGGCATTGGCAGCTCGGTTCATAAACAAAGAAAATATATTAAATCAAAGAAGCAAATAAAGCAGAAAAAAATACTTAATTCATAATAACATTAATGTCATGAAAGAGTAAGTATATAACATCGTAAGTGACTTGCATTTTCTATCACTCTCGTTGATAAATAAAAGTCTCTCGGACTTACTACGACCACAACGCAAGTCAATATACAGCTACGGATCCAATTTCATTATATGTATAGCGCTGAAGTTGGTAGTGTAACGTAGTGTTCTTACGAAATAAGTTATTTAATTAATTTAAGGAATTTAAATCCTCCTTCATGTCGTGTAAGTATAAGCACCTTAATGTACTATATGTCTCGATTGGTGTAGGTATTCGTATCTATTGGGAGTACTAAGATTGATGATGTTGCATACCTATAGTTTAATTTGTTTATGATTACGCGAAAGTGGATAGAATTGATATAGGAGCACGAGAATTAATTTTAAAAAAAATAGTCAAAGGCCCCCTTCTTAACAAAGGACAACGGTTTACAGGACAATTTGTAACTTATCCATGGAATTAGAATTTACTACATAGCTTCTTTTAAATGGCAGCCTTTTAAGCAAAGAATTCGATCTCTTTTGGCCAATTTCAATCCTTTTAGTTAACCACGTAATTCAAAACTGTCTTTATTTTTGTTTTAATGAGTGGAAAACGACAATATGTATAAAGACAAAGTTATTTTTTTTTATCAAAGTATACGAGTAGAACGAGTTTCGCAACATGGCGTCGTTCAGAGCACAACAAGTACCTAGGTAATAAGCCTAATTATGGCAAAGCTGATGGTGCCGATTCTCTTGTCACAAATTCCTCTAAACTGTCTAGTTTAGAGGCATTTGTGACAAGAAAAATAAAAACTTTTATATTATTAAAACTTTTTATTATTATTATTAATATATAAAAACAATTTTTTATATTTCATTTTGACAGCACTAAGATGGCAATTTTGCTATTCTGAAATTGACGTTTTTCACTTAAAATCTTATTGTCTAACTAAGTCTGGCTATTTGTAATCTCGCTGGCTTTTTTTTTAAACGTATGGAATAAAATTAGTTGCCATGAACTAAAATTCACACCAACAGCTCGACTTAAGGTGCAAAAACAGTACTGTATCTTTTTTCTTTTCTTTTGCTCATATCTCAAAAATGGTGTGTCCTATGGCAAAAATAATGAAAATTTGGTAAACACCTTAAAACTCAACATGTAGGTAATAATTTTATCATATTTTCCATACAAAAAGTGAAAAACCACGTATAAAATACGTCGAGGCATACCCACATGCGCGCCTCAGGCACTAAAACATTCCCGGGGTAGGGCAAACAAATACCACGTAGCGAAGATAAAAGAAAAAAACCGCCCAAGTGCGAGTTGGACTCGCGCACCGACGGTTCCGTAGAAACCTGTAGGTATATTTGATATCAATTTCAATCAAATACCTCTACGCGTTCATGAAAAAAGGGTACTAAGTTTAAAATTATTAAAAATATTTTTATAATAAGATTTCGCAATTTTTCCTTTATCTGAGCTATAAGACGTTGCTTCGTACCAAATTTCAAGATTCTAAGTTCACGGGAAGTACCTTGTAGGTTTTGATTCCCTTGCGAGTGTCGAAAATTTGCGGCATATGCGGCTGAATCTTTTGATTGCGTTGGCTTAGAAGTTTGATTTTTTCACAGCTCCAAGGGACAGTAGACCTGAGTATTTAATATAAATTCCAGCTTGATACCTCGATGCGTTCCTGAGAAAAATTGTCTTGACAGAAAGACAGACAGAAGGACGGACAACAAAGTGATCCTATAAGGGTTCCGTTTTTTCCTTTCGAGGTACGGAACCCTAAAAAATTTTTTTTTTTCCAAAATAGCTTAAGGTTCTCATAACCAAATGTAAAGAATTTTAGTGATGTTTTACTGATTTGTTTTTTTTTACGCATAAATTTATATCAAGTATGTTGATATATTAGTAACTTCATGAAATAATGACAGATTTTATGTGAATGCCAAATTGTAAGAAAAAAAAACAAACCAAAGTATGATAGAGCAATTAGGGTTTCTTGATTTATTTAAGTGGAATGTATTAAATAAAATAAAACTACAGGCAAGTTACGTTTCAATTTCGATACAAGTTCGTGAGCTCTTCACTTCACTACGTCTGCAGCTGCAGTGTCGTATCTCCGGTCTGAGGAGTATCACTGCTGACTGGTTCAGGAGCTCGACACTTCTTGAGATGCGTCCTCATGTTCGAGGACTGGGTGAAGGCCAGCTTGCAGCGAGGACACGAGTACGGCTTGGAGCCAGTATGGAAATTCAGGTGCGACTTTAAGTGATGCTTCTTTGTAAAAGACTTCGGGCACAACGTGCAGGAAAACGGCTTCACCCCTAAAACACAAAATAATAGTTTTTTAACTGTTAACATAATTATTGAAAGGACCGTGACTATGTGTGTCAATTTGTATAAAACACTGACAGGAAACTCGCTGAAACTAAAGTTATGATAAAATATATGGTTAATGAACACAAGTGAGTGCAGGGTGAGCTGAAAAGGATTTTTTCCTTAAAGTTAGTCCTGATGCCAACGCAATCACGGGCAAGTAAGTTAGTATTTTTATTAATGATAAAATTTATTATCATATTACCTTCTCTGTATTAGAAGACACGAAGAAGACAGTATAAAGTTTGTATTATTATTATTTGAATTATTCACCATTGAAATGCCATAGACGATTATACAATATTTGTGGTAATATCAGTGCGATGCCCTTTCCAATCTAGTCTAGAATATAACTACCTACGTGATAAAGGTATCTCCAATTCATTTCATTTAGCCTTCATCATGAATGTCGAGCACATGGTCATATCATTGGAAGTAATTATTCGTTATCTGTATGTGTTATTGGGTTTTTGTATTTGGAATTTCTCATTAGCAACCCGGAGTCTGGAATTGTGCCCGGTTGATGGCAATAGGCTCGCCCCCTATAACATGGGAACTAAACATAACTGGCGAAATGTGGGTGGTACTATAGGTACACATCTGCCCTACCCTTCGGGGAAACACGGCGTGATGTTGTGTTATGTTGTGTAAGTAACCAAATATTATTCGGTTAATTTGTAGAACATCTGCCTCAGTTGAAACCAATCAACCAGATGGGTCAAAGGTAAACCTGGGGTTGATTTTTAGTCCGCTCAAAGGAATGGTTGAAGAATTGGTGGTAGTGGCACTTACGACTAGGTAGATACCTGCCTACGTCCAGCAAACAACAGCAAATAGAAAATGTCAACCACACATAATCACCTCTCTCTTCTTTGACTGACCTGAGTGTAGTCGTAAGTGAAGCGTCATGTTGGAGCGGTCTGCAAAGCGCTTTTCGCAGTGCGGGCATGCGTACGGGCGCTCGCCCGAATGCGTGCGCTGATGCTGCTTCAGGAGCATCTTGCGGGAGAAAGCCTTGCCGCACTCCTCGCAAACGTGGGGCTTTACTCCTGAAACCACAGAAATAGAGGGAGCATAAATACAAGGGATAAAGCAAGGATCCAAGTCTTATCATGCTAGAATACTTAGAAGGTAATGTCGAATCTACTTACGAGTATCTCGAGAAAGATTTTTGAGTAACGTTGAGATTCGTTACCGATTTTTTGACTTGAAAAACTAAGAACTCGTGAACCTACGTGAGCTACACTCGCAATGTTAATGTAATGTTATGTCATGTTATATTTTTGTGTTAACTTGTATATTGTAATTTTTACCAACCAATAATTGTGTTTCATACTCGCTTAATTGGTTACTTGGACGCCAATCAAAGCTTTCACTCAGCAACAAACTGCTAGTGTATAAAGCGATCATAAAGCCAATCTGGACTTATGGAATAGAACTTTGGGGCTCTGCTTGTATCTCCAACATTGAGATTCTTCAGAGATTCCAAAACCTGGCTCTGCGAACAGTCTCAAGCGCCCACTGTTTCGTAAGAAACACAGAGATACATGAACTCCTGGAGATCCCAACAGTAAAGAAGGAGATCAGCAACATTAGCTCCAAATACAACAACGAATGAACAGACACACAAATGAACTCGCTACAGACCTTCTAGACGATAAAGAAAACGTAAAACGCCTAAAACGATGGCACATACTTGCCCTAGACACGAGAAAATAAGTCTCTGGCCTCTTTACGGTGCCATTTGATGGAATGGCACTAACAAAACACAAACACGGAAATAATCTGATTATGGCTGAAGCCGATGGCAGATAGCTTGTGTGGTTTAGAAGAACAAAGCGGTCGCTGACAGACACGAAAAGGCGACTACGTTTTTTCCATGTCTATTGATATTGATAAATAAATATATAATAATAGATAGTAGACTATCTTCATGTCAATAGAAAACATATTTTGGTTTACGAAAAGTTTATATTAAGAATAATGTTAACAATGAAATAAACATAATCAGATTTGTATGACAACCTTTTTAGGAAACTGTAGATCTATTCGAGGGATCTAGAAATCGTGCACGTTCGGGAAAGTGCAAACTTAGCACAACGCAACTAATTTAATGTGTACTCGGTCGCGACACCGGTGATCAGTATTATAAACAAATATACAGACTGTCACATAATTTTGGTTCGTCACATTAACGCTACTATATGTAGGTACTAATGCTCTTTATAATTCTTGAAACAAATTTAACATTATTTAGGGATTTCATTGTTATCAAGCATCGTTTTTCTATTTCCACTCTACGGCGTTCAGCAATGTGGTAAAAGGATTAGTCTCATAACAATGAAATGTGGCAGATCCACAGGCTGCTACAAAGAAGATGAGATGTGGCTCACTAACTTCCGCAATATTATCAACAGGATACTAACTGCCTCGTTGGTCTAATGCTCTGAACCGCTGCTGCTGAGCATGAGACCCCGGGTCGAGAAAAGTGTTATGGAGTTTTTCCAACAGGAACATCGTGATTACAGGTGTGATGGTATGTGATGTTATGTGATACATTATCAGTTTACCTGTGTGGATCCTCACATGCATGTTGTAAGCAACGCGTTGATTGAACGACTTGGGGCAAAGTGTGCACTTATACTCTTTCCGGTTCCTGAAAACAAATAAAAAGCGAGTTCATAATTATTAATAAGTCAAAGCTTGACAAGCTTCTAAAGTTTAATTAAGGACTTATTACCTAGCTTAAAATTATCTAGAAGCTATTCAAGTATTCCAGGAAACAGTAAGGTACAACAATCTCTCACCGATGGATCTTCATGTGGCTGCTGAGATATCCTCTGTCATTGAAGTACTTGCCGCACACAGTGCAGGTGGCTGCGAACTCCCTGGTCCCTCGGTGAATGGACATGTGGTACTTGAAGTTGCGCAACTGGGAGAACGTCTTGCCGCACTCGCCGCAGGAGTACCGTGCGGTCGCCGAGTGCCGTCGCATGTGCGCCGCGAGTGACTCATTACTCGTGAACACCTGGGAATGGTACATAGTGGAAGACGATTAATAATCATTCATGATTAGTTAGTTAGACGTACGTCATCAAATGGAGTAAAAGACGAGTTAAGAGGGCGTTGTCGCCCAAAGCTGGAAACATGGCATTATTATTTAACTGTATTTACTGTACAGATTTGATAGAGCTGGAAGCATGAGTGCCTACGTTAATTTTGTGTTAATTATGTGGTTAACATTGATAAACCTGACTTACTGGACCTGTTTATTATCTTACGCACTCTCGCACGCTCTGTTACTGTAAGGTACACCTTACAGTAACAGAGCGTAAGATAATAAACAGGTCCTGCGCAACGCCTATTATAATATTATTTATGTGTAAGCTATAGTTAATAACTTTGGCTTGTCCAAGTAAACCGTTTTCTTCAGAATAATGTTATTTTCAATAATTTATGTGCTTACGAAGAAACATTACAAGTTAGTTACGTGACTTCACATATAACAAATAACATAAAATGACTATAAAATAATACATAACATGTAAATATGTTTTTTATACAGGCAGCCCAACTTCAGGCACTTTACTATAGACCAAGAAATAACAGCTTAGTGGACGTAGCATTTCAACCGCGAATGCAAACGACTACATGAATATAAATGCATTTTAGCGTAAAACATTTCCACTCAGCGTGGTGAAAGCAAACCTAGGTATTAAGGAAACTCTATCGGTATTGCTTCAAGAAGACGTGTTTAATTTAAAACAACCCTCAAGATATTCACAATTCTATTTAATAATAGATATTATTCCGATGCATGCACGGATCCATCCATTCATAATATTATGCTACGCCGTTTTTCATACGTGCCTCACCGTTTCTTTTCCTATTTTCTAGCTAAACATGATACTGGGATTTTTCTCTCCCACATACGCTATTTGTGGTTTCTAAAATTAAAAAGGGGTCGTAATTATTAACAGAACAAGCGAACACCATACAGCACTGTTTTCTTATTTTGACCTTGATTCCTGTAACCGTATAGCTAATATATGTTCAGTTTACCTGATTGCAAATAGTGCACTTGAAGTCATCTCTCCGAGTATTTAGAAGACATGCCACTTTTGTGTTTTTTTTCACGTCCCGTGTGGGCTCTGTTCCGCTAACCGCATCCGAATTTGATGATAGATTAGGTTTGGGAACATTGTTATTGCTATCATTTATGCTATTTTCGTTTGTCTGAAAAAGTAATGTTAGATTACCGTCAAACAGATTACTTACCATGGTATACCTAACACAATTAAACACGACTAAATAGAAAACCAAGCTACTTACTTTTTGCTTAGACAATTGTGACTGCAACAATTGTTCTGTTTTTCTACGGAACGGTTTGTAGTTGTTAGGTATCCGAGGGCTCCATGGACTCTCTAATACATGATTTAAAATAGTTACTTTAGCAGACGTCGGCACGTCTATTTCTTTACTACTTTCATCACTAGCATTGTCAATGGCGGATCTATTTCTATTAATTGACATCGGTTTTATCGAATCAAACATTGATGGTGCGATACTAAGGTCCAAGGAAGGAACACATAATCCTGACAGAATCTGTTCCTGTATCCCCAACTGAAGTAAAGTATTCGCCGACTTAGGAACATGGTTCATTAATATATTCATGGGTAAATTATTTTTCTCAGTGGCAAAAACATGTGTCTTATTACTTTTCTCAGCCGAACAAACTTGTTGACAAGATTGGTCATACAATGTTTTGTTAGTTTCACCGTAATCTGGTTCATCTCGTGTGCATCGCTGCTGCTTACGAAGGTGAAATACTGTAGGCGAATGACTGATGTGCTTGTTCGTTTTTTTATATGGTTCCAAGAGTGAACCGTCGGCGCTGAGATGTTTGCCATTTGCATTCGTCAAGAGCACAGATGCCGGAGCACGATAGCATTCATTTGATATTGCTAGCACGCCTGCCGTCAGACCGTTAACATTACCGTTTCGAGGATATGTCTCGATAAATAAATCACGTAGAAAAGAGTTCCTTTGTCGGTCTCCATACAGCGATTTCAGATTTCCTAAAGAAGACTGACGCTCTCCACTTGGATTCTGACTACGTATCAGCGTATCTTTGCAATCTGAGTTGCTAACTGAATACTGTAATACATCCTTTATTTCCTTGCCTTTCTTTATATTTATGTATCGTTGATCTCTGCAGCCTTCAAATCCTAAAGTAAATATATTCCTTTTTGACAAATCAGTTTCATTGTGAAAACTTGAGTCGAAATTGTTGTACTCCAGTGTATCCGACATTTGTCGCAAATATTGACAGTCGACAAATATTTGCATGGCTTTTACAATGTCTAGAAACATTTCAATTTTTTCTTTTTGTACTATGACTTCTCCATTATAAATATAATAAAGCACAGATGACATAGCGTCGAGGTCAAAATCTGGCAAAACGATAAAAGTCGGCGACTCATCTGTGGGACAAGAAAGGAGAAGACGCTGTAAAAAAGGTTGCTAATTAGTAATTTTACAACTATGTATAAAGTTGATTAAAGCTTTGAAAAACACGACAATGGGAAGTGTTTACTTACTCTGAGAAAAGTGCTAACACTGGCGAGCACGGCGCGGTGTGCGCTGAACGCGCGCGCGCCGCACACGAGTTTCACATCGCACCACTCCCCATGCGATAGCCATTCACACATCTGAAATATCAATGAAAGAGAAATCTATTAACAATTATATTTTATCCCTTGTCAATTAGTTTTGTTTATTGACAATTCTCTTCTTTTACCTAAAAGTTAAACATTTTAAGTATTGTAAATGTTTAATGTTCATGTACCCTACTTTTGAAGAAATTTTTATATTACACGTATTCAAACCATACGTGTAATATAAAAATTTCTTCAAAAGTAGGGATCATGAACATTAAACATTTACAATACCTATAACAATCATAACACAACCAAAACACACTTGATAATAGCCTGTGAAAACACACCGTTACAAAATGGATTTGAGAAATAATTTTAGAATTTCTTCCACGCAATTCTCAAGTAATTTGGATGAGGCTTCAACAGCGATCCGGTGAGCACGGAACCAAACTCGGACGTCTGTAAACACGCTATGTTTGTGGCACACTTTTAATTCCTCGGCGATCGTGCAAATAGATGCCTCTGCTCGGTATCTGTGCTGTAGCAGTGACATGCACGCCTGATGTCTCACACGCCAGTAAAGGCTAAATTAACCAAACACACCCGACCAGGTCAACGTTTTTAAAGTAGCACCACTCGTGAAAGTGTAGAGCAAATAGGTCTAATCAAACAAGAAGAAAATTGGAAGCATCATCTCTACAACCTATTCACTCCCTACCACCTACGTCTAACTTAACAGTTATAACTAACCGAACCCCAAAACGTCGTTAGTTAAGTAAGCAAACGTTTTATTTTTGTGAAAAGCCATCCATTCCATTAATTCATTATCAGTATTCGTACTGTGCATACTTTAAGTTTTGAATCAAAGATAGTAGGTTTACAAGATCAATTAACGTCAAAGAAGCGCGAAACTGTCCGGCTACTTAATATCGAATGAAGTAGTTGTGAGCTTGCTGATTTATTGGTTTATCACATTGCTGCCGAGATCAAGTCCACGGTAAGGTGATAAAATTTGTAGCGCTTCGCTTCAAACACTAAACACACATTATTCATGCGAAGTTCCTTTATGCTTTCATATGCTTAACACCGCAACGTCGAGTATAAGTAGTTCTTGCCAAAAACTGTCAGATCTTCCCAAGCACTTAAAAAACTGAAGCTTTGTAAAAAACTACCGCTGTAAAATAGCGTTAAACGCTTTTTTCAACGAACCTTTACTACTACTGAAAGTAGAAAGCTAGGGTCAGATTAGTTTCTAGTACATTATCAATTATCTACAGTATATTCCAGTAACCAGAATACACATGCTATCCATGCTGTCGTATTGTAACGTCAATTACCGATTTGCCGATATCAATTAACTCGTGAAGGTATTTTAAGATTAAGATTAATAACCCGTGATCCATGAAACATTGGAAGCCTCTTTCTTGTCCTACTTGTGATGGAGAGTATTGTTTACTTAACGGATATGTTTAGCTAATATTTCAGGCAGTTTGCAATATTTACATCTATGTATTACTGTTTGCAGTAACCTGGACAATCATTACGAATATAATTTATCGTAAAAGAGAATTGCACGTATGACAGATTCTCTTGCGCATTAGAATTCCAGTAAAAACTGTTAAATTTTACTGAAAAGTTTATGAGCAGATGAGAAAATCTAAAGCTGCTTAGAAAGAATATTTGTTTAATGATGCTCTCCTTATGGGTGTTCAATTGGTAAAAAAGTAGGTACCAAAAAACAATTAGAACCAAAATATTTGTTTGATTTTAATTAAAACGTAAAATGTTGTTTTTGTTTTTTTTTGTTCTTACATTCTGGACGGGAAGTATGCGATTTAAATTACTGCAAACACTAGAGAAGTTTTTGGACTCAATTAAAAGCATTGATTTATTTACATTTGATCTAAAGTTTAATGTACAGCACTGCCTGTAAATTCAGCCCATCAGACTTAACTTCTAAGAAATTCTGACATGGACGGCTTTTACACTTATAACCGAAATAGGGATAACGAAACGTTTGTTCGCCATTTTAAACGTAAACTTCCTTTGCTGGAAAGCTGGAAAATCTAATTGGCAGCCACTATGAATCGTTTGGGCGTGAAAAAATTATTCACTTGGTTTGAAATCCGACTGCGGCGAAGCTCAAAAGGAGGGTAATGTTTTAAAAGTTACTAAGAGTAATCTTATTACATTTATTACTGAATGATTAATTATTATAATAATTTCTTCAGCCTGCGGCAGTGATAAAAATATTGTAGATACAATTGCATTAAAAAAGTTAGGGACTACAATTATTTGTGCTTTCAAAGGACATCAGAAAATTATTGATTCCCAATTGCCTATCACATAAAATTTATAGTACTAAACTAAATGTGTAGATACTATGGTAGAGAGCAATATTGACACTGACATGTAATGGAACAGAAGGTTGGGACAAATTAATTCAGAATGCACAACTAGCACTAGAATAAACATGAAATCTCTAAACTTGTCTATTGTAGCTACCTAAGTAACTGAAGATACTACTAAAATTAAAGCTGTACCATTTAGGTAAAATAACAACACCTATTACAACATGAGATTTACCGGATGTCTTAAAACATGGAGCATTGTTTTTTTTTGTGTTTTATTTTTTACTTGATTTTAATAATTATGTAGAATATGTGCGGCTCGTTAATTACCTATGATCAGAAGAAACCCCTTCTGAAAAACCATTTCCATAAAAAAAAGGAAAGTCTCCAAACTTTAAATTAACCTTTTCGACGTACGAATAAAAGTCTTAACTATGTAGGTACTACACAAATTTATGATAAAAAAACTCAATTTACAGAAAAAGTTGAAATCTATAAAACAAAGTCGGGTTAGTTACACGATTTTTATGACCTTTGATTTGTAGGAAGGATTTGTTTCCGAACCGAATAGCAGAATAACTATTAAAAATGGAAAAAAAACACGGAAAAACAAATATATTAATAAAACCGATAATATTATGCTAATATTCCGTGGCAGTACAAAGTTCGCAGGGTCAGCTGGTATCTTATAAATAATTGTTTTGATGTGATTGAAAAAAAGAAAGTTACATTAGACTTACTGTAACGGTTTAAAATCTCCAACATGTAAAGTTTAGTTTCCACTACTTTCGTCCAAAAACGCGGGAATTTCACCGACAGGGGACCGAACCAATGTCTGCGCGTGAGTCCTCCACACTGACGGTATCCAACACGCATGCTCTAATGTGTGTTACCGCTGACCATACTACTACCTCTTTAATGGCATGCGTTATTCCATATTACGTGTGCCAACAAAACCCGTATGACTTTCAACAAAAATATTCGATTGCCTACTAACTAAATAATACTTAGATTCTTGTTTGTGAATTATTTACACGAAATACTTAGCAAGAGCTTTCAGTTATTATTCAAAACTCGTTTTACAAATTCGTGCAAATGTGCGAGACACTCATGGAACATACAGTAACAGATATTAATCATACAGATTTAGTTGTCACTTTGTTTTTGTACTTTCGCGGTGTTATTAAGTGCATATATACATATTTTTCTTTGACAACCATCGAAAGTAGATAGAGGAACCTGTACCTTTAGAACTTGGCTTACATTTCACGGCTTTAACCCATACTGTTTACTTTTATTAGATTTCTAATGCTTTTTGCATAGATTGCAACACAAACAATATGCAAGCAAGATAGTCAATGCATAAACCCACCAGGTAGGTACGCCAGGCTGCACCACCCACTAGGTACTCTTGAAATGTAATGGAAGAAGGTTCTTGGTATTTTTTTTTGTTTTTTGTTAAATAACTGGTACAGTCCGCGAGGCCTAGGCTGAGTTTTGCATTTGTGGGAGTGCACATAGCGACGCGTCCATTGCTTCGCAATCGGCCTGAGGCGCTGTGCGTCCCTCGCGCGATCACATTGGTGCGATTGGTAATCACTCAGACAAATTTTTTTTTTTTTTTTTTTATACTTTATTAAAAAGAACCAGGTTCTTAATAATTGATTACAATCTAGCCTATACGACTAATAAGCAATTTTAATCTAACTTAATTTGTTACGTGATAATTATTTTAAAATTTAGAAAAGTGCTGATTGAACATTACTCAAGTCCGTTCCACTTTCTTAGAGTCTGATAATTAATTATATAAACACTTTGTTCATGTGTTATTATGTGTGTCACTGTCACTATTATTTCTACACTTTACACTACACTAACTCAAAAGGTTTAGTTCGTTTTAGTCTTCGCACTATATTTGCTTGGTCTAACAGCTGAATTGCCTCGATGTTCACATGTCGATGGAGTCGGTGTTCATGGGCCTCAGCAAATTTTTTGATTATATTGGTGACGGGTTCCATTTTTAGGTCACGATGGAGGTCGTCATTTCTTATATACCAGGGCGCATTTACAATACTCCTGAGTACTTTATTCTGGAATGTTTGTATAATTTTGATGTTGGTCGGCTTAGTACAGCCCCACAGTTGGATACCATATGTCCATATTGGCATAAGAATATGCTTATATACTAAAATTTTGTTATGTATCGATAGGCAGGAACCCCGTCCAATCAACCAATACATAGTTTTAAAACGCATGTCTAGTTCCTGTCTTTTCTTTTTGACGTGCGCTTTCCAGCGCAGTTTTGCGTCAAGCGTTATGCCAAGGTATTTGGCTGTATTTGCGTATGGCACTTGTTGGCCATTTATGAAGATTGGTTGGTAATCACAATTCCTGTTGGTGAAATCAATGTGTAGTGACTTCGATTCATTCAATCTGATTCTCCATTTTTGTGCCCAGTCATGAATTTCATTTACAGCGATTTGTACCTTTTTGATTGCTTCCGTAAGGCATGACCCTGTAGCCATAATGGCAGTGTCGTCCGCGAAGGTTGCGATGGTATTATTTTCCAGCTCTGGCATATCATACGTGTACAACAGGTATAGGACTGGACCCAGCACACTACCTTGAGGCACGCCAGCTTTAATAATTCTTAGATCAGAAAAGGCATCCTCGTGCCTCACTCGAAACATTCTATCTGTAATGTATGCTTGCAAGATATCGGCAAAATCATTGGGCAATATTAGTCGTAACTTGTATATCAAACCCTTATGCCAAACTCTATCAAAAGCTTGTGCCACATCTAAAAATACGGTGGAGCAGATTTTTTTCTCTTCAAGCGTTCTCTCAATGATGTTTGTGATTCTATGTACTTGGTCTATTGTTGAGTGTTTCTCTCTGAAACCAAACTGATGGTCAGGAATTAGGTTTCTTTCGTTTATTATAGGTTTTAGGCGTTTTAAAAACAATTTTTCAAACAGTTTCGATAATATAGGCAACAGGGAAATGGGCCTGTATGATGAAACTTCGGTAGGCGGTTTACCGGGCTTTGCAATCATAATCACTTCAGCAACTTTCCATGGCTCAGGAACATGCTTTAGCACGAATGCAGCATTGATGAGCCGAGTAAGCTTAACGATGGCTTTACGTGGAAGGTGTTTTAGGATTTCTCCCGTAATAAGGTCATACCCTGGGGATTTTTTGAGGTTAGTAATTTGAATTTCCTTTGCAACTTCTTTCGGGGTCACAAGCTTAATTCTTTGGTCTTGCAGAATATTGGCAAACTGCAAGTTATCTACAGACCCGTCGTTTGGCTGAAAGGTTTCTTCGAGGTGATGTGCAAATCTTAGAGCTTTTTGCTCATTGCTTATGGCCCACTTTCCGTTAAGATCTCTGATAGGGGGGACTGGTGTAATTGGCTTTTTGAGTAACTTTGTCGCTTTCCAAAGAGAGTATTGCGTTGTATGGTCGCTGCTTAACTGACGTAGGTTATTATTAAAAGCCTCATCTTGAAAAGTTCGTATTTCTCTCTTCAGTCTTTTCGTAAGGTTATTCAATAGAGTTTTATCTTGCGGGAATCTAGTTCGCTGCCACCTTTTTCTTTGAGTCCTTTTTTCATGTAATAGGTCTATTATTTCCTTTGGGTAGGTATTTCCTTTAAATTTGTTCATAAGCTGTGGTGTGTTGTTCCATGCACATTGTTGAATATTGTTGTTAAACCTGTTAACTTCAGAATCAAGCTGATCTTTTCTTTTTAATGAAGTTTTAAGGTCAATAATATTTTCTAGGTCTATGCTAAAACTTTTCCAATCTGTAAACTTGTTAACTAATGTCAAGTAATTTTCTCTCAGTAATATTTTGTCACTTAATTGTAATAATATCGGAGAGTGATCGGAGTTCATGTGGTACCCCTCTTCCACCCTCAGATAATTGATAGAAATATTTTTGACAATGAAAAAGTCGATGAGGTCTGGTAGTTTCTGGCGGTCAGTCGGCCAGTATGTAGGTTTTCCAGTACTTATAACCTCACAGCGCATGTCTTTCACTGCACTGAGAAGCTGTCTTCCCTTAGTTGAAGATAATCTTGATCCCCAATGAGTGTTCTTAGCATTAAAGTCACCGCCTAATATAAATCTCTGTCCAAGGAGTCTGAAGAAGTTTACATATTGTTCTTTGTTTATCGTGTGCCTTGGGGGACAGTATACAGCCGCTACTGTCAAATTAAATTTATTTGTTTTAACTGATATCGCCACAGCTTGCGTGTCTGGCTCCTCGTATTTACACTGTTCGTAATGACTGATATTTTCTCTAATAATGACTGCGCTACCTCCTCGTGCCGTGTTGTTAGGGTGCAGCGAGTGATAAACCTTATAGCCTCTAAAATTTACAAAAGACTGTTTAGTGAAGTGCGTTTCAGAGATCAAACACACATCAATATTTTCTGTGTCTAAGACTACTTGCAACTCATGTTGATGTTGCAGCAGTCCGTTGGAATTCCAAGCCATTATTTTAAATGTGTTATTCATGTTGGATTTGTAATGCGCTTGATTCTAATTTCTCTAGTCTCTTGTCAAATGAGGATATGCACTTCAATATCTGGTTGAGCTTGTCCTCAAGACTTGATGGTTTTGGACTTGGTTTTACCGCTTGTGCATATGAGACACTTTTAGATGTACTCGTATGTGCAGTTATTGCGGATGACGATGCAAACTGTGCACTTTGTTTTGCTGTCTGTTTGTCGGCGTTTTTAACAATTTGCTTAATGGCAGGGTTGTTAGGTGGATTGTTTTTAGATTTTTTGTTTTTAATCATTTGCATCTCCTTGGCAACTAAACATCCTCTATAGTTGGCTGGGTGAGATAAGCCACAGTGGACACACTTCGGTTTTTCTTGCGCGGGTTTGTTGCAATCAGCTGTAAGGTGTTTGCCGGTACATTTAACACACCTCGGCTCTTTTGAGCAATACTTTTGGGTATGACCATAAGCCTGGCATCTCTTACACTGCGGTATTATTTTAGACGTTTACAGCGGGTTTATTTCAACTTTACACCCTAATATATGTTTAATGCCGTATATTTTACTGACATCTTCGTCATTCTTAAACGACAGTATAAACATGTTCAGCGGTTCTTTTGTTCTCCAGCTAAGTTTGTTAATTGCATTTTCTATCTGGAATCCTTGCGACGTTAAATCATCTTTAATCCGATCCGGTAGGCAGGAAGAATGCAATTTTTTTGCCACTACTCTTATTGGCCTGGACTGCTTATCCTCATATGAGTGCCATAAACAGTTATTTTCTGTTAAGCGACGAGCAATCACTCTGTAAGACTCTTCAGTTTTGGCATTTATTTTAACACTATTACCGCTTAACATTTTAGCGGTAAATGTTTCTACTGGCTGAGATTCAGTCAATAAGTCATAGAATGTTTGATAATTCTTAACACCGTCCACTACGATTGGAGGCGGTGCTAGATTTTTTTTAGTAATTTTCTTCTCTTTGTTGTTGTAGTCTTGCTGCTGCAGTGCGCTAGTTCTGTCTTGTTGTAGTGGTGGAGGAGTAAGGGACGTGTTCAACTTCCTTTTTTTCCTGTTTTTCGCCCTAATCCACCCAGTCTCTTTGGCGAGTTCATCCTCGTCCGTGCAGTACTCAACATCACTTCTGGTAGGCTGAGTAGGTGGTATGGTCTCACTGACCTGTTTACCTGAGGGTTCTTCTTTCTCCTGTGTCTTTAAGCATTTTAGTTGCCCTTGAAGATCTTGTACCTGTTCCTGCAGGCTTTGTATGTGACCGTTCAGTTGACGTACCATTTGTTGCAGGTTTTCTCTGTCCGTTTTCTCCTGAATGTAACAGTCATACAACTGCCTTTCCAGATCAGTTTTAATTTTAATAGACTGTTTTGCAGCCATTGTATAGTTTTAACCTAAACAATTTTAAAATAAACACTTCATGACGATTTCCGCACTTGTAACTGGGTCATCGCGGTGGCCCCGATAGATCGACGTACACCGCTACGACGGTGTTATGATGCATCAGCAAAATACTCTTTACTAGAGCACGCGCGCGCGATCGGTACGTCCGTTCACAATAGTAGTTAAACACAAACTGACTCAGACAAATGCAAAGCTCAGCTTAGGCCTCGCGGACTGTAAGTACCTAAATACTCCCTGTTATCGTTTATTTCTTGCTCAGAGCAATAAATACACTGAATGCCTCGTTCTATAGGCAACATGCGCAAAAGCTGTTTGAATGAGTATTAACAAAACAAATAAAATTATATCTTGAGTCGGAAGGTTTAATGAGTTAAATCTTCATTGTGGCCTTACTTCTCTTCTATTCTCATTGAACCCGAATTTCATTAAGATAATGCAAGGGCGAGCTGGATGTCTATTATTTTCGTGCGCCTCCGTCGAATCAGATAAAATTAAGGATTATATATGGCATTCAAATAGCTTTGTTCCGGGGCTCAAAGTCAAGATAAAAATTAACATTTGTTCAAACTAGGCCGAAAATCAGTACTTTTTTAACGTCAAAATACATGAGACAGTTCTCCAAAACGCCAGCCCTTCACGACTTCTTAAGTGGCGCAGCAAACTCTCCAGTAGCACAGCTGAAGTAGTAGGTATTAATGTAAGATTTTAGTAGGTAGCTAGTACGTACCTTTTTGTTTACGCACCCACAATAGGCACAGGAGGAGTTCCTAATGTGAGCCAAAGTTTTAAATCATTTGTATCGATTCATAAATAACTGCTTATCTAACTGCAAGTATTAATACAATAAACTTCTAACGTGAATACTGCCTGAAAGTGGAATATAATTATTACATTTAACTTAAAGTCACGCTCGTCTAATATTATCATTGTCACTGTTACTTTTTATATGTACAGTAATATTGGAATAAATGTGCTCTCTAATAGGCGGTTTACACACTGAGTGTTACACGTAGACTTGTAATTATAACTTAACTCAGCAATTAAAGTCCAAAGTAACTTACCTACACAAATTCTCGGAATATTTTTTTCGACCGATTAAGTAAATACGAGGGATGATAAGATCTAAATTAGAAAGGCTATGTCGACTAACTGTGACCCGCCTGACCTGTCTACCTTTTTCACATAACATGGGTAGGTATAATTTGAATTTTGAAACTAAAGGATGATGGGAAAACACGTCCCCACCATCCAACATAATTGAAATAAGTGTCATTTGAAGCGTCTGGTAGGATAGATATCTTTTTTTACTATGGCGACGACGACGTCCCTCAAATCAAATTTTAGTGGTTTAGGTTTTATAATATTTTTTTTTAAATATATTATTTCTTTTTTACTAACACATTTACTTATTGTGCAATAAAAAGGATTATAATAAGGCAATCTTAAAAATGTTTTCATTAAGGGTATCGGTTTTTAAAGACACCGACAGTTTTTTTTTTTTTTTTGTTCAGTCGCGCCATTTCCGTTCACGTATTTATTATAATTATATTTTATAGACCGGGATTTGGCTGGCAGATATTATATTTCTTATTGGTACTGCACTTGCCTTACCGGCAATCGCACAGTGGGAAGTTGTGCGCACCTAGTATCTATTGTATGGTATATGGGGTTAGGGCGTCATATTGACTTTAATGCACCAGCACAAATGCTTGATAAAATTTTCATAGACGACTAAATGTACTAGCTTTGGACTAGCTCTGTTTTGTATGGCGGCACTCAGTATAAATCAGAGCTTAACTTAAGCTAGTGGTGTGTCGCTTGACATGCTCTTGGCTGTACTAATGAATTAATAGGTATATTAATTAACTTATACACTGTTATTATACTCAATGGTTTTCAATTTCAGAATCAAGTATTTTTTCAATAGAATCGTCATTTGTTTACGTGAAATATGCGTTTTCGTTTGTGGAAAAAATTATTTTTGTTTAAAAATACATTTTTGGCAAAATATTTTTTTTATAATAAATAAACCCAATAGTTTTTGCAACTAATACAGGTACTTGATGCTTTTTTGGGTCCCAATGAACAAATTGACACGACTGTTGTATCCCATGACTGTTGTAGGGTGGGGACGGGGTTCATACAAAATCCCCATGGTCCTTTAAACTATTTTGGCGGCCTCTCCGCCTATTCTTAAACACCCAAATGTAAAGAACCTAACAGGGGTGTTTATCAAAAACGAGGTTGATCAATTTGATTTTCTTCTTTGAACATAACACTCCGTTTTTTGGGCAGAGCAAAAGTGGTATAGATAAACTGATTGTAAACAAGATAAGCCTGGCGCAATGGCTAATGGATTAGCAGAGCTGGGCGATTTAGGTTGGACTCCCCAATTTTTTTCCGGGTCTGACTGTTTGTATTTTTTAAGTATGTATTACTACCAGAGACGACAAAATTAATTAGATAAAACAACTGTCAGTCACACACACATGATGACGACCACGACAACACGTCATGACTGACGACGTATCTGTAAACGATACCATAAATACGTACAGTCATCAGCTGCTCGTCTTTGGTGTGAAACAATTTAACTTTGATAGCGTCTTTTATTTCCTCGCAATAAGGGTGGTTTTCGCAGTTCAAATGTTACTGGTACTGACGTGCGTTTGATATAGGATCAAACGCACGTCAGAATCAGTATCATTGACGAACGTGGGATTTGAGATGGCAACTTTAATTCATCCACGACGCAGGAGAAATGTCAAGTGTTAATAGGGCAACGTTTAAAAGAAAACCCGGCAAAGAGTGAGTCGGACTCGCGCACCAAGGGTTCCGTCCCTTAATAGGAAAAATATTTTTCCATGTTCAAAGTTGACAAGACACTTAACATACCAGTCTTCTTAAGTTTACACTTCCGCGTAATTAAGTTAAATTTTTCAGAATTCCATAAAGTGTCCTGGTTATTGACATCGTTTTATTTTCCTGCAATAATTACAAACCTTAACCTCCATCAACTAGATTGATTTCAGACTAGCTTTTGACCGCAGCTTCGACCGCGTGGGTGTCTGAAATTATGACACAGGTAGGTACCTACTACCGGAATAAAAACATCCCATGTCAAAACCCAAGTCGTCCATCCGTATGCCTTTCATCCAAATCCGTTCAGCGGTTAAGGCGTCCAAAGCATCTGAGTTCTTCCGTGACAAATCTTAAAGTGAACTTGATATTATTCTGATTATACACACTACTTAAGG
Source organism: Dasypolia templi (assembly GCA_963555695.1). Classification (NCBI taxonomy): domain Eukaryota; kingdom Metazoa; phylum Arthropoda; class Insecta; order Lepidoptera; family Noctuidae; genus Dasypolia; species Dasypolia templi. The sequence goes on along the minus strand of OY743146.1, from coordinate 16,664,270 downwards.
TACAATTGTCATCAATTATCCTTAACTTCCTCGTGGATCTAGGGTCGCAAGAGCTACTGCTGAGCATGAGGTCCTGGGTTACGTGCACACTGGCGCGACGCCACCACAGCGCGACACAAAGGCGCCGCGTATCGCGCGACGAGCGGTGCCTTTGTGTCGCGCTGTGGCGTCGCGCCTGTTTGCGGGAGCCTTTAATCTTTTCTTTGACGGTCACAGCCCCTGTATTAGAAGTTAATGTTTTGCTTTCACGGCAATTTTAGTCTGTTGCATTAGATAAGAAATAACCTTTGATAAGAAATCCAAGAATGTGTAGCATGAACACTAGAAAGATATATTTAGAAAAACTGAATATGAAAATAATCTAAGAGGCGTGTCGTATGGTATAACGTTTGGAGATGCCAATCCCAGTACAGGCACACGGGCCAAACATTCAACTCATCGCTAAAATATAGACATCTGCTGCTAAGGAATATTACAGGTAAACATTAACACATAGGTGCGAGCCTTGAGTTTCGTGCCTGTGCCTTTGGACGGGACGATAAATTAATTAATTGGTACAATAATTCAGTTGATAGAAAAATCTTATAAATTTTATAATTCTTTAATCATTGACATTTCGAAAAGCTGTAATCTTTAGTTTATTGAATAAAAATCTTTGACTTTGTTTTTTTAGCTCCAGAATAATGTCAAATCGTGTTTTGTTTTAGATTCAATGTTGACCTCCTATTCATATCGACTTTGAGTTGGGACAGTTGACGAGTCGCCTTTCGAGAGCAAAGCACTCTTCAATTCTCGATCTGTTCACCCTTCTACCAAGTGCTATCGTTAAAACAGAAAATCTGACATCGATAGTGGCAGCTGCACGCGTTTACTGTGACGATTTACTTCATCCTCTCTCGTTATTGGCAGAAATAAAAATTGAGAAAATAAATGATGGAGAAACAAGAAAAGAAAAAACATGTAAAGATTGAGCATTCATATTACAAGCAACGGTGTAAACAGGATAAACAGAGAAAACAAATGATTTGAAGAGATTTTTTTTTTACCAACATGTCAAGATTGAGCATTCATATTACTTACAATAAAATTGTTTAGTATTGTATAATTATTACGCCGTATCGTTGACGTCGTGGTGGGGCTTGCGCGCTCTGAACTTTTTGTTTTGTCAGTGCCGCTAAATATTTTACTGTGCCGTAACAGGTCTAGGGTGCCTGACCAAGAGAGATACAGACACCCGCAGGGCAGCATGTGGCTAACTGTGGGGGCAGTAGCGACCCCACGGACCCTATCTCCCCGGAGAAGTCTTGTTCCTCATTTCTGGCTTGCCTTTATTGACCGGTGAGAGTGAACACTGACGAGGACCAGAGCTCCCATCTCGTTCTTGCCCTTATTGGCCGGCTTGAGTGGAGATTCGCAAGATGAAACGTGCTCGGAGGAAGGAAGTATTCCAGTAAGATGGATGGTAGGGAGCTGCTAAGCAGTGGTGGCCCAGTGGTAACGCGTCCGTCTTACGAGTTGTAAGGTAGTGAGTTCGAACCCAGGTTTACTTTGTATAAATAACTTCATCATCATTGCTCTCAAAACGGTGAAGGAAAATCATCTTGAGGAAACCGGCATGTCCTGGAACCAGAAATTCGAATACACTACCAATCCGCACTGAGCCAGCGTGGTGGATTGCGGCTCACTCCCTCTCATAGAGAGGAGGCCTGTGTCCAAGCCGTGGGAATGTTATTGGCTGATTATGCTTATGCTGGTAGGGATAGTGACCGTACTTCCGGGATTGTCCTGAGAGCCGTGGAATACCTCTCCACTCCTCATAAGCACCTCAGGACATGTGGCCCCCTTTTCGCTACGCCACTTTGTGCTAGCGACCGTTTCCGAGGGCCCATTATTGAGTGTGCAAGTCACCCCCTGCCATTTTTCCGTGCATTTTATATATAAAACATTGGTCAGACATCGGCCATAGCCCTTCCATAGTTCTTGGTAACCAGACCATCTTAACCTATCAAACCCATAGTTAAATAATATTTTTTGTTTCCATAGCCTGCAATAGCCTTCACCAACGTTGTCCTTGGGTGCACTTGCATAGTGCATAGAGGGATAATCGTCGGTTGGTGCCTCATTCTATTTTAAATCATCTAAGGAGTGTCTTTAGTGACTTAGTTTTGTTCCGGTGGTTAACTCTTTTTATATTTTTAAATGGGGAAGGGGTATATACCTATATTTAAAAATATAACCCCCCCCCCCATGGACTTATGTTACCTGTGGTATCGTTTTAAAGTTGAATGATAAATGATTTTTATTTCTGTAAGTGGGTTTGTACAAACACTTTTACTCTGCAAACATTTTTTTTTAAACTAGATGAGGACGGCGTTTCCTATCTGACTACTCTGAGAAGAAAGGCCGAAACAAACTTGGATCACAGTCTTGGGCACGCCATAATAGCGGCGGTAAGTCCCCTCTTTGAGGAATGGTTGGAGAGGCGCCACGGCGTCCTCACCTTCCACCTGACACAGGTCCTCACCGGACACGGTTGTTTCGGGAGGTTCCTGTTTCGCATAAGGCCGCATGAGACGCCCTGGGCGTCGGGAGTCGCCTGCAGATTCCCGGCCACCGTAGGCGCGAGCTTGCGGACGGCGAGCAATGGGTAGCTCGCCGTCCGGTGTGGACCAGGCCCGGATCGACGGCGCGTCGTGTTGCACGCGCGCCTCAAAAAGAAGTCAGCACAAAGTGACGCGGTCCGATAGGGCCGACGCCTCAGGGTCGCGGGTAATTCTAAAGAGAAAACCGTGGCCCTGGCAACTGAAGCAACACGGGTGGGTTTCAGTCAGTAAAAGTCTGACACGCCCTCCCGCTCCAACCAGAGCGGGAGAAGTCATTTGATGATTTCCAATGCAAAAAAAAAAAAGAAGAAGTCACAGTCTCTTTTAAAGTCCAGACATAATCTTGGTCAGATCATGTTAAGACCATGTGGATTGATGTCTGAAATGGTCTTTTGAGGAAAGAACCACACAGACTGAGTGGACCTGTCCAGTCAGTGCACGCATTTGTCAGTAATCGTACAGCTCAACTAAAAACATAAGGAGTTCAACGATTCGACGAACAATACCAAAGAAAGTACATTGGGTAGGCCGCATAATTACTCAAACCGCCAGACTACGATTAAAACTAACTGACATAATTAAAATAAAAAAAACAAAAGTAAAAACAATGACCCACATAGAACACTTAACATTCACAATAATAATAATAAAATAATACCTAGGTAAGTAAATAAAATGTTGCTTTATCACACATCCTACTCAATTTACCGTCGTCTGGTCGTTTATAAACATTTTGTATACAGGGTGGCATCGAAGCACAAACTGTTACCATGAAATCAGCACATGATTCCCCCCCCCACAGACACCCCAGCGTAAAAAAATTCGTCGGTTATCAAAAAAAAAGTCTGCTGTTACCTACGCGGTCGCAATGAAAAGATCAATACTTAAAACACAAAATGTTAGTTATTCATCCAAATTTATTTTATAGCCTTCAGAAACGATACACTTTACGCCAACGAATAATCCAATCATCAAAACATTTTTTAAACGCTTTTTCCGAGGTTGAGTTCATTTTCGCCGCGAATTCTACCAATTTATTTATTTATTTAATTTATTGGATGATAAACACCAACAGCTTATGCAATACATAAATATGCTACTTCAAAAGCAGTAATAAATAAACCAAAATGGAATTCTGTATAATAAAACAATTAATTCAAAATGTTAACATTCCTGTTTCCAATTTCACAGACTATACTTTTATAGCCTATTTACTGCGTAAACACCGGGGAGGGGGTGCGACTGAGGTACTTAGCGTTAGCTTCTCTCTCTCCCACTCTCTCGTCTTTTACAGCACTAAACTACTATTAGTCACGTTTAACACTATCTGGCTGACAGACGCTCGCTCGCACTCGGTTGGCGATTTTTTTTTTCAGATTTAGAAATTTGCGATTTTGCAAAATCAGCTGAGGTGATACATAACATTCTTGGACATACGTTAACACGACCTGGCAGAACTAGATGGAATAGTTAATATGACGCTTTGAAAAATATATTGAATTTCAGAAATAGTTACTCTCAATTAGCTAGAGCAGTTGATATAAGAAATCCATTACGAGACTCTTTATTTCAATATATTGAGGAATACTGCCAATGCGCTGCTCTAGTTGCAAACCCTTTGGACATATTGCAGGGCGATGACTCATTTTATGGAATATTATTACAATGTCTGCATGCACAAAAAAAATACAGAAGATCACGACGACTCTAAAATTCTGTGAACCACTTGCTGCAAAATATCTACAAAGCGTAGAGAAAAGATTTGAAGAGTTTTACACTCTTTCGAGTGAAACTAGTAAACATGCAGCCGTTGCAACTCTGTGTTACCCAAGATTTAAAAAGAAGTGCCTGGTATGTCTAACTGCCGCTGATAAAAAAAGTGTATAAACATTTTTAAATCAGTCGTAAGGAAGGCAATATCAGAAATCCCAGAGCAGTCAACAATGCAGCCAATAGCACGCCATCAAGAAGACGAGTTTTTTTTATTTCAATTCCGACTGGCAGTGAAGCGGAATCAGTTGATGCTAAAAAGAGAGCGGATACGATCATTTAAAAAAAAATTGCCGAGGGAAGCCAAGAACGAGAGCTTCTACAAAGTTATCCTGTTAGAGGCAAAGTGTTTATTAAGAACAATACACCAATGCCGTCCTCTGTCTCGGTAGAAAGAATGTTTTCTTTTGCAACTATGGTAAATAAACCTAGGTCACACAAATTATCTGACGACTTATTTGAAAAAAAATATAGTTATGAAATATAACATGAACATCAAGAAATCAGAAATGTAAATACCGAAGGTTGGTTGATAAAAAATATTCTTCAAAATTAGAATTCAGTTATTTGAACGTTAGCATTTTTTTTTTGTTGAATAAACAAATAAACATATTTTAAGAAATGTGTCAAACTCAAAACTCAAACTCAAATCATTTATTTCAATTAAACCATTTACAGGCACTTTTGAATTGTCAAGGAATCGGTCAGTCAGAAATATGAAGCTAGTTGCCCATTCCAAAGCGCAGTAGGTCACTATGGAGAAGAACGGGCAAGAAACTCCATGGACACTCTTTTAAATAATATTGTTGTTACAAATATATTACTTACATCGATTATTGTTGACACTATAAGTGAGAACGATTTACAAAAACCGTACACGTTAAAAGCGTCCAGAGTGCAGCAAAACATAATTAAAAACAATCCAGCAAATTAATTATTAAAATATGCCGTGGCAGCTAAGAGATGACCAGTCCCAACTGACGGCGCCCGTTCACGAACATGACGCATGGATCAGCACCATTCAGCTCAACCATTTTGAAGGGAGCTAAATGATCCGACACACGCGCCACCGTCAGCGAGACATTTGAGTGAGCATGACATACTATCAGCCGCCAAGGCACATTCAAGTCAATCTATGACATTACCCGGTAAATGGTAGCTGTATAGTACAAAGTACTCACATCTGTGCAATGCATCTATATAATAAAAAGGAGATTGAGTTTATATAATGCAAATATCTTCTTCCAATCTTCAGCAGCTTCAACAGTATTTCAAATGTCAATTAATTATTTGTGGTGTGGAGCAGGACCATCATTTTTATCAGTTATGTAATCCCCTATCCTATAATATGCCTGCCTGCATAGTGTGCGTTTGACAAAAGATTTGAATTTCGTCTCATTTAGTTGAAGAATGTGGGGAGGTATTTTATTATAACATTTTAGACAGTACCCCATGAAAGATGAGTCTACTTTAGCCAGTCTGAAACCTGGTTGAACTTATTAGTCCCGATTAATAGTACTATAATTATGTCTTTCACCTCTTTTACTGTAAAGATGTATTTTTTTTCTTACGTACATGATGTTTTCATAGATGTATTGACAAGGTACCGTCATGATGTTAATATCCTTAAACAATTCCCTTAGAGAATCGCGCCTGCGGAGATTATATATGGCTCTGATGGCTCTTTTCTGCAGAATAAAAATAGACTCGATGTCTCCAGCCCGTCCCCAAAGTAAAATACCGTAAGACATGATACTATGAAAGTAACTAAAATAGACCAGCCTCGCGGTATCTACATCAGTAAATTGACGAATTTTTCTGACAGCGTAAGCTGCTGAACTTAGCCGTCCTGCTAGACATGTTAAATGAGGACCCCATTGTAGCCTTGAGTCGAGTGTGATCCCAAAGAAAACAGTTTTATCGACGAATTCTAGTTTCTCTTGATTCAATACTATCTCACAATCACTACTCTTGACGTTTGGTGAAGAGAATCTTATACACTTAGTTTTATTTCCATTTAGTACTAAATTATTAGCCGTGAACCAATTTTGGACCAGCAGTAGGGCGTTATTTACGTCGTCAAAATTTGAAGCACGTCTATCTACCTTAAAAATTAAGGACGTATCGTCAGCAAATAACACCATTTGTGGTGATTTATTAATAAATGGAGTAGGTCATTAATATATACTAAAAAGAGGAAAGGACCCAATATCGAGCCTTGTGGAACACCCATTTTTAGTTTTAAACCAAGTGAATTGACAATATTTATTTGAACTTGCTGTTGTCTATCATTTAAACAAGATTTTATTAAACTGAGCGCAAGTTTTCCAAGTCCGTAATGCTCAAGTTTCAAAAGCAGGGTTTCGTGATCGACGCAATCAAATGCCTTGGAGAGGTCACAAAAGATTCCTATGGCGTCTTGAGCCTCTTCCCACGCGTTAAAAATATGTTTTAATAAGGTAACACCAGCGTCGGTCGTACAACGCCCTTTGGTGAAACCATACTGTTGCTCGTGAAGGATTTTGTTAGTATTAAAATGATTGAGCATCTGATTAAGCATTATCTTTTCAAAAACCTTGCTGAAAACCGGTAGCACGGACACAGGTCTATAATTATTTGTGTCTTTACTGTCCCCGGATTTGAAAAGTGGTATTACCTTACTATATTTCATTAAATCCGGGAAGACTCCTTGATCCACACATAAATTAAATATTAAGGCTAAGTAAGGTGCTATAGTTTCAATTATGGAGGTACAGACTTTAATAGACATTCCCCAAAGATCTTCGGTCAATTTGATCTTGATTTGCTTAAAAGATTTTATTACTGATAAGGGGTTAATATGCTTAAAGTTAAATTAAATCGGGCAGGCTGAAACATTCGCCCTCATTAAATCAAAAGCAAGCGAGGGCGAAGAATTTAAGATTTCAATGGTTTTTAGTGGGACACTGGTAAAGAAATTCACAAATTCCTGAGCAACTTTTTTGTTATCGCAAATGAGACCACGTGACGTCTCCAGTGTGTATTCAGAATTTTGCTTTTTGATCCTGTTAGTTTCATTATTGATAATTTTTTTCTTAATAAACCGTGTTTATTTTATTGTCTGCTGATTTTAGCTTGTTGCTAATGTATAAGGCTTTAGCTGCCTTACAAACGTTCTTAAAAAAAATTGAGTAAGAAGCAACATACTTATTAAAAGTTTCCGTGTTAATATAAGGCTTAAGGCCATACAGCTCGAAAAGTTTTTCCCTACTTTTCCAAAGTCCTTTAGTTGCCCAGTCACTAAATAAAAACTTAGGGCTGATACTTTTAGTGTTCTTCTTAAAAATATTATTAAACTCGGTTTGAACTACCGAAAAGAATTCTTTATACAAAATATTAACATTATTCATTGTAAGGTCCTGATTACTTAACTTACAAATTAAAGTGCTTTTACATTTATTTAAATTAACAGATGTTATTGGTCTGGATTGTATCTGCACTTTTTGTATCGCTATGTTGGACTCAAAAGTAACGGTTTGACCGCTGTGATCTGAAGGGAGATAATTAACGATAGCTTTATCTAAATAGTGGCAGCAACAGAATACATTATCAATACATGAAACAGTAGTTGTAGTTGTTCGGGCTGGTTCCAAAAACACATTTGACAAACTGAATGATTTAAACAAATTCAGTAATCTACGAGTATTTGAATTATTTTCTAAAATATTAATGTCAAAGTCTCCACAGATAATAACTGATTTATTACCAGTTGCAAGTTTAGCCAAAACATCTTCCATTACTGACTCAAATATAGAGAAGTTTTGATAATTTGGGGGTCTGTAAACGCACACTATAACATGCTTATCTAGCTCAACACAAGACAGTTCAACGCTATGTTCAACCGATAGTTCAACTATGTCTTTACGAGCTTTTGATTTTATACAACTTTTAATTAGGATTAGTGAACCACCACGCAGCTATGATTTTCGGTTAAAACAACTGGCCACATTATAATTCTCGTAATTAATTAACATTTCAGAATCTTTTAACCAATGCTCAGTTATGCAAATAATGTCAAACATTGTTTTTTCTAAAAACAATACAATTTCCAATTGTTTGGAATTAAAACCTTGAATATTTTGATGAAATAATTTCAAGGATTTCTGCTTAGCCCCTTTTCTACAGTAAACTATTGCAGTGCTAGAAAATACCTTTTTGTTTCTAAGTGGAACTATACTATTAGTGGTACCTTCTGTTGTCTTAAAAACTAGTTTAAATTATCCGAGCTAAACACCTCAAGATTAGTACTATTACTAATTGTGGTGCTAAACTAAAGGTGACTTCGACATACTACTTATGTCTGGGTTAATAATAAAAGCTAATAGTCTAGCTATTTGACGTCTAAAACTAATCGGCAGATACACAGTATCTCTAGTCGACCTTAGCGTATCAACAAAAATGTTGGTGTCAAAAAATAGAAACTTGTCACTATGGTGACTAACTAAGAAATGCATGTAATTATTTAATAAGTGAATGTAGTTGTTTTGCCTATTTGACAAGTGCTCAAAGTATGGGAAAGCACACAAAATTATTTGTGTGCTTTCCCATACTTCGAGTGTTTGTAGTGTGTCATTATGTTCCATCATTTCTTTTATATAACATTAATAACGTTTATAATCAAGTTAGTTTATAATCAAGTTAATCAATTAATGATTAGTGATTAATGATTAACGCCAATAATCATGATTAAGATTACTTTTTGAATCACGATTAATGTAATCTGATTAAAATTAATCAAATTAATTAATTGATAATAAAAAAAAAGATTAATGCCAACACTTCTACCGAATAAAACGAGTGGTAATTTGAGTTTGGTAAAAAGAAAAAAGTCGGCTGGAGACATACCTATGCTGGTGAACGAGGTGCTTGCTCGATGGTATTTGTTGAATTTTTTATCAAAAATTCGTTCACAATGATGGCCTTGTGCGAGCGCATTATCGTGATGCAAAATCCAAGAATTTTCTTTAGAGAGAGTTTTTCTTTAAAGAAATATGGCCGTTTTCGTCGAATTTGCTCTCTAAGAAGCCGCATAACGCTTAAATAATATTCTTTATTTGTGGGACAATAATAATAGGCTGGTTTTATATTATTATTACCGTTTGACCTTCCGCCAAGAATTCCGAGAGCACAACACCGCGACAGTCAAAGAAGTCGATCAAAAGTCAAAGTCATGTTGACTGACATGACTTTGACTTTTGATCGACTTTGGTGTGGTTTCGGTTCAGTTGGAAGGCGCCACTCCAAAGCGTGTTGACTAGTTTGCATGTCAAACTCGTAAGCCCACCTCTCGACACGTAACAACGTTTCATGAATGTTGGGTCGACTCGTTCTAGCATGTCCTCAGCAACTCATATGCGATTGAGTTTTTGGAGAAAATTCAGGTCTTTTGGGACTAGCCGAGCGGCAACATGTTTCTTACCTAAGTGATTATTTAAAATGGTACGAATCGACTCGTGAGACACAGAAAGTTCAGCGGCTATCTCTCTCAAACTTGTTTACTACAGTTGCAGACGTTGATGGCCTACCAGAGCGAGGCAAATCTTACATCAAATCTCGACCGCTTTTGAACGCTTTGTACCATCATACGTACGTGTTTTTGATAAAGGCGATTCACCGTAAGCCTTCTGTAACATTTTCAGTGACTCCGAAAACGAAGGTCCATTGGCGATGCAAAATTTAATTTGTTAGATGTTATTGTCCATTATGAAATTCGCAATACTCACTAGTTAAGATCTAACTAAAAACAGCACTGTATTTAATCTAATTATCAGATGCAACTCAAACTCCACGCCAAAATGCAAAACAGTTGTGCCAATCTAATCTACGCGTGGAGTGCTGCGTACACGACGCTTGCGGGAGAAGTATTTTTTCTGAAAACTTACTGTACAAACGGACCGTGCTGTGACGATGCATTCTAGGCAAAGAGTCCATCTACTTGCTACATAATTAATTTTTCGATATAATAGCCAGAGAGTTAAATGTTGATGATTTTGCAAAAAAGCTGAAGCAAGTACCTAATGCTTTATTTCTTACCAAAAGCATACATTTGAATTTTCATATCCTTAACTTAAGCTACAATAATTTTTGAGATAAAATGTAGCCCATGTCCTTCCCCTGGATGTCATCTATCTCCTTGCCGTGGCGTAACAATAGGATGGCAGGACTGCAAAATGCCACGGAGCCCCCAGACGGAGCCCCGACCCGAGATAACTGTGAGCCCAGTCTAAATAAATAATCCTGGATCCTCCCTTGGGTATTACGCTCGGAAATCCTAGATACCCCTTTCCGCCCGCTCCTTGACCCGCCCGCGGTCCTAGGTACGACAGTCGTAGTTTTTATTAAGCAGATTTTTATTAAATAAGCAAGTTAGTAGTTCAAGTGACAGTGATCAAGCATCTTCAATTGGCGGGGTAGCAAAAAAAAACGGAAGTTAGCAATGAAGAAAGACCGCAGTGTATGCTCTGTTTAAAAGATCTATCATCCGAAATTATGCTCCCAACAACGACCTATGGTAGTTGGCTCCCAAGTAAGCTAAAGCGACATTTCGAGACCATTTATTCTAACTATGGTTAAAAAGTCGCTTGATTTTTTCAAGATCCTTCCCGTATAGGTGCGAAGTGAATTCCGATGGAGCTTCTATCTGAATTCACTTGGCAAGAAGAAGAGAGTCTCATTGAATTCTCTTGCGACAGGACTTGCAATAGCCCTAAAACAAGATCACGTATTCCAATTTAACGGTGTGTCCAATCGCAAAAATTTTGACGCCCTGTAGAAAAACCCCTAAACCAAACACGTGGGTACTTAACATATTTTTATATTTTCCACACAAAAAGTAAAAACTTCCGTAAAAAACACGTCGGGGTTGCCCCCCATGCGCGCCTCCGGCTCTAAAAAAAATTCACGAGTTATGGCAAACACGTTACAAAGCCAAAAGAAAAAAAAATACCACGTGGACTCATGATGTCAAATTCTATTTTAGTTGTGTAAAAATTATTTTTAAATTTGAGCATTTTTGTTGCAGAAGACTTTGAAGATTCTCATAGTCAAAAGTAAGGAATTTTAGTGATAGTTTAGTTCGATCTACAAGAGAATCGACACCATTATATAACCTTATTAATATGATATGCTATCAACATAGAACTACGTGGGACACTCAGAAAGTTTTGCGAAAATAAAAATAATATTATTTTTATTAAATCTTTTCAAAGTACTCAGCACTAGCACAGCACTCCTGAACTCTGTACTGTCTGAACCAGTTTTCGAAAGACTATTTCCAGTCCGGCGCAGATACCTCGTTTACAGCCTGCTCGAACGCTGTTCTTCCGGCTACGAAAATTGTATCCCTTTGAGTAGATTTTTTATTTTAGACGGCTGTAAGGAGAGTGACCCAGGAGTTTGACCGACGTGCTGTCCAGGAAGTCCCTCGTTTAGAGCGTGGTGTGCGAAGGCGCGTTGTCGTGGTGGAGCAGTAGCCCGCGGAGCCGTGTTTGTTCGCTTGTTGCTCACAACAGAGAAAACTTCTGCCAAACATTTGGTAGTTTACCATTCAGCATTGATGATTCTTTGGTTCCGTAAAGGAATTAGCCAGTCAAATTGAAAAAGCTCGCGATCAAAATCGCTTCACTTTGGTAGGCGTTGATTCGTTTTACGAAACGCCCAAACCGTCGATTGGCGCTTCGCTTCTGGATCGTATTGATAAATCCAAGACTCATCACCTGTAATGATGTCGTAAACACGCCGAGACGAACCTGTTTTTATTTGTTTTATCATATCACGGTACCATGTACCATTCCACCCGGGCCCGCTTCTTAGCATCAGTGAGGTTGTGCGGCACCCAGCGTGAAACTATCCTCCTCACGCGAGGATGCACGTGTAGAATTTCGTGAAGGCTTCCCGATCCAACCTGCAGTATGTGCTGAATCTCTTGATACGCAATTCGCATATTATCTTGGATTAAATTTCTTCCGTCAAAGGGCGACCACTTCTTTCTTCATTCCCCAAAGTTAGTCGACCGTGCTTGCTGCCTTAGAAGGGCCTTCATCCATGAATGCCGTTTGAAGTCTAACGTACGATTCATCCGGTTTCAGACGACACTTGACATCGTAAAAAATCATAGCGCGAAAATGTTTCCGGAGTATACCCATTTTTTTTTGAGACACGATTATTTAAATTAGCTCGCAAACACTGTGGAGGGAAATTTTGAAATATTTTTACTTTTTACTAATAATCATATTTTAACTGGTCGGTTTTATCATAGTTTAAATAGATTATAACTGGTCGGCCATCCTCTCATACATATAAACTCTTTTTCGCAATACTTTCTGAGTGGCCTGGTAAGAGCATTTGAAACTTTAATTATTGCAACATATCGGAAAAGTTACGGTCCGCGAGGCCTAAGATGAGCTTTGCATTTGTAGGAGTGCAAATAGCGGCGCGACGCATTGCTGCTATTTATAATCACTCACACAAATGCAAAGCTCAGCTTAGGCCTCGCGTACTGCACGTTCGTTGATCAAACTGTTACATGTACCTACTTATAGCAGCAGAAAACTTACTGAGAATACACCAAACGAAAGTGAAAATAATATATTATGTGTGATGTAAAAAACAGAAAATGAACCATTTTAGACTTATCATGTAAATACCAAACACCACAGATATGTTGTGAAAGGTGAGCAAAGTGGGACTAAGAGTAATGCCCTGAGGAATTCTAAAATGAACTGGTTGACTCTCCGATTATAAAGGTATACAGTCGTCAGGGGACCAGAAAATTCATCAGTGGGAGTAAATCACACACATTAAAATACCCAGATAGATACGAGGGCTGCACTAAAAGTATCGGGAATGGAATATTTCCACTGTTCCTGTCATATTAAAATCTTTTTAATTGAAAACTCCTTGGTTTTAAAAATCGAATATCATTTACTTATTTTAAAAAAGATTCTCGGTCTTGTCACAAGGTTTTGTCAAACTTGTTTAGTCGTTGAGAAAATGGAATTGACTCGAGAAAATTCAAGAGCGATGATTTATTATGACTTTCTAAGTGGTTTAACACAAAAGCAGTGTGTTGACCGGATGATTTCTGCATTTGGTGATGAAGCCCCATCCAAAACCACAATTTATCGCTGGTTTGCTGAATTTCAACGTGGACGTGTCAAGCTCAGTGATGATCCCCGTCAAGGTCGTCCAAAAACTGCAGTCACCCAAGAAAACGTTGATGCTGTGCGTAAGCTGATTGAGGAAGATCGGCATGTGACATACCGCGAAATTCAGGCAACTTTAGACATTGGCATGAGTCAAATACAAATAATCTTGCATGAACAATTAGGTGTAAAAAAGTTGTTTTCCCGATGGATACCGCATTCGCTCTGTGAAGAGCAAAAAGCTGCTCGCGTTACTTGGTGCATCAGAACTCTCGAAAGATGCCACGCAGGATCCTCAAATGCTGTATACAACATCGTATCAGGTGACGAATCCTGGATATACGCGTACGAACCCGAAACAAAAAACCAGTCACGAGTTTGGGTGTTCGAAAATGAGTTAAAGCCAACAAAAATTGTTCGTTCACGGAGTGTTGCAAAAAAAATGGTGGCCACGTTTGTCTCCAAAACCGGCCATGTTACGACTATTCCTCTTGAGGGACAAAGGACGGTTAATGCAGAATGGTATGCTAGCATTTGTTTGCCACAGGTCGCTTCTGAACTCCGTAACGAGAACTGCAACCGCCGCATCATCCTCCATCACGACAATGCGAGTTCTCACACCGCACACAGAACAAAAGAGTTTTTAGAGCAAGAAAACATAGAATTATTAGACCATCCGCCGTACAGCCCCGACCTAGTGGAAGAAGCTGTGGACGCCTACAAAACGGCCATTTTGGAGACCCCAACTTCCGAAATTCCGAATGGAATGGTTGCTTCAATGATTGGTTCCATCGTATGGAAAAATGTGTCAAATTTCACAGAGAATACTTCGAAAAGCAATAAATACATTTTTAAATAGTAATGTTGTGTCACTTCCTTGAGTGCCACCCTCATACACCTACATACTCCTTTTGGTAAATGTAAGAGATAAAATAAATCAAATATTTGTTCAATTAAATAATAAATATTTATGTATTATCAAAATACACAACTATTTAACAAGTTTCATCAAAAATATTTAAGTCTAAATAATCAAGTGAATCATTATCTTTTACACAACATACAAAATAATTTCCATCTGTTGTATTAGAATCATATTTATTACAAATGCAATAACACACACTTTTACCACAACCCCTACATTTACTGGAATGTTTAAGTGTTATTTCATCTGCAAATTTACAATCAATAAATTCATCTAGATTATACTTATACTCTAATCTATCATCTACAGAATTAATTATATATTCATTTAAAAACTTATCAACAGTTTCAAATGTACTTAGATGATTGAACACTAGTTTTTCTTGTTTAGTCAACACTTTCTCTAACATAAAAACTAAATGATGGTGATAACACTGAAATGTTATTTTATCACTATCTTTATCTTTCATGCCCATCCACAATTTTACACAATCTAATGGAGTCCTTGTTGCTCCACTGAACAGTCCTGGATTTGTAAGAAGACCACTGGCAGCCATCACACCACTACATTTCACTTGTTTGTGCAAATTGTCTGCATCCTCCAGTGTCTTTATCCCACCATTTGCAATTATGGGTATTTGTACTGAGTCTACTACATCATGTAACGCAACAGCATTCACTTTGTCACCACTTTTTTGTGTTGGTGTCCTACCATGAACTGTCAAAAAACTTACTCCACACTTTTCTAACCGCTGACACATTTCAATGGTCCGGTTTAGTTCTTTTAATATCCTTATTTTGACAGAAACACTAAAATTGTTTGGCAAATTGTTCCTAATACCTTTTACTAGGTCATGTATTATTTCAGGTTTCGATAAAAGTGAACAGCCATAACCATCCTTCATAGCCCATTTTTGTGGGCAGCCACAGTTCAAATCCACACCATCTGCATACGCATAAACCAGTTTGGAGGCATCTACAAAATCATTACGATTATTAGCTGCAAACTGCACAATCAAAGGGGTATCATTGACTGTAGTTGCAAACTCACTGAAACGAGCCTTCGAATTTTGACAAAACGAATCCGCTAATATCATGGGCGAGAAGCATAAGTCTACTCCATAGCTGAAACAAATAACATAAAGATAATAACATATTGCGACCTTTCTTTTTTCATAACATATCATGCATTTCTACTTGACGTTGCACTTTCATTCAAATTACTTACTTTTTCACAAGAGTTCTGAATTGCACTTTACTATATCTGACCATCGGTGCACAAACTTTAATATAGCTCTGATTAGACTCGGCCTCGCCAAACAAGTTCGAGATATTTGTTTTATTTTTCATTTTTATAGGTATCTATCTGTGCGTATTTTAATTAAATCTGGTCAATTGGTCACGAAAACCTAACCTACAAATTATCAAAATAATAGAATTATGTTATAAATAAATTGATATCACTTGACTGACGCATTTGACAATAGACTAGACTACTTAACTTATAGATTCATTTGACACTGACCATGTGTGACACTGACAGAGACATTTCTCACAAGAACAATAACCGAACTCAAAGCTCAAAATTACGTACTTACTAATACCGTGTCTCACAATCACTGACAATGGTATGCCGTGTTTTTGTTAAGATTATTGTTATTATAGATGATATAAGCTTAAGTTTATTATAGATGATATAAGCTTAAGTTTATTATAGATGATATAAGCTTAAGTTCAGAAGTCAATGCCACGTATACAAGCTGTTCTCGAGGGTCGTTGCAAACCGTTTCGCTAGGAAACTTAACGAGTTCCGGCCATCAGAAGAAGTTGGTTTTCAAAAAGGCTTCAGTACCGAAGACCACATCCATAATATACTGTTCGGCAAATTGTGCAGATGGGCAAAGAGTATGACCAGCCGCTGTGGCATTGTGACTACGAGAAAGTCTTCGACTCCATCGGAATATGAGCAGTTATGGCCTGGCGCTATATCAAAGTATTGAGTGAGATGTTTTTAACACGCCGCCACGATGACTGTCCAGATCAAGGATAAGTAAACAGCCCCATCCAACTGTTCAGAGGGGTAAGACAGGGGTATATGATGTCTTTATGACGCTGGACTGGTCTGGACAAACCCTGTCCAGTCCAGTTCAACGTGAACGGCGGGTACATCACACACATTCACTTTGCAGATGACATTCGTCATAATGGCAGAGACGCTGGAACAGATATCAAGAAAATCATGTTAGCTGTATTTTTTTATGCTCTACTTTATCGATTGTGAATAAAAACTTTTTGTTTTTTTTTACCGAAAAAAAATCGCAGAAGTTACTTATGGAATACGTTACCGAATACAGGTTATTGCATCTATAGTGGCCGACAGAATGATATCTGACCATAATATCATGGTGGTTGACATTATAACATTTGATAATGTTTCAAATGCCAAATGAAAGTAGCTTGCTTCCTTGCTACCATAGTAGATACGTAGTATCTCTAAGTAGTCTGTGCATATTAGTAATCTGTGCTTACTTCTAAAGCCATGACACTTGACAGTGGCAGATGGGAATCTCGAAGACCGCGGTAAAAAGTAAACATAGATAAAAAGTGATAGTAGGTAAAACAATGGATACCGTGGAGAAAGAAGAACGACTCCACCGAATAAAAGTTAAGTAGAACTCAAAAATTTGCACGAACTTACGTAACAATTTTATAACCTTTAGCCTGTACATGCTTCTCTCCAACTGCTTCATTAAAGTGGAGCTATTACATACAGAAGCAGATGGAAATCGAGTCTTAATATGTAAAACATGATAACATTAATTTCATTCTAAGTAGTGATTGATCATCATAGATGTTTTTTGTTTTATAGATCTTGGAACAAAATCAAGATGTTGATTTAATTTATTATCTTTATCTATTACATTATTTATTATTAGTCAATCATTTCAATTTACAGCTGGCGCATTTTTGGCTACAGTTGCTGGGATTTCTGCTTTCGTAGGGTTTGGTGCAACAGTATCTACTGCAAAGAAAACAGATCCCAAATACTTTAACAAGGGTAATAATGGTTAACGTTTTTTATTTTACTTCCAGTGATTCCATCGCTTGTGTTGTTTTTCTATTATCCTTTTATTTATTCAAGGCTTACATGGCAGTCCTGAGTTAGCAGATGCAGGTGCTATGCTTGCATTAAGGGCTCTTGGCTGGGGCACTATTTTTGCTATAACAGGCACTACATGCATATGTTATGGGGTATGGAAACTGTCTGGAGCTAAAAATGTAAGTTACCATAATTTATTTATTTACCACAATTACTTATTTACTCTTCTCGTTAATTAATTATTTATTTCTATTTGCAGCTAAATGAGTTCAGGATAAAAATGGGTAATATGTTACCTGTTATACCAAAGAATAACCCACCTACATCAAGAACAGAGTTCACAGGACTAAATGACCTAATGACCTACTTATCAGAAGACTATGGGAAGGCGCCAGGGAAGGGAAAATAGTAGTTTGTAGCTTTAACTTTATTTAATAGTAATTATAAAATTTAACTTGACAAATCTTGTTTTATGATCACTTCCTCTTTGTATGCTGGTCCTTGATTACAACTTGATTTACAAGTGTACACAACAAGTACTCCCCAGTCAATGCTATTAAGCTCTATACCAACACCAATGAAGTTGAGAAGTTGTGGCATTATCTAAAACAGAACTTGCTAGTTAGTAAACACATTAAACAAAATACTATGCATACAACTTATGTAAAGGATAACAGAACTGGAATGTTGTGAACATTCAAATCTTGACCTTCATTAATTTTGGCCCCTCAAAAATAGGGTGGTTGCAACTAAGTACCATACTGCATTTCCAATAAATGTAAAACTTACTTGGAATTCAAATTGCCTTTCCCCATTACAGTATTGACAGTTGGGCACATTCACAATACTGCTACCAGAGGTAATCCACAGTGGTTCACCACCTTTATCATACCTCAATACTTGGTCTGGATGCCTAGCTACCCTTTTGTTAAATTTATTAAATACTTTGTCTTCAGGCATTGTCTTAGTATACTGTTCCAATTCATCTTCACTGACATTGCTTAATGTACCAGATTTTTTCTCTTCCATCAATTTTCTCAACTTATCCATTTCTTCACCAACATCCACATCTTTGGAATCCTCCTGAAGAATAGTAATTTTGAAATATTTAATTTTCACTGGTAAAATTAATTAACAAATTAGTTTAAATGAATAAATAATATTACCTCATCTTCGACATCTACTATAAGTTCCCATTCCTTAAACAGAACAGATTTCCCTGCGTCTGTGACAATAAAATTGTTAGGTTTGCTGTCAGCTGTCTGCAACATATGGATTACTGATATTAATACTAACAATATTTTTTTTTTTGGTTTTTACTACTGAATAGTAAAAGCTACATTAGATCTGAAGATTTTTCACCTGTAATTTTGGACACATTTGTTTGTGACCTTTTTGCCAGTCTAGGATTTGATGTTTGCGACTGCAATAATAAGTCTTCTTACATTTTGAACAATGTGAAGGTCCTTTACAACCACAAAGATTACATAAATTGGGCCACCCATCCATTGGAAAATCCTGCAATCATTCATGTGAAATTAAAATACATGGGTACAATAATGCACATCACTTCTTTGTTTCCCACCATCCTGATAGCAACAGATGTTTTATGAAATTGTCTTCAAGGTAACATAAGCACAAGTTATCCGGAGGTGGTAAAACAAGTGTATTGCAAACCATACTTCAGATTCTATTTCTTCATATGGTTCAAAAGAATAAAACTCATTCTTCCTTGGTAGCTGACAGCGCAACACAATGAAACAATCTGAACTGTTGGTTTGACAACATGATCCATTTCTGCATACAAACAAAAATATTGTCCTGTGGAAAGCTGCATTGGAGTCTTCGTATGGTGCATAAATCTGAAAAGTTGAAAAAGCAAAGAATCATTTTATTATAACCTATGTTTCCATTGTTTGTTTGCAGTATCAAAAAATATTTTGGTGACCTTAATAATGTTACATCTTAGAAATATACCTGACACAGGAACACCAACGGGTCGTTGCATTTTTTGCAAAGTAGTTCCTTTGGGCTTGGCAAGTCTTTTAGATCTAGCCATGCTGGTTTCCCTCCTACTTTGCTGGGAAAAAACTTTGGGTGTAATAGCCAACTGTTCCTTTCCTCTAAGAACCCGATATCCACTGTGTTATTGGAAGCCATCTGTGATAAGAATATGGTTAAAAATAAATCTTAGATACAAACAATACGATTTCCGCCACGATTTGTGTGAATCACAGACAGACAGTGGTCTCTAGCGGTGGGTAACTCCGGAGGTAGCGATGGGTAGCTATTCTAATAACTAGCCAACTAGCGGCTATTCACAAAATAGCCACGGCTGCGATATCCGTCCACACGATAGCTAGCTATTGGTTACTGGCTAGCTAGAATATCTGACAAGTATATGGCACAGCGGGTAGCCTCCACAGAGTATAATATAACCACAACGTTTTGCAGCCGCTAGCCGTCCCGGTAGCCGGTTGCGCGGCTAGTAGGACTAGCCAGAGTAGCCGATAGCTGAAATAGCTGTGTGCGCGATCACTGCGGGAACTACTGAGTGAGTAGTGCGAGACGCCATTATGAACTTCATATGCATTGCACACCTCTTTCTAACAATATTCACAAAATAATTTAGAGAAAGAGAGGGCATTTTTCTTAGTAATTTGGTTTAGTTTGCGAATTTACGAAATAGTCGAAATACGATGCTTAGTTATTTAGTTACCAGCAGATGTAAAGTTAAACCAAATAAATAAATATTTGTTATGTTATTACTTAACCGAAAAAAAAACACTTAATTAAAATTGTAATTTTTTTTGTTGGTTTTTTTCTATGTTATCCTATGAGGGAAAGTTATTTCTTTTCAAAAGGGTATAAAATAAAATAAAAAGTAAATAAAAAACGAAATTCGACATCAAATTATTATTTTAATCATCAAAACTTGTTGCTTTGTCGAGGATCGAACTCGGGTCGCAAGGCAGTTGAGCATTATTCGAATACTACCTAGCTACCGGGCTAACCGGCCGCCGCAAGCGCTATTCGCTATTCGCGTTATTCAATAGCCAAGTAGCCAAAATAGCTGGCTAGCTAGCTGGCTATTCCACCACAAATAGCCGGCTAGCTAAGCTATTGAAATTAAAATCGGTATTTTCGTAGCCAAAATCGGTAAATGAAAAAAAAAAAAAACAATACTGTTCAATCAAAATCGTTAATTTATCAAACAAAAAATAAACAGTTTCTAATATACATCAAAGTCATAAAACACACTTAAATTAATTTATTTTCTAAGATCCATTTTTTAGTATTATATCAAACTCAAACTTGAAAACTCAAATCATTTATTTCAAATAAACCCATTAGAGGCACTTTTGAATTGTCAAGGGGTCGGTCAGTCAGAAATATGAAGCTAGTTGCCCATTCCAACAATATCAATTTCATCAATTTCCTACAATATCAATTTCCTACAGCCATAGCCTCCTCGGTCATCATTAAATTAATTTCAAAGTCAAAACAATTAGCGTCAATGAAGACTCGTTTTGCATGTAATAGACCAGTGATTCTCTCTAAATAGCCTATTTCGCTGTTTTGTTTTCATAAAAATATGCGCTCAACGTTGTCGGATGAACGAGGCAAAGATAAAATATTAAAAATGAAAGTAGACAACAAAGGAAACATTTGAGTGTCATCGCCATGCTTTATTAAACTAACTTCATCCCAAAATAGTTCTACATCATCAGAATATGTTTTGAGTTGTTCACAATTTCTTAAAATTCGCCACTCTTTATCAATTTCCTGGAATTTATTTTATTGGATTATTTTTCAATGGAAACCGCGTGGTTATTTGCTTGTAAGTGTAAACGGTAGAAAAATCGGGATATTTTCTATGTATTGTCCGAAATCGTGAAAAATCATTTCATTTCGGTAGGACAGAGTCTATATCGGTAGAAATACCGAAAAAACGGTAGGTGTGAGACCACTGATCACAGAGTACTTTTAAATTGAAATTTGGGCGGCATTCCGAGTTAGACCATAATCGCTGACAGCGCTTACATCCATAATTTGCTTTCCGATTTAGTTATCACGATTCTGACAGATGAGAGCTGTCAACAATTCGCTTACAGTGTTAAACAAAGGGCATGATCGACGTTATCGCAAGATGGCGCATGTCATGACGTCATCTATGACGATTCACGGGACATCGTTATCGCGCTCACGCTAACTCGAAACGGGTGTAAGCGCGCTCAAATCGAGTACAGCTCAATTCGGAATGTGGCCTTATTTGATTGGCGAAGGCGCAGTGTTGCCAGATGATCGTCTCGCGTTCTCCCCAAACCTTACCCGAAATCCCCCTAAAATTCAGGTTTTGAATACAATATCCCCACAAACAGCAAAATATTTATATATGAATGAAATACAATTTAAACTATTGTAGCAATAGCTTCCATTACTGCGTATTTTTAATCTTCTTCTTAGCGTGTCGAGGGCTATTTAAATGAGACTCTGCCCAGAATTCGGCTACGTGTTTGGCGTCATCACTAGCGTCCATCGGGGCTTACCGGGACAGGGGGTCTACTCTCTTACTCCGTCAACGACGATACGGGTCGGTCCGAAGGTAGTTCGAAACGAAGCACTAAACCGTACTCCCGATTGATTTCGGATTCATGAGTTTCTAGCGGAATCATAGACTATATTTGTGAACGAATGACGCATGACGATAGAGCTGCGCTATTTCACCGGTCGATTACCGGTATACTTACTTTGAAGTTGTCTAGCTTATTAAACAAAAAATAATATAGGTATTCTTAGAAAAATACCACATTTCTAACAATATAGTTTTTATTATGTCTTTAGTTAAATAATTGTACTATTTTTGCCATTTTAATCCGTATCGTGGCCTTATCCTGTTAATACCTTTGCCCTTTTTCTTTCTGACGGCAACTTTCAAATGAAATGTCAGTTTTTTTCAAAATAGTTATTTACATTAATTAAGTGTACTTTCATAATATTATTTATACGACGCGGGATGTTTTCGCTAGTTTAGTAAAATGGCCCCAACTGCTTCAGCAGCAATTCATGCAAAAATTGTGGCCTTCCTCGATTTTATGAGTGAGCTTAATGAGTTGGCTCGCGGACTATTGAGGGGTGCCGACGCCGACGGAGAATCCGATCAAAACGGCTGTGGGAAAGCCTGTGCAACTCCCTTAATTCAATGGGGAGTTGCACAAAGTCCGTGGAGCAGTGGCAAAGGGTAAGTTTAATACATTACTCGTATTAGTATGATTTTAAGGTCTTGCTATTATTAAAGTGCATACAATGATTTAAAAAAACATTTGGGCCGAAAAACCTGCTGGACCTGCCAGACGTTCAGCATGTGCTACAGGTGGAGGCCCATCGATACGAATTGAGGATACTGTCAATTATGGGAGAGGGTTTTAGAGAGCCGCAAACTGAGGCAAGACTGTCAGCTTTTCCATCGGTAATAATTAAATTTATGATTGAACATAGGTAGTAATTTTGTTCTGATGGTAAAAAAAAACAAGAAACAACAGCATTAATGTAATTATAATTATTTTGCATGGAGTCTTACCCGTGACTTTTAAATTAAATAATTATACTTAACAGATACATAACTATACATTTCTTGTATCCGTCAATGATATTCAGTTTTTGTTGTACAGGGTCCACCTGTGAGACAAGAATAAGCAGTCATCAGTTCATCACACCTACACAAATATCTACTGCTACACCTGCCAACCCACTTTCCCAGGAGCAACCCGCAGTGATCACTGAGGCACTGGTAAAAGGAACTGCTAATTCATAATCAGCGAAGTAATTATAATTGATCACTAGTAAATAGATGACATAAATCATGTTTATGAAGCTTAGTATTTCATAAACATGATTTATGTCATCTATTTACTGATGAGTTTTTTTTTCATTTGTTCACAGCATTACATTCTCGTCGTGCACGTCCACGAGTTCGCCGACACCTACCTGCCGATTCAGCAAGAAGCCGACTCCAGCCGAGTTGTGTTGATTGATGCTAAATAAAAATTTGTTACCAAAAACAAACCTTTTATTGTGTAAAATTTGTTTTTAACAGTATCTTCCGCCTGTCCTAACACCCATTATGTCCAAATAAATAAGGAGGTAATTGAGGTAAATATGAAGTTTGAAAATTATATAACCTAATCAATAATATAAATACAAATACCCTATTTATTGACATGTTTTAAATAAGAGGCAATCGGCGACGCCTCCTTTCTACCTGTAAAGCTTCTTCGAGCATAAAAAAGCAGCCATATTTTCAATTTATTAAGGCCGCATTCCGAGTAAGACCATAATCGCTGACAGCGCTCACATCGATAATTTGCGTTCCGATTTAGTTATCACGATTATGACAGATGAGAGCCGCTCACAGTGATAATATTATAGGGCATGGTCGGAGTTGTCGCAAGATGCCGCATAACATGACGTCATCTATGACAATGGGGAAGGCAACTGTCAAAATGGCGCTGTCGTAGCTAGTTCCCAACACAAGCTAAAAATACAAGGCGTGAAGTGGTTTTATTTTATTTTAGCGAAAATTGACGCGTTATTGTGTTCAAAGATACTCTGAAATTGGAGTGCACCATTTCCCGAAGAACCTGAAATTAGAAGATTGTGGTTTAAAGCTATTCATAGAGATTTTTTTGAGTTCGAGTTTGAGTTGGAAACATTTTGAAAGAAAGTGATTACGAGGAAGTATTCAAGGTTTAAAATTCTGACACTTTCCATGTCAAGTACTTGATTTATAATACTGAAATCACCGAAAATAACGAAATAGTGAAATAAAATCAAACTCATGAATGAACACAAAATGGAATGAATGAACGAAATGTCAAATTTATTGAAGACCTTAGGGACCTAGCTATGGTCACGCCATCTACAATTAGCTTTGCCCGACCTTCCCCATTGGGATGATGACTACTATTAAAAATGTTCTTATAAATAATTTAATTTCAAAGAAGGCATAGTAAAAATGAGATAATCGAAAAAAACTGTTAAATCGATGTAAAAATTAAGAAGATACACGCTTTAAAAGTTTTTGGAGGTGATTATTCCTGTCCTTGTCTAGCGGTACGGACAATGTACGGCGCTAGTATGAAGTTACGTAGTCGTGACGTCACTTCTACTATAGTGCTGCTTCTAAAGACCGTTTAATTTCCAGTCAATTCAAAAGAGGGCCTGCTTCTGAATTACTAATAATCGTAACATGACAGTATTAGAAGTTGAATGCACAGACTACATAGAGATACTAATACTACGTATCAGACGACCCACTCGCACACACAGCGCCCCACGCTTTTACAATCAAATATTATAATTAAAAGCACATAGTTCACACTTCAGCCTACATAGAGACTAAGTAGAGACAACTCGAACGATCCATATTTTTTGTTTTTACGTGCATTTATAAAAGCGTGTTTTTTAAACTATTCCTTTATAATAACAATCAACAGATTCATATGAATATATTATCATAGTTTATTAAAATATCAGTCTTACCAAGCAGACGGGAATAAGTATGGTCACAAGCTTTGGATGAATCACTGTGCGTACCTACGCATCTCATGATCGTGTGACAGATCATCGGGCTGAAGGATGACTGGCTCTCCTGTTGTTACCCGCGCCCTTGTCCTCCGGTCCGCAGACTCCGACATAGCGCACCGACTGTATAGAGATCTTCAGTCGGCAACACAGTATTTCATGCGACATGTATTTTTTTAAGCGTAGCTAGCATTACTTCCTTGACAGATACCTACTTATTAGGTGAGTATCTCTTTATCTATGCGATCGGTACCCGAATGTAGGAATAAGATACGAGTATAGGTGAGATTAGTCCAAAACCGGGCCATAACTATCATCATCATCATCATTTCAGCCGAAAGACGTCCACTGCTGGACAACCCTCAAGCACCGCCACTTCGACCGGTTTGTGCTTCCCGCATCCAGCGGATTCCTGCGGCCTTCACAAATATATTTGCATTGTATAAACTCAATCTCCTTTGTATTATATAAACGCATAACACAGGTGTGAGTACTATGTACTACGGAGCAACCATTTACCGGGTATTATGTCTTCTATTGACTTGAATGTGCTCTGGCGGCTGATAGCGCTCACTCAAATGTCTCGCTGACGGTAGCGCGTGTGTTGGATCATTTAGTTCCCTTCAAAATGGTGCTGATCCATGCGTCATGTTCGTGAACGAGCGCCGACAGTTGGGACTGGTCATCTCTTAGCTGCCACGGTTTATTTTAATAATACATTTTTAGGATTGTTTTCGGTCGTCGGCCAGTCAGAAATATGAAGCTAGGTGCCCATTCCAAAGCGTAGTAGGTACCTATGGAGAAGAACGGGCAAGAAACTCCATGGACAATCTTTTAAATAATTTTGTTGTTACAAATATATTAGTCACATCGATTAATGTTGACACTATAAGTGAGAACGATGTACAAAAACCGTACACGTTAAAAGCGTCCAGAGTGCAGCAAAACAAAATTAAAAACAATCCAAAAAAAAATATTATTAAAATAAGCCGTGTCAGTTGGTCATCTCTTGACCAGTCCCAACTGACGTGACGGCGCCCGTTCACGAACATGACGCATGGATCAGCACCATTCAGCTCAACCATTTTGAAGGGAGCTAAATGATCCGACACACGTGCCACCGTCAGCGAGACATTTGAGTGAGCATGACATACTATCAGCTGCCAGGGCACATTTAAGTCAATCTCTAAATAAAAGTATTTCAAATGTCAATTAATTATTTGTGGTGTGGAGCAGGACCAGCATTAAGCCAAGCATTTTTATCAGTTATGTAATCCCCTATCCTATAATATGCCTGCCTGCATAGTGTGCGTTTGACAAAAGATTTGAATGTCTTATGGCATTTTACTGTGGGGTCGGGCTGCTGACATTGAATCCATTTTTATTTTGCAAAAGAGAGCTGTCAGAGCCATATACTATCTTCCTCGTCGCGAATCTCTCAGGGAACTATTTAAAGGGATTAATATTATGACAGTACCTTGCCAATTCATTTATGAAAATATTATGTATGTAAGAAAAAATCTACATCTTTTTAATAAAATAAGTGATAGACATAATTTGAATACCAGAAATAAAGATAAAATAGATCAACCATTTTTCAGATTAGCTAAAGTACATACATCATTTATGGGGTACTGTGTTAAATGTTATAACAAAATACCTTGTGATATATTGCAATTAAATGAAAGAAAATTTAAAATTCGTATAAAAAGTACACTTTGCAGACAAGCTTATTACAAATTAGAGGACTATATACAAGATAAGAATGCTTGGAAACATGATGGTCCAGCTCCATAGGACAATCCCGTCTAGACAAAATCACACTGGTTGCTAATGGATTTTTTTTTTTTTTTTTTACTTACTCACACACTGACCTATTCCTAGTTAATATTTTAGGAAAGTCATATATTTTTACAGTGTTTGTAAATATGTGAGCACAATGTACCTATCGCGTCATTCATTTATCTGCCTTTGCTATATTTTTAGTTCTTCTTACCACTTGTGGTATAGTATTTTTATTCTTGGTGCATTGTTTTCACATATAAAAATATAATTAATGTATACAAATATTGTAAAATATTTTAAAAGAGTAACGGTGGAGTTTCTTGCCACTTCTTCTCCATACGAAACTACTTTTTGGAAGTGGCGCCTAGAATCAGTTATTTTTTTATTGTAATTTTTGACGTTCAAAAGTGCCATTTTATGGGCCTATTTGAAATAAATGCTTTGACTTGACTTGACTTGAATTTCATCTCATTTAGTTGAAGAATGTGGGGAGGTATTTATTATAACATTTTAGACAGTACCCCATGAAAGATAAGTCTACTTTAGCCAGTCTGAAACCTGCAGCCAATTAGGCTGCAGGTTTCAGACTTAACACATTTTCGTAAACGATTACGACTAATCGGTTTGATTTTGACCGTTCAACAACGTTCATTGCGTTATTTACATTGTTGAGCAGAATTTTATCGAACTTATGAAGCAATGGATTAGCAATCTGTTTCAAAACGGTTCAGATTTCAATTGATTGTGTATTACGCAATTAGGGTACTGGTTGAACTTATTAGTTCCGATTATAGTACTATAATTATGTCTTTCACCTCTTTTACTGTATAGATGTAATTTTTTTCTTACGGACATGATGTTTTCATAGATGTATTGTCAAGGCACAGTCATGATGTTAATATCCTTAAACAATTCCCTTATAGAATCGCGCCTGCGGAGATTATATATGGCTCTTTTCTGCAGAATAAAAATAGACTCGATGTCTGCAGCCCGTCCCCAAAGTAAAATACCGTAAGACATGATACTATGAAAGTAACTAAAATAGACCAGCCTCGCGGTATCTACATAAGTAAATTGATGGATTTTTCTGACAGCTTAAGCTGCTGAGCTTAGCCGTCCTGCAAGAGATGTTAAATGAGGACCCCATTGTAGCCTTGAGTCGAGCGTGATCCCCAAGAAAACCGTTTAATCAACGAATTCTAGTTTCTCTTGATTCAATACTTTCTCACAATCACTACTCTTGACATTTGGTAAAGAAAATCTTATACACTTAGTAACATAACATCACGCCTTGTTTCCCCGAAGGGTTGGGCAGAGGTGTACCTACATATAGTACACCCACATTTCGCCAGTTATGTTTAAGTCCCATGTAATAGGGGGCGAGCCTATTGCCATCTACCTACGGGCACAAATCCAGACTTCGGGCTGCTACTGAGGAATTCCAGATAGAAAAACCCAATAACACGCTGCCCGACCTGGGAATCGAACCCAGGACCTCATGCTCAGCAGTAGCGATTGCTACCACTAGACCAACGAGGCACTTAGTTTTATTTCCATTTAGTACTAAATTATTAGCAGTGAACCAATTTTGGACCAGCAGTAGGCCGTTAATTACGTCGTCAAAATTTGAAGCACGTCTATCTACCTTAAAAATTAAGGAAGTATCGTCAGCAAATAACACCATTTGTGGTTGATTTATTAATAAATGGAGTAGGAGCTTTAATATATACTAAAAAGAGGAAAGGACCCAATATCGAGCCTTGTGGAACACCCATTTTTACTTTTAAACCAAGTGAATTGACACCATTTATTTGAATTTGCTGTTGTCTATCATATAAATAAGATTTTACTAAACTGAGCGCAAGTTTTCCATGTCCGTAATGCTCAAGTTTCAAAAGCAGGGTTTCGTGATCGACGCAATCAAATGCCTTGGAGAGGTCACAAAAGATTCCTATGGCGTCTTGAGCCTCTTCCCACGCGTTAAAAATATGTTTTAATAAGGTATCACCAGCGTCGGTCGTACAACGCCCTTTAGTGAAACCATACTGTTGCTCGTGAAGGATTTTATTAGTATTGAAATGATTGAGCATCTGATGCAACACGGACACAGGTCTATAATTATTAGTGTCTTTACTGTCCCCGGATTTGAAAAGTGGTATTACCTTACTGTATTTCATTAGATCCGGGAAGACTCCTTCCTTGATCCACACACAAATTAAATATTAAGGCTAAGTAAGGTGCTATTGGGTGCTATAGTCTCAATTACATTGGTAAAGAAATTCACAAATTCCTGAGCAACTTTTTTGTTATCGCATATGAGACCACATGACGTCTCCAGTGTGTAATCAGAATTTTGCTTTTTGATCCTGTTCGTTTCATTATTGATAATTTTCCAAACCGTCTTTATTTTATTGTCTGCTGATTTTACCTTGTTGCTAATGTATAAGGCTTTAGCTGCCTTACAAGTGTTCTTAAAACAATTTGAGTAAGAAGCAACATACTTATTAAAAGTATAAGGCTTAAGGCCATACAGCTCGAAAAGTCTTTCCCTACTTTTCCTAAGTCCTTTAGTTGCCCAGTCACTAAATAAAAACTTAGGGCTGATACTTTTAGTGTTCTTCTTAAAAGTATTATTAAAACCGGCTGCCCTTATGTCACTGCTTAGACCACAGAGTACTTTAACTGGCTTAGACTCTCGATGATTGTCACTATAGGACTCTCAATGGCTGCTTTCCGAATTGGGATGTAATCGATTTGAGTGCGCTTACACTCGTTCCGAGTTGGCGTGAGCGCGATAACTATGTCCCGTGAATCGTCATAGGTGACGTCATGACATGCGCCATCTTGCGATAACGCCGACCATGCCTTAAAGAAATATCACTGTGAGCGAATTGTCAGCTGTCTTAATCGTGATAACTAAATCGGAACGCTAATTATCGATGTGAGCGCTATCAGCGATTATGGTCTAACTCGGAGTGCGGCCGATGATTGTCACTATAAATATTGAGTGTCTAGCGCAGGGGGGGGGGCATAGAACATTTTAAGCGTAGGTCCATCTACATTGCTGAACTGGGAAACGTCTTCAGAAGTATCAAAAAAGTGCCGATAGATGTCACTACTGTCACAGTAAAACATAAGGTAAAATGTTTATAAACAAACAAATTTTATGGATTACTCATAAAATAAAGAACATTTTATATTACACCTAAATAAAATAGTTCTTTACTGTGCTACTTGTAGTTGGTGCTTAGTCTATTGAACACACGGACGGACACGCACACTGACGCACACGTAATATAGCTGCCGGAACGTGCGTCTGCGCTAGTTTTGCTTCCTCATATTTTGTGTAGTTTTTGTGGTTTTACAAGTGTGTTCTCCATATAGACGTTGAGTTGAGAGTACTCCTGCGTCCTGATACTTAGACAATTCAGAAAACCAGTGCTTAATTTTTTTCTGCAGTATGAATAAAATGTAATAGAAAATAAAATATACTACTAGACTAGTTTGTTTTTATTTTACCTTGAAAATCACCTACGACAATGGTAAGTTATTTTCTTCATACTACATAGCTATCCATCCATTTAAAACCTGTAGAGCTATAAATATTATAATATATAGGTACCTATATATTGGGTATTAGTTACTGTTCAGAAATACAGATGGCGTATAAAACTGTCATGCGTAAAGGATTCGAGAGAGGGCTCTCTTATATCCTATACTACATCCTTATTAATAAATAATGCCTTTGGTCGAGCGTATAATGTCAAACGTCAAAAAATACGTTTCAATCATCCGATTCATTAATTTTTAATTAATCTGTATTATACATTGACTAAAAAAAGAAATACTTACTGAGTAAATAAAACGTACAATAATGTATGAAACTCAGAAACAGAGTTGAATAAAGTCAAGTAGCAGTGTGTAAAGTGGAACGTTGTAAAATACCTGGTTTAGGTGCGTTCAAAGCATGCTAATATGTTTACCCTTGACGTAGAATAAGCATAAAGAAAAAATTCGAGTTTCTTTTAACATTGTGATAAGCGTAATAAATATATAATAAAAAAAGCTGTATTTTAAGATTTATTTCGTTTCTATACATAATCAGGTGAAAAATGGGCATTCTTTTTTGAGTGATTTATAGGTCGTCTAGTTTAGAGGCGTTGTGACAAGAGAATCGGCACCAATGTAGCCGTAGCATAAACACCATTTGCAAAAAATTATATTGCGGAGCTTACTGCTTACGCTTCCGCCACCAGACTGACGCAGTTCCATGGGCATGTAATAAATCGACTGAGAGGCTTCTCAAGGTTTTTAGGCTTTTGTAGTATGGGTTGAGCAACAAGATGTAGTACTAGTAAACAGCATCATTGAATTCATTTCGTTTAATGTTTTCGTCTAAGAGCTTATTAAATAACTTTATTTAAATATAAAAAAATCACAAAACGAAAGATAGTCACATTTTAGTTTTCTTTCGGTTTTGTATTTCGTGGAAGCTAATATGATACACAAGTAAAATTTTTAATCTTTACAATTATCTTTATATCATAAAATAGGTACAGTATTAAATACATATTGTTAATAGTATTAATTACTAATATTTACAAGTCCATAAAACAACTATACACTTCATTAAATTATTCATAATTTAATAGACATGGTTTATGGACAGGCAACAAGTTTCAACATTCATTCTTTTTGAATTTTTTACACGTTTCATTCACATCATCGAGTTTGTTTACCCTTCTCGATTTCAGGAATGAATGGTGGCTGTCACTTTCACCAATGTTTTGTCGAATACAGTTCATATTTGATACATTCTGATTATGTACACCATGCTTTTTATCACCCAAAGTTTTATTATTCTTATTAACTATTAAAGTATTTTGAATGTCTTTAACTAAGTCACTTGTATGTGTATGTAACTTAATAGGAATCAAGATTTGATTTTCGCTATCACCTTTCTTGATAAATTCTTGCTTTGTTTGGACCATAGATCTATTTTCTGCATCACTTGAAAGTCTTATAGTTTTTCGCAAGTGAATAGTGTCGGAAGAATCTGCATAGTTTCGCTTCACTACTATGTCACCTGTTGGCATTTGTTTTACTAATGTGAGTGTTGGTGCTTCAGACTCCTTTCCTTCGGATTTTAGTGGTTTGCTTGTATTGCCTTTGTCACCGTCAGAACCTTCTTCTTGTTGGTCTTCAGTTTCAATTAATTTACCTAAAATGAAGAACAGAATATTAACATTGCCGGGCCAAAAATGTTGAAGGAATAGCATCCAGTAGTAGCAGCTAACAGGTTAAATAAATTTCTATTAGTCACATCTTTTTGATTTTTTATGAGAAACCTAGCATCAAATGAGCTTGATGCAAGGTACATGCATTTAAACTTCAAGCGATCACTTTTCAAGATATGCTTGTGCATCTTATAATGGCGAGTTCAATGCATTACAAAGTTCAAAATTATTTCTAATTAATAATACTGAGCTCTCGAATCTAGAATACAATAAATACTACATGCTTATTCTCATTCTTAATACATACCATTTAAAGTAGGGAATGTAATATCAGGCAAAGCCAAATGCGAATCTGGGTTATACTTGTGCATTAATAATTTTAATAAATTTGAGATCTCTTCACGTTTTCGAGTTACGACTATTTCGTCGAACCAACCGGCTAGTTGTTTTATAGGCAATGAGTAGTCTAATATAGGGTCCTGAAAACAAAATCAATATTTAGTTTGACAATCTTATCAATAGACTTAGTGTGACTTGCAATATTTATAATGGGTGTAAAATACCTAGAATGAAGCCGGAGACACACTTGCTCATCCCATTGTTATGATCATTATTTTGTACTGGACCATACCATACCTTGCGGAGATATTGAAGGTCAAAATTTCCAACTTTTACTGACGTTATTTTACGGAAACATGTTTTAAATATTGAAACTTAACTTTAAATACCCCCTACAACCACTTTAACTTTGCATGCACCCGTAAGCACAATGTTTTGGGTACGTTAATGCTCATACACACGAACGCTAGTGTGTATGAGCACTTACATTGCGCGCTGTCGTAAACTACGACTTTTCACACCAAAATGTCGGTTCCCAACAGTTGTTTTTGAACAATGTTAATTAATTTGAAGAATGCGTAGACGACGATTGTGTGATGGGTCTTTTTACACTGTGTTATTTCAGTTTTCATACTCACTTTAAAAAATTGTTCAACATACTGCAGCAAGTACAACCCACAATCTGTAAAATTGTTTTGTTGAGGTATTTTAGGGCAGCTTCCTTTGATGTTATCCTTATTGAAAATTTTATTTTGAGATACCTGCAACATATAGTAATGGTTAAATAGATGTCAACTAGACATTACCTGCTTGTGTTACTTGTTGGACAAATATACATACTTTAGCTTGATATTCACAAGTGAGGTAATCTCTTAATGTGGCTACAACTCTGGATCTAGATGCCCCAGCTAACGAATCAAATATAAGTATACATGGCCTGAAATGAAAAATATTCTTGAGTATAATTTAGTACATAATGGTCTTAAGAAATAGACAACCCAGATAGAATTGTTTAAGTTAGGTGTTAAAACACACCTAATAATAGAATCTTTTCCATGCTGATTTACGGATGTTTCCAATGCTGATCTGAGAATGAGAGAAAATCAGACTATAACAGCTGCTTGCTTTATGTTATAAAAGTTGCAGTTATCAATTTATGGTAAAAGCAGATACAGAATCATAAGTATATTGGTCAGAAATGATAACAACACTGCTTTCTATGATTGCTATAGATAGACACATACTGTTTAACAGGTTCAGTTTTTCTATTTGGTTGAATTTCAACTTTCTTTTCAACAGGATTTTTTTCTGTTTCTTCTTCATCTGAATCACACTGCATGTCCAAATCACTTTCCTGTAATAGATACTTGTGTCAAGAAACTGTACTTTATAAGTATGAATGAGAATTGCGAATGATTAAATTTAGGCTACCTCAGCTTCAGCCTCATCTCGTTCACTAAGATTGTCCGAGTCACAACTTAATGTAAGTTGTTCTTGTTTATTTAATGGTGTGATAGTTGTGTTACCTATTTGCATTGACGATCTACGTTCTGGAATTGTAAAAAAGTTGTTTAAGATACAAGTACGATAAAATCTGTTTTAATAAGTTTTAAACATTGGTATGTTGCATCTCACCTTTTCTTTTAATCTCTTGTGGGGTAACAAGTCTGTTATCTATCGTACTCCTGCAGCCGTCTAAGCTTGGGTAGCAGATAATTGCAACAAACCAGTGACAATTTTCATTAATAGGAACTACAATAAAATCTTTTTCAAAAATGTTCACATTCTTTGTCCACGTCTTGACCCTTGCATGTCGCTTTTGCGCGGGAGTCAAATTACTATCCCATTCATGAGGATTTGAACTTCTGTTCACTTTGCATGGTTTAGTAGTAAGCCTTTTGTAGAAAAATGTGCTAAAAATATGAGTCTTTTCTCTCTGACGAGGTGTTAAAACATCATGAACTAAATGTTTCAAATAAAAATCTATGATAACATCGTTTAGAAACTGATCTTGGGCTAGGCACATGTAGTCTTCAGTGTTTATTGGTATACCACCTTTCCCAGGTGGATAAATTAAGATTTGCCTTATTTCTGCAGGGTTAGAACTGTAAATATATAAAAATTATGATAAAATCTAGCCCTTGAATTTAATACTAAAACAAATGTTATTAATAACTGGGAATTCGCCCACGAGTGGGATAGATAAGCTGACCATAAAATTATATTTATATAGCAGGGTCACACACCTCTTGGCTCCAGATGCAATGGCAGCACTTGACAATCTTGTTGCCATTCTTGCAACATTATTGCTTTCTTTAGGACAGGTTCTCACTAATATATCATTGGCTTCCCGAGCATTCAATTCATCCATTACTTTACCAAATAAAACTTTTAATGTTATTTTTGCTTCGTCTGATATAGTTTCTGGTAGCAATGTTATCCTTTTGAAAGGGTCTATCTTTGACATTGGATTATAATATGGACCTGTAAATAACATTACAAAAAATCACAAAAAGTTACTTTATAAAAAAAAAACAAGTATAAAATGTTCATGAATGAAGTTACCTGATTCCTCTGTCATATCCAATGCTTTCCTAATATAGCCACCACATTTGCTCATAGTGTATAAAAAAATAATAGGTAACCCTTTGCCAAAATGTACCAAGATTCTGACAACTTCTTTAAGTTGTATTTGTAGAGCCACATCTCTTGATTCATTTTTAAGTGAGGGTGCAACAATTTTTATGCCTTTTGCTGATATGTAAACCTGTAAAAAAAATGATTGAAATAAATTTCAAGTATTGAATTGAAAACTGTTTTGCTCATTCACGCAGTCAGCTTTGCCTCATATAAAATATGCAGCAATTTCCAGCAGCACAAGGATGCTTGAATTTTCAGTTGCAAGTCATAAGAGTTCATTAACAGAGTCAGTTATTTTGTGGATTTTATGAAATTTATAAAACTCCATTTAAAAACAAAATAAACAATATTATTTAACGAAAAAACATAAAATTTGTTAAAGTGATCTGAAGGTCAATAATTGTTGTGATTTAAAACATTCAAATTTGCAATCTCATCTCAACAATAATTAAAGACAAAAACTTGTCATAAATGTTGGTGATTGATTGATAGTATTTCTACCTGACAACGGGTTATGTTTCTAGCAGTATGTTAGTATTTTTGCCAGATTGAGACTGCACCTCTTTATTTGGTCTAGGTTAACTATTTCATTACCTACTGAATTTTGATAAGATTTAATAGTAATGCAATTGCATTACTATTAAATCATATGAATGACCATAAAAAAAAACAAGTTATACTGTCCAGGGACTATTTACATTTTTTAAAATTTAATTTATAAAACAATTCTACTATTATTAGTTTAATAGATTTATTGTTAACGGAACTAATATAAAATACTGTACCTTTTCTTTTGGTGTGTATCTGTATGACCCAATTCTAATGGTTCGACAGTTGAGTGATGTAACTTGTGAAGAACTTTGACTGATTTCTTCTCTGCTGCCATCTGTTGAAAGAATATGTTTTTTTTTTAAGCTAGATGATCAGGGCACTTAGTGTTTAATATTAACCTACAGATCCCTGCTCTATGACAGACAAGGAAAGGAATTATCTATTGTTGATCGTCAACTAACAGACACTTTCTATCCTATTCTCAAAGAGCAAAAAGTCACCAAGCAGAAATGGCCAAAAAGAAGTAATAAATGTCATAA
Organism: Dasypolia templi; assembly: GCA_963555695.1. Classification (NCBI taxonomy): domain Eukaryota; kingdom Metazoa; phylum Arthropoda; class Insecta; order Lepidoptera; family Noctuidae; genus Dasypolia; species Dasypolia templi. The sequence goes on along the minus strand of OY743146.1, from coordinate 16,628,015 downwards.
AAATATTATTTTTTACTTAAAATTTCAACCATATTGCCATTTCCAAAGCTGCCAAAGTTTTGAAAAGTGTAAGAAACATTATTTCACACTTAGATTACAGGATTTATAATTTTAAGAAGGAATTACCTAAGTTACTTGATTATTTTATGTCCACATAAAATCCTCTGAAATTGACTCATTACTTTTTGCTTTCAGCTGTGTATTTTCTAATATAAAAGAGTTTTTAAAACCAACAGGTTGCTAAAATAGGAAGTTTACAACATTGACATCACACCTGCAATCCCAGAAGGGTTAGGCTTAGAGGTGTACCTATAGTACACCCACATTTCGCCAGTTATGCTTAAGTCCCATGTAATAAAGGGGGTGAGCCTATTGCCATCAACGGGGCACAAATCTAGACTCCAGGCTGCTACACCAGGCAGGTGAACACCTAATTAGTCAAATTGTCTGTACATCAATTTTAACTAAGTTGGTCTTACAAACTTCTTTCAGTAAGTGCCGATTTCACCAATGTTACTGAATGTGTTCGGCACATCTATCTATGTTATCTATGTTAGAGGGTATGGTTTCCGCACTTAGTCCTACATGTGGACCATTGTACGTGGGCCATAGCGGCCGTCGGTGGTTTTTATTCCAACCAGCCCACCTCCCTCCAGAAGCCGATCAAAGCTTCTGGTCTGTTGAGAACCTCTGTGTAAGATCCGAGTGTCCCGAGTGTTTCTGTTCTAATCTGGGTAACGCCTGTGCACTCAAAGAGCACGTGCGAAACGGTCTCGTCCGACTCCATGCAAGCTCTGCACAGAGGGCTGTCCGTTATACCTATTGTGTGGAAGTGCTTATTCAGCGAGCAGTGTCCTGATGGTCCCCGTCATCAGGCGCAGGCCATTTCTATTCAGACGTAATAAACGTCTGGTTAGCCTGTCGTCTAAGGATGGCAAGGCTTCCTTAGACTGCCTGCAGCCTGGTGTCGAGGTCCACCACCTCTCGGCTTGTGCATGGGTGGACTCCTGCAGCCACCTGCGTATCTGGTTGAAGGGGATGGGTATGATGGGTTCAGGCCCGCATGCCGACGTGCTGGATGCTCTCCTGGCTAATTCGTCAGCTGCGTCATTGCCCAGCGATCCGCTGTGTCCTTTTATCCATTGCAGTGTCACTGTGTTGCGGTTTAATACCGTTACTCGTTCTAGAGCCTTGTGACATTCTAGTACTATACTTGAGGTAATATATTTTTTCCTCAATGATTGGAGGACTGAGGTGCTGTCGGAGAGTATACGTATATGTGTGTCCGTAACTTTCCTGGTTTCTATGGCGTATACCGCTTGTATAATGCCCACACACTCCGCCTGATAGACAGTGTTGAACATTCCCAGCGGGTTCGATATGTTTATGTTGAGGTCGTGTGAAAAGACTCCAACTCCGGTCCCGGATCCGGTCTTCGAGCCGTCGGTGTATACTCTCATCTCATTCGGGCGTGAGTAATCACACTGTTCTTCCGAGAGAACGATGTTGTAGTGCTTTTGGAAGTAGTGTTGCTTCGGGGTTTTGTCGCAGGGTGATGCTAACATCGGCTGTCGTTTGACTGCATCCTCCTTTATGCGTGTGTGCCTGACCCTAGAATCTTTGCTTAGGGTTCCCGATATATGAAGCCTAAAGGCAGCCAGGGTCGCCTCCTCCCGCACGATGAGGTGTAGGGGTGGCAGCCCAAGCATTGCCTGTAGGGCAGCAGTGGGTGTGGTTCTCATGCAGCTAGTGATTGCTACACAAGCAAACCGCTGCAGTTTTTCGAGATCTTTTTGGGCTGTGCTCAGGTCTGTCCTAGGCCACCAGACTAACGAGCCGTACGTGATAATTGGTCTAATGACAGTAGTGTATAGCCAGTAGGTTTTCGGCACATCTAAAACAAGAGCTGTCAGTGTCAATATTCCACAGAAAATAATGACACTGGCAGCTCTTAAACATAGTTTTTGTGCCGATTGTGTTCAGTTTCATTGGTGAAATCCACCTTAAGTATACTCACTTAGGGTGGATTTACCTACAAATTATTACTACAATATTCTGAAACTAGCTTTTGCTTGACTTTGACCCCATGGATGTCAATTGTACTACCAAGATTAAAAGCACCCTAAGTGTTAATCCAGGTTGTAAACATCTTGAGTGCCAAATTGCATCCAAATCTGTTTAGCTATTTAATGCCAATTTGGAACATACATCCAGACAACATTTCTTATAACCATATTTTTGTCATCAGAGTTGTTCTCACACCTCATAGCATAAACATATTTTTAAAAAAATTTAACAGTTTAGATTTTGTTACTAAGCATTTTATTATTATGTAAAGATATACAGGGTCGCAGGGCACCTGCAACCTGTTACTATGGATTCAGTAAATGTTATAAAAAATTGTTGTGCTATACATTTTCACTGCGTAAGTATCACTTTCACTAACAAAGGGGTAGGGGTAGGGTTCACTTTACTATGAAACAGTTTGCATGCATTGAATGCTTGTGTGTGAAACATTAGGTGAAATGTTATGAATGGTGATGAATATTCTCTTGTAATATATATTGTTGTTGAAAGGAGTTGTATACCTTTTATATTTTTCACCTTATTCTACATTTCATATTTTATTTAAAACATTAATAAGCTCTAGTATATTTAAAGCTGCCTCACATGATCAACTGCTTTGATCGTTCTGTATTATATAGCTATAGGTACAAACTACATACGAGTGCTTTTAGTGGCAGCAATGCGTAATAGCAGAGAAGAGAGATTATATTGTGTAGGATTCTAAAAAGTTCATCTATTACCGGTATTGATTATAAATCACTGTATTATGGCACATTTTGACGGTATGTCTTCTTCTCATGTTCGCATTTAATATACAAAGTTGAGACTGTTTAATTAAAAATAACCATAAAGCTCGAATACAAATATATGTACCTGTATCAAGTTTGAAGTTATCCCTGAACATTTCGTTTATTCAGTAAAAAATAATCACAAAGTTAAAAACGCTAACGCCAAGACGCATTGCGACCCATCCACAATTTTCACAGATACAAAATAATTTTACAACACAATGACTGATCGAGCTTGTGGCAAGTCTTTTTGCACAGGATGTTTTTGTATTCTCGACGGGCCGACTGAGGAATGTTGCCAGCGTTAATAATTTCTAAGTTATCGGTTTTCGTTAGTTTACGGTTTTTTTCGGGCTTTATGCTAGGTACACACGCAACAGAGACTTTTTCGCCGGTACAAGCTAGTCATAGGCGGCAGCACAATTCAACGTCTACAAATCGCCAGTTTTGTTTATGTTTGCTTTTGTGTCAAAATTAAACGAAACTAGAAAAATATAAAAGACGATCTAAGGAAAAGGGAAGCGTCTACCACTGAAAAAAAGCAGGTCGAAAATACAACAAATTATGAACGTTTATTTTTTAAGCAATCTTGTGTCTGTTTCCTTAAGTTTATTTTTTGGTAAAGACTGTAGACGTAACGACATGAATAACTTGATTGGAGTTGAAAACCAACTCGAGGATGATCTTCCTGACTAAAAAACTTTAGAGGTCACACACCTCTACTATAATTTACGTCAAAACACCCCACAAGTGCCTGTAGGTAATAAAATGGACTAAGTATAAAAAGAGTTAAAATATCGAGTTTCCGTTTTTTTTTGGAGATTTTTCTCCCACAATTTTTATCTTGGGCACATGGATCCCCGCTTTTTAGCAGTCAATAGCTGCGCAACGGGGAATATTCATTAATTATGCGTAAAAGAAGTCGCTTGTTTACAAAAAAATATATGAATAGTGGTTAACCCCATGCAATCCACAGGTTTTGGCAGCTGATTTGTCGCTACTGATGTCAAAATCTGAGAAACCATAGATTTCAATCGCCAGCGAGAGACCATCAGGTACAGTTTTTTTTCAATCGTCAGTTAACTCAAATCTGAAGAATAAATAAATAAGACAGTTCGACATACACAACCGCTGTCAAACCTAAATCCCTAAATGATGAAATGGTAAATATTTATTTTGAACCATTTTAAACAGTGGAAAAGAACAATAGGGATGATGACAATTTTATTTATTTTTGTCTTAAAAATGTTTGTTTCAAATAGTGCAAACAATGTTATAAAAAGTGTAAAAGCTTAAAAAATGGCCGAGATAAACGTTTTGAAAAGTAAGTGTTAGACAAGGACCGAATTGGTGACGTCAAGACTATGACGTACTAACTTCATGTACTGCGTGACAAGGACGAGAATAATCCCCTCCAAAAACTTAAAGCGTGTACCTTCTTCATATTTTCATATTTTTTCAAAAACGATATTATTTTTATTATGCCTTCTTTGAAATGAATTTTTTTTCAAACATTTTTAAATTATAAGTCATCATCCCTATTTCCACTCTCCATACACAACAGAATATCACAAAATTGCATCGCCAATGGAATTTTGTGATCGGAGTCACTGAAGATGTTACAGAAGGCTTTCGGTGAATCGACATTATCAAAAACACGTACATACAGTACAAAGCATTCGCAAAAGTGAAGGAAATAGTGACTGAAAATCCTCATTCAAGTTTGAGAGAGATAGCCGCTGGACTTTAATCACTTGGGTAAGGAACATGTTGCGCTTGGCTAGTCCCAAAAGACCCGAATTTTCTCCAATAACTCAATCGCAGAAGAATCGCTGAGGACATGCTAGAACGAGTCAATTCCGACCCAACATTATGAAATAGAGCAGTGATGGCCCAGTGGTAACGGCCGTCGCTTACGAGTTGTAGGACGTAGGATCGAACCCAGACAAGCGCTTTACTTTGTGTAAATTATTTCATCACCACTGCTCTCAAAACGGTGAAGGAAAACGTCGTGAGGAAACCGGCATGTCTTAGAACCAAAAATTCGGAGATATGTGACATCTACCAACCCGCACTAGGCCCGCGTGGTGGATTACGGCCCACTCCCTCTCACAGAGAGGAGGCCTGTGTCCCAGCAGTGGGAACATAATAGACTGATTATGCTTGTGCTATTCATGAAACGCATTGTTGATGCTGACGAGACGTGGTTGGTGGACGAGTTTGACATGCAAACTAGTCAACAGGCTTCGGAGTGGCGCCTTCCAACTGAAAAGAAACAGAAAAAAACACACCAAAGTCGATCAAAAGTCAAAGTCATGTTGACTGTTTTCTTTGAACATCGCGGTGTTGTGTACTCGGAATTCTTGCCGGTAGGTCAAACGGTAAATGAAGAATAATATTTGAGCGTAATGCGGCGTTCAAGAGAGTAAATTCGATGAAAAAGGCCAGATTAATGGAAAGAAAATTCTTGGATTTTGCATCACGATAATGCGTCTTCGCAAAATGCCATCATTGTGAACGAATTTTTGACCAAACACGCAACAAATACCATCGAGCAAGCACCTTATTCCCCAAATATGTTTCCAGCCGACTTCTTCCTTTTCCTAAACTTAAATTACCACTTCGTGTCACCCGTTTTCATTCGGTAGAAGAAATAAAGAAGAATTCGCGGCGAGAACTGAACTCAATTCCAGAAAAAGCGTTAAAAAAATGTTTTGATGATTGGATTGTTCGTTGGCGTAAGTGTATCGTTTCTGAAGGAGCATACTTTGAAGGCGAAGAAATAAATTTGGAAGAATAACTAACATTTTGTGTATTATTGATCAATTATGGCAAGCGTACTTCGTCACCACCCAGAAGTTATGCTTCTAATTCGGACATACCATCGCTTGCTGACACCGAGAGCTACGTTACTAATAGGAAACGTAAGCAGCCGAAAAGCGAACACAGTGATTTGCTTGCCTCTATACAAAGGGACCTAAAAATAACGCTCGATGAGTGGAAGATAAGCTTATATTCGAAGCTGGCTAACATCAACGATAGCATAAAATCCATTAAAACCGAATTAGAAACATATGTCATAGAAACCAAAAAATATATGGATTTTATTCGTACATAAAACGCATCAATTAACGTGTCGCCGAATTTTCAGCAAATGTCAATGAGGTAAAGAATTCAGCTAATTTTATTTCCAAACAGTATGAAGACTATGTAAAAAAAATTGGTAATTTGAAAGAGCACACAGTGAGTCAAAATGCTGTATTGGCCCTTGAAGCGAAATTTGATCGTTTGGAACAACAGGCCCGGTAATGTAACCTTGAAATTTTCAATGTTCCGGAGAGGCGTGGAGAAAATCTTCTGAATATACTGAACGACATAGGCAAGCACATTGACTGCTCAATCCCTCTGGAAGAGGTGATCTCAGTGCAACGTGTTCCACATGCTTTGCTTTGTCCATCGCAAGGCCCAAAAATATAATTGCAAAAGTAAAAACAAGTATCCTGCGAGACAACGTCATAAGTGCGTGTCGACTGAAAAAAGGACTTAGATCTACGCAGCTGGGCATTCAAGGCGTATCGCAATCTATCTTCATCAATGAACACTTGACTCTCAAAAACAAACAACTTCTGTGAGAAACACGTGAAGCGGCTAAGAAGCACGGCTACAGATTTGTGTGGGTCAAGCACTTCACAATTCTCGTTAAACAATCAGAAAATTCTGCAACATTGTCTATTAAATGTACCACCGATTTAGATGAAATCAGATGTATTAGCTCTAGTCCTCACTAATTATTCACACTACTCGTTTAGTTATAAACTTTATTTATTAAGTCGTATCTATAATGGCCAACAATTATATGAATAAGAACGAGATAAGTATTTACTATCAGAATTTTAGAGGTATCCGTACAAAACTCAATACTCTTTACATGAACATCCTATCAAATTGTTATGATTTTATCGTATTAACCGAGACCTGGCTTACTCCCTCGATTTTCGATAGCGAGTTTATAGATAATCGCTACGTGGTATTTCGATGTGACCGAAACCGTGCTGCCACTGATAAATCTGACGGAGGTGGTGTACTTATCGCAATATTACGTGAGTTGAATCCTGTTTGTGTCTCAGTGTCCCAACATAATACAGTAGATCCAAGTAAATTTTATGAACATATAATAGTCACCATTACTAGTTCTAATAATAAGAAACAAAACCTGATTAGTGCCGCCTATATTCCTAGCAGCTCACCGAGTACTGCATACAAAGTATACTTTGAAACACTAAATAATATAATCAATTCAATAAATATTGACAACATACTACTACTAGGTGACTACAATATACCAGATGCTAACTGGTTAAAACTAAATTCTTATCATAATTATCTTACTTGCTCAGGTCTGACACCTACTTGTAACCTGCTACGGGACTTAATGACCATACATGATGTCAAGCAATATAACCACCTCAATAATCTTAATAATCGCATACTTGACTTCTTTATTTCGAACACAATTTGCAATGTTTATCCCCCTCATCAGAACTTACTACAGGTGGACACCCACCACACCACCCTCCTTTCTACACCATTGTGCAATAACGATAAGATACACCTAAATAAGACCTCTCGACACACCTAGATATAGTTATCATAGAGCGGATTACATTAATTAATAAAGATATAGAAGAGGTTGACTGGAAGTTAACTTTGGATAATGAACTGACTGAAACCTCCATTGAAAAATTCTACAATATGGCATAATCAGAAACCGTATTCCACTGTCAAAACCTAAAAACGCGAAATAACCTATCTGGTTTTCACCTGCCCTTATTTACGTATTTAAATATATATAAAACACTTGGAACAAATGGAAACATTTCAGATTACGAGGTATTTTCTTTGTATCGCACTCGTTTTAGTGTTGAGTGTAACAAATGCTATAATAGGTATATAAAAACTGTTGAAGATAGCATTCCTAAAAATATTAAATATTTTTGGGCTTATATAGCTAATCGACAAGGCAGGTCTGGTATTCCATCCCAAATGTATTATAGTAGACAGTCTTCTAACGATCCACATAAAATATGCAATTTTTTCTCATCATTCTTTCAATCGGTGTACGAAACCTCGACACTCTCTAATCACTGGTGTCCTTCACTTGATCAATTTCATGATAATAGTGTTGTCCTAGATAATATATACTTCAGCCTACAATTAGTCCTCAACCAATTAAAGTTGTTGGATAGTACTAAAGGACCAGGACCAGATTGTATACCTCCTAGCATTCTTAAGAATACTGCTGAGACAATTTGCGTGCCTCTTCACTTAATTTTCAACAAGAGTATTAGCGCAGGTTTATTTACCACAATCTGGAAGAGAGCTAACATAATTCCAGTTTATAAGAACGGTTCCAGGCAGAAGGTTTAGCATTATCGGCCAATTTCAATGCTGAACCCTTTGAAAAACTTATCCACCTCAAGCTTTACCCTTTCATTCAACAAAATTTAATAGCAGAACAACATGGTTTCGTTAAACGAAAGTCAACCATTACGAATGTAACGATTTTTACTAACTTTTTATTTAATAACATGGATAAACAGACACAGGTAGATGCAATTTACACGGACTTTAAAAAGGCGTTTGATAGGGTGGACCATGAAATATTATTGAATAAAATAGCTTTCAACGGGATTAGAGGTAATTTACTGCGCTGGTTCTATTCCTATATAAACAACCGTATTCAAACAGTAGTAACCCATGGATATCACTCTGATACATTTATTGCCACCTCTGGCGTACCACAGGGATCAATTCTTGGGCCTTTGTTATTTATTATCTATATTAATGATATTGGTCACTGTATTCATAATAGTAATTTCTTAGTATATGCTGATGACCTACATTTTTTTAAACCTATTAAGACTTTTGACGATTGTGTCTTGCTCCAAGAGGATAGATTGGCTGAATATTGCGAAAATAATAAACTTGCATTAAATCTATCTAAATGTAAATACTTGAACTTTACGAAAAAGAAAAAAGAGATACGATTTAATTATAGTCTATGTTATGAAAATCTTAGAAATGAAATTCAAATATGTGACTTAGGAATACTTTTGGATTGTAAACTACATTTAGCCCTACACACTGATCAGATTATCTCAAAAGCATACCAAATGTACAGCCTTGTCATGAGAGCTTCTACTGATTTTAAACGCCCGGCCACGTACTTGCAACTATTAAAGTCCTTGGTTCGTCCGCAGCTAGAATACGGTTGTATAATATGGGACCCCTACTATGATAAATATGTTAAAGCGATTGAAAGCGTTCAACGTAAATATATACGAGTTATGCAGTATAAATGTCATCTCATATGCCTGTCTTGCGAGGAGTCACAAAAAAAGTTTAAATTGCTCACTTTGCAATCAAGACGTCTATTACTTCAAACCATATTACTTCACGGATTGGTTCATAATAAGTTTAACTGTATCGAACTAGTTAATGATATTTGTTATGTTGTACCTAGAACTGTTATAAGACGAGAAGTGCGTGCTTACCCGCTTTTTGCAACGACTACTAGCCGAACAAATGCTGGTGAGCGAGCTCCACTCCGTCGACTGGTAAAAATGTATAATAACCACTTTTGTCATCTGGATATCTTCCTTCTGTTTCAAAGCAATTTCAAGAAAAAAAATATTGATTCTTTATGCGACGGTAAAAAAAATAATTTTTGTAAGTTTAATGTATAAGATAGTATTTATATGTAATTGTACTTACCTAAATAGTTAAAAATGTACACAAGTTATCTGTGGAAACGTTGTGGATTGTACATTTACCTATATGTTATAACATATTTTATTGTAACACAAATTGTACAATTGTTTGTTTTCCCAAATAAATAAAATAAAAATAAATTGATCTTTTCCCCGTTCTTTCTTGGCAGAGTAGTACATAATTATGTCGTTTCATTTGCCTATTTATTTATAATTGGTTTGATTTAGACATTTGGTCATGTTGAGAGGAGGAATGAAAGGCGACTAACAAAAAGGACACATAATGACCTCATTGGTGATGTTCTTCAGAAAGGTCAGGTGCATAGTATTCGCAACCGGCGCGGCGTGCGTGTATGACCCAGAGGTGCAATTAACGTTTTTTTTTTTTACTTTTAAATTCTAATCTGTCTCAATCTGTCAAAAATGGATTTTTTTCTAGATTGCGACTAGATTTTTAATGTTTCTAATTACTAGAAATAAAATCCTACTTCTAATCATAAAACTCATAATTATTTTTGGATGGAATTTTGATTAATCATTTCACGCGGCAACCAACGTGTGAAGCAATGGATAGACGTGCTTTTTTATAAGAAAATTATGGGCCGCAGGTGGTCATGGGAAATTGATTACATGATATATTAGTATGTTGATATAATATACGCAAATAAGTCTCTAAAACGACCATCTTATATATGTATTTGGTACAGCAGCGCTCATAAGTCCAAGCAATCTCACAAAGCAATAGATTGACTGATCCTATAAGTTGTTTTTATGCTATAGACCAGCAGCGCTCATAAGTCCAAGCAATCTCACAAAGCAATAGATTGACTGATCCTATAAGTTGTTTTTATGCTATAGACACGCACACACACTCACTTTGTCTGTAATTGATAGTAGTTCATAATTTCAACTAAATAACATAGGCATGCTAGCTTAGTCGTTACCGTGATAGGTAGGTAGCAGCGATTTTGGCGAGCCCTGAGTTCGAATCTCACCTGCGCCTGCGGATTATGCTCTACTCTCAAATCTATCTATCTATTCATCTATTTACGGTTATTTTTTTTTTGGTTTGTTTTAATAAAATTAAAAACAAAACAATCGTTCGATACTTGTCTCGTTCATCTTGTTTACATAAATATTATAAGTTTGTAGGTAGACAAATCCAAATAATTTACAAATAAAATTGAGTAAATTATTTCGACTTAAGAGGTAGATGCAAATTCCTTGCGACTATTCAGCTAATTGAACGTCGTTGGTTAGTGACGAATGTTTAAATCTGTTAGCGGTGTTGTGGGTTTAACTTTCAAACCGCAGTGGAATATAAATATTTATTATAAACCCTTTATTGTAAAAAAAACGAAAATAGAAAAGCAGCATTTTTTGGATATTATTATTATTGCAAACCTAAATAAAAAATTGCCAATAACACTGCGCTGCATCTTGTGAGATCAGAACCTAAGCCGGCTGCTTCTCAGTCCAACGCTTGGCGCCTACTGCTACCAGCTCATATTTGATTAACTCGATTTTGGCAGTGCCATAAACTGGCCAGGTCACGCGCATGATGTGTGTGTAACAAAAGCGACGGAAATATACTTTTGTTTCGTGTAGAGCGATGCGAGTACGCGACGATACGTCAGTGTGTGTCGTGCAAAAGTGCGATCTTTGTGGCGTGTTTCATTTAAACACAGTCGTACCGGGAGTTCACAGCAACACAGCTTACTGTACCTAGTGTCTGCAATTAGCTGTCCACTACTGCTTATTTTTATCCCGGAAAAATAGCCTAGCCCATAAAGCACATGTAGCATGACCAGCATAGTTTTGTCATTTAGTGTATACTACCGTCGACAAAAGTTGGTCATGCTACGTGTGCAGGAGCGAAGCCGCGGGAAAACTAGTACTTTGTGATAAGAAATAGTCTGGCGTAATTTGGCAATCGTTACGAAAGATAATACAAATTATTCAAAAACATTAATTAATTACTGTCTTGCTTTCACCTACAATTTTATTATTTAGCAACCAAATTTCGGGAAACCATTCCTGTCATTAACTACGGACTTCGCCTAGACCAAGGAGGTAATGTGTGGAACATACATTCGAGGTGTCGTTTTTTAAACTTTCTATTAAATTTTTGCATATTATAATTTTCCACAAATGGCACTTACCATCCATGGCGTCAATACCAATGCCACTGTCTGGGGTCCCACCTTCTATTTCACTCAGCGATGGCTCCTTCATACTTATTGAATGTTCATGCTAGAAACAAAGTTTAATTAAATATCATTTGAATTTAAGAGTTCTGAAACCAATAATAAAGAAAGCGCCAAGAGTCAGGACAGACAGTATTAGGACATTAATGAGCCAGGCAGAATGGTTCTTGTCTTGATGACTAACCTAGTTTTACAATTCTTTACTTCTGAGTGGTGTACATATGTTTAATAGAATATCAAAAGTAGTAAGAAACATCTTTTATTATTCTATGATAAATTCCTAATACCAAAGAATATTACAGTTAATTACCTGACTCAACATAGAACTATTTGAGTCCTCTTCATCTGAACTTAAAGTTAATATGACAGGCTCTGGATCTGGTTGTTTACCACGTGGCTTTCTTACTCTAGGTGGCTTCTTTTCCTGTATGGGCTGCAGAAAAAACAATAGTTGAACCAAAACTCGATTGGGTTTATAGAATTTTAATGTTATTGTTAATGTTTTGACATGGTCATACTTACTGTTTTATTGTTAAGCATCTTCACTGAAGTTTTTAATAAATTTAGTTTAATTCCTTCCGCACATGTGCTGTAACAAGATATTATAATTAGAGGCTAGACAAGTTTTTATGTAAAAATACCCTCTTTCTCCCCAGTAAGAGGGTATTTTTGAAACGTCAGGTAAGAATTTTGAAGTTTTAAATTCGAACCAAAGATGGAATGGATTTTTACTATTAAAAATAATAATATATGCTCTGAACGCTGGTAGCTGGGACCCTGTTTCCGACACCGGTGGGCCACAATTTTTTATATAAACAATTGCTAGATGCGCGGTAAAGTCTGCTTGCGCGATGCAGGATTGTGCGTGACGTCAGTGTGATGCCTAGTTCGCATGTGGCGGTGTGTAGATGCTTGCCAGTGCCAGTTGAGGTTCCAGTGAGTCGGAACCGGGTGTCGCATAGTTCGCGGTGAGTCGGAACTGTCTGCGAAGATGCACCCCCCCCCCCGCACTGCTTGTGGACCGGCCGAAAGTACAGTGTGCTGTGCCAAGGTTGATTATGAGGCTGAGGCTGATGATCTGGTATGCGCGCGTTGAAGCCGTGGGTGGTTGTGTGACTCGCCGCTCTGAAGCTTGCGGGAGTGGTGAGCGCAGCCTTCGTGCAACTACTTCAGCGTGACGTCATCATCGTCAAGCTGAAGTAGTTGCACGAGGGCTGCGCTGACGTTCATACTCGGGTTCACCAGTATAGGGGCATGAGGAACAGGATGTCAAGTTCACTCATACTCTGTGGAAAAGGGAGGATCATCCGACCAGACAGGTATTGTGGCAGGAACATATTAATTAGTCTTCTTTCAGGCGGAAATAAGGCCTTCAACGGTTGGGTCATGCCGGTTTTGATGTACTCTTTCGGCATACTCAAATGGACTCAGACTTAACTCGACGCCCTGGTTTTGTCTGTGCAATTATGGACGAAGTTATCTTGAATAATAACTACCGGAGACATAATTATGAAGGATGGGACGCTAGACGCGGTCGGGCATGCCACCGTCCGGGTGAGTGCATCAGACATTATTATCTCTGATTGTTCTCGTCTGGTTAACGGCGAGTACTTGCACGTACTTAACTAGACGAGCCATATCAAATGGCCAGGATTATTCACTAGCAACTTGCTTTGAAATATAAACTTGTCGTTTCTAAGGTACCATATTACAAGTATGTGCCCGACCCAGTTCCCGAAAATGAACATGTCTACTTGTACTGGGATAATTATTACTAATCGGACTATTATTGTCAATAAGCCTGCTCTGATGGTGATAAATCCATTAGCGCGCCGCGCAATGATTGTCGATATTACCATTCCACATGACGAGAACCTCGTGAAAGCTGAGAAAGAGAATCAATAAAATATGACGAGTTTGTTGCCTTGTGGAATGTGAGCTCGATTGTCTTTGTGCAGACTGTATCTTTAGTAAGTAAGTTTGCATGCTTTAGTACTAAGCAAAACATGTTAGATGTAAAAAAATGTGTAACACCTTGTATACCATGTTTTACGCAAAATAAAACATGTTTCTTATCTATGTAAGAAAATAAACGGAATAATGAAATAAATCTAAATAATCAGCAATGAACATACCTCTGTTTTTCTATGACTGCTACTGATTTTTCTGGTTCTTTCTTTTTCTGTTCAACTTTTTTACTTGGTACACCTTTAGGCTCTTCTGTGAATACTCGTTTACACCTTTAAAAAAAAACCCAGTAAATACTATATACATATCTAGAAAAAGGGAACCATGTATGAAATGTCCTTGAGTGGGGACCGCGAATTGACAACTGTAGTGTGTGTCGCCCCCAGCTAGGGTCCGGCGACCTCAAAGCTACCTCACGGCGTTGGTAGGCTGGCTGCTGGGCCGCTGATTGTGCTTAGCCAGTGTCCCGTAGTAGACTGCCATACACATAGTTGATCGATTTATAAAATACTAGCTTTCGTTGCGGCTTCACCCGCGTGGAGGTCGGGAATTATCCCACGGGAACGTGTAGTACGTGATAAAAAGTATCCTCTGTCCTAACCCAGGCCATGGCTTATCCGTATGCCATTCACCCAAATCCGTTCAGACGTTAAGGCATGAAAATGTAACAGACAGATAGATAATACATTCAAATAACTTGGTAATAATACCATAAATTTGAAATACTGTAGAGCCGCACATTGATTACGTTATACCTACATGTTAAGGTATAATGTTATCAAAGTTATTTTATGACTTTTAATAATATTAACTTTTGACCAGGTGGATGGACGGATTTAATGAAATAAAGACTGAATGTTACCTCAAGATATGGACTATGGATCACCAATCCTTTAAATCTCTAAAAAAATAGATACACAACAATATCAAGGCCACATGAGAATTTTAAATTTATCCCCTAGTAGCTGACCCAGCTAATTTCGTACCCCCTCTAAACATTATCTTTAATTTATTTTTATCGTGAATTTTACCTATGTTTTAATAGTTATTCTGCTATTCAGGGCGGAAACAAACCCAAAAAATCCAAGATTTATTTTGCTAAAACGCTGAAACACGTAATTAATTTTGACTTACCAAAAGCATATAGGCAATGAACTACGGGATATATACCAATGGAAAGAGCTTTCAAGGAGAAACTTTGCTGCAAACACGACTTTCGCCAATTGACAATCTTTTCGAAGTTAACGACCAAAATACCTAGGTTTTATATTTATATTATTGTCACACACGAATTACCAAATATTATTGAATCATTTGAATTATAACTATCCTTTTTAGCATTTTTAATATGAAAAACCAAAACTGGTGCATGTGGTTTTAGCCTGTAACTGTTGGACTTACATAAGTAATATTAAGGAATTTATTGTAAATGTTTTTTATAAACAATTGTTGGCTAACCTAAATAAATAAATAAATCAATGAAAATAGCTTTTCAAGCAGAACCTATGCTACGAACACGACTTTTGCCAATAGGGGCTATCGTTTTTGTGCTCCCAGTTGGCGCCACCTGCGAGTAAGGTCCTGTCATTACTTTTATTTGATTTTTTGGACATGTTTATGTTCCCATACGTTCATATTATGTTTAGTTTATTGCATTTTAAAACTTCAAATGAATATGTTGATTATGATGTTCCTAAAATTGGCAAGGATAAAGAAGACAAATATTGGGTATTGGGAGTTTCGGCAGGTTTAAAGTTATGTCCGACCGAGTCTTAGAAACGTTCCTGAAACGGCATACAAGTATAGAAGGCCAAGTTTTAAAGGCTGATAGGCTTTAAAGACGGCGTTTGATAAGGCACAAACAAATGAAAGTAAAATAATTGACGAAGTACCTGAATTTCAATTATGTTTAATTACTCATTTTCAGAGCTCTGTAGCTCCTCACTGACTGACAATCGAGAGAAGTAGTCATATCACGAAATATTCCCATTGTAGAGATTTTTCCATTGGCACATATACCTTAAAAGTATTTGAGGATGCGGCAGGCTTAACGTTCTGTCCGGCAGACCGACCTCAAAATCGTTGTTCCTAAAACGGGATTTAGGAGGCCAATGTTTTAAAATGTCCGTTAGCCTATAGCTTTAAATATGATGTTTGCAAGGCATAGAATAAATTAAAGTTAACAAAATACAAAAATTATTTGACATAATACCAGAATTTCAATAATATATGATTACTCACATTAAGAGATTAGAGCTCTGTAGCTCCTTATTAACTAACACTCAAGAGAAGTCGCTATAATAAGACACATACTACTTGATGAGATCTTTCCATTGGTAATCTTAATGCTATTAAGCTTCAGGGCAGAATCGCCTAATCTCCTTTAAATTTTCCTTTAAAAATATCTCCTCCTAACTTAAGAAATGCACCCAGCATTTCTTAAGTTTGGGTATGAAAATTCCTCTACAAACTTTCATCCCCTTTAGGATTACATTTGAGCCAAAAGTAGCCTATCTCCTTCCCCATGATGCCCTTTATCTCCTTTTTAAGTTTTATCTAAATCCGTTCCGTGGTTTAGGCGTGAAAAGGTAATATTACAGACAGACAGAGTTACTTTTGAATTTTTAATATTATACAATATGTAACAAAGACCCTGTCCGATCCAAAAAAGGCGTATTCCTGGTTTAACATACGTACTAGAAAAAATAGTAAAAAAAAAGTAACTCATAAAAAACAAAAGTTATTGTTTTTTTTTTTTTTAGTTACTATGCGAAATGTAACACTAAATATGGTAAATTTTCATAAGTTGACAACATTCCACCGGCCGGCGAAATCTTTTATTTATTGCCTATTTTTATTTCAAAGGACACCGCCGTGCTCTAGCCGCATTGTAAGTACTCATAACGAGTCCTCGACCCTTTGATGTAGCCGACTGGTCGCTACTTGTTTGGACACTTCGCCTGTCTCACGTGGAGATAGCTTGCGATCGGATGTCCGTACGTATCACGTGCCGCTATCGTATCGCGAACAATGTCGTATACCAATCAGGAATATTTGAATATGTTAATTTTTATTTGTGAGTGAATGTGTGATTCGGAAATCGAAGTAACAGCTCGGATTGTGGAAGCTTTCGAGTCACTCAAATCGTACACATGTGCGCTGCGTAGAGTACGTGCAAATTTAATAAAAAGGTGTCGAATGTGTACTAATGTTCTAGATAGATAGAGGTATGTAACAAGTAAATGTTTTAATAAACTGATACCTACAGTGGGTACATTGCCAAAAGCAAATCACATTAACTCAATAATAATTGTTTCTTGATAAACAGAAGGTCAGAAATCGGGGTCATTGTGCGTAAGCCTACAATAAAATATCAGCTGATACCTACGCGTAGGCAAAACGTAGATGTCTTTAGTCCTACGTTTCTTTGGCGGCATGCGACAAAAGACCGCCGCGCTCAGGCGGCTTTTTTGACACGAAACTGTAGGTGAACTCTGGTGAACCCTGTCGAGCGATCAGTGTTGCCTTTGGTATCCCCCCCTTTGTTACGCGACCAAAATATGTGATCTGTCAAATATGATTATTTTTAATTTTTTAAAATAGTTTTCATTGGGGAAAAATAATTATCTCGTATCCATTAAATGATTACGTATTTGTGTACGCACTACGATACCAAATAATACCCTTCAGGATCGGACAGGGTTTTCGTTACATGCTGTATAGTCTAATATATAAAATTCTCGTGTCGCAATGTTTGTTACCAAACTCCTCCGAAACGGCTGGACCGATTTGTATGAAATTTTGTGTGCATATCGGGTAGGTCTGAGAACCCGCCAACATCAATTTTTCAACAACAAAAACGTTTGCGGGGTCAGCTAGTAATAATATATTATTAGTGTTAGTATGGATGTCGATGTAGATATTATGCATACCGTTCACAGCGGCTAAAGTCGTATCCCGTGTATCCACATGATTTACAAACAGCTAGCATGCCGTCCACTAGTCGTGGCGGCGGAGACCGCGGTCCTGGAGATTCTGGACTGTTGTTTACTGGAATTATAGCAATTATTGTGATGAGCTACCAAACTAAAAGAGAAAATGAATAGACTGTTTGTGATATCAAGTGCAGCACTAAAACTCTCAACAGTTTAAAACGTTTTTTTCTAAAGTACAAAATAATTGCACTCATACCAAATGTAACCGAGGCTAGTCGCTCATATAACTTCTATACTTGTATCTGTAACTTGTCATATTTATAGTGAGTGAAAAAACATACCATTTTCTGGACACTGGGATTTTTCAGGTGTAGACATTTCACTACTCTGTGGTTGTAAGTGTAACATCATTGTGGGGGAATTTCTACTACTCATATCTGCTCCTATTAACATCTGAAACAACAATAAAAATATATAAAAAATATTAAAGGACGCTGTATTAAATAAGCTGGCGAAAGGTTTAGTTGTGCTAGGTTCAATATTATAATCATGGTTTATATTACCATGTAGTAAAAATTTACCTTATATAAAATAAATAGATAAACATTATTATTGTATTAAATACAAAAACAGGTATAGATTTACAAACCGGGTGATTTTCTAGCATATCCTCGATTCTAATTGTTGAGCCCACAGATACAAAGTAGTCTATCTCACTGCTCGTGTTTTGCATACATTGTATGTGGGTGTCTGCCGAAAAAGGAACGTTAACCTGAAATAAACATTACATTAGTGAGAAATCATAATTGTATTTAACAAATATGTGAATAGATTAAGCAGAGATTACAGTTTACCAGGAATAAAGGTCATTGGCATTGAGCATTGTATTGCATTGGAATTTTGATGTTGTAGTGCAGTAGTTGTGCAGTAATTTCTAGGTGCTACTGCTACCCAAGGCGGAAGGGTCAAAGATAACGTTAATAAGAGAGAATAAGAGATACATACCTGTTCAAGAACTTCTTGAAGTGTACAGCTTTCTTTAGGCAGTGTGAAAGTGATCAACCTCTGTTCACCATTTTGGAGGAATATTAACATTTTTGCAGATTGCGTCTCCGAAAATAGCTCTGATGGTCCAGACAGATTCTCGTTGTTTTCTAAAAAGAGGGCTACTTCACATTAGGAAATGGCGCCTCAAAGATTAAGTTTAGAATATAAATACATTTTAGTTGTAAGGCTCAATAGGCTCGCCCCATATTACATTAGACTTGAGCATAACTGGCGAAATGGGGTTGTACCATAGGTACACCTCTGCCTATTCCTTCTGGGATTACATGCGTGATGTTATGTTGTGTTTAGTTGATCTACTGTTATTACAAATTTTTTTTATGATTGCAATAGCACACACCACAACGAAGATCGGATTGTGATTACTTAACAGACAGTTGTGTTGCTAAGGACTAAAGAGTTTGTAGCACCACTTCTTCTCAGCTAAAACACTAGGAAGTGTTGAAAGGCGGACGTTTTGAGCTGTCTTACGTAAATTTGACTTAAAAAAGTCCTGTTTCTCAGCCGAATTTGAATTAAGGTGCTAGGTGTAGGTGGTTGATTTTGAGACAAAGATGCTATCCATCACTACTGAATGCAAGTTATAAGGTGCTAAATAATATTATTGTATTGATAAATACCATGATGAGGGGTTACTATCGAGTTGAGGTGTTGAACTTGCATCGGCGGTACTCTTTGTACCGGCCTCTGCAGCTCTTTACTTCTCACTACGGTTTGTCTTCCGGCGTCTCTGTAAATAAATAAGAAATCGTGCTATAGTATTTGGCTAGTCAGTAATGTTTATAACATGATTCCATCAATATCCTTTTACAGCACACTAAAGATGACACACTGCATACCTTGCTTGTTGTTGTTGTTGTTGTATAGGCGTACGCGGTGGTTGTTGCATCCGTTTGTAGTCGGCGAGAGTTATTCTCTGACCATTAGTTAGGGTTAATACTTGTCGTTCCTCCTCCATGTCTGGGTCTATCAATAGCTGTGTGAGTGTTTGGGGATGTTGCTGCACTTGTGGTTGTTCATATGACAGTTGCTGTGGCTGAAAGCCGTGTTGTGAGTTGAAGTTCAGTTGTTGTTGTTGCTGTTGTTGCGCGACGTTGCCGGCGACGTGGTTGGGCCGCATCGCCGGCGGCGGCGTGTGAAACTGCTGCGGTGAGGGATTCATATTTTCACTGACCGAGTGTTTGGTAAGTATGGCGGCTGTAATACTCTCTTCGAGATCATCCATGTCGTTGGCGTTGTTAGGTTGAACTACAACCTTTTTGACTTGTTGCTGCACATGTTGTGGATGGGGTGAAGATCTTTGCGGAATGGTGACAGTGTTCTGTTGAGGTAGAGGTCCATTGTTCTGATTCTCCGTAACTACTGAGTGTTGGGCCATTTGTGTAGGTACATTTTGTGTCACTATTGTCCCCTGTGGTGTAATTATTCGAGTGGTCTGTGCATGCGACTGGTTTTGTTGATTCAAAAGCTGGAAAAGAAGAAACATGCACAATTAAATAATACAACTTCTAATTCAAAACTTACAAATTTTGGTCTATCAAAAGTGCAAATTCCATTGAGAGAACTGAATAAAAAGATCTATATAAAGGAAGTGGACAGAGGACGAGGCAACCTCAACCCACTTAAAACTCGAAAATATCGTTCATGGTGATTTAATATATTGGCTATTATAAAGTGATAAACTTGTCTCACTTGATGAGTGGAGAGCTTGAGTTGATTCAGTTGTTGCGGATGAACCTGTTGTCCTAAGACGTGTTGTGCGAGTTGATGCTGCTGGTGTTGTTGGGCGTGTTGGTGCTGCTAAAACGACACACAAATAAGGAATAAGCTTCGGGAAATCAGAGGAGTATCTAGGGCGCGTACAGATATAGGTCTCGCATGCACTAACTACCAAATTCGGAGATAGAATCAGAGCGGTCCAGAAATAGAATCTGTTATGCTATCGCTAATCGGGTGGTCAGCTGTCCTAAATAGGGTTTGGTTCATGCGGGCACCTGTAGCGAGTGATGCAGTGGGGTGCGCGGGCGGGGCGGGCGGTGCTGGGCGTGCGACGCCTGCGGGTTGAGCACGCGGGGCGTGGGCGCGCGCGCCGCGCTGGGCGTCCCCGCCCCGCCGCCCGCTGCACTCACGCCGCTGGTGGCACCCGGCACGCCCGGCGACGATGCCTGGCCCTGTCGGTCCGTGTATACGCGTGTTGGATTGTGGGACACTCTTATAGCCAATTGGTTTCGTAATAACAAAAGTAAGGGAATTTTCAAAGCACTCAAAGTCAATCACACTTGCACACCGATTATTAAGACAACCAAGGAAAATAAAAAAAATAGTGAAAGTGACAAGCAGATAGCGCGCGCGTGTCTTAAATAGGAGGAGATGTTCAACATTGGCTCAGTCGCGAATAGCTACTTGTTTAACTCGACGTCTCGAAATCACATGTGAAATATTAGAATTATGACTTATAATTCTATGAATGAATGAATGTGCAATTTTTAAGAGTAAATATGATAGCAGGGCGAAAAATGTAGAGGTGTCTGTATCGCCGGTATAAGTTTAGCTTAGATATTTTTTTTTCAAATTATTGTAATTATGAAAAAAAAAACATATTAACTACTTTGTGTAAATTAAAAACTACATTATGCACATGTCTCCAGTCAACTTCCAAGCTAGCTTGAAGATAGATAACAGCTGCATGCGAATGGAATAATTTGGTTACATCGCCCTCTAGCGTTGAGTAGCTGAACTCGTTGCAGAAAGCTCGAATTTGGTTTAATTTGGACGACGTTAGATAAGCTTTTCAACGGTCGCATTTATAATATTGTTCTATCACTGTTTTATGTGTATATTGCACAATTTAATTTGTAAATGTGTGAGCACTTTTATTGGATTTTTCTATTCTATGGCTCTAACTATCGTCAGTCGAATGGTTGTGTATAGCTTTGCTGATTGGTAAAAAAAACCTGATGTTAATGAAGTAACATAGTAAGGCGTACCATCGAAGATTAGCAAATATATCTACAACTAGATGCAGATTATACATCTATTTATGCTGTGGATGCGTGAAACCTATGTATGTAAGTGTAGTCAGTGTAGGTCAGTGTAATACGAGGGCTGCACTAAAAGTATCCATCTGGAATGGAATATTTCCACTGTTCCTGTCATATTAAAATTTTAATTGAAAACTCCTTGGTTTTTTAAAATCGAATATCATTTATTTTAAAAAAGATTCTCGGTCTTGTCACAAGGTTTTGTCAAACTTGTTTAGTCGTTGAGAAAATGGAATTGACTCGAGAAAATTCAAGAGCGATGATTTATTATGACTTTCGAAGTGGTTTAACACAAAAGCAGTGTGTTGACCGGATGATTTCTGCATTTGGTGATGAAGCCCCATCCAAAACCACAATTTATCGCTGGTTTGCTGAATTTCAACGTGGACGTGTCAAGCTCTGTGATGATCCCCGTCAAGGTCGTCCAAAAACTGCAGTCACCCAAGAAAACGTTGATGCTGTGCGTAAGCTGATTGAGGAAGATCGACATGTGACATACCGCGAAATTCAGGCAACTTTAGACATTGGCATGAGTCAAATACAAATAATCTTGCATGAACAATTAGGTGTAAAAAAGTTGTTTTCCCGATGGATACCGCACCGCATTCGCTCTGTGAAGAGCAAAAAGCGGCTCGCGTTACTTGGTGCATCAGAACTCTCGAAAGATTCCACGCAGGATCCTCAAGTGCTGTATACAACATCGTATCAGGTGACGAACCCTGGATATACGCGTACGAACCCGAAACAAAAAACCAGTCACGAGTTTGGGTGTTCGAAAATGAGTTAAAGCCAACAAAAATTGTTCTTCACCGAGTGTAGCAAAAAAAAAAATGGTGGCCACGTTTGTCTCCAAAACCGGCCATGTTAAGACTATTCCTCTTGAGGGTCAAAGAACGGTTAATGCAGAATGGTATGCTAGCATTTGTTTGCCACAGTCGCTTCTGAACTCCGTAAAGAGAACTGCAACCGCCGCATCATCCTCCATCACGACAATGCGAGTTCTCACACCGCACACAGAACAAAAGAGTTTTTAGAGCAAGAAAACATAGAATTATTAGACCATCCGCCGTACAGCCCCGACCTAAGCCCTAATGATTTCTATACTTTCCCTAAAATAAAGAATAAATTGCGTGGACAGAGATTTTCATCACCTGAAGAAGCTGTGGGCGCCTTCAAAACGGCCATTTTGGAGACCCCAACTCCCGAATGGTTGCTTCAATGATTAGTTCCATCGTATGGAAAAATGTGTCAAATTTCGCGGAGAATACTTCGAAAAGCAATAAATACATTTTTAAATAGTAATGTTGTGTCACTTCCTTGATTCCCGAAATTTTCAGTGCCGCCCTTTGTCATGGTTTGAATACACACAGCAATAGCTCTGTATTAAATGATGATGAAAAATACATTTCTTGCTGAAGATAGAAAATAAACAGAGAAGCTAAATTAAAATGTAGTGCTGATTTAATACAGAGCTATTGCTGTGTGTATTCAAACGGACCTTGCGATAAGCTTTGTGCGGAAACCTCGCAGGCAAAGATTTAAATCGTTATTTTTACCCTCACCGAACTAAGTCGCGCGAAAACATAATAATAATGGCTTTTCCATGACAATCAAGTCTAGACTTTACGGCATTCTGCGTCAGAGTTATTAAAGAGAAAGAGAAATTTGACAATCTCTTGACGCGGTCGATCGAATCTATTGAAATGTTTGGTCACAAAGTTGTTTGGAGCCGGCTATCGTGTGGTTACTTACCGGCTGCATGGTGTTGAGCATGCGCGGCGGCGCGGCGGGCGCCCGCATGGCGGGGCGGCGCGGGCGCACGGAGCGCACGGGCGCGCGCACCAGCGTCACGCCGGGTTCCTATCGTGTGGTTACTTACCGGCTGCATGG
The DNA here is from genome assembly GCA_963555695.1 of Dasypolia templi. Taxonomy (NCBI): domain Eukaryota; kingdom Metazoa; phylum Arthropoda; class Insecta; order Lepidoptera; family Noctuidae; genus Dasypolia; species Dasypolia templi. The sequence continues at coordinate 16,604,284 of OY743146.1, read as the reverse complement.
TGTTGAGCATGCGCGGCGGCGCGGGCGCACGGAGCGCACGGGCGCGCGCACCAGCGTCACGCCGGGGTTCCTATCGTGTGGTTACTTACCGGCTGCATGGTGTTGAGCATGCGCGGCGGCGCGGCGGGCGCCCGCATGGCGGGGCGGCGCGGGCGCACGGAGCGCACGGGCGCGCGCACCAGCGTCACGCCGGGTTCCTATCGTGTGGTTACTTACCGGCTGCATGGTGTTGAGCATGCGCGGCGGCGCGGCGGGCGCCCGCATGGCGGGGCGGCGCGGGCGCACGGAGCGCACGGGCGCGCGCACCAGCGTCACGCCGGGGTTCAGCAGCCGCGGCGTGCCCGCGCCCCGGGCTGCTGTCTGTATACCACCATAAAGGTTTACACTCGCTTCACCATGACTTAATCAAATTCCTATATAATGTAACGTTGTACTGAATAATCCGGTTTACAGCACAGTCCGCAAAAGCTCAGCTTATGAGCTTTGCATTTGTGTGAGTGATTACCAATCGCACCAAAGTGATCGAGCGAGGGACTGCGAGGGACTCACAGCGCCTCAGGCCGATTGCCAAGCAAAGGACGCGTCCCTACGTGCACTCACACAAATACAAAGCTCAGAATCAAATATGGCATTTCATATGCCCCGAAAAATTACGACATTTTAAAGCCACATTTCTGTCATTGATACCTGTGCGACAGTCTTTTTTCTCATGATCGATGTCTCATATTCACGCGCAGGGAACACACTTTTACTTCTAAGTAGAATAAGTTAGTCTAACCCAAATTCACGACCTACGACCAAATGAAACATCAAACTTACAGCTTGATTTATGTATGCCGCATGCATAACAACCTGCTGGTGCGGTATTTGTTGTGACTGTAAGTGTTGTTGGTGCTGCGCCTGCTGTTGTTGTTGTTGCAGCTGGTGTTGGTGCTGCAACTGTTGTTGTTGTAGCTGCTGCAGATGAATCTGTTGTTGGTGCTGTTGGAATTGCTGTATGAGTTGAGGTGACGCTCGCGACAACTGTTGCTGTTGTTGCGTTTGCTAAAAACACAAGAATAGTTTTTTATTTCATTGTTTGTACAAATAGAAGTCATAAAAATATCTAGTAAGTAGTTTCATACCGTAGGTTGGGCAGCATGTTGCGGCGGGGGAGGCGGAGGCGGGGGCTGCGGCGGCGGTGGCTGCGCGGGGTGTATCACAGTTGGTTGCGACAGCACGTGTGCCGGACTTACTAGCTGCTGACGTCAACAACAAGCTTTAGATCATATCAACATTGACAGCATGTGAACCCAGAGATAAGGGTTCAACACCCGTTTTCTGAAAAGCCAGCCACGTCTCTGTCTAATCTCTGGTTTGCTGTTGTGATTGGTTGTCAGAAATAATAACAGCCAATAAAAAACAGGAGCTTACTTCAATAGAACTTTGACAACAGATTGAATTGAAAAGGCTTTCAAAAACCAGGGGTAAGTAACTCATGCTTTAGTGTCTACGGAAATATGGACCGTTAGCACAAGCATGAACTATTCAAGAGTAATCAATAAGAGCAACTACATTCGCACCCTGTAAATTGCATCACCTACCCAGTTTCATAATTACAATTTGATATTTGTACAATTAGTTATAAAAGTACCTGTAGTACTCGCATTCCTCCTTTTGGTATGAGGTTTGTACATTCCAGCTTTTTGAAACCATTGATATAAGTGATTATCTTAAACAAGCCAACTCTCTCATTTTATCTAAAACTAGCATTTGCCCGCGACTGCGTTCGCGTGGAACTCGTAAACCACAATATTAATAACAGCCACATTTTCCGCCCACTAAATTACTTCGTCTTCGCTTAGCGTTCTTTCTATCATTTTTTTCTTTTTGCTCGGCTCCTAAGGGTTGCAGCGCGATGTTAAATAGCCTATAGCCTACCTCAAGAATTGGGCTCCCAAATACAATTTTTTTTTTATTCGACTAGGGTACCTAGTTCCAGACTAAGCGGGTTCAAACAAAAAACAAACTAAACTCTTTAGCATTATTATTAGTATAGATAGATATTTATATAATCTTTGAATTTAAATAATAAAAGAATAAAGGTACTCCATCCTATTGTTTGTGGTGCGAAAAACGTACAATAGAAGATGCTGATAAAACAATGATGAGGGCAATAGCAGATCAGATTTTATATCTTTACAAAATAAGCCATTTAATGCACCAATCCATCTAACATAATGAAATGTTACATGAACAAATGACTAGACTAAGTACCTAGTTGTTTTTATTGAATAAAATTCATCACGGAAAAATTATGAGGTACACTATCCAAGCATTCATTGTTTAAAGTCATTAGTAGAGAAAAATATTATTTACATCTAAATAACCACATCCACAATAAACAGTCGTTAAAATAATAATTGTCTAGGTATACAGAAAAAAAAATTAAATATTTACCAACAACACTATAAAGCTGTTACCATAAATGTGGCATTAGATTAACAAAAATATACATAGAAATTCTTAACCTTTATGTATACATATACTTCTTCCTATCTATTCAATATAATTATCTCCACCTCTCTTTTGTGAAAGCTTAAATGAAAAACCCTGTTAATGTGTTACATAAATGTATTGCATTAGGAATGTTAAACCCTTGCACCATTATTAACATATGTTGGCAAATAGCAGAAAAGGTTAAATATATTGAAATAATGAGTTGTTGTTCTTCTATCTGGTAAGATAGAACAGAAGAGTTACTTGATTAAGTGCTATTTTCTGGGTATATGCTTTTCATCCCAGAAGGATAAGGATTGACAATTATTCACACTTAATACGAAAAGTCAGTGCAATTTGTATTGCATGGTTGCCAATTAAAATATACCCAATGTTAATCTTTATGATCTATCTCCAAAACTAATATGAACTTAAATTAAATTATTGAAGTAATAACATAATTCAATTGTTTTTATATGTAGTGGCTAAACAAATTAAATTAAATCATTTAACTAAATGAAAAGGTAACATGCTAAGCGTCTTATATGAAGGAGTTCTAAAACCATAATGCAATAGTTTCGTTTTAGTGCATAAAATGTAATACACAATTATCTAGTCAAGAGACATACATGTTGCGGTCGTTGTGGAGATGCCTGTTGCATCAAAGATGCATCAATGATTTGTTGGGCCTGTTGTAACACAACCTGAGCATCCACAGGTAAATCAGATGTGTAGTAAACCTACAAATAAATTACACATCATAACTTATGCCACACTTGTTATGAACTAAATATATTTTCATCACATACATTTTATTGGCAACCTTGAGTTGACATTATACGAGGGCTGCACTAAAAGTATCGGGAATGGAATATTTCCACTGTTCCTGTCATATTAAAATCTTTTTAATTGAAAACTCCTTGGTTTTAAAAATCGAATATCATTTATTTATTAAAAAAAAGATTCTCGGTCTTGTCACAAGGTTTTGGCAAACTTGTTTAGTCGTTGAGAAAATGGAATTGACTCGAGAAAATTCAAGAGCGATGATTTATTATGACTTTCGAAGTGGTTTAACACAAAAGCAGTGTGTTGACCGGATGATTTCTGCATTTGGTGATGAAGCCCCATCCAAAACCACAATTTATCGCTGGTTTTCTGAATTTCAACGTGGACGTGTCAAGATCAGTGATGATCCCCGTCAAGGTCGTCCAAAAACTGCAGTCACCCAAGAAAACGTTGATGCTGAGCGTAAGCTGATTGAGGAAGATCGACATGTGACATACCGCGAAATTCAGGCAACTTTAGACATTGGCATGAGTCAAATACAAATAATCTTGCATGAACAATTAGGTGTAAAACAGTTGTTTTCCCGATGGATACCGCATTCGCTCTGTGAAGAGCAAAGAGCGGCTCGCGTTACTTGGTGCATCAGAACTCTCGAAAGCCGTATACAACATCGTATCAGGTGACGAATCCTGGATATACGCGTACGAACCCGAAACAAAAAACCAGTCACGAGTTTGGGTGTTCGAAAATGAGTTAAGGCCAACAAAAATTGTTCGTTCACGGAGTGTTGCAAAAAAAATGGTGGCCACGTTTGTCTCCAAAACCGGCCATGTTACGACTATTCCTCTTGAGGGACAAAGAACGGTTAATGCAGAATGGTATGCTAGCATTTGTTTGCCACAGGTCGCTTCTGAACTCCGTAAAGAGAACTGCAACCGCCGCATCATCATCCATCACGACAATGCGAGTTCTCACACCGCACACAGAACAAAAGAGTTTTTAGAGCAAGAAAACATAGAATTATTAGACCATCATACTTTACTACTAAAACTAAAATAAATTATAAATTGCATGGACAGAGATTTTCATCACCTGAAGAAGCTGTGGACGCCTACAAAACGGCCATTTTGGAGACCCCAACTTCCGAGTGGAATGGTTGCTTCAATGATTGGTTCCATAGTATGGAAAAATGTGTCGAATTTCGCGGAGAATACTTCGAAAAGCAATAAATACATTTTTAAATAGTAATGTTGTGTCACTTCCTCAATTCCCGAAATTTTCAGTGCCGCCCTCGTATTGCCCAAATTTTATGGACTGGACCATTTTTTATAGTTGAATCCTAAGAATCCAAACATCATTTTTATCTCTGTTTACACACAGAGCATGACGACGCCTTTGACGGCCGATGCTAGTCACCGTTTACTCGCATTACGACGTATAGAAACTGACGGCTTTGAAGGCGGTTCGTGACAGGAGCTTCGCGATCAATGCACTTTCGGCGCCACAAATTGGACTAGTACCGACGCTGCCGGCGCGGAGAGTCTGTGCTCTTTTTGTTTAGCTATGGTAATTTGAACAATACCCACTTGGTGTCTATGTAATGCCTGCTGCTGTTGTTGTTGCTGCTGTTGTTGTTGAAAGTCGGCACGCGTTGGTGGTGGGGGTGGAGGGGCTTCATGTCGGATAATATACTGAGGTTGGTACTGCAAGCCGTCACTCACAACCAGCTGAGACTGCACACCTTCACTTACTATAATATCATTTTGTGGATCTGCTTGCTGTACCACCACCTAGCAAAAGAAATATTCATTTTTTTACTGTATTAACATAATAAATGATTATAATTAGGGATGCATCGATACGCCTTTTCGCCGATACGATACCGATACTCTTATAAAAATATGATATGAATTCAAATTGTCTCAAGTTTGGGTATAAGTCGTCATTGCGCCAGAAAACGAATGGATCTGCATCTCTCGATATATTGGGAGACCTTAGGTATCTCTCGACTTCTTCTTTGAGAGAATTACAGCTCAGAGTAGACAGGGGCTCATCTTCCTTGGACTCTTTAATCTTTACAAACGCTCCAAAGCCCGCCACTCGTAGCTCTATCGAATGGCATAACCTCAAGGCAATAATTTTTGTATTGAAAATTTGCATTTAAATTATAAAGTTAAGTAGTAATATAACCGCCGATGTATCGGAATCGGATGCATCGCTAATTATAATAAACATGAAAATAATCATCATCTTCCTGCCTTTGTACCATGTTACTTAAGATCAGCTAAACACATTTAAATAAAAAAACATGTAAATGAAAAATTATTTCAAGTTGATGTATTTTCAGTAAGTTTTATCTTACCTGCTGTTGTGCATATTGCTGTTCATCTTGGTTCACTATGATTCTATCCAAGCATAGGTTTGGACAGTATCTTTGTAGATCTTCAAGAGTCAGTTGTTGTCCTTGTCCAACTATCTGGTAATATTGAGCCATTGCAAGTGCTTAGCCTAGAATAATTCACAAGTTAGATACTTATTTAAACAAAGGACATTTATTTTACAGTGTGTAATCACTCTTAATATAAAATAAAAGGTAGTAAATTGATTGACAATTGAACGAAAAACTAAAAATAAACTACAGAAGGAACTGAAAATATTTTCCCTCTATGAGCCACAGCTATCAATCTAAATAGTATTTCATTCCCAGTTATCTAACTGTATGTAACTGAACCAATAAACTTGTAAGTTAGTTTATTGTTACACTCATAGCAACAGGACCTTTAATGCAGCCAGAGCAGTGCTTAGTGCCATTGCTTGAATACCTGGATATCAGCCAAATTGTTTTTTACAACAGATAATCTACTAATATACAAAATTCTCAGAACACAATGTTTGTTACTAAACTCCTCTGAAACCGCTGGACCGATTTGTATTAAAACTTGTGTGCATTTCGGGTGGGTCTGAGAATCGGCCAACATCTATTTTTCAACAAACAAAAAACAAAAAAAAAGAAGCAAAACAATGTTTGCAGGGTCAGCTAGTTTTGAATATAAATATTGTGTACTTCTAATAATATGATGGACACAACACACAACTTTTTCTAGCTTCAGCATGTTTTATATGAGCGCTTAGATTTTACCCTAATAAGCATATATGTCAACAAATACTCTTGATTCCAGTTTAAAGTTGTCCAAGAAAACATAATGCTGTATCAAAATCCTTATTTTTTAAAACTAACTAAAAATAACGATCAATAACAATTTTTTTGGATAAAAAAGTATTACAATGCAGAGATTGCTATCAGAATGTGATTGTTAAATTAGTGATTTTGTGAGCAGTGATATTGTTAGGAATTAAACAATCCCATTTTTATTAATGGAATTCTAGGTAGGCCTAATGGCAGACCACCATTACCACAAAGATCTTGGTTATTCTATGATCTCTATATTTACTGTGAAATACAGAGCAAAAAACCATAAATATTGACAAATGCTACAAACTTAATTAAGGAACAGCTTGATTTTTAAGTGTAGAGTATGTTATTGGTAGATTAGGTTACAAAGAAATGAAATTAAGAAATCAATCTATTTGATATATCTTCTTTTATTTGATCAATTGTATTATTCTATTAATGGTTGTTTTTTTATATTATATTCTTCTTTTTTTAATCAGTTTCTCATTATTTTTCTGTGAAAATTTTAAGATTAATAATTAACATTTTAATAGTCAGTGTCAATTATTGACATTTTTAGTTGTTGCATTGGAAAGAACACAATTCACATCTAACTATAATTTAACAATTTCATACTGTTTCAAGTGGCATATTTATCAACAATAGTGTCATAGATTTACATTTCTTAACCAATAAACAAAAACTAAACAGTTCAATTAAAACTGTTCAAAATGTCTATTAGATGATTATATTACCCTATAGTTTAAGATTTTTGCAGAGAGATTAGGATTCATCAGTTTCTCAAGACATTACAACATGCACTGTAGGATTTGTTTACAAGTATTTCTGGTAAAAAAAATCTTACTAGCTAGCTTATAAACTGCAGCATTAACTACAATGCATTCGTATTTTTCATGATTAACACTTTATATTGAAGTAAGAGAGATATAACATTCCGAGAGACACCTATTTATTGATGACAGTTATTATGCCATACTCCCTGAACACTACGTACGGTGCAATAACAGCAGCAATGACTTCTGAAATCGTACCAACACCTCAACTATGGCGACGACTCAGCCATCACCTTTTCAATTAAACTTTTAGTCAGTCATAAAAACATCACCACTTGCGATTTAAACATTAAGAACAATAAGAAATTTTACTTCAATACCGTTTGCACGAAAAGAACGAAATGGCTTCGATTCCTTTGATCCAACCTAAATACTTTGAAAGGAGAATGTTTAACACAGATTACATCTAGGCTAGAGATTTACTTCTTACCAATATTTATTAAGATCATTTTATATGTCATAATTATACATTATTAACGAATTTTTAACATCTAAATGTATTTTTTTTTACTCAAACGCCAAATCGAGAAGCAATTTACATTATGGCGTGTGTGTCACTTTTTTATAAATGTTTTTTTTTTTGCCTGGGGTTGCTACTCTTTAAAAGTATCTTGAAATGGGATGGGTAATCTCGATAGTTATAATAATTGCAATGATCCAAGAATAAATGACACCGAGGAGAAAACTCTCCTCTGTGATCCACGGTAACCAAAAAAATTATAACAAATTGCAAAATAATTTATAAATCTTCTCCCAAAAAAAAATGAATTGAAAAAAACCGAAACTTTAATTTAAAAATTGAATAGTCTAATTAGTCTACGCACATCTCTAGTTCAGCCTGCAACAACTAGACGGTTTTCGTGTGATTTAATTTATTACATTGCATTAGAATTCGTTTTCCATAGGTTTTTACTCCAATACTTTGAAGAAAATCATAAAAAAATATTGTTTTAGTTTTAAAATTAGAAGCACTTATTAAATTTCAAGTTATATGACATTTTGTTGCCGTCCTCATCACTCGTGCAAATGGATGATACAGTGATTTCGCCAGGTACACTGCAGTTATAACACGTAAAAAGTTTATATCCTTGATATTTATTTTCTTATAGCTAATCATATCCATTGTAGGTAATAAGATGGGAGATTCAGCGTCTGAAAGCGACTCCAGCTCATTGGATGGCGGAGCTATGTTGCCTCCAAGCACAGTTTCTCGTGATCAGCTACAGAAAAGAATTGAATCTCTGCAGCAACAAAATAGGTATGTTTTTGTCGTACATTTAGTAGATTCTCATGAGATTCTGCTTATTTGAAGTTTTGACATCTTTTTCTATTGTGTTTTACAAAATGTGGTATGTCTGTGCTTATATACTATTATATTATATTGTCCAGTGTATGTACATACCTATCATAACACTGCGTCAAATTTCACACTCACACATAATGTCAATATTTATTGGAATAATGTATTAAAAAAGCCTTATGCTTTCCAGTCTGTCAAAAATATGTATACAATGAAAAATTCTATAACTAATGAGACAATGTCTGCTTTTCAGGGTTCTCAAAGTAGAGCTGGATACTTACAAGCTTCGGGTGAAGGCTCTCCAAGAAGAGAATCGTGCCTTGAGACAAGCATCAGTATCAATTGTAAGTACATAACTAAAGCTCTTCCAGAATGAATGAAAATGATTTTAGTAAAGTCACTTTTTTATAAAACTATCTTTAAATATCTTCTAGCTCCTTTAACAATGTCTAATAATGTATGATTATTTATTCACAGCAAGCTAAGGCTGAGCAAGAAGAAGAATATATTTCTAACACACTATTAAAAAAAATCCAAGCACTCAAGAAAGAAAAAGAAACATTGGCACACCATTATGAACGTGAAGAAGAATGTCTCACTAATGATCTCTCCAGAAAACTAAATCAGGTATGATAAATAAAAATTTAATGTATAAGAAATTGTACCGTAAAACGGGGTGAATAGGGACGCAGGGGTGAATCGAAACGAAACTTTAAAAGGGATTTTAACATTGAAATAATAAAGTTTGTTGCCAAAAATGTCTATTGAGTATTGACTCTATTATAATTAACGATTAAGGGCCCCTGTTGGCAGCAATCTATATTATTTAACTTTTAAAATACTTTTTAAAGTTTTTTTCGATTAACCCCTGCATCCCTATTCACCCCGATTTACCCGGTACTCAATATTCTCTTTTAAATTAGGACCAAATTATGAGGGTTATAGCTAAAGACATAATCATAAGATGTGCTGGCATAATCATATAGCATTTGTTTAGTTTGATGGGCTTGTTTTTGTTACCAAAATAAAAGCTTGAAAGGATATCTAATCTTTATTGTGTGCTTAGGGTTTAATAACTTTAAGTAATATGTCTCGGATGGGTATTAATGAAAAGGTTTTTTTTAAACATACTCAAATAAAATAAAAGTTAACATTTTATTTAAAATGTCTAGAAAGTGCTAGAAAAGTATTTACTTACTTATTTGATCTCATTACTTTACAGATTAAGTAAATATAGTTATGAATTGTGTTTCAGTTACGACAAGAGAAATGCCGGTTGGAGCAAACTCTAGAGCAAGAACAAGAATGTCTGGTGAACAAATTAATGAGAAAAATAGAAAAACTTGAAGCTGAGACACTTGCCAAGCAAATGAATTTGGAGAGGCTTCGTAGGGAAAAGGTAAGATGGGTGGATTTTTCATTTTGAGTACCTCATTGTTCTTGATCAAAAAAGATAATGCATCATATCTTTGCAAATTTATTATTGCGCTGTTGAAGAATTCAATTGTATTGAATAAAATATGTAAAAAATAAATAATGACAATTGTAGGCATAAATAATGATCACAATAATGGTAGATTTTTTATATATTTCTTTGTGATCTGCAATCGGCTTCTGTAGTCATAATCAGGGTTGGTTTCAGAAGGTAATAAAAGTTTGACAATGTGGCTCCATTAAGCCAACATCAACACAAAGCATGATAAGAGCTATTCTCAGTCTCTGATCCAGGTTTAGTATATGTCATCTTTTTAGGCGTGTTGTGATTTCATTGGCATGCCCTAGTAGTCTCTTATATTGTGTACATTTAATGTTTACTTCTTCCTTTACTGTGGGCACCACCAAGTATTCATGAATTTCGGAGTTTCTCACAAACCACCCTTGCACCTGATATTGATTGTAAGGCAATATTTTGGAATCTCTGTAGGATTTCTATGTTGGAGTTGCTGGCAGGACCTCATAGTTCTATACCATAAGTTGCCACCGGTTTTATGATGGCTTTAAAGACCAGTCATTTGTTGTTAAATAGCCAAGAGTAGGTCTTGTATAATATTGTTGCCTCTTTTTTCTTTGCCTTGATGTGGTTGGCCCTTGTTAATCTTCAGTCTATACATGTAGGCATTGGGTCTACATAGAACCAAATATTTTACACAGTTTCTTGTTGGTAAATGTTTTCCTTCCATAAAGACTGGTGCACATTCCCCTCTCCTTAGGTTGCCTGCACAGATTTGCTTACACTAGGCTTTATTCTCCATTTTTGGAGCCCTAGTTCTATTTTACTTATTTGTATTTGGAGCTTTTGTGTAGCAACGTCCAGGTCTTTGTCACTCGCAAGACATGCAGTGTCATCCGCATAGGTTGCTGTTGTTACATCTTCAGTGTTTGGCAGATCTGATGTATATATGGCGTACAGTACTGGGCCAAGCACTGATCCTTGCGGGACTGAGGCAGCTTTTTCGTACAGGTTAGATTACTCGTTTTCATCTTTCAATTGAAACTTTCTTTGGTGCAGGTATGATTTCATGATCATGAAGAACGAGTTAGGTAAAAGTTTTTGAGCTTAAAGAGTAACCCCTTGTGCCACACTCTCTCAAACGCCTGTTGAATGTCTAGGAAAACTGCTGAGAAATATTCTTTTTTCCTTTACTTACTTTTTAGGACTGCCTGATTTTGTGCGCCACTCTATGTATTTGTTCCACTGTAACGTTTAAGTATGTGTAGACTTATGGGTCTATACAAACTAGGATCAGTTTGAGGTTCTACTGGTTTGGCCATCATACATATCTCCGATATTTTCCACAGCTAAGGAAAATAGTGAGTTCTAGATCTGACAGGTATTTTCAGAAAAAACTGTTGGTTTTCTAGGAAGTTGTTTGAATATCTCGCCAGTGATAGGGTCGAAGCCAGGTGCTTTTTTGTTTTTTAGATGGTTTATGGTACAATTCAGAGTTGTTGATCACTGTTGATAAAACTACCCAACTCTTTCTCAAATTCAACCATTGTAGTTGGATGGGGGCTTAAAATCTTTTTTAGGTGTTCCGCGACGACCTCATTTTTCTGATTTGTCATCTTAGCCCAAGTTCCTGTGGGCGTTTTTAGTGGGGTTATAGAATTAAGTGGCCTTTGTTCTGAGCCTAAAGTGTAGACAGTTTCGGTTGAAAATAAGCATTCCTGTTCTCAATAATCATGTCCTTCAGTTCCCTAGCGGTGCCATTAAATTCTCTCCTGTCATGTCCTGATCTGCTTGCATGAAGCCCCCTCCTTGTTTTACGTTTTTCCTCGAGTTTAATTTACGGCGTATTTCAAGAGGTATGTCACATTTATTTAACTGGGGTTCCAACGTCGGAGTAGCACGCCATGTCGCCGCCTGTATCAGATTTGTGATGTAGAAAGCTGCTTCGTCTATTTCTGCCTCGATTTTAAGATTCATACTTAGGTTTATTTCCTCTTGTAGGTATTCGGTAAATGCATTCCTGTCTGTTTTATGATTGCTTAACTTAGCTTTGTTTTTTTGTGTATTATTGTTACACTCGAATTAATGGTAATAAAAATACTCTTTCCCAGGTGGAACTTGAAAACACGCTGGAACAGGAGCAGGAAGCTCTAGTGAACAGGCTGTGGAAGCGAATGGACAAATTGGAGGCAGAGAAAAGATCACTGCAAATCAGGCTTGATCAACCAGTGTCCGACCCAGCTAGTCCTAGGTGAAAATCTTATAATTTACCATACATTGTGTTGTTTTGAACTTGTTTTATTTATTCTTCTAATATTTTGTTACTATTTTTGGGGTGTAAATCATAACACAAGTTCTTTAAATTTTAATCAGGGGCATAGTGATTTGAAACTCCTTTAGTAAAATAATTTAATTTCAGGATTACATTCATTAATATAGAACCCAGTCCTGAAATTATGTCATGTTTCCTATGTTAAACGCATGATAAATAATAGTTTTTAAGGCATGGTACTCACTTAATTTTTAAAGTAATTCTTCATGCATCTTGCTATATTTTTATTGTTTTATTATTAATGGAGTTTTTTCTTGCTAGGGACATTAGTAATGGTGATACAGCATCCAATTTAAGCAATCACATTCAGACCCTGCGATCTGAAGTTGTTAAGTTAAGGTGAGTGAATATCATTAATTTCATTATAATACATGATATTTTTACATACTGTAGGACACAGGCATGTGTCGTATGGGCACGCCACAATAGCGGCGAAAAGTCCCCACTTTGAGGAGTGGTTGGAGAGATGACACATCGTCCTCACCTTCCGTCTGACCCAGGTGCTCACCGGACACGGTTGTTTCGGGAAGTTCCTGGGGGTCTACTCTTTAACTCCGTCAACGTCCGTCGGTCTCGTCCGTCCGAAGGTAGTTTGAAACTAAGCACTAAACCCTACTCCCGATTGATTTCGGATTCATGAGTTTCAAACGGAATCATAGATAATATTCGTGAACGAATGACGCATGACGATGTCAGTTTAAAAAAAAAAAAACATTTATTTACATTAGGTGTACTTTCATAATATTATTTATACGACGCGGGAAGTTTTCGTTAGTTTAGTAAAATGGCCCCAACCGCTCCAGCAGCAACTCATGAATAAATTGAGGTCCTCCTGGATTTTATGAGTGAGCATAATGAGTTGGCTCGTGGACTATTGAGGGGTGCTGACGGGAGAACGGGAGAATCCGATCAAAACGGCTGTGGGAGGGCCTGTGCAACCCCCTTAATTCTATGAGGAGTTGCACAAAGTCCGTGAAGCAGTGGCAAAGGGTGAGTTTAATACATTGTTTGCATTATTTTAAGGTCTTGCCATCATTAAAGTGCATACAGTGATAATCAGCCGTCCTCTAAATTTGTATTTGTCCTACAAGTCTAAAGTACCTACAAGCCCTCAAATAATTCCCGTGTGAGCCTATAGTTCCCTGTAAACTCAGCGTTGGGAAGCGTCGGTAATACTCGCCAACCGAAAGTTTGGCGCAAATACAATCGGCGACGCCTCCGGTCTACCTGTAGAGCTTCTTCGAGCATTAAAAAAGCAGCCATATTTTCAATTTATTAACTTTCGTCAACAGCACGATAACTATTTTGATGTCGTATCAAATGACATAACGTTCCGTCAAAACACGTGTCAAATCCAACTTTTCGGACCGGCAAAAACGCATCGGGAGTAGGGACAACTGTCAAATCGTGTTGTCATTCATTCTTAACGTCCGTAACGAAGGCCGAAACTACGGACTTCGTGCTTCGAGAGTAGACCCCCTGTTTCGCATAAGGCGGGAGGCAACGCCCGGGTCTCACCATTGTGTGGATCGCCCGGAGGACACCCCGGAGGACACGGTGGAGGTCTGCCCAGCTTGTCAGTACCGCAGTGTCCTTGCGAAGGCGATCGGCGGCGGCGATCTCTCGCTTCGGCCCTGTACCCTTATTGCGTAATACACAATCATTCGGAATCTGAATCGTTTTGAAACAGATAAAAGAAGTACGATCAAAAATTCTGCTCAACAATGTAAATAACGCAATGAATGTTGTAGAACTGTCAAAATGAATCAGATTAATCGTAATCGTTTACGAAAATGTGTTGAAAGAAAGAAAGAAAAATATATTTATTTGTCACAGAAACACGTGCATAAAAAATAAATCGATTACACAACTAAAAAATAACAAAGTTTATTTATTATTACGAACACAGAACATAAATACTCGGCAGCTGCACGCCGTGACTGTGACAAGGCTTCCACTCAGCATGATGCTGGTCTATAGGGGGGGACCCACAGCACAGCGCTGATTTTCAGTGGTCACCCACTGTGGTGTTGCGCAATTAGGCTGCGCAATTAGGCGGCGATCTCTTGCGTCCGGCCCTGGTCCAGGTCATGGTACGGAGCGAGAGGGAATAGAAAGCCGTCACCTTCTGCGAAGCAGTAATGCTCGCGAAGGAGGAGGCGGAGCGCGTGAGGGAGAGAGCCTTGCGCCCTCACGCCCTCACTAGTCCCCTCAGGAGACGCCCTGGGCGTCGGGAGTCGCCTGCAGATTCCCGGCCACCGTAGGCGCGGGCTTGCGGACGGCGAGCAGTGGGTAGCTCGCCGTCCGGTAAGGACCAGGCTCGGGTTGACGCAAAGAGATGTCAGCACAAAATGACGGGGTCCGATAGGGCCGACGCTTCAGGGTCGCGGCAAATTCGAAAGAGAAATCGTGGCCCTGGCACAGGCAACTAGAGGACTCCACACAGAGCGGGAGAAGTCATTTGATGATTTCCCACACAAAAAAAGGCATGTGTCGTATGTGCGTTAGGTCTCGGGTCCACTAACGAGGCGCGAAATATCTATTTTAAACTGATAACCATTTTCTGGAGTCAGTAATTACTTAAACTGGAGTGAGTACTTGTCAATATTATAGATCTATACAAGGCCTTGACACACTAACTTTGCTTTCGCTAAAATGGTGTTGTGTGTTTCAAATGCTAGTGCAGTCAACACTTTAGAAGTGGCTCTAGATGACTCATAAAAAATATCTAATTGACACTGTAAATGTCTTAATAAGTAAATTATATTTAACAGGAAAATAACATAATAGGATTAAGATAGAAAAAAATTATATTGTCTGTTATCTTTGTTCCCATTTTCACCATAATATTAAAACAAAAAAATTTGCAACAGAAATCAGCTAGCTGTGTCTCAAAACGAGAACAAGGAGAAGATGCATCGCTTTGCGCTCGAAGAGAAGCATATTCGGGAGGAGAATGTTCGCTTGCAGCGGAAACTGCAGCAGGAGGTGGAACGTCGCGAGGCGCTGTGCAGACATCTGTCCGAGAGCGAGTCCTCGCTCGAAATGGAGGAGGAGAGGCAGTTCAACGAAGCTTTGAGTGTATGTTGATTTTTGCCGTATTTTTCTATCCAAACAAAAAACGACCTGCCTAACCCTTCGGGGATTGTAGGCGTGTTAGGTTATGATGATAGAGATAATTGTTAGGCTCCATTTGCAATGAAATTGCGGGTGCCTGGTGTTGCCACTTGCCATGAGAGATTGGAAAGCTATTTAATTTAAAGTTTCTCAGTGTCTGCGCGTTCGTGTGTGTGTGTCTGTGTGTGTTTTATATGTTACGTACTGACGCTACTCGGCTTCATGCACATATACACAACGTGTTTGTACACATAGTTACCACAACAAGAGCGTGCGTCGCTTCGTGAGATATAAATACTATACGTAAGATAGTACCTAACCAATGAAAATGATTCGTAATCTCCGCATTGCAGGCACGATCGCGGAGCGTGTCGTCGCCGGGCGGGTCACGGCCTCTTTCACCATACGCGTCACCATTGTTGCCTAACGCCGCCGGGATGCCGCTGTCTCGGCCTTCACTGCATCTTAACTCTCAGGTAACAGAAATTAATGGCGACTTATTTTATTTATTTATTTATTTAATACTTTCGCACAAGCATGTACAGAGGCGGACTTAATGCCGTAGGCATTTTCTACCAGTCAACCTTTGGGTGATGCAGAGTCAAACATTGGTAGGTGCAATTTAAAAAAAAACATTTAGGAATAAATATTTAAATATAAAGATACCTAAACTATATAAATAATACATATATATACCTAATTATAAATAAATATAAACACAAATAAATGAATATACTAAAAACAAATAAGACAAACAATTAGAAAATTATACCGTTATGATGATACTGCCAGCTTCCTGCGAATGTGCTCACGAACTTTAACTTTAAAGGCTAATCGGTTGGTTGCCATCCTGATTTCTTGGGGGAGTGCATTCCACAGAGATATAGACTGAACGAAGAAGGAAGAGTGAATGAAGTCTGTGCGGTGAGTGGGACATTGAAGAAGACGATTGTGTGATGAACGAAGATTTCTATTGTGGTTGGCGCAAATGTACTGAAAGTGGGGGGCTAGATAACCAGGGGAAGAGGTAGAGTCAAGAAATGAAAACAAGGTGGTCAGCTTTGTTTGGTTTTACATTAGGCGTGGGCATACAGTATAATTTTTGAGATTGGATCATTTGCATCAGAAATGATCCGATAAACTGATATGTTCATATGGATCATCGGCTCAATAGGTATAAAATACAGAATGATACGTATACCCTGTATTGTTTTCGTTTTTAAACTTGTGCAAACACAAACTATCTGCCGTGTACCGCATCAAAATAAATCGATAACTTGCAAACAATAAATGCAAAATACCACCTTAAAGTAATTGAAATGCAAGCGCCTTATTGGTCATTTTTACGTGCATTGATAACGACAAAAACTGTGAGAGTATGAGTGATTACACATCTCATTTGGTTTTCCTTTCTGACTTGTATAGATTGTAATATGTCACCCGCTCACTCGCGTCGCGACTCAGTAGAGTACCTCAGTGTGTTGCGTCTCAGTAACTCAGTGTCTCAGACTCCCTATCTCGCTCACTGCTCAGTTGCCTCGCAAGCGATGCGTCGCTCTGAAAGAGCCCAGCTCAAAGTTTCAGGTCCAAATGATCCATTTTAAATGTTGTTGCTGAACCAATCTTTTGTATCACTTCAATGATCCGCATGAGTGAGTCGGTTCCGTAAAGAATTACACTCGCATAATTTACATATTCTATAATATGAAAAGGTGTTGCGTGTGAACAATAATTATATCAAATTAAATTAGCAAACGACAACAAAAAAAAAACGAACTCTGCTTTGTTTGGAGTATTTAAAGCTGAGGGGTCAACGGCCGGTGGTAGTTACTTGTCATTATTCTATTAATTTTTATTGTCATTAGATATCGATACCCATCACATAGCTTAGCGGAGTTTCGCTAACTAATATGATCTGACCCTGAATAGCGTGAATTCTTCATCTTACATTTTTTTAAACAAACATTGTTTTCGGTTGACAGACACGTCGCACAAGCGACAGGTTCGTGAAACCGGCCATCCCGGGTGGCACAGGGCTGGGCGTGCGGCCGGGCCCGCTGGAGCCCCCGCTAGCCCCGCTGGCCCCGCCGGCCCCACTGGCCTCGCTGTCGGCCGCGTCCATGCCCAACCCCACCATCATGCAGCCCGCCAGCCCCATGGACACGTCCTCCAAGGACTAAGTTCGGTCGCCGTCCCTCGATCACACAGTGACGTAAGGGCAGTTCACCGGCTCGCGTAGGCCCTGTAACGTCGTGAATCTTCGTTTCAGTTTATGTATGTAATAAAAAAAATAACAAGGACTAGGGTGAAGTGGCGTGTAAGGCGCGGCGGCTGCACGATATGTATAGCGTGTTGCAGCCGCATCAGCGAATTAAATTATTCTGGGATTCCATGAATTTGCCCTTACATCGGTGTGCTTTCGAAGCTGTAAGATTCAATAATAACTGTTGGGTGCAGTCGTGATGTTTTGACGGCAGGCTACTCATCATTCGATCTGTTTTGAAGTGCAGACACATTGAATCGCGACTGATTCTGGCAATGCTATTGTTGAATCGTATGTGAACCTACTGTGCACTCTGCTCACTGCCCTGTCGACTCGGCACGCTCCTAGAATTACATTCTTATTTCTGCTCGGTAGTGATTCATTTACTGATAAAATTGGTAATGAAGGAGATTATGGAGTACGATTGTATTCAAGTATATCGAAAAGTTAATGAGGAGAGATGTGACGACGACGCGACGTAACTTTCGAATAGGATAGTAATAGCTAGTTCTGATTAAAAATCAATTTTGGAAATATATCCGGGCTTAAATTTTGCGGCAGTGGGTTTTATTTATCATAAGGCTGTGTATAAAATTCACTTGTGAGTAAAGTTAGTAAAGGAGAAGGAGATAAAGATTGTAAGCTATTTGATATATCACGCTCGGGGTCTAGCAATACTACTCCTACGCAATGTTTTTGTGAAGGAATGTAATATATGTTACGAATGTTGTGTTGTGCCTTCTGGGCAAATTGTTGTGTTCGATTTATGCTCGTAGGAGTAGTGAGTTATTGTCCTCGGACTCAATTCAATTATGCAAATTGTCTCTTTTTTTTTCATGTTATAATAAAACAAAATATATGCATTACTATTATGAAGCCTTTTATTTGTTTTTAACTTACCTTCAATGTATAAGTTTGAACGGACGGTCTTCTCAGATGACAATTATGCAAAGCTGTGGGTTGAATAAATGTAGGTATGAATAACCTGATTCGAAAAGTAAGAAATACGATTAGTGGTCGTATGAGTATAAGGGCATTGCGCAATACGCCAAACGGCGGTTGCGGCTATGGTTGAGACCATAATTATATAAGTCAACCTACACAAAGTTTGGCCACAACTGACTAGGTGACCGAACTTTGTGACCAGTTGGTCGTAAGTGCGGCTAAGTACGTAATGCGTGTTGCGTTACGATACTTCACGATCCAAAACTGTTATTTCGCCGCGCTGTGGACGCGACGCGAAGCACTGCGTCGAAACCAGTGCGCGAAAATATCCCGATATTTTAACGTCCGTGGGAACGTGGTTTAAAACTCTAAATTAGGCTAGTTTTATAACCAGTATTTTTGCTTTATGTACCTACCTACAGTATATTACTAAAATTAATTTTTATTTTTTCCAAATATTTCGGCTCTCTCTTAGTGAGGGAGTGGTGCCACATGTTTGGAAGACAGCTTTTAGTACCCCCGTGCATAAGAAAGGCCCTAGACTATGTAGAAAACTACAGGCCAATATCTAAGCTTGCTTGTTTGCAAATATTTTGGGAAAATTTGTTTACTCTTCAGTGTATAGTGCTATTAAACAATCACTTAATATCTGCCAACATGGCTTCTTAAAGAACAATACCCTAATTGCGTAATACACAATCAATCGGAATCTGAATCGTTTTGAAACAGATTGCTTATCCATTGCTTCATAAGTTCGATAAAAATTCTATCTGAACCATGTAAGTAACGCAATGAATGTTGTTGAACTGTCAAAATCAAACAGACTAGTCGTAATCGTGTACGAAAATGTGTTACGCAATTAGGCTGCAGGTCTATTGTGTCAAATTTGTTTATCTGTTCCGACTTCTTGTCCTCCACCATGTCTGAACCCTCTCAAGTGGATGTGGTTTACATCGATTACAGCAAAGCATTTGACCATATAGACCACGGTGTCCTTTTACGTAAGCTGCTTTCAGGGGGTATCAGAGGCGATTTATTCAGATGGTTTACATCCTACATTGAGAATCGCTGTCGCGGAAATAGTTCTGTCACTGTTAAAATACCCTCGGGAATACCACAAGGATCCCTATTGAGTCCTTTACTTTTATTATTTATAAATGACATTAGTTCGTGCATTACCCGTTCCAAAATAATTATTTACGCCGACGATATGAACATTTTATGCCCTATATCTGAACTTTCCGACTACTGGTTTACAGCAGGATTTAGATGGGCTTCAAAATTATTAGCTCCTTAATAAACTTGATCTGAATGTTTATAAATGTTTTGTTAGTACCTAAACACGCCAACCACGTGCAATCACGTATCATTTATGTTACCACCATTTTAAACAGGATAAGCATATCAGGGAACTAGGTGTAACGTTTGACTCTAAGTTGCTTTTTGATGCGCACATCGAAAACGTCGTTAGTAAAGCTTCCAAAGCACTTGGATTTATACTTAGATTATCATCTGAATTAAAGTTATTATGCTTTTATCCGCAGCCATTTGGAACACGCCTCACAAGTGAGGAGCCCTTATTATAATATTTACATAGACCGAATTGAGGGAATTCAAAGGCGGTTTGTATGTTTCTTGCAGTACAAAACTAGGAAATATACTCCCAATTATATAGCGCGAGGTAAGCGGTTTCACATCTTACCACTGCATGAGCGCAGACGCATTGCAGTTATGACGTAGATACTTATTTAAAATCGCGAATGGTACTATAGATTGCTCTGAGGTTTTACGCAGTATAGATTAGTTACACAATGCAAAATGTTTCGTAAACCTAGCTTGTTACATGTCCCTCATTCCAAGTCCGCGTACAGGCAGTATTCGTTTCTAATCCGGGCGAGCGGAATGTTTAATAAACTGTTCGGTGATCATGATTTGGATATATTCAATACCAATGTATCTCGGCTTTAGCATTTGTTAGTGAAAAGCTTTTTTACGGAAACGTAATTGTCTAAATGATTTTAATTTGTATTTGTTGATAGTGTTCTATTTTTGATTTATGTTGAATTTGGACTTATTTCTTCTTCTCATTTGTATTTCTAGTGTTTATCAGTGGAAACTTGTAAATGGCCTTCGATCAATAATAGTACTATTAATGATCGAAGTAAATGGCCTTCAATTTTGTATCGTTTAAGGACACTGTATATGTTATCTGTAAGTTTCCCGAATATAATAAATGCCTAGGTTTTTTAAAATGGCTTTACGGCTTGACAGCCCCCGCCCCTCACCCTCTCAGAGACAAACATTCAACACATAGAACAAGGGATACATGAAATTGTTACTTCAAGCTGCTGCCACTCGCCGTGGTCGTGGTCGCGAAGTGCGCGAGGTCCTACCGATTTAATTGAAAGCTTCCTAATCATAATTTAAAATCCAAAAGAAAATCGTTTTGCATAGGGTGTATGGACATGAAGGAATGCCGGGAAAATCTTTTTTACTTTTTGGTTTATATATTTTTATATAATAACTAGCACGTCGCCCGCGACTTCGTCCGCGTGGATTTCGAAAAAAAAAAAAGTTGCCTATGTTCATCAGACATAATTTCGGCTTCTAATGGTAAAACAAATGTTCAAATCGGTCCATTAGTTTCGGAGCCTAATCAATACAAACAATCAAATTTTTCCTCTTTGTAATATTAGTCTAAATAACAAAAGTATGACCAGGAAATGCAATACGGAGCTTTATTTTGAGATTCAATTTCGTTAAAATCTCGAGATTTCGAGACTAAACGCGCGCGTCTTAGTTTATAGGTAGGTACACGAAACACGATGCTCCTTGAAAATCCATTTTCAATATAATAATTAGTGGATTTATAGAGTGTGTGCAGTGTGATGTGTGTCCTGATTTGTTGCGTTATGTAGATACCTATGCTTTGTTCATTAATCCTAACTAATATTATAAATGCGAGAGTAAATTTGTTTGTTATGCTTTCACGCTAAAACGGCTGAACGGATTTTTGACGAAATTTGGCACACAGATAGACCATGATATCGGTAAAGACAAAGGTTAGACTTTCATCCTGGATCGAAGACAAGGCCGCAGGTAACAGCCAATACTTCAATAAACGTTGTTTTTTTTTTCGAGTCGATTGCGTAATGTTTTTTTAAAATAAATATAACACGACTAGAACTTCGCCGACGACTTCGCGAATTTTTCGTATTTCCCACCCTCTCCACCTAGTTTTTTAAAATTTACGTTTATCTTCTTATTTAAAAGTATTCGGGTATGTTAAAAATTTTCAAGTTGATTTTTTGGGAAAAAAAAACATTTATATTATATTCGTTTTCACGCCGAAAGAGGTTGAGTTTTGAATAATCATTTGTGACGTTTCTATTCTCAACTCAACTCAACTCAAATCATTTATTTCAATTAAACCATTTACAGGCACTTTTGAATTGTCAAGGAATCGGTCAGTCAGAAATATGAAGCTAGTTGCCCATTCCAAAGCGCGTAGGTCACTAAGGAGAAGAACGGGCAAGAAACTCCATGAACACTCTTTTAAATAATATTGTTGTTACAAATATATTAGTTACATCGATTAATGTTGACACTATAAGTGAGAACGATGTACAAAAACCGTACACGTTAAAAGCGTCCAGAGTGCAGTAAAACATAATTAAAAACAATCCAGCAAATTAATTATTAAAATAAGCCGTGGCAGCTAAGAGATGACCAGTCCCAACTGACGGCGCCCGTTCACGAACATGACGCATGGATCAGCACCATTCAGCTCAACCATTTTGAAGGAAGCTAAATAATCCGACACACGCGCCACCGTCAGCGAGACATTTGAGTGAGCATGACATACTATCAGCCGCCAAGGCACATTCAAGTCAAACTATGACATTTCCCGGTAAATGGTAGCTCTATAGTACAAAGTACTCACATCTGTGCAATGCATCTATTTAATGAAAAGGAGATTGAGTTTATATAATGCAAATATATTCTTACAATCTTCAGCAGCTTCAACAGTGTTTCAAATGTCAATTAATTATTTGTGGTGTGGAGCTGGACCAGCATTAAGCCAGGCATTTTTATCAGTTATGTAATCCCCTAACCTATAATACGCCTGCCAGCATAGTGTGCGTTTGACAAAGCATTTGAATTTTGTCTCATTCAGTTGAAGTATGTGGGAGGTATTTATTGTAACATTTTAGACAGTACCCCATGAAAGATGAGTCTACTTTAGCCAGTCTGAAACCTGGTTGAACCAATAGGTCCCGATTTCTAGTACTATAATTCCTCTTTTACTGTAAAGATGTAAATTTTTTCTTATCATGATGTTAATATCCTTAAACAATTCCCTTAGAGAATCGCGCCTGCGGAGATTATATATGGCTCTGATGGCTCTTTTCTGCAGAATAAAAATAGACTCGTTGTCTGCAGCCCGTCTCCAAAGTAAAATACCGTAAGACATGATACTATGAAAATAACTAAAATAGACCAGCCTCGCGGTATCTACATCAGTAAATTGACAAATTTTTCTGACAGCGTAAGCTGCTGAACTTAGCCGTCCTGCTAGAGATGTTAAATGAGGACCCCATTGTAGCCTTGAGTCGAGCGTGATCCCCAAGAAAACCGATTTATCGACGAATTCTAGTTTCTCTTGATTCAATACTATCTCACAATCACTACTCTTGACGTTTTGTGAAGAAAATCGTATATACTTAGTTTTATTCCCATTTAGTACTAAATTATTAGCCGTGAACCAATTTTGGACCAGCAGTAGGGCGTTATTTACGTCGTCAAAATTTGAAGCACGTCTATCTACCTTAAAAATTAAGGAAGTATCGTCAGCAAATAACACCATTTGTGGTTGATTTATTAATAAATGGAGTAGGTCATTAATATATACTAAAAAGAGGAAAGGACCCAATATCGAGCCTTGTGGAACACCCATTTTTACTTTTAAACCAAGTGAATCTCTCTGTGAGTCTATCATTTAAATAAGATTTTATTAAACTGAGCGCAAGTTTTCGAAGTCCGTAATGCTCAAGTTTGGTTGTGGGTAGAGAGGTCACAAAAGATTCCTATGGCGTCTGAGTCCCACGCGTTAAAAATATGTTTTAATAAGGTATCACCAGCGTCGGTCGTACAACGCCCTTTGGTGAAACCATACTGTTGCCACGTAGCCAAGTCAAGCCACGTAAACCCTCTTCTAATATTTACTACCCCTTTCCACTCCGGTATTCTTTATTTCCGGTTTAAAGTTAATAAAGACATGGCCAGATAGCGAATATAATCCACCAAAAAATAGCAATAAAATATAAATTAGTTACCACACCACCTGTAGCTTATTAAAAAATATCAACCTGAAACTGTTGTAAGGCGGGATCTCGAGGAGATAGTGAAACACCGAGAGCTGAATCAATACTGTCTTTATTGTGCCGAACTAAACAATTAAAAGGATTAAATTTATACGAAATAAGGCTGGTTATATATAATAAGGTTGATTACACACTACATCTACCTAAGTGAAAAAAAAAATATGCGACAAAAAAATTTTCTACAATTAGTGTGTGCAACTTAAAGTATAAGATAGAACTATATTTAAAGAAGCTCTATTATGACATAAGTTTAAAAATATAGAATGATATACTTTTTTTAACCTAAACTTAGTTTTAAACAATATGATACATAATATTTTTTTTCTCTTGTTTTTTTTAGGGACTTTTATACAGGTGTACATGCCAGTCCCATCGGACCTTATCATGTGAAACGTAACAAAACAAAATTAAATTATAAGCAGCTCCGGAGCCAGGTGTTGACAAAATATGATGGAACATAGAAACATCGTACATATTTATCTCCAGCTCTCTAACTAGATCCTCTCTTGCAGACTGAAATCTGACACACTCCGTCAATAAATACATAACATCTTCCAGTGTGCCGCACACTTCACAATTTGGTGAATCAATTTTTTTCATTAAAAATCCAAAATTATTGAGCGGCATGTGTCCAGATCTAGTCTGTGAGCTGTAACTATTATTTTTCTGCTAAACCTAGTATTACAAAACCACGGTATATGAGGAAGCTCCGAGACTATAGACCTATACCATATTCCTTTTTCTCTAGATCTTTGATTAAAATATTCTTTCCAAACTTCATGACTTTTAATTTTATACCTAGGTAATATTTCTATGTAATTAGTTCCAATGTTTTTTTCCCTTCCCTCAACAATACCTAATTTTGCTAAGCCAAATTAGGTAGGTGAGGGAACCCATTGCAATTTTAGATCGATATTTCTTTTGGTTAGATCGTGTATTTTAGAAAGAATTTCATAAGCTATTGGTGCACCTCTGTAACCAGAGGCGCATCGAGCTATATGTTGTAGTGCACTTTTGCTATCTACACAAATTAATATTTTGCTATTATTTTCATTGGGTATAATATAAGAGAGCGAAATTGCAAAAAGTTCCAAGGACATAACTGACACATAATAAGTTGTTGTTACATAATGTCACTAATATGGTGTAAACAATTTTGTACGATTTTTGTGGACTATATTTAAGCTATCCAATTTATTACATTTTTCAATTTTACTAAAATTGCTTTTATAAATTATAGGATTAATAATTTTATCGTAAATATTTTTTCTTTGTATTTAACTTTTGAGTAAATTTTCCCTTGATTCTTTTTGAGATTGCTGCAATCGAAATTTTAATTCCAAAGGATAACTTTCGTGATTATAAAGTGGTTCATCAACATGGTTGTTATGTAAGTTACTGGGTACCCAGCATATTTTACGAAAGTCCAACTCAAATGGAGTGAAATTAGTTTCCGTATGCACTGATGTGTTGAAGGAAAAGCACCAATATGGAAGCCATTGACTCCATGCTTCTGGATGATTATCTGTTTTAATTCGTAAGTCTTTCTTAATATACATACATATTTTTCCTTTTGGCATTTTGTTTTTTTTTTCACAAATTCTCGAACATCTCGTTCTAACCCTGGCCATTAAAATACTACTTAATGTTATTAACCATCCTTCTCACGCCCGCGTGGCCACTGGTAGGCAAGAGATGAGATAAACGTCGCATTTTTCCTGCATAATTTGTGTAAAGGATAAGCTTTTTCCGCGAAATTCGGTATAAACTTTCTGTAATAATTAACAAAAGCTGTAAAACGCTTGACTTCTTCGACAGATTTTGGGCATGGATAATTTTTAACAATTTTTATTTTTGCTGGAACATGCCCTAAACTTAGCATTTCCTTTAAAAAAAACTCACATTTTTCCGGATTTAAATTCACTTTCCTTAACCTTTCAAAAACATCTTGTTCCTAAATTCTATTTTTTTTCACCTAAATTTCGACCAAATGTTATCAAATCGTCTTGGTAAATAAGACACTTTTCATATGAAAGACCCGCCATAGCCATTGTCATCATCCGGGAAAAAGAAGAGGGACTGGTCTTGAGCCCCATTGGCATTCGTGTCATCTGGCACTGATCAGAACCAAAGGTATACTGTATACTTTCCACTATCTTTATCAAGTTCTACATTATCAAAACCCTGATATAAATCTAGATGACTGAAATATACGCATCTTGATAACGGATACAGTATTTATTTTATGTTAGGTAGAGGGAATTTATCATTCTCAATACAACTATTTAATTTTCTATAGTCAATGACTTATCTCCATTTTCTCTCTTCGCTGGAATCATTTTTTTTCGGAACTAATAGCACTGGACTACTCCATTCACTTCTACATAATTCCTCTATAATTCCTTCTTGTAACATTTTTCCTATCTGTCTATCTATTTTCTTTTTCTGAGCATGTGTTAATCTAAAAGGTTTTGAAAATATAGGAGTTGTATTATGTTTTAAAGTTATCGAATGTTTATAAATATCAGTCGATGTCAAACTATCTCCCGTTAAATAAAATATATCACTGTATTTTGCGCATAAATTCTCTACATATGTTTGTTCCTCTCCATTTAAATGTTTTAATTGTAGCTGAAGATAATTTCTTAACTCGATACGCATTGGATTCGCCTTGAGAAATGGAACATAAATTATAGTCTCTGATGCTGTGTACAGTTGGTTTAATGTCTTTAAGTGTAACTTAATCTTCCGTAGTATTTAATATTTTGATAGGTATCCTACCACACACTGGCTTTACCAATGAACTCGCTAAATTAATACCATCACTGATATCCGACGCGCAAACTAAGCAGTCATCCTCAAAATCTGTCGAAATATAAAGAACAGACTCGCATCTAGGTGGAATCTCTAGATGATTGCTAATTGTAATATTAAAATCCAATATCGCTTTATACTTGGTCAGAAAGTCCTGACCGATGATGCCATTCGCCCTAATTGGGAAGAAGCCGATAACATAGAACTTATGTTTCAATTGTTATTAGGGTCGTTGTTGCGCATCCTTTGATTTCTGTTATACAGTGGAATCTCTATAACTCGAATGTCAAGGGAAATGTAAAAAAAAATCGATTTAATGAGTTTTCGACTTAACAGAAACTTCGAGATAGATATGACTTAACTGCTGAAATTTTGACTTACAGAGGCGCGATTTCCAAGTGTATATTTCGATTTGTAGAGTCGAATTTGAATAATAATTCAACTTCAATCTTTTTTACATGTTAAAACAAATTACATATTTTTCTGCCTTTTCGCGTAAGATAGGCCCAGATACGCTTATGTTTTTGTCCCGACACTGTTTGAACCAGGTGAGTAAGAATTCTTCTAAATCAGGAAACTCAGCTAGACGCCGTCTTTTGCTAGATAAATTGCTACTTGATTCATATCTTCGCAAAATTTCGGCTTCGTTCTTAATTATTGTAGACAAAGTGCTTGCTGGCAATCCGTATTGAGCTGCAACGTCTTTTTTTTTACTTAGAGTCAAAGTCTTTAGTTTCCGCTTTGTACTCATGTTTTTGTTAGTTAACAGGCAAAATAATACTGACGGACAAGCTCCGCTATAAGTAATCGTGTTCTGTGTCGACAAGGAACAAACATCACGTTCACAGGTGTTTTATATGAAAGTTTCATGAATGTATTCATTCATTGCACGTGTACAAGACAAAAACAATAGATTAGAAGCCCCGAACCCGAACATTCATTTTGGATTTTATTGCTATTATTTCGGGGAATTCCAAGTAAAACGTCATTATATTTTACTAACTACGACTTACGGAGTCTCCTATTTGAAATTCGTATTATCATCAATACTTCGTAGGGAAATAACATTTTTTTCGAGTAACAAAGTCTAAACAATTCGAGATACCGCGTATTTAGGTGTTCAGCGGAAGGGAATGAATTTTTTTCCGACTTACTGAGGATTTCGACTTAACGAGGTTCGAGTTATAGAGATTTTCTTTTCCACTGTAGTTATAGTAAGACTTACCCTTGTATCCCTGGCGGTTTCGGGCTGGGGCCTACTCGTGCTGTTCTGGTAGCATCCACGATAGGGTCTACGATGCGAATATCCTTGGTTGATATGACCTCGATTACCTCAATAACTTCGGTGATGCCTGAAAACCCTTACATACCGAGTACTTCAGCCGAACTTGGAGACGAGGCTATCTCTTCGTCTTGCGCCCGCCTGAATCGCGTACTTGAGAGAGCTGTACTTTCGAGCTACCATTATAGTGCTCAACCTACGGTTTCACAGCCCATCGGCGTACTTTTTAATCGCGTACTGCTCATTTAAGGATTTTAATACATTAAGTTTTCGGATTGCCCGTTGACATGTGAAACCGTCAACTGCACGAAAAGTTCAGATATTTATTTTCCATAGTCCTGTATAGATAAGTCTTTTTGTATCATTGAGGTCAATTTAGTTTGCAATGCCGTTACAGATTTTTTTGCTAATAACACCTTAATCATATCAATTACTAAGTCATCCACACTAGAGTATTTTGGGCATAATCGTAATTTTGCAGCCTGGGACAACCTGCTTTTGAGTTCAAAATTAGGTAACTAATTGTTTCTTACAATCTGGTGTTGAAAGAGAGAAGAGTTGAACTATAATACTCAATATTATCTATGAATTGCCTTGTATCAGCTTCCTCGTCAGTCATGAGTGGCAATAAAGTTAACGCAACTTTAAGGTCAAAAGTAGACATTGTTTCAGTTTTATTAGACTTACACCATTCTATAACTTCAGCATATAAATTCTGAAATCGCTCGATATACTTGTAAATTAATTCTTGACTCACTACTTAACACTTTCCCTTTTTGTATATCACTCGTAATTTGAGCTAGGTACATAATGAGAATATTTCATAAAATATAATTTGCCTCAGAGAGTTTCTTAGTCTATATATTGCCTGTCCTACGATCTGGACTAATTTTCATTAGATAAACTGTTATTTCTTTAATGTCATTGCACAATTTTTTTAAATTAGTTGTCCTAACTTAGCATTATAAAAGCTGAATCTTCTTGTGCATACATGATTCTTGTGCTTATTGATTTAAATCATAATTAGGTTAATGCTAGATTATATGTATAAAAGTTCAAAAATAATAAGTTTCATCATCACACTTCGTTTACGATATTAAATGTCGTTTTTAAAAGAAATGTTGACCGCACTAGACCGCACTTTTATAATATAGCACTGCACAACCACATAATATATTTCCGTAGTTACACTACTCAGTCGTCCACGCCCACGCACAGTATTTCGCCTAGAACATGCTGGGTGGACAAAATTCAAGTTTTCATTTCCAGGAAATCTTAATTGCATAACACAAACAACACCCCCAAACTCCAAATTCCGAGAAAAAGTTGTTTTTCAAATGCTTAACTGATGAGTCATAGAGTTCAGAAGTCAGGTAATGAGTTGAGGTAATGAGCAAGCGTTCCGGTCAATCAGTTGCAATTTAGCGACACTTTTGTGCACATCTCATAGTGGTTTATAGTGATATTGTGAAAGTTTTTTGTGATGGATATTAATACTGAGGGTATGTACTATTATTTAATATATTATTTTTATCAGAATCTATTAAAATGAATATTTAGCATTTTTTTAACTTAATGCATAAATTTTTGCATATTTTTTTTCATAAACAAAACTTTGAACGTTCAGGAAATACATTGATTCGCCTCTATTCGGGCTAGTTTTTAGATATATTGTAGGTAAAACTGTGTAGTTTGTAAAAATACACATATTGTTCAGCAACTTCAGTACAACATATTTTTTTATATTTTTTTTCAGAACACGTTTACTCTATTTCAAGGGTAGCATTTTTTGAAGAGTGGTTGAAACACACGAATAATGATAAAAGATTGCGTATTTATGACTATCTTTCTTCAAAATTTCACTTTGGTGACATTACTGAAAGCAGCCAAAGAGAAATACAGTTGAAAATATCCAACTTTTCTACTAAGATTGAAGCCAAATGGTTGGCTTCAGGAAAATCGAAGGAGCGTTTTTTAATTAGAAAAAGGACTTGGCTGGATGAAGGAGACATACAGTTTACTGTGAGTTCTTTAGCCCCACAACCTTCAACATCGAGTGAAGTTGTGACATCTGCAGGAAGACCTCGCAAAGATTTCGAGGAATCGTCGTTTAAGACGAAGAAACGTCGAGTCGTGGATCTCGTAGAATCTCGAAGTGCCAGTGAATTAGTGACTGCTGCCGAAATTGCTATGCGTTCAGCAGGGCAAAGAAAAGTTGCCCATGTGATTAGAGACATTAGTGAAAGGCCAGATAATATTATTAAGTCAAAAGAAAATACCAGTTCCGTTAATCCTAGGCAGTTAAGTAGTGACGAAGCCTTAGCATATAGATTTTAAGTCAACAACACATGCTTACAAACAAACTAGGAAGTGGTCCATAATGGCAGGACATAATGTGTCCGTCATATTTTAGTGTAGTAAAATCTAAAAAGGCCTGTTACCCTGCAGAGGATCACATTTCTATAACAGAAACTCGTGCTAAAATAAATTTGCAAGCCTTATTAAATAAAACAGCGGAACGTCTAGTAATAGCACAGAATGAAGTTATCAGTAGTGTCCTCCCAACAAGTCCAACGTTTACACTTGTTAGTAAATGGGGATGTGATGGAAGTTCTGGGCACAGCACATACAAACAGAAATTTGAGAACACTGAAGATACGGACGAATTTCTTTTCGTATTTTCTTTCGTTCCCCTTAAGTTATATGATGGGTCTAAAATTATTTGGCAAAATCCTCGGCCTTCATCAACTATGTAATGTCGCCCCATCAAATTTATATTTGCTAAGGAAACGAGTGACTTCACGTTAGCGGAGACAAATAGATTGTTGTAAGAAATTAATGCTCTTCTTCCAAGACTTATCAACTTTGGTGATTCTCAAATCTCTGTGAAACACGAACTTCTTCAGACAATGATAGACGGAAAGGTATGTAACGCCTTAACGGAAACTCGTTCATCTCAAAAGTGTTTCATCTGTGGTGCCACCCCCAAGACGATGAACGATGACCCCGCGAAGTTTAACAGCAATCAGGAACATTTTGGCTTTGGTTATCTACACTTCATGCTTGGATTCGTTGCTTTGAATGCCTTTTACATATCAGCTATAAGTTGAATATTAAGAAATGGCAGGCTAGAAGCGACGAAGACAAAGCTGATATCAAGATTCGTTCCGAAGAAATCAAGTTGATATTCAAGAACGAGATGGGACTCATTGTAGATAAACCAAAGCCAGGATTTGGTTCTTCCAATGATGGAAACACAGCCCGTCGCTTTTTTAAGAATGCTGAGATGAGCGCTCAAATCACAGGATTGGATGTTACTATTATCAAACAATTCGATGTCATTTTGAGGACATTGTCTTCTGGGTTCGAGATAAACTTAGTTGAATTTAATCCATTTTGTCTTGAAACTAGAAGACATTACCTTAGTCTCTATTCGTGGTACTATATGCCTGCTACTGTACATAAAATATTAGTACACAGTACTGAGGTTATCAAAGCGGCATTGCTTCCAATTGGGTAACTTTCCGAAGAGGCTCAAGAAGCACGTAACAAAGATTGCCGCAGATTTAGGGAGTACAACACCCGCAAGTGCTCACGTGTTGCCACGAATAGAGACTTGCTGTCCATGTTAATAATAACATCTGACCCTTTGATCAATGGCCTTCGTGAGATTCCCCGAAAAAAGCCGGAAAAAATATGTGCAGAAGTATTATAGTTAATCGTAAGCCCGACCATAGTAGCATCAAGACCGGAAACGTCATCATATTGTCGCACATTACCACAAAATGATGACGATTCACCAGAAGATTTTGATGATGATTCTGATGATTAGGTTTAGGTTAAGTTAGTTTGTACAGTAGGTATTTATTTATTTAATGCATTTTTGTTGTTTGTTTATTATTTTTAAATATTTTTTTCTGTTTTTACATATTTTTTTTTGTTTTTTATTACAAAATCATACCAAAAACTATTAATAATGCCTCAACATGACTACTTATATATAAAAGCATCGTTAAATATCATAAAATAATATTGTCCACCTAGCATGTTCTACGCGGTACACTGTGGCCACGGTCGGTTTTGGAAGCGTGCGAAGAAACGAACGTCGCATATTATGGTGGTGAATCTGCTGGTCAATCCACTGAATGTGACATCTCCTATAAATTCTGTAGATGGCATAGACTGTCGCCAGCGATACCAAAGTGAGGATCAACAGCAAGATTATATTCGTGACTGCATTATGCGCCTTTAATTCTTCTTTCGAAGCTTGGTTATTGCCCGCAGCAGCGTGCTGGGCAAGGGTCAAGAAAAAAAAAGGTAGGGGTGTCACCTACAGGGGTCGCGACGGCTGGGGCCGGCGCGAGATGTCGTGCGATGTTCCACCGGGCTCGGTTGTGGGCCCTTTGCTGTGGAACATCGGTTACGACTGGGTGCTGAGGGGTGAGCTCCAACCGGGAGTGGACCTGACGTGTTACGCAGTTGAAACGCTGGTCACGGCCCGGGGGAGCTCGCACAGGGAGGCAGCGTTGCTGGCGACGGCTGCGGTCTCACAGGTGGTGGGCCGCATACGGCGCCTGGGACTGGAGGTGGCCCTCAACAAGTTGGAGTCCGTGGTCTTTCACGGTCCCCGGCAAGCACCGCCGCCGGGATCACACATCGTGGTCGGGGGGCCTGACGACGACAGCCGGTGGGACTTCGGCCCCCACATTCGGCGGCTGGTGCCCAAGTTGATGGGCGCGGGGGCCCGCTCGCAACGCAGCTTCCCAATCTAGGGGGCCCAAGCACAGCCTGTAGGAGATTGTATCTGGGGATCGTGCGATCAATGGCCCTGTACGGGGCCCCAGGGTGGGCCTCTGATCTGACGGCCGGAAGCCTCGCGATGCTACGAAAGCCGCAGAGGGCGATGGTCGTGAGGGCTATCATGGGGTATCGCACAATCTCCTACGAGGCGGCTTGTGCACTGGTCGGATCTTCGCCATGGGACCTAGAGGCGAGAGCCCTCGCGTCACTTTACCAGTGGCGCGAAGAGTTGCGGGCGCGGGGCGGTGGACCGATGCAGCGAGTGATCGAGCTGTGTCGGTCGCAGCTTCGCGAGGTCCTCGTGTGGCGGAGTGGCGGAACAAGCTTCTGCGCCCTTCCGCCGGCCTCGCTACCCTCGAGGCGAGCCGACCAGTGCTCGACGAATGGCTCGGAAGGAGGCAGGGCTCCCTGTCGTTTTGAGCGACGCAGGTGCTCTCGGGGCATGGTTGCTTCGGGAAGTACCTGTGTCCTGCGCATAAACAGGGAGCCGGACGCCCGGTGTCACCTCTGCGTCAACTGCCGGGAGGACAAGGCGTGGCATACGCTGGCAGAGTGTGCCGCTTGGGAGGAGCCGCGCCGTGCCCTCATCACAGAAGTAGGCAGTGGCCTGTCACTGCCGACCGTAGTGAGTTCGATGGTCGGCAGCGAGGAGTCCTGGGAGGCAGTGGTTTCCGTCTGCGAACAGTTATCTCGCAGAAGTAGGCTGCGGAATGGGAAAGAGCTCCACCGTCCGTCCACTCTCCCGATCCGCTGCAGGCGCACCCGGCGTAGGCAGAGGGCGGACAACGCCCTCTTCCAGCCCTCCTAAATGGGTCCAGGGGCGACCCGAGGTGGCGGCGCGTAGTGTTCCACGCGCGCCCCTTTTAGACGTTGCGGGGGCAGTCTAACACCTCACTCCCCCTCAACCCCAGGAGGCCCGCAGAGGCGGCAGGCCGGCACCAGTCGGGGTTGCGGAAGAATCGTATGTTCCCGCGACCCCGACGTAGGTGCTCGACAGCCGGTGGGACTTCGGCCCCCACATTCGGTGGCTGGCGCCCAAGTTGATGGGCGCGGCGTGCGCGCTTGCAACGCAACTTCCCAATCTGGGGGGCCCGAGCACCGCCTGTAGGAGATTGTATAGAGGCAAACACCTCACTCAAGAGGCCGCCGAGGCGGGCCGGCACCAGGCGGGGTTGCCGTTGGAAGAATCATATGTTCCCGCGACCCCGAAGTAGGTGTAAGATGGAACACCGGGGTGGTTTTTATTCAGTAACAGTCTGACCGCCCCAGCGCGGCGGACATACATCAGGATTTTCCACCCCGGAAAAAAAATACAAAACAAAAAAGGATATAACATAGCATGCAAAATCTCAGTTTTTCAAAATGTTACAACTTACAGTCAACATTTTATATCCATAAATTCTCTTAAACTATAGAAGCTCATTCAACCACTTGCACAACTTTATCTTAAATAATTTTGAATGTAATGTTTTGAATTGGCTTCGTTGGCTTTCACATTGCTAGGCAGTTATTGTTATTTTTGGTAAGTTTTGGCAAATCATTCAGTACAATTTTTTTTTTTTTTAAACGTTGCCCCACACTAGGAATTACTCCTGTATCGTGGGTGCGTTCACAAACATGAAAACTCACATACACAATACACCCAAACCCGGAACAACTATTTGTAGGTCTTATAAATATTTGTTCCTTGCGGGAATCGAACCCGCTACACGCAGCGCAACAGCCGATCGCTCAACCACTGCGCCAACCATGCCGTCTAATATAAGGAATTATAAGGATCTCTACTGTTCCGAGGATTTATATCATTTGATGTCTTGAACAGTTCGTTATTCTTAACTACAAAAACACATATGGCAATGTTAACAAACCAAGTTTTTCAAATACAGGTCGACATAAGTCATCAGGCTGAAGGCCACATATTGCTGTTTGTGCACTTTTTTGAGCGACAAATGCTTCAGATCGGTACTATTACCCCATACAGCTCGGTGCTACATAAGCGTGATACGATGTAATAGCAGTTTTACGTCCGTTAAATTTTTAACCTGTTTCAGTGCGAACTTATTCTAGTGCTAACATTAACTACGTGTTTTTTCCAGTTAATATCTTTATATATTATTACGTCATAGATTCAAACATAATACTTATAAAATATCAAAGCGAATAGAGAGCATTATTTCGACAACAGGCAGCAATCCATTATTTTGTTTCGAACAGTATTAGACGGGAAACTGTGTTGTAAGATAAAATTATATTACTGAAATGATGAAAGGATCGTGGCAGCACGCGTAGTATGACCACCATAAAAACGAGTTATGTTGAAGGAATAATCTGTCATTTTGTCTTTTCTATCTGTCATTTTGTCCATTCTTCCGTCGACAAGACCCGGTCATGCTACGCGTGCCGGTGGCGTTCTGTGGTTTCTGCCTACCCCTATGGGAAGAAGCCGTATGTACTGAAATTCTCAAATCAAATAATTCAATATCTGCTTCTATTTTTGATTCTGTATTGTAACACCAATATTAGCTTACATTATTGAATGACTATTGTATAATTCGTTGTCACACTTTAAATTTAATTTTAATTTAGGTTTTACAAAATATTGTGAATATAACGATTAAGATTTGTCATATATTGATGCAATCCCGCCGCAGTCCAATCATGGTGTGGAAGAGGAAAATGACAGGGTTCCCACAGTAAGTAACCAGTGCCACGCCCGATTGAAGAGCGTACTAGACTATGCATTTCGAACTTAGACCCCGATTAACACGCCTGCCTAACATATAAGGAAAAAAATCGCCGGTGGGGTGTGCCCTAGCCTCGCAGCTTAAGCATGTGTTCGAGAGCAGCGAGGATTTCGTTGATAAACACTCGATCCTGTATGGGCTGTTGCGACATGTCGTGTAGCTAACCTCAAGTTTCCAAACTGTGACGGAGCTACATGACCAAAACCAGCCGTACCAGCCCGGCTGTGCAGGATCGAGCGTCGTATCGATGGGGCCAGGGTGCTCATCGGCAAATTGTACTGCTTTATGGACGGCAATACTACTCTGTCAAGAAAGTACCGGGAAAAGATCAATAGATCATTTATCATCATTTTACACACAAAAAAATGTGATCTAAGTCACCTACGTCTGTGCCACACAGGCAAATGGGGTCGTCGATGATATGAAGTTTGGCAAGATGGGCTGGAGAGCAGACATGACCCAATCTCATCCGTATCAGAATGGAGGTCTCCATCTTACCAAACTTTGCCCTGCCAAACCACGGTTTTTCCGGAACGTCTGGTTGAATAAATTAAAAATAATGACCTTTCGATTTGCTTCCGATATCCCAAGCTTCCTTCCAGGTTTTCCGAAGAAAAGTCTTTGGTAAAGACTCGAGGTCAAAGTAAAAGTTTGTATAAGGAACTAAGTCCCCGCATTGCACCGCATCAACGGCGAGTGTATCAGCCACTTCATTGCCATGGATTCCAGCATGGGCCGGAATCCACACAAACTGCAGTGTATTACCCTTTTTAGAGATTAGAGCGGGAGGGCGTGTCAGACTTTTACTGACTAAAACCCACCCGTGTTCCTTCAGTTGCCTGTGCCAGGGCCACGGTTTTCTCTTTAGAATAACCCGCGACCAGTGTATTACCCTCAGAGATGGTTCGGAACGCAAATTCTCTTATTAAATAAATTATTGACAACTGCGATTTGAGTACGAAAGGAGATTTATTGATGGCTAGAAGAGCACTTTGAGAATCAGTAAAAATTAAAGTTTTTTTTAGCTTTAAAACACGAATATATTCTATGGCTTTTAAAATGCCAAAACATTCCCCCATAAAAACAGAAGTCTCAGGTGGCAGTTTTATTTTTTGTACGATGTTGTATTGAGAATGGTAAGTACCAATCCCAACACAACCCGTCGGAGAACGCTTCGCAGCATCCGTAAATATATGGTGGTACTCTAGGTGTTCAGCCAGAAAACGGTTAAAACCTAAATGGCAATTGGGATCTCATTTTATTACACAGTTATATTTTATGATGTGACTGAATTGTAAACTCTCATAGCTACTGCTAAATAGCGGAAGTTTATTGGAACGATGAATAGGAGAAGCAAGTGATAGGATTTTTTTATAGCTTACAACTAAACAAGGAGCACGTTTATGGGACCAGTAATTTGAAGATTCAATCTGCAACGCTAAAGAGTCCAGTTTAGGAATAAGAGGATGAGTTGAGATCTGAAGAATGCGGAACAAATATTTTTCAGATAGAAATTGCCTTCTAAGATGTAAAGGAGCTTCCCCGCATTCAACTTGGAGCACATTAATGGGGCTAGACTTCATGGCACCCGAAATAATGCGTAGTGCCTTGGACTGGATGCGATCCAATTTTTTAAAAGCCATAGCACTTCCAGGTTCGAGAACGAACAATCCATAATCCAGAGTGCTTCTGATGATTGCGTTGTAAACGACACACACATAACATCACGCCTTGTTTCCCCGAAGGGTTAGGCAGAGGTGTACCTATAGTACACCCACATTTCGCCAGTTATGTTTAAGTCCCATGTAATAGGGGGCGAGCCTATTGCCATCTACCGGGCACAAATCCAGACTTCGGGCTGCTACTGAGAAATTCCAGATAGAAAAACCCAATAACACGTTGCCCGACCTGGGAATCGAACCCAGGACCTCATGCTCAGCAGTAGCGATTGCGACCACTAGACCAACGAGGCAGACGAGTTCAAAACGAGTTTCAAAGAAAAGGGATGTGCACCCCACCATACACCAGAGAGGCACCTAAGCATGTTTAGGTGATTTTCACATTTGTTAACAATATATTCACAATGTTAACAATATATTAATTTAAGATCAAGTATTATACCTAGATATCTGAATTTGTCTTTAGCTGGAATAGGTATTTCCTTATAGAAGAGATTTATTAAGGGAATATTTCTCTTCCGGGTGAATAAAACAGCTGCGCTTTTAGACGTGGATAAATCCAAACCGTTAAGATGTAACCATGACTCCAAAGTATATAAGGCAGAATTGATGGCACAGCTTGTTTGTTCAAAAGATTGGCTTGAAGAATATAATAACAAATCATCGGCATATTGAAGAACCTTAACATGATTAGCTAAGGACGTGTCTAAATCAAATGTGTAAATATTGTAAAGAATGGGACTAAGCACAGAACCCTGTGTGAGACCTCTCCATACCAGACGAGATACTTCTTGATCTCCTACTAACATGTTAACAGAGCTTTCAGTCAGGATATTAATAATGAAATTCGACAAATTCAATGGGACTTTTAAGGCTTGTAGTTTCTTTTGTAAAACTGATAAAACAACATTATCGTTTGCTGCATTAATATCAAGGAAAACTGCAACGGTAGATTGGTTAATAGAGAAGGATAACCGAATATCAGTTGTGAAAATACTTAAACAGTCAGTTGTACTTTTACCTTTTCTAAAGCCATATTGTGATTCTGCCAAAATACCCTTACTTTCAACGTACCATTCAAGGCGATTTTTAATTAAGTGTTCAGCTAATTTCATCAGAATTGTAGACAAAACTATGGGACGGTATGAAGAAGCGTCAGATGGAATTTTATTTGGTTTAAGGAATGGCAATACCATTTGACGTTTCCATTGAACAGGGATGTTCCCTGTTTTCATAATAGAATTAATGAGCTCTAAATAATAACTGAGGACGTCCTCATTTAAGTTAACAAAAAAGGAATACGGGATGCCATCGATATCTGGTGCAGAATCCTTGGTTTTATGAATAACACCCTTTAATTCAGTGAGAGTGAATGGTAGGTCTAGTGTCGTGTCTTGCTCAATGGCTACAACAGACAGGTTATGATTAATACTCACAGGTACAAAAGGAGGGGCTAATTTATCTAAAAATTCACTAGCTGAAGAAACGGGAATAGGAGAAGGGTTGTTACAAATGGACCTAAATCTGCGAATATTGCGCCAGACAATCGTAGGGTGAGTATTTGGCGAAATTGATGAGCAAAAACTACGCCAAGAATCAAATTTTTTCTTCTTAAAAAGTTTGTTGGTTTCATTTATTGAATTAGTAACGATTTTTAAATTAATGTCATACATATCAAGGTTATAGTTGTATTCAGCCTCTTTACGTTTTTTGATTGATTCTGTGCACTCAGAGTCCCACCTCGGAGGTGAGGGAATTGTATTATTATTGCAATTTTTTACAGGAAAAACTTCATCTGCCGCTGCGATTAGTATGAGTGCTAAAGCTTCAGCACAACTATTTTCATTGCCATCAGATATAACAGGCAAGGAGCATAACTTTCTGTCAACAATGTTTCTTAATTTGTCCCAGTCATGATTATTTTTATTAGGAAGTTTATGTTTTAAGTTTGTATGCCTTATGGTGCATTTGGTTTGAATAGAGTATAAGAAATAACTGTTAGAAAATGGTCACTACCATAACTAGAGGTTAGAGTACGCCAATTTAATGAAGAGGCTAAGTTTGGAGAACAGATAGAAAGGTCGATTGCGCTTTGGTTCTGATTGGGATCTGAACGGCGTGTGACAGCTCCAGAGTTCAAGATGCATAAATTATGTAAGTCTATTATATCTAGTAACTCATCACCATAACAATTAGATGTTGAACAACCCCAAGATTGGTGATGGCAATTAAAGTCCCCAATATTAAAAATGGCTTTGGAAGAGAAGAAAAGAGATTATTCATCACTTGAAGAACCGTAG
Organism: Dasypolia templi; assembly: GCA_963555695.1. Taxonomy (NCBI): domain Eukaryota; kingdom Metazoa; phylum Arthropoda; class Insecta; order Lepidoptera; family Noctuidae; genus Dasypolia; species Dasypolia templi. Next base: position 16,564,584 of record OY743146.1, on the reverse strand, counting down.
AAGAGGGGTTAGGAATGTAAATAGAAACAAGACACTGACGGAACACGGCAAAATAATAGAATTATTTTGGATAAAAGCTCACGCAGCGTTGAAAGGGCGGACGATCTTGCAAAGGAAGCCGCGCTCAAACTAAAAAAAAGGGCTGACTACAGCAGCTGTCCAGTGTCGTTTCTTAATTAAGCGGCAAACTTGCAATGAGTCTCTGGATGAGTGGAACAAGCGTTATACAATGGGTGAAACTGCTTCTGTCACTAAGACTTTTTTCCCTGATGCCCTTCAGGCATATAAAACTTTGAAAAAGATCCAATTGGATCCAGTCCTTGTGCAGGTTATGACGGGACACGGCGGGTTTTCCGAGTACCTAAACCGCTTCAAGTGCAAGGAGAGTCCGGCGTGTATATGTGACCCAGAGGTCAGTGAAAGCATTCTGCATGTTCTGACTGCGTGTATACCAAAGGGACAAAACAAACGCCGAAAACGAAATTGAAATGCCCATTGAAATTGTAAATATACCGATATTGATAGAAAATAAGTTCACTAGAGATAAGTTCATAAAGTACTGTGTAAAAATTGCAAGTAAGGTAGCAAATAAGAATAAATAGCGATAAGGATAAACTGTGTTACGTATCGTGGCATATGTAAAAACAGTTATCATGAATTAGGTAAATATTATGAAACTTAAAAATAATGTAAAAAAAAAAGTTTAGGTGTACATAGACTTTTAATTGTTTTAGTATTAGAAATGGTAAACTTATTAATATCGAAATTAGGATTTGGTATTCTGTAAAAGGCCCATGACCTTATCACCAAATAGCGCAAAAATAAAGTTGAAGCAATCAATGGTAGACGCAAGAAAACTAAAGTCTCTGACTCGTGTCAGAGGACAAGATGTAAGGCAGGAGTGTGGTTTTAGTCGGTAAGAGTCCGGCACTGCCCAGACTGGCTCATAAGTGAGGTAGTCTGGGCGTCCATGAGGATTTGCCACTCCTGCCAAAAAAAAAAAAATAGAAACAAGACAAGTGTGGTGCACTTTAATAGCTACAATTGAAATTTCCTCACTATGAGGAGGTAAGGAAATTATAGAGAAAGGGATAGAATTCTTGATAAGTATAGCAACCCCACCATACCCATCAGATCTATCCTCTCTAATGGTTAAATAGCCATTAATTTCAAAAATGTGATTGGATTTGAGCCAAGTCTCTGCTAAGGCAAAGGTAAAAGGCTCATATTTGTTTTAAATATAAAAACGTCACTCTTTTTGTTCACCAGACTGCGGCAGTTCCATTGGATTATTTTGGATGTGTTGTCTATTTTGAATGGATTGAGATACATTGAAAGAAGTGGCAAAGTTGGACGGTGAAATGTTGAACTGAGAGAGAAGATTGTGTAATGCAGAAAGAAAATCGATTATGGAAAAAAGTGTCTTTATTTGCATTAATATGATTATTAGAAAGAGCACAACCATTTGATGGCTGGGATATGACAAAATCTTTAATAATGGCATTGTGAGCCTCTTTATTATATCCTTGTACAGATTTAGGACGGGAGCGTGGTTTGAGAAAGACAGTCTTTTTAAAGCTACTCGTAGTAGGCATTCTATTCGGTAAAGAGATTGATGGAATATCTGCAAAATTTTTGGAGGGAGAAGATAAAAGTGTATCAGCATATGACTTGGTTACTGGGGGATATAATTTTGTAGCTTGAGCATAAGATACTGAACTTTGTGCCATGTATGTTTTAATTGATTTTTGCCTTGAAAATTCTGGGCAAGAGTTATTAGTAGCATAGTGAAAACCAGAGCAATGGCAGCAAGATGCACTTTCAGGTTCTCTTTCATAACTGTCTCCAGTGTGGTCTTGACTACATTTAAAACAGCGAGGTTTGGACCTGCACTGAATTTTAGTGTGACCAAAAACAGCAATTGAAGCACTGAACGGTAGGGAAATATATAAATCTACAGGTAATGCATTGTAGCACATAAACATACTTTTAGGTAAAACCTGTCCATCAAATGTAACAACTATGGATTGGGAAGGTTTCCAAGTAGTTGTACCATTAACATTCGTTTTTTTAAATTGAGGCGTCTGACTTTTAAAATTGGACCGCAACCGATAGGCACAGTTATATTATCAATAACTTCCTCTGGAGACCATTCCGCAGGAACACCACGCACTAAACCCATTCTAGTAACATTAAAAGTAGGCATAAAAGCTTTATAATTATGTGTTTCGAGACTATTGTTTGTAATAAAGGAATTTGCGTCCAGGAAATTCGAAAAAGATAAACATATTTTACTGCGCCCGATTTTTTTGACGCTACCGTTTATTATATTTTTGAAAGCGTTGCGCTTTAAAAACTTACCAAATGTAATTGGGTGCAATGTGGTTCCATCATCAGGTGTAATATTATTTTTTTGAATATGAATGACGAGTTGTCAGTTTTTTCATAACTTTATCTGCCAATCTGAGTGGAAACTAAGGACGGAGCAGGAATATCAGGCATTTTTTTTGTGGGAACAACGTTGGAAACAAGTGTTTCGGAGCAGTTTGGCTCCAATGTAGAAGTTAATGAAGAGTCCGTGCAACCACAACCTGAAGACTCTGAACCGTGGTTTTTACGGGTACGGCGACGCTTATTGCAGTGTTTGCAAACATGCACACGGCTTCTTTTTAAATGACGAGCTGAAGATGACCCATCGGTATCCATGCCGACTCATTAGATACGGTAACAAAATTGCCTGCCGGGGGCACATAGGCCCCCGGGTCAGGCGGTTCGTTCATTTCCCGCTAAAACAAAATAAAAAACTTACCACTACCGAAGAAAATACACAAAACTAATATTAAAACTATATATAAAATAGAAAAGAACACTAAAACTACGACTACTGATCCTATATTACAAGTTTTTTTCAATTTAAACAATTTTTGTCAAAAAGGACGCGTCCGCCAAGTTCGAAGTTTCCCGCGCTTTTTCCAACACTGTAATTAAAAAACATTGTAAAATACAAATATTTTTAAAAGAGTAACTATGGAGTTTCTTGCCGGCTCTTCTCCATAGGAAACGACCAATTGGAACCGTGCACCTAGAATCTGACGTTTCATAAGTGCCCATGTAGGTTTATGTGAAATAAAATATTTTGAATTTGATTTTTTGATATCTGGTGAATAAGGTGCTTTCTCGATGGTATTTGTTGATTTTTTGGTCAAAAATTCGTTCACAATGATGTCCTTGTGCGAAGGCGCATCATCGTGATGCGAAATCCAAGAATTTTCTATCCACAAATCTGGCCATTTTATTTATTTATTTATTGTTAAGGCACTTCAACGACCTACTAACTAAAACATACACAAACAAAAAACACATACAGTTTTAGGTATAGTGAATACGTCACTTACAGAAGTGCACAGCACTAGCAAAGACTTGTTAGTTGTAATGGTTACAGGTTGTAAAATGAGTTATGTTCACAAATACTTACGATGGGAACTACAGATAAATTTAGCAAAAAATAACAAACAAGGAAATGGAAGTTGATACAATTAATAAAGATATATAGTATAATAATGTGCGGCTCACGATGCACAGACGTCTTGAGAATCCGAGCTGGTTAAAAGTCACGTACGGAATTGATGGAATGGATTAGAGAAGATGTCGATGCTATTGGTTCGAGTAGCGATTTTATTATAGTTTCCCATTAAACGCTTCACGGGTGCGGTGCTTCCAAGGTTGGAACGACTTGCAGTTGTGGCAAAGGTAACGGTTTCGCGACCAGATCTAATCTTTGTTTGTCGAGGTAAATAAATATTATAATACGTAATTCTGAGAGAAGATCGGGAACATTTAGCAGACCGTTAACGATTTTATAAAGAAAGATTTGGTCTGTCACTTCTCTTCGGTGTTCAAGCGAATACATTTTAAAATGACTGAGCCTTTCACCATAAGAAGAATCACGTGGACAGGGCTTCTAAAACGAAGATATCTTGTGAAGCTTCTTTGGATACGTTCAATTCTGTTTACGTGAACACGGTAAGTAGGGTTCCAAACCGGAGATGCATAGTCCAGTAGACTTCTCACAAGAGTGTTGAATAGCACCTACAGGGTAGAGATGGACTGGAAATCCCTACAAATTATTTTTATAAAGCCAGACATTTTTGCCGCTTTGGCAGTGATATTGTCAATGTGGTTGATGAATGTAAGAATCAAGCTGGACACCTAGGTCACGAATCGTGTTAACTGTTTGTAGTGTTACCCCATTTAATGAGTATGACGTAGGTAAGGGTTATTTTCATCGAATTAGCTCTCATAAACGCCGCATAACGCTCAAATAATATTCTTTATTTACCGTTTGACCTTCCGACAAGAATTCCGAGTGCAGAACACCGCGATAGTCAAAGAAAACAGTCAACATGACTTTGACTTTTGATCGACTTTGGCGTGTTTTTTTTTGGTTTCGGTTCAGTTGGAAGGTGCCCTCCGAAGCTCGTTGACTAGTTTGCACGTCTAACTCGTAAACCCACGTCTCGTCACCAGTAACAATATGTTTCATGATTGTTGGGTCGGAATTGACTCGTGTTGGCATCCCCTACATTTTAATTTAACCTTTTTTGTCTTGCTTGTTAATTATTTTAATTATTTAGAGAAAATGGTAAACTAACTAATTAGTTGCTCGAAATGGGCTTCATTTTCTTGGATACACAAAGAACAATGTCAGATGTCCATAGCAACTTTGGCTCAATATTAATTTGTCACGGACAGTGAAAATTCTTACGTTTTTTGGTGCAGTTTAATGTAAAAAGCTTTTCTGTGATTTCCACTTTTACACTAAACTTTTATAAAATAAATTATTCAGAAATTTTAAATTGGAGGTTATGTATTTTTATAAAGAGTAAATTAAATGCCGTTTTATCCGGAACACATTTATAACACAATTAATAAAACGTAGGTAGTTGATAAGATATTGTCACAAAATGTGTTGTATGGATAAAACACAGTAAGACTATAACGCAAACGCAGAGGAATTTGAGAAGGAAACAAAACGTACACATAGAAAAACACCGACAACAACAAAGATGTTTGACATCTTGTCATCGTCAACTCACTGTCAGTTTAAGCGCGCGCGATTGGACACAACTGCAGAAGACGTAACCTAACAAGGTTGCCATTTTATGGCGATTAAGTTATCGAACACAGATCAGGAAAATCGATTTCTTGAATTTCGTCTTTAAATTATTTAATAAATACTACATGTATCTATAATAAACACGGTGAACGTATTATTAAGGTAAAAACTATAATAATAAAAGACAGTTGTTAGGTGGTGAATAAAAAGTAAAGTAAATCGCTTTTATTATAGAGAATAATCGATTACAGTGGCAGAACAGGTAACTACCTGACACTTTTTTTATTTAAAAAAGAAAACCTGTCATTCAAGAACATTCATAATAAAATGATTACTTATAAAAATGATTTTATTTTCGAAAAGTTCTCGAAATGAAATAAATATTGTTTAATTAGTTGGAATTTTATATTTAAATTATTGTAAGGTAAATCTTTGTGTCCGTTTTAATTTAGTTTTAAAAGTTGTGTAGGCCGATACCTGACATTGTCCTTTATTCTGCTAACCTGTGCTGCTAACGAATTAACTTCTAGTAAACTTTAATAACGTGATGTGGTGTATATTAAAAATCGTATTCTGAACTTCACTTCAATTCTCAACTCGTTCACATTCGCTTAAATTTAATAAATACCCCCTATCACATCTCGCACGCCATCTGATTGTGCCGTTTGTACCGATCCAGGTACTAAAATGGTTATTAAGTAGGCAGTAGTGATTCTGCTGTTATGGGCTGGAGCACCGTCTTGCTGTATAATTATTTGGTTTCGCTCTTCCTCGGGTAAACCATTAAGCAATTTCAGAAGAGATCCAGTTTTTCAAGATACTTGACAGTGTTTAGATGACCTTCGCACACGTGGACTAACACTACATTATTTCGCATAATTCCGCACCCAACGTTGAAAGAAAATCTTACTTGACTGTTAGTTTCATGAACACGAACTGGATTCACTCGAGAGCAATAGTGGTTATTGTGGCGATTGTACATGCTGTTAATGCTGATGTTGGTTTCGTCAGACCACACAATGTTACTAAGAAAATTAGGGTTACGGTCAATTTCTCTCAGCATTTTTTGACAAAATTGTAATCGTCTCTCACAATACCCAGGATGATTTTTTTGCACCAACCGACCTTAAAGATAAAGATTCATTTATTTGTATAAACATGTGTGACATGATACATAGATATGCAGATATAGATGGAAGAGTTTAGTATTGCTGGTTCAACATGTTTTGCCATATTCGGAGTACAAAAAGTTTTATTATTTAATTGGAAATCATAAATTAAGGAATAATTATATTAAGGTCAAAATTCAATCTATTCAAATACGAAATTAGAGTCAATACAAAAAAACAATGCTAATTTATCGTTCAAGCTAGCATTTTTTTAGTTCTTTCTTGAATGAATTAATAATAATTATCTTATGGGAATTACGGAATTAATTAAATGTTATTGTATATCAATGGGGCATATTACACTTTTTCTAAAAAATGCTGTTTTGGCGGGGAGTGATTGCACCCTAAGTCTCTTTCTACCAGGTTATTTTTAATCATAAGAGGAAACAAATGAGGATTGGTTTTTACAAATAGTGATATTTCCAATAAGAAAGAAGAAATAAAGAAAGAAAAGAACGTTTAGTTACGGTAAACATGACGCAGTGATCGAACACAAACACCAAAGAGAACAAATCGTGGGAAAATATGCGTCACATCCACGCAAAACGGCCATCGCTCAGCTTAATGCTACGACCCTATGCGAGACAGAGCCCCAGCGCTGGTTTTCAGCGACAGCCGGCGTTGAATGACGTTCAACTTTACTTATAACCAATAAGTAAAGTGGCGGAAGTGTTAGAATTCTGTGCTGGATAAACATTGGTTTGCAACTCTCAGTAGGTAGTTTGCAACCCAAACATAGCCCGTATATACAACGCTTTTGTGCTTTGAACGCAGTGTCCTTTTGATTGCCCCAAAAAATTATAGCAAATCTTAATACTGATTCAGCAAGCTCGTAGTATGCTGTAAGTAAAGTATCTGTGTTGATAGTCGGTGCCAACTTATGAAGAGCATATGACGAAGTACATTTTTTTTTTACAAAGTTCATTAATGTGAGTTTTCCAATTTAATTGTTTGTCAATGAGCAATCCCAAAAATCGGGCTGTTACAGCTTCTTGTATTATATTATCTTTAAATACTAAATTATTTTTTATGGATTACGCAAGTTTTCTCGTTGTCTAAAATGCATTATGTTTGTCTTACTAATATTAATTATTATCATTAAGCCAGGTAATTATAGAATTCAATTATTATAGTAGCTAATCAAATATTTTGGTGCTATGGTTATAGTACTGTCGTCAGCAAACAATGACATGGGTTCCTTAGTTGCCTTTGATAGATCCGCGTGCAAGTATGCGAGTGTGGGTTGTTCCTAATTCTTTTGCAGCATCTCTGCTTGAAGAATTAGGAATAACCCACACTCGAGTACTTAAAGTGCTGAAAAAGAATAAGTATAAATGTTATCGTGAAGGTCGGTTGGTGCAAAAATTGCATCCTGGGGATTGTGAGTGTCGATTTCAATTTTGTCAAAACATGCTGAGAGAAATTGACCGTAACCCAATTTTTTTGAGTAACATTGCATGGTCTGACGAAATCAACTTCAGCAATAACGGCATGTACAATCGCTACAATAACCACTATTGCTCTCGAGTGAATCCTGTTTGTATTCATGAAACTAACAGTCGAGTAGGATTTTCTTTCAACGTTTGGTGCGGAATTATGCGAAATAATGTAGTGTTAGTCCACGTGTATGAAGGTCATTTAAACACTGTAAAGTATGTTGAAATACTGGATCTCTTAAGCAATGCGTTAAATGATTTTTCCGAGGAAGAGCAAAACCAAATAATTTTAAAGCAAGATGGTGCTCCAGCCCATAACAGCAGAACCACTACTGCCTACATTAATAACCATTTTAATATCTGTACCATATTTGCGTAATACACAATCAATCGGAATCTGAATCGTTTTGAAACAGATTGCTAATCCATTGCTTTATAAGGTCGATAAAAACGTGCTTAGCAATGTAAATAACGCAACGAATGGTGTTGAACTGTCAAAATCAAACAGATTAGTCGTAATCGTTTACTTGTAGGTAGAAATATGCGAATAAATATGTCAGTATGTCAAAAATCAGTTTTTCGTAGGTTTTTGTTTTGACAATGAGGATAAAAACTGCCACTTGCTCACTTTAGATGTCGCTGCGCGCCACCGTCCGAGAATTTGACAGCTAGCAGTCACTATCCATTTTTTTTTGTAAACAAGCGACTTCTTTGTCGCTTTAGTTAATATTCCCCGTAGCGCAGCTGTTGACTGCAAACGGGTACTGCTAAAGATGATGAAGATGAAGAGCTTAGAAGAAGAAAGACGAATATTGTGGGAGAAAGCTCTCCGAATAAAAATTGGAAACCCGGTATTTCGTCGAAACTAAATTATTTTAAACCTTATGACTTTTATGGCATTATTAAATTTGTATACAGGTGTTGCTCCCAAGATAACTTAGTCCGTTTTTACTACCTTCAGGAACTTGTGATATTACGTAAACTATAGTAAAGGTGTGTGTGTGTTTATATTTATTTTCATATTAGATCAGTTCTAGAATTAACATCTCTGAAGTTTTTCAGTCAGGAAGATCGTCCTCGAGTTGGTTTTCAATTGCGATCTGCAACCTAGTTGCGTAACACACTTGCAATTACGGTTTGAGAAGTTTTGAAGGATGTTGCTAATCCATAACTTCTTATGTTTATAATATTCGTCTGTTCAACAACGTAAATAACGCAATGAACGTGGATGAACTGTCAAAATGAAACCCATTGCGATCAATAACCATTTTATGAGTGTTACTCAATTACCCCGCAGGTATTCCTATCGTACGCCTCCAGTCTTTTCAATTATAAAACGTTTATAATTTATTGTCTTTTTCTCTAAAACTGCTTTTTTACCAGTAGTTGACGCTTCCCATTTCCTTAGCTCGTATTTTAATAGTGCTACACTTCAAGTCTCATACATATTTATCTAGTTTTCATTTAGTTTGTGATCGACACAAAAGTAAAGAATGGCTACTTAAAGACTTTGAACTATGCTGGCACTTATGACGAGCTGTCAGTTTTTAACCCCAATAATTTAATCTTAATACCACAGTAAAAGGCAGGATGAAAAAAGGATATTAGTCCATTGGAAAAAAAAAATACTTCAGTTTCAGTCATTGTTGAATAAATTAGGTATAGTAATAATCTACTTCTCCAAATATATCCATTTTTCATAGTAATACTCGTACACTTGTACTTCAATTCCACAACAATAATAAACTCGTAAATGCAGATAAACTTGAAAATAACAAAAAATTACATGACAATCTATGCTAGCTCAAGCGCGGTCTCGACCACACTTGGGTGATTACAGATCCAATCACTGCTTCGGTTCGATTCACGAATTGAGTGACGATCTACAATAAAGCTAAGCCAGCTGAACTATGATCCATGAATCTATACTTAACGCGCGTTTTAAAATTAAAACTCGACCCAAAACTAGTTTGGAACCACATTTTGGAACAGAGATCAATACTAGAGTTTCCTTCTTTAATACGGTCCTTGCAGTAGCAATGGCTTTCATTTTGACTGTTCATCATTCGAAGTAAGGCGTAAGTACTACTTGCTTATCACTGCCTGCCGTATTATGTGGGGTGAGTCCGATTGCCAGGAACTGGTGGCGCAGTTGGTAAGGCTTTTTGTCCCTGTTGTGTCCAAACAACAACTCAGGCCACGAAGTCACAGTACCCTCAGCACGCACAGTATCACGAGCTCACTCGCCCCTCGTTTGGGCTCTCTCAATGCTCTTCTAACATCAACACCGGACTGTGACCTGTTTGCCGGGAGATGGAAAGATTTGTGTCGTGAATGTTTAAGACATTTCACCTAACCTACGTAAGTAGGTATGTGTGTCACATTTTAGTTTGTATTGCTCTGTATAACGCTTTGGGATTTTATTCTGTACTGTTGTGCATTTAAACTTAAATAAATTAATAAATCAACATTCATTGCGTTATTTACGTTGTCTAAAACAGATTGTGATTGAAACTGTGTAATACATTGAGCGCTGAAGATAGTATAACTGCAAGAAGTTAAATTACCTACAGAGGGACTAATAAACAAGCCAGGCTGAAAAACAAAAACAAAAAATAATACTAAGCCATATTTCTGAAGAAAAAAAAGACTAAGTAGTATGTAGTAGTATTTCGTAATTATTTTATTACTATGTAGTTGTCAGGATCCATTAAATGAAATAGATGGTTAATTTTGAAGCCTTGCCAAGAGGTTGCAATGTTATCTTTTAGGAATTTTCTGTTTGTTAGAAACGATGGATGGACCGTGCGGAAGATGATATGGCTAGGAAGGGGGTCACTACTGAGATGACGACTCAAAGACAAGTATAGGAAAAGAAGACAACGCTGTGCCGACCCCAAATACCTGACTTAAACGAGCTATATTGGGGTAAAGGCAGATATAATGACGATGATATAGAAGTAGGTCCTAATGGGAGGGCACTATTTGGGAGGTTTTTTCATGCCTTATTTACCCGACCTTTCACCGAAAAATTGCTTTTGTGTGCAGCCGAACCATGCGCTAACGTGTGGGGCTGACGGAATATAGTTAATTGTTACGTGTTTGGTATAGGACAGGGCTGGGCCGTAGCTTTTCGTTGGGAGGAATAGTTCGCATGATTGGAATTTAAAAGCCAGGCCGAAAAAATGCGATGACATAAATATTTCTGTAGAAAAAAAAAAGTTACAACTTTTGGCATTTTGTTTTTTTTTCGTTAATGGCCAGGATCCTTCAAAATATAAAGGTCTTTAAATTCTGAATATAAATGATGGGTGCGGGTTGAGAATTTGAGGTTGAAATTGGACCGTGCGTTCGTCGCCGGCCGCCGCGCCTCCACGCCATGCGCCACCGGCTCAGTGCCGTCGCTACCGAGAAACTCGGTTTAAACTTAGGACGCTCTCGGTTTAAACTTAGGACTTCGTTTCTTACGACGACTGGCCCTTACCTTTTACAGTCTTTCTACCCTTTTTCGAATCAGTTTTCGCTATTACATGACATGGTTAATTTCGTCGACATTGAACTTTAGGTATATAGCTTCCTAATGATTTTATCTCTTGGATATTTTCTGGACTACAGCACCTACCCTATATCTTTAAAAAAATACCTGTCGACCCTTGACAAAAATTACAAAGGTATACCTACTTACTAATTAGCATCTTAGTTTGAAAACGTCTAGTAAACCGCAGGCAAGCAGGTCATTATTTAATTCGTAATTATTTAAACAAGGCGCGTCGGCATTTTGCAGCTAGGCACTTTGGTCATTCGGCAAAGAATGGTCAAAGAAATAATCGAGTTTTACACACGCATCGTAAACCTAAGTAAACCAGGATAAGGCATATTTCTATTTGTCTTGGATGCTGCTAGGGTTACAGGTAAAATAATTTGCATAATACCTCCCACGGTGATTTTTTGCTTTAATAAAATTATGTTTAGCTGGCAAGGTACCTAATGGGAATATGGCTCTTGGTTTCTGCTAAATGTATTTAACATTTGAGTACGTACTTACGGTAACGTATACCTTGCAATTGCATGTTCTGATTGTTTAAGCTGAGTAGAGACCGCAGTGCCTGAAAAGCGGATATCTATTAACAATTGCTGGGAATCATAGTTGGGGTAAAACGAAAGTGTATGCGATAAGGGTACCTAATTAATATTTAAGAGATAAAAAAGTTATCATGTTCCAGTAAAGGTACCTAGAACTTAGGTACTTTAGAAACCATCTGTTACAGATTTTTGACATTGTAGGCTTGGTAGCGGGTCGTACAACAATGGTATTTTTATATTTCATAAAAATTAAAATTATCCGTTTATACGTATTACGAAAAAGTCTACTTATTTTCCAACTAAAGATTCTCAAACAGACGATTGAGGTTAAACATAATGAACTGCTCTACATATAGTTAAAAAAAACATCATCATCATCATCATTTCAGCCGAAAGACGTCCACTGCTGGACATAGGCCTCCCCTAAGCAGAGTACACATACAGCAGAATACACAGTCTACACTCCAGAACCTTTCGGCCCCATCGGCCGTCTGTGAGCAATGTGGCCTGCCCACTGCTACTTAAATTTTGGCAATTCTTCGGGCTATGTCGATCACCTTGGTTCTCCTGTGAATCTCTTCATTTCTGATTTGATCATATGGAGAAGCTCCAAGCATAGCTTTTCCATTGCTTTTTGGGTGACTTTCAGGCTTCTAATAAGGCCCATTGTGATCGACCACGTTTCAGTGCCATATCATCACTGGCAACACGCACTTTCATAGACTTTCTTCTTGCGACACTGCGGTATGTGGGACGAGAAGATATCGTGTAGCTTCCCGAACAGTGCCCAACAAATTCGGATTCGACGATTAACCTCTTTCTCGGAGTTGGACCTACCTAGATGGACAGTTTGTCATAGGTAAACGTACTCGTCCACAACTTCGTGTATCGCGTCTCCGATCTTCATGATAGTTTTGTTCATGTTCATTTTAAGACCGAGTGGGTCTCATTTCGGAAGCTCAACTGAGGTCATCGAGCATTGTACGGAGGTCCTCCATAGTCTCAGCCTTAACAGTCGCCATTGATGTTGATGCCAACCCGTTTCCAGTCCAGAACCTTGAAGACATCCTCCAGTGCAGCGATGAACAGTTTCAGAGAGAAAACGTCTCCCTGTCTCACACCTCGCTGCAGAGTCGGACTGATATAGTGGCGTTTTCGTACAGACACTTCATCACTTCGATGTACCGTACTGTATGATAGTCGATCTGGAACCGTTAAAGAGACTGCATTACAGCCCATGTATCGAACGAATCGAACGCTTTCTTGTACTACACAAACGCTAAGCAGAGAGTCAGGTTTTCCACATCGGTCTTCTGTATTACCTGCCGCAGCGTATGTATGTGGTCTACGGTGCTAAAAACCATACCAACTTATAAATTTTACAATTACCCGATAACTTTTACGTTCCCTCACGTCAGTACTATTGAGTTAGTTAAAATAAACCAAGTTTGAAATTAACATTCAAATAGAAACGTAGGTCCAGCGTCCGACGCGTCGCTCATAAAACATGTTGACAGAGAGACGAATAGTTGGCGTAGCGTTATTGATCCTTCCAATAATTATCGAACACGTTTCATGTCACCATCAACAAACACTAAAGTAGACGAGTATGGCGGATACTTGCCGCGATGGCGACGATGTTTGTAAGTTTACGCACGGAATCGTAAAGTAGAGGCAGGCAGTAGGTAGAGCTAACAGAAAATCTGAGACAGTGAGAGCGACGTGTTTGGTTCAATAAACTTAGCGAATAGTGTTTTCTTAGGAGGGCCTGTATGTTTTTCAATTGACTCGATAATAAGTTACCACAAAGCTAATAACTAACTAAATAAGCACATAAGGTGGTAGGTACTTAACGTACATAACGATAACGTTTTGTGGACATTTCAAATTCTGACTTATGAAGATGAGACTGAATTAAAACTTTCTAAAGTTCGACTATCTTTAGTTTCATGTATAGTTAAAATGTCCTTACTAAAAGCGTTACATACTCATCGTCCCCGAAAAAAAACATGTGGTGGTCTTGAAGGCATTTTCTACTGAACCCTAAGTATTGACTGTATGTATCTATGTATTGTATGTAGACACATCTGGGAAGTTGAGAATACAAAATGGAGGTATGTAAATGTTGATTTTCTATCATGACAGTCCGAAACTGCTATCTTTAGCGTTTTGTTAACGCTTTAAATGACATTAAAACATTAGGTGTTTCTAGAGTTAAACAAGCAAATGTAAAAAATATTTTATATGTTTTTAGATCATGTTATTCGTATTTATATAACCGAAGATACTTACATACGTATTTACCATAACGGAAAGCGATTTTTGCTTTGGTTAATATTCCCGACTTCTCCCTGCTTCCTCTAAATTGATCTGAATAGTAAAAACCTACTAAAAATTAGTGAGAACTAATGACAATGGACATGTTAATTATAGATATTCCTACCTAATTGTGTTCAGTCCGCGTATTTAAACAAATATTATTGTATCTTATGAAACAAAGAGGAAAAGTATATCTTAGTGAAATATGAAACTTCTTTATTTCTAGGCCTCCTACGGTCTATGTAGTAGACCACTACCAAATACTTTTTCTAAGCGTGTGTAAGTATTAACACAATGTTCAATGTTCATTGTCTTTACCTGCAGCTTTACATAAACTAAGTAGGTAGATATAACAACTAAACTATTTCCAATTAAAGACAGTCACTTAATTTACTCAAACCAATTAAAATAAAGCAACTTAATCCGGTTAATTAATTTTAAAACCGATAACGACACATGTTGTTCAACAACAAAATAATAAAGTAGCTCGCACGGTCACAGCTACGCTTGTCGAAAAGGTGTCTAATTGGTCTTATACGTATTTGCTGGCAATTAAACACGACCGCCAACGTAATCTTGTGAACCATAAACGACACGGCCATTCAACAATCCACAGAAGACAACTCGGCCTCACTTGGCACGAGATGACGAGACTAAATACTATTTACGCTAAGGTGTTAATTTCAGGAGGTTAGAGTAGCGTGAATTTTATTTATATGAAAAGTTAATTCATGCCCTGCTAGCACGTAGTGTTTAAACGGCGGAGTTAGCGTGGGGCTCCGAATAAACACTGCGCCTGAGTTTACGTGCAGCCGCAGTGTGCGCGTGCGATGCTCATACTACTTTTACAGATCTCATCGCATATCCTTCGGTAATCGTGTTTGTTTACTATTTATAATACCTTAAAAGGTTGGCTTTTGTAGTACAGTAAAATATCCGCGTAGTAATATTTCAATAACATAACATCACGCCTGTAATCCCAGAAGGGTTAGGCAGAGGTGTACCTGTAGTATACAAGCGAGCCTATTGCCATCAAACGGGCACAAATCCAGACTGCGGGCTGCTACTGAGAAACTAGAAAAACCTAATAACACTTTGCCCGACCTGGGAATCGAAACCAGGACCTCATGCTCAGCAGTAGCTCTTGCGACCATTATACCAACGAGGCAGTCAATGTATCAATGTACAAAATATTTACCAACAGACAATCACAATAGGAAGAAAATCTTGAATAGTTAGACATATACCAGATTCATCAATAATCAAAAAGAAGTTGTAATTCACCATCAATATCCTTTAAATTGAAAAAAGTCAACTGCTACGCTCAGCTACGCTTCTAACTGCTTCGTAGAATCGTAGCGCTAGCTACGAAAACTGTCAAAAACTTTGTAAGTAGTTGTAAGTAACTTTTATTCAAGCCACTGAAGTCACTCATTTTAGCCAATTCAAGGTAACTAGTAACTACTGTTAACCACAGTAAGTTTTAGCATATGGATTTAGAGATACCTATTAATCATTCCATTCCTTATAAAAAAAGGACAACATTCTTACCATGTGTAGAAAGTTATTTAAAACCTTACCTAACTACCACTAATGTTTCGAAATTGTCATCTTTGTATCGCTGTGTAAACAAACGGACCAGAGAATTTCGGTTCAGTAGTTTCTAAGAAGGGACATTGTTAATAAAACTAACCAGCCACGGCCAGTTTTTGAGACAAGTTTTTCTTAGCAACTAATGCTTCTTAAGAAAAACTTGTCTCAATCATAATCTAAGAAAGAGAGCATCGTGGTAGAGATACATAAAGGTACCTATGTAAAAAGTTTCATACCGGTATAATAAGTTACCTACTACCCCTACGGTATAATAAATATTTTCATGGTCTTTTGCACTTTCTTTATAAGAAAGTGCAAAAGACCATGAAAATATTTCTGAGTCTGCATTGACCACCTACTAATCAAATTGTATTTAAACAAGAAAGAATCAAGTTGCTTCTAGAAATACAATAAACAAGCTTGGATGTCGTTTTATTCCATTTATGTATACTTCCTACATACCTACTTACATACCTGTATATGTTTTAAAACTAGAGAGTTTATTAGGAATATTCGTGTTTCCAACTAACCTAGATCACAGGCATGAGCAGCAACCTCTGAGAAGAGCAATGAGTGTACCTACATATCTATCGGCTATAACACTTATAACGGTCACTGAGATGTTTAAAAATGAAACATTTCTGTGGAGAGCATTGAGCTGGCTCGTTGTTTGAAGTTTCCTTTTCCAATTAGCACTTGGTCGGCCGGCAGACCGTAACTGGGTGAGGCGAGCCCGATGCATTGGAATGCTGACTAGGTGCCTACAGCAGTTCCTCGCGGGAGGTACATTTATCTTCTTACCTACATATCATGACGTGCAACTATCGTGTAGCTTGTGAAAGCTGTTTTAGATTTCATCAATTGGTATTTTAGGGTTATGAAATGTCTGACTGTTCGATTCGCTGAATAAAGCATTCATGTGATTTCATACTATTTTAAACATATAGAATCTTCTGTGAAACGGAATAAAAGCCTTACAGTAAATCATTAAGTTAAATGAAAGCATAAATTAAACTATGTCTAATTCATATATTACGATTGCGACCGAGAAGGCGAAAGTTTTCAAAAGGAGGTAATCCACTTTTCTAATGATTAAGTCAGAAAACGCGAAAATCACAGATCTGCATGTAGGTTGGTAGATACTTATGTGTGGGTACGTTTACAGTTTGACAGCAACACAAGACCAAAAGGTAAATTGAAATGACTTTTCAAATCTCCTATTTTCAATTACAACGATGACTAATGGTAAAACCCATTAGTCATCGTTGTAATTGAAAATAGGAGATTTCCTTGCCTTTTTGCTTGGTATAGCTTTTATTATACTTAACCAGTTTTTACGGAAATTATTTTATTATTACATTATCGAACTATGGAGTTCTATTGTTTGATTTGGCGACTTTAGAGTTTTCGAATGATAGCAAAATCATGTATTCTGTTTTATATTTATTGGGTAGTGATTTAATACATCAATATAGTCTTCATTTTATTAGATAGAATCATACAACAGAAATAGTTTTTTTTTTGTAATTCATCTTTCAGCTCGAGTGGGGAATATCTCTTACACAACATTCATACATTGTGCGAGCGAGTAAGGACTTTAAAATTCTTTGTAAAGAATTAGTTTTTGTGGTAAATGGGTCCAATGCGAACTATTTGACCCATTTACCACAAAAACTAATTCTGCACACATTCGGCTGAACGCTGTCTTTTTTAAAAGTGCATAGTTCTATTTGCACATTTTATATTCATACATTTTCTATTCCTTTTTAACGTGCATGTTAGTGATCCTAAGATTTCTATTACCTACTTATACTGTTTCTACCAGTGAGAACCTGTAATTGGCTGTATGTATCATACACCTTTGTTATACTTTTGTAACAGCTTTTGGTTCTCCTATAAATAAATAAATATAATTACACAATAAGACTGATAGGAATAACACGTACAAGTGATGCGCAGACCAGTGAGAAATAAGTATAAGCACAATAGAGACGCATAACAAGTACTATTCATACCCCAAGTTTCTGAAGCTTGATCCTGCTTCTTACAAGAAAATCGGCTGTTAGAATCTGTTCCCATGTGTTACTAGCTGTTGTTACTGGTTATCCAAAAGAACAAAATCAAAAGTACTCTTATTTCAAACTAGGCTGAGAATCAGCACTTTTTAAGTCTAAATTCCATAAGGCAGTCCTCTAGAACGCCTGCATTTCACTGTGGCGCAACAAACTCCCAATCAGTGCAGCTGTTCATTTAGAAAAACGATAACTAACAGAAACTTAGGCTAACTGAATATAATTTGTATAAGTGCGTATATGGCTTCCGCAGTCTTAGTTTCGGCTGAGCTGGCTCAGAGCTCAAGATACAAAGCTTGTTTGAAATTGAGAAACCATCAAACATCACGTGTATGATGGCTAGCCTAAGTTTTTCCGTAGTAACATATTATTATGTAAGCCAGATGTCAACTCTGTGACTACTTGCTTGAAGATTTAGTTTAAACGGTTTAGAAGCCGTCTTTGCTTGGAATAGTCCCATTACCTACCTATGTTAACCTACTTTACTACTTTCAAGCTTGTCTCACAATAGATGACTTGGTTATCGGTATCCTTTTTATAAAAATGCAAGAGGATAGCAGTGGGCACCTCATCAGTAAGCGGAAATGAGTTGAAGAAACCACTTAGCACAAATCTAATGATAATGCAATCAACATGTTACGTAATTAATTATTTGAACATTTATTTGTTTATTGTCTCCACGGTGTCTACATATGTTTAATAGTAACATATTAGTACTAATAAGTAATGCTGTCATTGAGCTGTTAGTCCACTTGGATGAAGTTATTTCTAACATCCGGATTTTGTCAACGGTAAGTTATCTATGTTGTTTCGCTGTAGCGAAATGGGAAACGATCTTTTGTCATATCCTATCTATCGGCAAAGGCCTTTTTTTCATACATCAGCCGATATGTTCGGTGAACGAATGAATTAAACCTTTTATGCTCATTCCACCATCTCCATCTGGGTTTTCACAATTTTTCCCACAACTTATTTGATTTGTTGCAAATTTGGCCACCCTGTTTCCACTTACTTAGGGGAGATTGGCGTTTGGATGATTGGAGGTTAACTATTTGTCTTTTGGAGAACCCGACAGTGTCCCTTTTCCGGTTTGAAAATCACATTTTATATCTTCGTTAAAATTGAATTTGAACCCTTGCTGATCTCCATTCGCATTTCCTGTATCAATAACAGTACCTACTTACAGAAAAGAATAGAGAGATGAAGACTTTATTATGACGAGATTACTTATTTATTGACTTGGAATAGATATGTCTTTTATTGCTTCTGGTTTGAAAAAGAGTTGATTCTCAGACATAAAAGGATTGTTTAAGTTTTTATCTTATTGCATTGTGGGAAAACGAAAGCAGTAGTAGCTCAGTGGTATTGGTCTCGACTTCGAACCCACGACTCGACTCGACCCGACTCATAAGTTGGGTCGAGTCGAGTCGTGGGATCGAACCCAAGCAGGCGCTTTGCTTTGTGTAATTTATTTCATCACCACTGCTCTCAAAACGGTGAAGGAAGACATCGTGAGGAAATCTACATGTCCTAGAACTAAAAATACGTGCACCAAACCCGCACTGTGCATGCGTGGTATATTACGACCCACACCCGCATGTGTCCCAGCTGTGGGAAGATAATAAGCTGACTAAACTGTGGGAAGAGTTTTAGCATAATATTTAACTACGAAAAATAAGTATCTGGTTTTTTTTGTATGTTTTTGTTTCTTTGCTTAAATCTAACATTCTTTCTTTCTATGTATTTGTGAGATATCAAGAAATGTTAAATTAATTCCAACAATTATTAAATGTAAAAAACAAGGTATTTCATCAAATGTAATTGGAGGTAAAATTTATGGAAGTACAAGTGTTATCTAAGTGACCGCCTCAATGTTGCGCAGGATTGCCTCGCTGGCGCGCTCACCTCGCCGCCAATCGCTTTGTTTGTCAATACGCCAGGGGCGGGGCTTCGCGCAGTTAGCCTGTTGGCGTCATCCTAACCAACTCGAGGTGATATAAAACTCTATTGTTATATACGTAAAGTGTTTTCTTGCCTGTCATCTTACAGCAGAAGATAAAAACATTTTACAGAAAAAGATGCTCTAAAGAAAGGCTTTATGAGTTGTTATTGCGTGCTACGTCTAAATTGTAGTGGGTAAGTTGTGCTGTATACGCGCTAATGAAGTGTAGTGCGGTCGAGTTTGCGGTAGTTGCTCATGCAGTTGGCACGCTACCACTGATTTGTGATTTGTGACAAATAAAGGAACACATTTTCATTCCTGAAAAATCTGTTTCATAGGCTGTCGTAGCTACTAAATTATTTAGTGTCGAAAAATAGAGCTCTGATTACAATGTATTTTGTATAAGTTAATGTGAAAAAACGTGGACTGTGAACTGGAGTGGTATAAAGGATTCTTTATTGTTTTAAATGTGTTTTATGAACCGTCGAAATTGAGGAAAAAGTAACAGGTGACAACAGGTAAGAGACAATATAGTTATAAATTAAAGTTACAAGATAATGTGTAAAAGATGGAAGGAAGGCGTTTGATTGATGATTCGCATGATCATATTTTGCTGTAGAAGAAAAATCTGGGTTTTCAAAACCGTGATTTGTCTGTCTACCTTTATCGGTTGAATCTTTAGGATCAATGTAACCTTATTATTTGTTGTTGGTGGGTTATTTGTACCTAAGTTTTACGTCAATGTGATTGTAAGACGTGGAATCTAATAAGTAACACCGTCACACCAGTTATTAATCGAAGATCATCGCGCAGACCGCCTGATTTGATTAGTCCTACTGAATGTGGAAAACCTATTCGTTTAGAAGAGAGCGGAACTATCAACGGGTGAACGTTAGCCGTATGATACAATTTTAAGACAGCTTACGGTAGCTAGATTATCATATGGTACCGCAGGCAGACGAACATAAAGAAAAAGGAAGTTTTGACTTCATGATCCACCTTCCTTATCCACTACCCATTGATCTTACGCATGGGTACCTCCGCCATATGTAATTCTTCATCTAATCTAACCAGCATTTGTTAAGAACATTACTTCTTTAGGTTTTATACATACTACACCGACGATTTCCCCGTGCCCTTAAAGTTGGAACACAGCACAAGCTCCTGCACAAAGAGCTGCGCCACCATTGTGATCGAGCTCGTCCAGGGTAGTATCTACCTATGCGGCTACCACCATTCGTATTTCTGCCGCCAAGTAGCGCAGCTGTGTTCCGATTTTCAGGGTGCGATGCATAAAACGTTTCCACTTTGTCATTGGGATGGCAACGCATCTATGATGTTCCTGAAGATTGTAGGCGGTGTAGGAGATGCACTGGCAGGTTGGATACCTGATTGATTGCCACCAAATATAATTAAAAAGCGCTTAAAATCTTGAGGTTCTTCAGCTACTACTGGAACAAGGGACTTAAATTATACCGTCTTAAAATACTTACAAGAAAAGCCAAAACCTTGCTTGGGAAGTGACGAAGAGCCAATATGAGGTGATGCTGCTGAGTGTCACAAGCATAGATCAAAATCTAGATGGTTAGCAAAACTTGGTACCATTTAGCTATACTTGTTCGTTCAGTTCTCGAAGAACTCATTAAATCGACGGTCTTGGTAATGTAACATTGTTAAACCAGTCTGTCTGTTTGTCCGTAAAATAAGCAACGACTTTATCGATTATGTCATGATGGCCCAGTGGTAAAGATCTCGCGTTTCATGCACGAAGTTGTGGTTTCAACTACGGGCAAGTGCCAATGTGACTTTTTCAATTCATATGTACTTTCTATTATAAGTTTGTCCTAGATATCACATCGTTGATAGAAACATCGTGAGGAAACCTGGACTTATGATATAAGTCTAAAATCGCTAATCCGCCTTGAGCGTGGTGATCAATACTCGTGCCTTCTCTGTATAAGAAGTCGAGACCTTTGCCCTGCAGTGGGACAGTTACAGGCTAATATTATGTACTCTAGTCATATAGACATTGGTAACATTGTTATCTTTAATTTGTATTTAGTGTAAATAATCAAATTCGGAAGCTGATAACCACAATCTTAGTCCATCTTTGACAAACAATTTACCATCGATTCGAAGCACAAGAAGTAACTCTAGAGTATTACAATGTTTTGACTTTAGAATATCGGTTTGGCTTCGTACTTGTGTATGTATATTGACTCCATACATGGTTTTTGCTCAGTGGAAAATTCTTATGGACAGGCGAAGAATTAAAACCGATTGTGACACTGAAAATCAGATAAGCTACAACATTGTTGGGTAAACGTTTGGACAGATTCATTTGTTATTATTGAAGCTGGATGTAATGTGTTTTAGAAAAGTTGCTAAATAACTAAGTACGTAGTAGTAATAACGTTATTCAAACAATAATTGTTGCCACTTTTGCCAACAATTAGTATTTTTTGTCCGAAATAGGTACATTTTGTAACTGCCATGCTCTTTAGGAAATATTTTCAGAGCTAAATTACCAACAGAAGAATGTGTTCCTTACTTCTATTAGTGAGTGATTGCTTTAGATGAACTGAACAAGGTTTGTTTATACTTTTGGAACAGGCTATACTTGAACTAGCTCTTCGACTTTTGGACTGAGAATTGTGTCACTGTAATGAAGAAGCTAGTTGAAAACCGAAGAAGAAGAACTGTAGTTTCATAACAATGAACATGCTGCCGTAGCAATGTCCGTCAAACCAAGCGGCTGCTATCCTAAATTAGATGGCTAAGCCTTGTTATGGGCTAGCAGCCATTTGGATTGCTGCATTGGGTCGTTCCTCAAATACTAATGATGATTATCAGTAAATGAGCAGCTGGGTGAAAACTTTCTGAGAAAACGAGTACATATATTGGAACTTTGGAATGTTTACTTTCGAAATGCAGCTGTTACAAGAAACCTTTAATTTCCCTTCTGTTATTGAACTGCCCATTAGTCTAGTGGCCGCAAGCACTATTGCAGAGTATGGGGTTCATGGATCGGGCAAAGTGTTCATTGGTTTATCGATCTGGAATTTCTCAGTAGCAGCCCGGAGTCTGGATTTGTGCTGTTTGATGGCAATACGCTCGCCCCCTATTGATAAATGATAAATGATAAATGATTTTATTTCTGTAAATAGGTTTGTACAAACACTTTTACACGTCAATCATATTTTAAAAACTAGGTGAGATCGGCATTTCCTATCTGACTACTCTGAGAAGAAACGCCGAAACAAACTCAGAGGTCACAGTCTCTTTTAAAGTCCAGACATAATCTTGGTCAGGTCATGTGAAGACCATGTGGATTGATATCTGAAATGGTCTTTCGAGGAAAGAACCACACAGAATGTGTGGACCTGTCCAGTCAGTGCACGCATTTGTCAGTTGTCATGCAGCTCAACACAGAACTAAAGGAGCTAAACGATTCGACGAACATTACCAAAGAAAGGACATTTGGGTAGGCCGCATAAATTACTCAAACTGCCAGACCATGATTAAAACTAATAATTAAAAAAAAAATGCATTAAAAATACAACAAATCCACAATGTCTTCACATTCACAATAATTAAAATAGTATAATCCTTTACAAAGTAAATGTCATTGCATATATAAAGTGCATCAATGTCAAAGTGTAAATAAAATATGAAAATAATCTTGGTCGTATCATATGAGGACTATGTAGACTGGTGTCTGAAATGGTCTTTTGAGGAAAGAACCACACGGATTTGAGTGGACCTGTCCAGTCAGTGCACGCATTTGTCAATCATCGTGCAGCTCAACTCAGAACTAAGGAGCTCAACGATCCGACGAACAATACAAAAGAAAGGACATTTGGGGAGGCCGCGTAAAGTACTCAAACAGCCAGACCATCATCATTAAAAGAAGAAAAAAAAAATGCAATAACCTACATAGTCCCCACATTCACAAAAATTAAAACAATATTATACTTTATACAGTAAATATATACATGTCATTGTTTAGATAATAAGGTACGTATATAGAAAAAAAAAAAGATTAAAAGAAAAAAAAAAGTAAAAATATCAAATTACACATCAATTATTTCTGTGTAAACTTATTGGAGCAGCTCAATCCCAAGCCTTCTTGTCCTCAATATAGTCTTTGACAGTATAATAGGCTTTCTGGCATAATTTCCGCTTTATAAAAGTTTTAAATTTATTAAGGCTTAGTTCTTGAATGTGGCTAGGAAGTTTATTATAAAAACGTATACATTGACATTTAAACGAGCCACCTATTTTCTTGAGCCTGGTAGTGGGAACAACAAATTTGTGTTTATTACATGGGCCTGAAACATAACCAGCGAAATGTGGGTGAACTGAAGGGGGATGTCCACTTCCTGACCCTTCGGGAATACAGACGTAAACATCACGTTATTATAACAAGTACAATTACTGACTTAAAAAGGGAGATTCTTACATTGCATGTCATGCGTATAATAAATAGCTGAAATGCAATCTAGACATTCTACTTAAGTTGGGAAAAAAATAACTTTAAACTTGTATCTGTAACAAAGTATTCGTAAACACGTTAAGATTCCTGTTTACTCTTTAACATTGAGGATAAAGACATAAAATACTATTATATGCTGTTAACTGTAAATACTGTAATGGTCCGTTAACCTGATGATGACACATATACTCGTGTTTCTAGAGGCCGTAAGTGTCTCCACTCGAAGGGTGCTTGGCGGCTAGGTTTCATGGTTGCTTAAATTGCTTTGTATGTAATTTCGTTATTTTACGAATTAGTGAGTACCAAAATAAAAATACATATTTACACTATAGTAGTTTCTGGTTTAATTTATTCGTTTAGTCATATTTATTTATGCAACCAGATTCGGATTACCTAGATCTATAGAAACTCCACATTAGCAAAGCACAAATTGATAAAGAGGGTGTTGTGACGTGTATAATAAAGTTTTGTAATAAGACGCATCAATTTATATTACGTCGGCAATTTCTTTCTCTCCTATTTTATGTCAGAGGTTCGCAACTTAATTACATCGCCGCCATCTCGCCGGTGCAGTACTCGTCTCCAGTTTAGGTTTAAGTTGCTGCTATAAAAGGTGCACTACGCGGCGTTAGGTAGCACCTGATGTCGGGATTTATATAGTGAAGACGCGTGCGGTATTGTAGCCGGATCGGCGCGGGCGCAGGCACAAAGGCGGCGGCTGACGGCGGCGGAGGTTCCGTCATCGAGCGCGAGGCCTATCGGCGCGTCCGGCTCGCCACAAAGCCCTACAATAAACTTTTACAACGCGCATAAAATCCTGACTTTTTAACCCGAGTTATTTGAATTAATATCAATTCGGAGTTCCTCAATGGGCTTTACTCGTCAAACTTTAAAGTTTTATGACAACCACAGAATTGAGGAATAAAATTTAATTGAAATGTAGCCCGAAAAAAGATTGATTGTGGTTATCAGCTCCCGAATTTGAATATTTACACTGAATACAAATAAAAGACAACAACATTAGTAATTGTCTATGAGTCGAGAGCAGTCGTTGCTTATTTTACAGACAAACAGACAGGGTTCACCTAACATTGTTACGTTAATCCTCGGTTTATAATTTCTAAATCACTCAGATGTCTTGTGTTAATTTTCTTAAGTTATATTTGGTTAAGTTAAGTTATGTTTGGCCATCATTTTGACTCAGAACAAGTTTTATACATAACTGTGTACTTATATATTTAAATTATATACTATTTCAGTTTATAAAAGAGACGCAAAATGATGGCCTTATACAAATATAACTTTAATGAAATGGCAAATATATTAAACTAAATAAATCAAAATGTTGTGAAACTAGCTTTTATTGGCAAATCAAACGTTGTGTTAACGTTGTTTAACGATGAAATACTTTTATTAAACATTTCTTTTTTCTATTTTCTTCCTACAAGCCACTTTGCCAGCGACTTCTTTTGTTTAGATTTCACACTTTTTAACAGAAGCTTTCACCATATTTGAGTGCAATCCCCAAAATCTTGAAACACGTCTTTCATATTTTTTTACCGAAACCCTACATAGGTTTTTTTCTTTTAATGATTTTTCATTAAAAAAATCCAGATTAGCATACAAACATCTAAATTATAAATTATAATATTATTATTATATTGTTATTATTATTTATTCTATCCTTTATACATTTAACCCTCGTATGGGTACATTTTTAAAAGTCCTGTGACATCTGCCTGAGTCATGTGACATCCGCTCATTACAATGTTTTTCAATGAGTTGTATTGCAATAAGTGGTTAGCTAGCGACCTCGACAATTGATCTTAAATTATTCTTGCCTGAGCAACCGGCAGCGAGTTCGTCATGCTCCCGTAGATGTCACTGCTTGCGGTAGCGTCGGGGATCGGGTTGCCTCCTTCCCTCAAATATGGCGAGGGGGGCAATGGCTGATCTTTGCGTTATGCTCGTGAACGGGTGCTGCTTGTGGTGACTGGTCGTCTTGCTGTCTATGGTTTTGATTTTGTTAAAGTAATTGTTCTGTTAACTTATTTTACTTCGATGGTCCTGGTTTGTCATTTGTGTTTACTTAAAAAATAATCCAATAATGCATATGTAAGTTGTCACGCCCCTTATGCCTGGAGGCTTTTATTTGTGTATTAAGTTATGTTGTTTTTTTCATTGATTTTTTTATTGGTTTCTGTTTTGGGTATATTGGCGTGGCTAGCTTAAATATGGCAGATAATTTAATATGTAATTTTTTTTTGTGTTTCGGTTTTTATTCTTTGATTACCTTATAATTATATAATTCAATGGTTTTCTAACTAAACAGACAGCTGTGCTGCTGGGGAGTTTGTTGCGCCACTTCTTCTTCCCAGCTAAAGCACTAGGAAGTAGTGAAGGGCGGGCGTTTTGGGGGACTGTCTTATGTAATTTTGACGTTCGAAAAGTGCTGACTTTCAGCCTAGTTTGAATAAATGACTTTTGATTTGATTTTGATTTTGATCTGTTTCGCCGTTTTTAACAGAAAGCCCAATTATCATTTTTTTTTTACTTTAACATTGACGAACTTTCAGCAACTTTAAGCGGTTGGTCGACTCGTCACGTGACCAGAGGGCTGGCTTATTTTTTTGCCAAATAATTAGCATCGCCATACAACGTGGCAATGCTGCCAGCCTTTTATGCACTTTTTCTGTTGGCAGCGATGTGGACGAATTTTTCGATGCCCTATGATTCTTTTCTTCCTTCTTTATATCCATGTTCATATTATTTATTATTTAAGGCTGCTAGCTTGTATATTATATAAATATAATAATAATAAATACTTTCAGTGATCTTTCATCCTCTCTTTAACGCGCTAAGGGGTAGAGTATCCAAAAATCCGTTATTTGTGAACGCCTACGTCACAAAAGGTAGTAACTCTCCTATTTCTTACTCCACACAGAGCCTACAACAAGCAGGCTCTGTTTAAAAAAATCTGTCATTACATTTCTCTTCACATAAAGAGAGAGGAAGATTTTGATGGCGGGGCAATAATGCAATAATAATTACATTAAAAAAAAGTAATGAATGATTTTCCAGTCTGGCTTACATACCGACGAGATGACACGATAATATTTATTATTTTACTCGTATGTTTCGAACCAAAATGTTAACAATAATGAAAATACCTAGAGAACATACATTAGACTGTGTACATATTAAATCATAAATATGGATACTATATAATGTGTGTACGTATTATGTATTTATGTACATAGATATGTGTCTGCGCAAGTCAGGTAGGTCCGTCTTCAAACTAATCGAATATTGTGTCAACAGTTGGTCAACAGTAGAAAAATATATTTTATTTGTAAGGTCGAATCTTATTGATCATGTGTTGCGGTTATTTGATTTTAGTCTATTGTTTGATTAACATATCAAGGCTGGTGGTATTAAGTATACTCGTACACGTAAAGTGATAATGAAAATTCAAGTTTGAAACACGGATGACGCAACACCATTAAAATACTTACTTGAGTTTTCGGCATCGTTCCATTTGCATAGCCTTCTGGCCTTCATTACACAGCCATTCTGCAAACTTTGAAATTGGAAAAGACAACACGAGATGTATTGTTTCAATGGTTTCAATATCGGTTTGGTCGGTCTTGCATTTGATAATTAGCACCTCCGCGGAGTTCGGGCGAGGTGCGCGGCTCGGCTCGCTGGACAATTGCGCCTCGACATCGCCCGCACACATAATACTTACATTTATCGCAGCGAATGCCATAAACGTCCAATCACTGAACCCTGGTTCCTTTCGAAACAGCCTCCAGAGCCACTCGTTGTTATCTTTGATATTTTATAGGATCTGTAAAACGTCGGCGCTGCGACGCGATTAAGCGACATTCCACGCGCCCGCGCAGCGCTCGCTGTCTGAGGCGCGAGGGATGATGCGACGCATGCAGATAAAAACGTTATTACACGTAATTAAAAGGCGATAACTATTCACATTGTCTGGCACGCTCCGAGCGCACAGTTTGTTGCCGGCTCTATGATGCTCGGAACTGAAACCGGGGCCGACATTCGCATCGCGCATCATATTATTTAACCTCGCCATTAAAAAGAAAATGTTCGCAGTACATCTATACGACTAAGTTTAATATTTATAACTCATGGAGTCGTAAAACGATGAATAATGACGCTGCAGTCGAGTGGGCTAACGCTGTAATTACTTCGCCTTTATACATACCCGTTGGTTGCTTTCTTGTTGTTTAATGCTTAAATGTTGGAGAATACGATCCGAACCCTCGGATCTATTCTCTGATGTGGACGTAAAACAAATTACCAGTTCTTTCTCCCTCACCGAGCTTTTATGATGATAAATGAATAATTTTCAATAAAGTTTTGCGTCTGTTTTAACTTCGGCAATAAGAAAAGGCTTATTTTAAGTACCTTGGTACCTAATCTACCTACCAAGTAAAGCAATAAATTAAAATGTTGTCTTCTTTAAACTGAATCTTGTTATCTCACTAAATTTATTTTTTGTGTCAGGTCATACAGGCTACATAATATCTCCAAATTAAAAAAAAGTAACTTAAATAAACTAGTGTTAATTGTTTGGTCATAACCTCATGAATACTAATTACGTCACGAGTACTCGTACCTACACAAAGTTTTAATAAACAAAGTGGTCCAAAATTTTCATCTTAAAACAATATTCAATGAAACGAAATTAAAGCTTGCTGTAAGTGTCTTATATGAGAAGTCAAAACTGCCTCTACAGAACAATTTACTTTATTCAGTTAGATACCAATTACCACTACCTTTTTAGAAGGGGCAACTAGAATAAATTTTATTTTATTGTAAATGTTTACGTCAAAAGTGCCATTTAAGTGCCTTTTTGAAATAAGTGATTTGACTTTGACTTTGACCAAACCACTAACCGTTACCGGTATTCTGAGATTCGATCTAGCTTTTTTAATTTTCAGGTTACGATGATCATTCTATTCACATTTTAATACTTATATCACTTTTGTGTCTCATCTGTTTTAAATGAATTTCACCTAGAATAATAGTAGCATCATCAATAGCCACTGTTCGGCGGTACAACGCACCACGCGTGATTTTTTACATACCAATTCAATAAAACGCGCTAATCGTAATAATTCGGCACGGTCGTGCGTCAAAATATACAAGGTGGAGACGACAATGGTACAGTCTGCATATTTTTTTTTATTCAAATATATTATAAAATAGTTTAGCCACGATAGCTAGTCAAAGATTGACAAAAGCAATCGAGGCCCATCACAACTATATAGTTTGTTAGAAGAAAAAAAAGGATTTATTTGATAGAGTAAAAATACTCCTTTGTGTTGGGTATTGCCAGTGTTTGCATGTATTGTCGTATCCACATTGTATAATAATCAGTTTTGGCGCATATTAAAATTATAAATCATGCCGACCCGAACAAGTGTGTAGGTACAAAGGTATTACATACGTCTCTAGGTTAACAAAAAAGGTCGTATTTTTCCATCATTTGCTCTGGTTTTCCTTCTTTTATTTGTTAAAATCAATTTTTAATTTTCTGTGTCAGTGCATACATTCACTATTTCGTTTCAGTTTGAAGTAATTACCATATTTTACTAAGCAAAGTCAATGTATTTATTTTGACATAATTGAAATAGACTAATCCCCCAATTCTTGGCGCGCGTTGATGTCTTTTGTTGATGAGGTCGGACACGAAAAAAAAATTGGCAATTTTCTCACAGAATGTTGGTTCATCATCATCATCATCAGCCCACAGCCGTCCACTGCTGGACATAGGCCTCTCCAATTGCACGATATTCAGCTCGACTCTCGGCAACTCTCATCCAGCTGCTACCAACCACCCTGCGAATGTTGGTTCATGACTACTTTTTGAATGATATACACACATTGATTGGTTGTTCTAAATGAGTTTTTAACGACTCTATTCGAAGATGATCATACTTTTTAAGAACCTCCTCGCGGTTATTGTGGTAGGTTTTTGCGAATAATATCTCTCGTACAAGAACTTTGTACGAGAGATATTACGAGTATTGTAATTTTTACGGTTATCTGTGGTGTATTTCTGAACTAAAAAGTGCTTGAGTAATAATTATGTGTAAAACAAGGTTATAAAATGTTATAATACATAAAAATAACACTATTTAATTTTAAAAATTCAGTAAACACATAACGTTAAATACAGAAATCACCTTGACGAACTGTTGTCCTACCTAACACCTTTTCATTTAGATAAAATAAACCTTAGAACAAATCAAAGATGGAGCCAAAGGTAAGTGTAATGATAGATCCTCGTATGACTCGTTGTCAGAGAGACTATTTAAAGATATTCAAGCGGGATTACTCCGAGCGCTTTACAGCTTACAGCCAACGTAAACTTTGATGTTTGTATAAATACCAATGAATATTTAGGATTACCAGAAAGTCTTTACATAAAATAGTCATTATATAGTCAGTGTGTGTGTTTAATGTAGACCATGTAGGTATTTTCATGATCTGTCCAACCATAAAAGTGCTCGGGGCTTCATAGCACTTTATGCGATGGGCAGAGTTCTAGTGGTCTGGTTAATGTAAGTTGTTTGTGATTCAGATAATTTTATCAATTGTGACTGGGTGTGTCTAACTAATTTTAATTGTATTTCGTTTTATACATTCTAAAGTTCACATCAAGGCCGATGTGGCGTTAATCGTTAGTTACAACAACTACTAAATGTTAAGATGTAACTAACAAATAGAAATAAGTGTTTGCCGATGCTGCGGTTCATCTTTTGAAGAAATCCTTTTCATGATGCCGTTTTGCGACTCACGTCAAAAAAATTGATGCATTTATTGTCGTGTGACAATTCGAAAAAAAAACAATCTCATTAAATTCTACACCAATTTATCAAACCCCAATAAAAAAAGTCGCCAATAGAGAAAAAATCGTGTTAAAACAGTTAAACGATTTACAAGTAATATGGCGTTCTAAGCTACATAAGTGTAAAATTCTAGCTACATAACGAGAACCTGAATTTGTCAAAAATTTCGTGTCAGAAGGATTGGGACGTTGAACTGACGACGTAGCCAGTGATAATAGGTACAATAAACATTGGACGGAGATCGTGCTCGAGACAAACTCAAAATAAAATATCCGGCTTATTTGCCACTGGCGATGGATTTCGTGATGCCTTCCGTTTGGAGACGAGTTTCAAGAATTTTAGGCACACATCTGTGTATATTTAAGTTGTAACTTCAATATTATCGCACCAGGCTCCGAGATAATATGTGAATTGTAGGTGTATGTAATTTATTATTAATCAGTAAAAGTAAGCTGTACGTACGAGTACAAGCGTATGAAGTTATGTGTTGTAATATTTCGAGAGTTTTACAACAATGCAACTGATTCAATTCAAGGACTTTGCCTATCACTTCGTCAAAAATATGTAAATTTATAAAACAAACAAATACCTTCACTATTTACAACATGCCAACCGAAAACAAACGCCGATGATGCTGCAACAACTATTTTCCCATTTAAATATTTACACCGTACCATATCTACTAACATCTTTCACAATGTATTTTTATGAATTGTATGTGATGATCTGAGATTGTTTCACAGAACATTTTTAAGGGATAAAACAAATGTTAAGGCCGGTATCTTAAAACTATGTTCAAGCATGATTTATAATTCGATTAATATGCAATCAGTAAATTTCTAATCGATACTTCGTTATACAGTATATAAAATATAACTGGCTAAATGTGGGTGTTGTATAGTTAAACATCTGCCTAACCCTTGGAGACAAACAGACGTGATGTTATTATGTATGTTATTTAAGCAACCTTCTAGAATTCAGGCATTAAATTCTTTGGCACAATTGCTTACATAAAACCTATGTTGTCAATTTATTTGCCAGCAGAAAACATCGATGTCGTAATAGAGTAGCTCGGTAAGTTTGGTTCGTAATTGAATTGATACATGTTTCTTAAAATAATGTTTGTTTTATGACAACGTTTGAGTCGTGGTGGGACGCAGCATGAAGGTTTTGGGTTACGACGTCCAATCAAAGCTGCTGTATTATTTTCATTCTTCTATAACCAGGCTTTTTTTGATTGGTAGCAAAATTACGCTGGAAACACTATACTAATCGCAAAGCCCTTAAGGAATAGAAATAATACAAAAGTAGAAGAACGAGGAACGGTTAGTTTTTCGGCTGTAACACATCACCGCGTACTAGAATAACGCAAAATTAAAGTATTTATATTTACCTTGATTAAGATGAACAGTAAAATAAAAGTTGTTCTCACTAGATCTGTGCTAGGCCATCTTTTTACAGTGAACATCTGCATCTCTCAGTATGTCATTCCAACGTATACAATAATCCTATCTTTTGTTTTGATGAACTGTTAATAGTATTAACCTTTGATTTGATACTTCAAGAGAAATAATTTAAGCATGAACATCATATCAATAAGCTACATCCAAATTATGCCTCAACGGAAAGTTCTGTGCGTGTAAGATAGGATTTTAGTATACGTTGGAATGACATACTGAGAGATGCAGATGTTCACTGTTAAAAGAAGGCCTAGGACTGAAAATATAACAACATTATATAAGAATATGAGAAAAGAGAAGGTTTTTTTTAGCATAATTTGAGTCTTAGTAGAGAGTAATTTAGAGTCTTTATTCCTGATGGTGTTAGTACAGCCTAGACAGCCTGTGACGGTTCCTGATGAAACAAGGCCTCCTCTCTCTGATGGTGTTATTAGGTATTTATGCAATTGTAAGTAGATAATAAACAAAAGTTTCATCTACAGGATGGCAGCATCGCACATCCTGAGCGCTGTGGAGCCGACGGTGGGCGGCGGCAGTTCTCGCAGCGGTCGCGAAAGAGAAGTCAACGTGGCGCTCGACGACAGAGAACTGTGGGTGCGCTTCCAGACCCTCACCAACGAAATGATCGTCACTAAGAATGGAAGGTAAGATTATGTATATCTTAATGATTATGTATTTAAATTATATGGTACGTGGGACAGTTAGTTTTGCGTTAATTAAAATAAATGTTCTGTAGGTAAATATTTTTTTATTATATGTTTTCAAAGTACTCTCTTCTAGCCTCAATACAAAGCTTCATGCGTCTGAACCAGTTTTGGAAACACTGTCAGGAAACAGTGTTTCGAAAACTGTCCTGTCCGCCGTAGACACCTCGTTTACAGCCTGCTCGAACACTGACAGCGCATCGAAAATTGTATCCCTTTATACAGTTTTTTTTTTCGGGAATAAAAAGATGTCACACGGTGCTAGGTCAGGGCTGTAAGGAGGTTGACCCAGGAGTATAGCCGGCGTGCTGTCTAGGAAGTCCCTCGTTTTGAGCGCGGTGTGCGAATGCGCGTTGTCGTGGTGGAGCAGTAGCCTGCAGAGCCCTGTGTTTGGTCGCTTGTTGATCCCAACAGGAAAAAACTTTTGCCAAGCATTTGGAAATTCAAATTCATTGATTGGTGTGATTTTTGGTACATTTTACATGAGATCTTAATAATATATAATAACAGTTCCTCAAAAATCTACCTTAAAGGTGTACACTCATTCACCTAGGTAGTAATTATTATAAACAGGAATAGACAACAAATTAAAATAAACTAATTACAACAAAACACATCATAACTTAATTAATGGAAATAAAGATAATAATAAAATGTCAAAATTTAATAAATAACAATGTCAAGTTACTTACAATTTATCATTAAGGAATTCGTCAATAGTGTAATAATATTTTTCCAATAATAGATGTCTTAATTTATTTTTAATTGAATAATATTTAAGTCCTTAATCCTTAATTCCGTTTGGTAATTTATTAAATATTCTTGGGGCCATGGAAAGTATGCTTTTGTGCATCAAGGCGGTCTTTGATGGTCGGACGTATAATTCATGTCTATATTCTTGTCTAATAATTTTATAGCGATTTTCAGATGCTTTTCTGAATAGATGCATGTTCTTTTTGACAAATAAAGCGGTCTCAAATATGTACAAGCAAGGTAAAGTCATTATTTACAACAATACAAAATAAGGTTTGCAGCTATCAGTTATTTTTATGCCGGTAATAGCTCTAATGCATTTTTTTTGGGATTTGAACATGACTTCGTAGCGAAGTATAGAATCGACATATCCATAGTATGCAGTGACTGCCGCTGCTTGACTGACTACTTTCTTTAGTAGTTAGTATAAGTATACCATTCAGCGTTGATGCTTCTTTGGTTCCGTAAAGGAAGTGACACCAAGTAGCCAGTCAAATTGAAAAAGCTGGCGATCGCCGCTTCAAAATAAATCTTCGGCCCGCTTCTAGGTCGCTTCACTTTGGTAGGTGTGGCGGCATCTACACAG
This sequence comes from Dasypolia templi, assembly GCA_963555695.1. NCBI lineage: Eukaryota > Metazoa > Arthropoda > Insecta > Lepidoptera > Noctuidae > Dasypolia > Dasypolia templi. Next base: position 16,529,972 of record OY743146.1, on the reverse strand, counting down.
CCACATGCGAACAAACGCATCAATCCTGCATCGCGCAAGCAGAGTTTACCGCGCAGATAGCATATATACAACTTCCCGACAACAATCATCGGGCAGTTGCCCACCAGATACGACATCCATCTGGTCGGAGGATCCTCCCTTTTCTAAAGAGTATGAGTGAACCAAACACCCTGTTCATCATATCTCTAAACTGGTGACCCCGACGTGATGAACATCACCTCTTCACTGGTGACCCAGAGTATAAACGACAGCGCAGCCTTCGTGCAACTACTTCAGCGTGACGTCATCATCATCACTCCCGCAAGTCACACAGCCAGCCAGCAACAACGACTTGAACGGTTGTCCTGACCATCAGCATGCAGCTCAAGCGCATACCTGGTCATCACCTTCAGCCTCATCAGCAACCTTGGCACAGCACACTGCACATTCGTCCGGTCCAAAAGCAGAGTGCTTAATCCCTCTCCTGGTCGACATCAGCAGTCAGCCACCCCGACTCACCGGGGCATCTTCGCAGACAGTTCCGACTCACCGCGAACTATGCGACACCCGGTTCCAACCCACTGGAACCCAACTGGCATTGGCAAGCATCGCAAGATACAAGACTTGGTCCACTATCGACCTCCGGTCTTCGGAGGGGAGTGATGTGGCGGCATCTACACAGCCACATGCGAACAAACGCATCAATCCTGCATCGCGCAAGCAGAGTTTACCGCGCAAATAGCATATATACAACTTCCCGACAACAATCATCGGGCAGTTGCCCACCAGATACGACATCCATCTGGTCGGAGGATCCTCCCTTTTCTAAAGAGTATGAGTGAACCAAACACCCTGTTCCTCATATCTCTAAATAGGCATTGATTCGTTTTGAAACACCCAAACCGTCGACTGGCGCTTCGTTTCTTGATCTTATTGATAAATTCAAGGCTCATCACCTGTAATGATGTAGTAAATACGCCAAGACGAGCCTGCTTCAAATTTGTTTATCATATCACGGCACCATTCCACCCGGGCGTGCTTCTGAGCATCGGTGAGGTTGTGCGGCACCCAGCATGAAACTATCCTCCTCACGTGAAGATGCACGTGTAGAATTTCGTGAAGGCTTCCCGATCCAACATGCAACATGTGTTGAATCTCTTGATACGTAACTCGCCTATTGTCTTGGATTACATTTTTCACTGCTTGCACGTTTTCTTCCGTAACAGCCGTCAAAGGGCGACCACTTCTTTCTTCATCAACCAAAGTTAGTCGACCGTGCTTGAATTCGTTATACCAACGAATCACGGTTGCCTTAGAAGGGCCTTCATCCACGGATGACATTTGAAGTCTATCGTACTATTCGTCCGGTTTCAGGCTACACTTGAAATCGTAAAAATCATAGCGAGAAAATGTTCCAAGCGCAGATCCATTTGTTAATTAAACACGATCGTTTAATAATTTAAACGATCGCGTTTCATTAGTAAATGACCCCCCTCGACATTGTTTGCGAGCTGGTGCTCCCAAACAATGTCGAGGAAAATCTTGAAATTGGAACGTACCTGTTTTTTAAAGCGTTTGTAACCTACATTCCAATTTCATGATGTAAGATAATTTATAAGCATTTTCGAGTTAATGCAGCAACCAGTAAAATCCAAACTGTATTACCGTTTTCCATGCCATTCAGAGCAGATTTTTGAAAAACCCAAAATTACGTACTTTTTGTTTTAAATATTATTATTCTCTAAGCCCTGTGGCTTAGATTTAATCCGACAGTCTTTTCGTACAAGCTTTTACACCCTTTAAATCTTCTGTGCGGTACTGTTTAGAAATATTCAAAGTCTTTATTATTTACCGAGGAAAATATTGTCAAGCTTCAAGTTTATCAACCAAAAGAATAAGATTTTTTCAAACTAAAATGTATCCTCGCTGCCGAAACAGCGGCGAAATTTTGAAAAATCTTTTGGTATTTTTCCCAAACTTAAACTAAAGATTATTTATTTAGTTGATAGATTTCCCAATCAGTCATGGTTTCTTTTTATATACAGATAATACCATACAACCGTAGTTTATTGACGTCGATCGTGGAATGGAGTACTGAGTTCTACATTACGTACAGTCCGCAAGACCTAAGCTTAGCTTTGCAATTGTGTGAGTGCACATAGCGACGCGTCCTTTGCTTGGCGATCGGCCAATCGGACAATCGGCCTGAGGCGCTGTGCGCGCGATCACAATGGTGCGATCGGTAATCACTCACGCTGACCGCGGTTGAGATACACCAGCGACTACTCATCACGAGAGGAGTAAATGGTAGTGAGCGTACGGTGAGAAAACGAGTGGAGGAAGTGAATTTAAAAGCTCGTAGACCAGCACGAGGTCCATCACTTCTCAGACAGCACCGAGTAGCTCGATTTCAGTTTGCACGAGAACAAGTCAACTGGACCCACAAAAATGGGCTAGAGTGCTGTTCACAGATGAGTGTCGAATACCTTTACGTGCTCCAGACGGTCGAGAGCAAGTGTGGAGAAGAAAAGGAGAGCGGTGTTTGCACAAAACCACCACGCAAACTGAGCTTTCATGGAGGCTCCATAATGGTATGGGGAATAAAAAGTTTTGACGCACGTATATGGAGTTGGTTATCGTCGAGAACCGGTTAACTGCAATTCGATAAATGATTTTATATCTGTAAGTAGGTTTATACAAACCCTTTTACACGTCAATCATTTTTAGTCAATACATTCAACTAGATGAGTGATTACCACTCTATGGCTGACTACTCTGAGAAGAAAGGCCGAAACAAACTCATAGGTCACAGTTTATGCACATGATCTGGCCAGACATATTCTGGCCAGATCATGTGAAGACCAAGTTGATTGAGGTCTGAAATGGTCTTTTAAGGAAAGAACCACACAGATTGAGTGGAGCTGTCCAGTAAGTGCACGCATTTGTCAGTTATCATGCAGCTCAATTCAAAGCTTAACGATACATCGCAGAGGTCCTTCAGGAACATGTAGTGCATTATTCGGGTTTCATTGGATATTAACAATTCATCCTAATGCATGCCCGTACATCGCAAATTGCCTAGAAGAAAACCTTCTAGATGTCGGTATTAAAAAATTGCAGTGGCCAGCCCGTAGCTCGGACTTTAATCCAATAGAGCATATCTGGGATATGCTCAAAAGAAAGATAAATTCGACTTCAAATCCGCCTTAAAGTCTTAACCAGCTCTGAAATGCAGAACTAGCCGCTTGGGACAGCATACCGCAGCTCATTTGATCACCAGGTCTTTTAAACCATGCAGGGGCATTGATTTTGTGGGAACTTTGAAAACTGAAAACACTGTATGACGCTTTATGTACTAGGTATATAAGGTTAGGCCTGTTTTTCAATTGTCTCGAGACCAGATTGCAGTACGTACTTATTTTATTGAACTGAGAACTGGAACAGCAATAAAATATGAGTTATTTGCAACGCTTTAGCAGCATAGTGTTATATAAACAACTGTTCAAAAAGTAAACAACGGTTTCGTTATAATTATATTAGAGTAATATAATACAGGGCTCGTGGCTTAGAACATACGTGACTATTACGTAGTTATCACCGCTGTCTTTCTTTCTTTGCATATTCGGAACTCCCCGCTATGTTTGACAGTTGGTTGCAGGAAGACAGACCTGTAAATCTGAAAACGGTAGTCCAGGATACGTATCGTATCTGCATACAAATGGATTGCTAGACACAAGGCTGATCGAAGGCTGTCATAAATGATATGCAGGTTCAGGTCCGCAGAAGTGATGCCACAATTACTGCTATTTAGCATTGCGGGCCGACTATTGACAGCAATTTTCATATGCAGCTTATGGTCTCCGTGATTTAAATACCGACGTGATCGTATCAAAATAAAACTGACCAAGAAATATAAGTCAGAGCGAAACGTTGAGAACACAATGATGGTGTGCTTACAAGTTACACGGTCACATTTTGCCAGTGCTAACCGTTCGCCGGCCGGCGGCTAGTTTTCAGCTATTAACGCAGTAGGTCTTACTCATTAACGCTGGGTGGCTAAATGATACCGCCCGATGCCGATGAGCAATGACGGAACCCTTACCCTTGACGAAGTGACGTTTTGTTATACAGTTACGTGGGTATAACTACTATTGTATTTTGCATTTGCTGTGTACTATTTTTTAGTTACATTAAGTTAGAACTGGATGAAATGTTGCAAAGTATAAATAAGCTTCCGACAAATACAGCTTATGCCATTTCTCAAGATTCTCTACTTTTTTTTCATCTTTGCCTTTTCAGTTCTGAACCTATCGCTTGTCTAAGTTCATTGTTAAATATGATTTCTTGTTTTTAACCGCTTAACTTAAATGACGGATTATGCCGATAAGGGCAGTGTTTAAAACATCCCCTTTATTATAGTCCTGTAGGAACTGTTAGGCCAACCAGCAGTACTTGCACCAATCATACTATGTTGCTTTTGCTTTTTTTAAACCTATTTGTATAAATCTATGTAGGGCAAACCGTTTTGCCTTGTAGAGCATGCAAACCACTTGCTTTACTCACCATCATCTATATTTGAACACTACCTGTTCTCAGTAGTGTCCGGCGTGAGATAACAAAAAAGCCATTTTCAATGTTATCTCGCTGACATCGCTTATCTAAAGTTCGAAACTTTAGAAACATATCCCTAGCGTCTAAAGTAAGTAACGTAATAAATTCATTAAATCTTGTTTGCACGGGGTTTTTATTTGTTGTTTTGTTTCAGACGAATGTTTCCCGTCGTCAAAGTAACTGCCAGTGGCTTGGACCCGACAGCGATGTACACCGTGCTATTAGAATTTGTTCAGGTGGACTCACATCGCTGGAAATACGTTAATGGAGAATGGGTATGTATATCAATGATAACATATTGCAAAATATGGTTCTGAATTTTCTTTTCCCACTTGCAGTCCAGCAGGTCTAAAGCACCTATAAAGTTTAATTAGCTAAGGCTTATAAATGATTGATTATTTCTCTATAGGTTCCCGGCGGCAAGGCGGAAGTCCCACCATCGAATGCAATTTACATTCATCCCGAGAGCCCAAACTTTGGAGCGCACTGGATGAAAGAACCGATATCTTTCGCTAAAGTTAAGCTTACGAATAAAACTAATGGAAATGGACAGGTATAGTTGAAATTAATCATTATTATTACCGAATTTTGTTTCAGTAAATTATTGTGAAAAATACTATACAGGCAGATGTAATCAGCGCGCAAACTGTTATCCATCAATTCTGCACATGATTCTAGAACCCCTAGCGTAGAAATTATTCGTCGGTTATAAAAAAATGCGTTTTATAAAACAGCAAAATTTATTTTTCTGCTACCCTGTTCAATAACATAGACCTACTGCATAAATAATAAAAACACATTTTCGAATCATAAGTCCGTTTACGAGATACTTTGCAGAGTTTACTACAAGCGTTTACATTGTTTCTCATGGGCATAAATGAGTTTAGAGCAGGCTAAACACAAATTACGAATTCAATATTTATAGCGGGATCCACGCCAGATTATGTGCCTGACCGAGCATAATAATTAGTTCACAGTATTGTCAGAATACTAATTTTATAACAGAAGAAAGCTCTCGATGGCAAGGTGTGAGTGTGCTACAGTTTCGTGGCTACCGCTAGTTCGTAGAAGCCAGTTCTCACGGTTGTATGTGGTGCGAATGAATATGAAAGCAAACATCTGATACATCTAGATCCATACGTTGACGGCTCGGTGTGAAATCTGTAGCTTTACCAACTGTTTAGCGGCTGTCTGTACGCACTATCATTTGTAATAATTATTGTCTCTGCGCTATGTTTACATTACACGTATCTTAAAAATAAGCTGATGCCCCCTGTGGTTGTTATGCTAACAGTAAATGATGTACACCTCTCATTGTACTGCATTTATTACAATATTTGTATGGCACGTGGCAAAGCTCTTTTTCAGGATTTTCTTGTGACTTGAATGTTTATTTTATTTTATGAAAAGCCGTGGAAAACAGTTTTTTTTAACATAAAAGCACTTTTTTTATTATAAATTTGATGTAGACTTTTTAATTTTTTATAGAATATTACTGCGACGCGACGGGTTGTAGTTGAAGCCTACTAGGTACAACCTGAAGTGGTGGTCTTTCCGTGACCACTCTATAGCCCTGCAGTGGGTCAGTTATAGGGCAATCTGTTAAATGAAAATGGATGTTCGTATATGATATTGGTCTCCAACTGAAACTCCAACACTATCGATAACCGTGAATGTTAGCACTGAATTTCGCAACATCCACTTGGGCGAAGCTGGGGCCAAAGTCTAGTTTTACATAAAACTGCTACTGTTAATCTTTATCTCAATTATTGTTACAGATTATGTTAAATAGCTTACATAAATACGAGCCTCGGGTACACCTAGTAAAAGTGGGTACAGACCTTCGTCGTATCATGACTTACCCATTCCCAGAGACGCAGTTCATAGCCGTCACCGCCTACCAGAACGAAGAGGTGACTTCGCTGAAGATCAAATACAATCCTTTCGCAAAAGCCTTCTTAGACGCAAAGGAACGACCAGAGGGTTATTATCAGAGAGATTTTGTGAGCACGCATTATCCCCAACAGAGTTCGTCGCCTCACCAGTATCCGCAATGTGAGTTATTTATAAAACCTAAATCTAAAAAATTGATGAGATCTAAATCATAAGTATATATCGTGCGCGAGCGCGGCGCAATTTACACCGCCATCGGATGAAGCATTTCTTTTGTGTAATAAAAAGCGCACATGTTTAAAGTTCACATTTACCTAAACGTTTAAAGGTATGAAGTAATCCAAAAACTTCGAAGTGTAATTAATTTTCACCCGAATGTCCAAGCTACATACGAGTACTACACTTTTACAGTCGGCCGCACGTCAGTGTTAACAAAACCAGTATATGCCTGGCTTCTTGTTCTATAACTCCGTACTACGCTAGGCCATCACCTTAAGGTGTTGTTAGAACAGTCGACCTCATTTGGTGGTAACACCAAATGAGGTCGACATAAAATTATTAATTAACTGAATAAAATTATTTTATTTGCAGTTGGTGGATGGTTTGTGACGTCCCAGTCATTATATGGAAGTGGCAACGCAGCTTCCAGAAGACCAGCGCCGTATCCTCCGCGGCCTCCGTCACGGCCACGAACGTTGTCACCTCCCTGTGAGTAGCTTCGATTCTATTTCAACTGAGAGACTCGATTCTTTGAGCAAAGAAGATAACATACCGCAATAGCTATGGTAGAATTAAATATTATGTAACTCAACAAGATTACCTACTTGTTAGTACATATAAGACACTCCGGTTTTGGTTATTTGACACCTCCGTTTAAAAAATTACTGAATATCAGTATGAAGGGCAGTAATCAGGCGGGCAGCCTGATACTGATTTCTGCTAAGATTATTTTTATAATTCTAATATCTACCTCCATTTCACAGCCTCCTACAGCAATCCAGAGCGTACGACTACAGCGACGAACGGTAGCGGCAACTACACGTGGGTCAGCAGCAGTGGCTACTGGAACTCAACGCAAGGCGGTAGCTCGCCCCAGCCGAACACTTCTCCTGCCCCTTACAGAACCCCTCCACACGCGTACCCTGCCCCCTTGGAGTATGCGCCCGCTCCACCGACCAGCTCCTCTGCTCCGTCATCAGCCTCCGCGCCCCTTTACCCGCTACAGTACGAAACTCCAGCACAGCATCACTCGCCGTACTACCAACATGCGTACGCACCGTATGCCCATCATGCGATTGAGGACATATCTTATTGGCCAAACAGGTATGCATGAACATCGTCTGAAAACGTCATCATCATCATCATCTGCCTATATTCGTCCTCTGCTAGACGGAGGCCTCTCCTAGTGAACGCCGCTGAGCCCGATCAACATCGTCGATCTCAAAATGATGAGCTCTAATATTCTTCACACCATCTAGATTTCCATTTGTGTATCTATTGTACATGTAGATCAAATTCATACCTAAAATTGTTTTTCAGTTTGAATAGTTACGGCTACCAGCCCTCCGAATACGTCGGAACAGGGGAAGTGGCCTACGGCGCAGAAGGCATGTCTTTCGGGCCTACGGGACCTACGCTTGAAGCTGCCACGGCCGGAGAAGGCCGAGCCACGCCCCCCGGGCAGGAACACACACAAAGCGAAAGAGAGTATAAGTTTAGCACTGAAGAAGAACGTCAGTCGCCGTGCGAGGAGTCTGCACTACCACCGCGCTCACCGACGCAGTGATCATGTAGTTTTAAAATAGTTGTAAAATATATTAAATAATAAGCATGGATACCGAGGCCTTTTGATTTTTTTTTCTACGATGTTAGGGTTGAAATAAAAAAAAAATTAGGCACCTACATTGTAGGTATGCTTGAGATGTGTTATTGTAAATACGAGTATATTTAATAATGTATTAGTAAATAAGATATAAATTTACGATAGTGAATACCTGCTTTAAAGTTAAAGTTCCAAAAAAAATGCACTCAGTTTTATTTACTTACATAGATTTACTTGTCATTGTTGCGTAACATCACCGTAGCAAACAAATATACCACAACCAACACGAAAAGTAAAAATTGAAAACATGGTCAGCTGCGTTTTCACGGCCCATCCTAGTACAACAGCTCTAATATAGTATACATGATTACCACAGTCCCCTCATTACTGCAACAGAAAATTCCAAATCATAGGAACATTTGAAATTATAAAGGCACTAGGTATCTGAGGAAGAAACCAAAACTTCAGTGCTCAGTATTTGCTCTACGTATTCCTAAAAATCACTCATAATTTATTAAATCGCTACAATACTTAGCTGCTAGCTGGTGTTTCGGAAACTTGACGATTGTTTTACACATCCTCTACATAATCTGTTACTTTTGTTTTGTTCTATTTGTAATTTTTTTCGAGATTTGCCCTTGCCGAAACGAGCTAATATGTCTTCAAACAATTCATGCATTAGGTAACTATATAATTAATAACTTTTATCTGTGTTTATTGTAGTGGTCTGAAATGTATATTATAAAATTGTATAGATAATTCAATTTCAGCCGAACAGAACAAGAGAAACAGTTCAGTGTTGACAATACAATCATGTTTCTGTTAAAAATATTTCTTTATTTTCCTGCCCTACTTCCTTTTTTTTCTTATTGCTACTTTTATTTGTACAGTCTATCGCTCTAAGTTTTTTTGGCGAGTTGCCGAAATCGGAACTAACGCCGACATCTTGATTATTGAATATGTTTCATCTATGTCCACTATGGTATCTACTGTAAGGCATTTCACAAATCAATTGCAAAAATGAGTACATACTAATTCCATACACAAATGTTAAGCATCTTCCCTCTTCTTCTTCTTTTTGATTGTGGCAAGCGGCCTTAGCCATTGTTGCCAGTGTTTAGTGCAGCTTCCCTCTGTCAAAGGCCGCATTCCGAGGAGCACAGAGTACACTAATGTGGAACGTGTCTTCAGTTCCGTAAACTTGTTAAACGCAAAATATCGCAATAAAATTAATCTGACAACAATGAATTTTATATATTAGATGGGGATTAAAAAAAAAACTGTTGCTCTTATCAATTTTACCTCATTAGGTAATAAAAAAGAGTGGATGCAATACGGAACAATCAGCATTTTTTTTCAGCTTCAATAGTAGCCCCTCTTCAAAAAGCAAGGTAGCAACACTGATGTCAATGTCAAATCACAAATCAGGCCGCATTCCGAATTGCGCTGACATCGATCGATTTGAGCGCGCTGTTAAGATGCTGTGACTCTGGCCGCATTCCGAGTTAGACTATAATCGCTGACAGCGCTCACATCGATAATTTGCGTTCCGATTTAGGTAACACGATTATGACAGATGAGAGCTGTCAACAATTTGCTCACAGTGATATTATTAAAAGGCATGGTCGGCGTTATTGCAAGATGTCGTATGTCATGACGTCATTTAAGACGATTCACGGGACACCGTTATCGCGCTCACGCTAACTCGTAACCGGTGTAAGCGCGCTCAAATCGATTACAGCTCAATTCGGAATGCGGCCTCTGTGGTACTTGCCCAAATAAATAAATACCCAGTGACACTGACAGTCAACATTCATCGTTGGCGCGCGTTATTGAAGAATGGAGTCAACTGTGTCGGTTTCTAGGGTAAATTATTATTAATGTTACAATTAATGCGTACCTAGAAAGGTTTACTGATTTACAAACTTTGTTCTCCAAGACAATTGAGAAAGAATAAATTTGAATACCTAGAACAGGCTATTTAAAGGATGAAGAGGACCCCACCATAGTATTTAAACAAACTAGTGTTCATAATATTAATCATCATCTTGTCCGTGTAATCGTTCCATTAAATAATTTCAATATGCTTACATATGATTTTACTTGCAATGTAATTAACTAACAGATTTCATATTATTACAAACAATTCACAGAAGTACACAACTTCCAATAGCCATGCAAAAGCTTTTATTGTGCCCGAGTAAAATTTGTAGCTTATAAGTCTTTGGTTGCCTTATGGGGCTATAAAAAGTAGATTACAGTATAGTAATGCAAAATACAATTACCTTGCCCAAGTTGGCTGAGCGTAAGCAACATATTTCAGATAGATTTGAAATTAAGTACTTGAATCAAAATTGTAGCTTGTAGGAGTTGTAGGTAATTCTGATGCTACAAAACTTTTATTCTAGGGTGTTTTTCTGTTCACAAATGGATTCAAAAAAGGAAAAGCTAGTAAGAAGAAAGGTGGAAAAGTATTGTTTGAAAAGATATTTATGAAAGAACTTTGGTATGAAACATATAAACGGAATTGGAAATACATTGAAAATGAACTACAGGTAAGTCCATTTATTCTATTTCATACCTATTATCTGAAACCAGAAGTGTGTAAGTACTTTGCAGATGTATTTATACTTATAAAAAAAATGTGTGCATTAGTTAGGCTTGTTGTTAATTTATCTCGAAAACTTTTAAGTATCTACTGTTAATAAAAACATCCAATACTATATATCTTGTTTTTTTTTTTTTTGTATAATTAATTAAACGGTTTAAAAAACAAAAAGATATCAAACTATATAATCAGTAACCCCAAGGTTATGTTTCACTGTTCATTCCAGGAACTTCATCAAAAGACATACAGTCTGCTGCTGAATGATATTGTTCACTACATAAAGAACCATGGTATCAGTGATTCATCTACTTTGCAGGGAATCATTCCAAGTGCCACTCTTTTGACTGGGGTCAGTCAGCCAGATCATGTGTCCCAATTTACATCCCTTATTGAAATTATCAGGTAATTCAAGTGTATAATACTAATTTGGTATTCAACAATAGGTTCATTGGAAATATTTTGAATATTCACTATTATTGATTTTAAATTTAAACATGTAACAATGATTTTAATAGCATTGAAAAGATGCATTCTCTCAGACACCTGTAATTTTAAAGTGAAACATTGGTCATTCTCTCAAGGCTTCCCTCAACATCCTGGGAATGCTTGCTGCATTAAAATCATAAAATGTTTCAGAAATGAAGTTACTCCACATGTGGCATTAGTTAATTCACAAGATGCACCCACCGTCAAACACTTAGTTGAAAATGCTGTTTGGCAGTTAATACATGGAAATCAAATATTGGTAAGTCTAAAATGAAAGAATTCTATGTATAATCAATAAATCACCATTGTCATTTTATTTGCTACAGTTTTAGTTGGTCTATGCCCAGCAGTGGACTTCGAAAGCCTCAGTTGATTGATCAATAATAGTTTTTCATCAAAAACAGTAAAGGGCCCTATACCACAAAACTCTACATGTAATTCTAATGGAAAAACCTTACAAATATGTAAATTTTAGTGACAAGACTTGAATTTATCCTAAAACAAAACATTACATGTGACATGAGTTTCCAGATAACTACAAAGAAGGATAGGACAAAATTGTCTCCACAACCAATAACAACCAAACATATGTCATTAAATAGGCATTTTAATACAGAGCAATAATAACTGGCAGTTCATTACAAATTGCTGTGTGAGAAAAGATATGGTGATGTATCGTAGAACAAACCTAGATAATGGAATAGTTTAATTAATCACTTTTAATAAAGTAAGACCTAGTTTGGATATTCGCAAATATATGCATTCTGATGATAACTAAATAATATGTAACCATCAAGCTGGTCAGATGATAGATAGACCTGGACACTAGATAACGGAGCTCTTGAATAACGACTAGTAAACCTATCGGGTGTGGGCTCGTTAGATGTGTCTCAAAGAGACCTGTTCATTTATCTGATGCCAAGGACTTGATGGCTGACCTGGGCGCTAGATAACGGAACTCTTGAATAGCTACTAGTGAACCCCTCGATTGTGGGCTCATTAGATCTGTCTCAGCGATTCAAAATAAAACACCCTAATCTTTATAAAAAATGGCCAAGTGCGTGTCGGACCACGCACAATGCGGAACCCTCACGGCCGTGGGATGAATTTATCCTAAGAACAAACAACATTGTAATTGAAAACGTTCTCCCATACATCGATATACGTCACGTTCAATTAAAATGTTCAATTTTCGGACTTTTTCCTTTATTTGTGCTGTGGGACATTGCTTCTTGCCAAATTTCAACATTCTAGGTCAACGGGAAGTAACCGGGTTTTGATTTATTTGCAAGTTCCAAAATATAACGCACTAGCTGCTCCCCGCGGTTTCACCCGCATAAATCTTGATCCCGTGGGAGTCAAAGTCAAGTCAAAGTCCAAGCATTTATTTCAAATTGGCCCATAAAAAGGCACTTTTGAACGTCAAAATGTACATTAAAAATAGAACTGATTCTAGGCGCCACTTCCAAAAAGTAGTTTCGTATGGAGAAGAAGTGGCAAGAAACTCCACCGTTAGTCTTTTAAAATGTTTTACAATATTTTGTATACATTAATTATATTTCTATATGTGAAGACGATGCACCAAGAATAAAAATACTATACCACTATTGGTACAAAAACATTAAAAATAAAGCAAAGGTATATAAATTAATCACGTGATAGGTACATTGTGCTCACATATTTACAAACAATTGTAAAATATATGATTTTCCTAAAGTATCGGGATTAAAAGTACTCTATTTGTTAATCCAGGTAATAAACTATCTGGGTGCCCGTCCAAATCCGTTCAGTAGTTTTACCCCAAAATATTTGGACTAGTAATCATTAACCAAGGAGAAAACTAAGAAATACGTTAGTATGGAATGAACGCCAACGACCACGTGGCCGCGTTTTGTCTTACACAACAGGGGGAAACAAGGGACCACACCCTTCAAAGGAAAACAAAACATGGAAAAGAATTAGAAAAACTAGCCCAGGGCGGTTCCGGAGAATCCGCCACGTTCCCTTAGGGAACATAAAGCCCCCATTCGTATTACAGGAGGACAGGGAGGCAAACAGAGTCAGTGGTGAGCCGGATGCCGCTGGCGGCTCCAAATTGGAGCGATCGGCCAGGTTTGCAGAGGTCGTGGTCGCCGCGATCGAGGGTCTGTGGTCTTGAAGAGTCCTCTAAAGACGAAACCATATCCGCAGCCACGGCCTCCGAATGGAGAACGAGGAGTGACACCACTGCGTCGACTGCCGGGAGGACACGGCGTGGAATACGCTGGCAGAGTGTGCCGCTTGGGAGGAGCCGTGCCGTGCCCTCATCTCAGAAGTAGGCAGTGACCTGTCGCTGCCGGCCATAGTGAGTGCGATGGTCGGCAGCGTCGAGTCCTGGGACGCGGTGGTTTCCTTCTGCGAGTCAAACACCTCACCGGATGCGGAGAAGAAGGGCACGGCCTACCGCGAGGTGCTCGCCAAGGCGAAGGCGGTGGTGAACCTCGGGGAGCTCGGCGCCACCAATGGCCTCCGGCTAAGGCTAAGGGTGCGGCCAGCGGCCCGACCGCGGACGCTTTGGCCGAAAAACTGAGGGCGTGCCTGAATGCGGACGAGGCCCGAGTGTCCGGCCAACGAAGTGCGCTGGGAGGCGCATCATGGGCCTGGATTATGGCCGAAAAATGGTAGGCGACGGGGCCATTTATCTGACTTGTCGTAAGGGGTTGGTCGTAGGTGGAGGGCGGACAACGACCTCTGCCAGCCCCTCTAAATGGGTCCAGGGACGGCGGACTCGGGACGTACTCCGTCCCCCATACATCATGACCCGAGGTGGCGGCGCGTAGTGTTCCACGCGCGCCCCTCTTAGACGTTGCGGGGGGAGTCAAACACCTCACTCCCCCTCCCAACACGAGGAGGCCCACCGAGACGTGCCGGCACCAGTCGGGGTTGCGGAAGAATCATATGTTCCCGCGACCCCGACGTAGGTGTGAGATGGAACACCGGGGTGATTTTTAGTCAGTAAGAGTCTGACAGACCCCTCCGCCTGTCCCAGGAAAGAGGACATCCAAGAGGATTATTTGCGTGGTCGAGGCCTTTTTGACGGATAGGGCCGTCATGTACCCCGGTCACCAGGGAGAGTGGAATCGGCGAGAGATGTCGTGCGGTGTCCCACAGGGACCGGTCCTGGGGCCGCTTCTGTGGGATATCGGTTACGACTGGGTGCTGCGCCGACCTCCTTAGTGGCGTCAGCGTGGTTTGCTACGCTGATGACACGCTGGTCCTGGCACAGTGGCCGAACAAGCGACATTCGGGGTTGCGGCAATCATGGTGTTTTCATGGTCCTCGGAACGCGCCACAGCCGGGTTCCTAGATGACGGCAGGAGGGTTTCACATCGGCGTCGAGTCGACGATGAAGTACCTGGGACTCGTCCTCGACAGCCGGTGGAACTTCGTGGAGCATTTGCGACGTTTGGCTCCTAGTCTGAAGCGGGTTGGGGCTGCCTTAAAGCGGCTCCTGCCCAATCTAGGGGGTCCAAACGCCTCCTGCTGGAAGCTCTACGCGGGGGTCGCGCAGTCCATGGCCCTTTACGGGGCACCGGTGTGGGCGCGCTTTTTTAGGCGCCGACCAGCCCGCCGGTTGAACGCGTCCCAAAGGGTTATGGCTAGGGCATCCAATCCCGCACCAAAATCACAATCCCGCAAGCCTGCGGGATCGAGGTCGTCAATCCCGCGGATCCCGCGGGATTTGCGGGGTTGACTTTTTTTTTGTTTTGATTACCTAGTTATTGAAGAAAACATGAAATAAATATATCAAAACTATTTATTAATATTTTTCAAATTGAAAGTTACATTTTCATCAGATCGGATTATTTTTCTGATAATATTTTCTTAGGAAGCAAAGTGTATCTAAAGTTTTATCATTTAGACTTGATCTAATCTTATTACAAAGATAGCCAGCGGAGGAAAAAGCACGCTCGGCTTCGACACTTGTGGGTGGAATTGACTTTACAAATGTAAAAGCTGCTTCCAAGTACTTTCCTCTGTTCCCTCCACATTCAAAAAGAGTCATTTCACGTTTTAATATTAGATCAAGTGAATTGTTTTCAGTGGTTGTTGGTACACGCACAACAGGTACAGGCTCTGCTACCCATTCAGTACGGAGGCTGCGTTCTAATTCATCTTCTAGTGTAAGCGAAGGCTCACGTGGGCCCATCAGATTTGATAGAGGCACGTCATCTTCTCCATCGTCGTCTTCAACGCCTTGCTGGTTTTCAGTTTCTTGTGGTTCTGCCAGCAGCCGCTTGATTAAACAGCTGATTTCAGATCTCAGTGTAGCTTTACTTGGAAAATAAAATATATCATCTACACTTGTAGGTGCTGCTGAATCTTGTTCTAGGTATTTTTTTGGATTCTCCAAGTAAAGCAACACGGCAGTCATTGGTGTGCGGCGTTCTTTTATCCGACGAGATAGCGCCTCTACAAGTTCCTGGCTTAATAAGGTATCTTGTCGATTCAGTTTGTTTATCATGAAACGCAATGTGGTCTCTGCAGTAACTAAAGTTGCATCCTCGCGGCATAAGACATTTACTGCAAGCTTCACTGGCTCTAAAGCTCGTTCAATATGGGTCAAAGTTGCAAATTCTTCGTCAGTGAATGAAAATGAAGATGATGTCAGTTTAAGATCAAGAAGTGCTTTAGATATGCAGTATTTCACTTCGTTGAATCTAGACAGCATTGCTGCGAGACTGCTCCAGCGTGTTCGACAATCCAGGATTAGCTGTAATTCTCTGCCATATTCTGATTTGATGTATTTTTGCAGCAGATCATTTTTCACTGGAGATTTCGAACTGAACAGCTTGACAACTTTCCTGACTTTTTGAATCAGTTCTCTAAAACAAAATAAAATCAATTATAAGAATTTTTATGCCCAAATATAATTATGTGTCTTGTTTTTCAATTTTTACAAATATCCCCTTACCTGTACTGTGGCTCGAAATCTACTTCTTGAATCTCCTTCTCTACAGAAAAATCACCCAGCTCATCGATATTATCTTCACATTCATCATCACTCGCAACATCAGGTCTGTTTTCGAGTACTACAGCCTGTACTTCTTCTTCTTCTTTCTGTTTGTATAGAACTTCAAGTACAGCGAGTTGCAGCCCATGTGCAAAGCATAGTTGGTGATGTGCTGATATTAATCTTCCAACTTTCTTCATGACTGCTGCACCATCGGTTGTTGCTGCGATCACATCTCGATGAAGATTAATTTGGAAATCCTGTAGTTTTTTTTCAAGAGCAGTAACGCAGGCTTCTGCAGGAAAACTTCCTGTAAAATGAATAAGCAAAACAATTATATCCAGTTCCATGTGAAAATACAATAAATATTAGCAAAGATTAAAAATTAGCTAAGATAATCTTTGTTAGCTAAGTAAATTCATCATCATATCAGCTTATAGACGTTCACTGCTGGACATAGGCCTCCTGCATGACTTTCCAATGCTGCCTGCATCCATTGACGGCCCGCCACTTAAATTAAATTATACTAAGTAAGTAAATTTAATTACTTATAAAGTAAATTACTTACCTTCAATTCTTGCTAGCCCCAGGTTCCAAATATTCGCAGCTCCACCGGTTAATGAGTGAAGATTTAAATTCAGATAGCGGCGATTTCTTAAAGATGTCCACTCATCAAAAGTAAGTGTGAAGAGCACTTGCAATTTTTTTAGTGTTTCAAGTTCTTCTATAGTTTTCTTTCGAATAGATGCACCATGTGCCATCACCATATTTTGTATCGTGCTGGCAGAAGCAGGCAAAGTGTGGCCTTCTAATTTAAACAATTCACGCAAATCATTCGATGTGATGAACTTTGCGAATGGGATTCCATCTTTTGCCACCATTCTGGAAACTCTGTCTTCCATAGAAACTTTTTTTTCGAGTGGGAAATAGTCAGTCAATTTCTTTTTTTTCGATGGTGCTAACCCTGACATTTTCGAAGTTGAAGCACTTTCTTCCAAACGTGTAGTCGGTGTAGTGGCAGAAGTACACGAGCCACTTTGGCTTGGGCTGCTCGTTTCCATTCCCAATGCTACATTTTCAACATTGCTGCGGGCGCTAAGCGTATCAATATCAACCACGTTTAAATCCATGTTATGCTTTGTTCGCAAGTGGGTGTGCAGGCCTTTGGTAGAGCGAGCGGAGATTTTTAGGATTGCAGGGCATAATTTGCATTTTGCTGATAGTCCATTTTCTGCTCGTAAAAAATGTTTCCATACTTCACTTTGACTTTTAAACTCTTTATAAATCAAATTGACGCTCATTGCAACCGATAACACGCGGGTCGGGTTCTTGTTTTGTATATTCTGCACACAATTACACCGTTTTGTAACTTCTCACACCACAAGTAAAGCACAAATGACGCAATAACCTTAGACAATTACCCGAGAGCGAAAGTAAATCCCCGTGCCACCACGTTGTAGGGGAATCCCCTTGAATTTTCTGTGAGGCCGCTCCGTAGGGGATTCCCCATTAGCGTGCCAAGGTTAATCCCCAGACTAACGAGGGGTTTTTTTAACCCCGCAAATGTACGGGATCCCGCGTGAGTAATCCCGCATAAGCAATCCCGCAAAAAAGGTGCGGGATTGGATGCCCTAGTTATGGCCATCCGGCTGGACCGGGGATACCGCACGGGCTCCTGCGAGGCGGCGAGCCTCCTTGCCGGATTCCGGTCATGGGATCTGGAGGCAAAAGCCCTCGCGCACGAATGGGAGTGTCGCGAGGAGCCGCCGGGGTGTAACTCCGCTGTCGCGAGAAATCACGTTACAGCGGACAGAGCTCCGGAGGGATCTCATGGCGACATGGTCGCACTCACCATGTCGCCATGAGATCCCGTCGCAACCCAGTGCTGGGCACGCCACAATAGCGGCGATAAGTCCCCTCTTTGAGGAGTGGTTGGAGAGGCGCCATGGCGTCCTCACCTTCTGCCTGACACAGGTTCTCACCGGACAGGGTTGTTTCCGGAGGTTCCTTTTTCGCATAAGGCGGGTGGAAACTCCCGAGTGTCAACATTGTGTGGATCGCCCGGAGGACACGGTGGAGGTCTGCCCATCTTGGGCAGAGCACCGCAGTGTCCTCGCGGAGGCGATCGGTGGTGGCGATCTCTCGCGTCCGGCCCTGGTCCAGGCCATGGTACGGAGCGAGAGGGAATGGAAAACCGTCACCTCCTGCCAAGCAGTAATGCTCGAGAAGAAGGAGGATCCTGTGAGGTAGAGTGCCCTCACGCCCCTAGTCGCCGCAGGAGAGTTCCTGGGCGTCGGGAATCGCAAGCAGATTCCCAGTCACCGTAGGCGCCGGCTTGCGGGCGGCGAGCAATGGGTAGATTACCGTCCGGTAAGGACCAGGCCCGGATCGACGGCGCGTCGTGTTTCACTCGCGCCTCAAAGACATGTCAGCACCAAATGACGGGGTCCGATAGGGCCGACGCCTCAGGGTCGCGGGAAATTCGAAAAAGAAACCGAGGCCCTGGCACAGGCACCTGAAGGAACACGGGTGGGTTTTAGTCAGTAAAAGTCGTAGACGCCCGCATCAAACGACTTCTCCCGCTCCACCCAGAGCGGGAGAAGTCATTTGATGATTTCCCACCCGAAAAAAAAGGGAGGCCTGTAGTAATAAAAAAAAACACCTATATTTCGATTACAATGTTTCACTTTACCAGGCTCTTTGCTGCTATTAAAAAATTCAGAAGCAGACGAAGAATGAAAAATCAACCTTCAATGTGCTGATTTATCAGGTTGAACTTTTATGAGTATATGACATAAATAATGCATTTATTTATGTCATATACTCATATAAGTGTATATTTTGCCTAATATATAAGATGTTGTCGAATATGAATGGTGACGCCACCGTGAGAATACCAATATCTTTAAAAAAATCTCGAAGAGAAACTAGAAGTCCAGGTAGGAGATCAGTAGCGCTAGTCTGTAACTAACTCACCGTGAAAACTTAGGTGAAGTGAGCGTAGAGTGAATTGTCAGTAGTACTGATGATAGGGATTGACTAAGCTGGCATGACACTGACAGCTCACTCCACACAAGTTTTCACGGTGAGATTTTTATAGAATAGACATGCTGGTCCTCATAATTAGGTAAAATGCACAAGACTCGTTGAGATACATCTAATGAGTCCATACTCGATGGGTGTGGGCTTATTAGCCATCATCATCATCATTGGGTGAAGGTTCTGTTATCAAGCGTCCAGGTCCATAATCGGGCCAGCTTGATAGTACCATTTTATTGTATTATCATCGAAATGACTACATTTACAAATATTGAAACTAAGACCACTAGAAGTGATTAACTAAGCAATGATTCCGTTAACTAGCGTCCAGGAAGTCCTACGAAACATAGCCATAATTTTTTTCACACAGCTATTTAGATTGAGCCGCTATAGCAGTAATTGCATTATAAATACCTATTGCTTAGACCAGCTTCCATACATTGTTGCCGATTCTCCTTTGTAGTTGACAATTGTAAGAATAAGGTTTGTGTGTAAATTATAGTGATAACCGTACGTAATAAGCCCGTCGATCGAACTATCAAGTTCGGCAACAATAGAAAAGTAATTGTGTCACAGTTAACCTCATATTTGTAGAATTGTAGCTACAAGTCAAAAAATACGTTTATATTGTAAATTTTTACGTTCAGAAATAAAAGGACAATAGAAAACTACACAAAAATAATAATACATTTGTGTAAACAAGATTACCTTCTACCACGGAATAAGTAATAGTACATACTACCTCTAACATATAGCGCCAAGACACTTCTTGAACGTGGGGAATTTCCAATACAGGTCCATCAAAGAATTTGGATGACTAAATAAGTGAGCGATATTGTAATATACATATTTGTAAACTTACACTGAAAACTTGTAAGATTAGATTCGTACACGAATTGTAGACTTGTATTTCTACAAAACGTACAGTCATTTAGGGCGTCATCATAACAGCCTTCTCATGCTTTGTGTGACGCTTTTAAAATGGATTGTATATTGTAATACATTGTATAATGTATTTGTAATTTCTGTGTTACGCAATTTTTTCTTCAAATTTAACAATGTTGTTGAATTGTAGACTTTTGTTGTATAGGATAAACATTGGTAATAGAAACCATGCCATTTATTGCCAGATTTCCATTTTGTGACTTTATCTAAAAGATAAATAATAAAACTATTATTAAATATTCCAGGATTATGATGAAGAACCAGAAGGCATCATCAGTCAAACAAAGAAATTAAAAAAGAATCAATGTACAATGAAAACCCTCAAAAATTGGTACCAATCTAAGTGCTTGTTATCACCTATGAACAAGTCAGCCACAAAAAAAAGAATATTAGTTATTATTATTCCTGATTTTGAGAGCTTTAACTGTAATGTTTTACAAGACTTCGTAATGATTGTAAGGTAAGCTGTTCAAGTATTTGTTATTAATTAACTCTGCTACAAATCATGAACCACATTTTATTGTTATTAAAGGCAAGTTAACATTTATATCTTAAGTTCAGCAGCTGCCTCGTTGGTCTAGTGGTCGCAATCGCTACTGCTGAGCATGAGGTCCTGGGTTCGATTCCTAGGTCGGGCAACGTGTTATTGGGTTTTTCTATCTGGAATTTCTCAGTAGCAGCCCGAAGTCTGGATTTGTGCCTGGTAGATGGCAATAGGCTCGCCCCAAATTACATGGGACTTAAACATAACTGGTGAAATGTGGGTGTACTATAGGTACACCTCTGCCCAACCCTTCGGGGAAACAAGGCGTGATGTTATGTGTTCAGCAGCTGTGTCCTTTTGTTTTTATTTGCAACATATCCAAATGACCAAGTACATGTTGTACATTGACCAAGTGACACAATAACAATCACCAGGTTATCTGCTAAGAATCGTGATTATATATCATCATCAGCCTACAGCAGTCCACTGCTGGACAGAGGCCTCCCCAATTGCACGCCATTCAGCGCGACTCTCATCATCATGATGATATTTTCACATTTTAGCTAATTAGAATTACTTTAACTTTAACTTTGATCAAAGCTAAATAAATATTATATACAGGGTTTCCAGAAAATAGCAACATACTGCAGGGGGTGATAGCTTGGGTCAATATCTACCAAAACAAAACAATATATGTTCAGCAAAATCTTACGGATTTACAGTTGTACAAAAACTTCACGTAATATCATCGTGAAAATTTACTAAAGTAATTTGTTAATAGTCTTTTGTATTTTCCAGTTCATATGTATCAACAATGCCCATAGTATTCGTGTTTGGCGTGGCGACTTCGGTGTCAGCGCTTCACAAGTCCTTTCCTTACCATGTGTCATCCAAGCTTCTAATCAAAGTGTTCCATTCACATGCATCGCCCGTTTATATGAATCGAGTAAGTTGATTGTAACTAGTAAAGGGAATTATTGACACATACAACCTTAAATTACCCACCAATATAAGAATGTAAAATTTTTACTTAAGAACTTTGCCACTAAAAGTGCGTTTTAATCACTACCCTCGGATTGGGTTCCGAACAACAGGAACCGGCAACGCAAAAGGCCTAAAAGAAGATGACGAGTCCTACCAAAGTATCAGCACAAATTCTTTATTGGGATTAAAATGCTAAATAGATTGAAACATGGAAAGACGGAAGAAAAACATTTGCCCTGCATTACTTATTCAGTTTTTTTCCTGCATTTCAGGTATTGGAGGATATTTTCTTAACACACACAAGTCCATTTCATTTATCAGGCAAGGCGTTTGAACTGCTGACAGATGTTTTTCTTTTCTACGATTTTTCTGTTACGGGTCTCGTTCAGAGTGTTAAGGTAACTAATTAATAAAAATAAAAATAAACTTTTCGATTTATTGCTACGGTACTTACGGTACACACATATTTATATCTTCATGTTTTTCTTTTCATGCTGGTACTAAGTAGCAAGGTAATAATACTTTATTCACGTAGGTATCTGTTTAAAAAAAAAAAAAAGGGTTTCATGGCTGTGTTTATTATTCTGTTTTCAGTATTGCATGATGGATCATTTCTATGGAGACAATTTAAAGTCGTTATGTTGTGACAAAGACAAACTCGAAGAAGTCATAATGGAGCTTAGTGCAGATGATCTCGAGAGTATACGACAGTTGATGTCATTCAGGCCATTCTTAGAAGAACAAGATTGTAGAACTAAGATCAGTCTGTTTAATGACGACAATTTCTTTAAAGAGGCTCTTTACAAGAAGATGAACAGACTTCATGATTATTTGTACAGCTTTTACATGTGTTTGAGATTGCTAAGTGTGTTTGTGAAAGATTTACCAAAGAATGTTCTTGGGAAATCTGTGAGTATCTGATATTTCTTCTTAATTTTCTTTTCGTTATACTTCAAATGACAAAAAAATATAGCGATAGCGCCTGTCTAAAAACGAATAGGCAAAGTCGAGTATGTGCGGTGGCGCAACTTGGTCTAGGTATGATTTAAATCATGTTAGTAAATAGTAAAAAAATGTTTTTGTATAGGTATTGTTCATTGCAATCAAACCAGTTTATTGATGTATAGGTGTAAATATCATTAGTCCGCCAAAGCTCAGTATCTTGATGAGATCATAGCGTTACTTGCTAAATAACTTAAGTTCTTGAAAAAGTATTTGAGTATCAAATCACAAAACATTTTCTGTATGTTTAATGGCTGGTTTGTTATTAATTTTTAACACATGTTACATAAAATATTTGATTACCGAGTAATATTAGTTTAATTAAGTGCTATTCATTTATATTCTATTTTATTGTAGGTCCGGGAAATCTACACGAAGTGCGCCTCAGAATGTGTAGCAAACACACCAGCATTCAAAGAATGCATGCAGCTATTAAAATTTCAATCACAAACGAAGTTGGTTGAAAGTATCAAAAGTGCCCTGAAGATAGTCAACTCATACCTGCAAGTTGTGTCACCAGTCAGACCTCTTCGGTCATCTCCAACAAAGAATAATATAAAGAATAGTAATCTCAATGATGATCTTGGTGAAAACTTCGGCAAATCTTTGAGAGTGCATTTATTAACGTTTTTGAGACAAATAGAGCATGCCAATACAGATACAACTGTTACTACAAACATTTTACCAGAGACTGAAAATACTGATGAAAATGTTCCTGGGAATAGATATAAGCTGAAGGAGGTAAGACATTTATACCTATTAAAAGCTCATATTACACACGTGAATTCCATATAATTAACGACGAATGACAGCTGCATTATTTGGTTCCCCCTTTCTGAGGTGTTTTAATGCCCGAGAAGTATTGTAGGGGTAGTTATTATAGTACGCATGGAGCCTCCACCAATATAGGTTATTTGTTATGCAATACGTCTGTACTGTATCATATCGCGAATACTGGCGGTGGACCACTTTTCAAGCTTATTACTAGGTCCTAGGATTAGGGGTGAAAACTGGTCAACCGAGGTGTGAAATCCAGCTGTTTATACTTCTTCTTAATGATTTATGCATGAATTAATTTAATTTTAAAATATCAAAATAACATTTTATTAACAAGATTTTAAAATGTTCTAGAAACTACTAAAAGCAACAAGAGTGGACCGCGTCCAGTCTGAGTTCGAGATGGTTCGTTCTCGCTTCGTCAGTTACTTGGAGGACGTGTTCAGTAAGGGCCTGCAGCCTGCGCACACGCAGACGTTCCACGAAGTATTCTTCTTCAGCGACGTGTCGAATGTTCGGAAGCACATCGTAGGGTCCCCGCGAGGGGCTGTACACACTGCACTCAGCAATCCTGTGCAATACTTACAGGTAAGTCATGTTCCTTAACTTTTTTGTTAATGCCTACAATCCTCATAGGTTTAGAATTAAAACAACTGAAGGGACATTGCTCAATATTTCCTGACAGATTTGATGAGCTTTATGACGTCACTTTATCCAAAACGCAACACATTAGGGGGTGTCTTAGGAATGGGCAAAGTTTCAATACTACGTAATTTTGTATCATATCTTAATAGCCATACAGATACAATATAAATTGTTAAGGTGTTTTTAAGGTGACTGTAAATTGACCACCGAATAAGAGGGTCAATGTTAATCAGTAAAATTTAAGTAACCTTAACTATAATGCAAAGAACTAAGGGTCTCTATGGCGTAAAGTAGAAAAAAAAGTGGTTGTTTTTCCGCGGCAGAACGATTTGCATTCAGTAGAACTATTCATCAATCATGGAGTTAAAATTGTATTAAATTTTTTGTTTTCAAATTATCAAAAAAATACGCACCTTATCGAAAGCGTGAGAAACAACAGTAATCCACTAGACGTAACGTAGGTACTACTTGAAACGCACGCGCCGCCACGTGCTGCCAACAAAGTGATTCGCAAATGTTCAGAGCAAAATAAGCTTTGTTTTTCACAATTATAAATATGCAATTTTTTATTTCTTTATATTATTATAAATCGATTGTACCAGGACCAAATAATTTCGCTGCGGGATAGCAACCACTATTTCTGCATATAAAAAGAGCTCTTACGTAAAATTTCATGCTTCTATAGTCGTATTTTTAATTAGACGAAGCCAACTGACAGTAGCTAATGTCACTTTGTAAAATAATGTTGCCATATTTAAAGTAATAGTGATGAGTTCAGTTCTCGTTCAATCAGATGAATGAACAATGAGTGTGAGTTGATCATTTCAAACTATAAAATAATATTATTTCTATTTTACAATAAAATTGTATAAAAGTGTTCTGATATAAGTTACTAGTATTATGTAACTACAATCAGTTTTTTGACGGCTTATTACAAAGCGGCGCGGCGACTAGTGCCATTTTGTTTGTAATTCGGCTTCTAACCTCTGGTCTGATTGCACGAATGTTTTTTCTGCGCTCACGCTGTTTAGTTATTGTTTTTGTTAAGTTTTTCGTTACGTTGTGTTTGTGGTAATTGTTGAGTTTATTTATTGCTATATTGTTTCGTACAAACGATATGGATCCTAAACCAAGCACGTCAAGTCAAAGCTTGTCTCCACGAAAGAAGAGACCACGGATTGCTTTAAGCGTTACAAACAGGTATTTGAGGAGAAAACTGCTTCACTATTACCTATTGAGGCTCCCGAAGAAAAAAATAATTTGTTTTGAAAACAGCTGACATTTTGGGAATCGGTGTGACCTTAGTTTACAGTGTATTATAAAAATACAAAGAAAATGAACAATTTAAGTCTCCCGAGAAACGTGGACCGAAACACAGTTTCAAAGATAAATTAGACGATTTTACTTTTGCCGCTATAAGGCGAAAAGTACATATTTTTTTATGCAAATGAGCCACCCACCATTATAAAGGCCCCCATACCACTACGAGCTCAATCCCATTGAGTTGGTATGGGCGCAGGCTAAAGGATGTGTTGTAAGAAATAACAAAACCTTCAAAATGACAGAAGTAAAAAAACTTTTTGAAGAATACTTCAACATAACACACCTGAAAAATGGAGTAGCTGCGTGTCTCATATAATTAAAGAAGAAGACAAAATGTATGGTCTCGACCACATGATCGACAATGTTTCAGACAGATTTATAAATGTCACCGAAAGCGATAGTGATGATTTTTTATCTGATGATGAATATAACCAAATTATGTATTATGCGATGTTTTTTATTTTCATTACCTACCTATAATTGTTATATTTTATACATCTATAGTTTTAACTACATGATGTATTGAAAATAGGACAGTCTTACAAGTTTCCTAGCAATGTTTTTCTTAATGCTTAAGGTGTTCAGTATAGGTAGATACTATAGGAACATAGTCGTCGAAAACTCGTTGGTATGTACAAAGCACGACTAAAATTTGAACCCCGTACCCGATATCGGCAGTTCGGCACACTAACTGTTCACTAGACAATCGAGGCAATTTCATTCATTCAGGAGTTTTTTCAGTCATTCACTTTGTCACAACACTATTTTTATTTCATCAAAAACTGACAACACTGTAAACGTCAGTTGACTTCGTCTAATTAAAAATACGACTATAGACGCAGCGGTTTCGTCTGTGCGTTGTCTGTCAGTTAATTAATGTTTTTTTTATTAGGGTACAATATACCTAATCAAAATATTTAATTAATTAAAGTGAAAAATTCTTTTCGATTTATTGTTTTGTTTCCTTCAGTGTTCCTGTTGTCACCTGCCGTCATCAGACAGCGTCATAGACTCATTGCCTGACGTTTGCCTGGCGTACAAGCTACATCGCGAGTGCGGCAAGCACATCAACTTGTATGATTGGCTACAAGCGTTCGCTGCGGTACTGCGCCCTGATGAAGATGACGAGCAACGACACCAAGATCCTAATACACAGTCAGTATCCACCGAGTTACCAATCTTACCATGGGGTATTGTGTTACCCAGTTACTTGGTTGTGGACCTCAGATAGGAAGTTCCACGTGAAAACTGGTATGTGGCTGCATCCGGTTAGGCTGGAAGACAAATTCAAATTCAAAACATTTATTTCAATAAAACCATTAACAGGCACTTTTGAATTGTCAAGCAGTTGGCCAGTCAGAAATATGAAGCTAGTTGCCCATTCCAAAGCCTAGTAAGTACCTATGGAGAAGTAAGGGCAAGAAACTCACAAGGACACTCTTTTAAATATTATTAGTTACATCATTAATGTTGTGCTTATAGTTATATGTGACAAGGATGTAAAAAAGACTACGAACGACATTAAAAGAGTCCAGGTACAGCAAAAAATAATCCAAAAATAAATTAAAATATATTAAAAAATATAAAAAAAATATATTAAAATAAGCCCGTGGTAGCTATGATATGCATAGCTACTACGGGCTTATTTTAATATATTGATTTTTGGATTGTTTTTTTTTCAGTCTTAACCTGACGGCGCCCGTTAACGAACATGACGCATGGCTCAGCACCATTCAGCGGAACCATTTTGAAGGGCAGCCAACCCTAACGCAGTTGGGATACAATAACTTTGCACTACGGAGTGGGATTTCGAGGCTGTTTTCGACGCTGTTGATCTTAATTAGGTTCTGTCCTACCCTTCCACCTATCCCGACACCCCTGTGTGATAAAAAAAAAAAAAAATAGTTTTCGTAATTTTCACTTCTTAAAAACACGATTATTTCGATTTACTCGAAATCTTTCCTTCCAAATTCGTTTCTTTTCATCCTATTAATTACTTACCAGGCACACCTCCAGGCTGGACCGTGTTTCGCGGCCAGTCCCGCTGGTTTGTAGACCAAATATTGTAATTACTAATTTCTGCTATAAAGAAAGCACGTTTTTTCTTAGTAAATGCAAAATTTTGTACGGCATCCACCCCCAGTAGTTATTCGTAATAAATGAAAAATTTAGTACGGCACTCACCCCCAGTAGTTTCGTAGTAAATGCAAAATTTTGTACGGCACCCACCCCACGTAGTTTCGTAGTTGCTTAGCCCTCGCGCAGACGCGTGTTTTGACATCTCACACGCGTGGCTAGCTCAGAAAAAGATAAACAAATTCCCCGCCCACCCGGCCTATAGAGGCAGGGTAGTTAAACCAGCTGATTTTGCAAAAATATTTTCGTTTTATTTTAGTGTTCTCTGTGCTTTAAAAGCTATTATTAGGCAAGTACCATCAAAATACCCACCCCATAGCCATTAGATACCTATTTTTATTTAGTTATTTACCTTTAGAACTAAATCGAGCCAATGGAAAATGGCTTTAGTCCATACTCCCCCCCGTTCTGTCATTCCCCCAGCCCCGATCAAAGTTCCACCCCTTCCTGTGGACTCTTCAGAGGTTACCAGCATGGAATCATGCATCGCCGTCATATGCAGACTTGCTGAATGCATCAAAACCACCGTTACTGAGAATAAAAGCGTCACGGCTGCCAATAAAAAGTGCATTTCTCTGGCATAAGCCGAAATACGCATATCGATTTCAAAACTCCCTAATTTCGCTCGCTCCTCTCATAATGAACTCGATCAAGTAGGCCAACCACCATCCTACATCGGCGACCTCAAGAACGAGATCATAACGAGCGTAAAGACAGAATACCAAACATTGAAAAACCTCGTCAGACCCGACTATCATAACTTGTCACTCAGAAAGGAGATTGTGACTTGTGTGCGAGAAGAGTTGAGCAAGCACCTCACTACTATCACGAGTCCATTAGCAACATCAGCGACACCTACTTATGCGCAGGCTGTTAGTGCGCCTGCATCTCGGCGCCAAATTAAAGAGACACCACCGAACAGACCTGCCCTCATCGTTTCGGCTAAAAGCGATACACAAACGCGCCAGGAAGTCGTGGAGTCTTTCAGGAACAGTGTCAATTTCCGTACCACCAACTATGCGCCTTCGAAAATGCAATCTGTGTCTAACAACAAACTTAGGGTCGAGTTTGATACGGAGGAACAGCGCGATGAGATCCTCAAGAAATTGGAAACTTCCACCCAGCTCACCGCGGAACCGGCAAGAAAACTGCAACCTATGGTCATCCTCAAGGGAATCTCTACAGACACGCCCTCGGAGGAGCTAATCGACATCATCCGCGGCCAGAACGAAGAGCTATCACCTCTCATTGAGAAGAATGACGACCTGCGACTCGCCTTCAAAAGGAATAATAGGAATCCGAAACTCAACAACGCCATCTTAATCGCTCACCCCACCCTCTGGCGAAAAATAGTTGATATGGGAAAAGTTTGCGTCGACCATCAACGCGTGCATTACGAAGACTTCTCGCCATTCATTCATTGCAAAAAGTGCCTACAGTTCGGGCATATCAAGACTAAATGCATCGCGAAACAATCTCCTTGCGCCTACTGCTCTGAAGAAGGTCACAACATCGAAAGCTGCCCGCTTCGAGAGAAGAAAGGCACTCCCAAATAGCTGTCACCAACACAACACAAAATTCAGCACGACGTTGGGCACAAGGCCACCGCGAATAATTGCCCTAGAGTGAAATCACTTTAAATCAAAATTACCAGCCGCACCGATTATGGATAAGTAACTTATTATAATAGTACAGTGCATCATTGACCGCTCAAAAAATAGTTTCCACGAATTTATAACGTACTTTTATAACGGCCAACATGGCATTGCTTCGGACAAATTAGCCAACTGGCAAGCCAGGTACACATCAAGAGAGCAGGGCCAACATACCAAAACCATATTCCCTACACTATTAAAAAATCTAAAAAATCCGAAAACATGTGAACCGAACTTCTACATTACCCAAATTTTGACAAGTCACGGCTCCCACAAACAATACCTCCATCACTTCAAAATAACTGGGAACAAATGCAAAAAATAAAGGGGGTATCTGTATCAAATAGCAGATACTGCTGAAAATAAAAACATTACAAAAATATAATCACGACCAAAACAACAAAGTGAATCAAACAATTAACCGAAAAAAAAAAACAGTTGGGATAGGCTAGGCAGATTATGACGATGATGCATTACCGAATTCTGAGTACTGTCCGCGAGGCCTAACCTGAGTACAGTCCGCAAGGCCTAAGCTGAGTTTTGGATTTGTGTGAGTGATTACTAATCGCACCAATGTGATCGCGTGGTCGCGTGATCGCGCAGCGTCTCAGGCCGATTGTCCGATTGCCAAGCAAAGTACGCGTCGCTATGTGCACTCACACAAATACAAAGCTCACCTTAGGCCTAGCGGACTGTACTACAACAAGCCGTCTGTGTTTCCCGCCTCGGTCTTGCCCATTACAGCTTTGTGGTCCTTGTTATGTCATCAGACTTCCTGCTGGGTAATTCTGTACTTTTTTAGTGATGAGATACATATTTAACACATAAAACGTTCTTATGAAAACGTAATTGTGCTGTTCGTATAAATTCACAAAACGAGTCCGTTTTTTCGGATACCTTTTTTTGTTGTTTTAATTTTTGTGTTTCGTTATAGCCGTTAATATATTGCCTGATAAAAAAGTCCTATTAATATATACAATAATAGACACTAGGGACGTTACGAAGGCCAATTCGCTTAAATATTTCGGAATGCGAATCGGTGAACGCGAACGCGAATACAAATGTTTAGGAATAACATTAAAAAAAACTTTAATCAACTCAAAGCATAATTTTTATTACTTTAAAAAGTAGGCTACTTATGAAACAATATTGGAACAGTAAACTAGTGTTATACATAATTATACAGTAATTATATATAGTTTCTAATAGTCAAAGTTCAAAAGAGGCGTATTATATTTCTTAATTTACGTAATGGTTAGTTATAACCGACTGACAAAATTACAACTAAATTAAAACAAACCAAACTAACCCAGTACTCACAAAAATAAGCGAGAAAGAAGCGCGTCTATTGGTGGAATGAACACGCGATGCCTGCCTGCGCGCTTGGCGCGTGCGTGAAGCGACGAACTGCGCGGCCGTAGGATGACAGTGCGAGACACGACCTGCGCACATTCGCAAAACATTTGCATCGCTTGATGCGAATGCGAATGTCGATGCGGCTGTTTATAATTATGCGAATCGTCCCCTTGCGTATGCGCATGCAAATATTCGTAACATACACACACAAAACGGATTGTGTGACCTTTGCAATAAGTATTGTGCCGTCTTTCAGTTGTTTTTGTTCTACCCAATAAATAATCAAAACGTTTTTTGTTCCAGGTTAAGATTCACTCGTGCAGTGGCTGAACTACAGTTTCTCGGCTTTATAAAGTCATCTAAAAGGAAAACTGATCATGTGATGCGATTGACTTGGTGATTTTATATTTGTCTTATTAAACTCATATTTGAAAATTAAGTACTTAGTTTTATTTGTGGGAAAACATTTTATCGTCGTTTCTCCGTCACAGTTTGCCACATCTGGAAACACATACTGGTCTCATTCTGTAAACTGAAATCAATCATTTTCGTTTTTTTTTCAAATCTAGGTAGGTTTCATACGCGGCAAAACTAAATGCTGGGGGGCATTTAGTTTTGTGATTCTTTTGGAATATTGTTGAATATTTTAATTGCTGTGATTAAGCTATTTTATGGCATAGTATGCTTAAATGTGAAGGAATTCTAAACCGTATTGGTTCACGACGGCACAGATATTATAATACTACGTACTACGTACGATACTCAATCCCATACAAAGAAATGACACCTCTCTAAGTCTGGCAATTGAGCTGACAATTTTTCGTCATCAAAATGTTCAACAGATGGCAGCATCAGCGATTCACTAATTGCCAGAGACTGTAGTTTTATAACGCCATCTAGGAGTCGACTTACTTTTAAAACGTTTCGTGCCATTCTTTTTAAATAAAGTTTTATACATCCGGTTTCAGAAAAACATGTTAATAGATTTCTTTTATATTTCTATGTTAAGAAATAAATTTAAAATAAGTTGTTTGATTTAAATTTGTGACTATAATGGTAAATTTGAAGACAGGACAAATGTAGTAAACACCATCTATTGCAAAGAGTTCTAAACAAAATGATTAACAGATGGCTACTTTTATCATTAAATACGTTCGAATTGAAGTTAAAAGCTTCATTTATGTTTTTTTTTTTAACTAGTGTGAATAGATACACCAGTTTTTAACTAGGAAGTCTTGATTTTTACTAATCTTTCTGTAGCCAAAATTCTGCCGTTTATCGCTTTCTAATAATTGTTAATTTCATAATGGTTACCTATGCTGCCATCTATTATTATTTTTGAAGACTAATTATAAAATGTTCTAGTTGAGACCCTATGACGACGGGTATATGAATTTGGATTTCAAGTCACATGCTATACAAAGTTTGGAGTGCTCTTTCACAAATACACCAACTTGCATTATGATAAGACCTGTTAGTGTCAAAAGCTTGTTTATTTCAAATTAAAGAGGTCTTCAGGATGTTAATAAACTGATACCGTAGATTGCTCTTGGGCATTTTTTCTGCACTTGGAATGCTTTATTTTCTTTGATGAAAAATAATAGACTTTTACAATGTTTTCAAATTACAGTGTTAAGAGGTATGGGAGGGACAGTGTAGGCCAACAAGTACCTCTTATTGGTTAGGTTTTATTTTGATCATTCATGCAGAAATAGGAGTTTCTTTGTCGACTTATGCAGAAACGCATGAGAAACAAGAGAACGTGACACGATACGAGAACGAGCAAGTGAGTGCGAAAATTTTATCCATCGACGCTAGAGGATAATATATTGCATACGTAGGAGGCCTCCAACTACAATCAGCCTTTTACTCACTGAACATAAGCCATGGTTAGGATTTTATTAAAAGGTTCTCGAGATTGGGGCCCACCCAGGACCGGGCTGCCGTCCAACCCTTAGTCGACCAGTGAATCCGGGGCATGGCGTCGAGTTAAATAAAGCTTCGATGTTATGTTATTATGCCTCTATTTCCTGAACGGTTAGCCTAGGTAGAACGGCGGAGGTGTAGTGTACTGTAAGTTAATGTAATAGAGGTAGAACCGGTTGCCATTACCCAGGCACAGATCCAAGACATCCAGCTGCCAGTAAGAAATTCTTATTGAAAACACCCAATCGTCACTTAGCCCATAGAATCCAGGTGCTCAAGCTCGACAGTCACAGCCGCGACGACTAGTCCAACGACGCCAGTCAAATCATTACAACTGGGTGGCTTTGATTATAATCCAATGAATCCTACTCAATCTTAAGTTGTCGATTATACACGTGCCTGTTCAAACACCACAACAATGTTTACAAGTAGGTTCTTATAGTGACGCAATCATTACGTTAATGACGCAAAATCTTAAAATCTCCAGTTACGACAATCAAGGTGTTTAATGGATGGTGCAACGGAGTATTACAGATATGTTGCCTAATACATGGAAATTATTTTGTGTCTCAGTAGATGCAAGAAAATATCATATTTTAATGATCTAAGTTCTTCGATCGTTTGTAAAATTATAATAAGTTAGGTATACGTAATTTTAATAATCAACAGGTTTTCACAAATAATTTGTAGAGGCCTTTTTAAAGTATGGATATACCTTTAACAGACCGCCCTCTTCAATTCTATGTGTACAACAAACAAAGCCTGTCTTTACCAAAGTAGGTACAAAAACAAAACTACAATTAGAGAATTTAAAAAATAATTAATTAGGTACTTGAATTCGTAATCTCAGATAATTTATACTTCATCCCCACTTCCTCAACTGTCTTAGCAATACGCATTCTAAGTTGGTTTTGAAGTGGGAAGATGTCCATTTCAAGTTCTAAGATCAAGCGTTGCGTGGGTTGGTTTGAATGTGTAGATGTTTGATTGATACGAACGTGCCATTAAGAAGTTATTTCGCCCGTAATATTGTATTGATAGATAGCACCTGGTAGACTAATACCTACTAATTAGGTAATCATGTATCATGCAATAACCAAGACATTGGCACCGACCCGAATTCAGAAGGTTGGATCTTTGCCTGCTCAGCAATCAAGCTCTGCGCACCGTGTCCTACCTGCAGTGCGTCGAAGTTTTATTGTAATAAGATTTTATTCTTAATTTATCAAAATACATACCTAATTATCAAAATTTTTAATCCCTAACTGGGTTTAATCATATTATCATAATTATTAAATATTGTACACTTCAGTATCGCTTTAATCTTTATCACCTCATAAAATACATAACCGGTTCATTGTAGCTATGCTCTTCAATTTCGAATGACCGCCCAAACCTGACTCTACGTTAACAAAGCCGCGTTTACATGACAATTTTAGTATTTTTTATTACCTACATGGAACCAAGTTTCAGTAATTGGATTGATCACTAGAAACTGGGTATATGCTACCTATTTTTATCGTGTGTAGGAGTAGTAGGTATGTATGTATATATCTGGAGATATTCATCCTGCTAAGTAAAATATACTTACAGCAGACGTAGACTTATAAAAG
This sequence comes from Dasypolia templi, assembly GCA_963555695.1. Taxonomy (NCBI): domain Eukaryota; kingdom Metazoa; phylum Arthropoda; class Insecta; order Lepidoptera; family Noctuidae; genus Dasypolia; species Dasypolia templi. Next base: position 16,495,695 of record OY743146.1, on the reverse strand, counting down.
GAAACCATCGGATTGGGTTTTTAAATTTTGGTTTCCCAAAAGCTGCCAAATTGGGAAACTGAAATTGTGTGTAGGATAATTAGAATCAAAACCAGAATTTATTTGTTTTGAAGAATGTAGTAACATTACAGTATTATTGTAGTGTGCAGACAGTAATGTTAATCGCACTACACGAAACAAAAATATATTTCCGTCGCTTTTGTTAGACACGCATCATGCTCGTGACCGGGCCGGTTTATGGCATTGCAAAAATTCGAGTTAATCGAATATGAGCTGGTAGCAGTAGGCGCCAAGCGTTGGACTGAGGAGCAGTCGGCTTAGGTTCTGATCTCATAAGATGCAGCGCAGTTTTATTGGCAATTTTTTATTTTGGTTTGCAATAATAACAATATTTTTAAAAAGCTGCCTTTTTTATTATTTTTGTTAATGCATTAAAGGGTTGAGAATAATAAAATGCCTAGTCTTTTCCCAACTACGTACTGGTTGTCAGTATTTCGCGCTTCTGACCTGTGACGACTGTCAACGATAAAACTTCTATTGATGTGAAATTTAAATATTATTGTTTGTGTTAGTAATGTTGGTACCTACAAAAAAGCTTATCGCACTGACTTGCAAATGTCCCTGTAAGGGCGTTTGCTTGTCAGTGCGATTTGTTAAGTGCATTTACTTAACTAATTATTACAAGTACCAAGGCCTATGGATATTATAAATTTTACATTGTATGCAAATAAAATAATTAAAGTATAGAAACGCTAGAAGACTGACTGAGGTCTTCAACCACCTTGGTCCATTATGACATACAAATACTTTCGACCAGCAACACTATCACTCGAGTTGATCTACATACTTAAGATTGCTCAGCGCGCAATGGAGCGAGCTATGTTCGAATTTTTTTATTGAAAGATAAGGTATCCCTTACCTGCTGTGTAATATGCTATGCATCCTTAAAAACATCGCCTCGCTAATGGTATAACCAATTAATGATTCGTGTGAACGGAGCATTAGGCACTGCCGACAACTAATTAACAAGACAACTTCAGACAGGGCCACCAGATACGACATCCATCACGTCGGGGTCACCAGTGAAGAGATATGAGGAACGGGGTGTAAAGTTCACTCATACTCTTTAGAAAAGTGAGGATCTTCCGACCAGATGGATATCGTATCTGGTGGGCAACTGTCCGACGGTTGATGTCGGGAAGTTGTATATATGCTAGCTGCGCGGTAAACTCTGATTGAGCGATGCAGGATTTGTGTGACGTCAGTGTGATGCGTTGTTCGCATGTAGCGGTGTAGATGACGCCACACGTTTAACCTAGAGAACTATGGTTCTCAAGGTTATACGCCCTGTCTATGAAACTGTACCTAATGTATTGGTCTACTACGTGTGTATATAGCTGATGGCACATGGAGGCCTTGTTGTTTAATTAGTATTTAATAAAAACAGCCGCAAGATACACATCCTCCTACTGACCTGTGTTGTAAAAAACAAACCGACCTTGAATTATAATTTCACGAAAAAGAATGGTCCCGACCTCTGGAAAGGTTAAGAGCACATCACTTTTATTCGTGTCGTGCATACCGCAGGACAAGTTTTCGCCTATTTACACCTGTTTTTATTTTCAGACTAATGATACGTTTCTAGACTCCAGCCATTTTTTATCGTTTCACCTTTTGAATCTTAATTCGCTGCAAACCTCTCGGGTCGTCTTTTGCTTCTTATTCCTTTTTTCATTTTGTTGATTTATTTTTACAAAAAAAAAATGTAAAATTGTAATTGTAAATTTCTGATACAGTAGGTATTTTATGTAGTAGTCTGTTTCCCACTTGGAATGATCGCTTGATTTTGACTTGAATGTAGATCTATCTCTTAATTTTCAGGGATAATAATTTTACCAACAGCAGAAAGACCGAAATGTATTCGATAGTCCGTAATACTTGCAGTATATATAGATAACAACAAAATCGTTATTTCTGACTCTGGTTTCCAGTCCTTCGTATGTCCTGGGTTAGAAAATGGTAGGTAGGTAGTAAGATATGTGCATACCAACATAAACCAGTTATTCTAAAATATCATATTGTTTTTCAGTGTCCTGAGTTCCTGACTTCTGAATATGGCACCTACTACTATACTATACTCATTCAGTTGCCTAATCCCTACGTGCCCACTTGCACAGGTGCTACGTACATATCATTTCCTGTTCAGCCTGTTTCGTAGAAACCTCGTTATCTACGTAGACTTTGGGACGGCACATTATAAGGATGTTAGTATGACCAAACTGTGTTTTTGGGAACGAGGTGTACATAATATTATATGATAGGTATTAGGTAATAACGACAAATTTATAACATCACTTGCCTTCATAGAAACTTCCTTGGCACAGACCAACCAGTAATTTTTGGTATGTACCTACCTATATTTAAAGTTCAAAGTAAACTAATTTGATATTCAAAAAAAATACGTTCGTATTATTTAATATGGTAAAAATTATAAAATGTATAAAATTGAAGACACCGGTAATGTGCGCTTGCGCTGCTGTGTGGTTTCGGCAATACTTGAGTGTGCATAGACAGGTGTTGCAACTGTATGGCATGCTCGTGTGATCCTTCTGTCATGTCATTACTGGACCTTCAAGTAAGATATTTGTACTACAGATTGTGTGTGTATCATCATTACTAACTTTGTTCCTAGGCAGTTTTAATTTGAATATTCGCATTTTACAATAGCAATGTTGATGTAGGTGTACCTAGTGCGTCTGTCCGGACCTCAAATATTTCCTACCTACTTCCCAATTAATTTTCTTGTCGTTGCTCTGTTATGATTTCCACAAAAAATGTATTCTTCCGTGTGCCAGCAAAATACATTTCTTCTGCCGGTGGATCCGACTTCTGACGAAAACCACACTGTATTTATTTGTGCGAACTGTAGTACTAATGTTGGATTTTAAAAATGTCGCTTGTCCTGGCATAGTTACCACTATTAAGAATAAAACGTCCTTGTCATGTTTACTAGGCGTGACGCATATGAGGTACACACTAACATAATATGGTTAAATATACCTATGGAGCATGTGTGTGTACACAAGCGCATGTGCCTGTGAACATTGATGATCGAATCCGGAATATCGACATCGAATGTTTGCTGTCATTTGACATTACGTTAGATGCCGCAGAAATGTATAAAAGATTATGTCGCGTCCATTGAAGCATCAGTCGCTCATCAGCCACCGCAACAAACCAAACTTACCAAAATGAAATCGGTACGTACTTAGAACAATAATAATTATCATTACAAAACAATTGCAAATCGTTACTATATTTTTTGTTTGTTTTTTTGCAAGCTTTTATTTATATTATCGAGCTGATTTTGCACCACTTCCTGTTAACTTAAAGTTATGATTTTCAAGTTGAAGTTTCCATGTTAAAAAAACTTATATTGATTGTGTGTTCTTAACTTTTCTCATGCTCACTCTGTGCATGATTGAGACCATATCAAAGAGTCAACTGGCATATGAATCATGTTTCAATCATCCATTTTTTTTTCATACCATATAATTCGACAAAGTCACGATTATTAATATAAAACACCCTTACGTAAAATATGACAATGTCGCATTTTCTTAGCTTTAAAAATGAATCATTGGTTTGAATAAAATTGAATTACTCGTATTTATCAATGAAACTTGGATACCTAGACACATCAAGGGTTTATTTTGTACGGTAAGCAAACAAAATTAGCAACCTCGCAAAAGTAAAGATTAGTCATACTGGTGAAATTTTTTGACCTAATTTAATTATGATTAATGATATCTCCGAAACTATTGCCTTTTTGGACCACCTATTCTAGGAGTTTTAGTATTATTTTTACCTACAGAATATAACCCTAGAGTTATGGGATATAAAAAAAAACGTAAAGTATATGATTCGGTTTATAAATTCCGTCTTTTCGTCTTGATTATGGGGTCATTTAAAAATAGTATCATCATTTCCTTAATGTAATTGTTGTTTGGTTTTCAGATGATCTTTGTCGCCCTCGCCCTCGTGGCCGTCGCCGCCGCTGCCCCCGCTGAGGAGCCCGTACCGATCGTCCGGTCCAACTTCGACCAGCAGCCCGATGGTGCATACCAATATGGGTAATTCAATTTATAATATTACTTTTGCAAATATGATTATAATTACTCGATAGATAATAACTTATTCCATATTTTAATGTTGCATGTTGTACAATACCTTAACACATACATAAACAACTTTAACCGCTATAGGACATACAACAAGTACATAATAACAAGTTTATAATCTGTGTGTTTTCAACAGTTTTGAGGCCGGTAATGGCATCGTCCGCGAAGAGAAGGGTGAAGTGAAGGAAGTTTTGAATGAGGAGAACAAGCCCCAATCCGTCGTGGTTGTCCGCGGCTCCTACAGCTACCTCGATTCGGAAGGCAAGCCCGAGACTGTCAACTACTTCGCCGACGAGACCGGCTACCACGCGGAAGGAGAATCCATCCCCAAGCCAGCTAGGAGATAAGCTAACAACGACAAAGCGCAGATGTATGATCAATTGATATAAATTAATTGGTTGTTCATCAGCTACCATGATTTGAGACTCCGATAACGTTTAAGAAATGAAAATAACGGTTACCATGCGCAGGAGTGTGGTGCGGAACATCAGCCGCGCTAACTTCTTGTTGCTCGTTGTTACTTGAAGCTCACTGCCATAATTTTGTACGTTTTTATATTATTTGTTGTGTTTTAATGACGTGATTTACATAGTAATTAAAGTTCAATTGAAGTCATTTGTGCTCTTTTTATTTTTATGAGTTCATTCAAAGTAGATAATGTAATAAAGTTATTGAAAATAAACCTTAATAATTCAGAATGAATTATTAAGGTTTATTTTCAATAACTATCGTAGTGTAATCCTGTTACACTTCTATAACCATGTAGGTACTGAATATTACCGTTAACATGAAGCAGAAGCAATATTTTTAATTATTTGCTAAACCAGCACTCAGCTGGGTGGAATCCAATGAGATAGATGTCTATCAAATACCAATTGTCCAAAATAACTAAGGTACGAACTGAGATTTAAAATTAATGCAAACTTTCGCAATTCATTACCTAAGGTCGGGGTTTATTTATTAACGTTGTTAACGTCAGCTTAGCCATATATTTTACGTTTAAACAACGTTTATTAAAATAACCCCTACTTAAGTAACTTATTCTCCTCTCACGCAATAACTAGGATCGCATTCGACGTCTTCATTATATGTATATCACAAAATATACCCGACTATTATGATATATCTGCGCGCATGTTTTCGTGGTGAGTACAGAAATAATAACGTCACTGCAAAAATGGAAACAATCGTTTCTTGTCATTGCTACATAGCATAGGCATAATCGGCCTAAAGTGATCCCACTGTTGGGTACAAAGGCCTCCTCTCTGTGAGAGGGAGTGGGCCATAATCTACCACGCAGGCCCAATGCGGGTTGATAGATGTCACATGTCTTCGAACTTTTGGTTCTAGGACATGCCGGTTTCCGCATGATGTTACTGTTACCGTTTTGAGAGCAGTGGTGATGAAATTATTCACACTAAGTAAAGCGCCTGTCTGTGTTCGAACCTATGTCATATAACTCGTAAGTCGCGTTCGTTACTGCACTGGGCCACCGCTTCTCTCTCATTGCTACACAAGGTTGTAGAATAATTGCCATTTGTGTATTGTTCTCCTAACATAGCAGTCTGAAGGTAGACTTCCATACCTGTTCATTTACTACAAATTTAAGCATCAATATGATAATGTATACAAATACATTTTCACATAATCATAATTATAATAATTTCAGATTTATATGTGTCTCGATTTTTACACGCAATTGTCACTACAATGTAATTGGCAAAGAGACTCATAGGTTGTTCTGTAGACTTAGGCAAGTCATTAATATCGTCGTAAATAGGGGAGGTCCCAAAACACTTCCCTGTGGGACACCATACCTAATTTCACGTTCTTGCGACCGATATGACTCTTCTCCTCTCGTAGTTATGTTTACCCTACTGATTTCCGTTATTTGTTTTCTGTGCTGAAGCTATGACTCAAATAGCTTCAGTCACAGAATATACTGCACACTGATTTATTTTGATCCATAATCGTCATCACTGTGTGTAAAAAATCATAACTGGCCATGTTAATCGTTTTTTTTCTCTCTAAAACCTTTTTGTTCATTGCATAGGATCTTATTGTGTTCTAAATATGTGTTGAGTTGTTTATGGACATATTTTTCAAATATTTTGGATCTCATAGGCAAGAGTGATATCGGTATATAATTTACCATCAACTCTTTATTGTCATTCTCAAACAGTGGCTTTACAATAGATGTCTTTAGTGCGGTTGGGAATACGCCAGTACTAATACTCAAATTAAGTATGTGATTTAAAGGAGAACATCATAGCCTACACTATGATGTTCTCCTTTAAATCACATACTTAATTTGAGTATACTTAATATGAGGCGAATATGATAGCCCGCAGGTTTGCTCGATGTACCCCAGAAGTAAAAACAACATTGTTTAGAGCATATTGTACATCATTCTACACGAGCAGCCTGTGGGTCTCATACACGCGCGGACAGTACAACGCTTTGCGTGTGCAATATAATAATGCATTCAGGGTGCTGATGGGGCTGCCCCGGTTCTGCAGCGCATCAGGGATGTTCGCCGGGTCGCAAGTAGACTGTTTTTACTCTACTATGCGTAAAAGATGCACATCCCTGGTGCGCAGGGTTCGAGCTAGCTCCAACGGCATCCTGAGGGCATTCGCGCAGAGGTTCGATTGCCTGTACCTGAACCATTGCTGTCTGGTTCACATACTGACCAATCGAGATTTGTAGTAACATACTACAAATCTCGATGTTGTATGTTTCAGTGTATGTCATTATTTTTTATTTTTGTAATTTTTATGCTCATGACCCTTTGTTGGTCGAAATAAAAGTTTTTCATTCATAGCCTACACTATTGGTATTTTTGAGTGTTGATATGATTTTAAGTACATCATATGGTGTACTAGGTGCCATAAACATAGTCTCTTTTATTAAAAACATGTTGCGTTACTGCCGTTCCAGCATTTATAATGGGCTGAATTTTGTCGATAAGTAGTTATTAAAGAGATCCGCTATGTGTTTTGGCTCTGTGATAGATTCATGGTTAATATTAATTTTATCTATAGAAGGTCTGGGTATATTTAATTTCCTTTTTTAAGTATTAGCCAAGTAGTTTTGGATTTATTCGTAGATGTTTGAATTTTATAATTATTTTGAGCGCACTGAGTAAGATTTATATTTTTTATATAACTTGGTGTAATTTTGTAGACGCATTTTACTTGTCTGATTAGGCTTTATTCTATATGCCACAGCAATTGTCGTTTCTTTTTGCTACAAAATTTTATACCACGAGATTTCCAAGTAACTTTTTTTTTCAGATTAACCGTTATTTCAATATGAGGGAAACATAAGTCATAAAGTAACGAAAACCATCTGAAAAGCCTTATATGCAATATTGGGGTCGTCAGCATCATATACCTCTACAAATGTCAAGCAGCTTAAATGATTTTTAAACTTAGATAAGTTTTCTTCACTATAATTTCGTCTATTATTCACTTGTTTATTGCGCAAGTTTTGCTTGCAGGAAATTTAAAAAGTTGTGCTGTGTGGTCAGACAATGCGAATTCTAATATTGTCGTTTTGCATGGCTTATTGAAAGTATGAGCAAAGTTGTCTAAGCATGTTTGGGTCTTCAATCGTGTAGGTTCGTTTATTGCTAGTTTTAAGTTAAAATTTAGTAGCAGATTTTCAAATTCATGTGTATTATTGTTTCTTTTTAATATGTCAATGTTAAAATCTCCCACTATGACAATATTTTTAAAAACTGAGATAAATTCATGCCGTTAGGAACCCTATAAGTGCATATAAAAACGGTGTTGTGATTAATAAGCTCTATGGCGCAGCATTCGAATATACCAACAGAAGATATTTGAGCATTTTTTTGGCAGTTCTCTCCATTGATGTCCGTTCCTTACGAGTATACATGATCCGCCCCTCTTACTTTCTTTTCTACTGAAACATGCCACCAAGCAATAAGAGAATAATATATATATATATAGCATAATTGATTCTCATATCCCTGCATCATAACATGTTCAGTTATGCATAATAAGAGAGAATATAATCAGATTGAGTACGCACTACGTCGCTATTCATTTGCGTATAAAACAATGCTACTGTACAACCCGTGTGCATTTAGTATTATTTATGTTATACTTTATGGATTTATCTAGCACTTAACTGTAATCGGTATCAAGTTTATTTCTACAAGTTTAAGTATGTATATGAAGGTTTATGAAAGTGTCAAAACAATAGAAAAATTAAATGTTTAGTAAAGACAGTTTTCTTTTATGTTTCCTGCTAAAGATGTCCAGCACTTAATTAGCACCCATTTTTGCCGGAACGTCTTGATGGATCTCCACAGTACACAAATCCGCCCCTGCATTGCACTGTGTTAATGTTTGCTACACTTACATGTTTCGAAGACGAGATGATCAAATGGTGTCCCACTTCGAGGTAAATTCAAAGTGGAATTGAACAGAATTGATTTTATTCGTGTAAAATACAGTTAGAAGCGAAATGTGAAATCATTTAGGTATACTTTCTACAAAATTACATTCTACTCAACGAAAGATTACGATTAGAATTTAAAGTGGCAACACAGCTTATTTAGTTTAGGAGTAAAAAAAACAAATGTTCAAAAGATGTCCGATGGTTATACAATCCGAAGATTATTAGCAATAAAAAGTAGTTATAGAAGCGTACGTAACGTATCAAAATGCGCGAGAGACGGTTGGCGGTCAAGGTCACACCACTGTCTGCATGGCAAGCGACCGATCTCGTTCGTGTGTGCATGTCAACGAATAACTAGCCGAATTAGAGACTTCACACATCACTACAGTTTCTATCGGCCGATCAATTTCTTAAAGATTACGGTTAAAGTTATTTATCGTACTGGACTAAGTGCCGATTTCACCAATGAAGTGAACGCGGTCAGCACTTCTAAACCAAGCTCAAGAGGGTCAGTGTCAATATTCCTTAGCAATTTTGACACTGACAGCCCTTGACCGCAGTTTAGATGAGCTGAACGTGTTCAGTTTCAATGGTTAAAGTCTTTACTTTGCTACGACGCATCGCTACGCCGTAGCTTCGTAGCTGGCAAACGTAGCGGCAGTCCTTTCGTACCCGTGACGCCGTTATCATGCCGTATGTTATTTATTTATTTATTATCCAACTTACATCCATGTTATGTTTATGTAGAAGGCAGACTTGTAGTATATTGATTAAAAACTAAGACAGGTTAAGGCTGTCACATCGGGACTCGTTGGTTTTGTGGCTAAGCGAAAAGTAGTTCAGATTGAATATTTGGTTTGCCTGTCATTTAAAAAACCATTATGTTTACCTAATCCGTCAATATAAGTAAATACCTAACTAAATTTAAACATTTTTGCAACCACGGTCATTGGTCGTCTGAAAAGGCTCTGATTTTATTTAAACGAATTAAAAGGATACCTATTAAGATTCAAGTCATTAGGCGGCCGAAAATAGATGTAATACCAGTTTCCAACTTGTAAGCTTTAAAAGGTGGAAAATGAAACAAATATTTTATTTTTATGAAAACATCAACTTTAACATAATAAGAGAGAGAGAAAAAAACTTTGCAAGGGGGGCAACATATGAATAATGAAATACATGAAAGCAGAGTAAACATAACATACCCACTTCACGATTTCAAATGCACTCTTCTACAACATTTGTTATGTCCATTAAAAAAAAAACATTTTGTTACCGGAATACATAAAAAATATGCATAAACATCATATTTTTATTAATAAATTAAAACAATTTCTAATAACCAAAAGCTACTACACTATTGACGAATATTTTAGCGATAAATTTCAACAACAACAAAACTATTTTTACATAATACATAATTTTTTTAAAACACTAGAATACTGAGTGCACAATTAATTCCTAATAATAACATTCTACAAGACTCAATAAAATTGATAATTTTTATTTTAATTTAGTTTATAGTGATAATAATGTAAAGCGTGCAATATATAATATTAAATACTTAAGTGTAATTTAAAACTACATATAAAAATAGCATAAAAGCAAATAATACTATTCTAATCATACCATTTTAATTTAATATATTAATAAAAAAATCTTAACAAAAAGCGCCTTCATCCTCTCTCCTATTAATAATTAAAAATTAACTTTGCTGTGCCCGACAGGGTCCATCATTGATTCGATGTTTTAACATACCAACTGTTATTTGTCCACATTATGGAATGCAATAAAGTATTGAGTATTGAGACTATAACCGATATTGCTTGGTATTCATTTTGTTTCTGACACACACTATTAGTCAAGCCAACTTACTCGTAGATACTCGTAAGTCTCCAAACAAAAGTCGTAAAACGGCGCAAATTATAATGACAATAGTTTTATGACAATTAGGTAAAGATTACCTGACTTACTGATTCGTCTTCGGGGTCTCAGGCTGCAGATATTTAGATACTTATAGAGCAGAAGCTAAAGACAGGTAGCAAATACGTTCAACCAGTAAATATCATCTCTTTCTTTTCTAAAGTGGCGCGACATCTGCTTCGAGACGCACACCTTGCAAGTTTAAAATGCAATGTTTCTAGAAATTTAGTTCCATACACCTTAACAATATGACGCGATCGATCTGTCCATTGTTCATTCTGGGTATTTCGTTATAAAGTTTCGAACTGCGAATGACAGATCAATGTAGGTTCATATTTTAATTTGATGTAATAGAACATGAAAATAAAAAAGGTTATTAAAATAATAATGATAATCGGTGAGACAGGTTACTAAAATAATAATGATTGTCAACTTTAAAAAAAAAAATATCACGACATGTGCAAATAATAATATAATTAACAAATCCGGATTAGTGACATCGGGCATTTGACATTACGTTAAAAGGCGGAGAATCGTATAAAAGTTCATTTAACGATCGATCTAGCATCACTCGCACAGCAGCCATCGAACAAAACTTATCAAACATGAAATCTGTACGTGTATTCATACATATTATTAACGCCTAAACCAAGATTTAAATGTTTTATATAATTTCTCAATCTATTGTTGTAGCTAACAAAAAAAAAAAAAGTTTGTTGAAATTCTTTAACAAGATCTTTTAATTCTAGTATTGTTTTGTTATGGGTCCTAGTCAATAATTTTTATGCTCTGTGTATAACATTTGTGTTTTGTGTGGTGCAGATGATCGTTGTCGCCCTCGCCCTCGTGGCCTTAGCTGCCGCTGCCCCCGCTGAGGAACCCATCAAGATCATCCGGTCCGAATTCGAACAGCAGCCCGAAGGTTCATACAACTTTGGGTAATAAATTTTTTTTCCATATATGTGGTGTACATTTACAAGTGAGTCTAACCAGACAATGTTATTAATCGCTTTAATTTTTTACAGATTCGAGGCCGAAAATGGCATCAAACGCGAAGAGACGGGTGAAGTGAAGGAAGCCTTGGATGAGGAGAACAAGCCCCACCAAGTCGTTGTTGTCCGTGGCGCCTACAGCTACTTCGGTGACGACGGCACGCCCGTGTCCATCACCTACTACGCTGACGAGACCGGCTACCACGCGGAAGGAGATTCCATCCCCAAGCCCGCCAGGAGATAAGCTACCAACGACTACTTGCTGATAAAGAATTGATTGATCAACATAATCATAATTAATCAGTTGTTCATCAGTTGCCGTATCTAGTGACTCTGATAACGTGTAAGGCAACACAGAAGCGTGAGGTCGTCGTCGTACGAGGGTACGTCAGCCAAGTCTTTTTATCGTTCTTTGTTATTTGATGCAAACTGCTATATTTTGTCACCTGTTGTGTTTTAATAATGTGATTCATATTGTAAATAAAGTTATTTTGAAAATGTGATATTTCCCGTTTATGTGAGTAATCAGGCCATCATACGTGTAATATTCCATCATTTCAATTATAGTCACGATAAATTACCATGAAAAAATTGTAATTTGCTTTCCGAAATACCTTTTTAGGTCATTGCTACGCAAAATTAGCAATGAACGCCATTTGAACTACACAGGCCTTCAAAACTTATTACCATACTTAACTTAAACTTAATTTTAAAGTACACAAGATACATTTTCTGAATAAAAGGATTACTTACAAAAATATTTTTTTATATAAAGGGTCGATAACTTCTTTTAAGGAATGGCTGAAAAAAAAATTACATGAACACTCCTTTTCAAATTGCTGTCTTACTTTTGACATTTTTGTTTCTATTCTAAAGAAAAAAAAAAAAAATTATCTTAAATCTATACAATTAAGTTGCCGGGGCTTCCCAGAAAGTAATCCGAAGATACTTGTGATGGGATAAACCTCGCTCTTCCTCGAGTGTTGGAGTGTGTGTGTATGTGTGTGTGTGTCTATATGCATGACGTTCAACCCAGAGTCGCCAAAATGTCTTCCACGGCATCATATTTAAGTGGGAAGAGCCATTCCGTCAATGTTTACACTCATACAGCTGCATGGGGTATTATTGTTTTCACATTTTACTTTTGATCGCTCGATGAATTTTTATTCTCAAGCCAAACAACCTTGGTCTCTTGATCTGACACAGTTCTCCAACATTCGATTCTCCGATGAATGGTTCGCCGACAGAACGATTCACTTTTCAGTGATCCGCCGATAAAATCTTCACCGGCGAAAGATTCGTCGTAAAACACACTTGCTTATAAAGTGGCTCTATGGTCACCGCAATTAGGCACAGAATGACACCCATAATCAAACTGTGACTTTTTTTAAAAATTTAATGGTGGAGTGGCGTTGTTCTTAAAAAGTTTTTATTCAAATAAAGAACACGATCTTTATTTGAATAAATACTTTTTTGAATTTATTATTAAACGTTTAATTTATTAACATTAATTTATTTGTTCTATTGAACAAATAAATTAATGTTCCTATTGCTTGCTCATTTCATGCAACGTCTTATTTAAATATATAATTTTAACTCGTACGTGTTTAATAAATAAAACTTTCACTCAAATATACCTTTTGTTTTCTCTGTAATAGAAGAAAACTTTTAATTCCCCATTTTATACGTGGCAGAATAGGCGCAAACCCTATGCGCGGAAAAAAAAAATCTCATCCCTTTAGTCTGTGGCCGATCGCAATGCGCGCGCATAGGAAAACTGATTAATTTTTCCCGCCATAGCGAAACATTTTTCACAACTCGGTTTCACTATTGAATTTATAGTTATTTATTAATTAAAATGTCTACAAGTACTAGTTACGATGAAAATTATTTATAATACACCGCCCGATATAAGATGGAAAGTTTACTACCTGAAAACTCCAAGGAAAAATATCTATTAGCGTACCAAAATTTCATTAAATGGCGAAACAGCAAGAATACGCAGTCTTTTTCAGAAAATGTGTTCATGGCGTACTTTAAAGAATTATCTTCTAAGTACAAACCTAGCTCTTTGTGGTGTTTATACTCAATGTTAAAAAGTACAGTTCGAAAAAGAATGGTGTGGACTTAAAAACATACTCTAATTTATCAGCTTATCTAAAGAGACTATCCGATGGATTTAGAAGCAAGAAATCAGAGGTTTTATCGTCTGAAGATATAGAAAAATTTATAAAAGATGCTCCAGATAACCAATATCTGGCTACTAAGGTTAGTTAAATTAAGTTTAAATATCTACACGACTTCAGCCTGTGTTGTGTGTGTTGAACTTTTTCACCATTGAATTTATAGTTATTTATTAATTAAAATGTCTACAAGTACTAGTTACGATGAAAATGATTTATAATACACCGCCCGATATAAGATGTGAAGCCCTTAACGTTATGGAAAGTTTACTACCTGAAAACTCCAAGGAAAAATATCTATTAGCGTACCAAAAATCTCCTCAATAAACTTGACCGCCTTCTAAATAACTGCATTCGATTTGTCTTCAATCTACGTAAGTATGATCATGTGTCTGCGCACCGATTGCTTTTAAAATGGTTACCCATACGTCAGCGTAGAGAGTTGAGGGCTCTGTCTATGTTATATTCTATACTCGACAAACCTACTTCTCCTTCTTATCTGACCCCCCATGTTCAATACTTATGCTCTGCTCATAGTAAAAATCTTCGTTCCACCAACAATCGTCTTCTACGATGTCCTTCTAACCGCTCTGGTTTTATTCACTCTTCTTTCTTTGTCCAGGCGGTCTTTCTTTGGAATGCGCTCCCTCTGAACATCAGGATGGTAACCAGTCGGTTATCTTTCAAAGTGAAGGCTCGTGAACATATTCGTGAGAAGTTTGTTGATTAAATCATCTCAACGCTGATTTGCTGGATTCGTTTTCTCATCTACCTATCGTTATTTCTCCTGACAAAGTTTAATCAGTTTATATGTATGTATTTAAGTATTTATGTTTTAGTAGTGTATTCTTTTTCGAGTTATCTATCCCCTTTGTTGCACCTGCCATGTTTTGTCTCTGCATCACCCTAAGGTTGACTGGTAGAAAATGCCTCAGGCATTAAGTCCGCCTTTGTACAGTATATTTTTACTTGTGCATAAAGTTTTAATAAATAAATAAAACAGCAAGAATACGCAGTCTTTTTCAGAAAATGTGTTCATGGCGTACTTTAAAGAATTATCTTCTAAGTACAAACCTAGCTCTTTGTGGTGTTTAGTTTATTTGCATTTTTAGCAATTATTTATTTATATTTATATTATTTTATTTGTACTTTATGGTAACTGATGATGACTCTTTTTACTCTGCCATTGATTCCTCTAGCTCATCCGCTAATGCAAGTTTCAGCTCACTGACTGACACCCTTAGTGACTTTGTGCGTCGGAGCTTCACCCAACGGAAAGGCCATTTTTTTAATGTCTGCCACATAAATGCGCAAAGCGTTCCTAGTCGCTATAGTGATCTGTTGGACACCTTTACCGACGCCAATGTCCATGCTGTTCTGGTTTCCGAGAGTTGGCTCAAACCTCATCTTCTCTCCACCACCTACCCTCTCCCAGGTTTCACTCTTATCCGCAATGATAGAATTGGAAAGGGAGGGGGTGGTGTAGCTATCTATCTTCGAAGCGATTTCCCTTTCAAAATCATTGCCTCATCACCCTCACAATACCATGCTTCCGCTGAGTACCTCTTTTTAGAGGTCTACGTCAAAGGCGTCAAGACCCTGCTTGGTGTTGTCTACTGTCCACCCGCCGTCGACTATTTTTCCAAACTTGAATTGGCGCTTGAATCCGTAGGGTCAGAGTATGCACACTGTGTCATCATGGGCGATTTCAACACCGACCTTGCTCATCACACCCCTCGATCCCGTAAACTCCTTCACATCATTGAGTCTGTTAGTCTCCACATACTTTCACTGCAACCTACCCATTTCAACATCTCAGGCGAAGACACTTGGCTCGACTTGATGCTTACCTCCGCACCCTCCCTTGTTTCTTCTCATGGTCAATGTCCCGCTCCTGGATTTTCTCATCATGACCTAATTTTCCTCTCTTATGTCCTAAAACCGCCTAAACCTGTCCCAAAAGTTCTGCACATGCGGTGTTTTGCGCGCATGGACGTTGAGAAGCTTTGTCAGGATGCGTCAAACCTCAATTGGGAACACCTGGAAGCGGCGACTGCTGTTGATGAAAAGCTGCGCATTTTCGATCGGACGGTCCTTGCTCTCTACGACAAACACGCTCCTGTTAAGAATATTAAACTTCGGCGTCCTCCTGCTCCTTGGATGACGACAGGGGTTCGTATGGCGATGAGGCGCAGGGATCGGGCCTTTCGAAAATTTAAAAAGGATCGCAGTGAAGAAAATCGGAGTTTTTTTAAAGCTGCTAGAAATCGGTGTAATCAGATGATACGCAACGCTAAACGCCGCCATATTCTCGAGAACATATCTTCTTCTTCACCTGCTGATATCTGGAAGTTTCTTGGTACTCTTGGTATCGGCAGACCACGTCATGTGGATTTTCCTAATACAATTGGCCTTGATGATATCAACCGTCATTTTACAACCACTTGTCATTTGGATTCCCAAATGTTGTCCAAGACGGTCGATTTCATTTCTGGCCTAGCTAGTCCCATCATAGAACCATTTCACTTCTCTCCGGTCACTATGGACGAAATTAAAAAGTTCATCCTGTCCATTAAATCCAAGGCTGTGGGCTGTGACGGCATCAGTCGTAATATGGTTGTTTGGATCCTGGATAGCCTTCTCTCTCCGATTACCCATATTATCAACTTTTCTCTTGATTCCGGACAATTCCCTTCCCTGTGGCGTATGGCCTATGTCCGCCCTCTCCCAAAAATTTCAAATCCCTGCCTTCCCAGTCATTTTCGACCCATTTCCATTCTCCCATTCCTTTCTAAAGTGCTTGAGGCCTGCGTACACAAGCAGTTTACGGGGTTTATTCACCGGAATAAACTTGTTAGCTCTTTTCAGTCTGGATTCAGACCAGGGCACAGTACAGCCTCCGCTCTCCTTAAAGTGACTGGTGACATTAGAGAAGCTATGGAGGATACTAAGGTTACCGTTCTGGTGTTAATTGATTTCTCCAATGCCTTTAATGCCGTCAGCCACGATATCCTCCTTTCTATACTCTCTCATCTTATGGTTTCGTCCGAGGCTTTGGAATGGTTCTCTTCTTATCTTCGGGGACGTCAGCAGTCGGTTCGCGTTGATGAGACCTCGTCGAGTTGGCGTGACCTGAATGCTGGTGTTCCACAAGGCGGTATTATTTCTCCTTTGCTATTTTCCATCTTCATTAATTTTATAACTCACTGTCTTCGGTGTTCGTATCATCTCTATGCTGATGACCTTCAATTGTATACATCTGAGCGGGTGGAAAGTTTGTCGGACGCTATAGTAGATGTAAATCGAGACTTAGATGCTATCAGAGAGTGGTCTGATCGTTTTGGGGTGTTAGTAAACCCCTCAAAGTGTCAGGCCATTCTAATTGGAAGCTCACGCATGATGGGTAGGGTGGTGCTCAGTTCTCTTCCTCCTCTTATTTTCAATGGTATCGCCATCCCCATTACCCCTACTGTGAAAGATCTCGGTTTGCATCTTGACTCGACACTGAGCTGGCAACGCCAGGTCTCTAGTGTTAGCCAAAGGGTCAACGGTACTCTGCGTTCCCTGTATCGTCTGAGAAACTTTTTACCCGGTAAGACGAAAACCATGCTCGTGCAGACTTTGATTTTCCCTATCATCGACTATGGTGACGTGTGCTACTTTGACTTGAATGCGGTTTTTTTGGATAAGCTCGACAGATTGCTCAACAATTGTATCCGGTTCATATTCAACATCAGAAAATATGACCATGTGTCGAGCTATAGGTCTGAGCTCAAATGGATGTCCATTCGCCAAAGAAGAAGTTTGCGCGCTTTGACTACACTTTTCTCTCTTCTCAACTCTCCCACTCCTCCTTCTTATCTTATGTCTCACTTCCAATTTCTATGTTCATCTCACGCTAAGGAACTGCGTTATTCCAACAATCTTCTCCTGCTTTGTCCTTCTCATACTTCTGACTTTGTTCATTCTTCCTTTCATATTCAGTCCATTCTTCTTTGGAATGCGCTTCCTCTTGATATCAGGACGGCCACCAGTCGGTATGCATTTAAGCGGAAATTGCAGAGTTATTTTCGTAACAAATAGCGTAGAGTCGGCTCAACACCTTTCACCATAAAATTTATATATATATATATATATGTATTGTAAGTATATACTTTTTTAATATGTATGTATGTGTATTATAAGTTACACAATATCTATTTTACATCACACTTCACAAGTTATATTATTTTTTTAAAGTTATTTTTCTTCCATTATCGTCCCCTTCAACTTAAGCACCTGCCATCTTATCTCTTCACCACCCTTGGTTGACTGGTAGAGAATGCCTAAGGCATTAAGTCCGCCTTTGTACCTCTTTGGGTTCGAAAAGTTTAAATAAATAAATACTCAATGTTAAAAAGTACAGTTCGAAAAAGAATGGAGTGGACTTAAAAACATACTCTAATTTGTCAGCTTATCTATCTTAAGAGACTATCCGATGGATTTAGAAGCAAGAAATCAGAGGTTTTATCGTCTGAAGATATAGAAAAATTTATAAAAGATGCTCCAGATAACCAATATCTGGCTACTAAGGTTAGTTAAATTAAGTTTAAATATCTACACGACTTCAGCCTGTGTCGTGTGTTGCTTTAATATTTGGTGTAACTGGTGCCTGTAGGATACAGGAATTAACAAATATAACCGTGAAAAACATAGAGAACCATGGCCAGATGCTTTTAGTGAAGATACCTATCACGAAAAATAAAATACCGAGGTCATTCACCATACACGGTCCATTCTATGAAATTGTTAAGAAGTATGAAAGTTTGCGGTCACCAAAAGCAAAAACTGACCTTCTAAATTACCAGAATGGTAAATGTACCTGTCAGCCTATAGGTATAAACAAATTTGGTTCTATGCCTAAGGAAATCGCTAAGTTTTTAGGTTAAGCAGATGCTGAGAGCTACACTGGACATAGTTTCAGAAGAACTTCAGCTACATTGCTGGCTAATTCAGGAGCTGATATAATGACTTTGAAGCTTCATGGTGGGTGGCGATCTAGCAATGTAGCAGAATCATACGTAGAAGATTCCATACAAAACAAGAAGGAAATTTGTGCGAAAATCACAAAAAGAATTAAATTTGATTCTGAGGCGCTTCCTACTGACGAAACACCAAGTACATCCAATAATTGGATTTCACCTACCTACACGAATAATGAGCCATCTCAAATTACAATACAACATGAAAATATTTCAATAAATAATCTATCTGATGAGACCGCTATGCCATCAAAAACAGTTAATTATAATTTTACTAACTGCACATTTACTAATTGTTTCTCTAAATAAACTTTTTACCTACTAAATAAAATGAGTTTTTATTGATATTTTATTCACAAGAGTGTTGAAAAACGTCGTATGATACACGTGTGTATTGATAATTACCGTCCTCGGCTCTCGGTTTTCTTTGCCGGAACGGGTCTAGGGTAATGAGCCAGACCAAGAAAGACACAGAAACCCGCAGGGCAGCATGTGGCGAGCTGTTGGGCAGTTGCGACCCCACGAACCCTATCTCCCTGAAGAAATAGTCTTGTGTAACAATGACGAGGAACAAAGCTCAGACCTCTTCCTTGCTTGAGGAAGAAAGTATTCCTGTAATTGCTGGTAGGGATCTTGACCATCTTTCGGGCTCTGGGATTGTTCTAATATCCGTGGAATACCTCTCCACTCCACAAGCACCTCAGGACATGTGGCGGCATCTACACCGCTACATTCGAACAACGCATCACACTGACGTCACACAAATCCTGCATCGCGCAATCAGAGTTTGCCTTCCAGACATCAATCGTTGGGCAGTTGCCCACCAGATACGACATCCATTTGGTCGGAGAATCTAAAGAGTATGAGTTAACTTTACACCCTTTTCCTCATATCTCTTCAGACATGTGGCCTCCTTGTCGCTGTTATTATGAGCTAGCCACAGTACCCGGGTCCCATTATTGTGAGTGCATATCACCTCCTGCCATTTATCCGTGTCTATATTTAAAACATTGATCAGGCAGGGGCCATAGTCCTACCATAGTTCTTGGTAACCAGTCCTCTCTAGCCACCCAAACCCATAGTCCAATATCTTTTTATCCATATGCTGCACTAGTCAACCTCTGTCCTGTGTCCTGTCTTCTTCTACCTCTGTTGAAAATTTGTTAAACTTTACTAACGTTTGAGTTTACAGTTTCCCTTTACGGATCGACAGGGTTTTTGTTAGACAGTGTATATAGAGCAAGCATGTCGCTCTATATTGCCTTCTGTCGTATCTTTGGATTTTTGTGGTTTTGGCCTCGTTGGTCTAGTGGTCGCAAGAGCTACTGCTGAGCATGAGGTCCTGGGTTCGATTCCCAGGTCGGGCAGAGTGTTTTTGGGTTTTTCTATGTAGAATTTCTCTGTAGCAGCCCGGAGTCTGGATTCGTGCCCGGTCGATGGCAATAGGCTCGCCCCCTATCACATGGAACGTAAGCATATTTGGCGAAATGTGGGTGTACTATAGGTACACCTCTGCCTAACCGTTATGGGATTACAGGCGAGATGTTTTGTGGTTTGCTTTGTATGGATTAATATAGCATGGCGTGCAGTATCGGTACCGCTCGCAGCGAGCGATGGCGGCTTAACGAACAAAAAATGCGAGCATTGCTCACTGCTGCACGTTATTTTGTTTATAATTGTGGTGAGAACCGCCAAAAACATTGTAAAGGTACTCCAGTTTTTTATTGACGCACAAAGATGCCTGCTAAATAATTTATAAATTTATTTTATTATTTATGTACACACAGTAAAATACAGAGGGACACGTCATAGTTACAATTTTAGTACAAAGGTACTGCTTATTTCTTAAGAAATTTCTTCCAGCAGACCTGCGAAAGGAGAATTGAAAAAGAAATGTAGACAATAGTGTGTGAAAACAAGAAGAGAAAAATATGAACAATGTGAAGTCTAAAACTAAAAAACGCAAATATATACATATATATATATAAACATATGTATTATTTATATATACATAAATAAATACTCACAATTAAGAGGAAAGGTAATGCTCTTTTAATCGACATTTGAATAGAGAAATAGTTTTTAAATCACGAATGCTACAGCGTGGACAGAGAAGGAATAAGAATAGCAGCTTGTTTTATGAGGATGAGATTTAAGGAGGGATCTAAGGTGCGATCTACACGGTGCGTCGCTAGAGCGAGCGTAAGAAAGACGCTCACGCAGGTAGGAAGGATAAGACGGGTTGTGTAAGATATTGAAGAGGAGACATAAAATCCGAGTGTTCCTTCGAAGACGGATTGGGAGCCACTTGAGTTCCTTGCGAAGGTGGGAAACATGGTCATACTTTCGAAGACCGAAAACAAAGCGAATGCACAGGTTTTGCAAGCGCTCAAGCTTGTTTAATAGCTCCTCAGTAGCATCCAGGTAGCAGGCGTCAGCATAATCTATAATCGGCTGAATAAGTGTTTGTGCCAAAGTAATTTTAGTTTTCAAGGGTAGGAGACTTTGCAGACATTTCTGCGAATGAAAGGAGAAATGTACCCTTCGGCTGACCTCATTGACCTGAGCACGCCAAGAAAGATTGGAGTCAATAACTACACCCAGATCCTTAGCAGTTTCGGTATAGTCAATGCAAACACCATCGAGATATAAAGGCATCAGGGATGTAACATCCGCCGCATTGCGAACGAATCTGCTACCTATGATCATGGCCTGGGATTTGGTTGGGTTAATTTGCAAACCAAAAGACTTAGCCCAAACGCTGATGCAAGCCAGGTCATGATGCATTGCAGCAATCGCAGAACCCCCGTCAGCCACAGTAAAATGTCGGTAAAGCTGCAAGTCATCTGCGTAGAGATGAAAACTAGAGGAGATTACTCTGGTAACAAAGTTTATGAAAATTGAATAAAGAAGGGGAGAAAGAACGCTTCCCTGAGGGACACCCTCAGTGAGGCTACACCAATCAGAGAAGGACTCCTCCAGGCGAACACACTGAGAGCGTCCCCGAAGGTAGGAACTGAACCAGGCTAAAGCGGAAGGAGAAAAATTAATAGATTTGAGGATATCTAGTTAAATGTCGAAATCCACTGAGTCGAAGGCGCTACTAAAGTCAAGCAATACAAGCACAGTAAGGGAATTATTCTCCATTGCCCAGCGGATGTCGTCAGTTACTTTCAAAAGCGCGGTTACAGTACTGTGACCAGGGCGAAAACCAGATTGAAAAGGGGATAGTATCGAGTATGACGCCAAGAAAAATGATAATTGTCTATGGACTATGTGCTCAAATACTTTAGAGAGAAAAGGGAGAATAGAAATAGGTCTAAAATGGGTTAATGAAGTTGGGTTGTTAATTTTAGGCAAAGGTATTATGTGAGCCTGTTTCCAAACTGACGGAAAGGAGCAAGAGGAGAATGAGTGGTTGAAGATGTGAGTGAGAACAGGAAGTAACGAGGAAAGGATAAGAGTTATCATTTTTTAATACAATTTATCATTCCCGACTGCTGAAGAAGACAGAACAGCTCGAAAGTTACAAGCATTTATGTATGGCCGAACGTCTTGATATCAGAACGTTCGGCTGTAACTGAATAAACATTTAGTGACGCTTTGGTGACAAACAAACACTACTTTACTTTTACTCGTAATGACACCGGTTAAAAGTAAAATGAATTTTAGTTCTCGGAATACCAGGACGTTCGGCCACCGTGATCTCCATAACTGAGGACAGGAGAGAAACTGTTACTGAATAAAGATTCAGTGACAACACTGAAACGAATTTTTATTTGTTTATTTTTTTTTGTACTACAGGAACAATCAATTTCATACTTTTTGTCTCTGCTCTGAAACAACGAAACAAGAATAATGTAAACATAATCTTACTTAATATTAGATAGTTTTATCAAACAAAAACCCTGCATGTAAGAACTATGAATGTACAAATAAAATAAATAAATATAAATACCAATTAAATGTACTTACCTCAATGTAAATTGCAAATATTTAGGAGGGATGTATAAATACATATGTTAATGACATTTAAGTTACCTAACTCATTTATAGAACTTCCCATCGCCGTGTTTAGGAAAAAGCTGACAAGTTGGTTATTAGATAATTGCTTTAATGACATTGGCGACTATATGAAATGTTGTAAAGATCCCAAATGACATGTACTATATTTTTCCAGTAACAATTACCTAATTATAATAATACTAATGCAAATTAAACCTTCAAGTGGAGGCTCCTAATAATATAATCTTTCTGTAAAAATTAATGAGCTCCCAACTCAACACACCACATCTTCATAGACGTTTCTGCAGAATTCTGAAAAAATAACATTAAACTTAGTATGTACCTATGTGTATTTGTAAATAACATAGTATGTACCTATGACTATGACACAGAAAAACATTGTAGTAGGCGTTTAATCGGCTAGCCGCCACAGGTGCTAGTCGCTAGAGCAAGAAAATATAGGGAACGAGTTGTACTTCTTATGAAATACCAGCTAGCAAAACAAGTACATGTAGGCACTTTTTAAGACCACTTGGATCGTCGATTGGGTTTTATAGTAGGTACTTACTTAACATTTGTTCTTTATATAAGTTAAATAGACTGACCTTTATTCCTCAGCTCGATAGGCAAACAAACTACGCGCGTCCATCACGCACGACAGAAGCACTTATTTATGTGTACCGGTGTACAAAAACAACAGTAATTTCACGAATTACAAAATTTTGTTAAAATTGGACGTTTGGATTATGTTATACGCATTTTTAATTGTTTGTCACTTTGTATTGATCGTGTCAACTCAACAAACAAACAAGTCTCAGTCTGAAGTTCGTTCGAAGGCCTGAACGCGAGATGCGATGTGTCAATGCGTGTCACCAATGGGATTGACAACGTCACAGTCACAGCCAATGATAGCGTGCTGCTTTCATGAAGCGCATGCGATGACCAACTTTGTTTTTTTTGCACCCGTCCACAAGTAGGATATTAGTAGCAAGCTACACCTGTCTCACCTTTTACCCCGCTACTCCCTCGTAGGCTCCCAAGTACCGATATCGGATACGGCAAGTCTGTGCCAACCTTTAAACAGATTTTATGCTTTATCTTTGAAACATAGCGCAAAATTCAAGACTGATACAAACTTACCTTATATTTGAATAATCATCCTATAATTAACAAGCTTGCAGCAATAAAGCCATAAACTTATTGTGTCATATTCGAGTGACAATTTAAATTCATATAAAAAGCAAGTTTACAGCAAGCTGATCTGCTATCTGGGACATAAATGCTGACAACTTTCAAACTAAAATCTACTGTCACAAAATATTTGACTAGAATATTTGCGCGTCACCTAATCGTCACAAGAAAACTTCAGTAGAAGCCAGGTCCCTAGCTCGATTGGCCGAACTTTCTGATGTACATAAATGAATGACTTACTTTTAATTATTTTAGCAGAAAGATATTAAGAATTGTAAAATCTGAAAAAACAAATTACAGTGGACGCATGCAACAAATTACGTTATGTGCCGTGCGTGCGTTACGGCTGATGAACGTCAAACCTCATTCAGCTCAGCTTTGATAAACCAGGATATTTTTTATGCAAGATAGTGGATCGGAGTTAGAATATGACCTAGTTTCTTAAATTTTCTCTCCTCACCATACATTGTTTCCTTCGTAACAGCTGACTATGAAAAAAGAAGAACGATGAGATAAAAAATCTAAAGGAATTTCCTCGCTCATCGCACATCTTGCTCACTCAATAAAAATCACTCTAACTTTACGGTACGCTAAAAACATGTTTTTATCAAGATTTAATTTACCACTTTTGTCGGCGTGATTAATTATACCGATTCTAAATTGTAGTTTTCTAGTACTAAGAGTCTCTGAGCTGAGCCGCAAGCAGGCAGATAGATGGACGAACATGGCGAGAGGTAAGGGTTGCAAGAGGCGTCTCCTGCTGCTGCGCGACGATACTGCGATGCTCCGCCCAAGCTGGGCAGACCTCCACCGTATGCTCCACCGTGTCCTCCGCGCGATCCATACAATGGTGACACCCGTGCGTTTCCTCCCGCCTGAAACAGGAACCGCCCGAAACAACCGTGTCCGGTGAGGACCTGTGTCAGGCGGAAGGTGAGGACGCCGTGGCGCCTGTCCAACCACTCCTCAAAGAGGGGAGTGGTTGGAGTTTGGTAGTCTGGGCCCGCCACTATTGTGGCGTGCCCAGACTACCGAACCTTAACAACAGGCCGAGGTTTTTAATAAATCAGACGAATACGATAATTTAACCCCTAGACAAAGCAATGGCTACTCCATTATATCCGTATAAGTTTATGGACCATTTTATATTTTTTAAATACTTAATAAAAACATTTATTTGCGGACGCATGTGCTATTCATAAATAGCACATGAAAATACCTTGAATTTTTTTTTAAATTATTAACAAGCAACGTTGGCCGTATCTAACTGTAATTTTCAATGAAATAATAAGTGGGTTCAGTTTTCGTTTAATGATGAATATAATATGAGAACAGTATCGTGTCGGTACCTACAGATAACATACGTTGTCTTTGAGAATCTTTTGAACCTCAGATCAAATCGTTCATGTCTTTCAGAAGAAATGTATTACTGTAGCATCGCATCGCTACACTGGACCTCAAATCCTCAAAGAAAGAGTTATAAAAATGAGAGGTTATAAAAATTGAGATAAAGTTTTAAATATTTGAGCAATCCTTTTAATATAAAAACTAAACTAAAGTTTATTTATTTCATTACAAAATAAGTAAAACTTAATTATTTGTTTTTGGTGATTGTATTAAAAACCGACGATTTTTTAATTTGAACAACTTTGAAACCATTTGTTTTATTTTGGTTTCTGTTTATAAATATAGCATTTCTTGTGTAGAAACTCATTATTTTGATCAAATTACATTAAAAAACATCCCATAAACCGTGAAACTGTACCAGAATGCTTGAAGCTGCTTGAAGACGGGCAATGCTTGAAGACGGGTGCCGACAACGGCAGCGTTATAAAGCGGGAACTGTTAGTGTGTCGCTATCAACCGTTCAAAACTCCAGCGATTTGAAGAGACTCGATCCAATATTCGCAGACCAGAAAAAGGCCGAACAAGGTGCACGACAGGGCGGGAAGATCGATATATGGTGTCAACAATGTTGAGAAATCGTACCTTCTACGTGCTGGAGGGAGAGCAACTTGAGCACGTGTACAGTGAGGGGGCATAGACCAAAATTCGTAAGGCAGCTTCCAAATTCAAGGCTGAGTTACGGTAGAGAACACATGAATTGGATAATCGATGACTGGTCAAGAGTAATGTTTTCGGACGAGTTGAGGTTCATGCTATGCACGATGGGAGGTGAAGAGTCTACAGAAGACCAGGAGAGCGCTATATACATACATACATGTATGTAGCGCTCTCCTGCATTCTTCTTGTCAAAATCGTAGATAAAGGTGAAAAACTATAGAGGGCGCGCCTCAGTTGCGCAGACTTTTGTAATGTTCCACGCTGACAAACGTCGTTTGCATATGGGTACATGATGTTGTACACATCACATAAGCGAGGCGTTAACGTAACATTAACATTTACTTTAACATTTACTTACTTTTATTCAAAATAAACGTCACAATCTTGAACTTTTATGACATTGTTTTATGCACTATAAAAAATGTTTATAATGCAGTATTTATTTCACAAAGCTAGCAATATTTTGGAAGTTATTGAGGTTTTTCTTGCGGCCCAGTGTTTTAATAGAGAGTAAGCTATTCAAAAACGAAAACGAGTAGGCATAATTATTTCCGGAACACGTACCTCAGAGTTGAGACTTTCCAGATTTCTCGACTAGCTTGAAAATAATATTATTACCCGAATCATGTGTGGGTCAGAATGACGGGTGTGTTCAAAACTTGCGTACAATATTATATGTAAAGCTTATATGTAAAGTTTTTGCACATGCTTAAAATATCTTTTTGACTGAAACCTACTTACATAATAATTAAATAGGTCTTTTACATATGGATGTAGGTAAGCACTTAAAGAGATAATATTGTGAGTAGACCACAGAGACAACCAGTGGTGATGGCATGAGTTTCTACGTGATGTAGGATATTGCATTAGCACTTGCACACTCCGTTCAATCGTTTTATGATGAAATAATGAATTGAAGAAATGTACAAATTAAACATACCGATGATTTAAAGCATAGCTTGGTCTTTCGTTTTGTTGGATAGTAATATTAATCAGGGGTCAAACAAAAGCGGTTTTCGCGCCATAATGTGACCTTGACGTGGATTCTATGCGGCGTTGATATTATATTTGATTTGCAATGACCTTAAACACTGAGCTAACCACTTGACACCGTTTATGCTCAATTGTATTTTTTTTGCACTCAGGTCTTTCAGCCATTGCAGATAGGTCCATTAGTAAAGTGATTATTGCCATGTATTTTTTAAGTAAGTACAAGACTGATCGATTGAAACAAGAGGGACCATTCGGATTGCTAATTAGCGAAAGTGATCGTGATTAGGGATCAGTCAGACGACTGGAAACTCTCCAGGCTAAATAAGTTTGGATATTAAGAGATTAAATGCTTATAATATTTGCCTTCGTTTATGCTTTTTTTTTTCTTTTGTTTTATGAATGTAGGTTTATTACAGTAAAAAATATCCACTTGAGAGAAATCTGAGCTATTAATTCGAGAAATAAGTGTCAATACGCATTTTTTGGCGTAATTGAGTGCCGAGGCACAATTAGCATTGTCGTGTGACGCGTGCGCTGTAGGGTAGTGTTAAATGTTACCTGTGGCAGCAACTCCGGGCAATCGAGGCGTCCATTGAGTATGTCATACAGCATAGACATATGCATAACTTTGCGCTTTTCATCGTTGTGTTAGCAGACCATGTGTTTGAAAACTATTTTTATAGCTATTGGTAGGATAATTAAGGTGCTTAATAAATTTTCTTTGAACCCGTTCCAGATTGGGCACGCTTTTAAGACGAATTCCACGACGATTGGAATGCAAAATACACTGAACTACATTTTTTGTATGACCTAATAATAAAGCCTAAGTTCCTATAAGCTTTTTTGCTAACAAGGTCTATGTGATCTGAGAATGTTAATTTTTTGTCAAACATAACTAACGGGATTTAGGATCCCGAGCTATATCGACTCTATTAATGACAATTCCATTAAAGTTACATGCTGCTGGAAAAAAAACCGGCTCTCGGAAGATGAAAGGAGTGGAAGGAGGCCTTTGGCCAGGAGTGGGACCGTGTAGGCTAAGAAAATAAAATAAAAATAAGTAATACGTGTTTACTAAGACACTTTGTGACGTTAATTTTTTGTATAAAAAACCAGCTGACCCGAACTTCGTACCGCATCAGAATATTATTTAAAAGAACCTGTCCCAATTTTTTTTTAATAGGTATTCTGCTTTTCGGGGCGGAGACAAATCCAACAAATCAAAGATCATACAAATCGTTCCAGCCGTTTTTGAGTTATAAATGGTGTCACTAACCCGACTTTGTTTTATTTATCTAAGTCACTAAGGTCCTTTTGAAGAGCCTTACAGTCATCGAATGATCTAATTTTTTTAAATAAAAAACTCGTCAGCGTACATTAAGTGTTCAGAGTGCTGAAAAGAAACAGTGTTATCAAATAAATGTGTGTTGTGAAAGAGAGGAACCAAACGGAACACCTCTAGGGATTTAAACTTACTACAGCGTGTGATCTTTTAGATAAACATGATTGGACCCATCGTAAAAGATAGCCGCCCAGCCTGTATATCTTCCTGTGTGAAGCTAGCCAAATTCGATACAGTCGAGCGTTTTTTCCGGAAACCATGCTGTTTGTAAGAAACGCCTCTGAGTACATTACAATGTTTTTTTTTCAAATACTTTATTTGCCGAGTATCAAAATTCCCCTATAATATCCTATTATTATTCGCGAACCTTTTTAATGTATTGGAACATGAAAATTCTTTCTTCCCTTCATTTGGGCAGGTGGCTCCTTTTAAAGTGAGATTTAAAATAAAACGAATTGGAGATTGTTAAAGACTTTGCGCAATTCTTCCAAAATACTGAAGGCATTCCGTCGCAACCAGGACCGTTCTCCAAGGTTAACGACGTAAACTGTAAATTGGATTTTTGGGTATGATGTCAGAGCAATGATCTTTTTCGTCCGCGTCCAATGATATGACGAGGCCATAGTCAGAAGGTTCACCAAAAACTTCTTGGAAAAAGTAATGGAAAGTCTCGCAACGGTTCTGGATATGGCTCGTATTGTTAGGAGGTTCCTAACAATACGAGGGAACCCTGACAAGTAGCTCGGACCCGGTTTTTGATACCGGTGGGTTAGATTATATTTAAAATAAAATAAAATACTTGTTTTTTTTATATTCAAAAACGTATTTTATAGGTAAGTAAAATTAATAAACGAAATAATATTAATTTATTTATATTAATTTCTTTATTTACACTTCAAGAAACAAACATCTGTGTAGCCCTGGCTCTTGTACTAGGAGTTCCAGTACCGCAAGAGCCAAACCTCTCAATTTACAGGGAATATGAGATACACAAAAATGAAATATTACTGTTATAGACATGCATTCACAGGTAGGTTAAAGGTAGGTACAAAATTAAAATAACAAGAAAAATCAAACCTTGGTTTCGGGAAGCCCTCTTGGACTACTCTTCATGTTCCTGTACCCAGGTTTCGCAGGAGAGATTGTCACTTTCAGACTGCATAGAAAAAAAAGAGAAGCGCCATGGCACATCGCTGGTAACTTAAAGGTAGAATTGCGATCTAAAATTAGATGTTAACTATTTAATCATATATAATCCGTCACTGAATGCAGTTTTGCAATTGTAATTTTATGGTATATTTTAAATAATGATTATATTTGTTTATGAAAATTGGGATAAACTGCTTTTATAAACAAATAAGAG
Source organism: Dasypolia templi (assembly GCA_963555695.1). Lineage (NCBI taxonomy): Eukaryota > Metazoa > Arthropoda > Insecta > Lepidoptera > Noctuidae > Dasypolia > Dasypolia templi. Next base: position 16,466,006 of record OY743146.1, on the reverse strand, counting down.
GTGTGTTTGAAGATGATTTTTTTGATGCATTAATGTATGTTTAATTATGTTTTGAGTTCCACCACTGTATTAAAAAAGACTTGAAAATATCACAAATTTTTCTTTCGTTAAAATTGTTTACGGTTTAAGAGATATACTGCTTTAAGAAACCACCTTTTTGACCGTTTTCAGGAAATCTCCGCCTTAATAACCTTTGTGAAATTTCTTGTTCCCCCGACCCTGACCCATTTGCATCGCATCGCCGGCCTGCGCCGATACTTCGTTTTCGCTAAGTGTTCTTACTGACTTTTTTTTGTATTTGATCGGCTCATATGGGTCCTACTATATAAAGTAGCCTATAGCCTTCCTCAAGAAAGGGATAACAAATGCAATAAAAAACGACTGATAGTTAACTACAGAGATATGCGCGTTCAAAAAAACAAACAAAAACACAAACAAAGTACTAATAATAAAGCTGTAAAATATATAAAGATAGATAGATTATTAAAAAATCAATATCATTTATTTGCTTAAATAAGGTACAGAAGGTTGGTAAAAGTACAAAATTGTGTTCTTATTCTGCCTTTAATTTCGGCGAGCAAATTTAGTATAAAGTTAAAAATAATAAAAAAAAACACAACCATGAAGTCATTAAACAGATAATCCATTAAAATTGTATTTTTGAATTAAATTAATGTCAATATAACTTATATGTCAATAATTATCATGTAAATTCCACACAAAAATAATTACAATAAATTCTATTCTAAATGCTCGTGCTACTTACAAAACTTACAATTTATAATCCAAAAATTCACTATATAAGCATTTTTCAATTAAAAACCTCGTCAAATTACTTTTAAATCTTGAAATGGTAGCGTTTTTATAGAATTTGGTATTTTGTCATACAATTTTATGCACATAATATAGCTGCTGTTACTTGTAAATGTGAGATTAGTCCTCGGTTAAAATAACTTATTAGTATACATAGATCGTGGAGCATGGTAGCCTAATGCTTGCTGCAAAAGTCTTTTATGTTTGAAAACAAATATACAGGATTCTTATTGTATAAATGCATGGTAGAGTTAGTATTTTATATTTCCTAAAGAATGGACGACATAATTATATTTGCGTCAACACAAAAATTGCTCTTAAACACTTTTTTACATTTCGAAATGCAAAAAAGTGTCAAAGAGCTATTTTTGGGTTGCTTTTTTATTGCTTGGTCAATCTTCACACAACGTCCCCACAGGATAATACCAAAATCTAAATCAAAAGTCATTTATTCAAATTAGGCTGAGTATCAGCACTTTTCGAACGTCAAAATTACTTATGACAGTCCCCCAAAACGCACTTCACCATTTCCTAGTGCTTTAGCTGGGAAGAAGAAGTGGCGCAACAAACTCCCCAGCAGCTGTCTGTTCAGTTAGAAGAACAGGATTCTAAACTACAGTTGTTTAGAAACCTGTTCTTCTAACTGAACCTGAAGTAATTACCAAAACATTAAATTAATTGCCATACGTCAGCTAGCCACGCCAATACCAAAAAAAAAAATATAGCCAAAGAAATTTTATTACAAGTTCATACATATTAGAATGCGAAAAGACTTTTCTCCCAACCTAATACATAAATAAAAGCCTCCAGGCCTAAAGGGCATGGCAGCTTACATATGCAATACTGGAATTATTATACAAACAAATAAAATAAATTAATGATAAACTAGGACCATCAAAGTAAAATAAATTAACATAACAATTACTGTAACAATAATAAAACCATACCATACCTTAGAGTGGTGGTTATATAGCCATGGAAAGCCGAAAGAAACTATAAGATTCAGATTCTGCCAGGGCGACTCAATCATAGGATTTATTTAGGGCCAGCGGTTTGGATCGATAGGTATGAAATTGCATAAATGTTAATATAATAATTTAAATGTTAACTTTTAAATTATTAGCCTCTAGCCACTCTATAGTTCTTTAAAGACCATTGTTTATATTATTTTCGTACGAATTCTTATCTTGTCTTTTGATTATAATTGTAGCATCGTCAGCAAACAGTACACATTTATGATTTACTCTGTGGCACGCCATTTCTGTTAAACATTAACGAAGATTGGAATGATTGTAACGTTTTAGTTTGGTCATTATAATTCGTTACTTCTACTGATTGCACTCTGTCGGACAAATAAGATTCCAGCTGATTCCATGTCGGGAAACCTTTTCCAATCCATGAATAAAACTGTAACAGGTATTTTCTTGTCAATGTAATTCCACCTCCACACGGATTACTAAGGCAAGTGCTCATGTCATAGCTCCTGTCCTTAACCATGATAAAAAAGATTCATTGTCACAAGGAATATTTCTAGAGAATTTAAAACATTCTATAGTTAAGCCTTTATTCAAAAAAGGTGATCGAAAGGATCCAAGTAACCATCGCCCTATAACACTTGTCCCTGTGTTATCCAAAATATTTGAAAATATATTCTACCACCGAATGATAAGTTTCTTAAGCATAGCATCTGAAACAGGAACAAAATGTTTGCAGCATAATAAATCGACATCTTTAGCAGCATTTACCCTATTTAAAAAGATCACAGAATACCTAGACGATAAATTTCCTGTTGTATTAGTGTTTTTTGATATGAGTAAGGCATTTGATTTTTTGGATCATAGAATCTTACTAAACAAATGTGAAAAATATGGTATCCGTGGTGTCGCTCTAGATTGGATTAATAGTTTTTTTAACAGGCCGACAGCAATGTGTTGAAGTTACTCATTTAAATATAAATCTTGAATACACTATCTACAGATCCTCATCTAGTCCTAATAAATATGGCATACCACAAGGGAGCGTTTTAGGTCCCTTGCTATTCTTACTTTATAGTAATAATTTACTAGATTCAATAAACTATGAAACTGTCTTTTTCTCTGATGATGTTTCTGTTATAGTGCCTAATAACGATAAAAATTCAACTCATGAAAATAAAATACACGAAGCTGTACAGTCTGTTAAAAAATATCTTGAATCAAATAACCTATGTGTAATATCCAAAACAAATACATTAAATTTCGTACATACAAAAGTAAACTCTCCGATAATATTAACGTTAAAACAAATGACCAAAACACAGAAGAAACAGAAAGTTTTGAATTCTTAGGTATAACTCTTGACAAATTCTGTAATTGGAACCTACACATTATCAATGTATGCAGTAAACTAAACAGATTTGTGTATGCCATAAGAAAACTTCGTATTGTGTCAGACGAAAAAACAACCCGCATAGCTTATAGTGGATATGTTGAATCATTTCACTCTTGACAAATTCTGTAATTGGAAAGTACACATTATCAATGTATGCAGTAAACTAAACAGATTTGTGTATACCATAAGAAAACTTCGTATTGTGTCAGACGAAAAAACAGCCCGCATTGCTTATAGTGGATATGTTGAATCATTATTAAGATATGGCCTAATAATATAACAAACTCAAGACAAGGAGGGACTTAGCTATAACCACATATGTATTCCAACTATTACGCGGTAAGACTTATAATCCCGGTATTTTGAAGGAGATTTGTCTGAATGCACCTGACAATTACGCATTGCGACGCAGGAAGCCACGGTTACTAGCAGTGCCACACGCACGAACCAACTTACTCAGTAAAGCGCCACTGACGCGCGCCTTGCACGCACTCAATGACACTGCTGACAGAATAGATTTATTTTCCTGCTCTCTGAATGAATTCACAAAAGTAATATTGTATGTTTTATGTTATTTAAGATAGTATAGTATAATACGGACCACGCTACCGCATTAGGAATTTTCCTGTAATGATAGGAATGATTGTGGAAATAAAAATAAATAAATAAATATGGGGCAATTCAACAGACAATGATAAGACATTTATTGTACAAAAGAAATGTGTAAGAGCTATATGCGGTGTCGGTCCACTTGAATATTGTAGGCCTTTATTAAAAAAACTGAAACTATTGACCTTGACTGGCTGTATTTGTTCGGTATTAGGTATCGGTTTTGTGAGGAAACATAATAAATTCTTTAGATTCAAGGGTGAAAATTACACCAAACAGAGACCAAGAATCTCGTAAAAGAATGTTTTTCACGTGAATTACAATTTTTAACAAATTACCAAAGCTCGTATGGGGGCTCCCATTTAAATACTTTAAAATTAAACTGCGTAGATGGTTAATAGAAAATAGTTTTTATAGTTTGCATGAATTTCTGCAACATAAAGAAAAATATTTTTTTTAAGTTTCCTATAGTTTTATGGTATGTGTTATCTATTTTAACTTAATTTTTTTATTTATGTTACAAAGACAATCTGTTATTTTAAGATATAATGTTTTGTATATTTATTTTATCTTAATATTAGAACATAGACTATTACTAGAATGAGTACCTATGTACTTATGTGAAACTAATTTGAATGCCCTAAACAGGCGAAATATGGACGGACTGTATAAACCACCAACTTTTACAACTAGTAACACATATATTTTCTGCATTTATTCTTATTCTTAAATACAGTCTGTTGTTTCTTCAACTAATTGAAAGGCTGCCAATTCAATTCAATTCAAAACTTTAATTTCGGACGATAATAGTCCATATTTTGTTAGTAGGTACAGTATTTTTAAATATGTTAGTACACATAATATACATAAACTCAAAATCAAAATTAAATAAAAAATTAAAATCAATTAATTAAATTAAAATTAAACAAAATTAAACTATAATTAAATAAAATTAAAATCATCAATACCAAAATAAATCAATGAAAATTAATAAAAACTCCTCCCAATCGCCACGCCACGCACTCATGCGTGTGCATCCACTGCCCAACGATTGGACTATCCAATTTGGCCCTTAATGTCATCAGGATTACGTTGGTACTCCCCTTCATCGTACTCATTACTGATGCAATCATGTACTTCTATTTTTACGAAACCCATTTTGTTCGTCCTTAATAATCTTGTGCTTTTCAATGAAGTTTGCTAAATTATTAAGAAACGCTTTTTCAATTTTTAGAAATATAGTCACGAGTCTTTAATTGTACATTTGAGTACTATCCCCTTCCTTAAATACTGGTTTCACCACTGATCTCTTCAATAAATCGGGAAATATTCCTTGTTCTAGCGAGAGGTTAACAATATGTAGAAGTGGCTCTAGAATTATATTGACTGACAGTTTTATGATGTCAGTGCGGATATCATTTTAACAACTAGCTTTGGAATCATGTTGTCTCTACATGATTCCAAAGCTATATAATCACTATTTTCTTAAGTTTCGGTGGATCCAAAATACAAAAATATTGAATTACTCATTGATTCATTATGATCCATTATGATTCATTATAATCTTGAATCTTCTTTAGTATCAAGGCTATTATTGGTAATCGTGTTAAAGAAAAAATATTGAAATTATGGGCAATAGAATCAGGACTTATACAGTCACTGTTGTCCACAGTAATTTTTAAACTACAGGAGCGATTTAAATCTTCGTCGGTATGCTTTTTCATTACATTCCACGAAACCTTACACTTATTTTATTTTATTTGGGAAATAAAACAGTTACACTTTACAATTTTAGTAAATAACATGCTAGAGTAAAAGAAGTAAAACATGTAACCCACACCAATGTCCGCGGAATAATCTATTTTGGAGAAATAAAAGAGAGCCATACCTACTGGGGGCGATTTAGCTTAGGAAGCATTCATAATTATTGTACAAGCAATTGAATAACCATTCTTTTAAATTTGTTTTGGGATAGTGAAAAGATATCAAGATCGAAAAAGTGTGTGTTATATATTTCTAGGAGGCGGCGGAGGGGCGCCCTTACGCCAGCATTGGTTCTACACTTTACAGTGTGGAACAGCCGGGGCACGCCTCGCGCCGTAATACAGTTAAGGGCTTGGGTATTTTGAGCTTTATTTATGTATTTGGTATTATTATTTTTCCGAGACGTTGCAAATGCATTTTTTCAATAAATTACAATAGCTTTTGTACTTGTTTTTATGAGATTAACTATTTTTTATATTTTAATTTATAGTGTTTTATTCTTTTATTCTTACAGCTTATTATAAGGTTTATACCTTTTAATAAGTCAGGTGAATTTATTTCATGCTTTATTTGTAACTTTTACGCGAATGGTAGTAAAACATAAGTTATAAAATACTAGAAATGTATCGTTAAAGTGGAATGCTTGGTATGTTGAGTTTTCTTCAAATACGTCACTAAAAGACAAGAGATAGTTTTAAAAATGTTTTCTTATTGTCATAACTATAGTCTCGTTCAAATTAATACCACCCATTTAAAACTGGTTGATGAATTTTTGTAACAGCCCAATCATATTCTTGGGCTGCAAAAGTCTTTTATGTTTGAAAACAAATATACAGGATTCTTATTGTATAAATGCATGGTAGAGTTAGTATTTTATATTTCATAAAGAATGGACGACATAATTCTATTTACGTCAACCCGAAAATAGCTCTTAAACACTTTTTTGCATTTCGTAATGCAAAAAAGTGTCAAAGAGCTATTTTTGGGTTGCTTTATTGCTTGGTCAATCTTCACACCACGTCACCACAGGATAATACATAAATCAAAATTCATTTATTCAAATTAGGCTGAGAATCAGCACTTTTAGAACGTCAAAATTACATAAGACATTCCCTCAAAACGCCCGCCCTTCACCACTTCCTAGTGCTTTAGCTGGGAAGAAGAAGTGGCGCAACAAATTCCCCAGCAGCACAGCTGTCTGGTCTGTTAGAAGAACTGGATTCAAAACAATTGTAAGTAATTACCAAAACATTAAATTAATTGCCATACGTCAGCTGGCCACGCCAATACAAAAAAAAAAAGAAATAAAAGATTGAATGTAAATAAAACTTAATACATAAATAAAAGCCTCCAGGCCTAAAGGGCTTGGCAGCTTACATATGCAATAATGGAATTATTATACAAACAAATAAAAAAAAAAGCCCAAGAATATGATTGGGCCGAATGATCCGATAAACCTAAATTACGTACTTTTGCACACCCTTTTTCTATGTTGGTTATGATGTGATCAATGCAAGTTAGTGTCTTTTCTGTTACTCTAGTAGGTGTCAAAATAGCATGTTTTGTGTTGTAACTTACAGGTAATTATATTCCCTACTTTCCTTTGACTGTTCTAAAATATCGATATTTGAATCCCCACATAACAATTTTCTTTCTTGTATTACGATACAACGTCCTCAATAGAGTATCGAGTTTATTAATAAATATCGTAACATTCAACGAAGGGCTTCTAGGCTAGGTATTTAGTTAGTTCTATACCGCAACATTGAAATACTCAAGCTTCACTTTTTTTTTCCATTTCTTGTAATATTTGAAATTCAAGTTCGTTTTTATAAGAATAATAGCGCCCCCTCTTTTTGAAGTTTTCCTTGAATAGTAAGCTGCAGTCGTAAAGCCTTTTAGGCGAAAGTTTTTTTCAGTCTGTTCAAGCAGGAATGTTTCAGTAATACACAGTACATCCACGCTGATGGCAAATGAAATTTCGTCACGTTTGTTTATGGTTCCGGCTATATTATGATGTAGTAGTATGGGTCATTTTTTGTCACGAAATATTTATTTATTTAATTTTACAGAAAGCTTACAGACTAATAACACATATTAAAAACATTCGTAAGTAAAAAAAAAATGCTAATTACAAGCTTCCACATGTATAAAACATCATATGTCATCATTATTTTGAGTATTTATAATAAACATTATCCGTTTGTGCACTAATATCGTTTAATCTACAGGTCTGTACAGCAACATCATTGGTGGTTTTTTTCTATTCTGAATAATTCAGTTTTCGGTATACTTACTTTTGAAAACTACTTTTATAATTTAAATGCAAAATTTGCCTGTGAATTAACCTACAAGCACTTCACTTTGTGATATATTTTGTTGTCATATTAAAATGATTCTGTAAATGTACAAAAGATGAATTCGTACAATTATTACATTACACACAAGCCTTAGCAATTTTTTTTTTCATTTCGTGTCTTATTTTTGTAATTTTGTCCGACTAACACTTAAGTGAATTTTAGTTGACATAATGAATGGTGTAAATAAGTTTGAATGTCCATAGGGTTTGTGTCATTTGAACCTGCCAAGAATTACAAAATCAGATTTATTAATCTCCTTACACGTATTTGTGCAGGTTTTTAGCACTTCTTCAGTGGTTGCATTCGGTTTAATGAATGATGTTACAGCAAACTTCTCACCAAGATAGAAATGCAGATTGTCTCAGACACCATGTTCAGATTGGTCGGCAAAGATCATAACTCTCTTGGTATTACTTGACTGAGATTGTTGTTTTAGTGTTTCTTGCCCTTCGTTAGATGTCTTTATTTTGCTTATTTCTAACTTCTTATCAGAGGTCAAAGATGTCTGTTTAATTAGTCCGTTGTCGTCAGCGTCGTGGTCAAGATTCATGCTTGTGCTAGAATTTTGAACGTCATTAATCGATAGCGGTTTTGTATGGAGTAGTAAAAGAAAGGAAACAGGAATACATTGGAAAATATAACACACATAGGAACAGATATACACATCTGGGGATATGCTATACACCTCTGGTGCTTGTTGGAAGCAGACGTGTTGAATAACTATTGCAGAAAGTATTACGTTTAAATAAATACTTAACATTGGAAAGTGATTCTTAGTTTCAAAAACTTACAATTCAAGTTAACTACAATGTGTAAAATAACTTAAAACCTTGTGTTTCTACACGACACCACACAACGGCGAGTGTGCAGCACCGCGCAACCCCGCGAGGAACAAAGACCGCTGCTATTTTTCGTCCCACTCACACCCGTACGGAGAACATTCCAGGCAAACCATACACAGTCAATGTGCAGAGGACACCTCTGACACCGACTACCAGAGTCATAAGCGAAAGCGAAAGCACTAGCGGATCTGTACCAAACTTACCCACCTACTGCGATAATGATGACTACAGGAATGTTTATATATTTAAACGAAAAGAGTGTACTGTGTAACAAAACTACTGGATCCTAACTACATGAAAGGATGCAAGTAGACTTGGAACAGATAGTTTAATGAATGAAATAGAAAATACAGGTGGTATTATAAAAAAAAACAATAAAACACGGTTCACACAACACTGAAGTTCGTGTAGAAGGCTTGAAGATGAACAGCTGGAAAGTTCGCCCGGCGGAGGAGGATGGAGGATCTTCGTAGATTGGCTTCGTGGGCGTAGTCGGCTCCGTGAAGGGAAGAAGAGGAGGAGATGGAGAAAGAGGTACTTGAGGTGTCGAAGGGACACTTTACGAGTGCCAGTCTCTTTCGACAAAGCCCGGACGACGAATCTCCAGGCAGTTGGTTAATCTGCAGAGTGCAGACGTAGTAATCCCAGGCAGATGGTTTGTTGACGAAGCCCGGACGCCGAATCCCCTTTCAGATGCTTCAGCCTTTTCTTTTATAAGCAAAATATTCCATTTCCAGAATTTATTTTAGCTGATTTTTGAAGTTTCAAAATTATGTTTTTTTTTCATTCTGAAATCTCATCTGCCAGTCATAAAACTAGCCTGTGTGTTCAGCCAAGATGTATTAAAACCTCCACGATCGAGTTTGAGCGTGTCCTTATTAACTATTTTAGATGTCGAAATTCAGTTAACAATGGGGAAGGCAACTGTCAAAGTGGCGCTTTAAACGATTGTTAAAAATTATCTGTCAAATTGTATAGCATCTTATAAAATATGTTCACAAATAACATAGAAATTACAAAGTGTTGTGTAATTGGGTGTTAAAACGTAGGCCAACACAAATTTCCAATAAATCGTATTAAAAGAAGAAAGTGGATAGCTGCCGTAAGGATTAAAAACTGAGCCTACTATGACTTTGAGGTTATGTCGAGATCATTTTCATGAAAATTTTTACCAAACATTAAGTGTGAGTACAGGTGGGTGTTTTAAACGATAGTTCTTCTATTTATGCTAGTATCTATATACCTAAATTGTTTGTATATAAGAGATATTAATTAAAACCAAATTGTTAACATTACATAATAATTATCTTCATATACTTATCATTTTTCATCTTGTTTTAAGGTTTGCCCTGTGTACACAAACTTTTAAAGAAAGAAGCAGTACCAAGTCTCTTTTCATGGAACCAGAAAAGGATATCAGCCAGTGCTAGTGTGTATCTCACACTACACGAAAGACATGCTAAGAGAAACATTCAAAAGAATCTTTTCCAACATCTTTCAAGCAATTAAAACCCACATCCTTCTATTTCTCGAGAGTGTATCACAAATAAAACTCATAAATAACTTTTAGGTGTCTTTATTATATTATAATAATCTTTGTACAGATATTTATTCATAATTTCAGCCTTTATATTGTTATTGTAAAATAATCTAACTTTATAATATGTTTTCTATGAACAACTCATCTTTTTCAATATAAATAAATTACAGAATTTTCTGCCACTGCAGTACATTTGTCCCTGTACTTGAACATCATAAAGGCAGGTTTTTTTAAATAGTAATTCCCCATTTTTGACTCTGTATATAAGGTACAGATTCAGGGCTAATAAGTCCGTTTCTGCTTACATGCCATGCCATGCCATGCCACCCTGGTCATCTATCTTGATGTCAACTTGATAGTTGAGTTTTTTCATTGTCTTCTTGACAAATCCTTTTATATAAAAGTGATCATTGATAAATGCGGATCTTATCAATATGAGGAATCTGTCTTCATATAATTTTTCTGATGCATCAGTTTTTTGTTGAATCTTCAAAATGACAGAAATATTTCGTATTAGTAAAATAGGAACTACCTACCATCACATAAAATAAAACCGATAAGAAATATTCACCTTTCAAAATAATCTAATACATTGTCTTTCAAGCGGAGGTAAAATAGAGTTAATATTTATGTCATGGTACATCTCCAATGGTAGAAGTATGATAGAGGGTTCTGTTGGATTTGGAGAGAGTTGTGGTGTACTAAAGTTCAAAGTTTTTGTCATACAGCTCTTACCTGGAAAAATATAACCAATTATTCATCTCTCTTTAACTCCAAATGTAAAAAGAACTATTACTTAAGTAAAGTTATGCATTAGTTAAGCTGTTGTAAATATAATCCTGAATTTTGATTCAATGATTTTAACTTGTATACATACAAAACATGACAGTATTCACCAACAATATAATATTTAAAAATTTATAATAAATATGCATACTAACGACTAACAAGTTATTTAATTATAAAATTATTCGTTCAAACATTGTAATCGTATTGATTTCAAAGGTCTACGTTGAACTAGGTCTAGGCAAACAGCTCCTTAAAAGTTTTTTTCAAGAGTCCTACCTTTCCACTTAATCAGCTTTTCTACGTTTAACAGACGCCCCTCTTCTCTTCAACTCGGCTTTAAGTTCAAGCAAGCTCCAAGTAGAATACATTTTCGTCCATGTTATCAAATAAACTACACTAACCGCCCACAATGTTCGTTTTTTTCGTTTGTTTACACGATTCAAGAAATGTCATACTGTCGCCATTGAGAACAACTGTACGCAGCGCCATCTGAGATTAGCTTTAACTTGCCATCCCCATTGTAATTATATAAAAAATACAATGTTTCAGCTAAACCTATTGATAAAAATAATTCAAGATAAATAAACCAAAAAGCAATCTTCATAGACTAAAAGAGAAAAAGAGAAACAAAGACAGTTTGATAATTTGACTTAGGTGTCACAACAATGGAAAATGTAAGAAAAAATATGAAGGTTTTTTTTTTTTTTTTCCTAATTTGAATTTGGAATGTGTAAATATTTATTTCTGTAAGATATTATACACAGTGATCAAAATAAAAAAAAACCATTCACAATTTAAAAAATAGCGTCAAAAAATTCATCCGCATCGCTGTCGACTGGTAATGTTCCCAAGAGACTGGCAGCGTTGCCACGTTGTATGGCAATGCTTAGCCTCTGGCCAAGGTAAAAGCCAGCCCTTGGGTCACGGGAAGTGTCAACCAGCCGTTTACAAATTTCCTTAAAGAGACCATGAGCGCACGGACCCCACGGCCCGAGGGTGTCAACCCCAAACTGCTCGAAAATATAATTACCGATAGGGTTATTATACTTACGCCGCTTGAGGTTTTCCGCAGCCGCAGCAGCAGAGCCAGCACAGCTCGCCGAACCAGAAAGGTGCGATGGCGCAAGAGTGTCGACACACGTTGCATCCCACACTAGAGGCCTACCCACCTTCCATGGAAATAAAGACATGCCGTCCGGTCTCTTGCCATCGTCGCGTGCCAAGCCAATGGGTTCTAGTACAGCTGGAACGCCGATGGTGACAAGAGCTCGTCGGATGATGTCGTTAATGTTGGCGTGCCGCGCTAAGCGACCCGCACTTCGGCTGCAAGTCAGGCCGTGATGTCCGAGACTGTTGACAAATTCGCCACAGTGACAGCGATGAGGAGAACAACAAGGAGCTCCTAGTCGCAGGGAAGCAGCGAGGCGGAAAGTGGTGTCATCGAACAAAGTGCCTATGTTCGACGACGGTAGTGCATGAAGCAGGTTTTATTAAAGATATTATAAAAGAAATCGTTTTAGAACGATTCGTAAAATGCAAAAAAATTAAAGAATATGATAGGGGACATGAATGGATTAATGAATGATGACTAATGGTGTAAATATGTATAATAAATACTATAACTGAGGAAACCGAGTATTGAAAGGATATCGCAAACTTTCGCACTGACATGATGAACTTCCTAGAAGAATTCAGCAAAACCCAAAATAATATGAAATAAAAACCATGAAGTCAGCTACTGAAAACTTTACCCAACGAGTGGATCAAATAAATGGTGATATGGAAAATATTAAAGCGAATAATACGAAAGCCCAAAAGAAAATCAAACGTATTGAAAATGAAATAACCCTAATAAAATCAACGAAACACCGAGGGTCCAACGCCTAAACCGCCCGCTTTATACCACCAAAGCCTCATTCTTGAGTTAAAAGCCCGATGTGAGCGGGAGAAAACATTGTCATTGCGGAAACTAACGAAAGAAACACAAAGACCAGACGAAACCGCTATAATAATGAAGCCATGAAGATAATTACAACGCTGTACGAAGACTGCCCTAAACCAATTAAAACCATCAGACTAGGGAAATATATCCAAAACAAAAACAGACCATTAAAAGTCTGTTTCAGTAAAACAAGCGTTCCAAAATACCTACTAAGAAATAAGAAAAACCTACAAGATAATATACAGATTAACACAGACCAAACCCCAGGTCAAAAAGAGTATTTACAATTATTAAAAGAGGAGCTAAACAGACGCTTTGAAGACGGCGAAGGGGATCTTATTATTAAATACATAAAACAAGTACCGACAAACACACAAAACAAAACCAACCAAAAAAACCAATAACCGACTTAATACAAAATGAAAAATACACGGATAGATTAAACCTTCAAATAGTAAGTAAATACGAAGATATACCCATCCCACTCGTCCTAGTTGCGATTCTTTTATGCGAATTTACGCAGTATCCGCAAGACTGGCAAACTTGGTCGCGGGTTATTCTACAGAGAAAACCGTGGCCCTGGCACAGGCAACTGAAGGAACACGGGTGGGTTTTAGTCAGTAAAAGTCTGACACGCCCTCCCGCTCCACCCAGAGCGGGAGAAGTCATTTGATGATTTCCCACCCAAAAAAAAAAAAAAAGACTGGCAAACTTGACGAAATAAACTGCATAATAAAAGCAACACCAATGACTATACACTTAATAATGTTTACTGAAACGTGGATCAATTCGGAAACGGACGCAAAATTTATCAGCTTCCATATTATAAGCATGTTTATAACTACAGGCAAGATCGCAAAGGCGGCGGCGTTTCGATTTATGTACACAAAAATATTAAACACGAAATAACAGAAGAGCTATGCGAACTTGGTAACCACTACCTATGGATTCACGTAGATAAACTCTCATTAAACATCGGAGCTGTATATAAACCAGGTGAGTCCAATTTAAACAACTTCTTAGAAACATTATCTTACAATTGGAACGACGAAAGAGGGCGGTTGTTTTCGGAGACTTCAACATCGATCTACTTAGTAAGGACAGTCACGTCACAAGATACCTAAAATAAAAGGACTATATAGTACCCGTGAAACCAGCACTACTAACTCTACTATAGATCTATACTATCTATACTTGACTCGTTCCTATCAGATCTCCGTCAGTTTATGAAACGCATTTCAAAGCGTTTCTTCGATACCGCCGCGAATCACCGAAACCCTCTTGTTGTCAAGGCCGCTAATTATATTCCCTCCACCATTACTCATGTCCGCCGTCCCAAGCATGTCCTCACCGACCTCGATGACCACATAACTCTCATCCAGGAGAGCAGTAGGGCCACCAGTACAGTGCACAAACACAAACCGACATTCCGACCTCGCCGCCGAGGTCCCTCGCGAAGACCCCGACGTAACTGTCCCCCCCCGACCCTTGCTCGAAGAAGTGCTAGCCCGCGCCGTAGCTGAGCCTGTAGCTTTAAATTCCCCAGATAATAATCATCTAAATCAGATCCAGCCTGTCCCATCTTGCTCTCCTCCCACCAGCGACGCCCTAATCCGAGGTCCGTACCCCACAGGGGGTGCCCTTAGCTTGCAGTCACTTAGTAATGTAAGTTTTTCGCCCCTGGCTGGAGGCTTTGAGTTCGTTTAAGGCAGCTACAGGATAGTCCGGTTAAGTAGTCACGACCTCTCAAGGTCAACTACTAGATGTCATACACAAAAAAAAACCTATCAGATCACAAGCAAATTTTCCTTGATATAGGCAGCTTGACACCAATTATAAGCAAGAGGGTCCAATACAAAGCACTTAACTATGAAAAACGATGTAATAGTAGCCTAACAATGAACTACACGAATACCGAAAACGACTACTTCTATTTGGAAAGATTCATCTCAGAACAAAAAAACAAAAATAAAGACTGGATAAACCGAAATATCATAGACTCTATCAACCTACGAAATCAATTATGGCAACAAACGAAATCTCACCCAAAAGACGACAACTTACGGAGAAATTTTAATGACGAACAGGACAGAGTAAATAACCTGATCGAGACACGGAAGAAAAACTACTACCATAACTTATTTCCAGCTACAAACAACCTAAATAATGTGGTAAATGATTAATAATTTAGCAGCGAATAAAATCAAAGACAGCAGTGCTCCCCCAAACTATTGTCGAATTCGGAATACATAACAGACGGTAATGAAATTTGTAACGTGTTTAACTCATTCTTTGCATCAATAGGCGCGGACTTGAAATACCTAACATGTACCACATAAACCCAGATATTATTCTTATGTACGACAGTAATTACAAACATGACATTACTTTGAGCGAACTTTCCCCCTGCAACACTGACGAAATATCAAAAATTATTGACCATCTTGACACCAACACTAGTACAGGCTTCGACGGTATAAGCACAAAAGCTATTAAATGCCTTAAAAATATAATTGTTGAAAAATTTACTAACTGTATAAATGTATGTTTAATGTGCGGCATTTTCCCCGATTCAAAAAAAATTGCGAGGGTTAGTTCAATTTAGAAATCTGGAAGTAGATCAGACCCCGGCAATTATCGACCGGTGTCGGTCTTACCCGTTGTTTCGAAAATCTTCAGACGAGTGTAATACAGCCGTCTAAACACGTATTTAACTATGTATGAGAAAAAGTTCCTAATTTATCAAAAATAGGGTTTCCACCTTAATAAATGAAGTACTCTCACAGCCTCAGTAGATTTAATAACAAAAGTACCTAGGTATTTCCATTGACATAAAAAAAAATAGGTATTTCAGACAGCGCCCTTAGTATATTCACTTCATATTTACAAAATAGACAACAAGTAGTTAAGATAGATAACTCCACTAGCTCGATGCAAAATATAACATACGGTTGTCCACAAGGTTCAATTATAGGCTCATAACATTAATTTACATTAAAAACATTAATAAAATAGGGCTGACAAGACACCTAACGTCATAGGCGGATGACACTTGCCTTTTTTACTTCGATAAATCATTACCAAACATTATAACTGATGCTAGATGACCGATGATGGACCTTGACCTACTCAATGAATGGTTAAAATATAAATTGCTAACTATTAACACGTCAAAACCATAATATGTGATTTTCGCCGCGATAAATAAACCGTTACCGGAGTTTCCACCTCTTGAGATCAACGGAGTCAAACGTTCTAGTCACGAAAAATACCTCGGACTGTAGGTAGATGACAAATTAACTCGGAAACTGCACATCGACCATATCAAAACAAAATTAAGCCCACTATTAGGAGTGTTACGAAAAGTTTCAAAATTGCATACCGAAAAAAGTACGTACAATTATACATAACTCCCTAGTAAAATCAAACCTTGAATACCTAATTGAACTATGGGGATCAGCTGCTAATTCTAATCTAAACTCACTACGAAGAACACAAGACAAAATTATTAAGTTGTTATTCCACTATCAATATCTGTATCGAACAAAAAATAATACGGAAAAACTAACCTACTAAATCTCACACAACTGTACGCATATTACACCTGCATTCTCATTTAAAAAATCACCACGAATTCCGTACAATCAAATATACAAATTCATAAAAAAAAAACAGTGACACCACAAGAAGTAAAAACAAGTTTCAACTAATGACCACACGGACAAATTACGGCAAAAAAACAATATTTGGAGGAAGCACAACTGTTCAATGGATTACCGGAGGATGTAAAGAAATGTGATAGTATAAATATATTTAAAAAACAAAAAACATTTATGTACCCTGTTACGTCACCAACACCCGAGAGAAAAACATAATGTTATTATTTAGTCATTAGGACTTTGTACCTATCTAATTTTAAGTGAATTGTGTTCTTATGAGAAAAAAAAAATATCTGAAACCCTCACCCAACAGGAAAAACAGGAATACAGGAACAGGCACAGGAATTCCCCAGTAGCAGCCAGGAGTCTAGATTTGTGCGCGGTTGATGGCAATAGGCTCGCCCGCATTACATGGGACTTAACATAACAGGCGAAAATAATGTGGGTGTACTATAGGTACACCTCTGCCTAAACCTTTGGGGATTACGTAATGTTATGTGTGGTATTTAAAGAAAAGAAAAGTTTACATTATATATTAGTCTTGTTAGTGGGAAGTTAAGTTTGTTTATCTATAATGAATTTAGCTCTCAATCTTGCTCATAGACCAACATCAAGAATCGAAGTCATTTCGCAAATTATGTCATTTCGAATATCTACCTACTGCAGCTGCTCCTTTACCTTAATACTCTCTTAAATAATCCAAAAATGTTAATTTATGCACATGTATAAATGATATTTGGATTATCATAAAAACCTATAGAGGTAGACTATTTATCGAGATAATATATATCCACTACTTGTTTTTTGTCAGAACATATCGTATTTTAATTTCCATTTTCTATACATTATTATTAACACTGGCGCGGTTAAAGGTTAGTGTCAACTTAAAAATAAATATCACGCACATTTGTACCTATCAAAGACCGAATCCGGATTAGCCACATCGGCCATTAGACGTTACGTTAGAAGCCGGATAAATGTATAAAAGCTCATTTTGCGATCGATCTAGCATCAGTCGCACAGCAGCCACCGAACAAAACCCATCAAAAATGAAATCCGTACGTAAATTCACATATTTTTATAAAACAATAATAATATATACTTTATTAAATAAAATAGAAAGCTGAACTGTGTAGAACATACGATTGTTTTAATAATTTTTAATCTGTTTAAATTGTTCTTTTATTTATTTCGAATGTTAGTAAATAAAAAACAATTACGGGTATTTATTGTCTCAGTAAAAATGCCTCACTGTAACTTGTTTGTTGTTTGGTTTTCAGATGATCTTTGTCGCCCTCGCCCTCGTGGCCGTCGCCGCCGCTGCCCCCGCTGAGGAGCCCGTACCGATCGTCCGGTCCAACTTCGACCAGCAGCCCGATGGTGCATACCAATATGGGTAATTGATTTTATAATATTACTTTTGCAAACACGATTATAATTACTAGATTGATAGTAACTTTGTCCACATTTTAATGTTACATGTTGTTATAATACCTTAACACATACATAAACAACTTTTACCGCTATAGGACATACATAATAGGACATACCACAAGTACATAATAACAAGTTTATAATCTGTGTGTTTTCAACAGTTTTGAGGCCGGTAATGGCATCGTCCGCGAAGAGAAGGGTGAAGTGAAGGAAGTTTTGAATGAGGAGAACAAGCCCCAATCCGTCGTGGTTGTCCGTGGCTCCTACAGCTACCTCGATTCGGAAGGCAAGCCCGAGACTGTCAACTACTTCGCCGACGAGACCGGCTACCACGCGGAAGGAGAATCCATCCCCAAGCCCGCCAGGAGATAAGCTAACAACAACGACGAGCAGATGAATTGTTGATTGATTCAATGTATTGTCATTAATCAATTGTTCATCAGCAAATGTGTTCTACAACTCTGACGACTATTAGCAAATAACAGGACGGTTACCATGACACAGGAGCGTGCGGAGGAGCGTCAGCCGCGCGACTTTAGCTCCTCGTTACTTGATGCTCACTGCCATATTATGTTGTATTAGCTGTTGTGTTTTAGTAGCGTAATTCGTACTGTAAATAAATTAGTTTTAACAATCAACGTTTAAGTTTTATTTTGCTTATAATTAATTCAAATTTTTCACAAGAACTCATGCCTTTGCCTTATTTTTAAGGTGTTTCATAGAACTAGCTCTATTTTGTGATATGAATCTTGTGTCACATAATTAAACACTATAGTGTCTATACATTTGTCTGAATCAGGTATGAAGTATTCGTCTGGTTAAAAACATTTGCTAACCTAACAAAATAGGTTAGGAATATTAATAAATCTCTCTACTCACAACTATAATTTTATTAATCTTGTGAACAGGCAAATTATAAAAGTCCTATTATGTGTAAAAAAAAACGTTGGCATTATTACACAATTTTCATAAATTAAATTGATTTAAACTTACGAAAGACTTAGTGAAATATGAATAACTTTTACGAAAATGTCTTTTATATTCGTGAGTACTTTCACCCTCTGAAAGATTGCCCATAAATTCAAAGCCAGACAAGTATAGTGAAGACCTTCGTTATGTGAGTTACTTACTTCAAAAAATTATGGCGACATCGACCTTTACGAAACTCGTGCCTCTTTCAACGTAGCCGGATTACTTAAACAGTAAAGTGACGGCAGGTCATATTTTATTTAGCAGGAGTAGAAATACACAAATTAGTATGAGTTAGAACATCATACCAAAATAACAAGATAGAGTGGTATGCGCTTTCATATTTGATAAAGGTCAACTAAAGATGGTTTTTGCGACATAATGCGGCCTTGTTGCTTTTGCATCTGTATAAAAAAAATTACATGTACACAATTTTTACAGAACATAACATAACAGAATTTCATATTTGTTCTGTGTCACATTTACCTATTAAAGAAATAAAACAAATTTGTATTTTTTTTAACATAGTACAAATTAAAGGTCCTAAATAAGAATATTAATATGTATCTACGTATACTTACGAAGAAGCTAGGGCATTTTTTTTTAGTTTGATAGGAGGCACCATTGTATAATAAAATTTTACTGATCCTTGATCAGTCGCCAGAGGGGCTATTCCCGTATTTTTATGAACGTTCGCATTCTAATCTCGGTCTCAATTTTGTCAAAAATACAATGAATTTACATCCAATTTACAAGAATTGGCCTTCTGGACTGACCTATCACTCCTTTGCAAGTGTGAAACCATGAAATGGATATGAAGACTCTCCTCAACATACTAAAGCTCGGTTTCTGAAACAAAAATAACCTAATCAATAGTCAAAGGCGTGAATATTGCTGTGATTTATTGACTGAATTAGCAACAGCCAATTCCATCACTTGACTTGCGTGAAATTTTGACGAGTCGATAAGATACTTTTCAGAAACTGGGCTTAAGGTAGATCTAACCTTGTCTGGTGCACGTGTGTACCAGACAGTGAAGTGTCTACAGCGCATTTAACCTGAGGTCGCGTGGCCTGATGTGGCATCTGCAATACTCGTAGTAGAATAGTCTAACGGGTTGCCGTAGAAGTGACGTCTAAAGGTAAAGTTTAGATGCCTTTTATTGCGGGGCATCCGAATCACCCCCGTTTGTGTAATAGTAGTTTAGGAGGTAGTTTTTTTTAATGATTAGTTTCATTATTTTCACCTGACTTCAGTTTTGATTTTTTCTCCTTGTTCTATTGAACGTTTGTGAATGTTTTTTTTTGTGATTATTCTTTGAAAATTCAGTATAATTTCAAGTACTACACCAACAATTGGAGTTTACTTGGTGATTTATGGAACTGAAAATAAAGTCACAAAATCTGGACGACGTGAATAACTCGATTCTTCAAGTCCAAGATTGGTTTACGGTTAATAATTTGGTACTAAATGAAAAAAAAAACAAAAAGCATTCGATTTAAATTACCTTATGTTAGAAGTAGCGAATGTGACATCATATTGAATGGGGAAAAACTGAAATTTATTAATCAGACGGACGAGAAATTACAATGGGGACCACATATAACATCTCTTGTGGGGTCGGGCTGCTGACATTGAATCCATTTTTATTTTGCAAAAGAGAGCTGTCAGAGTCATATACAATCTTCCTCGTCGCGAATCTCTCAGGGAAGTATTTAAAGGGATTAATACGAGTATTATGACAGTGCCTTGCCAATTCATTTATGAAAATATTATGTATGTAAGAAAAAATCTACATCTTTTTAATAAAATAAGTGATAGACATAATTTATTAAAATTATGTCTATTTATTACTTGTTTAAATTATCTTTATTTCTAGTATTAACTAGAAATAAAGATAAAATAGATCAAACATTTTTCAGATTTGCTAAAGTACATCCATCATTTATGGGGTACTGTGTTAAATGTTATAACAACATACCTTGTGATATATTGCAATTAAATGAAAGAAAATTTAAAATTCGTATAAAAAGTACACTTTGCAAACAAGCTTATTACAAATTAGAGGATTTTATACAAGATAAGAATGCTTGAACCAACCCGCACTGGGCCCGCGTGGTGGATTACGGCCCACTCCCTCTCACAGACAGGAGGCCTGTATCCCAGCAGTGGGAACATAATAGGCTGATTACGCATGCATTATGAAAGAATGCTTGGACACATGATGGTCCAGCTCCATAGGACAATCCGGTCTAGACAAAATCACACTGGTTGCTAATTTAATTATGTTTTTTTTTTTTAACTTTTTCTCAACTCACACAGTGACTTATTCCTAGTTAATATTTTAGGAAAATCATATATTTTTACAATGTTTGTAAATATGTGAGCACAATGTACCTATCGCGTGATTAATTTATCTTCCTTTGCTTGATTTTTAATTCTTCGTAACAATTGGGGTATAATATTTTATCCTTGGTGCATCGTCTTCACATATAAAAATATAATGAATGTATACAAAATATTGCAAAACATTTTAAAAGAGTAACGGTGATGTTTCTTGCCTCTTCTTCTCCATACGAAACTACCTTTTGGAAGTGGCGCATAGAATCAGTTCTATTTTTAATGTAAATGATGACGTTCAAAAGTGCCTTTTTATGGGCCTATTTGAAATAAATGCTTTGACTTTGACTTTGAATAGAGAGTTCAAAATTACTGCTCAAACTTAATAGACACAAAGTTCAGTCATGATAAAAAAATAAAAAATGGTAGCAATGGCTTCGAAGTGATTCTAAAAACTGCTACAGGCCTTCATAAATATAACAAAAACTAATTTAAAAACCAGACTTCTACGTGGAGAATTTTATTATTCAAATATAAGCAAGACCCAAATTCGGTACAATAAATAAATTAATACACTATCTTGTGAGTATCGGATGGGTCCAATATTGATGAATTCTTTGTTCTGCAATTCAGCAACTTATACGAAATCCATGCTGAAAATTAGCAATCCATTTCTCCTCGCGTCACATTTCTTCGACGCATCCAATCGATTTTTTCGTCGTAGTGAGCGCAAGGATTTTTAAAATCAAAAAGCAATTCTAAAATCTTGGTGCAAAAACCAACCGTAAACACGTTCTATACCACATTTTCTTTAACAAGAAGAAATCGCGTCTACCCTTTATAGCAGAACTTTTTATGTCATACTTAATATTATTTTGTGTAACAGCGGATAGCATAAACTTCATTTCGCAGAAAATCGTTTGGCCTAAAAACACTCATTTATCATACATTCAAAACCCATAATTTTGTAAGTCAGAATCATCTTTAGGCGTTAATTTCATATCCATAATAATTAAAAAGTAGAACTATCTTATTGCAGAAAGTTCAGTCAGAATCGTCTTTTGGCATACATTTCATATCGGTAGTCATTAAAAGGCAGAATTATCATAACTCAGAAAGTTTACAGTAAGAATCATCTTTTGCATACTTTTCTTATCCATATATTCAATAATTGAAAGACTCATCTATTACATTGCAGAAAATGGATTAGAATAATTTTGTATTTCTTACAAGAAGAAGCATAGAAAAAGCATGCTTACATGCAAACAAGCTTACACGATGCATGCGGCAAGCATGCAGCATGCAAGCGAGCATGCAACATGCAGCAGGCATGGTTTCTGTCACGGCTCCGGTGCTTTGAGGCTCCGGCGGTCCCACGCGAGCTTATCTCGGTCCTTAGCTCGTTTTTCGAGTTTCACCCCTCCGCGCGTTTGCGAGCTTTAATTACACTCTAGGGGTATGGCAGACAACACTACGCGGAGTCGGTTTTGCAGCGATTCGTTTCTGTCACACATTTTTGTAGCACAACATATTGACTTTTTAAGACAATATTTTAATTTTAATTGAAAGTTCAAAATAATGTTTTATGGAAGTGGCAATTTGTCTAATAAAATAATTCCAAATGTAGTTCTGCCATCATCATACTATGCCAAGTGAAATTGTATCGAATAATCGTCGCTCTAAATAAACGATAAGCTAAAAAAAAATATGCGGAATTTTAAGTTTGCCAAGGTATTATGCCAAATAAAAATCTGCCATCTTCAAATAATACTATTGTAAATTCGGACATTTAAACATACGGCCAAACAATAATTGTTTTAAACAATTTTTATGCCTTAAAAATATTCGTTTTAAGAAGATTATGCCAAGTGTGTTAAGCCAAATAAATTTCGGAGCATCATGATTCTGCCAGATAGAGGGAATCTGAACAAGTTAGTGGCAGACTGGAGAAACTCAAGCTTATTCATCGTCAAATATTGAATTCTAATTGTTTTCTAATTATCGTTGAGGTTGTCAGAGTGTGCAAAGTTTGATCTGTTTGATCATCGACTATCGAGTTCGTATTAGGTGTCTGGGCACGGTTCTATAAAATATCGATTGGAGTTGTTAGAGTTCGAGAATACGTTGTGATGAGGTGCACATTGAGTTCCCCGTGGAAATGAGGGACATGACCTTCCTTAGAAGTACCTACTGTATTAGAACATAAACTGGACCATGTCTGCTGATACATCGAACTTTGTTTACAACATAAGTATGCCCAAAGTTAACGTCCAAGAATTCTAAGTAATCACGGACAGTACGACGAGTATAATAACTCTACATACATCTCCTGCAGACTGCAGACGAGACGTTGAGCTCCTTAAATCTTGTCATGAATTATTAAAGGATCCCACAAACAGGTGCGACGCGACGGCACGACACGAAGGCGACACGCGGTGCCTTTGTGTCGCGCCAATGAGGACGAGCTTTGACTTTTGCCAACTGCCCAGTTCTCACAGTTCCACTATCTATGTGTCAGGTCCATTTCAGAGAAGCAATTCCCGTATTTTTAAGAACGTCCGCATTCTAATCTCAGTCACAATCTGTCAAAAATACAATCAATTCACATAAATTTTTGACAAGTTTTTGCCATTGATTCTCGCAGAGATGAGGTTGCGACTTGAATTTGATCGTTTTTTATATTAACCCGAAAACTTCTTTTATAATTTATGATTCTACTTACAATATTTTTCAACAAAGTTGCTCATAAAATGGCTCTTACTACACCGCTTTTAGGTTTATAATGCAGTGTATTAAACACGCGTGCTTTTTACTTTACATTACCGCACATGTGTTTTTTATATTTAACATTTTTTTTCTTTCATCTCCGTAAAGAGTTTATTGTCTAAAAACAATGAATATTTTTATCATCTCCGACATATACCCAAGAAAATGAAAACAACGAAATTATTAATAAAACCAATACCATCACAAACTGTAGAAATGCCAACAAAAATGCTCGGTATCATTTTGAGAATTGTATTTTAACTAATTGTTTCAATAATTAAACATGGAAACAATACGAGTATGTCTTTTTCTTCGCAAGTGTGTTGAAAAACGTTGTGTGACGTTGTGAACGTTGTGTGTTGTTGTGTTGTGTGAAACGTTGTGTGGTATTGACCATTACCCACTCGGCTCCCTTATCGCGAAAAAAACCGCCTTGGGGTTAGTGACCAAAAGAGCACACTTGTATCACATTGTACTACAAGACTATTAATTAACAAAATAGCTATAGAAGAAAAAAAACATACATATGATTTACCTTATCCTATAACTGTTGGAATATTGATGTGGTCACCTGAACATCTGAAATGTTTTGAAACATTCAATCAGAAGCATTAGATCATCATCTTTTAAACCAAACATCGTTTACTTTAACATTATGTGATACTTAGCAAAAAAGTTATAGGACCAACCTGAAATGACTAAATGTCTCGTAGTAACTGTATAATGAAGACTGAACTCGAATCTCATTGACTAAATTAATATTATTTATGAATTAATTATGAATGAATCCGGATTATTGGCATCTTCCGACATGATAGTTGACATTATGTTGGAGCACCGGGACATGTATAAAAGATGACATCGTGATAGATTTTGCATCAGTTGCTCATCAGCCGCCGAACATAAACCAAATATTTCAAAATGAAATCGGTACGTTCTTTTGTGTGTTACATCATCTCTATTGATTGAATTCCTCTTAACTTGTCTTTCTGCGCATACCTGTCCTCGGATAGTTGTCTGAAGCTGCTATTTTTTTGCGCAGATGATCTTTGTCGCCCTGGCCCTCGTGGCTGTCGCCGCCGCTGCCCCCGCTGAGGAGCCCGCACAGATCCTCCAGTACAACTTCGACCAGCAACCCAATGGTGCATACGTATATGGGTAATTCAATTTATAACATTATGCCTTCTGTTAATGTAGACGTTTATCAGACGAGAAATTAAACATTTCTCGTCTGATAAAATGTATTATTTTTGTTAACGTGCCTCA
This sequence comes from Dasypolia templi, assembly GCA_963555695.1. Lineage (NCBI taxonomy): Eukaryota > Metazoa > Arthropoda > Insecta > Lepidoptera > Noctuidae > Dasypolia > Dasypolia templi. The sequence goes on along the minus strand of OY743146.1, from coordinate 16,440,543 downwards.
GTACTATAATACATAAACAACTTTCACTACGATAGCACATAAAACAAGTTTGTAATCTGTGTATTTTCAACAGGTACGAGGCCGATAATGGCATCGTTCGCAAAGAGGAGGGTCAAGTGAAGGAAGCTTTAGATGAGGAGAACAAGCCCCACAACGTCGTGGTTGTCCAAGGCTCCTACAGCTACCCTGGTGAGGACGGCAAGCCCGTGTTCATCACCTACCAAGCCGACGAGAACGGCTACCGCGCGGAAGGAGAATCCATCCCTAAGCCTGCCAGGAGATAAGCTACCAACGACCACTCGCTCATTAATAATTGATTGATCCATTACAATGTGAATTAATCGGTTGTTCATAAGCTGATCCCGAATTAACTGGTTGTTTTGGAATTACACCTGAAACGCTTTATGCATAGACGGATTCAGTAGATTAAATATAATTAATTATATAGTCATACGTCCGTACGTTTTAGTACAATATGTTTTGTTTTGAACAATAACCACATTGTAAATAAAATCTAGTTGATGTTATTTGATATTTTAATTTCAAATCCTTGTCACGATCCTCATACATTTCGTCACTGGTTGTATTTAATTGAGTAGTACTTTACCCAATTAAATACCTATTGCAAAAAAAATGTAGTAATTTTGGCACTGATACAACTATTATTTGTTTAGCTTAAATTTTCCTGACTACTTTAAGTTGTCACTAGACGGTCTATTGCTTCCTCATTATCGACTTGTCTAGATTATTTAATCCTTCCATTAAGAAAGTTTCACCATTGTTCATACATAGATCAAGAAAATCGAAAAATAAGTTTTTCAGAATCAGAATTTTCGAAACCACTAATGCCAATGGTAGGTAGATACTATTTTCGGCAAACAAGGGCTTTGATGAGTTAAAACTTTTTGTTATACAATCTAAAAAAGTGTTATTTTGTATTCCATTTTAGATTGATGCGTTCCCTATAAAATACATATTACAATCTTAAAGAAGTTTCTAAATAAATTTTGGCGGCGGTTGTTAAACGTCTCAGCACGTTTAACCGAAGTTCAACAAAGGGTTATTATTAATCGATTCATTTTAAAATTATTTAATTTATGAGCCAATTATGGCCAACTACAATTTACAAATTATGTACCAAAGTGTTTAAAGCATGTTATTTAATTGTTTCGGAAACAATGATGCTTATGTAGATACTCATACTCATTAGATGAATAGCTACAGCGTTAACACACTAGTTGTTACACTATGAGACATTTAACAACACATTAAAAGTGGTAAAATCCCCAAGACTAAGTCCTTAGTCAAATTTATCAGATGATTAAAAAATTCAAACAAGAAAGTACGAAATGGAACAAAAATGGAAAAAAAAATCATTGATGGTGAACCTAACCCAAACTCTCAATAAAGACAACCCTTGTCAGACAAAACGACGATAAGTTGTTGTTGTTATGTAGCTGTCGGAGTTCATTGGATATTTGTGTTAAACTAATGAGTCCTAAAATAACATTGTTGGTGTATCAATATAACCATTATCGTTTTCTTAAAAGACATTGAGTAACGAGACCATGACCGTAAGTAGTTAATGTATAAAAATATTGTAAAATATTATAAAGAGTAACGGTGGAGTTTCTTGCCACTTCTTCTCCATACGAAACTACTTTTTGGAAGTGGCGCCTAGAATCAGTTATATTTTTAATGTAATTTTTGACGTTCAAAAGTGCCATTTTATGGGCCTATTTGAAATAAATGCTTTGACTTTGGCTTTGACTTTGACTTTAAGAGATGTCTTGTGTCTTAGTCGGTCACTATAGGAACGGACGTCGTTGATACGTTGACGCTATACGTGGGACACTCAGAAAGTTTTGCGAAAATAAAAATAAATGTTCGATAGGTTTTGTAAATAAATCTCTACACAAAGTTTCATGCGTCTGAACCAGTTTTTTTAAACGTTTTTCCAGTTCGTTGTAGACACCTCGTTTACAGCCTGCTCGAACGCTGAGAGCGCATCTTTCGGCGACGAAAATTGTATCGCTTAAAGCTGTTTTATTTAATTTTTAGGAATAAAAAAAAGTCACACGGTGCTAGTGTGCGAAGGCGCGTTGTCGTGGTGGAGCAGTAGCGCGCGGAGCCCTGTGTTTGGTCGCTTGTTGCTCACTACAGAGAAAACTTCTGTCAAGCATTTAGTAGTATACCATTCAGCGTTTATGCTTCTTTGGATCCCTAAAGGAATTGACACCAAGTAGCCAGTCAAATTGAAAAGCTAGCGATCAAAATCTACCCCCCGCTTCTAGATCGCTTCACTTTAGTAGGCGAGTTAGTCAAACACACTTGAATTCGTCATACCAACGATACACAGTTGCCTTAAAAGGGCCTTCATCCATGAATGCCATTTGAAGTCTGTGATACGATTTGTCAGGTTTCAGGCGACACTTGAAATCGTATAAAATCATAGTGCGAAAATGTTTCCGGCGCACATCCATTTTTCATGAGACGCGATAATTTAAATTAGCTCGTAAATAATGTGGAGGGAAATTGTGAAATTGGAACGTACCTATTTTTACCTACAAATAATCCTATTTTCAAAATAGACAACAAATGGCCATTATTATGAGAGTCTCTCATTCATAAAAACTTTTTTTCCTTTCTGAGTGGCCTGGTACGAAGTGTTAGCACAGAGAACCTACACATTCGATAAACTCTTACGTTTAATGCGAGAAGGAAAGATGTCTAAGGATGGATTTCACCAATAACACTGAACGCGGTCAGCACATTTATTAGGTCTTTAACCGACTGTCAGTGTTAGTATTTTCTATGGAATATTGACACTGACAGCTCTTGAACGCGTTTTAGACGTGGTAAAGGCGTTCAGTTTCAGTGGTGAAATCACCACTTAGTTCTCTAAAGACACAAAACTGACAATCCTACTTCATTACCCTACTTTAGACCTATTTCTATTCTCCCATTTATCATTTTTCTTGGCGTCATGCTCGATAATATCCTCTTTTTTTCCTGTTTAATCCTGGCCTTTTCAATCCCGTTTTTGCTCAGGTCACAGTACTGTAAACGCGCTTTAGAAAGTAACTGACGTCATCTGCTGGGCAATGGAGAATTAGTCCCTTACTGTGCTTGTATTGCTTGACTTTTGTAGCGCCTTCAACTCAGTGGATTTCGACATTTTACTACATATCCTCAAATATATCAATTTCTCTTCTTCCGCTTTAGTCTGGTTCAGTTCTTATCTTCGGGGACGCTCTCGGTTCGTTCGCCTGGAGGAGTTCTTCTCTGATTGGTGTAGCCTCACTGAGGGTGTTCCTCATGGTAGTGTTCTTTCTCCTTAATTTTCTTAACCTTATTACCAGAGTTATCACGTCTAGTTTTCATCTCTACGCAGATGACTTGCAGCTTAACCGACATTTTACTGTGGCTGACGCGGATTTGCGATTGCTGCAATGAATAATGACCTGGCTTGCATCAACGTTTGGGCTAAGTCTTTTGGTTTACAAACCAACTCAACTGGATTCAGTTGAGTTGGTTTGTAAACCAAAAGACGTAAACCAAACGAATCTGCTACCTACGATCATGGCTTGGGATGTAGCAGATTCGTTTGCAATGCAACTGATATTATATCTCTGATGCTTTTATATCTCGTTGGTGCTTGCATTGAGTATACCGAAACCGTCAAAGATTTGGGTGTAGTTATTGACTTCAATCTTTCTTGGCGTGCTCAGGTCAATGAGGTCAGCCTTTTTTTTTGTGTTGTAATATATGAAAAAAAGGTCCCTGGTTGGGAAGCCAAATGTAATATAAAAAAGGGGAAATCCCTTATTGGGATCAATTGTAGTATAAAAATAGAAAATATGTGTGTTTCTGAGTGTATGTGATCTCCTAAATACTCGTAAATAAAAAAAAAATTGATAAAAGAAATGAAATTTCGGGTGCCGTGGAGCGACACACTATTAATGGATAGCCAGATAAAATTGGAGAGATTGAACAATTAATCTTAGGATGGGAGCCTGTGGATGTCAACGGTGATTAAAAGTTTCACTACCTTGAACGTTCCCAGTTTTTTGTCTACTTTTAGCTTATTGAATACAATTAAACTATTATAAATTTTAGTTAATGTTATTTCATCATTGCACCTTTTCAGTAATTTTAAATTAGCAGCTGGAGGCTGTTTTGGTATGATAAAAACATAAGAAAAAAAGAAACATGAAGGTGACCCCGAGAGCCGGAAGGTGGTACCTCTCAGGTAATCAGTCCCGTGGAAGGCTGGTAGAAATTCCTCGGTAGATTTAAAGGTAGAATAAGCACCCACAATTGTACGCTGTGGACAAAAAGGGACTCAGAGATGTGGTTTTATTCCGCATTCGGACACGCGGGGACGCATCGACTGGGACCATGCCACGGGTCCTTTGGTTTAGGATTATGGCTTTTATAAGCAAAATGCCCAAGATTAATTATGATTCCATTTAGGGAAAATTAGGAGACCTATCACCTTCACGAACAAAGATTGCAAAGTGACTTGTCAAATTTTGAAGTCGAAACGCCAGCCGAATGTATCACAGATAAAAAATGACAACTAGAAATCGTTCCGAAATCGACTATAATGATCAAAGACATGTAACGGTATAAAAAACTCGTTACAATGTGAAATCATCAAATGACTTCTCCCGCTCTCGGTGGAGCGGGAGGGCGTGTCAGACTTTTTCTAACTAAAACCCACCCGTGTTCCTTTAATTGCCTGTGCCAGTGCCACGGTTAATCTTTCGAATTTACCTGCGACACTGAGGCTTCGGCCTTATCGGACCCCGTCATTTTGTGCTGACATCTCTTAGAGGCGCGCGTGGAACACGCCGCGCCGTCGACCCGGGCCTGGTCCCTACCGAAAGGCGAGCTACCCATTGCTCGCTGTCCGCAAGCCCGCGCCTACGGTGGCCGGGAATCTGCTAGCGATTCCCGACGCCCAGGGCGTCTCCTTCGGCGGCTAGGGGCGTGAGGGCGCAAGGCTCTCTCCCTCACGCGCTCCGCTTCCTCCTTCGCAAACATTACTGCTTTGCATAAGGAGGTGACGGCTTTCCATTCCCTCTCTCTCGTCAAAACCCGGTCCTCGGCAGACACGGGCTGGCATTGCCCATGCTGCGCCCTTCCTGGTTGCGCCTCCCGGTGGCCGGCTCCTTGAACCTTGGCTAGATCTGCCGGGAGCTCCACATTCTCCTTTCGGAGACGCTCCAAGGCGGCTGTCAAGCGGGCGACCTCCGCCAGCATTTCGGACATGTCGTCAGCCGGACGCCCGAAATGAATGGCTTCCGCTGCCTCTAAAATGGAGGCCGTGGCTGCAGATATGGCCTTGTCTTTAGATGACTGAGTCATCTTCAAGGCTACACCCTTTATCGCGGCAACCACGACCTCCGCAAACCTGGCCGCTTGCTCAGGCTTTGAGCCGCCAGCGGCATCCAGCCCACCACCTGACGACTTCGACAGGGCCACCCCACGGCCGTCCACTTCAGGGTGGCGCCCCTCCGTCCTGGGCTGTCTCAGCTGGAGTGGCTCTGCTTGACTCCATGTCCTCCTGGGTGGTGAGCCCTCCGATTCTTCCTCGGACCCCACTCCGTCGACCGATTTTTCCGGCCGAGGCCATCCCGCCATCTGAGAGTGACCCCTGGCTATCCCTCGGTTTGGGCCGCTTCAGGAAGAACCGTTTGTTCTTCCCAGCAGCGCCCACCACTACGCGTTTCGGGCTCTTAAATGAGCCCTCCGCGCCAAATGCAGCGTTTGACTCTGACCGCGCATCACTCGACGAGCCTCCTCGGCTCGGCAGACATTTGTTTCCCCCTCCCAGAACACGAATGTGGGCTTGACGTTCCCGAAGGGAACGTGGCGGATTCTCCGGCTGCTGAGTAGCCGGTACCGCCCTGGGGTAGTTTCTCTATCTCTATTTGTCTGATTATTTTTTTCTTGTTTTCCTTTGAAGGGTGTGGCCCCTTTTTCCCCTGGTAACTCCGCCGGCGCCAACGACCGGATTCCCTCCGGCCATTCATCCCCTCGGCACGCTCGACCTTAGGATTGGGGTAATTTTTTATAGAGGTTGTCATCCTCTCCCCTTCCCACTCGACGCCGACAAAACTCACCCTCTGCAAACAGAGGGGGTGTGGACGGAGATGGCCACCAGACCTATCCCGACGATGGACTGGCCGCCCCAACCCTAGCTCGGTTTCCTTCATCGACCAATATAAATGATCGATGATTGGAACCATGACCCTTCCCCGTTTATTGAAGATTGGCCGCTAACCCCAACTGTCCACCAAAAGCAGGTGGGCAGTTGGAACTGACGTTGCCCAGGGTGCGCCACGTGGAAGCTACGTGGATAATGCTGAAGCCTGATACCTGGATGCTACTGAGGAGCTATTAAACAAGCTTCAGCGCTTGCAAAACGAATGTACAGATTCGCTTTATTTTCGGCCTTCGAAAGTATGACCATGTTTCTCACCTTCGCAAGAAACTCAAGTGGCTCCCAATCCGCCTTCGCAGGAACACTCGGATTTTATGTCTCCTCTTCAATATCTTACACATCCCGTCTCATCCTTCCTACCTGCGTTAGCTTTTTTTCTTGCACCTTAGATCCATCCTTAATTCTCATCCACACAAAACAAGCTACTATTCTTATTCCTTCTCTGTCCATGTTGTAACATTGTGGAACTCACTTCCGCCTAGCATTCATGCTTTAAAAACTATTTCTCTATTCAAATGACGATTAAAAGAGCATTACCTTTCCTCTGAACTGTGAGTTTTTGTGTATATTATGTTCTTAGAAGATTTTACAGCAGAGAGGGCGGTGACATCACGTCGCTGCGATGACGCTGCCAGTGGAGGGGGTGACACACCATGAGCGGTGTGCGGACTCGCCTCATCCTAGTTTCATTCCGGCGAGGCGGCCATGGCAATAGGCTCGCCCCCTATTACATGGCACCTAAGCATAACTGGCGGAATGTGGGTGTACTATAGATACACCGCTGCCCAACCCTTCAGGGAAACAAGTCGTGATGTTCTGAGTGTGTAAACTTCGCCATTATTGGTTTTTTAAACTTCCTCTCAAAGGCGGATGGGGGTGGTCAAAGTTATAACAAAACAAAAAAAAACGGGGTTTTTCGAAAAACCTACCTAGGGTTCAAAAGGAAACTCTACCCGGTTAAGGGTGAAAACGGGGGATACAGTTTATATGAAAAACATCTTATTCTTTTAAACTATAACGCAGAAACTAGGCCCGAATATTTATGTAAATAAATAATAGAAATCGGTATCATTAACGGGGGTGGTTAAATTTGTAGGGGAAAGTGTGGTAACCACGCGAAAGTCTTTTCAATGTGTTGATGCCTATTGCAACCTTTGGTTGTAGAAAACAACAAACCCCTCATAAACTATAGATTTGACAGGTGAATATGACTCAAAGCCATGTAATTCAGTGAGGGTTACCAGTAAAAACAAACTAAAAATACATTGAAATGAATAAATACATTGTTAAAACTAAAATGATGGTTAAAAGACGTAAGACTTTATTAAAAATGTCATACATAATAAGGCTTAGAAGCTTAAAGGCGAAATTTACTGAAACAATTAGATATGTATTCTTTTAATTTGGAACAAAGTACTAGGAGATACAACATTGACACGGAGGACTTGCAACCTAACCTTGAACATTTACAGGAGAAACTTAGTTCAATGACTATCAAATATAATAAATACCTCTGAAGATCTCATGAGCTGGTAAACTCACAAACAAACATCTGTGGGCATTGTCAAACACCGTTCCATGTACAGTAGCGCTCATGAGTCCATAAGCAATCTCACAAAGCAATAGATTGACGCCTCGGTTTCACTTACGACCTTCTTCTATAAGTTGTTTCTATACTATAGACACGCACACACACTCACTTTGTCTGTAATTGATAGTAGTTCATATTTTCAACTAACCTAACATATGGCATGCTAGCTTAGTCGTTACCGTGCGTGGGTAGGAGCGCTTATGACGAGCCCTGAGTTTGTATCTCACCTGCGCCTGCATTTGAGCTTGACGTTATTTTCAAATAATATATATTTATAGTTCTTGTAATGTATGTTTTGATAGACCTAAAATGAACAATTTTTGTTTGTTGTAATGAAATTAATTGAAGTGGTTAAATAATCATTAGATACTTATCTCGTCCATCTTGTTTACATAAATAATAAAAGTTTGTAGGTAGACCACAGAAAACTGAGTAAATTATTTCGATTTCTGTGAGGTAGATGCAATTCGTTACGACTATTCACCTAATTAAACGTTGTTGGTTAGTGACGAATGTTTAAATCTGTTAATTAGCGGTGTTGTGTTGTAATTTCCTAAATGCAGTGAAATGTAAATATTGAAGAATTGGCAAATATTATTGCGCTGCGTAAAAGTGGATGTAAATTATATGATAACACAAATATTTGGGTTAAGAGATGTGGGGAAGAGGGAATACTTGCTATTCGGAGCGCATATTTATGAAGTGGAAGGCTTATTTGAATAAGCCCTCATATGGTGAATGAATATGAAAGAAATGGTTTCATACCAAAGCGTCATTAAAAACGGTTCGCCGTGTGTTCCACGGTTCGCATTTAATTGCATCACCGATGCCTAGCAAACAATAATGTAATAAACAAGATCGTTTAAGTTCCGGAATAGTTTATCTTATTTAATTATAAAAATGAGGTTTAGTTTCAATCTTCTTTTCATAAAGAAAATGAATACTTAACATCTAAATATAGGAAATATTATACTTTTTACGGGCGAATTGGGCCGGGCTGTACGGGCCCGGCGGGGCTTGCCGGTATTGGCGCATTACCGGGCCAGTACTGGCCCGCGCGGGCCTGACATGTGCTGTCCTCAATATGTAACTAAAGCCAAATAAAATGTGAAATGCTTAATGTAAACAAGCTGTAACTATACTTAATGTAACATAGCCACTTATTAAAATCACTTATTTTGGAAATTCATGATCGGAACTTAATGTTAATGGTGAAAACAAATTGCTTCTAAAATCCTTGCTATGTCAAGGATTTTAGAAGCAATTTGTTTTATTTTATATGTTTTCATTTTTGTTACCACTTGTAACGCATTTTTTATTCTAAAACCTTTGTTGCAATAACAACAAAAATTCAAAAGCAGCAATTTTTTTGAATATTATTATTATTTCAAACCAAAACAAAAAATTGGCAATAAAACTGCGCTGCATCTTATGAGATCAGAACCTTATCAGTCCAACGCTTGGCGCCTACTGCTACCAGCTCATATTAGATTAACTCGAATTTTAGCAATACCATAAACTGGCCAGGTCACACGCATGATGCGTGTCTAACAAAAGCGACAGAAATATTTTTGTTTCGTGCAGTGCGATGCGAGTACGCGACGATACGTAAGTGTGTGCCGTGCAAAACTACGATGTTTGTGGTGTGTGTTGTTTAAACACATACATTCGTATCGCGAGTTCACAGTAATATAACTCTTTACGTGTCTATCCACTTTTGAACGCTTACTGTACCTACACCGGACCATTAATTGTCAACATGCAATAGCACCTTACCGCAGCCTTGTGTTGATTTGACATTTCCTGCTATTAATAGCTCCAATGAAAATTGTAAAAAAAGGATATAATATTATTTTGCGATGAGACTGGAAAGAACTTACGCTGCTTGTTGACAGATGAATATCCGGGAAACTCCGTAATAAACTACTGTATGCCTGGTTGTTCCTTATTTGATATTATGAAATAAATTATTAAATGTAACTTTAACCAGTACCCTAATTGCGTAATACACAATCTATCGAATCTGAATCGTTTTGAAACGATTGCTAATACATTGCTTCATAAGTTCGATAAAAAATCTGCTCAACTATGTAAATAACGCTATGAATGTTGTTGAACTGTCAAAATACAACAGATTAGTCGTAATAGTTTACGAAAATGTGTTACGCAATTAGGCTGCAGGACACTACATTATTAATTTTATGGGTAATAGGAGAAAAGTGAACAAAGGAGAATTGCTCCAAAATTATTAAACATTGTGTAATCTTAGTTTATGAAAAATTGTGTTGTTTACATTCCCATAGTAAGTAACAGTTTGCCACAGGAAGAAAATAACTTAAGATTTGAAATTAATATGACATTGCACAATTTGACATTTAATAATGACCAAATTCATCTAGTAGATACTAACAATTATGTTGGTAATAATTTGTAAGTGTTTGACAAAAGATAGGTAAAATATTATTATTTACTATCTTTATAAATGTAACAAAAGACAGATAGCTATGTCGCTATCATATTTTTTTTCAATTACAGCCAAGAATTTGGCTAAATAACTTGCTTCTTTTGAGCAATGCAATGACATCATAAACTATTCTGCCAATAATTTGGAATCAATTAATGACATTGATTTCCATGTAAATTTGACATTAGGACAATAGAGGCAACTTCTTGCATAAATGTAAAGAAAGCAAATACTAAATCAAATGTGTGTGTAAAAAAAATTAAATAGCATCAACTTGGTGCATCAAGACATCCAAGGGTTTCTAAACAAAGATTTAGAAGAAGAATCTTTCCTGAATTGTTACAATATATTCTTATATGACAGAACATTGGCTAAAAAGACACCAGTTCATGTTCAATTTGAGTGATCACCAGGTTGGTAGTTCGTTTAGCAGAGTTAATGCTATACATGGTAGCTCATTCATTTGAGTAAATAACCAGAATAAATTTAAAGACCGTAAGGATATTGTGAGCCTTTCTGTTGAGCTGACAATTGAAATAGCCTGTATAGAATTGGAGCAGTTCATTATATTAAGTGTGTATAGACCTCCTTCAGCATTATATGATTGTTTTGCAAAGGTTATGGATGAAGTGTTGAACAAAATCTGTAATTCAAACAAGCCTATTATCACTTGTGGTGATTTTAATACAAAACTCTGGGATAAGTACTAAAATTATAAGTTAATTCAGTCATACAATCTTGCTAACCAATTGAAGAGCCCACTAGAAAAACTCCCGCTAGTGCCACATGCCTAGATAACATTTATTCAGATGTTACACCAACTTACAAATAAATTAATAATTTAATAGACTCAGATAATTACGGACAATTGATCATTCAAATATACATAAACGCGTTACAAAAAAAACATATCACTGTTAATCCAAAAACGACCAAACATTTGGAAACATTTAAAACTAAACTTTTGAGTCATCATTGTCAGAGTGGTAACTCTGACAATGATGACTCTGGTCATCAATATAATGTTTTTTTTTATATGCACACAATTTGATGACACTTTCATAACAAAGATATTCTCGGTTAATAGTAACGCTTCCTTCAGTGATAGGGCCACCGTTGGTATACATAAAAGTAGAAAACGACTTTATGAGTTGTATCGGAACGGAATTGAACGGACTTGTATAAACACAGCTGAATTTAGTTTGTGTTGGAAATGATTCGAAAGTATTTTAAAAAAGTTTGTTGCATGGCCAAGTCTCGTAACTGAAGATCAAAGATTAGAAATTGTAGTATTTTAATTAAAATTACATGGAATATCATTAATAGCGGAACTGGAGGGTCATGCAACCGCAGTAGTGACTTCAGCCTTGCTATTGATATCAGTATTATTCTATCAGATTCTCAAGTCGCCGCGTCCTTCGATAATTTATTTGCAGAGATTCCCGTTTCGACTACTTAGGGCCGATTTTTCAATCAAGATAAACAACCAGATAGACTTTATTCCATAGATAAAAAGATTCTCAGTTTTTCAATGGTCAGATAGTAGTAAACAGTCGAATAAAGTCTCTAACGGAGGAATAAAGTTATCTGCTTCTTTGAGAGCCAGTTAGGGTTTTATTCCTCCGTTATGTATGACGTTTTTGGTTATATTTGACTGTTTCCTTCCTTGTGTTTATGGTGAAGTGACAATAGTCCAGTAATTTGTTAAGATGGATGTTTTTTAAACAATTGACGATTTTGCAATCCAAGAAGAACATGAAATCCTTAACTAATTAAACCCGCCTGAGAGAAAAAAAAAAGAGTGGTATGATCATAGCCTGATAATTTCAACACATGGGCCGACAATGAATTTTGGAGAAGATTTCAAAAAGATACCATAGCCTGTTTACTTTTATTGATTGAGAAAAAAACTAAACAGGAAACAGAAAGGTAAGTTATCTTTTTTAAAAAAATATTTCAAGGGGTGGGGACCCCATCTTTACCTATAATCATGAAATTAGCATAACCTACATCTTCATTATTTTTATAGTTCCAGGAATAGTTGTGTGTGCCACCGATGTAAAAATACTACTAACCCTGCGATTCTATACATCTGGCGGCATTTTTTTATGTAACGATTGGAGATTTACACGTTTTGTTGCTATTCTCGTCTAACACATTGAATACGTATCTGTGCATCTCGCTTGCACATAGACAGTGTGAAGTTCGCAAGCATAGTGCACATACGATTGAAAAATCGAAAATATTTATTCGCTTAATAAACAGCCAGATAATCTTATACTCTAGATAGCTATTCGACGACTTAACTGAGGATTGAAAAATCGGCCCTTAATCTCTAAAATCATAGCCCACTGCTGCAGAGACTTTACTTAAAGAAAACGTTCCAGTTTGTTTTACCTGTAGAGATATAATTCAAACCTTTCACACATTAAATGTTAAAAAGACCGCAGATCTAGGGTAATTCCGTGAACGTTGCTAAGTCTATTATTAACATTGTACCACCTAAAATAGCTGTCATCTTTAATAACTGTATTGACTGTGGTGAGTTTCCTGATTTTATGAAAAACAGTAAAATAATACCATTGTTTAAATCGGGTAGTACATGACACCATACTAACTATACACCTATTTCAGTGCTACCTACCTTTAATTTTTTTTAAACTTATTTTAGATCAAATGCATAGATTTTTTAATTAACACAAATTGCTGTATAACAAACAGTTCGGCTTTACTAGGTGTCGTTCGACTACTGATGTTGTCTTGAGTGGAACTTTTAGGAGATATTTATAATGCATGGGAGGACAAACGCGATTCTTTGGGCATCTTTGGCGATTTGTCCAAGGCATTCGATTGTGTTCTTCATGAAACATTAATCAGGAAACTGCACCACTACGGAATCCGGAACGGTTCTCTGGTTCTTCTTACTTCTTACTTGAGTGATATGATTCAGAGAGTTCGTATTAACGGCAAAAGATTTGCTGGATCTGTAGTAAGAATGGGGTCCCCCAGGGCTCAATTCTTGGTCCATTTTGTTTCATATTTAAATTAACGACTTGACTTATACCTCATAAAGGATAATCATGATATAGTGTTGTTTGCGGACGACATTTGACTTTTATTAAAATAAAAAGTCAGCAGCTGGTTACTGACAATGTAAATAGCGCCCTCGCTAAAGTAGTTAACTGGTTTAATGTTAATAACCTACTTCTTAACGAGAAAAAACTAAATGTATTAAGTTTACAATACCTCCTGTTATACAAGTAGAAACTAGTGTTCTGATAGAGGGTGAAACGATGAAACCCGAAAATACCATAGTATTCTTAGGCATAACTTTGGATGCCAAACTTCACAAACGTTACCGCGCTGAGGGTGTTGTATGACGCTTTGGTAAGGAATCACTTGGAACACAGTGCGGTGATTTGGGCTCTTCATGGAGCGAAATATAATGTAATGCTGGAGCGAGTACAGAATTAATTTACAAGACACTTGTATTTTAAACTTTATGTGGTTTACCCATTTTACCCGCTGATGTATCCTACACTGTTTGTACTGTGTATGGTGGGGTTCAACGAACTCAGAGTGCGCCGGGAATTTACACTTGCGGCGTATGCGCTTAAGCTCCTGCGTGGAGTAGCTCATAACCCGGGTGTGCTTCGTCACCTGAAGCTGTGCGTACCAGACCGGTACCGGACCAACACTGCTGGTGTGACAGTACCTAAATTACCCTAGGCTGATAAATTTTTCGTTTTTCCTAATTATGTTAATATTAGCGTTAAGGTCGGTTTCCCCCTAAGGGGAAAAGGCCGCACCCCAACCCCGTGCGGCCCTGTAGAGCTCGTCACCAGACTTGGTCACTCTCCCACCGATAATAGAAGTGAATTCCCAAATTGATAGAAGCCAAATGCCTTGATATTATTAATGAGGCAGGGAAACCGTGTATCAATATTAGACGATACTTGGGAATTCATAGTTATGAAATATATTGGAAGTGATTTTAGAAAGCTAAATAATAGAGGGATGCAGAGTAAATTATTATATAAACTTGTGAGTAACCCAAACGCTAGCGCGTAATAGGTATTTGATCAGTCGTAACTCACACAATACCTCGCATCTACACTCGGAGTACTCAGAGATACACTTCCATAAAGTGACGCAAGCGGCTTTACAGCGGCATAGCGTCGACATCATGCTCTTTTGGAGTCATGGCCCCTAGCAGTTCTCTCGAACTGATAAACGTGACGAAGCGGCTTTTCCTGCGGCAACCTTGCGACTGTCCTTGTCTAGCAACGGAGCGGCTAGTTCTAGCGGCATTGCGTCTGCATCATGCTCTTAAGGAGACATGGTCCCTATCAGTCCTTAGACTGGATATGAGATAGTTGTGGTCACCCAAACCCCCGGAAGTTCACTCTTTGCACAACAAGCATATTTGCAAGACACGTGCTCATGTCAGTCTGACCGAGTTATTAGTATAAGATAAAGAATATAATAATTCTTTGAATTACTAGATAATTTGAGTTGAGAAATCAAAACTCGAGGATTATTACTAAATAAAGTTTAGAGTTCTAGTATCGGCCAAAGGCAACGAATACAACATTCAAGAATTACTAGTTATGAGAGTAGAGAATCAAACTCAAGCATAATTAATAGAGTTGTGAATCAACTCTCTTGAAAGTCTATAGACAGCCCCAAAGAGCCCACCCGTCACCACTTCCTAGTGTTTATGCTGGGGAGAAGAAGTGGCGCAACAAACTCCCCAGCAACACGTGTCTGTCTGATTAGTTATAATGACTATCAACTCCATCAGCCTAGGATAACTATAATAACTAAAGGCTCACCCAGTCTCACCAACAGACACTAACACATACTAAGTTAAAACTAGATGATAGAATAATAATAAACTAAATCTGTGCTTCAACACAACTATATTTTACTTATTTAATATTAACTCGTTCTCCTACAACAGCCCACTTGGACAAGGCCTCTGGCACTCAATAATTCTCCTAGCTTCCTTAGCCTAGCCTTACACCGACCGCTCCCTACCGCGGTCTGTCTCCCTTCTCGCAGGTAGCGCTAATAATACCTGTAATAGAATCTTCATAATGTGAAGAGGTAAGGGAATCGTTACGCTTGCGCTTTAATCAATCAATAATAGCTACGTTAATGTATCTGTGTATGATGTACCCATTTCAGTGAGACGGGGAACCGTTTTAAAACGTTTGTCTCTTTGTACGTGTTCTACTAAACCTAACGCATAAAACCTCTGAGACAATATACGATTTTAGTAGAACATGTTCCCTAAACACAATATAAATGTCTTACTCAATCCTAGAGACAGTGAACTACGAAGCCCAACTGCCATTGAGTGAGACAAGTATTGAGTATAAAGTTCTAAACGCGTATTTATGTTAATATCACCTTTACGGCAGCCTAGCCCCATTTCTAAAATAACAGAAAATATTGCACAAGCGTACCGTAGACTCAGTCTGTAGCAAAACTCAATGCGATCGTACTCGGTGTCTGCCGAGGTGGTAATTTCGTCACCTCACATCTCCTTAATCTTCCCATTTCGAGGATACAGTGCGGCTGTCAGCGGCAAAGCGTCCAAATTGACGTGTTTCGATAAATAGTGTCGATTTAGAAATTGGCGTACCATATGCCGGGTGTAGGTTTTATCGAGACACGGTCCCTAGCGTTCTTAGAACGACTACCAATCCAGTTTGGGGAAATGTGTGAAGCCTAACCCCTCTCCCCGGAGATGCGCGTACGACGAGCCTTTCGTAAAGAGTTGTGTGGCCAAACCTTTTTGGAAGCAGTTATTATCACTAACGTTTGATTGTTTTATAATGCCGATTTAGATCGACTTTATAGCATATGTTGTTTTAAATGAACTGAGAGTATTTACGGTTCTGCCTTCCGTATGTGGTTGCGCATATTACAGGTCAAAGTCGTCAAAAGTCGAGCGTCAGTGCTCAGTGTCAAATAAAGTGGAAGGCCTTCTCCGTTTCCCTATAATCAAACGCAAATGACAAATATCTGTCAGGGTATGGATTAGGAGATGGACAAGTAATACAATAGAAAATAGAGTTAATTAATAGCGCTATGTCACTATGCTGGAATAAATGATTATTAATAGCTCTGCAGCGATATTATCTAAATGTTGCCTACGAATCATAAAACAAATCAGTCTACGAGAACAAGACAATGGAAAAGACACATTATTAGTAAAGAGTTTAACACTTACCAATGATATCTTTGTAGGGGATTAGATTACTACTCACGAAATGCCGCACGCAGTATCAACTTCACCTCGAACACAGCTCCTCCCAGCTCACAACACTCACCAACCTCCTAACTTAACTAGCTTTCCTTCTTGAGACTATAACGACCGAACCCTGTCATGTCCTAAGACCAACTGCCCTTCCTCAACACCCCCGCCAACTATCCAAAATCTGGGCTCGGTACTTTCCCACACTATTTTTTTGTAAACTTCGACTTTAAACACATTTTTCTATTTCTTAATTGCTTTTACGATTCACAGCTGGTTGCAATAACGCGCCCTCGCTTTAACTTTCTCAGAATTTGTAAAGAACTATGGGTTTCGATTGTCTAAACATTTCTTTCAAGCGACGACGGCTGCCATAAGTGGTCATTTGCGTGTGCCATTAAATAGTAATGGAATGGACTTCCAAGAGTTTCTAAACTATTTTACAAGTGCAAAGAATTAGGATATCTTGTTATTTATTAGGGTAACGCGTCAAGCTGTCAGACCATAAAATTAAGATTTAATGTGTTTCGTAAAGTGGGCCGAACCACGTGCATGGTTTTAGAATAAATAATTATAATATTTTGTTATTAAATAGGAATAAGTGACAGACAGTCACACTGGCAACGCGTACTGCCAAAACTAACCTACTGTCAAAAACACCCCTCACCCGCACAATATGTGTACTAAACGAAGTGCATGAGAGAATTTACATATTTTCGTGCAATCTCAATTCGCAAGTGTTGTTGAATTTTGCAAGTTATATTTAAATATAATTTACTGGGTTAAGTCTGTTTTTTCTTTCGATAATTATTACTTAAGTAGGTTCACATAATTGTACAAATCTTTAGTCTTTCTTCAGTTGCAAATAGAGTTTTGTGTTTGTATTGTTAAAGTTTAGATGTTTAAGTATTAGCTGTAAGTTGATTTTTCAATTTATTTGGCGATAGTTGCAAACCACTATTGTATTGGGGTCATCCTGTCGGTCATCATAGTGTGTGTAAGTTTTAAATAAATAAATAAATTATGAAAGAAGTATTCGGGGTAATACAAAATAGATCAAAATTCAAGTCGCAATCTCATCTCTGCTTCAATGCAATTCATTTTGTGACAAGTTTTTGACATTGATTCTTCAATGTCAAAAACTTGTCACAAAATGAATTGAAGTGTATTGATTATATTTTTGACAGATTGTCACTGAGATTGGAATGCGGACGTTCTTAAAATTACGGGAATTGCCGCTCTGAGAGTGAAACTGTGCGGGCAGTTGGCAGAAGTCAATATTTCATGACAAGAGTCACTCTAATACAAGGAGTTCAAAGTTTCGTCTGCAGGCTGCAGGAGATGTATTTAGAGTCATTATACTCGTAGTAGTGTCCGCAAAGACTTATACAAGACATACCTATGTTGTAACCAAAGTTCGATGTATTAGCAGACATGGTCCAGTTTATGACCTAATACAGTACATTAAAAAAAAGATTCATCATCTCTCCCTCATTTCCACAAGGAACTCAATATGCACACAATTACGACGTATTCTCGAACGTGGTCAGTCTCGTGGTTCAGGCCAGGGGGCTTACCACGAGCTCTTATTGCAGGGCAGAAGTTGAAATGACAAAAAACAATGCACTGCGCATTGCTTTTTTGTCACTTTTGTGCTACGACATCTTAATAGCAGGCCTGCAGCAGGCTTGTTGTTGTAGTTCACTTGTCGTTCACGTATTTTTTGTAAGATGAGGTTGTGAAGTCGTTGGTATAAATAAGATAATATGAGTGCCTATATGTACAACACTTTTTCATTATTTCTAAAACAATTTTGTGGATGTGTAACGAGTACGAAATATTTGAATATTTGGAGAGTGTCGGCGACGAAACCATATCTACGCTTTACGGCGCAAGTATGAAGTGCGAGGAGCTATGCGCGCGCTCTCACTACAATGTATCGAGTCGTGAGTTAGAAAAGTTTTCTAAGTCAATAATGCGAATATATACAAAGATATTTTGCTTATTTTAATGATTAACTGTTTCTTTTTAGTCTATACAGCTTAATTTTATTAATAATCTTAATATTTGTATCTTAATATGACTGACAAAGAAATGTATGTAAAGCATTTATCGAATAATGTAAGGATTATCGTAGAATAACATAACCCTAATTTAAATTTTAGTTCCAAAGGATAAAAGTATGTTTAAAACCAATATTCAAATTTGAATCGTTTGAATCAGACCACGCGTTCAGAAGTTATCAAGAAATTTGTGTATGGTAAAATGTATGAAATACATTATAAAAGGTTTATGTTCTATGAAAATCGTATTAAGTGTAGAAATATAAAATGTTGTTATTTATTAAGATTAAGTACTGATTTTTCAATAGTCAGATAACTTTTATCTTAAGAGTAAATGTGACAGTTTGATAAATCCACACACGTTCAAAATCACGTTGAATCTATCAAAGAGAAAAAGATTTTTTGAACAGGAAATTGAGCTTTTTAGTGCTTTTAGATAATGTATCAAAGTAGCTTGTTGTACACAATCCTAGTTAAAACATGTATTAAAAACATTCAACTTCGTTCATTACTCGTTCACCTTTGTTACTGTCAAAGTACGATTATTGTCTTTAGTACTACTAGTATTATATAGTTTAGTAGTAGTACTAGTATTTTGTATACTAGTACAGTAGTAGTTCTAGTATTGTGTCTTTACAGAACTAAGGCATATTTCCTTTTCGCGTTAAACGAAAGCGTTCATCGAATGTGTAGGTTCTCTGTGCTAATACTGCTTGAGGCGTCGACGTATCAACGACATCTGTTTCTATTTTGACCGACTAAGACCCAAAGCATCTCTTACCATCCATAAATCTGTAATAGCACAACCTCTGCAATAATGACGAACAGACAGCTGAAATAAGTATCCGCCTGCGTTAAAATACCATAAAAAGCAGAGCCAGTAGCCAGAATACACGATTACACAGGCTATCTGAGAAAAATTGAGTCATAGCTTTAGTCTTCATGTAGTGCACACTAACAAGTTGTACGAGTATTTAAAGACAACATCGTTGCGATGAAATAGCGTGACGTAATTTAAGTCAATGGGGCAGATGCATTATACTTAGACAAAATCTCTACTAAACATATTTTAATTAAATCCATTTTCGTTTCTCACAATCTGGGTGCTCTTAATTAGTTGGTTGGTTGCAAGTCGATGATTCCGTGCTATTGTAAGTTAAGAATTACGTAGTTTTGCTTACCTACTTACGGTCATTGTCTCATTTCTTTGTTATATTGAGACACCAATAATATCATTTTAGGACTTATTAGTTTAACACAAATATCCAATGAACTCCGACAGCTACATAACAACAACAACTTATCGTTGTTTTATCTGACACAGGTTGTCTTTATTGAGAGTATGGTTTTAACTCAACAAAGCCCATCAGTACTTTTCGTATTTAATTGTTTGTGGAAAACAGTATCTACCTACCTAAGCATTAGTGGTTTCTAAAATTCTTATTTGAGTTTATATAATGAGCTACTATAAAAAAAAAGCATTTTATTCGATTTTCTTCATCTATGCAATGATAAAACTTTCTTAATCGAAGGATTAAATCATCTCAAGATAAGTCGAGAATGACGAAGTTGGAAGTTGTAGACCGTTTAGTGACGGGTATTTAATTGCGTACCTAAAGTAATACTCAATTAAATACAACCAGTGATGAAATGTATGAGGATCGTGACAAGTATTTGAAATTAAAATAGCAAATAACGTCAACAATTTTTTTTTTACAATGTTGCTATTGTTAAAACAAAACAAATTGTACAAAAACGTACGTACGTATGACTGTATAATTAATTATATTTAATCTAGTGAATACGTCTATGCATAAAGCATTTTAGGTGTAATTCCAAAACAACCATTTGATTCGGGATCAGATTATGAACAACCGATTTATTCACATTGTAATGGATCAATCAATTGTTAATGCGAGTGGTCGTTGGTAGCTTATCTCCTGGCAGGCTTAGGGATGGATTCTCCTTCCGCGCGGTAGCCGTTCTCGTCGGCTTGGTAGGTGACGAACACGGGCTTGCCGTCCTCTCCAGGGTAGCTGTAGGAGCCTTGGACAACCACGACTTTGTGGGGCTTGTTCTCCTCATCGAAAGCTTCCTTCACTTGACCCTCCTCTTTGCGAACGATGCCATTGTCGGATTCGTACCTGTTGAAAATACACAGATTACAAACTTGTTTTATGTCCTGTCTGATAAACGTCTACATTAACGGAAAGCATAATGTTATAAATTTAATTACCCATATACGTATGCACCATCGGGTTGCTGGTCGAAGTTGAACTGGAGGATCTGTGCGGGCTCCTCAGCGGGGGCAGCGGCGGCGACAGCCACGAGGGCCAGGGCGACAAAGATCATCTGCGCAAAAGAATAGCAGCTTCAGACAACTATCCGAAGACAAGTATGCACAGAAAGACAAGTTAAGAGGAATTCAATAAATAGAGATGATTTAACACACAAAAGAACGTACCGATTTCATTTTGAAATATTTGGTTTTTGTTCGGTGGCTGATGAGCAACTGATGCCGAATCTATCACGATGTCATCTTTTATACAAGTCCCGGTGCTCCAACATAATTTCAACTATCATGTCGGAAGATGTCAATAATCCGGATTCATTCATAATTAATTCAGAAATAATATTAATTTAGGCAATGAGTTTCGAGTTCATTCTTCATTATGCAGTTACTACGAGACATTTAGTATTTTCAGATTGCTCCTAGATCTTATTAGCTAATTATCACATTATTTTAATAAGGAATCGATGTTTGGTTTAAAAGATGATGATCTAAAGCTACTGTTTGAATGTTTTATAATATTTCAGATATTCAGGTGACCACATAAATATTCCAACAGTTATAGAAATAGGTAAATCGTTAAATGTTTTGTTTTTCTTATCTATTTACTTATTTATTGGTCTTAAATCTATTATAATCATAAATTATGAAACAAGCATTTTCGACGCGACTTCAATTTTGAACTTTTTACATTACCCCGGTAATATAAAACAGTTCAAAATTGAAGTCGCAATCTGCGAGGGTCAATGTCAAAAACTTGTTACAAAATGAATTGAAGTGAATTGGTTGAATTTTTGAAAGATTGGGATTTTTAGTATTTCTATAATAATTTTGTAGATGTGTTACGAGTACGAAATATTTGAATATTTGGAGAGTGTCGGTGACGAGAACCTATCTAGGTTTTACGGCTCAAGTATGAAGTGCGAGGTGCTATGCGCGCGCTCTCACTACAATGCATCGAATCGTAAGTTAGAAAACTTTTCTAAGTCAATAATGAGAATATATACAAATATATTTTGCTTATTTTAATGATAAACTGTTTCTTTTTAGTCTATCCGGGTTAGTTTTATTAATAATCTTTATATATTTGTATCTTAATATGACTGAAAAAGTAAGGTTTGTAAAGCATTTAATGAATAGTGCAAGGATTATCGTAGAATTACGTAACCCTAATTTAAATTTTAGTTCCAAAGGATGAAAGTATGTGTAAAACTAATATTCAAATTTGATTCGTGTGAATCGGACCACGCGTTCAGAAGTTATTAAGTTTGGATTTTACCATACACAAATTTCTTATTATTTTTATTTTGAACTTGAAATTTTGAACTTTTTATATTACCGGGGTAATATAAAAAAGTTCAAAATTGAAGTCGCGTCAAAAATGCTTGTTTCATATTTTATGATTATAATAGATTTAAGACCAATAAATAAGTAAATAGATAAGAAAAACAAGACATTTAACGATTAACCTATTTCTATAACTGTTGGAATATTTATGTGGTCACCTGAATATCTGAAATATTATGAAACATTCAAATAGTAGCTTTAGATCATCATTTTTTAAACCAAACATCGTTTCCTTATTAAAATAATGTGATAATTAGCTAATAAGATCTAGGAGCAGTCTGAAAATACAAAATGTCTCGTAGTAACTGCATAATGAAGAATGAACTCGAATCTCATTGACTTAATTAATATTATTTACACCAACGGCCAATCCGGATTATTGACATCTTCCGACTTGATAGTTGACATTATGTTGGAGCACCGGGACTTGTATAAAAGATGACATCGTGATAGATTCGGCATCAGTTGCTCATCAGCCACCGAACAAAAACCAAATATTTCAAAATGAAATCGGTACGTTCTTTTGTGTGTAACATCATCTCTATTTATTGAATTCCTCTTAACTTGTCTTTCTGCGCATACTTGTCTTCGGATAGTTGTCTGAAGCTGCTATTCTTTTGCGCAGATGATCTTTGTCGCCCTCGCCCTCGTGGCTGTCGCCGCCGCTGCCCCCGCTGAGGAGCCCGCACAGATCCTTCAGTACAACTTCGACCAGCAACCCGATGGTGCATACGTATATGGGTAATTCAATTTTTAGCATTATGCCTTCTGTTAATGTAGACGTTTATCAGACAAGAAATGTTTAGGTTTGTTAAAATGTATTATTTTTGTTGACGTGCCTCAGTACTATAATACATAAACAACTTTCACTACGATAGGACATAATACAAGTTTGTAATCTGTGTATTTTCAACAGGTACGAGGCCGATAATGGCATCGTTCGCAAAGAGGAGGGTCAAGTGAAGGAAGCTTTCGATGAGGAGAACAAGCCCCACAACGTCGTGGTTGTCCAAGGCTCCTACAGCTACCCTGGTGAGGACGGCAAGCCCGTGTTCATCACCTACCAAGCCGACGAGAACGGCTACCGCGCGGAAGGAGAATCCATCCCTAAGCCTGCCAGGAGATAAGCTACCAACGACCACTCGCTCATTAACAATTGATTGATCCATTACAATGTGAATTAATCGGCTGTTCATAAGCTGATCCCGAATTAACTGGTTGTTTTGGAATAACACCTAAAATCCTTTATGCATAGACGGATTCAGTAGATGAAATATAATTAATTATACAGTCATACGTACGTACGTTTTTGTACAATTTGTTTTAATTTAACAATAGCCACATTGTAAATAAAATTTAGTTGACGTTATTTGCTATTTCAATTTCAAATACTTGTCACGATCCTCATACATTTCATCAATGGTTTTATTTAATTGAGTAGTACTTTACGCAATTAAATACCCGTCACTAAACGGTCTACAACTTCCAACTTCGTCATTATCGACTTATCTTGAGATGATTTAATCCTTCGATTAAGAAAGTTTTATCATTGCATAGATGAAGAAAATCGAATAAAATCCTTTTTTTTTTATAGTAGCTCATTATATAAACTCAAATAAGAATTTTAGAAACCACTAATCCTTAGGTAGGTAGATACTGTTTTCCACAAACAATTAAATACGAAAAGTACTGATATGCTTTGTTGAGTTAAAACCGAACTCTCAATAAAGACACCCTGTGTCAGATAAAACAACGATAAGTTGTTGTTGTTATGTAGCTGTCGGAGTTCATTGGATATTTGTGTTAAAGTCCTAAAATAATATTATTGGGGTCTCAATATTACAATTATCGTTTTCTTGAATGACATTAAGAAATGAGACAATGACCGTAAGTAGGTAATCAAAACTACGTAATTCTTAACTTACAATAGCACGGAATCATCGACTTGCAACCAACCAACTAATTAAGAGCACCCAGATTGTGAGAAATGAAAATGGATTTAATTAAAATATGTTTAGTAGAGATTTTGTCTAAGTATAATGCATCTGCCCCATTGGCTTAAATTACGTCACGCTATTTCATCGCAACGATGTTGTCTTTAAATACTCGTACAACTTGTTAGTGTGCACTACATAAAGACTAAAGCTATGACTCAATTTTTCTCAGATAGCCTGTGTAATCGTGTATTCTGGCTACTGGCTCTGCTTTTTATGGTATTTTAACGCGGGCGGATACTTATTTCAGCTGTCTGTTCGTTATTATTGCAGAGGTTGTGCTATTACAGATTTATGGATGGTAAGAGATGCTTTGGGTCTTAGTCGGTCAAAATAGAAACAGATGTCGTTGATACGTCGACGCCTCAAGCAGTATTAGCACAGAGAACCTACACATTCGATGAACGCTTTCGTTTAATGCGAAAAGGAAATATGCCTTAGTTCTGTAAAGACACAATACTAGAACTACTACTGTACTATATAATACTAGTAGTACTAAAGACAATAATCGTACTTTGACAGTAACAAAGGTGAACGAGTAATGAACGAAGTTGAACGTTTTTAATACATCTTTTAACTAGGATTGTGTGCAACAAGCTACTTTGATACATTATCTAAAAGCACTAAAAAGCTCAATTTCCTGTTCAAAAAATCTTTTTCTCTTTGATAGATTCAACGTGATTTTGAACGTGATTATCAAACTGTCACATTTACTCTCAAGATAAAAGTTATCTGAGTTCAATGATTCTATTGAAAAATCAGTACTTAATCTTAATAAATAACAACATTTTATATTTCTACACTTAATACGATTTTCATAGAACATAAACCTTATAAAATGTATTTCATACATTTTACCATACACAAATTTCTTGATAACTTCTGAACGCGTGGTCTGATTCAAACGATTCAAATTTGAATATTGGTTTTAAACATACTTTTATCCTTTGGAACTAAAATTTAAATTAGGGTTACGTAATTCTACGATAATCCTTACATTATTCGATAAATGCTTAACAAAGATTTCTTTTTCAGTCATATTAAGATACAAATATTAAGATTATTAATAAAATTAAGCTGGATAGACTAAAAAGAAACAGTTATTCATTAAAATAAGCAAAAGATCTTTGCATATATTCGCATTATTGACTTAGAAAACTATTCTAACTCACGACTCGATACATTGTAGTGAGAGCGCGCGCATAGCTCCTCGCACTTCATACTTGCGCCGTAAAGCGTAGATATGGTTTCGTCGCCGACTCTCTCAAATTTTCAAATATTTCGTACTCGTTACACATCCACAAAATTGTTATAGAAATAATGAAAAAGTGTTGTACATATAGGCACTCATATTATCTTATTTATACCAACGACTTCACAACCTCATCTTACAAAAAATACGTGAACGACAAGTGAACTACAACAACAAGCCTGCTGCAGGCCTGCTATTAAGATGTCGTAGCACAAAAGTGACAAAAAGCAATGCGCAGTGCATTGCTTTTTGTCATTTCAACTTCTGCCCTGCAATAAGAGCTCGTGGTAAGCCCCCTGGCCTGAACCACGAGACTGACCACGTTCGAGAATACGTCGTAATTGTGTGCATATTGAGTTCCTTGTGGAAATGAGGGAGAGATGATGAATCTTTTTTTTAATGTACTGTATTAGGTCATAAACTGGACCATGTCTGCTAATACATCGAACTTTGGTTACAACATAGGTATGTCTTGTATAAGTCTTTGCGGACACTACTACGAGTATAATGACTCTAAATACATCTCCTGCAGCCTGCAGACGAAACTTTGAACTCCTTGTATTAGAGTGACTCTTGTCATGAAATATTGACTTCTGCCAACTGCCCGCACAGTTTCACTCTCAGAGCGGCAATTCCCGTATTTTTAAGAACATCCGCATTCCAATCTCAGTGACAATCTGTCAAAAATACAATCAATACACTTCAATTCATTTTGTGACAAGTTTTTGACATTGATTCTAGCAGAGATGAGATTGCGACTTGAGTTTTGATCTATTTTGTATTACCCCGAATACTTCTTTCATAATTTATTTATTTATTTAAAACTTACACACACTATATTTACAGGATGACCCCAATACAATAGTGGTTTGCAAGTATCGCCAAATAAATTGAAAAATCAACTTACAGCTAATACTTAAACATCTAAACTTTAGCAATACAAACTCAAATCTCTATTTACAACTGAAGAAAGACTAAAGAATTTTAGAATTATGTGAACCTACTTAAGTAATAATTATCGAAAAAAAAACAGACTGAACCCAGAAAATTATATTTAAATATAACTAGCAAAATTCAACAACACTTGCGAATTCACTCAGATTGCACGAAAATATGTCAATTCTCTCATGCACTTCGTTTAGTAAACATATTGTGCGGGTGAGGGGTGTTTATGACAGCATGTTAGTTTTGGCAGTACGCATTGCCAGCAGTGGCGGTCGCCGCCTCCTCCACACGTACCGGTCTGGTACGCACAGCTTCAGGTGACGAAGCACACCCGGGTCCGCCTCCGCCCCCGCCGCCTGCGCCTCCAGCCGCGGCCGCCCTAAATTACATACCAACTCAAAAAATGACGCAAATTGTCGAGCACACTCCTCATCCGAAAGATGCTGACCATCCTTTATGATAATTTGCCTGTTTAACCTACTTCGTTTGGACCGAATGTACTGCCAGAATGATTTTGGATCTTTTGAAAATTGATTTTGTATTTTAAACTTGTGTTCTTTGTGTGCAATTTCAATTGATGTTTTAATATGAGCCGTACTTTGAAAATGTTAAATAATCGCTATCCAGCTTTGAAAGCTTTATGCATTCTAGCTTTATTCTTTATATAACATAACATCACGCCTTGTTTCCCCGAAGGGTTGGGCAGAGGTGTACCTATAGTACACCCACATTTCGCCAGTTATGTTTAAGACCCATGTAATAGGGGGCGAGCCTATTGCCATCTACCGGGCACAAATCCAGACTTCGGGCTGCTACTGAGAAATTCCATATAGAAAAACCCAATAACACGTTGCCCGACCTAGGAATCGAACCCAGGACCTCATGCTCAGCAGTAGCGATTGCGACCACTAGACCAACCACCACTAGAACAATTCTTTATATCTCTTATAATATCTGCGGTGTACCATTCGGGATAAATGTTCGGGAGAATTTTCACGTTTAAGCTTTTTCCGGGGTAGAAATCTATCTAAAATATCACACAGATTATCATAAAAAAAAATCAACATATCATCAAAATCCTGCATGTCGTAAATCATACTCCAATCAGCGGAAGTCAGCATAGAGTATAACAACTCGTAGTCGGCTCGATAGAAGTTCCACTACGGCCTAACACTACGCGCTGCGGGACTGCTGCCGGCAGAAGGCGCGGGCGCACAGTGGGTCGAAACTATGATTTTAGTGACTTAGGGCTCAACTTTGCTTTTTCACTTTTTTTTTTATGCGGATGGGTAGAGCTCATTAACCTCAATAATAATTGTTCTGATGTATTATTTCCTAAACTTTATACTTTGGGTAGAAAAATGTGTTTTGTTATTTTTTTGTATGGAGCGGCTCAAATAAACTTAAATTCCTGCTAAGTAGCGTGTGATCCCGCGTTGAAACTTTATTTTTCATATACCTTGTCTGGTCTATTATCATTTGATGCTATAAACAAATGCATAAAGTTGCAACTCTGCCAAATAAATGGATCGAAAAAAATGAAAAAATACATAGAATAAAAAGCTTCATTTTTTACTTTCGTAAGTTATATTAAGTTAAATTTGATATGGAATAGTAAGTAAAAGCACGTAATAATACACATAATTACTTAGCAACTAACAACAATACATTTAAAAGGTCCCTAATTAGCTTAAATTTACTAATATATGTAGTATTAGTAAATTTAAAGCTAATCACACTAATCATAATACATTTAAAAGGTCCCTAATTAGCTTAAATTTACTAATATATGTAGTAGTAGTAAATTTAAGCTAATTAGGGATCTATGAATTTCAATTTCTTTGTTTTAATGACTTTAACATGTTTATGAAATGTTATTTTAAGTTAGATTTAATACTGAATAGTGAGTAAAGATAGGTACATAATAATACAAATTAGTAAAGGTAAACTAACATTACTACAACTAACACAAGCAAACTAAAAACTAACTATAAACAACATCAAACATTACTATTTCCTTTCAATTATGAGTTTGACATTTATAAACTAATAAAAAAAACAAGAAACTTACAAACTACCAAAAAATCTTATTCACTATCGCTATGACTATCTTGTAAATTATCTACATCAATAAAATCTATATCGGATTCTGTGGGAAAAATCAGCAGAAGCTCTTTGACTTTTGGAGAGAGAACCATTATATTTTGTTTCACCATTCGAGGTCTTAGACTTGTGATCTTTGGATCAGAAGACAAAAGAAGATTGTGTATAATATCCTCATTTGTCGCCGTTCTACTTACCTTTCTAGAATGACTCTCTCTATATTTCCGGAAATCTTTATTACGAGCTTCCGCTGCCTCTTCCGACAGTTTACCTATAGGTATGGCACCAAAGTGCTTAATTATATCACTCCCATGTACTAACAATTTATGTATACTGGAAGGCATATAATACCAGGGATATAAGTGAACGTACAATTGTGCAGTATCTCTACAAAATTCGGAAAACTTAGAAAGATCCACGCTCTCTCCAGATGCAACCGTCTGAAGAATCACATGAAACCTTTCTATTAAATCTTTATCTATTCCTGTTATGCGAGCTGTTGTTTCTGCATCCCTAAAAAATCTTCTGGCAGTATTGCCATCATTGGTTGTGCCTACTCCTTGCTTGACTACGTCAATAAGTAAACCGCATTCTTTCTTAAACGCTTGCTGTATAGCGCTCTTTCTGAGTGAAATTTTTTCTTTGTCATCGCCCCTGCAACTCCATTTTTTGAAGTCCAAACGATAAGCTGCAAACAAAAAGAAATATCACTTAAATAAAAATCTCACAAGTAACTATATAACGTGAAAAAAATTATGAACTAATAAAATTATATTTACCGATATGAAGTAAGCACTCCATGCTTCTTATCCAGGCATGTAAAGATGACATTCCATACTGGAACACTTCTTCGTTGTTCTCTTTTTGAGCAAGTGACTCTAAATTGTTCATCTCTGACGGTTTTGCTTTGCAGATATCACAGACAGCTGAAGATGTGTCTGACAAATATGACGATATTTTGCCGTCTATCATCGTCAAGTGCAATTGATGCTTAACTTCAACTTGATTGAACTTGATTGGCTGAAGTGTTTCTATTTCTTCGGTTATGCTAGCTTTTATAGTTACCACTGTTGACTGCGTTTCTTTGGTAAATTTGAACATTATCGGACCGCAATAGAAAGTTGATGAGGGTCGATCGTTTTCCCAAACAATTGTTCCATCACATTGTTGAAGCCTTATAGGAACTAGACTGGCCATGAAGATAGTTGAGTCATCAAACTCTGCTTCAGTCTTTTGTTTATAATTACTTTGACCTGAGGCTCCATCAAAACCCCATTTGCTTATTAGCAGTAACTCAGTTGGCGAATCCAAATCTAAAGTAATCACTTCTAAAAGCCTAGATACCGTCAAGTTGAGTAAAGCTTGCAGTTTAATAGCAGCTCCTTCTTCAGTTATAATTATGTCTTCTTTCCCTGGATAACATTTTGCCTTCGCTTGTTTTATTTTATAATAAGAAGGGTATAAATCAGACCTATTTTCACTTGCTGCTTCTCTTAGGCTTATATACTGCCACTTACTTAATTTAAGTGAAACTAATAAAGACAGTGCCTTATCGGGTGAATATGTACTACTTTTCGGTTTACTTGTACTTAAACACTCTTTAACTTTTTCTAGATCTTCGGGGTGATTTAGTAAATGGTTCATAATTTTTCCTACATCCTCATTTCCGGTGTTTCTTAAACTAGCAATTGTAGTAGCTTTAAGTTCATCCGGGGATAACGAAAGCGATTGGTTAATTTGATCAACGCGTCGTCGTTTTTGCCTGGAGCCCAATTCCTCGAAAGGTTTTCGAGGTGTAAATGTAGATGTCGAAGCTTCTGTAGTAGATGGTGGTAGATTTTCGACATCTTCAGTATTACAAATCTCGAGCCTTTCCTGTTCAGTGTTCACAGCTTCAGGTATCATTCCTTCGGGCCAGTTTATTGCACGTTCCAACCAATCACCATTTTTTCTTACAAACTGTGCTAACGTGCGACTACTTCGTTCCCATCTTGCACTTATATTTGAACAAAAGCGCGTACAGAATTTTTGGAGCTCAACACTGTTCTCTTCGGTCACGTTTATTTTATGTTGTAGGAATTGAAAGAATTTTTGACTATCCGACAGTGACTTGACCTGCTCTCTTAAAATCATAAATAAATCTAAATTGTTAACTAAATTATCCATTATAACGAAAAAGGGACGATCAGAATCACGAGATGTTAGTAGTAGTACGAATAAACGAACACTAGTTAGTATATAATAAATTATGGTCATTTTATACTTCCAGAATCCAGTGACAAACAATGTTTACTAATTTTTCTACTACCCTCATTAACTAATTATCCTAATTAATATTACAGTAATGACTAAAAGTGAAAAACATTGTTATTTTATAAGGTAAAAGGTTAAGCTAATTACAGTAATTAAACACACAAATAGAAATTAATTGATTTCATATCCACATTTTTAAATAAAGGTCCCTAATTAGCTTAAATTTACTAATATATGTAGTATTAGTAAATTTAAGCTAATTAGGGACCTTTTAAATGTATTGTTGTTAGTTGCTAAGTAATTATGTGTATTATTACGTGCTTTTACTTACTATTCCATATCAAATTTAACTTAAAATAACTTACGAAAGTAAAAAATGAAGCTTTTTATTCTATGTATTTTTTCATTTTTTTCGATCCATTTATTTGGCAGAGTTGCAACTTTATGCATTTGTTTATAGCATCAAATGATAATAGACCAGACAAGGTATATGAAAAATAAAGTTTCAACGCGGGATCACACGCTACTTAGCAGGAATTTAAGTTTATTTGAGCCGCTCCATACAAAAAAATAACAAAACACATTTTTCTACCCAAAGTATAAAGTTTAGGAAATAATACATCAGAACAATTATTATTGAGGTTAATGAGCTCTACCCATCCGCATAAAAAAAAAGTGAAAAAGCAAAGTTGAGCCCTAAGTCACTAAAATCATAGTTTCGACCCACTGTGGGGCGGGGCGAACGCGGCGGGTGTGGGGAGCGCGCGCGCACAAGGCACGCTGACCGCCAGCGGCGGGTGATGCGCGTCGACAGGCACGAGCGCATCGTCGGCCGCCACCAGCGACACCTCCCCGCTAAAACCTGTGCTCAAAACCAAATCCAACTGACGACCTAGATAGTTTGGTACGGTGTTACATTGAGTGAATTCGCAATAGGACACAAAACATTCGTAATAATTTTTAACATTTACTGGACACGAAAACAAATTAAAATCACCAATAACAATTGCTTCTCCATATCTAACAGATAAGTTTTCTATTCATCTAAATAAAGTCAAGTAGTCATTTTCAGAACTCCCTGTAGGTATGTAAACAACACAACATAAAAACAAAAATCTATTTATTAAATAAACCGTTGCACTAACCAACTCAAAAACGTAGGTGTCTATCGACGCGTCCGCGATTTGTACTTGCCGCAGCTCATATCGGTGTGTGGCCACTAAAAACGCTCCTCCCTGCTTCCGACCATTATTATTTGAAATCCCTGTTGGATTATTTCAGAATCTTCAATGGAGTTATTGCAACCAGATTCCGTTATTGCCCATAAATCAAAATTGAATGCCTCAATGTTGGTTCGGAATTCATCTAGTTTATGGTTATACTACATTTAAGACCAATAAATAAGTAAATAGATAAGAGAAACAAAACATTTAACGATTTACCTATTTCTATAACTGTTGGAATATTTATGTGGTCACCTGAATATCTGAAATATTATGAAACATTCAAACAGTAGCTTTAGATCATCATCTTTTAAACCAAAAATCTGTTCCTTATTAAAATAATGTGATAATTAGCTAATAAGATCTAGGAGCAATTAACTTGAATCTAATCAGATTAAAATAATATTAATTTAGTCAATCGACTAAATTAATATTATTTACACCAACGGCCAATCCGGATTATTGACATTTTCCGACACGACAGTTGACATTATGTTGGAGCACCGGGACTTGTATAAAAGATGACGTCGTGATAGATTGTGCATCAGTTGCTCATCAGCCACCGAACAAAAACCAAATATTTCAAAATGAAATCGGTACGTTCTTTTGTGTCATCATCTCTATTTATTGAATTCCTCTTAACTTGTCTTTCTGCGCATACTTGTCTTCGGATAGTTATCTGAAGCTGCTTTTTTTTGCGCAGATGATCTTTGTCGCCCTGGCCCTCGTGGCTGTCGCCGCCGCTGCCCCCGCTGAGGAGCCCGCACAGATCCTCCAGTACAACTTCGACCAGCAACCCGATGGTGCATACGTATATGGGTAATTCAATTTATAACATTATGCCTTCCGTTAATGTAGACGTTTATCAGACAAGAAATGTTTTTTTTTTGTATTTTTTTTTGTTTACGGGCATCTGTAAACAACTACATAAACAACTTTCACCACGATAGGACATGAAACAAGTGTACATAATAACAAGTTTGTAATCTGTGTATTTTCAACAGGTACGAATCAGAAAATGGCATCGTTCGCAAAGAGGAGGGTCAAGTGAAGGAAGCTTTCGATGAGGAGAACAAGCCCCACAACGTCGTGGTTGTCCAAGGCTCCTACAGCTACCCTGGTGAGGACGGCAAGCCCGTGTTCATCACCTACCAAGCCGACGAGAACGGCTACCGCGCGGAAGGAGAATCCATCCCTAAACCCGCCAGGAGATAAGCTACCAACGACCACTCGCTCATTAATAATTGATTGATCCATTACAATGTGAATTAATCGGTTGTTCATAAGCTATTCCCGAATTAAACGGTTGTTTTGGAATTACACCTAAAATGCTTAATGCATAGACGTATTCAGTAGATTTAATATAATTAATTATACAGTCTTACGTACGTAAGTTTTTGTACAATTTGTTTTGTTTTAACAATAGCCACATTGTAAATAAAATTTAGTTGACGTTATTAGTTATTTTAATTTCAAATACTTGTCACGATCCTCATACATTTCATCACTGGTTTTATTGTAACGAAACGTTTAGCCGACTGGCTAAACGTGGTTACAAGTTAAAGTAATTTTTAGATTATGAAATACAAAATTACGTAGAAGATATTAAAAATTCGAAGTAGCTCGTGTTTGCCGCTCCTCCGGCTCGAAGCCGGTAGAGTGGAGCTCGCAGCAGCTGCTCCACCAGCCTTCAGCCCGTTATGAAGTAGCTCGCCCAGGCCGCTCCACCGGCCTGCAGTTCGTCGTAAGAGGGCTTGCGTCGGTTCTGGTTCGTCGAGGGGGAACC
Organism: Dasypolia templi; assembly: GCA_963555695.1. NCBI lineage: Eukaryota > Metazoa > Arthropoda > Insecta > Lepidoptera > Noctuidae > Dasypolia > Dasypolia templi. The sequence goes on along the minus strand of OY743146.1, from coordinate 16,406,735 downwards.
CGCGAGAGGCTCGATCTTAGAAATAAAATGAAAGTATGTATATAAGTGAGTACGTCAGGACCTCTCGTTCCTGTGTATTAGCGGCGGCGTCACACGCCACGTTATTTGATTTCTATTGTATTTCTCAAAGACGTCTCGAACTGGCAAACTCAGGTGGGAGGGACGGATGTGATCGGGAGAGCTCGAACACCTTCACGCACACAAGATAAAATTAAATTCACTGAGTTTAGCTAATATTTCTTTTAATTCACCGAAACTATAAATAAATCAGAACTCAGAGATAAAATTATTTATATTTAAGCAACAAAGAATGGTCAGAGTAAAACGATAGGAGGAAAAGGAAGGAACCGGGTTAAAACTAACGGTTGCCTGTTATAGTCCCTGGCCGAGCGTTCTAGAAGTGACTTTTTAGGTTTTCAATCCAAATACTTCTTAATTGGTTATCGGCCAGGAACAATAAAGATGGCTAACACTAGTTAACCGATACCTTTACAATAAAATAGACGACCTCTTAGCTCTATACCATAGAAAAAGAAAAACTGACAGATGACAATGTTAGATACAAAATGTCACAACATTCAATAAAATGAAAATAATATGAGATCACATGAAATGAGATAAATGGATGTGGAAAATAGACAGAGATAGCTAAAGGTTTGCTTTTCAGCAGTACAACAATTATCAGATAAACAAATGTAAGTTAAATGAGTGTCATACAATTTTCATAAAGACTTTAGTACCTACTGAATCATAGAAAGAATTGCTGTGCACAACAGCTCCTCAGGGTTTTTAATTTTAAATTCGGTATTTTAACGCGGGCGGATACTTATTTCAGCTGTCTGTTCGTTATTATTGCAGAGGTTGTGCTATTTCAGATTTATGGATGTTTTGGGTCTCAATCGGTCAATATAAAAACAGATATCGTTGATACGTCGACGCCTCAAGCAGTATTAGCACAGAGAACCTACACATTCGATGAACGCTTTCGTTTAATGCGAAAAGGAAATATGCCTTAGTTTTGTAAAGACACAGTAGTAGTACTATTTAATTTGGACATGATTTCGGAGCAGCTACGCCTTTAAATTGAAATATTACGCGTGAGGCTTCTTAAGATTCTCCTCTGCTTTTAATGTCTTCCGCGTTATGTGCTTTGTGTAAATGATACGTTATTTGTGGAATTAAAATAAATCGTAAGGCATATTACCTAATTAATAAATGTTAATAAAAACTGGCTCTTTGAACGGAAACATCGGCTATTAACTTTAAGCTATTATATCTATCTGAGGACTGGTTGCATATTCAGCCTATTATGTTCCCACTGCTGGGACACAGGCCTCGTCTCTGTGGAAGGGAATTGTTGATGCTGTTCCAATGAAGCAAAAGATCCAAATTCCTATGTTAATTCATTTTATGAATCTACATAATAATTAAAATAATAGTGAATTAACTACACTACCGAATTGGGAGACTGTAAAGATAGCGTATATTTATAAGTAAATAAATAAATATAAACGGACAAACTGACTGACTCACAAATCAACGCACAACCGAAAATACTGGGACTATGAACGTCAAATTTCCTTTTATAATTTAAGGGAGCGCTAAGAAAAGTTTTTTGAAAATTCGACCTTATAGGGGCTATAAAGAGGGGATTTGGTTTGTATGAAAAATCTTTTTCCTTAAGAAAAGGACGAAGCACGAATTGTCCATACAATTGTAATACCTAAACCATTTGCAATTGAAGCATATTTCAACCATATTATGCTTATATTCGGATTAAGACAGTGTTTATCTAGGTTCCTACATCTTTTTATTTTCAAAATACTAACCTAAAATGAAGTTTAAGCTAATTGTATTCCGCTTTTTTTTACTGCATATATGACATGTTTTCTTATCGTTTTTTTCTGTACTGTAAACAACAATATCTGTCATGTTGTTGTAATTAGAAACATAGCTCATATTATTTAGTTACGAATAGTCGAACAAAAAAAGAAAAAAGATTCAGTTTTAATTAATTTACTTACATTACGGAACATATATAAAAAAAAAAAAACAATAACTAGTAGTGCTATCGCGTCAAGCAAACGTCAATGTGTGCGTGGTCGTACTGATCACGATAGAAGGTGTTCCGTGTTTGTTGTCAGTGTTTTACGACAGTTTAACAGACGATTTCTATTATGTCCTGTGCGTGCTTATTTGTTTGCTTTCTAAATTGTATTATTATATATTTCTGACACTATTGACTAATGCTGTGAACTTGGATTTAGATTTGCCTTGTTATTTGGTATCGAGTAACCTAAGCATTCTTACGAACTTTAGCTTTGCTTGTGGACTTATTATAAGTCCGTAAGACTTATTATTTACGATATTTTATTTACGATTTGGTTTGGTTGCTGACATGGACTCCGATTGTTGGGATGTATTTAACAGTTAGTATTACCCAGTGATAGGTATATTATAAGTTACCTATCTACTACCTTCTTAGTTAATAAGTGATTTGCATAGACACTCCTAAGTAATAAGTCGGTAATCGTAAAAACCTCAAATTTCACAGGAAAAAGTTTTTTTTTTGCTTTATTGAATACTAGCTGCTCCCCGCGGTTTCACCCGCATAAATCTTGATCTCGTGGTATCGGGATAAAAAGTACTCTATGTGTTAATCCAGATTATAAACTATCTGTGTGCCAAATATCACCCTAATCCATTCAGTAGTTTTTGCGTGAAAGAGTAACAAACATCCATTCATTTTCAGAACTCCCTGTAGGTATGTAAACAACACAACATAAAAACAAAAATCTATTTATTAAATAAACCGTTGCACTAACCAACTCAAAAACGTAGGTGTCTATCGACGCGTCCGCGATTTGTACTTGCCGCAGCTCATATCGGTGTGTGGCCACTAAAAACGCTCCTCCCTGCTTCCGACCATTATTATTTGAAATCCCTGTTGGATTATTTCAGAATCTTCAATGGAGTTATTGCAACCAGATTCCGTTATTGCCCATAAATCAAAATTGAATGCCTCAATGTTGGTTCGGAATTCATCTAGTTTATGGTTATACTACATTTAAGACCAATAAATAAGTAAATAGATAAGAGAAACAAAACATTTAACGATTTACCTATTTCTATAACTGTTGGAATATTTATGTGGTCACCTGAATATCTGAAATATTATGAAACATTCAAACAGTAGCTTTAGATCATCATCTTTTAAACCAAAAATCTGTTCCTTATTAAAATAATGTGATAATTAGCTAATAAGATCTAGGAGCAATTAACTTGAATCTAATCAGATTAAAATAATATTAATTTAGTCAATCGACTAAATTAATATTATTTACACCAACGGCCAATCCGGATTATTGACATTTTCCGACACGACAGTTGACATTATGTTGGAGCACCGGGACTTGTATAAAAGATGACGTCGTGATAGATTGTGCATCAGTTGCTCATCAGCCACCGAACAAAAACCAAATATTTCAAAATGAAATCGGTACGTTCTTTTGTGTCATCATCTCTATTTATTGAATTCCTCTTAACTTGTCTTTCTGCGCATACTTGTCTTCGGATAGTTATCTGAAGCTGCTTTTTTTTGCGCAGATGATCTTTGTCGCCCTGGCCCTCGTGGCTGTCGCCGCCGCTGCCCCCGCTGAGGAGCCCGCACAGATCCTCCAGTACAACTTCGACCAGCAACCCGATGGTGCATACGTATATGGGTAATTCAATTTATAACATTATGCCTTCCGTTAATGTAGACGTTTATCAGACAAGAAATGTTTTTTTTTTGTATTTTTTTTTGTTTACGGGCATCTGTAAACAACTACATAAACAACTTTCACCACGATAGGACATGAAACAAGTGTACATAATAACAAGTTTGTAATCTGTGTATTTTCAACAGGTACGAATCAGAAAATGGCATCGTTCGCAAAGAGGAGGGTCAAGTGAAGGAAGCTTTCGATGAGGAGAACAAGCCCCACAACGTCGTGGTTGTCCAAGGCTCCTACAGCTACCCTGGTGAGGACGGCAAGCCCGTGTTCATCACCTACCAAGCCGACGAGAACGGCTACCGCGCGGAAGGAGAATCCATCCCTAAACCCGCCAGGAGATAAGCTACCAACGACCACTCGCTCATTAATAATTGATTGATCCATTACAATGTGAATTAATCGGTTGTTCATAAGCTGATCCCGAATTAAACGGTTGTTTTGGAATTACACCTAAAATGCTTAATGCATAGACGTATTCAGTAGATTTAATATAATTAATTATACAGTCTTACGTACGTAAGTTTTTGTACAATTTGTTTTGTTTTAACAATAGCCACATTGTAAATAAAATTTAGTTGACGTTATTAGTTATTTTAATTTCAAATACTTGTCACGATCCTCATACATTTCATCACTGGTTTTATTGTAACGAAACGTTTAGCCGACTGGCTAAACGTGGTTACAAGTTAAAGTAATTTTTAGATTATGAAATACAAAATTACGTAGAAGATATTAAAAATTCGAAGTAGCTCGTGTTTGCTGCTCCTCCGGCTCGAAGCCGGTAGAGTGGAGCTCGCAGCAGCTGCTCCACCAGCCTTCAGCCCGTTATGAAGTAGCTCGCCCAGGCCGCTCCACCGGCCTGCAGTTCGTCGTAAGAGGGCTTGCGTCGGTTCTGGTTCGTCGAGGGGGAACCCGCGAGAGGCTCGATCTTAGAAATAAAATGAAAGTATGTATATAAGTGAGTACGTCAGGACCTCTCGTTCCTGTGTATTAGCGGCGGCGTCACACGCCACGTTATTTGATTTCTATTGTATTTCTCAAAGACGTCTCGAACTGGCAAACTCAGGTGGGAGGGACGGATGTGATCGGGAGAGCTCGAACACCTTCACGCACACAAGATAAAATTAAATTCACTGAGTTTAGCTAATATTTCTTTTAATTCACCGAAACTATAAATAAATCAGAACTCAGAGATAAAATTATTTATATTTAAGCAACAAAGAATGGTCAGAGTAAAACGATAGGAGGAAAAGGAAGGAACCGGGTTAAAACTAACGGTTGCCTGTTATAGTCCCTGGCCGAGCGTTCTAGAAGTGACTTTTTAGGTTTTCAATCCAAATACTTCTTAATTGGTTATCGGCCAGGAACAATAAAGATGGCTAACACTAGTTAACCGATACCTTTACAATAAAATAGACGACCTCTTAGCTCTATACCATAGAAAAAGAAAAACTGACAGATGACAATGTTAGATACAAAATGTCACAACATTCAATAAAATGAAAATAATATGAGATCACATGAAATGAGATAAATGGATGTGGAAAATAGACAGAGATAGCTAAAGGTTTGCTTTTCAGCAGTACAACAATTATCAGATAAACAAATGTAAGTTAAATGAGTGTCATACAATTTTCATAAAGACTTTAGTACCTACTGAATCATAGAAAGAATTGCTGTGCACAACAGCTCCTCAGGGTTTTTAATTTTAAATTCGGTATTTTAACGCGGGCGGATACTTATTTCAGCTGTCTGTTCGTTATTATTGCAGAGGTTGTGCTATTTCAGATTTATGGATGTTTTGGGTCTCAATCGGTCAATATAAAAACAGATATCGTTGATACGTCGACGCCTCAAGCAGTATTAGCACAGAGAACCTACACATTCGATGAACGCTTTCGTTTAATGCGAAAAGGAAATATGCCTTAGTTTTGTAAAGACACAGTAGTAGTACTATTTAATTTGGACATGATTTCGGAGCAGCTACGCCTTTAAATTGAAATATTACGCGTGAGGCTTCTTAAGATTCTCCTCTGCTTTTAATGTCTTCCGCGTTATGTGCTTTGTGTAAATGATACGTTATTTGTGGAATTAAAATAAATCGTAAGGCATATTACCTAATTAATAAATGTTAATAAAAACTGGCTCTTTGAACGGAAACATCGGCTATTAACTTTAAGCTATTATATCTATCTGAGGACTGGTTGCATATTCAGCCTATTATGTTCCCACTGCTGGGACACAGGCCTCGTCTCTGTGGAAGGGAATTGTTGATGCTGTTCCAATGAAGCAAAAGATCCAAATTCCTATGTTAATTCATTTTATGAATCTACATAATAATTAAAATAATAGTGAATTAACTACACTACCGAATTGGGAGACTGTAAAGATAGCGTATATTTATAAGTAAATAAATAAATATAAACGGACAAACTGACTGACTCACAAATCAACGCACAACCGAAAATACTGGGACTATGGACGTCAAATTTCCTTTTATAATTTAAGGGAGCGCTAAGAAAAGTTTTTTGAAAATTCGACCTTATAGGGGCTATAAAGAGGGGATTTGGTTTGTATGAAAAATCTTTTTCCTTAAGAAAAGGACGAAGCACGAATTGTCCATACAATTGTAATACCTAAACCATTTGCAATTGAAGCATATTTCAACCATATTATGCTTATATTCGGATTAAGACAGTGTTTATCTAGGTTCCTACATCTTTTTATTTTCAAAATACTAACCTAAAATGAAGTTTAAGCTAATTGTATTCCGCTTTTTTTTACTGCATATATGACATGTTTTCTTATCGTTTTTTTCTGTACTGTAAACAACAATATCTGTCATGTTGTTGTAATTAGAAACATAGCTCATATTATTTAGTTACGAATAGTCGAACAAAAAAAGAAAAAAGATTCAGTTTTAATTAATTTACTTACATTACGGAACATATATAAAAATAAAAAAACAATAACTAGTAGTGCTATCGCGTCAAGCAAACGTCAATGTGTGCGTGGTCGTACTGATCACGATAGAAGGTGTTCCGTGTTTGTTGTCAGTGTTTTACGACAGTTTAACAGACGATTTCTATTATGTCCTGTGCGTGCTTATTTGTTTGCTTTCTAAATTGTATTATTATATATTTCTGACACTATTGACTAATGCTGTGAACTTGGATTTAGATTTGCCTTGTTATTTGGTATCGAGTAACCTAAGCATTCTTACGAACTTTAGCTTTGCTTGTGGACTTATTATAAGTCCGTAAGACTTATTATTTACGATATTTTATTTACGATTTGGTTTGGTTGCTGACATGGACTCCGATTGTTGGGATGTATTTAACAGTTAGTATTACCCAGTGATAGGTATATTATAAGTTACCTATCTACTACCTTCTTAGTTAATAAGTGATTTGCATAGACACTCCTAAGTAATAAGTCGGTAATCGTAAAAACCTCAAATTTCACAGGAAAAAGTTTTTTTTTTGCTTTATTGAATACTAGCTGCTCCCCGCGGTTTCACCCGCATAAATCTTGATCTCGTGGTATCGGGATAAAAAGTACTCTATGTGTTAATCCAGATTATAAACTATCTGTGTGCCAAATATCACCCTAATCCATTCAGTAGTTTTTGCGTGAAAGAGTAACAAACATCCATTCATTTTCAGAACTCCCTGTAGGTATGTAAACAACACAACATAAAAACAAAAATCTATTTATTAAATAAACCGTTGCACTAACCAACTCAAAAACGTAGGTGTCTATCGACGCGTCCGCGATTTGTACTTGTCGCAGCTCATATCGGTGTGTGGCCACTAAAAACGCTCCTCCCTGCTTCCGACCATTATTATTTGAAATCCCTGTTGGATTATTTCAGAATCTTCAATGGAGTTATTGCAACCAGATTCCGTTATTGCCCATAAATCAAAATTGAATGCCTCAATGTTGGTTCGGAATTCATCTAGTTTATGGTTATACTACATTTAAGACCAATAAATAAGTAAATAGATAAGAGAAACAAAACATTTAACGATTTACCTATTTCTATAACTGTTGGAATATTTATGTGGTCACCTGAATATCTGAAATATTATGAAACATTCAAACAGTAGCTTTAGATCATCATCTTTTAAACCAAAAATCTGTTCCTTATTAAAATAATGTGATAATTAGCTAATAAGATCTAGGAGCAATTAACTTGAATCTAATCAGATTAAAATAATATTAATTTAGTCAATCGACTAAATTAATATTATTTACACCAACGGCCAATCCGGATTATTGACATTTTCCGACACGACAGTTGACATTATGTTGGAGCACCGGGACTTGTATAAAAGATGACGTCGTGATAGATTGTGCATCAGTTGCTCATCAGCCACCGAACAAAAACCAAATATTTCAAAATGAAATCGGTACGTTCTTTTGTGTCATCATCTCTATTTATTGAATTCCTCTTAACTTGTCTTTCTGCGCATACTTGTCTTCGGATAGTTATCTGAAGCTGCTTTTTTTTGCGCAGATGATCTTTGTCGCCCTGGCCCTCGTGGCTGTCGCCGCCGCTGCCCCCGCTGAGGAGCCCGCACAGATCCTCCAGTACAACTTCGACCAGCAACCCGATGGTGCATACGTATATGGGTAATTCAATTTATAACATTATGCCTTCCGTTAATGTAGACGTTTATCAGACAAGAAATGTTTTTTTTTTGTATTTTTTTTTGTTTACGGGCATCTGTAAACAACTACATAAACAACTTTCACCACGATAGGACATGAAACAAGTGTACATAATAACAAGTTTGTAATCTGTGTATTTTCAACAGGTACGAATCAGAAAATGGCATCGTTCGCAAAGAGGAGGGTCAAGTGAAGGAAGCTTTCGATGAGGAGAACAAGCCCCACAACGTCGTGGTTGTCCAAGGCTCCTACAGCTACCCTGGTGAGGACGGCAAGCCCGTGTTCATCACCTACCAAGCCGACGAGAACGGCTACCGCGCGGAAGGAGAATCCATCCCTAAACCCGCCAGGAGATAAGCTACCAACGACCACTCGCTCATTAATAATTGATTGATCCATTACAATGTGAATTAATCGGTTGTTCATAAGCTGATCCCGAATTAAACGGTTGTTTTGGAATTACACCTAAAATGCTTAATGCATAGACGTATTCAGTAGATTTAATATAATTAATTATACAGTCTTACGTACGTAAGTTTTTGTACAATTTGTTTTGTTTTAACAATAGCCACATTGTAAATAAAATTTAGTTGACGTTATTAGTTATTTTAATTTCAAATACTTGTCACGATCCTCATACATTTCATCACTGGTTTTATTGTAACGAAACGTTTAGCCGACTGGCTAAACGTGGTTACAAGTTAAAGTAATTTTTAGATTATGAAATACAAAATTACGTAGAAGATATTAAAAATTCGAAGTAGCTCGTGTTTGCTGCTCCTCCGGCTCGAAGCCGGTAGAGTGGAGCTCGCAGCAGCTGCTCCACCAGCCTTCAGCCCGTTATGAAGTAGCTCGCCCAGGCCGCTCCACCGGCCTGCAGTTCGTCGTAAGAGGGCTTGCGTCGGTTCTGGTTCGTCGAGGGGGAACCCGCGAGAGGCTCGATCTTAGAAATAAAATGAAAGTATGTATATAAGTGAGTACGTCAGGACCTCTCGTTCCTGTGTATTAGCGGCGGCGTCACACGCCACGTTATTTGATTTCTATTGTATTTCTCAAAGACGTCTCGAACTGGCAAACTCAGGTGGGAGGGACGGATGTGATCGGGAGAGCTCGAACACCTTCACGCACACAAGATAAAATTAAATTCACTGAGTTTAGCTAATATTTCTTTTAATTCACCGAAACTATAAATAAATCAGAACTCAGAGATAAAATTATTTATATTTAAGCAACAAAGAATGGTCAGAGTAAAACGATAGGAGGAAAAGGAAGGAACCGGGTTAAAACTAACGGTTGCCTGTTATAGTCCCTGGCCGAGCGTTCTAGAAGTGACTTTTTAGGTTTTCAATCCAAATACTTCTTAATTGGTTATCGGCCAGGAACAATAAAGATGGCTAACACTAGTTAACCGATACCTTTACAATAAAATAGACGACCTCTTAGCTCTATACCATAGAAAAAGAAAAACTGACAGATGACAATGTTAGATACAAAATGTCACAACATTCAATAAAATGAAAATAATATGAGATCACATGAAATGAGATAAATGGATGTGGAAAATAGACAGAGATAGCTAAAGGTTTGCTTTTCAGCAGTACAACAATTATCAGATAAACAAATGTAAGTTAAATGAGTGTCATACAATTTTCATAAAGACTTTAGTACCTACTGAATCATAGAAAGAATTGCTGTGCACAACAGCTCCTCAGGGTTTTTAATTTTAAATTCGGTATTTTAACGCGGGCGGATACTTATTTCAGCTGTCTGTTCGTTATTATTGCAGAGGTTGTGCTATTTCAGATTTATGGATGTTTTGGGTCTCAATCGGTCAATATAAAAACAGATATCGTTGATACGTCGACGCCTCAAGCAGTATTAGCACAGAGAACCTACACATTCGATGAACGCTTTCGTTTAATGCGAAAAGGAAATATGCCTTAGTTTTGTAAAGACACAGTAGTAGTACTATTTAATTTGGACATGATTTCGGAGCAGCTACGCCTTTAAATTGAAATATTACGCGTGAGGCTTCTTAAGATTCTCCTCTGCTTTTAATGTCTTCCGCGTTATGTGCTTTGTGTAAATGATACGTTATTTGTGGAATTAAAATAAATCGTAAGGCATATTACCTAATTAATAAATGTTAATAAAAACTGGCTCTTTGAACGGAAACATCGGCTATTAACTTTAAGCTATTATATCTATCTGAGGACTGGTTGCATATTCAGCCTATTATGTTCCCACTGCTGGGACACAGGCCTCGTCTCTGTGGAAGGGAATTGTTGATGCTGTTCCAATGAAGCAAAAGATCCAAATTCCTATGTTAATTCATTTTATGAATCTACATAATAATTAAAATAATAGTGAATTAACTACACTACCGAATTGGGAGACTGTAAAGATAGCGTATATTTATAAGTAAATAAATAAATATAAACGGACAAACTGACTGACTCACAAATCAACGCACAACCGAAAATACTGGGACTATGAACGTCAAATTTCCTTTTATAATTTAAGGGAGCGCTAAGAAAAGTTTTTTGAAAATTCGACCTTATAGGGGCTATAAAGAGGGGATTTGGTTTGTATGAAAAATCTTTTTCCTTAAGAAAAGGACGAAGCACGAATTGTCCATACAATTGTAATACCTAAACCATTTGCAATTGAAGCATATTTCAACCATATTATGCTTATATTCGGATTAAGACAGTGTTTATCTAGGTTCCTACATCTTTTTATTTTCAAAATACTAACCTAAAATGAAGTTTAAGCTTTTTTTTACTGCATATATGACATGTTTTCTTATCGTTTTTTTCTGTACTGTAAACAACAATATCTGTCATGTTGTTGTAATTAGAAACATAGCTCATATTATTTAGTTACGAATAGTCGAACAAAAAAAGAAAAAAGATTCAGTTTTAATTAATTTACTTACATTACGGAACATATATAAAAAAAAAAAAACAATAACTAGTAGTGCTATCGCGTCAAGCAAACGTCAATGTGTGCGTGGTCGTACTGATCACGATAGAAGGTGTTCCGTGTTTGTTGTCAGTGTTTTACGACAGTTTAACAGACGATTTCTATTATGTCCTGTGCGTGCTTATTTGTTTGCTTTCTAAATTGTATTATTATATATTTCTGACACTATTGACTAATGCTGTGAACTTGGATTTAGATTTGCCTTGTTATTTGGTATCGAGTAACCTAAGCATTCTTACGAACTTTAGCTTTGCTTGTGGACTTATTATAAGTCCGTAAGACTTATTATTTACGATATTTTATTTACGATTTGGTTTGGTTGCTGACATGGACTCCGATTGTTGGGATGTATTTAACAGTTAGTATTACCCAGTGATAGGTATATTATAAGTTACCTATCTACTACCTTCTTAGTTAATAAGTGATTTGCATAGACACTCCTAAGTAATAAGTCGGTAATCGTAAAAACCTCAAATTTCACAGGAAAAAGTTTTTTTTTTGCTTTATTGAATACTAGCTGCTCCCCGCGGTTTCACCCGCATAAATCTTGATCTCGTGGTATCGGGATAAAAAGTACTCTATGTGTTAATCCAGATTATAAACTATCTGTGTGCCAAATATCACCCTAATCCATTCAGTAGTTTTTGCGTGAAAGAGTAACAAACATCCATTCATACTCATAAACTTTCGCGTTTATAATATTAGTAGGATGTATCTTTTCAAGGAGTCGAAATATTGCGTTCATTGATACATCAACTGAAAGCATTTTCTTTGTGTATTTCAATTACGATGTCAACATTCATTTACGTGTATGAAATACTTTGCAATATAAGAAAATAAATATTACAAAAATAATACAAGTAAATTTTTAACGTAATATGCACGAATTGCAGTAAATTTGTTAAAAATGTTGATACGGAACATTACACTAAAGTAAGAAAAGATAAAGTTTATCTGCATCACCAAAAGCGATAAACGTATTCATTTTGATGATAATTAACTAAATACTCCTAAATGTGTATTGTAAAAACAAAAAAGCAATTAATTTCTGGCTCACTTATTTTGGCTATAATAGCTCCCACATAAAAGGTAGATATATGCTGTCGCGGACTTTTATTTAGAATTGTTCATGACAAACAATCCCAAGATACATTATCTTCGTGTACTACGTCTACACGAATACGATACGGCTAAGGCACCGCACGACAAGATAGCTCTCAGAGGGCTGGATTTTTTCAGACTTACTTTATACTTATCATTATATTATGGTGAAATCACACAAGTCTATGTAAATTATAGTCTAAGTGTTATTCTAATGTATAAGCTATATTACTGTTAAGTTTCATCAACATCCGTTCAGTCGTTTTTGTGTGAAAGAGTATCAAACATCCATCCATCCATCCATCCTCACAAACTTTCGCGTTTCAAACGTTATTATTATTATAGTAGGAAGTAGGATAGTAGGTAAGATAGAAGGATTAGTAGAATAGTAGGATTTCAAAAGAGATACGTAATTTGATTTTATTTATTACTGTGGTTATTTTAGATTGATACAGTATCAGTATCGTTACAAAACATTGTAGTCGAAAACGAGACTGGGGGACACATATTTATTTATTAATCAATTATTTACTTGAAAAAGCTTGTAAGTTCCCATAGCGGTTTGAGCTTACTCAAAATAATTCTACAATAACCACGTTCTAACATTTACTAAGAATTGCACGATTAAGAAAGCCAATAAGTACTGGTACGCAACTAGAAGGGACTATAGTACGGAAAATATAGTAAAATTTAAAAAAGCATCTGATGAATCTTACCTTTTCAGAACTATATGACACGGATGACCCAAACGTAGCTTATAATCATTTCATTGAGATTTTCAAGCTATTATACGATCTGTGTTTTCCAATAAAAGTGGTTAAAATAAATACAATAAGAAGAACTAAGTGGTTGTCGAAAGGGATCAAACTATGCAGTAAAAAGAAAAGGAAACTCCTATGGCAGTTTTGACTTCATCGTAGTAAGATTAATAAAACAATATTATATAATTATTCTAAAATCTACAAAAAAATTATCCTTTTAACTCAAAAATCACAGAACAATTACAATATAAGAACATCTAAAAACAAATCGAAAACTGCGTGGCAAATTATAAATCGTGCAAAGTATAACGTACCTAAATCTAACATAAATGAAATTAAAATGGGAGGCTGCGTCATATCTAATCACAAAACGATTGCAGAAGCATTTAATAATTTTTTTATTGATGAAATAAAGCCAAAATTGGATGCCGACTGCAGACCTGGGGCATGTACAATAGATTTCAATAACAAAACTATGTTTCTGGCCCCTAGTATACCAGACGATATTAAAAAGATAATAATGTCCTTGAATAATACAAGCAGTGTAGGTTATGACGGTATTGCTACTTACATATTAAAACATGTTGCGAATGAAATCTGTGGTCACTTGAGTCAAGTCATTAATCTCAGCATTAGCGCAGGCGTTTACCCTGACGCTCTAAAAGTTTCTATCGTCAAGCCACTATTTAAGAAAGCAGATAGGGAGCTAATGGAGAATTATCGGCCGATATCACTTATCCCTATAATTTCTAAAATATTTGAGAAATACATTTACAAGAAACTAAATTCATTTATAGAAAGACATAATATTATATGCGAGGAACAGAAAGGATTTAGAATTGGTAAAACAATTAACATGGCCATTTATGATTTTTTATATAATATTACATTTAACGTGGATAAGAGGACACCTGTCTGTGGCATTTTTTGTGACATGACGCAAGCCTTTGACTATGTCCATTATGGTACACTCTTAAATAAACTTGAAGCAGATGGAATTAGAGGAAATGTCAACAATCTAATTAAGTCTTACCTACTGAACAGAACTCAAATAACAAATATAAACCACGTTAACATGAAAAATAAACATGAAATTGTATTTCAATCCTCAGAACGTATAATTTCGTTTGGTGTGCCACAGGGGAGTGTTCTAGGGCCTCCTTTATTTATATTATATATCAATGACCTACCGAAAGGCATCCCTCAATCTCTGACATTATTTGCCGATGATAGCACCATAACGATACCTTGTAAAAGTGTTGATACTTATGAAAGTGACATAAATGATTCTATAAATCGAATGGTAAAGTGGCTAGATGACAATAACTTAAAAATTAACCTAACAAAAACTAAATTAATACATTTTAGTCAACGGATAAATAGCAAGAGTAACTTAAATATACACTATGATGGCCAGTCTATAGAAGAGGTAGAAACAACCAAATTTTTAGGGCTCAACATTGACAAAAAACTGAATTGCAGACCCATATCGAAATCTTGTGCAAAAAAATCAGTAATTCTGCTTACGCCCTGCACACATTGTCGTCCATATTAAGTGTGGAGGCATTACTTAAAGCCTACTATGGTTTAACCGAATCTCATCTACGCTATGGTGTAATTTTTTGGGGCAACTCAACAGACAAAGACACGGTGTTCAAGGCTCAGAAGAGATGCGTTCGTTCAATGTTTAAAATAAAACCTACTGATAGTTGCGTGCCTTACTTTAAAAAATATAAGATACTTACTTTGCCATGTCTGTACATTTTAGAAGTAACTGTTTTTGTCAAAACAAATCCACACCGATTTAGACGATTAGATGAAGTAGTACCACGTAATAGGCGCGACAATAGCAGGATATGCTCTCATACTGCGAGAACAACCCTCATGAGCAAAAGTGTCTTCTGTATGGCTCCTACCATATTTAATAAGTTACCAAAAAGTTGGAGAGAACTGCCCTTGTCACTTTTGAAAAATAAGCTGAGAATTTTTTTAGTTAGTAAAGTATATTACAATGTTATAGATTTTTTAAATGAAAAGGACTTTTCTATTCCGACTTCCAATATATAGATAAGAATAACATTTTGAATTTTGTATCAATTTTGAATTATTCTATTTGACTGCATAATAATGAATATCCTGGGAATAATTTAATCAATGTTGACTATAATATACCTATAAAATCTTGACATAAATTATTATTTATTTGTTTTGTAATTTGTAATGAAATTTAAAATGATTAAGAAAAATGCAATTTAATGTAATCTTCTATACCCACAAAATTTGTACGCCGTTATTGGTAAAACAGGGACGCACACAACATACTATTACCTCAATACCTTGCATGTCTGATTAGTCAGTTTATGTAAACGCATGTTTGACAAATAAATGATCTTATCTTATCTTATCTTATCTTAAAAATATGTCGGTAATAGCAACTTACGAAAATTAAATACTTACCTACAATAAAAGTGTTTTTCATGATATCTTTGCAAATCATATACTTTGATACACTACGAAAAATGAAAAAATAAATTACTATGATGTATCCCAACCCGAATGACGAATTTGATGTAACAATAAAACGCCAATTCTACCGACTTTTTGCTTGGGGGCATCGACTCCCGCCCAAGATTATAAAGATATTTAATTCTTGGTCCGAGTTTCACACTAGTAGGTTCCTAAGTATATTTTGTAAAAAATAGTATTTACCTAACCTATCTACCTACCTATGGAGCTTTGTTTGTTCCGTTTCTTTAGACCATGTTCGCACGGACGTAAATATCTCGCGGCTGGATTTTATCGCGTACTGCATTTTCAACTCTCGGTGTTGAACCGAGCATTGAGAATTCCTACAGAGTGATGTACACTATTGAATTTTCAACTCTAGGCGCTAAGCAGTGCGTTGAAGATCCAGAGAGTGAAAAATCCCGCCACGACATTTTTACCTCCGTGCGAACGTGGACTTACTCATGTGACCTAGCGTAGGTTATTATCTCAGGGATACTGCTCATCTTTATTAGTACTTTAACGTTTGTCCGACTTTATTACGTTTCGATTCTATTTTTTTTTAATAGATGCATCAATAATTACTATGGTAATAGCAATATTTATGAAGTAAGAACATTGACTTGACATTTGACATTTGACTTGTATTGTCATATAGTAACAATTTTTAAGTTTAGTAAAAGTAATAATTATATAAATAATACAGAAAAAGAAGCCTTAGTTGTTTTTAAGAGGAGACCATTTTAATAAATTTACCTATACAGGCTTAAAATGAATGAAGACAATATCCCTATAATTTGTATTTACTGAACGTACGACGTCGGCCGGTTGCTCCTAAAGACCGCGCGCGATGACGATGTATAGGTACCATAAGTAGTACCCTAAATAATTTATTAAAGAACACCAACAGCATTCAGGTACAGTGGCGACCAAAAGTCCATAGGCATTCTCACAAAGCAATAGCTTGACGTTTAGTTTGACTTACGACCTTCTATTTCCAAGAGACACACGCATAGTCATTGTCGTCAACAAGTGATTGTCGTTCATAATTTCAACTAATTAAAACGAGTCAAGATGGCCTTGCGGTTAAGCGCGTGCAGATAGACGCGCGAATGTGAGTTCAAATCTCACGCATAAATCTATAGGCTTTTTGTAAGTTTTTGCTCGATTGGAAGTAATGGGACAGAAATATAATATTCTTTATCTTGTTCGCTTTGTCCACATATCGTAATGTAAAAAAGGCAGATCATAGAAAACTAAACAAGGAATTTAGATTTCTGTGAGGTAGACTTGAGTTTTACGAATGTTTAACTTGATCGGAATGAACGTTGTCGATTGATTGTAGTTGTTGGTTAGTGACGTGTGGTTTAATAGATAACAGTATTGTATTTATTCTCAAAATGCAGGCAAATATTAATATTGAGCCGAGGGCGAAAATTATTGCGCTGCATAAAAGTGGTCTAAATAGAACACAAATATCTGATAAAACCGGACTGAATGTGAGTTTATATTTATGAATTGCCACTTAAACTTTTATATGAAATGTGTACTTAAGATTATTTGGTGACGTAAAGATTAATTATATTTATTCTTTTTTTAATCCTTCATGAGGCCTGAAAGATAAATAATTAGTGGTTATTATTGGATTATTAAATGCAGAGTTTTAATACTATATTGTTACATTAAATAAAAATTATTATATTATATATAAATGGAGTCACTTTAAGTATTTTGTTATAGCTGCTTAATATATTTATTTTTTTGTTTTAGAGGAATACTGTAAGTCTCTGGATTAAAAGACATGAGGAATAGGGTAGCCTTGCTAGTAGACAGCGAAGTGGAAGGCTATCGCTTATTAGCGAGGCGCAGCGACGACATATGGTGGCCGAGTATGAAAGAAATGGTTTCACACCAACTGGACACTTTGCGGAATTATTCGACACCTCATTGCAAACTGTTCGCCGTACCCTCCATGCTGAAGGCTTGCATCACAGAAAACCAGCTCAAAAAGCATTGAAAATAATGGGGGTTCAACTAAAACGCACATCACTAGTTACGGTTCACGAGAGTGCCATCCCTAAATATTTCAAATTCCCACCACGTCACTCGGTGTCGTGGTATGGATTGGGCTATAAATATCCCTGCTGGACGCCTAACGTTCCCTTACTCTGCAGGCGCGTCGAGTCGACATCTCTGTCGCTGGTCGTCATCGCCGGGCCTCCCCTAGGTAACTAGGGGTCTCACCTGGCGGTGACAGACCGCCGAGATGTCGTGAAGAAAGCGACGCTTTACTATAAGCGTCGCGACGCTCCTACAGAAACAAAATAGCATCACTCACATGGCCGCGTGTTGCCCGCGCGCCCAATCATATTACCGGCCATTGGAGCCAAACCAAGGAGGGGCCCGTTTGTACGGGCCAACGTATAGACTCCGCGGCCGGGGGGCATAGCCCTGGAGCCGCTCGCAGCGCCCCCTTACGGGGACGTAGTGACTTCCAACGATAACGTTTCCTT
Organism: Dasypolia templi; assembly: GCA_963555695.1. NCBI lineage: Eukaryota > Metazoa > Arthropoda > Insecta > Lepidoptera > Noctuidae > Dasypolia > Dasypolia templi. The sequence continues at coordinate 16,388,420 of OY743146.1, read as the reverse complement.
TCCTTCGCATCAAGCAGATCAAGCAGTAAGTTTAAATAACCCCGAGATAAACGGGTAAGTTCTCAGTGTGATTGCCTATACTCTTGTGTCCTGTCAGATCGCATTCTCTATGTATTTCTGTCTGCGCGGTCTGGCAGCTATTGTAATTGTTTTCGGCATCCCCCCTATGACTGTCGAGAAAGCTATTTACCGATAGTGGCTTCTGCCACATCACCATTACTGCACCTCTGTCAATGCGTGCGCATGCTTCTCGCATTCTTCGCTATGCTTGTCTCGCCGCGCTGCGCCTTGCTGTTCGCTTAAATCGCCTGGCCACGCGGCGAGGGACCTCCGAGAATGCCCGCGACATGTGCACGGCATAACCTAAAATTGTAAGTCGCCACGATGGGTGAGTCTTCCTCCATCCACCTTGCTTTGGGCTTACGGCTGGGAGACGCACACATCGACGGAGGCTTGCAGTTCTGGCACATCGCTTACGGAAGCACCCGCTTTGCGCTGATTCCAGGGTTCCAGTATTAGGCTACACTGCTATTATCCTGCCTACCGCTGACTGACGTCATCGCTGCCGCCGCCTGACCTGTGACCTCGCGCCGGACCACGTGCTACGGCGTAGCCAAGCCCAGGGCAGTAACGTTCTCTTCTACTAACTACAGTGACCAGTGAACCAGTGCTCTAGAGACCTTAAAACCCACTTCCCTGAATTTTGTGTCTCGTTATATAAATGTGTAAAGTGACATTTGGTTTCATTCCTTATCTCTACCAAGAAACTCACTTACCACAACCTAGATGTTTTGTTAATTATTAGATGGTGTAACTAAATAACATAACATAACATCACGCCTTGTTTCCCCGAAGGGTTGGGCAGAGGTGTACCTATAGTACACCCAGTACAGTGTAACTAAATAATTAGTCAAATTAACATATCCGTAATTATTTAATGATCCTAAATTGAGGGTTAGTTTCAAACTTCTTTTCGTCAAGAAAATGAACACTTAAGCTATAACCCTAATATTATAATTCATTGTAACGTTACGTAAAAAGCATACAGTCTTAATAATTATATTAGTTTTCAATAAACTCTGCTGAATACCTATAATAAGTGGGTATCAACAATTATATTTGTGTTATTAGAATATTCTTTCCTTGTTAAATTATTATGAATTTAATAAGTGGGTATGCAACAAAAAATCTTATGAACGGTTACAAGAAAACTTATTTTATCTAGGTAGGAATGTGTCGTCACAATTGTCATAAAAGTTTGTTGATTTAATAAATATATAAAATGAATAAATATTTTTGTTATCATATGCAGCACGATTTTTTTTAATTCCACCTTCCAATACCGAAGAGATGAATAAAAATCACATAAATGGTTAAATAATAATACACTATGTAATATTTAACTTCTTATAAAAACAAATAATAAGCATGAAACAAGCATAAATAAACATAACTACCCAATAAATTGTTTCATAAAATTCAAAATAAAATATAATTTATGGTTTCAAAGAAACAAAAACAGCCACACATTGATAAGAACTCAGATCTCATTGAACGTGAATTCATTATTAGGCCAAACGGCTACCAGTACATGTTAAAATTACGCGAATTTTAGTAATGCCATAAACTGGCCAGATCACGATGCGTGTCCAACAAAAGTGACGCAAATATATTTTTGTTTCGTGCAGTGCGATGCGAGTACGCGACGATACATCACTGTGTGCCGTGCAAAACTGCGATCTTTGTGGTGTGTGGCGTTAAAACACATACAGTCGTACCGCGAGTTCACAGCAATATGACTCTTAACGTGCCTATGCACTTTTGAGCGCTTACTGTACATTCAACATTGGTTTACAAAAGTAATTAGGAAAGGTATGTATGACTTACCTGCTATATTTTCTCTACGAGGCCTAGGTCTCGAAAAATTCTTATATGTTGAGATATTATAAAAAAATATAAAATATAATTTTCCAAAAAACCCATTACTAGTCTGTAGATTTACAAACGATTCCCAAAGTTTCCATTCCCCCAAAGTAGTCAACAAAAACAAAGCAAATCATGAACATACGATTGGTAGGTACAGTAAGTACAGTACAGCTAATAATAGCTATCTATGTACTCACACAGACACACAACTGCGCACCGTGTCCCTCGCTCGCCTTCTTTTGTCAAACATAGATAGCAATATTCCGAACTAATTTTGTACTGGCCTCGAATTGCTATTACGTGCGTTGTACGTCGGACCCTTAACCTAATAAACTTGAAACTGGGCTCGAATACGTACCTTAGTCAATTATTATGTTTGTCATTTATTGTTTTTCTAAACTACCACCTAAGATAAGATAAGAGGATTAGGGGGTGTTAAAGTTTGTGTGGAAGAATTTTAACGCGTGGTCCGATTAACTCGAAACTCAGTATTTATACGTATGATCAAAAATAAAAAAGTAAAGCGTATCAGGATTTTTCGAAATTCTACCCCTATCGGGGTAAAAGGGGTAGTAAATTTTACAGGGGAGGATTTTACTGCCGGGCTTGATAAAATCGAAAATTGGCAATAGTTATGTTTGAGTCAAGTTATGGAAACACATTTAACAATTTTTCAAAATTCCTCCCCTGTGGGAGTGAAAAGAGGGCATACAATTAACATGAAAAATTTTATTCATTCAGTTAAAAAACTTGAAACTTGGCACGAATGCAAGCCTAAGTAAGTAATAGAGATTGTCATTATTTGTTTTCAAATCTGTTCCTCAAAGGGGGGTTTAGGGGTGTTAAAGTTTATGTAAGCGCGGTCTGATAGACTCGAAACTCAGTATTAATATTTTTGTCAGAAAATAAACATTATTAATTTTCCGGATTTTCGAAAATATTACCCTGATGGGGTGTCCAAAAGGGTTTAATTCAGTTTGAAGGGGAGGATTAATTAATGTTTACTTATAAGTAAATAATAAACTTCGTCATTATCAGTTTTTATAAACTATCTCTCAAAGACGGATTGGGGGGTGAACAATGTTATGATATTAACTTGAAACTCGGTACTTACACGTAAGAAAAAAAAACAGGGTTTTTCGAAAACCTACCTAGGGTTCAAAAGGACATTGTACCCAGCTAGGGGTGAAAACGGGGGATACCGTTTTTATGAAAAATATCATATTCTTTTAAATTAAAACCCAGAAACTAGGCCCGAATATTTATGTAATTAAATCATAGAAATCGTTGGCATTAACGGGGGTGGTGAAATTTGTAGAGAAAGGGTAGATACCACGCGAAAGAAGGCGCGGGCGAAGTGCTGACTGACTGACACACCAAAAAGGGGTTTTTCGTAATTCGACCTTATCAACCACAACTGGCATGTGGAAATGGGACTGTAGTTTCGGGATGCTTCGGTCCATAATCCCATCACAAACCATCTGTCATACCAAGTACGAACAGGGGTGAAAAGGAGGTATTATTTCGTTTTTATGAAATAATGATTTTATTCATGAACACAACTACCGCATATCATTAAAAAAAAAAAAAGATTGTAATCATTAATAATGTACCTTTTAAATGGGTTGGAGGGGAGTAAAGCTTGGTGGGGGAAATACGAAATCCACGCGGACGAAGTCGCGGGCGAAGTGCTAGTTTAAATATAAATGGTTAAAACGATTTTTTTGACAATGTTATTTTGGTAAGTAAGCACTTTTTCGCCGATTGACACGTGCTCTTGGGTATACAATGGTGTTAGTAATCATGTAAACTAGATAGCTAGACATAAAAACTAGGCAGAAATAACGATAACGTGGGTATTATAATGCACACCGTTACAGGCACGATACACAATAGGAATCTTATTCAAAAGTTAATTAAGAGATTCGTTATGATGTACCGAAAAACAACTGTTTGTGTAATTAGTTAGTTAGCGTTGATGTAATCTTGTAAATTAATTGACACTAAGATCTGTATCTTATTGTACAGCATAATGAAAACCAGATTTTTGGCCTTCCTAATGTGTAATGAGTGTAAATAAGACATCCAGTTACATTTGCTTCTACGCATCGGTGCTAAGTTTGCACGAGTAACAAAATAATGCAGGTTATGGGAAAACTAGAACATTAATTAGATTGATTACATAACGTAGTGCTGTTTCGGTTTGATAATAGTGATAATTAATGTGTGATAGTAGGAAATTATATCTAGCAATATAATCGGTTGTTTTAAATTATAGCTTTCAGCTTGCCTCAGAACCAATAAGTTTCGAGAGTCATTGATTTGTATGCATTTAAGTAATGTTGTCAGAAACGTCTCAGAAACCTATAGAATCAGTTAAACCTATTTATTTTAATAGAGTCCAAGTTTAAAGGATATGCATATGAGAACCATTCGATGAAACCCCGACTCGATACACTTTCGCAGATTTTCATCCTCTAAGTTTTTGGATTGTTAAAAGTAAGCACGCAGTAAAACAAAGACCTAACTAATAAAGGGTAGCGAATTGGACTGCCAATATTAATTTAGAAATCTCCCGTAAAAATTATAAAAGGCGTTTTAAAAATAATTAAAAATATATTTAAGATAAAATAAAGATCTTAGAAAAATACGTATAGTAATAGTTATTTGGAAATCAAAATAATGTTTCGAAACCAACAGTACTTATGTAGTTAGCTTGTCTTGATCTTAAAGTTACCTTTAAACACGGCTACCGCTGTGTCTAATATACCACCCAACCGTTATTCTGCAACATCCTAATTGAGTTTATGTCTAAAATTAGCTGCGCCCTGTAACATTTACCATTATTTTGACTGAAAATTGCTAAATAATTACAACCATCGTGTTCGTGTTGTGCTTTGGTGGGTGCTGGTAACTATAACGCGGCTAATAACAGCTGATGGGCTAAAGAGACGTGTGTAACAATCACGTTTGAGCGGTGGCACAACAAAAAACATCAGCTAAGAGCAACCCTACTGCCTATAAATGGAATATTTGGATCCCACGCTAACAGTAACACTTTGAGTACAAAGAGCGCAGTCCATTTGAGCATTGTTGAGGTAAATGAACGAATTGTAAATTAAATTCCTTTAAAATCATTCTTCATTCTTTGACAAACAGTATTGTAGACCAGAGGTAGAATACATCAAAGTATACTTACTTGAGATTATAAAGGTGTAGAGAATTTGACATAAATACGAAGAAAGTGCAGTGATTTTGGTTACATCCTGGATGCTTGACACAAAAAGAACGCGTACGGCAAGCAACTTCCGAAACTTTCGATGGATTCGTAGTCCGTGGTAGTCAACTGTCGACGATTTTTCATTGGAATGGGTTGCTTTCTTTTTAAGGAAAACTTCTGTTTTAATTAAATGAGTATTTTATCGAAATCCATGAACTGTGGGCGTTTTACTAAATGACTTAACAGCTTTCAAATGTACATGTTCCAGAATGTTTCGCCTAATCAGCTGTGTGTTGCTGTACAACACTTTGACTGCGGGATATCCGTTTCCATTACCCGCAGCGCCGGTAGTCGCGCCAACATCTGTGATACCGACAACCTTCCCATATGCCCCGGGGTCCACGCGAATAGCCCTGACTGCGATTCCCTACGCCCCAGGGGTTAGGCCGACAGTGCCGACTGAAGTTCCCTTCGCCTCTGGGGCCGTGCCCATTGTCCCTGGTGTCAATAACCCTTACTACAACTACGCAGGAGCTCCTATTCCCATCTTGTCATATTCTAGCGAGCACGGCTTGGATGGGACTTATGCTTTCAGGTCTGTGACTTATGGACTGATATTAATTTATACTGGAAACCACAAGAATGGTGTTAATAGTTTGCCTTTATTTATCTCCCTACATGGGAAAGGGTTTTAATTCAAGTGACTTTATAATGCCAATAAATATTTTCAGTTTTTCAACTGCTGACGGCAAGCAAGCTCAAGAAAGTGGATACTTGAAAGATGCCTTCATCGACAATACTGGAAATCCACAAGGGACTCAGGTTGTTTTTGCTTTTATTAAGACTAGAAGCTTTTTATTCATTTGACCTAGTTATATTTCATACAAAAAAAAAAAAACTACATGTCCCGCTTTTCGTATGCAGTAGTAGGCAGTCTTTTGTTACTAGAGTGTGGTACGTGACTGATTTTGCTATATCCACGTAGTGGTTGGTGATTCATGATTTATCCTTTTTTTAGGTTGTCCAGGGAAGTTACGCTTACATATCGCCTGACGGGACACCCATTCAAGTTAGTTACGTCGCCGATGAAAATGGTAACATATTTGTTTAATAAACCTTGTACCTACCATTATGCAGACTATGTCGAATTACGGTCACAGCAAAGAGCGCTTTAGTTGCCAATTTTTGTATAGATATATAAATATATCGATTGACTCCTAGGAATACCTAGGAGTATCTTTACTCGATTGCCTGAAGATACTCCTCCTTGAACTCTTCATTCATAATTCAATTCAATATTGTAGGTTTCAGACCATCAGGCGTGCATATTCCTGCTGAAGGAAAAGCTGTTGCCCCCATCGTGCCTGTAGTGAACAGAGTCAACCAGCAAGTCTTCGACCCGACATCTAACCGTTACGATCCTTACTCAAACCGAAACAGGTATAATATCTTTGGCCAGTACAATAACCGACCTTATGATCCAAGATTCCCCTACGACCCAACAAAGGTCAACCCCTACTATAACAATAACAACTATAACCCCTACCAAATCGGGGGCCAAAACAGAAATTCTAACCAAGAGGCTAAAAAGGATTCCGCTTAGACTTACTGACAATCTTGAACGAAAACAACCATTACGTACGTAAATCGAAAAGTATAATTTTAAGATGTGGAATTATATAATTTTCATAGTATTTGAATAAAACTTGTGGTAGAAAGTGTTGGGTTTTTACTACAATCCGAAATATATTTTTTATTTTTTACTAAACTGTAGTATGCAATCAAATCACTTTGATTATAATTGCAATGAAAATCGGATAGACGTGAGCGTGAACGTCAGCTGCATCTGTTAGGACTGGAAAGCGTTTAACAATACCTGCCTCGTATCTTTGTTATCGAAGCTCAATACGGCAACAGGTTTTCTTTTGTGTTTTTCGTATCATTTGCAAGTGTTTACTCCGGCGAGTACCTATAGTAAGCGGTTTTTAAAGCTGTTGCATGTAGTGGGTTGGCCAACAGTCATTCCACGGCCCCGCACTTTATATTAATCAGTATGACGCTGAAGATAAATAGCCGAAACGTTTAATACAATACGACATACTTACTTTATGCACTGCATGGTTAAAATAACTTAGAGACGTACTTTAATGTTATGGCAGAAAACATACATATATAGAATCATTTTCTTTCTTGTCTCTGTGTGTACGTTAATAAAAAGCAGAACTGTTGACGGTGAGCAAATTTTCTTGAAAGATTCAAGCAAATTTGGTGGAAACTGGAAGTGGGAAACTTCCATGATATCCCTGACTAAACTGTGTCGAAGTGAAATGACCGAATTGGGTCGCAACAGCTGACCTTGTTCGGTGATTTCTAGTCAAATCGGCATCATGGCAGGTATGAGTGATTCTAAACGTGTAGACACCGCTGTCTGTCTTGGTGTTACATTTGTGCATAATGATTCTGGGCGGGAGCAGGACATGGCTTTGGCGGAACTGATCTACTCGATAGAAATTATAACATAAGGTACAAAATGCCATACCGGTTCCTTCGCCTAGACTCCTAGGGTGACTTATTTATTTATGCAACAATAAGTACACATACGAAACTACCTGAGTGATGACTTGCGATGACGTCTACAAGTTTATTTGAGAACAAGAGTTGCACCAGAACCAGAGAAAAGGTACATAATTTAATGAATGTACAGAACCACATATATCTACCTACCGCAGCTGATTAAATTAGTCGGTACAAGAGATATCAAGATTTCACCAGAATACCTACACGTATTTTTTTCTTGTACACGTTCATACATAAGAATTTTTATACTCGTGTTACCAGTCATAACTTTAACAGCAGTATGAGTGTAGCAAGGCGTGGGGTAGTAATCAATTCCATGTTTAATGTACTGGTTACTTAAATCATTCACTTTGTGGTAACCTCTTGTAAAATATTAAGACTACATTAAATTATTAAGAATTTGTGCCTGGGACGTCACCTGTTTATAATGTTTTAATTTTCCGAAAATAACTTCACATTTTCATGCAAATACACAAACTTAATGTCCTGATCATTTTTAAACAAACACCAAATTACTTAGCTTTCAAGAAAATAGAATAAAAATAGATGGGACAATTGACTCTGAAAAAATATTCATGTTCATCTGACCATGTAGGTAAATCTCGTCTAAATGTAGGTAATTAGCTAGGTAGCTTTTTTCACACGTAACGATATAGGTAAGCTTCATAAAAAAATAATTTCAGGGCTGTGATAAACCGCCTGACACAGGTGCTCACCGGGCATGGTTGTTTCGGGAGGTTCCTTTGCATTTCGCATAAGGCGGGAGGAAACGCCCGGGTGTCACCATTGTATGGATCGCTTGAAGGACACCGTGAAGCATACGGTGGAGGTCTGCCCAGCTTGGGCGGAGCACCGCCGTGTCCTCGCGGAGGTGATCGGCGGCGGCGATCTCTCGCGTCCGGCCCTGGTCCAGGCCATGGTACGGAGCGAGACGGAATGGAAAACCGTAATCTCCTTCTGCAAAGCAGTAATGCTCGCGAAGGAGGAGGCGAAGCGCGTGAGGGAGGGACCGTTGCGCCCTTACGCCCCTAGTCGTCGCAGGAGACGCCCTGGGCGCCGGGAGTAGCCTGCAGATTCCCGGGTCGACGGCGCGTCGTGTTCCACGCGCGCCTCAAAGAGATGTCAGCACATAATGACAGGTCCGATAGGGCCGATGCCTCAGGGTCGCGGGAAATTCGAAAGAGATACAATGGCCCTGGCACAGGCAACTGAAGGAACACGGGTGGGTTTGAGTCAGTAAAAGTCTGACACGCCCTCCGGCAGAGCACGAGAAGTCAATTGATGATTTCCCACCCAAAAAAAGGGCTGTGATATACAATTTGGTGTATTATTCGTTAGGTAACATAACATAACATCACGCCTTGTTTCCCCGAAGGGTTGGGCAGAGGTGTACCTATAGTACACCCACATTTCGCCAGTTATGTTTAAGTCCCATGTAATAGGGGGCGAGCCTATTGCCATCTACCGGGCACAAATCCATGCTTCGGGCTACTGAGAAATTCCAGATAGAAAAACCCAATAACACGTTGCCCGACCTAGGAATCGAACCCAGGACCTCGTGCTCAGCAGTAGCGATTGCGACCACAAGACCAATAGGTTAGGTGCAATAAATATATATGGGTTGCGTGGAACAGCGGATTGCAGAACGGAGTGGAACCACTATGGTAAAGATATGGATCTTATTTATTTATTGATAAGAATTGAAACTTGTATCTTTGGAGAGTCGAGGATACACCTGACTTTCATGAGTTGTTATTTTCAATCATATTATCCTCATCTCTTGGACGACTTTATACCTAGTAGTGTACAGTGATTCCCCAAGTTGTGGCATTGGCCGGTTTTTTTTTCTTTGAACCTTGTTGAAGTGTGTCACAAGCGTGAGATGCGACTGGTTTCTGAGATCCGCCTCCACTGATGTGCCTAAGATTTAAGGTTAACTTTACTGAGACAAGTTACATCATGATGCTATAGTCTTTAAATTGTTTTGAACATTTTGCGTCTCGCAAAAAATCTGGAAATTCGTTGTGGGAGGATTAGCTGCACTTCTGTTTTATAAAAAAAAAACAGTAAGCTTTTAGCTCCTAGTGTTTTAGAATTTGCTACAAGTCATTTAGTACAAATTCAATTTAAATGAGCCAAACCCGATAAATATTTGGAAGATTGAAATTTGTTCTACATAACTTATTTATATATCACAATACGTTTGATCTGTTTTCAAAGTAGAACAAAACATAGGTTTACATTTTAATTATGAGGATCCTGGAGAAGAAGTTACCCTACATGAATTTAACTAGGCACCTAGTTATTATTTTCTGAGTGGTGTTCGATAATGAAGACCAAAATATCCCGTCTTGTATTAATTAGCACATACATTACCGTTCAACTTGAACGTTACAAAAAACTATAGCAATAAAATTAAAATGAATGCATTAAAATTTCACGCAAAAGCTATAATTTCCAATTTCGAATGCAGCTGACGGTGTGTCATTTAAGTCTTATCAGCAAGAGCATTAAGTTCTTATTCAATCGTTTCTTGCGATATTTTGGTACCATAAGGGACTTCCCAACTGTCCTTCGTTGTACGGATGATCATAAAATGTATACAGAATCTGCTGCGATGTGTAATTGCGACAAAAGTTTTCTGTATAAATACTGGGGGTGAATCCAAAATGCATCATTACATTGCCTCTGTATCACACGCATCCATCTTGCAACTGTTTTGTACTTGGATCAACATGAAGTGTGTTGTAAGTTTTTCGAAGTTTCTTTAGTTTAAGTTTCTTTGATAAAGTTCTCATTTTATGACACATACCACACATAGTTTTGTGTTCGATTCTTTTCTTCTTTTCCTGTTCTTGCAATGTTCAGTTCAGTAATTCTAAATAAAATTACAATTCAATTGAAAATTTCGAAAGTTCTCAGTTTTTGTTTGTAGCTTTATAGCTTTTGACTACTTACGGCCAAACTCAACTGATGATAGACAGTACTATCTATCCCTGTCAAACAAATAGCTGTCAATACGTTTTAGGGTCACATACTTTGGCTTTATTGGGACGTTAAAACCAGAGATTGATAGGTATTTCTATCTCCAGTACGTGTGCTAAGTGTATAATAAAACAAATTTTATTTTCAGATATTATTAGCTTTCCTGGTTGTCGCAGCTTACGCTGACGTCAGCAGCTTCCAGCAGTTCCAACAGCAGCCCTTATATCAACAGCAGCAACAACAACCACAGTACACTACGGAACCCATTCCCATCATAAGACAAGAACAAGTTCAAAACCCAGATGGGTCATATAAATGGAGGTTAGTTTATACTCTACTAACTACATCCCGTGGTTCAGTCGCAAGATGATTCCCACAGTACCTAAATGTAAAAACTAGGAAAAAGTATCGCACGATCAGCTCGCGAACGGCACATTCGTGGCGCATTCGCCAGATGTGGACACACCCCACGAAGCTTTCTATCAACGAGAGATATTTGGCAATCAGCTTAGCAAAATCAGAGATTACCTTTTACAAACATACAAACTTACTCACAACTAGATGTCTGTATGATATCAGTTAAGATTCATAACTGTTCAACTGTGAGTGGATAGGTCAAATAAATTAGTGTCATATACAGATTTAATTGTTAAGCTGATCTTTATACGATCAATTGATGATTATAAGTGCGCTAAGTAAGTTACTTTCAAGGTTCACCAGTGTTCTAATATTTAGGATTTGTGTGTGACTATATTTGAAGTTTGTTTTGAATGAGAGCAGTAATTTTCGGCTGAAGACAGTCGGCCATATATTAACAATATTTGGCTCAAGAATTATTGAATGGGGTACAATTTTGTGAGAATAAAATTGGATACTCTACTACACAACCTACTCAATCTCTTGCTTTGCCTACGATACTCACAGGTAGAAAATTACAAAACCTCTACGTCTCCTCATTAGTGTATTTTCCTAGTAAATTAGGTAATGCGTAATAATAATATATCTTGGGTGCTTTTTTATCTTATCGAATATTTGAACTTCGTCATTCATTCATTCATTTTAACAATGAAAATATTAAAATATTATATGACATTTTAGACTTTTGAAGTTCAAAATTATTTTTCAATCCCATTTTCACCTTGTGTTTACTTGATAAATGTTCATAATTTCAGCTACGAGACTGGGAACGGCATTTCAGCTGAGGAGCAGGGGTACGTGAAGAACCAAGGCATCCCAGAGCAAGAAGCTCAGGTCGCCCAGGGACAGTACCAGTACACCGCGCCTGATGGACAGGTAATGCACTTTGTACTATTCTGCTTCGTATAGGAAAACATGAAACAACATATTGCTGCTTACTAAATATAAGCAGTTTCTGTTCTAGCAGGAAAATCATAAAAACGGTTGGGAAGTGTTTTTTTTTGCTGTGCCGAATAAGTATAATTTATTTTAAAATATTCTCAAGTAGTTCCAATAAAGAATGCATCATGCAAAATACCCAAACATGCATTCATGAATCTCTTTTATAAATTAACCAAATTATGTGTTTTCGGCAGTTTGTCATCATCTTCATATTTAGGATGGTACTTCCCGAAACGATTAAATTGTCTTTGATTAAATCGTCCATTAATAAAAATATTTACTTGTCATAACTTAGATTTTTGTAATATTAGAATTGTACCAGGATTTATGTGAAGTTGCGCCTATGCAAACAAATATAGCAGCGTTTACTTAGTTAAGCTATGCAGCTTAATCGCATCTTTCACATGCTTTCAACCTGAACCGAATAACCTAAGACAGATCGATACTGATTATAGACTGTACAAATCTATCTGTCCCTGTCAAACAAGTAGCTGTCAACACGTTATAGGGTCGCATTTAGGTGTTATTGGGAGCAGGGATTCATAGGTTTTTCTATCTCCAGTGCGCCAAAGTTGGAGATAGATACGTTATAGGGTCGGGCCGTTAGTTAAACTCCCTGTCGTCTGTAATCTACGATTGATGACAATCTATAGAACTTCTAGGATGAGTTTAAACAAAGTTTTGACATCGTTAAACAAGTTCACATATTAAAATTGATATGTTTACATTACTTTAAAGCCATTAAACTTATGACAAACGTCTAAGAATAATGTTTGACTAGTAGTTACCGAATCATACCAATCTTTACTTTTAGGATGATGTCGTCATTTTTTTTGTCTTCCGTCTGTTTCACTATTAGTCAAATGCTAAATATCTATTTATTTGAATAATTGTTAAAAATAATTAAATGTTGGTTTGATAACATTGAGCTTGAATCTTCAATTCACCTCATAATATCTTCTCCAAAGAGCTATCATGCGTATAACATTTTGTTATTCTTGAAATTTTAATTTAAAAAAAAAATTGTATAAAAACCTTAAAAAATTTATGCAAAATTATAACATTCCTGTCAAATCTAAGAAGCTTCACGACCGGTCATAATTTCGGGAAAAATGTTAAGGTCTTAAAGATAAAAGCGAACGAAGAATACCTTACCTACTTATTGTTTGCTAAAATAGTCAATAAAATCGTCGAGAAACTGTCGTATTTTGACAATAAGTTATTCAAATTTATGCTGTTGACAGAATACTTAACAACACTGAAAACCAAAAACAAAAATATGATGCAGACACTTTGTAACGTTCGTAGTAGGGAATCTTCTTTGTCTTACTTGGATGCCGTAGTGATGACACATAATTAACTTAACATAACATTACATCACGCCTTGTTTCCCCGAAGGGTTGGGCAGAGGTGTACCTATAGTAGGTATAGTATATTATTACAGCGTACTAGTATAGTATATTATAACTTATCAAGGTAATCGTAATTAATAATGGGTCACTTCCATAAAATGTTGGCCATGGGACGGTAATGAATGACGGAATATGTTTTCGTTAAAGTCAAGACCACTAAAACATACTCGTAAAACATACACAAAAACAAAACAAACAAATAAATTAATCTTTATCTTTAACAAATTTAATTATAGAATTGGGAACTACTGTTTCTGTTATGTGATGGAAACGGATTTATTTTAAGAACAGGCCTGGAATAGTAGAAACTGTACTGTTGAACGTACAAGACGTAAGAACCATGTAAAAAAAGTCGTACCCGTCAAAAGCGTCCAGACCAAATCTAAAAATTAAATAATTAAATAAGCCGTGGCAACTAAGGGATGACCAGTCCCAGCTGACGGCGCCCGTTCATTTTGAAGGGAGCTAAATGTTAATCAATTAGATGTGGTTGTGGAGCAGGACCAGCATTGAGCCAGGCATTTTTATCAGCGATGTAATCCCCTAACTTGTACTATGCCTGCCTGTAAAGTGTCTTTTATAAAAGACTAGAATTTCGCCTCATTCAGCTGAATTATGTGGGGAGGTAGTTTATTGTAACATTTTAAACAGTACCCCATGAAAGATGAGTCCACTTTAGCTAGTCCGAAACCTGATTGAATTCATAAGTCTCGATTTCTGGTAGTATAGTTATGTCTTTCACCCCTTTTTCTGAAAAGATGTAATTTTTTTCATACCAGAGTAATCTTAAAAATCACTCTGAAGAAAAGTTATTGCAGTAATTGTGCTATTTCCTGGTTCCATGACTGTAGTCTCGTCTCATTATTGGATAAATAATACGCACGAAGTTTAATGCAATGTTTTATTTCCACATCGACCAAATTGTATTTGTGTTTTCAGGTGATCCAGTTGCAGTACTTGGCTGACGAGAATGGTTTCCAGCCCCAGGGCACTCACATCCCGACTTCCCCACCGATTCCCAAAGAAATCCAGAGCTCCCTGGACTACCTTGCGACGCTCCCCCCACAGAACCCAGATAATAGAGAATATGCCAGGAACTAAATCACAGTTAGAGATGGACACGTTTATTAATAATGAAACACGGAATTTAGTTACACGTCAAAATTCCACTATCGTGGTGAAGGTTTGGCGTAACTTTATTCCGGGTTTGTTATTATGGAACTAGGATGAAACTCAGTCATAGATTTACTTATTCACTTTTGTGATAAAGTATAGATAGAAGGTATATAGTATATAGGTCTTATAAGAAAATACAACAAAAAAAAAAGATGTTAGGTTATGTATAATATCTCTTGAAAAGCAGTTAAGATAGTTTTTTTTAATTTTTAATTTTGCATAATATATTATGGTTTTATGTTAAGCTCATCTCGTTTTATTGGAAGTTCTATCTAAACAAGTTTTCGTTTCATGATTTGCGATAAAAACTTGATTTTTTATTTATATCACAAACGTGATTTGGATAAAAATTATTAACAGGATCCATTAATTAAAATATTATCCGGAGATAAAATAACATCTTTTCAGGAGAAGTTGGACTTGTATAAGGATTGCGAAAATACATGTAGAATGTTAAAGCCCCAATTAAAAACCGTTTATTTTGATCTAATATAATAATTTCATTTCGCAACTCGAAGATTAATTATTTGTTTGTTCATTCACAAGGTTAGAGTTTATAATAACAGTTTGTGGTGATTATCGGCTCACGGGCTGTCAATGGTAATTACACCCTGCGCTTGCGCCACCATGAACACATGTTTAGCGTTCGAGAACCGTCAAGTATTTTAAATGTAAAGGGAGTTGGAGTTAAGCGTAGGTAGAGATGGGCAAATGCCCATGGCATTTTTGTCGAATTCCTAATAAGTGCTCATAAATATCTGTCCTTGTTCATTTATCTGGGCATACATAATTGCTCCAAAATTAGTTTACGAAATTGATGTTAGTTTTGTAAGCCGACCTAACTTGTTGAGTTTCGTTATGGGTAATTGTTTAAAGGCGTATTTGAATGAATTTGCACATTCCTTTTAAATTTATGTTTTACACAACCATGTTTACGAACATAAATGTTATGACGGCGTAAAAATACTTGCATCGTGTGAAGGGTGCGGACGAGGGATGCGCACATTATTATGGTTAGTTGTCATGGTAGGTCACATAAGGGAGGATATTATATACGTCATCTACAGTTATCGAGGGTAGATGGGAAGATATGAAAACAGTAGCTTCAACTTTAATACAAACGATATTCAATTCATAAATAATCGTTATTATTTTTATTATTTGTTTAGTGCATAATGTCTCAATTTATGAAACTTTGCAAATATTTGACTATTTTTGATATCAACAATATGTTATTTATTCTTGTATAACGATTTTAACATGAAAACGTATATCAATGTTATTAATTTTAAAATAAATATGTGTTCAATCATTGGCTTTCTTTAATTTATTTCTTTAATAAATACTATTTAAGAACTGTATTAAAGCACGTTTAACATCTCCAGCTTAACAAATCGAAGCATCTGATACTGGTCTGGCTCTTGAAGGTTCCGCAATTTTGCTGAAAACGTTCAGTAATGAAGATTTGATTGAATCGCAAACAGCCGATAAGTCCGACACAAGATCCAACTCTTGTACGTAAAGCTCTTAATTTCCAATCTATTTTGACCTTCGAGTATGAGGAAAAACAAGCCATCCATATGTCACCAACACCAATTAAAACAATAACATCACCTTTTCTGAAACGATCATCATTCCGACACCCACTGATCTTCCATAATCAGCATCACATGTGTTCGCGTCCTAAGCGTCTGAAGTTCGTTCGGCGCGACCCCTTGCTCAACAACCGGTCTGTTCACTTTCCCTGCACCTCCGTGTCAAGGTCGCTCGCCCATCGTCGGCATGCTACAAACAGGTAGAAAAACATCGGAGAATACCCAAAATATGCCTGATCTATGGCATCGTGCCTAATTGTGAAGGTTAAACTTTGTACTTGTGTAACCCATTGAACTAACTCGGGTTTAAATATATATTGTTTTGTTATTAACTTGTTTTGTCATACATTTTGTATCCGGGTTGGAAATTTTTATTATTTTTAATGTCTCTAATAACCTATAAAAATAAATAAAAACTTCCTATCCAACCAGTGACCCACGATTAGCATAAAAATACTTTTTGTTTTGTGTCATCATGTTATAAGCTAACGTGATAACACAAAACAAAAATTTTCTGATGCTAATCGTGGGTGCTAGGACCTGTATGTTGGTGTCTAGGTAGGTTATAATACCTCCAAATGGAACTATCTAGAACTTTTCTTTACTTGATTCCAAGACTCTAATGGATCATAAGGGAATTTTTCAAAAGCGATATTTGATCTTTGACCTTTACCTAAATTAATCTTTGGATAATAATAGATTTATTCAGCTATGTATGAGATCTCTATTTCAATAACTATTTAGTAGTTCTTGAGCCCAATTTAATAAATGATACAAAACAGCTGCAGCAGGGCAACTGTATGTCATGGACATAACTTTGTAAGTTATTAATTACTTGAGCGATAGTTGCAACCCTACCGACGACGTTTAGTACAATTGGCACCTTCCACGTTCAAATTATAATAAGAAAAGTAAAATAGATACAACTTTTTGCAACTACAGCCTTTTATTTGTACACCTACATTTAGATGCTAATCAATCGACCGGTATAGCCGAGCATTCACGGCACGACTTGTAGAGCTAACTGCTTCCACGAAATGGGATGAGACGTGTAATCTGCACAAAAAAAAAAACATTGAATCATTCTCAAGCAAAAAATCATTAGTCGAACAAATATGTACTCGAGCTTTAAATGTCAAATGACTTCATCAAATTATCATAGCCATACATCAGTCACCAGTAGGCCACTCCCAACAAATATATGTTAATGCAGCAATATCAGAATTTGCCTGAAGACATTCCATTCACTAAAGTGTCTACAATACGATTTACATAAGAGATAGGAGTGAAATCTTTTGTTGTCTGAATACCTATTCATAAAGACAACCATGGATGGTAACAGTTGCATAATAACGTAGGCTGTATTGATCCGATACCGACAGTTTCAAATGATTGAGTTTTATTATAAGACAGCATGAGTAAGCACTTCTTGTTGAAATGTAAGTACTTAATTGTAACATCTGGCACGAAACGAATACATATGCTCACACCAGAAGTGTACATTCACCTAGTTTCAAATAGTGTACAAGCACAGAACACCGCATGGATACTTGGATGAAAATCTTCCTAGACAATTTATCTTACTCACCGAAACGACCGTCGTCGGTGAAGGCAGATGGTCGAATCAACTCCTCAGTGTCAGAAAGAAAACATTGAAAGTACTTAGTGAAATTCGAATGCACCATTTGAGCTTCTGCAAATTGATAAAATAAAGACAGCACTTACTATACCAATAAGTTTATTTTATCAATTTACAATTTTTATGGGAACCTTATAGTTTTATTGTCTTTGTTCTATTTTTTCTAATATTATTTATGATTGTACTTTATTGACGAACTTGAAGTAGACAAGCAAATATTTTAAATTTATTCTGGAGAAACCCATTAATGTTGTACATCGTTCGATTGCTCACAGATTGACTTAGACGCTAATTAATGCATAGCTTATTTTATATATAGATCGTCTACCTATAGGTTACTTTGACAGAGATTTAAGCACATATATGCTATACTGATTTCCTTAGGAGTTATCTTCCACACTGAACAAGATTGTACAGTGGCAGCCCTATCTACCTAACAGGCCTGCTTAGATCCTTATTCTTATTCGTCTTGAGTTTAATAATGAACCACATGGCGTGTCCCTTTCAAATAATCATAGGTATTACAGTTACACATCTATTGCTATATGTACGTAATGAATAGGTAGAGAGGTTAATAACCATGCTCATTATTTGCGCATAAACGATGGCGAAACTATAGACTTGATTGGATCGGTTTGTCATGGATTCTCTCGAGAGCTTTACGTAATGACGTTGTACGTTAAAGCTCGCCACGAGCCATTGTAGAGACATCACGCACCCGCCTCGTGAACTTCACCTCGAAAACAGTCGGATGGCGTGTACGTATGATAATTATACTAGTTTATTGCCTATCCAACATGATACGTCTAATTATAAAAATAGATAATCTTATTAATTCATTTTGGAAATGTCAGATAATGAAACGAATTCCATGATAAGTAATAATGGATGGCGGGAGTCTGTATCGTTTGATCCCTACGTTTGAGAATTTCAGTTATTGTGACAAATTCGGCCGTGGATAATTGCCAATTTGTATGAATGTAAATGTTTTATGCAAAGAGCACGAAGCTTGCGCTACTAAGGCCGCACAAATGGAAGATCCGTTATGTTTGCTGTTTACCATTACGTAGCAGGCCAAGTTGACATACACGAGGCGAGGTAATGCATCCAATGTTTACTTATCTCATAGATTTTGCGACACCACAATGAATTGTGAAACTAGAATGCAGGTAGGTGGGAAAATGTGATAACTATAAAAACTAAAATTTTCAGGGATGAAAGCATCAGTCGACAACAGTTATCATTACTGCTTGTTCCACCATCACCAAACACTACAAAATGAAATCTATTGTAAGTGATATCAAAACCTGTACTTTAAAAGTTTCGTTTACGTTTGCCACAAAACTATAATGTTTTCCAAAATATGTTGAGTGACGTTGGCATAAAACCAAGTTCAGTGTTGTGCTTCTTCAAAAAAAAACAACCATTACATTCATGGCCTAAACGATATACATGGGTTTTGATCCAATTTTTTTTTAAATTTGTCATCATATTATGCTGCACATTGTATCTTTATCAGGAGGTAATATTACCTATGTTTATTTATTTGCATCGTATAACTATAGTTTTTGTGACAGGTGTTGGTTTGCATGCTGTTCGCGGTGGCGTTTGCTGCCCCTCAAGGAGCCTCGCAAGGCGCACCGGCAGAGCCCATCGCCATCGTGAAGGATGACAGCCAGATCAACGACGACGGATCTTACCAGTATGCCTACGAAACTGGCAATGGTATTTCTGCTGATCAGAAGGGAGAGCTGAAGAAGGTCGGAGAAGTCGATGCTTTGGAGGTGCAGGGAGAGTTCTCTTACCCCAGCGAGAATGGCGACGCCATCCACCTCACGTACACTGCTGACGAGAACGGTTTCCACCCGTCGGGCGCGCACCTGCCCACCGCGCCCCCGGTGCCCGAGGCCATCCAGCGCGCTCTCGCCTACCTCGCCACCGCCGCGCCCCCACAGGGAGCTGCTGCCTCACAATAGTTTTCATGTTGGCTGATGCAACAATACTCAAAATCACAAATAGTGATGTGTATTTTTTAATTTTCTACTATCAATAAAGCTACTAAACACTTTGATCTAAAGTTTTATTTTTTAATCCCAACTGAATCGAATTTTAATGACATTTTGAGACTTCATAATGATAATTAAATTAATGAAACTAGTCTAGCCACAAAATAGCTGATTTAAAATACATTTTACTCTCTTTTCTTATTTCAACTAAGTTGAAATGTGAAGGTCAGCTGATAATTTGAATAAGAATAGAACAGGCCAAACCGGCAGCTGCCATCTTATTAATTTTAATTAGGTAGGTATCACCAAAATAAAACACATATT
This sequence comes from Dasypolia templi, assembly GCA_963555695.1. NCBI lineage: Eukaryota > Metazoa > Arthropoda > Insecta > Lepidoptera > Noctuidae > Dasypolia > Dasypolia templi. Next base: position 16,368,201 of record OY743146.1, on the reverse strand, counting down.
TGCAAAAGTATACACTTGAGAGAATACTAAATAGGGGAATTCCTTAATAAATATAAATCCATATTAAACATCAGAGTACCTACTAGATTAAAAGACGTTGGATAGCAAGATTATCAAGTCTTAGAATTGGATAACTACGTAGTTAATTTGTCTTCGCAAATATTAGTAGCATATTGCTGTGTGAACGATTACCCCCTTTTTAGTGCTGACATCTCTTTGAGGCGCGCGTGGGACACGACCTCCCGAAACAACCGTGTCCGCTGAGGACCTGTATCAGGCGGAAGGTGAGGACAACGTGGCGCGTCTCCAACCACTCCTTAAAGACTTATCGCCGCTATTGTGGCGTGTCCAGCACTGGGTTGTGACAATCGCACCCTCCATGTCGCCATGTGATCTCGCCGGAGCTCTGTTCCACCCCGGCGTTTTCCTTCCTCGCGTCACTCCCATACGTGCACGAGGGCTTTTGCCTCCAGATCCCATGGCGGAACGATAACCCCTGACACTATCTTTGCAAACAGTATTTAGGTAACTAAGTTAACAATCTATTTCGGTTAATCCAATCAACGAGTGTTTAATGAAAAGAGCAAGATTATATCACGGTATTGAAAACTCTGGGTATAAGGCCATGATTAAGGTATTCTAAAGGATTTGATTACACTTAAATATGTATGATAAGTACGTGCAGGAAAGGTCCTACAGCTTTGGTTAGTTACCAACTTACCACCCAGCTGTATTTCACTTTTTGCTGAATATTTTAAACTAGTCAACGAGTCAAATTTTTTTTTTTTCGAAATCCTCACATAACGAAAAAAGCGATATGCACCCTCCATGGAACTTTTTAGTTTTTATAATAATATAAATACAGAAAGCAAGAGAGAGAGAGAGATATATAGTTTCATAGCTTGTGAGGGTGCTGAAGCTGATAGTGAGGTCAAATTGATAACTTTATGAGAGCTTAATACTAAAACTTATACTAGACGGCTCTGTATTAAAACGCATATTAAATTCACACTTTCCCTCTCTCTCTCTTTCTTTTATAAACGAGTATGTGTGTTCGAGTATCGAGTAAGTATCTTCGTACCAGGCGGGGGTCGACCCCGACGCCAAAGGTTTTTTTTTTATTAAACCAAATCAAACATTAAAACTCAAAATTATCAAAATTATTTCTGTTGCCAACCGTATTTACGGATGTAAAATTTAATTAATGATAAAACATTAATGAGAGTCGGCGCGGACGCACAACTGAAGCGTCAAAAGTTCATGGCGCAAGGTGAATAAGGCTTTGAATGAAATTGGCACATAGTTGTAGGTAGAAAATTATATACATTTCGTGTAGGTAATAAATCGCTATCGTTCGAAAGCCAACCATAAAGAACTGTCAAAATGTAATATAATCAGAAATAATTATATTATTTGTGAAAGCAAAAATTTAAATGAGATCTAATTCATTAAATTTTGACACTTGTACTTATGTAGGAGACATAAATCGTGTATCATTTATTAATTCACTAGTTTCTGCCCGCGGCTTCGTCGGAAATCATTCAGGTTATATATAAACTTACAAAATGTATTACTTAAATACGTCCAAAAAATACTCTTAGCACACTACTAAAATTTCTAACAATATAATTCAATCATGATTCGAAATACACGTGGTGCCATCTAGCGGCCTAAATAAATTGTGACCGTCGAAAGTCATTGTAATTTCCCTCGAGAACAATACTTTTTTTCTGGATGAAGGTACCCTATGTCCTTTTCTGTACCCCTGACAACGTATAAGCAATAATTTCATGATGAGGTTTAGTTGTTTAGGCATGAAAAGGTAACAAACAAACTTACTTTCGCAATTAGGTACATATACGTTGGTCTAGTGGTCGCAATCGCTACTGCTGAGCATGAGGTCCTGGGTTCGATTCCTAGGTCGGGCAACGTGTTATTGGGTTTTTCTATCTGGAATTTCTCAGTAGCAGCCCGAAGTCTGGATTTGTGCCCGGTAGATGGCAATAGGCTCGCCCCCTATTACATGGGACTTAAACATAACTGGCGAAATGTGGGTGTACTATAGGTACACCTCTGCCCAACCCTTCGGGGAAACAAGGCGTGATGTTATGTTACTTATTAAAACAATAGGCACAAGTAAAAAAAAACAGTACAAAGGCGGACTTAATGCCCGAGGGATTTTCTGCCAGTCAACCTTAGGATGATACAAAGACAAAAACTAATCCATACATACATAGACACATATGGGTTTTCTAGATTTGTGCCCGGTTGATGGCAATAGGCTCGCCCCCTATTACATGGGACATAAGCATAACTGGTGAAATGTGGGTGTCCTATAGGTACACCTCAGCCTAACCTACAGGCAGCTATAACAAACAGATTAAACTTTGTCAGGGGAAATAATGATAGGTAGAGGAGAAAACGAATTCAGCAAATCAGCGCTGAGATGATTTTAATATATTTTTTACGAAGTTAGGATTAGGATTCTTTTGGTAAGAGGCAATCAAGATGCAATGGTCTGAAAATAATCAGTATTCCCATTTCTATTGTAACTTTACAGAATAATAACAATCAACACCACATAGTTCAGCCGACATTGTACAAACATGTAACAAAACCATACATTTGGTTATGGGCCAGTGAAACTAATTGAATGGTCGTTCCATACAATGTTGTTATATAGCTTCCCAAACGGACGTGAGGCTAAATTAAAAAATAAACATCGTTTATAGTAGGAATAAATGTATAAATATTGATACCTATTCCTTTATTTCATTTTCGTAACCCGCAATATGTACTCACACGGGAAATTGCATATCGTCTAGAAGAAGGCTTTTCGAAACACACATTTTTTTATGCGTTCATCAGACATTGATACTAGCTTCTGCCCGCGACGAGGCTGTTATTTTACTATTTTGTGTATCTTAGGTACGACTTCCACGCGAGCGAATAAAACTCCCTCGCGCCATGACTCGTCGCGTTGCATCGCATCGCTCGCCCGCGATATTACTTCGTTTTACAGTTCTTTCTGTTTTTTTTTGCTTGTCTCCTTATGTTCGTAGCATGATGTTAAATAGCCTTTGTCCTTCCTCAAGGATTTGGCTATCAAATGCAAAAATAATTTTCAAACTCGAGAGGCAGTTTCGGACTTTATTTCGGCGGAGGACTTTATTTCATAGCATGTAGTGAAACAGAATGTATGTACTCTAAAATAATTTCCACGCAAGCTCCGCCATGTGCTAAATTGATCGCGTGCGCTCTTGTTCGAGCACGAAACTAACTCTTATTTCATTTGTAACTGAAGTACTAATTTATAACATAACATCACGCCTTGTTTCCTTGTGTATCTATAGTACACCCAACCCACCAATTTATCTAGAGAAAAAACATCTTTTGGCTAGATAATAAACTATATTGTCTTACTGTTAATATTTATTTTGGACACACAACCCGAGCAATATTGTTGTTTTGAATAATGTTTAAAAAATACATGAATCGAGCGAAAATGTTATAACTTGTCTTGTGCATGGAAAGACAAACAATAAATCATAAACTAAAGTTCCATTTTGATTGTATGTGTGACTGTTCTGTGACGGAATATTAATGCAAATTAATATACATTTTAGGGAGCCTCCTCTTAAGTAAACACAAGTATAGGACTCAAAAGTTAAACATGGATTTGTTTTATTGTTGTAAATAATGCTGTAACACTTATAATATAATGGTTAAGAACAAATTTTCGAACCAACAATGTTGGTCTAGTTTTCGTAACCGTGTGAAAATGGACTCAAAGAAACCAGCTGCTGATTATTGAGCTAAATATTAAATTAAAATCGGAAAATCGGCTAAAAATTAACAGAATATTAACAGTTATATGAAATATAATATATCGATTTTTTTTATTTTTTTTTTTGTGTGTTAAAATAGCAGTTTTAATCGACTGACCGTACAGGCAGGCTACTGGAAATGCCTGTGAAGTGCCACTTCTCTGTGGGGGTGTCCCCCATCTAGCCACACACCGTAGCAAATGGAGATCTATTCAGAAATAAAACATGAGAAGGAGTCCCGATCCTCAACAGTAAGGGATAGACAAAGGAAAAGGGAGATTACCTACAAAATGATTCCCTAATGAGTGGATATTTTTGTTTGAAAGCTGTAGATATAAATAAATAAAATTAAGTGCATGTAAGATGGATAATGCAAAGTAAATCGGGTTCCAAACTTTAGCAGCAACATTGACGCGGCTACTTGAAGCGATTCTGCATACTCGAGGTATGCAGAATCGCTTCGCTGACCTTTTTTGCACATTTTAAGTAATTTATATTTTAAGCCGTATAACCATGCAAGGTCTTCAAATTGATTTGTATTTGATGAACTAGTGAAGCTATTTGAGTAGTTAAGAATCAAAACTTACTTATATTACAGTTCAATCTCGATAGAAAATACTAAATGGCTAATATTTTTCCTTGAGGTATTCTCAGTTTGTCTCGTGCACTCTCAATACACATAAAAATTATATTATTTAAATATTGGCATAGCAATAAATCCGAAACGTATCAATAGTAGAAGACTTGATTATTTTTTAGCTCAAATGAGTATGTATTAAAGTGATTTTGCCTTGCCAAACAAAAAGATTAGAAAAGCCTGTTTAAATAAAAATATGGACCAATCTTTATTAATATACGACTACAAGAAAACGAACCTATGTACTTAAAAACATAAAATATAGAATGGAAACATCTTATCGTTATTATTTCAAATCAATTTAAAATAAGTGTTGTATGAGCTTTTAACTACCTATTTATAACTTAAATTATGACTTTCATGATGGTATTTTAATATTCCATATCGACTATAGAGAATTATTTATTTTTCATTCAATCTTAAACTTCCAAATTTATCTTACATATATTCAGGAAAACCTTTCAATCCCAGTGAGTAGAAAAAGCTTTGTATTAAAACTAATTAAATTAAATAGAAATAAATGGTGGAACGAACTGGGTTTGTAACTTCAGCTGCTTCCATCTCTTTAGGATTTAATTAATAGGTCGAACGTTGTTCTAGCCAATAGCAATTTTGATGTGTCAGTGGTTGCCCGAAGTTTGCAACAACAATTGTGCTTGCTAATATTGCACTAGTAAACGGCGGTGGCTCGAAATTGTTGGTGGGTGTGGCTAATATTTATTTTATTTATTTATAAATTTAGTTTAGAGCATAAAATTTCATGAACAGACTATTGGCCGTATAGATATTATGTTTAAACTACTGAATGTGTTTATCCAAATTAAAGTTATTTGAAATCTTATATATTTATTTATTAAGCATATTTGCACGCAGAAAGGTACAAAGGCACACTTAATGCCTTAGTTGTTCTCTACCAGTCTACCAAAGGTGGTGAAGAAGTTAGATAGCAGGTGCTTTGGTTGAAAGAAACAATGATGAAAAAAACTATAAAAAAATTGAAATCATGATAAATTTTAAAACAAATAGATGTGGGTCTCTGCACAACCCTTCGGGGAAACAAGGCGTGATGTTATGTTAAGTTATAATAGATATTGTGTACATAAACAGATTATAAACTTATAATACACAAACACAATTATCTATCCAGGTACGGTAACAAATTTGCTATTTTCATACTCCGAAGGTTATTTATTTACGCTCAAAGATGCGTGGAAATATGGAATTTTCGACGCTCATATGTTTTTAACTTTTTTTTTGTACAGGGCTAGATAATGACGAGACAAGTACCTAGATATAATTATTAGTTCAGCACTTACACCGTCAAACAGACAAGTAATCACCAAACTACGTTTGTATGGATGAACAACCGACTAGTGTGTCCTTAAGGTAGTAATTTTTGTATTAGTGACCAACAAAGCATTTTGGCCTAAAGTAATAACCTAATCCTGATCTTAAAAAATAAAACTCATCTTAATTCTTACATGGCCTTTGTAAAGACGATACCTTAACCTAATCGATTACCTATAATATCGCAAGTGAGCAGAGATATTCTTCCAAACATAGTTATTTACTTCAAACATTCGTACCTAAAATCTGATATTGACCTTTTGACTATCCACATTGCGCAGTATTAGTCAATTAACATTTTAATTAAAATTCCCAACAGGGTAATAAGAAGTAGGTAAGTTTAAAAAAATATTTAGGAATCTTTGTCTCTATGCTCAATATTAGTATCATTACATACATACATAACATCACGCCTGTAATCCCAGAAGGGTAAGGCAGATGTGTACCTCTAGTACACCCACATTTCGCCAGTTATGCTTAAGTCCTATGTAATAGGGGGCGAGCCTATTGCCATCAACCGAGCACAAATCCAGACTCCGGGCTGGTAGTGAGAAATTCGAGATAGAAAAACCCAATACACTTTGCCCGACCTGGGAATCGAACCCAGGACCTCATGCTCAGCAGTAGCTCTTGTGACCACTAGACCAACGAGGCAGTCATAGTATCATTATCGCTTCAAATTCAAGCATCAACGTGTTTTTTCCTTTAAAAACTATTTTGTCATCTCCCAAAATCTTCGCATTTATACTTGCGTACCTACTGTCTCATAATGAGATGACCTTGTATCACCGGTTTCGTAAAACTGGTAAACTATTGTGTTTTATTGTTTTAAGACATCTTTTTATTGGAATTGTTGCATAAAATTATCGTTGTACAAACATGTTATAGAGTTTAACTAATCACACAGAAATAGATACACGAGATTCGTTGTAGGAACAGAAAACTTTTTGTGGGTTTATAAGAACGTAATGTGTTACGAGTAGACATCGAAGGTTTTTTTTAAACGGTAAATGAATCAATGTGCTACTTCGTTATTAGGGTAACATAAATACCCAACTTTTCAATTGAAATGTTGAAACTTGAAACGTGAAAAGAGAAATTTTTCAAATAAAATGGGTACATGACTTTGACTCTGTTGATATCTTCGTATTTATGAAATATTTTCCTGTTTGAAAGTATTAAATATACCTTTACGTAAAGAATGTGCAAATTTATTGTATAAAGAAAGCACAACATACAATTGATCGTTCAAATGATTACGAAAAAAGTTTCTATCACATTTTTGAGGATTTCATCCTATAATTAATTTAGGTTTCGACTAATTATTAAAAAAAAAAGGTAGCTGCTGAACGTCCTATCGCATCCAAAGGCAAAGATTTAACTGAGGGCCGATTAAAACATGATGCTGCAAATATCACGCAAGCGCATTGAGTACATTGACAGTAGGCACAAACATATTTTGTTGAATTTATTCTGACGTGCCAAATGGTGCAATCCCATACAGAGGTGGTAGGCGGCATAGTGACCCGTCCGTATATATACCGATAACACTGTTAGATCAACATTGTCTAGTGCCTTCACCGACAAACAAACACAAACATGAAAACCATTGTAAGTGTTGTGATAGTGTGAATTCATTCATTGGATACCTAAAAGAAAGTGCCTTGTGATCGCAGTGTTGTGTGGAATACCTAACTGGGATTTCCAGCAAGCAAACTAAAACTTTCATTGTAAAACACCCCTCATGGTAAAAGTTAAGTGGTTATATATAATATTCATATCAATTCGTTTATTCCAGGTCTTCCTCGGTTTCTTGGCTGTCGCCCTCGCCGCACCTCAAGGCCCTACTGAACCCATTCCGATACTGAACCAAGTGAGCGAGATCAACCCCGATGGCTCCTACTCGTGGGCTTACGAAACCGGCAACGGTATTAAAGCCGACGAGAAGGGAGCCCTGAAGGATATCGGCGCCGAAGAGCCTGCCCTGCAGGTTGAAGGACAGTTCTCATACCCCAGCGAGGACGGTGGCAACATCCAGCTGACATACATCGCCAACGAAAATGGATTCCAGCCCCAGGGTGCCCACATCCCCACTCCTCCCCCGATCCCGGAGGCCATCCAGCGCGCACTGGCATACCTCGCCACCGCACCTCCCCAGCCTGAAAAATAAATTCATGTTAGAAATATAGGTTAAGCGCTATTCAATGTATTATAATTTTAATTATAAAGTATTCCTTAATATTTCAATAGACAAGGTAAATTGTTCTATTATGGAATACTTAAAACGCCTATTAGAAATTCACTATTTTATATCTTTTTATTTTGTACATAAACTGTTTTGTATGATGTAAATATAAAATCTAAAAGTTAATGATTGCATTTTCTCTTAATGTTTACTTTCTAGCCGCACGCGTAGCATGATCACTATAGAAACGAGTTTTGAACACGTAAGAATTGTCAAAATGACAGATAAATAAAATAAGTCTGTCATTTTGTCTATTTTATCTGTCATTCTGTCTATATTATCTGTCATTTGGTCTATTTTATCTGTCATTTTGTATATTTTATCTGTCATTTTGTCTATTCTTCCGTCGATAAAAGTTGGTCAAACTCAACCTTCTAAGCACCAAAGTACCATGCCCACCTGTACTCCTAGCAGGGAAGGGTCTATTAGTAAATTTCAGTATCATCAATTGCCACACTGTATCCAAGTCCCAGTTATTGATAACTAATTCCGTATTAATAAAGTGACATTGAAAGAAAGCCATAAGTAATCATCATTACCCATTAGCATTCCACTAATACATAGGCCTTTATTTACAAACCACCGAGCATGTAAAAGAAAAGTATGCACCAGAAAATGAAACAAAGGCCAGGACAATGCTCCAGGGATTACCACGTTCATAAAAAACAAAATACCTAATTGCCAATCATCTTAACATCCTATAAAGTGCGCATTGTTGTTGCTATTGCTGACGTTAAATTGCAGGTGGCAGATTATGTTAATTAAAAATGTACATTTTACCACTTGACGTCAAAATGTTCACGTTTTAACCTATTCATGGTTTATGTTAGTTAAAATTATACAGCGCCCTAACTACCAAGCGCCAGTAGGTAGCCCTGAGAGTTTTGACATGACGTTGTATCAATATGACTATAATTAAGTTTTAAAAGCATCTGAAGCGTTTTGAAACGTTATTAGGCAATATAATTACAATATTAAACATGCGTTTGTGATATACGTTGGTAATTAATTCTCTTTTTTACGAAATAAATGACTACTTACAAATAAATATGATGTGCAATAAAAATCTATGTTTGGTAATACAGCATGTCGATTGTGTAAAAATCTCACCGTAAAGTTTTGTGTAGAGTGAGCTGTCAGTGTCATCCCGGCTCGGTCAATCCCTAACATCAGTGGCACTGACAGCTCACTCCACGCTCACGTCACCTAAGTTTTCACGATGAGATGGTTACAGAATAGCATTACAAATGTTTACGCTTGATTATGTATCTGCAAATTACTGAAACGCGTTGAGGAATGGTCAAGGATGCGGTCTTTATTTATTCATAGCTTTATGGTATGGGTCAATGGGTTTAATGGGTGGGTGTAATCATTACAAAAAAGATTCCATTATTTTTAAAAATTCCTTAATGGTCAATTATGATTTAGGTACAGCAGTTCTGTTGTCAATGTTCTTGATTTATTTCACTTTCTTTAACTCCTTGACAAACACCTCGTCGTCAAGGGCAAAGCACAAGCTGATCAAAAAACATTTGTTACTGATGGGTCATACATCGGCAAAGGTGTAGCTTTCTAAAGGCCAGTATCAATGTGTATGGATTCTCGAGGTACTTTTTCAAGGGTTTTGAGAATCGCGCCATACAGACTCCGTCCACGACCCTTTGCTGAAACAGTCAGCATGTGAGCCTTTCTCAAGTTGCCTTCAGCGTCGAACCTCGGTAGACCCTGCATGTGACAATAAGGAAATAAAAAAACATTACGCCGGTAATCCCCGAAGGTTTAGCCAGAAATGTACCTATACAGTCCCATGAAATAGGGGGCGATCCTGATGTCATCAACCGGGCACAAATCAGGGGAGCTGGGTTTCGCCTCAGGGTCGCGGGTAATTCTTAAGAGAAAAACGTGGCCCTGGCACAGGCAACTGAAGGAACACGGGTGGGTTTTAGTCAGTAAAAGTCTGACACGCCCTCCCGCTCCACCCAGAACGGGAGAAGTCATTTGATGATTTCCCACCCAAAAAAAAGGGTAGCTGGGTTTGCTTATCGAGCTATTGGCGTGTAATGGAAGTATGGTGGTAAATTATTTTAGCTCCAAGCTTTTATAATAAGATAATAAGATTATGTCGATTTTTCTTTATAAAAAAGAAGCAATAGGTGCCTAACGAACGTGACAGTAGGTCGTGATGTGGCTCCATCTGGCGACACCTGCGTGAACTTTTTGTAGTTCGGAATTAATATGAATATCAAACATCAAGTTGATCTTATCTTTGCCATTATAATCAAGAAGCTGTGTTTTCATCTTATTATTTATAGTGGGAATATGAAGATGGCGTTGTTCTCTACATCGAATATCTTTACGTTAAATGTGGCGTTGATAGGTTTATGAAGTACTTACCATAGATTTGTTGGTAATACCATCTGGTTTCGGTTTCGTGGTAACAACATTCTGTTAAAAGGATGACTCAAGCATTTCAATGACATCAATCATTTTAGTGATTGATGTATGGACAATTGACAATCAACGATTTCTAGTAGATATTGTGTCATTGTTTTGTAACATGCCTATCTTTTGTACTACGCGTAGCATTATTATCAATACTATTACATAAAACCTTCTTTTAGGTAACCATGTATAGGTACACAAAGGTATATAAAAGTGTAGTGGCAAGACTTGCCTTCAGGCCAAAACAATGATGTTTATCATATGGGCACATAATGTTACAAAACTGTAATATTATTAGCAATAAGCATATAGCATAAAGTTTAAGAAACTCCCTCTCTTACTTCTGAAATAGTAAACCCTATCCTAGCTGGCTGAGAGGTAACAGAATCCCGTTCCGTTTGTCCCATAAAACAGCACATTGACAATACATATTTGAGTAAGACCGGCAAAATTGAAGGCTGCAAAAAAAAAACATATTCAAACCAATTGTGTGCTTCTTACGAAACTAAAACTGCAAGGCTTCCAAATAACACAATAGCTCAATGGTTCTTCTTTTAGCGATATTAATAATAGGCAGCAGTAAGGTTAACACAATAATTGTAGTTTAATTTAAACTCATCACACTCCCACCAGTCGCTTGGAGCATTATTTCGAAGTTCAGACGCTCGTAGTTCACCTAGAAAGGTAAAAAGGTTAAGTTAGGTAAGCGTCTATTTATAACCAGCGGAGGAGGGGGTGTTACCACGATACCTTCTAGCTCAAGGTGCCGATTAAGTAGGTACTGCATTCTTGCACTTCCGTTGCGTTTCCAGGATATATGGTGAACTTTCTCGACGGTGACTAATGTGGGTGCGTCTAATATTTATTTATATCTTTGAAAAAACTGTATTATAAAAATTGTGTAAGACTGAGATTAAAATGGAACAAGTAAAATATCTTTTGAAAAACGACTTCTTCTTATTGTACAAAATGAACCCGAAAAAAGTATTTAGGAAATTTTTTCACAGTCACAGTTCTATTAATTTTGGTAAAGGTATGAAATATCTTACAATGTATTATGAAGTTAAAATAACTTAGATGAGGACAGGTACTCTTCTAATCGTTGTCACGTCGAGTTTTATGGAAAAAAAATGTTAACTTGTTTAAATTATTCAGATTGGGTAACTATAAAAATTCGTTACATATGTTTTAAACATATATGTTGCAAGTTTTTAGATAAACGTGTCTTGTATAAATGAGTACATTAACCCCTGAAACATTTGGAATGATTAATAACCATTCACTTTTATTTTGTGGCAAAACTGTAATGAACAGTTTTACCACAAAATGAAGATTTTTCAAAACTCACATTGATCTTTGACGTCGTTTTTTTTTTTTAATTTTAAAACCGCCAAAATGATTAAAAATCAAAAGACAATCATGAACGATATTTCAAATTAAAAGACGTTGAATCTCTATATTCAGTCTGCTACAAGTTCAATCTCGAAGCCAGAACCAGAATTAATTACCTCAAAAAAAACAAAAACGTATTACACCAATTACAAAAGTGTTAATGGGTGGAATTTATGCCGTGCAAATACATTAACGTATTATGTCTGTCATAAATGTGTTGCGTGATTTGTGAGCTGCAGATGGCATGGGTCAGCCCCTGATGACCTGTAAAGGTGATAATAATAGTCGTTGACATTTAGAAGATGGAAACTAGTTTTGTAGAGGCCCTCGTTCGATTTGTGGTGCGTTCGTTGGGTGTCACGTTTCCAGATTGTGGCACGTTATCACCAAGGTTAACTAGGATGTATTTAATTTATAATTTATCTAAGATGACTATGAGTAGGCGTTGTATCCCACGCCGCGTTAAAAAGTGTTCCGATGAGACTTGAAAAAAATTGCTTTACATCAGTTCAGTTTTTCTGAACAAATTAAATGTTTTGGGAAATTTTCCAATCAGAATTTTCTTCTAAGCTTACATGAAATGAAGCAATTAAATAAATACAATTTTGTCTTTCAAGGCCATATGTTACAAAATTTGAAAGATAATTGAATATGTATGTATACGTTGTTTAAAATGGACCAATCCGTAAGATGACCCCATAGTTGGCATATAAACAGAACGTTTTATTTACCTATATTTTTTTGGTCTGGGCTTTACTCGTACATAGACATTCAGATTAATGGTATGGTATATTTTTTGATGCAAATACACACACAGTCTTGTCAGCAGAATACTTTTTTATTCTTTTAGTTACTAAATTGGGAAAATAAATCTATAGATTGGTATTTTGTTTTGAACTTTGTGCTGATGTATTTATATACTAGTGCTAAAAGTGACTCTGCCTGATTTCAGGTCGGAAAACAACATTCAGTATCAAATTAGGTTTCTATTCGTAAGAATAGTTAAATAAATTACAAAGATTCTGTAGAGACATTGTAGAGTTATTGATTGAAAGAAAAAAAATATTTGTCTAACTGTGATATGTATATGAATTCTACTCTGACGTCACTAAATATTCGGTGGTGTTTCCATTCAGCTGTGAACCTGTCCGTTTCCTCAAATAAGTCTTAAAAATTTGCTCAGGAATAACTACCAAGCTATCTCTATGCCAAGCGAAAAGATGATACAGCTTCTGAATGACAGTTAGCTATGTGGTAAAACCTCATACAGACAGAAACCCATCCTTTTTTTTCCTTCCGTCGTAATGCCACAATAGTGATATCATACAAGTTGGTTTCATGTTACCGCACTAAGGTATGGCTTTGATATCAGATATTTATTACTGTACAAAAATCTCAGAATAGAGATCCTGATATATAAACTCAATCTCCTTTTTATTATATAGATGCATTGCACAGATGTGAGTACTTTGTACTATAGAGCTACCATTTACCGGGTTATATCATAGATTGACTTGAATGTGCCTTGGCGGCTGATAGTATGTCATGCTCACTCAAATGTCTCGCTGACGGTGGCGCGTGTGTCGGATCATTTAGCTCCCTTCAAAATGGTTGAGGTGAATGGTGCTGATCCATGCGTCATGTTCGTGAACGGGCGCCGTCAGTTGGGACTGGTCATCTCTTAGCTGCCACGGCTTATTTTAATAATTAATTTGCTGGTTTGTTTTTAATTATGTTTTGCTGCACTCTGGACGCTTTTAACGTGTACGGTTTTTGTACATCGTTCTCATTTATAGTGTCAACATTAATAGATGTAACTAATATATTTGTAACAACAATATTATTTAAAAGAGTGTCCATGGAGTTTCTTGCCCGTTCTTCTCCATTGTGACCTACTGCGCTTTGGGATGGGCAACTAGCTTCATATTTCTGACTGACCGATTCCTTGACAATTCAAAAGTGCCTGTAAATGGTTTAATTGAAATAAATAATTTGAGTTTGAGTTTGAGATACCATTAGATCATATTATTAGAATGCAGTATTTATAACCAATCGATCATGAGACAATGGAAATTGCAGCCCTTATAAGCACTACCTACTTTCAATATAGGTACTATGTTATACTCGACACAGGAAAGTCCAAAGAAATTTTATATGTGCATTGAAATTATTTTATACGCAACGTCTATTATTATGATTCGTTCGTTTGTCAGAATGTTCGGAATGCCTTCAAAAACTGAGCAATAGCACTAACTTTCGTTCTGGAAGGGCCAAAATTAAAAGTTAAATTCAATAAGTACGCAATTCTCAGAAATATGCTAAATTTATATCATATGTGTTTTTTAACCGACTTACAAAAAAGTCGGAACATAACAAAAAACTATTTATATAAAAATCAATTGCCACAAATGTTTGGCTAATTATTTTGTTTGTATTTGTAATATTGTCAGGACAAGGTTTGTACGAAAGATTTTTTTTTAAATCCAAAGTGATAGTCGGAAATTTGTATGCTATTTTTGTATGAAATTCACCCCAAGCGACGCCGGGCAGGAACAGCTAGTAATAAATAAAAAACTTACCTTAGACACAGACTTCCGAAATGAAATGAAATTTCCACTTGTATTGGAAGTCGGTGTTTTTTGGAAAAAGCTATTATTTTTGGAAGTCGCTTTTTTGTTGAAAATATTTAATAATGTAATTAATTTAAAAAAAAAATGGTACTTATAATCTGTATGTTGTATGCGTGCACGCATGCAAATGCACTAATACCCTTCCTACTATCTTGTATCAATCCATTTCTACCTAAAATTATTAAAAGATTATACGGAACCACTCCGTCAATACATAGAAATGTTTGGTTATTAAAATATATATTGGTTTCCTATATTTAAACGATTTTATAATAGATCAAGTCTTTGATATCTTGCTTGACATCGCTAAATTAATGTTTTACTCAAGGTCACTCTTCATGTCAATACCCTTAGAATGCTAGGCGCTGTTTTTTGTTAACTTTAATTTTAATATAAAAGGATAAAAATTCAATGGGAAGGTACCTGTTTGTTTCTGACATTCGTACAGATCTCAACTAAAATGAAATTCTTGGTAAGATGATTTGTAAAATATCATTTATTTAATTTTAAAATTACTAATGAAATCTTTCTTTCAATAGTTTCCAATGAGATTAAAAGTAAAACAAGACGTTTAATAACTTATATTTTCAATTATTCCGCAGGTTCTTGCTCTGTGTGTGTGCGCTGCCAGCGCGGCGAGCTTCGGCTCAGCTCCCTTCGGAGCCGGTGGTTACAAGCCCTACAAGGGTTTCCAAAACACCGTAGCCGCCCCCGCCGTCGTGGCCGCTAAGGCCGTATCCGTGGTCGCCGCCCCCGCGGTCGCCCCGGTCGCCGTTGCCGCCGCCGCCACCTACCAGGCTGGCAAGCAGGTCGTCAACAAAGCTTACGGCTCCAGCGAAGGTGAAGCCGCCATCCTGCGCTCTGAATCTGAAGTCAGCCCAGACGGCTTCAACTACGTGTAAGTGTGAACTTTTTATTGACTCTCGTTCTATTTTGGGTGATTCCAGAGAGAGAGAGAAAGAACATAACTCCAGAACCAGATCCTTAAAAAAGCATTTTTTTAAAACTTTAATTGACTTTCATGTTCACATTTTAATTTTCGGCCCATGTTTGTAAATGTTCAATTCGGTACCTCGATACTTTTTAAAGCGACGGTACCTATCTCTTACATTAACAATTTCCTTTGTTCTCCAGCTACGAGACCGCTAACGGCATCAGCGCTGAGGCTACAGGCACCTACAAGCAGGTCGGAGAAGCCGGCGGTGTTGTGAGTACATTTCCTTATTATGAACTAATTTTACATAGGCCATTCATTATCATAAACTGTATGCATAATAAGAAGAGCTGGTCTGATAACGCCCAGACCAGAGCAGATTGTCATGATTCAATTGACAATTTAAATGAAAAGTTATTGTTGATCTATGCTGCAGACGCAAAAAATAAATTATAATATATGCATATTTGGAGCTTGACATTTTTGAGTGCGCATCACCACAGTGCTAAAAATATTTTTTTTTGTATAACAGGTATCCCATGGTTCCTACCGTTACACCGCCCCCGACGGTACCCCCGTGCTTGTCACCTACACCGCTGACGAGAACGGCTACCAGCCCCAGGTAATAAATACACCTCAACATTTAACTATTAAAACTAGGCAACACCACAAAAAAAGTCAAGCATACTTTTATTTGTATGAAACTGATATCCTACGTTTATAGTACAATGCTTCATTCCAATAACATCCACAAAAACCTATTTGATTGCAAATGGAGTTATCAACATAGTATGCCAATAAAAATATAATAATTAAACACTGTTTCATATTTGCTTATTCATAAATGCAATACCATCAGGTGATTCAATAGTAGTAGTAGTAATAGATAAGTAAGGATTATCAGCAAGGAGACGAGGCCCCAATTAAGTCAAGAAAGCCGAAGTATAGTTCTTTTTGGGAAGCCATTTCCAGAAAGAACTTTGCTGAAACTATCTTTGTAATTTTACCAAAGTGGATCATCATAATCAGCCTATTATGATCTCACTGCGGGGACTGAGGCTTCTTATCTGTAAGTCTAGTACCAGGCAGTTAAAATATTTATAAAGTTACCGCTTAAGTTAAAAAACATACTGTTCACTGGCTCATTTTAAGGCAAGGCTCAAGGCATTCCTGTTGGAAAGATGACTCTAGTCATAAGATGTTTTGTACTTAACGTTATTTTAAACTGGCATATAATTATTTATTTACGGTGTTTAATAGTGATCCGCGTTCATAAGATTTTTTTATTTTTTGATGATTGTTTTTCGTTTAAATTGCTTAATTTTTTTGTGTTTTCATGGTATTTAATCTAAATAACATTTTCTAATTTTAATTGAATTACATGTATTATTTTTGTTAATGTTTCATGTTAGTTTATATTCGAACGTTATGTGAATTGTTACTGTTTTTTTCTTAAGTTAAAATTAAGAGGGACAGAAAGTGTGCCATACAGATTAGTAATTGTACCTCTTTTGTTTCAGAGCGACCTCCTCCCCGTTGGTCCCGAGACCCCCGAGGCGATCCTCCGCTCCCTCGCTTACATCGCTGCTCACACCAAGGATTCCGTCCAGAAGTACTAAACCTTGACTAACCCAACTACAGAGATCGCTGAACATGGCAGAGATTAGACTAAGGACACTACATAAATAAATATGAGGATGTTGATGTTGAATTGCTGCAGTTTTTTTGTTAATAAAGGAACTGTGCCATATTTTTTTGCTTTTATTGAATTCAGATTATTTCCCATTAATGCAATTATTGGCTTCATAAAACTCTGTTTTAGTTCTACGAGATCAACACTGAAATCACGAAAAGAAAATGAGCTATAAATCTAGAGTTATGCGAACATTAAGATTATATTTCGCGATTTCGGGGTTGGTCTGATAGTAAGAATATGTTTTCATCAGTATACATATATAGGTCATAGATAAGTATTATGTTCTTTATAATTCTGTAGCGTAGGGGTGTTTTAGTAAACCAGAACCTGCCTAGCCACTGTGCCTAGCTACATACATACTTTTTTTTTTTTCTCGGCTCCTAATAATCGTAGGACAAAATATTATAAAAAAATTAAATTGATTCCTTCTGATCCAATGATTACAACAAAAAGCGTTTTGTTTTAACTTATTAAAAGTGTACACAACTAAAAAGCGGCACGCTTTTTGTTTTAATAATTGGATATAAAAGAAAAGGTTAAATACAATTTTTTTTAAACTACTGTAGCGTTGTGAGAAGTCTCAGTGCTAAATAGTCGAGTGAACTAAATAATTCATAGTTAGTAACTTGCTACGCACATCACCACAATCAGGGCACAACACAAGTTTTCTAAGAACACTCCGCTTTTTTACTTCCGCTTGCATAGCGAGCTAAGCTATTCCTGACCTCAGGATTCCTTGTACTAATTAATAAGGAACTCAACCTAGGTTGGGGTACCAACCTAGGTTGAGTTCCTTATTAATTAGTTTACAGTTTATTACATGTGATATAGCGAGCCATCTGCTAAGATCATGTTTCACTTTGTGTGTTTTATGTGCTCACATGTCACATACATAACCTAGTCCATTTGTAATTGTGCCATGCTGTCTTTGCAACCTCTTTGCCTGTAAGCCGCTGTGATGTGTTAAGCTTTCACCTACTCCTTTCCTTCTCCTTGCACCGTTCCTTGTTCGCTTAAGGTGAATGAAGCTGGGCACATCGCACGCGGCCAGCTGCATCAGCTCCGCATCTCATATGCACCTTAAGCGCTCCTTCCAGAGTGCTACGTCCCGGCTGCGGGCTTGCTACTTTAATCGGCACGCTGCTCAAAATCGGCACGCTGCTCCAAATCTGCACGCTGCTCCGAACGACGCACTGAAAGCGTGGCTATTATGTGCACGACTAGCGTCCTACGGCGTCGACACACGTTACACTACGTGTTTTGTTTTACTTTTTATTACATTTTGTTCTTTACTTAGTTGATAAGACTAAAATAACTAACGACTATGTTAGGAGTAAGGGTAATGATTTTTACCATGTCTGTGTATAATCAGTACAATTTCACTGCTAAAATAAAAAGGAATAGAGCAACCGACAAAATGAAATGTTATCCTGCCAAAAACATTTCATGTAAATTTAGGTAGGCAAGACTTCTCACTGTTAAAAAGTTTTCATATTTCATGTACAACCTAGCCATCTCTACAATGCCTAACTCTACTAACCTTACATCTTGGTCCAAATGTATTGCTTGGACGTTCCATTTTACTATTGCATAACAAAATTAGACCAATGAATTAACTTCTTTACTTTATTTTGACCAAGATGTACCTAAGTTTGTAGGGTTAAGCCTTGTAGAATTAGGGGCTTGGCTCTTCATTAAATGCGATATTTTTTTAACAATGAGAGCGATAAGTAACTCTTGCCAACCTTCTTTTACATGAAATGTTTTTGGTGGGTAACATCTTCGAACGGAACCCTCACCACGCGAATACAAACTTTCATTTGTACGAGTATTAAGAGAATTGACCGTGACGTACAGTAAGCTTTCAAAAGTGGATAGGCACGTTAAGAGTCGTATTGCTGTGAACTCGCGGTACGACTGAATGTGTTTAAACGACACACCACAAAATCGCAGTTTTATACGGCACACACTGATGTATCGTCGCGTACTTGCATCACACTACACGAAACAAAAATATATTTCGGTCGCATTTGTTAGACACGCATCGTGCGTGTGACCACTGCAAAAATTAAGATAATCTTATATGAGCTGATAGCAGTAGGCGCCAAGCGTTGGACGGAGAAGCCGCCGGCTTAGGTTCTGATCTCATAAAATGCAGCGCAGTTTTATTTTTAATTTTGATTTGAAATAATAATATAAAAAATTGCTATTTATTTTTCTTTTTGTTGTTAATGCAATAAAGGGTGTAGAATAAAAAAATGCATTACAAGTGATGACAAAAATGAAAACAAATTTTTTGTTATAATATTTTACATAAAGATAACAGCCAAAAAGGATGTGCAACAGAAACAAATTGCTTCTAAGTTGTCATAGTTGTCAAGGAACTTAGAAGCAATTTTATTTGATTTTAACATGTGAGATTGATAAAAAAATCAAAAGTAAATTTAATTCACCATAAGCATGAAGCAACATGAAGTGGAAATTCATGATCGAATCATGATTTTTTTTGCATTTTTCTTAATTTTATTTCAACAAAATGTCTGGTTGGTATGAACCAGACATTTCATTTTCATTCACCATATGAGGGCTTATTTAAATTATGGATGGCTACATCACAGTATTTCTTTAGAACAAAGAATATAATATATTAGACATCTCTAAGCAAAATACTATATACTAGATATAATAATTAAGTAAATATATATAAATAATATTATATTTATAACACTTAACTCATCATTCACTAACTTAAAAAAGGTAAAATATGAAATATTAAAATGATAGGTAACACTCACACTTACTACGATTTGTGTTATCACATAATTTACATTCACTTTTACGCAGCGCGATTATATTTGCCAATGATTCAATATTTACATTTCACTGCATTTTGAAAATAAAAAACCACAACATCGTTAATTAACAGATTTAAACATTCGTCACTAACCAACAACGTTCAATTAGGTGAATTGTCGTAACGAATTGCATCGACCTCAAAGAAATCGAAAGAATTTACTCAGTTTTCTGTGGTCTACCTAAAAACTTTTATTATTTATGTAAACATGATGAACGAGACAAGTATCGAATGATTATCGAACCACTTCAAGTAATTTCATTAAAACAAACAAAAATTGATCATTTAAGGTTTTTATTAATAACATATCAAAAACTTTTGATACATATTATTTGAAAATAACATCAGGTTTAATTCGAAGGCGCAGGTGAGATTTGAACTCAAGGCTCGCCATAATCGCTCTTACCCAAGCACGGTAACGACTAAGCTAGCATGCCATAAGTTAAGTTATTTGAAATTATGAAGTACTATCAATTACATACAAAGTGAGTGTGTGTGCGTGTAGAGTATAGAAACAACTTATAGAAGTAGGTCGTAAGTGAAACCGAAGCGTCAATCTATTGCTTTGTGAGATTGCTTATGGGCTTATGAGCGCTACTGCACATAGGGTAAATTCAGTTTGTTATTGGGATTCATTCATCCAACTACGAGACCCTTCATTGTTTGTGGTTCAACTGACCGGGTTTTTTTAATTTTGGACTTGCTTATCTCTGGAACTGCCAGACTGATTTCAAAATTATTTTTTCAATTGATAGTCCATTTCTTGAGGACTTTATTTAACATCGCGCTACGATTCTTTGGAGCCGAGCAACAAGAAAAAAGTATGTATGTAGCTAGGCACAGTGGCTAGGCAGGTTCTGGTTTTCTAAAACACCCCAACGCTAAAGAATAATACAGTACATAATACTTACCTATGGCCTATATATGTATAAAGGGTGTAATTGAAATAACTGAAACCTTATTTTAACTATCGGACCAACCCCGAAATCGCGGAAACGTATAATTATTGTTCGCGTAACTCTAAATTTACAGCTTATTTTTTCGCGATTTCAGTGTTGATCTCGTCGACCTAAAAAAGAGTTTTAAGAAGTCAATAATTGCATTATTGGGAAAAGAATCTGAATTCAATGTAAGCAAAAAATTATGGCTCAGTTCCTTTATTAACAAAAAAACTGCAGCAATTCAACATCAACATCCTCATATTTATTTATGTAGTGTCCTTAGTCTAATCTCTGCCATGTTCAGCGATCTCTGTAGTTGCGTTAGTCAAGGTTTAGTACTTCTGGACGGAATCCTTGGTGTGAGCAGCGATGTAAGCGAGAGAGCGGAGGATCGCCTCGGGGGTCTCGGGACCAACGGGGAGGAGGTCGCTCTGAAACAAAAGAGGTACAATTACTAATCTGTATGGCACACTTTCTGTCCCTCTCAATTTTAACTTAAGAAAAAAACAGTAACAATTCACATTACGTTCGAATATAAACTAACATGAAACATTAACAAAAATAATACATGTAATTCAATTAAAATTAGAAAATGTTATTTAGATTAAATACCATGAAAACACAAAAAAAATGAGCAATTTAAACGAAAATCAATCATCAAAAAATAAAAAATCTTATGAACGCGGATCACAATTAAACACCTAAAATAAATAATTACATGTCAGTTTAAAATAACGTTAAGTACAAAACATCTTATGACTAGAGTCATCTTTCCAACAGGAATGCCTTGAGCCTTGCCTTAAAATGAGCCAGTGAACAGTATGTTTTTTAACTTAAGCGGTAACTTTATAAATATTTTAACTGCCTGGTACTAGACTTACAGATAAGAAGCCTCAGTCCCCGCAGTGAGATCATAATAGGCTGATTATGATGATACACTTTGGTAAAATTACTAAGATAGTTTAAGCAGAGTTCTTTCTGGGAATGGCTTCCCAAAAAGAACTATACTTTGGCTTTCTTGACTTAATTGGGGCCTCGTCTCCTTGCTGATAATCCTTACTTATCTATTACTACTACTACTATTGAATCACCTGATGGTATTGCATTTATGAATAAGCAAATATGAAACAGTGTTTAATTATTATATTTTTATTGGCATATTATGTTGATAACTCCATTTGCAATCAAATAGGTTTTTGAGGATGTTATTGGAATGAAGCATTGTACTGTAAACGTAGGATATCAGTTTCATACAAATAAAAGTATGCTTGACTTTTTTTGTGGTGTTGCCTAGTTTTAAGAGTTAAATGTTGAGGTGTATTTATTACCTGGGGCTGGTAGCCGTTCTCGTCAGCGGTGTAGGTGACAAGCACGGGGGTACCGTCGGGGGCGGTGTAACGGTAGGAACCATGGGACACCTGTTATACAAAACAAAATATTTTTAGCACTGTGGTGATGCGCACTCAAAAATGTCAAACTCCAATTATGCATATATTTTCATTTATTTTTTGCCTCTGCAGCATAGATCAACAATAACTTTTCATTTAAATTGTCAATTGAATCATGACAATCTGGTCTGGTCTGGGCGTTATCAGACCAGCTCTTCTTATTATGCATATAGTTTATGATAATGAATGGCCTATGTAAAATTAGTTCATAATAAGGAAATGTACTCACAACACCGCCGGCTTCTCCGACCTGCTTGTAGGTGCCTGTAGCCTCAGCGCTGATGCCGTTAGCAGTCTCGTAGCTGGAGAACAAAGGAAATTGTTGTTGTAAGAGATAGGTACCGTCGCTATAAAAAGTATCGAGGTACCGAATTGAACGAACAAACATGGGCCGAAAATTAAAATGTGAACATAAAAGTCAATTACAGTTTAAAAAAAACAGTTTTTTTAAGGATCTGGTTCTGGAGTAATGTTCTTTCTCTCTCTCTCTCTGGAATCACCCAAAATAGAACGAGAGTCAATAAAAGTTAACACTTACACGTAGTTGAAGCCGTCTGGGCTGACTTCAGATTCAGAGCGCAGGATGGCGGCTTCACCTTCGCTGGAGCCGTAAGCTTTGTTGACGACCTGCTTGCCAGCCTGGTAGGTGGCGGCGGCGGCAACGGCGACCGGGGCGACCACGGGGGCGGCGACCGCGGATACGGCCTTAGCGGCCACGACGGCGGGGGCGGCTACGGTGTTTTGGAAACCCTTGTATGGCTTGTAACCACCGGCTCCGAAGGGAGCTGAGCCGAAGCTTGCCGCGCTGGCAGCGCACACACACAGAGCAAGAACCTGCGGAATCAATTGAAATTATTAGCTGTTTGTTTTATGTCTTGTTTTACTTTTAATCACGTTGGAAACTATTGAAAGAAAGATTTCATTAGTAATTTTAAATTAGTTAAATGATATTTTACAAATCATCTTACCAAGAATTTCATTTTAGTTGAGATCTGTACGAATGTCAGAAACAAACAGGTACCTTCCCATTGAATTTTTATCCTTTTATATTGAAATCAAAGTTAACAAAAAACAGCGCCTAGCATTCTAAGGGTATTGACACGAAAGAGTGACCTTGAATAAAACATTAATTTCGCGTTGTCAAGCACGATATCAAAGACTGGATCTATTATAAAATCGTTTGAATATAGGAGATCATTATTTAAAACCAAATATTTCTATGTATTGACTATGGAGTGAATCCGTATAATCGTTTAATAATTGTAGGTAGAAATGGATTGATACAAGTTAGTAGGTAGGGTAGGCCCATTAGTGCATCTGCATGCGTGCACGTACCATGCAACATACAGATTTTTAGTTCCATTTTTTTTTTAATAACATTCTTATTATGCTATTGTCCAAAAACAGCAGTTATTTAAAAAAAAAACTTACTTCCAATACTAGGGGAAATTAACTTTCTTTTCGGAAATCGGTGTCACCCGGGGTGAATTATATATAAAAATAGCATACAAACCGATTATCACTCTGGGTTTTGCAAAAAATCTTTTGTACAAACCTTGTCCGGACTATTACGAACACAACAGAAAAAAAAAAGAATTATCCAATAAATTATGCAGCCGCTTTGAAGTGATGCGCTGACAAACATTTGTGGCAAAAGGGTTGATGAGGATGAGGATCTACTATTAAAAATGTTCGTAAAAATAACGTAATTTCAAAGAAGGCATAGTAAAATGAGATAATCGAAAAAAATCTGTTAAATCGATGTAAATATGAAGAAGATACATGCATTAAAAGTTTTTGGAGGGGATTATTCCCGTCCTTGCCGCGCGGTACGTACAATGTTCGGCGTTAGTATGACGTTACATAGTTGTGACGTCACTTCTGCGATAGTGCTGTTCTTGTCTAACACTTACTTTAAAACTATTATAACTTGGCATTTTTATATGCTTTTACAGTTTTTGTTATATTGTTTGCACTATTTGGAAACAAACATTTACTTGACATGAAAATTAAAAAATTGTCATCATCCCCATTGATTTTTATTCATATAGTTTTTTTGTTGTGTTTTGTAAGGTGGCTTTTTTGTAAGTCGGTTAAAAAACACAACTTAACCCTAGAAAGATAATCTACGTCCGCGAGACGTATCGTGAAATTAAATTTCGTTGTAGTTTTTTTATTATTAATCGCAGCGCGCTAGCTGCGCGAGTCAACTCAGTCGGCGGCCGGAGCTCACGATAAGCAGCAGTGGCGCCACGGTAAGTACGTTCAAATAAAAGATATACCTTTATCGTACGTCCGCGAGACGTATGATTATCTTTAATGCAACTTTTGCAATCATTTGAACTGGTTGGTTATTGTTATTTACACTTATTTATTATTATTTTCAGGTATTAATTATTATTATATTTTAAATGGTGTTGGATAGTTCTCAAATTAAGAACTTTTTATATCAAAATGAAGAGGAATCGTCATCAGAATCTGAAAGCAAATGCGAAGATGAACCTTTTAGGAAACGATGTGCGCTTATTGGGATCTTGACATTATCTGCTGCTATGAAGGATAACCACCTCTCGACGGAAGAACTTTTTGATAGCTCTTTTTCAGGAACACGCTACGTATCAGTTATGAGTCGAGACAGATTCGACTTTCTGGCCAATGGCTGTACTTTATGGCATTTTCAACATAGCCTTTGTAAATTCCTACGTGAATTATTGTTCTAATATTCTATCAAAGAACGAAAAGCCTCTAACCCGTAAGAACTTTATGAAAAAACTAAGTACAGATCTCACCTTTTTTCAAGTTACAGATGCCAACTCTGAAAAGAACTGCGCGGCAAAATATAGAAGAATTGTTGCCTAATCCTAATGCAAACAGTGGCCAGGTTCAGCAAGAAGAGCCGCCTGTAAAAAAGAGATATTGTTCGTACTGTCCATCTAAACTCCGTAGGATGTCAAAATTATCATGCGTGAAGTGGAAAAAACCTGTGTGTGGAGAACACAACAGAGTTGTGTGCCATAAGTGCATTTAATAACCGAAAGTAAAAGACTGATTATTGTAGTAGGTATTGTTTACGTTAATTTAAGTGTAAAACTATAAAATATGAAAACATAAAGACTGAAAGTGATTTTAAATGTTCCTATAGAAGACAAGTTAAGTTTTTGTTAATTTGTAAAGAAGTTTACGATTTTTGTTTGCAATTTGTCAATTAAACTTTATTATTGCTATTTTATCGTTTTACTTCCTTAAATAGAATACAAACAATGATTTCAACCTATAAGGCATGATAATACTTCCGTAGGCTTACTAAAAAATCTTAATTTACTAAGGTACGTCTAACAGACGTATCATTATCTTTTACGCTAGTTGCTATATGATTATCTTTCTAGGGTTAAAGAACTTACTCCAAAAGTAAAAATCTCAAAAAAACAAAAAGCTAAATCCCTTATATTGCTAATCGTCCATATTGACTGACTGCGGTCCTCAATCATCAGCAAAACACAATTATGTCAACAAACACACTTTGCTAAGGCTATGCAAAGCTGATCTCAACCTAGACCGAATAACACCCTCCCCCCCCCCCCCGCGCGCTTCGAGAAGGATCACAATTCTCATAGTAAATTAAAATCGTTTGCTGCGAAAAAACCTTGGAGGTAAAAAAAATGTTAAACCTATTAGTAATATTATAAATGCAAAAGTAGCTCTTGTCTTGTTATGATATTTGACAGATAGCCAGCCTGCAAGTCAATTCTGTAAAAATCTCACCGTGAAGACTTGCGTGGAGTGAGCTATCGTAGGTTAAATGCTCTACCCTTCCAGTGGGTTCCCGCATTGACGAGGCGGGGTTCGCTCAGTAACCGTGGCTTGAACCACACGGTGAAGCTAAGAGGAACTCGAGGAGGGGCCGCTCGTCAGGGCTTCTGCCAAAAAGCCGACGACGTAGCGGCCAAAGTTGCGGTGCCGTTGGGCGACATCTCAACTGAGGTGAGGCCGCAACGGGAGAGTACGGGTATTGCGGTGCGCCGCTCTCCCTACCTTCTGCGGCCTTAACGGGGTCGCCCGTTTGATGGCGGACGCGGTGGGGCCGCAGGGGATGAGGAGCGTCGGTATGTCGTTGGCCGCTCTCCCTAAAAATGGTAGGCGACGGGGCCATTTACCTGACTCGTCGCAAGGAGTTGATCGTAGGCGGCGGGCGGACAACGCCCTCTTCCAGCTCTAAATGTGTCCAGGGACGGCGGACTCAGGGTTGTCCGCCGCCCCCCATACATCAGGACCCGAGGTGGCGGCGCGTAGTGTTCCACGCGCGCCCCTCTTAGACGTTGCGGGGGGAGTCCAACACCTCACTCCCCATTCCAACCCGAAAAGGCCCGCAGAGGCGGGCTGGCACCGGAATAATCGTATGTTCCCGCGACCCCGACGTAGGTGTGAGATAGAACCTGGGGCGGCGGAGGACATCCATGAGAATTTTCCACCCAGGAACAAAATAAAATAAAAAATAAGTTAAATGCTCTAAGGTTGTTGGTATCATCCCGGCTTGGTCAATCCCTAGTATCAGTGGCACTGACAACTCACTCAACGTTCACTTCACCTAAATTTTCACGGTGAGATGGTTATAGAATATCACTACTGGAGGCGGACATATATGCTATTTTCATCTCGAACAAAATATGAAATACAAAATACACGTAGGCAAAGTGGCGGGCAACAACTGGTAAGGTTTGTAACTAAATAAATTAAAAAACTTTTTAACACAAAAGCACTTTTTTTTGGTACGAAAATCTTCTATTTATACTTTACTTAAGTATCATCCATCAAATCAGAAATGTCATAGCATAAAAAAAGTATCATAATTGTCATATTTTAATGTTAGTTCTATGTCTTGATGTGAGTCTAGGATCCTTGTGGTGAATAGTTGTGAATTGATTACTTTACTAATTTTGTTGTTTTTATGGTGAAGCATAATACACGAGGATTACACTTGTACGTAATTTAAGTTTGCAGAGATGATCGAGACTAAAGCTATGGCATGTGTGATGAGCATCGTACGGAGATACCGATGACGATAGTATGACAGCCGCGTAGTTGTTCGGCGAAACTATTCTAAGATTGCAATTGACAATATAAATGCTTTATTTTACTACCTACCAAATAAATGTTACATTTTTGCTTAATCCAAAGTAGTTAGGAATAAGCCGACTATAATAATAAGACAACATGATGGGATACGCGGCCTACCCAGCTTCAGTCAATCATAATCTGAATCATTTTGAAGGATGTTGTACATTGCTTCATATGTTCGAAAAAGTTATCTGCTTACCAACATAAATAACGCAATGGATTTTGTTGACCTGGTAAAATGAAAGCCATTCCTACTGATAATGTATTACACAATTACGACGCAGGTCTTAAATTCGTCTTAGTACCTTATAATAAAATGGCAGGTATTTGTAATATTGCAAATATTTATAAATAACATCACGACTGACAGTGCTTTCATAAACCCATTGAAAAGTATTGTCAGTGATAGAGCCTCGCATTCTCTAGTTGTAGTCCGAGACATGCCTCGCGTGTCTTAAGGAGATCGAGCCAAGATGGGCAACGTCGGGCGATGTTGACCAACGTCGCCAGATATCTTTACAATATTGGCAGACATTTCGTACGACGTCGCCCTAGATCTCTAGAGACATGTGCCGCGGTAAGCAGTATCCGTCCGAGGCAGTCCGGCCGGGGTAGATGGTTCATATCGATTCAAAGCCATAGCGCGTTGGTTTGCAGAGGCGGGGCAACAAACCATCGTGCATAGTCTAGTTGGACGTATCCCTAGGTCGTACTTATGATTCCTTTATCTAAAATCGTTTTCTTTGATTTACCTTTCTTTACGTTGTGTACGTATTTGACCATTATAATAACTAATGTCCGGAATAGGTAGATTATAAATACCTAAACTTGGCGGGAAGGTATAACATAGAGTGGTTAAAACCACCAAAAATTTTAATTTATTTTTATTGCATCCCGCAATCCCCGGAATTGGTATTAAGTAGTATTAGTTGTCGCAGTAAGTTTAAAAATTTAGGGCAATGATCTCTAACGTATATATCCTTATATAAACACGTTTTCAGGATCCCGGGATTTTAAAATTATCTACGTATTTAGTAAATTACTACTTAACCTAAACTTTTATCAACAACACGATATAATTCTCACCAACCACAGAATATTTGGTTTTTAAATCCCGTGATGCCGGGAACTTTTGTAATAGGAATTGACAGTCGCAGTAGGTGAGCAAATTTAAACGTTTACGTTTAAATATACATGCCTCCGGGTTCCTGGGATTTTAGTACTAAGAATGACTGCCGCTATAACATAGACATTATTACGATTCACAATTGGTACAGTATACAATTTAATAACTATTTGATACAATTAGAGATATTAGTGAAAAAATTGTAAAGTGTATTGAAGTAGATGACGATTTTTTTTACAAATTTGCACCTCTCACGTCTGTAAACGTTGAGAGGTCATTTTCCACTTACAAGTGGATTCTAAGTGTAAACGAAACAGACTGAAAGTCGAAAATATTAAAAAGAAAATGGTTATCTATTTCAATCCCCTACAGCGAGGAAATATTAGTCCCAATACGTACTCTGACACTGAATTTTGTTTTATAAACTTTGTAAGTTGGACTCGATTACTTGACCCAACCAATCATTAGATTATATTGGTTTATATCCTGGACATACTGAGTACATTGCAGTGAAATGTTAAAATATTTGCGCTGCTGCAGTTAATTTGGACACATGGAAAATATTTTGTTAGAAAATACATTATTTTTTTATTTGTATGGGTTCTTTCATTTCCAAATATCCCGTGGTACTTTTAACTCAAGTTAAGTAGTTTATGATAATTTCAGAATCCCGGGATCCCGAAAATGTGTTTATAGTACAATATGTACGTTAGAGATCATTGCCCTAAATTTTTAAACTTACTGCGACAATTAATACTACTTAATACCAGTTCCGGGGCTTGCGGGATGCAATAAAAATAAATTAAATTTTTTGGTGGTTTTAACCACTCTATGTTATACCTTCCCGCCAAGTTTAGGTATTTATACTCTACCTATTCCGGACACTGATAATAACGAAATACATTTTATTAATCCCCTAGAAACATAACATAATATGATGTCTGCTTTGCAAAGCAGTGCATGGAGCACGATTTGAAACGATGACATGATGATGATGACAAAGTCGACTACTAGTGCCACTTTTCCCTTTGGTAGTAATAATTGGAACTATTCTTTTCCGTCATCTGTTAATGTCGTACTGTCTACAGCATACTAACCGCAAAAGCTGCTTTGTCATGAGGTCAGTATGAACGGAGCCAGCCTTGCTCTTTACCAAAACAACGTTTTTCTGACAAAACCCAATATAAAAATTTAAAAAAAAACTATTATTACATTTTATCATAATTTGCCTGAGATCTAACTTTTGAGAGTATTTTCACAAATTATGATGTGCCCAATTGCTTTTTAATATTTACCTTGTCAGACTTTTTTTAAGTGTTAAGTCAATAACACATAAACTTTTACATTAACCCAGCAAGCTCTATCAATACGAGTATAGCCTGATTTCTTTCGGAAGCCATAATTCGTTTTCATAGTAATAGAACGACATAAACATACGAAACACGATATCTTGTACATGTAAAAATATGGAATACAAATAAAGTTACAATTAATTTTCTTGTTGTTTCATAACATCACGCCTTGTTTCCCCGAAGGGTTGGGCAGAGGTGTACCTATAGTACACCCACATTTCGCCAGTTATGTTTTTGTGCAATGTAATAGGGGGCGAGCCTATTGCCATCTACCGGGCACAAATCCAGACTTCGGGCTGCTACTGAGAAATTCCAGATAGAAAAACCAAATAACACGTTGCCCGACCTGGGAATCGAACCCAGGACCTCATGCTCAGCAGTAGCGATTGCGACCATTGAAAATAAAAATAAAATAAGCACAAAGAGTGTTTTTTTGTCTTGACGTTCTAAGGATTTTCATTTTGAAAATTATGATTAAGTACTGGTAGTTAGCTACTTACCTAGTGACAAGCTAGAAGCTTGTCACCTGGTACCTACCTGTTATACTGTTGAAGTTGGAAATGCTGAATAAAACTTTCAACTGCCAAACTGTAAAATACCTATTTTAATTAACATCGTTAAGTTACAGTGTCGCAACATTATTAATAACCGGGAGCATTTTACAGTACCTACTATCTATAATTTACGAATGCCTGCCACTTTTTTAGCTCTTTAGCACCTAAAGTAGCATTGCTGATATGAGTGTGCAGCAGGCGCGACAGGCGTCTGTAATTTGTTTCTATCTCTTTTACAAATTCTTATGCCCGCCCATACAGCAAAAATAGGCACAATGTCAACGCCATTGTGCCTGTTATTGCTAACTGAAAAAATACTAAGTATGACTCGTAATGATTTATAAAGGGTAGACGTTTGCGCTTTATAAACTAGACCGTTGTAATAGGTGCTCAGGCACATGGCTGATGTGAAGCTGTTACCCGCCTTTAATAAATTTTTAGCAATCTCTCATGCTCGCGCGGTGCTCAACTCAAAAAACAAATTGAGGATTTTGTGAAGAGTTGTAAATTATAACCCAAATAAAAGAGTAAGTCGAAGCTCATCAAGAGGTGATCGGATATTTTTTTATTAACTCTGCAAAATTATTTAAAATAACATAACATTACCTATAAATTATTAGGTAGGTAATTTTATATTCATATTTTAAATCTACATTATTGCAGATTTAGCTGCTTATCCTTGTGTTGGTTATATTTGAACGTTTATTAAAATACTGCCTCGTTGGTTTTGTGGTCGCAAGAGCTACTGCTGAGCATGAGGTCCTGGGTTCGATTCCCAGGTCGGGCAAAGTGTTATTGGGTTTTTCTATCTAGAACTTATCAGTAGCAGCCCGGAGACTGAATTTGTGCCCGGTTCATGGCAATAGGCTCGCCCCCTATTACATGGACTTAAGCATCTGCTTCTGCCTAAACTTTCTGGGATTACAGGCGTGATGTTATGTTTATTAAAATACAAACCTACAGGCCCAAAGATGGC
This sequence comes from Dasypolia templi, assembly GCA_963555695.1. NCBI lineage: Eukaryota > Metazoa > Arthropoda > Insecta > Lepidoptera > Noctuidae > Dasypolia > Dasypolia templi. The sequence goes on along the minus strand of OY743146.1, from coordinate 16,336,685 downwards.
CTTGTAGGTACGTATTTTTAATAAACACATGACATTTCAAATAAAGCTACCCAAAAATGGCTTGTAGGTGTATGCAACCACTATTAAACCTACGTTTATCCTAGGAACTAGACATCTACTGCATTCAATGCTAAGCTGTTTATGAAGTTAATACCTTGGAATATGGTTATGACTGAGCTCCGAGGATGTCCATGCCATAAGTGATAAAAACAACATTTTATTATGTTATCAAGTGTAAATTTGCATGTTGCAAATGGAGGTTGTGTCAATTAAATTGATAACTTATGTTCAATTAATAGTTTAATCCTAATGAAGACGACAGGATTTTCAATTACGCATCAGTGAACATAGAAATGTGTTCGCATTTGCAATGCTACACCGTACTTCTGGATAATATGCGCTAATCATATACAAAATGATACAGACCTGTGCTATGAACGTGGAAATAATAAATATTTATAAAATAAGTGACATTTTAGTGGTTTTTGGTTTTGCAAGGATGAACGAATAATTAAAAAGAGCAACAGTTTGGCTGATGTCATAATCCTATTAGTAATAAGAAAAGCAGGCAAAACAACCCTATCTGTACGTTAGCTTATTTGGGCACCATTCTTCCAATTGATTCATTCTTCTAGAGCAGTGGTGGCCCATCGGTATTGGCCCCGACTTACGATTTGTAGGTTGTGAGTTCGAACCCGGACGGCCACTTTACGTATTTATTTTTATCTCCACTGCTCTCAAAACGGTGAAGAAAACATCGTGAGCATGTCCTAAAACCAAAACTTCGAAGACATGAGACATCTACCAACCCGCAATGGGCCCGCGTGGTGCATTACGGCCCACTCCCTCTCACTGAGAGGAGGCCTGTGTTACGTTATAGGATGATCATGCTTCCGATTAACTATTTGTTTATTTTTTATTTCATGGATGTACTTCTGGTTAGGTTTTAGAGTTTATGGGGGCGAGCGAGTTTTTTTTTTAACTTTCTCAATTTAATTTCAACCAAATTTAATCAATTTTAATTTTGGCTGCAAGCTCTTATAAAATTCAGTAAGTATTTCTTGCAAGTTTTTTTGTCTGTTTTGTTAATTTATAAAATTCGGAAATGGTTACATTTTAACCACAAATACCAATACAGTTATCAAACACGATTTTCGGAAAATTTAAAGAACTAGTTAATATTGTAATTGGATCAAATTTAACTAACGGCATTGAATTAATTGGCCTCGGCGACAATGATGATGCAGTATATCAGCGTAGCTCATCTATGTTGCAATATTGTGGTTTGGATCTTATTAGAGCATATAATTAATTATTATACAAAAAAAGTTTCTCAAACTGGAACTGTCCCGTGATCTTTTTTTTTGTTATCTTCTTATTAAAATATGTTTAAAGAAAGTCAATGGAAATTGTATGGCACTTTTCTATGAATTTCTCCTTTGCACGTCTACTGTCCAAAAAGAAAAATGCCCAAAAAATTCCCTGACGTATGACGTACACAATCGCGTCAGTGCAGTCGGAAGCCTGCCTCTTTTATAAAGTTATATTATACCTACTCGAACATCTACTGAATAATGTCATGTGATATTACATATTTTCCTTTCATTATTTTTCTTTAGTACGTGTTATTTTGTTTGCTTCATCGATCATGAACAAGGAAAAAATATGAGACCAAAAACGCTCGAAGTTAATGTTGGGCTTTTTTATTATTTGGCTTTTATATTGGCGGCCATTTTTGTTATAGGTAAAGGTTTTTGTTGGCCATTTTTATTATTGGTCGTTTTAAGATCATTGGCTATTGCTTGTGATACTGATCCACCTTGCATCATGCAGTCTGCCAATTCACCATGTTCATGGATTGTTTTCAGACGGTCAATCGATCAACCACAATCTAGTTAGTTGCACCTAAATCCGCTGCAATAAGACAATAAAACCTGCAAATTATTGCTTACTATTGAATATAATCCCAACTATCCTAATCTTAATAACTACCTTACTTTCTATAAATGGAAAGTAAGTTTGTTTGTTAGGATTTTACGCTAAAACGGCTGAACGACTTTGGCACATGGGTAAAACGAGACATAGAAAAGGACATAGGATTTTTATCCCAATTTTTTCACAGGATCAAGACTTCTGCGGGTAAAACCACAGGCGCAGCAAGTTAATTAATATCCCACTGTAGTAGTGTTGTGACTATTACTGGCGGCCTTATATATTGTAATGTCAACAGTATAAATTGTGCACAAATAAATACATTATAACACGTTTGCTCGAAAACAAGCAGTCATACATTTAAAATCATCACCATAACTTACTGCTGTTCTGCAATAAAATACTGATATTAAAATGAATCTGGTTAGACAGGCTGCCTAGTACTGAGTAGTGTGACATACTTGGGAAATTGCATGGCCTCATGTCAGACGATGGTTAGCTTCCAGTTTTATTAAAAGCGGCTGAATTTGATATATTATTTCAATGAAATCCGCCTACGTAAATCGCTTTGAAGCTATCATATTCCTCAAGTATGAAGTTAAAAAGGTTTTAAAAAATCTACTAGAACTAGAACAATTTGTCTTCCTAACATATTCTAACTATAGTATTATAAATGCGAAAGTAAGTTGGTTTGTTTGTTACGCTTTCACGCCAAAACGGATTGGTGGATTTGGATGAAATTTGGACTTGAGTAATGACATAGGCTTCTTTTCATCCTGGCTCGCAGACAAAGTCGAGGGCAATAGCTAGTAGTATTAAAAATGCGAAAGTAAGTTTGTTCGTTACGCTTTCACGCTAAAAAATTTGAACGGAGTGGATCAATTTTGGCACACAGATAGACCATAACCTTTGTAAGCCTATGTCGTTACATAGGCTACTATTTATCCTTTTTTTTTTGGTCGGAAATCATCAAATGACTTTTCCCGCTCTGGGGCGGGAGGGCGTGTCAGACTATTACTGACTAAAACCCACCCGTGTTCCTTCAGCTACCTGTGCCAGGGCCACGGTTACCCTTTCGAATTACCCGCGACCCTGAGGCATCGGAACTATCGGACCCCGTCATTTTGTGCTGATATCTCTTTGAGGTTCTCGTGAAACACGACGCGCCGTCGACCCGGGCCCTACCTGTTTCGCATAAGGCGGGAGGAAACGCCCGGGTGTCACCATTGTGTGGATCGCCTGGAAGACACGGTGGAGCATACGGTGGAGGTCTGCCCAGCTTGGTTGGAGCACCGCAGTGTCCTCGCGGAGGCGATTGGCGACGGCGATCTCTCGCGTCCGGTCCTGGTCCAGGCCATGGCACGGAGTTGGGGCTTATTTGGCAGGTAGGCGTGTCACCTACAGGGGACGCGAAGGCGGGGGCCGGCGCGAGATGTCGTGCAGTAATCCACAGGGCTCGGTCGTGGGCCCTCTCTTGTGGAACATCGTTTACGACTGGGTGCTGATGGGTGAGCTCCAACCGGGAGTGGACCTGACGTGTTACGCAGATAACACGCTGGTCACGGGGCCTGTACGGGGCCCCAGTGTGGGCGTCTGACCTGACGGCAGGCAGTATCGCGATGTTGCGAAAGCCACAGGGGGCGATGGCTGTCAGGGCTATCAGGGGGTATCGCAAAATCTACTACGAGGCGGCTTGTGCACTGGCCGGATCTTCGCCGTGGAACCTAGAGGCAAGAGCCCTCGCGTCACTTTACCGGTGGCGTGAGGAGGTGCGGGCAAGGGGCGGTGGACCGATGCATCAAGAGATTGAGCTGTGTCGGTCGCAGCTTCGCGAGGTCCTTGTGGCGGAGTGGCGGAATAGGCCTCTGCGCCCTTCCGCTGGCCTCGCTACCCTCGAGACTATCCGGCTAGTGCTCGACGAATGGCTCGGGAGGAGGCACGGCTCCCTGTCGTTTCGAGCGACGCAGGTGCTCTCGGGGCATGGTTGCTTCGGGAATCACCTGTATCGCATAAACAGGGAGCCGGACGCCCGGTGTTACCACTGCGTCGACTGCCGGGAGGACAAGGCGTGGCATACGCTGGCAGAGTGTGCCGCTTGGGAGGAACCGCGCCGTAACCTCATCACATAAGTAGGCAGTGACCTGTCGCTGTCACCCGTAGTGAGCTCGATGGTTGGCAGCGAGGAGTCCTGGGACGCGGTGGTTTCCTTCTGCGAAGCAGTTATCTCGCAGAAGGAGGCTGCAGAAAGGGAGAAAGAGATCTCGTCCACTCTCCCGATCCGTAGCAGACGCACCCGGCTTAGGCGGAGGGCGGACAATGCCTTCTTCCAGCCCCTCTAAATGGGTCCAGGGATGGCGGACTTGGGGACGTCCACCGCCCCTCATACATCAGGACCCGAGGTGGTGGCGCGTAGTGTTCCACGCACGCCCCTCATAGACGTTGCGGGGGGAATCAAACACCTCACTCCCCCTTCCAACACGAGAAGGCCCGCAGCATTCTCGACTCTTCATAGTGTCCCACTGTTATAGATAATATTGTGTCTATTATATTAAAAAGAAATGTGCTTCTATAATATCTCTTCCACATTGTCAGTTCTCGGTAGGGAGTAGTTCAATGATTTACGCAGGAGTAGTTATATTTTTAGATTGTCAGTCTACATAGAACATTTTGGTAATCTTTCTATAAATGCTTAATTATTTAATATTAGTTTCTCCTATATAATAGGTTATGGGCCCAGGATACACGTGTGTAAAAATTAGTCACGTACATGTTGAACCAATAAAAAGGGAAAATTATGACACATGACGAATACATGCAAAAGCCCTTCTATTAAATAGGAGCCTATGAAATTTCGTCTCACAGAGTTGATTATATATAGGGGTACTACATCAAAGGTCCTGCACGAAAGGAAAGTCTTTTGAAAGAATTAATCTTAAGAAAAATCAAAGAAGAGTATAATTTATTCCATCACTGGAACAAGATTATGGACATCATCGATAAGCTTGTAGATATAGACATAGAAATTAATAGAGATCTACTTAGCATTGTTATGCTTTATAGTATGTCTCAATCTTTTGAAAATTTTCGGACTGCTATCGAATCCAGGGATGATCTACCAAGTCCTGAAAACTTAAAGATAAAAATTATTGAATTGCTTCAGCATATCAAGAAAAAATGACTAGTACAAGTAAAAAAAAATTAAGCAAGAAGCGCTACAAAGTAGACAGCGCAGAAGAAACAAAAACGTTGTTTAATGTTATAAATGTAATACAGCCTAAAGGACTAACATGAAGGACATACAGCCAATGAATGCTGGTCAAAAGTTGTACAGTTAGCCACAAAAGGATGTTAATAAAAGTTTTTAAAATCTATATAGCTCCGAAAAAACGTGTATTAATGCAAATGACAGTAAGGAAAAACTAAACAAGCGATGTTTTGACAGTGGTTGCACGTCACACATGACACATGAACATGAAAGATTTCGAAATCTTGATAAGGATGAGAGCAAATCCTCAAAGTTAGCATCAAAGAACTGTACAGCATAAATTGAAGGCTGTGGTTCAGCAAAACTTAATATCAAAGAAAGACCTGATCTGTAAATGACCGAAGCTTTATACGTACCATCACCAACTACAAACAAAATATCAGTTTGAAAAATTACAGACAAAGGTGCAACAGTTATATTAAACAAATAATGCAACTGTAATGTATAATATTGTGTCTATAAAGAAGTGTGCTTCTATCATATCTCTTCTACATTGTCACTTGTCAGTCTACAGAGACGTCTAGGAAAATAAAATACTGGTAACCTTTCTATAAGTACTTAATTATTTAGTATTAGTTTATCCTGTATAATACTCACGTACAAACAAACATACTTACATCATACATTACATCACAAGAACTTTGTTTTGAGTTTTTTAACAAATCAAAAAATGTCAAAACTAACTACCAACAACGTAGGGTACGTTGTTGGTAGTTAGTTTTGAGATTTTTTTTCGTTCATTTTATAACCCCGAAATCTAAAACATAACTTTATATGTACTGACATTGTCTTGAATGTCCAGAAAAAAACTATTAGGGTACCTTGAGTGAAGTTGTGTTGTACCAAGCAATTTTTTGTACCAGTATTTAACGCATACCTGAAATATGAAATTGATTCCGTATGCTCGCTGCTTGGAACCCGTGGAGATACCCTTGGTTGAAGAAAATTATTACAAAAATACTGAAAAATTGTGAATTGTTGATACTCTCAAAAATCATTGCTACTTTATTGATGGCAAAGCAATAATACCCAGCCTGCGTAATTACAAATAATAACAAACTTTTCATTAGGTAGCTACGAATTCTCCATAAAAATAAACAATTGCCTATGAAATCAATTACAAGCATTTGGCCTGAGGCATATTGATTGAAATATTTACTGTTGAAATTTTATAATGTTTTGATTTGTAAATGTAAACTTAAACGCCAAAAGAAGCTTCTTCGTCGACCACACCTAGAATTGACACAAGTTCCGTGAAGTTATTAAGCTTATGCCATTTTTTTTTAGCATATTGGGTTTAAATAATTGCTTGTTTAAATTTCGTAAGCTGCATAGTTTCACTCCCAATAAATAAATAAAATATTAATTTATCCGACAAAGACAACCGGCTAATTTGAGTTATTATTAGTAACTTTGATGACACTCTGCTATGAGAAATGCTTGTTTCAATGAATTATTCGTACAAATATCGTATATTATTTATGATAGAAATTGAAGTTAGCACGGGACCTGCATAAAGTCAAGGCTTGTCGAAGAGTACACAGCTAACCATAGCGTAACTTAATACTAACAAACGACCATATTTCAAAGATTCGTTTTACAAATTGTCACAGCTGCTAAATTAATCAACGAAGATGATACCCAAAGATTGAGAAACGCTGGCTAATGAATTATCGTCAGACAACACATTATTAATGATACGAACTGGACAGAGGAACCTAATGAAATTATATAAAAAAGGTATAAATAGGCATTGATCTATAGAAGAGCACATTCAAGTAGTTAAGTTCGCTTGATAACAACGAAAATGCGCGGCTTTTTGGTAAGTGTCGAGTGATGTTTGATCCGCCATTAGTATGCAGCTTATGACGGACTATGTGTTAATGAAGTTGTATTAATACTATAAAGTATAAATATATATAAAAAAGTGTGTTATTAAATTAAATTTATGTGTTATTAGCGTCAGATCTTTGACTTTTTTATTAAAATTTTAATAAATAACTTAATTTACTGCAACTGCTGTGTATTATGATTTGTTTATTTATTTCAGGTGATTTGTCTGTCTGTGACAGTAGCTCTTGCGGCTGAAACTAGAAGGTAGTTACTGGATTTCTTATACTATTTATTTTTTAAACTTTCCCTTTTGATTTTTTGACAGAAATTGGCACTGTAAAAGCACTAAAAGTTTATAAAAGTGTCATAATACTAGAGTGAGCTAAAAATAATATACAAAAAACTTGATGGTACTGAAAAATATATAGTATATTTCCGCAATTTTCACAAAAGTGTATTAATCTCTTTAGAGATTACATGCATTAGGAGAAGGAGTGAATTACATTCTACACAATTTTTTTAACGTACCTTGTTGACAGTTTATGCATTGACCGAGTATGGAAAAAGTCTAATGCGAGGAATATTAGATTTTTTGGCGAAACCATCACCTTCGTAACAGTTTATGCAGCAGAAATAATACATTCAAAGAGCAACTGTACTCTAACCATGACATTTGTAAACAAATGTCCGCGAACAATTTTTATAAGCAATACGTTTTTAACATGATTCTGTTTTATTATCTAGAGCTGCCTTCAGTCCCTTCTCGTTCGGTACGACGACCCGGCGGTACTCTGGGTTCTACGGCACGACCCCGACACCCCTAGTCTTCAAGCCTACGCCTTCGAGGTACTACACTACCGCCGCCCCGCGGTACGACGCCTCGGGTCGTGACAGTTCGGGACGCTACGACCCCGGCCTCTACGACAACTCTGGCAAATACGTACCCGACGACTCTGGGGCTTACAAGTAAGTGGATATTAATTTTGCATAATTGGTTGCAATTGGTCTGTATAAGGGAAATAACATCTATTCGTAAGCTACTTCTAGATATCTTTAAGCAACGAATGCTGGATAATATTGCTGCTCCTGTCTGGTTCCCCAGAACGGAATCCAAATGGTAATAAATTAACTTCTTTTACCATTTTATCTTTGACGGTAACATTGAGCTGTCAAATGTTTATTGTGAATCCGCGAATTTATTTACACAGTAATTAAAGTAAAAATACAATTCATCTAGGATTGGCAATCGTGCATTCGTATTATCACTGTGTTTTTTAAAAGTTACTTATCAATATGGGACATTGTCTAACCATGACATGTTGTATTTTTTAGTGGTGACCGTGGTGACCGCGGTGGTGCCGGTGGTGCATACTCTGGATCTGGATCAGCAGGCGGTCCCGGCGGTGCTTACTCGGGATCCGGATCCGCGGGCGGTCCTGGTGGTGCTTACTCCGGATCTGGCAGCGGTAGCGGCTACAAGGGATCTGGCAACGCTGGCGGTGCTGGTGGATTCTACAGCGGTGGTGACGCAGCTGGCCGCTACAGGCCTGATAGCAGCGGTGCTTACGAGTGAGTACATAAAATTTCGTCACGATATTTTTAACTACTGAAGGTAAGTACGAACCAGCAAGTTGAAGGTACTGTTTTAGACTTAACAATTTCAAAATAGTCGGTTCAAGTTATTGGAAAAACATCAAAAGCTAGCTCTAGGAATTTTAAATGATCACTGTCATGAAAGAGGCTTTCAGAGAGATGATATATTGAAAGCTTACTGTACTTAAATCTTCACTGTTGAAGCCCGATTATCCAGAATTGTAATCAAGAAAAAGATTGTATTAGTTTATCATAATCAGTTTATCAGATCACGGATACTACTTAACTGAAGTAGTATCCGTGATCTATTTAATTAACATATGATTGGATAGGTCGATCATAAATTAGCAGGTGTTAATTAGATTTCTTTAAATATTTAACAGTTAATGACGACACATGATTAAATTTACAATGCTGGCCTTACTTAAATGAATATTCCACAGCGGCGACCGTGGAGACCGCGGCTCAGCGGGAGGCTTCTACACCGGTGACAAGTCCAGCGGTTCTGGAAACAAATTCGTCGCTTCCGGCAGTGGATTGGCCAGCGGATTCGGCAGCGGTTCTGGAAAATACGGTTCCGGCTCTGGCGCATACGGCAAAGGATCAGGCTCTGCTTCTGGTTCAGGTTACGACTACAAATACGGTATCATCCGCCAGGAGACCGAAGTTAATCCCGACGGTTACCACTACCTCTATGAAACCGAGAACAAGATCCTTGCTGAGGAAGCCGGCAAACTGGAGCAGATCGACAGCGAAAGTGACGGAATTAGGGCTAAGGGATTCTACGAGTACGTCGGTCCCGACGGTGTCACATACAGGGTGGACTACACCGCTGATGAAAACGGTTTCGTCCCCTCGGGCGCTCACATTCCCAAGTAAATCTAGTCGAATGGTTCTTCATAAATTTATGGGGAAGCTAAGTTAACGTAAGCACCTAAGCAATATACTACGCTGTACCTGTCCTGAATAAGTTTAATAAAGATGCTACTTGTTATTGGGTTTGTTTTATTCATTTGAGAAGTTTATTGTGTTCCTATGATATAAGCACCTAGTTCAGGAATTCAAAAAAGTTTCTGTAACATATTCTGTAAAGAATTATTTGATTTGATTTGATGGTTGATTGAAGTGTCTGTAAAAAAACATGCCAATTTATGCATACTTATAAAAGTTCGTGATTTTATTATCATTTCAATAAAATCATCATCACATTGTCGCATATATGTTGGGGCCGGTTTTCGGAACAACCGGATACGGCTTAAAATGTTAGTAGGTATGAAACTCAAGCGACTAGCTATAAATTATAGATTGAATGGTTTAGACTTTTATTTAGTAGGTACGATCCATAATTAATGTGGTGAATAAAACAAATTTGCATGGGATTAAACATCATATTAGGAACACGTGACGCCGAGGGCCGCGCCGCCCCTGTGTGCGAAGTGTGCGGCGCACACAGGCGCCAAGACAATAGAGGCCCCGCGCCGCCATCTAAATTATTTTTGTTACACTTACACAACAACATATTCCTTGTAGTGGAGTATCAATAAGTGACTGATTACGTACTCTAAGTCTTTTGCTGCACTTTTGTCTAATTTTTGCCCTCTAATTTCTACTGTGTCTCCGAAAACTTTCATATTTTTTTCAGCTGGTTCCTTTTCTAAGAACAATAGTCGTTTGCGAGTTCTTAGTTGTTGTCTCTTACTGAGGTCTTTATAGAATGGACCGCTCGATTGAGAATCATCACTAATGACGAACCTAGATTCAGGATCAGGAGAAGACTCGCAATCTAGGATTAAATTAAGGCTAGTATACATGATTATGGAACTGGGATCAGTTTCGACAAAATCAATGTTACTTCGACCGGGTTCGATCTGGTCGGAAACGTATTGGGAACCAGATCCAGGATGATCAGGCATGTCACTGGTTATGACTGAAAGTTCAATATATTCATGAATGCAACTGGAGCCAGGTTGGGGCTGATCAGGGATGTAACTTGGACCAGGTTCAGGATGGTCAGATACATTTCTAGGATTAGATTCGACATTTTCATAAGTGCTATTGGGTCCAGGTTCGAGCTGATCAGGAATGTAACTGGGACTTGATACTAGACGGCTTTTTTCCGAGTATTATTATGAAAGTCATTTAAGAAACGGTGAAAAGTATCACAGAGAGTGGCTGCTGTATTCAGTGTCAAAAAATGCCGTTTATTGCTTCTGTTGCAAGCTATTTGAATTAAAACATAACAATAAATTCTGCGAGGGAATTAGTGATTGGCATCATCTAGCTTTGTATTACAGCACACATGAGAAAAGATCTGCTCATTTCAATCATTTAAAAAAATGGACAGATTTATGTCACGCTCTTAAAAATAAAAACACTATTGATAGTATTCAACAAAAACTTTTAGAGGTTGAAAAGCAGCGCTGGTACGATGTAATCAAAATCATAATAAATGTAGTCCAATTTCTAAGTACACAAAATATGGCTTTTCGTGGCCAAAGCCAAAAATTATACGACCGTAACAATGGTAATTTTTCAAAATGTTGGTGAAATGGTGTTTTACCTGTTAGGAAAACTCGATCTTTCAATGACTGAACATATACGACCCGTAATGAATGATTCGGATTTCAAAAATATGCCTACTTATCTTGGAGATAAGATCCAAAATTAATTAATTTACATACTCGGTAACCAAATTCAACATTTTATTTTAAATTTATGTCAAATTAATAAATATTTTTCAATAATACTGGATTGTACACCTGATATTTTTTTATATATTTGATCAAGCTTTATCCTCCGTGGACGAAAGATTTAATTTATTGAATAATCAAAATGACGTGTTAATTTTTTTATTTAAACTAAGTGATGACCAAGATCAAAGTCGATTGAGAAGTAGCTGTCATCGTTTGCAGAAAAAACTTTCTGCAAATGATTCATTGGATATTAATGCCGATGATTTGTGTGAAGAAATTGTGTCGTGTCAGTCTCTTTTCAAAAAATTAAATAATGATGTGGTAAAAATTCTCGAATCTAAATATTTAAACAATTTGACAGCTGTTTGCCCTAACATCACCATAGCATTACGAATTTTGCTAACTATGCCAGTTACCGTAGCAAGCGCGAAAAGGTCCTTTTCTAAATTAAAACTTATAAAAATTACCTGCGCTCAACAATGAGCCAGGAAAGATTAACAAATTTAGCAACAATATTCATAGAGGAGGCCATATTAGACCATATAGATACACGAGATTATTCAGGATTTCGGAAACAGAAAAGCGAGAAGAGTGGAAATAATATTATTTTAGTATGTTTATATTCTTACATATTTTAGACTCTTGTTGTTTTTTTTTAAACATAACATACGTAATAGTTAAATCAGTATGATTAGAAAAGTCAGCTATTTTGTAATGAATATCTAAATATACAATTAGATATAACATCTTAAATAAAGTATGTAAAAATTAAATTCGTGTTTTATTTTTCGCAGTAATTGGCAAGCGGAAGCGAACTGGTTTTACCTGTTTAGGAAAATATTATCTAAGTATGTAAAACTGGAGAACATTTATTTCGGTTAAAACTAACAAATATTCGTGAAAAAAAGAGTTGCTTCATAGGTTTCGCACACAGGCGCTGTGTGGGGTCGGCGCGGCCCTGCCGACGCGGCATATATTTATTATTCTTGTAAGATGGATCACAATATCATTATAATACCAGTAAGGTAATCGGCAATCTGCAACAGAAGGATTTATGTTAAAACTTTTAAAAATGCGTACATGGCCTCGAATATTTTAACAGTCGCAGCATATTGACGTCGAGTGCAGGCTAAAGAAAGGAAAAATTGTAAGTTGTTTCTTTCAGTAGCAACAGTTATAAATTAAACTAATATTCACTGTCGTTTTCAAACACTGCCTTAATTACCTTACAGTTTAAGTGTGCCACTCTGTGCTGCGACATCCACTTCCAATTCAAAAAGAGGTCTCTGTTCACTAGTGTTACATTTGATTATCTACCAATATTAATAAAAACTTTTCGACTTTTGTTTGTGTTTCATTGAGGTTGCTGTGGGCGGCGGCGACTGTTTTATGTTTTTGTAGACATATGTGCTATGTGTGTTGTAACCCGGTTCCTGTTACATATTTTTGAAACTAGATGCTGATGGTTTCAATATAGTATAATACTAATAACCACCGCGCTATAGTAAATTTATGAAGTATTAGCTGTAAGGGAAAGATTCAATTAAACCAGTAGCTTTTTAAACAAAAAACAAAGTTTATTGTAATACACAGAAATTAAGGTACACAACAACAAATGTGGCAAACCACTAACCAAACCTTTCCCACACAATTAGGTGTTCACTCCGACAAAACTGGTTCTCCGTTTCCAGTTGAATCGGGGTTTAGACCGGCAATGAGACTAAAACAATAACTCAGTCGCTTTAACGAGTCCATAAGATGAACTTATACTTAATAACTTCTAAGCTCGATCGAATCAGTATCGACTCATTATGGTTGTGCACATAGAGGGAAAATAACTTTTATGCTAAGCAACCCGAGACACCATTATCAATAACAACTGGTCTTACTACCTAGTTCTTACAAAAGGCCTAACCCTCTCATAAGTCAAATTATGATAATTCATTTGAACTTAGTGTTCTCTCAGTATATTCCTTTCAAATGACGGGACTAAGACCCTTGGCGTCGAACACATGTTAACTTTTTCACACGCAGAAACGCGGCCTACGGCCTGCCCTGCCTTGCCCGCAGCCGGATCAATTCAAAATCATCTGACCACGGGGCTACGCCAAGTCAGCGCTCTTAGTCTCGTATCAGAATTATTTTAATAAAGCTAGCAGAATCAGCCAAATCTGTAACAACATCCTCGTGTCAATACCCACAACTGAGACTTTTTTTTTCCCGGTGTTCCATCTCACACATACGTCGGGGTCGCGGGAACATATTATGATTCTTCCGCAACCCCAACTGGTGCCGGCCCGCCTTTGTGGGCCTCCTCTAGTGAGGTGTTTGACTCCCCCCGCAATGTCTAAGTGGGGCGCGCGTGGAACACTACGCGCCGCCACCTCGGGTCCTGATTTATCGTGGGTGGCGGACGTCCGCGAGTCCGCCGTCCCTGGACCCATTTAGGGGGGCTGGAAGAGGGCGTTGTCCGCCCTCCGTCTGCGCCCGGTGCGCCTGCTGCGGATCGGGAGAGTGAACGAGATCTCTCCCTCCCTTTCCGCAGCCTCCTTCTGCGAAACAGTGATCTCGAAACGAAACCAAGGTCTCGAAATCGAAGGTCGAAACCACCGCGTCCCAGGACTCGACGCTGCCGACCATTGCACTCACTACGGTCGGCAGCGACAGGTCACTGCCTACTTCTGAGATGAGGGCACGGCGCGGCTCCTCCCAAGCGGCACACTGTGCCAGCGTATGCCAGTCGACGCAATGGTGGCACCGGGCGTCCGGCTCCCTGTTTATGCGACACAGATACCTTCTGAGGCACCCATGCCCCGAAAGTACCTGCGTCACCCGAAATGACAGGGAGCCGTGCCTCCTCCCGAGCCAGAGGTCGAGCAGTGGCCGGACTGCCTCGATGGTGACGAGGCCGGCGGTAGGGCGTGAGAGCCTGTCCCGCCATTGCGCCACTAGGACCTTGCGAAGTTGCGACCGACGCTGCTCCACATGGCGCTGCATCGGCCGCTCGCCCCACGCCCTCGCTTCCTCGCGCCACCAATACAGTGACGCGAGCACCTTCGCCTCTACATCCCAGGGCGGGGATCCGGCCAGCGCACAAGCCGCCTCGTAGGAGATCGTGCGGTACCCTCTTATGATATGACTCTGACGGCCATTGCTCTCTGTGGCTTTCGTAGGACAGAGATGCTAGCGGCCGTCAGGTCAAATGCCCAGATCGGGGCCCCGTAAAGGGCCATCGATCGCACGATCCCCACGTAGAGCCGCCTACAAGCGGCGCTCGGGCCCCACAGATTGGGAAGCAGCGTTGACAGCGCCCCAGCCGCGCCCAACAACTTGGGCGCTAGCCGCCGAAATTGGGGTCCGAAATCCAACCAGCTGTCGAGCACCAATCCCAGGTACTTCATGGTTTCTCGTCAGCGATTCGAACCCCGTCACAACTGAGACCTAGGTTATATCACAAGAACAAAGAAAATGGTTGAATACTCACAAGGTTCGAGATTGTGTTGACTTAATGGAAACCCATCGGGTTATTTGGACACAATCTGGTCATTCCAGAACGGTCCCTCTCCCAAAACGTGTTCTAGTTGTCAAGCCTTGAAGGGAAAAACCTTCGCAACCATTTTGACAACTACAACCTACCGATCCTTTGAGAATCCTCTTCCACAGACTCAACAGAATTCTCATCTATGTGTACTTGCGCAGACCCACGAAAGGTGTCGGCTACTAGTTGCTTTAATTATGTATTTTTTGCAACCTCACGGTGTGTTATGTCTGCTTGTAGATAGATCTTCTTGAAGTATTTTCTCGGTGTGAGAATTGAAGGCATTCTGGATACACATTGCCTGGTCCATATTATACCACCTTTCGATGATTTTGTTTCATTTATGGTAGCAGATCAGATATTATATAGTCCCTAATTACCACAAGAGCGTGATAGGCAAAAAAATATGACTTGGGCGTTTGAAAATTATAATAATAGGGATTCAGGATTTATTGTTTTGTATTAATACGGTTTATTCCTCTATTGTCTGTCACCACCTGTCATCGAAGAGAAGTTTTTGCACAACTTTTTGACTAGGTTGCGGTTAAATGAAGTTTTATGAATGCCCAAACACTTTCAATCAGTTAAGAATTGGGCGACTGAGTGAGGGCCAGCATCAGCCATAGATGATGGGAAATCATCTATGGCTGATGCTGGCCCTCACTCATCATGGTCATGCTCACGGTCATGATCTTTTGATGACACACAGACGCATTACAACAGAACTCGACCCAGACAACACAGGGGTAAGCGCCTTAGAGCCTCACACGCACAGGCGCAACTGGCCGGCAACATCTTGCCAGGCACCTCTAAACCGGTACAGGGCCGGCGAAGGGGGAGCGCTTTGACGATACAGCCTCACCGAGCGCACTTCAGGGGGGCGATAGTTTTATTCATTTATAGCACATTATTAAATAAAACAATGTGCTAATTTGATACTTTATATATATATTATATATTTATGATTTTCATTATATATTTTGACGATGGGTAGGCAATCCATTCTCTTATTTCATTTATTAAACGTCTTAAATGAATTGCTTCCTTAGCAGCTTCAGTCACACACGTGTACTCTGCTTCAACTTGATAAGGCTACACTCTTTTGTTTTCTGCTTTCCCAGCTAATGGGACCACCGGCGAGTTTAAAACAGTAGCCACTGTATGATCTTCAATCTATCGCACAAGATGCGAAATCTGCATCAGCATGCATACAACTCCATTTCAGTTTTCTTGTAGCACGGGCCAATGTCCTTTGTCCCTTTTAAATAACGTAGTACCCGCTTCGCGCTCTTAAAGTGTTCCTCTCCAAAACAACTGTTGAATTGTGACAAATAGCTCACACTCAACATTATATCAGGCCTGGTGGCCACGGCTAAATACATCAGTTTGCGAATCAATTGTTGGTTTGGTAATTTTTCATTTTCAGTTTTCTGTAATTTCAGGTTAAGTTCTATAGGTGTAACTGTCGGCTTGCAGTCTTCCATATTAAATTTCTTTAACACTTTTTCAATATATCGTTCTTGATATAATTTTATTCCGTCTCTATTAATTTGTATTCCTAGAAGTTGTTCAGGCTCTCCCCGATCCTTCATTTCGAATTTTTCATTTAGCATCCTTTTTATTTCTTTTAGTTTTGTGTCACAGGAGTAAGCTATTAACAAATCGTCTACGTATATTGCCATCATCATTTTAGCTCCTCCTTTCTTTAAAATATATACGCAAGAATCAGCTTCTGATAGGACAAATCCCATTTTTTCTAGTTCGCTACTCAGTTTTAGGAGTACCATAGTCAACCTGACTGCTTCAACCCGAGTGCTTTTTCGAGAGCCAGCATACTTTCTCTCCTTTTAAGTTTCTCAAGTCTTCTAAAATTTTCTTAGCTTTATAGAAAAGTGTTACCACTTTCTTCCACCATTATTTCTGCCGCATATTCTTCCATGTAATCTGGCATCTCCATTGCTATTTTCTTATCTAACTCGCCATTTAGGTAAGCTGTCGTGACATCCATTTGGTTAAGTTTCAACTCCTCTTCCACAGATATAGCGATGATGCTTCTAATTGAACTTAGCTTTGCAACGGGAGAATGTGTCTCATTGTAATCAACTCCAGGTCTTTGCCTCAATCCTTTTGCAACGAGTCTCGCTTTCTTTACCTCTATTTTCTTTTTTTAAATCATTTTGAATAAGTAGTACAAATCATTCTCTCTATTCGCCTTGAGAACAATCTTGCCGTCACTATTCTTTATTATTGCCTGATCTTTCCGGAATAGTACAGTATATCCGTTTACAGTTATTTTTCCTACTGAAATCAGGTTCATGAATAATTCAGGTACATAAAGAGCATAAATAATGCTCTTATATCGTATCGTAGTGTATCGTAGTGTCCATCCTTCACTCTAATCAAGATTTATGCTTTGCCTTTTACTTGAGTGACAAATTCATCGGAAGCTAGTTCAATGTTCCAGACTCACTATTTTTGGTGTCAAATTTTTCCGCATGTGACATGTGACATGTACATCCGCTGTCGAGGCACAAAATATTTTTCTTCAAATGCTTCGCAGTCGTTAGGCAAATTGGTTGCACACTGAAAATTCCATGACTAGAATTATTTTCATTTTATCCGGCTCTCGCTTGGCATTTAGCCATAAAATAGTGGTGTAGCTGTAATTCATTAGGTATAGGTAAATAGAAACATATAAATTGTAATACACAAAAAAACTTTTTAGTTTTATCATTACAACCAATGGCGATAGCACTTATTCACATTTAACAAGAAATATTTGGGGAATTTGGCATCTTATGTCTTCCCGTGGAAGTCATCATGGTTAATTACTTCTTAGTACGTACTTCGTACAGTTAGGTACTGCTTGCTAATGCTCGCTGTGAGCGCATAAGAGAAAGTTATTTTTCTGATAAATGTAGGTACCTGTTTGAGCCTGACTACTTGGGTAGGCATTTTACTGAATTTTTAAACTGTCTAGGTTTATATAAAAAGGTTTGGGTTTTGTGGTGCCTTACCTATATTTTGTATTCACCAGTAACAAACAATGTGTGTAACAACAACAACATCGTTGCATCTTTGAAGATAGAATATTCAGATTCCAATATTGGACACATTCAAAGTTCAACTGTATATAAAGAAAATAATATTGCACATTCAATGGTGAGGAATAAGTATGGTGTGTATGTTCATATTGATTCTGGCTTTTCCCATGAAGAAAAAACTTCTGAAATTCTACCTGTCTTATACCTGTTTAAAGACCGTCTTTCCAGATCAGTAAAGGAGTTGAAACAAGGAAGACAATATTGTGTTTTTTCGTGTTCAGTCTCCGATCTGACTCAGAAGTTAGATGATCTTAGCACGGCAAGCCTAGAGGTCGGACTTGACGACGACAAATGAATATGTAAAAGACCAAGTTGATGGCGAACAGCGTGCAACGCAGGATGATCACCGTGGCGGGTGGGGAGGTTGAATATGTCGATGAGTATCTCTATCTTGGTCACATAGTAATATCTTTCCAGGCAAGACAAAACGAACAAGTGGGAAGAGCTATCGGGTTTGAAAGATTGAAAAGAGATTTGAATAATAATTACTAAATTGTAATTTTATAATTGAAATTTAATCATACTCATTTAATTTTTTTAATCATACTAATGATTTGTATGCCAATATTGTCAAAACATAGCGCACTACCTTATTGTTAAGACCTTTATATGTTATTACCTATGCTTTACAAATAAATTATTCTTATTGTTATAGTTTGCAAAGTTCTTGAAGCTAATGTACCACAATTTTTCATGTTGGTATACTGAGTTTGATTTTTGGTGAAAATGCTTCGGCCTCTTACTTCACTGGACCTTATGAATTATGCATTTACAGGAAAAATATCATCAAAAATATTTTTATATAAAGTGCTCAACGAAAGTGACATTTTTAAGTTTTAAGGGCAAGTTATTAGTTGGAATAGAAGGAAAAGAAGAAAAAATTATAATAAAATCTCCACTACACTTCATGCTTTAGCATGAAGTGTAGTGGAGTTCAAGTTGCATGTGGGATGTGGGTGAGGGTGTGATGTATTTTGTGTTTGTTTGTAGTGTTGAAAGGGTGAGAGGGTATGTGAGTGGGTCCATGTCACGTTATTTGTAAACTAGACGAATGGTTCCTATTACGTTTTTATGACTAGTAGCTCTTCTGTTTTTGTGTAGTTCAATTTTAGTAGCCAGTTAGTCTATATAAGATAACATTTAAACTTATTGTAACTAAAAATACCTAATTCTTTATTTATCTTACTGTAGAGTTCAGGTCCTCGGAAAGTAGATTTTTTTTTAGGGAAAACCTGTTTTATATTTGATGGTGCTACATATTGCATACTGCCTCCTCGTTGTGAATGTAAAGTATTAAAATGTATGTCATCATTAATATAATTATATAGATTTGTCATTAAGAAAGTAATTTAGAGGATAATAACATCTTTCAAGCAGTAACCCGTTAATGTTTTTTTTTTTACTTTTGCAATTGCATACATTTGATTTCAACGGGTATTTTATTATACATTTGTGGAGCAACACTGCTGTTCTTAATTAGAGACGTTTTACTTTTCACAAGGCATAAATTATGAATATTTTGAGCACGTATTGGTTTTATCTTTATTTCACATGTTTTTTTCAGTGGGTGTAAATTGGCTTTCATAAATAATGAAGTTTCCAGAATGTATAAAGCTGGTAACGATAATGTTTTATTTTTATTTTATTTTAGAGCACACATTGAACGTATACATATTTTGTGCATCCTGACAACAAGTTCCCTATTTGTTAATTGTCCCCAAAAAATTACACCATAGAACTAAGAACTACTAGTCCATGATATAAATGTGGTTTCTATTTTGGTTATTGGACATATTCTAGAGATTTCCGTACATTGTTATCTATCACTTAGGTACGATTCTACAAGTTTAAGGATGTTCCCTCTTATGCCATAACTATGTAATTTTTGCAGTAAAATGTTATATATCGCACAAACATGATTACTTTTATCGACGGATTTCATGACACCAGTCAGTAGGTCGAATAGTGCCATACTGATATTCATATTTTGTCTAAACCCTTTTTGTTCATTGCAAAATAATTTGAGTTTTTCGAAATAGGCATATATTCTGTGTTATAAATACGAGTAGTTTGGCAGCACATTGCCGCTTTGCGAATGCAGTGCGAGCACTGCCAAAACGACCGTTCTTCCACCTTTTCCTGAGAGAACCAGGATCAAATACAGTTGGTTTATGCATTTTTAAGGTAGACATCAGAATATATAACTTTCTTACAGTTAGCCCTACACACAGATAAGATTATCTCAAAAGCATACCAAATGTACAGCTTCTACTGATTTTAAACGCCCGGCCACGTACTTGCAACTACCAAAGTCCTTGGTTCCGTCCAGTCTGCAGCTGGAATACGGCTGGATACTATGATAAATATGTTAAAACGATTGAAAGCGGTCAACGTAAATACGAGTTATGCAGTATTAATGTCATCTCACATGCCTGTCTTACGAGGAGTCACAAAAAAAGTTAAAATTGCTCACATTGTATCAAGACGTCTACTACTTCAAACCATGATGCATCACGGATTGGTTCATGCTAAGTTTAACTGAATCGAACTAATTAAAAATGTTTCTAATGTTGTGCCTAGAACTGTAATAAGACTGGAGCTGCGTGCTTACCCACTTTTTGCAACGACGACTAACCGAACAAATGCTGGTGAGCGAGCTCCACTTCGTCGACTGGTAAAAATGTATAAGAACCACTTTTGTCATCTGGATATCTTACTTCTGTCTCAAAGCAATTTCAAGAATTAATATTGATGGTTTATGCGATGGTTTAAAAAATGTACCTAGCTAAATGTATATGATAGTATTTAAGTATAATTACGTAGTTAAAAATGAACATAAGTCATCTGTGGAAACGTTGTGGATTGTACATTTACGTTTATGTCATAACATATTTAATTGTAACACAAAATGTACAATTGTTTATTTTCCCAAAAAAATAAAAAGTCACATAGTTTGTAAAGTTCTTGAAGCTAATCTGGCGCAATTTTTCGTGTAGGTATTCTGAATTAGATTTTTGTTATGCATTTTGCTAAATGTTGCTTGCTCAAATCAAGTTCTATCAGAATCGATTGTTGTTTTAACACCACAGCAAAACATTATCTAAATTAAACATAAATAAATCGTATTTTATTATTGTTTCAGGAATTAGTGCAATCATAATAAAGTATCAAATTAGTTAGTTCTTATTTAATCACGGAAACCATTCGGAATACTTTTGTTTTTTCACATTTTACACCAATACAGTATAAATAATAATGTAAATCTAATTTAAATAGCACATCCTTCTTAAAAGTGTTATAGTTAGCAACGTCGTCGCTTGGGTGTGGATATAAATAATAGGTATGTATAAAATAGTAATAACAAAAGTTTATGAGAATCATAAAGTCTAGATGTAAATTTAAATTCGCTTAGGTTTTTCGATTACGCCCTGTGGATCTGGGAATCAGTTTGGGTCTTTTTAGATTCAAGACCCAAATTGATGGTCGCAGCGACTTCCGAAGGTGGAGGGGGAGTGGGGATGGCATCACCCTGCAGGCAAAAAAACAGGATAAGTATAAACAAGCAAGCTAAAGTAAGATCAAGTATCAAGTCTAAAGTTGTAACAGCATATCACACATGTAAATAGTACATGAACCAACAAATATATTGAATCATTTTATAAAACTGACATTTCTATTTCTAGCATCCGGTCTTCTTCTGCCATACATCTGTTTGACAATCTCCATAGACCATATATTACTGCCTCGTTGGAGTTTTTGCCAAATTTCAAAAACTTATATCCGTTATGATAAACATCAATTGACCATCATTTTAATTAATTGATGTAAATCTATTTTAAGTTACAGTGAATCATCCTTCTTCACTTGATATATGTATACATTGATTCGATAACTTACAGAAGGCTGGTAGCCGTTTTCGTCAGCGACATATGTGATGACGATGAGCTGCCCCTCTGGGGAGGTCCAGGAGAAGGATCCCTGGGAGACGACGGGGACTACAGGGGGGTTTCCACCAAAGTCACGAGGAGTACCCTTGGCCTGGGCGTCGATTCCGTTGCTGGTCTGGAAACTGCAAAGTTAACAGTATTAATGAATGATGTAGATGGGTATTAAGTTTCACAAGACTAATTGTGGATTTGCATGTACTTACCCGTAGTAGTAGCTACCGTCAGGGTAAGCCTCGTTATCGTAGCGGAGGACGTAGGCGGCCTGGTCGCTGCTGGTAACGCGGTTGTTAGCAACCGGCTTGGGAGGCGGCCTGGGTACGGCGGGTGTGGGACGAGTAGCCAAGCGAGACTGGCTGCCGAAACCAGCGAACTGGGCGGCAGAGACTGCCAATACGGCGGCGAAGACAAGCTAAAAGAAACGAAAGGTAGGTATAGATCACCAGAACAATTCACTCACACTAGAAAACAATGCAAATGGTAATGTCACATACAGCGAATTTCATTTTCAGTCGTTTTTTAAGTGTTGATAGATAGAAGCGTTGATGTGAAGATCTGTTAGTTAACTGTGATGTATAGCGAAGAGATTTTTTTTATATTAATCCAATCTGTATATTTACGCAAGATGACATTGAGATCGACATGTTTGCACATGTATTAATTACCAAGATGCATTTAGTTGTTAACAGAAAGCATCGACCTCAAGCAGTGGATTTACAAATGTATTATAATGACCATGTTGGGCAAAATACTGTATAACTTACCGGAATATGTTCACAGTCCTTTGTACGTTGTCACGGCGATTATTTACAGTTAAGACAGACAGGACAGGTAACTACTAAATGAACTAGAAAAAAAAGTTAAAAAAAATGCCAGAGCTCAATTTAGTATCCATGGGATAGCGTTATCTGAAGTAAAACTGCGCCCAGCTTTGAAGCAATGCGTTCCCATTGGTTGACTTATTTGATTTGTTCTTTTCATTGACGAAAAACTTAATTTTAGCTCAACAAATAAATGAAATGTAGAGCACAAAACGGACTTTATCTTAAAATAAAGATCTATAACACTAAGAACTAAAAAAAGTGTTTATTGACATAAGAATAAAAATCCCCTTGAAACTACGAAAACTGAAGGACAACAATGATTGTAATGCCAAAAGGGCATCAGATTTCTAGCATTCCACTCGTTTCTAATTATACTCGTATAGAGCTTTAGCAATTTTGGACACATTTTTAAAAGTTTTAGAATATTTTGCAACATTCTGATGAAAGCTTGTATTATTCATATGTTGCTTTAGACCATAAAGTTCTAAAAGTTTTACCTGCTTTTACGAATACCTGGTGTCGCCCAATAACTAAAAAATATTTTGAGTAAATACTTTTGGTTTTTAGTGGAAAAATGTCATTAAATGGTGAATTTAATAGTGAAAAGAACTCAGCATAGAACTCATTTGGGTGACCCAAATGAGTTCTATGCTGAGTTCTTTTCCTATCTATGCCTATAATAAAGTATGCATATAGTAAAGTTTTAATATACATTATTAAAACTTTGAACAAATAAGTTATTAAACAAGGTGTTATTCAATTTCTCTAAATTTTTACATGTATGCCATACAAGTATTTGCTTTTACCGCATTTATGAAGCAATAAGAAAGGTTTTCTTGTGGGTGGCCAGTAATAATAACGTCTCGCCAACTTATCCGTATAATTATAGGGGAAAAAGTTAACTCATTGAACATTTCAGCTGAACATTTTTTTTACTTCATCAAACGAATATTTTATATGAACACCTGTCACCTTTCGTTTCCCTGCACAGCGGACTCTCTGTGACTCCTATGACAAAGACGTGTTTATTAAAAGACCCGTGGCCAGTTAAAGCTGCCGTAACTATACGCAGGTGTTGTTTGGTTAGTCGGAGAACCTGTTTCGTGATGCGGCCGTCTATAGCAGGGAGTGCTTCCCTAGCCTGCCTGCACTCACCTTGTTCCGACCATAGTTTGTGATGTTGTTCCCTGGTGCGTTTCCTTACCAGAGTGCGTAAATACCCGAAGTGGAGTGGCAAGATGGGTTCAGGTCCCACTGGTTCCTCACTCGACCCCCTTCTGGCAAGTTCGTCGGCTGCATTGTTGCCCAGCGAACCGCAGTGTCCTTTGATACATTGAATGGTTATGTTTTTGAGGCTACCCACCTGATTAAGGCGCAGGTGACACTCGTATATTAGCCCAGATTCAATTGTGTGGCTGTTCAGCGCTTGCAAAACAGCCCTGCTGTCTGAGAGTATCCAGATCGAGTGGTCCCTAACTTCCCTGGCCATGATGGCCGAAGCAGCCAGAAAAATACCCATGCATTCGGCCCGGAACACTGTGTTAGAGGCTATGCGAATGTTGAGGTCCTCCGAGAAGACTCCAGCACCTGTGCCATTACCTGTTTTGGATCCGTCTGTGAAGATACGCAGCTCTGCAGGGCACAAACCCTCGCACCAAAGATCCTCGTAAAGCTGGATCTTGTATTTTTTATCAAAGATAAATTGTTTGGGTACCCGATCATTAATAGCTTTCGTAATGGGGAACTCCTTGTTGAGTCCCTCAAGTAGCGCGGTGTGTGGTGTGGCTCTCTTACCCCAGAGATCTAGTGCCTTAAGACGTACCGTCGCCAGTGTCGCTTCCTGCTGTATGAACAGGTGAAGCGGTGGCGGTAGGGCCTGTGGCGCGCCCGGCAACAAGAAGAGAAGGGTTGCCAAGGCTGCCGGGGGCTCTTTACCCCCCCCTCAGCCTGGCTGCCCTCCGGCCGACTCCCGGCCTAAGAATGGTGCGGTGGGAATGGATTGCACATAACGGCGCTCTACCATTTCCTCCAGGGCAACATCAACCACTCTGCCAGAGCTCAGGATCTCTTGCTACAGAGCATGGCAGAGTGGTCGATTCACGTGGCCGTGGTCACCGAGCCGTACTGGGTCCCGCCAAGGGATAACTGGGTGGGAGACCTGGACGGTTTGGTGGCCATCATTGGCGGGGCTCTCGTCAGCCCGTCTCGGGGGCACGGCTGGGTTGCCGCCCTCGCAGATGGCGTTGGCGTCGTTGGGGCGTATTTTTCGCCCAACAAGAGTCTCGCCGACTTCGAGAGGTTCCTTGTCGAGTTGGGTGCCGTCGTGGGCCAGCTCCATCCTCGCCCGGTGCTGTTACTCGGGGATCTCAACGCCAAGTCTGCGGCGTGGGGATCCCCGGTGACCGATGCTAAGGGTGAGTCATTGGAGGAGTGGGCGATCTCGACTGACCTGGTCGTCCTAAACCGGGGCTCGGTCCACAAATGTGAGACGTGTCATTCGCAAGCCCTGCTGTCGCGAGCCGTGTCCGCGACTGGCGTGTCGCCGCGGAGGTGGAGACGTTGTCGGATCACCGATATATCCGATTCGACGTCTCCGCCCAGACCGCTGGCGGCTGCAGAACATCTGTCCCGCGTTCGGACGGCCCGCGCTGGGCGCGTAAGCGCCTCGACAGGGAGCTTCTCGAGGAGGCAGCCATTGCTCAGGCCTGGTTCCGGGGGTCGGCAACGACCGGACCCGATGACGTCCAGTTGGAGGCGCTGTGGTTCCGCGGGGCAATGACTCAGATATGCGACGCGTCCATGCCCCGCGCCCACGCACAGGGTGCAAGGCGCCAGGTGTACTGGTGGTCCGCCTAGATCGCGCAGCTGCGCGTCGCATGCGTGGTGGTGAGACGCCGGTACACTTACCGGAGGAGACGTCGTCGGGTACGAGCCGCGCTGTACGAGGTGTACCGCGCGGCAAAGCAGACTCTGTGGCTGGCCATCGACGAGGCGAGGACGCGATCCCGGGAGAGGATGTTGGAGACTCTGGACGGGGATCCGTGGGGGAGCCCGTATAAAACGGTTCGACGGCAACTTCGAGCCGCCGCGCCCCCACTTACGAAGATCCAACCCGAGCTGCTGGAGGAAGTGGTAGCAGCCCTCTTCCCGGTGAGAGCGAAGCATATTCCGCCGCCGATGGCTTTGCCCGCAGCCGCAGAGTCTGCAGAGGAGGAGCAGGAGAACGCCATCAGCGTCCCAGAGGTGACATAGGCAGAGATGAGGGCGGCCGTGATGCGGCTCCGGGCCAAGAACGTGGCACCGGGGCCCGATTAAATTCACGGCCTTGCTTTGGCCCTCGCTCTGAAGGAGTTGGAGCCCCAACTGAGAGGACTCTACACAGCGTGCCTTGAGCGGGGCCAGTTTCCCAGTCTGTGGAAGATTGGACGTCTGGTCCTGCTAAGGAAGGCGGGGCGCCCTGCCGACTTGCCGTCTGCGTACCAGCCCATAGTGCTGCTCGACGAGGTGGGCAAGCTGTTCGAGCGCATACTCGCAGCCCGCCTCGTCGGCCACTTGTGTAGAGAGGGGCCGGACCTGGACGAGAGCCAGTTCGACTCTCGACCCGGCCCGCAGCAGACGCACCGGGCGTCGGAGGAGGGCGGACAACACCCTCTTCCGGCCCCCCTAAATGGGTCCAGGGGCGACGGATTCGGGGACATCCGTCGCCCCCCAACATCAGGACCCGAGAAGGCGGCGCGCGTAGTGTTCCGCGCGCGCCGCTCACAGACGTTACGGGGGGAGTACACCTCACTCCCCCCGCCCGAGACGGGGCCCGCGCAAGCGGGCCGGCACCAGCCGGGGATGCGGATGAATTATGTGTTCCCGCGACCCCGGCGTAGGTGTGAGATGGAACACCGGGGTGGTTTTTAGTCAGTAAGAGTCTGGCAGACCCCTCCGCCCGCCTCAGGGCGGAGGACATCCATGAGGATTTTCCACCCCGGGAACAAAAAAAAAAAAAAAAAGGGGTTCTGGTAGCTGAGAGCGCGCCCAAAATTGGTCGGCTCTCCGAAGACCCCCTGCTCGTCTGGGATCACGACACCACATCGTGCTCGCTTTAGAATCTCCGACTGACTCTTGACAACTAGCGAGATGCTAGTTGGGAGAGAAAGGTCGGAGACAGTCTTCCTTAGCCAGGCTAAGGTGTGGTCGTTACCGCACCACAGTTTCAGACCGAAACCATCCGACCCATCCGACCGGGTCGCTGTGTTTTAGTGGCACCTTCAGCTCTCTCCGGGACACTGGCTGGCGGTTGACTGGGCGCTGGTCGGCTAGTGCCGGTCTCTGCCTACGACCGCTTACCGGCGGAGAAGTTTAGTTGGCCGCTAGTCGATTTGACTGACCCAGCGGCAGAAGCCTGTTTGTTGCGGGAGCCTTTTCCCTGGTTCCAGCGTGTTTGCCGACGCTCCTTCCCCGTGATTTTAGCCCTTTGCTTGCCTTGTACTGAGGCAGCCGGTGGACCAGAAGGGTCAGTGCAAGGGCAACGGGCTTGTTGAGTGGATTTACCTTTGCCCTTGCGTTTCTGTACTTGCCAGGCGCGTGAAAACGTGTCCTCGGTGCACTTGGCCGTCGCCGTTTGGCCGGTGACGGCCTTCTGGTGAGGGGAGGCTAGAAGAGCCACAGTATGAGGAGGTGGTTTGGTAGGATACCCGGTGCCAGTATTACCCAGCGCCGGGGTCTGTGCGGAGAGGGTCGGACCGGCAGTGGTATGAGTCGTTGACGTCTTCGCCTCAGTGTAATAAGGGTACTGGTCCCAATCAGCGCCGACGTCCTTTGTTTAAGTTGGGACTTTTGTTTTTTGGTCTTAGCTGCGGTTTTCACCACAGCCGGACCGACGCCCGCGCTGGCACCAGCGGCGTTAGCCGCATGGCCACCAGGGGCGAGGGAAGTGCAAGCACCTCCCTTGGGAGTCTCATTGGCTTTCGCCTCCACTCCGCTGTGTTGGTTTTTTTAATGGCCTTTTATTTCCATTTTAAAATATGATTTTGAAATTCGTCTCCCTGGCTCCCACCCTCCATGGAGCCCGCAACTGGGAACGTCTCACTATAAAAAAAGCTCGAACGTTAGGACTACCAGAGAGATATAGGGGCGCAAGGTTGGCTTACAGTGCGACATCGGGCGCTCGATCGGGCCTAAGGGCCACCCCCCACGAACTGATCAACCCTCACTTACACCGACAGCATGACCTTTACCTACCGCTTCGGCCGTCCGAGGACGACCTCAGCGGACCTCACGCACCTCGCCTGTGGCCCTCTGAAGGGACACTATGACCATTTCCCTACCCCTGGCTAATGGGTAGGGCCACCGTTTCGCTTGAAATCCAGACCAAAGGGGGCGTGTTGCCTTACGGGCACATTACAAACCAGAGCCGCTCGGCTCAACCCCCCAGGACTCCTTCATCCCCGCTCAAAGCGCTCAACTGCGCAGGGCCTTGCGCACGTAACTGCTTACTCCTACTCACCATCAGCTGTTTTTGTGATGGACGCCACCACCCAGTTACAGGGGGTCGCAGTTAGGAGTGGGAATTATGGAGATGGAGGTGGAGGGAGCGGGGATGTAGGTAGGATGGAGTGGGTGAAGGATTGTGAGATTTGGGGGTGGGGGGGCGTACGTATGAAGGGAAAATTAGGGGTTAAGGGACTTATGGGAAGGGATGTGCTGTGATGGCGCCTGGAGGTTTCTGTTACGTCTATTTCTTAAGGAATTAGACCAAGAACGGGGTGGCAACCACGGGAAGGTGCAATCTCCAGACTTGCCTTGAGGATCTACACGACTGTAGCACTCTCCCTCAAGACCCCGCCACCTAACCGCCTCTGAAGGAGGCGGCAGGATAGGCCCTGCATCTATACTACCAAGCAAAGCAAAGCAAAGCATGTCGTTGTGCAACCGTCAAAGCATAAAAACAGGCTCCTCCCCAAAACATAAATTAAGTTATCCCATAAAATTATAAAAATAGCCATTTGCATTTTGTTTAGAGCTCTTTGCAATAGATGGCGTTTTAATATTTTTTTCCTGTCGTCACAGAAACCTGTTTATCGTTACTAATTTAAATCAAACAACTTTTTATCTATTCTTTACATAGAAATGTAAAAGTAATCTAATGACATGTATTTCTGAACCCGGAACTATAAAACTCTATAGAAAAAGGATTGCACGAAACGTTTTAAAAGTAGGTCGACTCCTAGATGGCGTTGTAAAACTACAGTCTCTGTCAATGAGTGAGTTGCTGATGCAGCCATCTGTTAAAAATTTGGACGATATTAAATAGTCAGCTCAATAGCCAGACTCAAGGAGGTGCCATTTCGTTGTAAGGGATTGGGTTTCTGTACGTAGTATTATACGTAGTATTTAATCGGCTTCACTTACGACCTTCTTCTATAAGTTGTTTCTATATATATAACAGATAACTGAATTATTTTTATTTTTGTTTGTTTTAATAAAATAATTTGAAGCGAACCACTTCACTTCATAATCATTCGATACTTGTCTCATTCATCTTGTTTACATAAATAATAAAAGTTTGTAGGTAGACCACAGAAAAATGAGTAAATTATTTCGATTTCTGTGAGGTAGATTTTGCAATTCATTACGACTATTCACCTAATTGAAAGTTGTTGGTTAGTGACGAATACTTAAATATGTTAATTAGCGGTGTTGTGGTTATAATTTACAAAATGCAGTGAAAAATAATTATGGAAGCATGGGCAAATATTATGCGCTGCGTAAACGTGGATATAAATGATGTGATAACACAAATATACATGAAACAAAATCCCTGTCCGATACAATAAAGGCGTATTCCTGGTTTAACATACGTACTAGAAAAAAATGAAAAAAAAATAATCTCATAGAAACCAAAAGTTATTGATTTTTATTTTTATGAACTATGTGAAATTTCACACTAAATATGGTATTTCTTTATAAGTTGACAACACTCGACCGGACGGCGATATATTTTCATTTTTACCTATTTTTATTTTAAAGGTCACCGCCCTGCACTAGCCGCGCTATAGGCACTCTTTTAACGAGTCCTCGACCCTTTGATGTAGCCGACTGGTTTCCTACTGGCACGCTACTTGTTTATTGCCAGTCTCACGTGCCGCTTTCGTATCGCCAACAATGTCGTATTCCAATCGGGAATATTTTTTATTATGTTGATTTTTTGGGGTCATCCTAAAAAAATGTTTTTTAAAAGTGAGTGTGATCCGGAAATCTAAGTAAGAGCTCGGATTGTGGAAGCTTTCGACCCACAAAATTCGTACACAAGTGCGCTGCGAAGAGTACTTGTACGTACTACACCGCGTAAGGTGTCGAATGCGTATTAATGTTGGAGGTAGACATGTGGAACACGATCGCCGAGGTATGCCACAAGTAAACGTTTTAATAAACTTATACCTACAGTCGGTACATTGCCAAAAGCACATCACATTAAAGGCTACCGCAAACAGGCACGACGCCACAGCGAATAATTGTTTCTTTATAAACATAATCAGGTCAGGCCACCTAGAAGTTGGAGTGTGTGTTATTAGAAAATGTAACAGGTACATCCCTATTCGTTAAAGATTGACTCTAGGGCCATGCATGGTTCCAAAACTCTCTTTACTGTGGTCATGGGCAACTTGAAACTAGGCAAGAGAGTTGATGATGGGCTAAGATTGATTAGACGTCGGAACTACCGAAGCCAGAGGTTCGTATCTCTAAGTCCGCAATCAGTCTGCCAAGTCTATTTACAACTATGTTGGGGTTGACTTCCAGTCTAACCGAATGCAGCTGATTACCAGTAGTTTACTTAAAGCGACTCCCTATCTGACTTCCCAGTAACTGGGTAATACGATACCCCTCGCCAAGACTATTTGTCATACTTTCCGTCTTCTGACTACCCATAACGACTGACGAAGATCTAAGAGTGACATCCGCGTGGTTTCCAAAAGCAAGGAGGGGTCGCGATATGTTATGGACCATGGCTCGGCCAGCAGCTATCACATTTACCTTCTTTCTGGAGTCTGCGGCCCAAGTAGTATAGATGTTTGCCCAAAGAGGTTAGAGACTCTGCTATATAAATAGGTATCGGCGGGCCTCGCAGCTCAATACTGGCAGTTGACAGTTTAAGGTTACCGCTTTGCTTGTTATAGATTCTGGTGGCTTTTAAAACATTTTCCTTTAAGGTTAAAGATTTAAATTCCGCAACAACAGTACCAAAGGTGTGCGAATCCTTTTTTGCTTTCAGTCTGTAAATATTATTGATTTCTGATGGTTTTATCTCTTCATTAATCACAGTACCAATCTTACAGAAGTGTTTCATTAATGAATCCTTACTTTCCGAGACAGTGGTAGGCAGGTTATTTATCTCAAGCAGAGCAGAGCGAGAGCAGCGTTCCAGGTAGTCAACTTTGGATTCCAGCGAGGCAATCTGCCTTTTATGGGTAGTATTTTCTCGATCAGTTGCATCCAGTCGTTCTAATAGTTCATCGTACTTTCCGCTGACGAACTCCACAGATGCTTGGATCTTAGAGTTCTGTTCCGATATTTCGTCCATTGTAGATTTAAGGCAATCAAACCTACGGTTTTGTTTGGACTCAAAGTCAGTGAAAATTTTAGTTATTTCGGATAAGAGCAGTGAGTTGTCCGAATCGCTATCCTCAAAGGGTGTACCATCGCCAAGACGGCGTTTTGTTCTGCGGTTCGCATTAACGAAGATATCTTTAATTCGCTCCTGATCGCCCGAAAGAGCACTCAGTTCCGGCTCAGATGATGCTGTGTGGAGATTAGAGGCCGGCGGTGATTTTTGTTTGGGCGCGGGCGATTTTAATCCAGCAGTGTTTGGCGGAGGCGGAGAGCGCTGAATGCGAGGCATCGAGAACAGGGCGACGTAAAAAAAAGGCCAAAGGTACTCACGATTACACTTATGGGTTGCAGTCTAACTCAACAAATACGTAATCATTTAATGGATACGAGAATCTAATTTTTCCCCAATGAATATAATTAATTTAAAAATTAAAAATAATTATACCAAAAGCAACACTGATCGCTTGACAAAGTTCACCAACAGTTTCGTGTCAAAGAAGCCGCCTGAGCGAGGCGGTGCTTTGTAGCGTGCCGCCAAACAAACTAATGACTAAAGAAACCTACGTTATGCCTATGCGTAGGTATCAGCTGATATTTTTTTGTAGGCATAGACGCTTAATGACACCACAACCCAGTTACTGGGTAACACGATAATACCCCTTGGTAAAACCGGTTTTTTGACTTTCGGGGTTCTCACTACCCGTAACGACTGTCAAAGATTTTCAACTGTCAACTGATCGGTGTTCCGTGGTAGAAAGAGTGCGGGGACTTGCGTCGCACTCGGAGTTTTGTCCGAGCAGCCGTAGCGACAGCAACGTCTAACTCAGTAATATTGAAAACAGTGTTTTAATGTACAATAAGCGTTCAAAAGTGGATAGGCACGTTAAAAGTCGTATTGCTGTGAACTCGCGGTACGACTGTATGTGTTTAAATGACACGACACACCACAAAGATCGCAGTTTTGCACGGCACACACTGAAGTATCGTCGTGTACTCGCATCGCAATATACCAAACAAAAATATAATTCTGTCGCTTTTGTTAGATACACATCATGCGTGGCATTGCTAAAATTTGAATGGGCGCCAAGCGTTGGACTGAGAAGCAGCCCACTTAGGTTCTGATGTCATAAGATGCAGCGCAGTTTTATTGCATTTTTTGTTTCGGTTTGCAATAATAATAATATTCAAAAAAATAACAAGAATAATTCGGCAAAATTTCCGGTTGGTATGAAACCATTTGTTTCATATTCATTCACCATGTGAACACTTATTTATTAAAGTCTTCAACTTCATAAATAAGCGCTCCGACTAGCAAAGATTCCCACTTCCTCACATCTCTTAACCCACAGACTCACAGTATTTCTTTAGAACAAAGAATTGTAATACTCTTAAGGTGCGTATACATTTGAGGCAGACTCGGGGCGAGGCAGCCGCTCGACCTGAGGCCGCACATGTGGTCGCAATGGACAATGAAACTGATCATCATCTTCAAACGTTATGTCCAATAGCAATTGGTCTCATCCATGCTGAATTCCATTGCGATATAACTCTTTTATCCCACATCGATGCTTCCACTTTTGTATAGTTTTTTGTTGTATTCTCTTTTTTATAGTGTTAATGACTATTAAAGCAGCAGCTACTCTACGCTCGTCTGGTGTCATCGCGTTCTTGTTTTACACTGGCTTCGGATCAAGGTGAGGCGACATGCCTCACCTTGATCCGCTACGTGCCTCGAGCCTATGTCTCGGAGTGAGCAGCCTCAAATTCAAATTCATTTATTTGCCAGAATGTAGGTTTACATGGATATGTATGATCTTAAAACTATGATGGTCCCTTTACATTCTACCATAATATACGGTGTGCAAATGTTTTATTCTATAAATTAAACAAAACATAACAAAATGGCAGCAACAACTAATACGTGCTCATGCATTAGGTTTATTAATGTCAGATTGAGAATTTAATAAATAATTGTAAATTGTAATTAATTATGTCAAAACTTGACATGTGCAAAACGTGACATGTACATCCGCTGTCGAGGCACAAAATATTTTTCTTCAAATGCTTCGCAGTCGTTAGGCAAATTGGTTGCACACTGAAAATTCCATGACTAGAATTATTTTCATTTTATCCGGCTCTCGCTTGGCATTAAGCCATAAAATAGTGGTGTAGCTGTAATTCATTAGGTATAGGTAAATAGAAACATATAAATTGTAATACACAAAAAAACTTTTTAGTTTTATCATTACAACCAATGGCGATAGCACTTATTCACATTTAACAAGAAATATTTGGACATGAGGCAAATAAAATTGAAACAAATGTATTGCATGGATTGGGGGAATTTGGCATCTTATGTCTTCCCGTGGAAGTCATCATGATTAATTACTTCTTAGTACGTACTTCGTACAGTTAGGTACTGCTTGCTAATGCTCGCTGTGAGCGCATAAGAGAAAGTTATTTTTCTGATAAATGTAGGTACCTGTTTGAGCCTGACTACTTGGGTAGGCATTTTACTGAATTTTTAAACTGTCTAGGTTTATATAAAAAGGTTTGGGTTTTGTGGTGCCTTACCTATATTTTGTATTCACCAGTAACAAACAATGTGTGTAACAACAACAACATCGTTGCATCTTTGAAGATAGAATATTCAGATTCCAATATTGGACACATTCAAAGTTCAACTGTATATAAAGAAAATAATATTGCACATTCAATGGTGAGGAATAAGTATGGTGTGTATGTTCATATTGATTCTGGCTTTTCCCATGAAGAAAAAACTTCTGAAATTCTACCTGTCTTATACCTGTTTAAAGACCGTCTTTCCAGATCAGTAAAGGAGTTGAAACAAGGAAGACAATATTGTGTTTTTTCGTGTTCAGTCTCCGATCTGACTCAGAAGTTAGATGATCTTAGCACGGCAAGCCTAGAGGTCGGACTTGACGACGACAAATGAATATGTAAAAGACCAAGTTGATGGCGAACAGCGTGCAACGCAGGATGATCACCGTGGCGGGTGGGGAGGTTGAATATGTCGATGAGTATCTCTATCTTGGTCACATAGTAATATCTTTCCAGGCAAGACAAAACGTACAAGTGGGAAGAGCTATCGGGTTTGAAAGATTGAAAAGAGATTTGAAAAATAATTATTTAATTGTAATTTTATAATTGAAATTTAATCATACTCATTTAATTTTTTTAATCATACTAATGATTTGTATGCCAATATTGTCAAAACATAGCGCACTACCTTATTGTTAAGACCTTTATATGTTATTACCTATGCTTTACAAATAAATTATTCTTATTGTTATAGTTTGCAAAGTTCTTGAAGCTAATGTACCACAATTTTTCATGTTGGTATACTGAGTTTGATTTTTGGTGAAAATGCTTCGTTCGGCCTCTTACTTCACTGGACCTTATGAATTATGCATTTACAGGAAAAATATCATCAAAAATATTTTTATATAAAGTGCTCAACGAAAGTGACATTTTTAAGTTTTAAGGGCAAGTTATTAGTTGGAATAGAAGGAAAAGAAGAAAAAATTATAATAAAATCTCCACTACACTTCATGCTAAAGCATGAAGTGTAGTCGAGTTCAAGTTGCATGTGGGATGTGGGTGAGGGTGTGATGTATTTTGTGTTTGTTTGTAGTGTTGAAAGGGTGAGAGGGTATGTGAGTGGGTCCATGTCACGTTATTTGTAAACTAGACGAATGGTTCCTATTACGTTTTTATGACTAGTAGCTCTTCTGTTTTTGTGTAGTTCAATTTTAGTAGCCAGTTAGTCTATATAAGATAACATTTAAACTTATTGTAACTAAAAATACCTAATTCTTTATTTATCTTACTGTAGAGTTCAGGTCCTCGGAAAGTAGATTTTTTTTTAGGGAAAACCTGTTTTATATTTGATGGTGCTACATATTGCATACTGCCTCCTCGTTGTGAATGTAAAGTATTAAAATGTATGTCATCATTAATATAATTATATAGATTTGTCATTAAGAAAGTCATTTAGAGGATAATAACATCTTTCAAGCAGTAACCCGTTAATGTTTTTTTTTTTACTTTTGCAATGGCATACATTTGATTTCAACGGGTATTTTATTATACATTTGTGGAGCAACACTGCTGTTCTTAATTAGAGACGTTTTACTTTTCACAAGGCATAAATTATGAATATTTTGAGCACGTATTGGTTTTATCTTTATTTCACATGTTTTTTTCAGTGGGTGTAAATTGGCTTTCATAAATAATGAAGTTTCCAGAATGTATAAAGCTGGTAACGATAATGTTTTATTTTTATTTTATTTTAGAGCACACATTGAACGTATACATATTTTGTGCATCCTGACAACAAGTTCCCTATTTGTTAATTGTCCCCAAAAAATTACACCATAGAACTAAGAACTACTAGTCCATGATATAAATGTGGTTTCTATTTTGGTTATTGGACATATTCTAGAGATTTCCGTACATTGTTATCTATCACTTAGGTACGATTCTACAAGTTTAAGGATGTTCCCTCTTATGCCATAACTATGTAATTTTTGCAGTAAAATGTTATATATCGCACAAACATGATTACTTTTATCGACGGATTTCATGACACCAGTCAGTAGGTCGAATAGTGCCATACTGATATTCATATTTTGTCTAAACCCTTTTTGTTCATTGCAAAATAATTTGAGTTTTTCGAAATAGGCATATATTCTGTGTTATAAATACGAGTAGTTTGGCAGCACATTGCCGCTTTGCGAATGCAGTGCGAGCACTGCCAAAACGACCGTTCTTCCACCTTTTCCTGAGAGAACCAGGATCAAATACAGTTGGTTTATGCATTTTTAAGGTAGACATCAGAATATATAACTTTCTTACAGTTAGCCCTACACACAGATAAGATTATCTCAAAAGCATACCAAATGTACAGCTTCTACTGATTTTAAACGCCCGGCCACGTACTTGCAACTACCAAAGTCCTTGGTTCCGTCCAGTCTGCAGCTGGAATACGGCTGGATACTATGATAAATATGTTAAAACGATTGAAAGCGGTCAACGTA
This sequence comes from Dasypolia templi, assembly GCA_963555695.1. Taxonomy (NCBI): domain Eukaryota; kingdom Metazoa; phylum Arthropoda; class Insecta; order Lepidoptera; family Noctuidae; genus Dasypolia; species Dasypolia templi. Next base: position 16,300,298 of record OY743146.1, on the reverse strand, counting down.
AATACGAGTTATGCAGTATTAATGTCATCTCACATGCCTGTCTTACGAGGAGTCACAAAAAAAGTTAAAATTGCTCACATTGTATCAAGACGTCTACTACTTCAAACCATGATGCATCACGGATTGGTTCATGCTAAGTTTAACTGAATCGAACTAATTAAAAATGTTTCTAATGTTGTGCCTAGAACTGTAATAAGACTGGAGCTGCGTGCTTACCCACTTTTTGCAACGACGACTAACCGAACAAATGCTGGTGAGCGAGCTCCACTTCGTCGACTGGTAAAAATGTATAAGAACCACTTTTGTCATCTGGATATCTTACTTCTGTCTCAAAGCAATTTCAAGAATTAATATTGATGGTTTATGCGATGGTTTAAAAAATGTACCTAGCTAAATGTATATGATAGTATTTAAGTATAATTACGTAGTTAAAAATGAACATAAGTCATCTGTGGAAACGTTGTGGATTGTACATTTACGTTTATGTCATAACATATTTAATTGTAACACAAAATGTACAATTGTTTATTTTCCCAAAAAAATAAAAAGTCACATAGTTTGTAAAGTTCTTGAAGCTAATCTGGCGCAATTTTTCGTGTAGGTATTCTGAATTAGATTTTTGTTATGCATTTTGCTAAATGTTGCTTGCTCAAATCAAGTTCTATCAGAATCGATTGTTGTTTTAACACCACAGCAAAACATTATCTAAATTAAACATAAATAAATCGTATTTTATTATTGTTTCAGGAATTAGTGCAATCATAATAAAGTATCAAATTAGTTAGTTCTTATTTAATCACGGAAACCATTCGGAATACTTTTGTTTTTTCACATTTTACACCAATACAGTATAAATAATAATGTAAATCTAATTTAAATAGCACATCCTTCTTAAAAGTGTTATAGTTAGCAACGTCGTCGCTTGGGTGTGGATATAAATAATAGGTATGTATAAAATAGTAATAACAAAAGTTTATGAGAATCATAAAGTCTAGATGTAAATTTAAATTCGCTTAGGTTTTTCGATTACGCCCTGTGGATCTGGGAATCAGTTTGGGTCTTTTTAGATTCAAGACCCAAATTGATGGTCGCAGCGACTTCCGAAGGTGGAGGGGGAGTGGGGATGGCATCACCCTGCAGGCAAAAAAACAGGATAAGTATAAACAAGCAAGCTAAAGTAAGATCAAGTATCAAGTCTAAAGTTGTAACAGCATATCACACATGTAAATAGTACATGAACCAACAAATATATTGAATCATTTTATAAAACTGACATTTCTATTTCTAGCATCCGGTCTTCTTCTGCCATACATCTGTTTGACAATCTCCATAGACCATATATTACTGCCTCGTTGGAGTTTTTGCCAAATTTCAAAAACTTATATCCGTTATGATAAACATCAATTGACCATCATTTTAATTAATTGATGTAAATCTATTTTAAGTTACAGTGAATCATCCTTCTTCACTTGATATATGTATACATTGATTCGATAACTTACAGAAGGCTGGTAGCCGTTTTCGTCAGCGACATATGTGATGACGATGAGCTGCCCCTCTGGGGAGGTCCAGGAGAAGGATCCCTGGGAGACGACGGGGACTACAGGGGGGTTTCCACCAAAGTCACGAGGAGTACCCTTGGCCTGGGCGTCGATTCCGTTGCTGGTCTGGAAACTGCAAAGTTAACAGTATTAATGAATGATGTAGATGGGTATTAAGTTTCACAAGACTAATTGTGGATTTGCATGTACTTACCCGTAGTAGTAGCTACCGTCAGGGTAAGCCTCGTTATCGTAGCGGAGGACGTAGGCGGCCTGGTCGCTGCTGGTAACGCGGTTGTTAGCAACCGGCTTGGGAGGCGGCCTGGGTACGGCGGGTGTGGGACGAGTAGCCAAGCGAGACTGGCTGCCGAAACCAGCGAACTGGGCGGCAGAGACTGCCAATACGGCGGCGAAGACAAGCTAAAAGAAACGAAAGGTAGGTATAGATCACCAGAACAATTCACTCACACTAGAAAACAATGCAAATGGTAATGTCACATACAGCGAATTTCATTTTCAGTCGTTTTTTAAGTGTTGATAGATAGAAGCGTTGATGTGAAGATCTGTTAGTTAACTGTGATGTATAGCGAAGAGATTTTTTTTATATTAATCCAATCTGTATATTTACGCAAGATGACATTGAGATCGACATGTTTGCACATGTATTAATTACCAAGATGCATTTAGTTGTTAACAGAAAGCATCGACCTCAAGCAGTGGATTTACAAATGTATTATAATGACCATGTTGGGCAAAATACTGTATAACTTACCGGAATATGTTCACAGTCCTTTGTACGTTGTCACGGCGATTATTTACAGTTAAGACAGACAGGACAGGTAACTACTAAATGAACTAGAAAAAAAAGTTAAAAAAAATGCCAGAGCTCAATTTAGTATCCATGGGATAGCGTTATCTGAAGTAAAACTGCGCCCAGCTTTGAAGCAATGCGTTCCCATTGGTTGACTTATTTGATTTGTTCTTTTCATTGACGAAAAACTTAATTTTAGCTCAACAAATAAATGAAATGTAGAGCACAAAACGGACTTTATCTTAAAATAAAGATCTATAACACTAAGAACTAAAAAAAGTGTTTATTGACATAAGAATAAAAATCCCCTTGAAACTACGAAAACTGAAGGACAACAATGATTGTAATGCCAAAAGGGCATCAGATTTCTAGCATTCCACTCGTTTCTAATTATACTCGTATAGAGCTTTAGCAATTTTGGACACATTTTTAAAAGTTTTAGAATATTTTGCAACATTCTGATGAAAGCTTGTATTATTCATATGTTGCTTTAGACCATAAAGTTCTAAAAGTTTTACCTGCTTTTACGAATACCTGGTGTCGCCCAATAACTAAAAAATATTTTGAGTAAATACTTTTGGTTTTTAGTGGAAAAATGTCATTAAATGGTGAATTTAATAGTGAAAAGAACTCAGCATAGAACTCATTTGGGTGACCCAAATGAGTTCTATGCTGAGTTCTTTTCCTATCTATGCCTATAATAAAGTATGCATATAGTAAAGTTTTAATATACATTATTAAAACTTTGAACAAATAAGTTATTAAACAAGGTGTTATTCAATTTCTCTAAATTTTTACATGTATGCCATACAAGTATTTGCTTTTACCGCATTTATGAAGCAATAAGAAAGGTTTTCTTGTGGGTGGCCAGTAATAATAACGTCTCGCCAACTTATCCGTATAATTATAAGTTAAGGGGAAAAAGTTAACTCTTTGAACATTTCAGCTGAACATTTTTTTTACTTCATCAAACGAATATTTTATATGAACACCTGTCACCTTTCGTTTCCCTGCACAGCGGACTCTCTGTGACTCCTATGACAAAGACGTGTTTATTAAAAGACCCGTGGCCAGTTAAAGCTGCCGTAACTATACGCAGGTGTTGTTTGGTTAGTCGGAGAACCTGTTTCGTGATGCGGCCGTCTATAGCAGGGAGTGCTTCCCTAGCCTGCCTGCACTCACCTTGTTCCGACCATAGTTTGTGATGTTGTTCCCTGGTGCGTTTCCTTACCAGAGTGCGTAAATACCCGAAGTGGAGTGGCAAGATGGGTTCAGGTCCCACTGGTTCCTCACTCGACCCCCTTCTGGCAAGTTCGTCGGCTGCATTGTTGCCCAGCGAACCGCAGTGTCCTTTGATACATTGAATGGTTATGTTTTTGAGGCTACCCACCTGATTAAGGCGCAGGTGACACTCGTATATTAGCCCAGATTCAACTGTGTGGCTGTTCAGCGCTTGCAAAACAGCCCTGCTGTCTGAGAGTATCCAGATCGAGTGGTCCCTAACTTCCCTGGCCATGATGGCCGAAGCAGCCAGAAAAATACCCATGCATTCGGCCCGGAACACTGTGTTAGAGGCTATGCGAATGTTGAGGTCCTCCGAGAAGACTCCAGCACCTGTGCCATTACCTGTTTTGGATCCGTCTGTGAAGATACGCAGCTCTGCAGGGCACAAACCCTCGCACCAAAGATCCTCGTAAAGCTGGATCTTGTATTTTTTATCAAAGATAAATTGTTTGGGTACCCGATCATTAATAGCTTTCGTAATGGGGAACTCCTTGTTGAGTCCCTCAAGTAGCGCGGTGTGTGGTGTGGCTCTCTTACCCCAGAGATCTAGTGCCTTAAGACGTACCGTCGCCAGTGTCGCTTCCTGCTGTATGAACAGGTGAAGCGGTGGCGGTAGGGCCTGTGGCGCGCCCGGCAACAAGAAGAGAAGGGTTGCCAAGGCTGCCGGGGGCTCTTTACCCCCCCCTCAGCCTGGCTGCCCTCCGGCCGACTCCCGGCCTAAGAATGGTGCGGTGGGAATGGATTGCACATAACGGCGCTCTACCATTTCCTCCAGGGCAACATCAACCACTCTGCCAGAGCTCAGGATCTCTTGCTACAGAGCATGGCAGAGTGGTCGATTCACGTGGCCGTGGTCACCGAGCCGTACTGGGTCCCGCCAAGGGATAACTGGGTGGGAGACCTGGACGGTTTGGTGGCCATCATTGGCGGGGCTCTCGTCAGCCCGTCTCGGGGGCACGGCTGGGTTGCCGCCCTCGCAGATGGCGTTGGCGTCGTTGGGGCGTATTTTTCGCCCAACAAGAGTCTCGCCGACTTCGAGAGGTTCCTTGTCGAGTTGGGTGCCGTCGTGGGCCAGCTCCATCCTCGCCCGGTGCTGTTACTCGGGGATCTCAACGCCAAGTCTGCGGCGTGGGGATCCCCGGTGACCGATGCTAAGGGTGAGTCATTGGAGGAGTGGGCGATCTCGACTGACCTGGTCGTCCTGAACCGGGGCTCGGTCCACAAATGTGAGACGTGTCATTCGCAAGCCCTGCTGTCGCGAGCCGTGTCCGCGACTGGCGTGTCGCCGCGGAGGTGGAGACGTTGTCGGATCACCGATATATCCGATTCGACGTCTCCGCCCAGACCGCTGGCGGCTGCAGAACATCTGTCCCGCGTTCGGACGGCCCGCGCTGGGCGCGTAAGCGCCTCGACAGGGAGCTTCTCGAGGAGGCAGCCATTGCTCAGGCCTGGTTCCGGGGGTCGGCAACGACCGGACCCGATGACGTCCAGTTGGAGGCGCTGTGGTTCCGCGGGGCAATGACGCAGATATGCGACGCGTCCATGCCCCGCGCCCACGCTTAGGGTGCAAGGCGCCAGGTGTACTGGTGGTCCGCCTAGATCGCGCAGCTGCGCGTCGCATGCGTGGTGGTGAGACGCCGGTACACTTACCGGAGGAGACGTCGTCGGGTACCAGCCGCGCTGTACGAGGTGTGCCGCGCTGTACGAGGTGTACCGCGCGGCAAAGCAGACTCTGTGGCTGGCCATCGACGAGGCGAGGACGCGATCCCGGGAGAGGATGTTGGAGACTCTGGACGGGGATCCGTGGGGGAGCCCGTATAAAACGGTTCGACGGCAACTTCGAGCCGCCGCGCCCCCACTTACGAAGATCCAACCCGAGCTGCTGGAGGAAGTGGTAGCAGCCCTCTTCCCGGTGAGAGCGGAGCATATTCCGCCGCCGATGGCTTTGCCCGCAGCCGCAGAGTCTGCAGAGGAGGAGCAGGAGAACGCCATCAGCGTCCCAGAGGTGACATAGGCAGAGATGAGGGCGGCCGTGATGCGGCTCCGGGCCAAGAACGTGGCACCGGGGCCCGATTAAATTCACGGCCTTGCTTTGGCCCTCGCTCTGAAGGAGTTGGAGCCCCAACTGAGAGGACTCTACACAGCGTGCCTTGAGCGGGGCCAGTTTCCCAGTCTGTGGAAGATTGGACGTCTGGTCCTGCTAAGGAAGGCGGGGCGCCCTGCCGACTTGCCGTCTGCGTACCGGCCCATAGTGCTGCTCGACGAGGTGGGCAAGCTGTTCGAGCGCATACTCGCAGCCCGCCTCGTCGGCCACTTGTGTAGAGAGGGGCCGGACCTGGACGAGAGCCAGTTCGACTCTCGACCCGGCCCGCAGCAGACGCACCGGGCGTCGGAGGAGGGCGGACAACACCCTCTTCCGGCCCCCCTAAATGGGTCCAGGGGCGACGGATTCGGGGACATCCGTCGCCCCCCAACATCAGGACCCGAGAAGGCGGCGCGCGTAGTGTTCCGCGCGCGCCGCTCACAGACGTTACGGGGGGAGTACACCTCACTCCCCCCGCCCGAGACGGGGCCCGCGCAAGCGGGCCGGCACCAGCCGGGGATGCGGATGAATTATGTGTTCCCGCGACCCCGGCGTAGGTGTGAGATGGAACACCGGGGTGGTTTTTAGTCAGTAAGAGTCTGGCAGACCCCTCCGCCCGCCTCAGGGCGGAGGACATCCATGAGGATTTTCCACCCCGGGAACAAAAAAAAAAAAAAAAAGGGGTTCTGGTAGCTGAGAGCGCGCCCAAAATTGGTCGGCTCTCCGAAGACCCCCTGCTCGTCTGGGATCACGACACCACATCGTGCTCGCTTTAGAATCTCCGACTGACTCTTGACAACTAGCGAGATGCTAGTTGGGAGAGAAAGGTCGGAGACAGTCTTCCTTAGCCAGGCTAAGGTGTGGTCGTTACCGCACCACAGTTTCAGACCGAAACCATCCGACCCATCCGACCGGGTCGCTGTGTTTTAGTGGCACCTTCAGCTCTCTCCGGGACACTGGCTGGCGGTTGACTGGGCGCTGGTCGGCTAGTGCCGGTCTCTGCCTACGACCGCTTACCGGCGGAGAAGTTTAGTTGGCCGCTAGTCGATTTGACTGACCCAGCGGCAGAAGCCTGTTTGTTGCGGGAGCCTTTTCCCTGGTTCCAGCGTGTTTGCCGACGCTCCTTCCCCGTGATTTTAGCCCTTTGCTTGCCTTGTACTGAGGCAGCCGGTGGACCAGAAGGGTCAGTGCAAGGGCAACGGGCTTGTTGAGTGGATTTACCTTTGCCTTTGCGTTTCTGTACTTGCCAGGCGCGTGAAAACGTGTCCTCGGTGCACTTGGCCGTCGCCGTTTGGCCGGTGACGGCCTTCTGGTGAGGGGAGGCTAGAAGAGCCACAGTATGAGGAGGTGGTTTGGTAGGATACCCGGTGCCAGTATTACCCAGCGCCGGGGTCTGTGCGGAGAGGGTCGGACCGGCAGTGGTATGAGTCGTTGACGTCTTCGCCTCAGTGTAATAAGGGTACTGGTCCCAATCAGCGCCGACGTCCTTTGTTTAAGTTGGGACTTTTGTTGTTTGGTCTTAGCTGCGGTTTTCACCACAGCCGGACCGACGCCCGCGCTGGCACCAGCGGCGTTAGCCGCATGGCCACCAGGGGCGAGGGAAGTGCAAGCACCTCCCTTGGGAGTCTCATTGGCTTTCGCCTCCACTCCGCTGTGTTGGTTTTTTTAATGGCCTTTTATTTCCATGTTAAAATATGATTTTGAAATTCGTCTCCCTGGCTCCCACCCTCCATGGAGCCCGCAACTGGGAACGTCTCACTATAAAAAAAGCTCGAACGTTAGGACTACCAGAGAGATATAGGGGCGCAAGGTTGGCTTACAGTGCGACATCGGGCGCTCGATCGGGCCTAAGGGCCACCCCCCACGAACTGATCAACCCTCACTTACACCGACAGTATGACCTTTACCTACCGCTTCGGCCGTCCGAGGACGACCTCAGCGGACCTCACGCACCTCGCCTGTGGCCCTCTGAAGGGACACTATGACCATTTCCCTACCCCTGGCTAATGGGTAGGGCCACCGTTTCGCTTGAAATCCAGACCAAAGGGGGCGTGTTGCCTTACGGGCACATTACAAACCAGAGCCGCTCGGCTCAACCCCCCAGGACTCCTTCATCCCCGCTCAAAGCGCTCAACTGCGCAGGGCCTTGCGCAGGTAACTGCTTACTCCTACTCACCATCAGCTGTTTTTGTGATGGACGCCACCACCCAGTTACAGGGGGTCGCAGTTAGGAGTGGGAATTATGGAGATGGAGGTGGAGGGAGCGGGGATGTAGGTAGGATGGAGTGGGTGAAGGATTGTGAGATTCGGGGGTGGGGGGGCGTACGTATGAAGGGAAAATTAGGGGTTAAGGGACTTATGGGAAGGGATGTGCTGTGATGGCGCCTGGAGGTTTCTGTTACGTCTATTTCTTAAGGAATTAGACCAAGAACGGGGTGGCAACCACGGGAAGGTGCAATCTCCAGACTTGCCTTGAGGATCTACACGACTGTAGCACTCTCCCTCAAGACCCCGCCACCTAACCGCCTCTGAAGGAGGCGGCAGGATAGGCCCTGCATCTATACTACCAAGCAAAGCAAAGCAAAGCATGTCGTTGTGCAACCGTCAAAGCATAAAAACAGGCTCCTCCCCAAAACATAAATTAAGTTATCCCATAAAATTATAAAAATAGCCATTTGCATTTTGTTTAGAGCTCTTTGCAATAGATGGCGTTTTAATATTTTTTTCCTGTCGTCACAGAAACCTGTTTATCGTTACTAATTTAAATCAAACAACTTTTTATCTATTCTTTACATAGAAATGTAAAAGTAATCTAATGACATGTATTTCTGAACCCGGAACTATAAAACTCTATAGAAAAAGGATTGCACGAAACGTTTTAAAAGTAGGTCGACTCCTAGATGGCGTTGTAAAACTACAGTCTCTGTCAATGAGTGAGTTGCTGATGCAGCCATCTGTTAAAAATTTGGACGATATTAAATAGTCAGCTCAATAGCCAGACTCAAGGAGGTGCCATTTCGTTGTAAGGGATTGGGTTTCTGTACGTAGTATTATACGTAGTATTTAATCGGCTTCACTTACGACCTTCTTCTATAAGTTGTTTCTATATATATAACAGATAACTGAATTATTTTTATTTTTGTTTGTTTTAATAAAATAATTTGAAGCGAACCGCTTCACTTCATAATCATTCGATACTTGTCTCATTCATCTTGTTTACATAAATAATAAAAGTTTGTAGGTAGACCACAGAAAAATGAGTAAATTATTTCGATTTCTGTGAGGTAGATTTTGCAATTCATTACGACTATTCACCTAATTGAAAGTTGTTGGTTAGTGACGAATACTTAAATTTGTTAATTAGCGGTGTTGTGGTTATAATTTACAAAATGCAGTGAAAAATAATTATGGAAGCATGGGCAAATATTATGCGCTGCGTAAACGTGGATATAAATGATGTGATAACACAAATATACATGAAACAAAATCCCTGTCCGATACAATAAAGGCGTATTCCTGGTTTAACATACGTACTAGAAAAAAATGAAAAAAAAATAATCTCATAGAAACCAAAAGTTATTGATTTTTATTTTTATGAACTATGTGAAATTTTACACTAAATATGGTATTTCTTTATAAGTTGACAACACTCGACCGGACGGCGATATATTTTCATTTTTACCTATTTTTATTTCAAAGGTCACCGCCCTGCACTAGCCGCGCTATAGGCACTCTTTTAACGAGTCCTCGACCCTTTGATGTAGCCGACTGGTTTCCTACTGGCACGCTACTTGTTTATTGCCAGTCTCACGTGCCGCTTTCGTATCGCCAACAATGTCGTATTCCAATCGGGAATATTTTTTATTATGTTGATTTTTTGGGGTCATCCTAAAAAAATGTTTTTTAAAAGTGAGTGTGATCCGGAAATCTAAGTAAGAGCTCGGATTGTGGAAGCTTTCGACCCACAAAATTCGTACACAAGTGCGCTGCGAAGAGTACTTGTACGTACTACACCGCGTAAGGTGTCGAATGCGTATTAATGTTGGAGGTAGACATGTGGAACACGATCGCCGAGGTATGCCACAAGTAAACGTTTTAATAAACTTATACCTACAGTCGGTACATTGCCAAAAGCACATCACATTAAAGGCTACCGCAAACAGGCACGACGCCACAGCGAATAATTGTTTCTTTATAAACATAATCAGGTCAGGCCACCTAGAAGTTGGAGTGTGTGTTATTAGAAAATGTAACAGGTACATCCCTATTCGTTAAAGATTGACTCTAGGGCCATGCATGGTTCCAAAACTCTCTTTACTGTGGTCATGGGCAACTTGAAACTAGGCAAGAGAGTTGATGATGGGCTAAGATTGATTAGACGTCGGAACTACCGAAGCCAGAGGTTCGTATCTCTAAGTCCGCAATCAGTCTGCCAAGTCTATTTACAACTATGTTGGGGTTGACTTCCAGTCTAACCGAATGCAGCTGATTACCAGTAGTTTACTTAAAGCGACTCCCTATCTGACTTCCCAGTAACTGGGTAATACGATACCCCTCGCCAAGACTATTTGTCATACTTTCCGTCTTCTGACTACCCATAACGACTGACGAAGATCTAAGAGTGACATCCGCGTGGTTTCCAAAAGCAAGGAGGGGTCGCGATATGTTATGGACCATGGCTCGGCCAGCAGCTATCACATTTACCTTCTTTCTGGAGTCTGCGGCCCAAGTAGTATAGATGTTTGCCCAAAGAGGTTAGAGACTCTGCTATATAAATAGGTATCGGCGGGCCTCGCAGCTCAATACTGGCAGTTGACAGTTTAAGGTTACCGCTTTGCTTGTTATAGATTCTGGTGGCTTTTAAAACATTTTCCTTTAAGGTTAAAGATTTAAATTCCGCAACAACAGTACCAAAGGTGTGCGAATCCTTTTTTGCTTTCAGTCTGTAAATATTATTGATTTCTGATGGTTTTATCTCTTCATTAATCACAGTACCAATCTTACAGAAGTGTTTCATTAATGAATCCTTACTTTCCGAGACAGTGGTAGGCAGGTTATTTATCTCAAGCAGAGCAGAGCGAGAGCAGCGTTCCAGGTAGTCAACTTTGGATTCCAGCGAGGCAATCTGCCTTTTATGGGTAGTATTTTCTCGATCAGTTGCATCCAGTCGTTCTAATAGTTCATCGTACTTTCCGCTGACGAACTCCACAGATGCTTGGATCTTAGAGTTCTGTTCCGATATTTCGTCCATTGTAGATTTAAGGCAATCAAACCTACGGTTTTGTTTGGACTCAAAGTCAGTGAAAATTTTAGTTATTTCGGATAAGAGCAGTGAGTTGTCCGAATCGCTATCCTCAAAGGGTGTACCATCGCCAAGACGGCGTTTTGTTCTGCGGTTCGCATTAACGAAGATATCTTTAATTCGCTCCTGATCGCCCGAAAGAGCACTCAGTTCCGGCTCAGATGATGCTGTGTGGAGATTAGAGGCCGGCGGTGATTTTTGTTTGGGCGCGGGCGATTTTAATCCAGCAGTGTTTGGCGGAGGCGGAGAGCGCTGAATGCGAGGCATCGAGAACAGGGCGACGTAAAAAAAAGGCCAAAGGTACTCACGATTACACTTATGGGTTGCAGTCTAACTCAACAAATACGTAATCATTTAATGGATACGAGAATCTAATTTTTCCCCAATGAATATAATTAATTTAAAAATTAAAAATAATTATACCAAAAGCAACACTGATCGCTTGACAAAGTTCACCAACAGTTTCGTGTCAAAGAAGCCGCCTGAGCGAGGCGGTGCTTTGTAGCGTGCCGCCAAACAAACTAATGACTAAAGAAACCTACGTTATGCCTATGCGTAGGTATCAGCTGATATTTTTTTGTAGGCATAGACGCTTAATGACACCACAACCCAGTTACTGGGTAACACGATAATACCCCTTGGTAAAACCGGTTTTTTGACTTTCGGGGTTCTCACTACCCGTAACGACTGTCAAAGATTTTCAACTGTCAACTGATCGGTGTTCCGTGGTAGAAAGAGTGCGGGGACTTGCGTCGCACTCGGAGTTTTGTCCGAGCAGCCGTAGCGACAGCAACGTCTAACTCAGTAATATTGAAAACAGTGTTTTAATGTACAATAAGCGTTCAAAAGTGGATAGGCACGTTAAAAGTCGTATTGCTGTGAACTCGCGGTACGACTGTATGTGTTTAAATGACACGACACACCACAAAGATCGCAGTTTTGCACGGCACACACTGAAGTATCGTCGTGTACTCGCATCGCAATATACCAAACAAAAATATAATTCTGTCGCTTTTGTTAGATACACATCATGCGTGGCATTGCTAAAATTTGAATGGGCGCCAAGCGTTGGACTGAGAAGCAGCCCACTTAGGTTCTGATGTCATAAGATGCAGCGCAGTTTTATTGCATTTTTTGTTTCGGTTTGCAATAATAATAATATTCAAAAAAATAACAAGAATAATTCGGCAAAATTTCCGGTTGGTATGAAACCATTTGTTTCATATTCATTCACCATGTGAACACTTATTTATTAAAGTCTTCAACTTCATAAATAAGCGCTCCGACTAGCAAAGATTCCCACTTCCTCACATCTCTTAACCCACAGACTCACAGTATTTCTTTAGAACAAAGAATTGTAATACTCTTAAGGTGCGTATACATTTGAGGCAGACTCGGGGCGAGGCAGCCGCTCGACCTGAGGCCGCACATGTGGTCGCAATGGACAATGAAACTGATCATCATCTTCAAACGTTATGTCCAATAGCAATTGGTCTCATCCATGCTGAATTCCATTGCGATATAACTCTTTTATCCCACATCGATGCTTCCACTTTTGTATAGTTTTTTGTTGTATTCTCTTTTTTATAGTGTTAATGACTATTAAAGCAGCAGCTACTCTACGCTCGTCTGGTGTCATCGCGTTCTTGTTTTACACTGGCTTCGGATCAAGGTGAGGCGACATGCCTCACCTTGATCCGCTACGTGCCTCGAGCCTATGTCTCGGAGTGAGCAGCCTCAAATTCAAATTCATTTATTTGCCAGAATGTAGGTTTACATGGATATGTATGATCTTAAAACTATGATGGTCCCTTTACATTCTACCATAATATACGGTGTGCAAATGTTTTATTCTATAAATTAAACAAAACATAACAAAATGGCAGCAACAACTAATACGTGCTCATGCATTAGGTTTATTAATGTCAGATTGAGAATTTAATAAATAATTGTAAATTGTAATTAATTATGTCAAAACTTGACATGTGCAAAACGTGACATGTACATCCGCTGTCGAGGCACAAAATATTTTTCTTCAAATGCTTCGCAGTCGTTAGGCAAATTGGTTGCACACTGAAAATTCCATGACTAGAATTATTTTCATTTTATCCGGCTCTCGCTTGGCATTAAGCCATAAAATAGTGGTGTAGCTGTAATTCATTAGGTATAGGTAAATAGAAACATATAAATTGTAATACACAAAAAAACTTTTTAGTTTTATCATTACAACCAATGGCGATAGCACTTATTCACATTTAACAAGAAATATTTGGACATGAGGCAAATAAAATTGAAACAAATGTATTGCATGGATTGGGGGAATTTGGCATCTTATGTCTTCCCGTGGAAGTCATCATGGTTAATTACTTCTTAGTACGTACTTCGTACAGTTAGGTACTGCTTGCTAATGCTCGCTGTGAGCGCATAAGAGAAAGTTATTTTTCTGATAAATGTAGGTACCTGTTTGAGCCTGACTACTTGGGTAGGCATTTTACTGAATTTTTAAACTGTCTAGGTTTATATAAAAAGGTTTGGGTTTTGTGGTGCCTTACCTATATTTTGTATTCACCAGTAACAAACAATGTGTGTAACAACAACAACATCGTTGCATCTTTGAAGATAGAATATTCAGATTCCAATATTGGACACATTCAAAGTTCAACTGTATATAAAGAAAATAATATTGCACATTCAATGGTGAGGAATAAGTATGGTGTGTATGTTCATATTGATTCTGGCTTTTCCCATGAAGAAAAAACTTCTGAAATTCTACCTGTCTTATACCTGTTTAAAGACCGTCTTTCCAGATCAGTAAAGGAGTTGAAACAAGGAAGACAATATTGTGTTTTTTCGTGTTCAGTCTCCGATCTGACTCAGAAGTTAGATGATCTTAGCACGGCAAGCCTAGAGGTCGGACTTGACGACGACAAATGAATATGTAAAAGACCAAGTTGATGGCGAACAGCGTGCAACGCAGGATGATCACCGTGGCGGGTGGGGAGGTTGAATATGTCGATGAGTATCTCTATCTTGGTCACATAGTAATATCTTTCCAGGCAAGACAAAACGAACAAGTGGGAAGAGCTATCGGGTTTGAAAGATTGAAAAGAGATTTGAATAATAATTACTAAATTGTAATTTTATAATTGAAATTTAATCATACTCATTTAATTTTTTTAATCATACTAATGATTTGTATGCCAATATTGTCAAAACATAGCGCACTACCTTATTGTTAAGACCTTTATATGTTATTACCTATGCTTTACAAATAAATTATTCTTATTGTTATAGTTTGCAAAGTTCTTGAAGCTAATGTACCACAATTTTTCATGTTGGTATACTGAGTTTGATTTTTGGTGAAAATGCTTCGTTCGGCCTCTTACTTCACTGGACCTTATGAATTATGCATTTACAGGAAAAATATCATCAAAAATATTTTTATATAAAGTGCTCAACGAAAGTGACATTTTTAAGTTTTAAGGGCAAGTTATTAGTTGGAATAGAAGGAAAAGAAGAAAAAATTATAATAAAATCTCCACTACACTTCATGCTAAAGCATGAAGTGTAGTCGAGTTCAAGTTGCATGTGGGATGTGGGTGAGGGTGTGATGTATTTTGTGTTTGTTTGTAGTGTTGAAAGGGTGAGAGGGTATGTGAGTGGGTCCATGTCACGTTATTTGTAAACTAGACGAATGGTTCCTATTACGTTTTTATGACTAGTAGCTCTTCTGTTTTTGTGTAGTTCAATTTTAGTAGCCAGTTAGTCTATATAAGATAACATTTAAACTTATTGTAACTAAAAATACCTAATTCTTTATTTATCTTACTGTAGAGTTCAGGTCCTCGGAAAGTAGATTTTTTTTTAGGGAAAACCTGTTTTATATTTGATGGTGCTACATATTGCATACTGCCTCCTCGTTGTGAATGTAAAGTATTAAAATGTATGTCATTATTAATATAATTATATAGATTTGTCATTAAGAAAGTCATTTAGAGGATAATAACATCTTTCAAGCAGTAACCCGTTAATGTTTTTTTTTTTACTTTTGCAATGGCATACATTTGATTTCAACGGGTATTTTATTATACATTTGTGGAGCAACACTGCTGTTCTTAATTAGAGACGTTTTACTTTTCACAAGGCATAAATTATGAATATTTTGAGCACGTATTGGTTTTATCTTTATTTCACATGTTTTTTTCAGTGGGTGTAAATTGGCTTTCATAAATAATGAAGTTTCCAGAATGTATAAAGCTGGTAACGATAATGTTTTATTTTTATTTTATTTTAGAGCACACATTGAACGTATACATATTTTGTGCATCCTGACAACAAGTTCCCTATTTGTTAATTGTCCCCAAAAAATTACACCATAGAACTAAGAACTACTAGTCCATGATATAAATGTGGTTTCTATTTTGGTTATTGGACATATTCTAGAGATTTCCGTACATTGTTATCTATCACTTAGGTACGATTCTACAAGTTTAAGGATGTTCCCTCTTATGCCATAACTATGTAATTTTTGCAGTAAAATGTTATATATCGCACAAACATGATTACTTTTATCGACGGATTTCATGACACCAGTCAGTAGGTCGAATAGTGCCATACTGATATTCATATTTTGTCTAAACCCTTTTTGTTCATTGCAAAATAATTTGAGTTTTTCGAAATAGGCATATATTCTGTGTTATAAATACGAGTAGTTTGGCAGCACATTGCCGCTTTGCGAATGCAGTGCGAGCACTGCCAAAACGACCGTTCTTCCACCTTTTCCTGAGAGAACCAGGATCAAATACAGTTGGTTTATGCATTTTTAAGGTAGACATCAGAATATATAACTTTCTTACAGTTAGCCCTACACACAGATAAGATTATCTCAAAAGCATACCAAATGTACAGCTTCTACTGATTTTAAACGCCCGGCCACGTACTTGCAACTACCAAAGTCCTTGGTTCCGTCCAGTCTGCAGCTGGAATACGGCTGGATACTATGATAAATATGTTAAAACGATTGAAAGCGGTCAACGTAAATACGAGTTATGCAGTATTAATGTCATCTCACATGCCTGTCTTACGAGGAGTCACAAAAAAAGTTAAAATTGCTCACATTGTATCAAGACGTCTACTACTTCAAACCATGATGCATCACGGATTGGTTCATGCTAAGTTTAACTGAATCGAACTAATTAAAAATGTTTCTAATGTTGTGCCTAGAACTGTAATAAGACTGGAGCTGCGTGCTTACCCACTTTTTGCAACGACGACTAAC
Source organism: Dasypolia templi (assembly GCA_963555695.1). Classification (NCBI taxonomy): domain Eukaryota; kingdom Metazoa; phylum Arthropoda; class Insecta; order Lepidoptera; family Noctuidae; genus Dasypolia; species Dasypolia templi. The sequence continues at coordinate 16,283,999 of OY743146.1, read as the reverse complement.
CGAACAAATGCTGGTGAGCGAGCTCCACTTCGTCGACTGGTAAAAATGTATAAGAACCACTTTTGTCATCTGGATATCTTACTTCTGTCTCAAAGCAATTTCAAGAATTAATATTGATGGTTTATGCGATGGTTTAAAAAATGTACCTAGCTAAATGTATATGATAGTATTTAAGTATAATTACGTAGTTAAAAATGAACATAAGTCATCTGTGGAAACGTTGTGGATTGTACATTTACGTTTATGTCATAACATATTTAATTGTAACACAAATTGTACAATTGTTTATTTTCCCAAAAAAATAAAATGTCACATAGTTTGTAAAGTTCTTGAAGCTAATCTGGCGCAATTTTTCGTGTAGGTATTCTGAATTAGATTTTTGTTATGCATTTTGCTAAATGTTGCTTGCTCAAATCAAGTTCTATCAGAATCGATTGTTGTTTTAACACCACAGCAAAACATTATCTAAATTAAACATAAATAAATCGTATTTTATTATTGTTTCAGGAATTAGTGCAATCATAATAAAGTATCAAATTAGTTAGTTCTTATTTAATCACGGAAACCATTCGGAATACTTTTGTTTTTTCACATTTTACACCAATACAGTATAAATAATAATGTAAATCTAATTTAAATAGCACATCCTTCTTAAAAGTGTTATAGTTAGCAACGTCGTCGCTTGGGTGTGGATATAAATAATAGGTATGTATAAAATAGTAATAACAAAAGTTTATGAGAATCATAAAGTCTAGATGTAAATTTAAATTCGCTTAGGTTTTTCGATTACGCCCTGTGGATCTGGGAATCAGTTTGGGTCTTTTTAGATTCAAGACCCAAATTGATGGTCGCAGCGACTTCCGAAGGTGGAGGGGGAGTGGGGATGGCATCACCCTGCAGGCAAAAAAACAGGATAAGTATAAACAAGCAAGCTAAAGTAAGATCAAGTATCAAGTCTAAAGTTGTAACAGCATATCACACATGTAAATAGTACATGAACCAACAAATATATTGAATCATTTTATAAAACTGACATTTCTATTTCTAGCATCCGGTCTTCTTCTGCCATACATCTGTTTGACAATCTCCATAGACCATATATTACTGCCTCGTTGGAGTTTTTGCCAAATTTCAAAAACTTATATCCGTTATGATAAACATCAATTGACCATCATTTTAATTAATTGATGTAAATCTATTTTAAGTTACAGTGAATCATCCTTCTTCACTTGATATATGTATACATTGATTCGATAACTTACAGAAGGCTGGTAGCCGTTTTCGTCAGCGACATATGTGATGACGATGAGCTGCCCCTCTGGGGAGGTCCAGGAGAAGGATCCCTGGGAGACGACGGGGACTACAGGGGGGTTTCCACCAAAGTCACGAGGAGTACCCTTGGCCTGGGCGTCGATTCCGTTGCTGGTCTGGAAACTGCAAAGTTAACAGTATTAATGAATGATGTAGATGGGTATTAAGTTTCACAAGACTAATTGTGGATTTGCATGTACTTACCCGTAGTAGTAGCTACCGTCAGGGTAAGCCTCGTTATCGTAGCGGAGGACGTAGGCGGCCTGGTCGCTGCTGGTAACGCGGTTGTTAGCAACCGGCTTGGGAGGCGGCCTGGGTACGGCGGGTGTGGGACGAGTAGCCAAGCGAGACTGGCTGCCGAAACCAGCGAACTGGGCGGCAGAGACTGCCAATACGGCGGCGAAGACAAGCTAAAAGAAACGAAAGGTAGGTATAGATCACCAGAACAATTCACTCACACTAGAAAACAATGCAAATGGTAATGTCACATACAGCGAATTTCATTTTCAGTCGTTTTTTAAGTGTTGATAGATAGAAGCGTTGATGTGAAGATCTGTTAGTTAACTGTGATGTATAGCGAAGAGATTTTTTTTATATTAATCCAATCTGTATATTTACGCAAGATGACATTGAGATCGACATGTTTGCACATGTATTAATTACCAAGATGCATTTAGTTGTTAACAGAAAGCATCGACCTCAAGCAGTGGATTTACAAATGTATTATAATGACCATGTTGGGCAAAATACTGTATAACTTACCGGAATATGTTCACAGTCCTTTGTACGTTGTCACGGCGATTATTTACAGTTAAGACAGACAGGACAGGTAACTACTAAATGAACTAGAAAAAAAAGTTAAAAAAAATGCCAGAGCTCAATTTAGTATCCATGGGATAGCGTTATCTGAAGTAAAACTGCGCCCAGCTTTGAAGCAATGCGTTCCCATTGGTTGACTTATTTGATTTGTTCTTTTCATTGACGAAAAACTTAATTTTAGCTCAACAAATAAATGAAATGTAGAGCACAAAACGGACTTTATCTTAAAATAAAGATCTATAACACTAAGAACTAAAAAAAGTGTTTATTGACATAAGAATAAAAATCCCCTTGAAACTACGAAAACTGAAGGACAACAATGATTGTAATGCCAAAAGGGCATCAGATTTCTAGCATTCCACTCGTTTCTAATTATACTCGTATAGAGCTTTAGCAATTTTGGACACATTTTTAAAAGTTTTAGAATATTTTGCAACATTCTGATGAAAGCTTGTATTATTCATATGTTGCTTTAGACCATAAAGTTCTAAAAGTTTTACCTGCTTTTACGAATACCTGGTGTCGCCCAATAACTAAAAAATATTTTGAGTAAATACTTTTGGTTTTTAGTGGAAAAATGTCATTAAATGGTGAATTTAATAGTGAAAAGAACTCAGCATAGAACTCATTTGGGTGACCCAAATGAGTTCTATGCTGAGTTCTTTTCCTATCTATGCCTATAATAAAGTATGCATATAGTAAAGTTTTAATATACATTATTAAAACTTTGAACAAATAAGTTATTAAACAAGGTGTTATTCAATTTCTCTAAATTTTTACATGTATGCCATACAAGTATTTGCTTTTACCGCATTTATGAAGCAATAAGAAAGGTTTTCTTGTGGGTGGCCAGTAATAATAACGTCTCGCCAACTTATCCGTATAATTATAAGTTAAGGGGAAAAAGTTAACTCTTTGAACATTTCAGCTGAACATTTTTTTTACTTCATCAAACGAATATTTTATATGAACACCTGTCACCTTTCGTTTCCCTGCACAGCGGACTCTCTGTGACTCCTATGACAAAGACGTGTTTATTAAAAGACCCGTGGCCAGTTAAAGCTGCCGTAACTATACGCAGGTGTTGTTTGGTTAGTCGGAGAACCTGTTTCGTGATGCGGCCGTCTATAGCAGGGAGTGCTTCCCTAGCCTGCCTGCACTCACCTTGTTCCGACCATAGTTTGTGATGTTGTTCCCTGGTGCGTTTCCTTACCAGAGTGCGTAAATACCCGAAGTGGAGTGGCAAGATGGGTTCAGGTCCCACTGGTTCCTCACTCGACCCCCTTCTGGCAAGTTCGTCGGCTGCATTGTTGCCCAGCGAACCGCAGTGTCCTTTGATACATTGAATGGTTATGTTTTTGAGGCTACCCACCTGATTAAGGCGCAGGTGACACTCGTATATTAGCCCAGATTCAACTGTGTGGCTGTTCAGCGCTTGCAAAACAGCCCTGCTGTCTGAGAGTATCCAGATCGAGTGGTCCCTAACTTCCCTGGCCATGATGGCCGAAGCAGCCAGAAAAATACCCATGCATTCGGCCCGGAACACTGTGTTAGAGGCTATGCGAATGTTGAGGTCCTCCGAGAAGACTCCAGCACCTGTGCCATTACCTGTTTTGGATCCGTCTGTGAAGATACGCAGCTCTGCAGGGCACAAACCCTCGCACCAAAGATCCTCGTAAAGCTGGATCTTGTATTTTTTATCAAAGATAAATTGTTTGGGTACCCGATCATTAATAGCTTTCGTAATGGGGAACTCGTTGTTGAGTCCCTCAAGTAGCGCGGTGTGTGGTGTGGCTCTCTTACCCCAGAGATCTAGTGCCTTAAGACGTACCGTCGCCAGTGTCGCTTCCTGCTGTATGAACAGGTGAAGCGGTGGCGGTAGGGCCTGTGGCGCGCCCGGCAACAAGAAGAGAAGGGTTGCCAAGGCTGCCGGGGGCTCTTTACCCCCCCCTCAGCCTGGCTGCCCTCCGGCCGACTCCCGGCCTAAGAATGGTGCGGTGGGAATGGATTGCACATAACGGCGCTCTACCATTTCCTCCAGGGCAACATCAACCACTCTGCCAGAGCTCAGGATCTCTTGCTACAGAGCATGGCAGAGTGGTCGATTCACGTGGCCGTGGTCACCGAGCCGTACTGGGTCCCGCCAAGGGATAACTGGGTGGGAGACCTGGACGGTTTGGTGGCCATCATTGGCGGGGCTCTCGTCAGCCCGTCTCGGGGGCACGGCTGGGTTGCCGCCCTCGCAGATGGCGTTGGCGTCGTTGGGGCGTATTTTTCGCCCAACAAGAGTCTCGCCGACTTCGAGAGGTTCCTTGTCGAGTTGGGTGCCGTCGTGGGCCAGCTCCATCCTCGCCCGGTGCTGTTACTCGGGGATCTCAACGCCAAGTCTGCGGCGTGGGGATCCCCGGTGACCGATGCTAAGGGTGAGTCATTGGAGGAGTGGGCGATCTCGACTGACCTGGTCGTCCTGAACCGGGGCTCGGTCCACAAATGTGAGACGTGTCATTCGCAAGCCCTGCTGTCGCGAGCCGTGTCCGCGACTGGCGTGTCGCCGCGGAGGTGGAGACGTTGTCGGATCACCGATATATCCGATTCGACGTCTCCGCCCAGACCGCTGGCGGCTGCAGAACATCTGTCCCGCGTTCGGACGGCCCGCGCTGGGCGCGTAAGCGCCTCGACAGGGAGCTTCTCGAGGAGGCAGCCATTGCTCAGGCCTGGTTCCGGGGGTCGGCAACGACCGGACCCGATGACGTCCAGTTGGAGGCGCTGTGGTTCCGCGGGGCAATGACGCAGATATGCGACGCGTCCATGCCCCGCGCCCACGCTTAGGGTGCAAGGCGCCAGGTGTACTGGTGGTCCGCCTAGATCGCGCAGCTGCGCGTCGCATGCGTGGTGGTGAGACGCCGGTACACTTACCGGAGGAGACGTCGTCGGGTACCAGCCGCGCTGTACGAGGTGTGCCGCGCTGTACGAGGTGTACCGCGCGGCAAAGCAGACTCTGTGGCTGGCCATCGACGAGGCGAGGACGCGATCCCGGGAGAGGATGTTGGAGACTCTGGACGGGGATCCGTGGGGGAGCCCGTATAAAACGGTTCGACGGCAACTTCGAGCCGCCGCGCCCCCACTTACGAAGATCCAACCCGAGCTGCTGGAGGAAGTGGTAGCAGCCCTCTTCCCGGTGAGAGCGGAGCATATTCCGCCGCCGATGGCTTTGCCCGCAGCCGCAGAGTCTGCAGAGGAGGAGCAGGAGAACGCCATCAGCGTCCCAGAGGTGACATAGGCAGAGATGAGGGCGGCCGTGATGCGGCTCCGGGCCAAGAACGTGGCACCGGGGCCCGATTAAATTCACGGCCTTGCTTTGGCCCTCGCTCTGAAGGAGTTGGAGCCCCAACTGAGAGGACTCTACACAGCGTGCCTTGAGCGGGGCCAGTTTCCCAGTCTGTGGAAGATTGGACGTCTGGTCCTGCTAAGGAAGGCGGGGCGCCCTGCCGACTTGCCGTCTGCGTACCGGCCCATAGTGCTGCTCGACGAGGTGGGCAAGCTGTTCGAGCGCATACTCGCAGCCCGCCTCGTCGGCCACTTGTGTAGAGAGGGGCCGGACCTGGACGAGAGCCAGTTCGACTCTCGACCCGGCCCGCAGCAGACGCACCGGGCGTCGGAGGAGGGCGGACAACACCCTCTTCCGGCCCCCCTAAATGGGTCCAGGGGCGACGGATTCGGGGACATCCGTCGCCCCCCAACATCAGGACCCGAGAAGGCGGCGCGCGTAGTGTTCCGCGCGCGCCGCTCACAGACGTTACGGGGGGAGTACACCTCACTCCCCCCGCCCGAGACGGGGCCCGCGCAAGCGGGCCGGCACCAGCCGGGGATGCGGATGAATTATGTGTTCCCGCGACCCCGGCGTAGGTGTGAGATGGAACACCGGGGTGGTTTTTAGTCAGTAAGAGTCTGGCAGACCCCTCCGCCCGCCTCAGGGCGGAGGACATCCATGAGGATTTTCCACCCCGGGAACAAAAAAAAAAAAAAAAAGGGGTTCTGGTAGCTGAGAGCGCGCCCAAAATTGGTCGGCTCTCCGAAGACCCCCTGCTCGTCTGGGATCACGACACCACATCGTGCTCGCTTTAGAATCTCCGACTGACTCTTGACAACTAGCGAGATGCTAGTTGGGAGAGAAAGGTCGGAGACAGTCTTCCTTAGCCAGGCTAAGGTGTGGTCGTTACCGCACCACAGTTTCAGACCGAAACCATCCGACCCATCCGACCGGGTCGCTGTGTTTTAGTGGCACCTTCAGCTCTCTCCGGGACACTGGCTGGCGGTTGACTGGGCGCTGGTCGGCTAGTGCCGGTCTCTGCCTACGACCGCTTACCGGCGGAGAAGTTTAGTTGGCCGCTAGTCGATTTGACTGACCCAGCGGCAGAAGCCTGTTTGTTGCGGGAGCCTTTTCCCTGGTTCCAGCGTGTTTGCCGACGCTCCTTCCCCGTGATTTTAGCCCTTTGCTTGCCTTGTACTGAGGCAGCCGGTGGACCAGAAGGGTCAGTGCAAGGGCAACGGGCTTGTTGAGTGGATTTACCTTTGCCTTTGCGTTTCTGTACTTGCCAGGCGCGTGAAAACGTGTCCTCGGTGCACTTGGCCGTCGCCGTTTGGCCGGTGACGGCCTTCTGGTGAGGGGAGGCTAGAAGAGCCACAGTATGAGGAGGTGGTTTGGTAGGATACCCGGTGCCAGTATTACCCAGCGCCGGGGTCTGTGCGGAGAGGGTCGGACCGGCAGTGGTATGAGTCGTTGACGTCTTCGCCTCAGTGTAATAAGGGTACTGGTCCCAATCAGCGCCGACGTCCTTTGTTTAAGTTGGGACTTTTGTTTTTTGGTCTTAGCTGCGGTTTTCACCACAGCCGGACCGACGCCCGCGCTGGCACCAGCGGCGTTAGCCGCATGGCCACCAGGGGCGAGGGAAGTGCAAGCACCTCCCTTGGGAGTCTCATTGGCTTTCGCCTCCACTCCGCTGTGTTGGTTTTTTTAATGGCCTTTTATTTCCATGTTAAAATATGATTTTGAAATTCGTCTCCCTGGCTCCCACCCTCCATGGAGCCCGCAACTGGGAACGTCTCACTATAAAAAAAGCTCGAACGTTAGGACTACCAGAGAGATATAGGGGCGCAAGGTTGGCTTACAGTGCGACATCGGGCGCTCGATCGGGCCTAAGGGCCACCCCCCACGAACTGATCAACCCTCACTTACACCGACAGCATGACCTTTACCTACCGCTTCGGCCGTCCGAGGACGACCTCAGCGGACCTCACGCACCTCGCCTGTGGCCCTCTGAAGGGACACTATGACCATTTCCCTACCCCTGGCTAATGGGTAGGGCCACCGTTTCGCTTGAAATCCAGACCAAAGGGGGCGTGTTGCCTTACGGGCACATTACAAACCAGAGCCGCTCGGCTCAACCCCCCAGGACTCCTTCATCCCCGCTCAAAGCGCTCAACTGCGCAGGGCCTTGCGCAGGTAACTGCTTACTCCTACTCACCATCAGCTGTTTTTGTGATGGACGCCACCACCCAGTTACAGGGGGTCGCAGTTAGGAGTGGGAATTATGGAGATGGAGGTGGAGGGAGCGGGGATGTAGGTAGGATGGAGTGGGTGAAGGATTGTGAGATTCGGGGGTGGGGGGGCGTACGTATGAAGGGAAAATTAGGGGTTAAGGGACTTATGGGAAGGGATGTGCTGTGATGGCGCCTGGAGGTTTCTGTTACGTCTATTTCTTAAGGAATTAGACCAAGAACGGGGTGGCAACCACGGGAAGGTGCAATCTCCAGACTTGCCTTGAGGATCTACACGACTGTAGCACTCTCCCTCAAGACCCCGCCACCTAACCGCCTCTGAAGGAGGCGGCAGGATAGGCCCTGCATCTATACTACCAAGCAAAGCAAAGCAAAGCATGTCGTTGTGCAACCGTCAAAGCATAAAAACAGGCTCCTCCCCAAAACATAAATTAAGTTATCCCATAAAATTATAAAAATAGCCATTTGCATTTTGTTTAGAGCTCTTTGCAATAGATGGCGTTTTAATATTTTTTTCCTGTCGTCACAGAAACCTGTTTATCGTTACTAATTTAAATCAAACAACTTTTTATCTATTCTTTACATAGAAATGTAAAAGTAATCTAATGACATGTATTTCTGAACCCGGAACTATAAAACTCTATAGAAAAAGGATTGCACGAAACGTTTTAAAAGTAGGTCGACTCCTAGATGGCGTTGTAAAACTACAGTCTCTGTCAATGAGTGAGTTGCTGATGCAGCCATCTGTTAAAAATTTGGACGATATTAAATAGTCAGCTCAATAGCCAGACTCAAGGAGGTGCCATTTCGTTGTAAGGGATTGGGTTTCTGTACGTAGTATTATACGTAGTATTTAATCGGCTTCACTTACGACCTTCTTCTATAAGTTGTTTCTATATATATAACAGATAACTGAATTATTTTTATTTTTGTTTGTTTTAATAAAATAATTTGAAGCGAACCGCTTCACTTCATAATCATTCGATACTTGTCTCATTCATCTTGTTTACATAAATAATAAAAGTTTGTAGGTAGACCACAGAAAAATGAGTAAATTATTTCGATTTCTGTGAGGTAGATTTTGCAATTCATTACGACTATTCACCTAATTGAAAGTTGTTGGTTAGTGACGAATACTTAAATTTGTTAATTAGCGGTGTTGTGGTTATAATTTACAAAATGCAGTGAAAAATAATTATGGAAGCATGGGCAAATATTATGCGCTGCGTAAACGTGGATATAAATGATGTGATAACACAAATATACATGAAACAAAATCCCTGTCCGATACAATAAAGGCGTATTCCTGGTTTAACATACGTACTAGAAAAAAATGAAAAAAAAATAATCTCATAGAAACCAAAAGTTATTGATTTTTATTTTTATGAACTATGTGAAATTTTACACTAAATATGGTATTTCTTTATAAGTTGACAACACTCGACCGGACGGCGATATATTTTCATTTTTACCTATTTTTATTTCAAAGGTCACCGCCCTGCACTAGCCGCGCTATAGGCACTCTTTTAACGAGTCCTCGACCCTTTGATGTAGCCGACTGGTTTCCTACTGGCACGCTACTTGTTTATTGCCAGTCTCACGTGCCGCTTTCGTATCGCCAACAATGTCGTATTCCAATCGGGAATATTTTTTATTATGTTGATTTTTTGGGGTCATCCTAAAAAAATGTTTTTTAAAAGTGAGTGTGATCCGGAAATCTAAGTAAGAGCTCGGATTGTGGAAGCTTTCGACCCACAAAATTCGTACACAAGTGCGCTGCGAAGAGTACTTGTACGTACTACACCGCGTAAGGTGTCGAATGCGTATTAATGTTGGAGGTAGACATGTGGAACACGATCGCCGAGGTATGCCACAAGTAAACGTTTTAATAAACTTATACCTACAGTCGGTACATTGCCAAAAGCACATCACATTAAAGGCTACCGCAAACAGGCACGACGCCACAGCGAATAATTGTTTCTTTATAAACATAATCAGGTCAGGCCACCTAGAAGTTGGAGTGTGTGTTATTAGAAAATGTAACAGGTACATCCCTATTCGTTAAAGATTGACTCTAGGGCCATGCATGGTTCCAAAACTCTCTTTACTGTGGTCATGGGCAACTTGAAACTAGGCAAGAGAGTTGATGATGGGCTAAGATTGATTAGACGTCGGAACTACCGAAGCCAGAGGTTCGTATCTCTAAGTCCGCAATCAGTCTGCCAAGTCTATTTACAACTATGTTGGGGTTGACTTCCAGTCTAACCGAATGCAGCTGATTACCAGTAGTTTACTTAAAGCGACTCCCTATCTGACTTCCCAGTAACTGGGTAATACGATACCCCTCGCCAAGACTATTTGTCATACTTTCCGTCTTCTGACTACCCATAACGACTGACGAAGATCTAAGAGTGACATCCGCGTGGTTTCCAAAAGCAAGGAGGGGTCGCGATATGTTATGGACCATGGCTCGGCCAGCAGCTATCACATTTACCTTCTTTCTGGAGTCTGCGGCCCAAGTAGTATAGATGTTTGCCCAAAGAGGTTAGAGACTCTGCTATATAAATAGGTATCGGCGGGCCTCGCAGCTCAATACTGGCAGTTGACAGTTTAAGGTTACCGCTTTGCTTGTTATAGATTCTGGTGGCTTTTAAAACATTTTCCTTTAAGGTTAAAGATTTAAATTCCGCAACAACAGTACCAAAGGTGTGCGAATCCTTTTTTGCTTTCAGTCTGTAAATATTATTGATTTCTGATGGTTTTATCTCTTCATTAATCACAGTACCAATCTTACAGAAGTGTTTCATTAATGAATCCTTACTTTCCGAGACAGTGGTAGGCAGGTTATTTATCTCAAGCAGAGCAGAGCGAGAGCAGCGTTCCAGGTAGTCAACTTTGGATTCCAGCGAGGCAATCTGCCTTTTATGGGTAGTATTTTCTCGATCAGTTGCATCCAGTCGTTCTAATAGTTCATCGTACTTTCCGCTGACGAACTCCACAGATGCTTGGATCTTAGAGTTCTGTTCCGATATTTCGTCCATTGTAGATTTAAGGCAATCAAACCTACGGTTTTGTTTGGACTCAAAGTCAGTGAAAATTTTAGTTATTTCGGATAAGAGCAGTGAGTTGTCCGAATCGCTATCCTCAAAGGGTGTACCATCGCCAAGACGGCGTTTTGTTCTGCGGTTCGCATTAACGAAGATATCTTTAATTCGCTCCTGATCGCCCGAAAGAGCACTCAGTTCCGGCTCAGATGATGCTGTGTGGAGATTAGAGGCCGGCGGTGATTTTTGTTTGGGCGCGGGCGATTTTAATCCAGCAGTGTTTGGCGGAGGCGGAGAGCGCTGAATGCGAGGCATCGAGAACAGGGCGACGTAAAAAAAAGGCCAAAGGTACTCACGATTACACTTATGGGTTGCAGTCTAACTCAACAAATACGTAATCATTTAATGGATACGAGAATCTAATTTTTCCCCAATGAATATAATTAATTTAAAAATTAAAAATAATTATACCAAAAGCAACACTGATCGCTTGACAAAGTTCACCAACAGTTTCGTGTCAAAGAAGCCGCCTGAGCGAGGCGGTGCTTTGTAGCGTGCCGCCAAACAAACTAATGACTAAAGAAACCTACGTTATGCCTATGCGTAGGTATCAGCTGATATTTTTTTGTAGGCATAGACGCTTAATGACACCACAACCCAGTTACTGGGTAACACGATAATACCCCTTGGTAAAACCGGTTTTTTGACTTTCGGGGTTCTCACTACCCGTAACGACTGTCAAAGATTTTCAACTGTCAACTGATCGGTGTTCCGTGGTAGAAAGAGTGCGGGGACTTGCGTCGCACTCGGAGTTTTGTCCGAGCAGCCGTAGCGACAGCAACGTCTAACTCAGTAATATTGAAAACAGTGTTTTAATGTACAATAAGCGTTCAAAAGTGGATAGGCACGTTAAAAGTCGTATTGCTGTGAACTCGCGGTACGACTGTATGTGTTTAAATGACACGACACACCACAAAGATCGCAGTTTTGCACGGCACACACTGAAGTATCGTCGTGTACTCGCATCGCAATATACCAAACAAAAATATAATTCTGTCGCTTTTGTTAGATACACATCATGCGTGGCATTGCTAAAATTTGAATGGGCGCCAAGCGTTGGACTGAGAAGCAGCCCACTTAGGTTCTGATGTCATAAGATGCAGCGCAGTTTTATTGCATTTTTTGTTTCGGTTTGCAATAATAATAATATTCAAAAAAATAACAAGAATAATTCGGCAAAATTTCCGGTTGGTATGAAACCATTTGTTTCATATTCATTCACCATGTGAACACTTATTTATTAAAGTCTTCAACTTCATAAATAAGCGCTCCGACTAGCAAAGATTCCCACTTCCTCACATCTCTTAACCCACAGACTCACAGTATTTCTTTAGAACAAAGAATTGTAATACTCTTAAGGTGCGTATACATTTGAGGCAGACTCGGGGCGAGGCAGCCGCTCGACCTGAGGCCGCACATGTGGTCGCAATGGACAATGAAACTGATCATCATCTTCAAACGTTATGTCCAATAGCAATTGGTCTCATCCATGCTGAATTCCATTGCGATATAACTCTTTTATCCACCATCGATGCTTCCACTTTTGTATAGTTTTTGTTGTATTCTCTTTTTTATAGTGTTAATGACTATTAAAGCAGCAGCTACTCTACGCTCGTCTGGTGTCATCGCGTTCTTGTTTTACACTGGCTTCGGATCAAGGTGAGGCGACATGCCTCACCTTGATCCGCTACGTGCCTCGAGCCTATGTCTCGGAGTGAGCAGCCTCAAATTCAAATTCATTTATTTGCCAGAATGTAGGTTTACATGGATATGTATGATCTTAAAACTATGATGGTCTCTTTACATTCTACCATAATATACGGTGTGCAAATGTTTTATTCTATAAATTAAACAAAACATAACAAAATGGCAGCAACAACTAATACGTGCTCATGCATTAGGTTTATTAATGTCAGATTGAGAATTTAATAAATAATTGTAAATTGTAATTAATTATGTCAAAACTTTATAATGTCAAAGTGACGAGATAGTAACATTTTAAAATTAATCAATTATTATGTTTAAACCAATATTTCAGTTTCCTTTTACGCTATCTGGCATGTATTCATTAAGATCGTAAAAGCATTTTTCTTTTAACCATTACGTTATCTTTTTTTTTAAACATGGTCAAAGCTAAATCTTTAAAGACGTCCGGTAACCTGTTATATACCCTTACAGCATTTATGTACGAGTTCCTTCTGTACAATTCGAGCCTGCATTGCGGTAAGCAGAGCTCGTGTTTAAATTTATTTTTATTTCTAGGAGCTACGTTTCGTTTGGTTACATCTTTATGTTTAATAAAATATTCCGGATTTTGTTTTACAAATAGACATAATTCCCGAATGTACATACACGGTAATGGCAGAATATTGTACTTTTTAAACAAGGGATTACAGCTGTCCATGTACCAGGCTCCACAGATTCTCCGCCTCGGTTTGCTTCAAGTCGAGGCTGCTCGGCCTGAGGCTGCTCTAATGGATACGCACCTTTAGATACCTCTAAGCAAAATACTACATGTATACTATAATAATTAAGAAACGAATATTATAAATAACATTATATTTATAACATTAACTCGTCATTCACCAATTTTAACAAATAATAATTTATATTTAGTAAAATATTAAATATTTAAATGATAACACTCACACTTAGTCCGGTTTCAATATACATACAGCATGTAACGAAAACCCTGTCCGATCCTGAAGGTTGCTATTTGGTATCCTACTGCGTACACAATAATTTAATTTAATTTATTTCTCCCAAAAAGGTACAAGTTAGTTACATGGTATCAGGTTACAGGCAGAGTCAAAACCTTTGTGAGAGCTGGAGTCTATACTGGGTTCAGGACCTGTATGACAGATCTCCAGGCTCACACCCTTAAAATTATATAATTCTATTGCACTTACGTAATATAGTTAACTGGTTTAATGTTAATAACCTACTTCTTAACGAGAAAAAACTAAATGTATTAAGTTTACTATACCTCTGTTAGACAAGTAGAAACTAGTGTTCTTTTAAAGGGTGAAGAGTTGAAACCCGAAAACTCCACAGTATTCTTAGGCATAACTTTGGATGCCAAGCTTCAATGAGGCCCCCATATAGATAAATTGTCAAAAAAACTAAGCTCTGCAGCATACGCCGTTAGAAAAAATCGTAATTTAACTGATTTAGAGTCAGCGCGTTTAGTTTACTTTAGTTATTTCTTATAGTGTGATGTCGTACGGTATTCTTTTGTGGGGAAATGCCGCCGATATTCGAACAATTTTTGTTTTACAAAAAAGGGCAATTCGTTCAATTTATAAATTAAGTCCCAGGCACTCCCTCAGAGACAAATTTAAAGAGATTAATATGCCTTCTCAGAATATTTATGATAATCTTTTATATGAACATAAAAATATTAATCTTTTTAAAAAATACAGTGATATCCATAACATAAATACTAGGAACAAACACAAATTTGTTGTTCCCACTACCAGGCTCAAGAAAATAGGTGGCTCGTTTATATGTCCAATGTATACGTTTTTATAATAAACTTCCTAGCCACATTCAACAACTAAGCCTTAATAAATTTAAATCTTTTGTCAAGCGGAAATTATACCAGAAAGCCTATTATACTGTCAAGGACTATATTGAGGACAAGAAGGCTTGGGATTGCGCTGCTCCAATAAGTTTACACAGACATAGTTGATGTTTAATTTGCTATTTTACTTTTTTTCTTTTAATGATTTGTTCTATATCGCGCAATCCCAAATTGCGCTGCTCCAATAAGTTTAAACAGACATAAATGATGTTTAATATGCTATTTTACTTTTTTTCTTTTAATCATTTTTTCTATATATGTACCTTTCTATCTAAACAATGACATGTATATATTTACTGTATAAAGTATAATATTGTTTTAATTTTTGGGAATGTGAGGACTATGTGGGTCATTGCTTTTTTTTTTCTTTTTCTTTTAATGCTGGTCTGGCTGTTTGAGTACTTTACGCGGCCTCCCCAAATGTCCTTTCTTTTGTATTGTTCGTCGGATCGTTGAGCTCCTTAGTTCTGAGTTGAGCTGCACGATGATTGACAAATGCGTGCACTGACTGGACAGGTCCACTCAAATCCGTGTGGTTCTTTCCTCAAACGACCGTTTCAGACACCAGTCTACATGGTACTCATATGATATGACCAAGATTATTTTCATATTTTGATTTACACTTTGACATTGATGGACTTTATGTATGCAATGACATTTACTTTGTAGAGGATTAAACTATTTTAATTATTGTGAATGTGATGACATTGTGGCTTTGTTGTTTTTTTATGCATTTTTTTAACCTATTAGTTTTAATCATCGTCTGACAGTTTGAGTAATTTATGCGGCCTACCCAAATGTCCTTTCTTTGGGAATGTTCGTCGAATCGTTTAGCTCCTTTAGTTATGTGTTGAGCTGCATGACAACTGACAAATGCGTGCACTGACTGGACAGGTCCACTCATTCTGTGTGGTTCTTTCCTCAAAAGACCATTTCAGACATCAATCCACATGGTCTTCACATGACCTGACCAAGATTATGTCTGGACTTTAAAAGAGACTGTGACCTCTGAGTTTGTTTCGGCGTTTCTTCTCAGAGTAGTCAGATAGGAAACGCCGATCTCACCTAGTTTTTAAAATATGATTGATGTGTAAAAGTGTTTGTACAAACCTATTTACAGATCTAAAATCATTTATCATTTACTCACATAAACACCCTCTCCTCACGACTGCGCAGGTTGATCTACATTTTTAAATCCCTACGTCACGCTGCGGACCTTACATTTCTAAAACTTGTATATCTCGCCCTCTGCCAATCGCTAATATAATATTGCATAATTACGTGGGGTGGATCAGCAAAGACTCACATGCTGAAATAGGAACGTGCTCAAAGAGCACTCTTGAAGGTTGGATGGCGGCTACCTTACCGCTTTCCTACCATCGATCTTTACAATACATGTACTGTTCTCTCTGTTCGCAAATTATTTATCCTTAACCTTGTTTTAACTACATACTCTCACTTAATGTCTGTCCTTCCAACCGCACAAATTGTCGTTCGGCCCAACGTAGTTTCCCTTTCCTCATTAGCTACGTCTATAATAAAGTAAACAAAATTTTAAATATACACCATATGTGCAGATCAAAATGTAAAACAACTGTAACGAAATGGCTACTTGAATTGGATTATGAGCAGACTGAATATATACTAAATATTTTAAAATAGTTTTGCCTACCGGGAATATTCACCCACTTAAATTAATGTCAGATCGCGTTCACCTTCTTAACCACACACAGGCACACACTCTCAAGCTAGTAGGTGCTCGCGTCCTGTGCCCTTCGTGGGCGTTGGGCGTGAGGACTTATGTTGTACTCACTGACACACAACACTTTCCAAAGACTCTCATAGCACATCTACCTTTTGTTTTATTTATAGATTTATCTTCCTCTCAGTACTTGAAGCGTTTATGATGTTATATTACGTAAGTGCAATAGAATTACATAATTTTAAGGGTGTGAGCCTGGAGATCTGTCATACAGGTCCTGAACCCAGTATAGACTCCAGCTCTCACAAAGGTTTTGACTCTGCCTGTAACCTGATACCATGTAACTAACTTGTAACTTTTTGGGAGAAATAAATTAAATTAAATTATTGTGTACGCAGTAGGATACCAAATAGCAACCTTCAGGATCGGACAGGGTTTTCGTTACATGCTGTATGTATATTGAAACCGGACTAAGTGTGAGTGTTATCATTTAAATATTTAATATTTTACTAAATATAAATTATTATTTGTTTAAATTGGTGAATGACGAGTTAATGTTATAAATATAATGTTATTTATAATATTCGTTTCTTAATTATTATAGTATACATGTAGTATTTTGCTTAGAGATATCTAAAGGTGCGTATCCATTAGAGCAGCCTCAGGCCGAGCAGCCTCGACTTGAAGCAAACCGAGGCGAAGAATCTGTGCAGCCTGGTACATGGACAGCTGTAATCCCTTGTTTAAAAAGTACAATATTCTGCCATTACCGTGTATGTACATTCGGGAATTATGTCTATTTGTAAAACAAAATCCGGAATATTTTATTAAACATAAAGATGTAACCAAACGAAACGTAGCTCCTAGAAATAAAAATAAATTTAAACACGAGCTCTGCTTACCGCAATGCAGGCTCGAATTGTACAGAAGGAACTCGTACATAAATGCTGTAAGGGTATATAACAGGTTACCGGACGTCTTTAAAGATTTAGCTTTGACCATGTTTAAAAAAAAGATAACGTAATGGTTAAAAGAAAAATGCTTTTACGATCTTAATGAATACATGTCAGATAGCGTAAAAGGAAACTGAAATATTGGTTTAAACATAATAATTGATTAATTTTAAAATGTTACTATCTCGACACTTTGACATTATAAAGTTTTGACATAATTAATTACAATTTACAATTATTTATTAAATTCTCAATCTGACATTAATAAACCTAATGCATGAGCACGTATTAGTTGTTGCTGCCATTTTGTTATGTTTTGTTTAATTTATAGAATAAAACATTTGCACACCGTATATTATGGTAGAATGTAAAGGGACCATCATAGTTTTAAGATCATACATATCCATGTAAACCTACATTCTGGCAAATAAATGAATTTGAATTTGAGGCTGCTCACTCCGAGACATAGGCTCGAGGCACGTAGCGGATCAAGGTGAGGCATGTCGCCTCACCTTGATCCGAAGCCAGTGTAAAACAAGAACGCGATGACACCAGACGAGCGTAGAGTAGCTGCTGCTTTAATAGTCATTAACACTATAAAAAAGAGAATACAACAAAAAACTATACAAAAGTGGAAGCATCGATGGTGGATAAAAGAGTTATATCGCAATGGAATTCAGCATGGATGAGACCAATTGCTATTGGACATAACGTTTGAAGATGATGATCAGTTTCATTGTCCATTGCGACCACATGTGCGGCCTCAGGTCGAGCGGCTGCCTCGCCCCGAGTCTGCCTCAAATGTATACGCACCTTAAGAGTATTACAATTCTTTGTTCTAAAGAAATACTGTGAGTCTGTGGGTTAAGAGATGTGAGGAAGTGGGAATCTTTGCTAGTCGGAGCGCTTATTTATGAAGTTGAAGACTTTAATAAATAAGTGTTCACATGGTGAATGAATATGAAACAAATGGTTTCATACCAACCGGAAATTTTGCCGAATTATTCTTGTTATTTTTTTGAATATTATTATTATTGCAAACCGAAACAAAAAATGCAATAAAACTGCGCTGCATCTTATGACATCAGAACCTAAGTGGGCTGCTTCTCAGTCCAACGCTTGGCGCCCATTCAAATTTTAGCAATGCCACGCATGATGTGTATCTAACAAAAGCGACAGAATTATATTTTTGTTTGGTATATTGCGATGCGAGTACACGACGATACTTCAGTGTGTGCCGTGCAAAACTGCGATCTTTGTATCCACTTTTGAACGCTTATTGTACATTAAAACACTGTTTTCAATATTACTGAGTTAGACGTTGCTGTCGCTACGGCTGCTCGGACAAAACTCCGAGTGCGACGCAAGTCCCCGCACTCTTTCTACCACGGAACACCCACCACAGCACGCATAACTTACTTATCAAAATTAAAAATCAATCAGTCTGCCAAGTCTATTTACAACTATGTTGGGGTTGACTTCCAGTCTAACCGAATGCAGCTGATTACCAGTAGTTTACTTAAAGCGACTCCCTATCTGACTTCCCAGTTACTGGGTAATACGATACCCCTCGCCAAGACTCTTTGTCATACTTTCCGTCTTCTGACTACCCATAACGACTGACGAAGATCTAAGAATGACATCCGCGTGGTTTCCAAAAGCAAGGAGGGGTCGCGATATGTAATGTATGGTCACCCATCCACGAACCGACCGCCCGCAGGCGTAGGTTAAATTCTAATCGCCCCGTGCGGTTGATATTATTTAGCTTAAAAATAAATAGCGAAATGCGGGTCTGCTATTTCCCTAAGCGTGTAAGAATACCTATTAGGGGAAATAAGGTAATGCCATTAAAAAAAAAGTTCAGTAACGTTTTGAGTATGTTTATTACAGCGCAGTGAACAGAGACCTTAAGAATATCGACTTTTGGAGTGACCTTTTATAATAAATACAGCAAGTCATCAGTGAAAAATGTTGATGTGCTCTACCTTCCCTTAAAAAACCTGTATGTAGAAGTGAATGGCATGTGGGTATGCATGATGATGATTAGATGACTCAGAACGATAAACTGTAAATTTTGAATAATAACATGCTCACTTTTATGAATTTGAGAAAAAATAATATAATTAATGCACAGTTAATTATAGAACACCACAGTATAATTGCCAATATGCATAAATAAATATTTTTTGTCTATGAACCGTTTAGTTGATCGGTCATTGACGTATGATCTAATATAACTTCCTTTTTGTAAGTGCACTCATTCTTTGTCTAAAAATAAAATATGCTTTGCACGTAAGCTGAGCTTTGAGGGATATAAGGCATCATGTTATTACTGGCTAGTAAAATCTTATGGGGCAAGGTGAGTAAGCAAAACTACTTTATGGAAATTTTATTAGTGTCTAAGAATTATAATTTTACGTTAATCCTCCTATAAAATTATAGTAATGCAATATTAGGTATAAAGTTATCATATTAGTATGGAAATTAATAGAACCCTGCAAGTTGTTATGCTTTTAAAAACGATGTAGGAATAGTTTTGTTAAATAGAAAAATAACATAAACGTAGCAAATGTGGACTCATAGGTATGGGTATTTTTATCACGATTAAATTAATTAAATCTAACACGGTTCTATCTAATATCAGCTGGGAAATGTGATTCATTTATTTGAGGAAAACGAAATGAAATCGCCAATAGAATTTACATCCTGTTTAGGTTTAAGGAATTACCTAAGTCGTTATTTACTTTACTTCTAAGAAAGGAATGACAGTGTGTTGATAATGTATTTTAACACTTATAAATACCAGAGTCTTTTAAACAGGGATTTGTAGTCTTATAAGTGACTATAAAACCAAGTCAACGTGCCTACGTTGTGCTGGTAATTTGGAATTGGTAAGAAACTTTTCTCTCTCCCTCTCACAGAGAGGAGGCCTTTTTTTTTTTTTGGGTGAGAAATCATCAAATGACTTCTCCCGCTCTGCTTGGAGCGGGAGGGCGTGTCAGACTTTTACTGACTAAAACCCACCCGTGTTCCTTCAGTTGCCTGTGCCAGGGCCACGGTTATCTCCATCGAATTACCCGCGACCCTGAGTAATGGGTAGCTCGCCGTCCGCAAGCCCGCGCCTACAGTACAGACAAGGCTCTCTCCCAGACGCGCTCCGCCTGCTCCTTCGCGAGCATTACTGCTTCGCAGAAGGAGGTGACGGCAGGGCCGGACGCGAGAGATCGCCGCCGCCGATCGCCTCCGCGAGGACACTGCGGTGCTCCGCCCAAGCTGGGCAGACCTCCACCGTATGCTCCACCGTGTCCTCCGGGCGATCCACACAATGGTGACACCCGGGCGTTTCCTCCCGCCTTATGAATATATGAAACAGGAACCTCCCGAAACAACCGTGTCCGGTGAGGACCTGTGTCAGGCGTTAGGTGAGGACGCCGTGGCGCCTCTCCAACCACTCCTCAAAAAGGGGACTTACCGCCGCAATTGTGGCGTGCCCAGCACTGGGTTGAAACAATCGCACCCTCCACGTCGCCATGAGATCCCGCCGGAGCTCTGTCCGCTGTACCGTGATTTCTCGCGGCAGCGGAGTTACACCCCGGCGTTTTGCCTCCTCGCGCCACTCCCATACGTGCGCAAGGGCTTTTGCCTCCAGATCCCATGGCGGCAATCCGGCAAGGAGGCTGGCCGCCTCGCAGGAGTCCGTGCGGTATCCCCGGACCAGCCGGACGGCCATGACCCTTTGGGACGTATTCAACCTGCGGGCTGGTCGGCGCGTCAAAGAAGGCGCCCACACAGGTGCCCCGTAAAGGGCCATGGACCGCACGACCCCCGCGTAGAGCCTGCGGCAGGAGGCGTTTGGACCCCCTAGATTGGGCAGAAGCCGCTTCAAAGCAGCTTCAGCCCGCTCCAGTCTGGGAGCCAAACGTCGGAAATGCTCCACGAAGTTCCACCGGATGTCGAGGACGAGTCCCAGGTACTTCATCGTCGACTCGACGCCGATGTGAACCCCTCCTGCCGTTAACTGGGAACCCGACTATGGCGCGTTCCGAGGACCATGAAAACACATGGCCTCGGATTTGTGCAGGGCCACTTCGAGTCCCAACTGCCGGATCCTCTCGACGATACAGAGAGGAGGCCTAGCAGTGGGAACATTACAGGCTGATTATGCTAAGCAATTTCTTTTATTATGTTTCGAAATATTCATGCAATATACCTACATATAGCCTATTTAGTTTGATATACAAAACAATAAAAAACCAGTAACACTATTCGGTGTGTGCATAGTTTTTTTTTGCTTTTTTTACAAGTTCGTTCTTAGTAGGTGTAGGTAGGTCATATTTTATTAAGAATTTACTTTTTTGGGGTTTATCCATCTTTAATTAGTTTATTAAAAAATTTACGTATTTACTCATAATTGATTTAGTTCGTAATAAAAAGAGGAAGAAGTTGTTACTGAAGTAAAATATAAAATAGTTGGTCTGTATTATTAACAGATAGTAGTTCTGCATCGTTAGCATTATAATCGTGATGCCTCAATTCGCATTTAATTTTAAAATTTTAACAAACATACGAATATCAGATTCGTCTTCATAGTAAGAAAGCTTACAAAAAGAATGCATGCATGTAAGTACATATTACATTATTGCATCCCCATACATTATTTTTATTTCAAGTTACTTATACCCATATCGGAATTCGGATCTTCCAAGGTATGTCGAGGATAACTGCTCCCAACACCAGGCCCTTGACCCGACCGCCTAAGGATGAGAGGTGTCACCACTTTGTACCCTTACTAAGCTTCGGAGAATCCCGGCGGTATTATAATCGTGACGAAAGTGCGAGAACCAGTTTTAGCAACAAAAGAATAAAATGTAACAAGAGCGAGTCGGTATTTTTAGTTGATGGTTCTTAACATTAAGTGTTTTTATTTATGTCATACATTACTATTTTAGTTTTTTTTTTATTCTGGTTTATTATGATAAAAATATATTATACTGGGTAAACGTCTTACATTAAATTAATTAATAATATTTCTACTACATTTTCCTCAAATTTAGAGCAAAAGGCATATTAAGAATACAAAAAATATAATGCAAAATTCGACCTTATCAAAATAAGATTAGGGTCACGGTCAATATGTATTTTTTATTTTATTAAAATGTCAAATGATGTAACTTGACAAAGTAGCTTTTTACATATACGGTGTGATAGGTAATAAAATACATTAATGTCAGAATATCACGTCCTTCGCATCAATCAATAAATCAGTTTATCTATTGTGGTTTGCCTTATCTTACTGGAGACATTTATTTGCATTTGGCAAACTACAAGCTAGAAATCTCCTATGATAGTGTAGCCTCCTAGGTTACACTATCATAGCTATTTAGGTCTGCACTTAACCACTTTCCTCAACTGTTTTTCATTCTCGTTTTCACGATTGTAGGTTCAATTAAACGTTTCTCGTTCAAATGGAATACCTTCTTTCAGCACCTTTTTTATATTAAGCCACAGCTAGAACAAAGAATTTTACGCAAACGAAAATAAAGTTAAAACTTTACATAAAGGGTTATTTTCGTGGCTCTTGTAAACCCGCATTCATGAATTTAGAAAAGTCAAAATATTGTTCCATTAAGTTCATTGTTATTTTTTCTAAATTGAAAGTTAAAACTATACTTGTGACGTAACATAACTGCGATTTTTCAATTTCGGTAGAAATCGACAGAGCTATGATGTATATCATTTATACTGGAACAGAAAACATGCTGGAACAGGAAGGTCTAAACTAAACTAAACGACTTCCGTAAAATTGCTTAACTTGATTTCTCAGCAAGTTTTACAAAAAGTCTTTCCTATTCCAACGCTCCACGCTTTTACAATCAACTATTATAATTCAAAGCACATAGTTAACACTTCAGCCCAGAAATAGAGACAACTTGAACGATCCATTTTTTTGTTTACGTGCATTTATAAAAGCGTGTTTTTCTAGTGCTTTTTAAACTATCAATTTATTTATGACGAATTGTGTGAACAGTTCCTACCTAGTCTTATAAATAAAAGTGCAAATGGCACAATAAAGTTGTTATTGACAGTCTTTATAGAATGATGCGACTCATTTCAAAACACGTAGGTATCCCAACACCTACTTAGGCCATCACGTAGGTAGAACGGACTAGATTTTGTATGTCAACTAAGTCAAGAACCTAAATGTAAATGGAATGAGGTTTTGTGAACGCAGTGGGCACTATATTGTTGCATTTTAATCATTTTTGTTTTATGCAAATCGATGTGTGAAGTGGATCTTCAAACATTCCATAAGAGAATTACGACTCTCTTGCAAGTCGGTCGTCTCGAAACTGCACGGGCATTGCTCAGATAGTGACTTAATATATTTAATAATAAAAATGCAAAGTTGAAGTGCTAAGTGAATGATTAATATCGACCATCTAAGTCGCATCAGAACTATTTGTAATTTAAAAGCTATGCTAATGTTTTTATCTGACCTCGTCACACCTTGATTTAAAGATTCTGTTCCACTTTTGGTACGTTTTAAATAAAATTTAGCATTTAAATGTTAATTAAATGTCAACGATGAAGGAGATCATTTTGACAATATAAATGTATTTCCTCCGAGATGCTAACCTATGACACATTATTTGATCTAGTTTCAGATCAATAACATAATTTGTGGAGATAGCAGGCCGACTGGACGAGGATCTGAGAGTTGCTGCGAGTGAATTCTTTATTGAAAATGGCGAATGCTCTGAAATTTGTAAGTACCGGTTAACTAAATCAATTTGCAACTTTATTAATATGCACAGTGACTTTTTATTTTAACGTGTGTAGAATATTTAATTATTCATTTAAATTAGAACTACTTTTGATTAAATGCTTAGTCATCGTTTAGAAACAAGGATACAAAACGTGTAAAATAAAAACGATACAAAAAGAAAACAAAACGTTTGTGAATTTTATGGTCAAGTGTATCTTTATGGGGTCTTAAACCTCTCCTAAGCTTTGTTGAGGGTTTTTTTTGTGATACCTTAAATATTTGAATTTATTTAATATAAATATTGTATTTAATTCGAAACATGCACTAAGGGTTTTACCTTTTACACAATTATTAAATTAAACACATGCAGGCCTTCATAATGATTTAACATTAGAAAATTATTCGTATTTAAAACAGTGCATATGCCTTGCGAGTTGAATGTCATAGGTTTGCACCAATACAGGCGCTTTACTTTGTGTACATTATTTTATCACCACTGCTCGCAAAACGATGACGGAAAACATAGTGAAGAAACCGGCGCGTCGTAGATCCAAACATTCGGAGACATGTGACACTCACAGTGACAAGGCCTGTGTCCCAGCAGCGGGAACATTATATGCTGGTTATGTTATGTTATAATCTTTAGTAATTACCTAATCGAATCAATCTACATTAATTCCAGGTATTTGTAATAACACTTTGGGCAGTCATACATTGTTCACCTTATGACGATGGAAAGTACAATCCTAAGAAATATAGAGTATACGATGATGGAGGATACTACAGACCGTTAGATGAAGGGAAATATGTCCCGAACGACGAAGGAAAGTACTCGTACATATACCAGCAAGGTTTATATCCAGAAGATGACGGCGACTACAGATATGTTCATCAGGTTGGAAAAAATGGAGGATTTGGAGGCAATGGAGGATATGGTGGGAACGGGGGAAAAGGGGGAAGAGGCGGTTACGGAGGAAACGGAGGGTTTGGACCTAACGGACCTAACGGCCCACGTGGTCCTAAAGGCCCACCTGGGCCACCTGGCCCTCCCGGACCTCCAGGCCCTGGTGGTCCAAGACCTAATCCAAACAAAATCGATTACATCGGCTCAAGGACTTATGCCAATAGATATCCCTACATTCACAAAGTGATCAAGTCTTTAGTAGACAGATATGTCTCGGACACGTCCATTAACTTTGGAAACGAATACGAAGGTAGCACAAACCACTACAGGAAGGTGTATGCTGATAAGGAGGTAGCTGTGAAATGCAAATATTTGGAGCCAACTTCAAACCACTCGGAGTTTGTCACTCAGTAAGTAAAAACTCTTTTTTACGTTTGTTAACAATAAATCAATAGGTTTTGTTAGAGGTTTAACTCTGCAATATTCCTAATAATAAACAAAATGCACTGATGTTAGTCTCCAGAAGTTTTTAGTTTACATGGGAATATTGATTAGTAGTAGTAGTAGTATTCATGTAAGACGTAAGATAGGTGTTTCTATTATTATCAAAAAAAAAAAAAGACGGACTGTACTCCACTTTTGAATTCTTTGATTAATAGGCACCAACATTATGTTTTACCTGTAATATTTTTGTATTCCTAGAACTAGAGGTCTTCAGGGTGTTTTAGGGTATTTATATTATTTTGTACCTACTTTATTGTTTGACCTCGATATCGTTTCTTAGGAATTCAATGATAAGACATTATATTCGAACGCAATGTGAATTGTTACTGAATAAACTGAATTGAAATATAATTGAAATTATACGTATATGAGTTATTATAATTTTATGGCAAATGACCCTAGTAAGAATTAAAAAACAAACATACAATTAACACTGGAATTTTTTGTTTATATTTGCGTTTTTAATTAAAGCTAACCCACTTTATACCTACAAGAAGTTCATTCGATCCTGTGCAAATATTGGCATAACTAAGAACAATGCACCTTCATACATACAATAACGATATTGGGTTTTATTTAGATTTTTATTAGAGGGCGACCTCAAATTATAGTATGTTGTTGTTGGATGTTTGAATCATTTACTTACAATCTTACACGGTTCATACTTTATTATGTGTTTCTGTTGTGATGCCTATCACCACACCTTTGGGCAAAGATTTCGATGGTTTTACTGAAAAATGTTTCAATATGACAACAATATGAGAGCAAACCATGATAAAGTACTACTGATATTTATTTTTGTTGTTGAATCTGGTTTACCTAATGCGTAATATTTGACTCCAATATCAACTATGCTTTTTAATTAATGCATTCGATTAATATTTTACTCTTTGCCTTTGCAGGTATCCTCCAACGCTGAAGCTCCCTCGAGGCGAAAAATTCGGCTCCTACTACAGTTTTAGAGGCACTAAGGTTCTAAATACCGTGGAAAACTCTCTAACGAATAAAATAAAGTTAGAATATGAAGTATTTGTTCGAGTGGTTGATACGACTACGGAGTGAACAATCTACGCTCTCCTTATTTAATGTATTGTAACCGTGATAATTATGATATTTTATGATTTGGCAATGCTGTAATTTAATATACTTAAGCAAAAAAATAAAAAATCCTTATTGTTTTATTCCACCTTGAAATTTCGTGCTTAGATTCTATGCAATGCTAATTTCATATATTGATGGTCTTTTGTCAACCGTTGTTGTTATTGTGTTGTACCATAGATGTCATATGCATTATCCCAGAAAGGTTGCACTGCCCGTAGCCACTTGACCGGGTTGATGACCTCACAGTCATCATGCAATTTGTGAATCAGCTGGCCCTTAGCCTGGGCAGCTGGTACTATAGTTATTGTTAAATGTCCATGGCCATGTAATAGCCCATTTATTAGGGCCGGTAAAGAATAACATCAATAACAAAACTAATAAAAATGAGAGCCATCCAAATAGGTACACATTTTATGCATTTTACACAACATACATAATCAGCCTATAATGTTCCCACTGCCGGGATACAGGCCTACTCTCTGTGAGAGGGAGTGGGCCGTAATCCACCACGCAGGCCCAGTGCGGGTTGGTAGATGTCACATGTCTTCGAATGTTTGGTTCTAAGACATGCAGGTTTCCCACGATGTTTTCCTTCACCGTTTTGAGAGCAGGAGTGATGAAACAATTTACACAAAGTAAAGCGCCTGTCTGGGTTCGAACCTACAACCTACAACTCGTAAGTCGCGGTCGTTGCCACTGGGCCACCACTGCTCATATGCATTTTAATTTACCAAAATGTAAGGACATGAAAAGGTAAATTTAAT
Source organism: Dasypolia templi (assembly GCA_963555695.1). NCBI lineage: Eukaryota > Metazoa > Arthropoda > Insecta > Lepidoptera > Noctuidae > Dasypolia > Dasypolia templi. The sequence continues at coordinate 16,256,929 of OY743146.1, read as the reverse complement.
TGCACTAATGAAGGAATAATCGGTCCACTTTAGAAGATAACGTTTGTATAAACGCAGTTAAAATGAGTGACCATTACCGAAACATTAAAACTTTATAAGATAAGAACCATCAAAACATAAATAAAGTTGATTAAATTACGAAACAAACAAAAAGTTACTTAATTAGTTTCCTACATTTGTTTGTTGTTTTAAATAATGTCAGAATGTTACCTACCTATATATCTTGAGATTCTGATCCAAAAAAAAGGTTGTCGGAAATTCCTTTTTTTTGGATCAGAATCTCAAGATATATAGGTAGGTAACATCTTAGTCTTAGTCTTAATTAAAATTCTAAGGACCTTCTGTTTCCATTTGATTACTGCTCAATTAGTTTTACCTAATAGTTATTGTACGAATTGAGGAATTATAGTCGACCTCGTTATAGCTTTAATTCCCTAAGCTTCAATGTCAATTGCAAGTCATACAACGACAAGGCCCAGTTGTTTAAGTGACAGTTAAATAGTTCCAGGAACTGTTGTCAAAAGTGGTTAAGCAATTCCGAGGCCGACTAGACCATCTCATTTCTCTAAATGGTGCATCTGCTTTCATAAAAATAACCGAAGGAATTTGCAATAGTTAAGTGTTAGGAAAAATGAAAGTTTTATTAATTAAATGAACTTCCTTTGTATGAAATGATCGCTGCTTGAGTAAAATACAACGTGGGACATTCTAACACTCGTCATGACATTCCAAAGTAATGACGCATTTCAATATGTTTTGCGTGTTTCTGGAAATACACACAGTAAAAAAATAAAAATAAAACCACATAAATATCGTAATTTTGCAAAAGGTTAGGATAATATTTTCTAATAACAAGTGATTCACTTTTTACCGAACAGGATAAAGCCTCGACCTTCAAATAATAATACAATAAGCAGAGATAACACATGTTAGACGTTATTATTAGAAGCAATCCTAGATCATTCTGTAGTATACAACATAATTATGAGTTTTTTTAAGATAACGAGTAAGAAACACAAAAGATGTTTCATAAATATTTATGAAGCTTTCGACTCTATTTTTGGACAGAATGTGTAAACCTATTGTTTTTTCTTTAGAATTTTAATTATTTATTTATATTAATACATACCTACTTTATAAACACCACTAAAATACAAAAAAAAACACCACAAATGTATAATGCCTTTTCATTTTCTGCGATCTCTTCCAGACAACCTTTTTAATGGACAGTGACTTGCCTAGAGATAAAATGGGGTTACTTCTACATCGAGAACTTCGATTGGTTGAAAATTAAGCTGCAGAAAAGAATTATGTAGTTAAAATTGTGTTGTTGCTGTATCGATTTCATGACGGGTATTAAACATCAATGTGAATTACAGGGAAAAAAAATTTTCGACTGCCTCGTTGGTCTAGTGGTCGCAATCGCTACTGCTGAGCATGAGGTCCTGGGTTCGATTCCTAGGTCGGGCAACGTGTTATTGGGTTTTTCCATCTGGAATTTCTCAGTAGCAGCCCGAAGTCTGAATTTGTGCCCGGTAGATGGCAATAGGCTCGCCCCCTATTACATGGGACTTAAACATAACTGGCGAAATGTGGGTGTACTATAGGTACACCTCTGCCCAACCCTTCGGGGAAACAAAGCGTGACGTTATGTTATGTTTATGTTCATTATAGTGCATAAAAGTAGAAAATATCTTTACGAATCTGAGAAGGATTCTGAAATCTTTAGAAAAGAGTCGTAATTAATCAATTCAACTTACCTAAAGCATCCAAGATATCGAGCTTCTTATTACCATTTAACGAAAATGACTGCCCGATTGAAATATTAGGTGTTGGTTGAATACGGATTGGTGTTGGATGTGTTCATTTTCAAGTCAACACAAAGAAGTATGCGTGTATCGTAGTTCGTGGTGTTCTGTTCAAAACCTTCACAGTTGAAGTAAGTATATGATACAATATAGGTGATGAAGCCAACAAGGGTGGGCTGCAGTTACAGTAAACAGATTTTTGTAAAATTACAAAATTCTGTTATAAAATGTTAAGCGAAATACTAAGAAGCGTAGCTGGAGTATTCAATGAAGCTTGCAACGAGCATCGGTCAGCGGTGTTAAAGGTGTTGGTGCGCACCCTTCTCCTTCAGTTTCACAACTCTGTTTCTACCTCCTGTGTTCTCTTCCTGTGACCGATCATAGAGTCAAAATCGAAGCCATCCAGTTTTGTAGTAACAGTGAGAGTAGTGTATGTTCCTAAGTGATGGATTAATAATTAAAAGAAATAAAAGAAGTAAGAGCACGCAGTTTTATTAATGAGAGATTGCACAGAGTACAAAGTCAGAAGTCACTGCTAGTGCAGTTCTACAAATTAAGTGTTGTTACTTGGTAACAGATAAAGTCGAGTTTTATTATTTCAACACTCTCACCAAATTTGAACTTTACATCTTAATAAATATTAAACAAACTTGAGTGACCAGAAAACTCTCACTTAAAAATAACAATAAAAATTTAAAAGAACTTTACTACAATTTCAATTGCTTAACACCAATTTTACTTCTAAGATATTGAAATTTATCTTTGGATAAAGCCTTAGTAAATATATCAGCATACTGCTCTTTAGTGCTCAAATATTTAAGATCTATTTGTTTCTCTAAATACTTTTCATTGATAAAGTTATACCTTACATCTATATGTTTACATCTTTTGTTATCAATCTTTAAACAAATAGAGTTCTGATGAAATTCGTTAATGTCCATTAACAATCTCTTTAACCATATAGCTTCTTTTGTCGCAGAACATGCTGCCATGAACTCTGCCTCAGTAGTAGATAATGCTACACTATGTTGGCGTTGTGTTGCCCAAGTTGCATCAGCTTCATTTTTCATAAATACATATCCAGTTAAAGACTTACGTGTGCTTAAATCTTTTGCATAATCTGCATCACTACGAGTATAATCACAAGGTCACTCTTTGAAGGTGAATAACATAAACCATAGTCTTTGGTTCCTTTTAAGTATCTCAATATTTTCTTTACAGCATTCCAATGAGTCTGATCATAACAATTTAGAAATCTACTCACCAGACTCACTCCATACATGATATCAGGTCTGCTTACCACAGTCAGGTGCATGAGTGACCCGACAGCCTCTCTGTATGGAATATTCTCTTGTCTGGAGTCTCAGTTCGCCTCGTTGGTCTAGTGGTCGCAATCGCTACTGCTGAGCATGAGGTCCTGGGTTCGATTCCCAGGTCTGGCAAAGTGATATTGGGTTTTTCTATCTGGAATTTCTCAGTAGCACCCCGGAGTCTGGATTTGTGCCCGGTTGATGGCAATAGGCTCGCCCCCTATTACATGGGACTTAAACATAACTGGCGAAATGTGAGTGTACAGGTACACCTCTGCCTAACCCTTCGGGGAAACAAGGCGTGATGTTATGAGTCTCAGTTCCCATCTCCAGAGTAGTATGAGGGTCGACTGGAATGTTATTGCAGTTAGCATCTTGCATATTAAATCTATGTAATAAACGTTCAACATATTTTGATTGGTGAATGAAAATAGACTCTTCCAACTTTTCTATTTGTAATCCAAAATTCTTTGGATCACACTGCTTAATTGTAAAATTTTCTTTCAATTCACAAATTACTTTGTTTAATGAGTCTTTTGAATTAGACATTAGAAGCCCATCATCGACATACAGCAGCAAATACACTTTATTATTGTTTACATTTCCAATGTAAACACATCTATCTGCATGACTATTAACAAAGCCAAATTTGTTCAGTATGCTGTCAAACTTCTGATTCCAGCACCTTGGTGCTTGTTTTAAACCATAAAGTGAACGATTAAGTTTACACACCATATTCGATTGGAACTCCAAACCTTCTGATGGCTTCATGTATATATCTTCTTTAACATCTCCATATAAGAATGCAGTTTTGACATCAAACTGAAAAATTTCTAACTGATGTTGAACAGCTTCTGAAAGTAAAACTCTGATTGAATCATATCTCACTGTGGGAGAGTAAACTTCGGTGTAATCAATGCCTTGTTTTTGTCCACATCCTTTGGCACAGAGTCTTGATTTAAAGACGGGACCAGATGGATCGTCTTTTATACTAAAGACCCATTTACAATTTAATAATCGCACTTCTTTTGGTTTTTCAATCAGGCTCCAAGTCTTATTTTCTTCATGTTGTAACGAGTTTTTTATACCGTTACATGTCTTTGATAATTATAGTCGATTTCGGAACGATTTCTAGTTGTCATTTTTTATCTGTGATACATTCGGATGACGTTTCGACGTCAAAATTTGACAAATCACTTTACAATCCTTGTTCGTGAAGATGACAGGTCTCCTAATTTTCCCTAAATTAAATCATAATTAATCTAGGAAATTTGGCTTAAAAAAAGCCATAATCCTAAACCAAAGGACCCGTGGAATGGTCCCTGAGTAAATTTTTATCGGATTTTTGGTAAGTTGGACTCTTTTTTGAGAGAAAATTTCCTTCCACAATGGCGATTCATATGGTGCCTTATGGTGCTTTTGTTACCATCTATCTTCACGGTACACCGAGGGAGACGCGAGTTTTGTATCCCTGGAATAAGCGGTAAGTTTTTCGTAGTCGATGCGTCCCCGCGTGTCCGAATTCGGAATAAAACCACATCTCAGAGTCCCTTTTTGTCCACAGCCTACAATTGTGGGTGCTTATTCTACCTTTACATCTACCGAGGAATTTCTACCGGCCTTCCACGGGGCTGATTACCTGAGATGTACCACCTTCCGGCTCTCGGGGTCACCTTCAAGTTTTTTTTTCTCTTAATTTTCCTCATACCAAAACCACTGCTTGGTAACTCAGTCTGCAAGGCAATCTGTTACTAACACGTATGTGGATTATGACACGGTATGGTCAGATCACTTTCCACTTATTATTGAGTGTAATTTAAATCTGATTCCACAGACGGCGCGTCACGGTGTTTTGTTGAATGGGGGGGTAATGTGGGGTGTACGTAAGGATGAACAGATTGCCTTGTATACAAGTGAGTGTAACAGGAGGCTCAGACTTGTTGACTTTCCTACTGAGTGTATACAGTGTGCTGACGCTTACTGCCGCGACCATGGTCATAGGCGTGCCATTGACAGACTGTACTCTGATATTGTGACTGCTCTTCGTGACGCGTCTTTGGCGGGTCGGGGTAGCGGGAGGTCGGGTGCGGATGGCTCACGTGTGGTAGGGTGGAACAAAAACGTCAGCGAGGCCCATCGGGTGGCCAGAACGAAATTTATTGAATGGGTATTATGCGGAAAACCTTGGTGCGGGGAGGTGTATCGCGAAATGTGTGAAACCAGAAGGGTGTTCAAATCTAGGCTTAAGTGGTGTCAAGATCATCAGGACCAATTAAAAATGGATACCCTTGCTGTGAAGCACTTGAACGGTGACTTTGGTGGTTTTTGGAAGAGTACCAACAAGGCAAACTTAAGACCTGGCCTACCGGTGAGCGTTGAAGGAGTTAGTGAATCGGAGGATATAGCTGGTCTGTTTAAGTCCTACTTTTCTGTAAAGCCTCAGTTGAGAAGGCAGACTGCGGAGGTCAACGCTGGGGAGCGGACGGGAGTAATGGAGACGAGGATTTTGGCCAGTGAGGTGGGTAAAATCATAAAATATATGACTAGAGGCAAATCTCCTGGCCATGATGGCCTTAGTATTGAACATCTGCAGTTTGCCGGCCCGCATGTGTCTAGGGTTTTAGCTATGTTCTACTCGCTATGTCTGAGCCATTCATACCTGCCTTACGACTTCATGAGAACGGTGGTAGTGCCTGTGGTGAAGAATAAAACTGGTGATCTAGCCGATAAAACAAACTACAGGCCTATCTCTCTTGCTACTATTATAGCAAAGGTGTTTGACGGTTTGCTTGATTCACGGTTGAATAAATACGTGTCATTGCATGATAATCAGTTTGGGTTTAGACCCAAATTATCTACAGATAGTGCAATACTGTGTCTCAAGCATACCGTCAGATACTATACGGATCGTAAAACACCAGTGTACGCGTGCTTCCTCGACCTGTCCAAGGCCTTTGACTTGGTATCGTATGATGTGTTGTGGCAAAAACTTGAGGGCATAAACATGCCGCATGAACTGGTTAACATCTTCAAGTATTGGTACGAACACCAGGTTAACAATGTCAGATGGGCGGGTACATTATCGGAGCCTTACAGGCTTGAATGTGGGGTGAGACAGGGTGGGTTAACTTCACCCACTCTTTTCAATCTCTACATGAATGCACTCATCGTCGCGCTCAGTAGTCGTCATGTTGGTTGTCATGTTGATGATGTATGTCTTAACAATCTGAGTTATGCAGATGACATGGTAATTCTGAGCGCGTCGGTCTGTGGATTACGCGAGCTATTGAAGATATGTGAGGAGTATGCGGGCAACCATGGCCTCATGTATAATGTCGTGAAAAGCCAATACATGGTATTTCAGGGAGGCGGCAAATGTCCACAGCAAGTGCCCCCTGTTCGCTTGAATGGTGTACCTGTAGAACGGGTGACTCAATTTAAATACTTGGGGCACTGGGTAGCAGACGATCTGAAAGACCATGTTGACATTGAGCGGGAGCGGAGGGCACTTTCTAAGAGAGCAAACATGATAGCCCGTAGGTTTGCACGTTGTTCAAATCAGGTAAAAATCACACTGTTCAAAGCTTTCTGCACCTCACTATACACATGCAGCCTATGGGCATCTTACACACAAGCTGCTTACAGTGCCCTTCGTGTCCAATATAACAACGCGTTCAGGGCAGTGTTGGGGCTGCCCCGCTTTTGCAGCGCCTCAGGCATGTTTGCGGAAGCGCGCACCGACTGTTTCCACGCCACCATGCGCAAGCGGTGCGCGTCCTTAGTGCGCAGGGTGCGGGCTAGCTCCAATACTGTCCTGGCGATGATTGCTCAGCGACTGGATTGCCCTTACATTGGGCATTGTTGTAGCAGGCATATAAGTGGTGCTTGATTTTTCTTTTTATATAGGTGTGTTTTATGTGGTATTTTGGAAATTTTTATTTTAGTTTTGCTCATGACATAATCTCATTTTCATATTTTAATTCATTTGACTGTTTAATTATTTTGTATTTTTATTATTTTTTATTTTTGCTTTGTGACATGGACATAAATTGATTTGATCTGACATTTATATATTGTTTATCTGTTATTTATTTACATCATTTCATTCACTTTTATCGTGTCATCTCATCAGTCACCTAATTTTAACGTTACAATATTGTCAAAATTGAATTGTGTTGTTTTTTATATCTTATATGGGTCAAGGACCTGAAATAAATGAATTTTATTTTATTTTATTATTTATTTAAAACAGCCTTCGGCTGCTAATTAAAAAATACTGAAAAGGTGCAATGATGAAATAACATTAACAAAAATTTATAATAGATGAATTGTATTCAATAAGCTAAAAGTAGACAATAAACTGGGAACGTTCAAGGTAGTGAGACTTTTAATCACCGTTGACATCCACAGGCTCCCATCCTAAGATTAATTGTTCAATCGCTCCAATTTTATCTGGCTATCCATTAATAGTGTGTCGCTCCACGGCGCCCGAAATTTCATTTCTTTTATCAACATATTTTTTTTAGGAGATCACACACACTCAGAAACACACATATTTAATGTTTGAAATCATTATTTATTTATTTAATATACGCAAGATTGCATAATTGCCACAACAAATTCATTTTATTTAAATCGACTATTATGCAAATGTACAGTATAATCAACGGTCTTTCTTAAATCATACATGCTTTGTTTGATTTTACTTCTTCACTTTTATCTATCAAATAATATTTAAAGTTCATGGTAACAAGCAACTTGTTAGCATGAAATTTGTTATTTCGTAGTTTTTAACAACGAGCATGGTTGAATAAATAACCTGCATAGTCAAATCAAACAAGAGAAGTGTTCGCATCTAATAACGCTTTGTAACGTCAACAAAACGCCTTGCTTGCCCCCCACTCGATGACTCGAGACTCGAGAGTTAACTTTGCCGGCCAATCTTGTCAAAACGCGTACGTATTGTGATGTGGGACAATTTGTGAATTAAGCAAATATTTACATATTTTAAATACTGGTGGTGAGTGCTATATACACTTTTGAACACATGGACTATGAGGCCAAATTATTGAAGACATGGGAGCTACCCCTTCTCATTATAAAAGATGCAGGTAAGAAAAATCATGCAGTAGGTAACCAGTAGTACCTTATGATGTATACTTTATAGTGATTGCTATTTGTAAGTATAGGTAATTTGCAGACCGCAGCACTGATTTTAAAAGCGTTCGCAGGTGCTGTTATTATTTCAGAGTCTTTAATCGTTGAGATTTTTGGTCAGTGGGTCGTCTTAAGGGTTTAATCGTCAAAAAAGAATAATAGCATGTATTACATTATGTACTAAACCTACCATTACTAAACCTAAAATACTGTTATTGTAAAATAATAATAAGTACTCATTATAGGTAACTCGATCCCTGGGACCTATTTTTAATTTTTATTTCTCCGATTGCGCATTTTCGAAATGGAAATAGTTGTAATTCTGACCATATTTTTTCAGATACTTGAAAATATATTGCTACAGTCACTCGAGACATGTTAATATACAAAGGTGAAACTCTAGATGGAGATGGTGCCAGAAATTTATTGTCCCGACTTGCTACTTCACGGTACACCTATTACAGGTAGCTTTACCTATTTTAACGTGCTTCATATAAAAATTTAGCTATCTGGAAAATGGGTTGTCTAACTTATACCTCATCCTTATTTCAGCACCTAAAGAAGAAGATACAAATCTTGCAGCATTTTTGGTAATTCCCCATCTATTGAATACGACTGTGAAACAGAAGAACAACAAAAAAAAGTGGACCCTAGCTGCAGCTGGAAACCATCTAAGGCAGAAACGCGGGATGCTTTATCAAACATTTAAGAGCTGACGCTAACATCGGTCAGTCTATTGAACTACGGCAAAAACTTAAGGGTACAATAAAGGGGCAACATCACAGGCTTACAACAGAGAGGCAATTTGTAAAAAAACAAAAAAAAAAAAAAAAATTTGGCGAGCTACAGCTGAGGTTTAAGTATTTTGGCTTGTTTATTTTTTATGGTTGTTTTTTTGTCATTTAGTTTGTTTTCAATTCTCCTTTTTGTTTTTTTTTTACTGTTTATATTTCCTGTGCGTGTCCTTATTATTTTCTTTATATCTTCAATGTGTTTTGCATAAATAAAGTTAATTTTCAAATATTGTTGTTTGATTGCTATACCATTTAGTACCTACTTGTATGTTCGATATTTTTATATTCATAATATTGTAATTCTCAACCATAATTATTACAATAAAGTTACTTTGTTGATGAGCAAAAGACACTGACTTGGATTGACGAATACAGGTAGTTTGTAGGACAAGGGCTCACGTTTACAACGAATATTAGGTTGGTTGAATTAATTTGTCTATCACGGTTACTTTATGCAAGATCTTAGTTGAATCTACAAGTTATTGTGTTGATGTTTCTATGTATCATTTTTAAACTGGCCAACATTTTAGCTAAATTAGGTAACCACCCAGGTTCTCATAGCTTCAGAAGCCAAGATCTTGTTAGGCTCGTATGGTGTCAAGATGCGTGATCACATTAAACAAGATGTTTATTAAAGCAATCACTTTTTTCCTCCATTTTTTTATATTACAATGTGCTGTCAACTCTTCTTTAATTGACTGTTTCCACCTCTTTGCATCCCCGTTTCTAAGAAGATATTGCTGCAGAGTAGGTTTCTGGAACATCTTGTTTTGTAACTTCATTTACACATATATATGTATTAGCCTGCATGTTAGCCATTCTTACATTTGATCTTGTTGTTACATTTCGTGTGAATTCTGTAGGATCAATTGTTTCGTCTGGTTCATAAAGGGATCCTTCATCCGAGTGGAAAGATTCTGAGAGATACTGCTTTCAGACTCTGTTTCACTATATCCAGATACTTTTTCCAATGCTGTATCCTGATTGGTAGAACTTTCTTCAATGGTCTTGGATTCTGAGACTGAACTTTCAATGAAAATCACATCTCTGCTAATTATTACTTTTCTTGTCTTTGGATCTAAAACCCTATATCCTTTGGTCTGTTGACTATAGCCAATAAAAATCATCTTATTTGTCTTTGATTCCCACTTCTTGGCTTTTTCTTTGGGAACATGTACCATGGCTTCGCATCCAAAGATTTTCATATTAGCAATATCTGGCCTTTTACCACTCCACTTCTCTTCTGGTGTTGAAAATTCTAACACTCGAGTTGGGCACCTGTTTGTGATGTAAGCTGCAGTTGACACGGCTTCTGTCCAATACTGTTTCTGCAATTTAGTATTCAGTAGCATGCATCTTGTTCGTTCTAAGATAGTTCTATTCATACCCTCCGCTAACCCATTTTGTTGGGGAGTGTAGGGAGTAGGAGTTTGATCTGAAATTCCGGACTTCTTAAGGAAATTTTGAAATTCAGTATTCAGTTCCATTATCTGTACGGAGAGTCTTTATAGTCAAATCAAGTTGGTTCTCCACCAATACTTTAAATTCTTTAAATCTTTCAAACACATCAGATTTCTTCTTTAATATGTATATATAAATACTATACTGGTAAAATCATCGATGAAGGTAACAAAATAGCAAGCTCCTCCAAGGGATGGTACCTCCATAGGTCCACAGACATCTGAGTGAATGAGCTCTAGCTTTGTTTGTGCTCGAGATCCTTCAGAAGGAAAAGGTATTCTTGATTGCTTTCCTTGTAGGCATGAAATACATACTAACTTTTCTTTATTTTCTAATTTAATTCCTGCAGTTTCTGTTAGTTTATTCAAATCTTCAAAATTTAAATGGGCCATTCTTTGATGCCATAGATAACAATCATTATCTTTTGATGCGGATATATGTATGCTGGAACACTGTGAGTATTTAGCCTGTACATATTATTTATCATCTTTGCAGCAGCAACTTGTTCATTGTTTTTGTTTATTATCTTGCAGCCTTTCTGATCAAACTGTACTTGACATTCATTTTTAATCATTTGACTAACAGAGAGTAGATTAGTGGCTAGCCCAGGAACATAAAGAACATTCTGCACTTGAATCGTATTCATCATGCCCCTGCTACGAGTATTGACATCATTCAAATTAATCTTTCCGCTAGCTTCAACAAAAAGTTTCTTATCATCCGCCACCTTAATGGTACTAATCGGAGGTGGGTTTTATCATAGAGCCAGTCACTGTCCATAGTCATATGCATTGATGCTCCAGAGTCTATGTACCACCCGTTATCATTGCTTGTAGTTGCAGAAAATACAGCAACATAATTGGTACTTTGATCTGACTTTTGTTTCTTATTTCGACAGTATTTACTTACATGCCCATATTTGTTGCAAGCAAAACACCTCGGACCTTTTGACTTATTATTTTTGTCTGAAGCTTGTGTGGCAGGCTGCATTTCCTTTACTTTTATTTAATTTGAGTCAGAATTTCTCACTTCTTGAAGGAGTTTCGTTTTCACAGAATCAGCCGATATTGCCACACCGGAGCTTTCTAGGGCCATAATCATCGGCTGATAGACCTCAGGAAACCAGCCAGTAGCAAGGTAACCAACCATTCATCATTAACATTAAAATCAATATTTCTCAATTTATGTGCAGTTGACATAATTTTGTTTACATAGTCTTCAATACTTTGACATGTTTCTAATGTAGTGGTTACCAGATCTCTCAATAACCCAACTTTGCGTGTCAATCCTTTGTCATTGAAAGCTTTGGATAAGTTAGTCCACACTTCTTTGCCCTCTTGTATGTGTACATAGTTGATAGGATGAACTAGTAAAATAATTTTGGACTTTTTCTGCTGTAACACAATGCCATCAATCCTCGTGTTCAAGATTTGTTTTGATGGCAAATTTCCACGTTGGATAATTCTCTCTTCCGGTCAGATTTTCAATCAGTGCCAATGTATTATTAGAAGACATTTTGCTGATGAAGAAATAATTTTTTGCACAGACACGTGTTGACTTTTAGGTTATAATTATACGGAACTACTGCTCACTGTGTTTTTACTTTTCTCTTTATCAATTTTCTTATATTTTGGAAGAAATCAGGTGGTCAGAGCCCATAACCTGACGGATTAATAATTAAAAGAGATAAAAGAAGTAAGAGCACGTAGTTTTATTAATGAGAGATTCCACAGAGTACAAAGTCAGAAGTCACTGCTAGTGCAGTTCTACAAATTAAGTGTTGTCACTTGGTAACAGATAAAGTCGAGTTTTATTATTTCAACACTAAGCAATGACCATAGCTATATTCTAGCTGTATAAATGATAAAGAAACCTAGACTTGGTTAGGTTTCGGTGTGTTTTTGCCAATGTAGGTAGAGGGGTCGCATAGTCTACTTCCGCAAATATTCAAAATAATGCGTTCAAAAGATCCTATAATAATAATAATATTATTATAATGTCACCTCGGAACATGTAAATAATTAATAAGTATGAAAATTAACAAATGTTGACGAGATCAGCCGCACGTCAAGCACGCCCACCACCTCCGGACTCTTCGCCCAGCTCCGCCTCGCCGCCGCCGGTATCCAGCCCCGCCGTGAGTGCTGTGACGACACCGGCCGCGGTAGTTGCGTCGAGTTCGAGGGACGAGTATTTTTCCCCGCCGACGTCGCCAACACCTGTTCGTCGGCAGGGTAGAGGCCGGCCACCGAGGAGCTTGGGATTTAGGGGCCATCCGGCCCCGAGCCGGGTCCCCGCTGCCGGTGGTTGTGTGCAGCGCATGAGATGGAGTCAGTCTATGAACGAGAACGTCATGCGCGCATATTATGGGTCTACAGAGGGGGGAACTCACCTCACTGCGTACCGTGATAGGATGCTGTCTCTTTTTCAGGAACTAGAACCAACCGTCAGCGTCTCGGCCCAACGACTGTCGGATCAGGTGCGGGTCATCCAACGCAATCATTGGTTGGACGATGCCGCACTTGATAGGCTGCGCTCAGAGATACTGAGCAACCTTATCGTCTCGACTCCGGCACAAACCGCGGTACAAGCGTCAACCATTGATCTACCGCGGTCCAATCATGGTGTTGAAGAAGAAGATGATAGGGTTACCACAGTAAGTAGCCAATGCAACGACCGATTGAGGAGCGCACTGGAGGATGCGTTTCACGAGTATAGATCCACTCCGACCGAACTTAGACCGCGATTACCACGCCTACCTATGCACAAAAAAAATAGGGCACTGGTGTGTGCCCTGGACTCGCGACTTAAGAATGTGTTCGAGAGTAGCGAGGATCTCGTTGATACACACTCGATCCTGTATTGCGCGGCTGTTGCGGCATGTCGTTTAGCTAACGTCAAGTTTCCAGACTGTGACGGAGCTGCTCGACCAAAACCATCCGTACCAGCCTGGCAACGCAGGATCGAGCGTCGTATCGATGGAGCCAGGGTACTCATAGGCAAACTATACTGTTTCAGGGAGGGCAATACAAGACCACGAGTGATGCGCTTTGTGAGGCGGGCATTTTCGGGGACTGAAATAAGCCCTCGAGAATACATGTCCCGTGTCACAGAGCGCATCGACTTCCTGAAGCAGAAAGTTTGTGCATGGGCGAGCCGTATTCGGCGGTATAAGCGGCGGGTTGATAGATACACGCAGAATCGCATGTTCCAGAGCGATGAAAGGTGGGTATATAGAGCTTGGGAGCGACCTGAACAAAATTTGACAGACGTGTGCCGCCCGGATGATGCCGCCACAAGTGCATTCTGGCGCAGCATCTGGTCAGTACCCGTCTGTCACACTGAGGCTGACTGAATGCAGGATGTCGAGCGAGTGTGTGAAACTATACCAGAAATGGAAACAGTCCTAATTACGCCATCAGACGTTGCCAGAGCAGTCCGTCCGTTACCGAATTGGAAATCGCCAGGGCCGGATGGATTGCACAACTTTTGGTTGAAATGGCTAATTAGTTCGCATACTAGCCTGGCATCTCAGTTCCAGTCAGCCTTAGAGTCTGGGTCGCTACCGCAGTTTATATCAACTGGCGTTACACACCTGCTCCGTAAGTCAGGTAGTCCCACGGAACCCAAGAATTATAGACTGATCACGTGTTTGTCGACGATCTATAAACTTCTTACATCCATTTTGAGAACGAAAATTAATACACACATTGACAGTAACTCGATTATGTCTGCCTCTCAAAATGGATGTAGGAACGGGTCCCGAGGTACTAAGGAGCTACTCCTCATTGACATGGCCATTAGCCAACAGGTTCGTCGCTCCCGCAAGAATCTGTCGACATGCTGGATAGATTATAAGAAGGCCTACGACTCGGTGCCACATACATGGCTTGTGAGGGTGCTGGAGTTGTACAACATAGATGCAACTCTACGCACCTTCCTTAGGTCCTGTGTGGGGCAATGGAGGACGGTCCTTCGCTATCCGGGGTATCAACAGATCTAGGGGAATGACGAGCCTGTCTGGATTAAACGGGGAATATTTCAGGGCGACAGTTTGAGTCCACTTTGGTTCTGCTTAGCTCTGAATCCTCTAAGCACACTGTTGGAGGATTCAGGTCTAGCCTATCGGTTGAAGAGAGGTGGTCAGGTCATATCTCACCTTCTGTTCATGGATGACTTGAAAATCTTTGCCTCCAACAAATTGCAACTGATGGAGCTACTGAAGGTAACTGAAACATTCAGTAGCGCCATCAGGATGGAATTTGGTGTGGACAAATGTGCAATAATGCATGTTAAGCGAGGTGAGATTATGGAATCCGAAGGTATTCAACTTTCGGATTCCAAACACCTTAGATCCCTCTCTTCGTCCGAAAGATATAAGTATTTGGGTATGTCGGAAGCGTTAGGCATCAAAATTATTAACATGAAGCAATCGTTGAAGGAGCGCTTCTTTGGCCGCCTGAAGAAGGTATTAATTAGTCTTCTTTCGGGCGGAAACAAGGTGCGCGCCTTCAACGGTTGGGTCATGCCGATTTTGATGTACTCTTTCGGCATACTCAAATGGACCCAAACCGAACTCGACGCCCTGGATATGCGGGTCCGTACACTTCTGACCGCAAATCGGATGCATCACCCACGATCATCGGTGATGAGACTGTACATCCCGCGAAAGTGCAGGGGTCGAGGCTTTTCAAATGCGAAGACCCTCCACAACCGCGAGGTGTGCAGTCTCAGAGAATATTTTTTAACAGCCGAAATGGGTATGCACCGTGATGTGGTCGCAGTGGACAAGGGGCTTACCCCGCTCTCCATGGCTAAAGGGAACTGGCACAAACCTGTAGTACTTACTTCCGATGACCACAGGGCGGTATGGCAAAGCAAGGAGTTTCACGGGAGCTTCTATCGGGCTCTTCATGAGCCTGATGTAGATTTCCTAGCGTCCGTATCCTGGCTACGTTTTGGTGACCTTTTCGGGGAAACTGAAGGTTTCGTCTGTGCAATTATGCACGAAGTTATCTTGACGAATAATTACCGGAGACATATTATGAAGGACGGGACGGTTGACGTGTGTCGGGCATGCCAGCGTCCAGGTGAGTCCATCAGACATATTATCTCTGGTTGTTCTGGTCTGGCTAACGGCGAGTACTTGCACAGGCATAACCAAGTAGCCAGGATTATTCACCGGCAACTTGCTTTGCAATGCAAACTTGTGGATTCTGAGGTACCGTATTACAAGTATGTGCCCGACCCAGTTCTCGAAAATGACCTTGTCACGTTGTACTGGGATCGGTCTATCATTACTGACAGGACTAATATCGCTAATAAGCCTGACATAGTAGTGATAGATCGATTAGCGCGCCGCACAATGATTATCGATGTTACCATTCCACATGACGAGAACCTCGTGAAGAAAGAGAAACAAATTAAATATCTCGACTTAGCACACGAGGTTGTTGACATGTGGAATGTGAACTCGGCTGTCATTGTGCCGATTGTCGTATCGGCCAATGGCCTGATGGCAAAAAGTCTAGACCAACATCTCTCGAGGCTTTCGTTAGGCGGTTGGATCAAGGGCCTGATTCAGAAGGCAGTACTCCTCGATACGGCTCGCATTGTGAGGAGGTTCCTGTCTCTGGAGCCCTAACCAGCAGTAGCTTGGACCTTTCTCCCGCTACCGGCGGACCACTATTTTTTATATTTTTAAATGTTTTTTTTTAAAGTTGTTTTATAAAAATATTAAAAAATGTAGCAGAATAAGGATAAGAATAAATAAACGACATAATAATAAGTTTATTGATCCAAAAATATATACATAGACTCAGGTTGTATAGTATTATATGCTAAGACTTAATCAACTCACAATGGACACAAAGGGAGAAAGAAATAATTGTCTTTATTACCAAAAATATTAAATTCTGTCTCCTAAACTAGGGGTGGCCTGTATCTTAGGAGACAGTGATTCAACCGAGCTGTACTGTAAGTAAAATGAATGGTGGACGAGTGTCGATGCCAATCTACTATAAAAAAAGATGTGAGTTAGCTGAGTAAGTAATTTTAGATTTATTTGAGCATGGATGGATGGATGGATGGATGCAGGAATTTAGAAAGAGTAGGGATGTGAATGGGAGAGAGGTGTGTGTGTTCGTGTTTGTGAGTGAAATGTTAGTTGTGTTGTATGGGTGTGTGTGTGTGTTGAGTGTTATGAGGTGTTTGTTTGTGTAGCGTTTAGTGTTCCAATTAAATATTGAATATTAAATATTGATTTGTTAAGCGATGTATGCCAGTAGAGATTCGGTGTTATCGTAGTCCTGTTGTATGAGCCAGTCTGTAATTTTAGATTTGATATTGAATTTATTTAAGTTTATTATATTTAATTTATTTTGTATAATTTTATATAAATGAATACTTAAAACGTAGTATTAGTAACGAGGTTTTGTGCTGTACCCCATAGGGGATATGTTCGCTTCCTTGGGTCAGGAAGGGGTAGGCAGCCATGCACTCTGAGGACAGATCGAAGAACAAACAGATGACGTACTGTCAGAACTTTGCAGTCAGAATATAGTAGTACTGTGGGGTATCTAAACGGTTTCCTGGTCATAACCTTAAGTACAGCTCTTTGAGCTCTCTCTGCTCTCAGAATAAAAGTCTTCGCTATGAATGAGCATTATAATATTTTGAATAATAGGATTAAACTTTATCTCCAAATCTGAGAAATAGAGTTTAACTTGATCGTGTAAATCAGTAAATGCGCGAGTGCAACTCACAAGAATCAATTTAAGCAATAACATTTATGTATTGAAGAAATTGTATTTATTTTGCTTCATAATATAATCTGTTGAAGTTATCCTTCAGTACCTTTTTGGTATGGAATCCAAAAAACGTAAACACAAAATTGTCGATATAGCCACCTTGATCTGAAATGAAAACAATGGTTCTGTGGACATTAATATAACCCAAATTGGCACGTATGATCTACGAGAAATATGAGGAGTGTTTGTACATCGTAGTCTTAAATAAATGGAGAAACAAGCTGTAACTACATGCCCTCGTTATTTATGTTAATGTTCTATTTTAGTAAGAAGATACATACTGTTGTCGTGTTCCGACAAAAGTATTTGTACAGTGGGCGGGTTTCGAGTGATCTAAGTATTCTAGTTTTGGGCTCGGTCAGTTGTATAATATATCACATAGCGGCCCAAATAAGCCCCGAAAACGACGCCTTCACAAATAAAATTAACATTTTTCCAAAGTAAACGAAGGTATTGTTGCAATAAATACTCCATTTTCGATTTTGATGATCGTATATAAAGAAACGATGGGTGTTCTGACTTTATTCCATTGTATGGAAGCTACGAGAAACAATGAAAACGATTACTGTGAGTAGGCAAACGTGTTTAAATTAATATTTAATAAAAAATCTTCACATTTTGACTAATTTAATGGAATAACAAGAAAGTATCGTAAATCAAACCAAATTATTTTAATGATTTTATGATCTAGATACCTACTAATTAATCGATAACTGATAGGATAGAAAAAACATGCGAGGATTAATATGATCAAAATTTGTTAACAAGAATAACATCTTCTAATTCAGTTACTTAAGGTTTTTTTAACAATTAAATGACGGCAACAGATGTTTAGTAATCGAGAGATATATGAGTACACAACTCAGGGGGTTGCTTAACGGGTGAGGGAGAGCGCCTTGCGCCCTCACGCCCCCACTAGCCGCCGCAGGAGACGCCCTGGTCGTCGGGAGTCGCCTGCAGATTCCCGGCCACCGGCGCGGGCTTGCGGACGGCGAGCAATGGGTAGCTCGCCGTCCGGTAAGGACCAGGCCCGGGTCGACGGCGCGTTGTGTTCCACGCGCGCCTCAAAGAGATGTCAGCACAAAGTGACGGGGTCCGATAGGGCCGACGCCTCAGGGTCGCGGGTTATTCTACAGAGAAAACCGTGGCCCTGGCACAGGCAACTGAAGGAACACTGGTGGGTTTTAGTCAGTAAAAGTCTGACACGCCCTCCCGCTCCACCCAGAGCGGGAGAAGTCATTTGATGATTTCCCACCCAAAAAAAAAAAAAAGGGGTTGCTTAAGGAAAGTAAAGATGCCACAGTTGTACTTAATTAGCTTCAGTACAAACTATACTATACTATTGTTATTACTAGCAATCGCCTAAATGCACAACTTGATAAGACTGAGTATTTTTATATGCCTAAGCGGTTCTTTGACAAAGTCCTTTATGCTATCATACCCAATAAACGCCTCTTAAAATGAAGCCTGAACCAACACGAACCACCACCATTATTTTATTCATGACGAGTTCAAAAGCAAATAAAAAAAATCCTAATTCAAGAAGTGCTTTTTACACCTTGTTGCTTTAAAAAGGCATAGGTCCCTACCAACCTTTATTCAACAGTTGCGCCCGCAGTTTTTAAGCTAACTTAACACCTCCTGAAGCTTTTTTCAGCGCTCTTTGTCAAACGACAACACAAAACGATTTGTGTACTAACTCGTCTAGGCACTCCTACATTGACACAAACTTATGTTTCAAGCACCTGTTTCCTTATTTTCTGTTCAATTTATCTATCTGATTGTCTACTTAATTACTTTTATTTTAGTTCATAGTTCTGGTCCTGGCTGCTGTCAGCTTATCTCAAGCTGATCATGACGGTCGGTACCACCCTGAACTCCATGGAGGAAGTTACAAGAGCCTGGCGCAAAGGAATGGCAAATACGGTTCGATCTACAACGCGTACCAGCAGCCGTTGTACCATCAGGCGCTCAATCGGGAACTTTTGACCCCAGCGGTCAGCTATGGCAACAGGTGAGAACGCTTGTGATATTTATTGCCTTTGGAAGAATATTTTATCGCTTTTTTACCTATTTGATTTATTTAGAAAAATATGTTCCTCAAGTGCTAACCTAAACTAGGTAAGAATCACTAGCACACCTACTCATTTAGGCTAAGTTATAGATGTTATGATTTTCGAAACTCCTATTCGATTACTATTGATTAGGAAAGGTTAGCCTGCGTTAAATAACTACTATTCTAGGTATAATTACGTGCTTGAAAAAGTGCCGTTTGTAGTTCTGTTTGGTGAGTGTAGATTTGATGGTGTACGAAGGTACATTTTAGTCTTTTTATATTTTATAAAATCAAAGAATTGATTAAGACTCTCTAACTTAGGCTATAGCCGAGCATAAAATGTTCATTAGATAAAGATGTGAAGAATAAAATACAAGTAACATTCGAAATTCTTCAGTTTAGAAATAAACACAGCTATCTTGATCTCATCACTGTGTATAAAAACAGGAATCTTATCAATGAGCCCAGCATTTAAATGTCATGCAGGAATCACCTACATTTGCATAGTTCAGTGGGATTAATCAGATGACATATGTACCTATGTAGGTATTTAGCAGGATAATTAATTACGATACTGTTATTAATAGGTATGTCAAATTGGCACGTATGAATATACGTTTTGGAACGTAATTATTGGCCGTTCTGTGTTATTTTTAGTTTCTGTCTGGAGGCTGAATGAGATTGTATTGTGTTTTATAATTAATAAACTTGTTTAGTAATGCAAGTCACTAATTAGTAGGTATTCCAGAACTAAAGACGAGTGTCAATATATACTAAATGTATGTAAATAAAAACTGAAATGATGAACTTACTATTACTTTTTAATCAAAATTACACAATATCGTGTTACGTAGATATTTCTCAAATACTTTAAAGCCTATAAAATGTCTTTTAAAAATGTGTGTTTTCTAATAATATTAGGAAACGCATATTTTTAAAAGACCTAATACTATTATCATAATGGATGCGAGGTGTTTCGCAGATCCGCGTTGCCAGGCCGTGCCAACGTGACAGATGACTTTTTTCATGACAGTTCAAGGACATAACACGTGCTACGAATTCTTAATTAGGGCGTGGGTTTTTTCAAGGTGCTTTACAAAATATAGCTAATGATAAATTTGTTTTAGGATTACAAAACCAATTTATTGATTTCGTTCCACAACAATCTTTTTATGAAACAAAGAACTAAAACTTAGTTGAAAGTGTCAGCTTTACTATTATTTGAATACAGAAGCAGAGTGGTAGACATTAATAAACATATTGCAAATTTATAAATTATCATCATCATCAAGCTTAAACGTCTTCTTTTACATATTTTTTCCGTTACAGTGTTGAACAAGCCACCGCCTTCCCTGCAGCAGTGACATACCGCACTCCAGTGACTCCTGTTGTATCAACTTACCGGCCTTTCGTGTATTCTACACCTAAGCCTTTCGTCTTGAGCACCAAGTCTCCAGCAGCTATTTATCAGAAGTCTGTTTCTGACGCCGCTGCAAGTATCGTTAGGGAAGACAGAACTTTCGATGAAAACAATTATCACTACGCATACGAAACTAACAATGGAATTGCAGCTGAAGAGTCCGGAATTGTAGCCGCATCCCACAATGGAGTTGGTGGCGGAACCAGGGTCAAGGGATTCTACGAATACATAGGCGATGATGGTCTTAAATACAGGGTTGACTACACCGCCGACGAAAATGGTTTTAGGGCAAGCGGGGCACATCTGCCCAAAGCTCCCTAATCAAGGACTCTAGTTCTCTCAAGTTCTACCTATATGAATTCGATGTTAAATATTTAGAGACCACAAATAAATAAAAAATTAAAGCATCTTGTTATTTTATAACTCTCAAAAACTGAGATATTTTAAGTTTTATATCTCTACCTGAGATTATATGGGTCTGTAGGCGGAGCTACATCCTTTACCTTACAAAGCAAGACTCGTCTCAGTTTATTGGGTAATCCTGGCGCAACATTATATACAAAGCAATTACAAAAAATCATAGAGATATTCTTTCAGGTTTGAATTCGTTATGAAAGGTTAGTCATTCTCTGCTAAGTATAAAAATCTTTTATAAATCGTTATCTCTGAATTTTGACCGTTTGTCAGTGACACTACAAATTGAACGAATTGTTTTCTGAGAGTGGCATTCTTGTTGTCTGAGTCACAAGCTATATCTATCTGGTCTGTTTCTTACTGGTTGTTTTACTAGTCTGTCTTACATACAACTCACTCTCACTTTAATTACAACGAATGTATACAAAATGACAGCTAGTGTACGAAAATTGGAATATTTTTTTTCTGTTTTTTTGGCTTTGAGTTTTTAGGCACCTATCAATTGGTTAATTGTGGGCAGATAATGAAACTTTTATACTCCAATCTGCGAGTCAAAATCAAGTAACAGATGCTTATAGAGTTTTAGAGATGGGTACCTGTCTAGTAGATCCTACTAGATCTAGTAGACAGGTTGAGTCCACATCGGAAAATTTTGGGAAACCCAATTCGATACAGTACATCCCACTATTCATTATTATCATTTTATGTCATATAAATCATGATTATTCGAAATGTTTACAACGCTATTTGTAATTATCGCTAAGTTACCTGTTACATGCACTTTAATAATATTTATTACTAACTTATGCCTGCAGCTTACCCGCGTAGATGTCGGAAATTATCATACGGGGACGTAGGTACTACCGAAATAAAAAGTATCATATGTCCAGGTCATGGTCTATCCCTATCATCCAAATCCGTTTTTGCGTGATTGAGTAACAAACATCCAAACATACAAATTTTCACATTTATAATATTATAAGTGGGATTATTAGTAGGATAGTGGGATAGGATTATTAGGATTATATCATTCAAACATCCAAACTTTCACATTCATTATTTGCAAACTAGGCATCTTTATTTGAGCAGAAAATAATTTGATTTTATATTAAAACTGTAGGAAAGTTCCCGGTACGTTTCACCAATTGCTGTTCTTTTCGGCTACTGCTGCTATTTATTTCTGACATCACTGCCTCGTTGGTCTAGTGGTCGCAAGAGCTACTGCTGAGCATGAGGACCTGGGTTCGATTCCCAGGTCGGGCAAAGTTATTGGGTTTTCCTATCTAGAATTTCTCAGTAGCAGCCCGGAGTCTGGATTTGTGCCCTGTTAATGGTAATGGGCCCGCCCTCTATTATATGGGACTTAATCCTAATTGGCGAAATGTCCGTGTACCATAGGTACACCTCTGCCTAACCCTGCTGGGATTACAGGCGTGATGTTATGTTATGTTATCACTGCTGCTTCTGCTCTGCAACTATGTAATTTAATGATCAAGCTTCTCAATTACAAAAGTAGAAACTGACGATTGTTCATAAAAGCTAGCATTTTATTTTAGAAAACTTTAGAAGAAAAAAAAACTTTTTATTAAATATTTAAGAATTCAATATGTAAGTGTTTATTAATGTAATACTAATTAGAAAATAGTGGTGTAGCTGTCATTCATTAGGTATAGGTAAATAGAAACATATAAATTGTAATACACAAAAAAACTTTTTGTTTTATCATTACAACCAATGGCGATAGCACTTATTCACATTTAACAAGAAATATTTGGACATGAGGCAAATAAAATTGAAACAAATGTATTGCATGGATTGGGGGAATTTGGCATCTTATGTCTTCCCGTGGAAGTCATCATGGTTAATTACTTCTTAGTACGTACTTCGTACAGTTAGGTACTGCTTGCTAATGCTCGCTGTGAGCGCATAAGAGAAAGTTATTTTTCTGATAAATGTAGGTACCTGTTTGAGCCTGACTACATGGGTAGGCATTTTACTGAATTTTTAAACTGGTTAGGTTTATATAAAGAGGTTTGGGTTTTGTGGTGCGTTACCTTTATTTTGTATTCACCAGCAACAAACAATGTGTGTAACAACAAGAACATCGTTGCTTCTTTGAAGATAGAATATTCGGATTCCAATATTGGACACATTCAATGTTCAACTGTATATAAAGAAAATAATATTGCACATTCAATGGTGAGGAATAAGTATGGTGTGTATGTTCATATTGATTCTGGCTTTTCCCATGAAGAAAAAACTTCTGAAATTCTACCTGTCTTATACCTGTTTAAAGATTGTCTTTCCAGATCAGTAAAGGAGTTGAAACAAGGAAGACAATATTGTGTTTTTTCGTGTTCAGTCTCCGATCTGACTCAGAAGTTAGATGATCTTAGCACGGCAAGCCTAGAGGTCGGACTTGACGACGACAAATGAATATGTAAAAGACCAAGTTGATGGCGAACAGCGTGCAACGCAGGATGATCACCGTGGCGGGTGGGGAGGTTGAATATGTCGATGAGTATCTTTATCTTGGTCACATAGTTATATCTTTCCAGGCAAGACAAAACGAACAAGTGGGAAGAGCTATCGGGTTTGAAAGATTGAAAAGAGATTTGAAAAATAATTATTAAATTGTAATTTTATAATTGAAATTTAATCATACTCATTTAATTTTTTTAATCATACTAATGATTTGTATGCCAATATTGTCAAAACATAGCGCACTACCTTATTGTTAAGACCTTTATATGTTATTACCTATGTTTTACAAATAAATTATTCTTATTCTTATAGTTTGCAAAGTTCTTGAAGCTAATGTACCACAATTTTTCATGTTGGTATACTGAGTTTGATTTTTGGTGAAAATGCTTCGGCCTCTTACTTCGCTGGACCTTATGAATTATGCATTTACAGGAAAAATATCATCAAAAATATTTTTATATAAAGTGCTCAACGAAAGTGACATTTTTAAGTTTTAAGGGCAAGTTATTAGTTGGAATAGAAGGAAAAGAAGAAAAAATTATAATAAAATCTTAAAGCATGAAGTGTAGTGGACTTCAAGTTGCATGTGGGATGTGGGTGAGGGTGTGATGTATTTTGGTTTTGTTTGTAGTGTTGAAAGGGTGAGAGGGTATGTGAGTGGGTCCATGTCACGTTATTTGTAAACTAGACGAATGGTTCCTATTACGTTTTTATGACTAGTAGCTCTTCTGTTTTTGTGTAGTTCAATTTTAGTAGCCAGTTAGTCTATATAAGATAACATTTAGACTTATTGTAACTAAAAATACCTAATTCTTTATTTATCTTATTGTAGAGTTCAGGTCCTCGGAAAGTAGTTTTTTTTTTAGGGAAAACCTGTTTTAGATTTGATGGTGCTACATATTGCATACTGCCTCCTCGTTGTGAATGTAAAGTATTAAAATGTATGTCAGCATGAATATAATTATATAGATTTGTCATTAAGAAAGTCATTTAGAGGATAATAACATCTTTCAAGCAGTAACCTGTTAAGGGTTTTTTTTTTTACTTTTGCAATAGCATACATTTGATTTCAACGGGTGTTTTATTATACATTTGTGGAGCAACACTGCTGTTCTTATTTAGAGACGTTTTACTTTTCACAAGGCATAAGTCATGAATATTTTGAGCACGTGGTGTTATCTTTATTTCACATAGTTTTTTCAGTGGGTGTAAATTGGCTTTTACAAATAATGAAGTTTCCAGAATGTATAAAGCTGGTAACGGTAATGTTTTTTTTATTTTTTATTCTAGAGCTCACATTGAACGTATACATATTTTGTGCATCCTGAAAACAAGTTCCCTATTTGTTTATTGTCCCCAAAAAATTACACCATAGAACTAAGGCGACTAATCCATGATAGGCTGTTAACGGTGTATCAGTATTACCTTTTTTTTTTAAGTTGATATAACAAATATGCTGATTTACTTAAACGCTTTAAATTTTCCTCCAAATGCGGTTTCCAGGTTAGTTTATAGTCTATAGTTATACCTAAGAAGTTTGCATTACTAGCTTCTTCTATTTTAGCATCACCATACGCAACATTAACTAGTGGTTTCTCAAGCCGTTGGCGAAAGTGCATAACTTTCGTGGTCTAGTGGTCGCAATCGCTACTGCTGAGCATGAGGTCCTGGTTTCGATTCCTAGGTCGGGCAACGTGTTATTGGGTTTTTCTATCTGGAATTTCTCAGTAGCAGCCCGAAGTCTGGATTTGTGCCCGGTAGATGGCAATAGGCTCGCCCCCTATTACATGGGACTTAAACATAACTGACGAAATGTGGGTGTACTATAGGTACACCTCTGCCCAACCCTTCGGGGAAACAAGGCGTGATGTTATGTTATGTTACAAGATTATTATCACTAAGCCAATTTATTATTTTAGCCAATTTGTTATTTTATATCTATGTAATTTTTGCAGTAAAAATTTATTTTTTAAATCGAACGCTTCCGTCATGTCTGTATATATCGCACAAACATGATTACTTTTATCGACGGATCTCATGACACCAGTCAGTAGGTCGAATAGTGCCATACTGATATTGATATTTTTTCTGAACCCTTTTTGTTCATTGCAAAATAATTTGAATTTTTCGAAATAGGCATATATTCTGTGTTATAAATAAGAGTAGTTTGGCAGCACATTGCCGCTTTGCGAATGCAGTGCGAGCACTGCCAAAATGACCGTTCTTCCACCTTTTCCTGAGAGAACCAGTATCAAATACAGTTTGTTTATGCATTTTTAAGGTAGACATCAGAATATATAACTTTCTTACAGTTAGCCCTACACACAGATAAGATTATCTCAAAAGCATACCAAATGTACAGCTTCTACTGATTTAACACCCGGCCACGTACTTGCAACTACCAAAGTCCTTGGTTCCGTCCAGTCTGCAGCTGGAATACGGCTGGATACTATGATAAATATGTTAAAACGATTGAAAGCGGTCAACGTAAATACGAGTTATGCAGTATTAATGTCATCTCACATGCCTGTCTTACGAGGAGTCACAAAAAAAGTTAAAATTGCTCACATTGTATCAAGACGTCTACTACTTCAAACCATGATGCATCACGGATTGGTTCATGCTAAGTTTAACTGAATCGAACTGATTAAAAATATTTCTAATGTTGTGCCTAGAACTGTAATAAGACTGGAGATGCGTGCTTACCTACTTTTTGCAACGACGACTTACCGAACCAATGCTGGTGAGCGAGCTCCACTTCGTCGACTGGTAAAAATGTATAAGAACCACTTTTGTCATCTGGATATCTTACTTCTGTCTCAAAGCAATTTCAAGAAAAAATATTGATGGTTTATGCGATGGTTTAAAAAATGTACCTAGCTAAATGTAGATAGTATTTAAGTATAATTACTATTAGCTACATAGTTAATAATGTACATAAGTCATCTGTGGAAACGTTGTGGATTGTACATTTACTTTTATGTCATAACATATTTAATTGTAACACAAATTGTACAATTGTTTATTTTCCCAAAAAAATAAAATGTCCCATAGTTTGTAAAGTTCTTGAAGCTA
This sequence comes from Dasypolia templi, assembly GCA_963555695.1. Classification (NCBI taxonomy): domain Eukaryota; kingdom Metazoa; phylum Arthropoda; class Insecta; order Lepidoptera; family Noctuidae; genus Dasypolia; species Dasypolia templi. The sequence continues at coordinate 16,230,141 of OY743146.1, read as the reverse complement.
ATCTGGCGCAATTTTTCGTGTAGGTATTCTAAATTAGATTTTTGTTATGCATTTTGCTAAATGTTGCTCAAATCAAGTTCTATCAGAATCGATTGTTGTTTTAACACCACAGCAAAACATTATCTAAATTAAACATAAATAAATCGTATTTTATTATTGTTTCAGGAATTAGTGCAATCATAATAAAGTATCAAATTAGTTAGTTCTTATTTAATCACGGAAACCATTCGGAATACTTTTGTTTTTTCACATTTTACACCAATACAGTATAAATAATAATGTAAATCTAATTTAAATAGCACATCCTTCTTAAAATTGTTATAGTTAGCAACGTCATCGCTTGGGCGTGGATATAAATAATAGGTATGTATAAAATAGTAATAACAAAAGTTTATGAAAATCATAAAGTCTAGATGTTGATTTAAATTCACTTAGGTTTTTCGTTTACGCCCTGTGGATCTGGGAATCAGTTTGGTTCTTATTAGATTCAAGACCCAAATTGATGGTCGCAGCGACTTCCGAAGGTGGAGGGGGAGTGGGGATGGCATCACCCTGCAGGCAAACAAACAGGATAAGTATAAACAAGCAAGCTAAAGTAAGATCAAGTATCAAGTCTAAAGTTGTAACAGCATATCACACATGTAAATAGTACATGAACCAACAAATATATTGAATCATTTTATAAATCTGACATTTCTATTTCTAGCATCCGGTCTTCTTCTGCCATACATCTGTTTGACAATCTCCATAGACCATATATTACTGCCTCGTTGGAGTTTTTGCCAAATTTCAAAAACTTATATCCGTTATGATAAACATCAATTGACCATCATTTTAATTAATTGATGTAAATCTATTTTAAGTTACAGTGAATCATCCTTCTTCACTTGATATATGTATACATTGATTCGATAACTTACAGAAGGCTGGTAGCCGTTTTCGTCAGCGACGTATGTGATAACGATGAGCTGCCCCTCTGGGGAGGTCCAGGAGAAGGATCCCTGGGAGACGACGGGGACTACAGGGGGGTTTCCACCAAAGTCACGAGGAGTACCCTTGGCCTGGGCGTCGATTCCGTTGCTGGTCTGGAAACTGCAAAGTTAACATTATTAATGAATGATGTAGATGGGTATTAAGTTTCACAAGACTTATTGTGGATTTAGATGTACTTACCCGTAGTAGTAGCTACCGTCAGGGTAAGCCTCGTTATCGTAGCGGAGGACGTAGGCGGCCTGGTCGCTGCTGGTAACGCGGTTGGTAGCAACCGGCTTGGGAGGCGGCCTGGGTACGGCGGGTGTGGGACGAGTAGCCAAGCGAGACTGGCTGCCGAAACCAGCGAACTGGGCGGCAGAGACTGCCAATACGGCGGCGAAGACAAGCTAAAAGAAACGAAAGGTAGGTATAGATCACCAGAACAATTCACTCACACTAGAAAACAATGCAAATGGTAATGTCACATACAGCGAATTTCATTTTAAGTCGTTTTTTAAGTGTTGATAGATAGAAGCGTTGATGTGAAGATCTGTTAGTTAACTGTGATGTATATCGAAGAGATTTTTTTTATATTAATCCAATCTGTATATTTACGCAAGATGACATTGAAATCGACGTGTTTGCACATGGATTAATTACCAAGATGCATTTAGTTGTCTACAGAAAGCATCGACCTCAAGCAGTGGATTTACAAATGTATTATAATGACCATGCTGGGCAAAATACTGTATAACTTACCGGAATATGTTCGAGCACAGTCCTTTGTACGTGTCACGGCGATTATTTACAGTTAAGACAGACAGGACAGGTAACTAATAAATGAACTAGAAAAAAAAGTTAAAAAAAATGCCAGAGCTCAATTCAGTATCCATGGGATAGCGTTATCTGAAGTAAAACTGCGCCCAGCCTTGAAGCAATGCTTTCCCATTGGTTGACTTATTTGTGTTATTTGATTTGTTCTTTTCATATCATTCCACTCGTTTCTAATTATACTCGTATAGAGCTTTAGCAATTTCGCACACATTTTTAAAAGTTTTAGAATATTTTGCAACATTCTGATGAAAGCTTGTATTATTCATATGTTGCTTTAGACCATAAAGTTCTAAAAGTTTTACCTGCTTTTACGAATACCAGTACCCTAATTGCGTAATACACATTCAATCGTAATCTGAATCGTTTTGAAACAGATTGCTAATCCATTGCTTCATAAGTATGAAAAAAATATGCTCGACAATTTAAATAACGCAATGAATGTTGTTGAACTGTCAAAATCAAACAGAGTAGTCTTAATCGTTTACGAAAATGTGTTACGCAATTAGGGTGGTGGTGTCGCCCAATAACTAAAAATTATTTTGAGTAAATACTTTTGGTTTTTAGTGGAAAAATGTCATTAAATGGTGAATTTAATAGTGAAAAGAACTCAGCATAGAACTCATTTGGGTGACCCAAATGAGTTCTATGCCTATAATAAAGTATGCATATAGTAAAGTTTTAATAAATTATTTACTAGACAAGGTGTTATTCAATTTCTCTAAATTTTTACATGTATGCCATACAAGTATTTGCTTTTACCGCATTTATGAAGCAATGAAAGGTTTTCTTGTGGGTAGCCAGTAATAATAACGTCTCGCCAACTTATCCGTATAATCATAAGTTAAGGGAAAAAAGTTAACTCTTTGAACATTAAAGCTTTACATTTTTTTTACTTTATCAAACGAATATTTTAAAAACTATCACCTGCTACCTAACTTGTATAGGTCAATGGAATTAATAACTTTTGTATTTTTAACAATAAACTAGCAAATATGTCACGATTACTTACACTTTCAAGTAATGTGTAAGTAATCGTAACTGTAAACTTGAAAGTAATAAAAGTAAGTCTATGTAAATCTATCGCAATGATAAGGTAACTATTTTTGTTAAAGCGGTCGTAAATAAAGGGATTTTAAAAGAGTAAGTTAAAAAGGTTATTAAGTAAGCTTCTGTAAGTGAGTTCGTTGCTCAACTTGATATAAGCTAGACAAGACTTGGTTCTTTTTTAGGGTTCCGTATCTCCCTCAAAATGAAACAAAAACGGAACCCTTAGAGGATCACTTTGTTGCCCGTCTGTCTGTCTGTCTGACTAGATCCTTTTTTCTGAGGAACGCGTGGAGGTATCAAGAAGTCTGCGGTCCTTTGGAGATCTTAACTACCAAGCTTTTAAGTCAACGCAATAAAAAATTACGGCGATTTACGCAACATATTTTGCTACTCGCAAATAAATAAGCAAGGTCTCACAGCATAAGTAAAGCTTTATCTAATGAAATATATATATATACAAACTTAGATTTGCAGTTGAAGTATTAACCATGACGTTTATCGAAATATGGGCGAACATTTTTTACAACTACAATGTTAAATTTGATCTTGGGATAAATACCTCCCAACTACGGAAGCCTCCATTGTGTGTGGTCCGACACGCACTTGCCCGATTTTTCTTTTTAGCAGTAGCACGGTCTAAGTTAAAAGCAAGGTAAAAAGATTACGCAGTCCGAAAATAGTCGTTTAAGTGCCGATTTTACCATTGTTACTGAACGCGTTCAGAACATCTAAAACGCGTTCAAGAGCTGGCGGTGTCAATATTCCATAGAAAATAATGACACTGACAGCTCTTAAACGGAGTTTAAGTACTGATCGCGTTCAATTTCATTGGTGAAATCAACCCTAAGCCATTAAAGTGCAACCCAACCGCACTAAACTTCACTCCCTACTAGTTCATGAATCTCAAAGATTCTAAAGATGTTAATTTTAATATGTACAACTAAATCACGCATTAAGACTCGTGCAGACTGGCGCGACGCAACAGCGCGACACAGTTACTTCCACATTGACAATTTCGGTTTATTATTTATTCGCCTTAGACAGCTTGATTTATAACTAAGCATTATATGTCCATGCATTGCCTATGCCAAAAATTTCATTATTAAATTATTCTCACTATGACGTAATTTTTACACTGCTGGTCGTGTTCCAAATGCAGCGAGCACCTTATATTTTACACCTGCCTGGTACTTTAAACCAGGTTTCCAGGAACAGTCCTAAACTGTTCATTCGTTAGTCGTAAAATAGTAAGTTATTACGACTTGCTGATGGCAATATGTTTAGCATTTATAATAATTATAACTTGGCAGATATTGTGACTATGTTCAGTGAGAGAACTTAAATAAAATATAAAACAGTTTGCAGAAGTAGTCAGTTGTGATTGGAATCTTACTTTTCTCGACAACAATAATTCTAAATATCTGTCTGCAACATTCGTAGAGGCTAGGGGCGCTAAATTTTCACTATAACATTTTCAGAAACATAAAAATAAGCTACAGTCGACCGCCGCGGAAAAAAATCCGTGCAGCCACATACCAAAAAGACCACAACATCAATTTGCCTCAAACTTATTTGAATTTTTTGTTAAAGAATGTAGCAGAAAATGATACTGTTTGTCAACTGTGATCAGATGGCAACTTAGGGTGGATTTCACCAAGGAAACTGAACGCGATTAGCTCCTAAACTACGTTTTAGAGCTGCCAGTGTCATTATTTTCTATGGAAAATTGACACTGACAGCCCTTGAACGCGTTTTAGATCTGATGAACGCGATCAGTAACATTGGTAAAATCGGCACTTAGTTGTTTGTGTAAGTAATCGCAGTTACAAAAATATTATCTATGCAAGTGGCAGAAGAGCTGTCACTCGGTTTGGTTCAATAAAATATTTGACAAATCAAATATGCCTAATATAGCCTAATACGAGGGCGGGTCAATAAGTCCGTGACTTTTTGAATTTCTGACCTCTTTACTGAAAAAGCAATAATACTCCTGTCAACAGGCATCTGTCAGTTGACTCCTGTCAAAATTTGAACTTTCTGCGTCAGTTAGTTTGTGTTTGACAGCTATCTTTATCAGACTACCCAGTAATCCGAGGAAAAAATTGAAAAAAGTGAATTTCGTGTGCTTATTAAGCATTATTTTTTGCGAAAAAAAACCATTACCGAGACCAAGGCTAAGCTTGATAAATACTATGGGGACTCTGCACCATCGATTTCAATGGTAAAAAAGTGGTTTACTGAATTTCGTTGTGGCCGTACAAGCACTGAAGATGCCGAACGTCCTGGACGCCCAGTTGAGGTCTCTTCACCCGAAACAATCGAAAAAATTCACGATATGGTGTTGGCCGACCGAAGATTGAAAGTGCAAGAGATTGTGGAAGCCGTAGGGATCTCGCATGGCTCAGTGGTTTTAATTTTGAATGATCACTTGGGCATGAGAAAGCTTTCCGCAAGATGGGTGCCGCGTTTGCTCACAGTCGACCACAAACGCAATCGTGTAACAACTTCACAGGAAGGTTTGGCGTTGTTTAATCGCAATATGAAAGAGTTTTTGCGCCGTTTTATAACCGTGGACAAAACATGAATCCATCACAACACACCAGAGACCAAACAACAGTCAAAACAGTGGGTTTCTAAGGGTGAATCGGCGCCAAAGAAGGCCAAGGTGGGTTTGTCAGCCAATAAAGTTATGGCGACTGTTTTTTGGGATGCACGCGGGATAATCCACATTGACTACCTTCAAAAGGGAAGAACAATCAATGGGGAGTATTATGCCAACTTATTGGACCGATTCATGACGATTTGAAAAAAAACCGACCTCATTTGGCCAAGAAAAAAGTTCTTTTCCACCAAGACAATGCAAGGGTCCCTCATCCGCCCTATTCTCCAGATTTGGCTCCGAGTCAATACTTCTTGTTCCCAAACCTGAAGAAATGGCTTGGTGGAAAAAGATTTGACTCCAATGATGAAGTCATCTCGCAAACAAAGGCCTATTTTGAGGACCTCGACAAATCATATTTTTTGGAAGGGATAAAAAAATTGGAGAAGCGTTGGACAAAGTGTATAGAGCTCAAGGGAGATTACGTTGAAAAATAAAACATTTATTTATCAAAAAATCTGTGTTTTATTCCAAAAGTCACGGACTTATTGACCCGCCCTCGTATGTTCCCAATGCTGGGACCCAGGCCTCATGCCTGTCGGAAGGAGTGGGCCGTTATCCACGGCGCGGGCCCAGTGCGGCTTGGTAGATGTCACATGTCTTCGAGTTTTTGGTTCTAAAACATGTTGCTAACTTTTATTATATTTTATACACACTTTGACATTTCATGATTATTATACAACCTGTTTTTTTTAATATCCAATAACTCTAGGGTATGATTGAAATCATATCAAAGAATCAACTGGCATATGAATTATGTTTCAATCATCCTTTTTTTTCATTTTTCGTACAAAATAATTCGACAAAGTCACTTCTTCAATTATTAATGTAAAACACCCTTATGTGAAATATGAAAACGTCGCATTTTCTTAGCTTTAAATATGAATGATTGGTTTGAATAAAAATGAATTACTCGTATTTATAAATTATACTGTCAGAATATCAGCGCTGCGTAATTTTTTTTTTAAATCGCAGCATTATGCTGAGATAGGAGACTTTTTGGCCTGGCACAAGTATTTTTACTGTTTTTTGTTGTTTTTTTGGATGAGAATTCTGTTAGTTTAAATATTTTTTGTTTATTTTTTTTTCATTCATTTTATTTCTTTTACTATTTGTATTCCCTGTGCATGTCCCAAATAAAATATTTTTCTTTCTATAGATACTAACACAAATATTATGATTGATGATATCTCCGATACTATGCATATTTGGACCACCTATTCTAGGAGTTTTACTATTATTTTTACCTACAGAATATAACCCTAGAGTTATATATAAAAAACTGGTTGTTTCTTGTTTTTTTTTTATCTGGCAGTTTGAGTAACGTACTTAATGCGGCCTACCCAAATGTCCTTTCTTTGGTATTGTTCGTCGAATGGTTGAGCTCCTTAAGTTCTGAGCTACACGATTAATGACAAATGCGTGCACTGACTGGACAGGTCCTCTTAAATCTGTATGGTTCTTTCCTGAAATTGCCATTTCAGACACCTACCTACACGGTCCTCATATGGTCTAATTGATATTATTTTCGTTATTTAAAAAAAAAAAGACATGAATATTTACTTACCTAAGTATTATTTTATTGTAATTATTGTGAATATGTGGGTCACTGTTTATTACTTAGTTAGTTTAGTTTAGTTTTCTTAGTTGTAATCTTAATCTTGGTCTGGCGATTTTGTAATTATGCGGCTTACCCAATGTCCTTTCTTTGGTATTGTAGATTACAGACTTTAAAAGAGACTCTGAACTCTTAGTTTGTTTCGGCCTTTCTTTTCAGAGTAGTCAGATATGAAACGCCGAGCTCATCTAATTTAAAACAATATGATTGACAGAAATTAAATCATTTATCTTCACCATTTGTGCCGGTTTCGTCACGATGTTTTCCTTCGCAGTTATGAGTGCAGTGGTGATTAAATTATTTACTCAAGGTAAAGCGCCTGTCTGGGTTCAAATCTGCAACCTACAACTCGTAAGTCGCAGCCGTTACCACTGGGCTAAGTGGTAACCGCCTAAGGACATACCGGAGTTGTGACAGATGCGTCGCCCCCGAAAAACAAAGCTGAAACATCGCACTTCCTAAGACATGTTCCATCATAACAAGCTCTACTACTTACCTACATTATACTAAAAACTCCAAAAAAAAAAAAAAAAATTTGTTCACTTAGGTTTAATTAGACATGTAATGCAGAATAATGAAATGAAGAACTTATATTGCATATTCCTCAAAAATATGCTAACTAACTTTATGTAAATAAACTACTCATTTTTTATGTACTTGATACCTCCAAATGTTAATCAGAAAACGGATCTTGACAGACTGACACACAAACAGACTAAACAGCTTTCCCTCACAATGAATTGTAAACAATCTGTGACATCATAAAAATGTGACTACATAATATAAATAATTTTGCTACATACCAAGACTCAAGAAATTGTGCGCAATTTTTTGAGTCTTGTATGTATCAAAATTAAGTGTGGAATGTATCAAAATTACTTGTGCTAAATATGTGAACAAGTGGTTCACATATTCAGAACAAAGTTAGGTTCACAAATATCTATTCAATTTTGCTATGAAAAATATCTGAACAATTTGAAATGTCTCGAAGTTTTAAACAAATAAGTAGGTATAGTCTTCGTGGACCCTTTTTTTGGGTGTAAATAATCAAACGACTTCTCCCACTCTGGGTGGAGCGGGAGGGCGTGTCAGACTTTTACTGACTAAAACCCATCCGTGTTTTTTCACGCCAGGGCCACGGTGCCAGGTGCCAGGGCCACGGTATGTCTTTCGAACAACCCGCGACCCTGGCAGGCATCGGTCCTATCGTGCTCATTTAGTGCTAACGTCTCTTTAAGGCATCTAGGACATACACACAGGTGCAGGGTTTTCTTCGTCACGCATCCTTCTCATCCTTGGAAAGCATTCCTGCTTCGCAGAATTAGGTGACGGCTTCATGCGTCGCGATGTCTCGCGGCAGCGGAGTTACGGCTCGGCGTTTTGCTTCCTCGCGCCACTCCCACACGTGCGCGAGGGCTTTAGCCTACAGATCCCATAGCGGCAATCCAGCAAGGAGGCTCATGAAAGGAGACCGTGCGGTATCCTCGGACCAGCCGAATTGCCATGATCCTTTGGAACGCGTTCAACCGGCGGACTGGTCGGCGCCTCGTCTTCGGTGACCCTAAGATTTCCCGATGCGTTCACCCTAAGATTTCCTAAAATTTAATTAATCAAATAATTCAGCTCTCTCTTAGATATTATAATTAGAATATATGTGCGCCTTTGACGCCAAGACATAGCGTTCATTTTAGTAATATTGAAATCTGTAGGTACTTTTTGTGTACCTGTGTTCTACAAATAAAAATATTTGAATTTGAATGTTGTCATATTGGTACAGTCCTATTACGAACGGCAACATTTAATTATAACTCGTACTTCTGCACCGGCAAGCAAAAATAGAATTAATGGTAAGTACCATTTTGTTGAAAATTCAAAGCTGTTTAAATATCTACGATTCCTAGGTTACACCAAATATATTGAAATCTAGAGCATTTAGATATTTATGTTCCGAAGAGTCGTCAGATATTTTTGACTGCACTACCGTAACATATTTATAAACAGTTTATACGATAACATTTTATTGACTTCTAAGTTTGAATGGAACTTTATGATTATTTTTTTTAACGCTTACAATATTTTGGAACATTTTCACTGTCAATATATTATTGAACTCTACTGTACGCCACTAAACTAAAGTGCATTGTTTTCTAGGTAAGCCTTTCTTACACTGATATAGTTCTCTTTTTAGCACTTTTACTAGACGCTTTAACAAAATGAGAATAGTGGTGGCAGTGGGTGTAAAAACTTAACACAAATTTTATTGTGTATTTTCATTAAATATTTAAAAAAAAAATGCAACACCTTAAAGTAAATAAATACACCGTACCTACCTACATAACAACGGAGAAAAATACTGTCCACAGTCTGTGATAAATAACGGTAGGCTTGCTAAATTCTCGTTTGATCAACAGTTCTTAACATCTTGAAACTGCTTCAACTACAGATCTTGAAATAACAATGAACGCAAAACAAAAGTTAATCGAATCGAGATTGCAGATTTTTTTCAAATGTAAAGTAAATTTTAAATGTGAAGTATTTAAAATTGACAGTGATTCTATTTAAAAAAAGGAAAACTTACAGGCCAATATTAACAAACGTAATACAATTATGATAAATTTTAATTAATTAAAATCAATAACTTCAAACAATGGACTCAAAGTGATGATGACAACTACCAAGTTCAATTTGCGACATTATTCCTGTCTCAAACATATAAATCTGTGAGGAAACATTTTTTAACCAAACAACACCTTTTATGAACCTTATAACTTGACCTTAAAATCTAAACAGCGAGCAGGATTGAATAGCCCAAGTGTTATAATAATATTAATTTCTAGTCTCGCGTCAAAATATTTAAATGTTATTGCAGTTCACCGCCTAAAGTGGGTGGTTCCTTGAGCGATATATAAGCCTGCGCCGATTTTTTACCCGCACACCAACTAGTTCAACGTAGCTAGACAATCTTAGATATACAAAATGAAATTCGCAGTAAGTAAATCGATCACGAATTAATAAAATATTTAAAAAATAAATTATAACAGCAATGTAAAATGATGTGAAAAAATAAGGTGTGGATATCCATTGATAGTGTAATTGGTTTTTGTGGATGCAGGTGGTGATTTTGGCTTGTGTGGCTGCCGCGAGCGCGCAGTTTAATACTGGAGCATACAACAAGAACCCCTACAACCCCTTCGCGAGCCAGTTTAACCGTAACCAGTACAAGTACAAGCCCACCCCTGCGCCGTACCGCACCTACGCTCCAATCGCCTACCCCTCGTCCACCGCCGCCCCTGTCCGAGTGTACTCCCCCGCCCCCGTTCCCAAGTACTCCCCAGTCCCTGCGCCCGTGGCCAGGTACCAGGGTGATGCTCGCAACGCTCAGACCCTGAAGTACGGCAATGAAGTCAACCCTGACGGCAGCTACTCATACTTGTGAGTATACATCGCTTCTCAAAATGTTATCATTTCACGAAAATAATATGGAAAATATTACGTTACCAATTTATTATTTTTCAGCTATGAAACCGACAACGGTATCGCGGCTCAAGAACAAGGCACTCCCCGCAACTTCGGTGGAAACCCCCCTGTAGTCCCAAGTGTCGCTCAGGGATCCTTCTCCTGGACCTCCCCCGAGGGTCAGCCCATCGTCATCTCGTACGTCGCTGACGAGAACGGATACCAGCCTTCTGTGAGTAACTTATTTGTTATATTATATTTCAGTCGTAGCGGGACTACAAAGTTTATTATTAATCGCTAATATTCATTATATTTTTCCAGGGTAACGCCATCCCCACTTCTCCCCCCGTGCCCGACCAGATCGCCCGCGCTCTTGCCTACATCGCCAGAAGCGCATCTCTGAGGCAGTAAACAGCTAAACAAACATTGAAACTTACACATCAGTATAAGTACACTACAGAATGAATAGTACAACCTAGAAGTAAATCGAAGTAAAAAATAAAATGTGATATATTTTATAGACAATTTTTATGTATGATAATTACTTAGGATTATGTACGTGAAAGTGTAAATAAAATATTGTTACCGTTTTACAAATCTGTTTTGTAATTTCCAACCAATTGATTATACCATGGCTTTCGATGACATTTTTTGTAAATTAAGGTTTCAGTATCATAATTTGGGCAAGTTTATGAGCGGACTTGCGATAAGGCTGTATACATACACGTGGCTGAAGTTGTATATTATTATGACACCAGCAATAATTAACATAAGATTTACAAAGTTTTTTCATACAAAGGAATTGTTATGAGTAAGAATTATGGACTTATTTTTGGCTATACTCATTACAGTAAACAATCACCACACCTGTAACCTATTGGACAGATAACAGGCGATAGGTTGTGCGATGGAATTAGAAGTGGGCTTCGAAATCGATTGTTCAGAAATGAACGTTAAATATCATTTTGGGTTATTTATTGTTGAAGCTATTCATCATAATATTCAATGCCACTCATGATCGTTTTAAAAATCGATTGGTATTTATTCATGTGTATTTCCTTGGGTAATCCTTAATGTACATTACGTACGTACATGCATTAAACACCAATAAGTGCTGGATAATTACAGGTTGTAGTGTAAATATAGGCTAAACGTTACGAAGTTTCTAAACAGCGTTAGATAAATTGCCGCAAAAGCAGTTCGTTCCTTTTTGCCTAGGAAGCGGTAGAATCCCATAGTTTTAAAATGCGGTAGCCCACCGCTACTGGACCAAGGCCTCTTCCTAGTTGAAACGTAACACCAGGTTTTCTCTCTTCTGCAACGAGTCTGGTCTTGCAAAATTTGCAGAACGTCCACGAATGTCTTTCCAATAAAATATGACTTGACCACAGAAATTAAATTAAACGATGTATTTTATAATACAAACATAACCGCAAACTATACCTAGGTACAATATTGTTGCATATTTGTTACCTATTTCTGTAAAATAAGTGCCACTTAAATGTAGTTAACACGTTTCGAAGTGATTGTAAAAGAGATAGAGACCGATGTTTACAGTATTGTTAAGTTTGTTTAACTAGAAGTTAGGACATCGCTACATTTACTTAAAGGCTAGTTGTATGTCCCAAAATAATTATTTGATTAATAAACAGCGCCCACAAAGCTCTTAGTTTAGAGTAAATTAAAATAAGATAAAACCCTATACAGTTTTATTTGAATCCGATACGTTTATGGTATGAAAACGGTCATTTGGCTGCCAATGAGGCTATTAATCTATAAGAAATCGATCGCATTGTCTCTCATGGCTGAGTGTCCTTCGTGTTTATAGATGTAACGTCAGTTGACCACAGAAGGCAGCTAAACCCACACGATTGCGAGTAGCCCATCCATCTAACCATTACACAATATCTTAGAATCTTTACAGCGAACTGGTTTTAAAAGATTTATTTATGTTACGACCTCAAAGGATTCGTTAAATAGATATTTATTACTTATAAAAATCACCGCTCTTGTTTATTGACTCACAACGAATCGATGAACTTTATCGTCCGATAATTTACATTCTGCATAATTCAAATGATAGCCAGCTTCGAACATCCAATGAAATTTATGGCTTTTGAAGGAGATTTTTACTGATGACGATAGTGTTCAGCATGTAACGGGCGTTTATTTATAACTTTTTATTCGTTAACAAATGCAATTTATCATACAAATCGCATAATTAAGAAACAAGTTTCGCTTCCGTTTAAATAGATTACGATAAAATATGTGGTTTACGTAAACTGGTCCAAATTAGATGTAAATTGATCGGATTAAAAAAATCAATGTCAAATGCCATTCTTCATAAATGAATGAACCAAAGTGGCTTAATATGGCAGACTTATGACAATAACAGCAAAACGTGGCGGCGGTTTAGATTAATATTACAAATATAATGTTAATTTGACACCTCAAAGCCGAATGATATATCTATTTTGTGTGTTTTCGTAACAAAATAAAGGTTTGAATAAACTCGTTAAATGTGAGTAATAATCGTTAGCTAGACAAAGGCTTGGCGTGTGACAGGTGATCTTCACCTCTCGATGAAGCTCTATCGTGATGTTATGCGGTCCGTTCTGGCTCGACCTTAGCATTTGGCGTAACGCACTTACCGCTTTATACACGATACGAGTAATTCCCTACAATGTTGCTTGTGTATTTCTTTATTAATTTATTTAATAAAAATTTAGTCTGGCGAAATGTGGGTATCACCTCTGCCTAACCCTTTGGGGATAACAGGCATAATTTTATTCAGTCAGAAGCACATTTAAAGCCTTAAGGGCCAGCAAATGGTTCAAAACTCGAACGGCATTTTAATGTTGCATTATTAAGATATGCCCGTGGGCACCTCGATGAAAATGGCGGGCCCCACACGGCTGATGTGGTAAACGAGTAACTTCAAGACGTGAGAATCCATCAAATGGAGTGGCCAGCGAGAAGCCCAGACCTTAACCCTATCGCACATGCCTGGTACGAGCTCGGCAGACGTGTTAAAAGCCGAAATCCACCTCCAGTCACACATCATGTGCTGAAAACTGCAGTTATCGAAGAATTGCCGCCATATTATTTGGAAAATTTCATTTTTAAAACTATTAGTCAGTAAGAAAACATAAAATGAATGTAAAGAAAAAATTTAAGATTCTTCCTATCAGTTTAAAACAACCTGATTCTGGTTAAAAGTCATGGCAGCTGGGGGCGTCACTAGCTAGTTACCCATAACCACGCTAATAGGACAGTATCAGCAGGTAAGATGTACCCAGAATAAGCAATTATTTTGGCGACCGAACGCTTGGTACAAAATTACCATACCTTCTCAACCGAGTGCCTGCTGATATAAACATTCAGAAAATAAAAGGCAAATTTGGCAAATTACTTAAGCTATTCTTTCTCAAGAGTTTGTAAACTATGGTCTTATGAAAGTGGTTTACAAATTGTTGCGGGAGAACAAAATATGGTAGTTAGTTAGTTAGTAATAAATAGTGTTGGCAATAATAAACGTTAGTTATATACTGATTGTCCCGTTCACACAGACAAATCATTGTTACAAAAAAATAAAAAAATTGAGGTTTGTTTTGAAAAATAAATAAATAATTTTAAAAATATCCATCGCTCAATTCAGCAATACATAAAAAACGGAGCTTTTAAGAAAAGCATTTTTTATTCATTACAAGCTGAGCTGGCAGTCGTTGTCCAAAAACAACTAAATCAGTCCAGCCCTTCACAAGTGAGGCGCTTATCAACGAAAAGCGTTTAATTTTTAATTTGTAAATAAGAAGATCTGACGGACAAACAAACGAACATTGCCACCTAATATTTATATTGTGTATAGTGCACAGTCGCTTCATGATAAATGTGGACTAGCGTGGCCTATACGAGTACCTTCGCCCAGGGCACACTTGTCGTATATGATTGTTTCCATTTGTTTCATTGCGATTATTACGTTAGTAGCAGATATAGTGGAGCAAAATATAAATGAGTAATTAAGAAAGATTCTACAGCAAGTTTGATGTTTTATTTTGTTCTTTAGAGTAGGTACAGTAAGCGTTCAAAAGCGCATAGGCACGTTAAAAGTCGGCTTGGGTTCTGATCTCATAAGATGCAGCGCAGTATTATTGGCAATTGTTTTATTTTGTTTTGACATAATAATAAAATTCAAAAAATGAGCTGCTTTTTTATCTTTGCTTTTTTTGTTATTGCAATGAAGGGTTCAGAAAAAAATGCGTTCAAAGTGATAACAAAAATGAAAAGAAAAAAATATTTTATAATATTTTACATAAAGATAACCGCTACGATTTTTTATAATAACTTCTTCAGCCAAATAGGATGTGCAATACTATGTTAAGGAACTTAGAAGCAATTTGTTTTATTTTAACATGTGAAATGTGCTTAAATATTGATAAGTATATTTATTTCACCATAAACATTAAGCTTCGATAAATGATTTACAAAATAATTGAATTTAATAAGTTGTTATGTAGGGCAGTTTGTTTACATTAAGTACCTATTTAAAATTTTATTTGGCTTTAGTGAATATAGGTCGCATCTTGAGGATAGCTTAAGTATTCATTTTCTTTGAGAAAAGATGATTGAAAATAAACCTCTTTTTTATAATTATTTATACAGGATAAACTATTCCGGAACTTAAACGTTCTTGTTTATTACGTTATTGTTTTCTTGCTTTGGTGATGCAACCTTTTTAGCGTGGAGCAATCGGCGAACAGTTTTTAATGAATGAATGAAGCTTTAACTAATTCAGCAAAATGTCCGGCTGGTATGAAACCATTTGTTTCATAGCTATTCATTCACCATGTGAGGGCTTATTTAAATAAGCATTCTACTTCATAAACTCTCCGACTAGCAAGGATTCCGTCTTCCTCACATATCTTAACCCACACAGACTCACAGTATTCCTCTAGAACAAAGAATGTAATACTATTAGACATCTGTAAGCAAAATACTATATATTAGATATAATATTTAAGAAAAAAACAATTTAAATAACACTATATTTATTAAATAACACTTAATTCATCATGCACTAACTTAAAAATAAATATAAAATATTTAAATGATAGGCAACACTCACACTCAGTCCGGTTTCAATATATATTTGTGTTATCACATCATTTACATCCACTTTTACGCAGTGCAATAATATTTGCCAATGCTTCAATATTTAAATTTCACTGCATTTTATAACCACAACACCGCTTATTAACAGATTTTGATATACTAACCAACCACGTTCAATTAGGTGAATAGACGTAACGAATTTCTACCTCACAGAAATCGAAATAATTTACTGTTTTCTGTGATCTACCTACAAACTTTAATTAGGTATGTAAACAAGATGAACGAGACAAGTATCGAATAATTATCGAACCGCTTCAAGTAATTTCATTAAAACAAACAAAAAATAATAATTTTAGGTATTATTAACAACAAATCAAAAACTATAAAAACATAATATTTTAAAATAAGATCAAGCTTAATACGCGGGCGCAGGTAAGATTCAAACTCAAGGCACCCAAGCACGGTAACGACTAAGCCAGCATGCCATAAGTTAATCTAGTTGAAATTATGAACTTATATCAATTGCAGACAAAGTGAGTGTGTGTGCGTGTCTATAGTATAGAAAAAACTTATAGAAGTAGGTTGTAAGTGAAACCGAAGCGTCAATCTATTGCTTTGTGAGAATGCTAATTACTTATGAGCGCTACTGTACATACTTGTGTTTTTTAAGCTTAAGCTTAATTTTAAATGCATTCAAATTATTGCACTCTTTTAAATCGTCCGCAATACATTGAACAACTGTGCTCCTTCAAATAATATTGTCTTTCTACCGTAATTACTGCGTACGCTGATGACTTCAAGTTTGTTTTCAAAGCTATTTCTCAGGTTATATGACATTGTTTTCTTCTTTAGATGTATGTTAGTTTGTATTGAGCTTGTAGTTATGTGTTTAATAAGAATGCAAATGTAGTAAATATATAGTTGTGTAATATTTAATAGTTTAGTTTTTTTGTATTAGCTCTTTGTTGGAGTGAGATATTGATACCTGTTGTTACTGCTCTCCCAACCGAACCCGGCACTCACGGACTTTGCATCTTCTTATTTTGATTTACCCACTCGATTTTGAACAACAAATTTTTACCCTATTTCTAATGGAGAACTGACGCTGCACAAACTGTGGTATAGCAAAGCTTCGCTTAAGGAGACATTTGTTGGATTCGCATGAAATTCAATCTGATATAATACAGTTAATGACTGCGCGATTGGCCACTAGTATAGTATAGATAGTTTAGAAGCCTATTCAGTACAAATAAACAATCAAATCTTTCCTCTTTATAATATAAGTATAGATAAGTACAGGTTTCCTCGCAATGTCTTTCATTTACCGATGTCAGTAAACTTAGAAAGTACAAATGAATTGGAAAAAGTCACACTGGTACTTGTCAAGAATTGAACCCTCAACCTCGTGCATGGGAAGTGAGGCCTTAACCGCTAGACTATTACAACAATGCTTACTGTTTTAATTTTCAAAATGTCATAACAAAGTATAAACCTAAAATGTCTTATATCTCGTCACCACCGAGTTCTGGAGTAATAAAATATTTACAGGACTTTTAAATAAAAATATTCCTGTATATCATATATTGTTTTATTTATTTACATGCGGAGCCAAACTTATATGGGAGCTTTATCCACCTTCTTTTAATAAATGGTGTCAGTTAACTCGTTTCAAAGTAAAAATGGGTGTTCCGTAAGGCTCGTCATTGGGTCCTTTGCTCTTTTTAGTGACTTCAAAAACAAAAAAAAATCTACCAGAATGGTGTAATTTGTTGACGATACTACTTCATATTTAAAGTAGATAGATGTGCAAATTTTGCTGACGTAAATAACGCCCTACTGCAGGTTCAAAATTGGTTCACTGCTAATAATTTAGTATTTGGATTTTCTTTGCCAAATGTCAAGAGTAGTATTGTGAGATAGTATTGAATGAAGAGAAACTATAATTCCTTGATAAAACTGTTTTCCTGAAGATCACGCTCGACTCAAGGTTACAATGGGGTCCTCATTTAACATCTCTTGCAGGACGGCTAAGTTCAATAGCTTATGCAGAAAAATCCGTCATTTGTCGTTGTTCAAAACAAGGCATGCACATTATTACAGTTTTGCTTAAATGTAAATTATGTATTACGGAGGTAACATTTTATCGGGTAGTACAAGTATGTCTTTTATTGTATTGAATGTGCTCGGGCGGCTGATAGTATGTCATGCTCACTCAAATTTCTCGCTGACGGTGGCGCGTGTGTTTGATCATGTAGCTCCCTTCAAAATGGTTGAGCTGAATGGTGCTGATCCATGCGTCATGTTCGTGAACGGACGCCGTCAGTTGGGACTGGTCATCTCTTAGCTGCCACGGCTTATTTTTATAAATTTAAAGTTTTGGATAGCTTTTTTTCTGTACTCTGTAAATTCAACATTAATGATTTAACTAATATATTTTTGATGATTGACGGACTCCTTGACAATTCAAAAGCGCCTGTAAATGGTTAAATTGAAATAAATGCATTGAGTTATCAGACCAAAGATACAAGCAGAATCTTTGCTAAAGCAAGCAAGAATTCAATAATGGGATCACACAAAATAATAATGTGGAAAAGGAATAAGTACGTACCAATCTTCAATTAATCTATATATAACATTCACTGTATTACAGCTGAGATAACAGAATATAAATCAACTATTCCTTAGGAGGTGTGAGGTGATTTTCTTACGTTAAAATATAGGCGTTAATGAGTTTAAAAAAAATACATCCTACAATGATGGGAAGAAATTCTGCAATGTGACACCTGACACCAGTCAGAGAAAAATAATTACATAAATTTGCTAGAAAAATGAATTTTAAAATACAGAATAAACAATGACAACCAATTTGCCAAAACAGGTTGCATTATAAATCAAAAAGTTTCAACTGTAGTAGTAGTGCTATTTGTTCAAATTCAAACTGCCGCGATTTTTTCAAGACAGCTGGTTGCAGCTTTACGAGAGAAGCCAAGGATCGACCCTAATGAAGTGTGATTGGAGAGGTCTTTATCCAACCGTTTATTGCAACTGACCATGATTATGATTTGTGTCCTCATAATTATTATGATTATTTCATAGATTAGCATTGGATTCAATTTCATATTTATATTTGTCTGTATGCATGTTGACCTGAAACAAGCAAAGTTTAAAATATGTAAGTTTCTATTTTAGGCACTTGGTGTTGCCATTTCTGCTTGGCTGATTGTCACATGATTTACTTACTGTGTTGTGTACCTGTTTGTATGAGAAAATGAATGATTTTATTTACTAAAAACAACAGAAATCTTAATTATTAGTAAAGGCTGCCAGAGAAATCAATGTAAGAGAATCATAGCAAGCCTACAAACCTTAAAAGATGAACAGTTCATTATTTTGTTTGAGCCATAACTTTTCAGAAAGACAATATATGAAGTAGAAATTATTATTATAATGTATGAACTGAAGTGTTCAATATTTGTTAATTGATTTAATATGGCTATTATGGCTATTGTCTTGAATTTATGCTTTTAGTGAATTAATCATCGTTAAATTTTAACATATTATACCTATTGAATTCAAACATAGAAAATTCTATGTGATTAAAATATTGTTAATCTTGACACGCACATCTGAAATCATACGCAAGTCATGAAATATTTTATCACACGAATAGTTGATTTTTGGAAAAGTTTAATTTGAAGTCAAATCTTTAGCCTGTCACACAAACCGTATAGGTAAGCTAAGCATCTGATACTCCTATTTTTTTTTCTATATTTAGATGTAGTATATATATCTTAATTTGATAAGTTCATGGCAAAATTGACTAGAAACCTATCTAATCATTTATACGTTTATGCAAGCTATTCCGGCACATGGGCGCGGCTTAAGATGGCTCTCATCTTATTTCGTAACTCGTAATCTTATCATCATACGAATGGCTCTAAATAATGACCACCTTTACATTAATTTTCCGTCAAAGTATAGATTTCACAAAGCGATCTCTCGTAAGTAGTTACATTGTACTGAACGATATTGTCGATACTGCCTTTCAGTTCTGAGGTCGAGGAAATGCTCGACGTCAATGTATTTATTTATTATGCAGACCTATTGAAATAAACCAATTAGTAAAGCATTAATGAGTTCTTAGTAAATTGCGTTTGGGTTCATAATAGCTGCCGCGGGGAATAGCGAGCAGAAATGTCACTGTGGCATTTTTTTTATCATGACGAGTTCATGTTATCTTTGGCTACGAACTAGTCTATTTTATTAGTTATTGTTCAGAAGACTTCAATTTGAAAACTAGTTTGGAACTTTTGCATTTGATATTAACATTGGACAATCATCATTTTGTCTATCACGAACTGATTTCAATGACGACACGAAGAAGCAGACGAAAGAAGAAGTCTTCAAGATTCTTTGATAGCCATTTAACTGATAAATTTCTTGAATTAATGTAAAGTTATATATTTGGGAATAATTTGAGTGTTAATGTTTTGAATGGTGATGTCAAAGTTCATAATGACATTCATTGAATAATCGTTCTGTTTCGTACAGTTAAATGGTGCCTGACGTTGTACAATCTGAACTGCGGAATATGTAATTGGAAAGACAACAGACTTTCATTATTATTGTAACTAATTCATGATAACTGCGCTGATTATTGCGCTGAATTGAGCTGATTAATTGCCCCGATATGGCTACTCGAAGGGATAAAGTCACAACTCAACCAGATTTGTGAATTTGCAGTGGGTCGATACAGAGGGTTTTCAGAACATTGTTTTGCTCCATTGTGTATATTCGGGAAGCTCTTTGCACTGCTCGTTGCTTCAGAAATTTAATATAATAGTCTGTTACTATTTGTGGCTAGACATGACTTCTTTGAAACGTATGTCGAGGGAAATCTATTGCCTACCTAAATGGTATTTAGCTGATGAGCTTGCGTTCTGTCGACAGTTTGGTGCAAAATCAAAATACAACTTTGTTAATTAATAGTCCTAAATTCTGACTACTTGGACTCTGGTAACCCCGTGTCAATTTAAAAAACTTCCAGCCATCCTTTTTTATTTTCAATTACGACCTGTAATAACCGCCATTGGCCATATTGACGTCACAATAAATTCCCAATTTATTAGGTCAACGTGGCGCCAATAATACCCACCGAAAGAACATCGACATTATTCTGTACTTGCGGTTATTTATATTGTAAGACATTCCTTATTGGTTACCACCTAAGTCCGGCTAAAGTTCGTTTAACTGGTTTAACTTATTGTTTAAAAAAATCAAATAAAGCTCTTCTTGCGGATCCTTATATCACGGTTCATTCACGTGAACATAAACAAATTTAATAATTCATGATAATACAAATTTTAGAATATTGTTTATTTAAATCTACATAATAATATATTTTTTTGTAATAGAGCATAATTTAATTAAAGGGTGAGAGGATTTGGTGATGACTCTAGCCCAGAATCTCGATGCTAGGTACTGTCTTCTCAAGTCTAACGGTGGTTCTGCACACTCTACCTGCAACGCGTTAGTCGGTGAGGACTTCATACATCCCGATATGATCCGTAGACACTTAACCTGAATTCTGTCTAACCTTGCCAAAGCACCCTTGTTGCAGGGAATTAAAAGAAAAGATCCGTAGTCCAGAACACTCGGAATTAAGGCATTGTATACCAGTTTCATGGTGTAGGGATGTGCACCCCACCAGACCCCGGCAAGCACTTTTAAAATAGGAATAGTCCTCTCGCATCTATTAACGAAATAATTTAGGTGATGAACACCACTCAATTTGGAATCTAAAAAGACACCTAAAATTTTTACTTTTACAGAAACCGGTATACACTGTCCTTGGATACTCAGTGAAATTAGTGGGATCAACCTCCTGAGGGAAAACACAACTACAGCACTTTTGGGTGCAGACAAACTCAGTCCGTGGGAATTTAGCCATTGGTTTAGAGAGTCCAGGGATACGCTGAGAGATGATGCGGCGTCGCTAGCTGAGGTGTTGGTAACATATAAAGCCAAGTCGTCAGCATATTGCAGAATTTGGCAATTGTTATTGAGGCATGAACCGATGTCAGCTGTATATAAGTTGTACAGTAAAGGACTAAGAACTGAGCCTTGTTGTAGGCCCTTCCATGACATCTTGACGTCAAATTCTTCACCTGGGAATCTCAAAACCAAAGACCGAGACATCAGCAAACTGCAGATGCACTGTACCATCCTCTCCGATATTCTCAGCTGTTGCAATTTGTGCCTTAGAATGGGAAGAAGGACACTATCATAAGCAGAGGAGATGTCTAAAAAGGCAGCGACTACGGATTCATTTTTCGAAAACGATGTACGTATTTCTGAGACCAAAACCCCAACACTGTCTATGGTACTGAGTCCCTTTCTAAAACCAAATTGAGACCTAGGAAGTAAGTCTCTCGATTCTACAATAAATTCTAGTCGGTTCTTTATTAGGTGTTCTAATATTTTCGCAAGGACTGATGACAAAGCGATTGGCCTGAAGCTGTTAGGCTCATTAGCGTGTTTGCCAGGTTTTAAAATAGGTATAATAATTTGAGTTTTCCACTGATCAGGGACCCAGCCGTTCGTGTAACAAAAATTAAAAATGTCAAAAAAATATTTTTTTGCTCTATGACCTGCGTGTGACATAAACGAATAGACAATACCGTCAATACCTGGGGCAGAGTCATGAACATTTTTCAACACTGATTTAAGCTCCTGCATAGAAAATGGTGCATCAAAGGGATCCTCTGAATAGATGAGAGACGGCTGATTATGTTCTGTTTCCG
This sequence comes from Dasypolia templi, assembly GCA_963555695.1. Classification (NCBI taxonomy): domain Eukaryota; kingdom Metazoa; phylum Arthropoda; class Insecta; order Lepidoptera; family Noctuidae; genus Dasypolia; species Dasypolia templi. The sequence goes on along the minus strand of OY743146.1, from coordinate 16,207,640 downwards.
ATGGTACATACGGAGGAGCCAGTTTGTCAAAGAACTGCTCGGCAGTCTCTCGAGGGATAGGCGAAGAAATTGAAGGGGAACATCCAGATCTAAAGCGGTTGATCTTCTTCCATACTACTGATATAGGAGTGGAGGGGGAGAGAGACCCACAAAAGTTAGCCCAACCGGCACGTTTCATCCTTCGCAGCAATCTTTTAGATTTAGCGAGGGTCCTATTAAATGCTATGAGGTTATCGCTAACCATCGCCCCATTATACAACAGTTCAGCCTCATCCCTTTCCCTTATGGCTGTTATGCATTCCTGATCCCACCATGGTGGAGGAGGAATCTTCCCACGTGCTGAGTTTTTAACCGGGAAACATGAGTCAACACTAGCTGTTATGGCAGAAATGAAGTGATTATAGCAGTTTGACACATGGAGAGGACTAAGAGAATCAGAATCAAGGGATACTAAATTTTGAAGTGAATCAATTTTGTCCTCCAATAAAGAGGAATACTTTGCCCAATCAGGATTAGACAAGTTATACCTCAAGAGTGGAGGGCTGGATATTATAATTGGATAGTGGTCACTACCATGTGACAAACTGGTACACTCCCAATGACATGATGCTGCGATATCCAGTGTACAAAATTTTAGATCAACACAACTCTTGTGCTGTCCAGGAAGAGACCTACGAGTTGGGCAACCATTGTTGAGGATGCACAGATTAAGGTCATCTAAGACTTCAACTAAACCTTCCCCAAAAGAGTCACAACGTTCAGAACCCCACCTAAAGTGATGACAGTTGAAGTCCCCCATAACAAGTACAGGGCCCTCTATGTTTTCTAACATACGTTTTATTAATGGGAGAAAACTTTGATGAGGATGAGCAATATAAACAGATAAGAGGGTTATACCCTCTACCCGACCGGCAACAATGCTAATATCACCACCTAGAGGAGGCAAGTATACAGCCACAAGTGGAACACAATTGTTCATGCAGAGAGCCGACCCGCTATAGCCATCAGATCGGTCGCATCTGAGAATATTAAAGGAAGGTAAACGAAAACTAAGACTCGGAACTAGCCAAGTCTCAGCAAGAGAACAAGCTAAAGGTTTGTATTTGTTCAGAAGAAATGTGAGCTCGTGTTTCTTATGCCACACGCTCCTCACATTCCATTGAAGGAACACTAACCGAGCCATTATTATGGGATGAGAGTGAGTTTATAAGTAAAGAAGCAACGTTGGACGGTAACTGATTTTTATTGCATGAAGACATTAAAGTTAACAGGAGTTTACTAAGAAGTTCAATAATGGAAGACACGTTTTCAGGAGATTCTGCTAGTTGACTATTGAGAGCACAGCCATTAGGCTGGGAAGACTAGGGGGTGCTAGAGAAATGTTGATGAGCTGTTTTATCATAGGAGGGAGAAAGGGGAGCATGGGTCTTTGGCTTAAGAATCACAGTTTTACGGTATGACTGAGTCTGTGATTTAGCTATGTCTGCATAACTACGAGTAGATATTGGAACTGTTTTACTTGCTTCTGAATAGGAAATTACTTTCTCAGCCATTATTGTTTTAATTGACTTCTGCCTGCTGTACTCCGGACAGGCTCTGCTATTTGCAAAGTGACTACCAGAGCACAACACACAGAAGGCTTCGCTCTCAGCAATGCTACAACCATCACCGGGGTGATCATTGCCACACTTGCTGCAACGGGGTTTGGAACGACAAAGAGATTCTACATGACCAAATTGGCAGCACTTGCGGCATTGAATGGTTGGGTAAATATACTGTTCTACAGTCAGAGATGTATAAAAACAGAAAATCCGTTTTGGTAAAACTTGGCCATCAAAAGTGATGACACAAGTTTCTGTGGGTCTGTATTCAATTAAACTGTCTCTATTAACCTTTCTGTTGAATCGTCTAACTTTTATAATTGGACCACAGCCTACTGGAACTTTTAAATATGTCAGTACATCCTCTTCTGAGAATTCAGTAGGGATGCCACTAACAACGCCCATACGGGTTATATTAAACGACGGGATTACAGCCTCATATAAATTTGTCCCCAAAACAATATTTGACAAAAAAGCGTTAGCATCCTGAGGGGATGTAAATTCAACAGATACGCGATTTCTACCTACTCGCTTGACTGCAGCAATATTATAAATATACTGATTGGCCAAAAAGTGCCCGAATGAGACTGGGTGTAGGGTAGTTCCAGAATTAGGTTGAGATTCCTTTCGGGAAACATGAACAATAAAAGGTCCTTTATCTGTAACTAAGTACTTATCGCGGCCTATAGTCGTTCTCGGTTGTTTAGTAGGGAGATTGGGAACATCCTCTTTCGTACCGTGACGTTTACGAATGTTAGACTGGGGTGGAAGAGTCTGGGATGGAAGGATTTGGGACTCCAGATTACAGACCACATCTGCAAACTGGCTTAATGGGTTAGGGATGGGGTTTAGATCAGACGGAGAAAAGCCGGATATGGGGGTAGTAGGGATTTCATCAGGAGGGTCTGGGGGTTTATTTTTATCCATATTCATATTGAATGAGGATAATGGTGACAAAAATAGTTCAAAACAAACACAACAAACCTGATAGCAGGTACCAACAAAACCACATACAAACAAACACGATAACAAGTCACAATAAACACAATTACACAGAAAAACAGCCAAAATTCAAACACACGTGTTACCCAAAAGCACACTGTGGCGAGAATCTAATTTCTATGTTATTTGTGTTCGACTTCTGTATGATGCTATACAATTTGACAGCTAGTTTGGAACAATCGTATACAGCGCCACTTTGACAGTTGCCTTCCCCATTGGTCCGAGGTGACACCAGTCAGAGAAAAATAATGACATACATTTGCTAGAAAAATGAATTTTAAAATACAGAATAAACAATGACAACCAATTTGCCAAAACAGGTTGCATTATAAATCAAAAAGTTTCAACTGTAGTAGTAGTGCTATTTGTTCAAATTCAAACTTCCGCGATTTTTTCAAGACAGCTGGTTGCAGCTTTACGAGAGAAGCCAAGGATCGACCCTAATGAAGTGTGATTGGAGAGGTCTTTATCCAACCGTGTATTGCAACTGACCATGATTATGATTTGCGTCCTCATAATTATTATGATTATTTCATAGATTAGCATTGGATTCAATTTCATATTTATATTTGTCTGTATGCATGTCGACCTGAAACAAGCAAAGTTTAAAATACGTAAGTTTCTATTTTAGGCACTTGGTGTTGCCATTTCTGCTTGGCTGATTGTCACATGATTTACTTACTGTGTTGTGTACCTGTTTGTATGAGAAAATGAATGATTTTATTTACTAAAAACAACAGAAATCTTGTTTATTAGTAAAGGCTGCCAGAGAAATCAATGTAAGAGAATCATAGCAAGCCTACAAACCTTAAAAGATGAACAATTCATTATTTTGTTTGAGCCATAACTTTTCAGAAAGACAATATATGAAGTAGAAATTATTATTATAATGTATGAACTGAAGTGTTCAATATTTGTTAATTGATTTCATATGGCTATTATTTTAAATTGATTCAAGATTTTCTTGTAATCATCATGTCTTGAATTTATGCTTTTAGTGAATTAACAATCGTTAAATTTTAACATATTATACCTATTGAATTCAAACATCGAAACTTCTATGTGATTAAAATATTGATAATCTTGACACGCACATCTGAAATCATACGCAAGTCATGAAATATTTTATCACACGAATAGTTGATTTTTGGAAAAGTTTAATTTGAAGTCAAATCTTTAGCCTGTCACACAAACCGTATAGGTAAGCTAAGCATCTGATACTCCTATTTTTTTTTCTATATTTAGATGTAGTATATATATCTTAATTTGATAAGTTCATGGCAAAATTGACTAGAAACCTATCTAATCATTTATACGTTTATGCAAGCTATTCCGGCACATGGGCGCGGCTTAAGATGGCTCTCATCTTATTTCGTAACTCGTAATCTTATCATCATACGAATGGCTCTAAATAATGACCACCTTTACATTAATTTTCCGTCAAAGTATAGATTTCACAAAGCGATCTCTCGTAAGTAGTTACATTGTACTGAACGATATTGTCGATACTGCCTTTCAGTTCTGAGGTCGAGGAAATGCTCGACGTCAATGTATTTATTTATTATGCAGACCTATTGAAATAAACCAATTAGTAAAGCATTAATGAGTTCTTAGTAAATTGCGTTTGGGTTCATAATAGCTGCCGCGGGGAATAGCGAGCAGAAATGTCACTGTGGCATTTTTTTTATCATGACGAGTTCATGTTATCTTTGGCTACGAACTAGTCTATTTTATTAGTTATTGTTCAGAAGACTTCAATTTGAAAACTAGTTTGGAACTTTTGCATTTGATATTAACATTGGACAATCATCATTTTGTCTATCACGAACTGATTTCAATGACGACACGAAGAAGCAGACGAAAGAAGAAGTCTTCAAGATTCTTTGATAGCCATTTAACTGATAAATTTCTTGAATTAATGTAAAGTTATATATTTGGGAATAATTTGAGTGTTAATGTTTTGAATGGTGATGTCAAAGTTCATAATGACATTCATTGAATAATCGTTCTGTTTCGTACAGTTAAATGGTGCCTGACGTTGTACAATCTGAACTGCGGAATATGTAATTGGAAAGACAACAGACTTTCATTATTATTGTAACTAATTCATGATAACTGCGCTGATTATTGCGCTGAATTGAGCTGATTAATTGCCCCGATATGGCTACTCGAAGGGATAAAGTCACAACTCAACCAGATTTGTGAATTTGCAGTGGGTCGATACAGAGGGTTTTCAGAACATTGTTTTGCTCCATTGTGTATATTCGGGAAGCTCTTTGCACTGCTCGTTGCTTCAGAAATTTAATATAATAGTCTGTTACTATTTGTGGCTAGACATGACTTCTTTGAAACGTATGTCGAGGGAAATCTATTGCCTACCTAAATGGTATTTAGCTGATGAGCTTGCGTTCTGTCGACAGTTTGGTGCAAAATCAAAATACAACTTTGTTAATTAATAGTCCTAAATTCTGACTACTTGGACTCTGGTAACCCCGTGTCAATTTAAAAAACTTCCAGCCATCCTTTTTTATTTTCAATTACGACCTGTAATAACCGCCATTGGCCATATTGACGTCACAATAAATTCCCAATTTATTAGGTCAACGTGGCGCCAATAATACCCACCGAAAGAACATCGACATTATTCTGTACTTGCGGTTATTTATATTGTAAGACATTCCTTATTGGTTACCACCTAAGTCCGGCTAAAGTTCGTTTAACTGGTTTAACTTATTGTTTAAAAAAATCAAATAAAGCTCTTCTTGCGGATCCTTATATCACGGTTCATTCACGTGAACATAAACAAATTTAATAATTCATGATAATACAAATTTTAGAATATTGTTTATTTAAATCTACATAATAATATATTTTTTTGTAATAGAGCATAATTGCGCTGAGACGACCAAATCACAGATTAATTTTTTTGGCATTTATTGTTGTTCGAGTACGTTTAGAATGCATGTAATGGCATGGATGCGATTTATTCGCATATTTTAGATCTTGAGACTAATATCGGAAAATGAAAACAATACGATTATGAATTTGAATTTTAATGATCACAGTAATGGAAGGTCCCGCCGGTAGGTGTCGCCGTTGTGTTTATGAAAAAAAAAATGCAACGCCATTTCTCGATGCTAAATATACTATACATTTCCTCACACATGCGAGGAAAAAAATGCGAATATACCATAATATTTAGGTATTTTACCATGCTAATAATTATTAACTTGTTAAGGACGAACAACGTGCATGAAGACTGACTGCAGAAAAATGTGTCTTCAACTCTACCTTTATTTGCATTTACTTATTTAGAAACCAGATAACTCTGACGAGTTCAACCTTTATGTTATATTATGACATAATCAAGTAACTATAAAGGGGAAGTCTTTGGACGGATATTACAAAGACTGATAAATTAACACTGAGTTGGTGATTCATACATCATCATCACATGCTTAGTCCTTTGCCAACTTTGTTGGCTTTGTTTGCTTCCAGTCTAACCGAATACAAGTAGCGACGGTGTATCTGACCTTCACAACCCAGTTACCGGGTAACACGACACACGTATTTTTCAAATGCTCACGGGAATGCAGTTCCTTACCAACGTCATAATCGAGGAGCAAAACCTAAAAAATAAAAATTACTAAAAGCATTTATGAAGCGAAGAAAATAATGCCATGCTGTTGAACCTTTACACCAATTTATTTTTAAAAGATTATATTAGTTTTGGAGAAATATAATTGTGTGTAAATCTTCCTTGGTCTGGTACGTAGTACGAGTACGAGTATATCAATTATATTGATTGTACTATTCATGATGCAACACACAGTGTAAAAAAACAAATAATATTATTACGTAAGTATTTATTGTGAGGCAGTGTCTGAGGTTTTCCAACCTTAACATGGCAGTTACTTCCATTTATAGAAGACGCAATTCCTCCAAGAATTTTACAATCTATCAAGTTCTTTTATGGATTGAATGTCAATTTTGTTTTCATTCCTCTTGATTTTTATAGCCTTTTACTTACATAAGCTTTTGTGGGTACTTAAAATAGGTTTTCTTATGGAATCCTTCATTTGCTAGCTCCAAAGTGGCTACTTCAACAGTAATTTTGTTAGCTTGATTTCATCTTCTCATGTAAATTAACATATAAATGCCTTGCCATATTGAGTTCAAGGCTTTTTTTTACATTAGATCGTAAATCATAATTTAAATGATAAAGTTCTGAAATCGATTTTGAAGCACGCCAGACTCTTGATAACGGATATAATTATATTAAAATAATAAATAAAAAACGTGTTATTTGATTATAATGCAAAAAAGTATTAAAAATCCTTGCAGTATTTGGCATTTCATTTAAATCAATAATTACTAAAACAAAGAAAGGAAAGCGTTTCCGGTAGAAATATTTTGACTCCAGGACCTTAAAAAACACTTTCATGCGAACTAAGAAAGTTGTAGTCCTATAAGTTAATCAACACAATGATTAGGAACACTATATAATAGTCATCCGAGCGGAAAGCAAGAAACACTGATCCCTGCGGTCAGTGCACTTTTCCAGAGTGACAAGGATATTTGCGGTTACCATGGATTCAGTACATGATTCTTCCACTGCGTTGCAATATTTCATCAGTTATTAATTTTTTTTTCGGCTGTTTCCTACCTACGCTGTCAAAATGTATGTAACAGCATTTTTTTTTTGGGATCAGCTGCTGGCCATTCATAATTTATTATCAACAGCCCATTGTTAGGACGAAGATTTGTAAAGCACATTTCATAAAAACAGCACATAAAAGACTTCGACGCATTTTGTTGCTATAATTCAAAACCTTATTCAAAATCATTTATTTCACATAAATCTACCACGCCTCATAAGCACTCAGTACATGTTGCTCCTTGCCGCTACGATACTATGGTATAGCGACCAATTTCGGGGTCCCGTTGTTGAGTGGCCGAGGCCATACTCTTTCCTTATTTCTAGATAAGGATAACTACTTCACTTTAGCCACCCAAACCCATCCAATATCTTTGTTTCCATATCCTGCAGTAGTCCTACACAACCCGAGGGTTTTGCTTGTGTGCACTTGCGTATGAGGTGCGCGGCAAAGGAGACTAAGTGGCTGGCCATCGGCGAGGCGAGGACAAGAGCCAGAGAGGAGATGTTGGAGACTCTAGACGGGGATCCGTGGGGGCGCCCCTATCGAGTGGTTCGAGGGAAACTTAGAGCCACGGCGCCTCCACTTACGGAGAGTCTCCAACCCGAGCTGCTGGAGGGGGTAGTCGCAGCTCTCTTCCCGGCAAGAGCTGAGCATACTCCGCCGCCGATGGCTTTGCCCACAGTCGCAGAGTCTTCAGAGGAGAACAGGGGACACAATGGAACATCGGGTACGACCGGGTGCTGAGGGGCAAATTCCCACCGGGCGTAGACCTGACGACACGCTGGTCACAGGCCGGGGGGATTCATACAGGGAGGTAGTGTTGCTGGCGACGGCTGTGGTTAAACAGGTGGTGAGCCGCATACGGCGCCTAGGCCTGGAGGTGGCCCTCAACAATTTGGAGGCCATGGTGTTTCATGGTCCCCGGCAGGCGCCGCCGCCTCGATCACACATAGTGGTCAGGGGGTTCGAATGGCTGTCGAGCCCACCAGAAAGTACCTGGGATTGGTGCTCGGCAGCCGGTGGGATTTCGGCCCCCACTTTCGGCGGCTGGCGCCCAGGTTGTCTGGCGCGGCTAGAGATCGCTGTCAACGCTGCTTCCCAATCTGGGGGCCCCGAGCGCCGCTTGTAGACGGCTCTACGTGGGGATCGTGAGATCAATGGCCCTTTACGGGGTCCCGATCTGGTCGGCTGACCTGACGGCCGCCAGCATCTTTGTTCTGCGGGCACAGAGAGCAATGGCCGTCAGAGTTATAAGGGGGTATCGCACGATCTCCTACGAGGCGGCTTGTGTACTGGCGCGATCCCCGCTCTGAGACCAAGAGGCGAAGGTGCTCGCGTCACTTTATTGGTGGCTCGGGAGGAAGCACGGCTTCCTGTCGTTTCGGGTGACGGAGGTACTTTCGGGTCATGGGTACTTCGGAAAGTATCTGTGTCGCATAAACAGGGAGCCGGACGCCCGGTGTCACCACTGCGTCGACTGCCGGGTAAACACGGCGTGGCAAATGCTGGCACAGTGTTCCGCTTGGGAGGAGGCTCGCCATGCCCTCATCTCAGAAGTAGGCAGTGACCTGTCGCTGCCGACCGTAGTGAATTCGATGGTCAGCAGCGTAGAGTCCTGGGACGCGGGGGTTTCCTTCTGCGAAACAGTAATCTCGCAGAAGGAGGCTGCGGAAAGGGAAAGAGAGATCTCGTCCACTCTCCTAATCCGCAGCAGGCGCACCGGCGGTCAACGCCCTCTTCCAGCCCCACTAAATGGGTCCAGGGTTGGCGGACTCGGGGACGTCCGCCGACCCCATACATCACGACCCGAGGTGGTGGCAAGAAGTATTCCACGCGCGCCCCTCTTAGACGTTGCGGGGGGAGTCAAACACCTCACTCCCGCCCCAACCCCGAGGAGGCTCGCTGACGCGGGCCGGACCAGTCGGGGTTGCGGAAGAATCGTATGTTCCCGCGACCCTGACGTAGGTGTGAGATGGAACACCGGGGTGGTTTTTAGTCAGTAAGAGTCTGTGACAGACCCCTCCGCCCGCCCCAGGGCGGAGGACATCCATTTTCCACACCGAAACCAGAAAAAAAAAAGTTGCACCTGCATAGTGCATACAATGATAATAGTCGGTTGGTGCGTAATTTAATAAAAAAACGTTTAACGAGTTTCTGCAAGTTGACTTCGAACACTCGTACGGTCCGAGATCCCAGGATCCCGAGAATTGTCAATAAATAAAAACTATTTAAACGAAAATGAAACGATTGCTAATACAACTGTAACCAAATATAATTTATATCTTGTTCACAAAACCACAAATATTTATAAACATTTTTTAACATACATTTGATGGGTTTGCACAGGTATCAATGAAACGTATGCATTGTATTTTACGATTTCGCGTCACATTTGTACTTCTTTACACCAGGGTTTTTTTTCTTGCTATGGTCTACTATCAAGGTTCTATTATCGACGTTAGTCTAGGTCTTCACTCCATATACAATGTTTTCCGTCACATAACGTGGCTAAACAAACGGTGTACGTTTTGTGCGTTCAATTAGCATGGACGTGTCAATCCTGTTTCTGGGTCGGCGTTGATTAGCAGCCCTCGAGCTGTCCAATTCCTAGACAAAAGCAAAGACGATGATATACATTACGTTACTCAATCATTTATTTGAAATGTTATTCTAGGTTACAGGGGTTCAATCCAGCCGGAAAATGAGCAATAATAACCGTGGAACCCGCTCAGCGACACGTCGGCGTTGCATCCTCGGCGCCGCCATACCACTAGCATTAAACAAATAGGTTTGTAGGCGCGAGTCAGAGGTCGCAGTTCACTTGCATCACAATTTATTTGATTAACTTAAAACTGAGCATGAGCTTACTTATACTTATAAATATAGTTATCATTCTACCTATAATGCCCGTAGGGCTCACGAAGGATAGACGGGCATAGGTGCAATTTATATTCCGGTAATTTCCGTATCTTAGGCCCAATACTATTACGATTATTTAAAACTGTTATAAAGTGATGCTTTAATGATTTTAAATTACAATATCTTAATAGATCGCTGTTTTATGTGAATATAATGTCCTCTGTAGCTCGATCTAGGTTACACAGTTAATGCCTTAAGTTCGGATTGCTGTGAGTTATCGGTTGTTAGTTGTATCATAATGTCAGAGGTCTATTCAATATCGTGTGTGATGAGCCTAAAGAACCTAAGAAAGTAATGTTGCCTGACAAAACATTGTTGAAGTTATTAAGTAAATTTCAATGGATTAAGTGTTTGTCGGCTTTCAAGAAATATTTCAGAAGCGACCTAAAAATGCTGCATTCATAGTTGCCATTGACCTTAAAGAAATGGAGCCTTAATTTTTTGACAGACTATTTATCTACTATTCAAATTAAGCTTACATAACAATTAGATGTAATTATATATTTTAAATATTTTTTAAGCTAATTTCCTAATTATGTTGTAGCATTGAATAGGCTAATATGTGAAAGTCGCACGCTGTAGCTTTGATAAAACGATTTTTACGACCATATACTGTGATCTGAGATGTTTATTAATATTAAATGGGTAACTTAATGTCAGATTCAATTTCTACTATTACATTTTTTACATCAGTATTGAGAAAACTCACGAGTTCACGACTGGCCCTTATAGTCTTCTTTATATTTCGATTCAATCGGTGCTCGACAGCAAACACCGTGTGATTGTGTATTTTAACAAACCTTCATATTATGATCTTACTATAGTTACTTAAAGGTGTTAAAACTCTTTTTTTTTTTGGGTAGATATCAATATCAACAACACTAACTAACCCTAAAAGCCTTAGGTACCTATTACAAAACGCAACGTCTCTTTGTCTGTTTGTTCGTAAGTGCGTTTATATTATAACACGAACTCAATCAACCCGAAAACTCCTATCCTAAGTATGCTTTTTACTTTAGCATAGTTAAATTAGTGGATTATAAACCTTAAACACATCTTAAGCCTCCTGCAGGATCAAGAACCACAAACGAGAATTTAAGGCGTGCCTCGTATTTTCAAAACTGGTTATGTTTAGATCTACATGTTTTACGGAATGATGTCATTTTTACCAGAAAGCACTAAAGAAATGTCATAAACTTGTAATATTACCAACTGGACGAGACATCCGTTTAGGGCTGGTTCTTTAAACTCCGAATATAAATTCAAAATTTTTGTTTTTAAAAGCAAATAAATATTTCCAGGGAACTTAAAGGCGTATGTGTTGTGTAGAAATATGTTTACTGGTTGTAATTCACACTGTCCTTAAGAAATCCTGACGTAGTGAGCGGCGAATGTTTGTTGAACATCGCAAAGTTCATTTATTCAGAAGGTATTTTTTGCTATATGTATGTTAATCAAATGTCTCTTTGATGTCACCCTTGTACTTAATGATGGTTTGATTGAAAACGACTAGGCGCAGAGAGTTGTAATGTCTGTGATTTGCAATTTGCAGTTTACATTAGTTTCTAAGAAGTATGTAGGTAACTATAAGTTAAAGGCATCAATCTGCTTGTTGAAAGAAAAAAAAAAGATAATTCTATTTTGTAATTTACAAGTACATAATAAACTAAATGCACGGTTAAAGGTAAGTAGCAGTTATTCTTTCGACGCCTTATGATTTTTGTACGTTTCGTTGTAATAATAGTGTGCAAATTATGTCAAGATCGATAAAAGCAAAGAGCGAATTAGCAACGTTATTCATTCAAATCTCCCAAAGAAACGAGAAGTTTGTTACAAATATACCATTGTTATTGTTTTTATTGAATTTGTCAATGGATTATCAATTCTGTATGTAACTTTCTTAAACAAAGCTTAATTACTGCTGCTTTTATAGGATTATCACCTTTATCGTTGTCATTATAATTTCAAATTTTATTGTATTTGGTCCTTCTTTGGATTATACGCTGGTCCTTTTTGGCAGAAATAGAACTGTGGGCTTATACGGCTAAGACTAATTTGGTTGTGTTTGGGTTTAAAGGTTGTAAAAACACGAATAAATGACTGACTGTTGCCGACGATTAGACTACATTGGGCGATGGTAAATTGCAGCCTAAAGACGTCCACTGACCGGTTCTGCATCCCACATCAAGGTTATTGGTCCACCTTGTGGGAGGCCTTACAACGTGTCGGCAGCGTCGAGTCCTGGCACGCGGTGGTTTCCTTCTGCGAAACAGTGATCTCGCAGAAGGAGGCTGCGGAAAGGGAGAGAGTCGTCCACTCTCCCGATCCGTAGCAGGCGCATCGGGTGCAAGCGGAGGGCGGACAACGCCCTCTTCCAGCCCCCCCTAAATGGGTCCAGGGACGGCGGACTCGGGGAAGTCCGCCGCCCCACATACATCAGGACCCGAGGTGGCGGCGCGTAGTGTTCCACGCGCGCCCCTCTTAGACGTTGCGGGGGGAGTCAAACACCTCACTCCCCCCCCCAAGCCGAGGAAGCCCGCAGAGGCGAGGCGTCATCAGTCGGGGTTGCGAAAGAATCATATGTTCCCGCGTCCCCAACATAGGTGTGAGATGGAACACCGGGGTGGTTTTTAGTCAGCAAGAGTCTGACAGACCCCTCCGGCCGCCCCAGGGCGGAGGACATCCATGAGGATTTTCCAACCTGAAACAAACAAAATAAAAAAGGCCTTACAACGTTACGTCTTCATGTACGCGGTCGCCACTCCAGAACATTTAGGTCACAATGGCTACCTGTTCTGCGAGCAAAGTGCCCTGCCCATTGCCACTTCAGTTTGGCAATTCTTCGGACTATGTCGGTCACTTTGGTTCTCCAATGAATCTCTTCATTTCTGATTCGATCACGTAGGGAAACTTCAAGCATAATCATTTTCACCAGCTGCCATTGTAACAAGTGCTTGGAAACATTGCATATTTATTGAACACCACTTACCTCTTTTGAGAGGTACTAGCTGCGCCCCGCGGTTTCACCTGCATAAGTCTCAATGACCTGAGAATATCGATATAAGAAGTGTGTCCTAACTCAGTTCATGGTTTACTATGTGCTAAATTTCATCCGAATCTGTTCAGCCGTTTTAGCGTAAAAACTTAACAAACAAACATTCCGAAATCAAATCTTTTATCTTTAGTGTAGATTTTGGTGTTTTTTTTTATATTTTTTAATTAACAATTGACTTTTCTGACGGCAATGCTTAAGATAATCCCATCTTATAATACACAGCCATGAATAGACACTTTGCATGATCACCATTTAGCTGAGACGGAATTGTATGGAATCTGCCCATATCAAGTCGGTTCCACCTCTTGGTGGGGGTTATTATTATTTTAAAATGTTAATTTTCGTATTCTGTTAAGGAAATCGAAGTAGCGCCTACTTCGATTTCCTTAACAGAATACGTATAAATATATCATCAATCTTAACAAAATCTTTTTACCTAACCTTGTGCACCTACACTCCTGAACAGATTCCTTTGTTCGCAATTTTTGGTTCTACATCTCTCTCTTAGAATACTGTTCGTTTACGTTTATGTTTTTTTAATAGGTTGAGTGGTGGGAGCGTGCGACACCACCACCAAAACGTGAGGTGTGAGAAATTGTCCCACACAAATGATCCTTCTAATCTCGCCTATCTACTGAAGTAATGAGATTAACCTCCGCTTGAATTCGCAGACGCTTACGATAATGAGCTTTTGTGCGCGAAAACAATACTATAATAGTTTTATTGTTTTAAAATTTGGTCCAATTACCTGTTAAACTGAAGTTTACACAATTATATGGTTTTAAATGAGAACTTTTGTCTGTCGCATTGTGTTTTTAATTAAGTGGCAAGTTGTTTCGACTTATTCCATGCCGAGACAAATTAATGACATGCCTGTAAACTTCTCAATTTACACTTTACCCTGTCGAGTGCAGAGCGGTTATTCTGCAAATTGAGTTGAGTTGAGGCGAAATTTGTTTTTTTTAATTTCCGTTTCATGATTTATGCAATAAATGCATACTTTCAGCATATCAGTTTTATTTTTCCTTCTTAATGAAGTAAAGCTTGCAGTAGGAATGTCACAATAAATCAGCTGGATTTGATTTGAACTTCCTACCCTTAAACCTTAGCCCCAATTCTAGTGCAGCTTCAAAATCGTTACAAATTAGTACCTACTATTATGCAACGCAACATTATGTAATCACATAAGTTGTACAGTTGTTAGTTATTACCTTTATTACTCAGGTATAATATGATCAATCTTAAACGTATGTACATTGTCATTAATACTATTGTAGGTAATAGATATTAAAGTTCATCCAGCGATGCATACAGAAGCAATAATGCTTATAACATAATTTATTGCACAATAAAATATTATATTACAAACATAATGGAACGCAGGGACCTAGTTCTTTGACATAATAATAATCGATATTAGGGTTGAATTTTAAGTAGGTATTCAATATTGGAAATGCCTCATGGGCATTAATGATGCTGACCACGAAATAATTTGGTAGTTCATCGGTTGGTAGGTAATCATCGACAATATACCTTATATTGTCGATGATTGATGATGATGAGGATGCCAAACCGCGTAGACAAGAATCTGAAATTAATAAGTGTAAAAAAATAGTAAGGCACCAACTAAAAGTTCGATCGCTATTAATTTTGTATTGATACCTACTACGAACATCTATCAAAGATGTGTTAGAAATTCGATGTTGAGCTAAAAGGCCTTTGTACTTTTCCGGGTTAATAATAAGCACAGCTATTTTTGTATCTTTTATCGTTTCCTAATTCTATAAGCATGATACGAGTTATTGCCTTTGCCTTGTTTATTCTTATGCTAGTCAAGGTGTGAATATTGAATAAGCTTAAGCTTGGAGAATTGAAACTCAAAAGATAGATAAGGTCAAAAGTACCAGTAAGAAGTTAATATCAAACAAAATTCCTTAAAAAGTAAAACAATTACGACTAACCGTTTTATATTGGAATCAATATAAAGTTCTTTGTTTTCTAAAGATTGTTTTTTTTATTTTGTTGAATACAATGAATAACTCAAAACATGTTGAATAAAAAACGAAATAAATGAAAACACAGTAACAAATCGTGTCCATTAACTCTCTTTGTAACCATGTATGTAGTTCCGATAAAGTGACCCATTACTTACCTGGTTAATGTTGTCATAAATGACCATAAAAAGCCCATGAAAGTTGAACTCTATGTTTATTATGCGGAAATAGACATGTTAAAGAGTCATAATATGTATTTCATAATATGAATGTGTGGTCGAATGGAGGTACAATAACTAATTTCCAAGATGATGACCAACACATACCTAATATCTTACGACAACTGCGCTTATGTGTCAAAGTGTCAAGTGCGCTTTGTTAGCAAAATTTTAGGGAAACTATAAAACTAATAAAGTGGATAATTTGTAAGTGTTCTTCGTTCGATATTTCTTAAAATGCTGTAGCTATTACTTATGAGCAATGTTGCATCTAAATGTGTAAATGTTTCCAGCTAACGAGCGAATATTGACTGCGTGTTTCGTATGTAAGTGTGTCGGTGTGTCAAAGCAGTTAATAAGTTCCAAGTTTAAATAAAATTGTAAAATACCAAACGCAGTGGCATCTTCGATGCGGCGCGGGCGCAATTTGCAATGCATTTGACATAAAGCGTGCGTACCTTTTAAGTGTTGGGTTGGCCATCGTTTTACGAGACTCTTGATAGTTATTCTATTGTACTTTGAACAAGATAATGTTACGACAAAGGGACGAACTGTAGGATACGCATGACAACTTAAAAAATAAATTTTGTCTGATAAGTTTTTTTTCAGATCCCCGAGGTATCCATTTCACACTGAAAGTAATGTCGATCTGTAATTAAAGCTGAGGATAACTCAAAATATTCAGGCAACTTTTCGGAAAAAATCTTAGCCTTTTCTAACGACACCATTACAGAAGCGAATTAGGTATAACACGAGATTTTCTTAGTAAAACATGTAAAGTTTGATAGACTCAAAACCCATTAGTGATCGGAGTTATATTGTGTTATGTGATGCATTAATATTTTATTTGTTCTTAAAGGTTATCAATAAATACACTCATTATCAATTTTATGACCAATAAAATAGTTATGTGTTACATCTTTAATTGCCATAATTTTTTTACAATCTTGAACATTAAGGGCATCTTAAAATTTATAACAGTTAATCAAACAGAGTTTATAAACTAGCCCTGAATCATCAACCAAATTGATGCTTAATGAATATTAACGTCCGTTTAAATACAACGTCCGTTTGATTGTGTTATACATACTAAAATCAAGGCCAATTAAGTATTTATAACTTATTTAAACAAATTAGACGCGCAAGTCACAAAATTGTAACTTATATTGACTACTTAATTTAAGACGATAATATTATAATAAAATTATACTAACTTGACTTAAAACACAAATTGTGAGAACGATATTAGTAAAATTTACAACAAAGTGCCTGTGGACACAGCGTGGCCTCGAAAAATGCCATTTTGTTTCTATTCTATGTGATCTGTGAATTCATCAATATGCACTGACATCATATTGTTTGTAATTATGTCGTAAAAATCGCTATTATAGACGAAACTTCAATAAAAACCACTTTAAATTTAGTTGGTATGTTTTATGCTAATTTATTACAAACTATATTATTTTGATGACCACATTGTTATCTGGTAAGACATTATAAAAACTACTTTGCATGGTTTGTGCCGTAAATTCAAAATTGATATTATTTTATTACATTCAGCAACCGTTTTATTTATTCCATAAATTAATTTCAAGAGAATTTCTAAGGCAGCAGCTGTGTGCCATATAAATTCTTCTGAAATTAGTTTCACGTATATCTGACAGCTCTAACAGTTATGCATTTTCAGACATCTTGTTGGTATGTGACGAGTAAACTTGGGCGGTATAGTAACCTGTACGATACACATAAAGCGGGGTAATCTCAAGTAACTTCCATCTTCAACAATCCAAGTTACTTCATCTTCCATCTTTGGTAGCTTGTATAAAAAATTGTCGACGTAGTGTCACATGAAAACAGTCAGCTTTTCATCACGACTACGTCCTTAGAAAATTGACAAGCCATACAAACTCCACTCGACAATTATTATTCTTCTCTTTCGTGAAGATATTAATTTTCTCTAACAAACCGTAGGCCTAAGTCCATCCCTGTGTTGTGCAGTCAGTGCAGGCTCCCCCGGCCACATGCAATGGCTAGACAAATCCGCGGCTCTATAAAAGGGACAGGTGATTAGACGAGTAAGTACAATCGGGCGCACACGCCGCCGACCAAACTACATGGGATATTATCACATTTGCTCATCCTGAATAATTATTATCAAGTGCTCCGTTCAATATGTCAATGGTAAGTTTTAGTTGTTGTTGTTAACCGTAATTTTAGATTAAGGGAATAGAGATATTTTACGTCTTGGGAGTTAGCATCGGTTTATTATTTTGTCTTTTAATACATGATCCTGGCTCTGGAATATTTTTATTTTGGTCCTTTGGTAGGAGTCATTAATAATATTTAATTTATATCTAAATGCCAAAGTATTTTCTTACTTTTGCAACCTATTAAAATATAGGGAAGCATCAGTAGGAAGAAAATAATAGGTCTTACTCCCTGCACTATAGAATGATTTTCGGTGAATTTACTGCTTGAATTAAAATACCAAAGTGGTTCATAAATTCTTTGACACTCCCTACTGTCTCAGCTATTATAGTATATACATGTAATTTGCCGCTCCTCAACAAATTCAACTTTTTATAAAGACGTTAAAAGTGCCTATGACATCTTAAGCAAGCCTTAAACGGACTTAAATGATTCTATACATTATAACCCATACTGAGATGTGAACTCCTGACCCCTGATGCATCTTTAGCATTTAGATGCAGTAGGGCCATCTTTACCATGCAGGTAGGTCATCTTATTTTAGATGATCTTAATAAGAAGTTAGAAACTTATCGTGTCCCTGGTGACACGAATAAGTTTATTTGTTAATATTTATCAATAAAACCAAAAAGTAGGGATTATTATTCAGTTTCCATAAAGTATTGCTGATAAGTATTTTTATGTAAATTAAATATTGTTTTATGTATTGATGCCCAAAAACATTGAGTTATTACCACCTTCGTGTGTCAATTTTTGTTGGTTTCGTTAAGTAAAAATAATATCAGCAATGTGAAAAGACCTACAGATTTTCCTGCTTATGTTTATAACCCCTACGAATAGATAAAATCAAGTATTGAAATACATACGCACACTGACTTTTCAACGCTCTGCTAAGCGCCGAGAGTTGAAAATTCAACAGTGTGTTTTTCAACGCGCTGGGATGCACTCAGTTAGATTCTCAACTCTAGGTGTTGAGCCGAGCGTTCAGAATTCGGTGAAATCCAGTGCACGATAAAACCCCCTTATTTTTGTGTCCGTGCGAACGTGGATTTCGAAAAGCAGATTCTTATTGCTTGGTAAAATATTGGGTAATCATAATTTACATATTTTATCAACAGAACGGGAAACCCATTCCTTTGGTTAGGAAATGGCGGTGGAAAATTATAACTAGCTATAGAGTTTATGTAAAAGTTTCAAACCCACTGAATATAATAAGATTTGTCTATCATACCAAAACCCAGTTTTCACATTTTCTTTATCAATTTAAAATAACAGTTTTTTGAGGCCAACACAAAATGTATGAATTGAATGTTACTTAAACTTGTTAATGAAACTTAATAAGAGACATATTAAGAAATTGATTCTTAAAATGTCTCTTATTAAGTTTCATTAACAAGTTTAGCTAAGAGGGAACCCAAAAACTTAAAATCGCATTAATTTTATCATACCAAAACCAGTTTCACATTTCTTTTTTTAAATAGCTATAACAGTATTATGAAGCTACCACAAGTTTATTAATTGAAACTTGTAAAAGAAATTAGTAACAGACAAGAACCCAAATACTTAAAATCGCATATTAATTAATCATAATTACGCAGATAACTCCCGCTACTACCTAATTTAACTTCTTAATTAGTATCAAGACATCTTCTTACATTAATCTTGTTTTTATGGACGTAGCAAAGGGTCACCGGCTTGTTATGCAACGCGTCGTGCATTCATTGCACCTACAATACATAACCTTTGCCAACAACTGTGCAGTTTACCTCAGTGACAAGCGTGCCATCGTTTTATGCAGATTTATTGCAAAGTATGTTTGCCACGTTTATTTATCAATTGCAAGTATTGATTTGATATGTCTATGCATTTTGTAACGATAAAGATTGTTCAAATTTCATAATGAATCTATTGATTTTGCAACGATAGAGATCATTCAAATTTCATAAAGAATCTATGGATTTTGTAACGATAGAGATTATTTCAAATTTCATAAAGAATCTCTGTTTAAACGACTGCCCAAAGAAAGGTATGTTTTTGAATTGTTTTATTCGTGTAGCTAAATCAGCCTTTAACATTCCCACTGCTGGGACACAGACCTCGTAACTGTGCGAGGGAGTAGGCCGTAATCCACCACCAGGACGCAGTGCGGGTTGGTATTACCTTTTTATTCTGCATTATGATAAGTTCAATGAACGAATACTTTTCGAAATATAAATGTTATTCTCACAGTTACCAAGGAAGGTTAAAAAAATAAATACCTGTTTTTATTCGTAAACATTATTTCGACATATTTTTGCCAACTTATTAGAAAAAGAAGATGTAAAGATCTTAATGTATGTGGCGCCAACATTGCAAGTTTTGTTTTTATTGGAATTCCTGGTAGTTTATAGCTACCTTTTGGTAAGACATACAAATCAATGATATTGCTGCGTAAATTTAAAACAAATTAGTCTGAATTTAAAGATTTTATTGGGTCACTAATAAGGTGATGTGTATTAAGTTTAAAAAAAAACTACAGAATTTTTTCTTAACCAACAAACCATCACAAACAACAAGTACCTAACCAAAAACATATTTTTAAGTTCATTTAATAATTGTTTTAGACTTATCGTATTCGATAAGTGTAAAACAATTATTAAATGAACTGTGGTGTCACAGATATAATAGTAAAGTATTGGTCACCAGCTACGACAAAATTTCTGCCTGTGGACCGACCTTGGCGTGAGGTTTAATGTTCCGGACGCTACACGGGGTCTTCGCTTTAAGTCCGTCAACGAAGATACGATCCATTCCGAAACTAATTGATCCGCCAAAACAAGTTTCAAATTTATTTTTTTTGATGGGCAAATACGTATTGGTTGTAGGGAAACCTGCCAAATGGTATTGTACCTAATTCAATTTTAGTTCGGACCCCGAACTCATAATAATGTCCGTTAGCGAATCGGAGTAGCAAATGAACGTAACTTCGGCCGAAACTACGCATTTTGTGCTTAGGGATAAGACCCGATGAATGAAAGGGGCGTACAATAAGTAGAGCCTACAAAATGTTCACTACTAAAATAGAATATAATATATTATGTATGTAATATAAGCTATATAATATGAGCTATATAATATAAGCTATATAATATAAGCTATATAATATGAGCTATATAATATAAGCTATAAGCTCGGCCAAATTTTTGATACTCACTAACGCATATGTATTAAAAATACGTCTTTTAAACGGTTGACTCATAACTATTAATAAATAATAAGGTATGTAGATGGGTAACTTTATAGATTTCGACAAGATTATTGACAAAACAAAGACCAGTTTTAGCATAAATAATTAATCAACTTTAAAATACTGGCATAATTTATTAAATCATTTATTCAATTGGCCTTTAAAAAAATGACGCTCGTTTTTAGGGTTCCGCACCCAAAAGGTGCCAACGAGACTCTATTACTAAGGCACCGCTGTCCGTCCGTCCGTCTGCCAAAAGGCTGTATCTTTTGCACCGTAAAAGGTAGTCATTTGAAATTTTCACAGACTGTAGGTACACACTGACATTACTGTAGCCGCTATCAACAAATAATAGCATAAAGTTAAAAATTAAAGTGGGTAAACCACCCCTTAGCCCTTTACCCGCTATACATGAAATGTATTTTTTCTTTGTTTAAACATGTAGTTTTAAATAGTGCACGGGTTGGTACGAAAGAAACCGTTTGTGTGCGAGTCCGACTCACACTTGACCGATTCTTGTAAGCTTTCGTATCTCAGATATTTAGAAGAATTTGAATTAAAATATTTTAGGTGTCGAAAATAGGATACGCTTTGACAGGGTCATTCATTCGGGTCACATTATACATATATCTTTATTTGGGCGGCTAAAACTAGATTAATTTTTTTTGGCTGTTCATTAATGGACAGCGCGGTTTCTGAGATAGTTTTTATTAAGCGTGATATGAAAATTAAGTCCAATATATGCTTGCATGATTAAAAACCTGGAAAAGTGCGAGTTGAACTCGCGTGGAGAGGGTTCCATAAGATGATGTTACCTACAAATGATGCCATGCATTTTGACCATATGGCACTGTACATAAAATGTTTGCCATGCTATGCCATAAAATTTGACCAAGATGTAACGTTTGTAGAGTTAGGCCTTGTAGAGATAGGGACTTGGCTGTTCATTAGATCTGACAAATTTTACACTGTAAAGCGTTATGTAAGTCTTGGCTACCTAGTTAACATGTAATATTTTTGGTAGGATTTCATTTCTTTTTGTAGGGTGCTCTATGTTGTACTGATATTACACAGACGTGTTAAAATCATAACCCTTACTCCTAGCATAGTCATGTAAAAAGGCATTGCTTGCAGGCCAGCAGTTCCTTTTTACCATAGTGGAACCACTAAAGAGTTCCACTATAACCTTTAGGTTTCATCAAAAGATACTCGTTACTAAGCCCAACCTATTGGACTCGTTCAAACGAATCATTTGAACCCAAACTCGAGCGGTTCATTATTAACTACTGAAAAGTTCCACTTTCCACCTCCTGGTTCAATCACCAGACCGTCAACATCAAGTGCAATCAATAGGACTCGTCAAAACAAATCGTAAGGCTCAAAAGTCGAAGTAATTATTACTAGCAACTGAAGAGTTCCACTATCCATTTCCTGGCTGCATCATCAAACCCTTGTTATCAAGCTAAATCTATTGGTCTTGTCGAAACGAATCATATGACTCCAAACTCGAAGGGTTTACTATTAGCCACTGAAGAGTTCTACTTACCACCTCCTGGTTCCATCATCAGACCCTCGACAAGAACTACAATATATTTAACTCATCAAAACTAATCATGTGACTCCAAACTCGAGGGGTTTACTAGAAGCCACTTAAGAGTTCCAGCCATCATTAGACTCTTGCTGCCTAAGTCCAATTTATTGGTCTGGTCTAAGTGAATCATATGTGGCCAAACTCGAGTAGTTCACTAGTAGCCTCTGAAACGTTCCACTATCCACCTATTGGCTCCATCATCAGACACTTGTTACCAAGTCCAATCTATTGTACTCGTCAAAACGAATCATATCACTCCAAATTCGAGGGGTTTACTAGTAACAACTGAAGAGTTGTACTATCCACCTCCTGGCTCCCATCATCAGACCCTCGGCAACAAGTGCAATGTAATGGACTAGTCAAAGCAAATCATGTGAGCCTAAATTCGATGAGTTTACTATTACCCACGGAAAAGTTCCTCTATCCTGGCACCATCATCAGATCAACTACAAAATACAAAATTGTAGTTTGTCGTCTGAACAATTTAAATCAACAAAGTTTCATTTCGATACGACATTAGGTACGACATTAGGATTAAACATGTTTAGTCTTTGTTGTTTACGTACATCCACATCCAGCATTCATTACAAATGGCAGTAGGTATACCGAATAGTGCCCTAGAGGTTTTGATGAGCGAGTGAGTGAGTTAGTCAGTGACCTAATCGACGTGTTTTAGGTATTAATAAAATCGGAGTTGAAAACATGTTCTCTCATTAGTTCCAAAAGCCATTGTAAGTTTGTACCCAAAATATTGAAAGATTTACCATGTTTTAAAGACCATAGACTTATTTTAGGTTTTCCTACAATTCGTAAATTAATAACGAATTCCTGTATTTTATTTTAAATTTTAAACAGTAATTTCGGAGTTAAAAGGGGGGAGGGGGGGTGATCGGTCAATTTTCACACATTTACATGGATAACTTCAAAACAGTTTTTTTTTAAATTATACAATAAATATATTTGATAACTACACGGCCCTTTCATTCGATATGCCGCACGATAGTGTTTGCAAAAATTTTGTTTCAAATTTTCTCGTTTGCCCCCTTCAAAATTTATTTATTTACGTTACACGTCCGACTTTGGATCACAGAAATTCATATGTGTACCAAATTTCAACTTAATCAGCCTAGTAAATTCGTAGCAAATTGGCTGTGACTGACGGACGGACAGATAGACAGACACACGAGTTATCCTATAAAGGTTCCGTTTTTTCATAAGGTCGTGCGGAACCGTAAAAAGAAGATAAGTCAAGTGATTTACCTACTTGACTTAGCAAAACACAACAGAACTGAACTGTAAAGATTTATTTGGTCAACGAAAAAACTTTTTTTCGGACAAAAATATCAGATCTATCATAAGATATATTTAAAAAAACTCTATCTGACGAAGAAAAAAAATACGGTGAAATCATTAGCTCGTTTAGTCCGTACCTGGATACCTGCGGAGGCGTGCGAGCGGTTAATTAAGTGCACACCTTTTGTTTTTGCACGTAGTACATTGTTTTCGAGGCAACTCTCGAATTCTATGACATGTTCCCACAACTTCATACACTTGCAAAATAGCTAGTGTGCCGACATCTGCATACCGCAGCATCCACAGGTATTTAGGCGGTGCTAAGAATAGTTTGTGGGTGACACAAGGGACTTGAAAACCTTTTGTCTTACGGTAACATACTCATGCGTATCTAAGTGGTTACTACTTTACAGTTTCCTTGTGAAGAATTGTGTCGGCAAGCCTGTCGAAATGATTATTTATAATTATCGTGCATCACGAAAAATTTCCTTATGCAGGAACTGTCTATTTATCTTTCGTCTTTTCCATTCATTCTGGCGTTTCTTTATAACTTCCAATATGATACATTTTAATGTGGCTGTACCGATGCACCTGTAACCAGTTGCATATATGTCTTAATCTTCATATAAACCTTGCAATAATAATGTCCCTAATAATGAGCGATGAGTCGCAATAGTAGGTGGCCCTCTGAGTAGAATTTACACATATATAGATATACCTTAACATGTCCATGATGCAATGTATAACTACCAGGGTTTACGGGTCTATAAAATATCAATTTAAATTCAAGATGACGATAACGTGTAGGTTTGGATCTTTACTTGATAGTTCTTAATAAAATACAGTATATTTCAATGTATTGTTTCTTTCGTAAACTCATCTATGAAATCTATCCAACTGCAGTTCTTTTTCGTATTTCAGGCAAATTTTCTCTGTTTTTCATGCTGAATTGGAGTCATAAATGGCAATTTATCGCTTTTGTTACAAACCCATTATGGTTTTCTTTAGGATGAAAATATTATTTGCTTGTTAGATAATTTTGAATCATCATCAGCAAATCGGATTATACGAGTACCCTATCATATTTTCGGACAGTACCTTTTAAAGTTAACATGTTTTACTTAACAAGTGACGATTCTATTACTAAATTGACTCTGCTAATGGCCCACGAAGCGTATCAACCTTCTTAATACTAGGCCTTGCCAGTAATCCACACGCGATAATTGCTTATTATGTCTATCAGAATCAGAATATTTAGTTGTAAAACATAGGTATTTACATAAACGTGTTAGGTTACATATTCGGGCGCTATGTTTAGCCGTGATGGCGTACAAATATTAGGTGCAATGTAATTAAAAATAAAATACTTAAAAACTTAATAAAACAAACAATAAAACTAGACAAAATTAAATTTAAAAAATATTAAAAATGATCATTTATAAAATCTGGTACAGTATAGTAAAATTTTTCTATTAATAGCGAGGAGAGAGCTTTCTTAAACTTTGATATTGGTATATTTTTTATATAATCGGGTATTTTATTATAAATTTTCGAAGACATTCCAAAAAAACTCTTTTTCATCAAAGTGGTTCTGCATTTTATGTCGCACAATTGATTTATGCATTGAGAACGCCTTGGAGTCTTTTTTACATCGGAAGTTTTTTGAAAGAGGTGTAAATTAATTTAACAAACAAGGCAGTCTCGTAGATGTACATAGCTGGCATAGTAATTAGTTTTAAAGATTTTAAATGGGGTGCACAAGTTTCGGTAGTTTTTAAGCCACACATGGATCGAACACATCGTTTTTGTGTTTTAAAAACAGTCTGTCTTTCAGTAGATTGCCCCCAAAAAATAACACCAAACCTCAGAATTGATGCAACCAATCCGTGATACGCTATTAGAAGTGTCTGTGTATTAACTTTTTTTGACAGCTGAAATAGTGCATATGCAGATTTATTTAATTTCAGACAAATTTCTTCGATATGCGGTTTCCATGTTAGTTTACTATCAATCGTTATACCTAAAAATTTAGCCTTGTTTGTATCTTCTATTTTAGACTTTTCATATGTAACGTGAACTGGAGGTTTTTCACACCTTTGATGAAAGTGCTTTTGTTTTGTTTGAATTAATTACTAGGTTATTGCTATTAAGCCAGTTAATATTTTTTTTAAGACAATCATTAATATCATTTTCGTAATAGACAGGATTAGAACACTTTACAACAGCTGTACTGTTATCTGCAAAAATAACCATATTTTGAGATATGACTAGTGGGACATCGTTGAAATATACAAGGCGGGCCAAAAGAAGTCATCCGATGTTGTTTGGCTCTCTTAGTTTTTCTAAATGAACAACTTCGATTCTGTGTTTTGATTATGTTTATTTGAACCTTTAGAATTTTATTGGTCAAGTCGAGAAGATTATATCGGCCAAATTTGCGCCGTAACAATTGATTGCCATACGGGCTCGTTTTACGGCATTTTTCATAACTTCGGCGAGAACTTTGGGCGATAGATTCACGCACTCGTGTCGAATGTTGTCCTTGAGGGCTTCCAGACTCTCGGCTTGTTCACGTAAACACGGGACTTAAAAAAACCCACAAAAAAAAATCTGGAACGCTTAAATCGGGCGATCTTGCGGGCCAGTGCAAATCGCCAAAACGAGATATGAGGCGGCCCGGGAACGCTGCCTTCAGAATAACGGTTGTGGCTCGCGCAGTGTATGCCGTTGCTCCGTCCTGTTGGAACCACATGTCCCTCAGTCCTAATTCGTCCAATTGCGGCAAAAAAACTTGTTTCCGGTGACAGCTCGACATCCTCGGCAACAGGGGCGATATTCTCGGCAGAACGGGTGCTCCTGGGCCGGCCACTCTTGGCAACGTCTCGTGTGTTCCCATACTCTTCAAGGTTGGTGGCCAAACGGCGCAGTGTTTGCGCAGTGGGTGTCGGCGACGAAATTCGCGCTGCGCCAACACCACAGACGAATTGTTACGCAAAAAAATTGACACGATTATTCCGCGTTCTTGGGGAGTGTATCTCTCCATGGCTTGTTCACTTGTATTCTGCATCTGTCTAGTCCACAAATGTCAAAACAGATTTGACATTGGCGGCCATTTGCAAAAATGAGAGCATCTTCCAAAAGGGTGATTACTTTTGGCCCACCTGTTATTTAAAAAGTAGCGGCCCCAGCACGCTACCTTGAGGTACTCCGTATTTTATAGTTCTTAATTGAGATGTGTAAATGGTTAATAAATTGCTTTTTGGACAGAGTTGTGATATTTCGGTGCACTGAGATCTGTTTTCCAGATATGACTCCAAAAGTTTCAAAATATTTCCTCGGATTCCGCAGCAATACAGTTTTTTTAGAAAAATCGTATGTTTCACATAGTCAAACGCTTTCGTCATATCGGTATATACACCACATACTGGATCTCTTTTATCGACAGACGTCATAATATGAGGAGGTCGAACAATGACATTTTGATATTAATATTTTTTCTAAATCCTTTTTTTTTCATTGCAAAATAATGTATTTTGTTCAAAGTAATTATAAATCGAATTGTTAATTACATTTTCGATAACTTTGAAAAAATAGGAATTTTGGCAGTGTGTCTATAATTTTTTACATCTGATTTATCATCTCTTTTAAATAAAGGCGTAATTATTACTTTCTTAAGACTATTAGGAAATACACCATTTGTTATGCATAAATTAATGATGTGCGCTAGTGTTGGTGCTATAACTTCTTTGGCATATTTTATAACTTGTGTGAATATTCCATCATAGCCTACAGTGTTTATATTTTTGAGATTATTAATTATTTTGATAAGGTCAATGGGTAAAACTGGTTGCATGTATAATGATTGTGAAGTTAAATTGTTGAAAATATTTTTACTATCCGAAGAAACGTTACTATGAATGTTATTTTCAAATACATCTACAAAAAAGTCATTAAATTCATTTGCGATATCCGTGGGATGTGTGATTGAGGAATTACCTTAATTTACAGTATTAGTTGATTTGGTAGGCGATATTTGAACTTGTTAATTACTTGCCATGTAGCTTTTGATTTATTGTGAGAAGTGTTTATGAAGTGGTTATTTTGAGCTTTCTGTGTTAGTCGTATATTTTTTTTGTAAATCTTAGTGTAATTCTTAAAATCAAGTTTATTTTTATGGTCAGGTTTAAATCTATACGACCAAAGTAATTTTCTTTGCTTCTGACTATAAATTTTTATACCCCGAGATATCCATTTGGTTCTAGTATTCGTTTTTATCATTACTAATTTTGTTGTAAAACATAATTTATATGGCATCAAAAAATCCTCTGCAAAAAAGTCATTTGAGTCATTCACATCATTTGTGCTATAAACTTGCGTGAAAGACAGACTGATCAAATATTTTTTAATCCCGCGCCTACGGTGGCCGGGAATCTGCAGGCGACTCCCGACGCCCAGGGCGTCTCTTGCGGCGACTAGGGTCGTGAAGGCGCAGGGCTCTCTCCCTCACGCGCTCCGCCTCCTCCTTCGCAAGCATTACTGCTTTGCAGAAGGAGGTGACGGCTTTCCATCACATCTCTCGCTCCGTACCATGACCTGGACCATGGCCGGACGTGAGAGATCGCCGCCGAAGTATTGCATGACTTGTAAAAAGGCATAAGGCCGCAAGCAACCATACTGCGGTTGATAGTAGCCGACCGTTGTATGAAAACCAACGCACCGCATAGTCATCTCTTTCAAAATATTGTATTATAATGTTTACGCCAAAACGCCTAAACGGTTTTAGATGAAATTTTCCACACAGATAAACCATGACCTGGATAAGGACGTAATCTACTTTTCGTCCTGGATTGCAAATGAAGTCGCGGGAAACAGCTAGTACTATTACATACTTCTGTTAATTAAGACTTCACAGAATAAGATGTTTCATTGTGAAGGACTCTCTTAATTTGTGTTATTTACATGATTTGCATTTTAAGGAATACCTACGGATATATATATCTGGTCAACGGATATAAATAGTCTGCCAGCTTTATTTTGTCTAACATTTATCCCTTAGATGCTACATTGACCATAACCATAAGAACTAATTTCCCGAAGATAATAAAATATTGTATAATATTACAGCATCTGTTACAGTATGATCACATCATCGATTTAAACATTCATTAATACAATCTAAAACCAGTCTAATTAAACATAATAAGACTGATTTTGGACAAAATTGTCACCTTAGTTTTATTGAACTTGAAATGAATTCCCAATATCATATTTAATCAAAATTTTTGATGAAACATAGCAGAATTTATATTAGAAATTTCCGGTATCCGCATCTCTAACTGGGTCACAAGAACACATTCTTGAGTACTAAAAGAAAATTGGGTTTACGATATCAATGTTGCGTAGACGAATCTTGGTCTCTCTCTTAGATTCTTTGTTTTTAGATTCCCTTATAGACAGATGGCTGTGCAATGGCCGAAGTCAATACCTATGTGCCAAGTATTCCTGTCCTCTCGATTTAAAAAAAGCGTCCATGGAGTTTTTTGCCTGTTCTTCTACATAGGAACCTACAACGCTTTGGAATAGGCAACTAACTTCATCTTTCTGACTGACCGACTCGTTGACAATTCAAAAGCGACTGTAATTAAAATAAATATTTTGACTTAAGAAAAAGCATTTGATTGAAGACATGTTATAATTATGTTTTGTCTCGAATTGTTTCTTACCTGCGTGTATCACTCGCGTGATTGTCGCGTGAAGGCCGCGTGCCAAAAACGGCCACTAGCCTACCAATTAATTGTATTTGTCTTGTATTGTGGATACCTACTATTAGCAAGTGAGTATAATAAGTTTGTTTGTCTACAGATGCGTGCCTGACCTAAAATAAGTCGCAAATTGGGGTCACTGATAATATGATGTCATTTTGTTTAACTAAGTGCATACATGTTACTAAAAATGCTCTTCATTTGTATGCAAGTACGCATACAACTGAAGAGCTATTTATATGTACTTGATTTGAAATATGCCTTAATTCATCGCAAATACTCATACAAAACTATCTTAATCATGTTGCTCTTACTCTTGTAGTAGGTACATAGTTTATCCAAACAGTTTTTTTATGAGGAGCGCATTTTACTCAAAATAAAAAAAAAACGATTTAAAGACCTCTTAAACTGTTTATAAATCTCAGTAGACACCAAAACTTATCTGCAATACATTATTTAATTAACATTTTTTTAAAGAAATTATTTGGTTGATTGTGAATGATGTTGAAATTGAAATGGGTTATAAATACTTCAACGACATGACATAGACTAAAAGCTATAAACTAAAGGTCATAAGTTACTATGTCCTTGTAATTGTCGGTCGCGATGTATCTTCTGTAACCTTGTAGCGTCTCTTAGTTAGTGCCTTATTGATTTAAGCAAGCAAAAGCCTAATACAAGCGAACTCATTGTTCTTGCCTGTTGGGTTTATAACGCCTGATGGATTTATTAAAACTCGACTCAAACGTTACACTGCGTGATCACTTATTATGGCAGGCGTTTAAAATGGCAGCGACAGCAAAATAAATCAATTTATTCGGTAGCTCTCTTAGGAATGGCGGTTTCAAGGTTTTTCGAATCATGCATAGGTATAAAATTGTAAAAATAAGTACTTGGCAATTAAATAATTGTGACGCGGTTCACAGATTCTTTAATTTTAGTGTTAGTTTAAAATGAGTCTTTATTTATGTATTCTACTTTCTCTTCCTTCTAGAGGGTGTTAATTCTGTTGGGAGTGGTGGCAGTATCATTCTCAGCGCCGCAGGGTCCTGCAGACAAAGTCGTAGCAATCCTCTCACAAGAGTTCGACCAGCAACCAGATGGATCATATAGATACAGGTATGATTTTAGACAATATACCTTTTGTTGTTTAGGTACTCCTGTTTGTTCTGAATTATACTGTGGACCCGGAGAAAAAACGTATTGTATCATTCAAATATGTACTTTACCGTGTACCTTCGGTTACAATGAAATTAATAAACAAGTAAAATAGTAAGATTTCTTCAAGGCGTTTGGCTTTTTGAACTGCTTGAAAATATTTACAACTATTGAATCTTGTAAATGAATGGTCTGAAATGCTGTAATACTTTACTCAAACTCATTTTTATTGACCGGGGAATCAAATTGGACACTTCTTTCTGCGTGTTTGGGTGCTTTTCACCAAGACATGATGTAGTGTAAAAGTTCAGTGATGACAATCGATCTAATTATAAAAATTTAAACCCCCAAACACCTAAATATTTATGTTAGATAGCAAATATTTGGTATAGACATACATTATCCTCTATGTGTTAATCTATAAAAGTATTTATCTATTACACGAACTTTGTGTATGCCGAACTTCGTACCGTTTCATTGGATAGCAGCAACGTACAAATAAACTCTTACATTGCTTAAATAAGAAACTTAGAATAAGGGTTTTGACCAACCCGCATTGGGCGTGTGGTGGATTACGGCCCTCTTCCTCTCACCGAACGGAGGCCTGTGTCCCAGCAGTGGTAACATTATAGACTGATCATGTGTTAAGGATTTTTAATAATATTGATCTAAAATGTGGAATTGTTTTTGCAATGGCGCCTAGCGTAGGTTAGGCCGTGAATATTGGCACTAGACGACGGTGACCATAACCAACATTTTTGAGGAAAATATACTGAGTCTGGAGTAGGGAAACGACATATTTTAGAATTATATAAATATACTGACGTAAGTTTGAATAATAATAAAATCATTTGACTGGTTAGGGTTTATTCATTTGATGTACAACACATCTGCGCAGTGGTATGCTTTAACATTACTTTAAGATTTTATCGATTTCGTAAAATGATAGTTTGCACACGTAGGTTTAGCAGATGTATGACACGGAAACACTGGGTAATATGGTCATACGGGTTGGTTCTGTTTTCAGATGGCGCTCAAAAATATTTCACTTATCAATTTGGCATTGCACGGAATAAAGTCTAAATTCTACCTTCCAACGTACCTACTGTTATTACGTGTTGTCTATGAGCAGTTTGGCTTCAGCGTTATATAACGGCTCTCAAAGTGTTATGCTACATTAGCGACTTCACTGTCATTGATTTGACCGCCGGCTCTGACCGGAGGGTCAGCTATAAAGGTCAAGTACCAAAATTAAGTGACAAAATTGTAAAGGCAGTGGAAAATAAGTACGAACAGATATATGGATTTTCAATGATGATTTAATCTTCCCGAAATATTGTTTCCTTAGTCGAAATAATTTCCCTGTAGTTCGATTTCAACAAACGATCTTTTATTTCAGCATGACCCTTATATCTCTCTAGTTAAAATCTCATCGTACTTTGATATGCATCGCGAAACGTAAAAACCTTGATCGAACAATTAAAATTCTTACCATTCGATTCGTACCAAATTTTGATAACACGCTTGAGAAAGGACGCATCAATGGCGACCTACTGTTGTTTGTTGTTAGAAATATTATAAGCAAATAGGTACCTAGGTAACTATTTGGTACCTATTTGCTAGGCGTTGGAAGACAATAAAACCCATGCGTGAAAATTTACTATAGGACTGTCTTAAATTTTAGGATAATCTTCTACATACATATTCTTCTTAAAATAGGTAGCTATTATAAGAGGAATATGAATGTAGAAGATAAGTAGTTTACCTACAGTGAGCTACGTCAACGCATTTTCAGGGTCTACATAGATATAATTTACTCCAAATAATGAAGTGAACAGTATCTAATAAGTTTTAACTTGATCAATCACAAATTATCACGATTTGCATGAAACAATTTTATGTCTACTTATACTAATGGTCCTAGAGAAATTGGTCTAGAAGTTTCAATACTTATCTGGAAACTGAATTATTACATTAATCATAGGTAGTATTTTGGGGGAAATCACGATCGTGATAATCGCTTTCACTTGTATTTAAGTATAATATGTGTGGCTTCGTCACTCAAACGACACCGTGTAACGCACCCTTAAAAACCATACCTATTCTTAAAAAGAACAGGACGATAATATAATCATAATCATTTCTTTACACATCAAGACACAAACGTCTGCGCAGCCCTGGCTCTTGTAATAGGAATTCCTGTATCACACACAAGACCCAAAAATATAAATATCAAATACTCTTTCCTCCCCAGCTACGAGGCTGAGAACGGTATCAAAGCTGAAGAGGCTGGCACGTTGAAGAAGGCCGCTGGTCCAGATGCCAGTGACGTCATCGTCGCGCAGGGAGCCTTTAGCTACACCGCACCAGATGGCACTGTCATCAGCCTCAACTACGTTGCTGATGACGAAGGCGGTTTCAAACCAGAGGTAGGATTTCATTTACTACAATACTAATGTAACAGTAATTATGTTTTATTTATCTTGATGATTGCAGGAAGATTTCTACTCCTTGACCAAATAAATTAATTGGGGGTAATTTTTTGACAACTAATGAGGTCCATAAAAAATATTTTAAATGATTACCTAAATGATTCTAGCACAGCAATATTTGATAATATCCTAATTCATGCATAACAATACCGAAGGACCAAAACATGTTCCCTTAATTGAAAAAGTAAACAATGATGATCCATATCTCGATTTCGATTTAGTTCATCCGAATCTTTTTATTGTGTAGCAAATGAAATAGGCAGAATATCATAAACATCAAGGTTATTACACAATATGTTTGTAAATGTAGAGGAATACTCTTAACCTTTAGAGTACAGATGTTTTTTTATGTGGTTCGGTCATCCTAGTAAAAATAGACTATAAAAACACGCATGGTTACGTAACTATTTAAAACATGTTTCTTGAAGTATGAATATTTTGACTTTATTTTTCTTCCTTGAATTAACTGTCGCCTGATATTTTGTTTTCTGTTTTCGAGTTATTTCATTAGACCATATTAAAATCTTTGATGACCATAATATTATAGAAGCTAAAACACTTATTTATAAATTTTTATGGTTTTGAATAATCAATATGGTTCACAATAACCATCGATTTGACACCTAAATGAATATAAGCGCACTGTTGGATCCTACAGTGCAGTAATATTTAGGCGTTCATTTGCAAAAAAAATAAAATGTAAACGATTGGTAAAACTGGCCGAATTCGATCAGTAAACAAAACATTAACGCGTCGTTGTTTTGACAGTTCAGTGACAGTAGAAAATATTTATAGGAACACCTTCAAACACATCTCCACACATTATGCTTATTATGGCCCTCCCATCCGTTAGTAACCAGACGTCGGTTATTTGGATAACGAGTAGTATTTTATAGGAACGGTTTTGTGTTACGCTTGGTAGAAATTCTAACTATTCGTAATAGAAACGATTCGTTTTTTGCTTATAGCAACTACTAGTGTTAGTGAATGCGGGCATTGGCTTTTTCTCTCAGGATGTTATATAATTCACATATCCATTTGTTTTGTAACCTTCGTTGTTTCTGTTGCAGGGCGCCCATCTGCCGACTCCTCCACCAATCCCGCCTGCAATCCAGAAGGCTCTCGACTACCTTGCAACTCTCCCCCCACCACCACCGGGCAGAAACTAAACCTTCCACAAACTGACTACCCAATACCCTGACGACCTGAGCAACCTACGTACCTGTTACCCCAAGAATACTCGTACAGTTTTGAAAATAGAATTGAACGCTTTTGTGTAAAAAAATCATTTTTTGTTACTTTATGGCTAATCTTATTTGTTTTAATGTTGAGATCTCGTTGTGCGTTGTATGCATCAGCAGTATTTTAATAAGCAAACTTTTTATTATAAAACTTAATTAAAACTATTTGAACTTAATAAGCATATTTAAATTCTGTTTACAAAACTGAACTTACATTAAAACAATATAATATAGTAAGCAATAAAAAAAACATATAAAAAGAATGTACAATGACTGAACTGTGATAGACAATGATTGAATTTACGTATATTTTTTGTATATTTATTTAAATACAAGCAAAATCAGTGCCAAAGATGCATTGCAAAATGTAATGTGGTTTTACAATTTCCGAAACCTTCGTCCATCCTTGGGTTGCTTAGTGGACAAAGTTTGACTTTTATTAGAACAAACAATACCCTTAACAACATGGTTTTTCCATCAATATTTTCTAAGATCTAGCCAGATGAAAGTCTTACCTTATGTTCATAAGAATAAGTCTAAAAGTAAAATAAAAACATAGGAATGCGTTAAGTATACAGCCATACATCCTTCTTCTGTTTTTTGACATCTATATGGGATAATATTTCAAGGTTTATATACTTAAAGACATAAGAGAATTGCCAAATACAGTGATTTTTCATTAGCGTGAAACTTATACATACACAGGTGTTAAATGATGATGTCGTATCCTATAAACGGTATCAATGGCTCCAGTACGAAATAAACCCAATTCCATTCACCTGTTCTTCGAAGTAAGACATGCAAGTAAATTGTTAATACAATTAACTCCCCAAAAGGCTTGAGGACATTGAGTTTACTCCCAACATTGTCTACTTCTAATCATACCTAATGATGACCATGAATATATCTCAATTGAGAATTGAAAGACGAGAGTGCTATGCAAAAGGATCATTACAAATAATTCTATTCGTAAACTAAAATTGTCTTAGTAAAACATGCCAAGAATTAAGTACTATCAAATAAACGCAATCAATAAATGGGTACTACTTGCGTGCCTACAGCGAAATGATTACATAAGGAAATGTCAGTGAAAATATTCGTTTCAATAGAAAGCAAAAGTGGTCCCAACAATACTTGGTGTACGGCATTCCTCTCCAACCTGTTTGCAAAAGTGAGCGTCTATCCCAAGGTCAATGATGAGAACATATAACAATGTGTTCTATCTATAGATGGAACACGATTACTTACGGATAGGCTATGAATGTGAGGTACAGATAATTGGTACATATAAATGAATTAACAGGTACTTACGTATTTATAATTATTGATCAATTATATCGTTATTCATTAAGGTTCTTGACGATGTCGCCGCTGCCTCTATGCAGTGTGGAGTTTTTAATTTTTTTGTTTTTAATTAAATTGGTGTACTGGATTTTGTTTACGGAAATTATAACAACATTATTACTTTTTGATAGCATATGTGAACAAGTGACTTCAGGTTACAATAATAAAGTTGTCGTTTCGAGTTGTATTTAATCCAATAACGTTACGTCTTTAATTGTTATAAAATAGCAAATCGTCTATGTTTTCAGGGCACTACTATACCTACATCATAATGATTAAGTCATCGAGCCAACAATATGTAAGTCTAGGCAGATTTTCCTATTGTTGTGATATTCTGGTTTGGTCTGTGACATACATTACACACATTCCACATTCACAATAATTCGTCTTTTTGTACATTTATATCTGTAATTTATAAGGTGTACATATTAAAGAGTAATCTATTATATTCTATCATTGATTGCTGTAGTTGCTGTCTAATAGTTTGAAAGAAACATTCTAAAATGTATGCATTATTTGTCGGAAAACAAAAAAACGGTAAACAATGGAATCTCATTTAATTGTAAAAATCCAAAACATACTTGCATTCTATTCTAATTCATAAACACTGAAAGACCCAATAATTTTACCGACTAGCAAGACTAAAGGCGGTTGAAACTCAATAAGATTTACACCCTGCAACTTTTCTAAAAGCACGTAAACATTGGTTAATTTTATCATGAACAATAAGGAATTTTGTTTAATTGCGTTCACACATAGACCATTAGATAATATGTCGATTACTCTTACCAGCGAATGTGTCGATTACTCTTACCCTTGTATCAAGTCGTCAAATACTTTAATGGTCCATTGAAATGTTTATAGTGTTTTTATTCTCTCAGTAATCGGCTCTGATGTGGTCTTCGTGGCGAGATAGGCCAGAGCACGCTGTATTGCCAGAGGAATAGGCGGGGGTGTGGGCAAGTGTGCTCCCACTGGTCTGTAGCCATTCTCATCAGCTGTATAAGACAGACTGACATCATTGCCGTCTTTGTCCTGAAAATAGCACAAGTATCGAATATGTTCTCAAAGAAATATAAGAGTATGATACAATAAAAGGGGGATTATCAGTCAGTCTGAATAGTTTACCCTCTTTCTAGAAAAATCACTTTGTATCTGATGTGTTGGTAAGCCTCATTTAATTGACTTTACTTAAAGCCAGTAAAAAGTCATCATTTAATTTAATTTAACATGAGTTTAGATGATTATGTCGAGATTTTATTGCACACGATTGAAAGATGCATAATAATTAGACGGGAACTGATAATAGCAACGATGATTTAATATGATATTTTTTCAAGTGAACTTACTTTGTATGAATAGTTTCCTTCTACAGAACTGCCACTACCGCCATTCGAACTTTTCTGTACACCTTGCTCATAAGCTTTTGTCCCGTCACCGCCTTCATAACTGCAAAAATATAATTTCTTTGTCGATATAACATCATTAAACCTCATCATCTGCCGAGCCTTTACCCAATAATGTTAGGGTTGGCTTGCAGTCTTACCGTATGCAGCTGAATAACCAGTATTATACATAGAGCGACCGCCAATCTGATATACACAACCCAGTTACTGGGTAATACAATTGCGTTTGTTAAAACTGGTTTTCAGACTGTCACGCTTCTGACGACACGTAACGACTGTCAAAGATTGACGACAACCGGGACCAACGGCTTAACGTGCTTTCCGAGGCACAAAGGGGGCTTGAACGATGGTCACCCATACACGGACCAACCGCAACTAGCGAAGATAACCTGATAAATCAACCCGTGTGGTTGATATTACTTAGCCACTAACCTCCCATCCCTATACATACATATAAAGTAATATTATTATTTATGAATATACCTGTAATGGAAATTTCCTGAATGCGAGAAAACATAACTTTCTGACTGGATTATAGGAACCACAGGATCACGTAGTCCTTTTCTTCGTTTAAAAGTTTGAGGAGTAGGTACCGATGGCTCATCACTGCGGGTTTTATCACTCGTTGTTTCTATTTGTGCAACTTTGTTTTCAGTCATTTCTGATTCGCTCACATATCTATTAGGTTGGGTTTTATTCACTTTCACTTTTCTTACTTTTTGTACCCTCTTTCGGGCCCTGACTCCTGTTCTAGTTTCAGATTCAGATGAAGGTTTTTCATTTGCTTTTGTTCCAT
Organism: Dasypolia templi; assembly: GCA_963555695.1. Lineage (NCBI taxonomy): Eukaryota > Metazoa > Arthropoda > Insecta > Lepidoptera > Noctuidae > Dasypolia > Dasypolia templi. The sequence continues at coordinate 16,169,673 of OY743146.1, read as the reverse complement.
CAGATTCAGTCCCTGGTAATTTAAAAGATCGGGCCCTTTGTTTTAAATTTAATTCTTCTTCGTGATCGTCAACTCCAGCTAGACCGCGGTAATTTGAATGATTCACGGGTGGAGCCTCAAGATTTGTTACTTCATAACCACTTGTTTCATTTTTCAAGTATTTTGTCTCATCCTTAACATCTTTTTCGTCGTATACGACAGCAACTGGAATTTTATCGTAAGTTTCTAATATTGGAGGGTGATTAACATCATAATTCCTTATAACCTGAGTATTTCTTCGAGGCACTCTTTTATTGTTACTAAAATCTGCACAAGTCACACCGTGAAGTAATAATAAGTAAATAGATAATATTGATATGGATATAAACATATTTACAATTTAATTTTACTAAGTAATGTGTTCCTCTTCTCACGCGATTAAAACAGCAAATGAGGATGACTCAATAGCTTAACACATAATGGGTTGTATTCGTAATCTATTCACTGGTTTGACAAGAATAATTTAATTTTGTTGTTTTTATATACGCACGACAATAAACTGTATGTACCCAAACAGATACGAATGTCAATATGCATGTCGTAATATGTAAATACGATATACCTACAGTATGATCCTCAACATTAATAAGGAAGTTCATTAATTAAAACATTAATTTGTAATAGTACCTAATTATGTTGCAAAAGCTTTGCCGCTAGTTAATATATCACTGTTCTGCAACAATTTACTAAAGTTTCTTTATTATTCCTACCTCTTTTCGTATTGTTTTGTGTGCTCTTGCACCTCTGCATAAGCAAGGCTATACTGAAAATTAGAGAACCAAAATGTTTTAGCAAGTTTGTACAGGCCTTGTTTAGAGTGGGCAACGGTTTAATCGCGTTCAACCGTCACTGATCATGTCTTATTGTTGGCACCTAGGTTATTGTGCAATTTTCCGAAGAACACATCAGTCAAGCGTTAAGGTTGAAGTATTTAGCGTCCGGTGAGGCTCGATCCTCCGGAACGCGGGGGGAGGATAGAGTAAATAAATGAATCTTACATATAAGTGGACAACAAGTCTGGAGCATCACTCATATGTGTAAATCAGGAGTGGTTAGAATGGAGATGTTTTTAAAGTTAGTTTGTTTGTGCTGGATAGTGGCGTGCGTGCTTTCCGCACCCCCCACCGATGAGGTGCCGCCGGAAAGGCAACAGCCTACAGTGATACCGATTGTTTCACAGTCCGAGGAGTTTGAGGCTGACGGAAAATTTAAATTTAGGTAATAATATTCACATTTCTCTGATTGAAAATTTTCACTTCTTTAATGGAAATTGAGGTAAAGAAACTGTTATGTTCTATTGTTAATGTCATTACTAAAAGCTTGATGATACCTTATAGTGCTTACTGTACCAACCTAGCAAACTATATTTTATTATTGAACAGTACCAGTCATCAATGCAAAACAAAATGCATTTACTAAACTATCTACTAATTAAAATTTGACATCTGATTACAGCTATGAAACCGGCAATGGTATCAAGCGCGAGGAGATATCCTTTGACAAAGTGATAGATGGAAAAACAGAGCACAAGCACAGTGACTGCAGCAATGAAGGTGGTGAAGATGACGACAGCGGTGAAATACACGTGCAGCAAGGATCCTACTCGTACACGGCACCCGACGGCACCCTCATAAGTGTGAAGTAAGATCTTATTAGTGTTATTATGATAGTTACCACGATGGGCACTTCAATTGTACTAATGAAGTGATTAATTTCTAATAAAGATCATCATAGAAATATAAATCAGATTAGAAATACAAATAAGTGCGTCAGTGCGATTTGGAATAGAAATTAATAACTACGGTGACCGAACCATGAAAAGCTCTTGCCAGTAACTAGTTGTTACCTGTAAAATATCATTTTAATAACGAAGCTGAAACTAATAGCTGAAACTGATAATAAAACTAATCATACAACTCTGTGACGTCAAAATTTGCTTGTAGGTGTACTAACGCATTGCAAGGTAGTTGTAAGCGCTATAAATTGGGTAATTTGATTCTAAGTTAAATATCTAAATTAAAGCATGCTGTATAGTGATAAAAGGTTACCGATGCTGATGGATAGTCCTTGAAATATCTACAAATAATCTAATAATAGAATTGATGCGTCGATAAGATTTTAAAGCAAGCGATGCATAAAAATGATGAAAGTATATTTTACAGTATTTATCCAATTGAGTACTGGTACTCTGAATACTACAGAAATATTTATATATAACTGTCGGTTGGCACCATACTAGCTGTACGTCGTTGTCTTCTAGATCTGAAATATTATTTCAGCATTTTTATAAAAGAAGAGCCGATAATTCTGCAAGATAAGTACTGTTTGAGAGAATGGTGCTGATTCATGCGTCATGTTCGTGAACGGGCGCCGCGCCGTCAGTTGGCACTAGGTCATCTGTTAGGCTCACGGTTATTCTTTCTGGACGCATTTAACGTGTACATCTTTTTCATATTGTTCTCACATTTAATTTAACATTAATGATAACTAATATTTTATAGCAATATAATTTAAAAAAGTGTCCATGCAGTTTCTTGCCCGTTCTTCTTTATACGCACCTACTTTGAATGGGCAACTAGCTTCATATTTCTGACTGACCGACTCCTTGACAATTCAAAAGTGCCTGTAAATGGTTTAATTGAAATAAATGCTTTGAGTTATGAGTTTTGACCCGTGGTTTTTACTGTGAACAAACAATAAACTGTGAACTGTTAAAATGAATTTCCTTATTAAATAATAGGCAAATTAGATAACTTCAATTACAATAAATATGCAAAAGAGAATATTAATATTACAAAATAAAGGGTTCGTTTTAGCTCATTGCCTATGTGTAATTATTGCATAACGAACTATTTACACTAGGTACTAAATCAAATTATTAACTATACAGGTAGAGTTTGTTAAGTGATTCAGTATCAGCAATAGAACACATTTCCATTATTTATTCAATACTTTTTTTTAAATGTTTTATCCGACTTTGCGCCGCGCCGCCCGGGAAGCCATACAACCACTTTCAAAGTAAACAGCTTTCGTTAACGATAACTCTATTGTTTTGTAGTAAGACATAACAAAATATAAAAAAAAAACAAAATAATGTTTAATAAGACTCGTTTAAGTTTAATTTGTCAAAATTTGCGCGGTGGATAAAAACTTATCCTGTATAAAAGTATTAAAAATGCAAAAACTAAAGGATACTTATGAGTCGAAGTACCTACTCGTCCGCATCGTCTTGGATAAAAACTTATCCTGTATAAAAGTATTAAAAATGCAAAAACTAAAGGATACTTATGAGTCGGAGTACCTACTCGTCCGCATCGTCTTTAATTTCTTACTACTGTTAAAATCAAAAAGCAAAAGTCATTTATTCAAACTAGGCTGAAGATCAGCACTTTTCGAACGTCAAAATAATTACATAAGACAGTCCCCCAAAACGCCCGCCCTTCACCACACTTCCTAATGCTTTAGCTGGGAAGAAGAAGTGGCGCAATAAACTCCCTAGCAGCACAGCGGTCCGTTTGGTTAGAAAAAAAAACTTTAATTCTATACAATAATAGGTATGCAAAGTAATAAACATTACGAGACACAGAACACCAAATTAAATTGTTTGCCATATTATGTCATCTAGCCACGCCAATATACCAACAAATATAATGAATTCGACGCAAAAAAAAAAAGCCTTACTACTCTCCTGGAGGAGGGTAGTGGCGTCGTCGGGGGCGATTAAGGTATGCCTTGGTCGGCGAATACTACTAATACGGGAGGGAGTGTAGCGGGCGGCCGCTGAGATCAAGGGGTTGGGGTGTTTTATGCCACAGTCAAAGAAACGCTTCGATAAGCGTTTCATGAACTGGTTTATGGTAGGCATTTTTAGGTCTACGTGGAGATCTATATTTCGGACATAGTAGGGGGCACCCGTGACCTTTCTAAGGAAACGGTTTTGGAGGGTCTGCATCTTATGGAGATAACGTGGGTGAGCGTGTGCGAATACAACGCAGGCATAGGTCATGATGGGACGGATGACTGCGGTGTAGATGCGCAGCTTGCATTTAAGTGACCGTTTGCAACGGGCTGTCAGAATAAAGTGGAGTCTACCAAGAGCGAAAGCGGCGCGCGCGCGAACAGCCTTAATGTGCTGTTTAAACGTTAAGTTTTGATCAAGGATCACGCCTAGGTATTTGGCTTGCTTCTCCCAAGGGATTGGCTTGCCGTACATAGTGATCGGGCTGGGAAGGGGGGGCTGGGACTCGACGACGTCTCGAGAAGAGAACCGCCTGACTCTTATCGGGGTTGACCTCGATTCTCCATTTCCGGAACCAAGCGCCTAAGACGTTAGCGGAGGTTTGGAGAGTACGAGCTATAGCGTTGGGACAATGACCGGTATAGTAAACGGCAGTGTCGTCGGCGAAGAGAGCCAACTGAGCGTGAAGACTAGAGGAGATATAACGGAACCCTGAGGGACACCGGCGCGAATAGGGTGAGGGGACGAGAGTGCACCCTCGATGCGATAGCGGAAGGTGCGATTCGACAAAAAGTCTCGTAAGATGAGCACGAGACGATCTGGCACTCCTAGTTGGTACAGCTTGTATATCAAGCCGTTGTGCCAGACTTTGTCGAAGGCTTTCGCTATGTTGAAGAATAGCACGCCCGTCGTCGCGTTACGCTGCAGACCAGCGCATAAGTGCTCTACTATACGGTAGACCTGGTGGATACTCGAGTGTTGGGGACGGAAACCGAACTGCTCGTTGGGAATGAGGCTCTTTGCTTCGGCGTAGTCTTTGAGACGCTTATAAATAAGCCTCTCGTAGATTTTGCCGAGAACATTGAGTAAGCTAATAGCCGGCTGGGCTTGGGTGAGGCCCACATATATGTAGGCCTCACTGAAGTCACTGAATATCAAGAATTAATATTAAATGCATTTTGTTTAAGACTAAGATTTTTTTTTACAATGTTACAGATATATTGCAGACGAAAATGGTTTCCGGCCAGTTGGTAATCATATTAACCTTGGACCACAACCACCAAGTTCTCCAAGCCAGACCTACAAGCAGAAATCGTCACGAAAATTGAAAGCCAGTGAAGGAGACAATTCTAGTGCTGCCTACAAAGATACGCCTTCAGCAGAAATCTCTGAATCCGAATCACTTGAAGACATATCTCCACCCAATAGAGAATTTGCAAAAAAGGTTCCTAAAAAAGGGTCACCAGCCACGTTAAAAGCTGAAAATCCCGCCAAGAAAGGTGAAGAATCTTTAAAAGAAGGTGAGAATACAGTGGTTAAAGAAAACGAGAAGACCGCGGCTAAGGCAGGCGAGAAGCCCACCAAAAAGGGTGAAAAGCCTGCGTCTGAGGAAGTTGAGAAACAAGCAAAAAAAGGTGAGAGAACTGTGAAAGAAGGTGAGAAGCCCGCGTCTAAGGAAGGTAGAGAGCCCACTAAAGTAAGTGAGAAATCTGTGAAAGAAGACGAAAATCCAGCGTCTAAGGAAGGTAGAGAGCCAGTCAAAGAACATGAAAAGCTCGCTTCCCAGGAAGGTAAGGAGCCAGCCAAAGAAGGTGAAAACTCTTTGAAAGAAGGAGAGCAACTCACGTCGACAAAAAGTGAGAAGCCCACCAAAGAGGATGAGAAACGTTTGAATGCAGGTGAGAAGTCCTCGTCTAAGGAAGATGAGAAGCCCGCCAGGGAAGGTGAAAACCCTATGAAAGAAGGTGAGCAACCCGTTTCTACAAAAAGTGAGAAGCCCGCCAAAGAGGATGATAAACGTTTAAATGAAGGTGAAAAGTCCTCGTCTAAGGAAGGTGACAAAGGTGAGAAACCTGAGAAAGAAAGTGTGAACTCCACTTCCAAGGAAGGTAACGAGCCCTCCAAGGCGGGTGAGAAACTTGTGAAAGAAGATGACAAGTCCGTGTCTAAGGATGGTGAGAAGCCCGCCAAGGAAGGTGAGCAGCCCACGTCTAAGGAAGGTAAAGAGCCCACCAAAGAAGGTGAGAAACCCACATCTCAGCAAGATAAAAAAGGTGAGAAACCTGTGAAAGAAGGTGAGAAGTCCGCGTCCAAGGATGGTGAGAAGCGCGCCAAGGAAGGTGAGCAGCCCACGTCTAAGGAAGGTAAAGAGCCCACCAAAGAAGGTGAGAAACCCACATCTCAGCAAGATAAAAAAGGTGAGAAACCTGTGAAAGAAGGTGAGAAGTCCGCGTCCAAGGATGGTGAGAAGCGCGCCAAGGAAGGTGAGCAGCCCACGTCTAAGGAAGGTAAAGAGCCCACCAAAGAAGGTGAGAAACCCACATCTCAGCAAGATAAAAAAGGTGAGACACCTGTGAAAGAAGGTGAGAAGTCCGCATCCAATAAAGATAACGAGCCCGCCAAGGGGGGTGAGAAACCTGTGAAAGAAGATGAGAAGCCAGCCAAGGAAGGTGAGCAGCCCGCGTCTAAGGTAGGTGAGAAGCCCACCGAAGAGGGTGTGAAACCTTTAAAAGAAGGTGAGAAATCTTTGGAAGAAGGTGAGAAGACCGCGTTGAAAGAAAGTGAGAAGCCCGCCAAAGATGGTCAGAAACCTTTGAAAGAAGGTGAGAAATCCGCCTCCAAGGAACGTAAGGAGCCAGCCAAAGAGGGTGAGAAAACTTTGAACGACGGTGAGAAGTCCGCGTCTATGGAAGGTAACGAGCCCGACAAAGAGGGTGAGAAACCTGTGAAAAAAAAAGAGCACGCCAAAGAAAATGAAAAACCTTTGAAAGAAGGTGAGAAGTCCGTGTCTAACGAAAGTAACGATCCCGCCAAAGGGAATGAGAAATCTTTTAAAAAAAGTGAGAAGCCTGCGTCAAAGGAAGGTGAGAAGCCCGCCAAAGAAGTTGAGAAACCTTCGAAAGAAGGTGAGAAGTCCGTTTCTAAGGAAGGTAACGAGCCCGCCAAAGAGGGTGAAAAAACTTTGAAAGAAGATGAGAAGCCGCCACTTAAGGAAGGAGAGAAGCTTACACATGAAGAAGTAGAGAAATACCCTGCTAAGGAAGCTGAGAACCCTGTGGTTAAGGAAGGGGAGAAGCCCGCTGCTAAGGAAGTTGAGAAGCTCGCTGCTAAGAAAGGAGAGGTGCCTTCTGCCAAAGAGGGTGATAAGTCTAGCAAGGAAGGTGAGAAACCTGCAAAGGAAGCAGAAAACATATCAAAACAAGCTGTCAGTGTAGCAAAAGATGCAAAAAAATCTGCTAGTGGAGCGGTGCAGTCCGCTATGGAAGCTCTGAAAACTGTACAAAAGGTCATACAATCTATCAAAGAACAACGTGTAATTGGAAATCAATTGCTTGTTAATGAAACAGTGGCGCATGCGCTGATAGCTAAAAACGCTGCTAAAGAAGCACTTCAGGCTGCTCAAGTAGTTGGAAACGCCGCTGAAGCAATAGAGAAAGCCGCGGACGAGGCCGTCTCTTTAGCTCAGTCACTGCCAACCCCATCTCCTAGTCCAATAAAGAGTGACAAATCCAACGAAAAACCACCTGTGAGCTCACTGAAAAAGGCCGATCCGTTATCTAAAGAAGCAGAAAAACCTTCAACTGATAATAAAAAGCCCGCTAAGAAATCTGAAAACGGGGCTACCCCAACAGAAACTGGAAAAGGGGAAACCCCCAAGGAAGCAGATAAAACTGAAACGGCATAAAAAAATAAGTCAAAACTATATATGTTCAGGTCACGAGTGAATATCTATCCTACCAGTACGGGTAAACTGTTCATTAACAGTTTACCCGTACTGGTAGGATTTATACAACAACTCATTAGTTGTTGTATAAATTATAATGAAGTGTGATATTAAAGTTTCTAAGTCAAGCCAAATTGCTGATGCTTATTTTGTAAGAAATACATTTAAGTTATTGTTGACACTTTGTTTTATTAATTCAAACTTTCCTTCCCGGTTTTAAATACACATTTAACTAGACACGCAGCAATATTTATTAATAAGCCATAATTTAATCATATAAACCGATTTCCTGAAAATGTTGTTAAACAATTGCCCGGACATTGAACCAATAAATTATATCCTTTTAATGAATCTGCTCAATATGTAACAGTAAAAAAAAAAAAAATGAGCTCCAACGTGCATTTACACAAATAACGCCTGCGGCGTTATGTTTAGCTACACATTTGAATCAATTAATAACAAACAATAATTTAAGCGACCATCAGGCGCTTCAATCTTATCAACAAGCATTACCTCCCCAATTCAAACTATTAAAATAGCATAGCTAACATAGATAGTATTTCTTCCTGAAGCTCCGGAAGCTCCTATAGAAAGAGCTCCACTAATACCGGTAGGTCTACCTCTGCTTCTAATGGCTCTACAGTAGTTCATTCTCAGACAATTGAGCTATTAAATGAAATCTACAATAACCGATTCAATGGTTCATGCGGTCATACCCTTACACCCATGCGTGAAAGATTGTAAGTGTGTCTTGAGTATAATTTCAATTGCTTGAATTATGTGTAGGTTTTCCACAGGTTTTCTAACTACAGCAGTTTTTGACAAACTAAATAACTTAAAAGCTGGTAACAAGTTTAGTGCAATGGAGAGTCATACACATAATTTGAAACGACCTTGTATGTTATAAATATGATTTTTACAGTTCATACACTAAACTAAAATGAAAGTAATTTTTTTTTAATAACACAGACTTTGAAGTTTCCGAAGATAGAAAACAGGACAAACCGAGAGAAGAAGAGGAAAACAGACTCTGACATACATAAATAAAGGACTCAAGCTAGAAAGAGCAACTAAAAGCTTTAGTTGTTCATGAAAAGCAAAACAAATGTAATTTTCCCTCACATAGAAATATACAGTATATATATAGATAACCGATTATAGAAAATAAAAAAGAAAGTACACCAGTATCTCTAATACACCTTGCGTGTACGAGTATTAGAGTTACTGGTGTAGTACGAGTACCGAGCGATGCAAATTAAAATAACAGTTCAATGAAATGTCAAGATCAGTTCAAGTGTTCGACGCATAGCGAGGAGAAGCGTTCCTCCTCTCACTTTTGTTGTGCAACCAATGACGTTTATCTTAGGTTTTAGGTGCACTGATATAATTTTGTTTCGGAATGCTCTAGAAAAGTCAAGGGAGTCGTTTAAGTTTGTTGAAGGTGTCGACTCCGAAGTTCTTCTAACTGTGGGCTTTGTTAACTACATACGCACAAAAAAAATCTGGAATGGATTAAAAAAATATACTATGTTTATTCAAAAATAAATCTTATTGTTTCTCAATACATTGTTTTGAAAACATTTATGCCACTCCTCCGTGCAGTGCCTCGAGCACAGCTTTTTCATGCCCATATGTTTGTATAGGATTGATAGTATTTCACTTATGCCTTTGCCCGAATCTCATGGTAGGTTCCATGCGTAACGGACATGTTTCGACCATACGGCGCAAAGCATCGATGTTTTTGATGTTCACAGCGGTAGACGGGTGACCATCACGAAATTCGTCACTGAGATTGAGACGACATCGCTAGATTTCTGCACACCAGCTATAAAAAGTCGTCTTGCATGGTACATCGCCAAAGCCGAGCAAGGCTCTACTAAGTTAACAAATTACACTTAAAATCGTAGAAAATCATATTACAATTTTCACGTGTTAGACTCATTGTGATGAAAACTAGCATTTTTTTTAAATGACGCCACTATGAAAAAATTATTCACAGTTGAATGAAACAAACTGTGTTCTGCAAACAAAGAGTTCAATTTTCAAATGTTTACTTAAGCATTAGCATAATCAGCCTATAACGTTACCACTGCTAGGACACAGGCCTCCTCTCTATGAGAGGTAGTGAGACGTAATCCACCACGCGGGCTCAGTGCGGGTTGGTTACTTAATTTAATTAATTTCTAAATATTGTTTATGTAACTGGTCAGTTCCGTAAACGTATAGTGCGCCCTATGTATTACTGATAGGCTTATTCTCTACCCTGTACACATAGAATTTAATTTATTGATGTAAAGAAGATTTTATTAGTTAATCACAAGATTCACTTCATCATCCCTTTTTCCAATAAATTTGGGATTGGCGCAGCACGTCGGGCTCCATCAGAATAGGTACCAGCGCTTTTCTCCTCTTTTCTTACAGCCAATCACATTCATGGTTAACACTTTGCTTATTACAACTCTTCCACCTGATGATCCGCTCTCCAAAAGGATTTTTTTGCTCTCATGCTTATCACACATTTTACCATAAATAATTGTCGGTTTTTAAAGGACCTTTGTCAGGGTACTGAAAAAACAAAGTTGATAAACTAAATTTAAATTTCAGATAGGACCCCTTTTTTTTATTGGGTGGGAAATCATTAAATGACTTCTCCCGCTCTGGGTGGAACGGGAGGGCTTGTCAGACTTTTACTGACAAAAACCCACCCGTGTTCCTTCAGTTGCCTGTCCCAGGGCCACGGTTTTCTCTTTAGAATTACCCGCGACCCTGAGGCGTCGGCCCTATCGGACCCCGTCACTTTGTGCTGACATCTCTTTGAGGCGCGCGTGGAACACGACGCGAAGTCGACCCGGGCCTGGTCCTTACCGGACGGCGAGCTACCCGTTGCTCGCCGTCCGCAAGCACGCGCCTACGGTGGCCGGGAATCTGCAGGCAACTCCCGACGCCCAGGGCGTCTCCTGCGGCGGCTATTGGGGGCATGAGGGCGCAAGGCTCTCTCCCTCACGCACTCCGCCTCCTCCTTTGCGAGCATTACTGCTTCGCAGATGGAGGTGGCGGCTTTCCATTGCCTCTCGCTCCGTACCATGGCCTGGACCAGAGCCGGACGCGAGAGATCGCCGCCGCCAATCGCCTCCGCGAGGACACTGCGGTGCTCCGCCCAAGCTGGGCATACCTCCACCGTATGCTCCACCGTGTCCTCCGGGCGATCCACACAATGGTGACACCCGGGCGTTTCCTCCCGCCTTATGCGAAACAGGAACCTCCCGAAACAACCGTGTCCGGTGAGGACCTGTGTCAGGCGGAAGGTGAGGACGCCGTGGCGCCTCTCCAACCACTCCTCAAAGAGGGGACTTACCGCCGCTATTGTGGCGTGCCCAGCACTGGGTTGCGACAATCGCCATGAGATCCCGCTGGAGCTGTCCGCTGTACCGTGATTTCTCGCGGCAGCGGAGTTACACCCCGGCGTTTTGCCTCCTCGCGCCACTCCCATACGTGCGCGAGGGTCAGATAGAACCCCTGTTGGCAGATTTAAAACTTAACCTTAGTTCGCCAAACTATAAATAAAATTATCAAAAATAGTAGCAAATCATCATAATTATTATTATGTAAAATGTGAGTATCTAGTTAGACCACTATGACAAAAGTACATACATACTGAAATGAATAAGAAAATTGTTTCAAGATTTCGATTTACTTTGAAGATAATTAATTTACAGGGGCACAAAAAAGGCATGCACCAGACATCAGTATACGATTCAAGTTTAGTTGCTCTGCCGGTCTCACATTTTAGGTAAGTAGGTAGGTATGCCACTAGTTTTTTACTGCTTTAAGGCTAAACTAGACTGAATTTCCCACTAAACGATTAATCAATCGAAGCATGTTCGAATCTATGGCGAAGACGAAAGTCTTCGCCATAGATTCGTTGAAGGGTTATGGAATTGACCTTGTGTTTTATACGTAGGTGGCTATTCGTACGTTATGAAGATGTTTCACGATTTTATTGCTTTTAAGAGAATACATTTTGTCAAAATCAATCAGGTTACGTGTGTAGCTCGACCTAAAAACTATCTATGTATATTCGATTCATAGATTTGACCTGTTACCAGTACCAATCCAGCTGTACGGTACATTGCACGGGTTTAAATTAGATATGGTTGGTAAATGGCAGTAATCTGCCATTTACTTATTTTGGGTTCATGCATCCACTTTCCTCTCTGGTTTCAAATAAATAACCTAAGACCTTGCACTAAACGAAATGGTAAAATTATAGTCATCTCTATTACAACTTGTAAACTGTATCTAGTACGTCTTACATAAGTTAAACGCCGCGGGACATCCTGCGTTACAGTTTTACTTTCTCCGTTTACTGTCTATGTCTCCGCACATTGTTCTCTAAGGTATTATCGTGATTGTATTTCACATAAACTTCCGAGTTTTCAAGCCTTTAAAAATGAATCTTCCCATTATAGCTCTGTAGCTACTCAATCAACAAAACATTAAACATGTATTAGGACCTTCTACAAATCCTTCAGTGTAGCTTTTCCTGTTGTCAAAATTGGCTGTTCAAATAGCGATTGGTTTGCATCATGCACTTTGCACTCGTATTTACAATAGAAGTAGGTAGATACACAAATAGTTATTTATCACGAACGCCTCTTTCATGAATAGATCCCGTGAAAACACTTTTCTTTTTGGTATATCATTTGCGAAATCATGATCAAGTAACAAAGAGAATGTCATGTGCGTCGACAGGATGTATATGTGGTTAAAACTTATTTTAAGAGCAAGTCGTTTCCAACTGATCTGGTTTAAACATACTATGTTTTATTTTTAACAAGTAAAGCAAACAAAGTTTTTAATCGATAAGGGCACAAGTGAATGACTTATTCTACCTCCGGTCTCAGTAGAATGTTCGCGATCTGCAGAACCGAACATTTGCCATAACACTGAAAATAATGTAATGTTTAGATTAATACATAGTTAATTTATATCAAGCAGCTGATACAATATCGATGTTTCTTTTTTATTAGGTACTAACAGCGTGTATCTAGGTGTTTATATTTTCAACACAATGGCTCTTATTACACCGCTTTAAGGTAAATAATGCAGTGTATTAAACACGCGTGCTTTTTACTTTACATCACCGCACTGGTGTTTCATACCTATTTAACTTTATTTTTTCTTTCATATCCGGAAAGAGTTTTATGTCTAAATACAATGAATATTTTTATCATCTCCGAAATATACCCAAGAAAATTAAAACAACGAAATTATTAATAATACCAATACCATGACACAAACTGTAAAAATGCCAACAAAAACTGTTCGGTATCATTTTGAGAATTGTACTTTCACTAATTGTTTCAATAATTAAATTTAATAACAATACGAGTCTGTTTTTTTCCTCGCAAGTGTGTTGAAAACGTCGTGACACGCGTGTACATTACATACAAGTGTGCTCTTTTGATCATTACACCCGAGGCGGGTTTATACGCGCGAGCCGTAGGCCATTGCGATAAGGGAGCCAAGTGGGTAATGATCAAAAGAGCACACTTGTATCACAATGTACTATTGTTGCATTCGATATTCGCAAGACAGACTGCAACAATAAAATTGTAATTTGGCTTTTGTTGAAAGACTCTTCATGTCATAACCCTAACCTCTAGCCCCGTCTGTCTTTTAACATTCCTAAAGATTGATATAAAAAATGCAAATCAGTAGTATGTAACTATGTTATAAGATTAAACAATCACTGAGAAGAGATAGAACATGTATCAGACAAACATTCAAAGATGTCAACTTATTCGGTCGTGGTTATGAGTGGTGGCCCAGTGGTAAAGGCCGTGACTTACGAGTTATATATAGGTGGTGGGTTCGAACCCAAGCAGGAATTTTAATTTATGTAAATGATTTCATCACCACTGCTCTCAAAACGGTTAAGCAAAACATCGTAAGGAAACCGGCATGTCCTAGAACGAAAAGTTTTAAGACATGTGACATCCGCCAACCCCTAGGCCCGCGTGGTGGATTATGACCCACTTCCCCTCACAGAGGCCCATGTCCCAGCAGTGGAAACATTTTTGTTATTTAATATTTCATATTTTTACAAGTAAAATTTAGAATGCTTGCTGCTGACATAAAGAATAGGTTTTAGTCCATAGGTACCTAAAATACCCTAACTATCAGTTTTGGTCATGGTCTCACGCAAATAATGGTCTATTGATAAAAACGTTTCACTTAATAGTCGCCGCACACTATAGCTTGTTGTTGCAATGTGTGAATACTTTGGTACCGTCTTTCCATCTTATCGAGAAAAAGGCAAACTTTATCAAAAAAATAATTTCAATTAAACAACATGCAAACTGCAAGCATGGCAGATGAAACGCAACGCATTAATAAATGAATATGTATTAATTTACAAATGAGCTTCATCAAGTAGTCCCATAAGTTATTAAAATTAATAAATACATTTTCTTTAGCATTGAATTCAAAGTCACTGCCAAAGTTAACAAGGCAAAGACATATGCATTTTTACTTTGATGAATACATAATTCCTACGTAACAGTGCGATGAATGGCTATTGTAGTTTTCCTAGACAAATAACAACATTATAGGTACTTAATAAGCCTGTATGATGAGGCAACATAGTCGAAGTGCCTTGACACACAAAATACTACGAACAAAAAGAAATTCTAAATATTTCATTACTTACAAAAAGTGATGCAAATAATGTCAGTTACACATGCAGTGAACATACTAAACAATTCCAATGTAACTTATTGATACGAATATTGCTCATTTTATGTTTAAAAAGTATTAATGTGTCGTTTCTTGTGTCGTTTCCAGCTAAAACCACCTGCACTTGCAGATATCGTGGAAAAGTTTAAGAAGTTAAGTCATGAAGATAGCCAGCAATGTTCTCCAGCCTCTTAAAATGTGACTGCGATCACCAATACATGCCAAAAGTAATGATTATGGATAATTCACTGTTACCCGTTTTGGCCCAGACATTTTACAGACTTTCAATGAGGTGATAGTATGGTGATGACAATACATCGCTATCTTAGATGCCTTTTCCTTAATTAGTAGTTATGTAATCTTAGGTCAATCGACTAGTATAGGGTAGGCAGAGAACGTGTCATCATTTTATTATCCTTGCATACCTCTTTTGTTTCGCCTACGTCGATTAATATCTATTCAATCTCGCATACCCTTCGATGTGGGTGCTCTTCATTATTATTATGTTAATAGCCAACATTTTCAAGTTTGTTACAAGAGCCCATTACGAATATTGTTGTAGGTAACTACGTAAATATTATCTTATTTTAAAGCTGTGCTCATCTTTCTCCTACTACAACGATTATAAAGCAAGTACATTAGACCGCTCTACTCATCTAGTACACTATTCCAAGGTTAGATGAATCAAATAAGTGGAGGACCTCACGCACGCCTTTTTTCGTCTTATAGAAAAGCATCCGGCAATGGTACCTAATGGCTAATGACTGCAAAACATTTAGAATTATGTGCCCCATGCAGCACGCAGCTAAATCTGCTCAAATGCGCTGGTGCTCCTTACGTAACAGACCCATCTCGCGTCCGCCAAAGACGTGCAATTGAAACTATGACAAAATTCCAACTATGAACACGCTAACGATATGTTACGATATCATAATAATCCATATTGTAATACGTATGAAGTAAGTGACAATGACAAAGAGCCACTTTCTCGGTTAGGTTAGTTGTAAAGTTCAAGGTTAAACTAAGCGACAAGAAAGTTAATGTTCTGATTTTAATACTGTTTACATGTTAGACTACGCTTTTGTTAAATAGCATCAGCACAGCTAGTAGATGTGCAAAGCTAAGACTCTTTCTGAATGACATACATAACATACATAATCAGCCTATTATGTTCCCACTGCTGGGACGCAGGCCTCCTCTCTGTGAGAGGGAGTGGGCCGTTATCCACCACGCGGGCCTAGTGCGGTTTGGTAGATGTCACATATCTTCGATTTTTTGGTTCTAAGATATGCCGGTTTCCTCACGATGTATTCCTTCACCGTTTTGAGAGCAGTAGTGATGAAATAATTAACACTAAGTAAAGCGCCTGTCTGGGTTCGAACCTATGACCTAACACTCGTAAGTCGCGGCCGTTACCACTGGGCCACCACTGATCTCAAATGTTTCAGCTCAACCTTTCTTGAGGTGGGTATCAGTTTGATGATAAAGTTCGAATATACAGGTTGACTTTGAAAACAATCGACACAATTTAAGGGGTGTTCAATCAATATGAACAACTTTTACTATGGGACCAATTTCGAATTCGCAAAAAATAATCGAGCTTATACAAATCTGTAGACGATTACCAAAAAATTGCTTTTAATTTTGCAGCCCATATTTTGCATAGATAAACTACTCTGTGTAAATACCCATTTATGAACCAAAATATTAAAATATGATTTTAACAACACCAACATTATAAAATGGTTACATACTCGTAATAACAATTGATAAACGTGAATCAGATTAATAGAAGAGCCATAACTGGCATTATTATGCAGAGATGCAGGAAACTGACTGATACACAATATTTCTTATAAAGAACATAATGGAATAAATTTATGTGCATCGGTTGTAAAAACGATCGGAAATGAAGCGCATCGCAGGCGTGCCTGCGTCCACGCACACTCCTTCTTGTGCCCATTGCGCAAGTTGCCTTGATAACTGATAGTAACGTGTTGCTACACTGACAAGCGAAAACAACGCCTACAATTTATGTAACAGCTACTGCAACACAAGCGATGCCCCTTACACCATGTCTCTTTGAGATAGTGCCGCTAAGATGAAACTCATCTCTCTTTGAATAAATTATATGCATGAAGCAAAGGTGAGGCTGGGTGAGGTTCGCAACTTCGTCGTTGAATAATATTAATGTTCGTAAAAAAAGAAGTATGCAACTAGGACATGTTTAAACAAATATCATAAGGAAGCAATGCGAGTTGCAGCAAATGTGCATCTCACAACACTCGGATGAGGTGCAGTCGTATATTAAGTAAGACTAAGTGCCGAAGTACCTAGACGCTTAATAAACACCAGCCAGTTGTAAATTAATCTTACTCTCTAAACGGCCCGTACCTAATTCAAATTCATGCAGGTTTTATTACATCGTACTCCAAGGACATACTCCTAATATATAATAGAAAATAAGAAGAAAAAGATTCTATTGCACAAGAATATCTGACCACGTAACATGTGAATACCTATTCTGTTGTCCATATCCTGTTTGTCAGCATGACGATATGTTTAAATAGTAGGTTTGTAGGTAAGTATCAACAGATACTGTGTCATCGATTTGATATACACCAGACCTGGGATAGCAGGTTAGCAAAAATTTTAATAGCTGCTTAGTGCCGATTTCACCATTGAAACTGAACACGTTCAGCACATTTAAGACGCGTTCAAGAGCTGTTAGTGTAAACATTGCTATGGAATATGGACATTGACAGCGCTTGATCTGGGTTGAAAATTGCTGATCGCGTTGTTTCATTGGTGAAATCGGCACTTAGTTATATTCACAAAATCTTCAATTCAGGTACCTTCTTTACAATCATGAAAATTAAAAATTTTATGGTGATTTCAAGAGTCCCGTGCGTAAAGGACGAAGTTAGCAACATCATCATGATGCTTTAGGAAAAAAAAGAATATTTAGCATTACATCTTGATTTTCATCTATGCCCAAGGCTAATTCTTAAGAATTCAATACATCATTAAAAAATCAGGTGCGAATTACAAGTCCATTTTTACAAGCAAGCACTTCCAATTTTGCGCTGAAACTGATGAAATTTACAAGTCTATGTAAAACGAATCTTAAATGGACTATTTACAATTTTAATTATAACAATAATAAATAACGTATCCAAAAAGTCAGTAACGATTTGATGAATAATGCTAAAGGCGATGGTAATGTTCTCGTGGTTAGTTAGATATTAATTACATTTAGTAGTATATAATATATAGAAGAGTTACAAAAAACTGCTTAGATTTTAATTACTATAAAGCTTTGATTCATCGATCCAGTTTTTCCAATAAAAGAATAATGCGACCGGTTGTCAAATAAGATTGAAATTGATGATTTATTTACATAATATTTAATCAGACTCTAAGCGTATGTTCGCATTGTGTGTTCGCACAATCAAACGCTACACAATAGGCTGATCATTGGAAAGCTTTTAGATCACATCTAACGAACCATGACAATCATAAGCATAAAGGGAATGAACAATGTCATGATTTTCGATATCGAAAAATCGCGACTACGTCCGCGTCGATCGTGGCTGCACCGTATTGCAGCGACAAGTCGGCTATGAAAGTGAGATGGCTCACAGTTCGGAAAAGTGGCAGGGGTGCGGTATAAAAGTGAGCGCACTACTACCACTCTGACATAGTTCACGACACTCCACGTGCCACTTCGCTGCTGCACGACACCACACATAAACAACAATGAAACTACTGGTAAGTGGAGACATTCATATATTCACCTATCCCTCATTTCTTCTTTTTTTACCCCTTTCATTATTATCTTTCCCCACTAATTTAAAGAAACCCCTTTCTCTAAAAGTGAAGCAATCATAGAAGATTGTCGTTATTATAATGATTGGAATATATTAGCATTACGTTAATTTCCAAGTTCTGTGAACGATTGGCTGCAATCGTGTGTTGTGAGCGGCGGCACAGAATAGGGTCGGCAGATATGTCGACGACTGAACTTTGGCATTTAAATGTCTTCATCTTTAAATTCCTACATTTAATTATACTATTTATCGTTAATCGCGAGTGCAATCGGAACAACTACAGCAACCTTAAGCATATGTTTTGTTTGTTTGTTTTACCTAACAAGGATGTCTAAAGCGCTCATATGTGACATTTTCTGTCCTAATTAATGTAGTTCAATTGTGTTGTGTTCTAACGAATGAATTAACCTATAAGTCTAAATGTATCAAACATCAATGTTTCCTCTGTTTAAATGTACCTTGGTATAAATTGATGTTTTATTTACTCATCGCCATGCCAGCCCTCAATTATTTGTGACCAACAGACAATATATTATTATCTCGTTGTTTCGTTCGTTAGGCGGTTCTCTTCAAAGATGGGTATCTTTGAAGAGAACCGCCTATACCTCTTGTGTGGCCTCATAACTCAAGAACTTTCCTTAAGTAGGCCCGTGTCTCTTTAAAATGTGTCTCTTTAAAATTTCATCACTTATCAACAATTGAATTTGTTTTTTGATTCGTTTATTTATACCCTATATATTTTTTCCTTTGACTGTATCTACCATTATTTTTCCGTTATAACAAATAAATAACTGAGATGCAACATATTTTTGAGTAAATCACGATACAACGCACGCGCAGTTCTAAAATAGTTAATTTTGACTAAGTTGAGCTAATAATAGAAGAAATCGGATTATGAGAGTAACAAATAAAAACAATCGATCAAGATAACATTTGATTTTAGCATTCGCAATTTTAATCAATCGTATTTTCTAGATCATAAAATCCCAAAGTGAAATGAAATTAAAATCAGTTTAGTTCGTAATCGCTTACGTTGTCATCTGCGTGCGGTAATGTAACATCACGCAATCGAATGCATTTACGATATAAAACCAGATATGAACGAAAAAAGAGTCATTAGCATATAAACAAGAAACTATTACATTTCAATTGACAGCGCAACCTCGTTCTAATGAACTTTCGGTTACACAAATGATCTTGTTCTTCCTAAGTTCATTATATAACAGTTTTCTAGGTCGAAGTATTTGAAAAGTTATGCGTAAGTTAGGTTTATATGTAAACGAAATGTTGACAAGCTTGACAAATACCTTCTAAATTACTGTGCAGTGACCGTTAATATTATTTTTAACAGCAAACTTAAATCAAAGTGTTACTTCTAAAAACGCTTAATTGTTATGTGTATCGTGAACATTAAGTCAACGTAACACAACAAAACATTGCTAATAAACCGATCAACTATAAAACTAGTCCGTCAAATGCTTACCTTGCTTGAACAACTTATAATTGGTGATCGTAACTACTTATATGAATGGCTTTGATAGTTTATTTCGATGCTGATTTAGTTAGTCCTACATTTTTTCTTTAAACATTGATTGAGACATACATGTTAACCACACTCTGTTTAGCTACCTTTTGTATTATTTCATGCATTATATAACCTCAAACAAAAGACGATTTTCGTTAACGTAGCTTATCTAAAAGTTAGTTGTTCTCAATGATAACAATACCAGGCTTGTCGACATGTAAGTGCCAATACATGTTTGAGTCTACTTTCGCCCAACCTGCTTGTCGAATGAGCCGGTTTCACAAGATACTGCCTATTGTATCTGTTTCATCTTATCTTACGACATTGCAAGTATGATTAAGCTCTTCTCTCTGACATCATTTCGTTATTTAACTTGTACCTTTAAAGTTCAAGTGTGTTGCGTCGTTCAACAGAATGGAAATTTGTGGTTTCAGATCGTTTCTTGTGCGCTGCTGTCACTGGCGACGGCTCTGCCGCAGAGGAGAGTGTCTCTTAAGCCTGAGCAGCAAGAAGTGGAGGATCAGCAGCCAGCGGAACAGAACTACAACAACTACCAGCAACAACAGGAGTACAGACAGCCACCCCAGCAACAGCAGCAGGAGTACAGACCGGCTAAGCAGATCGATGACTTCAGGCCCAAGGTCTCGTTGGAAACCACCACCTTCATTCCCATCATCAGTTTCGACAAGGAGCAGGGTACAGATGGAAGCTACAAGACATCGTGAGTATTTATGTCAAACTAGCTGTTGCCCGCGACTTCGTCTGCGATCCAAGATGAAAAGTATCCCCAGGTCATGGTCTCTCTCCATGCAAAATTTCATCTAAATCCGTTCAGCCGTTTTGAAAGTTTTATAATATTATTAAGTAAGGAAGATAAGAAAACTACAGTACGAGTATCTCATTGTAACAAAAACAATAATAAATGGGTACCATAACCTTTCACATTCCCGTTGGCACATATAAACAACGTTAGCCTCCTCTTCCAATTTTTTTAATGTTTTATGATATTGTTCTAGCATGCATCATTCGTTCATGATTCCGATTCAGTTTTTTTTTTCTATTAATGTTTTCAAATCATCACCATTGTGCTTTAGCTTTGTAGTGGCTGTCATATTGATTTTCTTTGCTCTTTAAACGACTAACCTTGGCCCGTCACTTTTACCATCTCAGAGATTACGCATGCTCGTATAAACTTAAGTAAACATGAATAAATTTAAACGAGTACTGTAATAATTTCTTTGCACGTCGTTGGTTTTATAATTTATGAACTATTTTTTTTACTACATAGTTTGTTAATGAAGAATGAATGCCATCATTATAGACCTTAGAACGGTGTCAATTTTGCACTTGGTGGACTTAAATGTCTTGATCTTGAAAATAGGGATTAAGTTTATTTACAATTTAATAGATTTAATATTCGGCACTTAAACGTTTCAACTCAAGTTGTTAGTTTGTCTACTTTCCCAAGTTTTATCTAAACAGCAGTATTAATTTAATCTTTTCAGATACGAAACCGGCAATAACATCCACGCTTCCGAAGAAGGATTCCTGAGGGCCGTCGGTGAAGATCACAATGCGTTGGTTCAGCAAGGCTCGTACTCCTACACCGCTCCTGATGGTCAGGTCATCAGCGTTGAGTACACCGCTGACGAGTTTGGATTCAGGGTCACTGGCGACCACATCCCGACTCCTCCCCCCGTGTCCCCTGAAATCCAGAAAGGTCTTGACCTGATCTACGCTGGAATCAAGGCTAACGCTGTAAGTATTATGTTTTTGATGGGACTTCTCGTTTGAAGTAGGTAAACGAAAATACTAGCATTCCTTTTATAATTCTTTAGGCGGGTAATAATAGTTTCAACAACAATTTATCACTATCGCACCAATTTTATTTGCTCGTAAAGGTAGAATTCGAAGTACCGCGAACCATATGCACATATTGACGTTTTTTTGTGGTAGTGATTTCTCTAACAGTCTGCTTTGGATAGAGTAGTTATGGCCAAAATTGAGGATATAGGTCCAACGTTTAATTTACGTTTATTTGCCTTATTCGCCTGCTCATGAATTTTTTAAACTGTTTTCTAAAAACACTTCAGAAATATCTAGATCATTCTGGTCCATCACGTCTAATTGCACAATACCGTAGAGAATATTCGATTAGAGATCGTTGTGCTATCGCCCTTTAAGGTGTTGAAGGGGACAGGGCCAAAATTCGTGCAATTAACAGCTGCTTCACCAACAAAAGAGAAAAGTCCTACCTACGCAGTACCTACACCTACACTACAACACATCCAGCGACGATTAAAACGATTAAATTTATTTTTTTACTGTATAGTTCCACGCTCAACCGTTTTTAAAACATCAAGTTTAAAATATTTCGTTGGGACTTTTCTGATATTCGTAATTTACTACAACAGAATACAAAATCATAAACATTAGTGTGACAACCTTGTAATGAGATATTAAAATGTAATTTTCCAGGAGCGCAATGCTATTGAAGCCAAGAACAACCCAGAAGCCGCCCGACAACAGGAAGACAGGGCAGCCCTCGACTACAAAGGTGCCTACTACCAGCAGTAAAGTGACTCTCAGTGACTCTCAAGTGTTGATACCGTGAACGTTCTGATGGCAGGACCTCCAAATGCCATATACTTTTAGACTACACATATCGTCCATTACCTGCATTATGCCACATACAAAAACCTTAAGACTTTTATCCAATCATGTAATAAACGACTCCAATAATTGGACCAAACGTGACCCGTGATTGGATGATAACAAAATGTATTCATTGCCGTATGCAGTATTCACATATTGTGGTCATGGGCTTTACATTTATGGTAAAGATTTATTGTTATTTTACAAGATAATATAATACTCAAAATGTCTGATAATAACTAGTGATGCTATTAGTTTCCTGGTCCATATTTTTGTTCAGTAACTAATAGCATTTTAAAAGACTTGATCTTAAAGCTAACAACTAACGATACTGTTCTGAGAATAATACTTTTCTGTAGGACAAGGTATCTTGTGAAATGAAGGAAGCGTTTGATTCTCATAATGTTGCCAGTTCTCTATTTCTGCTGTACGGGTGAAGATTTAAAATATAACTCCTTAGGATAGTATTCATTATTTTATGGAACACAATACTATAGACTTGAGATTACTAACTAAATTGACATGGTTGCTTAAAATTGTGGAAATCTCTAGATATAATTTTCATAATGTGATACAACACCAACAAAAGAAGTGTTCAATTTTATTTTATACTTTTGTAAATACCTTACCATTGTAATTAACTTATCTTTGTATGTTTGATTTAAAATAAAAAGTTATAAAAAATATTTTTAAGTCACTTTCCCCTTTTCAAATCCCTTCCACAGAAGAATTGGCAAAAATATATATGATTTGGCCGCCGCTAGATCAATAAAACTATTCCCGTTTTTTAAATCTGGTCATATAATATTTTCTTAGTTCATAGATTTTCTTTAACTACTGCTTTTGCCAACAAATAATAAGAAATCAGTTGCATATTGTTAAATTTGATGATGCTGATTTTTTGCAATTAACATGCTACAAGTTTTCGTCAAATTCAATGGGATTGCGGGCAGTCAACCTACAAAGGCACCTATTAAATTCTAACTTAATAGGCGCTTATAAGCATATTCTGGAAGATTATGTCGGTAAGATCTATCCTACCGATATACTTTTGTAAAGGATCACAGATGTATTCTATAATATGCTCTCCATAGAAAGATAACAAAACAGTAAATTACTTCAGAAAACTAAACATTCTGATAGACGATTACGATATTCAGCAGACAGTCGACTTTATGCAGTAACGCAATGTCATCACTTCTGTAGTTATGAAATTGCCAGGCAAATGACAAATCGTGATAAATCGGGTCATATCACTATTTGTCATTTGACTGATAATTTTCTGGCACAACTAATTCCAGATAGAAAGTAAAGTAATAAGAATTATGCAATCGCAGGATACGAAGTTATATTTGAGTGTTACGTCACATGCGTCTGGGCAAACGCTAGTGCTCAATGTTTAGCTGTCGCTTAGCCCAAACCAGGAATGAACCAGTTTTTACTATACTAGCACCAAAATCAGGTATAGTGATAATTTCAAAAACTGTGCATCCTTTTACGTAGTCACAATTTGCTACCTCTTACGCTTCGTTAAACGTTCTTAATAAGCAAATTAGTTATATTAAATGAACCTGAAATGCTCATTACATTACTATGTTTGTAATAACTGCTTCGGTTACGTTTGTTCATTTCTTGTATGCCAATGTTTTCAGTGTGAATTTTACAGAGTGCACAATGGTTACAAAGCACATATACTCTTGTTTGTACCTTATATTCGGCTTTCACGAGGTTTCCGTCATGTCAATAATCATTGCTGCCACCACTATATCAGGCTTATTGGCAATAATGACTGAAACTGACAGGACGTCAGTGATGATGCTGGATCGATCCAAGTAAAATGTGATATTTCTATTTTCGATAACTGGGTCGGGCACAAACCTGTAGTACGGCACTTTTGACTACACAAGACTGTATTTTAGACCAATTTGCTGATGGATAATCCTGGCTAGAAACTTGTGTCTATGCTAGTACTCTTCGTTAGCTAGACAAGAACACCCAGAGATATTGTGTGTCCTATTGATTCAATCGGAAGGTGGCGTGTCCGACAGACGTCAATCGTGCCGTCTTTCAGAATAAATCTCCGGTAATTGTTCGTCATCATAACTTCTTCCATAATTGCACAGACAAACCTTCGGTTTCCCCAAAGAGGTCACCGAAACGCAGCCAGGCTACGGACGCTAGTTGATGTACATTCGGCCCGGAAAAAGCGTCCGTGAAGCTCCTTACTCTGCCATACCTCCATGGAATCATTAGTGTCAAGCACTACTGGCTTGCGCCAGTTCTCTTTAGCCAAGTAGAGCGGAGTGAGAACCTTGTCCATTACGACCACATCTCGATGCATCCCTACGTCGGCTAGGAAATATTCCGTGAGACGTCTCGCGATTGTGGAGGGTCTTAGCGTTCGGCCTCCACACTTTCGCGGGATATACAGCCTCATTAACGATGTCCGTGGTTGATGCATTCGGTTTGCAGTCAACAGTGTACGGACCCTCCTATCTATCTCTATTTCGATCTAAGGTGCATGGAATCTGAATGTTGAATTCCCTCAAATTCCATAATCTCACCTCGCTTTACATGCATGACTGCACATTTGTCCACACCAAATTCCACCCTGATGGCGTTACTTAAAGTTTCAGTTACTTTCAGTAGGTCCATTCAGGTCTAGGCTATTGGTTGAGAAGAGGTTTCACCTCTTCTCAACCAATAGCCTAGACCTGAATCCTCCAGCAGTGTGCTTAGAGGATTCAAGGCTAAGCACAACCAAAGCGGGCTCAAACTATTGCCCTGAAATATGCCTCACTCGATCCTTATCGGCTCGCTGTTCCTCTGGATATTTCGACATCCTGGATAGCGAAGGATCGTCTTCCATTGCCCCATACACGACGTCAGGAAGTTGGGTAGAGTTGCATCTAATTTATACAATTCCAGCACCTTCAAGAACCATGTATGTGGCACTGAGTCATATGCTTTCTTATAATATATCCAACATGTCTACAGATCCTTTCGGAAACGACGAACCTGTTGGCTTATGCTCATATCAATTAGGACTAGCTGCTTAGTACCACGGGACCTATTCTTCCATCCATTTTGAGAGACAGACATGATGAAGTTGGTGTCCATAACTATGTTTGTTTATTTTGGCTCTCAAAATGTATGTTAGAACTTTATAGACCGTCGTAGACAAGTGATCGGTCTATAATTTTTGGGCTACGCAGTACTACCTGATTTATGGAGCAGGTGGGTTATTCCTGTGGTTGGGAACTGGGGCAGTGACCCAGACTCTAAGGCTGATTGGAACTATGATGCCATGCGGGCGTGCGACCTTTGTAACCATTTTATCCAAAAGTTGTGTAGCCCGTCCGGCTCTGGAGATTTCCAGTTAGGTAACGGACGGACTGCACGAGCTACATCTCTGAGGCTGATTGTAAGTGCCCCATTTCCGGTACATGATCACACGCTCGCTTGATCTCCATAGTCTTATTATCTTCAGTGTGATTGACAGGCACTGACCAGATGTTTCGCCAGAACGAACACATGGCGTCATCATCTGGCAGGCGCCTGTCATCCACACCCTGGTCCGGTCGTTCCCATGCCACATAAACCCACCTTTCATCGCTCTGGAATGTGCGATTCTGAGTCGCTCCACTCTTCGCCTATACCGACGAACACGGTTTGCCCATACACAGATCTTCTGCTTTAGGAAATGGATACGCTCTGTGAAGTGGGACAAATAATCTCGAGAACTAATATCAGTCCCCGAGAACAACCGCCTCACAAAGCGCATCACTTGCCGATGAGTGCTCTATTCGCACCGATACGACGCTTAATACTGCACTGCCAAGCTGGTACAGCTGGTTTTGGGGTCCTGTCACTGTTGGGAAATTTAAAACGAGCTACACGACATGCCGCTACAGCTGCACAGTACAAGATCGAGTGGGATACCCACTCGATCTTGTACTGTGCAAGGTCTTTGCTGTCGTAAAACAATTTGATAGTTGAGTAGTTAGTAGACGCCTTGTTTTTCTTGTGCATGGGAAAACATAGGACTTTTTAAAATAAGAAGCTATTTCCATAATATAAATACACGTAGTAAAAATGAAATTGTTGTACCCAAATTTAGATTAACTAAAACAAGCAAATCATTTCTGATAAACAGTATCCGCTGTTATAACAAGTTTCCAAATTCGGTTACAGAACTTAGCTATGGAAAGTTCAAAACCCACATCAAACGTGTCCTTATCAAAAAAGCGTATTATAAGAATAAAGACTACGTCGAAGACCAGAAAGTTTGGCAATAATTCCTTTTGCACATGTGGCTTCCCTGGTACTTCATAAACGGCATCACTATGTAAATTTCTAATATCTGCTCCCAAATAACGGTGTTTAATTTTATTATTAGATATTAGTTTTTACATAACTCTGACATAATATTATCATTATTTGACATTTATCTACAATTTAATTTCAACTCTCCATTATTGGGTTTTGGTTTAAATTCGTTTTTTATTTTACTTTATTTGATTATTTTATAGTTTGTAAATGTAAGAACGCTATAGGCCTTGTAGATTGTAAATTTATAGACCATAGTCTATTTGTTAAACATATGGTACTTGATGACAGGCCGACACTGTCCTCCCATACCTATTAACACTGTAATTTGAAAACATAGTTAAAGACAAATATTTTTAAAAGAGTAACCATGGAGTATCTTGCCGGCTCTTCTCCATAGGAAACGACCAATTGGAACCGTGCACCTAGATTCTGACGTTTCATAAGTGCCCATGTAGGTTTATGTGAAATAAAATATTTTAATTTGATTTGATTTGACTTATACGTAGTCCATGTTCAGTAGGAATGGAGCGATACTCCTAGAAAGCATCCTCTGAAGCACTCCTCAATCGTGCATTGTATTGGGAACTCACAGATATAGCCCCATCATCATACTCTTCATCAACGCGGCTAAGTCGCGTTGAAACACTGGGTAAATTTTGCAGTTGCACTGCGACCAGTGGCGAAGCAGGCATAACATGGCTATTCCGTGATTCGAGGCGTAATCGATCAATTACAACATCATTCAGCATCTGGTTACACCTGATCCGACAGTCGTTGCGCCGACACGTTGACAGCTGGTTCAAGCACCTGAAACAGAGAGAGCATCCGACCATGGTACGCAGTCAAGTTACTTCCTTAGTCAAGTATGCGCGCATAACATTTTCATTGTCATTTTGTGTCGACCTCATGCGCTGCACACTTCCACCGAGAGCGGGGACCCTATCAGAGTCCGGTGGGCCTCGGAGTCCTAAGCTGGACGATGGTCGGCAGCTTCCACGTCGACGTACTGGTGGTGGTGACGTCGGCAGCGAAAAGTATTCGCCGCTCGAGCTCGACGCAACTGCAGCGGCCGGGATCACTGGACTCTCGTCTGGAGCAGTTTCCGGCAACTGCAAGGCGGAGCTGAGTGACGAACCCGAAGCTGTTGGGTGTGTGGTTTGCATCAATCCTCGCGCCCGACTTCTCACTCGTCAACATTGTACTATCCTCCGTGTGATGATGTGATTATGGTAACTGATTTTTTGTTTGCCCTTTGTACAGTATGTTATGGTAATGTTATTATGCCGATTTCAGGTTCCTCAAATATGGTGTAGGAACACATAACAAAACGTTGTTGTAAAAATTATATTTGTACTATAAAAATAACACGGAGAGCTTAGATAAATGATTGGTCTCGCTGCGCTCGACTAGATACCGCACTCTCTAAAAACAATAGCTCGGTGAATGTGGCAACTCATTATTGTAGTGTGACATCGTCACTTGACATTGGGACTAGTGTGCGTGAAGAATTGTGTTACCAGCTGCTCAACTGTTACCCGAGTTCATGGGAAAAATATTTTATGGTGGGGTCTATTAGTTAAAGGGGTTTAGGGACCAGTATAATGGGACTGGCATTTGAGAAATTTGATTCCTCCACAATTCCTTTACTCATTAAGTCTGATACAATATCACGGACTTTCTCCCGGTCTCCTAAAGACATTCGATACGGACGGTAATAAATGGGCTTCGCATCAGTTAATTCAATGTGCATTTGGACGGAACATTTTCCAATTTTACAATCACTACCCGAAAAACAATCAGAATAATCGTGCAGTAAAGATTCAAGGTCAGTCACGACATTTGGTTCCAGGTAATCACCTATTTTGTATTTATTACTCCCGTCCTTAATCGTCGCTCGCGCCACGCACCGGTTGCGAGGTAATTTTATGACCTCATTACTAATATTAATTACGTTTCAGACAACTTTGCCATCAATAACCTCGGTGTCGGATTCGGGAATAAATCACTCCGCCCGGCTCAAGATATCGGCTTATTATATTCAGTAGTACGCAGTGTAATCGAACCAGAGACAAAATCAAAACAACTTATATAATAGCATTTTATTAACACCGGCTTGGAAAATGACTTCGTCATCCGAAACTAACTTGACGCGCTCAATTTCGCTACATGCGGTAGGTAGTTCGAGAAATCGATTTGCATTATATATCTTTAAAGATGTCGGCGTTTTAATCACGTATACGGTAGAATGCTCTGTCAATGGCTGGCCTATTATAGTGCCGATATCTTGAGCAGCGTCAGGTACTATGAATGCCTTACAATCACAAGTAGCCTCGTCAACTTGAATCTTAAGAACTACCACACCGATCGGATTGGTTTTTGACCCACCAAATCCGGACAAAACAATATTTTCGGAAAGACTAGCATCTAATTTTAAACGACTAGCTAATGATACTGATACTGTGAAGCAAGCGCTTCCAAAATCAACAAAACCATACACATCAAAATCATTAATTTTTAAGGTCATGTAATATTTCGAACTACCCGACGCATCAGTGATAACGCGCACAGTATGTCATTGTTTTTCATTTTCTGTGTTAGATATTGTACGACGATTTTAAGTTTAAGACATTCTACTTTTATATGACCTGTTTTGCTAAAGTAAATATTTTTTATGAAACAATTGGTTTCGTCATGTCCGCGTTTGCTACATAATACACACACCAAAGTCGTTTTGTCTTGCTTACGAGATTTAATATTACACTTATTTGCAGTATGGCCTTGCAATTTGCAAATATTACACTTTAATTGGTCGTCATAATGCCTAATGTGTATTGTTTTCATTGCGATCAATATTTACATCTACGGGGCACCTAAACGATGACAAGTTTTTTTTTTTTTTTTAATGCAAAAATAATTTTAAATATAGCTCAGAAAATACTTAAAAATGAACAATAAATTTAAAGCGAATCTATAAATATATTTGTGTATAGGTTATGCGTAGGATTCTACTTTAGAAAAAAGGATGGTATGTGTATCAATGATTAGGCCTCATTTATAAAACTTTTTATTTTTTTACATACGACGATTATTTTTTTCATTTTTCGATCAGGTTCGTTGGGGAAAGTTGTTCAGTGATTCTAACATTTTTACACAAATTTATAGAACTAGGTTAAGTATTCAATAACTAGGTTTTACAAACAAAAACAATACATTTACATTATAAAAATCTCAACCACGGAGAACTTGATTCTTGTATACGCGGCAACACTGAATGGCATGGCATTTAGGGTTCATGTTATTTTATGTTGAAATTTCGAAATTATACGATACTTACTGATGGTATGTGATCCCAGTGTCCTTCTTTATCTTGTAGTATTATTTTTACACAGTTTCATTACGCAAACTGGCATTTTACTTCGGATTATGCCCGAAATTTAATAAAACATTCGGCACGAGCACGTCACAGACAGCTTGCAGTGTGACTGGCTCGGGTACGCCGACCTTGGCGTAATATTTGTTGCCGCATTTGACAAGTACGCCGGCGGTATCTAGTCGAGCGCAGCGAGACTAATCATTAATCTAAGACGGAGAGAAAAAAAAAACCGTCAATTTGTCAGTCAGGCCACAGATTATTATTTAATCATTTATTATTAACATAACATCACGCCTTGTTTCCTCGAAGGGTTGGGCAGAGGTGTACCCACATTTCGCCAGTTATTATTAAAATGAATTAAAAAATCCAGGAGCGCTTTAGAGTTACTTTATTTAATTTAAACAAAGCGATCCACGTTGCTTGAATTAATCATTGGAAATACTATAGTTTACGTTACTATTTTTGAATTAATATAGGAGAACCAAAGTTATCGCCATAGCTCACAGAACCGATGACCGTTGGGGTAGACCTGTTCTTGAGTGGAGACCGCGGATCGGCAATCGTGTACCTCACGCCGCCGGATCAGGCTAGGTGGCGCCACGATCTTCGCAGGGTGGCTAGTCGCAGTTGGATGAGAGTTACCGAGAGTCGAGCTGAATGGCGTGCAATTAGAGAGGCCTATGTCCAGCAGTGAACTGCTGTAGGCTGACGATGATGATGATTGAAAATAAAATAAAAGAAGTGAGAAGCTAAATAGGTACTTATATCGGAAATAAAACAAGTCAATTTATTATTATATTATTTTGTGTGCGTGATTGCCTGTTTTTAATTAGTTTTCTTTTAAATCTATATAAGTACTTTACTTTTGACTTTATATTATAACTACATAAAAAGTTTCATCAAAAGAACCATATGACCCCAAACTCGAGGGGTTAACTAGAAGCCACTGAAGAGTTCCTCTATCCACTCTATTCCTGGCTTCACTATCAGATCCGCTCCAAGACAGAGATACCAAATTATTGTAATGTCAGCGTTCCCTGATACATGTGCAAATTTTAAGTTATTCGAACCTCTGGAAGTTGGTTAACATGACGTTGAAAGATTCCGTTACGTACTCGTAGATAGATAGATACAGATTGTAACGTTAAAATGAACAAAGAAAATATTAGGTTATACAAAGTGTGAAGGTTGTGGTATTTTGTTACACCAAAATCACATCTTATAATCTATTTATCTATTTAACACCTGAGGATCTGTTGTGCACAGCAATTCTTTCTATGATTCAGAAGGTACCAGTCTTTTTGAAAATTGTAATGCACTCATCTATCTTACATTTGTTTATCTGATAATTATTGTACTGCTGAAAAGCAAACCTTTAGTTACCTCTGTCCATTTTCCACATCCAATTATCAAATTTTAATGTGATCTCTTATTGTTTTCCATATAGGTATTGAACCTTATATTATATAGTGTATTATCTATGTATTGAACTCTCGGTAGAGAGTAGCACAGAGTACTTTTATTATATAGAGAGTAGTTATATTCTTTCACACTCGACGCTCGACTCTCGCCGCGGACGGACGTGTTTGTGCGCTCTCCCGCTCCAGTGTTGTGTTTCGTGTTTTCTACTCGTCGCTACCACGTGACGTCATCGTAGTCGCCCCGACTACTCCGATTTAAAATCAAATCAAGAAATTGATTTGATTTTAATAACTCAAAAAACTGCCTTTTTCAAGGCAAATCTCGTTTCTCTAACAGACGTTTTGTGAGTAGCTTCACTAGGCCCCTTCTGGGTAAAACCACAGTTTCGTGGTCCTCGGTTGAAACCTTACGGTGTCAACGAAGCCGAGTGGGGTGTTGACCCAATTCACACCCGCTGAACCCCTTCAGGGCGAGGCAGTTAGTTGGACGGGTCCCAGATAACCGGCCTTGGGGGATCTCCTAGTCGGCTCTGGTGACAGTTTTGCTTTTCAGCTACTCACCTAGTGTCTTTAGGGTGTGTCTACACCCTTCGCGCTAGACTGGTCAGGGCCCCGTTCGCACAATAAGACTGGCGACGGGTTACAAGCTTAGGGCTCACAAATAGGTACTCACCTCTCTGTCTACACCCGACAGAGAGGGTCACACATCCCCGGGCCCATCCACCCGGGGAGATAGGTATAGGGTTTAGGCCACGTAGGAAAAAAATTTCCACCATTCCCTCCCTAAAATAGCTCCTCCTCTGACCATGGAGGACGCCTTTATTTTGGCGTTCTTCAGAGAGGTCCTTTTTAAGGACCCCGAGTTCTTGGCGAAATATGGCGCCAAAATACGCCAACGGTCCACCCCCACTCCGTCCCACGGGTCACTTGTGGAATTTAGTGACGCACTGGAGAGCCCGCTATCACCACCTGCAAGTGAGCAAGGCATTCCGCCCTTTGTTCCGCACCACAATGTTCCGGCAACTATCTCGGCCCCCATTGTGTCACCCGCCTTTGTTCCGGTAGATAATACCCTGGCCGCTAATCCGGCCCCTATTGTCTCATCCGTCATTAT
Source organism: Dasypolia templi (assembly GCA_963555695.1). Taxonomy (NCBI): domain Eukaryota; kingdom Metazoa; phylum Arthropoda; class Insecta; order Lepidoptera; family Noctuidae; genus Dasypolia; species Dasypolia templi. The sequence continues at coordinate 16,136,964 of OY743146.1, read as the reverse complement.
CCCGGCAGTAAATACCGCGGCCCCTATTGTCTCGCCCGCTTTTGTACCTGCCGCCATTGTTACGCCGTCTATTGTTCCGGCCGACATTGTTTCAGAGACAACGCAGCTGCGCACCGCAGAATCAAACTCGACTCAACCGGAGAGCATGGACACGTCAGTCCCACTCTCAGAGGACGAAGCCCGCACCTCCTCCTCCAGCGACGACGACTTCCAAGTCGTTGTTAAAGGAGGCAAGAGGAAGGCGGCTAAATCCTCCGCCCCCGCTGGCCCGGTCACCAAGGCCCAGAAAAAACAGGACGACTTATCGTCCAGCTCCACTTCCGCCCCTAGTCCGCGGGCCAGTCGCCCCGCCAGCCCTATGGCTTGCCCACCCGCTCCTACCGCGAGGAAGCAGAAGCCCCCTCCCCCGATATACGTCCAGGAAAAGTCCAAATGGACTGAAATATCTAAAATGTGTGTTGATCGCAGGATCAACTATACTAACGCCCGATCCACCCTCCAGGGGATCAAAGTTACGGTCCCCACGTCTGCGGACTTTAGGGACCTCTCCCGCGCCCTACGTGAAAGGAACTACTCCTTTCACACTTACTCCCTTCCGGAGGAAACCCCTACACGCGTCGTTATTAGGCGCGTTCCACAGGAAATCTCCACCGAGGAGATTAAGAGCGACCTTGTCTCACAAGGCATACCAGTTTCCGCCGTCCATCGCTTACATAAAGCGAGACAGGGCCTAGTCTACGACATGGTCCTGGTCATCTGTGACCCCACAGAGGGGCACCACCCGATCTTCAAGGTGAAGTCGGTCTGCTCGCTCTCAGGCATCTCCATCGAGAAGCCTTACAGAGCTCAATTGATTGGCCAGTGTCATCGCTGCCAATTATATGGTCACTCGCAGTCCAACTGCTATGCCACCCCTAGATGCGTCAAGTGTCTAGGAGAGCATGGCACCGCCGACTGTACCCGCCCCAAAGATAGGGAACTATGTTTAGAGCCTCCCAGCTGTGTACTCTGCGGCCAATCGGGACACCCGGCAAATTACCGGGGCTGTCCTAAGGCCCCGAAGTCCTCCTCTCCTAAACTCGCGAAACGCGCGAGCGACCGCCAGCACAGGGAAAGCCCCTGGGGAAAGCCTCCTTCCGCGCTGATGCCGGAGCGGCTCAGTCCGCAGAGGCCGTCTCCCTGGGCTAACCTAAATCACCTGAAGGCTCCCGCAGCCTCGGTGCCCTCTATCCCCGCGCAACTAGCGCAACCCGCTCAACTTCCAGCGCTGATGGCTTCCGCCATCCCAGCGCCTTTGGTAGCCCCCGCGGCCCCTACGGCCTCTCCAGCGAAACCTCAGGGAACCCAGGGCCGAAACAGCGCCCAAATTATACTTAGTACATACGCGGCTCTCTTCACCACCGCCGCGGACAAAATGGCGGAAGAAATCGTTGCTGCAAACGGCAACGCACTCCGCCTTATGGAAATCCTCAGCGCGTATCCCGAGATCGCGCAAGTCCTACACTCACTCAAATATTAATTCTCAATGGATAATACGAGAGTAAATAGTAACAAACCCCGATCCCTTAAATTAGGCTTTTTCAACGCAAATGGCGTTTCAGGTCAACGCGATGAGATCGCCACTTTCCTCCGCGACCATCAGCTTGACATCCTCCTCATACAGGAAACCTTTTTAAAACCACATCACCGAAACCCGAATATTGCCAACTTTAAACTAGTTCGCAATGACAGGTCTCGATGTCACAAGGGTGGCACACTCATATACTTTAGGAAATCTTTGTATTGTATCCCTATAGACCCACCTCCTCTCTTCTCCCATCTGGAGACCTCTATCTGTCGGCTCGGCATGACCGGCCACCAACCGATCACCATCATCTCCGCTTATATCCCACCCGACAATGGTCCGGAGGATCCCATCTCGCTCCAAAAGGACTTCACTGCCCTCTTCGGTATGAGTGACTCCGTCATCTTGGCGGGGGATCTTAATGCCAAGCACCCGGCGTGGAATAGTAGCACAACCTCAACCAGAGGTAGGTTAGTTTTCAAGTTAGGCGAATCCCTTAACTTTGACGTCATCGCTCCAATGAGCCCGACTCACTTCCCAGGTAATCCTAATCACCTTCCCGATGTTCTCGATGTAGCGCTGCTCAAGAATGTGAACCTCCGTTTGCAATCGGTTGAGACGTTCCACGAGCTAAATTCTGACCACCGCCCTGTAGTCATGCATCTTGCACCCTACTCGGGCCCGATCGACCCCAACCGCCCCCCTCATACCCAGACGATAACCGACTGGAGGAAAGTAAGCGAAAGACTGAAATCCACCACGTCGCCTCACTTAGACACCATCCCCGATCACTTAGTGTCAGTCGCCGACACGACGGCCGCAATCGACTCGTTTACAGAGCACGTACAATCCGTATTGACGGATTGTTCACGGGAAGTTCCGGTGATGGAAGACCATCGCTGGAAACTACCTGCTGACGTACGTGACCTGATAACCGAGAAGAACGCGGCCATCCGTGCCTACGACTCCTTCCCTTGTGACGCGAACAAAGCCCACATGCGCCATTTACAGCGAGCTGTAAAGAAACGCATAGGGGAGGTTCGCTCTGAGGGCTGGAACAAGATGCTCAGCGAACTCGAGCCCACTCATCAAGCCTTCTGGCAATTACAGAGGAAATTGCGTTCCTCAGAAGAGGTCTCTATGCCTCCTCTCATCCGCCCCGACAATAGTGTCGCTTTCGACAGTCCCGATAAGGCTGAATGTCTTGCCGACAGCCTAGAGTCCCAATGTTCTCCCAGCTCCCAACCAGTAGACCAAGCTCACCTGAACAAGGTCGACGCTGAAGTCGAACGAAGAGCCTCCCTCCCTCCCGTAGAAGACCCTGATGATCCTCTGCCTCCCGTCACTCCAGACGAAGTGCACGACATCATTAAAGGGCTCCACGCTCGTAAGGCCCCCGGTTCGGATGGTATTACCAATAAGGTATACAAACTCCTTCCTGCCCCGCTAATAATGCTTATGACCGCCATCTTCAATGGCGCCTTGAGCAACAACATCTTCCCGTTCTCGGCAAAATCTACGAGAGGCTTATTTATAAGCGTCTCAAAGACTACGCCGTAGCAAAGAGCCTCATTCCCAACGAGCAGTTTGGTTTCCGTAGCCAACACTCGGGCACCCAACAGGTCCACCGTATAGTAGAGCACTTATGCGCTGGTCTGCAGCGTAACGCGACGACGGGTGTGCTATTCTTCGACATAGCGAAAGCATTCGACAAAGTCTGGCACAACGGCTTGATATACAAGCTCTACCAACTAGGAGTGCCAGATCGTCTCGTGCTCATCTTACGAGACTTTTTGTCGAACCGGACCTTTCGCTATCGCGTCGAGGGAGCACTCTCGTCCCCTCATCCTATTCGCGCCGGTGTCCCTCAGGGTTCCGTACTATCTCCTCTCGCCTTCACGCTGTTCACTAGCGATATCCCAAAAAGTAAAAAGGCTCAGTTGGCTCTCTTCGCCGACGACACTGCCGTTTACTATACCGGTCACTGTCCCAACGCTATAGCTCGTACACTCCAAACCTCCGCAAACGTCTTAGGCGCTTGGTTCCGGAAATGGAGAATCGAGGTCAACCCCGATAAGAGTCAGGCGGTTCTCTTCTCGAGACGTCGTCGACTCCCTGCCCCACTTCCCAGCCCGATCACTATGTACGGCAAGCCCATCCCTTGGGAGAAGCAAGCCAAATACCTAGGCGTGATCCTCGATGAGAACCTTACCTTTAAGGCTCATATTAAGGCGGTTCGCGCGCGCGCCTCCTTCGCTCTTAGCAGGCTGCAATTCGTACTGACAGCCCGTTTTAAACTGTCCCTCAAATGCAAGCTCCGCATCTATACCGCAGTCATCCGTCCCATCATGACCTATGCCTGCGTTGTATTTGCGCAAGCTCACCCACGTCATCTCCATAAGATGCAGACCCTCCAAAACCGTTTCCTCAGAAGGGTCACGGGTGCCCCCTTCTATGTCCGTAATATTGATCTTCACGTCGACCTCAAAATGCCAACCATAAAACAGTTCATGAAACGCTTATCAAAGCGTTTCTTCGACTGCGGCATCAAACATTCTAACCCCCTGATTACAGCGGCCGCCCGCTACACTCCCTCTCGCATTAGCAGTATTCGCCGACCAAGGCATACTTTAATCGACCCCGACGACGCCACTACCCTCCTCCAGGAGAGTAGTAAGGCCACTAGCACGCTACATAAGCCCAAAACCCGATCGCCGTCCTACCGCCCTCGCCGCCGAGGCCCGCCGCGACGCCCAAATCGACGCCCCTCCCGATCCTTGCTCGAGCCAGCCCGCGCCGCTGAGCCTGTAGCTTTAAATTCGTCCCTAATTAATACCAATCCTGATCCAGCTAGTCATTTGCTGCCCTCTTCCAGCGACGCCCTAAGCCGAGATTCGTGCCCCGCAGGGGGTGCCCTTAGCGTTGTCGCTTAGTTTTAGTTAGTATATAAGTTTAAGTCCTGGCTGGAGGCCTTAATTTATTAGGGAATCCACAGGCAAGTCCGCTTAAGCAGACGACAACCGCATAGGTTGACCTGCGAGATGCCAAACAAACAAACAAAAAGTTATATTCTTTGGTATTGAATGTTTTGACATTTTTTATCTCACATTGTCATCTGTCAGTTTTTCTTTTTCTATGTTATAGGGCTAAGAGGTCTATTTATTATAAAGCTATTGTAAAACTAGCTTTAAGCCAAGTTCTCACTGTACGCCAATTTTATTGTTTCTGGCCGAACCAAATATAACCAAATATGAAGTAGTAAACTAAAAAGGTCCTTAGATATAAAACATTTCTAAAAGTGAAACTCAGTGAATTTATTTATTATTAACATCTTCTGTGCGTGAGGGTGTTCGACTCACTCGATCACCTCCGACCCTCCCACTTGCGTCTTCGAGAGGAGTTCGAGACGTATTGGAGAGTTTCTAAAAAAGTGGCGTGAGACGCCTACGCCTGAAGGTTTCGACTCACTCGATCACCTCCGACCCTCCGACTTGCGTCTACGAGAGGAGTTCGAGACGTCTTGGAGAGAACAAATAACGTGGCGTGAGACGCCGCCTCCAGTATACTGGGACGAGAGGTCCTGACGTACCCACTTTTAACATTTTTTTTTCTAAGATTGAGCTCCGCGCGGGTTCCTCCCTGTCTAACAACAACCGACGCGAGCTTCTTCGCAACGGGCTGCGTGCTGGTGGAGAGGCTGCTGCGAGCTCCCACTCGACAGACTGCGAGCCGGAGGAGCGGCCAACGCGAGCTGCTTCTAATCGATTTAATTTCTAATTCTTAATATCTTTTTCTACATACTTTTTGTATTTTATATTTTAAAATTATAACCACGTTTAGTCAGCCGGCTAAACGTTTCGTTACAAGGTATAGGAGCTTCACGTCTGTCATGTCATGGATTAGGAACGCTCGGAGTCAGCACCAGTATCAGGAGGATGTTGCAGGATCAACGTGCAGTGGTGGAGCTGAGGACGGGCCTGCGGTGTCTTACGCCGGACAGGTTCAGGAGAATCCTCGAGTTGTCACCAGCCCTGTCAGAGGAGTAAAAGTTCTTAAGAGAATTTGCAAGGAGGGCCGCTGCGGTGTATTACACCATGCAAGTGCTCTAAAGTCAGCGGCAGCGCCTCACGCTCGGCAGAAGGAGTGTTCCGGCCTCCTATGGCACGCGGGAGGAGCGACACAGCGTCGGAGACCTCTCCGTTCAGAAGTGGTTTTCTGTGGCTTCTTACGTCACGCAACTAGAGTGCCCTCAACGTCATAGGCCTTCCAAAGTTGCAGGCGAGAGGGCTGGAGACAGCGGAGGCAATGGGTCATACACACAAAAGTTGCAGAGATTTAACAATGAAAGATGTTTCTTCTGTACTTAATTGTATTTGGTGGGTTCAGATACCTAATACAAATATATAGCAGACCAAATTAAGAACGAAATGAACTAGACTGATTTAAGACTAAGAGCTTGCCAGGACTGATGGCCGCTTGTTACAGTCCCTGTTCAACAATCTAGAAGAACGTGCTTAACATTTCAAACATAATTCAAATTACTTCAAATTTTATTGTCACCTAAAACCAAAAAAAATGGCTTATAGTAAGAACCTGACCTAATCGCACTAAGTTTACAGTTAAGACCAGTTAAGGCCTTATCATGTTAGCTTTATAAATAACAACACAACGACAACAACAACACACACACACTCTGTGCTAGAATTTATTAAAATGTCAAAGTATAAAAATATTCTTAGATAAAAATATAGAAATACAGTTTCGGACGTAAAAACAGTCAAAGGTAACTAAAGGTTGGCTTTTCAGTGGTAACAGTGTTCGAAAACGTATAAAATGTGAGATGAGTGTCATACGATTTTATATTTCAAACCAGATTTAGGTACCGAATTATAACGAGAATTGATGTGCATTTTTATTCCATTTGTGTAATTACACGAATACAATAAAAATGTGTTTTTTCTGTGGCAAAATACCACAAGATCAAGCTAATAAAAAAGTTTTAAAACCATTTAAGCTGGAGTTCCTATTTTTTCATAGGGTCGTCGTTATTTTTTAAATAATTTTATTTCTTTTCGTCTGTGGACGGCCGCAAACCATAAGGTTTGTAGATTTAGACCTTGTTGAGTTAGGGGGTCTTTACAGTGAAAGCTTTACCTGAGTCTTGGCACCCTATTTTACATGAAATGTTTTTGGTGGGATTTCATCTCTCTTTTGATGTAAGTACCTATTGTCCGTTAGAAATATTGACTTGCACCTTCCTTTAAGATTGTTGTAGGGTGAAAGTTCTTAACTTTTGTTGTTGTTTGTGTGCAAATCCCAGCCTGCATCCGAAATTTCAGCTTTCTAGGAATTCGGGAAGTACCCTAGGGGTTTGATGTTAGAGTGAGTTAATCAGTGACGAAATTGACGTATTTACACAAAATTCAACCTTCAAAAGCTAGACTTCCAAAAAAAATCGTGTGTTTTATTAGCCTGCTAACCATATCTTATCCAGAAAATTTGAAAATACGACGAAACGCTTCGAGAACAGGTAGGCAGTGCCTTACTGCTTTTTGTTTCTTTTTTCAATAATGCACAAGCAAAATATAAAAGAGAGTTAATCTAATCAGTAATCAGTAAATTGCTTATAAATCCAGAATGTACCTTAGACTTCGCAAATTAACCTTTGACTCCATTATAGACCTTACAAAATGCAAATCAATAAGTGTGCATTACAGGGACATTAAATAAATGCAGAAGCTTTAAGTTGATAAACTTTTTATATTTTATTGGTTTCATCAAATGCCATACGTAGAACTGGCTTCGGTGGGGTCAGTGCGTGTCGATGTGACGCATGTACGTAGGTACCTACATGTACATATTTCACAACGGACCCTCGGTCTGTATCGGACATTAGCTCGTCTAGTGTATGACGGCTTTGTGCAACCTTAACGTGAACCCACCAACACTCGAATGAAACTTGATCAGTTTGCGCAAACACTTAATTAAACCTGCGAAGACAAGTCTTTATTCACGGAAGATGATATTAATGATACTACATTTTGTTGCAGAGTAAATTTTAGCGAAATGCAGGTTGGCAAAGATGTGAGGTAGTAAACTCACAATCGTGACGGATTAAATCATGATAACTTTGAGTTATGCAGTAACAATTTTGTAAATTTCCCACAGCAGGGTAAAGGCACCTTATCATACAGAAAAGAAACGTGTACCTATTGATCACCAAAGTGGCTCCCTGCTTGTTTATTAACTTAGGACCTACTACACTTTTTAATTAACATTTCATATCGAAGAATTGCAAGAATTGCAACATTCACAAACAAACAAAATAATACTCTTTAAAATTGATATTTTCCCAACGAGTTCTGCGAAAAAATTAAAGCCATGGTGGAAATTCAAAAATTATAAGTTTTCTTTTTTGTAATATTAGTAAGTCTTTGTCCACGCTGGGCCAAATAAAATCCATGTCCTTTACATAATTCTAACATATATAAACAGGGAAGTGTGTGTATTTTGTGTGAAGTATGTTTTGCAGCAATCTGTTTGTTCCATGGTGGCTATTATTCGAATTATCTTCTTTTGTAAAATAAATATGGTTTGTGAATCTTTACTGTTTCCCCACAGCTGAGCATTACCCCATAGCTGAGCAATGCCTGGGCATATGCATAGTAAGTGAAAAGTGCAGTTTGTAGGTTGGTAGTTTTTTTAAATTTCGCATAGGAAAATGCTGATATTTTGCTCTTATTTTCTGTATAAGGGATTTCCAATTTATGTGGGGGTCTATAGGCAAACCGAGGAGAGTAACTTCATTTACTTTTTCCAGTTTTGCATTATTAAAAATGTAATTCCGTTCTAATCCTTTTCCCAAATGTTCTTAAAAATAATATTTAGTAACGTTATGCGATGTGTATTTTGATTTCCAAACCTCTTGTTGCAGTTTATTTTGATTCTACGACCGCATTTTACAATATCCCGATGCAGGTCGAAAATATTTGTGCAGGAGACCTAGTGCCTGGAAATATGAATTCTTCTGGGTAGACGTCACTATTTCCAGAAGTGAATGACTATGTTTTTTTTTTCATTCTTTTTTGGTTTTAAATATCAAAGTCGTCTTGTAATATTTCGCTACTCGTTTATACTAAGTTATCCTTACTTACATACTTTGCCGTGAATCTTTGACTGGTTTTCTCAGTACCTACTACTCAACGCTACACTACTCAACATTATGTTGCAACTCCTTATGAGTAAAATATTACATTATTAGAATACGACCCGGACATTATTCACAAACCACATCAATTGAAGTCGTAAGTCATAGGGCGATCCCCGAGGTTATCTGGGTCCTATAGCTGACGCTTTTGTAGGATTGACGAAGAAGATGTTAAATCAATCACAATCCATTTTTTATTATTCGGATCCATTATGTATTCACACGAGACGATATTTTAACATCAAAATAAAATGGCTACCAAGGCTGAATAAAGGTGCTGTTTTCGCCATAGTATTTTTTTCCCCCAATAAATGTCTAACTGATCGTTTCCTTTAAAAGTTTTAAATTTGTGAATAAGTAGATTACGAGTAGTCACTTCCAGTCAGACCTGAAAGCAAAGTGAATTCGTACCATCTCTGACACGGATTCTAAACTGTGAAAACTTCACATTGTTGTATCTTGTCTTGTTAACCTGTAAAGAAAAGCAGGAAGTTAAACAATAAATCCTTTCCATGGTTCGATAACTATTTGAAAAGGCAGAATCATCATGCCTTCATAAGAACATTGTTGAAGCCATGGTAAGTTAATTCATACATTTGCCAAAGTACATTGTTACAACGCCTTTGTGTCATTATGTAAAAGCATCCTTTATTTCCTCTTTTGTACAAAAAAACTTGATTGCTCAAGCACCGTCATGGGTCATCCAAAATGCGTACCATAAAGTTTCATGATATTTCTACACATAATATTCTCAAGTCAGGATATTAAGTTAATAGGGCTTGTAAAAGTCTTTCATGCGCACACATCTTGTTCTGAAGTAATGAATTTAAAGAGTGCGTTAACAATACTACGCTCTAATAATGTTCTCTTTTGGCGCCTCCGTATTTGGCGTTTTCACAATTCTCACCAATTTGTACAGTCGTGATGGAATCGTTTATCGTTCACGCTAGAAGAACTGCCTGCGGAGGTATAAGTTCCTGACTTCCTAGAAGTTTTCAGGTCTCGAGTCTCTGATGCATCGTGCTACTTCTAGATAAACGTACACCATCGCGGAATCCGTCATGTCGAACATCATTAGAAATCAGGTGAGCTAGTGATCAAACGCGGACCTGTTAGAGGTGTCGCAGTATTTTCTCAACGCCGACGAAAAGGTCTACGTGGTGTCCACGCTACGCCTACATCCACAACTTATTCTGTATATGAGTGCAACTTCTTCTTCGAAGCTTTGCTGATGCTATAATGAATTCGAACAAGGCTCGAAGCGCAAGAGCTCAGTAGTTACGACAACCGATTTGTTAGGGTAGCGTGGACCTGCGGGCGGCGAAATTGGGGTTATGTCGTCGCTCGAGCAGTCAGGCTCATGAAAGTGGCACGCAGTATGTGCGCCTTAATGGGAGGACATGTGGTCGTGGGATTGGCCGCACTTGTTGATGGGGCCCGATAGGCATGGCGGGCTGATACCTGTCAGGGGTGCGGCGAATGTACAAGTATCTCCTGGGCCCCCGACTCATGGTACTAAAAGAAACAGTGGGGTTTTAGTCGGTAGGACTCCGACATAACCCTCCATATATCCATGAGGATTTCCCTCGGTAAAAAAGGGACAGCTTTCGTGTGTAAAATGAACTCTCACTAGGTCAATTATAAAATCTGGCATATTTTAAAAAGCTCCCAAGTAACACAAAATAGCTACATAATTAATGGATAACAGACTTTATAAGATGTCTAAAATTAGGTATTATAAACGCTATGTACAGCTCCGGTAATGCTAATTTGGGGCCACAATAATACAAATTTTAGTTTTGGAATGGCATTTTATCAGCATTTCACTGGTTTTCTACCGGAAGGATACAGAATTACATGGGCCGAGAAAACAATGCACATAAGGTTAAAGCAGTGCACATATCTTAAGTGCGGGCTCATACAGCTTGTATACTTAAGGGTAAAATAAAGTATTTTAAAATTATTTAAGTAATATAATAAATCTTATGTAAAAGAGCATGGTGTGTGATAACTCTTTCAAAAAAAAAAAAGTGCTACTATAAAGTATTTGAACTCTTGTTTTTTTCCGTCAGAGTGAACTAGGGTTGCGAGTTTATATTGCATTAAATCATTCATGAGCTCTCCAAATAAAGAGGTTTTTGGTACAAAAATATAATAAAGGCTGTAGAACTGTTACACTTTTTTATGCTTTTACGAAGAAATATTAAGTTATAGTCATTATGATTCTTGTCTTGTAGCGGTTGGTCAATACCACCGGTTGAAGTCCTTTTCAAAGCATTATTCACAATAAAAATCAATTTTAATTGTATCAAAATACAAAGCAAATGGCGTCAACATTTTAAAAAACTTCAGGTATTTGCTACATTCTTTGTAATTTATTATTTTAGCTTGGTAAAAGCATTAAAAAGCACTTTTAAATATGTTAAAGCTGTAGAGCTTGATTGGCTTTATTATTTAAGGTTTAAAGTTCGGTAATTTGTTAACTAAAACATCTCATCTTGACCTTAGTTTATTCTTGTTTTATTTTATACGAGTACCCTCAGCTAGCACTAGCTAGCATTTTAGTGAAAATCCTTACCAAATAGCTCATTAGATTCTTTGGTTTTGATTTATTTATTTAATACTTTCGCACAAGCATGTACAGAGGCGGACTTAATGCCGTAGGCATTTTCTACCAGTCAACCTTTGGGTGATGCAGAGTCAAACATTGGTAGGTGCAATTTATAAAAAAAACATTTAGGATTAAATATTTAAATATAAAGATACCTAAACTATATATATAATACATATATATACCTAATTATAAATAAATATTTGTTTTGTGTTTTGGTTTTTCTATACCGAAATATATGCCGAAACCGACTGGTTGGTTATTCATTCAAAATGATATAAAACAGCATCGGTTTAAAAGCATGCTTAGACCTGGTAAAAATTGGTAGACCTTCCATATTCATAGTTTTTTTTAGTTAATTTCGCACCACACGATTTTCTGTTCATTAAGAATAAAAACAAATGGTACGCGAACTATAAGAAGCTGGTTGTTTGCTGCGTTTAATGCTGGTTATAGAACTTACCGCTTGTTATAGTTATTGTTGGGAATTTTTTGTACAGACATAGGCTACAAAATATTACGATGTAATGCTTTTTAACAGTTATTACATGTTGTTATATCAATGATAGTTATAAAACGGAACGGATTTAATGCAAAAATGCTTTAATAATAGCCTAAGCTAATTTATGCCTACATAAGGCTTACAGATTCGTATTATGCTTACAGCTGTATAAGAAGCTGAACAGAGGCAAACAATATAAATGATATCTCAAATAAAACCTTTGTCTGCACAAAATATTGAAAAAGAGGATTAAATAACTTAGAACTACAATGCTACTAAAATGCTGCTATACAGAAGCAAGACGTTGCTAAAACTCCTTTTAATTCTCTAATAAAGCTAGAAGAAGATGTCTGATATCCACTTTTTCCATTAAATCTAGATTTTGTTCAGATGAATAGATGATATCACACCTTTTTTTTTTGCGGTCACTAAAGTGGTAATTACAGGTGTGTAGGTTCAGTCGGTACCTTTGGTTTCTCCAGTCATTTCAACAGTCCCATGTACCCCAGAGCATACCTACAACATGGCCTTGGCAGTCAAATTACTAGAGTAACATAGAACTTAACGTTACCTCGGATTATCATGATAAACGTAATAATCTGTAAACATTCATACCTGAAAAAGGCTGTACCGACCTACCTTATCACAATAATACCTAACCAAGCTTAGCAGCTTGGCTTGGATTGGTAATGACGGTTATTAAAAAACTGTTCCGTTCGTATTTCAAAATACTTAAATTGGAATGCACCCTAATACGAAGGTAGCCTTCTTTTTACATACATACTGTTAGAATGCATAATCATAATCATAATCATCATTTATTGCATTCATGTAGTTTATAAGTTCTTACAAGTATACTGAGGTTTCATACATGGACCCTGCTAGGTAGAGATGCTGCACATGGTAGTGTTCGTTCCCAAGTTCTTCAGTATATGTCGAAAATAAAAGATGAACTCGTTTTCTATTTTTGTCACATGATTATTAATGCATAGGCTGCATTAAACCGTCTGATTAAATAAGTAAATCAAAAAACGTCCATCATACCTTCATACAGCTATTAAACAGTCGCTTATTATCTAGTCATTTTGTTACAGCCAATGAGAAACATTAAACAAACTTAATTAAATAGATATTAATATGGACCTAAACCCACTTAACTCTGTTTGTCCTAAAGTGCAATAATTGCCTATTTTACATGGCAATAACACTATCAACCTTATGAGGCCTAATGGACGTTCAGATATGAAAAGTTCATAAAGTTCAAACGCACAACAGGGTCCAAAGTTGTGAAATCTAATTGAGTAAAATAATTTTATAAGCATTCCGATCTTCCAAATTGTTAAAATAATTCGATTTCCATTAGTATCTGATTGTATAGCATGTGTACAGGCACGTTTGTAAGTGAGCGTCGCGGAGATGTATCGCCGGGATGCGCCCGCGCCGGCGGCGTCGGGTCGCACGAAGTTCATAGGTAAACACGACGGTATATAAACCCCATGCAGTGTCAACGAGCATACATTTGTGCCTGTGATTTCATCCTGACCCTTTGTACTGACGTCCCCTGCCCTACATCCTAACACAATGGTGAGGAAACATTCATTTGTTATTTTGGAACGCTGAAAAACTTCCAGACCTTTGTTTTTCAAACCGAAATTGATAGATGTCAATCATTCATTCGTGATTCCTGTCGTGACTGGACGAGTCGCACATAGATAGATAGCTTTTCGTAAAACTTTTATTATTTATAGTTAAACGTATTAAAATGACTTATAAACCCCCTATTATGTTCATTCTTCTTTATCAAGTGTCTCTAAAAGACTTTAAAAATAAGAGCTCTGAGACTGACATCCGTAATATACAGGACGGTATAGTGGCAGGGACATCGACACGCAAACTGTAACCATGGATCAGCACATGAATCTAGACCCCTAGAGTAGAAAACTTTCGGCTGTTCCATAGAAAAGTGCAATACCTACGCGGTCAAAATGCTCCATACATTTTGACCGCACGTTTTATTTTATTTCAACGCAGCCGTTCTCAATCATGTTTTGTGTTTAATTTTTATTTTATTTCATAAGGGAAAACAAAAAGTAATACATATGAAATAAATGGCAATAAGTTAACATTTATCTTAACAAATATACTACCCACTACATGTGGTGGCATTAGAATACGAATACCAGATGTAATTAACCAAATTTTCCTAAGAACATTCGAATGAGAGCTAGACTTCTTTCTTTATGTATTTAATTTCTGCGCGACGTTTTATATGGTATTGTATGCATTAATCTATTAGAGATGCGTTTTAAATGAGTATTCAATTAATCATAGCAGTTCATTAGAAGATGCTGAGAATATGAGATTTATAGATATAATTGTAAAATATAATAAATTATTTTATCGCCCCATATTTTTTTTTACGTAACTTACGTTTTCAACCGATGCTGTACTTGTTAGTAAATTTCAAAGTAATTAGCATGTTAGATTTTAAATAGACGATTTGAAAAAAATCTGTTTAGCTTTTGTTTTGTCAAACACGTAAAAAAAGCTTAGAGGTGAAACAAATCAAAATTTAAATGAGTTTCATTAATAATAGAACGAAATGCCCAAAATTTAAAAAAAAAAACGAATTAAAATTATATTTTGTTTACAAGGCTAGGTACATAAGTTATCCTGGTACGGTTGTAGTTACAGAATTACTACTGCTAGTATAAGCTTATGAAAATGTCAGTTGCTCAGAGTGGGCGAAATTATACTAGATTGACAGCTTGTAAACGAAACACTCTTTTGAGGTATTAAAGACGAAAGCAGACATTTATGATTGTTAGGAGTTGCATTATTTTGATATTTGCGTTCATCGATTCTTGTTTTATTTGTATTTCTATTTAAAAAAACACTAATTCAATAAAATGTCACTGTAGTTATATTACCAACCTGCACCCTAATTGCGACACATACTTTCAATCGTAATCCGAGTGCTTAGGATATTGCTAATCCATTGCTTCTTAAGTTTAAAAATTAAGTCTGCTCAACATCGTAAATAACACAATGAACGTCGGTGAACTGACAAAAGGAAACCGATTGCGATCAATTGTAATTAGATTTATGTCGTGTTTCACGTTTACATTAGCAGGAAGATAAGCAATAGCTTACACTGTATTTTGAAAGTTATGAAAGCTTCAGCTTTCTCTTGCTACACATCACGTTTACCTGTTCATAAAGAATTTTAGTATGCAAATATATTACCGTTACGTTGTCTCGGGTCAGAAGTCAACACGCGTTTCATGAACAGGAGTTCACATTGCAGTTTTAGATCGTTGTCGAATCACGGAATCCTTTCTTTCCTCAAACCGACAATTTCTACCCACCTTACTCACGTTTTTGAGACGAGTAACTTCCTTTATGAGTAAAGTTTGCACAATATCAATCGTAAAATATAATGTAGTCGTTTTCTAAACAAAGGACTTTTGTAACTGACAAACGAAACGTATGTATTGCCTAGTGAGGCAGTGCGTGCAATATGTGCTAGTAGTGTGAACCAACGTACGGTGTGGCGTTCCGGGACATAATCTTTCATAGTTTTCATACCATGATTCTATTAATTGCGTTGCTTACATTTTAAGGTTATAAAAAGGTCGCAGATGGTTTATGTCCCACAGTGTACTGCAAAAAACGAGTCCATTGATAAAAACTTATAATTTAAAATAAACAAAAACTTAGAAGGATTGATTTTCGACACCAAGGATGAGTCCTCAACTCGTTCAAAGCTCATTAGCAAATCTATTAACTGTTTGACATAAAATGTAATTTAATATAAACTGTTTTTTTTGGTGTAAAACACAAATTAAACATTATTACCACATGCGCTAATGTGCATCCATGCATACATTTTATTGTCCCTATTTACAATTCGAAAATATCCACGAAAATAAGAATTGATGGGTACTTTTGCAACACGAGGAAATGTCAGCAGTGATTAGACCATTCATCTTGATAATAAAGAGATCAATAAATGCAACATATTAGTATAAGCTCCGTGATAGCTATTTCTACAGTGCTTATTGCAAAGCCCGTTCGTATAGGTTTCCGGCAGACAATTGCGGCCTACAGCAACGCAACGGTCATGTTGAAATTGCAATGACCGCGCGAACTGATTGTGTGGAGTGGTGGGTGTGAAACAATTAGCACTCTTGTAAATTACGTTGGACCTTAAGCAATATTTTCGTTTTTATCTTAAGTTCCTAGTCTGACAATTTAAATTATCAAGAACAAATCACGTTAATTGAAACACTGAAAAAAATAAAAGATGATTACTTACGCCCAGTTGGTCTTGTGGTCGCAAGTGCGACTGCGAAGCGTGGGATCCTGGGATTGATTCCCAGGTCAGGCAGAGTGTTATTTGGTTTTCCATTAGGAATTTCTTAGTAACAGGCTCGAGTTTGGAAGTTAGTGGAAGTCCTGCGCCTGATCTCTCTCTGGTCGTGTCTGATTGCGGGCCGTCCCATCGGATTTGAACAAAAAAGGAAGAGAGGGTGCACCTGTGTCTACGCACACACTTGTGCACTACAACATCTCCCGCGCCGAAGGCTACGTTGAGATTGGCCGCCAATGCCGAAACACGTTCTGCAGGACTATTATTACGTTAAAAACATTTTACGTCAGACACTCAAATTACAAACGCATTGAACCTTTCAACTTTGCATCAAACTCATCAAAAGTTTTAGGTAATTTTAACACCCTCACTTCCGAAAGACATCTTGCTGTAAATTTGCACCCGCATTTCGCCTTTTATAACGTGCAGAACTTGCAAGATATTAACAATAGGAGTAGGTATACATCCTATTGGTTGTTTTATAGTCATAAAAAATCATAAGTACTGCTTATATATTTAATCTGTTTAATTTTAAAATACCTGACTTGATTTCATTACATTATTTTTGGGCGACAGCTGAAAATCAGTGTTGTTATGTGGGTGCATAGCACAGCATCATGCTGAGTGGAAGGTTCATGTCACAGTCATGACGTGCAGCTGCAGGCTATTTTGTTTCCGTGAGTTCTATCTACTAATATATAAAATTCTCGTGTCGCGATGTTTGTTACCAAACTCCTCCGAAACGGCTGGACCGATTTGTATGAAATGCTGTGTGCATATCGGGTAGATCAAAGAATCGGCCAACATCTATTTTTCAAAAAAATTAAAAAAGAAGCAAAACAACGTTTGCGGGGTCAGCTAGTCTGATATAAAATTCACGTATCGCAGTGTTTGTTGCCAAACTCCTCTGAAACGGCTGTACCGATTTGTATGACATTTTGTGTGCTTATCGGGTAGGTCTGAGAATCGGCCAACATCTATTTAAAAAAAAAAAAAAAAAACAACGTTTGCGGAGCAAGTCCGTCTAAGCAGACGACAACCTCATAGGTTGACCTGCGAGATGCCATTTATAAAAAAAAAAAACAACGTTTGCGGGGTCAGCTTGTTAATTTTATATTTGTTTGGCGTTACTAAGTAGGTATGGTATGTGAGCTTACTTTTCTTTTTTATATGCACGTGTTTCTGTGATGGTATGCACTATTACTTTTTTCTTTTAGGAGACAGAAGTCCCTGCCTGTTATGTCTTGTGGCGTAACTCCGATGCATGTGCACGATATAAAACTGACGGTGAATATAAATCACTGAGTGTGGTTAGCGGTTTCAAAACGATTTCTATAAACTTATTTTCATTGTTCACGAAGAAAGCACTTTCAACCTTTGTGTCTTCCGGCATGAGATGGATATACGTTATGGAAAAGAGGCAAGCTCGTGTGAAAGTTGAGATGAAACCAAATTCAAATATGTCCACGATATCTTAAAGGTATACTTGTCGGGTTCATGATCAAGAAGTGATAAACAAGTTTAATAATTATTTGTAGGTTTTTGGTAGTTTCTTTGAATCAATCGTATCATTATTAGTTGTGTTTATGTTATACTGGTGACAATTTATGATATGTTTCTGGTTTTTTGGCAAACTAACATAATTTTCTATGACCTCAAATAAGCATTTTTTTTACTAATTTTTTCAAGTTCATCTATTAGTTAGTAAAAATTAGACGCCTACGAGTTTGTGAAACCGGACAAATAAAAATGCTTGTGAAAAAATGCTACTCATTGCTGTCAGGCGTTTACCTCCTAGATCCGCACTTGTTTCAATTTCTCACTGCACTTTTTCATTTTGTATCCCAAGAGATTTTAAAACTTGAAGGACCAAATAGTAGATACCTTCGCCTAATCATCGTTTAATTTCAGAACATTTCTTTAATTTCATTGTTTTAGAGGGAATTGAAGCAACAATTTATTACTGCATTACTTAAGAGATCTCTCACAAACAAAGCAGCATCCTGCGTCGCCTTTGTTGATATTTTCACTTAACTCGTTTACGTACCTTCTGTTGAGTACTCGGCACAAATATTGACGGATTGTGCATTTTTTGCTTTAAAAGAGACTTGTACTTATCATTCATGTTTTGGTCCCTAAAGGTCTACTTGATGTACAAATAAAGCTTAAAACAGGGTAGATATTAAACAAGCCATTACTATCCGTTGATCACAGCGCAAAAAAAAAACATCGTATTGTCCTATAATTGGTTAAATTAATTTAATCAATTTAACAAAAAGGTCACTAACAATGAAACTGTTTTACTTAATTCGTTCCTTGGTATCGTAGCGTTCCGTTACGTAGTAGAAGAGAATAACGTATTGTAATTTCTACGTATCGTAGATCTAACGTACCATTGTTCTAACGTATTGTAGGTATAATGTATCGTAATTCTAACGTACGATCTTCGTCGACGATCGTCGTACTATCGATTCTCTAGGATTTTATCGTAGTACGTATCTATCGTAGTTCTTAACTAATTGTATTTATCCCACTAAAACGTTTATGAAAACTAATGACAAAAACGTCAACGCATCTATTTTTTATATAGATTTCAGATCATATAATTATTAATTTACCGTTTTTGTCTTTTGCAGATCTCTTTATTCTTCGTACTCCTTGTAGCTGTGACGTATTCAGCGGCGCAGGGGCAATCGACTGCTCCGATACCGATCATCCGCTACGAATCAGAAGGACCTAATGTTGATGGATCATATAAGTGGCTGTAAGACTGACTTTAATACCTGTTTTGTTCTAATATTTACGTGCGTCCACTAGGTGGCGTTCAAAACTATTGTGGTGAATATCTACCTCTAGGGTATTCGAATCAAAAGTTCAAACAACTAAAATATTCACTATAGAGGTAATAGTAATCATCTCATTTTCATTTCGTATGCACTTATCTGAAAATATGTTTAAAAATGCTTTTGTAATTTATTACACTTTGACTTTTAGTTCACACCATAAATGTGCTTCAACTGCATACAAGTTTTAAATTTAAATAAATAAAAAAAATCCAGAAACAGTTTTTTTTTTTAAATTAAACATTTTTATGCTTATAGCTTTTGCGTTCGATTAACAAATGGATCAATTATTGGAAGATAAACATGACCCATCGATATTTGCTCTAAATCTAGGCAGTTTTACATCATATATTATTATTTTGTTGAGGTTGAATATACGCCTGAGGGAAGACATCTGAAGATCTGTTAATGTTTGCAGGGCCAACATGGCTAGAGATCGCACAAGACGGTTTGGAAGGAAAATGAGGAGGCCTATGCCCAGTAGTCGGAGAAAATATAGGCAACCAAAAAAAAATGGTTTTCTATATTTATCTGTATGTTTTTTTTTTGTATGTTAGTTTTTTAATGGATAGAGTAGGTATGCTTCAGGGTTTGTTCCATATTAATTTTATTAACTTTGCTTGCATAATGTACATTCATGGAACATGAAAAACTGAGACTAATCAACTCCAATGAAGCAAGTAGTAAACAAAAGCATAACGTATTTTTATTAATAATAATTTTTAATCAGTGTAGCCCTGGCTCTTGTACTAGGATTACGTGTATTACAAGAGCCATTATTAAGCTAGTGTTTTCTTTTCTATAATAAAGAGTATTCAATCAATCAATCTATCTATATTTCTATGTCTAGACGTTTAGAGGAATGTCGAATGAAGGTGAAGATGTTATTAAAGTAATGTTTGTTTAAACAGCCATGTTAAGTCTGCCACTTATTACATTGACTGCGATTGCATACAAGATTGTAAGGTAAACGCATGTCGGTGAAGTACATAAGCCATCCATATCATAATGTACGTCATCACGTCATCCATTGAATAAAACATTAAATCTTTAGAGATAAGGATCACTCCTTTAGGGACTGCATGGTAAGATAATATTTTGCACTGACTGTACAAGTTGGTTTTAATATTATTTTTGGTAACGCGTGTTTTTATAAATAGGAACATAAAATAATGTTATTTTAAACTGTTACCTTCTGTCTGAAGAGAACGGAGCCCCCCCGCACATACTTTACCTTATATTGTTGTTACCTGTTGTAGAGATTAAATACTTTTTTGGTCAATATTTTTGGTCAAAACATTTTTTTTACAGCATAGAAAACGACCAACAAGAGACAAAAAAACTCTTTTTTTTTCAACTTCCAGTTACGAGACAGGCAACGAGATCAACGCTGAAGAGTCGGGCTACGTGAAGAACTTCGGGCAAGGCGAAGGCAAAGAGATACAGACAGCGGAAGGCAAGTTCAGCTACAAAGCTCCGGACGGCACGCTCATCGCACTCACGTACATCGCAGACGAAAACGGATTCCAACCTCAGGTAACTCAATATTTATGCAAATGCCTTGTTTCCGAGAAATAGGCGTAGGTAGTTAAATTTTCCTCCTTTTAAATCCGATTAAGTTGGAGTAGCAGAATAACAAAACGGTATAATGCAGTCGGAAAAATAAAGTTTGACAATAAAACTTAAAGGATATAAAGTCTTGCGAAAAAGGTACTTATAACTCAAAGGCTCTCAACAATTTAACAAATTAAACACTGCTGGTTACGCCTTTAACCATAAAAGGATGCGACAAGATTGAAGCATCGTTTCAACAATTGTGTAATAATGCATAAAATAAAATGACGACTTCACACCTGCTAAATTGCAATTATATTTATACCTCCGATGCCGCCGACGAATAGAAGCCTTGACATCTTTTCACCGGGAATCACAATAAGTTGTATAATCAGTAGACGGTTCACGGAATACGGTTCTTACAGTAAACAAGTTATGGCAAGTCCAAGTACAATTAAATTAAATACTTGATGATAGCATCGCTACCCAAGTTAAACGAACCGGGTCGAAGAAAATGATAATGATAAATGAGTTTATTTCTGTAAATAGGTTTGTAAAAACACTTGCACACGTCAATCATATTTTAAAGGCTAGACGAGATCGGCGTTTCCTATCTGACTACTCTGAGAAGAAAGGCCGAAACAAACTCAGAGGTCACAGTCTCTTTGAAAGTCCAGACATAATCTTGGTTAGATCATTTGAGGACCATGTAGACTGGTGTCTGAAATGGTCTTTTGGGGAAAGAACCGCACAGTTTTGAGTGGACCTCTCCAGTCTGTGCCCGCATTTGTCAATCATCGTGCAGCTCAATTCAGGAGCTTAACGTTTTTGTCGAACTATACAAAAGAAAGGACATTTGGGTAGGCCGCATAAAGTACTCAAACTGACAGACTATCATTAAAAACTAAATTAAAGAAAAAAAAAAAAAAAAAAAGCAATGACCCACATTCTCAAAAATTCAAATAATATAATATTTATTTATACATAAAATGTTTATGTAATAAAATAATGACATGAATATTTATGCGATTATGCGTTTTCTTTTCAGTATTATGACGTAATGTTCATAAGCGTGGTTCAATTAATTCGCATTTAAAAAGGTTTCCAACATTAAAAAAATGTATGTTCGTGTCATAGCTCGGTCTTTGTTTGAACTAACCTCGAACGGCACATCACTCCAAATCTAGACAATACCCGCGAAATCAGCATTGACCTACAAAAATTCCAACAGCTTTTTATTTACACTATATTTCATTCAATACTAAAACACATAATTTCGTAAGGAGACAGCAATTGTCCATTTGGCGTTATGTAACAAACGCCTACATAGCTGCCCAAAGACAGTAATACATCTTTGTTTCTGTAAGGTGTAAATTGATTATATTTATATTTTCAAAATGCCAGCCTTACGATTTAGGTGTTCATAATTTTACGCGTGCGATGATGGAATGCCTAGTTAAAATTAGCCGAAACACAAAATATATTCTATCCTGTTGTAATTTTATTACCTGGACGTCCTTGAACAACTTTTTAGCATGAGGCTATGTGAATCCTAGTAAGGAAAACATTCAAGTGAATAGGTCAACGATGCGGTTGCCATCAAAACTTAATGTAGGCAAAAATCTGCATTAATATAAAGGGTAATGCGGAGATAAAGCAAGGAGTGGTCCGTGTGAAGGCAGTGGTAGTAAATACTCGTAAAACGTCTCGAGCCTGAATCATCATTGCGTAAAGCTTTAGGAAGATGTCCGCGGAGCGCACGCGCTGCAGCGGCGTAGATGTGGGTCTTAGTTAGCCAACGTGTGTGCAAATGTCGCCGTAAAATATCAAACGTCGACCCGTGACCCGCTCTTGGGAAATGGGAAGGCTCTGGTGTCGACATTGAATATCGACAGCTTCTGTCTCGCTTACCTGACAGATAAGGTGACTCATTAGTGATCCACTATCGACGCCTGCGCAAACTAACAGTGACGGTTATTCAACTAATACCTGCAACACCTATGGGCACATGTTTGCTGAAATGGTGTAACGTAAACACAATTTTGAATGACCACCGCCTACGCATAAATTAATTGGATGGTTTGCGTACAAAATTAACGGCTTGATGTCAAAGTAAACAAGAAACGATTCAAAATATTTTATTTCACATAAACCTACATGGGCACTTATGAAACGTCAGATCCTAGGTGCACGGTTCCAATTGGTCGTTTCCTATGGAGAAGAGCCGACAAGAAACTCCATGGTTACTCTTTTAAAAATATTTGTCTTTTACAATATTTTTTAGTTACAGTGTTAATAGGTATGGGAGGACAGTGTAGGCTTGTCAAAAAGTACCATATGTTAAACAAATAGACAATGGTATATAAATTTACAATCCACAAGGCCTACGACGTTCTCACATTTACAAAATGTTGAAATAATCTAATAGAATAAAATCAAAACTAATTAAAAATTGTAGGTATATAATGTCAAATAATGAAAATATTATGTCAGAGTTATTTATAAGTCAATATCTAATAATAAAAAATAAAAATTAAACATCATTTTTTTTCATTGAGTCGGTCAATATTTGAAAATATTTAATTTAATCATGATTAAACTGTTCTGTAAGTATTTTGTAAGAACCACAATAGGCTAACATTTATTTCGTCTCCCTAATATATTTATGAAATACATTAATGAGTAACCTAGCTTTCTCAACGATGTGTCAAAATTTGTGGGCTTAACTTTGATGAAACTTTAATTACGAAAGTAATCTAATTCTAAAGTTACGTCAAAACTAGTCTGTGAATTATGTATCGGCAATAAGGTGATATTTAAATCAAAAAATTTAAATGTTAACGGTATCACGCGTATTGATAATGCTAAACCTGGTACAGATTTGTAGGTTAAGTTCATTAATTCATTTCTAGAATTTAAAGTGACATGTAAAGCAGGTTTACGCTAAAAAGAAGTTGACAGTTATTTTTTTCACATCGTATTTGACGTACAAACAAAATCATTTATTGCTAATCAATAATCATACAAGCTCATGTTTTTTTAAATGTTTGACAATTTATTAATTGACTCAATTTTTCACAAACTCTACACATTTAGTCGGTGATTTCAATGACAAATACGACTTAGGACAAATGGTCGTCGATGTATATTTGACAAGCACTTTGTAAGCTTCTACACGTTAGCGACCTTATGATCTCTTGTTATTTTA
The DNA here is from genome assembly GCA_963555695.1 of Dasypolia templi. Taxonomy (NCBI): domain Eukaryota; kingdom Metazoa; phylum Arthropoda; class Insecta; order Lepidoptera; family Noctuidae; genus Dasypolia; species Dasypolia templi. The sequence goes on along the minus strand of OY743146.1, from coordinate 16,113,103 downwards.
AACCACAAGCGTGGTTGGTGACAGAACGTAGTATAAAGTCCCCATATCAAACAGACATTGTGCGCTTTTATAATTTCTAACATGACAATACTATTGTGGACGTCCACGTCCATAGAATGTATGGAAATATATACGTTCACGGAAATTTAAAAGCGTCCTAGTGTATGTAATTACGTATTTTAATTAACTCGAAACTATAAATTACACTTAGCTAGATACTCAACAATTCTCTTTCATATCTAACAAAATGAAACTTAAATTTTCTTTTAGCTTTTTATTAAAAAAGTGTTTTAATTTTTATTCGAAAATAAACATCCAATTCCTTATACCTACTACTCCTTGCCAACTATCAGTTAGCAAGTTTGGCATTCATGCTCATTCCTTCTTTATACGTGGGAAAAAGGCTTTTAATAATACACTCTTTTTTTCACATAAAGAACTACTCTTCTCAATTTGCGCGTTGAAACCCACGATAATAATATCGTCACGTCACAAATAATAAAACTGCACAATTTCTTAAAATTACCGCCAAGGTGCAAAGCGTATAAATGATGAATGCGTTGTGCGTCCTTGTGATACCTATTTAAAGGAAACCAGCTGTAGTTTAATCATTAATATTATTGATTATTGGTTTTTTAATGAGATATCTTTTGAAACTAGAGCAATCATGTAAGACTTATGTTGAAAAATATTCCACAGCTTTTATGAAACACATGAAAACCAGTGTTTGAAAAGTCAGCAAGTAAATTAAAATATTCGCATGAACTTTATTATGATAAAATATCCTAATAAAATTATTTGTAGCTTTTAAATATGAATGAGACTGTACACAATAATTAATCGATGTATTTACATATCTAGCAATCCCTCCTTAGTTTCGTTTGCAGCTATTCGTCTGAAGATGGTCACTTCTGTACGTATGTAGCGTATATTATAATATCGTTTAAATCAAGATTAACATTTTTTTTAAATACTATATTGTCCCGTTGCTGAGCAAAGATCTCCATCCATACGTTGCCATTTATCTTTGTTGTCCGACCCCAGCCAATCAGTCAAGAATGAGTCTATGTCGTCGCACCAGCGTTTCTTAGCCATGCCTCGGTAGCGAAGCACGGTTTTAGGCACCCACCAAAAACTTACTGAATACAGGCCACCAAACACGAACCTAAAAGAGGCCACGTAAACCTAACTTAACATTGGTATTTTCTTTTTCAGGGAGATCATTTACCAACTCCTCCCCCAATCCCACCAGCAATCGCAAAAGCTCTCGAATACTTGAAGACTCTTCCTCCTGGCAACAATGAAGGTGCTTCATCAAACATCAAGCCACAGTTTCAAGTTGCACCCTTCAAGCCAAGACCGAGATTCTAATACCTTTACATCACGCACCTAATCTAGTTATGTATACGAAACAGCGTAACATTATAACATTAGCGACTTTTGCACACTATGATAATTATTGTGTAAATATAGAAAGTGTAATATATTATAGATACGAGATGTGAAGTATTAAAACATATTTAATTAGCTAAACAGACTATTTTGTTATTTTGATTTGTGTAACTAAAAGGTTAGAATTTGGTTTTTAAATGTTTAAGCTAAAAGTTTTGTAAAACTGTGCTCAAATGTATGCTTTGGATTCATACATAATCATTTTGGAATATTGCTCAAAATAATAAACTTAACACACTACATTAGAGTAAGAATTTCCGTGAGAATTGACTTTTGTTAAAAATTCCTGTAGGCAAATCGTATTAATAACTATTTTTATTATTAGATTGCACGTAGATTTAAGTAAATTTTCTTAGCCAATGAAAGTCATTTATAATTTTAGGAGTTAATGCAATGTAATTGATTTCAATAAAGCTATTGAATGTATCTCCCGTATTTTCAATAAAGGCACTTCGAAATATCCTTGTCGTATTTGTGGTTCCTGTTAATAGCTTGACTGCTGTCAATATTAGTATTTAATAGGCAAATTTATTAAACATAAACTTGCCTCTGCCTAAATAACAATTACAATTTATTCTTGTAAACATAGTAAAAGGTATTAAAACTATAAAGTTAAATTGAAAGGAAACAATAAGCTCCTTTGAAGACTATTATTATGTAGCTACTATGCAAAACATTGATTTAATTGATCCAGTCTTTTTTGTTATAGACACAGTCAGCCTCATCGACAAGAATTCATTTAATTGTCTACAATCTTTGTGCTCCATAATACTGTATCAATGTGTAGCTACAAATTAAGTATCTAATGTGTTATAATGTTTTGTGGGAACACATTGTTCCAGTATTATGGAGCACAAAGATCATAGACAATTAAATGAATTCTTGTCTAGTATTGTAGACCATCAAATTAACTCTTGTCATCCTTTTGAGGCACACTGTACCTATATCTGATTTTGATAAAAGTTGCCATTCTCATCTATTGGAAGTTTCTCATCATAACATAACATAACATCACGCCTTGTTTCCCCGAAGGGTTGGGCAGAGGTGTACCTATAGTACACCCACATTTCGCCAGTTATGTTTAAGTCCCATGTAATAGGGGGCGAGCCTATTGCCATCTACCGGGCACAAATCCAGACTTCGGTCTGCTACTGAGAAATTCTTGATAGAAAAACCCAATAACACGTTGCCCGACCTAGGAATCGAACCCAGGACCTCATGCTCAGCAGTAGCGATTGCGACCACTAGACCAACGAGGGGTTTCCCATCCTAGTGGCATATTCTGCAACCTGTCTTCCTTTTTTTAAAGAGGAGGAATGTATTCTTTGGGTTTTGAAATAGAGCCACCACGTCCATCATTTCACATCAAGTGTGTATCATCTCGAAAAGCATCTTAATAATAGGTTATTGGTTGAGCATCAAATTTTCCTAAACCAGTTGTATGAATCCGTAAGGAATTATGACTACGTCCAGTTTTTGCAAGTTAACCCTTTTCTGTTGTTAATAAAAGTAATTAAATACAATGGAAACACTTAATGTAAAAAGAACCTTTTGGAGCAGTCTAGGAAAAGAGTAATCTAGGAAAAAACCTAATACTTAAAATACATAATTTAGCCCCCCAAACATCAAAATTCCAAAGATCGTCCTACTTTACGTTCGTAATATGACGTAACAAAGGACTTGATTGAAAATTTTACATCACAGCAAAGTGTTAAAAGTTAAAGGAACATAAGGTTATAACCATTTCTCATTGAGAAATTTATTTAAATGTATTAATGAAAGTTATGTATGATATTTTTGTTCCTATTATGGGTGATGAGTAGGGTGTGACACTAAGTTTCAACATTACAGCTTATGAATTGATCTCATTGACACATCTATACCTGTCTTGCTGACCTTGATTCAAATAACATTTATTTACCGATAGTAGCCGTTATGGAGGCTAATGGCTACTTTATTTCCACAATTAGATGCGAGTGCAAAATTCGTTCGGAATATAGTCTATCTCTGTTTGATAAAACAACGCGAGCTGGGGACGCGGTGCGCAGCCGTGTGTGAGTATCTGTGTGACTAGACAGGTATCTATTATTGGCTGTGCTGTACTGTACCTACCATTTTTTTTTTTGTTGAAACCTTTGGGAATCGTTAGTAAATGTACAGACTAGAAATGCGTTTTTTGGAAATTTCTTCACAATAGTATGTCAACATATTAGGATATCTCGAGATCTAGGCCTTAAAGAGAAAATCTAGCATATAAGTCATATAAATACTTTTGTAATCCAATGTTGAATGTGTATGATGTTGGTGTTCTTGAATCATTCTAATTTCCTGCTATACTACTTCCTAGAATTATAAACGTGAAAGTCTGTGAGGATGGATGGATGTTTGTTACTCTTTGACAAACTCTTTGAAAAACTATGTAAAGGATTTTGTTGAAACTTTACAGTAATATAGCTTCTACGTCAGAATAATCCATATACTACTATTTATAAAAATGTTGAGTGATTTGGCCGGAATATAACGATAGGTATCAAGTAAGTCGGAAAACCCTCGGGGAAACAATTCGTGATGTTATGTAATGTTATATCTTCTGCTTACGGCTTCCAAGTAATTCCTAAGAATCTTGTATTGTTCACTTTCTCTATAGTTTGACCAGTATAGTTTATATCCATATCTCCCGTAGATATTCGTTGGTAAAAGTTCATGAATTTAGTTTTTTAGAGATTAGTAACTAATTTATTAATTTCAAGCCACTTGATTAAACTACTAACTGTATTGTTGATGTCATTGACATTGTGATTATTTATTTATACATGAAACAATCGATGTGCTATTATCTGCAAATAATACCATTGGACAAAGTATATGACGTGGCAGGTCATTAATAAATAGTAAAAATAAAAAGGGACCCCTGTGGGACACCATATTTTATTTTTCTTAAAGACGATCTAGTTTTTTATTTCCTTTCTAGATCCTAAACACAGGCTCGATATCTCCGTACACTGTTTCCGACCTTTTAGGTACGTTTTTATTAAATTAAGGGCATAGCCACGAATACCATAAGCGTGAAGTTTGTTTAGAAGGGTATTTATTGTGATCCAAAGAGTCAAAAGTCTTCGACATATAGGCATATATTGCACAGGTATTTTAGAGTTGAATATTGCCATAATTTTTTGGAGAAAGTCGAGTATTACCCTTTGATGTTTTAATTTTTTCTAAAACCCTTCTGTTCGTCACATAGTATGTGGTATTTTGTAAGAAAATTGTAGAGAGATTCATAGATAGTTTTTTGTATGGCATTTACGCGATGTGCGCAAATACAAATAAATAACAGTGTTTTGAGAAAAAATAATATAAATATTTAAAAACGTGTGGGCTCGGGGTACTCACGTCAGGAACGAAGTTTCTTACGCCTTCAACTCTAAAAAAATTTGCCGCTCTAGCGCCCTTTTGAATTTTCATTTTGACCACACTATCACCCTCGAAAACAATAATAAACGACACCCAAGATGAAAAATTAGAATTTTTTTGATGACGCCATGTTGGATTTTATTTTGGATCGACTTTAGCACACATGAAACCTTGAAAACGACCTGAATGATGAAAATTTTCCCAGTCGCCATCTTGGGTTATTATTTTGATCTCACTATTGGCTTCAGCAACCTTAAAAACCATAAAAACGACACCCATGATGAAAATGTCGTCGTAATCAAGCGGCAAGAAATTTTATTACACAATAAATAATCATATTATAAAAATCCCAGCAAGCCAGTAATGCGACACAATACGAAATGTTTTGATACGGAGCTCGATGCAGAATGTTTATGTATGTGCTACAGCAAAGGAGATGGACAAAATGTGCCCCACGGAGTACAAACGTACATTTAATCCAGATAATTAAAATAAAATAAATAATGAATTTTGAACAACTTTTTATGCATCATAGTAGAAGTGGAGAAATAATCGTAATTAAAAGTTTTTCTGTTTGATTTGTGTTTTATATACCTTTTAATGTTGCCATATAATATTAGATAAGTTCAGAACAGGGAAAAATATTAATATGAAGGTTTTTAAAATAATAAATAAACGCTTAGCAGGCCTTAAATATACACATAAATTATTCGTAACCATAATGTAATAAAACGTATTTTTTGTATGTGTTCTTGTCTATAAATCGAACCATCTATTACTGAATTTATAGATGTTAGTGCAGTTACGGATAGGATAATATGACGTTATTACCGGCAACAGCGCTGACAAATGTCAATTGTCAATACCATATTCCTTCTTTGACGTTTGCGCCGGTTTTCTCGTTCGAATCGTGTTTTTGTTTCATTGTTTTCGCTTATACGTTTATATTTTATAGTGTCGTAGCGCCACACGAGTGCTCTAACTAATAATGACTGTAAACTGTATAATTACAAACAACGAAAATGGACCTTTTACAAGCGTGTGTTGACTGTAGTTTTCCCAATAAGAGAACGCGCGCAGGCGGCATGTAATATCATCATTAACCCCTGATGTCATGAGTTCTTCTAAAGGAGTGGTTAACTTTTGAGGTAAGTTCTAGTTTCAATAAGTACCTCCTACTAAAATATATACGACAGGTATTATTTACTCCATATTCTAACGTCGTGGTCAAATCTAAGACTAATAGGTTCCTATTTTACCTTCACAGTTGTCACCTCATAGCTGTGTCTGTGGTGCCTGTTATGACAATAAACCAAGACGCCTTGTAACCAATTCAAGGGAAAGACAACTTGGTCATTCCAATGTTTGTTATGGCTGTTGCTGATTAGTTATACGTGCAAGAAGACACGACATTTTGGAATTGAAATAATGTTTTGATAACATTAAATAATGTTCCTTGTTTTATTATTTGCCATATTACAGATGCCATATGCTACTCTAGATATTTTACTTTAAGTGCTTTATACAATATTTACAAACTATAGATTTTATCAGATTTTAAAAAATGCGTTTTTTTTAAAACTAAAGTACTATTTATATTAAACGCCTGGCACAGATATATACACATTAATTTACATTAAATACCTTAGCCATAGTGCATAAATCAACCTTTTCAAACGTTCATAACTTTTGTCCACAACTGCTCAGCAACATGCCTCTTTTTAATTTTGTTTGTAGAAGATCAGTACTATTAAATGACAAATATTTTGTATCTGTACATTCTGGGGCACAAGCCCATACAATTTTTGGCCATGTCCTTTAATGACTAAAGTACTAAATATGACCATGAACCAAATAATTAATAGTATAAAAAATAGCCCATGTCATGTGTTCGGTGAACACGAAAAATAATAAATTCAAGTCCGTAAACAAAGCAAAGTTCGCAAGAATATAGGTTACTCGATACCAAATCACAAGGCAAATATAAATCCAAGTTCATGACTTAGGTAAATATGCACGAACTGCTCAGTAAAATAATCGTCTAAGGACATGCACGTTACGCGGTGTGTGCCTGTCCGTGCGATACACACCTACCGTTAGCGGTACGACCACACACACATTGACATTTCCTTGACGCGATAGCACTACTAGCATAGCTATTGAAAATTTATGATACATTTGGATGTGTTCTACGGAATCAAAAATTATGAATGAAAACAATGTTTTTTTTTTCGATGATTCGTTTCTTGATGTTATGAGCTATATTTCAAATACAACTATAATACAGAAATTGTTGTATTTGAATGAAACAGGAAAAACGATAAAAAAAACATGTCATTTACGCTGTAACATGTGCCAAATTCAATTCGCTTAAATTTAATTTTTGGGAAGTGTTTTGAAAAAAAATAAGATCGGGAATCTAGCTAAACACAGCCTTAATCCGAATATATGCATACTGTGCTGAAAATTTGCTAAAAATGCAAATGATTTAGGTATTACGTTTGTAGATGGATAATTCATGCGTCGCCATGCTCTTAATACAAGAATGACAAGAAGTGAAAATTACTGACATAACGTGGCGAAATAAACCAGTAAGTAATCGGTTAGGTAGTAATGACAATATTTATTCAAGTAATCAGTGGCGTGCCTAGGGGTCAAAATTAGGGCAATCCGACAGATTTTTACGATAAAAAAACAGGCAACCGAGGGATTGGCTGATTATCTTTAATAATGTTTTTCATGGTATACACCATTATTAGAATTTTGCTTAGAAATCCAATAAATACGAAGCTACATATTTCAAGTATCAGCAAGTAATAGTCATAATAAATAATCTGTATAAAATTAAAACAAAAAATAAAATAATTAATTAATTCAGATTATTATTTGTTATATTAAATTAGTTTTTTTTTAAAGCTACAACGCGGTGTGGACTACCACACCGGGTAGCCGGAGATTTTTACCTAAATTCATAATTCGGTTGTCACATGCAAAATTTTCAATCAAAAGCCACTAGATGGCTTCCAAATTATAGATTTAAAACTCTATAAAGGTATAGAGAGCCCGCTAAGAATCCGACTAAAGTGTGAGCGAGAAGGCGCTCTTTTTTTTTTCGACGCATCGATCAGATTGGGAGCGAGATAGCGCGGAATTAAAATTTTATTAATTATCATTTTGTTTACTGAATGATTGAGTTCAACGGGTGCATAGATCTGGCAACCTAGTGCGCGCGGATGATAATGAGGGAATTTAGAAATTTGATTATATGAGATGATTGCTTGAATTGGAGTTCATTGCCTGGTGTTTTGTTTTTGCTAACGTTACGTAATTTTATTAGGGCAGGCCGGTCTTTTTGGCTTCTATGAACGTACCGCCGCGCCGCTGCAAGTTATATACTATAAACTATTACAAAAAATGCCGTTGGTTATACCATTCATTAAACCTTTTTACACAATCGAGCGACCTCGCCTTCATTACATTCTTACTTATTTGTTTTTAAAACTACATAAAAGGATTAAGATGATTAGAATTCATACTAATAGCCTTTATTGCTGATTAAAAAATACCGTGAGAATACTCATTAGAACGTTTACACGTCAGTGAACTAACGTGTCTCCCATACGCATACGGTTCATCAAGTCACTTCCTCTACTTTTTGTCTGAATAAACCAATGAATCATTGACTATTTTGCATTTCCAGCTTCCTAGTCATCTCCTTAATATTTTTCATCCTGCTTTTCGATTTGCCCCTTTGCCGTTTGTCTTTGAACTGCCGATTTGATAAAAACTTCCCACAGTTTTTGAAGTATCTATATTATACATCGCGGCTCCGACAGCATGAAATGTTTGGTATTTTCCGCAGTACAATGGAAATGTGAAAGGTACCGATGTGGAAAATGACACTTGTCCAACTACGAAGCTTCAACCTTTGATCAAAATTTTTGGTGCTAAGCCGTAAAACGTCAAGAGCAGACTGATGGACAAACTCACTTAGATATGTTTATTAGTAGGTAACTTAAATTTATTGGATATTTTCGATTCGATTAGAGTAGTTTATCGATCGATGGGTAAGTATTAGCTAACCTGTAACATTTTATATAGTGCATCAGCAGCAATTGTTAAGTTATATTGACTATCTAAAAACAGAAAATTTCGCTTGAACTTTACAACAAAACCTTAAAAGACTTTTAAGGTTTTATTTTGAAGTCCAATTCAAGTTTCCTTATTTAAAGTAACCGATTTAGAAGAAAGGTCTTCCAACGGTTCATTGTACCACTCTTTACACATTTTCCCCGAAAAAGGTTTAACACCTAAGTATACTTAAATAAATACTTAACCTTAGACCTGAGTCTAAGGTAAAGTATTTAGGATTCTTAAAATAAAGTATTTATCTTGTTTTTATTTCTACAGTTTACAAGACCTCACCTTAACAGGTGCTGAATTCACGTGTTTTGTCAGATATTCTCGGCGTGCAACAGATGTTCGTATGAGACGTAGGTAGGTAAAAAGCTTAGCAAGTGACATCTCAAGTGTCGTGAACAAATAATTTATGACAGCGGGAAAGCTCACAAGATGGATTATGTTAATTTATTTGTATTTTAAACAACTCTGGTACCTACACCCATTGCGCATAATACCCACATAAAATTATTAACTTTCCGGTTTGTATAATGTTTTACTGAAGTTTGAATAACAACCTCAAGTTCGTTAATATGTTTTACAATAGCATGAAGAGATATGAGGAACAGGGTGTAAAGTTCACTCATACTCTTGGAAAAGGGAGGATCCTCCGACCAGATGGGTGTCGGGAAGTTGTATATATGCTAGCTGCGCGGTAAACTTTGATTGCGCGATGCAGGATTTGTGTGATGCGTTGTTCGCATGTAGCGGTGTAGATGTCGCCACATCGCCCCACTCCGGAGACCGGAGGTCGATAGTGGACTAAGTCTTGTATCTTGCGATGCTTGCCAATGCCAGTTGGGTTCCAGTGGGTTGGAACCGGGTGTCGCACAGTTCGCGGTGAGTCGGAACTGTCTGCGAAGATGCCCCAGTGAGTCAGGGTGGCTGACTGCTGGTGTCGACCAGGAGAGGAATTAAGCGCTCTGCTTGTGGACCGGCCGAATGTGCAGTGTGCTTTGCCAGGGTTGCTGATGAGGCTGAAGGTGATGACCAGGTATGCGATTGCGCTGCATGCTGATGGTCAGGACAACCGTTCAAGCCGTGGTTGCTGGCTGGCTGTGTGACTTGCGGGAGTGATGATGATGACGTCACGCTGAAGTAGTTGCACCAAGGTTGCGCTGACGTTCATACTCGGGGTCACCAGTGAAGGGATATGAGGAACAGGGTGTAAAGTTCACTCATACTCTCAGAAAAGGGAGGATCCTCCGACCAGATGGATGTCGTATCTACTGGCTACTGCCTGATGATTGTTGTCGGGAAGTTGTATATATGCTAGCTGCGCGGTAAACTTTGATTGCGCGATGCAGGATTTGTGTGATGCGTTGTTCGCATGTAGCGGTGTAGATTCCGCCACAAGCATAATCATAATCAATTTGCTTAGCCTTTTTTTTACAACTATCTTGTGGTCGGCTTCCAATCTAACCGGATGCAGCTGAATACCAGTATTTTTAATGGAGCGACTGCCTACATAACCTTTGCCACCCAGTTACTGGGTAACGCGATACCTCTTGGTAGAATAGGCTGTCAGACTTTTGGGCTTCTGCCCATCCTGAAATCCTGTCCTGAATCCTGACAATGCCAGAAACTCTATAGAACTTTGCCCCACTCAAATCGAAAAGTCATTTACAAGCCTGCAATATGCAGCATCTTAAAGCTTATTTTTTACTATCAACTAAACATTTGTTCTAATGCCTCTAGAACTTGCGGTTTCTGATAAAATCTTAAAACAATAATGACATTGATTATATGTTAGGTGCAGTTTATAATTGTTATAAAGCGATTTCAAAAACATATACGTTACGCATTATCATAATTATTGTAAACGTAATATAAGTTTTTGTTTTACAGGTATTCAAAACTTTGTTTGTTGTGTATCGTGAGCAATAAGTAACGCAATAGGAAATTCAGGGGTTGAATTCCTTTTATCATTAATTTGGAATCGGCAAGTTCTACTGAAAAACAATGTATTGTGAAAAGGTCCTATAATCATTACAACTATTTTCATTAATTGACATTTCCTGTAAATAGCTGGGGCAGGATCTGGCATTGTCATTTACATATATGTGTAGATGTATGTTTTATGTATTTAATGAATATGTACTTATATATGGTACCATTGACTACCTGCAGTAATGTCTCTCCTTCTCCCTTTAATCCATCCAAAGGTTGTCTGTAATAGATCGCTTTTAGCGATAAGACCGCCCGCCCATTGTGTCACCCAATCTAAAATTTCTACATCCATGTATGTTATTTATAAGGTGTACATAATAAATAATATTCTATCTATCTATTTACTTATTTATCAACCACGGTATTCAGTGTTCTGTACTATAAATTATGCAATAGCCCACCGAGTAAGGCGTCGAATGGTGACCTGATCGAGGGTCAATTCCTCGTGATGCACAGTAGACATTAACGTTTTAGCAATTCTTTTGTCTCTTATGTAACTGGGATTAAATATAGCATCGAATGGGAACATGTTTTGAGCAACTCACTTAACGAGTACTTGTAATCTTTCTGCGTACAATTTATGAGCATAGCAGTCAGTGAAAATTACTTTAATGTTGTTTACTAGAAAACTATTATCAACTCAGAGCTAAAGGTTATATCCGTCCATAAACATCAATATCCAATAATGGGGATAAAATGTCTGGTAAATTAGTTGGTCATGAGCGAGAACAAGTCCCGATGCATTGCGAAACCAAATTGCAATAATGTTCAACCAGTAAACTAATAGAATTCAGCATTTTAGTTTGTTTTACTGACTGTATTATACACGCATAGTGGCGAAAATGATCGGAGCCTGTAACCATTCTACTGCATATTATATGTATTGTAGTGGAAAACTTCGCAATGTAGAGTTAGAACTATAAAACAATGCACATTAAAAATAACGAGCAGTATTTTAAATAGAAATATCATACATTAATAGTCACGTAGAGCTTCAGAGTTAGCAAAAACAATAAAAAGGCCATGACCAAGATAAACAACGAAAATAAAAGAAACAATTGCAGACGGACAATTTATCAACTTATCTGAAGGACGGGCGGCAACAATGCGGAACATCTTGGCATTTTGTATGATAACCATCTGCCACAGAGCGGGAATACAGGTCTGTTCGTCTACTGAATAAAAATCGTTACCTCATTCACCATACATTGCACCGTTTTTAGTAGATCCGAGATCCAGAACACAATGGATTTTGAAACTAGGTCTAAACACAAGTTAAAAAGCAAAAAGTTTCATTCGGCTCTTACTCAAACATGTACAAATCTCCTGAAGATGAGTTCTCTGATGTAAACGAGAACACTATGATAAAGTGATGTATTAAGTGCCTACCTGTTTTGTTATGTAGCGTGACGTTTAGCATGGCTTTGTCAAGCCTTGTAACCAAATTATGCAAATGTCTAACATAATACATGTTTTTATATAAACCGTTATTTTTCACACATTATTAAAAGCCTAAGAATGTGGCTTGACAAAGATAAAGCGTTTGATTATTATAAACAAATTGTATTCTTAATAACTAATGTGGTTTTTGCGATCGGTATCAGAAATGATTAATACTTGATTTGTTAAAATATGCAGATTTCGTGACAATGCCTTGGAGTATTTTTTATTTTGGTCATAGGAATAAATAAGACGCACGCTATAGAAACATAAAATAATCTATGTAGCCAAAAGCAAAAATTTGAAAAAAAAAAACAAATGGTCCATTGGTTGAATGTCAGGGCAGAGGCCATGTATTGGATTCGAAAAAGAAGATTATGATCGCCCCGTAGGACCTAAGTATAATTTGTCATTCGAAATTCAATCAAAAACTACGATTAATTTCAACAATAAACATTAACATATAAATACTTACTAAGCGCATAGATTTGTTATGAGTATTTAGAACATGAAGTACACTGATGCCGCCTTATTAACTTATTAGGGGAATAACAACAACAAAGTGTTCACATGCATAAATAAATTGTAACTATTCTAACTTACAGTTATTGAGCCGTAAGTTTATAGCAATGGTACATTATAATTAAGGATGATTCAACGTGATGCTGTCTTGTTCTCTTTGGGGAGGCGCACCTAAAAGTATTATAAAACCCCTTGAAGTAGCACAAAGAGCTATTCTCAAGTTCTTGTTCCCTACATATCAACTTTATCAATCTTGTGAAGTCCTTTCCGTCCGCCAATTGTTTATACTGCTAACTACCCTGAAGCAACATTCGAGACTGAACTTTGATAAATTAATGATTCCATCTAAGCGAAGAAAACCTGTAGCCTTTCCATCCATACCCATGTTTAAACATGCGTTCGTAAATATATACTTCTGCTTCTTAGGTCCTTAACTTTATAACAAATTGAAAAACATTATCGACATACATGTATTAAATAACAAAGAATGTAAGAAAATATTGTTTTAATATATCCATAAACTGACCTATGACGAAAATGAAAACCTACTAAATGTACCACACTAGATTAAAATTCCGCACTCACTCTCCCACACACACTCATTCTACTACACTCTACACAAAAGGAGGTCTTTAAATCATCCCTTTTTAAATCTCATTTGTTTGTTTATTTCTTTTATTTTTGCATATTTTTTTTTGTAATGTTTGAGCCGCATTAGTACTTGTTGGCCTCCAAATGACATATTTGTAAGGAATAGCGCTGTTGTCTGTTATACAGATACTAAATTATCTAGTTCAGACACAGATGTTTGTAAAACTTGACTTAGCTTAATTGATCATTATACTCCTATATTGATTGTGCTATATTTAATGTAATTGAAAGTGAAATAAAAATTATTATTATTATAATGTCGTTTATTTATTTTTATGCTTATTTTGCTACATTTTTAAATATTTTTATAAAACAACTTAAAAAAAATCATTTATAATATAAAATATAGTGGTCCGCCGGTAGCGGGAGCAGGGTCTAAGCTACTGGTGGTTAGGGCTCCAGAGACAGGAACCTCCTCACAATGCGAGCCTTATCGAGGAGTACTGCCTTCTGAATCAGGCCCTTGACCCAAAAGCCTAACGAAAGCCTCGAGAGATGTTGGTCGAGGCGTTTTGCAATCAGGCCATTGGCCGATACGACAATCGGCACAATGACAGCCGAGCTCACATTCCACATGTCCACAACCTCGTGTGCTAAGTCGAGATATTTAATTTGTTTATCTTTCTCAGCTTTCACGAGGTTCTCGTCATGTGGAATGGTAACATCGATAATCATTGCGCGGCGCGCTAATCGATCTATCTTTAACATGTCAGTCTTATTACCGAAAATAGTCCTGTCAGTAATGATAGACCGATCCCAGTACAACATGACAAGTTCATTTTCGAGAACTGGGTCGGGCACATACTTGTAGTTCGGTACCTCAGAATCCACAATTTCAAAGCAAGTTGCTGGTGAACAATCCTGGCTACTTGGTTATGCCTGTGCAAGTACTCGCCGTTAGCCAGACGAGAATAACCAGAGATAATATGTCTGATGGACTCACCTGGACGGTGGCATGCCCGACACACGTCAACCGTGCCGTCCTTCATAATATGTCTCCGGTAGTTATTCGTCAAAATAACTTCGTCCATTATTGCACAGATGAAACCTTCAGTTTCCCTGAAAAGGTCAACAAAACGTAGCCAGGATACGGACGCTAGGAAATCTACACCAGGCTCATGTAGAGCCCGATAGAAGCGCCCGTGAAGCTCCTTGCTTTGCCATATCGCCTTGCGGTAGTAAGAACTACAGGTTTGTGCCAGTTCTCTTTAGCTATGGAGATTGGGGTAAGCCCCTTGTCCACTGCGACCACATCACGGTGCATACCCACTTCGGCTTTTAAAAAATATTCCCTGAGACTGCACACCTCGCGGTTGTCTCTTTCGCTCAAGGCCCGCTGGTCCCATTTGGGTTCGGTAATCGAAAATTCTCTCAAGCCCCGCTGGTCCCATTTGGGTTCCAACCGTTTCGCTCGGTTTTATCTCTAACAGTAAAATAAATAAAGGTTATATTAGTCTGTGGTTTGTGTCAGGGTCGAGCCAGATAGTTACTCTATTCATATCAGTCGTTCGAAACCATAAATTTTGTCGGAATATTTTTTAAAAAAATGTTAAAGTCGCGTAGTTTGTCGCCGTGGGTGGTCTGTCAATGGCGCATGTTCGTTTTTTAGTGAATTTAAGTGTTTTTGTGTTTAAATTGACTGTGAGTGGATTGATATTTACTTGTGAATAGTTATTTCATTGTTGTGGATAGTTATTTGAGCGAAAAATCATAAAAAAAAATTTTGTGTGCAAAAATGTGTTACGTAACCAAACCGTTTTTGAAAATTGTAAGTATTATTTCGTCATTTATTTACAATATTCAACTCTCGTATTACGAATACTGTTTTTATTTTGTAATATGGTATGTTTATTCAAGAACCCAAAATAATTTACTTATAGTGGGTGGAACCTACCAAAAATTTATGAAAAAGTTTTTTTTTATCAAAACCGCGTAAACGGCGAATTTCCGCGATATCGCGAAATTTTGCGAGCGTTTTGTCACATGACGTTAGCCGTTTCCGGGGCCGAGAAAGGTTAAATCACATAATGTTGTAGTTTAGTGTCTTTTTTGAATTTTCTGTGGTTTCAGGTTTACTTCAAAATAAAAATTACTTGTTATATTGGGTCAAAAGAAAAAAATTGACAATTAAAATAACGGAGATGAGAAAACGAGACGTTTTGTTGACACGGTGTTGCCAGCTTATTATTATTATATAAGTAACAACATTATACCGCAACGTTAAAGGAGGAAACAAGCTGTCGGCCTTCCTGAGTTGTTACCGATGACTCTGGACATCTGTAATACCAGAGACAATAGAGGTGCGATGCTATTTCAAAGACAAAACTGAAATAATGAAACTAAACTCGTATCCATGAATCTTTCTCATCAATCAGGAAAATAGCAACGCTTCTTAGCAGCAAAAATATGAGGGTGGCGTAGTTGTACTAGATAAAATCAAACTGGTTGCTAATTTAATTGTATTATTCAGTGTTTATTGTTGTTTTTTTTACGTTGACATTGATTTACATTCTGTGATAACTTAAGGGTCCGACGTACAAAGCACGTAATAGAAATTCGAGGCCAGTACAACATTCGTTCGGAATATTGCTATCTCTGTTTGACAAAAGAAGGTGAGCGAGGGACGCGGTGCGCAGCCGTGTCTATGTGTGTCTGTGTGAGTAGATAGATAGCCATTATTAGCTGGACTGCACTTACTGTACCTACCATTCATTCATAAAGACTCGGATGATATTGCTATCTATTAGTAATTAGGTATGTTCATGAATTGCTTTATTTTTGTTTACTACTTTGGGGAGCCGGAAATTTCTTAACAATGCCGGTATCTCAACACATAAGAGTATTTCGAGCCTTGTAGAGAAAATCTAGGAGATGAGTCATACATACCTTTCCTAAATACTTTGGTAAACCAATGTTGAATGTACCTATATGTTGTTGGTGTTATTGAATAAATTATTTTTGGTATCTACACATCGTCATCGCGTGCGGTCTTCGGTGGAATAAATTTAAATTATAGGGATATTGTCTTTATTCATTTTAACACTTTATAAGTTTATTTATTACCTTGGTCTCCTCTTTATAAAAACTAAGGCTACTTCTGTCTCATTAATGTACTTGTTAGTTTTACTAAAATTATTACTAAAAATTAATACTAAATGTATAAATAATTAACACAAGTCAAATGTTAAAAGTGTTATGCAAAGTAAAAGAAAAATATTCCAATAATTTATACCTATTTACGCGATATGAGTAAATTTAAATAACAGCGTTCTGAGCTAAGAATAATGAAAATAAAAATAAAGGATTTTGAATAAAAATTTATTGTGTCATGTTCTTACTTCATAAATATTGCTATTACCATTGTTATTATTGATTCATGTATTATAAAATAAATGAATCAAAACGTAATAGAGTCGGACAAATGTGACAGATAAATTGACTACGAAGTATGTTTTTTCTAAGGGTGACTATGCGGCTATTAAATCTGAACTCGACCTAATCAATTGGAATGAGTTTTTACTTGCCAATTCTTTGGATAGTGCTGTTGAACTGTTTTATAATAAATTGTATGAGCTTAGAGATAAGTATATCCCAATTAATTCAGTTAGACAATCATCTTATCCGCCTTGGTATGATTCGGCTTTGGTCAAAGTACTGAGAGAGAAATATAAATATCATCGCAAGTTCAAAACGTACGGGAATATGTCAGACTTTCACTCTTTTTCTCTTCTACGGAATAGAGCTGCTAAGTTGGAAAAAACTTGTTTCAATAAAAACATGGAAAAAATTGAATCATCGATAATTGTGAACCCAAAATCTTTTTGGTCTTACGTTAAGAGTAAACGAAACTCCGGTACTTTTCCAAAAGTAATGCATTATGGTGATAGGACCGCGAGTACAGGTGAGGAGATCAGTAATTTATTCGCAACCTATTTCCATTCCACTTTCCAGGAACCTGCTCCTGTGTCCGATAATTCCGGTGGCATTGATGTTGAAGATGGTGTGTCATGCATTGGCTCGATTGGTGTGTCTCATTCTCGAGTTTTAGAGTTATTAAAGAGCTTGGACCTCTCCAAATTTGGCGGTCCAGATCATATGCCTCCGGTCTTTATTGTGAATTCTGCTGACAGTCTGGTTGTACCACTATGTATTTTATTCAGGCGATCACTTTCGGAAGGCATCGTTCCGAAAATATGGAAGTCGGCATTCGTTACCCCAGTTTTCAAAAAAGGTGATAAGTCGGATATCTCTAATTATCGATCTAAGATATGCCAGTTTTCCAAAATCTGAATCTGAAGTATATGCTGCTATGAAATGTAACTTCGGTGATGAACAACATGGTTGTATCAAGAAGCGTTCCACTACATCTAACTTAATATTGTCCCATGAGTTTATATCCGAAGGTATGGAACAGCGTGCACAAGTTGACGTTATTTATACTGATTACAGTAAATGCTTTGATCGTATTGACCATGGACTGCTCTTGGAGAAGCATTTAGAGCTGGAATTACTGGAGATTTGTATCGTTGGTTCTCCTCTTATATTGAGAACAGGACGCAGGCTGTGGTGCTTCAGGGGTACACATCTGGATGGTATTCTGTCCCCTCTGGAGTACCTCAGGGTTAGATTTTCGGGTCTTTATTGTTTACTCTTTTTATTGCTGACGTAAGGCATTGTTTTGAAACATCATATATTTTACTTTATGCTGACGATATGAAGGTTCATAAGATTATCCGAGACATTTATCTGATACACAACTGTTACAAGCTGACCTGAATAGATTTGAAGAATACTGTAGACGTAACAGGCTTGAGTTGAATGTTTCCAAATGTCTTCACATGATTTTTACACGCCAGAAGTCTATAATAGACTCCAAATATAAACTTTACAATAAAAGCATAGGCAAAGTCAATAGTATTAGGGATCTTGGTGTTATACAAGACAGCAAACTACTCTTCGATCAGCAAATTGATAACATAGTAAATAAGGCGTCGAGAGCACTTGGTTTCATAATGAGAACCTCAGCATGTTTCCGATCACTAAAACCAATCAAAGTCTTGTATTGTTTGTTCGTACGCAGCCACCTTGAGTATGCGTCACAAGTCTGGAACCCTCAATACGGGATCTACAAGTCTCGTATTGAGGGCATTCAGAGAAAATTTCTTAAGTACCTTGATTACAGGGCAAAACAAGTATCTGTTGACTACAGTCACCGATGCAGAAGGTACCATTTTCTACCACTCGACCGTAGACGTCATATTAATGATATATGCTACTTGTGTAATATGGCAAATGGTTCAATTGACTGTCCTGAACTTGTTTCAAGATTAAGGATGCGCACTAATCAGTTGGGGCTGCGACAGCGACCTCTTCTACATGTACCTTATGCAAACACAAATTATCGGCGTAATGCATATTTTCTGAGAGCTAGTCGTAGTTTTAATGAAATCTCTTGCGAGCACGGCATTGACCTTTTCTGCACCAATGCAAGCACAGTTAGGAATCTCTTGGCAGAGCCATTTTTTGTACAAGTTGCACCTGCCACCTAGCCGTTTATTGTCCAACTAAATTTCGTAGTCGATTGAACGAAATTAACCAATTGAGGAAATAACTTCATGGCGAGTGTGAGGGTATATTAATTTAGCATTTTTTTGTTTTCTGTGGAGGCTTGTAATTAGCAATTTAGTTACATACTAGTGTTAATACAATGTTATTAGTCTGTAAGCCTTCCTAAAATAAAATAAAATTAAAATTAAAATTAATAAAGAGGAGCAGTGCCCTTGAGGTCACATGAGTTAGTCCACGTTCGGTCGGAGGTAAAAACCTCATGGTGGGATTTATCTTCAACGCACTGCTTGAAAATCCAACAGTGTGCAGCACTCTGTTAGTAATACCAATGCTCGGTTCAACACCGAGAGTTGAAAATACAGAGGCAGTTGTGCATGCAGTGCGCGATAAAATCCCGCCGCGAGATACTTACATCCGTGCGAACATGGTCTAAACAAACAAAGCTCCATATGTAGGTTAATACTAATTTATACAAAATATACTGAGGTATCTACTAGTGTGAAACTCATACCAAGAAAAAAAAAACTTTATTTTCTTCTGGAGAGTCGATTCCTACAAGCCATAAGTCGGTAAATTTTACTTTTTATTGTTTTATCAAATTCGTCATTCGGGTTGGGATACATCTTAGTAATTTATTTGAAATAATTCGTAGTGTGATTTACAAAGTTATCATGAATAACACTTTTATTGTAGGGTAATTCAATGCCAAACTCAAACTCAAACTCAAAGCATTTATTTCAAATAAACCAATTACAGGCACTTTTGAATTGTCAAGGTCGGTCGGTCAGAAGAATGAAGCTAGTTGCCCATTCCAAAGCGTAGTAGGTACCTATGGAGAAGAACGGGCAAGAAACTCCACGGACACTCTTTTAAATCAAATTATGTTTACAATAGATTGATTACATCATTCATGTTGCCGAAATTATGACAAGAAGTATCTTTACCTATCAATACAAAAGTGTTTTGCTTAAAGTATTTAATTTTCGTAACTTGCTATTCCGACATACTGGCGTAAATGAATCGTGCAAGTCTTAGAAAATGTTAGAACGTGATAATTGTCGAATTATTTTGAGTAAGTTCAAACCGTTATGGGAACTTACAAGCTTTTTAAAGTAAATAATAGATTAATAATTAATTATGTATCCCCGGGTCTTTTTTTCGACGACAACGTTTTGTAACGATACTGAAACTGTATAAATCTAAAATAACAACAATAAAAATAATAACAAATAACGTACTATCGTCTTTGAAAAGGATTTCAAAGTCGATACGTTATTTGTTATTAGTTTTAGGATAGAAGGATGTGTAAGATAGTAGGAACTATCCTACTAATCCTTCTATTCTATCTACTATCCCACTTCCTACTATAATAATAATGATTTTACTAACCCCAAAGTTTGTGCGGATGGGTGAATGGATGTTTGTTACTCTTTCACGCAAAAACTAATGAAGGGGTTTTGATGAAACTTTACGGTAATATAGCTTATACATCAGAATAACACATAGACTATCATTTATAAAGATTTTGTGTGATTTGTCCATAATATAATGATAACTATAAAGTAAGTAGGGAAAAATCCTGTCCTCTGACAGCTATCTTGTTGTGCGCTGCCTAAGCCGTATGGTCTTCGTGTAAACGTAGTAAACATCACCGCCAACCTTAAGGAAATTCAACTAACAAACACCAACATACACACCTCTGTCGCGTTTCTGACTAAACAAAATGAAGATTTCCAAAATAAGATAACTCAGTTAGAATTACAGGCAAAGATAAAATTACTGAGTTGGAGGATAGAATTGAAGACTTGCAACGATGCTCGCGTAAAAATAATATCAAAATCAAGAATATCCCTCGAATAGCCCCCCTATTATAGTGGAATTGGATTCTGCAAATCTAAAACAGGATTTATTGAAAATCACTAAGTCGCACAACACAAAAGCAAGACAAAACTTCAAGCGAAGTACCTTGGTAGCGCAAGTAGTAATGACGTACCTGTCTTCGTTCCAGAAAAACTTTCTCCCAAGAACGCCCGCCTATTTTTCTTAGCCAAGGACTTAGCTAAATCAAAACAGTATAAATTCTGCTGGACTGCTTTTGGTCGAGTATTTCTAAAAAAGGACGATGATGCTTAGGTTGTTCTCGTGAAGAGTGAATAGTTGGGTGAAAAGTGAAAAGGTGCATAGTTGCTTCAAGGTGCATGACTAATTCTACATTTTCCATTTGTTTATTTACTTTTGTTGGCTTTAATTGTGGCCTTCATTTTGTTTCGATTTATATTATAATATTAACTTTAATTTGTTAAAACTCTTTAGGTATAACTTTCATATAAACATTTTTATTGTAAAGCATGCTTATCAAATATCAGCACAAAAAAATACACCACGGACAAATTTTCCACGAAAAACTTATCAACTAACGTTAAAATCAGAATTATCTCTCGCTTACATCAAATATTAACTCATACACCCAAAGACCCCTCTTTGGACTAAAACATAAACTGCATATTTATGAAGTAATTCTAATGAATATTTATTCTCCTCTGTTTCTATTTTCAATCAAACATCGTGAGTTACGTCTATTTGACTTTTTAAAAGAAAATGGATAGTAACTTAAATACACTTGATGAATTAGACCAGACTGAAATTGCAAACTCGGGTTTAGTTAATATCGAACATATTTGCAAGTCGGTAGTGACTCAGAACATGAGGAATATTTACAGTAATTTAGTCGATTTGTAGATGAATTTGGCTCTGATGAAGATCGACGTGGATGTTCTAATTCTTACTGAGTGTAGACTAAATAGTAAGAAACAAATACCATTACTATATAACTACACGTCTTATTTTACCTCAAACCAGCTAAACAAAAACGATGGCGTGGTAGCCTACGTAAAAAAACAAACATTTGCCCTTGGTAACAGAACTAACTGTAACACAAGGTCCAGCACTAAGAATCACCGTGTAAAGTTTTGCTATTATACGTAAATACCGTTCCCCGTCTATTGCATTTTTTTTTTGGGTGGGGAATCATCAAATGACTTCTCCCGCTCTCGGTGGAGCGGAAAGGCGTGTCAGACTTTTACTGATTAATACCCACCCGTGTTCCTTCAATTGCCTGTGCCAGGGCCACGGTTATCTCTTTCGAATTACCCGCGACCCTGAGGCGTCGGTCCTATCGTACCCCGTCGTTTTGTGCTGACATCTCTGTGAGGCGCGCGTGGAACACGACGCGCCGTCGATCCGGTTCTGGTCCTTACCGGACGGCGAGCTACCCGTTGCTCGCCGTCCACAAACCCGCGCCTACGGTGGCTGGGAATCTGCAGGCGACTCTCGACGCCCAGGGCGTCTCCTGCGGCGACTAGTGGGGGCGTGAGGGCGCAAGGCTCTCTCGCTCACGCGCTCCGCCTCCTCCTTCGCGAGCATTACTGCTTCGCAGAAGGAGGTGATGGCTTTCCATTCCCTCTCGCTCCGTACCATGGCCTGGACCGTACGCGAGAGATCGCCGCCGCCGATTACCTTCGCGAGGACACTACGGTGCTCCGCCTAATATGGGCAGCCCTCCACCGTATGCTCCACCGTGTCCTCTGGAAGATTCACACAATGGTGACACCCGGGCGTTTCCTCCCGCCTTATTCGAAACAGGAATCTCCCGAAACAACCGTGTCCAGTGAGGACCTGTGTCAGGCGGAAGGTCAAATGAGTTCCTCACCTTCCGCCTGACACAGGTCCTCACCGGACGCCGTGGTGCCTCTCCAACCACTCCTCAAAGAGGGGACTTACCGCCGCTATTGTGGCGTGCCCAGCACTGGGTTGCGACAATCGCACCCTCCATGCCCGTCTATTGCTTGTGCTGACAACTTCATTAGCTCAATGCAACAGCCATCTTGAATCTTGTAGTAAGCACCAGAATATTATTGCGACATTAATATAAATATAATAGAAAAATCCACAGAATTATCACAACAAAGATCGAATAGCTACATTATCTAAATATGCTATCTATGCACGGCCTCCTTCCAGGACATTGCCTACCCACTAGAGAACAGAATTGCTTTGACCATACCTTTTTGAAGCTTGATTAAACTAAAACCTCTGCTTTTGTGGCAGTGCTTAATACAACAATCGCGGATCATGCAATGGTTCTCTTACATATAACTAGCTCAAACAAAACACAAAGATCTTGCCACTAAGCTGGTGTAGGTAATAAAGTCGTCCCTCCTATGCAACTCAAAAATAATATCTGTTTCTTGTAGTAAAAGAACTTGGAAGCCATGTACTACTGCGGTATCATTGCGTTGCTTATAAGGCTTAGAAACAAAATGCAGCACCAAACAAGATTAGAACCTTTCAACATAATTTTAATAATAACTTATAAACGCTTCCGTAA
Source organism: Dasypolia templi (assembly GCA_963555695.1). Classification (NCBI taxonomy): domain Eukaryota; kingdom Metazoa; phylum Arthropoda; class Insecta; order Lepidoptera; family Noctuidae; genus Dasypolia; species Dasypolia templi. The sequence continues at coordinate 16,089,543 of OY743146.1, read as the reverse complement.
CTTTTGTTCATACTTGGTAAAAAAGATAAAGAGACGATATTACAGAAAACAAATAGAAGTTTCAACGAGAGAAAAGTCCGAGACATCTTTGGTCCAATAAGAAATGAAATCTCACAGTTTAAATAACTGTGAGATATTCTAGATCCTTAATATTACCGCTAACCCCCTAAACTCACTAAATACCGGTAGTGACCAGCTCCTGTAGTAACTCTTCTTCGTTCGTATTGTTGGAGACGGACCCACTGGAGGTGGACGGTATTCTAATGAGTCTTGACTCTGAAAGTGCACCGGGTTGGGACGGAATACCAACAAAATATAAAAAAAAATTGTCCAGGGATTTTGTGGTACCCCTGATATTTTATGTCTCAAAAAGGGGATTTTTCCTGAAGATTTATAGCGTTCACTGGTCACCCCTGTGCACAAGGGTGGGGACGTAAACGATATCTATAATTATCGCCCCATATCTCTGCTGCAAACGATAAAAAAAAAATGTTACACAAGTTATTTTAGTTATTAATCAATAACTAAAATAACTACTTACAGAAATACTATAGATACTATCAAATGCACAATATGGGTTTAGAAGAGGACGTTCAACTCAAGACGCTATTACGGCTTTAACAACTGAAATTGTTAATAAAGTGGATAATGGTCATAAATGCTTAACAGTGCTTTTAGATCTCAAGAAAGCTTTTGATACCGTTTCTGTCCCAATTCTTCAACGCAGGCTAGAAAGCATAGGTATAAGAGGTACGGCTCTCTACCTTTTTGAAAATTATATTAAAGGTCGACAGTATATGGTTAAACTCAATAACTTATGCAGTGTCGAAGAGAACGTCTACTACAGAGTCCCACAGGGGAACGTTTTGGGTCTGCCACTCTTTTTAATTTATATTAACAGCTTCTGCAATATGCAGATCAATGGAGGGAAAATCTTCTCATACGCAGACACTGCGGTTGTTTTCTCAGGAACATCATGGAATAATATAAAAGATGTCGTTGAAGAGGGTCTGACTAAAATAGCTGGCTGGCTTAAAGCAAGCTGTTTAACTCTTAATATTAAGAAAATTAATTTTGTTTGCTTTTCCCCAAGCCAGAGGTTACAGCCTGGACCTGAATTCAGCATTGCGATTCATGATTGCCAAAATAATTTGTAATTGTGGCTGTCAAACCGTTCAACAAGTCAGCTCCACAAAGTATTGGGCATAATTGTTGATCAGAGACTGTCATGGCACCATCACATCGAGATCCTTATGAAAACAATCAGGAAGCTCATTTGGGTATTCAAAACTTTACGACATGTTATGTCCGCGCAACTTATAAACAAGATCTATATAGCTCTGGCACAATCTGAAACTTACTGCATGACGATTTAAGGTGAAGCTACCAAAATTAACTTCCTCGAGCTGGAAAGAGCTCCGCGATCCCTTATAAAGGTGATGTACTTTAAAACATTTACGTTTCCTAGAACAGAGCTCTATGAAGTAAGCAACTCGTTCACAATTAGAAAGCTTTATATTCCATACGCGTCCTTAACCCTTCATAAGTGTCTTCTTTTTGATTCAGCATCTCAGATCAGAAGGTAGATAGAAGGCAGATATATAGTGGCACACTGCCCAGGGATTCGAACTGTTTTTGCTAGACGTCAATATGTTACACAATCCAACTACATATATAATAAATTAAACCTTAAATTAGAGATATATACCCCGTTGTTATACGATTGAAAAAAATAAGATAACTGAATGGTTGACTGCCTCGTTAGTCCTAGTGGTAGCAAGAGCTACTGCTGATCATGAGGTCCTGGGTTTGATTCCCGGGTCGGGTAAAGTGTTATGGGGTTTTCCTATCTAGCATTTCTCAGTAGCGGCCCGGAGTCTGTCCCGGAGTTACACACTTAAGCATAACTGGCGAAATGAGGGTGCACTAAAGGTACACCTCTGCCTAACCCTTCTGGGATTGCAGGCATGATGTTTTGTTATGTTAATGTTATGAATGGTTGAGATCCCTTACGTATGAAGAAACAGAAAACATTCTGACAAGAGTAATCCAAAACCACTAACACACACACAGACCCATATTTACACACACATTCACACACGTACACACCGAGAGACAGCCTACATCTACCTTTTGCAAAGGAATTGTTTTTTTATGTTTTTACAATACACATTTTAGAATATTTAGTTTGGTCTCATCAAAATGAATAACCTTTATCACTTTTAGTTTTTAATGTAGATAAAAAAAAATTAAACTAATTCATTTGGATGGTTTAAAAGTTACCGCTATACTGTGTTTGAAGCCCGGGGAAGGCTACTTTTTATCAACACTCCACATGGGTGAAATAGCGGGCGGAAGCTAGTAAATAACGTTAGAAAAGTCCGTATTGTAATGTTACGTTTCAACCTTTTTAACAAATTTACTGCAGTAAGTGTATATTACTGAAACAAATTACTTGTCTTATTTTTGTAATATTATTTTCTCAAACTGCAAAATATTTCCCACACATAGTTTAGTGTTGACATCGTAATTGAATTACACAAAGAAAATGCTTTCAGTTGATGTATCAATGAACGCAATACTTCGACTTGTTAAAACGATACATATTCATTAAAACGGAAATACATTTTTCCTGTAAAATGTGAGTTTAACTTAACTTAAAAAAAAAAAAAAAATTGGGTAATACTAACTGTTAAATACATCCCAACGTTCGGATTCCAGTCAGCAATCAAACCAAATCGTAAATAATATATCGTAAATTCCGTAAGTAAAGCTAGAGTTCGTAAAAATGGTTAGGTTACTCGATACCAAATAACAAGGCAAACTTAATCCAAGGTCACAGCATAGGTCAATTGTGTCACAAATATTACAATACAATTTAGAAAGCAAATAAATACGCACGCACAGGACAATAAAGTAATCGTCTAAAACTTACAATAAACACGGAACACCCCGGCGGGCAAAACGTTGCGGTAATGTGTGTGCTTGTCCGAGCAAGACACACCTACTACCATGAGCATTACACACATTGTCATTTGCTTGATGCGATAGCACTACTAGCTTTTGAAAATTTATGATAAATTTTCATTATGTGTTCCGTAATACCAAAAAAGATGAATGAAAACTATTTTTTTCTTTTTTTTTTTACTATTCGTAAGTAGATAATGTGGCTCATGTTTCTAATACAATACAATACAGATATTGTTGTTTATAGCACAGAAAAAAAACGATAAGAAAACATGTAATTTATGCTGTAAAAATGTGCGAAATACAATTAGCTTAAACTTCATTTTAGGTAAGCATTTTGGAAAAAAAAAGTAGAGGAATCTAGATAAACACTGTCTAAATCCGAGTAATATGATGGAAATATGCTTAAATTGCAAATGGTTTAGGTATTACGTTTGTATGGACAATTCAAGCGTCGCCATGCTCTTAACTCACACAATGACTTATTACTTGTTATCATTTTAGGAAAATCGTATACTTTGACAAAGTTTGTAAATATGTGAGAACCATGTCACCTATATAATCCTAATGTATCTGTCATTGCTTCATTACCTATTCTTGTACAGTAATTTTATTCATGATGATTCGTCTTCACTAATTACCTTTTTTTAACTCACTCACACTAATTGTCTAATTATATTCTTTTTTTTTATGTTGACGATCAAAAGTGCCATATACTTGCCTATTTGAAATAAATGCTTTGACATTGAGGACTTTCCGGAAAAAAGCTTATAAAGACTTAAGCGTCAACGTAGCCCGAGTTTTTTTTTTTTTTTAGTTTTTTGCAAATCGGGTTGTATGGTGATCTAAATATATGATTCGCGGCCGTATCAAACATTTATTTACATACACATAAATAACATCTCGCCTGTAATCCCAGAAGTGTTAGGCAGAGATGTACCTACCTACAGTACACCCACATTTCGCCAGTTATGCTTAAGCCCCATGTAATAGGTAGCGAGCCTATTGCTATATACTGGGCACAAATCCAGACTCCGGGCTGCAACTGAGAAATTCTAGATAGAAAAACCCAATAACACTATGCCCGACCTGGAAATCGAACCCAGGACCTCATGCTCAGCAGTAGCTCTTGCGACCGCTAGACCAACGAGACATTTTTTTAACGAGTTATAATCATAAATATCATCAATCAATACAGATCTCTAATTACCCCGTCTAGTTTATATTACCCTATTGAATTAGTATTTCATGAAATCATGACATATAAGTAAGGCCAATTTTAACTTAAGGAGTGTTATTGCTCATACTAATGATTATTATTCTATCAACCCACATTTATCACGGTCACGAATCATGTTTTAATCAACACACAACCTGCATATTGCAAAAAACGTTATTAATTTTAATTTCGCGGGCTTTCTTAGCGCATCCCACTTAACCCGAAGATAGCTTGGAATAACTTGTAAGAAGTTTTTAATGTTGTAGAGCACAGTTGATCAAGTCAACCTATTCTACGCAAGCATTATAATGAGCATATTTACTCAAACAGTTTATCTACGCATGTGGAAACTAAACAGTTATGCCCAAACCGAGGAAGAATTAAGGCTTCATTATTCTAAAGTAAGTGCATATTCGTATTTGGAGTTTCGGTATTTATGCATGATAATCCTTTAATTATGTTTATCGTGAGAATTATTATATACGTCACACTGATTTTATTACTGAAATTTCTGCAATCAAAATAACTTTCAGCCCTGAAACAGTGAAACGGACACCGGTAGACTAAGCTGGAGATGCGGGATGACTTTTATGCCTTTCTCAGATGGAGAATCGAGACAGATGGAAATTGTTTAATGAAAACTGTGCCCTGCAGTGGTTCAGCACGAGATAGTTATACATTCTTGGACACACTTTTCACAAAATCTGCAGGCGTTCTTTTTAGAAATCATGTCGTTCATCTTCAGACATATACATTTCTGAATGATGTTGTCATTAATTTACAGTGCAATCGCTTTCATATATATGTCTGATTAAAAAGCAATTTGTTTATTATGTGCATATATTTGTATCATTCGTTAATTTAATTCTTCGATTCTAAATGAATTCTGTTAATATTATGACATTCCAAGCTTACATATTAACAAGCAATAATAACAAATTGCATTGTAATTATAATATATTGTGGAGCGGTAAGCTTTATGTACAGGAAGGAAAAAAATGTTAAGCAAATTGACATCGTAATTCAATTTGCCGTTTTATAGGCATTTAATAAAACTGACAAGTGACAATTGTGATTGGAATGAACCAGGGACTCAAACTGTAACCGTAATTAGTGTTTAAAAAAATGTTTTTTTAACTGTTTTAAAAGAAACATTTATAAATGTAACAGATACAATAATGCTACAGTATCAAAGTGTAACCTTTTATATGTGTTAATAAGTGTTGATATAAGTAACAGAAATAAGCAGATAAAGGAATAACTGCACGGCGCAACAACGCGCGGCCGCAGACAGACGCGGTGTTGCCAAAATAGCCTCAATCCATTGAAACACGTATTTGTAATAGGGATGGGATGATTAGAAATGTTCGAACCACCAATGTAATTTCAAAGAAGATCTTTGAAATCGATAGATATTTGTTTCAAAGAGAAGATCTTTCAAATCGATAGATATGTGAAAAAGCTACACGCTTTAAAAGTTTTTGGAGAGTATTATTCCTCTCCTTGTCGTGCGGTATAGAGAATGTACAGCGCTAGTATGAAGTTACATAGTCGTGACGTCACTTTTACGATAATAATATATGTTATATAATTGACTATTCCCTTCCCATATCTTCCGCCACAATGTGACCCATAATATTCATATGATAGATTCGTGACAGTGTTTTCAAATCATCTGAACACAAAATTATTAAAATAATGCGCGTTACACAATAATCACCTTAAAAGAATTATTAAACTGTCACATCACATCACATCACATCACTGACCATTCTAAGGTTGCCTGGAAGAGATCGCAGAAAGCGATAAGGCCGCCCGTTGTATGTTTTTAGTATGATTTTTTTTTTGTTATGTCATATTGTGGTGTACAATAAAGCATATATAAATAAATAAATAAATAAACATCAAATATCTTCAGGTATAAATATTTTGACTAAATTAGAATCGATGAATCTGTTCGTATTATTAACCTTTTGATAGATAATTACATTGAACTAAACCATAGTTCAATGCAATTATCGAACAAGAGGTTAATAATACGAATTGAGTGCATAAAAAACTTACTATGTTTTGGTAAACTCCTAACCTTGCACCATCAATCTTTATACGTGTTGAACTTGTTCAAGAGGAAGGTCTAGCCATATTTTTTTTTTTATTTGACATTAAAATGAAAAGACCGGTATGTTAAAATCTAAAACATACTTTCGACACCACTGTGTTCGAGAATATGCAAAACGCGTAGAAAAAAGGAAAATAATATCGTTTTATTTATTCTGTGCTACTCCAGAAAGTTCAGGTGCGTATTACTCGCAACCGGGGACAGCGGCGACAGGCGGCAGTTGGTCAGTGGTTTTCCCACAATGTCGTATGTCTGTCTGGTTTGCGGTTTGAAGATCTAACGCAACATATTTTGATAGACTAGGCAACAAAATGTCTCTAGTTTCTTTTATCATACGTACTTGTGTTAAATGCCATACCTTGATAAAACTAAATAATGTAGTTGAGTAAGATTAAAAAATGTGGGTTTTTTCTAAACTACAATAGTTTTCATCCTCATCAGGCAAGACATTTTACTTATGTAGTTAAGAATACCTATTTAGCTAGATTGAGTCTGTAATGATGGCAACTGAGATATTAGAGGTAAAATATGAGACGGCTATAAAATGTTTTTTATTTAGGTAAGAACGGATACAGAGAATTATTAATTACAAAATGCGAATTGATATATAATGCATAAATTTAAGCAAAATAACAATTAATCCGTTTTAAATTAACTTCTCAAAATTTTATAAATTCTTATAAGATGATTACCTTATTAGGATAGTAATAGATAAGATTAGAACTTAAACAGTGCTTTAAGATTTTATCGATTTCGCAAAAATGATCGTGTCCACACCTGGGTTTAACAGATGTATGACACGGAAACACTGGGTAATATGGTCATGTAGTGAAATATATCGTTACATGGACGATATGTCAATAAAACAATAATTTAAGTGTAGTTGAGGACGGAGTATGTCAGGGCGGGCGGCTGCGCTCGCTTTGATGTCTCTGAGCTTGCCTAGCGCTGTCGTACTCCAATTTCACGACGCGCGCTGACGTCGCCGGTTCGTATAAAAGCCGCTGCGGTCGATCTCAATAATCATTCCCGCCACACACATCCACCGCAGATCATCACCTGCACATCAACCCACATATTATTTAAACACAAATATGAGATCGGTAAGTGACCTATGTGTAAATATTGTGTTACGGGTGAAAAGTGATACTCGTATGTGAAAAATAACTTCATTAACATCAACACTTTATTTTTTTAAATCTTCATAAATCAGTGTTAAAATCAAATTAATCAAAGTGCACAGTTCAACAATATCAAATTATCCCATTAACAGTAGTTAGTTTGTTGTCTTATTTAATAGGAATAAAATTATGATAAACTTAAATTAACGAGTAATGAAAATTCATAAATGCCACTGTTATCATCAGGAAGCAATTTTAGATTCTAGTTAGCACTCGCTTAATTTTGTAAGCAAGGTCACTTTCATATGAACTTTGCAAAACTTTTGGAAATAGAATTCATCTAAAATCTCAGAGAAATATCTGGCAATAGGTTCTTTAATAAACTTGCAGCTCAGTTAAGCAGAACGAACTGATTTCTTTGCATTAAAATCTATAACTTTGCATAAGGTTAAGGGTAACCTATAGGATAAAGCTAAAATCTTAACTTCTCTAATTTCGTGGCGAAATGTGAAAATCAACAAAGATAAGCAACATTGTTACATTTTATCCGCAGTTTGTCGTTCTGTCCGTCCTCGTGGCCACCGCATGCGCCACCCCTCAGTTCCAGCCTCAGTATCAGCAACAGCAGCAGCAGTACCAGGGACAAGTCATTCCCATCCTCAAACAACAACAAGAGGTCAACTTTGATGGATCCTACCAATACAGGTAAATTGAGTAAAGATTTATTTACAAGGTGCAAATTGTGAACGCCGAACATCTGTTATGTGCCATTCTTCATGTAGTCAAACTTCATTGCTGTGAAATTAAATGATTTATTTATTAATTAAATGAAACAATAAAAACATATCTTCACTGAATCTGCCAACAAGAATTATGGCAGCCATAAAGTTAGTCATGACCTATCTATCATAATAAACATGTCAAGTCTGACCTTGTGAGAGCTTTTTAAGAAAGTTCTTTAAAAAGCAGACAAATACGGTACGATTATTATTGTTTTAAATGATACAATAAAACCGACTTGTAAAAATTAGCTCGATATTCATCCAATGTCATTCACGAATTCGAGACATATGGGTTAATGTAACAATTCATATTATAATTGATGAGATTCGAAAGATTTATCATGACCGCAGTTTAAGGTCCTATATATATCGATGGTATAAAGAAGGTTATTTTATAAAATTTACTTACTAATGAGCCCTTATATATGCATCCCTTACAGTCAAAGGATTGTAAAATAGGGTGAGATCATGCATGGATTCCTTCAGTGTCGAGAGTGCTAAATTTGTGGGAGGTATCTTTGCAAGCGTTCGCAGCCAAGCCCTGATTACGCAATAAATTGGCTCAGCTGTTTATAGCAATGCATAAATACGTTGATATGTTCTGATTCATCTGATGCATGCTCTTGTAAGACTTTATTAGTAACAATACGTCAGGGCACCATTTATCAAATTCAATATCATCCTTATTGGGTTTTATAATGTAGAATATTTTTTGGTGTTCACGCAATATAAAATATCACATAATGTGACGTAATTATGAAATACAAATTTTAAAGACAAATGCAGAATAATTTGAAAACATTCAAACAACGTAATAACTTCATTCATTATCTTCTTTTTGCAAATGTCAGATTTAAGCCGACAAGCAACAAAAAACCTAAAAAAACAATGTTGAAATGAAAATCACCATACGGGTCGGGTTATGCTAACAAAAGATTCCCAAGAGCGATAGATTGACAATGCGTCATGATTGCACGAACTGAAATTGTTTTGGTGAAACGTAAAATTAGATTTGATCTTTTCGAGCGTGTGGCAGCGTCTTGAGCACTGCCTGATTCTTGTTTATTATAACCTGAAGTGATTTATGAAATCCTTAAAGTTAACTAAAAAAACTATAAAGCATCTTTAACCTGCGTTTATAATTTTATGTCTGCTAGTCATAAGTAAATTGTAAACTACACATTTAGTGAAAGTGTGGTAGTGTACCAGGATGTTCTTACGGTTGACTTTTCTTAACGCTAATTTCTTCTTTCTGCAACCATGAACATTAAAGCATAAATACTAAGAACTCAGTAATTGCAGCAAATTGTTATGTCATACACACATACTTATTGATTTGCAAGATAATAACAAAGACTCTAATGTCAACATTATCAGGAAAAGAAAGCTCATTAACATCGATCGTAATTTGTCTTTCCATATACCTAATCCCCATCGGACTGCCTCTCGATAGGCTATAACTTCAGTTTTAAGATTTTCATTAAGTATTATTATACTATTTTATTATTTTTAGCTACGAGACCGGCAATGGCATCGCAGCCCAGGAGCAAGGATACCTGAAGAACGCTGGAGTCAAGGACGCCGAGGCCCAAGTTGCCCAGGGAAGCTTCGCCTACACCTCACCTGAGGGCATCCCAATCTCTCTCACCTACACAGCTGATGAGAACGGTAATGCATTGTTTTGTTTACGAGAACCCTAACTGAAAAAAGAATGATTGTTCTTTCTTCAGTGGTTTCAGAAGAAACTTATAGCTATGAAAAATATTTCTGTAGGTATCAGATTTGTGTCGCACAAGTACTCCGACGGTTTTAGTTATTATCAAAGATCGCATGTTAGTTTAATAAGACTAGAATCTCTTGCAATCAGATACAAAAATAAAAGTAACGGTTACAAAACATTTTAAATGGCACAAAGTACTTTTCAAAAGCTATTTTACAACTCTATCTCTTTGGAAACTCCAACCAAGTGTTGCGTCTTTTCTATAAAAGCTGCTGTTTTATTACGTTCCGGGTATCTATTTCATTCAGAAAAGTTTTGGCACATGACGATAGCATCTTCAAATTACTTATAAACCCATTGACAAGTTTCGCTTGTCTTTTTTTTTCATAGTCAAAGTCAAAGCATTTATTTCAAATAGGCCCATAAAAAGGCACTTTTGAACGTCAAAATTTACATTAAAAATAGAACTGGTTCTAGGCGCCACTTCTAAAAAGTAGTTTCGTATGGAGAAGAAGTGGCAAGAAACTCCACCGTTACTCTTTCAAAATGTTTTACAATATTTTGTATACATTAATTATATTTCTATATGTGAAGATATAGAAATATAATTAATGTATAGTCAGTGTTCACAGCTGGAACATTTAATGGCCTGTTAAAGTAATCAAGATGTAAATAGAGAAACGCACACGTTTTGAGAAGAATGTTACACCTGCAGTTGTAATTACCATCAGCTTATTTGATAATTCATTCAGATATGGGTATTAAAATACATCGTCTTGATGAACTCTGCACCTTGTTGAATCTGTTATGGTAAAAGGCGGATAACGCAAATTGCATCATCCCAACAAGTGTTACTTATAAGCAATTAAGTAAAATAACTTAGCTTCACGATATAGTAACCATTTTATTAAATTTTTTGTGGGTGTTTAATGAATTACTATATACTTATATACTAGACACTAGCTAGTATATAAGTATATAGTAATTCATTCAACTTGCTCCAAATGAATGGACAAACTGGTCCATGGAACATTCTTCTTTATGGTGACAATGATGTATTAATAATAATAAAATTGGTTACAGGATTCCAGCCCCAGGGGGCTCATCTCCCCACTTCTCCCCCAATCCCAGAGGCTATCCTCCGCGCTCTCCAGTACATCGAATCCCAGCCCAAGCAGCCCCAACAACCCATCTACCAACAACAGGGCTTCCAACAACAAGGCTTCCGCGGTTAAGTGAACCAAACCCAACAACATGACGATATCTAACGATACTCGTGCCCGACTGTACCCATCACACATACCAGTGTACACGTAGACTAAGTATATAATTATAACGATTGTTACTGTGATAAATTATATTTTTTTACATTTTCAAATTTGACCGTTTTACTAAACCCTCTCTAGACCAATTATATGTAATGAAGAAACTATCCAAAGGAGATGGATATTGCTCCCGTACAAGTTTGGCCCAGCACGGACATACATAAAACAATATATGATATGAAGGCGTATTTGTATTTAATAGGTCCTGTTAATATTTCATTACTCCAGAACTCGGTGGTGTCGAGATTTAAGACATTTTAGGTTAATCTTTTGTTATGATATTTTGACGTTCAATACAGTAAGCTTTTACATTGTCGTGATAGTGCTTCCGTGCCCAGAGCGCAAAAACACCCCTAACCCGGCCCGACGCATAACGTCAAGAGCGCGCGCGACGCGGCGCCGACCCATTACGTAAACACGTAAACAGAGGAGATTTATGGGTTTCGTTCTGAGTATTTTGCTAACATTTGATGTTTTTTATGATGCCTATGAACAAACGCTTTGAAATGTGTTAGTTCCGTTTTAATAGATGTTTTTGATAAACAATGAGAATGTTATGATTTGGAGTGACTTCGGGATTTATACTTTTGGGCACTGCAGGTCCCATGGGCACTTTAGTGTTGTAGGTTTTGGGGCCTGTAGTTCCCACAGAAATGACAGCGGCTAGACGTTAAGGCCTCATTTCCCAAGCACGAGGTTGTGGTTTTAATTCTTGGCTAAGTACCAGTGTGACTTTTTCCAATTCATATGTACTTTCTAAGTTTGCTGGCATCGGTGAATGAAAACCATTACGAGGAAACCTGGACTTATAGTAAATATACCTGAAATCGCCAACCTGTCTTGAGCAAGCATGCAATACTCGTGCCTTCTCTGTACGAGTAGCTCTGCAGTGGGTGGGACAATAATGGGCTGGTATTATTATTATTTATAATCCTTTAATAATTTTAAACTACGTGTGTACAATAATCTATAGGTTTCACATAGACCAGTCCTGTGCTTCTCGCATACAGCAAATTCCCACGAGGGAATTTGCTGTATGCGAACTCTTGCTCAAACTCAAACACAAACTCGAAGCATTTCTTTCAAACAAACCAATTACAGGCACTTTTGAATTGTCAAGGTCGGTCGGTCAGAAAAATGAAACTAGTTGCCATTCCAAAGCGTAGTAGGTACCTATGGAGAAGAACGGGCATGAAACTCCACGGACACTCTTTTAAATCAAATTATGTTTACAATAGATTGGTTACATCATTCATGTTGAAATTATGCAAGTGAGAACGATGCAGAACGTTAAAAGCTTCCGTTATATAAATATGAAAACAATAAAATTTAATTAAAATACGCCGTGGCAGTCTCAACTGACGGCGCCCGTTCACGAACACGACGCATGGATTAGCACCATTCAACTCAACTATTTTGAAGGGAGCTAAATGATCCAACACACGCGCCACCATCAGCGAAACATTAAAGTGAGCATGACATACTCTCAGCTACCAGGACACATTCAAGTCAATGAAAGACGTACCCTGTAAATGGTAGCTTTAAAGCATGTACTTAGTACTCACATAATATGGCATATAGCAATTATACAGTACTAAAATATTGAGTTTATACAATACAAAGATTCTTGTTTTAAATCTTCAGTAGCTCCAACAGTATTTTCAAATGCTAATCAATTAGTTGATGCGTCCTTGAGGAGCAGGACCAGCGATTAGCCAAGCATTTTTATCAGCAATGTAATCCCCTAACTTATAGTTACACCACAAGAAATCATTCAAGATGCGAGCCACAAAAACCTATATACCAATAAATTGGCTACAGACAAATGACATAAACTGTCATGTCAATACATGTCATGTCTTGACTTTGTCAAGACAATCGACATAAGACCCGTTACACACGTACCTAGCTATAATATGTATGAAAACGCCAATAAACTCACTGCTTTTCCCATGGGGGTAGGCAGAAACTAAAAAACGCGCACTACTACGAAGGGTATTTACGTACTCTTTCACTTTGTCCGCTTTCATACATCTAGTCGTACAGGCGCGTCGTATTAATAGAACTGATTTATTGTGTTGTACACAAAAGGTGTAAAATATGTAATTATTAGGTATAGCTGTGCGTGGGTTTATTTTATCAGAAAGTATATCGTAAATGTCACAAAAATATTTCAAAATATATTTTAAATTACCTATATTTTAATATAGTAATATTAATACAATAATGTGTCCTGCACTGAATATCTGCTTGTAAAGATACTTACTTGATAATTAATTATGTTATGTTTTATTGCATTTCTCAGTAGAACCTCGGAGTCTCGATTTGTGCCCGGTTGATGCCAATATATTTCATGGGGCTTACACATGTCTGGCGAAATGCGGGTGTACTATATATAGATATACCTCTGTCAAACCCTTTAGGCATTACAGTCGTGATGTATGTATCGGATGGATGTGTAGAAAGGATGTGTATACTTGACCAATCACTATATCGAAATGTGCGTTACTTTGAAAACATTTATTTATCAGTTCGTGTATACCGATCTTAAAAGAAGAAGGTAGTGTTTCCATTACTTGGAAGAACCAATTAATTCTATTGATTTTAATAAAAGAGATAAATAAAATGTGTCTTTTTACAAGTCAGACACTCAGATTGCGAGGAGTGTCCTTCCACACCAACGCCCTCCCCGAAGACAGACAAGTTAGGGTAGTGATCCGTGGGATCCCTAAGGAAATCCCCACAGACGAAATAAAAGCCGACCTTCAGTCGCAAAATATCCCGGTTGCCGAGGTCCACCACATGCACCGCAATCAGAGGCAGAGAACCATTCGACATGGTTCTAATTATATGTCATCCCACCACATTTTTAAAGTCAAGTCTATCTGCAACCTCACCGGTTTGCAAATAGAAAAACCATTTAAGACTGGCATCATCGGACAGTGCCACCGCTGTCAACTATACACGTCACGCAGCCATCGACACATTTTCCAGAGCGACTTAGTCCTCAGAGACCCTCGTCCTAGAATTATTTGCATCATCAGCAGGCTTTTCCAGCCTTAGCTCCCAAACCCGTTCTTGCACCCATCCCCCCACTGATGGACTCCCGCATCCGCGTCAACGCGCTCCCAGGCATACCTGTGCCCATCAATCAATCTTCAGCTTCGCCTCCTGTACCCGCAGCCACCCGTGTGGTCGGCCACAACCCTCAAGACGCCTTTAACGTGATCTCGAGCACGGCAACTTCCAGCGACGAAGGACCATCGCTGGAAGTTGCCGGACGATGTACGTGAACTGTTGAATGAGAAGAATGCGGCTGTCCATGCTTACAGCAACTTCCCCTGCGATGCGAACAAAGCCCATATGCGTTACTTACAGCGTACTTTAGGGACACGTATAGAAGAGCTGCGTACCGCCGGCTGGCACAAGATGCTGAGTGAACTAGAGCCTACTTACCTAGCCTTCTGGCAACTTCAGAGGAAACTTAGATCCGGAGAAATAGTCTCTATGCCCCCCTGATCCACCCCGACAAGACCAACGCTTTCGATGATGTCGACAAGGCTGAACTTCTAGCCGACAGTCTTGAAGCCCAATGCTCGCCTACCTGAGAAAGATGAGCTTGGTCTACTGGATGCTGAAGTCGAACATAGAGCGTCCCTCCCCGCCGTCGAAGACCCCGAGTATCCGCTGCCCCCGTCACGCCAGACGAAGTGCACGTCCTCATCAAGAGTCTTAAGGGTCGTAATGCCCCCGGCTCAGATGGAATCACCAATGGGGTATTCCAACTTTTCCCTACCCACCTGGTAATGCTATTGACCACCATCAAAATCTATGGGAGGCTTATCTATAAGCGTCTCAGAGACCATGCCGAGAAAAAAGGCCTCTTCCCTGTAGAACAGTTTGGTTTTCGAACTAAACACTCTTGCGTACAACAGGACCACTGAATCGTCGAACACATAAACGTTTGTTTCCAACGAGGTTTGATGACGGGTGCTGTTTTCTTCTAAATAGCGAAAGCGTTCGACAAAGTCTGGCACAACGGCTTATTATATAAGCTGTACCAACTCGGTGTGCCATATCGTCTCGTGCTCATCTTAAGGGACTGTTTGTCGAAGTGCACCTTCCGTTTTCGCATCGAAGGAGCGCTATCCTCCCCCCATCCCATTCGCGCAGGAGTCCCTCAGGGCTCTGTGATTTCTCCTCTCGCTTTCACGCTATTCACAAGCGATATGCCCAAGTGTAGTAAGGCGCAGTTGGCTCTGTTCGCAGACGACACGGCCATTTATTACACCAGCCGCGATCCAGACTCGATATCTCGCACTCTCTAAACTCAAGTCAACAAGGTTGGCGCTTGGTTTAGATAGTGGAGAATCGTAGTCAATCCCGACAAGAGTCAAGCGGTTCTCTTCTCCAAGCCGCGTCAGAGCCCCTGCCCCCCTCGACCGATCACCATGTTCGGCAAGCCGATCCGAGTGGTGCTCGAAGAACACCTCTCCTTCTCAGAACATATTAAGGCGGCTCGTTCACGCCTCCACTTCGTCCTAAATGCACGTAGCAAATTGTCACTAAAGTGCAAATAGCGTGTATTCGCCCGATCATGACCTATGCCAGCAAAGTCTTTGCGCACGCCAAGCCTCATCGCTTCAATAGAATGCAGACCCTCCAGAACAAATTCCTCCGTAGGATAACAGGCTCCCCCTGGTACGTTCGCAACGAAATCCTCCACGTCGACCTCAACATTCCCACTATCCGTCAGTTTATGAAACGCAACTCAAAGCGTTTCTTCGATAACGCCGCGAATCACCGCAATCCTCTGGTTGTCACGGCCGCAAGTTATATTCCCTGCACCATTAGTCATGTCCGCCGTCCCAGGCCTGTCCTCACCGACCCCGATGACCACATAAATCTCATCCAGGAGAGTAGTAGGGCCACCAGTACAGTGCACAAACACCAACCGACATTCCGACCTCGCCGCCAAGGAACCTCGCGAAGACCCCGACGTAACTGTCCCCCGCGACCCTTGCTCGACGAAGTGCCAGCCCGCGCCGTAGCTGAGCTTTAAATTCCCCCAATAATAATAATCACCAAAACCTGATCCAGCCTGTCCCATCTTGCTGACCTCCCTCTAGCGACGCCCTAAGCCGAGCTCCGTACCCCACAGGGGATGCCCTTAGCCAGAAGTCGCCTAGTAATGTAAGTTTATTTCCCCTGGCTGGAGGCTTTGAGTTCGCTTAAGGCAGCCAGGTTAGTCCGGTTAAGTAGTTACGACCTCTCAAGGTCAACTACGAGATGCCATACACAAAAAAAAAACATAAGCGGGTAGTGGCCTACCAGATACAACACCCATCTGGTCGGAGGATCCTACCTTTCCCAAGATTATGAGTGATTTTTACACCCTGTTACTCATTTCTCTATAGAAATAAGCAGATATAGGTACAATTACACGGCGCAACAACGCGCGGCGACAGACAGACGCGGTGTTGCAAAAATAGCCTCAACCCAGTCGGGATTGCGGCTCTTTACAATAGGAACCTAAAGATATAATTACTAGCTGCTTACTGCGTACCCACGCAATTTAAGTGAAGAGAATATATCACTTAGATGTTTACAAGTAGACAACTTTAATGAGCGAGCAACTTATTGCCTATGTGTTACGGCTATCTTTATTTCTGAAACATTGTTGTTTCTTAAGGTTTATTTAATATCAATTATTGAACTTTACGGTGGAGTCAAAGTTTGCACTATGAAAATAGATTTCAACAACTTAAAATTAAACCGACGAACACAATGAATTGTATATTTGAATTTTCGGATATAGCACATTTCAATAAATCATACATCGTAAGCATTAAGAAAACTTCCTAACAGAAATTAAATTTAAACTTTTTGCCTACTTGTACAAGGTTTTATGTTAGAATAACTTCTATGAGGTGCCATACTGAACCGGGTTTAAGTTCTTTTTTAATTTATTTACCTGAGTACAGCCACGAGCACAAAAGCCTTACACTTACGCTATATTATAAAAATGATAAGATGTTCGTTACACAATATCATCCACCATACCTACACGTTTTTAAGAAATGCTTTAGAAGTTAATCGCTTTTGAATCTTGCGTAAGTAACTATAACGTATTTGATCATGACCGTACTAGTTGTCGTTTAGTTTAATTTCACTGACTCACAGGCTTCATTATACGAACATAGGTACGTATAAGTAAGACTGATAAATGACCAAGTTTACCGTAAAAATTATGCACACATATTTTCTTTATTCTCTCTCCATACACGTTTTTTTTTAATTTTTTTTTTGGTTGGGAAATCATCAAACGACTTCTCCCGCTCTGGGTCGAGCGGGAGGGCGTGTCAGACTTTTACGGTTCACGGTTATCTCTATCGAATTACCCGCGACCCTGAGGCGTTCCATACACGTATGGAACGCACATAGGAAAAAATTGCAAGATCTCAGCAAGCAAGTTTCATATTGAACTGTTGTGGAAAATGGGTCGTTACATAATGTTAATTATGAATTGTGTAATTGCATGAAAAATCAATAACGTTTTATGTTACAATTTCGGCGTTGTCCTGTGGCTATTTATCATAAATAAACTGTTATATAAACGTATAATCAATGTCAATAAAAACCAATTAATTGCGCAATACACCTATTGCTTGAATACAAATTTATTATTGCACATTATAATAAATTTCAATGAGTTATTAATATGATGCTTATAGATCATTTAATGAAATGAATATGATATAACCTAACTTTTAATGCAATTAATCTATTAGTGTCTGATGATAACTTTAAGTTTTAAATGATCATCGTATAGTACCTACATGGTATATTTAATAACTTCCCTCATATATTAGATAATAATACTATATAACTTTTATTCAATACATGGCTTGGGCTTGGAGCGGGCCATGCTTGTAGTTCTTGTTGGTTAGATCCAAGGTAACCGACATAGACCGAAGAATTGGCAGTGGGCAGAGCACTATTTCGGAGAAAACATGGCCGATGGGGCCAAACAAAAGGTTCTGAAGTAGCGACCGCGAACCGGAAGACCTATGGTTGGAAAGCCTTCCACGGATTGGACCGATGACCTGCTGAAGACACTGGATGTGAAAGCCAGAACCTGTCGAAGTGGCGATGCTGGGGGGAGGCCTATGTCCAGCAGTGGAAGTCCCTCGGCTGGAATGATGATAGACTTGATGCTTACCTCCGCACCCTCCCTTGTTTCTTCTCATGGTCAGTGTCCCGCTCCTGGATTTTCTCATCATGACCTAATTTTCCTCTCGTATGTCCTAAAACCGCCTAAACCTGTTCCAAAAGTTCTGCACATGCGGTGTTTTGCGCGCATGGACGTTGAGAAGCTTTGTCAGGATGCGTCAAACCTCAATTGGGAACACCTGGAAGCGGCGACTGCTGTTGATGAAAAGCTGCGCATTTTTGATCGGACGGTCCTTGCTCTCTACGACAAACACGCTCCTGTTAAGAATATTAAACTTCGGCGTCCTCCTGCTCCTTGGATGACGACAGGGGTTCGTATGGCGATGAGGCGCAGGGATCGGGCCTTTCGAAAATTTATAAAGGATCGCAGTGAAGAAAATCGGAGTTTTTTTAAAGCTGTTAGAAATCGGTGTAATCAGATGATACGCAACGCTAAACGCCGCCATATTCTCGAGAACATATCTTCTTCTTCACCTGCTGATATCTGGAAGTTTCTTGGTACTCTTGGTATCGGCAGACCACGTCATGTGGATTTTCCTAATACAATTGGCCTTGATGATATCAACCGTTATTTTACAACCACTTGTCATTTGGATTCCCAAATGTTGTCCAAGACGGTCGATTTCATTTCTGGCCTAGCTAGTCCCATCATAGAACCATTTCACTTCTCTCCGGTCACTATGGACGAAATTAAAAAGTTCATCCTGTCCATTAAATCCAAGGCTGTGGGCTGTGACGGCATCAGTCGTAATATGGTTGTTTGGATCCTGGATAGCCTTCTCTCTCCGATTACCCATATTATCAACTTTTCTCTTGATTCCGGACAATTCCCTTCCCTGTGGCGTATGGCCTATGTCTGCCCTCTCCCAAAAATTTCAAATCCCTGCCTTCCCAGTCATTTTCGACCCATTTCCATTCTCCCATTCCTTTCTAAAGTGCTTGAGGCCTGCGTACACAAGCAGTTTACGGGGTTTATTCACCGGAAAAACTTGTTAGCTCTTTTCAGTCTGGATTCAGACCAAGGGCACAGTACAGCCTCCGCTCTCCTTAAAGTGACTGGTGACATTAGAGAAGCTATGGAGGATACCAAGGTTACCGTTCTGGTGTTAATTGATTTCTCCAATGCCTTTAATGCCGTCAGCCACGATATCCTCCTTTCTATCCTCTCTCATCTTATGGTTTCGTCCGAGGCTTTGGAATGGTTCTCTTCTTATCTTCGGGGACGTCAGCAGTCGGTTCGCGTTGATGAGACCTCGTCGAGTTGGCGTGACCTGAATGCTGGTGTTCCACAAGGCGGTATTATTTCTCCTTTGCTATTTTCCATCTTCATTAATTTTATAACTCACTGTCTTCGGTGTTCGTATCATCTCTATGCTGATGACCTTCAATTGTATACATCTGAGCGGGTGGAAAGTTTGTCGGACGCTATAGTAGATGTAAATCGAGACTTAGATGCTATCAGAGAGTGGTCTGATCGTTTTGGGGTGTTAGTAAACCCCTCAAAGTGTCAGGCCATTCTAATTGGAAGCTCACGCATGATGGGTAGGGTGGTGCTCAGTTCTCTTCCTCCTCTTATTTTCAATGGTATCGCCATCCCCATTACCCCTACTGTGAAAGATCTCGGTTTGCATCTTGACTCGACACTGAGCTGGCAACGCCAGGTCTCTAGTGTTAGCCAAAGGGTCAACGGTACTCTGCGTTCCCTGTATCGTCTGAGAAACTTTTTACCCGGTAAGACGAAAACCATGCTCGTGCAGACTTTGATTTTCCCTATCATCGACTATGGTGACGTGTGCTACTTTGACTTGAATGCGGTTTTTTTGGATAAGCTCGACAGATTGCTCAACAATTGTATCCGGTTCATATTCAACATCAGAAAATATGACCATGTGTCGAGCTATAGGTCTGAGCTCAAATGGATGTCCATTCGCCAAAGAAGAAGTTTGCGCGCTTTGACTACACTTTTCTCTCTTCTCAACTCTCCCACTCCTCCTTCTTATCTTATGTCTCACTTCCAATATCTATGTTCATCTCATGCTAAGGAACTGCGTTCTTCCAACAATCTTCTCATGCTTTGTCCTTCTCATACTTCTGACTTTGTTCATTCTTCCTTTCATATTCAGTCCATTCTTCTTTGGAATGCGCTTCCTCTTGATATCAGGATGGCCACCAGTCGGTATGCATTTAAGCGGAAATTACAGAGTTATTTTCGTAACAAATAGCGTAGAGTCGGCTCAACACCTTTCACCATAAAATTTATATATATATATATATATGTATATATGTATTGTAAGTATATACTTTTTTAATATGTATGTATGTGTATTATAAGTTACACAATATCTATTTTACATCACACTTCACAAGTTATATTTTTTTTTTAAAGTTATTTTTCTTCCATTATCGTCCCCTTCAACTAAAGCACCTGCCATCTTATCTCTTCACCACCCTTGGTTGACTGGTAGAGAATGCCTAAGGCATTAAGTCCGCCTTTGTACCTCTTTGGGTTCGAAAAGTTTAAATAAATAAATAAATAAAGACGTTTAAGTGTCACCCCCTAATATTGTGCTGGCTAGATTAATTTTCCTTTGCTTGATCTTAGGTAATTAATCATTAGACAGTTCTCAAGTTAATATTGATTTTCAGGCTGTAAAAGTTGAACTGGAATTGCTAGCTTAAGCCGCGTCATCAACATTCATAATCCCCACATGGTTGTGCAACACACCGCCAGAGAATATTATCCTGTGTTAGATCCCCATTAATGAACAGACCTGTATTTGCTTGGCGTTATTCGAGCCGACCTACCAACCTGCGACTGAATGTCAGTAACCTAGTAATATTTAATGCCAAAAGTGATTCCAATATGCTGAAGTTCATTTACAGGAGATCATCGGAGCCTAAAGGCGGTGTCACTGAATCTGCTTATTAGACTTTCGGGCTTCTGACTTCCTATAATGAACTGTCATTGGTCTACATTTTTGATTTGATGCGTTCTGCCAAAGAAGCACCAAGGAATATCGATCTGCAAATACCCCCGAGAAGAATCGTGTTGCCGTCTTCCTTAATTTTACTGACATTATTAGAATTATAATAACTAACAAATTCGTTCAAGTTGTGACACCTATCTATGATGAATGAGCTTCCACTCTAGGCAGCGTTGAAAAATTTATATTCAAGATGTAAAGTTGATAACCGCTGCGAGGAAGCGACTCCAATTAGACGTACAAACATTGTTATTAAAAACATAAATTGAAAATCAATTGTAACTGATTGATTAGATGGTTCATTTATTTTCAATGTATGCAAAGCACATCTATTTTGTAGTTTGCAATTTTTGCTGTTGGTTACACTCCTTACTAGAAACACTGTAATACGTATTATGATTCGTAAAGGATTGTGCGTTTTAAACAATTCTTTTCGCTTCGAGTATTGTTCAACCTTGTGATTCAGCTTGCCTTCTGTCCCAGTATATAATAAAGACCTCGTTGATGCATGAAAAAAAAACAAGGAATATTCATAAACAAATGTGTCGCACTCTGTAGAATACCCAATGCTCTTGCAATAAACAGGAAAATACCAAATTCAGTACATATACTTATGAAGTATACTGTACGTAGGTGCTTAAAGAATCTTCCAGTGCTAACAAACAAGATGGTGTTTGCGCAATCAATGGGCACATAGAGGTCTAGAACAAGCTTGAAGAAATTTCATGCACTGGGTCCAATGAACAACAATAGTTAGGCCTAATTCATGCTCAGAAAAACATTTAAAAAATTCCTCTTCCATTAGGTAGGCTAGACATCAATTCAAAATATGGCTTTCTATTTCCGCTACTTTGTCTATCGCTAGGGGTCGCGTCGACGTCCCGGGATGTCGGCTGTATAGAGGAACCTGTTTTGACAGGATTTGGAGAATTTTGAAAGTGTTGAATGATGGTCAGAGAATCAGTAGTATTCAATAACTCCCAAATTTAAGTTAAACATGATTATGATATGAGTTTGAGTAAATAGCGCAACACATTTGATTCGAACTCCCGACATCTAGCTCACTGTTACCTTAACCACGTCTACATAGTGCGTAATCTTTATTAAATTAAGGAACAAATTGGGGTCAATTTACATTGTGACGGAAGAGAAGGGAAGCAAATGATTGTTTTTAAGTGCATTTTGAATTTTGTCTCCATTTGTGAGGTACAAATAAGACTTGAGAACAAAGATTCTTCTCCAAAGAATTCTCAAGCATTCTTAATTGAGGGGTCGATGTACTAGCTTTTGTAGGAAAGTACGTTATTGGCGCTTAACATAATCAGCTTAAAATGTTACCACTGCTGGGACACAATCCTCTTCTCGGTGAGAGGCCTAATGCCTGAACTAATCAATGCAATTATCTAACAAAAGGTAATACGAATTGAGTGCATAAAAAAACTTACTATGTTTTGGTAAACTCATAACCTTGCATCATCAATCTTTATACGTGTTGAACTTCTTTAAGAGCCATATTTTATTAATTTGACATTAAAATGAAAAGACCGGTATGTTAAAATCTAAAACACACTTTCGACAACACTGTCTTCGAAAATATGCAACACGCGTAGAAAAAAGGAAAAGAATATTGTTTTATTTATTTTTACTCTACTCCAGAAAAATCTGGTGCGTATTACTCGCAACCGGCGACAGCGGCGACAGGCGGCAGTTGGTCAGTGGTTTTCCAAAAATGTCAAATGTCTGTCTGGTTTGCGGCTTGAAGATATATCGCAACATCTTTTGATAGACTAGGCAAAAAATGCCTCTTCTTTCTTAAATCATACTTGTGTTAAATGACAAACCTAGATAAAACGGAATAATGTAATTTAGTAAGATTAAAAAATGTGGGTTATCTTTAAACTACAACAGTTTTCATCCTCATCAGGCAAGACATTTTTACATAAGTAGGTAAGAAAACCTATTTACGCAGATTGAGTCTGTAATTATGGAAACTGAAATATGTTCAGAGAAGGCTATAAAATGTTTTATACCAGCCCGATCACTATATACGGTAAGCCGATCCCTTGGAAGAAGCAAGCCAAATACCTAGGCGTGATCCTCGATCAAAACCTTACCTTTAAGGCTCATATTAAGGCGGTTCGCGCGCGCGCCTCCTTCGCTCTTAGCAGGCTCCACTTTGTGCTGACAGCCCGTAGTAAACTGTCAGCCCGTAGTAAACTGTCTGTGTCTTAAATGCAAGCTTCGCAACTATACCGCAGTCATCCGTCCCATCATGACCTATGCCTGCGTTGTATTTGCGCATGCTCACCCACGTCATCTCCGTAAGATGTAGACCCTCAAGAACCGTTTCCTCAGAAAGGTCACGGATGCCCCCTTCTATGTCCGTAATATAAATCTCCACGTCGTCGGCCTTAAAATGCCTACCATAAACCAGTTAATGAAACGCTTAGCGAAGCGTTTCTTCGACTGTGGCATAAATAACCCAAATCCCCTGATTTCAGCGGCCGCCCGCTATACTCCCTCCCGCATAAGCAGTATAGCTTTAAATTCGTCCCAAAATCACTCAAATCCTGATCCAGCTAGTGGGATTGCCGCCCTCTTCCAGCGACGCCCTAAGCCGAGATTCGTACGCCACAGGGGGTGCCCTTAGCGTGTAGTCGCTTAGTTTTTAGTTAGTATTTAAGTTTAAGTCCTGGCTGGAGTCTTTAATTTATTAGGGCAACCATAGGCAAGTCCGCTTAAGCAGACGACAACCTCATAGGTTGAACTGCGAGGTGCCATTCCCAAAAAAAAATGGTTTTTCTCAGGGAAGAACGGATACAGAAAATTATTTATTAAAAAATGCGGGTTGATATATAATGTTAATGATAAATCTGGACAAAATAACAATAAATCCGTTTTAAATTAAGTTCTCAAAATTTAATTAATACGTTTTTGTAACATACTCTTTTAAGATGATTACCTTATTAGGATAGTAACAGAGAAGATTAGAACGTTAACAGTGCTTTAAGATTGTATTGGTTTCGTAAAAATTATAGTGTTCACAAGTAGGTGTAGCAGACGTATGACACGGAAACACTGGGTATTGGTCATGTAGTGAAATATATCGTTACATGGACGATTTGTCAATAAAACAATAATTTAAGTGTAGTTGAGGACGGAGTATGTCAGGGCGGGCGGCTGCGCTCGCTTTGATGTCTCCGAGCTTGCCTAGCGCTATCGTATTCCAATTTCACGACGCGCGCTGACGTCGCCGGTTCGTATAAAAGCCGCTGCGGTCGATCTCAATAATCATTCCCGCCACTCACATCAACCGCAGATCATCACCTGCACATCAACCCACATTTTATTTAAACACAAATATGAGATCGGTAAGTGACCTATGTGTAAATATTGTGTTACGGGTGAAAAGTGATATGCGAAAAAAAACATCGTAAACATCAATATTTTATTTAAAAAATCGGCCTTAATCAGTGTTAAAATCAAAATAATCAAAGTGCACAGTTCAACAATATCAAATTATCCCATTAACAGATGAAAATCTCTATTATCTATTTCTCAACAATATATCATTGTGAGAAACATTCGTTTCTACTGTGCGCAAGATTCTGTCATTTTACTACAATGTCTCATTCCCGTAGCTTGTTATTACTAAAACAATGCTCGGCGATATGATACACTCGTTTGTATGATAATTCCTGACAAACATTAAGCATTTATCTTGATTCACATTTCCCACACGTAATTGATGTTTGACGAATAGTTTTGTTTTCGTACCAAAACAGTGTAGCTATAAAATTCATACCGTAGTTAGTTTTTTGTCTTGTTTAATAGGAATAAAACTATGATAAACTGTGTTACGGGTGAAAAGTGATACTCGTATGTGAAAAATAACTTCATTAACTTCACACTTTATTTTTTAAAATCTGCATAAATCAGTGTTAAAATTAAATTAATCAAAGTGCACAGTTCAACAATATCAAATTATCCCATTAACAGTAGTTAGTTTGTTGTCTTATTTAATAGGAATAAAATTATGATAAACTTAAATTAACGAGTAATGAAAATTCATAAATGCCACTGTTATCATCAGGAAGCAATTTTAGATTCTAGTTAGCACTCGCTTCATTTTGTAAGCAAGGTCACTTTCATATGAACTTTGCAAAACTATTCATCTAAAATCTCAGAGAAATATCTGGCAATAGGTTCTTTAATAACCTTGCAGCAGAACGAACTGATTTTTTTGCGTTAAAATCTGTAACTTTGCATAAGGTTAAAGGTAACCTATAGATAAAGCTCATCATAATCCTAACTTCTCAATTTCGTGGCGAAATGTGATAATCAACAAAGATAAGCAACATTGTTACATTTTATCCGTAGTTTGTCCTTCTGTCCGTCCTCGTGGCCGCCGCGTGCGCCACCCCTCAGTTCCAGCCTCAGTACCAGCAACAGCAGCAGCAGTACCAGGGACAAGTCATTCCTATCATCAAACAACAACAAGAGGTCAACTTTGATGGATCCTACCAATACAGGTAAATTGAGTAAAGATTTATTTACAAGGTGCAAATTGTGAACGCCGAACATCTGTTATGTGCCATTCTTCATGTAGTCAAACTTCATTGTTGTGAAATTAAATGATTTATCTATTAATTAAATGAAACAATAAAAACATATCTTCACTGAATCTGCCAACAAGAATTATGGCAGCCATAAAGTTAGTCATGACCTATCTATCATAATAAACATGTCAAGTCTGACCTTGTGAGAGCTTTTTAAGAAAGTTCTTTAAAAAGCAGACAAATACGGTACGATTATTATTGTTCTAAATGATACAATAAAACCGACTTGTAAAAATTAGCTCGATATTCATCCAATGTCATTCATGAATTCGAGACATATGGGTTAATGTATCAATTCATATTATAATTGATGAGATTCGAAAGATGTATCATGACCGCAGTTTAAGGTCCTATATATATCGATGGTATACAGAAGGTTATTTTATAAAATTGACTTACTAATGAGCCCTTAAATATGCATCCCTTACAGTCAAAGGATTGTAAAATAGGGTGAGATCATGCATGGATTCCTACACTGTCGAGAGTGCTAAATTTGTGGGAGGTATCTTTGCAAGCGTTCGCAGCCAAGCCCTGATTACGCAATAAATTGGCTCAGCTGTTTATAGCAATGCATAAATACGTTGATATGTTCTGATTCATTTGATGCATGCTCTTGTAAGACTTTATTAGTAACAATACGCCAGGGCACCATCTATCAAATTCAATATCATCCTTATTGGGTTTTATAATGTAGAATATTTTTTGGTGTTCACGCAATATAAAATATCACATAATGTGACGTAATTATGAAATACAAATTTTAAAGACAAATGCAGAATAATTTGAAAACATTCAAACAACGTAATAACTTAATTCATTATCTTCTTTTTGCAAATGTCAGATTTAAGCCGACAAGCAACAAAAAACCTAAAAAAACAATGTTGAAATGAAAATCACCATACGGGTCGGGTTATGCTAACAAAAGATTCCCAAGAGCATAGATTGACAATGCGTCATGATTGCACGAACTGTAAATGTTTTGGTGAAACGTAAAATTAGATTTGATCTTTTCGAGCGTGTGGCAGCGTCTTGAGCACTGCCTGATTCTTGTTTGTTATAACCTGAAGTGATTTATGAAATCCTTAAAGTTAACTAAAAAAACTATAAAGCATCTTACAAAAGGATAAGATAGCATATTTAAGGAACTCGTGTGATCATCTCTTTAGCTTGCTTTTATAATTTTATGTCTGCTAGTCATAAGTAAATTGTAAACTACACATTTAGTGAAAGTGTGGTAGTGTACCAGGATGTTCTTACTGTTGACTTTTCTTAACGCAAATTTCTTCTTTCTGCAACCATGAACATTAAAGCATAAATACTAAGAACTCAGTAATTGCAGCAAATTGTTATGTCATACACACATACTTATTGATTTGCAAGAAAATAACAAAGACTCTAATGTCAATATTATCAGGAAAAGAAAGCTCATTCCTAATCCCCATGAACTGCTTCTAGAAAGGCGATAACCTCAGTTTTAAGATTTAAATTAAGTATTATTATACTATTTCATTCTTTTTAGCTACGAGACCGGCAATGGCATCGCAGCCCAGGAGCAAGGATACCTGAAGAACGCTGGAGTCAAGGATGCCGAGACCCAAGTTGCCCAGGGAAGCTTCGCCTACACCTCACCTGAAGGCATCCCAATCTCTCTCACCTACACAGCTGATGAGAACGGTAATGCATTGTTTTGTTTACGAGAACCCTAACTGAAAAAGAATTATTGTTCTTTCTTCCGTAGTTTCAGAAGAAACTTCTATGAACAATATTTCTGTAGGTATCAGATTTGTGTCGCACAAGTACTCCGAAGGTTTTAGTTATTATCTAAGATCGCATGTAAGTTTAATAAGACTTGAATCTCTTGCAATCACATACAAAATAAAAGTAACTATTACAAAACTTTTGAAATGCCTCAAAGTACTTTTCAAAAGCTATTTTACAACTCTATCTCTTTTTGAAGTATTAACTTTAATTGGAAACTCCAACCAAGTGTTGCGTCTTTTCTATAAAAGGTGCTGTTTTTTGTAGCTTTAGTAGCTAATACTAGAGACACTTAATACTAGAGATAATAACCTTATAGATACCTTATGGCGATAAGGTACCTATTTCATTCAGAAAAGTTTTGGCACACGACGATAGCATCTTCAAATTACATATAAACCCATTGACGGAAACTTGTCTTTTTTTTCTTTCATACTCAGTGTTCACAGCTTGAACATTTAATGGCCTGTTATAGTAATCAAGATGAAAATAGAGAAACGCACACGTTTTGAGAAGAATGTTACACCTGCAGTTGTAATTAACATCAGCTTATTTGATAATTCATTCAGATATGAGTATTAAAATACATCGTCTTGATGAACTCTGCACCTTGTTGAATCTGTTATGGTAAAAAGCGGATCACGCAAATTGCATCATCCCAACAAGTGTTACTTATAAGCAAATAAGTAAAACAACTTAGCTTCACGATATAGTAACCATTTCATTAATTTTTTTGTGGGTACTAGTGCCTAGTATATAAGTATATAGTAATTCATTCACCTTGCTCCAAATAGATGGACAAACTGGTCCTTGGAACATTATTTTTTAATGTGACAACGATGTATTAATAATAATAAAAATTGCTTACAGGATTCCAGCCCCAGGGGGCTCATCTCCCCACTTCTCCCCCAATCCCAGAGGCTATCCTCCGCGCTCTCCAGTACATCGAATCCCAGCCCAAGCAGCCCCAACAACCCCAACAACCTATCTACCAACAACAGGGCTTCCAACAACAAGGCTTCCGCGGTTAAGTGAATCAAACCCAACAACATGACGATATCTAACGATACTCATGCACGACTGTACCCATCACACATACCAGTGTACACGTAGACTAAGTATATAATTATAACGATTGTAACTGTGATTTATTATATTTTTAAGAAGAATTAAGATCGATAAGTAAAAAACAACATTTTCAAATTTGACCGTTTTACTAAACCCTCTCTAGACCTATTATAAGTTATGAAGAAGCTATCCAAATTTAATCCTTTTGAATGAAATCATATCATTATTTAAAACCATCATTGTTTAGAGTTCCTACATAATTATCAAAGCAACTAATACAATAAAAAGACGTTTCGAAGTATTTCAAAAAAATATTATTACATGATAATCGTTAAATAAATTAATGCTCTCCTTCCCCTCTCCCGACGAAGGCGTCTTTAAGACGGTCGGATCCACGAAGAGGTCTTTCGAAGATTGTCCTGACACAGGGACCAAGAAACCCAATCTAGTCCAAATTACCTCCGCTCTCGTGGCTCTATCCGTCACTGCCTCCCCCAGACCGCCTCGGCCTCAACCTCATCCACTTCGTTGGATCGCCCTCTCAGCCTTAGTGCTGCCCAGCCCGCTAGTGGGGCACAGAAGATAGCCCCTCCCCTTCCCGGGTTCATTCAGGACAAGGGAAAATGGACCGACGTGTCCAAATGGTGTACCGACTTAAAAATCGGATACACCAGCGCTCATTCTAGCCAACAGGGTATTTAAGTGACGGTCCCTACGTCTCACGACTATAGGGAACTCACTAAAACACTCAGACTGCGAAGTGTGTCCTTCCACAACTACGCCCTCCCGAAGACAGACAAGTTAGGGTAGTGATCCGTAGGATCCCTAAGGAAATCCCAACACAAGAAATAAAAGGCGACCTTCGGTCGCAAAATATCCCAGTTGCCGAGGTCCACCGCATGCACCTCGCCAGAGGCAGAGAACCATTCGACATGGTTCTTACATATGTCATCCCACTGATGGTCACCAACCCATTTTTAACGTCAAGTCTATCTGCAACCTCAACGGGTTGTAAAAAGAAAAACCATTTAAGCCTGGCATCGTCGGACAGTGCCACCGCTGTCAACTATACGGGCACTCGCAAATGCACTGTTACGCAAAACCCAGGTGCGTCAAGTGCCTGGGCGAGCACGGCACTGCAGAGTGCTCATGCCCGAAAGGACCGTATCAAATACACAGAGCTGCCAAGCTGTGTGCTATGCGGCGAGTCAGGCCATCCGGCCAATAATCGTGGGTGCCCAAAAGCACCAAAATCCTCGTCTCCCAAGCTGACCAAGCGTTCAGACGCCCGTCAGCAAAGGGAAAGCCTTCGCTACGTACATTTTCTAGAGCGACTTAGTCTACAGAGACCCTCACCTTGGAATTATTGCATCATCAGCAGGCTTTTCCAGCCTTAGCTCCCAAACTGTTCCTGCACCCATCCCTACACTGATGGACCCCCACATCCACGTCAACGCGCCCCCAGGCACACCTGTGCCCATCAATCAAGCCGCTCTCGCAGCATCAGCTTCGCCTCCTGTACCCGCAGCCACCCGTGTGGTCGACCACAACCCGACGCCTTCAACGTGATCTCGAGCCCGGCTACTTCTAGCGACGGAGGGCCGTCGCTGGAAGTTGCGGGACGATGTACGTGAACTGTTGAATGAGAAGAATGCGGCTGTCCATGCTGTTTTTTTTTTTGTTCCCGCGGTGGAAAATCCTCATGGATGTTCTCCGCCCTGGGGAGGGCGGAGGGGTATGTCAGTCTCTTACTGACTAAAAACCACCCCGGTGTTCCATCTCACACCTACGTCGTGGTCGCGGGAACATATGATTCTTCCGCGACCCCGACTGGTGCCGGCCCGCCTCTGCGGGCCTCCTCAGGTTGGGGGGGGAGTGAGGTGTTTGACTCCCCCCGCAACATCTAAGAGGGGCGCGCGGTCCTGATGTATGGGGGGCGGCGGACGTTCCCGAGTCCGCCGTCCCTGGACCCATTTAGGGGGGCTGAAAGAGGGCGCTGTCCGCCCTCCGCCTGCGCCCGGTGCGCCTGCTGCGGATCGGGAGAGTGGACGGGATCTCTCTCTCCCTTTGCGCCGCATGCTTCGGCGAGATCACTGTTTCATAGAAGGAAACCACCGCGTCCCAGGACTCGACGCTGCCGACCATCGCACTCACTACGGCCGGCAGTGACAGGTCACTGCCTACTTCTGTGATGAGGGCACGGCGCGGCTCCTCCCAAGCGGCACACTCTGCCAGCGTATGCCACGCCGTGTCCTCCCGGCAGTCGACGCAGTGGTGGCACCGGGCGTACGGCTCCCTGGTTATGCGACACAGGTACTTCCCTAAGCAACCATGCTCCGAGAGCACCTGCGTCGCCCGAAACGACAGGGAGCCGTGACTCCTCCCGAGCCAGAGGTCGAGCACTGGCCGGAGCGCCTCGATGGTGACGAGGCTGGCGGTAGGGCGTGAGAGCCTGTCCCGCCATTCCGCCACCAGGACCATGCGAAGCTGCGACCGACGCTGCTCCATATGGCACTGCATCGGCCGCTCGCCCCGCGCCCTCGGTTCCTCGCGAAACCGATAAAGTGACACGAGCACCGTTGCATCTAGGTCCCATGGCGGGGATCCGTCCAGTGCACAAGCCGCCTCGTAGGAGATCGTGCGATACCCCCTTATGACTCTGACGGCCATTGCTCTCTGCGGCTTTCGCAGAACAGAGATGCTAGCGGCCGTCCGGTCAGCTGGCCAGATCGGAGCCCCGTAAGGGGCCATCGATCGCACGATCCCCAAGTAGAGCCGCCTGCAAGCGGCGCTCGGGCCCCCCAGATTGGGAAGCAGCGTTGGCAGCGCCCCAGCCGCGCCCAACAACTTGGGCGCCAGCCGCCGGAAATGGGGTCCGAAGTTCCACCGGCTGTCGATCACCAATCCCAGATATTTCATGATGGGCTCGACAGCGATCCGGACCCCCTCGACCACAATGTTCCTCCGCCAGGACTCTCACCCGCGATTTCGTCTGGATGGTGGAGCGCCCATGCCGAAGTGCACCACCTCATCAAGGGTCTTAAGGCTCGAAGGCTCGTACAGCCCCTGGCTCGGATGGAATCACCAATAGGGTATTCCAACTTTTCCCTACCCACCTGATTATGCTATTGATCATCATCTTCAATGGTGCTCTGAGCAACAACATCTTCCCACAAGCATTTAAAGAAGCCACCGTCATCGGTACCCCAAGCTCGGCAAGTCCAAGTCGGAGCCCACGAGTTACCGCCCCATCAGTTTGCTCAATGTCCTCGGCAAAATCCAGAACCACACATTCCGTTATCGGATCGAAGGAGCGCTATCCTCCCCCCACCCCATTCGCGCAGGAGTCCCTCAGGGCTCTGTGATTTGTCCTCTCGCTTTCACCAGCGATATGCCCAAGTGTAGCAAGGTGTAGTTGGCTTTGCTCGCAGACTACAAGGCCATAATACACCGGCCGCGATCCAGACTCGATATTTTTCACTCTCCAAACTCAAGTCAACAAGCTTGGCGCTTGGTTTAGAAAGAGAATCGAAGTCAATCCCGACATGAGTCAAGCGGTTCTCTTCTGGTCTTAGCCCCTGCCCCCCTCGACCGATCATGCCTATGTGTTACGGCTATCTTTATATCTGAAACATTGTTGTTACTTAAGGTTTACATAATATTCATTATTGAACTTTACGGTGGAGTCAAAGTTTGCACTATGAAAATAGATTTCAACAACGTTAAATTAAACCGACGAACACAATGAATTGTAAAACATCCTAACAGAAATTAAATTTAAACTTTTTGCCTAATTGTAAAATGGATTTATGTTAGAATAACTTCTATGAGGTGCCATACTAAACCGGGTTCAAATTCTTTTTTAATTTATTTATCTGAGTACAGTCACGAGCACAATAGCCTTACACTTACGCTTTATTATAAAAACGATAAGATGTTCGTTACACAATATCATCCACCATACCTACACGTTTTTAATAAATGCTTTAGAAGTTATTCGCTTTTGAATCTTGCGTAAGTAACTATAACGTATTTGATCATGACTGTACTAGTTGTCGTTTAGTTTATTTTCACAGACTGATTTTGGTTCTGGTTTCACGTATAAGTATCAGGGTCGCGGGTTATTCTACAGAGAAAACCGTGGCCCTGGCACAGGCAACTGAAGGAACACGGGTGGGTTTTAGTCAGTAAAAGTCTGACACGCCCTCCCGCTCCACCCAGAGCGGTAGAAGTCATTTGATGATTTCCCACCGTAAAAAAAAAAAAACAAAAAAAAAAAAAAAAAAAAAGCCACGTATAAGTAAGACTGATAAATGACCAAGATTACCGTAAAAATGATGCACACATATTTTCTTTATTCTCTCTCCATAGACACGAATGTAACGCAAGTATCAGGAAAAATTTGCAAGATCTCAGCAAGCAAGTTTTATATTGAACTGTTGTGGAAAAATGAACGTGACATTAAGTTTATTATGAGTTGTTTAATTGTATTAAAATCAATAACGTTTTATGTTACAATTTCGGCGTTGTCCTGTGATTATTTATCATAAAATAAACTATGTATTAAACATGCATCATAAATAAACTGTTACATAAACGTATGGCTTATAATCAATGTCATTATAAACTAATTAATTGCGCAATACACCTATTGCTTGAATACAAATTTATTACTGCATATTATAATACAATTCAATGAGTTATTTATAAGATGCTAATAGATTCATTTATTGAAATGAATATGTTCTAACCTAACTTTTAATGCAATTAATCTATTAGCGTCTAATGATAACTTCTGATGATGACTTTATGATTAAAATGAGCATCGTATACTACCTACATAGTATATCTAATAACTTCCCTCATATATTAGATTGCGCAAACATGGCTTGGGCTCGGAGCGGGCCATGCTTGTAGTTCGTGTTGGTTGGATCCAAGGTAACCAACATAGCCTGAAGAATTGGCAGTGGGCAGAGCACTATTTCGGAGAATACATGGCCGATGGGGCCAAACAAAAGGTTCTGAAGTAGCGACCGCGAGCTGGAAGACCTATGGTTGGAAAGCCTTCCATGGATTGGACCCATGACCTACTGAAGAAACTGGATGTGAAAGCCAGAACCTGTCGAAGTGGCGATGCTTGGGGGAGGCCTATGTCCAGCAGTGGAAGTCTCTCGGCTGGAATGATGATGGACTTGCGTGAAAGACGTTTAAGTGCCCCCTAATATTGTGCTGGCTAGATTAATTTTCCTTTGCTTGATCTTAGCTAATTAATCATTAGACAGTTCGCAAGTTAATTTTGATTTTCAGGTGGTAAAAGTTGAACTTGAATTGCTTGCTTAAGCCCCGTCATCAACATTCATAATCCCCACATTTTGATTCCCCAGATTGTGCAACACACTGCCAGAAAATATTATCCTGTGTTAGATCCCCATTAATGAACAGACCTGTATTTGCTTGGCTTTATTCGAGCCGACCTACCAATCTGCGACTGAATTTCAGTAACGATATTTAACGCCAAAAGTGCTTCCAATATGCTGCAGTTCATTTACAGGAGATCATCGGAGCCTAAAGGCGGTGTCACTGACTCTACTTATTAGACTTTCGGGCTTCTGACTTCCTGTAATAAACTGTCATTGATCTAATTTTTTTATTTAATGCGTTCTGCCAAAGAAGCAACAAGGAATATCGATCTGCAAATACCCCCTAGACGAATCATGTTGCCGTCCTCCTTAATTTTACTGACATTATTATAATTATAATAACTAACAAATTCGTTCAAGTTGTGACACCTACCTAACAATGTTATTTTGTAAGATTAAAAAACATGGGTTATCTATAAACTACAAGTTTTCATCCTCATCAGGCAAGACATTTTTACATAAGTAGGTAAGAAAACCTATTTACCCAGATTGGGTCTGTAATAATGGAAACTGAAATATGTTTAGAGGTAAATATGAGAAGGCTATAAAATGTTTTATACCAGCCCGATCACTATGTACGGTAAGCCGATCCCTTGGGAGAACAAGCCAAATACCAGGCGTGATCCTCGATCAAAACCTTACCTTTAAGGCTCATATTAAGGCGGTTCGCGCGCGCGCCTCCTTCGCACTTAGCAGGCTCCACTTTGTGCTGACAGCCCGTAGTAAACTGTCACTTAAATGCAAGCCCATCAAGCCCTATGCCTGCGTTGTATTTGCGCACGCTCACCCACGTCATCTCCGTAAGATGCAGACCCTCTAGAACCGTTTCCTAAGAAAGGTCACGGGTGCCCTCTTCTATGTCCGTAATATAAATCTCCACGTCGGCCTTAAAATGCCTACCATAAACCAGTTAATGAAACGCTTAGCCAAGCGTTTCTTCGACTGTGGCATAAATAACCCAAATGCCCTGAATTCAGCGGCCGCCAGCTATACTCCCTCCCGCATAAGCAGTATAGCTTTAAATTCGTCCCAAAATCACTCAAATCCTGATCCAGCTAGTGGGATTGCTGCCCTCTTCCAGCGACGCCCTAAGCCGAGGTTCGTACCCCACAGGGGGTGCCCTTAGCGTGTAGTCGCTTAGTTTTTAAGTTTAAGTCCTGGCTGGAGGCCTTAATTTATTAGGGCAACCATAGGCAAGTCCGCTTAAGCAGACGACAACCTCATAGGTTGAACTGCGAGATGGCATTCCCAAAAAAAAAAGTTTTATACTCACGGAAGAACGGATACAGAAAATTATTTATTAAAAAATGCGTATTGATACATAATGTTAATGATAAATCTGGACAAAATAACAATAAATCCGTTTTAAATTAAGTTCTCAAAATTGAATTAATACGTTTTTGTAACATAATCTTTTAAGATGATTACCTTATTAGGATAGCAACAGAAAAGATTAGAACGTTAACAGTGCTTTAAGATTGTATCGAATTCGTAAAAATGATAGTGTACACAAGTAGGTGTAGCAGATGTATGACACGGAAACACTGGGTATTGGTCATGTATTAAAATATATAGTTACATGGACGATTTGTCAATAAAACAACAATTTAAATGTAGTTGAGGACGGAGTATGTCAGGGCGGGCGGCTGCGCTCGCTTTGATATCTCCGCGCTTGCCTAGCGCTATCGTACTCCAATTTCACGACGCGTGCTGACGTCGCCGGTTCGTATAAAAGCCGCTGCGGTCGATCTCAATAATCACTCGACCGATCACCATGTTCGGCAAGCCGATCCCTTGCGAGAAGCGAGCCAAATATCTTGGTGTAGTTCTCGACGAACACCTTTCGTTTTCAGAGCACATTAAGGCGGCTCGTTCGCGCGCCGCCTTCGCTCTAGGTAGACTTCACTTTGTCCTCAATGCACGTAGCAAATTGTCATTAAAGTGCAAAATGCGTATCTACACAGCGTGCATCCTCCCGATCATGACCTATGCCAGTGCAGTCTTCGCACACGCCAAGCCCGTTCGCTTCAACAGAATGCAGACCCTCCAGAACAAGTTCCTCCGTAGGATAACAGGCTTCCCCTGGTACGTTCGTAACGAAATCCTCCACGTAGACCTCAGGATTCCCACTATCCGTCAGTTCATGAAACGCATTTCAAAGCGTTTCTTCGAGACCGCCGCGAATCACCGCAACCCTCTGGTTGTGAAAGCCGCTAGTTATATTCCCTCCTCCATTAGTCATGTCCGCCGTCCCAAGCATGTCCTCACCGATCCCGATGACCACATAACTCTCATTCAGGAGAGCAGTAGGGCCACCAGTACAGTGCACAAACACAGACCGACATTCCGACCTCGCCGCCGAGGTTCCTCGCGAAGATCCCGACGTAATTGTCCCCCCCGACCCTTGCTCGACGAAGTGCCAGCCCGCGCCGTAGCTGAGCCTGTAGCTTTAAATTCCCCGATTAATAATAATCAACAAATCTTGATCCAGCCTGTCCCATCTTGCTGTCCTCCCGTCAGCGACGCCCTAAGCCGAGGTCCGTACCCCACAGGGGGTGCCCTTAGCGAGCGTTCGCTTAATAATATAAGTAGTTTTACGCCCCTGGCTGGAGGCTTTGAGTCCGCTTAAGGCAGCCACAGGATAGTCCGGTTAAGTAGTCACGACCTCTCAAGGTCAACTACGAGATGCCATACACAAAAAAAAAAAAAAAAAATCTCAATAATCATTCCCGCCACTCACATCCACCGCAGATCATCACCTGCACATAAACACACATTTTATTTAAACAGAAATATGAGATCGATAAGTGACCTATGTGTAAATATTTTGTAACGGGTGAAAAGTGATATGCGAAAACAAACATCGTAAACATCAACACTATATTTTAAAAATGCCCTAATCAGTGTTAAAATCAAAATAATCAAAGGCACAGTTCAACAATATCAAATAATCCCAGTAACAGATGAAGATCTCTATTATCTATTTCTTAACAATATATCATTGTTAGAAACATTCGTTTCAACTGTGTGCAAGATTCTGTCGTTTTACTACAATGTCTCATTCCCGTAGCTTGTCATTACTAAAACAATGCTCGGTGATATGATACACTCGTTTGTGTGATAACTCCTGACAAACATTAAGTATTTATCTTGATTCACATTTCCAACACGTAATTGATGTTTGACGAATATGAGAATAGTTTTGTTTTCGTAGTTTTGTTTTTTGTCTTGTTTAATAGTAATAAAACTATGATAAACTTAAATTAACGAGTAATGAAAATTCATAAATGCCACTGATATCATCAGGAAGCAAATTTAGATTCTAGTTAGCACTCGCTTCATTTTGTAAGCAAGGTCACTTTCATATGAACTTTGCAAAACTATTGGAAATAGAATTCATCTAAAATCTCAGAGAAATATCTGGCAATTTAATAAACTTGCAGCTAAGTTAAGCATTAAAATCTGTAACTTTGCATAAGTTTAACCTATAATGCTCATCATAATCCTAACTTC
Source organism: Dasypolia templi (assembly GCA_963555695.1). NCBI lineage: Eukaryota > Metazoa > Arthropoda > Insecta > Lepidoptera > Noctuidae > Dasypolia > Dasypolia templi. The sequence continues at coordinate 16,051,695 of OY743146.1, read as the reverse complement.
TCTAATTTCGTGGCGAAATGTGATAATCAACAAATATAACATTTTACGTTTTTTTCGCAGTTTGTCGTTCTGTGCGTCCTCGTGGCCGCCGCGTGCGCCGCCCCTCAGTTTCAGCCTCAGTACCAGCAACAGCAGCAGCAGTACCAGGGACAAGTCATTCCTATCATCAAACAACAACAAGAGGTCAACTTTGATGGATCCTACCAATACAGGTAAATATAGCAAAGATTTATTTACAAGGTGCAAATTTTGAACGACGCACATCTGTTAAGTGCCATTCTTCATGCAGTCAAACTTCATTGTAGTGAAATTAAATGATTCATTTATTAATTACATGAAACAATAAACAAATATCTTTACTGAATCTGCCAGCAAGAGTTATGGCAGCCATAAAGTTAGTCATGACCTATCTATCACAATAACATGTCAAGTCTGACCTTAATGATGCATGAGAGCTTTTTAAGACAATTCTTGAAAAAGCAGACAAATGCGGTACGGTAAGATAGCATATTTAAGGAACTCGTGTGATCATCTCTTTAGCCTGCATTTATTATTTTATGTCTGCAAGTCATAAGTAAATTGTTAACTACGCATTTAGTAAATGTGTGGTAGTGTACCAGGATGTTCTTATGGTTGACTTTTCTTAAAGCAAATTTCTTCTTTCTGCAACCATGAACATTAAAGCATAAATACTAAGAGCTCAGTAATTGCAGCAATTTTTTATGTCATACACACATACTTATTGATTTGCAAGAAAATAACAAAGACTCTAATGTCAATATTATCAGAAAAAGAAAGCTCATTCCTAATCCCCATGGACTGCTTCTAGAAAGGCGATAACTTCAGATTTAAGATTTTCATTAAGTATTATTATACTATTTTATTATTTTTAGCTACGAGACCGGCAATGGCATCGCAGCCCAGGAGCAAGGATACCAGAAGAATGCTGGAGTCAAGGATGCCGAGGCCCAAGTTGCCCAGGGAAGCTTCGCCTACACCTCACCTGAGGGCATCCCAATCTCTCTCACCTACACAGCTGATGAGAACGGTAATGCATTGTTTTGTTTACGAGAACCCTAACTGAAAAAGAATGATTGTTCTTTCTTCCGTAGTTTCAGAAGAAACTTCCATGAAAAATATTTCTGTAGGTATCGGATTTGTGTCGCACAAGTACTCCGAAGGTTTTAGTTATCTACTCTACTATCTCTTGCAATCAGATACAAAATAAAAGTAACTATTACAAAACATTTTAAATGCCTCAAAGTACTTTTCAAAAGCTATTTTACAACTATATCTCTTTTTGAAGTATTAACTTTAATTGGAAACTCCAACCAAGTGTTGCGTCTTTTCTATAAAAGGTGCTGTTTTTTTGTAGCTTTAGTAGCTAAGCCGTAGGTGGTCCACACCCAACTGTAATTCAATACATATATATTTTTGGATACAGCCCTTATTACCTTAATACTAATCGATACTTAATACTAGAGATAATAACCTCATAGATACCTTATGGCGATAAGGTATCTATTTCATTCAGAAAAGTTTTGGCACACGACTAAAGTATCTTCAAATTACATATTAACGCATTGACCGAAGCTTGTCTTTTTTTTCTTTCATACTCAGTGTTCACAGCTTGAACATTTAATGGCCTGTTAAAGTAATCAAGATGTAAATAGAGAAACGCACACGTTTTGAGAAGAATGTTACACCTGCAGTTGTAATTAACATCAGCTTATTTGATGATCAAATTTCAAATATGAGTATTAAAATACATCGTCTTGATGGACTCTGCACCTTGTTGAATTTGTTATGGTAAAAGGCGGATAACGCAAATTGCATCATCCCAACAAGTGTTACTTATAAGCAAATAAGTAAAACAACTTAGCTTCACGATATAGTAACCATTTCATTAAATTTTTTGTGGGTACTAGTGGCTAGTATAAAAGTATATAGTAAATCATTCAACTTGCTCAAAATGAATGGACAAACTGGTCCTTGGAACATTTTTTTTTATTGTGAAAATGATGTATTAATAATAATAAAAATTGCTTACAGGATTCCAGCCCCAGGGGGCTCATCTCCCCACTTCTCCCCCAATCCCAGAGGCTATACTCCGCGCTCTCCAGTACATCGAATCCCAGCCCAAGCAGCCCCAACAACCCCAACAACCCATCTACCAACAACAGGGCTTCCAACAACAAGGCTTCCGCGGTTAAGTGAACCAAACCCAACAACATGACGATATCTAACGATACTCATGCACGACTGTACCTATCACACATACCAGTGTACACGTAGACTAAGTTTATAATTATAAAGATTGTAACTGTGATTTATTATATTTTTAAGAAGAATTAAGATCGATAAGTAAAAAACAACATTTTCAAATTTGACCGTTTTACTAAACCCTCTCTAGACCTATTTAAGTTATGAAGAAGCTATCCAAATTTAATCCTTTTGTATGAAATCATATTATTATTTAAAAAACCATCATAGTTTAGAGTTCCTACATAATTATCAAAGTAACTAATAGAGTAGAAAGACGTTTCGAAGTATTTAAAAAAAATATTATTACATGATAATCGTTAAATAAATGAATGCTCTCCTTCCCCTCTTCCGACGAAGGCGTCTTTAAGATGGTCGGATCCAAGAAGAGGTCTATCAAAGATTGTCCTGACACAGGGACCAAGAAACCCAATCTAGTCCAAATTACCTCCGCTCTCGTGGCTCTATCCGTCACTGCCTCCCCCAGACCGCCTCGGCCTCAACATCATCCACTTCGTTGGATCGCCCTCTCAGCCTTAGTGCTGCCCAGCCCGCTACTGCGGCAAAGAAGGTAGCCCCTCCCCTTCCCGTGTTCATTCAGCGCAAGGGAAAATGGACCGACGTGTCCAATTGGTGTACCGACTTAAAAATCGGGTACACCAGCGCTCGTTCTAGCCAACAGGGTATTTAAGTGACGGTCCCTACGTCTCACGACTATAGGGAACTCACTAAAACACTCAGACTGCGAAGTGTGTCCTTCCACACCTACGCCCTCCCGAAGACAGACAAGTTAGAGGAGTGATCCGTAGGATCCCTAAGGAAATCCCCACAGAAGAAATAAAAGCCGACCTTCACTCGCAAAATATCCCAGTTGCCGAGGTCCACCGCATGCACCTCGCCACAGGCAGATAACCATTCGACATGGTTCTTATATATGTCACCCCACTGAGGGTCACCACCCCATTTTTAACGTCAAGTCTATCTGCAACCTCACCGGGTTGTAAAAAGAAAAACCATTTAAGCCTGGCACTCGCAAATGCACTGCCACGCAAAACCCAGGTGATTCTTCCGAGACCTCGACTGGTGCCGGCCCGCATCTGCGGGCCTCCTCGGGTTGGGGGGGGAGTGAGGTGTTTGACTCCCCCCGCAACATCTAAGAGGGGCGCGCGTGGAACACTACGCGCCGCCACCTCGGGTCCTGATGTATGGGGGGCGGCGGACGTCCCCGAGTTCGCCGTCCCTGGACCCATTTAGGGGGGCTGGATGAGGGCGTTGTCCGCCCTCCGCCTGCGCCCGGTGCGCCTGCTGCGGATCGGGAGAGTGGACGAGATCTCTCTCTCCCTTTCCGCAGCCTCCTTCTGCGAGATCACTGTTTAGCAGAAGGAAACCACCGCGTCCCAGGACTCGACGCTGCCGACCATCGCACTCACTACGGCCGGCAGCGACAGGTCACTGCCTACTTCTTTGATGAGGGCACGGCGCGGCTCCTCCCAAGTGGCACACTCTGCCAGCGTATGCCACGCCGTGTCCTCCCGGCAGTCGACGCAGTGGTGACACCGGGCGTCCGGCTCCCTGGTTATGCGACACAGGTACTTCCCGAAGCAAGTATGCCCCGAGAGCAACTGCGTCGCCCGAAACGACAGGGAGCCGTGCCTCCTCCTGAGCCAGAGGTCGAGCACTGGCCGGACTGCCTCGATGGTGACGAGGCCGGCGGTAGGGCGTGAGAGCCGTCCCGCCATTCCGTCACCAGGACCTCGCGAAGCTGCGACCGACGCTGCTCCATATGGCACTGCATCGGCCGCTCGCCCCGCGCCGTCGCTTCCTCGCGCCACCGATAAAGTGACGCGAGCACCCTCGCATCTAGGTCCCATGGCGGGGATCCGGCCAGTGCACAAGCCGCCTAGGAGGAGATCGTGCGATACCCCCTTATGACTCTGACGGCCATTGCTCTCTGCGGCTTTCGCAGAACAGAGATGCTAGCGGCCGTCAGGTCAGCCGCCCAGATCGGAGCCCCGTAAGGGGCCATCGATCCCACGATCCCCACGTAGAGCCGCCTACAAGCGTGGTTCGGGCCCCCCAGATTGGGAAGCAGCGTTGGCAGCGCCCCAGCTGCGCCCAACAACTTGGGCGCCAGCCGCCGGAAGTGGGGTACGAAGTTCCAGCGGCTGATCGTGATCGACATGAAATATCTGGGATTGGTGATCCAATCCCAGATATTTTATGGTGGGCTCGACAGCGATCCGGACCCCCCCGACCACAATGTGTGATTCGGCCGGCGGCGCCCGCCGGGGTCCATGAAACACCATGTGTCGTCAGCGTAACACGTCAGGTCTACGCCCGGTGGGAATTCACCCCTCAGCACCCAGTCGTACCCGATGTTCCACAGGAGCGGCCCTACGACCGAACCCTGTGGAACACCGCACGAAACTTGGCGCTGGTTCCCGCCATCACGTCCCATGTAGGTGACACACCTCTCCGCCAGATAAGCCCCAACGATGCGGCGGAGGTAGAGAGGCACCCGATGATAACGCAGTGCCTCCCGAATACAACTCCAGGGCAGGGTGTTGAAGGCGTTGGAGACGTCCAAGGACACCGCCACCACCACCCCACCCCGTTCCTTCGCCAGGACTCTCACCCGCGATATAGCGTGGATGGTGGAGCGCCCATGCCGAAGTGCACGACCTCTTCAAGGGTCTTAATGCTCGTACAGGCCCCGGCTCGGATGGAATCACCAATAGGGTATTCCAACTTTTCCCTACCCACCAGATAATACTATTGACCATCATCTTCAATGGTGCTCTAAGCAACAACATCTTCCCGCAAGCATTTATAGAAGCCACCGTCATCGGTATCCCCAAGCTCGGAAAGTCCAAGTCGGAACCCACGAGTTACCGCCCCATCAGTCTGCTCAATGTCTTCGGAAAAATGTATGAGAGGCCTATCTATAAGCATATCAGAGACAATGCCGAGACAAAAGGCCTCATCCCTGACGAACAGTTTGGTTTTCAAACTCAACACTCTTGCGTACAACAGGTCCACCGTATCTTCGAACACATAAACGTTGATTTCCAACGAGGTTTGATGACGGGTGCTATTTTCTTCGACATAGCGAAGGCGTTTGACAAAGTCTGGCACAACGGCTTATTATATAAGCTGTACCGACTCGGTGTGCCAGATCGTCTCGTGCTCATCTTACGGGACTTTTTGTCGAACCACACATTCCGTTATCGGATCGAAGGAGCGCTATCCTCCCCCAACCCCATTTCGCGCAGGAGTCCCTCAGGGCTCTGTGATTTCTCCTCTCGCTTTCAGGCTATTCACCAGTGATATGCCCAAGTGTAGTAAGGTGTAGTTGGATTTGCTCGCAGACTACAAGGCCATAATACAGCGGCCGCGATCCAGACTCGATATTTCGCACTCTCCAAACTCAAGTCAACAAGCTTGGCGCTTGGTTTAGAAAGAGAATCGAAGTCAATCCCGACATGAGTCAAGCGGTTCTCTTCTGGTCTTAGCCCCTGCCCCCCTCGACCGATCATGCCTATGTGTTACGGCTATCTTTATTACTTAAGGTTTACATAATATCAATTATTGAACTTTACGGTGGAGTCAAAGTTTGCACTATGAAAATAGATTTCAACAACGTTAAATTAAACGGACGAACACAATGAATTGCAAAACATCCTTACAGAAATTAAATCTAAACTTTTTGCCTAATTGTAAAATGGTTTTATGTTAGAATTACTTTCATGAGTTGCCATACTAAACCGGTTTAAATTCTTTTTTAATTTATTTATCTGAGTACAGTCACGAGCACAAAAGCCTTACACTTACGCTATATTATAAAAATGATAAGATGTTCGTTACACAATATCATCCACCATACCTACACGTTTTTAATAAATGCTTTAGAAGTTAATCGTTTTTTAATCTTGCGTAAGTAACTATAACGTATTTGATCATGACTGTACTAGTTGTCGTTTAGTTTATTTTCACTGACTCATTTTGGGCACCATTATACGTACCTATGTTCAAGATTGAAGATGTTATATCTTCTATCTTGAACATAGGCACGAACTCGTAAAAGTAATACTGATAAATGACCAAGATTACCGTAAAAATGATGCACACATATTTTCTTTATTCTCTCTCCACAGACACGAATGTAACGCAAGTATCAGGAAAAATTTGCAAGATCTCAGCAAGCAAGTTTATTATGAGTTGTGTCATTGCATAAAAAATCAATAACGTTTTATGTTACAATTTCGGCGTTTTCCTGTGATTATTTATCATAAATAAACTGTTACATAAACGTATGGCTTATAATCAATGTCATTAAAACCATTAATTGCGCAATACACCTATTGCTTGAATACAAATATACGAGTATTATTGCACGTTATAATACATTTCAATGAGTTATATATAAGATGCTAATAGATTCATTTAATGAAATGAATATGTTGTGTCTGATGATAACTTCTGATGATGACTTTATTATTAAAATGATCATCGTATAGTACCAACATAGTATATCTAATAACTTCCCTCATATATTAGATTGCGAAAACATGGCTTGGGCTCGGAGCGGGCCATGCTTGTAGTTCGTGTTGGTTAGATCCAAGGTAACCAACATAGCCCGAAGAATTGGCAGTGGGCAGAGCACTATTTCTGAGAATACATGGCCGATGGGGCCAAACAAAAGGTTCTGAAGTAGCGACCGCGAACTGGAAGACCTATGGTTGGAAAGCCTTCCACGGATTGCCTTCCAAGGCAGAACCTGTCGAAGTGGCGATGCTGGGGGGAGGCCTATGTCCTGCAGTGGAAGTCTCTCGGCTGGAATGATGATGGCCTTGCGTGAAAGACGTTTAAGTGTCACCCCCTAATATTGTGCTGGCTAGATTAATTTTCCTGTACTTGATCTTAGCTAATTAATCATTAGACAGTTCTCAAGTTAATATTGATTTTCAGGCTGTAAAAGTTGAACTGGAATTGCTTGCTGAAGCCCCGTCATCAACATTCATAATCCCCACATGATTGTGCAACACACCGCCAGAAAATATTATCCTGTGTTAGATCCCCATTAATGAACAGACCTGTATTTGCTTGGCTTTATTCGGGCCGACCTACCAATCTGCGACTGAATTTCAGTAACGATATTTAATGCCAAAAGTGCTTCCAATATGCTGCAGTCCATTTCAGGAGATCATCGGAGCCTAAAGGCGGTGTCACTGACTCTGCTTATTAGACTTTCGGACTTCTGACTTCCTATAATGAACTGTCATTGGTCTACATTTTTTATTTGATGCGTTCTGCCAAAGAAGCACCAAGGAATATCGATCTGCAAATACCCCCGAGACAAATAATGTTGCCGTCTTCCTTAATTTTACTGACATTATTATAATTATAATAACTAACAAATTCGTTCAAGTTGTGACACCTTTCTATGATGAATGAGCTTTCACTCTAGGCAGCGTTGAAAAATTTATAATCAAGATGTAAAGTTGGTAACCGCTGCGAGGAAGCGACTCCAATTAGACGAACAAACGTTGTTATTAAAAATATAAAATGAAAATCAATTGTTACTGATTGATTAGATGGTTTATTTATTTTCAATGTATGCAAAGCACATCTATTTTGTAGTTTGCTATTTTTGCTGTTGGCTACACTCCTTACTAGAAACACTGTAATACGTATTATAATTCCTGAAGTATTGTGCGTTTTATACAATTCTTTTTGCTCCGAGTATTGTTCAACCTTGTGATTCAGCTTGCCTTCTGTCCCAGTATATTAAAGACCTCGTTGATGCATGAAAAAAAAAAACAAGGAATATTCATAAACAAATCTGTCGCACTCTGTAGCTCAATGCTCTTGCAATAAACAGGAAAATACCAAATTCAGTACATATACTTATGAAGTATACTGTACGTAGGTGCTTAAAGAAAATGAGTACGAAATACGTATAAATAAATCTCTTGCATCTTCCAGTGCTAACAAACAAGATGGTGTTTGCGCAATCAATGGGCACATAGAGGTCTAGAACAAGCTTGAAGAAATTTCATGCACTGGGTCCAATAAACAATAATAGTAAGGCCTAATTCATGCTCAGAATAACATTTAAAAAATTCCTCTTCCATTAGGTAGGCTAGACATCAATTCAAAATATGGCTTTCTATTTCCGCTACTTTGTTTATCGCTAGGGGTCGCGTCGACGTCCCGAGATGTCGGCTGTATAAAGGAACCTGTTTTGGCAGGATTTGGAGGATTCTGAAAGTGTTGAATGATGGTCAGAGAATCAGTAGTATTCGATAACTCCCACATTTAAGTAAAACATGATTATGATATGAGTTTGAGTAAATAGCGCAACACATTTGATTCGAACTCCCGACATCTAGCTCACTGTTACCTTAACCACGTCTACATAGTGCGTAATCTTTATTAACTTAATTAAGGAACAACTTGGGGTCAATTTACATTGCGACGGAAGAGAAGGGAAGCGAATTATTGTTTTTAAGTGCATTTTGAATTTTATCTCCATTTGTGAGGTACCAATAAGACATAAGAACATAGACGGGAAGCGCGTCTCCCAAAGAATTCTCAAGCATTCTTAATTGAGGCGTCGATTTACTAGCTTTTGTAGGAAAGTACGTTATTGGCGCTTAACATAATCAGCCTATAATGTTACCACTGCTGGGACACAAGCCTCGTCTCGGTGAGAGGCCGTAATCCACCACGCGGGCCCAGTGCGGGTTAGCAGATGTCACATGTCTTCGTTTTTTTCCTAAACAGTTTTGAGAGAGGTGGTGATGAAATAATTTACACAAAGTAAAGCGCCTGTCTGGGTTCGAACCTACGACCTACAACTAGTAAGTCGGAGCCGTTAAATTACCACTGGGTCTCCCTTTCCTTACCCGTGATAGTAATGTAGATTATATATTTGACGCTTCTCTTCTCTTATGTTCCGCCACAATGTGAATTGACCCATAATATTCATATGATAGATTCGTGACAGTGTTTTCATTTCACCTGAATTAGAGATTATTAAAATAATGCGCGTTAAGCAAAAATCATCAGTTTAGTTCAATGCAATTATCTAACAAAAGGTAATACGAATTGAGTGCATAAAAAAACTTACTATGTTTTTGTAAACGCATAACCTTGCATCATTCATCTTTATACGTGTTGAACTGGTTTAAGAGCTATATTTAGCCATATTTTATTAATTTGACATTAAAATGAAAATACCGGTATGTTAAAATCTAAAACACACTTTCGACACCACTGTCTTCGAAAATATGCAACTCGCGTAGAAAAAAGGAAAAGAATACTGTTTTATTTATTTTTACTCTACTCCAGAAAAATCAGGTGCGTATTACTCGCAACCGGCGACAGCGGCGACAGGCGGCAGTTGGTCAGTGGTTTTCCAAAAATTACGTATGTCTGTCTGGTTTGCGGCTTGAAGATCTAACGCAACATATTTTGATAGACTAGGCAAAAAATGTCTCTTGTTTCTTTTATCATACTTGTATTAAATGCCATACCTAGATAAAACATAATAATGTAATTTAGTAAGATTAAAAAATGTGGGTTATCTATAAACTACAACAGTTTTCATCCTCATCAGGTAAGACATTTTTACATAAGTAGGTAAGAAAACCTATTTACCCAGATTGGGTCTGTAATTATGGAAACTGAAATATGTTTAGAGGTAAATATGAGAAGGCTATAAAATGTTTTATACCAGCCCGATCACTATGTACGGTAAGCCGATCCCATGGGAGAAGCAAGCCAAATACCAGGCGTGATCCTCATATTAAGGCGGTTCGCGCGCGCGCCTCCTTCGCTCTTAGCAGGCTCCACTTTGTGCTGACAGCCCGTAGTAAACTGTCACTTAAATGCAAGCCCATCAAGACCTATGCCTGCGATGTATTTGCGCACGCTCACCCACGTCATCTCCGTAAGATGCAGACCCTCTAGAACCGTTTCCTCAGAAAGGTCACGGGTGCCCCCTTCTATGTCCGTAATATAAATCTCCACGTCGGCCTTAAAATGCCTACCATAGAACAGTTAATGAAACGCTTACCCAAGCGTTTCTTCGACTGTGGCATAAATTACCCGAATCCCCTGATTTCAGCGGCCGCCCGCTATACTCCCTCCCGCATAAGCAGTATAGCTTTAAATTCGTCCCAAAATCACTCAAATCCTGATCCAGCTAGTGGGATTGCTGCCCTCTTCCAGCGACGCCCTAAGCCGAGGTTCGTACCCCACAGGGGGTGCCCTTAGCGTGTAGTCGCTTAGTTTTTAAGTTTAAGTCCTGGCTGGAGGCCTTAATTTATTAGGGCAACCATAGGCAAGTCCGCTTAAGCAGACGACAACCTCATAGGTTGAACTGCGTGATGCCATTTCCAAAAAAAAAAAAGTTTTGTACTCACGGATGAACTGATACAGAAAATTATTTATTAAAAAATGCGGATTGATATATAATGTTAATGATAAATCTGGACAAAATAACAATAAATCCGTTTTAAATTAAGTTCTCAAAATTTTATTAATACGTTTTTGTAACATAATCTTTTAAGATGATTACCTTATTAGGATAGTAACAGAGAAGATTAGAACGTTAACAGTGCTTTAAGATTGTATTGATTTCGTAAAAATGATAGTGTACACAAGTAGGTGTAGCAGACGTATGACACGGAAACACTGGGTATTGGTCATGTAGTGAAATATATCGTTACATGGACGATTTCTCAATAAAACAATAATTTAAGTGTAGTTGAGGACGGAGTATGTCAGGGCGGGCGGCTGCGCTCGCTTTGATGTCTCCGAGCTTGCCTAGCGCTATCGTATTCCAATTTCACGACGCGCGCTGACGTGGCCGGTTCGTATAAAAGCCGCTGCGGTCGATCTCAATAATCATTCCCGCCACACACATCCACCACAGATCATCACCTGCACATCAACCCACATTTTATTTAAACACAAATATGAGATCGGTAAGTGACCTATGTGTAAATATTGTGTTACGGGTGAAAAGTGATATGCGAAAAAAAACATCGTAAACATCAACACTTTATTTTAAAAATCGGCCTTAATCAGTGTTAAAATCAAAATAATCAAAGTGCGCAGTTCAACAATATCAAATAATCCCATTAACAGATGAAGATCTCTATTATCTATTTCTCAACAATATATCATTGTGAGAAACATTCGTTTCTACTGTGCGCAAGATTCTGTCATTTTACTACAATGTCTCATTCCCGTAGCTTGTCATTACTAAAACAATGCTCGGTGATATAATACATTCGTTTGTGTGATAATTCCTGACAAACATTAAGCATTTATCTTGATTCACATTTCCCACACGTAATTGATGTTTGACGAATATGAGAATAGTTTTGTTTTCGTACCAAAATAGTGTAGCTATAAAATTCATACCGTAGTCAGTTTTTTGTCTTGTTTAATAGGAATAAAATTCATAAATGCCACTGTTATCATCAGGAAGCAATTTTAGATTATGGTTAGCACTCGCTTCATTTTGTAAGCAAGGTCACTTTCATATGAACTTTGCAAAACTTTTGGAAATAGAATTCATCTAAAATCTCAGAGGAATATCTGGCAATAGGTTCTTTAATAACCTTGCAGCTAAGTTAAGCAGAACGAACTGATTTCTTTGCATTAAAATCTGTAACTTTGCATAAGGTTAACCTATAGATGAGCTTTATCATCATAATCCTAACTTCTCTAATTTCGTGGCGAAATGTGATAATCAACAAAGATAACATTGTTACGTTTTTTTCGCAGTTTGTCGTTCTGTGCGTCCTCGTGGCCGCCACGTGCGCCGTCCCTCAGTTTCAGCCTCAGTACCAGCAACAGCAGCAGCAGTACCAGGGACAAGTCATTCCTATCATCAAACAACAACAAGAGGTCAACTTTGATGGATCCTACCAATACAGGTAAATAGAGCAAAGATTTATTTACAAGGTGCAAATTTTGAACGACGAACATCTGTTAAGTGCCATTCTTCATGCAGTCAAACGTCATTGTAGTGAAATTAAATGATTCATTTATTAATTACATGAAACAATAAACATATATCTTTACTGAATCTGCCAACAAGATTTATGGCAGCCATAAAGTTAGTGATTACCTATCTATCATAATAAACATGTCAAGTCTGACCTTAAAAATGCATGAGAGCTTTTTAAGACAATTCTTGAAAAAGCAGACAAATACGGTACGGTAAGATAGCATATTTAAGGAACTCGTGTGGTCATCTCTTTAGCCTGCATTTATTATTTTATGTCTGCAAGTCATAAGTAAATTGTTAACTACGCATTTAGTGAATGTGTGGTAGTGTACCAGGATGTTCTTATGGTTGACTTTTCTTAACGCAAATTTCTTCTTTCTGCAACCATGAACATTAAACCATAAATACTAAGAACTCAGTAATTGCAGCAAATTGTTATGTCATACACACATACTTATTGATTTGCAAGAAAATTACAAAGACTCTAATGTCAATATTATCAGGAAAAGAAAGCTCATTCCTAATCCCCATGGACTGCTTCTAGAAAGGCGATAACCTCAGTTTTAAGATTTAAATTAAGTATTAATATACTATTTCATTATTTTTAGCTACGAGACCGGCAATGGCATCGCAGCCCAGGAGCAAGGATACCTGAAGAATGCTGGAGTCAAGGATGCCGAGGCCCAAGTTGCCCAGGGAAGCTTCGCCTACACCTCACCTGAGGGCATCCCAATCTCTCTCACCTACACAGCTGATGAGAACGGTAATGCATTGTTTTGTTTACGAGAACCATAACTGAAAAATAATGATTGATCTTTCTTCCGTAGTTTCAGAAGAAACTTCCATGAAAAATATTTCTGTAGGTATCGGATTTGTGTCGCACAAGTACTCCGAAGGTTTTAGTTATCTACTCTACTATCTCTTGCAATCAGATACAAAATAAAAGTAACTATTACAAAACATTTTAAATGCCTCAAAGTACTTTTCAAAAGCTATTTTACAACTATATCTCTTTTTGAAGTATTAACTTTAATTGGAAACTCCAACCAAGTGTTGCGTCTTTTCTATAAAAGGTGCTGTTTTTTTGTAGCTTTAGTAGCTAAGCCGTAGGTGGTCCACACCCAACTGTAATTCAATACATATATATTTTTGGATACAGCCCTTATTACCTTAATACTAATCGATACTTAATACTAGAGATAATAACCTCATAGATACCTTATGGCGATAAGGTATCTATTTCATTCAGAAAAGTTTTGGCACACGACTAAAGTATCTTCAAATTACATATTAACGCATTGACCGAAGCTTGTCTTTTTTTTCTTTCATACTCAGTGTTCACAGCTTGAACATTTAATGGCCTGTTAAAGTAATCAAGATGTAAATAGAGAAACGCACACGTTTTGAGAAGAATGTTACACCTGCAGTTGTAATTAACATCAGCTTATTTGATAATTCATTCAGATATGAGTATTGAAATACATCGTCTTGATGAACTCTGCACCTTGTTGAATCTGTTATGGTAAAAGGCGGATAACGCAAATTGCATCATTCCAACAAGTGTTACTTATAAGCAAATAAGTAAAACAACTTAGCTTCACGTTATAGTAACCATTTCATTAATTTTTTTGTGGGTACTAGTGCCTAGTATATAAGTATATAGTAATTCATTCAACTTGCTCCAAATGAATGGACAAACTGGTCCATGGAACATTATTTTTATTGTGACAACGATGTTTTAATAATAATAAATATTGTTCACAGGATTCCAGCCCCAGGGTGCTCATCTCCCCACTTCTCCGCCAATCCCAGAGGCTATCCTCCGCGCTCTCCAGTACATCGAATCCCAGCCCAAGCAGCCCCAACAACCCCAACAACCTATCTACCAACAACAGGGCTTCCAACAACAAGGCTTCCGCGGTTAATGAACCAAACCCAACAACATGACGATATCTAACGATACTCATGCCCGACTGTACCCATCACACATACCAGTGTACACGTAGACTAAGTATATAATTACAACGATTGTAACTGTGATTTACTCGTATTATATTTTTAAGAAGAATTAAGATCGATAAGTAAAAAACAAAATTTTCAAATTTGACCGTTTTACTAAACCCTCTCTAGACCTATTATAAGTTATGAAGAAGCTATCCTTGAATTAAATCATATTATTATTTAAAAAAACCATCATTGTTTAGAGTTCCTACATAATTATCAAAGCAACTAATAGAATAGAAAGACGTTTCGAAGTATTTCAAAAAAATATTATTAGATGATAATCGTTAAATAAATGAATGCTCTTAAAGACAGGCGTCTTTAAGAGCATTCATTTATTTATTTATTATTATCATTTATTATCATTTATTTATTCGTCGGAAGAGGGGAAGCCCTCTTCCGACGAAGGCGTCTTTAAGACGGTCGGATCCAAGAAGAGGTCTATCAAAGATTGTCCTTACACAGGGACCAAGAAACCCAATCTAGTCCAAATTACCTCCGCTCTCGTGGCTCTATCCGTCACTGCCTCCCCCAGACCGCCTCGGCCTCAACCTCATCCACTTCGTTGGATCGCCCTCTCAGCCTTAGTGCTGCCCAGCCCGCTACTGCGGCAAAGAAGATAGCCCCTCCTTTTCCCGTGTTCATTCAGGACAAGGGAAAATGGACCGACGTGTCCAATTGGTGTACCGACTTAAAACTCGGGTACACCAGCGCTCATTCTAGCCAACAGGGTATTTAAGTGACGGTCCCTACGTCTCACGACAATAGGGAAAACACTCAGACTGCGAAGTGTGTCCTTCCACAACTACGCCCTCCCGAAGACAGACAAGTTAGGGTATTGATCCGTAGGATCCCTAAGGAAATCCCAACACAAGAAATAAAAGCCGACCACCACATAGTTGCCGAAATCCACCGCATGCACCTCGCCAGAGGCAGATAACCATTCGACATGGTTCTTATATATGTCATCCCACTGATGGTCACCACCCCATTTTTAACCTCAAGTCTATCAGCAACCTCACCGGGTTGTAGAAAGAAAAACCATTTAAGCCTGGCATCATCGGACAGTGCCACCGCTGTCAACTATACGGGCACTCGCAAATGCACTGCCACGGAAAACCCAGGTGCGTCAAATGCCTGGGCGAGCACGGCACTGCAGAATGCTCACGCCCAAAAAACCGTACCATATACACAGAGCTGCCAAGATGTGTGCTATGCGGCGAGTCAGGCCATCCGGCCAATAATCGTGCACCAAAAGTAAAGCACCAAAATCCTCGTCTCCCAAGCTGACCAAGCGTTCAGACGCCCGTCAGCAAAGGGAAAGCCTTCGCTACGTACATTTTCTAGAGCGACTTAGTCCTCAGAGACCCTCACCCTGGAATTCTTGCATCATCAGCAGGCTTTTCCAGCCTTAGCTCCCAAACCCGTTCCTGCACCCATCCCTACACTGATGGACCCCCACATCCGCGTCAACGCGACCCCAGGCACACCTGTGCCCATCAATCAAGCCGCTCTCGCAGCATCAGCTTCGCCTCCCGTACCCGCAGCCACCCGTATGGTCGATCACAACCCTCTGGACGCCTTCAACGTGATCTCGAGCCCGGCTACTTCTAGCGACGGCGGACCGTCGCTAGAGGTTGAGGGACGATGTACGTGAACTGTTGAATGAGAAGAATGCGGCTGTCCATGCAGTTTTTTTTTGTTCCCGGTGTGGAAAATCCTCGTGAATGTTCTCCGCCCTGGGGCGGGCGGAGGAGTATGTCAGACTCTTACTGACTAAAAACCACCCCGGTGTTCCATCTCACACCTACGTTGTGGTCGCGGGAACATATGATTCTTCCGCGACCCCGACTGGTGCCGGCCTTTGCGGGCCTCCTCGGGTTGGGGGGGGGGGGGGGAGTGAGGTGTTTGAATCCCCCCGCAACATCTAAGAGGGGCGCGTGGAACACTACGCGCCACCACCTCTGGTCCTAAAGTATGGGGGGCGGCGGACATCCCCGAGTCCGCCGTCCCTGGACCCATTTAGGGGGGCTGGAAGAGAGCGCTGTCCGCCCTCCGCCTGCGCCCGGTGCGCCTGCTGCGGATCGGGAGAGTGGACGAGATCTCTCTCTCCCTTTCCGCCGCCTGCTTCGGCGAGATCACTGTTTCGCAGAAGAAAACCACCGCGTCCCAGGACTCGACGCTGCCGACCATCGCACTCACTACGGCCGGCAGCGACAGGTCACTGCCTACTTCTGTGATGAGGGCACGGCGCGGCTCCTCCCAAGCGGCACACTCTGCCAGCGTATGCCACGCCGTGTCCTCCCGGCAGTCGACGCAGTGGTGGCACCGGGCGTCCGGCTCCCTGGTTATGCGACACAGGTACTTCCCGAAGCAACCATGCCCCGAGAGCAACTGCGTCGCCCGAAACGACAGGGAGCCGTGCCTCCTCCTGAGCCAGAGCGCCTCTGAGTGAGAGCCTGTCCCGCCATTCCGCCACCAGGACCTCGCGAAGCTGCGACCGACGCTGCTCCATATGGCGCAGCATCGGCCGCTCGCCCCACGCCCTCGCTTCCTCGCAACACAGATAAAGTGACACGAGCACCCTCGCATCTAGGTCCCATGGCGGGGATCCGTCCAGTGCACAAGCCGCCTCGTAGGAGATCGTGCGATAACCCCTTATGACTCTGACGGCCATTGCTCTCTGCGGCTTTCGCAGAACAGAGATGCTAGCGGCCGTCCGGTCAGCCGCCCAGATCGGATCCCCGTAAGGGGCCATCGATCCCACGATCCCCACGTAGAGCCGCCTACAAGCGGCGCTCGGGCCCCCCAGATTGGGAAGCAGCGTTGACAGCGCCCCAGCCGCGCCCAACAACTTGGGCGCCAGCCACCGGAAGTGGGGTCCAAAGTTCCACCGGCTGTCGATCGCCAATCCCAGATATATCATGGTGGGCTCGAAAGCGATCCGGACCCCCCCGACCACAATGTTCCTCCGCCAGGACTCTCACCCGCGATTTCGCGTGGATGGTGGAGCACCCATGCCGAAGTGCACCACCACATCAAGGGTCTTAAGGCTCGAAGGCTCGTACAGCCCCCGGCTCGGATGGAATCACCAATAGGGTATTCCAACTTTTCCCTACCCACCTGATAATGATATTGATCATCATCTTCAATGGTGCTCTGAGCAACAACATCTTCCCGCAAGCATTTAAAGAAGCCACCGTCATCGGTATCCCCAAGCTCGGCAAATCCAAGTCGGAGCCCACGAGTTACCGCCCCATCAGTCTGCTCAATGTCCTCGGCAAAATCTATGAGAGACCTATCTATAAGCATTTCAGAGACAATACCGAGACAAATGGCCTCATCCCTGACGAACAGTTTGGTTTTCAAACTCAACACTCTTACGTACAACAGGTCCACCGTATCGTCGAACACATAAACGTTGATTACCAACGAGGTTTGACAACGGGTGCTGTTTTCTTCGACATAGCGAAGGCGTTTGACAAAGTCTGGCACAACGGCTTATTATATAAGCTGTACCGACTCGGTGTGCCAGATCGTCTAGTGCTCATCTTACGGGACTTTTTGTCGAACCACACATTCCGTTATCGGATCGAAGGAGCGCTATCCTCCCCCCATCCCATTTCGCGCAGGAGTCCCTCAGTGCTCTGTGATTTCTCCTCTCGCTTTCACCAGCGATATGCCCATGTGTAGTAAGGTGTAGTTGGCTTTGCTCGCAGACTACAAGGCCATAATACACCGGCCGCGATCCATACTCGATATTTCGCCCTCTCCAAACTCAAGTCAACAAGTTTGGCGCTTGGTTTAGAAAGAGAATCGAAGTCAATCCCGACATGAGTCAAGCGGTTCTCTCCTGGTCTTAGCCCCTGCCCCCCTCGACCGATCATGCCTATGTGTTACGGCTATCTTTATTTCTGAAACATTGTTGTTACTTAAGGTTTACATAATATCAATTATTGAACTTTACGGTGGAGTCAAAGTTTGCACTATGAAAATAGATTTCAACAACGTTAAATTAAACCGACGAACACAATGAATTGTAAAACATCCTAACAGAAATTAAATCTAAACTTTTTGCCTAATTGTAAAACGGTTTTATGTTAGAATAACTTCCATGAGGTGCCATACTAAACCGGGTTCAAATTCTTTTTTAATTTATTTATCTGAGTACAGTCACGAGCACAAACGCCTTACACTTACGCTATATTATAAAAATGATAAGATGTTCGTTACACAATATCATCCACCATACCTACACGTTTTTAATAAATGCTTTTGAAGTTAATCGCTTTTGAATCTTGCGTAAGTAACTATAACGTATTTGATCATGACTGTACTAGTTGTCGTTTAGTTTATTTTCACTGACTGATTTTGGGCACCATTATACGTACCTATGTTCAAGATAGAAGATGTTATATCTTCTATCTTGAACATAGGCACGTACAAGTAAGACTGATAAATGACCAAGATTACCGTAAAAATGATGCACACATATTTTCTTTATTCTCTCTCCATAGACACGAATGTAACGCAAGTATCAGGAAAAATTTGCAAGATCTCAGCAAGCAAGTTTCATATTGAACTGTTGTGGAAAAATGAACGTGACATTAAGTTTATTATGAGTTGTGTAATTGTATTAAAATCAATAACGTTTATGTTACAATTTCGGCGTTGTCCTGTGATTATTTATCATAGATAAACTATGTATTAAACATGCATCATAAATAAACTGTTACATAAACGTATGGCTTATAATCAATGTCATTAAAACCATTAATTGCGCAATACACCTATTGCTTGAATACAAATATATTATTGCATATTATTTATAAGATGCTAATAGATTCATTTAATGAAATGAATATGTTCTAACCTAACTTTTAATGCAATTAATCTATTAGCGTCTAATGATAACTTCTGATGATGACTTTATGATTAAAATGAGCACCTACATAGTATATCTAATAACTTCCCTCATATATTAGATTGCGCAAACATGGCTTGGGCTCGGAGCGGGCCATGCTTGTAGTTCGTGTTGGTTGGATCCAAGGTAACCAACATAGCCTGAAGAATTGGCAGTGGGCAGAGCACTATTTCGGAGAATACATGGCCGATGGGGCCAAACAAAAGGTTCTGAAGTAGCGACCGCGAGCTGGAAGACCTATGGTTGGAAAGCCTTCCACGGATTGGACCCATGACCTACTGAAGAAACTGGATGTGAAAGCCAGAACCTGTCGAAGTGGCGATGCTGGGGGGAGGCCTATGTTCAGCAGTGGAAGTCTCTCGGCTGGAATGATGATGGACTTGCGTGAAAGACGTTTAAGTGCCCCCTAATATTGTGCTGGCTAGATTAATTTTCCTGTGATTGATCTTAGCTAATTAATCATTAGACAGTTCGCAAGTTAATATTGATTTTCAGGTGGTAAAAGTTGAACTTGAATTGCTTGCTTAAGCCCCGTCATCAACATTCATAATCCCCACATTTTGATTCCCCAGATTGTGCAACACACCGCCAGAAAATATTATCCTGTGTTAGATCCCCATTAATGAACAGACCTGTATTTGCTTGGCTTTATTCGAGCCGACCTACCAATCTGCGACTGAATTTCAGTAACGATATTTAACGCCAAAAGTGCTTCCAATATGCTGCAGTTCATTAACAGGAGATCATCGGAGCCTAAAGGCGGTGTCACTGACTCTACTTATTAGACTTTCGGGCTTCTGACTTCCTGTAATAAACTGTCATTGATCTAATTTTTTTATTTAATGCGTTCTGCCAAAGAAGCAACAAGGAATATCGATCTGCAAATACCCCCTAGACAAATCATGTTGCCGTCTTCCTTAATTTTACTGACATTATTATAATTATAATAACTAACAAATTCGTTCAAGTTGTGACACCTACCTAACAATGTTATTTTGTAAGATTAAAAAATGTGGGTGATCTATAAACTACAACAGTTTTCATCCTCATCAGGCAAGACATTTTTACATAAGTAGGTAAGAAAACCTATTAACCCAGATTGGGTCCGTAATAATGGAAACTGAAATATGTTTAGAGGTAAATATGAGAAGGCTATAAAATGTTTTATACCAGCCCGATCACTATGTACGGTAAGCCGAACCCTTGGGAGAAGCAAGCCAATTACCAGGCGTGATCCTCGATCAAAACCTTACCTTTAAGGCTCATATTAAGGCGGTTCGCGCGCGCGCCTCCTTCGCTCTCAGCAGGCTCCACTTTGTGCTGACAGCACGTAGTAAACTGTCAGTTAAATGCAAGCC
The DNA here is from genome assembly GCA_963555695.1 of Dasypolia templi. NCBI lineage: Eukaryota > Metazoa > Arthropoda > Insecta > Lepidoptera > Noctuidae > Dasypolia > Dasypolia templi. Next base: position 16,031,123 of record OY743146.1, on the reverse strand, counting down.
CATCAAGCCCTATGCCTGCGTTGTATTTGCGCACGCTCACCCACGTCATCTCCGTAAGATGCAGACCCTCTAGAACCGTTTCCTAAGAAAGGTCACGGGTGCCCCCTTCTATGTCCGTAATATAAATCTCCACGTCGGCCTTAAAATGCCTACCATAAACCAGTTAATGAAACGCTTAGCCAAGCGTTTCTTCGACTGTGGCATAAATTACCCAAATGCCCTGATTTCAGCGGCCGCCCGCTATACTCCTTCCCGCATAAGCAGTATAGCTTTAAATTCGTCCCAAAATCACTCAAATCCTGATCCAGCTAGTGGGATTGCTGCCCTCTTCCAGCGACGCCCTAAGCCGAGGTTCGTACCCCACAGGGGGTGCCCTTAGCGTGTAGTCGCTTAGTTTTTAAGTTTAAGTCCTGGCTGGAGGCCTTAATTTATTAGGGCAACCATAGGCAAGTCCGCTTAAGCAGACGACAACCTCATAGGTTGAACTGCGAGATGCCATTCCCAAAAAAAAAAGTTTTATACTCACGGAAGAACGGATACAGAATTTTTTTTATAAAAAAATGCGTATTGATACATAATGTTAATGATAAATCTGGACAAAATAACAATAAATCCGTTTTAAATTAAGTTCTCAAAATTGAATTAATACGTTTTTGTAACATAATCTTTTAAGATGATTACCTTATTAGGATAGTAACAGAAAATATTAGAACGTTAACAGTGCTTTAAGATTGTATCGATTTCGTAAAAATGATAGTGTACACAAGTAGGTGTAGCAGATGTATGACACGGAAACACTGGGTATTGGTCATGTATTAAAATATATAGTTACATGGACGATTTGTCAATAAAACAACAATTTAAGTGTAGTTGAGGACGGAGTATGTCAGGGCGGGCGGCTGCGCTCGCTTTGATATCTCCGCGGTTGCCTAGCGCTATCGTACTCCAATTTCACGACGCGTGCTGACGTCGCCGGTTCGTATAAAAGCCGCTGCGGTCGATCTCAATAATCACCCCTCCCGACCCTTGCTCGAGCCAGCCCGCGCCGCTGAGCCTGTAGCTTTAAATTCGTCCCTAAATCACTCAAATCCTGATCCAGCTAGTCCCTTGCTGCCCTCTTCCAGCGACGCCCTAAGCCGAGGTTCGTACCCCACAGGGGGTGCCCTTAGCGTTGTCGCATAGTTTTAGTTAGTATATAAGTTTAAGTCCTGGCTGGAGGCCTTAATTTATTAGGGAATCCACAGGCAAGTCCGCTTAAGCAGACGACAACCGCATAGGTTGACCTGCGAGATGCCATATCATCTACTACTACTCTCAATAATCATTCCCGCCACTCACATCCACCGCAGATCATCACCTGCACATAAACACACATTTTATTTAAACAGAAATATGAGATCGGTAAGTGACCTATGTGTAAATATTTTGTAACGGGTGAAAAGTGATATGCGAAAAAAAACATCGTAAACATCAACACTATATTTTAAAAATGCCCTAATCAGTGTTAAAATCAAAATAATCAAAGGCACAGTTCAACAATATCAAATAATCCCAGTAACAGATGAAGATCTCTATTATCTATTTCTTAACAATATATCATTGTTAGAAACATTCGTTTCTACTGTGTGCAAGATTCTGTCATTTTACTACTAAAACAATGCTCGGTGTTATGATACACTCGTTTGTGTGATAACTCCTGACAAACATTAAGCATTTATCTTGATTCACATTTCCAACACGTAATTGATGTTTGACGAATATGAGAATAGTTTTGTTTTCGTAGTTTTGTTTTTTGTCTTGTTTAATAGTAATAAAACTATGATAAACTTAAATTAACGAGTAATGAAAATTCATAAATGCCACTGTTATCATCAGGAAGCAATTTTAGATTCTAGTTAGCACTCGCTTCATTTTGTAAGCAAGGTCACTTTCATATGAACTTTGCAAAACTATTGGAAATAGAATTCATCTAAAATCTCAGAGAAATATCTGGCAATTTAATAAACTTGCAGCTAAGTTAAGCATTAAAATCTGTAACTTTGCATAAGTTCAACCTATAATGCTCATCATAATCCTAACTTCTCTAATTTCGTGGCGAAATGTGATAATCAACAAATATAACATTGTTACGTTTTTTTCGCAGTTTGTCGTTCTGTCCGTCCTCGTGGCCGCCGCGTGCGCCGCCCCTCAGTTTCAGCCTCAGTACCAGCAACAGCAGCAGCAGTACCAGGGACAAGTCATTCCTATCATCAAACAACAACAAGAGGTCAACTTTGATGGATCCTACCAATACAGGTAAATAGAGCAAAGATTTATTTACAGGGTGCAAATTTTGAACGACGCACATCTGTTAAGTGCCATTCTTCATGCAGTCAAACTTCATTGTAGTGAAATTAAATGATTCATTTATTAATTACATGAAACAATAAACATATATCTTTACTGAATCTGCCAACAAGAGTTATGGCAGCAATAAAGTTAGTCATGACCTATCTATCATAATAACATGTCAAGTCTGACCTTAAAAATGCATGAGAGCTTTTTAAGACAATTCTTGAAAAAGCAGACAAATACGGTACGGTAAGATAGCATATTTAAGGAACTCGTGTGATCATCTCTTTAGCCTGCATTTATTATTTTATGTCTGCAAGTCATAAGTAAATTGTTAACTACGCATTTAGTGAATGTGTGGTAGTGTACCAGGATGTTCTTATGGTTGACTTTTCTTAAAGCAAATTTCTTCTTTCTGCAACCATGAACATTAAAGCATAAATACTAAGAGCTCAGTAATTGCAGCAAATTGTCATGTCATACACACATACTTATTGATTTGCAAGAAAATAACAAAGACTCTAATGTCAATATTATCAGAAAAAGAAAGCTCATTCCTAATCCCCATGGACTGCTTCTAGAAAGGCGATAACTTCAGATTTAAGATTTTCATTAAGTATTATTATACTATTTTATTATTTTTAGCTACGAGACCGGCAATGGCATCGCAGCCCAGGAGCAAGGATACCTGAAGAATGCTGGAGTCAAGGATGCCGAAGCCCAAGTTGCCCAGGGAAGCTTCGCCTACACCTCACCTGAGGGCATCCCAATCTCTCTCACCTACACAGCTGATGAGAACGGTAATGCATTGTTTTGTTTACGAGAACCATAACTGAAAAATAATGATTGATCTTTCTTCCGTAGTTTCAGAAGAAACTTCCATGAAAAATATTTCTGTAGGTATCGGATTTGTGTCGCACAAGTACTCCGAAGGTTTTAGTTATCTACTCTACTATCTCTTGCAATCAGATACAAAATAAAAGTAACTATTACAATACATTTTAAATGCCTCAAAGTACTTTTCAAAAGCTTTTTTACAACTCTATCTCTTTTTGAAGTATTAACTTTAATTGGAAACTCCAACCAAGTGTTGCGTCTTTTCTATAAAAGGTGATGTTTTATTTGTAGCTTTAGTAGCTAAGCCGTAGGTGGTCCACACCCAACTGTAATTCAATACTTATATATTTTTGGATACAGCCCTTATATATATAGTTTTGGCACACGACTAAAGCATCTTCAAATTACATTTTAACGCATTGACCGAAACTTGTCTTTTTTTTCTTTCATACTCAGTGTTCACAGCTTGAACATTTAATGGCCTGTTAAAGTAATCAAGATGTAAATAGAGCAACGCACACGTTTTGAGAAGAATGTGACACCTGCAGTCGTAATTAACATCAGCTTATTTGATGATCAAATTTCAAATATGAGTATTAAAATACATCGTCTTGATGGACTCTGCACCTTGTTGAATTTGTTATGGTAAAAGGCGGATAACGCAAATTGCATCATCCCAACAAGTGTTACTTATAAGCAAATAAGTAAAACAACTTAGCTTCACGATATAGTAACCATTTCATTATTTTTTTTGTGGGTACTAGTGGCTAGTATAAAAGTATATAGTAAATCATTCAACTTGCTCAAAATGAATGGACAAACTGGTACTTGGAACATTTTTTTTTATTGTGACAATGATGTATTAATAATAATAAAAATTGCTTACAGGATTCCAGCCCCAGGGGGCTCATCTCCCCACTTCTCCCCCAATCCCAGAGGCTATACTCCGCGCTCTCCAGTACATCGAATCCCAGCCCAAGCAGCCCCAACAACCCCAACAACCCATCTACCAACAACAGGGCTTCCAACAACAAGGCTTCCGCGGTTAAGTGAACCAAACCCAACGACATGACGATATCTAACGATACTCATGCACGACTGTACCTATCACACATACCAGTGTACACGTAGACTAAGTATATAATTATAAAGATTGTAACTGTGATTTATTATATTTTTTAGAAGAATTAAGATCGATAAGTAAAAAACAACATTTTCAAATTTGACCGTTTTACTAAACCCTCTCTAGACCTATTATAAGTTATGAAGAAGCTATCCAAATTTAATCCTTTTGTATGAAATCATATTATTATTTAAAAAACCATCATAGTTTAGAGTTCCTACATAATTATCAAAGTAACTAATAGAGTAGAAAGACGTTTCGAAGTATTTCAAAAAAATATTATTACATGATAATCGTTAAATAAATGAATGCTCTCCTTCCCCTCTTCCGACGAAGGCGTCTTTAAGATGGTCGGATCCAAGAAGAGGTCTATCAAAGATTGTCCTGACACAGGGACCAAGAAACCCAATCTAGTCCAAATTACCTCCGCTCTCGTGGCTCTATCCGTCACTGCCTCCCCCAGACCGCCTCGGCCTCAACATCATCCACTTCGTTGGATCGCCCTCTCAGCCTTAGTGCTGCCCAGCCCGCTACTGCGGCAAAGAAGGTAGCCCCTCCCCTTCCCGTGTTCATTCAGGGCAAGGGAAAATGGACCGACGTGTCCAATTGGTGTACCGACTAAAAAATCGGGTACACCAGCGCTCGTTCTAGCCAACAGGGTATTTAAGTGACGGTCCCTACGTCTCACGACTATAGGGAACTCAATAAAACACTCAGACTGCGAAGTGTGTCCTTCCACACCTACGCCCTCCCGAAGACAGACAAGTTAGAGTAGTGATCCGTAGGATCCCTAAGGAAATCCCCACAGAAGAAATAAAAGCCGACCTTCACTCGGAAAATATCCCAGTTGCCGAGGTCCACCGCATGCACCTCGCCACAGGCAGATAACCATTCGACATGGTTCTTATATATGTCACCCCACTGAGGGTCACCACCCCATTTTTAACGTCAAGTCTATCTGCAACCTCACCGGGTTGTAAAAAGAAAAACCATTTAAGCCTGGCACTCGCAAATGCACTGCCACGCAAAACCCAGGTGATTCTTCCGCGACCTCGACTGGTGCCGGCCCGCATCTGCGGGCCTCCTCGGGTTGGGAGGGGGAGAGAGGTGTTTAACTCCCCCCGCAACATCTAAGAGGGGCGCGCGTGGAACACTACGCGCCGCCGCCTCGGGTCCTGATGTATGGGGGGCGGCGGACGTCCCCGAGTTCGCCGTCCCTGGACCCATTTAGGGGGGCTGGATGAGGGCGTTATCCGCCCTCCGCCTGCGCCCGGTGCGCCTGCTGCGGATCGGGAGAGTGGACGAGATCTCTCTCTCCCTTTCCGCAGCCTCCTTCTGCGAGATCACTGTTTAGCAGAAAGAAACCACCGCGTCCCAGGAGTCGACGCTGCCGACCATCGCACTCATTACGGCCGGCAGCGACAGGTCACTGCCTACTTCTTTGATGAGGGCACGGCGCGGCTCCTCCCAAGCGGCACACTCTGCCAGCGTATGCCACGCCGTGTCCTCCCGGCAGTCGACGCAGTGGTGACACCGGGCGTCCGGCTCCCTGGTTATGCGACACAGGTACTTCCCGAAGCAACTATGCCCCGAAAGCACCTGCGTCGCCCGAAACGACAGGGAGCCGTGCCTCCTCCTGAGCCAGAGGTCGAGCACTGGCCGGACTGCCTCGATGGTGACGAGGCCGGCGGTAGGGCGTGAGAGCCGTCCCGCCATTCCGTCACCAGGACCTCGCGAAGCTGCGACCGACGCTGCTCCATATGGCGCTGCATCGGCCGCTCGCCCCGCGCCCTCGCTTCCTCGCGCCACCGATAAAGTGACGCGAGCACCCTCGCATCTAGGTCCCATGGCGGGGATCCGGCCAGTGCACAAGCCGCCTAGGAGGAGATCGTGCGATACCCCCTTATGACTCTGACGGCCATTGCAGAGATGCTAGCGGCCGTCAGGTCAACCGCCCAGATCGGAGCCCCGTAAGGGGCCATCGATCCCACGATCCCCACGTAGAGCCGCCTACAAGCGTAGTTCGGGCCCCCCAGATTGGGAAGCAGCGTTGGCTGCGCCCCAGCTGCGCCCAACAACTTGGGCGCCAGCCGCCGGAAGTGGGGTACGAAGTTCCAGCGGCTGTCGATCACCAATCCCAGATATTTCATGGTGGGCTCGACAGCGATCCGCACCCCCCCGACCACAATGTGTGATCCGGCCGGCGGCGCCCGCCGGGGGCCATGAAACACCATGTGTCGTCAGCGTAACACGTCAGGTCTACGCCCGGTGGGAATTCACCCCTCAGCACCCAGTCGTACCCGATGTTCCACAGGAGCGGCCCTACGACCGAACCCTGTGGAACACCACACGAAACTTGGCACTGGTTCCCGCCATAACGTCCCATGTAGGTGACACACCTCTTCGCCAGATAAGCCCCAACGATGCGGCGGAGGTAGAGAGGCACCCGATGATAACGCAGTGCCTCCCGAATACAACTCCAGGGCAGGGTGTTGAAGGCGTTGGAGACGTACAAGGACACCGCCACCACCACCCCACCCCGTTCCTTCGCCAGGACTCTCACCCGCGATATAGCGTGGATGGTGGAGCGCCCATGCCGAAGTGCACGACCTCTTCAAGGGTCTTAATGCTCGTACAGGCCCCGGCTCGGATGGAATCACCAATAGGGTATTCCAACTTTTCCCTACCCACCTGATAATGCTATTGACCATCATCTTCAATGGTGCTCTAAGCAACAACATCTTCCCGCAAGCATTTATAGAAGCCACCGTCATCGGTATCCCCAAGCTCGGTTACCGCCCCATCAGTCTGCTCAATGTCTTCTGAAAAATCTATGAGAGGCCTATCTATAAGCATATCAGAGACAATGCCGAGACAAAAGGCCTCATCCCTGACGAACAGTTTGGTTTTCAAACTCAACACTCTTGCGTACAACAGGTCCACCGTATCGTCGAACACATAAACGTTGATTTCCAACGAGGTTTGATGACGGGTGCTATTTTCTTCGACACAGCGAAGGCGTTTGACAAAGTCTGGCACAACGGCTTATTATGTATATAAGCTGTACGGACTCGGTGTGCCAGATCGTCTCGTGCTCATCTTACGGGACTTTTTGTCGAACCACACATTCCGTTATCGGATCGAAGGAGCGCTATCCTCCCCCCACCCCATTTCGCGCAGGAGTCCCTCAGGGCTCTGTGATTTCTCCTCTCGCTTTCACGCTATTCACCAGTGATATGCCCAAGTGTAGTAAGGTGTAGTTGGATTTGCTCGCAGACTACAAGGCCATAATACAGCGGCCGCGATCCAGACTCGATATTTCGCACTCTCCAAACTCAAGTCAACAAGCTTGGCGCTTGGTTTAGAAAGAGAATCGAAGTCAATCCCGACATGAGTCAAGCGGTTCTCTTCTGGTCTTAGCCCCTGCCCCCCTCGACCGATCATGAATATGTGTTACGGCTATCTTTATTACTTAAGGTTTACATAATATCAATTATTGAACTTTACGGTGGAGTCAAAGTTTGCACTATGAAAATAGATTTCAACAACACCGACGAACACAATGAATTGTAAAACATCCTAACAGAAATTAAATCTAAACTTTTTGCCTAATTGTAAAATGGTTTTATGTTAGAATTACTTCCATGAGTTGCCATACTAAACCGGTTTAAATTCTTTTTTAATTTATTTATCTGAGTACAGTCACGAGCACAAAAGCCTTACACTTACGCTATATTATAAAATGATAAGATGTTCGTTACACAATATCATCCACCATACCTACACGTTTTTAATAAATGCTTTAGAAGTTAATCGTTTTTTAATCTTGCGTAAGTAACTATAACGTATTTGATCATGACTGTACTAGTTGTCGTTTAGTTTATTTTCACTGACTCATTTTGGGCACCATTATACGTACCTATGTTCAAGATTGAAGATGTTATATCTTCTATCTTGAACATAGGCACGAACTCGTAAAAGTAATACTGATAAATGACCAAGATTACCGTAAAAATGATGCACACATATTTTCTTTATTCTCTCTCCACAGACACGAATGTAACGCAAGTATCAGGAAAAATTTGCAAGATCTCAGCAAGCAAGTTTCGTATTGAACTGTTGTGGAAAAATTAACGTGACATTAAGTTTATTATGAGTTGTGTCATTGCATAAAAAATCAATAACGATTTATGTAATTTCGGCGTTGTCCTGTGATTATTTATCATAAATATGTATTAAATATGCATCATAAATAAACTGTTACATAAACGTATGGCTTATAATCAATGTCATTAAAACCATTAATTGCGCAATACCTATTGCTTGAATACAAATATACGAGTATTATTGCACATTATAATACATTTCAATGAGTTATATATAAGATGCTAATAGATTCATTTAATGAAATGAATATGTTGTGTCTGATGATAACTTCTGATGATGACTTTATGATTAAAATGTTCATCGTATAGTACCTACATAGTATATCTAATAACTTCCCTCATATATTAGATTGCGCAAACATGGCTTGGGCTCGGAGCGGGCCATGCTTGTAGTTCGTGTTGGTTGGATCCAAGGTAACCAACATAGCCTGAAGAATTGGCAGTGGGCAGAGCACTATTTCGGAGAATACATGGCCGATGGGGCCAAACAAAAGGTTCTGAAGTAGCGACCGCGAACTGGAAGACCTATGGTTGGAAAGCCTTCCACGGATTGGACCGATGACCTGCTGAAGACACTGGATGTGAAAGCCAGAACCTGTCGAAGTGGCGATGCTGGGGGGAGGCCTATGTCCAGCAGTGGAAGTCTCTCGGCTGGAATGATGATGGACTTGCGTGAAAGACGTTTAAGTGTCACCCCCCAATATTGTGCTGGCTAGATTAATTTTCCTGTGCTTGATCTTAGCTAATTAATCATTAGACAGTTCTCAAGTTAATATTAATTTACAGGTGGTAAAAGTTGAACTTGAATTGCTTGCTTAAGCCCCGTCATCAACATTCATAATCACCACATGATTGTGCAATACACCGCCAGAAAATATTATCCTGTTTTAGATCCCCATTAATGAACAGACCTGTATTTGCTTGGCTTTATTCGAGCCGACCTACCAATCTGCGACTGAATTTCAGTAACGATATTTAATGCCAGAAGTGCTTCCAATATGCTGCAGTTCATTTACAGGAGATCATCGGAACCTAAAGGCGGTGTCACTGACTCTGCTTATTAGACTTTCGGGCTTCTGACTTCCTATAACGAACTGTCATTGGTATACATTTTTGATTTGATGCGTTCTGCCAAAGAAGCACCAAGGAATATCGATCTGCAAATACCCCCGAGACAAATCGTGTTGCCGTCTTCCTTAATTTTACAGACATTATTATAATTATAATAACTAACAAGTTCGTTCAAGTTGTGACACCTATCTATGATGAATGAGCTTTCACTCTAGGCAGCGTTGAAAATTTTTTATTGAAGATGTAAAGTTGATAACCGCTGCGAGTAAGCGACTTAAACAATTCTTTTTGCTCCGAGTATTGTTCAACCTTGTGATTCAGCTTGCCTTCTGTCCCAGTATATATTAAAGACCTCGTTGATGCATGAAAAAAAAAAAACAAGGAATATTCATAAACAAATCTGTCGCACTCTGTAGAATACCCAATGCTCTTGCAATAAACAGGAAAATACCAAATTCAGTACATATACTTATGAAGTAACCTGTACGTAGGTGCTTAAAGAAAATGAGTACGAAATAGGTATAAATAAATCACTTGCATCTTCCAGTGCTAACAAACAAGATGGTGTTTGCGCAATCAATGGGCACATAGATGTATAGAACAAGCTTGAAGAAATTTCATGCACTGGGTCCAATAAACAATAATAGTAAGGCCTAATTCATGCTCAGAATAACATTTAAAAAATCCTCTTCCATTAGGTAGGCTAGACATCAATTCAAAATATGGTTTTCTATTTGCGCTACTTTGTCTATCGCTAGGGGTCGCGTCGACGTCCCGAGATGTCGGCTGTATAAAGGAACCTATTTTGACAGGATTTGGAGGATTCTGAAAGTGTTGAATGATGGTCAGAGAATCAGTAGTTTTCGATAACTCCCACATTTAAGTTAAACATGATTATGATATGAGTTTGAGTAAATGGCGCAACACATTTGATTCGAACTCCCGACATCTAGCTCACTGTTACCTTAATCACGTCTACATAGTGCGTAATCTTTATTAACTTAATTAAGGAAAAATTTGGGTCAATTTACATTGCGACGGAAGAGAAGGGACGCGAATTATTGTTTTTAAGTGCATTTTGAATTTTTTCTCCATTTGTGAGGTACAAATAAGACATGAGAACAAAGACGGGAAGCGCGTCTCCCAGAGAATTCTCAAGCATTCTTAATTGAGGCGTCGATTTACTAGCTTTTGTAGGAAAGTACGTTATTGACGCTTAACGTAATCAGCCTATAATGTTACCACTGCTGGGACACAAGCCTCGTCTCGGTGAGAGGCCGTAATCCACCACGCGTGCCCAGTGCGGGTTCGCGGATGTCACATGTCTTCGATTTTTTCCTACACCGTTTTGAGAGAGGTGGTGATGAAATAATTTACACAAAGTAAAGCGCCTGTCTGGATTCGAACCTACGACCTACAACTAGTAAGTCGGAGCCGTTAAATTACCACTGGGTCTCCGTTACCTTACCCGTGTTAATAATGTATATTATATAATTGACGCTTCTCTTCTCTTATCTTCCGCCACAATGTAAATTGTCCCATAATATCCATATGATAGATTCGTTAGTGAGAGTGAGAGTGTTTGCAACTCACCTGAAGTCGAGATTCTTTAAATAATGCGCATTACGCAATAATCACCTTAAACGAATTTTTTAAACATCAAATATCTGTGGTTTAAATATTTTGACTAAACAGGATAATATTAATATTTTGATCAAAATAAAATCGATGAATCCGTTCGTAAACTATAGTTCAATGCAATTATCTAACAAAGGTTAATATTACGAATTTAATGCATAAAAACTAACTATGTTTTGTTAAACTCATAACCTTGCACCATCAATCTTTTTATGAGTTGGACTTATTTAAGATGAAGATCTAGTCATATTTTATTGATTTGACATTAAAATGAAAGGACCGCATAGATGAAATCTAAAACACACTTTCGACACTACGGTCTTCGAAAATTTGCATCACGCGTAGAAAAAGGAAAGGAATATTCTTTTATTTATTTTTCTACTCCAGAAAGTTCTGTTGCGTATTACTCGCAACCGGCGTGCATGTACTCGTAATAAACGTAAACGAGGCAAGAATCGAATCTGGTGGCGTTCTGTATTATCTGCCTCCCGATGGGAAGATGGCGTGAGTTTATGAGTGTATGTATGTTCTAGTCCATTATTATTTTCCTGCCTATTATTCATATGGTTTTTGTTAATTGTCTTACATCTATGAAATAAACCACATAGGTGCCATAAACTATATCGAGGCTTTACCATAGAAATCAGATTTTCTTGTCGACGAAAACTTCGTTCAGATGGCTAAAATTCTCAGAGAAGTCCAGTAAAATTTGCATTTTATTGAATGTAATCCAATAATAGCATCCTTAGCAGAATAAAATGCACAATCCGAATAAAATCAATTATTTTTACTAATATGTCCTGTATTTCCAAGATTCACAGGTGTTCACGGTTGCGTTATGTCTGGAAAGAACAACAGTAATGAACAGTTGGTCAGTGGTTTTCCTTAAATGTCGTCTGTCTGTCTGGTTTGCGGCTTGAATATATAACGCAACATCTTTTAATAGACTAGGCAAAAAAATGCCTTTTGTTACTTATATCATAGGTACTCGTGTTAAATGCCATAACTTGTTATAACGGAATAATGTAATTGAGTAAGATTAAAAAATGTGGTTTACCTTTAAACTACAATAGTTTTCATCCTCATCAGGCAAGACAATTTTACATATGTAAGTAAGAATACCTATTTTACCTAGATTGAGTCTGTAATGATGGAAACTGAAATATGTTTAGAGGTAAAATATGAGAAGTACAAGTACAGATACAGAAAATTATTAATTACAAAATGCGGATTAATATCTAAATATTGCTGATAAATAACAATAAATCCGTTTTTAATTAACTTCTCAAAATTTAATTAATACGTTGTTTGTTACAGAATCTTGCAAGATGATTACCTTATTATGATAGTAATAGATAAGATTAGAGCAATTACAGTGCTTTAAGATTTTATCGATTTCGTAAAATGATAGTGGGCACATGTAAGTAGGTGTAGCCGATGTATGACACGGAAACACACGGGTAATATGGTCATGTAGTGAAATATATCGTTACATGGACGATATATCAATAAAACAATAACATGTGTAGTTGAGGACGGAGTATGTCAGGGCGGGCGGCTGCGCTCGCTTTGAAGTCTCCAAACTAGCCTAGCGCTATCGTACTCCAATTTCACGAGGTGCGCTGACGCCAGTTCGTATAAAAGCCGCTGCGGTCGATCTCAATAATCATTCCCACCACACACATCCACCGCAGATCATCACCTGCACATCAACCCACATTTTAAAAACACAAATATGAGATCGGTAAGTGACCTATGTGTAAATATTGTGTTACGGGTGAAAAGTGATATACGGAAAAGACATTGTTAACCTCAGCAATTTATTTTAAAAAATCGGTATTAATCAAGTGTTAAAATCAAATTAATAAGTAAAAAAAACACATAAAAGTGCACGGTTCAAGACTATAAAATAATGCCATAAACAGAATCTATTTGTCGTCAATATACCATTGTTTGATAGATTTGTTTCTACTGTGCGCAAGATTATGTCATTTTTCTACAATGTCTGATTCCCGTAGCTTGCATTACTAAAACATCGTATATATGAAAATTCCTGACATACGTAAAGCATTTATCTTGATTCACATTTCCCACACGTAATTGATGTTTGCCGAATATGAGAATAGTTTAGTATTCATACCAAAATAGTGTAGCTATAGAATTCACGTAGTTAGTATTTTGTCTTGTTTAATAGGAATAAAATTATGATAAACCTAAATTAACGGTTAATGAAATTTCTTAAATGCCACTGTTATCTTCACATTTTTCATACCCACCTAAAAATTCTCCTTAAATAGTATACCGATAACTGTATTATGTTATTGCGAAATGTCAAGTTTACCGAAATTTGTTATTCGATATTAAAATAAGAAATCTATCGAATAAAGTTTATACCGTTGGTAACGGTCATCTATCATTCTTAATTTGTTATTAAGATTCGTCATAAGTTAAGCATCAAGGCTAAAGAAACACTTTCGATGAAAATAGTCTGGTTTGTTACAAAACTCATAAAAAATTGTGTTTCATTTAATCGTACATAAAAATGTAAATTACCTATTCTGTTGTAACAAGCGGTCTTTGAGATACATTTTGTAAGCGAGGTCACTGCCATATGAACTTAGCAAAACTATTGGAAATAAAATTCATCTAAAACCTCAGAGAAATATCTGGCAATATGTTCTAAAATAAGCTTTCAGCTAAGGTAAGCAGAACTAACAGATTTCGTTGTATTTATTTCCGTAACTATGCATAAGTTTAACCTATGGTTAAAGCTCATCCTAATCCTAACTTCTCTAATTTCGTGGTGAAATGTGTTAATCTAATCAACAAAGATAACATTGTTACGTTTTTTTCGCAGTTTGTCGTTCTGTCCGTCCTCGTGGCCGCCGCGTGCGCCGCCCCTCAGTTCCAGCCTCAGTACCAGCAACAGCAGCAGCAGCAGTACCAGGGACAAGTCATTCCTATCATCAAACAACAACAAGAGATCAACCCTGATGGATCCTATCAATACAGGTAAATTGAGCAAAGATTTATTTACAAGGTACAAATTGTGAACGACGAACATCTGTTATGTGCCATTCTTCATGCAGTCATACTTCATTGTTGTGAAATGAAATGATCTCCCGTGAAACAATAAAAATATATCTTTACTGAATCTGCCATCAAGATTTATGGCGGCCATAAAGTTAGGCATGACCTATCTATCATAATAAACATGTCAACTCTAACCTTAAAAGTGCATGAGAGCTTTTTAAAGATGTTCTTTAAAAAGCAGCCAAATACGATGCGCATATTATTGTTTTAAATGACATAATAAACAGGACTTAAAAAATAAGCTCGAGATTCATCCAATGTCATTCATGAGTTCGTGACATATGGGTTTATAATACAATTAATATTATATTTGATGAGATTAGAAAGGTTGATCATGACCACAGGTTAATGTCCTCCATATATCGATGTTTTAAAGTAGGTAACTTTATAACATTTACGTATCATATCAGTCAAAGGATTGTGAAATAGGATGAGATCATGCATGGATTCCTACAGTGTCGAGTGTGTTAAATACTTAATTTGTGGGAGGCATCTTTGCAAGCGTTCGCAGCCAAGCCCTGATTACGCAACAAATTGGCTCAGGGGTTATAGCAATGCATAAATACGTTGATATTTTCTGATTCACCTGATGCATCTTCTTGTAAGATTTTACTGGTAACACAATATGTCAGGGCACCATCTATCAAATCATCCTAAATGGGTTTTTTAATGTAGATTAATTTTTTGGTGTTCACACATTATAAAAGATCAAAAATAATGTGACATTATTACGAAATACCTTTTTTAAGACTAATGCAGAGTAATTTGAAAACATACAAGCGAAATAATTATTAAAAATTTATTTTTTTGCAAATGTCATATTCAAGCCGATACGCAACAAAAAACCTAAAAAATAATGTAGATATGAAAATCACTATACGTGGTATGCTAACAAAAGATTCCCAAGAGCGGTAGATTGACAATGCATCATGATTGCACGAACTGAAAACGTTTTGGTGAAACGTATCATTAGATTTGATCTTTTCGAGCGTGTGGCAGCGTCTTGAGCACTGCCTGATTCCTGTTTTTTATAACCTAAAGCTAACCTGATTTATGAAATCTTGCAAGTTAACAAGAAAAACTATGAAGCATGTGATAATAGGATAAGATAGCATTTTCAAGGAACTCGTGTGGTCATATTATTTAAGCCTGCATTTATAATTTTATGTCTGCTTGTGCTAAGTACATTGTAAACTATGCATTTAGTCAAAGTGTGGACACTACCGGGATGCTCTTACGGTTGCCTTTTCTAAACGCACATTTCTTCTTTCTGCAACATGAACATTAAAGCTTAAATACTAAGTACTCAGTAATTGCAGCAAATTGTTATGTCATCCACATATACTTATTGATTTGCAAGGTAATAACAAAGACTATCATGTCAACATTATCTGGAAAATAATGCATACTCGTATTAACCTCGATCGTCATTTGTATTTCCTTATATCTACCCTTATCCCCATGGACTGCTTCTCGAAAGGCGATTGCTTCAGTTTTATGATTTTGAGCATTATACTATATTTTTCTTTTTAGCTACGAGACCGGTAATGGCATCGCAGCCCAGGAGCAGGGATACCTGAAGAACGCTGGAGTCAAGGATGCCGAGGCCCAAGTTGCCCAGGGAAGCTTCGTCTACACCTCACCTGAGGGCATCCCAATCTCTCTCACCTACACAGCTGATGAGAACGGTAATGCATTGTTTTGTTTACAAGATCCCTAACTGAACAAAGAATGATTGTTACTTGTACAGTAGTTTCTGAAGAAACTTTCATGAAAAATATTTCTTTAGATATCAGATTTATGTCGAACAAGTATTCCGAAAGCTTTACCAATAATCAAAGAATGCATGTAAGTTTACTAAGAATATAATTTCTTGTAATCAGAGACAAAATAAAAAGATTCTGTTACAAAAAATTTTAAATACCTCAAAGTACTTTTCAAAAGCTATTTAACAGCTCTATCTCCTTTTGAAGTATTAACTTAATTGGAAACTCTAACCAAGTGTTGCGTCTTTTCTATATAAGGTTCTGTTTTATTGTAGCCTAAGCAGCTGATCCGTAGGTGGTCCAAACCTTAATGCAATAAAATACTTATATATTTGGGGAAACATTTTTTTTGCTATATCTATTTCTTTCAGATAAGTTTTGGCACACTTGGCTAATACCATCTTCAAATCATCAAATTATTTAAAAACCCATTGACCGAAACTTGCCTAATTTCTTTCTCAGTGTTCGCAACTGAAACATTTAATGGCCTGTTAAAGTAATCATGATGTAATTAGAGAAACGCACACGTTTTGAGAAATAACTAATTAACATCAGCTTATTTGATCATTAATTCAGATATGCATATTAAATTACATCGTCTTGGTGAACTCTGCAACTTGTAGAATCTGTTACGGTAAAAAGCGTGTAACGCGAATAGCATTATTCAAACAAGTGTAATTGGCAATTAGGTAAAACAACTAAGCTACACGATATAGTAACCATTTCATTCAATGTTTTGTTATGTATGTCTGACAAGTAGAAACAATTCACTCAAGTTGCTCCAAAAGAATAGACAAACTGGTCGAACGAAATAATAACAAATTTTATTTGCTTATAGGATTCCAGCCCCAAGGAGCTCATCTCCCCACTCCTCCCCCAATCCCAGAGGCTATCCTCCGCGCTCTCCAGTACATCGAATCTCAGCCCAAGCAGCCCCAACAACCCATCTACCAACAACAGGGCTTCCAACAACAAGGCTTCCGCGGTTAAGTGAACCCAACCTAACCACGTGACGATATCGAACGATACTCATGCACGACTGTACCTATCACCATATTGACGTAGACTAAGTATCTTTAACGATTGTTACTGTGATTTTTTATTATTTTTTAAGAAAAATTAAGAACGATAAGTAAAAACAAAAAATTCAAATTTGACCGTTTTATTAAACCCTCTCTTAACCACGGTGAACACAATGATGTGGGACGAAGTAGGAAGCGGCGGTGGATATTATATTATTACTGTCAATAGGCCTCACTTCGGTTACATAAACCTTCTCAATGTATTCACGAATGATGGGCAAAGGTTGTCTCTCACTGGACGCCTGATGGCCTCCCATCTTATAAGGTGGTGTGACAATATAATCATGTTTGCGGGGCCAACATGGCCAGAGATCGCACAAAAAGAGAGATTTGGAAGAGAAATGGGGAGGCCTTTCCCCAGCACAAAATGGGCAAAAAAAAGTTGAGAAGATGATGATAAAGAAGTATGTGAAAAATAATGATTCTAAATAAAACACGGTAATTTGGGAGCAGTTAATAGACATTTACCTTCTGATGCCGTTTATAAGGTACCAGGGAAGCCACATACATGTGCAGAAGGAATTATTTCCAAACTTCCTTGTTTTCGACGTAATCTTTAATCTTATAATATGCTTTTGTGATAAGGACACTTTTGATGTGGGTTTTGAACTTTCCATCGCTAAGTTCTGTAACCGACTTTGGCAAATTGTTAGAAAAGCGGATACTGGATAATCGAAATAACTTGCAACAAGCAAGTCATTTTATATATTATACAACACCTTATCATATGCTTTGGCCATGTCAAGTAAGATTCCGATAGCGTATTTTTTTTTAAACATTAAGTGTCTGTTGTGCATATTGTGTAAATTTGTATGATGCTAAAATCGTAGATCTTTTTTTCCGAAAACCATTTTGTCATTCATCAAAAACATTAAACTTTTCACAAAAGTTATAAACACGTTTGCACATTGCTTTTTCGAAAAAAAAAAATTATATCGGTAATAGTGCAATAGGAAGGTAATAACTTCGAGTTTTTTTTGTGAATAGGTTAGGTTTTATTATAGATTTTTATTAACGCGTCTGGGAATATCGCTTCAGAAAATGATTGATGAATCAATAGATAAAATGGTAATTTCAGTTCCTCATCACATGTTTTGTTAAAATAAAGGGTAGTTCCTCTAATCCGTAACCAAATTAGCCTTTAAGGTTTTTTATTGTATTTTTATATCTTGAGGTGTAGGTGGATGTAAAAACATAGTATTCTCTGTTGGTCGGAGCACAGGCCGGCCGCACGGCTCTGAGTCCCCACTCCGCCTTGTGTATCCTACTGATGCGAAAAAAATCATGGAATGAGTAAGAAACTTGTTTTGGGTCGGACGTAAGTTTATCGTTCGATCGACAGTGTTATGTTTTGTTGTGTCATAGACAGATTTTTGTTAGATTAAAGAACGTAGGTAACGTTCTTTAATATTTTCGACATCGATTTAGTTTTGTTAGTTGAGTTTCTGATTTCTCAAATATGTTATATTTTTTTTGATATGCTGTCTATCTGTTTTAATGTGTTTTCATATATTTTATATTGTTTAGTTAATACAAGATCGTTAGAATATGAAGTAAGAATTCTTAACAACCGTTTATTTTTACATGATATTTTAAAGCCTCTTGTCAACCAGTCTTTTCTTTTTCTTCGACGTAGTTTAATTGTTTTTAGGGGTTCTATGTTCTATGTTAGAGGGTATGGTTTTACGCACTTAGTCCTACATGTGGACCATTGTACGTGGGCCATAGCGGCCGTCGGTGGTTTTTATTCCAACCAGCCCACCTCCCTCCAGAAGCCGATCAAAGCTTCTGGTCTGTTGAGAACCTCTGTGTAAGATCCGAGTGTCCCGAGGGTTTCTGTTCTAATCTGGGTAACGCCCGTGCACTCAAAGAGCACGTGCGCAACGGTCTCGTCCGACTCCATGCAAGCTCTGCACAGAGGGCTGTCCGTTATACCTATTGTGTAGAAGTGTTTATTTAGCGAGCAGTGTCCTGTGATGGTCCCCGTCATCAGGCGCAGGCCATTTCTATTCAGACGTAATAAACGTCTGGTTAGCCTGCCGTCTAAGGATGGCAAAGCTTCCTTGGACTGCCTGCAGCCTGGTGTCGAGGTCCACCACCTCTCGGCTTGTGTATGGGTGGACTCCTGCAGCCACCTGCGTATCTGGTTGAAGGGGATGGGTATGATGGGTTCAGGCCCGCATGCCGACGTGCTGGATGCTCTCCTGGCTAATTCGTCAGCTGCGTCATTGCCCAGCGATCCACTGTGTCCTTTTATCCATTGCAGTGTCACTGTGTTGCGGTTTAATACCGTTACTCGTTCTAGAGCCTTGTGACATTCTAGTACTATACTTGAGGTAATATATTTTTTCCTCAATGATTGGAGGACTGAGGTGCTGTCGGAGAGTATACGTATATGTGTGTCCGTAACTGTCCTGGTTTCTATGGCGTACACCGCTTGTATAATGCCCACACACTCCGCCTGATAGACAGTGTTGAACATTCCCAGCGGGTTTGATATGTTTATGTTGAGGTCGTGTGAAAAGACTCCAACTCCGGTCCCAGATCCGGTCTTCGAGCCGTCGGTGTATACTCTCATCTCGTTCGGGCGTGAGTAGTCACACTGTTCTTCCGAGAGAACGATGTTGTAGTGCTTTTGGAAGTAGTGTTGCTTCGGGGTTTTGTCGCAGGGTGATGCTAACATCGGCTGTCGTTTGACTGCATCCTCCTTTATGCGTGTGTGCCTGACCCTAGAATCTTTGCTTAGGGTTCCCGATATATGAAGCCTAAAGGCAGCCAGGGTCGCCTCCTCCCGCACGATGAGGTGTAGGGGTGGCAACCCAAGCATTGCCTGTAGGGCAGCAGTGGGTGTGGTTCTCATGCAGGCTGTGCTCAGGTCTGTCCTAGGCCACCAGACTAACGAGACGTACGTGATAATTGGTCTAATGACAGTAGTGTATAGCCAGTAGGTTAAGCATTCGCTTGCACTGCCACAGAGATATGCTGGCTTTTGTAGTGATGTAGTTGGTGTGTTTTGCCCAATTCAGCTGTTTATCCAAATAGATGCCTAGGTACTTGGTTTCGGTTGATAGGCTTAGGGTAGTTCCGAATAATCGTGGTAGTTGTAGTGTCGTCAGTTTCCTCTTTTTCGTAAAGAGGATCAGTTCGGTCTTTGTGGGGTTGGCGGTTAGCTGGTGTTCGTTGCACCAGTCCTCTACTATTTTTAAGGCTTGGCGCATAAGGTTGCATAGGGTATTTTCGTGGGTGCCATTTATTATTATGGTTATATCATCGGCATAGCCTACAGTAAAGTAGCCTTTGTCATTGAGTGTTCTGATGAGGCTGTCCACAACCAAGTTCCACAGAAGTGGCGAGAGAACGCCCCCCTGCGGGCAGCCCTTCGCCACAATGGCCCTTGTGGTGTCGTTCACTGTTACCTGTACAGCTCTCAATTTGAGCAGATTAGTGATCCACCCGCTCAGGGTCGGGTCTATATTGTGTCTGTCGAGGGCCATGTTGATGCTACCGAACGTGGTTTTGTCAAAAGCACCCTCGATATCAACGAAGACAGCTAGTGCTGAGCATTTGTGGTCCACCGCGTTTGCGTTTTTCGCGTTGTTTTTAGGGGTATGCAATCATTTAATATTTTGAGTAAAATATTTTCAAATTAGTTGTAATTTTCGTTCATGGTTTGTTCCGAGCATATTATTAAATTCCAATTTATTTATTTTAAGACAAAATTAATTTTCTCCATGTTTTTACAATAAAAAATGCGTTTTTTAGTTTTCCATTCTTTGTTTTTAGAAGTCGGGGGGAGGCGGTATATTGACCGTAGGACGTCGGTATACACCTGTTTCGTTGATCTATCCAAGGCTTATAATCTTGTGTCGTACGATGTGCTTTGGAGAATGTTTAGGGACTGTAACAATATTTCAATACGTTGTATTATTTTGAACAATTGGTTTGGAAACAAAACCAATTTTTTGAGGTGGGCAAATACATTGTCTGAAGTATACAGGTTGTAGAGCGAGGTGAGACAGGAAGGACTGACATCTCCCAAGCTCTTCAACCTGTATGAAATATATGAAAATGAAAAGATATAAATGACCTCATCGTTAAGCTCAGTAGCAGACGCGTCGGTTGCTTGATAGATGGCGTTTGTATCAACAACGTGAGCTAAGCGGACGATATGGTGCTGCTGAGCCCGACGGCGGCGGCGGCAGCGGGGGGTCTCGGAGAGTTATTAAAAGTGTGTGAGGCCCATGCTGATGTACATGCCTTTTATGCACAATATTACCCTAAGAGGACGATGTAGACATTGAGAGGTAAGGTAGGGCTCTAGCGGTTGCTCTAAACATTATGTTATAAGGCATACTGTCAGAGCTTTTACATTGGAAAAATGTAGGTATATCACACCTGAAGATCGTTGGATGACTACGCATCTACAATAATAATACCTTCAGGATGATTTTGGGGCTGTCCCGTTTCTGTAGTGCATCGAGGATATTCGCGCTGTTTTGCACTGGTGGCCTTTATACCTTCTTTCGTGAAAGAAAGTATCCCTGATCTGCAGAATGCTTGGCCGCCGCAACGAAATCTTGAAGACTGGCTGGTAGGATCTCATCTCCGCTTTGAAATTCCTTAGTAAAATCAGATTTCCATTTTAACCACCATTTTCTTATTGTACCTATGGATAATTGTAGTTTATTTTACTATAAGGCTTTTAAGAGCACCAACCTGGGACTACGATAATTTATGATTATACTCATATAAACAGACGTTTTAAGAGAATTACTTAAAGGTTACAAGATTGGTATCTCGTAAGTTGCGTAGTTTGAATAATCGTTGACCTTATTAATATCAAAATTAGACAGCTTAACTTATTTCTGTCTATTGAAATTCATAGATATATGCTTATTTATGTTATCGAAGCATTACTCAAATGTACACGCAGAGGTAATTTTACTAAGTGATGGACAGATTAAGCATGGTTGCATCATAAGTCTGTGTTTAGTACAATGTTTAAATAAGAATCTACGGGAAATCAGGCTATAAGCAGAGCTTAATATTGAAAACACCTTTCCATACATAGTTATAAATGGAATATGAGATGAGATTACCACCTTATTAGTTGCTTATTACCCACTTACTCTATGCTAATATCTACCTTATGACACCTAGTCCAGTACCTAGGTACCTTTTCCTTACCGAGTCTTAATATTCTAGACCAAAGTTAAAAGGTAATTCCGATTCATGGTGTCAATTTAAAGAACGAAATTACGCATTTGAGTAATTTTAAAGAATTTTAAAATTCACACGTCTAAGGTCAAATATAAAAAAAAACACACAATTTACATTATTTAATAACTATGAAATCACTATTGTGTGTTCCTTTGTTATTATTTATTAATAAGCACTTTGTATCATCTCATTTTAAGTGAACTATTACTGTTCTTATGAGAAATAAAATTCTTTAAACCTATATCTAGGGCGAAATGTATAAATTAAATTTTTATAATTTATCGCGAAAAGAAAAAACTAATTATCATCATTGCTACAGTAGGTATTTAACGTAAATGTGTCTAAAAACTCGGTACACAGAGCCATCTATGTAAAGTCGTAAGCACTTGCTACTAAGTGAGGGCCATGTTTCTAAAGATGTAGCTTCAAAAGAAACGATGAACAAAGAGCAAGTATATTGTAGAATGATCAATGCCAACGCAATACGTGAGTATACCGGTAGATGGTAGCAAATAGAGTTATGTTGTGAATCCGCCTCAATGCCGTAATTTTTTTGTGTCTCCAACAAGTTTTGAAATTAATGCTGTAACTGAAACAACACTCTAAAGTTTCAGGCAAAAGTCGTATATGTTAAATACTGCAGTAAAGAAAAGGAAGAAAAAAAAATACATTTATTTGACCCAAAATCTGAAATAGTAAGCTGCATCTCACTGAAAGAAAGAAGAATAACTGGGCAAAAGCTTTTTATTTCAAGCTTTTAGACTTTGTGACCGTTTTTGACAAGAATGCGGCAAGACTTACCTAGTCATTCAATCAAATGTGAATGCGCGTGCAACATTAATTTTTATAACAACAGCAATCACATAGTGACCTATCTCAATATCAAGATAATAACCATAATAAAATCTAGATAGTCGGATAGAAAGGTTTGAAAAGCTGCAAGCAGCATAATTATCGAGCGCAATATATGATAAGATACCCTTTAAAAAGGAGTCGTGTGTGAAATACTAGCATGTAATCCAATCATTAGACTGATTCACGATGGGCCAGTTACCTTTGGTCGGACGTCCCATCTGTCACCTTACATAACTAATGAATTCTTAGCTCGACAGTACGAGGCACAGTTTCACCATCATTATGTGACGCATCATATATCAATTGTTGGACATCTCGCTAAACAATGACACCTGAACTTTACTAGATTGGTTATGTAATTTATTGTGACCCAGAATAGGTACAGACACAAGTTAAAATGTGTAAATGAGTCTTCTAGAACTCTAGAAGCCTTTTCAGCCTTATTTTAGTAATCTAAAACAACCAACGGGTTTTTTATTTGCGATGTGCAAGTTAGTTTATGAGCCTTGTTATGGATCGCACCTTTTTCTTGTTTTGAAATGCTGGTGTCAATTCAACTTCAAGCCTTGACAGGTTAAATGCAAGCATGGTTTACAATGCCTTAAGGGCAACGGTTTAATATATCAAAAATATTTCACGCTTCTACGGGTATAGAGATATAATTTTGCACTTTACCTTCTTCTATTATTCCTTTGCTATTGCACAACGAAACTTGTGTGGTTATGAATAACCTGTGAAAAGTAGCGTAATGTAAATAAAGTTTTACATATACTTAGCTACGGTAAATAATTAAAAATTATTTTCATAAGCAAGAAGTAATTTAAGGCTAATACATGTGTATTTAGAATGGTCTATACAAGACTGTGACCTCCAATTAGTAGTATCAAAATGCGGTAAATAATAATAAATTAACCAAGACGTACATTGTGATATTTCAGTAACACAAATTAAAATATCGAAACATTGATGTCTACGTTTTTTAATATTAGGGACCTACTTTAGTGGTTGTTGTAATATAATATTGGTTTCTAATTTCATTTCTGCATTACCTGAGTACAGAGCTAGAAATAAATTAATAATGTTGGAAAGGATTTACAGCAAATAACTTTATAAATAAAAACCATGTTAAATAAACACATGTTCAAAAAAAACTTTTTTGCATTCCTGTCCAGGCGTGATAAACGTCTGGTTAGCTTGCCATCTAAGGATGGCATACCTTCCCTGGACTGCCTGCAGTTCAGCGTCGAGGTACACCTGCTCTCCGCTTATGTGTGTAAGTTGACTCCTGCAGCCACCTGCACACCTGGTTGAAGGGGATGGTGGGATAGGTTCAGGTCACCAGACTGTTAAGGTAGATGCTCTTCTAGCCAGTTCGTCAGCTACGTCCATAACCTAGTGATCCTCTATGTCCTTTTATCCATTGCAGTGTCACTGTATTGCGGTTAGATACCGTTACTCGTTCTAGTGCATTGCGACATTTTTGTGTTAGACTTGAGGTATTTTTTTTTTCTAGGGTTTGTAGGACTGAGGCACTGTCGGAGAGTATAAGTGGTGTCCGTAACTCTCCTGGCTTGGCGTATGGCATACACCGCTTGTATGTTGCCCACACATTCTGCCCGGTAGACGATGTAGAACATTCTTAGCGGGCTGGATACATTATTTTCAGGTCGTAAGAGAAAAGTCTCCGGTTTCGTAGTCGGTCTTTGATCCGTCAGTATATACTCTCAGCTCTTTCGGGCTTGAGTAGTCACACTGTTCTTCTGTAAGTATTATGTTGTAGTGCTTTTGAATGAAGTGTTGTTTCGGGGCTTTACTATAAGGTGATGTCATCATTGGTTGCCATTTTATGGCATCTCAGTCATCAGTCTTTGACACGTGTGTGCTTGATTCTAAAGTCATTGCTTAGGGTTCCTGACATCTAGAGAATGAAGGCGGCCTGGGCTGCCTCATGCCTGTACAGTCCAAGCATTGCCCGTAGGGCAGCAGTGGATGTAGTTGTCATACCGCTAGTAATTGCTACACAAGCGAACCACTGCAGTTTTTTGAAGTCTTTATGGGTTGTCCTCAGGTCTGTCCTGGGCCACCAGACTAGTGAGCCGTATGTGATTATTGGTTGGATTACTGTGGTATAAAGCCTGTAGGTGACCTTGGGGCTAATCCCCAATTCCTGTCAAGCATTCGCTTGCACTGCCACAGAGATACGCTAGCCTTTATAGTGATGTATTTGGTGTGCTTTGCCCAGTTCAGATGTTTGTCCAAAAAGATGCCCAGGTAATTGGTTAATAGGCTTAGGGTAGTACTTCTTCGTGTGGTGCCGGACTTAAAGAATAGCACCACCCCTATTTATTCCCTTGGGATTTACTAGAGAATGGGCAGCAGCATTCTCTTACTATTTTAAAAACCATACTGCGATCTGCCAACCATCTGCCAACCTCTTGGCAGAGGGCGATTATGGCAAACATCCCCCAAAAATGACATAGCCCATAGCCCTTGGCTACGGTAGCAGTCAAGGCCACGGTGAGGCGAGGGGTGCGATGAATCCCCGAACTCGAGGAAGAATTGAGCAGGTTACGATGGGGTATAGTAGGGTTGTCTGAAGTCCGAAGAGCCCTCTCTTCGAACTCGATAATCCTCAAATCCGGAAACCTGCTCTATTTCCGGGAGGGCGACCAGCAGTCCCAAGGGGGGACGGGCTTATCATCCATAAGTCCCTTGTGAGCAACGTGGTGAAGATCGAGAGTGTGTCGACCAGGGTACTAGGTACGCCACCTAATACTCAGAATATCCGAAAGGTATTCGCTGAATGTCGTGCAGGTTTACGCCCCGACTTCGTCACACCCGATGGTGAGGTGGAGACCATGTATGAGAATATTTCCAGAGCCATTCATGGCTCTAAAACTCACTTCACCGTTGTCATGGTGGACTTCAACGCGAAACTGAGCAATCGAGACAATGGTGAGCTGCGAGTGGGGCAATTTGGAGTTGGGCGACGGAACCAGTGGGGCCACCAACTGGCCAGTTTTATGTAGAAGAAAGGCCTTTTAATGATGAACTCCTCAGCATTATACTATATTTTTCTTTTTAGCTACGAGACCGGTAATGGCATCGCAGCCCAGGAGCAGGGATACCTTAAGAACGCAGGAGTCAAGGATGCCGAGGCCCAAGTTGCCCAGGGAAGCTTCGTCTACACCTCACCTGAGGGCATCCCAATCTCTCTCACCTACACAGCTGATGAGAACGGTAATGCATTGTTTTGTTTACAAGATCCCTAACTGAACAAAGAATAATTGTTACTTGTACAGTAGTTTCTGAAGAAACTTTCATGAAAAATATTTCTTTAGATATCAGATTTATGTCGAACAAGTATTCCGAAAGCTTTACCAATAATCAAAGAATGCATGTAAGTTTACTAAGAATATAATTTCTTGTAATCAGAGACAAAATAAAAAGATTCTGTTACAAAAAAATTTAAATACCTCAAAGAACTTTTCAAAAGCTATTTAACAGCTCTATCTCCTTTTGAAGTATTAACTTAATTGGAAACTCTAACCAAGTGTTGCGTCTTTTCTATATAAGGTTCTGTTTTATTGTAGCCTAAGCAGCTGATCCGTAGGTGGTCCAAACCTTAATGCAATAAAATACTTATATATTTGGGGAAACAGACCTTTTTGCTATATCTATTTCTTTCAGATAAGTTTTGGCACACTTGGCTAATACCATCTTCAAATCATCAAATTATTTAAAAACCCATTGACCGAAACTTGCCTAATTTCTTTCTCAGTGTTCGCAACTGAAACATTTAATGGCCTGTTAAAGTAATCATGATGTAATTAGAGAAACGCACACGTTTTGAGAAATAACTAATTAACATCAGCTTATTTGATCATTAATTCAGATATGTATATTAAATTACATCGTCTTGGTGAACTCTGCAACTTGTAGAATCTGTTACGGTAAAATGCGTGTAACGCGAATAGCATTATTCAAAAAAGTGTAATTGGCAATTAGGTAAAACAACTAAGCTACACGATAGTAACCATTTCATTCAAGGTTTTGTTATATATGTCTGACAAGTAGAAACAATTCACTCAAGTTGCTCCAAAATAATGGACAAACTGGTCGAACGAAATAATAACAAGTTAATTTGCTTACAGGATTCCAGCCCCAAGGAGCTCATCTCCCCACTCCTCCCCCAATCCCAGAGGCTATCCTCCGCGCTCTCCAGTACATCGAATCCCAGCCCAAGCAGCCCCAACAACCCCAACAACCTATCTACCAACAACAGGGCTTCCAACAACAAGGCTTCCGCGGTTAAGTGAACCCAACCTAACCACGTGACGATATCGAACGATACTCATGCACGACTGTACCTGTCACCATATTGACGTAGACTAAGTATCTTTAACGATTATTACTGTGATTTGTTATATTTTTTTAAGAAAAATTAAGAACGATAAGTAAAAAACAAAAAATTCAAATTTGACCGTTTAATTAAACCCTCTCTAAACCACGCTGAACACAATGATGTGGGACGAAGTAGGAAGCGGCGGTGGATATTATATTATTAATGTCAATAGGCCTCACTTCGGTTACATAAACCTTCTCAATGTATTCACGAATGATGGGCAAAGGTTGTCTCTCACTGGACGCCTGATGTCCTCCCATCCTATAAGGTGGTGTGACAATCTAATCATGTTTGCGGGGCCAACATGGCCAGAGATCGCACACAAAAGAGAGATTTGGAAGAGAAATGTGGAGGCCTTTCCCCAGCACAAAATGGGCAAAAAAAGTTGAGAAGATTATGATAAAGAAGTATGTGAAAAATTATTATTTTAAATAAAACACGGTAATTTGGGAGTAGTTAATAGACATTTACCTTCTGATGCCGTTTATAAGGTACCAGGGAAGCCACATACATGTGCAGAAGGAATTATTTCCAAACTTCCTTGTTTTCGACGTAGTCTTTAATCTTATAATACGCTTTTCGGATAAGGACACTTTTGATGTGGGTTTTGAACTTTCCATCGCTAAGTTCTGTAACCGACTTTGACAAATTGTTAGAAAAGCGAATACTGGATAATCGAAATAACTTGCAACAAGCAAGTCATTTTTTATATTATACAACACCTTATCATATGCCTTGGCCATGTCAAGTAAGATTTCGATAGCGTATTTTTTTTTTAAACATCAAGTATCTGTTGTGTATATTGTGTAAATTTGTATGATGCTAAAATCGTGGATCTTTTTTTCCGAAAACCATTTTGTCATTCATCAAAAACATTAAAATTTTCACAAAAGTTATAAACACGTTTGCACATTGCTTTTTCGAAAAAAAAAAGATTATATCGGTAATAGTGCAATAGGAAGGTAATTATTTGGATCTAACTTCGAGTTTTTTTTGTGAATAGGTTAGGTTTTATTATAGATTTTTATTAACGCGTCTGGGAATATCCCTTCAGAAAATGATTGATGAATCAATAGATAAAATGGTAATTTCAGTTCCTCATCACATGTTTTGTTAAAATAAAGGGTAGTTCCTCTAATCCGTAACCAAATTTGCCTTTAAGGTTTTTTATTATATTTTTTATGTCTTGAGGTGTAGGTGGATGTAAAAACATAGTATTCTCTGTTGGTCGGAGCACAGGCCGGCCACACGGCTCTGAGTCCCCACTCCGCCTTGTGTATCCTACTGATGCGAAAAAAATCATTGAATGAGTTAGAAACTTGTTTTGGGTCGGTCGTAAGTTTATCGTGGATCGACAGTGTTATGTTTTGTTGTGTCATAGACAGATTTTTGTTAGTACGTTCTTTAATATTTTCGACATATATTTAGTTTTGTTAGTTGAGTTTCTGATTTCTCAAACATGTTATATTTTTTTGTTGATATGCTAACTATCTGTTATAATGTTTTTTCATAAATTTTATATTGTTTAGTTAATACAGGATCGTTAGAATATGAAGTAGGAATTCTGAACAACCGTTTATTTTTACATGATATTTTAATGCCTCTTGTCAACCAGTCTTTTCTTTTTCTTCGACGTAGTTTAATTGTTTTTATGGGTATGCAATCATTTAATATTTTGAGTAAAAGATTTTTAAATTAGTTGTAATTTTCGTTCATGGTTTTTTCCGAGCTTATGATTAAATACCAACTTATTTATTTTAAGACAAAATTAAAGTTCTCCATGTTTTTACAATAAAAAATGCGTTTTTTAGTTTTCCATTCTTTGTTTTTAGTAGTCGGGGGGAGGCGGTATATTGACCGTAGGACGTCGGTATACACCTGTTTCGTTGATCTATCCAAGGCTTATAATCTTGTGTCGTACGATGTGCTTTGGAGAATGTTGAGGGACTGTGGTGTACCAATAGCTCAACATATTGAAACATTTGGAAACCAAACCAATTTTTTGAGGTGGGCAAATACATTGTCTGAAGCAGGTTGTAGAGCGAGGTGAGACAGGAAGGACTGACATCTCCCAAGCTCTTCAACCTGTATGAAATATATGAAAATGAAATGTTATAAATGACCTCATCGTTAAGCTCAGTAGCAGACGCGTCGGTTGCTTGATAGATGGCGTTTGTATCAACAACGTGAGCTAAGCGGACGATATGGTGCTGCTGAGCCCGACGGCGGCGGCGGCGGGGGGTCTCGGAGAGTTATTAAAAGTGTGTGAGTCCCATGCTTTTTTTTTTTGGTATGGCCTCTCGCAGGTCAACCTGTAAGGTTGTCGTCTGCTTAAGCGGACTTGCCTGTGGTGCCCTAATAAATAAAGGCCTCCAGTCAGGACTTAAACTTAAATACTAACTAAAACTAAGTGACAACGCTAAGGGCACCCCCTGTGGGGTACGGACCTCGGCTTAGGGCGTCGGAATTTAAAGCTACAGGCTCAGCGGCGCGGGCTGGGTCGAGCAAGGGTCGGGAGGGGCGTGGATTTGGGCGTCGCGGCGTGCCTCGGCGGCGAGGACGGTAGGACGGCGATCGGGTTTTGGGCTTATGTAGCGTGCTGGTGGCCTTATTACTCTCCAGGAGGAGGGTAGTGGCGTCGTCGGGGGCGAGTGAGGCCCATGCTGATGTACATGGCCTTTTATGCACAATATTACCCTAAGAGGACGATGTAGACATTGAGAGGTAGGGTAGGGCTCTAGCGGTTGCTCTGAACAAGTAAACATTGTGTTATATGGCATATTGTCAGAACTTAGACAAGACATTGGAAAAATGTAGGTATATCACACCTGAAGATCGTTGGATGCCCTACGCATCTACAATAATAATACCTTCAGGATGATTTTGGGGCTGTCACGTTTCTGTAGTGCATCGAGGATTTTCGCGCTGTTTTGCACTGGTGGCTTTCATACCATCCTTCGTGAAAGAAAGGTATCCCTGATCTGCAGAATGCTTGGCCGCCGCAACGAAATCTTGAAGACTGGCTGGTAGGATCTCATCTCCGCTTCGAAATTCCTTAGTAAAATCAGATTTCCATTGTAACCACCATTTTCTTATTGTACCTATGGATAATTGTAGTTTATTTTACTATAAGGCTTTTAAGGGCACCAACCTGGGACTACGATAATTTATGATTATGCTCATATTAACAGACGTTTTAAGAGAATTACTTAAAGGTTACAAGATTGGTATCTCGTAAGCAGCGTAGTTTGAATAGTCGTTGACCTTATTAATATCAAAATTAGACAGCTTAACTTATTTCTGTCTATTGAAATTCATAGTTATATGCTTATTTATTTTATTGAAGCATTACTCAAATGTACACGCAGAGGTAATTTTACTAAGTGATGGACAGATAAAGCATGGTTGCATCATAAGTTTGTGTTTAGTACAATGATTAAATAAGAATCTACGGGAAATCAGGCTATAAGCAGAGCTTAATATTGAAAACACCTTTCCATACATAGTTATAAATGGAATATGAGATGAGATTACCACCTTATTAGTTGCTTATTACCCACTTACTCTATGCTAATATCTACCTTATTACACCTAGTCCAGTACCTAGTTACCTTTTCCTTACCGGGTCTTAATATTCTAGACCAAAGTTAAAAGGTAATTCCGATCCATGGTGTCAATTTAAAGAACGAAATTACGCCTTTGCGTAATTTTAAAGAAATTTAAAATTCACACATAAGCATAAATTCACACGTCTAAGGTCAAATATAAAAAAAAACACACACACAATTTACATTATTTAATAACTATGAAATCACTATTGTGTGTTCCTTTGTTATTATTTATTAATAAGCACTTTGTAACATCCCATTTTAAGTGAACTATTACTGTTCATATGAGAAATAAAATTCTTTAAACCTATATCTAGGGCGAAATACAAATACAAAATACAAAAAGTTTTATTGGCTGAAAGAATAGGTGATGACAGACACTGATTTTACATGAACACAGATAAGTTTGTACATCACAATTTTGGTTTGACCGTTGACCCCCAAACTAAGCAAGGCTTGTATCTTGGGGGTCAGAGTGCGAATGAACAGAAAGAAATATGTCGATTTACAAAGCTAGTTTAGTCAAGCGTGTGTTATGGTGTGAGTGTGTGTTTGTGTGAGTGTCTACGAGGGTGATAGTGTGAGAGAAGGATGTTGATAGCGGCACATTGGTTTGTCGGCAAATGTTAGAGAAGTGATTCTGTTTCGGTGTATGTTAGTTCCAGAAGCCATTTCTTTACTACACTTTTGAGTCGAGCGGTTGATAAGTCTTTGATGTCCAATGATTTACAGACCTTATTAAATGTGTGTGGGTGAGAATAAGCTGGGCTACGTCTGGCCGAAAGGGACTTCGCAGGCGGAGTTGGGATTTTAAACTCCCGCTTTGAGAGGAGTTCCTCATAATCAGCTCGTTTGGACAGGGTCTTGTGAATGCAGACGATAGCAGTTACAATGTAAAGTTACCTCACGCGGGGGACCTGAACTTCCCTATAAAGCTTGTCAGTTGAGAAACGGAATGGTTTCCTAAACGTGACTTTCAGAAGTGCCCTCTGTGCTCTTTCGACGTAAATCATGTGACTTTTTCCGGCACTTCCCCAAACAGATATGCAGTACTGTATTATGGGCTGACAGATAGCGAGGTAGACCTTTCTTAAGAGATCCCGAGGCAGGCAGTCACGAAGATTCTTCATTACGAAAATTAATTTCCTGGTTCTGCCAGCCAAAGCGGCGATATGTGGCCAGAAGGAAAGCCTCGAGTCAATAGTGACGCCCAGGTATTTGACAGACGAGGTGCGTTCAATCGGGTGGCAGGTGCAGTTTGCAGGTTTTGGGCCTGACAATGAAGGGCAGGCATGTATTGTCAGTAGTAGGTCATTTGGAGGACTAGAGGTTGAGGTTTTCGAGAAGGCAATGTATTTCGTTTTATCGGTATTAAGTGAAAGTAAGTTATTATCGAGTGCCTCCGAAATAAAAGACAAACCCTCCTCTGCACGACGGAACACTAGGTCCCACGACTTGTCATGAAATAGGATCACTGTATCATCCGCGTAGGTTATTATTTCTGTGCGATTAAATTCTAGGTTGGAGATGGCGTTCATATATAGCGTAAAAAGGGTGGGCCCCAGTATGCTGCCCTGAGGGACTCCATAGTTTATAGGGAGCTGTTGGCTACAGTGATTGTCTATTCTCACAAATTGCATGCGATTTGTGAGGTAGCTTTTGAACCAGTCGTACGTTACTCCTCGAATTCCTAGCGTGTCTAATTTTCGCAGAAGCAAATCCACCGACACCGCGTCGAACGCTTTTGCAAGATCGAGAAAGACCGCAATGCACTTATCTTTGTTATCCGTGTGAGACGCTATTCCATTTACTTAAAGTGTCACGGCGTCCTCGGTGGACCTGCCCCGGCGAAACCCGAACTGTCTGTCAGAGACCAATCGATGCTTTTCTAGAAAGTTAACTAGACGAGTGTTGACCACTTTTTCCAGTACCTTAGACAGGGTGTTAAGTAGAGCGATTGGCCTATAGTTTTCGGGGTTTTTTTTTGTTCCGTTTTTATAAATGGGTGTGACGGCCGCTACTTTCCAGCATTCAGGGAATGTGCCTGTCTCTAAGCTCAGGTTGAAAATGTAGGTTAGCGGTACAACTATGGCTTTAAGGGTATTCTTAAACAGCGGAACAGTAAGCAAGTCCGGGCCCGGTGAACTGTCGTCTTTGAGCTGAGTGATTATGTTGCTTATTTCATATGTGTCAGTAGGGTGAAGAAAAAGCGTGTGCTCTGCCGTGTTAAGAGGTTGGTATTTAGATACTACTGATTCTAGTGTCTCTGATATTTTAGAGAGAATTTTGTCGACCAGCTTTTTCCCTACCGAAGCAAAGTGGTTATTGCAGTTATCTAACGAAGACTCCAAGGTTTGACAACTGTGTAATAATTCTGTATTGTCATTGTTACGGTTTGAGGTTCCGCTTACGATTTTGATTGAATTCCAAAGCTTTTTAGGGTCTGAGCTATTATCTGATATAAGACTAGCATTATAGTCGCCTTTTATTTTACGGAGCAGAGATGTGTAGAAGTTATGATAACGGCTGTAAACTTTCCTACTGATAGCATCATCCGGGTGATCCCTAGAGTAACTGTGGAGCCTATCTCTGTGATGCGAGCATCTTAATAGCCCAGGAGTTATCCACGGCTTAATATTTATCATAGTTCGGCTCATTTTTATTGTTCTTGCATGTTTCTCACATGCTGCGGACATAATTGAAACGAAGTTGTCGATTGCTGTGTTTAACGAAGGGCTTTTGGTCACAGGAGACCAGTCTGACTTAATCATTTCGGCAGTGGCAGCCTCGACGTCAATTTTCTGTTTCAAACGGTTGTTTCTATTTGCCGTGAGGCGATTAGGTAGGAGCAGACCTGCGACAACCATATCATGGTCGGTCACTGACGACTTGCAAACAATACCAGAAGTTTTAAATTTAGATTTTATGAAGATGTGGTCCAGACATGCTTTACCCCTAGTAGGTTTGTTTATTGCCGGTAGTAGACCGTGCGAAGCCATTAAACACAGATATTTACTATTGCAGCCGTCGAGCGGAGAGCAGATGTCAATATTAATGTCGCCGATAAGGATAACGGAAGAGCCATGTTTTAGGTTCGTTAAAGTACAGTCGAGCGAATCCAGAAAGGGATTAATATTAGATAGAGATGGAGAGCGGTAGATGCCCAATAAAGTTACTGTGTCATTAATTGAGAGTACTAAATGGTCTGCGTTTACAATTGTCGGCGTCAGCAACTCGGTACGGTGACATGACTTAATATATGTGACTACGCCGCCACTTTTGTTTGAGGGTGTTAAGGAGCGAATTACATTGTAGCCGGGTAAGGTGTTCAGTATGAGTCCGTCCGACAACCAGCATTCAGTCAGTACAATAATGTCTACGGCTGAATCCAGACGCGTCAGTGTAACCAAGAAGTTGTCAAAGTTGCGCTGTATACTTCTTATATTAAGTGACAATATCTTAAAGTTAAATTTTGAGCCGCTAAGGTAGCACTTGCATGTTTCTACAGAATCGAAGCTATGACAGTTCGTTTCGGCTGTGTTGTCTACGTTATCTAAAACGTCAAGTAACGCCATTTTTGCTATTTGCAAAGAACAAGCTTAGCGGCCTCGTTAGTGATGTCAAACTGTCTTCTATCAATTTGTTTGCATGCAAGTACGGGGTGATTAGTGCCAGAGATTTGTGGGTGAGTGTTAGTGTGTGGGTGTGCTTTTCAGGTGAACTCGTTGGATTAATAAGGTGGGCCTGTGGCATGTGACAAGTGATTGTGTGATAGTAACCTTGAGGAGGCAGGGTGAAAAAGATTATTAACATAATAGAAACAAAAAGTGAAAAAGAGACAATTAAACTTCTCGTCGGTAATAGAAATTGGAAGCGGTTGCTGTTAAGCTGTAGGAATATTATCCTCTGGTCTAGAGTGAGAGTGTGAGCAGTTGAGGAAAGCGGTCGCACCGTCATCCGTAGTGTTGAGGGGTTGAACGACTTCAGAATTTTGGGTCGGTTTGGAGTCTGGGCCAATGTGGGTACGAAGGTCTTCCAGTGATTTGATGGCGATAGCAGGATTTCCTTCCTGCTTCTTGATGTAGATGAGCCCATTTTTAATCCAGCAGAAAGTGAAGCCAGCCTCCTTGGAGCGAATTTTAGTTTCTCGAAACAACTGGCGGTTAGGCTTCGTAAGGCGCTCGTTGAAATAAATTTTCCGTTCGGTGCCTGAGACTTCGACGTCGGAACAAGTAATGTTGCGTCTGGTTTTACCTGCACGAAGAAATTCATCTCTTTTATGTTGACGGACGAACCGAATAACCAATGGGCGCGGAAGTTTTTCAACTGATTGAGTATCACCGGCTTCCTGGCGACGCGGACCTGGACGTTTTATAAAGTCGATATCATCATCTGCTAGCGGGACTCCGATCTTAGTGCCAATGACGCGAACCATATGCATTGTGTTCTCGTTGGCATTCTCGTTTATACCAGTAATTTCTACTTCGTTTCTTAAACTAGCCTGATCACGTAAATTTAGTTGCTCGCGAAATTGAGCGACTGTAGTCTGTAGGATGGCAATTTCAGATTCACGTCGTTCGAGGGAGATTAATCTTTCCTCTGCGTGCTTTAAGCTTGATTCCTGTTGTTCAAGACGAGAGTTGCATTGTTTTATGTGTTCGGTTAGGGAAGTTATGTTTGTGCTCATAACGCCAACTTCTTCGCGGAGCAATTTTATCTCAACCGCCAAGCTGCTTATTGCTTCGACATTTAGCGTAGGGGCGAGGGAAAAGATGGGCGCGGTGGCGCTGGGCGCTACCGAGCTAAGTGCGATGGAGTTCGGCGCAAAGGAGTTGGGTTCAGTAACATCAGCTTGAGATTGAGCCGTGACGTTCTGCGGCGCAGATTCCAGGGGCACACTTCCGCAGCCGCTGTGAGGGCCGACTGACCTAACAGGCGTGTTTGAATTGTCTCTCTTAGGCTCCCTACTTAGACATTGCGGACAAGCCCAGTTAGCTTTCGTTTCTTCCGTCATTTTACGAATATCGGACACATTGACACACACTGTGTGAAAGTAACCGGCGCATTTCGAGCATTTAATTTGTTGTGCCAATCTAATGATCCTGTTACAAGCTGCGCAATTATTTGCCATTTTATGTAGAAAAAGCAGGCAGCCCGGTAAACGCAAGAGAATACGGA
The DNA here is from genome assembly GCA_963555695.1 of Dasypolia templi. NCBI lineage: Eukaryota > Metazoa > Arthropoda > Insecta > Lepidoptera > Noctuidae > Dasypolia > Dasypolia templi. Next base: position 15,994,750 of record OY743146.1, on the reverse strand, counting down.
GTTGTTATGTTATGTTGTAGTGACTCACGCGCTGTTGATCCTTGTGCCCTGTGCTAGACAGAGATGAATTATTTAAAACTCGCAGCCTGTCTCCTTTACCCGAGGCGGAGCGGGGACAACCACTGCGCCACACGGTAGCTGTCGGTCGTTATTTATGAGAATATTTCCTTGATCACTTGCACTCAGTTATAGTAGTTATTGCAAGCTAAGTTAGGGGTAGTATTCTATGCAAGATAGTTTAATTGATTTTGCACATCACGAAACGCGTCTGCTCATAAACTAGTCAGAATCAACACTGTAAATGTATAATTTAATTTTCATTAATTATCGCGAAAAGAAAAAACTGATTATCATCATTGTTACAGTAGGTATTTAACGTAAATGTGTCTGAAAACTCGGTACACAGAGCCATCTATGTAAAGTCGTAAGCACTTGCTACTAAGTGAGGGCCATGTTTCTAAAGATGTAGCCGCAAAAGAAACGATGAAAAAAGAGCAAGTATATTGTAGAATGATCAATGCCAACGCAATACGTTAGTATACCGGTAGATGGTAGCAAATAGAGTTATGTTGTGAATCCGCCTCAATGCCGTAATTTTTTTGTGTCTCCAACAAGTTTTGAAATTAATGCTGTAACTGAAACAACAGTTTAAAGTTTCAGGCAAAAGTCGTATATGTTAAATACTGCAGTAAAGAAAAGGAAGAAAAAAAATTCATTTATTTGACCCTAAATCTGAAATAGTAAGCTGCATCTCACTGAAAGAAAGAAGAATAACTGGGCAAAAGCTTATATTTCAAGCTTTTAGACTTTGTGACCGTTTTTGACAAGAATGCGGCAAGACTTACCTAGTCATTCAATCAAATGTGAATGCGCGTGCAACATTAATTTTTATAACAACAGCAATCACATAGTGACCTATCTCAATATCAAGATAATAACCATAATAAAATCTAGATAGTCGGATAGAAAGGTTTGAAAAGCTGCAAGCAGCATAATTATCGAGCGCAATATATGATAAGATACCCTTTAAAAAGGAGTCGTGTGTGAAATACTAGCATGTAATCCAATCATTAGACTGATTCACGATGGGCCAGTTACCTTTGGTCGGACGTCCCATCTGTCACCTTACATAACTAATGAATTCTTAGCTCGACAGTACGAGGCACAGTTTCACCATCATTATGTGACGCATCATAAATCAATTGTTGGACATCTCGCTAAACAATGACACCTGAACTTTACTAGATTGGTTATGTAATTTATTGTGACCCAGAATAGGTACAGACACAAGTTAAAATGTGTACATGAGTCTTCTAGAACTCTAGAAGCCTTTTCAGTCTTATTTTAGTAATCTAAAACAACCAACGGGTTTTTTATTTGCGATGTGCAAGTTAGTTTATGAGCCTTGTTATGGATCGCACCTTTTTCCTGTTTTGAAATGCTGGTGTCAATTCAACTTCAAGCCTTGACAGGTTAAATGCAAGCATGGTTTACAATGCCTTAAGGGCAACGGTTTAATATATAAAAAATATTTCACGCTTCTACGGGTATAGAGATATAATTTTGCACTTTACCTTCTTCTATTATTCCTTTGCTATTGCACAACGAAACTTGTGTGGTTATGAATAACCTGTGAAAAGTAGCGTAATGTAAATAAAGTTTTACATATACTTAGCTACGGTAAATAATTAAAAATTATTTTCATAAGCAAGAAGTAATTTAAGGCTAATACATGTGTATTTAGAATGGTCTATACAAGACTGTGACCTCCAATTAGTAGTATCAAAATGCGGTAAATAATAATAAATTAACCAAGACGTACATTGTGATATTTCAGTAACACAAATTAAAATATCGAAACATTGATGTCTACGTTTTTTAATATTAGGGACCTACTTTAGTGGTTGTTGTAATATAATATTGGTTTCTAATTTCATTTCTGCATTACCTGAGTACAGAGCTAGAAATAAATTAATAATGTTGGAAAGGATTTACAGCAAATAACTTTATAAATAAAAACCGTGTTAAATAAACACATGTTCAAAAAAAACTTTTTTGCATTCCTGTCCAGGCGTGATAAACGTCTGGTTAGCTTGCCATCTAAGGATGGCATACCTTCCCTGGACTGCCTGCAGTTCAGCGTCGAGGTACACCTGCTCTCCGCTTGTGTGTGTGAGTTGACTCCTGCAGCCACCTGTACACCTGGTTGAAGGGGATGGTGGGATAGGTTCAGGTCACCAGACTGTTACGGTAGATGCTCTTCTAGCTAGTTCATCAGCTACGTCCATTACCTAGTGATCCTCTATGTCCTTTTACCCATTGCAGTGTCACTGTATTGCGGTTAGATACCGTTACTCGTTCTAGTGCATTGTGACATTTTAGTGTTAGACTTGAGGTATTTTTTTTTCTAGGGTTTGTAAGACTGAGGCACTGTCGGAGAGTATAAGTATATGGGTGTCCGGCTTGGCATATGGCATACACCGCTTGTATGTTGCCCACACATTCTGCCCGGTAGACGATGTAGAACATTCTTAGCGGGCTGGATACATTATTTTAAGGTCGTAAGAGAAAAGTCTCCGGTTTCGTAGTCGGTCTTTGATCCGTCAGTATATACTCTCAGCTCTTTCGGGCTTGAGTAGTCACACTGTTCTTCTGTAAGTATTATGTTGTAGTGCTTTTGAATGAAGTGTTGTTTCGGGGCTTTACTATAAGGTGATGTCATCATTGGTTGCCATTTGATGGCATCTCAGTCATCAGTCTTTGACACGTGTGTGCTTGATTCTAAAGTCATTGCTTAGGGTTCCTGACATCTAGAGAATGAAGGCGGCCTGGGCTGCCTCATGCCTGTACAGTCCAAGCATTGCCCGTAGGGCAGCAGTGGATATAGTTCTCATACCGCTAGTAATTGCTACACAAGCCAACAGCTGCAGTTTTTTGAAGTCTTTATGGGTTGTCCTCAGGTCTGACCTGGGCCACCAGACTAGTAAGCCGTATGTGATTATTTGTTGGATTACTATGGTATAAAGCCTGTAGGTGACCTTGGGGCTTATCCCCAATTCCTGTCAAGCATTCGCTTGCACTGCCAAAGAGATACGCTAGCCTTTATAGTGATGTATTTGTTGTGCTTTGCCCAGTTCAGATGTTTGTCCAAAAAGATGCCCAGGTAATCGGTTAATAGGTGTAGGGTAGTACTTCTTCGTGTGGTGCCGGACTTAAAGAATAGCACCACCCCTATTTATTCCCTTGGGATTTACTAGAGAATGGGCAGCAGCATTCTCTTACTATTTTAAAAACCATACTGCGATCTGCCAACCATCTGCCAACCTCTTGGCAGAGGGCGATTATGGCAAACATCCCCCAAAAATGACATAGCCCATAGCCCTTGGCTACGGTAGCAGTCAAGGCCACGGTGAGGCGAGGGGTGCGAAGAATCCCAGAACTCGAGGAAGAATTGAGCAGGTTACGATGGGGTATAGTAGGGTTGTCTGAAGTCCGAAGAGCCCTCTCTTCGGACTCGATAATCCTCAAATCCGGAAACCTGCTCTATTTCCGGGATGGCGACCAGCAGCCCCAAGGGGTGACGGGTTAATCATCCATAAGTCCCTTGTGAGCAACGTGGTGAAGATCGAGAGTGTGTCGACCAGGGTACTAGATACGCCACCTAATACTCAGAATATCCGAAAGGTATTCGCTGAATGTCGTGCAGGTTTACGCCCCGACTTCGTCACACCCGATGGTGAGGTGGAGACCATGTATGAGAATATTTCCAGAGCCATTCATGGCTCTAAAACTCACTTCACCGTTGTCATGGTGGACTTCAACGCGAAACTGAGCAAACGAGACGATGGTGAGCTGCGAGTGGGGCAATTTGGAGTTGGGCGACGGAACCAGCGGGGCCACCAACTGGCCAGTTTTATGAAGAAGAAAGGCCTTTTAATGATGAACTCCTCCTTCAGAAAGCGTGCGCACAGAAAGTGGGCCTGGCAGAGTCTTGATGGTGTAACAAAAAATGAGATTGACTTCATTATGTCGACGAAGAAGCAAGTGTTCAATGATGTCTCTGGGATCAATGCGGTGAAAACTGGAAGTGATCACCGCATGGTAAGAGGCTCATTGAAATTAAACATCAAGCTGGAAAGGTCTCGACTGATGAAGTCTATGCTCCGCCCAGCACCGATCCTACTTCAAAACCCCGAGATCTTTCAGCTTGAACTTCAAAATCGTTTCGAGTGCCTAGGGAGCTCCGTGAACGATTTTAACGATGGGATCGTGGAAACTGTCCATACGGTTGGGTCTATGATCTTCAAGACCCGTCGTAAAAATAGAAACAAGAGGCTCTCTTTCGACTTTGCAGCTCAAGTAGGGGAGGCGTGAGATGATCCTGCAGTCTTAAAACGATGCATTGAAATACCGGCAGCTCATTAGACGAATCTCTAAGTCCTTGAAAAGCGACCTCCGCCGCTTTAATTCAGACCGTATTAAGGACGCGATAGAGATCTCTAGCAAAGACCTTGGTCTTTGCTAGAGATCTGTCTATTTGGCAGAGCCAGCTTGCGAAACTGAAGACCGATGATGGCAGGACCGGATCCGGTAAACCTGCACTGTTGGGGAGATCGAGAGGTTCTATGGAAAGTTATACACGTCAACAAGGAACCCCGTTACGAATCTGGTAAACGACCCAAGAGCTAGACTGACCCGATACTATGCCCTTCTTAAGAAATATCGGCCCATCTCACTTCTGAGCCGTGTCTAAGACCAAGGTCTTTGCTAGAGATCTGTCTATTTGGCAGAGCCAGCTTGCGAAACTGAAGACCGATGATGGCAGGACCGGATCCGGTAAACCTGCACTGTTGGGGAGATCGAGAGGTTCTATGGAAAGTTATACACGTCAACAAGGAACCCCGTTACGAATCTGGTAAACGACCCAAGAGCTAGACTGACCCGATACTATGCCCTTCTTAAGAAATATCGGCCCATCTCACTTCTGAGCCATGTCTACAAGCTGTTCAAGAGTCATCACGAACCGTCTTGCACGCTTGTTTGACGACTTTCAGCCTCCCGAGCAAGCCGGATTCCGTAAAGGCTTTAGCACCGTAGGCCACATACATACGCTGTGGCAGGTTATACAAAAGAGCGAGGAGTATAACCTCCCTCTCTGCTTATCGTTTGTGGACTACGAGAAAGCCTTCGATTAGATCGAGACATGCTGTACTGCAGTCACTTCAACGGTGCCAGAGTGGCTATCGGAATATAATCGACTGAAGTGTCTGTACGAATACGCCACTATGCCACTCCGACTCCAGGACCAGACTTCGAATCCTATCAGCAGCGCGGTGTGAGACAGGGTGACGATATCTCTCCGAAACTGTTCACCGCTGCACTGGAGGATGTCTTCAAGGTTCTGGACTGGAAAGGGGTTGGCATCAACATCAATGGCGAGTACATCACTCACCTTCGGTTTGCTGACGACATAGTAGTCATGGCTAAGACCATGGAGGACCTCAGTGCAATACTCGATGACCTCAGTAGAGCTTCCGAATGAGTGGACCTTAAAATGAAAATGGACAAAACAAAGGTCATGTCAAATGCCCGTGTAACACCCACTCTCACGAAGATCGGATACACTACACTTGAAGTCGTGGACGAATATGTTTACCTAGGACAAATTGTCCAGTTGGGTAGGTCCAACTTCGAGAAATATCAATCGTCGAACCCGACTCGGCTGGGCAGCGTTCGGGAAGCTATTCAATATCTTCTCGTCCCACATACCGCACTGTCTCAAGACGAAAGTCTTTGACCAGTGCGTGTTGCCAGTGATGACCTATGGCACTGAAACGTGGTCGCCCACAATGGGCCTTATCCGAAAGCTTAAAGTCACCCAAAGGGCAATAAAGAGGGCTATGCTTGGAGTTTCCCTACGTGATCGAATCAGAAACGAAGACGTCCGCAGGAGAACCAAAGTATCTGATATAGCCCGAAGAATTGCCAAACTTAAGTGGCAATTCTTCATTGCTCGCAGAACAGATGGCCGACGAAGCCAAAAATAAATAAGATCTCTGGCGGACAAACTAGCCCCATTGGAATGAATAAAATATGATATCGCTGAATTGCGCACTGAGTTAGCTGGTTGCAAGTCGTTCCTCTGCGACACTAACCGGGAGCTGAAGGAGTTCAATGGAAGAATTAAAGACATTGAAACTAGCCTTATACGCGTGGAGAAGGTACAGTAGGAAGTTGATCACATCCAGGCTCGATTAGAAAAATTAGAAGCGGAGTCTAACGCTAAGGAGCAGTGGACTAGATTAAACAACATCGAAATTAAAGGCATTCCTCAAAACCAACCACGGGAACCTCTTCGAGTTCATTGGAAAACGCGTCACAAAAATTGATTACCTGGGTAATCAATTTTTGAGACTGGACTCGAAAACTTCGGTCGCTAATTTACAATATACTTGGGTGAAGCACTCCAAAATTCATATGAGGAAAACCAATACGTCGCCGCCAATGGTGTTGAAAACAGGAAAGGACCTCATAAATATAAAATAAATAGTGTTCCTAATAATTATATCATCATTAAGTCGGTTTCTGTTCGTGTTAAACAAAATTATGTGAAAAAGATTGAGAACCATATCATCGGGAGTGCTACTAGTGTATTCCAAAAGTTATTGTGTCGCTGCGTTTTAAACTTAGTATTTATTCGTAAATGTAATTGTGATATGGTCGCTTACAGGTTTGCCATTATGGGTCTAATCTCATTCTTCTTAAGATATGATTTTAAGCGCCTTGCTTGTGCAGATAAGCCTATTCAGCCATCCAACAATTCTATTGTTCCTCCTCGCAATTCATTAGTCGTAGTAATTTCAAACTTGTGTGTCATAAGTCGGTGCATGCTGCTGTGCGTAAAATAATACTGTATTTTTTCTTTGCTTACTACCTGCATTCTATTATGTTATTATTGGTTTCTTCTGAATGTATTCATCATATTTAGACTTATTATAAAAACCGGTAATGTAGTTATTGTGTGGTTCAAAAATGGTTAACATATATGTATTACCAAAATGTACGTGGCCTGCGCACGAAGTTTAGGATATTATAATTTTTATAGCTCTTTACGTTTTAAATGGATGGATAAATATGTAGTATGAAGAAAATAGCTTACCATTGACGTAGGTAATTTTCGAGGTAAAATAATGTTCTGGAAATTGGAATAAAACAAACTAGATAACAGTAGTATATTTTACTTTCTATTAAAAAAAAACACACAGCAGAAAAAAATGAAGTACACTCACTGGTTTTCTGAATAGTCTTAGTATCAGGACGGAGGAGTACTCTCAACTCAACTTCTATAAGGAGAAAACACTCGGAAAACCACAAAAATTACACAAAATATGAGGAAGCAAAACAAAGGCAGACGCACGTTCCGGCAGCCATATTACGTGTGTTTCAGTGTGCGTGTCCATCCGTGTGTTCAATAGACGAAGCACCAACTACAAGTGGCACAGTAAATATTTATTTTATTGAGGTGTAATATAAAATGTTCTTTATTTTATGACAAACAAACAACAACTCTGCCCAACTCTTCGGGGAAACAAGGCGTGATGTTTTTTATGTTTTTGTTTATAAACATTTTATCTTATGTGTTATTGTGACAGTAGCGACACCTATCGGCACTTTTTTGATACTTCTGAAGACGTTTCCCAGTTCAGCAATGTAGATGGCCCTACATTCTTTGCAATGTGCTTAATGTTCTATGTGTCCCCCCCTGTGTAACCGTCACATTTAAGAGGTCCAGACCTACTGTAAGTTATAATATTCATATCTGCTCGCTGTATTTATGTAAAGAAAACACGGACAACTGATACACAACCCAACTAAAAAAAACATCAAACCTAAATAATCTGCTAACCACTCACCCGATGGATATTTTATTATAAATGGGGATTTTAACTTCGGTGGGGATGTAGAATGGCTCAGCCGGAGTGATAGTGCTGAGCTGAACCCCACAGGTATGATTTCCCAACACATTATACATTTCTTTGACACTTGAAATACTTGTAACTTGTCTCAATTTAATAGCGTGCATAACCTCAATGGAAAATTATTGGATCTTGTTTTTTCAAATTAATTACTTAATGTAAAAGAATGTTGTGACCCATTAGCCACTCCAGTAGATTTGCACTACAAACCATTAGTTATACACGCTGACTTTATTGAGACACACAATTTTTTTGAGAAACACAGTGCTAAGTATCTCTACCACCAAGCTGACTATCCTGCTATAATTACTGCATTGGATCAGGTGGATTGGAGCGAATTTTTATATGCTGAATCTCTGGAACAAGCTGTTTGCCTCTGTATAACAAGCTTTACGAACTCAGGGAATCACACAATCCGGTTAAAACAATGAAAAAAGCGGCTCACCCCCCCAGGGTTCACTCGCTCATGAATTAAAGTTTTAAATGAAAAATATAAGCATCAAAACAAAAATAAAATATTAGATTATCACTCCTTTGTCCTATTGCGAAGCCTCGCTAAGCTGCTAGAGAAGGAATGTTTTTCTGCTTATATGACAAAAATAGAAGCCTCAATCGTCACTTACCCTAAATTATTCTGGTCGTACGTAAAGGGTAAGAGGCGTATTAACACCCTGCCTAAAGTATTTCACTATATGAATAGGACCGCAGATACAGGTGAGAGTGTCACCGAACTTTTTGCCTCTTACTTTCAGTCAACCTTTCAGGACACTCCTTCAAGTGATTTGAATCAGATTTTTGACAACCATTCTAATACATCAGTATGTCTGAGCTCAGTTACAGTTTGTTTGGATCGAGTACGTAAACTACTTAAAAATCTAGATCCGTCGAAATTGGGTGGACCAGACATGATCCCTCCTATCTTCATATTAAACTGTGCGAAAAGCCTAGTGGCACCTATCTGTTTTTTATTTGATTGGTCGTTAAGATGTGGTGTCGTACCTAATATATGGAAGTCTGCTTTTGTCACACCTATCTTCAAAAAAGGAAACAAATCCGACGTACAAAACTATCGGCCTATATCAAAATAATGTCTTTTTTTAAGTTTTAGAGAGACTAGTGTACACAAAGATTTTCACGGCTATAGAAAGTCACTTTATTGATGAGCAGCACGGATTTCTCAGAAAACGGTATACTACCACCAACTTAGTATTGTCCAATGACATCATAACTGATGGAATGGAGAGAGGTCATCAGGTAGACGTGATTTACACCGACTACAGTAAATGTTTTGACAGGATAGATCATCGTGTGCTTCAACAGAAGTTATTGTCTGTGGGAATACACGGTGATTTGTTTCGATGGCTTTCGTCATACATAGAAAATAGATCACAGGCTTTCGTGTTATATGGATATGCGTCTCGATGGAATTCTATCCCATCAGGAGTCCCCCAAGGTTCGATCTTGGGTCCATTATTATTTATTATATTTATTTCTGTTATAAAACCTGTTTTAGAAACTCACATTTCATTTTATATGCAGACGATATGAAGATCCTTAAATTGGTGAGGACATTATCTGATGCGGAGCAACTCCAGTCCGATCTGGACAGGTTTGTGGTATATTGCCGGTATAATAACCTGCAGCTTAATGTGTCTAAATGGTTTCATGTACCGTTTACACGGCAAAGACGTTTAATTGATTCTGCGTATAAATTAAAAAGTCACTACATAAAAAACTTCATAGTGTTAGAGATCTTGGCGTGATACACGATAGTAAACTAATTTTTGACGAACATATAGAATCCATCATAAAGAAAGCCTCCAAAGCTATGGGATTCATAATGCGAACTTGTTCTAACTTTCATTCTTTAAAACCAGTAAAGGTACTTTACTGTTCTTTCTTGCGCAGTACCGTTGAATATGCTTCTCAAGTATGGATTTATACGTCTCATATTGGGATATGAGACGTAAAATGGTTTTGTCAAAAGCGCCCTAGATGTCAATGAAGGCGGCCCGTGCTGAGCATTTGTGATCCACTGCGCATTCGATCTTGGATACCACGCTGTGTATCGTGGATTCTGTTGATCTGGCTGTAGAGTACGCATGCTGTTATTTGTGAAGTGGTTTTACCCACTGTCAGTCACCATGAATGGCGGGAAAAGGTCGAAAGTCATACTTTTTCTGCATTAGGAGGCTCACACACTGACTTATTAATTGTTAAAACTTTGGAAAATCGTTTACTTTTTAGGATTCCGTACCTCGAAAGGAAAAAACGGAACCCTTATAGGATCACTTTGTTGTCCGTCCGTCCGTCTGTTTATCTGTCAAGACCCTTTTTCTCAGGAACTCGTGGAGGTATCAAGCTGGAATTTATATCAAATACTCAGGTCTACTGTCCCTTGGATCTGTAAAAAAATCAAACTTCTAAGCCAATTCAATCAAAAGATACAGCCGTTTATGCCGCAAATGTACGCCAATTTTCGACACTCGCATGGGAATCAAAACCTATAGGGCATTTACCAGAGAACTCAGAATCTTGAAATTTGGTACGAAGCAACGTCTTATAGCACAGATAAAGGGTATAGTAATTTTCTTTTACTAAAAGAAGCACTGACAGCATCGTCTTCACTTAAATTCTATTTTATATTTTAATGTAAATGTGTAATATGTTCAAAAGTGGCTTTCAGGTGCCTATTTGAAATAAATACTTTGACTTTGAGGCTTTGATGATGAGCCAGTGCACTTATGACACGGGATTTACAGGGTTCTACACCTACCAATACCTATTTTATTGTTTTAAATATCTACAAGCCTATGGAACACTTAGATATAAATCAGTAATTTACTGAATTCATAGAGGTATTCAAAGTGTACTAATCTGTTACAGCCACATGTGTATGATGATTGATGAAAAACTAAATTGCGAATGCAATAATTATTATTATGTTCAGAAAGGTGCATAAAATAAGCTAGACGCTTTTAAAGATGAACAGCATTTTGTGGTTCAAATGTGAGTATAATTTTTCTATCAAAATATTTTTTATAAAATCTTTATGTTTTTACCGTATATTTATAATTATCGCTCACGCTACCGACCTTGAGCATTATTTCAAGCCAGTCTCATTCTCAGACCACAAAAGATAAACAACGTTCAAAATGATTCGAATAATCACCGCGTGCGCACTAGTCTCAGTGGCTGCTGCTGCTGTTATCCCTGATGATGCTCAAGCTAAAATTATTAGCTATCAAAACGAAAATGACGGCTCTGGTAACTATGCGTTCAGGTAAGTTTATTTGAGTTAAATGTCAACGACGAAACTTTTACAACCTCTTTATGAATAAATTAAAGTGTCTCGTGTTGAAGAAGTTTTTGAAATGCCTAATAACACAAAATTCATTTATATAATAATAATTATTTATTTAGGTACATAAAGGTTTTGTAGTACATGAGGGACTTACAAACTATGCATAATTGATTACATGGATCAGGTACAACTAATTGTTGGGTGAATCGCTGCTCACCTAGCTAGATCACTGAGTGATCTGTATTAAGGAGAGACAGTTTAGACTCCCAATTGGGATATCACAATAATCATGTTACCCCAATTGGGAGTCTAAAGTTTTGATCTAAGATTACGTTTTCTAACTTTTGTTTCAAGGTTTAACATAAAACAAGCTACGCATTCTCCAAAAGTTCAGTTAAAGTTTTCAACATACCGTGACCTCGATCAACATTAACCAACAAAAATTTGCTTACGTTAACACTCTGTAACTTAACATAGTGTATGCTATTGTATCGCTCTGTTTTATTGCAGGTTCGAGACTTCCAATGGCATATTACGTAGAGAAACCGGACGCTTGGTTAATGCTGGGACAGAAAACCAATATGTGGATGTCCAAGGCTCGTACATTTATACAGACGCTGATGGACGACGAGTTATAGTTAATTACCGTGCTGACGAAAATGGTTATCAGGTCCTGTCAAAACCAGTAAGTTTATTTTAATTGTCGTTTATTAAAAACGTGACTATTGCATTACGTAAGGTACCAGAGGTAAAAAACTCACCCGCAATCAACAAAAACAAATTATTATTATTATGTAGACTTAAGCTTTGGTTTCCTAGGAACGCGGTTTTCATATTATACGCGGCAATCATGAAAATCCCACATTTTAACCAACATTAAGGTTGTTGATTAGTTTTTATTTTATTTTCTATTTTACTCTTACACACGCTCTTTTCTGGAAGAGCTTTTTTTAGAAATAAGCATCACCTTTGTACCAATTTTTCTGTTTTTTCTTCTTGTCTTTTTATATATGTGTACATAAATGGTTAAATAAACAATAAGGTGACAAAAAACCCGTATATTTGGACAGCCGTTAGTAGGTCACTGTTCACCGCTTTCTTACGGAACCAAATTTTCAAAGCCAGATCTTCCATATGGAGGTTCCATATGGAACCACATGGGCTTTACCTTCAAGCCCCGGTGGTTTCATATGGAACCAACCATTTTGCGCGGGTTAATGCCATGTCATCCTAGGCTATACGAAGGTGCTGGAATATCGTCACATAAATTCTCATAACATTTTAGACATTATCACGTTCTTCCTTCTCTTCCTGCGGCTGATGTAGAATCGTTGTTAGTGAAGAAAGAGGTATGCAGCTTGTAGACTTCTTGATAAGAAAAATAATGATGCCCATTTGGCATAAAATTTACAAACGCAGGTACTTACTCGTACAGATTGTGCTTAAGATATAAATAAGTAATTTTAAATATTATCTTACTAGTGAGCCGGTCGTTTTACATGGGTGCAATAGCAACATGTCGAGATTTCTGTGCTATCTAAGTTAAAATTAAATTACACAATACACATAAACCGTCCGGAACAATGCTTTAAATGATGGTAAAACCCACATCAAAATCCATGGTGTATTTTAGACGATTTAAGCAGTCACACACACGGACGGACACGAAAAACGACTTTGTTTTATTCTACACTAGCTAACACGTTGCATTGTCACTCTTTTTTAAACCACCCCTGTATTAGAGCGAACAAAAAAACTCTAATCGGTTAAGACGATTTTGAGTTTAAGTGAGACTAAACAACTGCAATTTATATGAGAAGAAAAAGATATGTTCTGATATTGAAGACTAATTGCAGGTTTTAGTAATTTCTTTAAAAGATAAATTACATGTTTTAATTATTTCTTCCAAAGTAAGGCAATTTTAATAACAATCAAAAATATGCGTCGTCATGTAGAACCAATGGGTATTACACTGAAATCGAGCAAAAGTGTGTTCGCTGAATCGCGGAGACAAAGACAGAATGTATAGTGCGCATGTATGTAAACGCATGACGGTTATCCTAAGGTCCTGGGTGTGGGAATAGTGCCAGTTTCCCGAAGATACTTTAACAAAATCTCCAAAATCAGGTTAAACTCATAAATGTAACTTACCCAATTAAAAGTAATATTGCCATCAAATATGCCTTATTATTATTTAGTACTTATATTATTAATGCACATGTCATGACGCAAACTGCTATGTGAAACGTTACCGTTACGTTTACTTTTCAGCAGAAGCTGACATCAGATCGAAACTTTTCCCCGTCTGTGGTGGCAACGCTGTTAGGAAAATAAGAAGAATTCTGCTTGGCTACCAACGTCAGACAAAACGATAAAGACACCGCTCGACGCGTGACACGCGGTGCCTTTGTGTATCGTGCGATTCGCGTCGCATGTCGCGCCAGCCAGCACGAGCCTTAAGACTTAATTTGATAAAATATGTATCTTATTAAAACATAAGTTACATAAAATGTATCATTTGTTATTTCGATATTTCTATCTTTAATACACAAGCATGCCCACAAGTATTTGTTTTTAAATAAAAATCTTGCTAAGCTTCACAGGGTGGCAAGGACATCGTCGTGGAAACTGAACCCCTGAATTCAGCACATGACTAGGCCCCAAAGCATAGAAGTTTTTCGTTGCTTATCTAAAAAAAATCTGCTATTACATAGAAAAGTTCAATAGGTATCGATGCGGTCAAAATGTATGGAACGTATTTTTTTATATTTATAAACCAACGATAAATTTCAACACAGGGGTTTAGAAACATAGCTCGCCATCCGATAAAGACCAGGCCTGGGTCGACGGCACGTCGTGTTCCACGCGCGCCTCAATGTGATGTCAGCACACAGTGACGGGGTCCGATAGGGCCGATGCCTCAGGGTCGCGGGATGTTCAAAGTCAAAGTCATAGTGAAAGTCAAAGCATATATTTCAAATAGGCCCATAAAAAGGCACTTTTGAACGTCAAAATTTACATTAAAAATTGAACTGATTCTAGGCGCCACTTCCAAAAGTAGTTTCGTATGGAGAAAAAGTGGCAAGAAACTCCACCGTTACTCTTTTAAAATGTTTTACAATATTTTGTATACATTAATTATATTTCTATATGTGAAGACGATGCGCCAAGAATAAAAATACTATACCACAATTGGTAAAAAGAATTAAAAATAAAGCAAAGGCATATAAATTAATCACGTGATATGTATATTGTGCTCAAATATTTACAAACAATTTTAAAAATATATGATTTTCCTAAAATATTAACTAGGAACTAGGAATTAGGTTCGAAAAAGATATCGTGGCCCTGGCACTGGCAACTGAATGAAAACGGGTGGGTTTTAGTCAGTAAAAGTCTGACACGCCCTCCCGCTCCACCCAGAGCGGGAGAAGTCATTTGATGATTTCCCACCCATAAAAAAGGGGTTTAGAAGCATGTACTGATTCCAAGTAACAGGTTGCACGGCGATGTCGCTGCCACCCTGCATATGAGAAGACTGGACTTTTATATTCGTGAAGATGCGATGGATTTAAAGTTATTTTATTTTATGTGAAGGAACATTTAAAAAACGAAAGAATGAATCTGCTAACTAAATGCTTGAATTATATTCGGTGTTATCGGAACAAAATCGACGTCGCAGGTTACTATCTTCCTCACCGGATACTGAATACATCCGTCATAGTATTTCATCTAGTGATGACATTCAAACAAAAGCAAAGGGGGGGGGGCAGACTAGTAAGAGGCGCCTCACATCCCAATGGTTACCCCTGAAGTAACGGTGGAAAATGCAATACCAGCCCACATCGAGGGGCTCCTGGGTCAAGAAGGCGCGCCACCGGCCAGTACCTCGATTGAGTTACACGAAAGTTTAACAAAACGATGGACGGCCATTCTTCAAAACGGCCTTGAAGCTGAAACTAAGGCTAGCATATTATGCAAACATAATCCCCCAAAGAACTGTAGCCCATTAGTTCCACCACAACTTAATGAAGAGGTAGCAGCTGCCATTAATGAGAACGGTGTTAAAAGAGACAAGAGGATTACCGGAAAGCAAATTGTGTTATCGGCAGCAATCACTACGATTGGCAAGGTACTAAACAGTATGATTGCTACTCATGCAAATGAACAGTATATTGAGAATTTAAGCGACGCAGCTCGTCTCCTATGTGACTAGTACCATGAAAACTCTACCACACGAAGATCCCTTATCTTACCCGGGCTAAACAAAGACTTGAAAGATTTAATGTAAAGTGCCCCCGTAAGTGAATACTTGTTTGGGGACAAATTACAGGACCAGGTCAATGCTGTAAAAGCAGTCAAGAAATCAGGGTTGGAGCTTAAAAACACACCTGCTCAGCAAAAAGTTCCCAAAAAGAATCATTTAAAGTACCGAGGCCTACAACGACCACAGGTGCCACGTCCGAGTGGGCAGAAGCCGAGACCGAAGCTAACAACACATCAAACATATTATTTTTTTTCGCTTTTCCGCAGTCGCGCCGACAGGGCCAGGATCGTCGATCGATCGGGTACGACTGGGTGCTGAGGGGCGAGCTCCCGCCGGGTGCGGACCTGACGTGTTACGCGGACGACACGCTGGTCACGGCCCGGGGGAGTTCGCACAGGGAGGCAGCGTTGCTCGCGACGGCGGCGGTCTCACTCACGGTGAGCCGCATACGGCGCCTCGGCCTGGAGATGGCCCTCAACAAGTCGGAGGCCATGGTGTTTCATGGCCCCCGGCGGGCGCCGCCGGCCGGATCACACATTGTGGTCGGGGGGGTCC
This sequence comes from Dasypolia templi, assembly GCA_963555695.1. Lineage (NCBI taxonomy): Eukaryota > Metazoa > Arthropoda > Insecta > Lepidoptera > Noctuidae > Dasypolia > Dasypolia templi. Next base: position 15,978,648 of record OY743146.1, on the reverse strand, counting down.
GGATCGCTGTCGAGCCCACCATGAAATATCTGGGATTGGTGCTCGACAGCCGGTGGGACTTCGGACCCCACTTCCGGCGGCTGGCGCCCAAGTTGTTGGGCGCGGCCGGGGCGCTGGCAACGCTGCTTCCCAATCTGGGGGGCTCGAGCGCCGCCTGTAGGCGGCTCTATATGGGGATCGTGCGATCCATGGCGCTCTATGGAGCGCCGATCTGGGCGTCTGACCTGACGGCCGGCAGCATAGCTGTCCTGCGCAAGCCGCAGCGGGCGATGGCCGTCAGAGTCATTCGGGGGTATCGCACGATCTCCTTCGAGGCGGGTTGTGCACTGGCCGGATCACCGCCCTGGGACCTGGAGGCGAGGGTGCTCGCGTCACTGTACCGGTGGCGCGAGGCAGCGCGGGAGCGGGGCGAGCGACCGATGCAGCAACATATCGAGCAGCATCGGTTGCAGCTCCGCGAGGTCCTGGTGGCGGAATGGCGGGTGAGGCTTTCACGCCCTACCGCCGGCCTCAGCACCATCGAGGCGATCCGGCCAGTGCTCGACCGCTGGCTCGGGAGAAGGCACGGCTCCCTGGCGTTTCGGGCGACGCAGGTGCTCTCGGGGCATGGTTGCTTCGGGAAGTACCTGTGTCGCATAAACAGGGAGCCGGACGCCCGGTGTCACCACTGCGTCGACTGCCGGGAGGACACGGCGTGGCACACGCTGGCAGAGTGTGCCGCTTGGGAGGAGCCGCGCCGTGCCCTCATAACTGAAGTAGGCAGTGACTTGTCGCTGCCGACCGTAGTGAGTTCGATGGTCGGCGGCGCCGAGTCCTGGGACGCGGTGGTTTCCTTCTGCGAAACAGTCATCTCGCAGAAGGAGGCTGCGGAAAGGGAGAGAGAGATCTCGACTCTCGACCCGGCCCGCAGCAGACGCACCGGGCGTCGGAGGAGGGCGGACAACGCCCTCTTCCGGCCCCCCTAAATGGGTCCAGGGGCGATGGATTCGGGGACATCCGTCGCCCCCCAACTTCAGGACCCGAGAAGGCGGCGCGCGTAGTGTTCCTCGCGCGCCGACCACAGACGTTGCGGGGGGAGTACACCTCACTCCCCCCGCCCGAGACGGGGCCCGCGCAAGCGGGCCGGCACTAGCCGGGGTCGTGGAAGAATAATGTGTTCCCGCGACCCCGGCGTAGGTGTGAGATGGAACACCGGGTTGGTTTTTAGTCGGTAAGAGTCCGACAGACCCCTCCGCCCTCCCCGGGGCGGGGGACATCCATGAGGATTTTCCAACCCGAAACCAAAAAAAAAAAAAAAAAAAAAAAAAAACAAAAAAAAAAAAAAAAAAAAAAAAAAAAGGTACAAACTGGCAGACTTAAATATTTCTCAGACCACTGGGATAGTATCACTACTAACCCCACTATACGCAAATGGGTCAGAGGCTACTCCATCCCTTTAACCAATAATCCTGTTCAAGCCATGGTGGCACAGAACAATTGGTTTACGGGAAAGGTAACCAACCTTATTTCCATAGAAATTGACAAATTGTTACAATTAGGTGCTATACAAAGGTGTACAACTGTAGAGGGCCAGTTCTTGTCCAGTATATTCTTACACCCTAAAACAGATGTTGGAATCTTAAAAAGCTTAACAAATTTGTCTCTTCTACACACTTCAAATTAGAGGATTTAAGAACAGCAACAAAGCTTATGACTCCTGGATGCTTCATGGCCACAATTGACCTGAAGAATGCATATTTTTTAATAACAATAAAAGAATCTGATAGGAAATATTTGCGTTTCCTATTCCAAGACAAATTGTATGAATTCAAATGCCTTCCCTTTGGTCTTAGTACAGCACCATATGTCTTTACTAAAGTCATGAAACCAGTGTCACCTGAGGTCATTAGGTTTGTTGTCTGTTATTTACCTTGACGATATCCTCTGTCTTGCCAATTCATATGAAAAATGTTCACAAAATGTGTTTACTACCAAGAAATTATTAGAAAGTCTGGGATTCATAATTAATATAGACAAAAGTTGCCTCCAGCCTAAACAGTACTGTCAGTATCTAGGGTTTATATTAAATTCTGTTCAGTTCTCCATAACCCTTCCACAGAAAAAAAATATTATCTATATGTAAAACCTTAGGAAGAGTCAAGTCTAAGCATGGATGCAAAATAATTGAATTTTCTCAAGTCCTAGGTACCCTTGTAGCTGCATGTCCGGCTGGCTTTATACTAAAGTTATGGAAAGCTATAAAACCCAAGCCCTAAAAAATAATAATGAAAACTATGAGGCATACCTTTCAGTATCAAACGAAATCAAATCAGATTTGGAATGGTGGTTATCCCATATCCATTTAAATAATTATAAAATTAAACAATTTAATTTTTATTTGAAAATATTTTCTGATGCTTCAGGGACAGTTTGGGGTTTAGTCTGTAACGGTGTGACAACTCATGGTCACTGGACAGTTAAAGTACAAGTGTAGAAAATATGTATCTTGGCTACCAGACCCAAATGCACATTCCATAGATGCTTTTACCATTAAATGGAATGGACTATTTTTCTATGCGTTTCCACCATTTAACCTTATAAGTAAGCTGCTACAGAAAATAGTGACTGAGAAGGCAACAGGCATTGTTGTAGTTCCATGGTGGCCTGCACAACAATGGTATCCAATGTTCAGCTCCATGGTTATATCAGAGAGAATTATTCGATTAAATTGTATTCGAACCCAGTAATAACTTACTACTGTCTCCTTCCAGGGATCCACATCCTTTACACAAGAGCCTCAAACTGATTGCCGCCACATTATCAGGTGCGCATTCTTAAGGAAAGGAATACCTTCCTCCTCAATGGACATAATGTTAGCTTCCTTGTCTAACAAAACCAGAAAACAGTATGAATCTGCACTGAATCAGTGGATAATGTTCTGCAGGAGCCAAGATGTGAATCCTTTGTCGGACTCAGTACCCATGGTAATTTCCTTCTTAACATCTAAGTTTGAGCAAGGACTATCATATAGCTTACTGAAGACCATGAGGTCGGCAATTTCCTTAATCTTAGGCTCTCACTTGGGAACAGATGAGAGAGTGACGAGGTTTTTTAGAGGTATTTACAAACTAAGGCCCAAGAAACCTAAATACGACATAGTATGGGATCCCAACATTGTCTTAAGATACCTATCAAATTTATTTCCTAATGAAGACCTTAGTTTGGAATTACTTACTAAAAAATTGTAACACTGCTAGCTCTTGTAACTGCTCATAGGATCCAAACTTTATCGCTTATTAGTATAAATAATATTACTATTATGAAGGTAGCATTGATATTAAAATCCCAGAAATGATTAAAACATCTGGACCAAACAAACTTCAACCTAATTTAATATTAACATTTCAAAGATAATATGAGCATCTGTCCAGCCAAACTTTACTATGTTATTTAGATAATACCAAAATTTTAAGACAGGATTGTAATATCTTGATCATTACACTCAGAAAACCTTACCATACTGCCTCTACTGCTTCCATAAGTAGGTGGATAAAGCAAGTTTTGAATGATAGTGGCTTAGATACTACTAAGTTCACAGCTCACAGCACAAGACAGCTTCCACTTCAAAGGCTTCTGAAGGAGGCATAAATATTGAGGTAATAAGGAAAGCTGCAGGCTGGACGCAAACATCTTCTACATTTGCTCGATTTTATAAAAGACCAATTGTCAGTGATCCAAACGCTTTTGCTCAAGCGGTGTGTTCAACAGCTGTAATAATTAATGAGCAACTAATGAGACTGGTTACTTCATAATGATGAGAGGACTATGTTAACTGTATTAAGTTTATTAAATAACATGTTGAATATTGACTAAACATTGATTCAAACGTTGATTTAAACATCTACATAGTACTAAATGAGGACGAGATTACGAACATAATTAAATATATCGGATTAACTTACCTAGTGACATCCGATCCTCAATTATGTAAAGTAATCTCGTCCTCATTGTATCCCAACCCTTCCCAGATTCTAATCTCTACCCGGTTCGGAAGTTGTGTTTTGTGGCTATGTGTGTGCAATACTTTGAACCGTAGACAGATAATGCTATAGACAAATTGATATCTTTTGTCGCAGTCACACAAGAAAAAGAGCAACTTACGCCGATGTCGTGTAAAGAAATGAAACAGAGCGATGAGATTTTTTGTTTCACGGAGCGTGCCACTTTTTTCGAGGTCAGCACACTACTTTTCTAAACAAAGTTTGACAGCTAACGTATGCCTAGCTATCGTCTTATAAAAAAATAAAGTTTTACGTGCCTTATCTTATGTAATTGATGTTACATTTTGTTGTGAACAATTGAGAGTTACTATTTCAACCAATTAAAAAGAAAACATGGTGCGGTGTAGTGTAAAGGGTGTAAAACCGATAGTGAAACGAAAACGCCAGGATTGTCTTTTCATTCGTAAGTATATCACTCTTTATCGGTTAATAGGCATTCAGTAACATTTTAGTATAATCATATAGTGTCTATAATGTACTCTAGACGTAAATTTGTCTTAAAAATAGCACAAAAATAATAATTATAAATTCTAACCTAAACTCTTTGGGGTTGCCAACTTTTCCATAAATTATTACCCACTATTATAGGAAATAATAATATGCATTCTGCAGTGTATTAATTAAATATCTAAAAGATTTAATGGCTGGTTGCAGTTTTCCTGAACATGATAATTTACGTCGGAATTGGATTCAAGCTACAAGACGAACAGATTGGTCACCAAAACGGTCATCAAAAATTTGCAGTAAAATCTTAAATAAAAAGAAGAAACTTACTCTGATATTACCTAATGCTGTACCTATTCTGGTAAATATTCAGTTAATGACATATTAGGTTTCTATCCAGGTTTTATAAGATTTTTATTTATGTCTTTAAACCATTTAGTACAATTACCGTGTCAAAATCTATAACATGTGAAGATTGTCTGCTAGCACATATTAGCGAAAAATATTTAGGTCTTATATTTAAGAAAGATAAAGGTGGCCTTATTTATCCTTCACGGGATGTTATTAGAGTATGTACGTTGGCGGAAAGGATATATAGGATACATTCACATGAAGGAATGTCATTCTTTGCAGAAAATAATATTTTACCGAAACTTATTTTAACAACTTTCAAACGTTGCCAGGATGTATATACGACCAATCATTTTGAAAGTCAACCTTTTATTGGATAACACAAAGTTTAACTTATTAAGGCAATTTCCTTGCACTATTTTGAATTACGAATACATCACGCAACAAAAGGATTTGAACCCAAGCAAAAAATTAGAAACAATAACGTGTATAATCAATAAATAGTAATTATAAATTAATATGTTGTATTATTTGTCACAAAGCCAGAACATACATAAGAAATGGCAGTTATTTAGAACCACATCATCATCATCTATCGTCATCCTCCTGCCCTCATCGCAATTAATTTTAGTTCGGCAGCATCTTTTCTCATAGATATAGATTAATATGCTTTTCTCCTCCACATCACAGGGCCATACCTTCCTATGATTATCGTTATAGCCGTATCCCTTTTCAAGCTTTCTGTTACGTACTAATTTCTAATTCTATCAATAATTGTGGGGTAAATTTTTCCTCACATTGTAACCCAAAAAATAGTGACGTAATATTTTTTGTCTCTTTCTACGACACGCTTTGCCGGTGTCTATAGCATTCTCTGTCTACGCTTTGAACTAATGAACATGACAGATATCCACAGAGCACACGGACGAGCCACAGACTACCAAATATTTTTTGATGAATGCGTTCATCTTTAAAAATTGTGATACAGCGAGTTGTGCAAAGTGCAAACTACATAGTACTAAATGAGGACGAGATTACTTTACATAATTGAGGATCGGATGTCACTAGGTAAGTTAATCCGATCTATTTAATTATTCGGTCTACCAACATGTCAAAAGATAGACGTGTTTGTTAATAAAAGATTTTCGCTCCACCAATGTAAAGTTTATCGTAATTGAGTCTCTCCATTCAACGTGTGACGAAACTACTGGTAGCGATCAAATATTTACCATAGGCACCTTGCAGCACTCAAACATTACGACTAATTGACTTTGTTTGATGAAACTTGAATGTGAAACCAAAGAGTATGACCGAAATAACCAATTTCATGCGTCCTACTTGATCTTGAAAGAAGTTTGTAACGATCTACTTAAAAAGCTCACCCTGGTTCAGACCAATTTCAGTTCTACCATATGTCATTTATTATTTAACTTTAAGAGTGATAAGAAATTTTGGCAAATACCTTGTCCTGGTAATGAAAAAATACATTCAGGCAAGAAAATTCATTGAAAAAATATTGCATGTTTTGTTAGTTCCAAGAATTTAGGTACGCACGCACGGTTTCATATCAAGCTATAAATTTCCAGTATAAGCTGTCTTCATGTACGAAAAGCCCATGCAATGCGAGGTTAGCTAAAACTGGAAATGTATAGCTGGATGGACTACTTCCTTGAGACAGTCCAAGCTTAAAAAATAACTTTTCCTTGACCTTATTTCCTATCTATAAAGCTACAACATCAGATAATCAGAACCTACTCATATTTTAGTAGTAGTAGAGGTTTTTGAAGGAGCTCATAGTCATGTATAACATAAGTGGTGTAACACTTGTGCTCACCGTCATTGTAGTAATTTTTTTGTACTGGTCCATTCTTACCTGGTAACCTTCTGGTTGCAGAGATATTGAAGGTCAAAATTCCAACTTTTACTGACGTTTTTTTTTACGAAAACACGTTTAGAAACCCCCACAGCCTCTGTACCATTACATGTACCCCATAAGCACAATGTTTTGCATGTGTTACTTTGCGCACATAGGAAATTGTCACACCGAAAATAGTACTTGTTTTTCACAGAATACGTAGTTAACTGCTATGTGATGGGTTTTTAACCTGTATACCTAAAGGCTATAATAATTTTACTACTTTAAGCCTGGATGAGCTACTCCAAAAAGCTCCTTTTCCTGTCGCAAAGCAGATTGCAGACCCATGTTAAGGTAAACAATATTCACAGAAAAACAAAAAGTGTTTTTTTGTTTTGTTTTTAATAGCCTTTACTGTCCTACGGCTAGGGAAAGGCTAAATCTTCCAGAAAGTCTTTTCTTTTCCCGCGTCTCGCGGTGTGCGTCCAGGTCAGCTCGCCATCACTTTCTGTGCCAGCCTCAGGAGGGCGCCGTTTATCTTCAGGCACCCATTGTGTGGAGACTTTTGCCCAGCGGTCATCGTGCATGCGACTGATGTGACCCACCTTATCCCATTAGAGCCTGGCAGCCTTGTTGCCTTCATCCAATATGCCCGTTTTTTGTGATATTGGATGAAGGCATCTAAGTGACAATCAAATGTCAAAAGTGTAGGTAAACGCTACAAAACTTTTGACAGATTGAGACAGACTATAATGCAAAAGTTCTTAAAAATACGGGAATCGTCCTTCAGGTTTTAGCACCGTAGGTTACGAAGGGCAGGATACACATGTCGATGAGTTTGCGCTTCAGGGAGATCAGCAGATCAGCCTTCATTAGCATCTTCATAGACCAGTTGATTTTCTAGGCGTTTTCAATTCTGCGATCGATTTCCCTTTCCTGAACGCACTGATTATGCTTTTGGTATTATATTTATTCATAAGCCACTACCACCACCCACCACTTGGCATTAGGAGGGCCGACTGCTTGCCATCAAATATGTTTTATTAGAAGTAATGCCACATAAAAAATACATTTCAATCTTTACATTGTATAACTGTGTTTAATTTTTTCAGCAGGCAATAATGGTCGTTCTCAGCCTACCTTCGAGTGTGACAGCAACGTTATTAGGAAAGTAAGAAGAATGCTGTTTTATATGAAATAACTATTCATAACGTACAAATTTTTAATTTTAAAATTCCTTAAAATTACGGTTGACTTCAAGGAAATGAATCGTTAAGCAAATTTAACACCAACTTAAATGGTTCGTGATTGTATGAAATTGATAGAACACCGCAAATTGACGTGAGTAGTCAATTTGCTTAACACTTCATTATCCTAACCGTAAAATTTGTAAAGCTGCTTATTGTAACCTTTAGCTGGTTATTTAACATTCTCAAGAGGCATCTTTACGGTAAACAGCTCTTCTATGCCGTGGCTGTTTCCCCATCACTACCGTTAAGCTATGGAGGCTATGCTTCGATGTTGGCAATGATAGGAGCACGTTAGTTTTTGTTTCGGTGCAGTAAGTGGATATATCCTAGGTGCCGTTCTGTCAAGTGCCGTTCAGATCAGTGCTGCAAGTGGAAGACTTCCTAAAATAGATAAACTTTTTTTTTTGTTACGTATTATAGTTTATTTTTTTATTTTTTATTTAGAACAAAAGTTAATTTATTATAATATATAATAAATTTTAAAACCTTGATGTCTATTACACAAATCTCATAAATATGGATATGCGGAACCATGAACTAGAACTTAATAACAGGATCACGAGTTCGTTTCATAGATTCACGAGAACAATTTAAAAATATCATACACATAACATCACAATATCATCATGCCTGTATTTCGTAATGAGAGGCAAAAGTGTGAGTTTTAAACCCAGAAAGGTCAGTTATGTCAAAGTAGAAAACGTCTATTTAATTAAATCATTGATAATGATATAAGTGAATGCCCATAGCAGACCCCTGAAGTAGGTATGCTGGGCCTATATCTTTTCAATTGGTTGCCTCAGTCTATGCCCTCCAGCTGGTATGTATGGTCAGCAACAAAAGTCGATTAACACTGTAGTTTTTAATTCGTAAATAATTGAGCAAAATATTCATAAAATCTAAACTGATATAAAATTTAAGGAGTATAACTGTAACTTATTACAAAAAATTCTGAAAAACAATAAAGCGAATTGTATCAATTTATATGTAATGCAGGAAATGCCTTTTTCATGTTTTATTTTTTGGAAGAACCTTCTCCGGCACGCACCCTACAACTCACTTAAGTTTCATCACAATCGGTCGAGCCATTTTCATATCAGTGTCATTGTACTAATTATACAAGGTCATTTAGTCACCTGCATCCGTCAAGGGGGTGATTCTAGTCGTCAATATAAACAACTTTCACTACGAAACTCATATCAGATACCTGAAAAAAAACATACATGCATCGAAATAGTCTGTTGCAAAGGAATTCCTTATTTTTTAATAAATACATTGGCACCCTCTGTATTAAGTATTAACCGACTTTTGTTGCTAACTGTACCTACCAGCTACCCTAAAGATCGCCGCTTCAGCTAGTCTGCAAGACTCTTACCCTATTCTTCTTCTTCTTCGTAGCACTCTTGTCAGAGCGGTCGTAGTTTTCGTGTAGTTTCTTGTCGTCTTTACGTGACAACCCCGTCATAAAGGCTCCCGCAAACAGCGCAACACAAAGGCACCGCTCGTCGTCATTTGTGTCGCGCTGTGACGTCGCGCCAGTGTTTACGAGCCTTAACACGATCTTAATAACTCTAATTAGTTAACGAACACAACTTGAACTAAAACATTTTAATTTTTTTAAAGACAAAAACAATTCCGTAGTGTGAGCTCATCTTCACCTTCATCAAAAAACTTAACTTTAAAAAAAACGTCCTTTTGACACAGATTGGTGATGATTGGTTGATGAGTAAGTTATTTTTTGGCCTTCGAATAATCAGGTTGGCAGGTAATCCTGAACATGTCACTGACACAATATTATTGGCTTTAAAATTCGACCTCATACTATAAGATTCCTTGCAAATTAATTAATTATAACTTGCATTACACAAAGGAAGATACGAAATCGTAAATTTTAGGAGACAATGGTGCCGATTCTCTTGTCACAAATGCCTCTAAACTAGACTAAAAATCACTATAATTTGGTTTAATCCTGTCAAATGACGACTTTCCATTCTGAAATTGACTAAAGTGACACAACATAACTATATTTTAGTTTGACAGCACTAAGATTGCACTGAGTTATTGGTTTAGTGAAAATGGCGATTTTGCTATTCAGAATTTTACATTTTTCACCTAAAAATTTGGTTTTCTAACTAAATCTGAAGATGAATCTGACAATTATAATCGCGATAAAAAAGGTGTGGAATAAAATTAATTGGCGTGAACTAAAATTCACACCAACACCTCGACTTCAGACGTGCCAAAACGGTACTTTAATTATTTTTTTCTTTTTTTGCTCTCGTATCATATCTCGAAAACAGTGTGTCCTATCACAAAAATAATGAAATTTTCGATCCCGTTTGAAACCCCGGAACCTACAAAACTCTACATGTAGATATTTTTTATTTTATATTTTCCATACAAAAAGTAAAAACTTCCATAGAAAACACGTCGAGGCTGCCCCAGGCTGCCTCCGGCTCTAACCATAGAGTATAGTAACTAAAAAGCTCTAACAACAAAGACGTCCCGAAACCAAAAGAAAAAATACACGTGGACTCGCAATTGTCAAATTCGAATATAGTTGTGTCAAAATTATTTTTTAAATTTAGAGATTTTTTTTCACAGAATAGCTTCATGATTCTCATAGTAAAAAGTAAGGAATTTTAGTGATAGTTTAGTTCGGTGTACAAGAGAATCGGCACCATTGTCATATTAATTATTTCTCAGAAGCTTGCCATTGCCTTGGATTGGGCTAATCCAAGTAAATATAATGAAATACGATGACATGAAAACGATTTTGTAGAGAAAATCATTATTCTCTTCTTTTTTGTATAAACTTACGGCTGTTTTTAAACATGTTTCAACTAAAATCACACCAAGCTTACTTACCACTTACCTGTCTAGTTCGTCCTGACAGTTTTAAAAAACATCAATAAAATAATAATTCGAATGTAATGCGAACATTAATAATAATAAAAAATACAATATTAACAGTTCCATTGAAAGGGCTCGTTAAGAGACCTGAATGGCGAGGAACATTAATATAAATATCACTTCTAGTAGGTATAAAACCGGCTGAGATAAAAAATAAACTGTAAGTATGGTAGTTTACATTTTATTATTACAGGGCTGCTCAAACTTATTCGCCGCCTCTCGTGAATTGCAAAGAGAAGAAAAGATGTCTTCAGTCTTTCGTAGGCGTAGACGCTGCGTAAATGCATACGCTGCGCTAGCCTTGGGTATACGTGGTTGTATCGAAACTGTGGGAGATATTATGGGAATACGTATTCACCGGTCATAGATTCTACGTTGCCTAAGTTTGAGAATGCTGTTAAAAACAAATCTAAAAAGTCCTTATCACTGAATTGAATAATAACGAGTTAATGTATTATCTTTCCATTCATGTCAATCCATAAAAATAAAAGATAAGCACGTTAACATGAAATGGTATAGAGTTGATTGAAGCTAATAAACCTGAATAATTTGTAAAGATCGAGGGTATGTGTTTTTTCTTTTTGTCAATAAATATTTCGTTATTATAATGCGAAGCGTATGAAGTAGTCAATAACAGTTCTTTGCATATTAATACAATATTCGTCACTGTGGACTTGCTGAGAAAAGAATTGATACTACCCCACTAATTTTCTCTTAGAGCTGTCTTCCTTAGAATATGTAGACCAGAACTATTCACTGTTGTCATGCACCAGGTAGCAGGTAACTCGACTTGTAACATAGGTAACTGATTGCTGTGAAGTTGCGTGATATCAGCAATCGCTCTATCAAACTTATATTCGTCACGTAACAGTCTCGTAATGCACATGCACAGACGAGCTTTTTGCTTCCCGTCAAGTCCAAATACATATATAAAAATATTTATTGCGACTCCAATGCCATCCAGTATAACAGGAGCGAATTATAACGCAGTTTAGCTGTCACACTGTGAATCGTCGGGTCCTTCCCACTTTTGCGTAATAATGTAGCAGTGTCAATGACTCCTTTAGTCCTTGAAGTGGCATTGTACTATGGAATGAAGTCCAGACATGACATTCTTGAAGAACTGGATATAAAGTGTGGGCAGTTGTCCCCAACTCACAGTCCACTTAGATCCGCTCTGATGAAGAACACGCCCAATATGGTAAGTCAAAATAAACAAGTTTCATATATTATGTTAATTCTGTTACGTAATAGGTCGTATTTTTAAATTGATTGGATTTGAAATCCGGATTCCGAGAACCTAAAAATAAAAACGGGTTCGATTTCGAATCTTTGTAGTATCATATTGTATGAAGCAATCCGTTCTTGTTATGGATATATATCTTGATACATAAAAATGATGATGTTGTTTGAGTGTGCCAAGTTACAATTCTAACACACAGATCAATATCATAGTTTATTATAACTACCTAAAATCTAAATCATATGTCATCACTATTACGGGACAAGACAGAAGTCTGCAACAAAACAGAAAAAAAAACAACTGAATAACCGCTTAGAAATGTTGCTAATGAATACCTACTTATAAAGTCTTTTTTTATTTTTATTGAGTAGGTAACAATAAACTAATGATTCAATACAGTCTCCAAGACTTATCTTTACCTGTCAAGTTTCTAAGAATACTATTTTATTGTAACTGCTTGACATCATTCCTTTATGACTTCTTAGAACCTTCTTCTTCATTCTTAACACGCGACGCGTTTCTGGTTCCTCCCATCATCACTTGATTAAGCTCTACGACTGTGCCATCTCCTACAACCCAATTTTTTCAGCTGCTTAGTTATACATATAAAAATCGATATTTTCTTGACGTGAGACACTAATAAGTTTGTATTTGTGGTAAATATAGTTTCAGTTTAACTACTCTAAAATTTTGGTGTTCTTTACACCAAAATTACAATGATAATGTATACAAATAAAGTTTTAATATGATACCTAGCCTTTACTGCATTAATTACCATTGACTTTAAGCGTAGAACTAAAACCTAGAATTCTGTATTTACATCTACATGGCTTGCGATATTCTCAACACTACTCGTTGCCCTCATCAAAATTAGGTCTAAATAAGGACGGTCCATGATCATGAACCCACCATTACTATACATGACTAATTTTATAAAATCGACTTTGCCCAGAAAATTCATCATTATGCTTAGTAATAACTTCATGTTTACCACGTTTATGGTTATATTTATATTACATGCATACAAACTTATATAATGTTTTTAAATCTGTTCAATAACATCAATGTCTGATATAATCTATCTAATAATATCTTATCTTCGGGACGCGGATGTAACATTTAGAATTCTAGTAGTCTTCAATCATGTTCCTAAATAAATGTGCACATACCTACTTTCATGGTAATTCGCATCTGCATCCTATTTATAGTATTTATCACTGAGAGTTTGTCTGACTATCTGATAAGTTTTGTTTGTGTTGTTTACCTTTTTATTTCTTCCAAAAAGCACTTACAGTTAATACTTTAGTAGCTTTAAAATTAGAAGTCCAAATTGATAATGAATGGGAGATTATTAAAACGTTTACTGATTCAAATTATGTTTGGTCACTCATTCCAAAACTCATCAACGATTTCGCTCATACTTACCAAAGTCATTTCAGTACTTGCAAAATAATTTTGTTCGAAGCGCAAAACGGCGAACGTAACTAGTATTATAATAATGAAAAACGTAGTTGGCTTGACCCGTTGGCCCTGACATTTTGGTATTTTGTTGCGCAGGTAAAAGGTGCTCATCTCTACGTCCTGCCTATGTTCTTTATGGCGTGTGTCACTGTAGCTAGTTGCCTTGGAGGGCAAATTAAAAAATTCACATACAACAATAATGGATTCGGCACGTACAGTTTCGAGTAAGTGTGATAATGACGTCGATTGCAATGTAGGTATTATTATTTTGCCATAGGTACATCAATTGTGATATGTAATGCTAGCATGTTTCTTGACTTTCGAGGCTTATGTCTCAATAATTTCTTAACAGCGAAATCATATGACTTGAACTTAAATAAATTAGGTGTTTAAAAATTATACACTTGAAAGCTAATTTAAATCATTGACCAAATTAATTTCAATTTGTACAATGATAATGTAATCCAAATATTAAATTATTTTATGCAAGTAACACATATTTCTAAACTTTTAATAAAAAAATTGTAGCTAATTGGTAGATTGGAAAATTCTGATTTGCTTTTAAAATTGCCAATTTCGACACTAATGGTTGCAACCTTATGTATTTAACCAGATCGGTAATATAAGATCAATGAATAATAATCGTTTTGTCGTTCTCATCGCAAGAAAATTATATTATGTTAATCCTGAAAAGTTATTTAGGTATATATACCTATATAACTTTTCAGGATTAACATAAAATTCTCCTAAAAAATAAGCACCTCTCATAGAAATAGGTCATGATGTCGACAAAGCAAACTCGTGAACTAATTAACATATCCAATTACTAATCGTTGTCAAGACTATCCGTAATAATGTTAGAAAAAGAAGAAAAAGTAATTTTATAGCTAATCATTAATTGAAGTATTTTATCTTTGAAATTCAGTTTTTTAAGACCGTCTAATAACATGTTGGCAGACTAATCTCCGAACCTGTGATGTGATTTTAATAAGGTCAGACGTCGGAGACAAAATATTTCAGGCCAATATCGTCACGTACCTAACTATTATTTTCAATATAAAGTTATGAAATCCAGCCGATATATTCTGGAAAAAATCTCACCTTGAAAACTTAGGTGACGTGAGCTAGAATTGAGCTGTCAATATAGTGTCAAATCCTAGCATCAGCATGTCGATTCTGTAAAATATTACCGTGAAGACTTGCGTGGAGTGAGCTGTCAGCGTCATTCCGTCTTCGTCAATCCCCAGAATCAGCGGTACTAACAGCTGGACTTCAAGCTCACTTCACCTAAGTTTTCACGGTGAGGCGGTTACAGAATAGAACTACAGCTGGACTTTAAGCTCACTTCACCTAAGTTTTCACGGTGAGGCGGTTACAGAATAGAACTACAGCTGGACTTTAAGCTCACTTTACCTAAGTTTTCACGGTGAGGCGGTTACAGAATAGAACTACAGCTGGACTTCAAGCTCACTTCACCTATGTTTTCACGGTGAGGCGGTTACAGAATAGAACTACAGCTGGACTTTAAGCTCACTTCACCTAAGTTTTCACGGTGAGGCGGTTACAGAATAGAACTACAGCTGGACTTTAAGCTCACTTCACCTAAGTTTTCACGGTGAGGCGGTTACAGAATAGAACTACAGCTGGACTTTAAGCTCACTTCACCTAAGTTTTCACGGTGAGGCGGTTACAGAATAGAACTACAGCTGGACTTTAAGCTCACTTCACCTAAGTTTTCACGGTGAGGCGGTTACAGAATAGAACTACAGCTGGACTTTAAGCTCACTTCACCTAAGTTTTCACGGTGAGGCGGTTACAGAATAGAACTACAGCTGGACTTCAAGCTCACTTCACCTATGTTTTCACGGTGAGGCGGTTACAGAATAGAACTACAGCTGGACTTTAAGCTCACTTCACCTAAGTTTTCACAGTGAGATTGTTACAGAAAAGATGGGCTGTTGTTTCAGCATTAATGCTGAAATAGATACCTACCGAAAAAAATTATGATGGTTTCCTTTTACTGCTTTTTTTCACCATAATAGTTACACAATACCTATAAACTATGCCTTAGCGTAGCATAATTGGCCTATAATGTTCCCACTGCTGGGATCCAGGCCTCCTCTCTGTGAGAAGGACTATGACTAAACTATGCCTTAATTTGTTATGATAATTATGTAACTTAAGGACGGTTTTTGTTACTTTTGCGGTTTTGACACCGTTTTTTTAGAACCTTACCTTCTAGGTATGACATAATGTGTAAATTGTTATAAAACTTTATTACGGGAAAAACAAGCAAAAGTAATAAATGGATAACGAAAAAAATCAATGACCAACACGGATCAATGTTTATAATTATTTTAATTAGCGTTATACTTACATCATAATGAAACCGTGTTAATTAGAAGAGAAATGCTTAGTGCGTATTGATTAACACATTTTGCAAATAAAGTGGTTTCCTTCAGAAATGTTTTACGATTAACATCTGTTAAAATTATCTTTACGGGTTCGGATGATTACTTTAACACAACGAAGAGCTAGATTCATGGTCTTAATTGTTTCCTTACTACAAAGATTACAAATCGAAATATTTGTTTCTTATTCCCAAAATATGAGTAACGGTTTGCATAACAAGTGGAGCACCTATGTAATCAGAAAACCAATTGGGGTTTATAAATATAAGGTTAAGTTAAAAGTTATCGTGTAATAAACACTTACACAATACAAAAGGTGTTAATCACATAACGTTTTCTATTTTTTAAATAATCACACAGAAGATTGGAAATGACGCAGATGCGATAAATCAATTTTGAAACTACTCATCAAAAATGTTTAGTGCTGCAGGTGCATTAAACATTAGTAGTGAATGTTTCAACTGACTTGAATTTTGCCCATCAGAAATTCTAAAAATAATCATAGTCTTTGCGTGAGAGTAACGAAATGCTATTCTATCTTTTGAGAAACCATGCATGACCAGATTATTTCTCGCATTTGCTTACACGTAGGGATTTGAAGTTTCGGATGTTACATTATTAAATAAGTTTAAATACTATTGCACATTGCTTCATGTATTATATATGCCAATTAAATGTACAATTTAGTACGTTTTGCATATGAATAGAATACTTAACATCTTCTCACTGCCTTCTGTTTCTATAGGTACGTTTGTTAGCTAACTGTAAAAAATACCTGTGACTATTTGATAACCTGTCATTAATACACGTAAATACTTACTTCAATTTACTTTGTTTTAACAGGTATGAAACATCAGACGGTACCTACAGAAGGGAAGATGGCGGAATTATTTCAGGGCCTGAAGGTCGCTCGCTAGTCGTTCGAGGGGAGTACGGGTACATCGACTCCAAAGGGAAGCCCTATTCTATGAAGTACGTAGCAGACGCTAATGGATACCAGCCACGAGTCAGCGACGACCACACACGGTTCAACGATAGAAGAATTATTTAAGAGGATTTATCTCTTTGTTCTCTCTCTATTTATTGACTTTGAACTTTCTAGTTGATTGTTGGGATTTCAATTTCAAGGAATCTCCAAGTATTTTGTGTTTTTATTTTACCTACAGTCCGTTTGTGATAATAAACTATTAGGATTTATCTTTTGTTTTGTTTGCATAAAAGGGCTACTAGAGTAAGATACCCTCCAACGTACATATGGGCGCCAAACCATTACATGATTTTAATTTTAACTTGTTCTAATTATTTTGTACTCAATCTGACTTCCATGTTATTTATTAATTTAATACTTGTATTTCCGGTTAAGTCTATGCTAAGTTTCTATTTTGATTTATTTAAAATATTGTGGTTTCCGGTTGAATTTATGTTAAAGTTCCTATTTGACCTACTTCTTTTTAATTTATTTAAAATATTGTCGCTCCCGGTTGAATTTATGTTAAAAGTTTATATTTGACCTACTTCCTTTTAATTTATTTAAAATATTGTGGTTTCCGGCTGAATTTACTTTAAAGTTTTCTATTTGAACTACTTCCTTTTGATTTATTTGAAAATTGTTGTTTTTGATTGAATTGATGTTAGTTTCTATTGCTTCTTACTTTTTATGACTTTATTTAATTTTCTATTGAGGATTTAACTTGACACATCCGCTTGAATGATTATTAAAAGTAACTTCCTTTGAGTTAATATTATTAAGGATGTGTCTTGACACATCCGTTTGAAAGATTAAAAATGTTAAGGAATGATTTTGACATATCCGCTTGATTTATATAGATTTTAATTGGCGGTAAAGATTCGCGGTAAAGTTTGGCGGTAATTTTGTGTATAAAAACTGTTGTAATGAGGATGAAGACACATTTCTCTGTACGCTGCTCGTGGAATAAACACCCTGATTTTAAGTAAGGTATTTTCTTTGTTCTCTCATAAACATTTTTCGTGTCATTCTCTATTACTGTGTATTTGTGTGATACATTGGTGCAAACCTATGTCGGACTCCAACAACAACGGCGATGATGCGCCGACAGCAGCGGTGGGATCCACCTCGCCCCTACTGAGGTCTTCTGGATACCGGATCCGCAAACCAGTGCCGACCGCCCAGTCAGACCCAACTTTCTCGATGGAGCAAGTGTTGAGTCTGGTGACATCAATTACGAAGCAAGCCACGTCGAGCGCCGTGGCCGCAGCGCTATCCTCTACTCCAGCGCCTTCACGGGATCGTGGCAATTTCTACCTACCGCCATTTGATCCCGATGTGCGCTCACACGACATCAGGGACTGGTGTGCCAATATTGACCAAACCATTTCAACCATTGGCATATCACCACATGAAGCTCGTATGAAGGCAATACTGCAGCTGAAAGGAAGAGCGAAAACGTGGGCTGATACGTGGTCCCTACAATCCACCACGTGGGAGCAAGTTAAGCAAGACTTGATCCAGACGTTCGGCGAAGAGTTCCGGTATGCTGACGACGTCGAGCGGTGGCGCAACTACACGTCGGAAAATGCGAGCAGCTACGCGGATTATGCAACCACAGGATGGACGCTGTTCAAAAGAGTGCGGCCTGAAGCCGCAGACACCGAGGTAATTGATGCTCTTATCACTGGTATCTACCCTGATTTTGTGAAATGTGAATTGTTACGTAATACGCCTGACTCTTTGCCCAAACTAGTCTCAACGCTGAAAACTTTTCGTAAACGTGACCGACCGAAAATTGACAGTACAGATAAAAATCTTCTTAACAAAAGACCCCGGTTTTCGGAATCCCGTGATTCATTATTAGGTCAGACGCCAATTTGTTTCAACTGTAAAAAACCTGGTCATAGAGTTCGTGACTGTAAGGAAAAGTCGACACAAAATACAGACTATAATATTTCTACAAAGCCAGCCTCTCAGGCTACGCCAGACAACCGTAAGTCAATTGAATGTAACTATTGCCATAAAAAGGGGCATTTAGAGAAATCCTGTTTCCGTAAGCAAAATGATGAAAAATCGAAGTCGGTAGATAAAAAATCCGTTAATTTTTGTGGTCCCATTAGTCGTTGCACGACTACCATCAAAATTGGAGCTACTTCATATCCTTGCCTATTTGATTCCGGCGCAGATTGTTCATTGGTACGTAAAAGCATTTCTGGTTCGATTCCTGGCAAAAGAAAGATTGTCAATACAGTTTTTAAGGGAATAGGTGGTGTGAATGTCACATGTTCCCAGAGTATCTCGGCGATTGTTGAGATCGATCAAGTAAGTGTAGAATTAGAACTGTTTGTTGTAGAAGATCACCAAACACAGTTTAATATTTTAATTGGCTACGATTTAGTGCAAATTCCGGGTCTTACTATCACATTGAAAAATAACAATATGACTGTCTCGAGAAATATGGTTATTTCTGAATGTTCTTCAGCAGAGTCGGAAAAAAAAGTAAATACCGACCTGGCTGACCCTACCACGTTAAAACAATTGAATTCAATTTTAAATAATTTTAAAGACTATTTCACTTCTGGTAATAAAGTTTCCGAGGTCAAAACTGGACAATTGACGATTACATTAAAGAATAAGGATAAAATTGTTCAACGTAGACCCTACAGGTTGTCGCCAATGGAACGCGAAAAAGTCAAAGACATTGTAAACGACCTTAAACAAAACGGTATAATTCGAGACAGCTCATCCCCTTTTAGCAGCCCCATTTTATTAGTTAAAAAGAATGATGGAACTGACCGATTGTGCGTCGACTTTCGGGAGTTAAATGCAAACACGGCTAGGGATAATTTTCCATTACCATTGATTGCCGATCAGATTGATAGGTTAGGTAAAGCGCGTTATTTCACTTGTTTAGATATGACTGCAGGGTTTTATCAAATACCAATCAAGTCAGTAGATTCAATAGAAAAAACCGCGTTCGTTACACCTGACGGTCAATTCGAATTTTTACGCATGCCTTTTGGGTTGTGTAATGCGCCATCTGTTTATCAACGTGCCATTAATAAAGCTTTAGGTGACTATAAGGATAAGATTGCTCTGGTTTATATTGACGATGTCCTTGTAATTTCTGCAACTATAGAAGAAGGGTTAACTAACTTAGAGTTAGTTTTGGAAAGATTAACTAATGCAGGTTTTTCACTAAACATAAAAAAATGCTCATTTCTAAAAGAATCTGTTGAATATTTAGGAAATATAATAGAAAAAGGAACCGTTAAGCCTAGTCCTAGAAAATTAGATGCACTCTCTAAGTCTGCAGTACCAAAAAACGTTAAACAATTACGGCAATTTAACGGTCTAGCTGGTTATTTTAGGAAATTCGTACCAAATTTTTCCAAAATCATGGCCCCTTTATATGAATTGACTAAATCTGACATACATTGGAAGTGGACTGAAGAGCAGGAAAATGCCCGAAAGGAAATAATTAGTAGATTAACATCTTCCCCACTCTTGACAATTTTCGACCCTGATTTACCATGTGAACTTCATACAGACGCTAGTTCTCTGGGTTATGGTGCGGTTTTGATTCAGCGACATGATAAGAATCCTCATGTCGTTGGTTATTTTAGTATGCGAACGACCAATGCTGAGAGCAAATACCATTCATATGAGCTCGAAACATTGGCTGTCGTCAAAGCAATCAAACATTTCCGCCACTTTTTGTATGGTAGATGCTTTAAAGTAGTAACAGATTGTAATTCGCTGAAAGCATCCAGAACCAAAAAAGAACTAACGCCAAGAGTACACCGCTGGTGGGCATTTTTGCAAACTTTCCAATTTGAAATTGAGTATAGGAAGGGTGATAGACTTTCTCATGCTGATTTTTTTAGTCGAAATGCCGTAGCGAGCTCCTGTAAAATCCCTAGCGGGAATATCTCATTGCAATTTTCGGTAAACTCTTCTACACTTGATCATAACTGGTTGCTAATAGAACAAAAACGTGATCCAGTTCTTAATAATATAGTTGAACAACTTGGTTCTGATACGATCCCAAAAGACATTGCTGACACTTATGTTATATCTCAAGATAAATTGCTTAGACGTAAAGTTCAAATAGAAAATAAAACCCGTAAACTTATTATCGTGCCACGTAATTATAGATGGAATCTGATTTCTCACTATCATGATAATCTTCTACACTTCAGTTGGGAAAAGGTTTTAGATAAATTAAGGGAGCAATATTGGTTTCCCAATATGTCAAAAATAGTTCGAAAGTTTACTGAAAATTGTGTTAGTTGTAGGATTCGCAAAGGTATGTCTGGTGCTAAACAAATAACCCTTCATCCAATAGATAAAATTGCAATTCCCTTTCACACTGTACATGCTGACATAACTGGACGTATGAACGGTAAACGTAATAATGCTGAATATGCGTTTGTTTTTATTGATGCTTTTTCTAAATATACGCATTTAATTTATACCAATGATCGGACTTCTGATACAGCCATAACTTGTTTGCAAAAAGTAATTTCTATTTTCGGCACCCCAAATAGACTCATAACAGATCAGGATAAGAGTATGACATCATCTGATTTCAAGAATTTTTGTCATCGTTTCGGTATCGAACATCACGTAGTAGCTAAAGGCGCTAGTCGGGCAAACGGTCAGGTAGAACGTATTATGAAAATCATCAAAGATAATATGTCTGTTGTGGAGCTTAATAAACAGTGGCACACTGCTATTCAAGATTTACAGTTGGCTATTAATTCTACCGTTTCTAAAAGTACGGGAAGATCTCCCATGGAGTTGTTGTTTGGAAAAAAATGTTCGCCACCGGGTATTAAGCTCTTACAAATCGATGATGATGAACCAATTGAAGACCTTAATACTGTTAGATCATTATGTAAATTAAGGATGGACGAGCGATCATTTCGGGACAAGTTAAGATTTGACAAGGGCAAAGCTCAAATTAAGCCCTTTGAAAAGGGGGACTTTGTCTTAATGCATAAGCATGAAAGACATACGACTAAGCTTGGTCCTAAGTATGAAGGTCCTATGGAAGTTCTAGAAGTATTGCCTAATAATCGCTACAAAATAAAGCATGTAAATTTAAGGGGATGTTCCGAAAAGATCGCTAGTCATGATTTTTTGAGACCAGCACCTCTGGCCCAAAATGATCCATTTTTGGATGTTAATGAAAATGAACCGACCGTATGGGCGGATGATTTGTAAATTATCTTAGCTACTCCACCTTCCTACCTATTACGCTGGCTGGCCACCATGCGTATCCTTATTCCTGGTCTTAGGGCTATATCCCAGGCGGGTGATGCCATATGATATGGCTAGATCCAAGGCGGGTGATGCCATGTTAGGGTGCTATATCCCAGGCGGGTGATGCCATATGATATGGCTAGATCCAAGGCGGGTGATGCCGTGTTAGGGTGCTATATCCCAGGCGGGTGATGCCATATGATATGGCTAGATCCAAGGCGGGTGATGCCGTGTTAGGGGGGCTATATCCCAGGCGGGTGATGCCATGTAATATGGCTAGATCCAAGGCGGGTGATGCTGTGTATTTTTGTCTAAGCCTGAAATGGGTGATGCTGTTTTAATGTAAAATGTTTTACAGCGCAGAGAGCGCGCTGTATCAGAATGGCCGTATGGGCGCCAAACCATTACATGATTTTAATTTTAACTTGTTCTAATTATTTTGTACTCAATCTGACTTCCATGTTATTTATTAATTTAATACTTGTATTTCCGGTTAAGTCTATGCTAAGTTTCTATTTTGATTTATTTAAAATATTGTGGTTTCCGGTTGAATTTATGTTAAAGTTCCTATTTGACCTACTTCTTTTTAATTTATTTAAAATATTGTCGCTCCCGGTTGAATTTATGTTAAAAGTTTATATTTGACCTACTTCCTTTTAATTTATTTAAAATATTGTGGTTTCCGGCTGAATTTACTTTAAAGTTTTCTATTTGAACTACTTCCTTTTGATTTATTTGAAAATTGTTGTTTTTGATTGAATTGATGTTAGTTTCTATTGCTTCTTACTTTTTATGACTTTATTTAATTTTCTATTGAGGATTTAACTTGACACATCCGCTTGAATGATTATTAAAAGTAACTTCCTTTGAGTTAATATTATTAAGGATGTGTCTTGACACATCCGTTTGAAAGATTAAAAATGTTAAGGAATGATTTTGACATATCCGCTTGATTTATATAGATTTTAATTGGCGGTAAAGATTCGCGGTAAAGTTTGGCGGTAATTTTGTGTATAAAAACTGTTGTAATGAGGATGAAGACACATTTCTCTGTACGCTGCTCGTGGAATAAACACCCTGATTTTAAGTAAGGTATTTTCTTTGTTCTCTCATAAACATTTTTCGTGTCATTCTCTATTACTGTGTATTTGTGTGATACATTGGTGCAAACCTATGTCGGACTCCAACAACAACGGCGATGATGCGCCGACATACACTACCAGTACCAGAGTGGTATACTAACGTATCCGCACTGTGCACGTTCTTTCTCAGCCAAGATAGGCTATATTAGCCACATAATAGCACACCTTAATAACCCGAGGCCGTCAAAACAGTAAAGGTTACCGTAGCCGAAATCAGCATAGGCAAGGGCGTCAAATAAATAACTGCAAATAAAGATTGCGTAAATGAATAAAAAATTTGTCATGCTCAACATGTTTGATAAGCATTCTTTATTGGTGGGCTCGCCAGTGTTTACCTCATTATTGTTGAAGCAACTACCGAATTAAAAATGTTAAGTAAACGTACGTTTAAACTGTTGGGTTTAATTTTCTTCTAATTTTTTATGTTAGAATTTATAACTTCAACTTTACTGAGAAAAGTAAAACGTAGTGCACGGGAAAATGCTACCTTTCTTAAAGATCTATGATTAAATTGTCTTATTTCTAAAACCCTTGCTTTCGTGCGTTGAAGTATCAAAACGGGTTTTCTCCGTTTCGGGCCCACATTCTAATACTAACACGATGCTCACAGATACCGCTTGACAGTAACACGATTGGAGTTTTTCAATATGGGATTGATAAAAATGCTTCTAAGTCTATGGTGAGAGTACTTCTTGTCAATTAGATTTAGTCCGTACCTAAATACCCTCGCCCTTATGATGCTTTATTTTAAATGACCAAAGAAAATTCTAACATATACCTTATCGAAGTTTAAAGTGAACAAAATCATGCTTGAACTCCACGAGACTCAAATACATTTTTTTTTGCTTTGTGATTACTTCCAAACTTAGTTGAGGGGCTTACGTGTATCTTTCTTATCGCGCCTTGCGTGCCTGTTCCATCTTAATTCACACCTCTCTGTCCTGATTCATATGTAAAATAAAAGTGCTCTTAAATAACAAGCAACAGATAAAACATACGACGTTCGAAAACACGATAGCAATTTGAGTAAGGTTATTTTAAACGCAACGAATTTATTAAAGGAAAGGATATCTTAAAATTAATCTTTGGCGAGTGTTTTGTTTATATCGTTGCAATTTTCGAGTAGGTTTTTGCCTTAGGTGGCCACTTAGTCAGTATACAAAGGTGTGAATTAAACTATTTTTTTCAGAAAACGTTGTTTTAATGTTTGCTGATCTTCTTCTCGTTTTCATATCATAGTTTTTATAAATATACAGGGTGGCAGGGAAATCGATGCACGACCTGTTAGTTTGGATTCAGTACATGATTCTGAACCCTGCGTTGAAAAGAGATTGTCCACGGACAGTATTCTTGCGAACTGTATCGTGTCTCAAAAAATTAAACAGCCTGAAATATCTAAAATAAAAAAATGTTTTAAAAGACTAAATTATTATTTACAATGGGATAGTTTTTTGTTAAAACCATAATTAGTACTTTTATGTTTCCGACTATAGAAAACGCCATTTTTTACAATCGCCTGTTAATACTAGGGATTTCCATTTTTTCCATTGCGTATAATGTGCCTCCCTACCTACATTAAATATAATGATATCGATTCTGTATTGATTGTTCGATTTACTGTAGCGTGCCAAGTTATATAATAAAAAAAATATTTAATAAAAAAGGTGTTTACGATATGTTTTCTAAATACCGATAGATAGATAGCACGCAATGTGAAATATATAAAAAAACCTTTTTATAACCCCCACGGAACATTATCTTTCTTATTTTCATTGAAAATGTGACAAAACGATAGTGTGCGGTGCGGGTCAGTGCCTTTATTTGGTTGGTAACATATATATTAACTTTATTTTTGCAAATTTTTATATTGTAATCAGAATACTTCAAACGAATAATACTATTACACCCACGTTGATTAATTTAATTCACAAAGATTAAACATCTATAACGCGTTATGTATTTTTTTGTAACGTTGCTAAGCGATATTTTTGCTTTTCTTCCTTTTTACTGCTTCCTTTCTTAAGACAAAGAGTAAAAATGGTTACACACAACTTTTTAGCTCGTATGGAAAGTCTTAACAGAGTTCTAAATCACATGTACTTGCTGGTTTTTGTAAATACCAACGGGCGCCAAGTGGTATTTGTAAAACACCATTAGCTGGTTTACAGAAATCGATCAAAAAACTATTGTATTATAATCTTTTATCAACACGGGTACAGCCTTATTTGAAATATTTTGTGCATGTGTAAAATTTTTGCAATATGTCACCCAGTATGTATTTCGGCTGGTTTTGGTACATTTTGCGTCGAGTTTGAGCGTTTTAGTTTCTCCGTTACTGCTGCTAAACGATTGAAAATAAACATACTTCCAACGCCGCTGCACCGTGTGTGTTATATATTATTACTAAACTATTTGTGTTGTGATTTAATGAACATGTCCAACACAACAGTAGAGCGATGTCTCAACTGCTCTTTGAGATTAACGCCACTTATACGCAGACTTATGTTGTCGGAGATTTCAAATAATGTCATGAACATTTTACGAGTCTGGATCTCAAAAACAAAAGGTAAGAAAGAATATTGTCGTTTAATCATAGTATGATCTCTTGTACTTATGAACATAGGCTAACCGCTACAGAATTTACACAAATGTACTTCAAAGACACAAAGCTCACTCGTAAACCCATTCAGATCCAATCAAATAGGTTTTTCAATTCATTTTGTGATTGAACATAACCTCGAAATAGTAATTACATTTTATAAATATCTCGGAAATGCCATTGTAGTTTTGTTTAATTTTTTTGTTTTTTGAGGAAGTATATAGACATAACATCGAGTATTTTAAAGATTATTTTCTGAAGACACAACAATGTTGAATTGAGTACATCTGTGCTTAGTGCCATGGGCAATCTCCTTTATTGCTAGTTTGAATTAGTGCAATACGAAAAAAAACTTTCGTTTCATTGAAAAGTGCTTTCAATGAAACAGTTGTTATTTTATTAACCTACAAATAAATCTACGCTAGGGTGTCTAGAATCATGTGCTGAAATCATACAGTTTGCGGGTCGATGTCCCTGCCACCCTTTATTTATTTTTTTGGTGGGAAATCATCAAATGACTTCTCCCTCTCTGGGTGGAGCGGGAGGGCGTGTCAGATCTCTTTCGAATTTCTCGCGACCCCGAGGCATCGGCTCTATCGGACCCCGTCATTATGTATTACATCTCTTTGAGGCACGCGTGGAACACGACGCGCTGTCGACCCGGGGCTGGTCCTTCCCGGCCGGCGAGCTACCCACTGCTCGCCCGCGCCTACGGTGGCCGGGAATCTGCAGGCGACTCCCGACGCCCAGGGCGTCTCCTGCAGCAACTAGGGGCGTGAGGGCGCAAATCTCTCTCCCTTGCCTCCTTATTTGGGAACCCGTCTATGGCACGTTCCGAGGACCATGAAAACACATGGCCTCGGACTTGCAAGGCCACTTCGAGTCCCCATTGCCGGATCCTGTCGACGATTATCGCAACCCCGCTGTTCGGCCGCCGCCTGGTGCGCCCTCCCCTGTACCTGCAGTTTGTTTCAAGTTTTACGAAACCTACTTAACTATACCTACCTATTTGTTTTTAACTAAAAATAATGATTGAGAACGGCGATCTTTGGAAAAGCTAGAAAATCTTATTAAAATAATATGTGCATATAACATTACATCGTAAAACCTTACCAATAATAGTATTGAATATTGTTTACGACTTATGCATTTCATAAGACTCCAAGCGTTAGCCTGCTCAAACTTGGTTATTTATTTGACGTTTCATACAATACAAAATCTCTTATAATGTTAAGAATATCATGTTATTTTGCTACGTACTTAGTAAGTGATTTTGATGAACTTGAAATATTATTATTTAACAGTTGGAAAATTTTAATGGGCTATTTAATTTTATAGATCCTGAACAGTCTGACCAGGAAGTGTAACTGTGTCATTTACACATAGTGAGTAAATGGTTGTTAAGTTACTGGGATAATAACCAATAATATAATGTATATGTAGATACTTTGATTGGTTCCAGCGAAGATATTGAGTTAAGGAGAATTTTTCCGAGTGAATTCCCTCAAGACACAATAAGAAAAAGTGGGTCTTTAGATCCAGAGGTAAAATTTATGTTAATGTAATCAAATAAGTTACCATAATATTAGCCTACGTAGTATTGACAGTTGTCTGTGTTTTACCCTATAACTAAAGTTAATCATTAAAAAACATACTTTGCAGCACACAGTTTATTTCTTACGCTGTGACTTATGAGTAGGTACCTAACACAATGGCCTAGTTTACAGGTTATTAAAGTTTAGCAATGATGTGCTTCAATTGCGAGTGAGCTTGAGTTTCAAACATTTCAATTAACGAAACTAAACTGGTAAAAGCGCCAAGCTAAAACTAATTAAAAAACATGATCTCTAAACAAACATCTGACTTTACCAAAAGATTTCTAGTAATGTGGATAGTCAAATAGAAGTGGGTAAATATTGTCCTTTGTCTACTTGACGACACAAGAAAAAGAGTATCACAAATTAATTAAATCAAATAACAAATTAAAAATCTAAATAATAGTAATAAAAAAAAATAAAAAAAATACAAATCTTAATTAATATATTTTTCCTAGCACTTAGGTCGTTACGCCGAATTACAGAGCTATTACAAATACCCAAAAGCCAAAATCAACAGTCATTTCGAGGAGCTGGCGTGTTACGATAAAGACAATAGAAAGGTATGTTTATTATATCCCCCTCCCGACCCTTGCTCGAGCCAGCCCGCGCCGCTGAGCCTGTAGCTTTAAATTCGTCCCTAAATCACTCAAATCCTGATCCAGCTAGTCCCTTGCTGCCCTCTCCCAGCGACGCCCTAAGCCGAGGTTCGTACCCCGAAGGGGGTGCCCTTAGCGTTGTCGCTTAGTTTTTAAGTTAGTACATAAGTTTTAAGTCCTGGCTGGAGGCCTTAATTTATTAGGGCAACCACAGGCAAGTCCGTCTAAGCAGAAGACAACCTCATAGGTTGACCTGCGAGATGCCATTTATAAAAAAAAAAAAAGTTTATTATATTTATAATATATCTATTGGACTTAAAATAATAAACATGTTGCACAATTTGTCTTAGCTACATTAACTTAGGCTTAAAAGTTATCAGTAACAGTTGTCTCATTATTAGCATCTGCTGCCGAACTACTCGTAAGTTTATAGTTTGTATTTCAGCACGCAGCACCTCAAGCCCTAGGGCTGGGTATGCAAGATTTAGCTTACGAACAAAAGGAAACAGTTAATTTTTATATAATTAAACTTGTAATCCGACCAGATCTATTAACGTAAACTAAGCAAAAGGAATATGTACGGATCTGTAGTTTCTGCCTTCCCCCGTGGGAAGGAGTGAGTTTTTTACAAACCGAAATACATTAGGAAGGCAATCACGCATATATTTACCAAAGTATATACAGTATGTACAGCCTATTACCAATAACTGCGCACGAATTCAAACTCCGGGCTGCTACTGAGAAATTCCTGTTGGAAAACCCAATAACGCTTTGGCTGAACTGGGACATGGACCCAAGAGCCACGCTTGGGTCGTCCTTGCCATCAGTTAGACTAACATAAATTGCAGCATACGTGAAGACATAATGAATTACTATGAATTTAAATTAACCTTCAATTTATGCAAAACTATCTGCGGCGGTCATTTCATTGTTGTAAGATATTGGGCCTAATGGCATTGGCGTTGGCTGTCGGCATGGCAATTTCGCAACCTTATGAAAACAAAAAAATACAAAAAAGAAAGGATGATTTAGTTGACAGCTGGTAGGTACTGACGCACCGATGCGAAGCTCATGCCTCGTTGTAATCACTGTCTAGTCTAATGTGTACTTTGATTCTAGCTGTGTAGAATAGATACAGAACGATATTCTCCGGAAGAAGACGCTTACTACCTGTCTCCGATATTCAACAGTCACGTGGACCGGCGTCGTGTATACTGCTTCATGTTGCTCTGCTTCACTGAAGATGAACTTGACAGAGTGGTTGCTTCGTTTTAAATAAGTACAGTTAATACAGAACATGACCTTGTTTTATTTTCATTGAACTTCAATTAAATGGATAGGGTTACATAAGGTTTGTCTACTGAAAAGCCAAAGCTCTGGTTATCTTAACACTTCGAAAGTAGCGAGACTAACTACAGTCATACAATGGGAAATAGTTCAGTATCAAGATAGGAGACCCCTTGGCAAACACTTCTCTAGATCTCGTAGCCAGCAACACAGAGCTCTTTGGTAAACATGCAGTGAATGGCCTGGCAAAAAGCGGTGCAGAAAGGCAGAGCCTGAAAAATAAAAATTATTTGGCATAAAACATAATAAAAGAAAATTATAATAACACCTTAGGTTGATAAATCCACATGACGTAACCGGTGGATAAGTCAAAACCTTAACCCCGATTATTATGGGCATTACTCTGACAGGGCAATTTGTATAACATCTTTTTGATATCTATAATATTTTATCTCTATCACCCGAAGTTGCTTGAGACATAAGTTTGTTATCCTTCACGCCTATACTAAAACGATCGTTACGTCATCAGAAGGCAAACAAGGCATACATCCTTTTGTTTTCACCCGGGTTATGTTTGAGATTTCCTCCTTTGATTTTATTTACATTTTACTTTTGTTTATATAACTAAATTAAATTACTAAATAACTAACTACCTGTACAAATTAATATAAAACACTCAGGCGTCGAAGTACTCGTCCGCATCGCTGTCATCTGGAAACGTGCCCAGAAGACTGGCAGCATTGCCACGCTGAATGGCAATGCTAATTCTTTGGCCAAAGAACAATCCAGCCCTCTGGTCACGTGAAGTATCGACTAGTCGGTGAGAAATTTGTCTAAAAAGGAGACGCGCACTCGGGCCCCATGACCCGAGCGTTTCGACCCCAAACGGCTCAAAACTGTAGTTACCCATAAGGTTACAGTATTTGCGCCGCTTGAGGGTCTCAGCAGCCGCAGCAGCAGCGCCAGCACAGCTCGCCGTGCTAGGAACATGAGATGGAGCAAGGGTATCGACACAGGTTGCGTCCCACACCAGAGGCCTACCCATCTTCCAAGGCAACAACGTCATACCGTCTGGTCTCTTTCCAT
The DNA here is from genome assembly GCA_963555695.1 of Dasypolia templi. Classification (NCBI taxonomy): domain Eukaryota; kingdom Metazoa; phylum Arthropoda; class Insecta; order Lepidoptera; family Noctuidae; genus Dasypolia; species Dasypolia templi. Next base: position 15,948,134 of record OY743146.1, on the reverse strand, counting down.
CGTCACGTACCAAACCGTTTGGTTCTAAAACCGCAGGTATACCGGCGGTGACAAGGGCTCGACGAATAATATCGTTGATGCTGGCGTGCCGTGCTATGCGACCTGCGCTCCTGTAGCAGGACAGGCCATGGTGCCCGAGACTGTCGACAGCTTCACCGCAGTGACACCGATGCGGAGCAACACAAGGTGCGCCCAAGCGGAGACATGTAGCGAGCCGAAACGATGAGTCATCCATCATTGTGCCTATGGTGGATGACGGGAGCGGTTGAAGCCACAAGCCTGACTCCCATTCTCCCACAGCCAGCAGACGGGCACGCTTAACAGTATTGGGTGACGTGTTTATTTGGGTATTTCGTATAATACTGCAGAGCGGCACGTCCCACCGTCTCTGGGAGGACGGGTTCTCGGGGAAAACCGTATTGGGACAAGCCATTTTCCAAGCGTTCAACGCATCGGTCAAACACGGTACTTCAAAATCGACCAGTGAAGAAGATAAAATATTCCTGGTTAATTTATCAGTACTGTGGACCGAGGAGAGGAAGGCCGGTAAACTAATACTTGAAATTTTGCGGACGCCGAGACCTCCCAGGCGAATGGGAAGTGTGGCTTGCTGCCACGCTCGGTCGTCCAGGGCCACATTTAGGATCGAAGTTAGTGTGTTTCTAATAATTTGGTCTACTTTTTCTAAAAGTTGTGGATGTTTCCACAGATGGGAGGAGCGAAGGTTATATGTACATTTTGGCCCAAAACAACAGTATCGAATGAGCGTGAAGGCCGAATTAATGTTAATTTTGAAAAGTCTTTACGAGACTTCATTGAATTTTTTTTTTTTTCTTCAACGAACGTTGGAAAGGATTCGTCAAAAATTGGGGAGGTGAAGAGAGTCTCTTTCTGTAATTTTGATATTTGGTGTTACGGTACAAAATTTCGCTAAGGTAGTCTGTCTGTCAGTGGTTTCGGGAAGATAAATTTCACATTTTGAAAAGTTAAGGTCTAGGCCAATAAAACGGAATTTTTCTTTTAAAATCGTTAAGTCTTTTAAGACTGTCTACATCACCTCCTAGGGTGCCGTCATCCAAATACCATACGTTGAATTTTGAATTTAGCTGTCGAATGATTGGATTCATTGCCAAACTAAAAATGACTGGCCCAAGAGGATCACCCTGTTGGCAACCAACAGCTGATTTCAAAAGGTTGTATTTATAAAGTAATTTAGAGGGGTACCTGTAACATTGATATAGAAAACTGTAAATTTTGGGTATTTCTTTTTGAACTTCTGCCAACAAGGTGTCCCTGTTTACGGAATTGAAAGCATTCTTAATGTCAACCTTCAGGATGACCTCACCTTTAGCACTATTGAGGAAAGTGGATAATGCATGTACCGCAGCCTCACAGCCCCCTTTAGACCCAAAGCCCAGCTGTAGGGGCTGGAATTTGCTGGCCAGTGTTTCGCTGTAAAAAGCACAGCAAATTTTGGCTGCGATACGACGGTAAGTGGACCCTACGGCAATGGGACGAATGCCGCCATCCTTCTTGCGCAGGGCTCAAAGATTTGCACCGTACAAAATATCTATGACGGCTTCGTTCACATTGCCGGAGAGCATGATTGATGAGGGCAGTAAGCTCCTTCAAGAGGGTCTCACCAGCCTCCCTGAACCACCTGCCTGAACACATTAAGTCCTTGAGATGTTGAGGTGTCAGGCCGTCGAGGCCGCCGGCACAGCCACTTCGAAAGGAGTACACAGCCGCGCATGCTTGTTGAGCTGTAATGTCAAGTGAGTTAGATTCCGAATGGGGTGGGTCAGGGAAGGAGAGGTCATCTGTCATTTGTTTTATTTATTTTTATGTTTTTATGAGTGTGTTTAGTTTAGTTTGTGATACTGCGTATCACACTACGTATTGCATAATGCATATTCCTGTGCGAGTACTAATAAATACTTTTTCTTTCTTCCATACAAAACTTCTTAAATATTTGTTTTTAAGATTTTATTAGATAAATGATTACGATTTTTAAAAGATGTAGATTTTAAATCAAAATCATGTCTCCAATCCATACAAAAATAATGCTACATTTATACTATTATACTACTTATTTTAAAACGAAGTCCCTTGCCACGTCTGTCTGAACGTGATAAAATCAAAGACTTAAGTACGGATTTTTACACGGTTTTCACCAATGAACGGTTTTGTGTATATTGGCTGAAACGTGGCGATGATTGTTGAAGATGTCGGAAAAGATGCCGACTGGGAGCTTTACTGGCGGGCGCCGCGTAAACCAATAGTTCTGTTTGGATGAAGATAGTTTATAACCTGGATTACGAGTAACACATAGGGTACTTTTAATCCCGTGTGATATTTTCCGAAATCCACGCTCGCGACGCCGCGGGCAAAAGCATAAATCAATTCATAAAACAATAAATAAATAACTAATTCAACTTCAGTCTTATACAAGTATAATCAAATAAAACTAACAATATAATGATTTCTTTTCAAATGGCAATTGAGAAATACATAATATTTTTGTAGAAAAAATTCACGAGCGCAATCCTTAAAGATTATATTTATTAGATTCATATTTTGAAAGCAGTTGGTATAACAATTTCATAGTTTCCCATGACCATTATGTCATCTTCGCAATGGTCCCGCGAATCACGTTGCCAATGATGCAACAGATTCAAAAGAAGATTGAAATCAAATATTAGATAGACGCGCATCTGATCTCGAACGTTCGTATAAAGTTCAGATGAAAGATATTGGCATTACAAAGAGTCATGGTATTTACAAGCAGATCATCAATAAAATATTACTCCAAGATCTTTATTTAGTCGACCACTATTCGCCATAACCGCTTCTGTTATTTTAAAAAAATCAATGAGCGGTTGAGGGTCACAAGTGGTGATTTGAAGTTTAATAAATTCATTTTGAGATCACACTTGACCATGAGTAGGCGGCATTTTAATTTATGAAGACGAACTATTTTATAATATTTGAGCACATCTTAACAAAGTCTTTTACTTATAAAATAAACACAGATTGTATGGACACAAAATGGCCAATGATTGCTCTATCACGACATGCCAAAGAAAGACTTATGTAACAACAGAGCTGAGTCAACGAAGCCAAGTGGCTATGTAAATTTATAATGACGTTACCCTGTTATCGGATCTTAGCGACAAAGACAGCAAGAAGCCTTTAGACATAGATACATTTACAACATTCGTTTTTAACTGTAGAAACATGAACAGATAGAACAGATATATTGAACTGTAGAAGCTTGAACAAACAGTTCTCTTCCTTAAAACACTTCCTTTACAGCCTAATGATAAATAAACGATTGTTAAAGTCCATTACTGTTTCTCCCATATTGAAAACGTCAAAAACATGGCTAAGCAACAAACGCATAATCTCTCGACGCATAAAACTTGACCCACTAAGTGAAATGTAAATATTTATATAGTTATGTAATATAATGAGGTGTCATCTTAGTGCCGACCAACTGTTATGTCATTATAACCTTGTACTACATAATATTTATGAATATGACTTTGGCAACAATTGGTGCCATATGTCGTTGAGAACTCATCGTGGTGTTTATTAGCGTTTATATTAAAAGTTTGACCTACAACGTGTGACGGTATGTTCGGTAAGGAAAACGACGGGTGTCGGAGGTCGTCGGCGGTGTATGGTTCATCGGTTCAACAGACTGTGACGCAAGCAGACCGGTTGGGAACTAACCTCTACTATCGATGAGCATAAAATTTATTCAAAATACTTTTGGAATTCGCCTACTTTTGTGAAAATATGTCGCAATATCTTGTCTTGACTCAAATAAAAACATCTATGTTACTGAACTTTACATGAATTCGCTTTTTCTTTACCTCAGCCATCACATCGTATCAGATAAGTAGTTATGATAGCTGTGATAGGCCAAGTAAATATCTATATTTAAAGGCCACTGCTGCCTCTATCTACACTTCTGTTACTAAATTAGTAAGAATCCATAGATAATCATTTGTAACCGCAACTATTAAAAATCATTGCACCAAATAAATAGTCATGAAACAGTTCATTACATAAGATTGCGATGAGTCTGCGAAACTCTGAGGTTGCACTTTGTAATGTGCTACAGTCTCATCAGAAACCAATTTGATGCTATGTTCAGTGCAAAACGCGAAACCTTGACCTTTCCACAAAATTTTCTAATTTGCTTCGTGGTTTGTGCGTTTATTAATAAATTATCTTCCAGCCGTAGGCATTTTCGACCTTATTTATTCACAAATACAATACATTTCATATTTAGATACGTTACGAAATACATCTTCAAAATAGCTTCGGCCAATGAAAATGTTAAAGGCCAATTTAGTAGCACTGTCTGATTGACATTCCCATAACCTTAATATGGGTCCAAATTCCTTGAATTTATCTCAGTAAATTGTTGGTTGCTTCAACAATTATTTCCACTCGTTTAAGAGTTGTTATAGTTTGTTCAACATCAGTTCTTTGAACTAATGAATAATCTTGAACTGATGTTAAGGATTTTGTTATTTGTCAATTTGTTTGTTCGAAAGAATCAACAGAAGTAACATAACATAACATCACGCCTGTAATCCCAGAAAGGTTAGGTAGCTACACCTCTACCTAACCTTTCTAACCGATTACAGGCGTATAGTACACCCACATTTCGCCAGTTATGCTTAAGTCCCATGTAATAGGGGGCGATGTTGGACAATGATATGACATGACAAAAAATGATATGACAAAAAAAAACCGTCCTACTTGAGTAGTTTGAGAGTCTTTCTCTTTCATACCTATTTACATTGTGCGACAACTTTAATAATCTTAAGACGCTAGTGTTCCGTCTGGACCAAGCAAGAACGTACACACACCTCTCCTGCCGAATAAAGAGAATAAATTAATAAGTGGAAATTTTAACTATGTCTTTCATTGGTTCTCAAAACCCCAACAGGTTATGGGCCCAGTGATGAAGACTAAACAACATTCTAAGTAACTTTTAGTGGTTCTTTAAGTGATTTTATAAAATGGACAAACTTAAAATGAAAAGAAATATTAAACCGTTTGACGGGGACAAATATAGTGTGTGGAAACTTAGAATACGTAATTTGTACGTTTAAGAGAATCGCTAAGAATACGATAATAGAGTATCTATCGGATTCATTGGATTGTTTTATATTCTGTATTTTCTTCACTTACAAGTGAAGAAAATATAGCTAAGGAAATTTTCATGAAGCTGGATTCCATCTACGAAAGGAAAAGCATAGCGACTCAATTAGCTTTGAAGAAAAGGTTATTGAATTTCAAGTTAAAAGAAGAAAACCCCTTGACAAAACACTTCCAAAAATACGAAGACTTATTAATCGAATTAATCGCTGCAAGTGCAAAATTAGAAGAAGTAGATAAGGTAACACATCTATTTACGACATAACCTAATAGCTATGATGGTGTCGTCACAGCGATTGAAACATAAGCAGAAGACAACCTGACCTTAACCTTTGTCAAAACAAGACTTCTTAATCACGAAATAAAATTAATCAATGAAAGACGCGATACAATGCATGAAAGTTCTCCAAGCGGAAACTACAACAAAACCGAAAACTCAAGACCGACAAAACTATAGAAATTCAAACATGCGACGGTACTCGAATCGACAGTTTTATAAAACCTCATTCAAGCCGAAAAGTGAAAGACTGAAACCAATAAAACAGTTCAAACTGTAAACATTACGGATACTGAAAATTCAAATATCTGGGGATTGGCTTTTATGGTCGGAGGCTGTGGAAATGATCGTGAAGCTCAAAACAAGATTAAATTTATTTTGGACTCGGGTGCCTCAGATTATTTAATTAATAGAGAAGATCTGGCACGAAACTTTATAGAGCTGAAAAAAACCAATAAACATCTCATACATACGAGCAACGAAGAAGGGCAATATTGCAGTAACCAGCCACTTGGGTATAAAGGGAATGCTACAGGATGTCCTTTTCTGTTTCGAAATTCCTTACAACTTGCTCTCGGTATAGAAAATGCAACAAGCAGGAATTACCATTGTTTTTGGCAACAACGTTGGTGTGCAAATATACAACGAGGGTAAGATGGTAACAAAGGGTAAGTCTTTGAATAATTATTTAATTGGTATAACTTTCTTATTTGAAAAATGTGCTATAAATGCTAGAAGCTCATCAGATATGGTCCTAAACAATAATAATTATGAATTATGGCATCAAAGGCTTGGCCACATGGGCAAGTCCAAATTTGTGCCAATAAAAGGTAAACAATTTTATTCTGATAATGAACAAATAAATCATGTTACACCGAATGATAAATTATGTGAAGCTTGTATAAAAGGAAGCAAGCATGTTTGCCATTTAATAAATCAAAGTCAAAAATTATATAACGACCTCTATTTAATGTGCATACTGATGTGTGTGTGGTCCCATCACTCCTTCAACACTTGACGACAAAAACTATTTTGTAATTTTTGTTGACGAATACACACACTACTGTGCGACATACTTAGTAGCTCATAAATCAGTTGTCTTTGCTACGTTTCGAGATTATGTTGCAAAGTGTGAAGTTCATTTTAGTTCGGGAATTGTCAATTTGTATTGTGATAATAGTGGTGAATATTTGTCAAATGAAATGAAAAAGTACTGTGTGCAAAAAGGTATTAGTTACCACTTAACAGTGCCGAAATAATGATAAGAACAATAACAGTACGAAGTCGAGCCATGATTTCTGGTGCTAAATTAGACAAAACGTTCTGGGGTGAGGCTGTGTTGACAGCTACATATTTAATATATATAAGCCCTACAAAAGCACTAAAAACAGCTAACACACCATTTGAATTGTGGCATAATAAAAAACCACAACTTAAATATTTAAAGGTTTTCGGTTCAACTGTTTATTTTGTAAATAGAACTAGGAAAACCAAATTCGATGAAAAATCCTTGAAAGGGATATTAATTGGTTATGAACCGAATGGTTATAAGGTGTGGGATATGGTAGACGAAAAGTTTGTAAAAGTCAGAGATGTATGATAGTTGATGAGATTAATTTCTTGTTTAACAGACCATTGAAGTCTGACAGAGTTTTGCCTGAAAATTGTATTAACTCTGATAACTTTGACAAACACAACTTAGAGTAAATGTGTAAACAAACTGACAAAAATACCAGAATCATTAGGTCCACCACCTAATAAAGGTGGTGGACCTAATGATTCTGGTATTCTGGTATAATACCATATTTTTGTCTCTGTAAGTGAAACAGATATGCATCAAAACAGTTCTTCATTTCAAAATAAGTAGACTTTATCTCGAAATAAACTGACTCCAAACAGCCAAAGAAAAAGTAAAAGGATTAAAAACTTGCCCATCGTATCATATAACGAAAATGAAGATAATAATTATATGAACTATTTTCTATACACTAAACCTTTAATGTGCAAAATACCTACATTTTATAAAGAAATAGCATCCAGGAATGATAAAGTTTTATGGGAAAACGCTATTAATGAGGAAATTAAATCAGTCACTGAAAATGAAACCTGGACACTGGTACCAAAACCCCAAAATTGAAATATCATCGATTGTAAGTGGGTATTTACAGTAAAAAAATTATGAATTTGGAAAACCACTAAGATATAAAGCTCGTTTAGTAGCTCGTGGTTTTAGTCAGGAATATTTGGTTGATTATAATGAAACTTTTGCACCAGTTGCAGGAATCGCAAGTTTTAGATTCATATTAGCTTTTGCAAATCAATGTAATTTATTAGTCCACCACATGGACGAAAAAACTGCATTTTTAAATGGGAAACTAAAAGAAGAGATATTTATGAAAACTCCTGAAGGAATCCCAAATGCAAATGATTTAGTATACAAATTGAACAAATCATTGTATGGATTAAAACAGACTGCACGCTGTTGGTTCCAAATGTTCGAAAAAGCTTTAATAGAGAAGGGTTTTCGATACTCATCAGCTGATCGTTGTATTTACATTCTAGATGCGGGTGATATTCTTGAAAACATTTATGTTGTACTTCATATCGATGATCTTGTAATTTCAACGGCTAATATAAATACCATGAATAGTTTTAAAAACCATTAATGAACAAGTTTAAAATGGTAGACTTAAAAGATATTATCCGTTGTTTCTTAGGAATCAGAGTCGAAAGATATAATAACAAAGTAACATTAGACAAGGAAATTTACATAAAACAGTTTTAGAAAAATTCAACATGATTGATTGTAAAACTGTCAATACACCTTCGGAAACTAAAATAGATTATACCGCATTGAATTCAAATGAAACAACAAAGGTACCTTGTAAAAACCTTATCGGGTGCTTGATGTATATAATGGTATGCACTCGTCTTGATTTGAGCTTTAGTGTAAACATCCTAAATAGATTTGCTAACAAAAACAACAGCACACTATGGTTGTATTTAAAAGGGTTTTTACGTTACTTAAAAGGTTTAATGGATCTCAAGTTAACTTACGTGCGGAGTGACAATACAGTTAACATATTGACTGGCTTCGTTGATTTTGATTGGGGAAGTGATGTAATAGGTCGCAAAAGTACAACAGGTTACTTGTTTAAATTATTTGAACAATGCACAATATGCTGTATAACACAAAGAGTCAACTCACAGTTGCAGCTTCATCCACTGAAGCAGAGTATATGGCTTTATTTGAAGCTGTTAGAGAGGCGCTGTGGTTAAAATGATGAATTAAAACGCCTGGGAGGAATCACAAGATGCCATTGGAATCTTTTGCGATCTCTCTAAGGCGTTTGATTGCGTAAACCATGAGACACTTCTGCTGAAACTGGAGCACTATGGGATTAGGAATTAAGCTCTTGATTTGCTAAGATCATACTTGAAAGACAGAAAGGTTAAAGTACAAATAAACGGCACAAACTCATTGGGGTCTGAAATATCAATGGGCGTTCCTCAAGGTTCGATATTGGGTCCATTCCTCTTTTTAGTTTACATCAATGATTTACCCCAGTTACTTCAAAATCAACCGAAGATGGTGTTATTTGCAGATGACACTTCATTGATCTTTAAAATAGACCGAAGGTCACAAAATCTTGACGACATGAATAACTCTATTCTTCAGGTCCAAGATTGGTTTACGGTAAATAATTTGGTACTAAATGAGAAAAACACCAAATGCATTCGATTTAAATTACCTAATGTTAGAAGTAGCGAATGTGACATCATATTGAACGGAGAAAAACTGGAATTTAGTAATCAGACGGTTTTCCTAGGAAACACGCTAGACGAGAAGTTCGATGGGGACCCCATATAACATCTATCGCGGGGCGACTAAGCTCGGCAGCGTATGCTGTTAGAAAGATAAGAAAGTTAACAGACGTAGAAACCGCGCGTTTGGTTTATTTTAGCTACTTCCACAGCATTATGTCATACGGCATTTTACTGTGGGGTCGGGCTGCTGACATTGAATCCATTTTTATTTTGCAAAAGAGAGCTGTCAGAGCCATTTACAATATATGTCGCCGCGAATTTCTTAGGGAACTATTTAAAAAGATTAATATAATGACTGTACCTTGCCAGTTCATTTATGAAAATATTATGTATGTTAGAAAAAATCTGCATCTATTTAATAAAATAAGTGATAGACATAATATTAACACTAGAAATAAAAATAAAATAGATCAACCATTTTTTTGACTATCTATAGTACATACATCTTTTATGGGGTACTGTGTTAAATCTTACAACAAAATACCTTGTGAAATATTGCAATTAAATGAAAGAAAGTTTAAAACTCGTGTTAAAAATACACTTTGTAAACAAGCATATTACAAATTAGAAGATTCTGTCCTAGATAAGAATGCTTGGAAACATGCTGGTCCTGCTCCATAGGACAATCTAGAGGCTAGACAAAATCATACTATTTGCTTATTGTATTGTATAATTTGTTATTTTTACTTTAATCACACACTGACTTATTCCTAGTTAATATTTTAGGAAAATCATTTAATTTTACAATTGTTTGTAAATATGTGAGCACAATGTACCTATCACGTGATTAATATATATGCCTTTGCTTAAATTTTAATTCTTTTTACCAATTGTGGTATAGTATTTTTATTCTTGGTGCATCGTCTTCACATATAGAAATATAATTAATGTATACAAAATATTGTAAAACATTTTAAAAGAGTAACGGTGTAGTTTCTTGCCACTTCTTCTCCATACGAAACTACTTTTTGGAAGTGGCGCCTAGAATCAGTTCTATTTTAAATGTAAATGTTGACGTTCAAAAGTGCCTATTTATGGGCCTATTTGAAATAAATGCTTTCACTTTGAACAATATCGTTGATGCTGGCGTGCCGTATTATGCGACCTGTGCTCCTGCAGTAGGACAGGCCAGGGTGCACAAGCCTGTCGACAGCTTCACCGCACTGATACCGATGTGAAGCAATACAAGGTGCGCCCAAGCGGAGACACGTAGGGAGCCGAAACCTATGCCTGTGGTGGATGACGGGAGCTCCTGAAGCCACCAGCTTGACTCCTATTCTCCCACAGCCAACCACGGGCACGCTTAACAATATTAGGTGACGTGTTAACCAGCGTATTCCGTATAATACTACAGAGCGGCACGCCCCACCGTCTCTGGGAGAAGGGTTATCGAGAAAATCCGTATTGAGACAAGCCATTTTCCAAGCGTTCAACGCAATGGTTAATCTACCAGTGGGAAAGATAATAAATATTCCTGGTTAAATTATCGGTACTGTTCAAGCAGAGGAAGGCCGGTAAACTTAATTTTTACGCTTTAAATTTTGCAGATGCCCAGATCACTCAGGCGAATGGGAAGTGTGACTTGCTGCCACGCACGGTCGTCCCAGGTCAACAGGTAGGCTCGAAGTTAGTGTGTTTTAAAAAAATTGGTCTACATTGTAGATGCTTCCATAGATGGGAGGAGCGAAGGCTATATGTAAATTTAGGTCCAAAGCAACAGTATCGAATGAGTGTGAAAGCCAAGTGAGTTAATTTTGAAAAGTCTTTCCGACACATTACTGAAATTTTGTATTTTCTCCTCAAAGAACGCTGGAAAGGATTCGTAAAAAGTTGCGGACTCTATGAGGTGAAGAGAGTTTTCCGTAATTTTGATATTTGGTGCTATTGTACTAAATTTAGCCATAGCAGTCTATCTTTCAGTATTTTGTTCTCATAAGTCTTCCCAGAAGTCCCTTAACACCTAATTTTCCCTACATATGCCTCCGCCCCCCCAACCCCCAACCCCAAATCGCACAATCCTTTTTTTTTTTTTTTTTTGTTCCCGGGGTGGAAAATCCTCATGGATGTCTGTCGGACTCTTACTGACTAAAAACCACCCCGGTGTTCCATCTTACACCTACGCCGGGGTCGCGGGAACACATTATTCTTCCACAACCCCGGCTATTGCCGGCCCGCTTGCGCGGGCCCCGTCTCGGGCGGGGGGAGTGAGGTGTACTCCCCCCGCAACGTCTGTGGTCGGCGCGCGAGGAACACTACGCGCGCCGCCTTCTCGGGTCCTGATGTTGGGGGGCGACGGATGTCCCCGAATCCGTCGCCCCTGGACCCATTTAGGGGGGCCGGAAGAGGGCGTTGTCCGCCCTCCTCCGACGCCCGGTGCGTCTGCTGCGGGCCGGGTCGAGAGTCGAGATCTCTCTCTCCCTTTCCGCAGCCTCCTTCTGCGAGATGACCGTCTCGCAGAAGGAAACCACCGCGTCCCAGGACTCGACGCTGCCGACTATCGAACTCACTACGGTCGGCAGCGACAGGTCACTGCCTACTTCTGAGATGAGGGCACGGCGCGGCTCCTCCCAAGCGGCACACTCTGCCAGCGTGTGCCGCGCCGTGTCCTCCCGGCAGTCGACGCAGTGGTGACACCGAGCGTCCGGCTCCCTGTTTATGCGACACAGGTACTTCCCGAAGCAACCATGCCCCGAGAGCACCTGCGTCGCCCGAAACGACAGGGAGCCGTGCCTCCTCCCGAGCCAGAGGTCGAGCACTGGCCGGACCGCCCCGATGGTGACGAGGCCGGTGGTAGGGCGTGAAAGCCTGTCCCGCCATTCCGCCACCAGGACCTCCCGGAGCTGCAACCGATGCTGCTCGACATGTTGCTGCATCGGTCGCTCGCCCCGCTCCCGCGCTGCCTCGCGCCACCGGTACAGTGACGGGAGCACTTTCGCCTCCAGGTCCCAGGGCGGTGATCCGGCCAGTGCACAACCCGCCTCGAAGGAGATCGTGCGATACCCCCGAATTACTCTGACGGCCATCGCCCGCTGCGGCTTGCGCAGGAAAATCGCACAATCCTTCACCAACCCCATCCTACCTACATCCCTGCTCCCTCCACCTCCATCTCCACAATTCCCACTCCTAACTGCGACCCCCTGTAATTGGTGGCGGGCTCGTCCATCACAAAAAACAGCTGATGGCGAGTAGGAGTAAGCAGTTACCTGCGCTAGGACCTGCGCAGTTGAGCGCCGTGAGCGGGGATGCAGGAGTCCTGGGGGGTTGAGCCGAGCGGCTCTAGTTTGTAATGTGCCCGTAAGGCAACACGCCCCCTTTGGTCTGGATTTCAAGCGAAACGGTGGCCCTACCCATTAGCCAGGGGTAGGGAAATGGTCATAGTGTCCCGTCAGAGGGCCACAGGCGAGGTGCGTGAGGTCCGCTGAGGTCGTCCTCGGGCGGCCGAAGCGGTAGGTAAAGGTCATGATGACGGTGTAAGTGAGGGTTGATCAGTTCGTGGGGGGTGGCCCTTAGGACCCCCTCTGCCAGCCCGATCGAGCGCCCGATGTCGCACTGTAAGCCAACCTTGCGCCCCTTTATCTCCTTGGTAGTACTAACGTTCGAGCTTTTTTACTGTGAGACGTTCCCAGTTGCGGGCTCCATGGAGGGTGGGAGCCAGAGAGACGAATTTCAAAATCATTTTTTAACATGGACAAAAAAGGCCAATCAAAAACCAACACAGCGGAGTGGAGGCAAAAGCCAATGAGACTCCCAAGGGAGGTGCTTGCACTTCCCTCGCCCCTGGTGGCCATGCGGCTTACGCCGCTGGTACCAGCGCGGGCGTCGGTCCGGCTGCGGCGAAAACCGCAGTTAAGACCAAAAAACAAAAGTCCTAACTAAAACAAAGGACGTCGGCGCTGATTGGGACCAGTACCAACCCTTATTACACTGAGTCGAAGACGGCAACGACTCATACCACTGCCTGTCCGACCCTCTCCACACAGACCCCGGCGCTGGGTAGTACTGGCACCGGGTATCCTACCAAACCACTACCTCCTCCTGTGGCTCTTCTAGCCTCCCCTCACCAGAAGGCCGTCACCGGCCAAACGGCGACGGCCAAGTGCACCGAGGACGCGTTTTCACGCGCCTGGCAAGTACAGAAACGCAAAGGCAACGGTAAATCCACTCAACAAGCCCGTTGCCCTTGCACTGACCCTTCTGGTCCACCGGCTGCATCAGTACAAGGCAAGCAAAGGGCTAAAATCACGAGGAAGGAGCGTCGGCAAACACGCTGGAACCAGGGAAAAGGCTCCCGCAACAAACAGGCTTCTGCCGCTGGGTCAGTCAAATCGACTAGCGGCCAGCTAAACTTCTCCGCCGGTAAGCGGTCGCAGGCAGAGGCCGGCACTAGCCGACCAGCGCCCAGTCAACCGCCAGCCAGTGTCCCGGAGAGAGCTGAAGGTGCCACTAAAACACAGCGACCCGGTCGGATGGATCAGGCCGCAGCCAAGCGAGCCCTCAACGAGACTTTGACACCTCGGGGAGAGCATAAGCGGCCGCGCCTTGACCAATCCAAACGGGTCATCAAAGAAGCTACGCCCAAGCTGCCAGCGCTAACCTCGACGTCAAGATCACTTGCGACCGCACGGGGATCCTAAGCAAGGACGTATCGGACCAGGTACTCGCTGCTATCCAGAAGCAGATCATTCTCGAGGCCTGCTCCCCCAAGCAAGACACTCCAGGGCCGACATTCAACGCCAAGCCGCTGTTCGCTGGGGGTGTACTGAAACTGTGGTGCGGTAACGACCACACCTTAGCCTGGCTAAGGAAGACTGTCTCCGACCTTTCTCTCCCAACTAGCATCTCGCTAGTTGTCAAGAGTCAGTCGGAGATTCTAAAGCGAGCATCATTTATGCTAATTAATTATGAGAACTATAATGTGGGCAGTTGTTTTACCCGTAAATCTATGCTGCGTGGAGGGTCTCTAATCTTGATTAAAAATTGTTTAAAATCCAAGCAACGCAATGACATAGTTGGTTTATCAGTTGAACATTGCATCGAACTGTCCTGTGTTGAGCTAGATAAGCATGTTGTAGTGTGCGTGTACAGACCCCCTAATTATCAGACCTTTTCTTTATTTGAGTCAATAATGGAAGATGTCCTAGCGAAACTTGCATCCAGTAACAAAGCCGCAATTATTTGTGGTGATTTTAATATTAATATTCTTGAAAATAATTCAAATAGCTGTAGATTACTAAGCCTTTTTAAATCGTTCAATTTATTTAATGTTTTTACCGAACCGACTAGAGTAACTCCAACTTCTGCTACTTGTATTGATAATGAAAAAGCCATCGTAAATTTTCTGCCGTCAGATCATAGTGGACAAACGGTAACTTTTAGGTTTAAAACACCTTTACAAAAATTGCAAATACAATTTAGACCAATAACTACTGGCAAATTAAATAGTTTCAATAGTGCCCTAAATAATAAGTTAAATGTTCTGGGCCATAATATGGACGATGCAAATAAATTTTATGAGGATTTCTTTTCATTAGTCCACACTGAATTCAATAAAACTTTTGAAAAGAAAACAAAAAATATTTGCACTAAATTTATATTTAGTGACTGGGCAACCAGAGGTATTAGGATTAGTAGAGAAAGACTGTTCGAGTTGTATGGCCTTAAGCCTTACATTAACACTGAAACTTTCAATAAGTATGTTGCTACATATTCCAAAACTTTTAGAAATACCTGCAAAATAGCTAAAGCCCTGTACATTAGCAACAAGATCAAAACAGCGGAAGATAAAATAAAAACTGTTTGGAAAGTTATAAATAACGAAACTAGTAGGAAAAAAATACGAAACATTGAATACACATTGGAGACTTCACGTGGTGCCATAAGCTCTAACTTAGAAGTAGCTCAAGAATTTGTAAATTATTTTACTAATATACCATCTAAAACTACGGAGGCTTTAAATTCCTCACCCAAAGTCTCAATTGATTTATTAAGAGCGAACGTTCCAGGCTGCCCGGTTGATTTTCAATTTAAACATATAAACCCTATGATAGTTATAAAAGCTTTTCGGCAAATAAAAATCAAGTTGACCGAAGATCTTTGGGGAATGTCTATCAAAGTTTGTACATCCATAATCGAGACCATAGCACCATACTTAGATTTAATATTTAATTTGTGTGTAGATCAAGGAGTCTTCCCGGATTTAATGAAATACAGTAAGGTTATACCACTTTTTAAATCTGGGGATAGCAAAGACACCAACAATTATAGACCAGTATCCGTGTTGCCGGTATTCAGCAAGGTGTTCGAAAAGGTAATGCTCAATCAAATGCTTAATCATTTTAATGTCAACAAAATCTTACACGAACAGCAATATGGTTTCACCAAAGGTCGTTGCACGACTGATGCTGGTGTCACTTTACTAAAACACATATTTACAGCGTGGGAGGAGGCCCAAGATGCCATAGGAATTTTCTGTGACCTCTCCAAGGCATTTGATTGCGTTAGTCACGAAACCTTGCTCCTAAAACTGGAGCATTACGGACTAGGAAAACCTGCGCTAAGTTTAGTTAGATCTTATTTACAAGATAGACGGCAAAAAGTTCAAATTAATGGTGTCAATTCACTAGGATTAAAAGTAAAATTGGGTGTTCCACAAGGCTCGATATTAGGTCCTTTCCTCTTTTTAGTATATATTAATGATCTACCCCATTTATTAAAAAAACAACCACAAATGGTGTTATTTGCTGATGATACTTCTTTAATTTTTAAGATAAGTAGACGTTCATCAAATCTTGACGACGTAAATAACGCACTGCTGCAGGTACAAAATTGGTTTACTGCTAATAATTTAGTATTAAATGGGAAAAAAACAAAATGCATAAGGTTTGCTTTGCCGAATGTTAAAAGTACTGATTGTGACATAGTATTGAATCAAGAGAAACTAGAATTCGTTGATAAAACGGTTTTCTTGGGGATCACGCTCGACTCGAGGCTGCAATGGGGTCCCCATTTAACATCTCTTGCAGGACGGCTAAGTTCAGCAGCATATGCTGTAAGAAAAATCCGTCAGTTTACTAATGTAGATACCGCGAGGCTGGTCTATTTCAGTTACTTTCATAGTATCATGTCTTACGGTATCTTATTATGGGGACGCGCTGCAGACATCGAGTCTATTTTTATTCTCCAAAAAAGAGCCATTAGAGCAATATATGGCCTCCGCAGGCGCGATTCTTTAAGGGAACTGTTTAAAGAAATTAACATCATGACCGTACCTTGTCAATATATATATGAAAACATCATGTACGTAAGGAAAAACTTAAATATTTTCAGTAAAAGAGGTGCAAGACACAACTATGGGACTAGAAATAGGGACCAATTGGTTCAACCGGGTTTCAGGCTGGCTAAAGTAGATTCATCCTTCATGGGGTACTGTTTAAAATGTTATAATAAAATACCTCCCCACATACTCCAACTGAATGAAACGAAGTTTAAAACCTGTATCAAACGCACACTATGCAGCCAGGCATATTATAAGTTGGAGGATTACATCTCTGACAAAAATGCTTGGCTCAACGCTGGTTCTGCTCCACAAGGGCGCCTAAACAATTGATTAGCATTCGGAAATATTGTTGGAGCTGCTGAAAATTGTAAAAACTATCTTTGCACTGTATAAATTCAATCTTTTAGTATTGTATAATTGCAAAGCACACGTGTGAGCATTATGTAGTACCTACTATAAAGCTACCCTATACCGGGCACGTCTGTCATTGACTTGAATGTGCCCTGGCGGCTGAGAGTATGTCACGCTCACTCAAATGTCTCGCTGGTGGTGGCGTGTGTGTTGGATCATTAAGTTCCCTTCAAAATGGTTGAGCTGAATGGTGCTGATCCATACGTCATGTTCGTGAACGGGCGCCGTCAGTGGGGACTGGTCATCTCTTGGCTGCCACGGCTTTTTTTTAATTTTTAATTTTTCTTTTCCGATTTTTATGTTTTTTTATTACGGGTCTTTCTACATCGTTCTCACATGTTTAATTTCAACAAGACTGATGTAACAAATTACTGTAACCATATTATTTAAAAGAGTGTCCATGGAGTTTCTTGCCCGTTCTTCTCCATTGGTACCTACTTCGCTTTGGAATGGGCAACTAGCTTCATATTTCTGACTGACCGACCCCTTGACAATTCAAAAGTGCCTGTAATGGGTTTATTTGAAATAAATGCTTTGAGTTTGAGTTTGAGTTTGAGTTTGAGTTTGAGCACGTTGTGGTGTCGTGATCCCAGACGAGCAGGGGGTCTACCAGAACCCCTGGGTCGATATCAAGAGGTGGGTGCTCTTGCATGCCGACAAACAGGCTGCGGCATGGTTCGTGGTGGTCGGTGTCCCTGAAGACCAAATTCCGACCCTGATGGAGGCTGGACGCCGTCTCTCAATTGGATTGGGGACGGTGTACGTAAAGTTTCAGGGTCGGAACGGGAGGTTCACCGACGTCCCCCAGGGTTGGGACCCCGCCACGGGAACCATCGGCGAGACGCCAGCACCAGCAGGGGAGTCCACTCCCCCACCAAACAACCCGGAAGCATCAGCGGCCGAACCTGCAATAGCAGAGTTGGCCGCTCCTGCTGCCGCCACCGTGGTCGCCGTTCCTTCATCGGGTGAGGAGCTGGACGACATCATCTTTGATAACTACAGTTTTGAGCCGTTTGGGGTCGAAACGCTCGGGTCATGGGGACCGCGTGCGCGTCTTCTTTTTAAACAAATTTCTCACCGACTAGTCGACACTTCACGTGACCAGAGGGCTGGATTGTTCTTTGGCCAAAGAATTAGCATTGCCATTCAGCGTGGCAAAGCTGCCAGTCTTCTGGGCACGTTTCCAGATGACAGCGATGCGGAAGAGTACTTCGACGCCTGAGTGTTTTTATTCATTTGTATAGGTAGTTAGTTATTTAGTAATTTATTTAGTTATATATATATGTTTTAATTAATTTGAATTAAATAAAAAAGTTTTTATGAGAGAATATATTTATAATAACTAATAGGAAACCAATTAATATTATTATCACTAGACCTACAATTTTTAATTTGTTTTTTTATTTTACTTTATCAGATTATTTTAAATTTTGTAAATGTGAGAACGTTGTAGGCCTTGTAGATTGTAAATTTATAGACCATAGTCTATTTGTTTAACATACGGCACTTGTTGACAGGCCTACACTGTCCTCCCATACCTAATAACACTGTAATTGGAAAACATTGTAAAACACTAATATTTTTAAAAGAGTAACCATGGAGTTTCTTGCCGGCTCTTCTCCATATGAAACGACAAAAAGGAACCGTGTACCTTGAATCTGGCGTTTCATAAGTGCCCATGTAGGTTTATGCGAAATAAAATATTTTGATTTTGATTTTTTTTGATCTCACAGCCAACATATCACACTGTGATAAACAGGTGGGTAGTAGAAGCTGTGAATGGCCGTTTATGGAGAGATTTCAATATATTCTGCCATAAATATTTTAACTGTGGTTGTCGCAATCTAATAGCAGATGCCAAAATATCAGCTGCTCTGCTGAATGCGTTAACTCCGCCATTCACAGGCAATATAACACAATGTTAATGTACCTCTAAGTAACAATCTACATTGGTACACTAGTACATAACCTTAAAAAATAAAATTGTGTATAACTTTTACGTCCCATGTCCTAAAAATCTAAGAATTTAAAAAGGGATTGTCTATCATATTAACTACAAATTAAAACAAAAAATATCCCAAAACAAGAAATTTTATAAGCGGTACAAAATTCCTATATAAGCCTGCCGTTCTTCATCTTGGGTATTTTTTATATTTTGTTTTAATATTTAAATATTACGTTGAAAGTTTACATAAATACCTCAGAGAAAGACATGCACGAAGAAACTTCATCTCTTTAATGTCTTTCGTGCCTTGTATGTACATGCAAGACAATTTCACCTTTCACCAGTGACTTTCAGAAAAAAAGAAGACTGCGTTTTAAAAATAAAGGTTTTAAAAATAAAGGCAGCCATCATAATATTGGCTGGACTTATAAAGTACAGTAACAAGACAAGAGTGTCAGTGGGCAAACATAATGCGTGTTTATCTAGCAAGCGGCCGTAGGTAATTATTTCAAGGACACTACCGAGACGTAATAATACTTAGTGTAACATGGCCTTAACATTTGGGTATGAACTAGCCTTAAGCGTTGCGGCGGGAGACGACACCCCCGCCCGCGACCTCTCACCCCCGCCAACTGACAGTGGACGATACATCGCGAGCCCGTACGCCACGATCGCGATCCGCTCGTGAAAACGTCGATTGTTTTTTATGTTTACCTGTTTGTGCCCTTGTTACTGTGTTTTACCTATCAATATACCTTTTACTGTTAAACGTGCATTTCAAATCATTGAAATAGACCCATCACACACCCTGAGTAAATACTCCTCTACAAGTGGCGCCCAACGTGGGGCCAAGTTTCAGTGGAAAAGTCGTAAAATACAATCAGTGACAATAAGTGAAAACTCCTATCGTGCTAACACATACCGTGAACCCTCTCCGATAGTGCATTTCACGTGGAATATTTCGAAACTGTGCAAAAACAATCGGCAAAACTTCGGGCGAGTCCACTCTTCCCGCCAAAATTATAACCGACGCGAAGCGACGCGCGCTGTCCAGTCTACCGCGCGGCATTTTTGGCGCTCGCAACAATAAGCGTACTCAACGTTCAGTGTCGTGCAACGGAATTAGTAACGAATACGTAGTGTTACATATTTACGTACATTACCACAACCATCACTCGTATTGTTTTGTTTGTTCGAGCGAGTAACAGCAGAGGTAGTGCCCTGTTACCATGCCGCCGAAGCCAACCAAAAAACATACCGTAAGAGATGGGGGGTCGGAATCCGACACGGACGTGGAGCAGAATAGGACGGTGGTTGCTTCATCGTTATCATCACCGAATATAACCATGTCTGAGCCAAGCGGAAGCGAATCGCATTCTCATTGAAAGCATTCTGGCGAACAAAGATGAACCGTGCACATCATCACCACGGATACCCGATACGCGTGATACCGCGCGTTCGTCGGGCAACTTCGCGAAGTGCACGGTGCGCTTTGACGGGGCATCGAAGAACGCGGAAGAGCTCGAGGCATTCATCGACGCTATCGAAATATACCGCGACCAACATCAGCGATGAGCACGCGCTGCGGGGGCTGCCTATGCTGCTAGTCGGCGAGGCCGCCGTCTGGTGGCAGGGCGTGAAGTCGTCGATAACGTCGTGGTCCGACTCGCTGCAACGCTTTCGAGGGATGTACGGAGTGCCGCGACCGGGTTATAAAATCTTTCGTGACATTTTCGGTACCGAACAAAACAATGAGCGGGCTGACGTATTTATAAGCAAAGTGCGCGCTTCAATAGCAAAGTTACCCTATGATGTGCCGCAAGTAATGATGCTAGATATGGTTTATGGATTATTAGATCGTAGAATTAGGAAACGAGTGTCTCGCGACGCGGTGCACGAGCTGGATCAGCTGATAGCGAAGGCCAGGTTAGTCGAGGAGTCGTTGGCGGAGGTAAGTGTTTCTACCCATTGTAATAGAATTGGCGACAACGTAAACAATAACCCTTCCGTCGCCGCGCGGGAAAGTTCGAACACAAATGTTAACCCTACGAATGCCACAGATGACCCGCGTAAGTCGAGTACTAATAAAAGTGTTGTTAGGCCGTCCGACTCGCACGCACTAAACATGGAAAATAATAACAATAGGGATGGGCAAAGGCGTGTTAGACCAAAGTGTACTTATTGTAGATTTTTCGGTCATACGGTAGACGAGTGCCGTAATAAGGAGAAGAAGGATGGAAAGGTCACTGACCCTTCTAATAAGTCGAGCAAAATAACCGAGTTACGTTATTACGGATGTGGTCAGCTGGGAGTGGTGCGCTCAAAATGCAGTAACTGCAAAAGTGCGTCGACTTCAAGCAAGTCGGATTTTTGTAGCGCTCAAGTAGCCGATAGTGATGATCCGCGGCCGCTGGTGGAAATCCAGGTCTTGAACCGCAAGGGGGTAGCCATCTTAGACACGGGGGCGACGCATTCCATCGCGGGCCCCATGTTATACGACTTACTTTTTAGGGCTGGCGTTGTTTTTAAGAAAAGGTTACGTACTATAGGGCTTGCCGACGGATCACAACAGATGGGCACTGTACTTGAGTGTGTGGCGGCCAGATGGAGCTGATGAAGGTAGAAGCATCAAACCTTGGGCTGAGGGATGATGAAGGCATCAAGTTAACAGCGGATCAGAGGATCCAACTGAACGCGTTTCTGATGAAGAGGTCTGACCGCTTTGCAAAGGGCGGGCCACCAACGGAATACGCCAACCACCGGTTGAAGATAGACCCGCAGCAGGAACCCATCGCCTCACCGCCTTACCGGATGTCTCCCAGTAAGAGAGCGATGTTGGAGCAAGACTTGCAGAAGTTACTAGACACTGACGTGATCGAAGAATGCGAATCTCCTTGGGCTGCCAACGTGGTCCTCGTGACGAAAAAGGATGGAGGGGTTCGGCTATGTGTAGATTACAGGAAGCTGAATGTTGTAACCGAGCCCGATCGCTACCCACTTCCACGCATCGAAGACGTTCTCCACGCAGCTAAGAACACCAGTTTCATGACAACCTGTGACCTCCGATCAGGGTACTTTCAAATTGCTGTGGAGCCGACTGACCGCGATAAGACTGCGTTTGTGAGCCCACTCGGTTGTTTTAGGTTTAAAAGGATGCCAATGGGATTGAGGAATTCAGGAGCGACTTTCCAACGGCTTATGGACCGATTCAGATCCGGCAAAGAACTGGCCGATGTTTGCATGCTAACATATTTAGATGACGTCATTGTCCTATCGGAGTCGTTCCCCAAGCACCTGAAAGACTTGAACGCTGTTTTCGACCGGTTTGAGATGTACAACCTGCGAGTGAACCGCGAAAAGAGTTGCTTTGCTCGCGAGTCTGTTAAGTTTCTGGGCCACGTGATCGTACCAGGTGGGGTGAAGGCAGACCCCGATAAGACGGCAGCTATCACAAATATGTCCCCTCCTGAGAACGCGAAACACGTGAAGACCTTTCTGCAAACCTCAAGTTGGTTCCGGCTCTTTATTCCCAAATATGCCGATGTTGCCAAACCTCTGACGGATCTTCTAAAAAAAGACAGCAAATGGACCTGGACCTCGAAGCAACAAGATGCCTTCGATCTCATTAAGGAAAAGTTGATCAGTGCCCCGATACTGCGCCAAGCTGACGAATCGATGCCGTTTACATTGAGCACCGACAGCAGCGGTTACTGTCTCGGAGCAGTACTGATGCAGGGGGAGGGTCCCGAGGAAAGACCAGTAGAATACGCCAGCCGTTTGCTGAATAGTGCGGAGAGATACAACGGAAAGAGAAGCGCTTGCAGTTGTATGGGCAGTTACCAAGTTCCGCGCGTACATCGAAGGTTCAGAGATTGTGATAAAGAGCGACCACCAACCTCTGCGATGGCTGATGACGGTAAAGTCACCAAGCGGTCGTTTAGCTAGGTGGGCCCTTACTCTCCAGGAGTACAATCTCCGTATAGAATATACACCCGGTAAGTCGAACGTCATCGCTGACACTCTTTCACGACCGCCTTGCGCAGAAGAAACTAATTGTGAAATCCGCTATGCCGAAGTCGATTTCCCGTCAAGAAGCCCCAAGGATGTCCGTGAAAACCAACTCAAAGACCCTGACGTGAAAAAGATCGTTGAGGACCTCGAATCAACCGACGATCCGTTCAGGGGGAGGAGTTGGTCCGACCGTGGATTCATTATGTCGGACGGCATTTTATACAGATATGGCCCCGACGAGTGTGAGGAAGAGACAGGTTGTCTCGTTGTACCGGAGCACGAACGTGATAAAGTCATGGCAGAATATCACGACGCACCGACAGCTGGCCATTGCGGAGTGGAGCGCACACTAGATCGAGTGAGCTCGAAGTATTACTGGCCTGGTATGCGTCAATACATCGTTAGATACCTGAAGAAGTGTGTAGAATGACAGAGGTACAAAGCCGATTACAAGAAGCCGGCTGGACTTCTGCAGACCCCCGCAACCAATCGCCGCTTTGAAGTCATCGCGGTGGACCTTTTCGGCCCATTGCCGGAGACCGCCGATAAGAACAAGTGGATACTTATCGTAGAAGACACGTGCTCTCGATGGGTAGAGTTATTTGCTCTACAAGATGCTACCAGCTTGAACTGTTCCAAGATCCTGATCTCAGAGATTTTCCTGAGATATGGAGTGCCAAGACGGATCTTGAGTGATAATGGTGCACAGTTAATAAGTGAAATAATGCAGCAGGCTTGCTATTCATTTGGCATTACTCAGTCGCTGTCGCCTGTGTATCACCCGCAAGCGAACCCAGTAGAAAGGAAAAACCGTGATCTGAAACCACTACTTGCTATTCTGGTGGGGAAAGATCACAACACATGGGACGCTCACCTACCCGCGATACGTTTCGCGATGAACTCTGCAGTGACCAGCAGCACCGGATTTTCACCGGCTTACCTGACGTTCGGGCGAGAGATGCGTGCGCCGGCCGACGTCATAGCTGATATGCGCACCATCGTGCAGAGTGACAACGTCGTGACGAGCCTTTCCCCTTACCTCCAGAGGATGTCAACAGTACTCTTTGAAGCTAGGGAAGTGCATGAAAAGGCTCAAGCGAATCAAAAACGTTATGCCGATGAGGGTCGCAGCCCTGCACCTGATTACTCAATTGGTGATTTGGTCCTTTTGAAGACACAATGGAGTAACGACACGACCCGCGGACAAACGCCGAAGTTCATACCACGACGGGACGGACCTTACCGTATTAAGGAACCCGCTAGCTCCACCACTTATGTGTTGGAGAAGGTAAGTAGCGCTGAGACATTAGGGAGATACCACGTTTCCCAGTTGACCCCATTCATAGGCGATGTACCGCCAGCCTCGGTCAACGAGAAGCGTAGGCGCGGTAGACCTAAGCGTTATCTTGACTGACTCAGACGCGTGGGCGCATGTCTAAGTCAGAGGGGGAGGATGTAACATGGCCTTAACATTTGGGTATGAACTAAGTAGCCTTAAGCGTTGCGGCGGGAGACGACACCCCCGCCCGCGACCTCTCACCCCCACCAACTGACAGTGGACGATACATCGCGAGCCCGTACGCCAAGATCGCGATCCGCTCGAGAAAACGTCGATTGTTTTTTATGTTTACCTGTTTGTGCCCTTGTTACTGTGTTTTACCTATCAATATACCTTTTACTGTTAAACGCGCATTTCAAATCATTGAAATAGACCCATCACACACCCTGAGTAAATACTCCTCTACATTAGTTTATAATACTGTGTACATAGTACACAATTATTTTAACCTGAGCAAAAAACAATCACGCGAAAAGATACAAATTAAATAAATTTAGACTAAACCGTAATATGCACCTACAGTAATTGTATGTTTCACTAAGTTTATTCTACAAAATTAGAGACATTACTATATATACGCATAAAAAGCCAGTTTAGATGTCATAGCCAACTCTTCAAAAATGACCTACTTTATTTCTCATTTAGTTTTTGCTATTAGCGTACTCACACAACTTTATTATAACTGTCACCATTAATCCTGAACAACAAATTATATAGTAAATGGACCATAATGTTTAATGAAACCAACCCACACAATAACATTGATTGAGTGAACGTTCTTTAAACATCGGCTTGACATCTTAACGTCAACTAAACTAATTACAGTCCAAGCTAGTACTTTGTCTGTCTTTAAAAAAACTAGACGAGATCACAGAATGGGTCCATAAGGCGTTGGTATTGCATAAATGGAGACACTGTACGCTCTACCCAATCAATGTCGAGTACTTTCAAAAGAAAGCGGTGACTTACGATTACGACTGAACAATATCCGAATATTAGTACACATCGACTTATACAACTATTATAATGCTTTATGTAATACAAGACATATAGGCAGTGTAATAGCTATATATCTATTGTGTCAGTAGTGTACTAGATGCCTTCTTCATAAAAGCTGCGGGGAAATTGCGTCACGCACTATCAGTAGCAAACGCTTTCATTTTGACACTTCAAAAACATTTGAAGAGATATGAGGAGCGGGGTATAAAGTTCACTCATACTCTTGGAAAAGGGAGGATCCTCCGACCAGATGGATGTCGTATCTGGTGGGCAACTGCCCCATGAGTGCTGTCGGGAAGTTGTATACATATATGCTAGCTGCGCGGTAAACTTTGATTACGCAATGCAGGATTTGTGTGACGCCAGTGTGATGCGTTGTTCGCATGTGGCGGTGTAGATGCCGCCACACATTCATTATGTTATTTGAGTTGTTGAGCAGACAAATTTTTCGAACATAGGAAGCAATGGATTAGCAATATGCTTTAAATTGATTCTGATTGTGATTAATTATGTGTTACGCAAATAAGCTGCTGGTTAATTAAGCTATTACTTGCTTAAGTATGCGTAATACACAGCCACGCCTAAGGTTTAACAGTTGCGCTAAGTATGGGCACAAGTTGTTAACCTATTGCCTTCGAACACCGCATGGCTTGCATAGGTCAAAAGAAATCAAAATGCCGTTCTTGCAAAGAATTCATCATAAACAACAGTTCGGAACGTCGTAAATTTAGTAGCCTTTACGACAGTATAACACCGATGTTGCCACATTTACTATGATGTAACTGAGTTTATATTCTAAATTTCACTAATAGGCCATTAGAGAAATATTTCAAAATCAGTTAAATAATTTCACCAATTTGTAAAAGCAGCAAAAAAACTTATTTCAAATGACTAATTAGTTAACTGACTGGACCGTTTCTCAAGCGTTGTTGACGATGTCCACTTACGTAGATAATGTATAAGTACCGTCTAGAGAGTTCAATTGTGACTGGGAAGAAGCAAAGTCGTGGGCAAAAGTCAGTCTTACCAAGCCAATATGTAATCCTATCCAAGCCAAGCCAAGTCAGTGAAGCCAATATGTCATCCTATCTATTCACTACAATACGCCTCACTTTGTGATTCATATTGAACATACACACATACATCTTAAACTAGGTACCTACATTAAGTTTTGTACCAAATAATAATGTAAATGAATGTTTTGTGAGTGCTAACTATTACAGTTACAACATTACAAGTAGGCGCTTAATTTGACTCTGCTTCTGTGATGTAATTTTTATTCAAATATTAACACAGTTTCCAGGGCAAATGTAACTTGGCCGTGCACCAGCTGTTGTTATTGTGTAGAAATATAAGAGGCACCTACAAAATTATTATTACCATTTGTAGATATGCCATCCTGCAACTAGGAAGTGTCTGTCTTCAATTAATGTGAACTAGATTTACTGATGGCTGACTAACTTGGGAAATGAAACGAAACAATTTGAATGTGTGTCATAATATAAAATTAATCCAGGGAACCCGTATAAGATATTTAGTTCACAAACAGACTTAGGTATTGTAGTAAACAATATGATAGATACACAATATGGTCAATCAATCAATCAATCATTTATTTTGTTAATAGGTAGGATAGGTCTAGTTACAAATAGTATGATGTCAAAAATAGGTGCACCATGTTTTGCCTACGTATAGCGTACAACAATGACATAAACAAGCGATTATACATATAAATATATAAGGTGGCATGTCAATAGATACGACAGTATATTGTACGAGTATTGTTTACGGTTAACCTATAAATTGACTGACAAACAGATAATTAGGCATATTCTTGAAAAGCGCCAGTAAGCGTCCCTAAGTGGTGATCTACATCAGAAGGAACAGAACACAGGAATGTCTTTTCGATGTATGCAGTTTAACAGCAAACATACAAAAGGCTTCGGAAGAGAGTAGGCAGATTTATCAGCACCTACTTTTTTCCGCCATCGTACTCCAGTAACTTCGCGATGCTATGATCTTTAGACCCTGTTACGCCATCGTAACAGGTGAAAGATCAACAAGGGTAACAAGATATGGACAACATCCGGTTAGTGACCGTGTAAAATTGTAAACATTAAGTCAAATCTGGTTTTCTTGCAAACAGTCATGTTGAAACTGTGGCTTTATAGTAAATGGATGAGACTTGCTAATCACATCGCCTACATGTGCATCTCCGGAATGTTATGTCAATAATGTGTGCGATGACCTATTGCAGGAATAGGATCTTAGCCAAATATGCGGATTTGATCGCACAAAATATTAAATAACGTAGATGAATCTTCAAGAAACATTTGAAAAGGAGTTAAGAATATATAAAAAATTAAAAGGTCAGTAGCTCCTCTACCTACCCAATTAATTTTAGAGTCTACCCATACGAATCGGCAGTCTATCTAAACGTGATACTGTGAAAATAAAATATAAAATCATGAATATCCAGTTTCAATGTTATACAGTTAGTCTAATGCATATTTGTTTCAGAAGACATTAACGATCGCAACTGCTGTCAATAATAAAAAAAAAGAAATGCGTTATGAGTTAATTAGCGTCTGCAATCCACATTACTGCATCCATTATTAATTTTATAAACCATTTGGAATTCCAAATGGTTAATAAAACTACATTCAAAATTACACCCAATTCATGAGAAACCGCTTTAAACGTTTAAGTATTATTATTCGCGTTAGAGAGAATATAGCATAATAACGAAACATACAAAGTTTAAATAAAAATAGGAATAGCAACCTTTAGTAATTTATGTTAACATTGACATTTGTACGCCTATTAATACTTGCATAACACAATTGCATGGTAAAATTAAATATAAACTAACACACATGAAGGTACTACAGCAACATCGATTAAAAGCATGTAACACACGTATTTGTGTGCTACGTTTACTAGTGTTCGACACGAGAGCTGCTTCATCTTGTGGTATACGGTTTTAAGAAGCACCATACGGGCCCAGCCGTCGTGTTGCAACGCTGTATTAGAAGAAATACTTACGTTGGTATATAAGAGAACCGTTTGGACACGTAATCATCTCACACATCAAGTGTTCTCTGAAGAAGGCAGCCGCAAAAAACAAAGATAATGAAATCGGTTAGTCCTGTAACGTCATGGATTGTGAAGTGAAAAGTGAACTGTGAAATTTGATTAACGAAAACCCTTTCTTTTCAGTTTGTGGTTCTTGCTCTCATCGCAGTTGCGTGCGCAGCTCCCCAACAGAACCCACAGGATGTTCAAATAGTGCGATATGATGTCAACAACGCTGGAATCGATTCTTACAATTTCGCGTAAGGAACTGTTCCTTAATGCATATGTAGAGCAAAGGAAACACATTGCTGTTTGAAAAACTATAAATAATCTTTTTACAGGTGGGAGACGTCAGATGGATCAAAGCACGAAGAACAAGGACAGCTAAAGAATCAGGGCACAGAGAATGAGGCGATTGCCGTACAAGGGCAATACGCATGGGTCGGACCTGATGGCGTTCTCTACACTGTCACCTACATCGCCGATGAGAATGGCTTCCAACCTCAAATCCAGCAGGGTCCAGGAGGAGCCGTCCCTTCTGCGGTCGTTGCATCCCTCTTGGGTTAAAAAGTCCAGTAGAATAGTTTAGATCTTTGTAAATACTCCTGATGATGTATATAATATTTATATGCTGAGTCATAAATGTTATATTGTGTAGATATTGATGTAATAAATGTACTGATTTTTATATACGAGAGGTGTGATTTTATTGTCATGGCAGCATTTTTTTCTTTGCTAATAAAAGCTTCATGTAAGGAAAGTTTGTAAGCACAACTCAGTACCTGCAAAAGGATAGAATAAAAAACTACAACTAAAATAGGCAGGCCGTTCATAAAAAGAGATCCTATAAAACTAAATATTATTTCTTAACAAACATCAAGGAAGCTGAAGCAGAAGTATGCCCCAAATAAATGCAAATACATACGTAGTTTTCAGACAAGATTTCTTTTGACTGACAATTTTTTTCAGAATCAGCGTATAACGTTACCACTGCGGGGACACAGGCCTCCTCTCTGTGAGAGGGAGTGGGCCGCAATCTACCACGCGGGCCCAGTGCAAGTTGGTAGATGTCACATGTCTTCGAATTTTTGGTTCTAGGACATGCCGGTTTCCTCACGATGTTTTCACTTAACACTAAGTAAAGCGCCTGTCTTAGTTCGAACCTACGACCTACAACTTGTAAGTCGCGGTCGTTACCACTTTACCACCACTGCTCTCAGACTGTCAGATTTTTAATAAGACTTTATTCCCAGACAAGCCGCGTGCCCGATGGGCTTTGCCATCGGCAAAAATGACGAATTTCCAATACAAACTTCCATCCCATATTTAACTCCTTTACAAACGAATTTTCAAAAATCTTTCCTTAGTGCTCACCTTAGTTGTAAAAGGAACTCTTGCGCAAAATTTCAGGCTTCTAGACCTAGTGGTTTAGGCTGCCCGTTGTCTGTAGATTCATGAAGATGAGAAATAAATATAACATGAAAATATGCCAGATCTGGAGCACTCCAATAATTATGCAAGCTATTGTGAATATTAAAGCTTAGTTTCCTCAATCAGTGAACTGTATTTCTTCATAGACTGCAAACTTATATAATTATTTTATAGCGTCTTCCACGTGTTTTTGATTGACTTCATGACAATGTTATATCACTCTCATATAAATAGTTCAAACATAATTATTATGATAAATCAGCACAAGTTTTTGTACCAGGGTAACAACAACATGATATCATGATATCTTTGCTTTAAATATTGACAAATTGTGAGAGTATTTCACTTTTTTACATTTACTTCTACTTTCTTGTAGTTTATGGTGTACAGTAATTTAAGAAAAGCTTGGGTTTATTGTTTGAAAAAAAAAAGATTGTAAAAATTTAAACACTTTTTTTTAAAGGACTAAACATTTCAACGGGGACGGGTCAGAATCATGTACTGAATCCGCGGTAACAGGTTGCGCTTCGATGTTCCTGCCACCCTGTATAACACGACATAAATTTAATAACATAGTTATTATGTTTTGTTCTTATTAACCGTGGTAATTGAATTATTCTGTTTTAGCTACGATACCAATGAGCACTGACTTGAGTGCTTCGTTGGTCTAGCGGGCGAAAATGCTACTGCTGAGCCCGAGGTCCTGGGTCCGTTTCCCAGGTCGGGCAAATTTTCATTTTAAAAAATCCGCAACCAATTTCTGAGTAGCAGCCCGGAGTCTGGATTTGCGCACAGCAACGGGCTAGCCATCTTTACATGGGACTTAAACATAGCTGGCGAAGAATTTGGGGTGAAAGAAAAGGCATAGAAGTTGGGGTGTACTATAGGTGCACCCCTGCCCTACCCTTTGGGAATTACAGGTATGATGTTACCTACGTTATGTTAGGTTATAATGAATGTACCTATGTGTACTACTAAAGTGATTGAGGCCATCGTTAAGTATTGAATAGAAAAGGATCTATTCACAGATTTTGTGTAGGTCTGTACCTTGATTTTTGGCTGTCTGTGTTGGATATTGAGTATCTTTATTCATTGCCAGTTAGATTTATGAATTGAACATGAAACGTTGCCATCGACAATTTTTACGATGTGCATAAATAAATTCGATACTAGGTATCAGAATCTACGGATTAATATTTATTTGCATAATTCTCGAATAAACTGTTATATGTAGGTATTCGATTTTTAAGTATCGTATCATCTTGTTATGATAAACGACTTTTTATAAGTATAAATTTCATTATTTCAACTCAAAACTCAAACTCAAACTCAAATCATTTATTTCAATTAAACCATTTACAGGCACTTTTGAATTGTCAAGGAGCCGGTCAGTCAGAAATATGAAGCTAGTTGCCCATTCCAAAGCGCAGTAGGTACCTATGGAGAAGAAAGGGCTAGAAACTCCATGGACACTCTTTTTTTTTTTTTTTTTTGTTACAAATATATTAGTTACATCGATTAATGTTGACACTATAAGTGAGAACGATGTACAAAAACAGTACACGTTAAAAGCGTCTTGAGTGCAGCAAAGGGAGCTAAATGATCCGACACACGCGCTACCGTCAGCGAGACATTCCTTGAAAGATGTTTGGAAAGGCCCACCATAAGTACAATAAAATAGTATTCCCACCTCCCTTACATCAATAATTTTACTGGAAAATATATTTTATTTCGTCCCTCATAAAGTAGTCAATGTATCGATCTGTAAGTCTACACCACCACACATACACACACCTATACATTTTTATTTCAGGTGGTTGCAGGCACAATACAAAAAAAAAAAAAATTCACAAGTTCATTGTTTCAATCTGAATAATTGTCGAGTTTACGTGTCTCTAAAATAAAAATAAATTAAGGCACTTTACACACATGGATTTATTATTATATATTTGGTTTCATATACAAGGTGCAAGTCATAAAAGTTGACATTTGTGCATCATCTCCACAAAATTGAAAAGGAGCATAAATTCATTGTCATTAATGTCAATATTTGAAATAGATCCATATTTGTATATATTAAGAGGTTAACCTAGACATTTGATGAGGTCGAGAGCTTTTTTTGTACTCACAGATGCTGAGGTTTTAATATTATAGGGTCAGATAATCACTGTCCCGGAAAATCAATTGCCATGAAAAACAAAAAACTCCCGCAAACGAATGAAAAACAAAAAACTCCCACAAACGAAGTAAGTAGGTACCCAGCTACACGCACACAAAACATTGAATTAAGGGAATTACATTATAAACATTTTTCATTTATTTTTATTATTAAATAAAACGTTTACAAAAAGTGTACATTTAGCCAACAGTAGTAAGATTTTCCATACAATTAGAGTGACTAAAAATGACTTAAACTAAAATTTTATTACAGGTGCAAGTCCCTTATGATGGTTTGGAATTACAATGTAAGGTTACGACCCGCCCGATCTAGGTTAATTCAAACCTGTGTTTCAGGCCTTCACTTTACACTTCAATTTAATTGGGACAGTAAGATTATAAGTGAAATAAAAATAATCTTTTAACAACTATGAGACAATATTAAGTATATGTCAAGCGGTTCACCTTCTACGGGTACTACTGCAGCATTAAATCAAATCAAAAGATGGGCTAGATATAAAGATCGAATTTCATGTGAGATTCGTCACTTCATCGTATTCATCGGTAAAATCAGCACATCAAACATGAAACTGGTTCGTTTTATTTGTGTATTTTATGTGAAACAGTGTTTAGTGCAATATATGGATAAAGTATTCAATTTATATTAATTTTCGAAAAAAAAGTTAAAGAAAAAAAAGCAGTTCGGATACGTACTTTTCGCGCAGTTTTGTTCTTTAAATTTGCAACTTTTTTCAATAGTAAAAACAGTTTTCCGTGATAATTAAATCTTTCATCCAAAATTATTTTGAAACATTTCGTAAAATATAAAAGTTGTTTCTTATATCATCGGACCTTCAGTGATATCAACGATCTACTTCGCAATTTCGTTAACCGTAAAAGCATGACAGTCTGATGTGATACAAAAAGATTCTGTGCTTCGAGATTTGTATAAACAAACATCACGCCTGTAGTCCCTATAAGGGTTAGGCAGGAGAGTAGGTTTTTATAGTACACCCACGTTATGTTTAAGTCCCATAAAATAGAGGGCGAATCTGTTGTCATCAACCGAGTACAAATGTAGTCTCCGGGCTTCTACTGAGAAATTTAAGACTAAACAATAAACGTCAAATGAGTAGTCTACTTTCAAAACCTGCTAAAACGTTATTCGAACAAAAACAATGTTTTATTTGAATAGGAAATTTCTTTGAAGCTACTTTAGGTGGCCTTTGTCAGTTTCAATCAAATTCCACCAAAACCCTCTCAAATAAGCTTACAAAAATGCTTAAAGTTTGTTGCAAATACCGCTTAAACATTCCCAGTTTCTTTCAAATTCCGCTAAAACAATATCGACCAATCACAGCGCGGCGTTCCTATCACGTGACAATAAAAACATTATGGCGATTCTAGTAACAGAGTGAAAAGAGTTTCTCGGTTTTTTAAGGTTAAAACTAACTGTTGCAAATTCCGCTAAAACAAGTAATGTATTTTGCAAATCCCGCTATAATCAAATGTTCTCTTCAAAAACCGCTAAAATAAAAATAGTTTTGTGAATATTTCCGATATATTTGCAATTTTGACAATAAAAACCTGTTTTAGGGCATTGCTATACTCAAAAAATGGATACTTCACAGAAAGTTCTGTAGTGTAACTAGTACAAAATAAGTAGCGGTATTTTTTTAATTTGCCGTCATTAAGTAAAAAGTGCTTTAGCGGGTTTTGAAAGTAGACTACACAAATATGAAATTAATAGTTTTATTTTTAGTTTTTGCCTATAGTCAATAGTTGCAATACGAAGTCTTTGCATTGTGTCTTAGTAGACACTTTAGTAGACTCTATGTTTAGTTCTCTTTAATTAGTTCTTGGATAAAGCATTTAAGCATGAATTCCCTACATTTACTTACAGATCTTAGTTCTCTGCTTGGTCGCGGTGGCGGTGGCTGCCCCCCCTCCTGCAAGGGTAAACTACTCCCAAGACAACGTACAACTTATATCGTATGAAAATGACTACGTGGATGGACTCTACAGACACAGGTTAGTTTTACTATATTTTGTTCTAACCTTTTTGTATCGGGACTTAAAAAAACTTTCCAAAAAGGTTTTATATGGAATCTTTCCAAATGTGGACTGCGTAGTGCATTTAGACATCAAAATATACATGAACTAGTAACACCATAGAACGAGGTTGTTAATCATCATAAAAGCATCGATGTTTTTGAAAGCTGAAGATAGCATGCACTCCCTATCCTATCACCAACATTTTTGTTTCCAGCTATAGTCTAACTGACGGCACCGCACAACAACAGGAGACACGGCTCATAAACGAGGGCACGGAAGACGAGTCCATCGTCACCAGCGGGTCCTTCACATGGGTGGGACCCGACGGCGTCACCTACCGTGTCACCTACACCGCTGACGAAGACGGTTACAAACCAGAAATCGATCAGGGACCCGGTGGAGCCGTCCCTTCCGCGGTCGTAGCATCACTTCTTGGTTAATTAGACTTTGTTATTTAATTTTTATTTTTACCAAAAATATGTATGGTAATACAATTACTACAAAAAAATGTTAACCTGTTTTGTTTTTGATTGCTATTTCCGTGCAACTGTACATTTCATGAAAACATCTATGGGCTCGCCAAAAAGCTGAAAATATACATTCAAACGAACGTAGCCAAATCAAATACCTACCGCTGAGGGTCAGAAGATTAAAATAAGTATGCATATGAGGGCAACGGTAATTTGAACTTATCTCTAAGTTTTAAAGCACTCCCTGAACTTGACACTGTGGGTAACTGAAGTTCTTTGTTAGGTGTGAAACACAACAGTAACAGACCAGACCAATAGAAATACAAAAACCCGCAGGGCAGCACGTGGCGAGCTGTTGGGCAGTAGCGACCCCATGGACATAGGGTCCAGTCTCGTTCTCGGAAGTAGTCTTCCACCACTGCTCTCAGACTGACAGATTTTTTATAAGCAATCCCCCCCATCGGCAAAAATACCGAACTTTCAATGCAAACTTTTATCCCATATTTATTTTACCCCTTCCGAGACGAATTTTCAAAAATCTTTCCCTAGTGCTCACCTTAGTTGTAAAAGGAAGTCTTGCGCAACATGTCATGCTTCTAGACCTAGTGGTTTAGGCTATGCGTTGTCTGTAGATTCATATAGACTACATTTAAATATAACATGAAACTATGACAGATCTGGAGCACTCCAATACCGACATTCAGACAGTTTTGCGAAAATATATATAAAAGTTCTCTAAGTTTACATTTTTCTATTAAATCTTTTCAAAGTACTCACCACTAGCCTCTATACAAAGTTTCATGTTCTGAACAATTTTCGATTCACTTTTTCCAGTCCACCGTAGAAACCTCGTTTACAGCCTGCTCGAACGTTGACAGCGAATCTTCCGGCTACGAAAATTGTATCCCTTTGAGCAGATTTTTTATCTTCTGGAATAAAAAGAAGTAACACGATGCTAGGTCAGGGCTGTAAGGAGGGTGATCCAGAAGTTCGACCAGCGTGCTGTCCAGGAAGTCCCTCGTATTTAGCGCGGTGTGCGAAGGCGCGTTGTCGTGGTAGAGCAGTAGCCCGCCGAGTCCTGTGTTTGGTCGCTTGTTGCTCACAAGAGAGAAAACTTCTGCCAAGCATTTGGTAGTTTACCATTCAGCGTTGATGATTCTTTGGTTTCGTAAAGGAATTGACACCAAGTAGTCAGTCAAATTGAAAAAGCTCGCGATCAAAATCTTTTCCCCTTCTAGATCCCTTCACTTTGGTAGGCGTTGATTTGTTTTGAAACACCCAAACCGTCGACTGGCGCTTCGTTTTTGGATCGTATTGATAAATCCAAGACTTTCCATTCCAAGACATCTCCTCTAATGATGTCGTAAACACGGCAAGACGAGTCTGCTACAAATTTGTTTATCATATCACGACACCGTTCCAGCCGGGCCTGCATCTGAGCATCGGTGAGGTTGTACGGCACCCACCTTGAAACTATCCTCCTCACGCGAAGACGCACGTGAAGAATTTCGTCAAGGCTTCCATTCGTCCGGTTTCAGGAGACGCTTGAAATTGTTGGATCATAGCACGAAAACGTTTCCGGCGCAGATCCATTTTCTTATGAGACACGATAATTTAAATTAGTACGCAAACAATGTGGAGGATTATTTTAAATTGGAACGTACCTATTTGTACTTACAAATAATCATATTTTCAAAATAGACTATATCTGGCTAGTTTCATCCATAAAAACTTTTTTTTCGTAATTCTTTCTGAGTGGCCTGGTAATTACGCAAGCTATTATGAATAGTAAAGCTTATTTTCCTCCATCAGTGTGAAGTGTATTTCTTCTTATACTGCAAGCTTAAATAATAATTATGAGCGTCTTCCACGTGTTTTTGATTGACATCATGACGATGGTACCACTCTTACAGTAAGCGTTCAAAAGTGCATAGGCACGTTATGAGTCGAATTGCTGTGAACTCGCGGTACGACTGTATGTGTTTTAACGACACACACCACAAAGATCGCAGTTTTGCACGCCACACACTGACGTAAAGTCGTGCACTCGCATCGCACTGCACGAAAAAAAAACCGTTGCTTTTGTTAGACTCGCATCATGCTCGTGACGTGGCTGGTTTATGGCATTGCTAAAATTCAAGTTAAGGTAATATGAGCTAGTAGCAGTAGGCGCCAAGCGTTTAAAAAAATTGCTGCTTTTTATTATTTTTGTTATTGCAATAAAGGGTTTAGAATCAAAAACGCGTTATTTTACACATGAATTTTAGAAACCGATACGGTTATTTATAATAATTTCTTCTTCCAAATTGGATGTGCAATACTATTTCAAGGAAAATTAAACTCAATTTGTTTTATTTTGACATGTGAAATGTTCAAAAAAATATATAAGTAGATTTATTTCACCATAAACATTAAGCTTCGATCTTAAATTTCTAATATAAGTGATTTTAATAAGTGATTATGTAGGGCAGTTTGTTTACATTCAATATTTCACATGTTATTCGTCTTTAGTGAATTTAGATTACGTATTGAGGATAGCTTAAGTATTAATTTTCTCGAAGAAAAGCGGATTGAAACCAGACCAATATTTTTTATATTAAATATTCACGGATATAGCACAATATAAAGTATAAACTATTTCGAAACTTAAACGTTATTGTTTGCTGGGCTTCGGTGATGCAACCTTAATAGCGTGGAGTACACGGCGAATAGTTTTTAATGACATTTCAGCAAAATGTCCGGTTGGTATTAAACCATTTGTATCATATTCATTTACCATGTGAAGTCTTGTTTAAATAAGCTTTCCACTTTATAAACAAGCGCTCCGACTAGCAAGGATTCCCTCTTCCTCACATCTCTTAACGCACAGGCTCACATTATTTCTCTAGAACAAAGAATGGAATACTATAAGACATCTCTAAGCAAAATACTATTAACTATAATAATTAAGAAAAAGTTATAAATAACATTATGTTTAACATTTAACTCATAATTCACTAATTTAAACAAATTATAATTTATATTTAGTAATTTACGAAATATTTAAATGATAACACTCATACTTAGTCCATTCGTGTTATCACTTCATT
Organism: Dasypolia templi; assembly: GCA_963555695.1. Classification (NCBI taxonomy): domain Eukaryota; kingdom Metazoa; phylum Arthropoda; class Insecta; order Lepidoptera; family Noctuidae; genus Dasypolia; species Dasypolia templi. Next base: position 15,910,593 of record OY743146.1, on the reverse strand, counting down.
ATAATATTGCCAAAACTTCAATATTTATCTTTCACAGCATTTCGAAAATTATAACCACAATACCGCTAATCAATAGATTTAAACATTCGTCACCAACAACGTTCAATTAGGTGAATAGTATTAAGGAAACCTCACAAAAATCGAAATAATTAACTCAGTTTTCTGTGGTCTACCTACAAACTTTTATTATCTAAGTAAACAAGATGAACGAGATAAGTTTCGAATGATTATCGAACCACTTCAAGTCATTTTATTAAAACAAACAAAAATTTATCATTTTATGTAAAATTAACTAACATTAATTAATTAACATATCAAACACTCTAAAAGATGTTATTTGAAATAACATCAAGTTTAATCTGCAGGCGCAAGTGAGATTCGAACTCAGAGCTTGCCATAATCGCTCCTACCCGAGCACGGAAAGGACTAAGCTAGCATGCCATATGTTAAGTTAGTTGAAATTATGAACTACTGTTGAAATTATCAATTACAGACAACGAGAGTGTGTGTGCGTGTTTATAGTATAGAAACAACACAAAGAAGAAGGTAGTAAGTGAAACCGAAGCGTCAATCTATTGCTTTGTGAGATTGCTTATGGACTTATGAGCGCTACTGTACCAGTTAACAAAAAAATATAATAGCGCCTTGATTTGAAACATTGACAAATTGTGAAGAAATTTCACTGTTTTCATTGACAAAAGTTTCTTGTACTTTCATCTAGTTTATGGTTAACAGTAATTTTAGAAAAGCTTGGGTTTGTATTTAAATCTCCAAACGATGCGTATCACATTATTTTCAGCAGGATGGCAGGGGCATTTAAGCGCAAACTGTTAACATGAACTCAGCACATGATTCTAGAAAATTTTCGTCCGTTATCAAAAAAACTCCTGTTTTATAGTAAAAATGTATGGAACACCTTTTTTATAAAGGACGAATAATTTCAACGCGGTTCAGAATTATGTAAGTACTGTACAGTATCCACGGTAGCGATGGGCGATTCCGAGATGTTTTAACAATCGAAAGGATCGTAGTCGTAAAAATAAACTATCGACTCGCCGTTCTACAAAACAATAGAAATGATTTTCGATTGTTTCGAGTCAACGGAATCGACCGCTAGTTTGCGATTGTTTGAATAATTTGTTTGGATTCGCAATTACAACGCAAGTCAATAACTCGCGAAACTCTAAACCATCAACAACTCGCAAATGAACGCGCCACGCGCCAGTCGCAATAACAGACCGAGTAAGACTCGAGTCCAAGTCGAAACAACCGAGAACTTTTTATTAACTCTTTATTAATTGCCAATTAGGTTTATTAATTTAACACATACCGTTGCCATCGACAATTTTTACGATGTGCATAAATAAATTCGATACTAGGTATCAGAATCTCTGGATTAATACTTATTTGCATAGTTCTCGAATAAACTATTATAAGTAGGTATTCGCTTTTTAAGTATCGTAAGTATCATCTTGTTATGATAAACTACTTTAATAAGTATAGATTTTATTATTTAAACCTTGAAAGAGGATTGGAAAGGCCTACCATATGTACAATAAATATACTATTCCCAACTCCCATACATAAATCATTTTACTGGAAAATAAATTTTGGTTCGTCTCTCATAAAGTAGTCAATGTATCGATCTGTAAGTATACACCTCCACACATACACACACACCTATACATTTTTATTTCAGGTGGTTGCAGGTACAACTCAAAATTTTCATTTTAGTTTTTCATAAGTTCATTATTTCAATCGGAATAATTGTCAAGTTCACGTGTCTCTAAAATAAAAATAAATAAAGGCACCTCAGTATCTCATACGACGCGACGGTCAAAACTGAATGTAAAATCAAGTCCCATGAACGTGTAAATTAAAAAAAAAACACTGAAATTTTCCTAACCAGCACCCTAATTGCGTAACACATTTTGTTTTTGAATGCGATTCTGAAATGAAACAAATTGCGATCTTAATCGTTTCCTATAATTGGAATTGTGTAATAAAAATTATCTCAATTCTGCCAAATTGTATAGGGATGTGTTTCATTACTAGCTCTATCTCGCGTTTTGTTTCATCGAAAAGGAATTATTCGCTTCTGAATAATTTTGCTACAATTTAATTTTGTTTTAACTACAACTGGCCGTCTACTAATATAAATAAAAATGAAAATGTACAATGATGGCTGAAAAATTAAAACCCAATAAATAAAACAATTTCTACCATAAACTACCAAAATTGAAATACGCAACAAAACGTTCCTTTCTTCACGTTTTAGTTATCTGTGGCCTATGACAAAATCGTAGAAAAGCAGTGTTGTCAAATTAGTGGGACTTCCACTAAAACAAGGAGTTTTGGACACCCGTACTAGGGCGGTCGGCAGACAAAATTTATGGTGGATAAGACTTTTTAGAAAATACTACAATCAACTACTAATACTATTGTTTATCTAAAACCTGTGTCAGAAATTTTACCATTTGTACATTTCAAACGCCGAAACTACTTCGGATTTGAACGCTGATTTGAAAAGACTGCTTAGCATGACGAATATAGTGAAGAATTTTATAAGAAGCTGCGCCCGTGTAAGATCGAAAACAACGTCATTTCGAAAAAAAAACGCGGAACATACTTCCAGGATAAAAATTTAACAGTTTTTTGCCATTAACGTGTATCTAACAAACATCCAAACATCTTCACTTAATTTTTTCAAGTAATTTTATTTGTGATATTATATAAAGTAAGTAGTTCTCCAAGTTTAGTCCTACGGCCCAAGCGGACTCGGGAAAAAAAGTTGGCAGCACTGATTTAATATTTACGATTCGCATTGTTTTGCTTTGAAATACGAAAGTTGTATTTTATTGTAACACATATAATAATTTAAAATGAGACACAGAATCATATTCACTTAGTATTCCTATAGGTACATATGCATGTTGGTCTATGTTACAGTTTCGTACTCTTATTTTGTGTGTGTAAAGGACTAGTGGCTAGGGCTGATATGGCTCTGACTTCGTTTTGTACTGGCTGCACACACACTCCACAGCGAAAAGTACTAATGTCAATATCATCACTACAAGTAAGTGCCTATGCCAATATATAAAGGAATAACGTGTGTAGGAGTGTACCTTCATATCTTATTGACTTATGTAGATAGAGGTTCTTAATTGGTAAGTCTACAGTGTAGACACAAGTTAGTAACCTATGTGGGGTGAGCTGTTTGTTGCAGATAAAATAATGACTGTAAATTAGTATATCACTTTTAAACTCGCTAAACAACTGAAATTGTTAATTGATGTTTTTTGTTTGTACATAAGTACTGAAACAAACTATAATAACAACTACAAAAATTAATCAAAATATTTTTGCAGACGGTGCTAAAACTTACAAGAATGGAATACAAATACCAACAATAATCTAGTTGACATACGGGGGAACTCCTTACAAAGACGTTTTTGCGCAGGACATGGAAAACAAATCTTCTGTATTAATAATTGAAGGTAAGCTTTTTGACACAGTTATGAATCAAGCGGCAACTCACATAATTGTGAATATATTTCCTTGGGCGAACTATCTACTTATGTAGTCACATCACATATTTTATGTTTACCTAACTAATGTTTACTATTCTAATTTAGTGTTATGTTAATTAAAAACATCTGGAGACTGAATAATTGGCTGTAAATAAAGAAGATATAATACAACCTACAGCAAGGACTAGGCCGATGGCTTTTGTTCAGCCATAGGCATTGTTGGCAAACTAGGCATCGACTTTATTTGAACAGAAAATAATTTGATTTTGTTTTCAAACTGTAGGCAAGTTCCCGGGGTGTTTCACCTACAAAGACAAGAAGGCAGCATGAATGATGGTGCCCCATTGCTGTTTCTTCGGCTACTGCTGACATCACTGCTATTACTGCTACTACTTTGTACACACTTCTACTGCTTAACGTAGAAACTGACAATTGTTCATAAAAGCTATTCATAGTTTTTATTATAACGCTATTGATTGTGGTCTGCACAACAGCTATGTAAACATATGTACCTATTGTGTTAATTGAAAACAGTGTTAACTTTTTAAAATAACTTTGGATGAACTATGTAAGAATACACTAAGTACTTACAATTTTGTTTTAAATAAAGTGTTTATTGTTACACTAATTATAAAATGGTGGTATTTAGCTAAATTAACTATTATTCAATAGATATCGGTAAATAGAAACAAATAAATTAAGGTAAACAAGAGAAAAAAAACTGTTTTATTATATTGTTACAACCTTCATGAAAATAGAAATTATTCACATTTAACATGAAATATTTGGACATGAGGCAATATGAAATTGGAACAAATATATTGCATGGATTGGCGGAATTTGACAGCTAACGTATTCTCATAGAAGTCATCATGGAAAATTTATATAACTTCTGCTTGCTAATGCTTGCTGTGAGCGCTGAGAGAAAGTTATATTCCTGAATAATGTAGGTACCTCTGAGACTGACACCTGAAAGAACACCAAAAAGAATTAGTAAATCCTAATTAATTTCCATCATCCATCCACAAGTTTACGAGCACAATCTATCTACAGAACAGTAATATTCTGCTATGTACAATAATTTGGTGCCTACAATTCTATTATTTATTGTCTTACCTCTGTTTTTAGTTGAAAAGGTGGATGGCCTATGATATTATAATATATTTAAGTATAAAACCAATTAAATGTAAAAGAGTATTTTGAAGGGGCTCCATAAAATAAATTCCAAAATATAGTTCCATATTTATAGAACTTCATGACTGTCATAGCGGTGCTAGAATTAAAATTTTAAATCCTCAAAATAGATTTTGAGGATTTACTTTTTTTATCTAGGTACATCCTTTAAGGTTATGACAAAATACATATTTAATAAATGGGTAGACATTTTTACAGATTTTTGTAAATTGGTTAAGTTGATACAAAGAGGTTTGGGTTTGGTGGTACCTTACCTATTTCTTTAATGCCCAGTACCTACCTACTTATCAAACATTGTTGTTTCTTTGAAGATAGAATATTTACATTCCAATTTTGGGCACATTCACTGTTCAACACATGTTAAGAAAATAATATTGCTTTTACCTTGAACATTCAATAGTGTGGAATAGGTGGTGTCTATGTTCTCAGTGCTTCTGGCTTTTTCAATGAAGTCGTCGACTGGGTTGCTATCTAAGCTTGTCGCTGATAAGTTTGTTACGGTATATCTCGTATATGTACGTAAGTATTTGTGTTTCGTTAAAATATCACCAAAGTACCTCGTTTCTGAATTGTAATGATATGTATCTTTAGTATACATATGTTGTAAGCACTTTTATCAGAAGATTTTTATTACAATTATTCCAAGAAATCCACCTCGCCGACTCGATAACTAAAACACCACTAATATTGATTTATCATTTAGGTTTTACACTAAATCACATTCACAATTTATCAAGAAGACCACCACTTACATTTTTTCGAATTATGTAAGGAGATAATACGTTTCAATCCAAAAATATGTGGATCTTAAAACGAAAGCGGCCAGAAGGTTGACTTCGCTTTCAATGCGACTACTAGTTGGTTTCATGTCAGTGATCCAAACCAATTGTCACTTGACATAATGGTTACACAATTCGAAAAAAAGGCGCTTGCCAAATTTTTCCTGGCATATCGTTCACTCTATGTCGTCTCAAACAGACTAGAATTGGTTTAATATGTTAGTGGAGTTACGCAATACGAAAGTCGTAAAATCAAGCAGAGTGCGGTCTAAACGAAGACAATTACTCTCGATCATTTGATGAAAATGTGTTACGCAATTAGGCTGCAGGTAGGTATTTGTCATGTCTTATATTATTGGATTCAACACTGTCTTCAACTATTATTGTACTAACATTTACTTACGATTTTGTTTCTTAAATAAGATGCAAAACATAAAAGTTGTCATTTTTGCATACTCTCCTTAAACTCATTGTCATGAATGTTAGTATTTGAAATGGATCCATAATATTATATTACATAAAGGGTAACCTAGACAATTAATGAGGTCGAGAGCATTTTTTATGCTCACAGATGCTGAGGTTTAAGAGAGTTAATAGTGTTCAAATTAATATCCTGATAATCAGTCTCCCGGAAAATCAATTGCCATGAAAAACAAAAGGCTCCCGCACGACAAGTACGTAGGTACCCAGCTACACGCACACAAAACTGTTAATTTTAAACGAATATTCTAATTATATTTTTGTTTTATGTAACATTAGCGTCCGATTGCATGTAATAAAGAACCATCTGCCGCCTCAACCTCTAAGCTAATAGCTCAATTTAGACAATCGGCATTCGGAAGTATTTCGTAATTGTCTCAAGGTTTTTTGCAAAATCACTTATTTATATTATTTATTTATATATACTTTATTGTACACCACAAAATGACATAAAAAAAAAAAAATATCATAATAAAAACATACAATGAGCGGCCTCCTATCGCTTTCTGCGATCTCTTCCAGGCAACCTTAGAATGGACCTTAGATGGATGCACTTAATATTGTATGAAAGTAAAAACACAGGATTTATAAAAAAAATGCATTATCTTTCCTATTTAGTGCCATAAAGTTCAATAAAATATTGTTATTATTAACGTTTTCAATAAGATTTTTCTTCAAAGAATGATTAATTGACTTAACTACAAAAGTTAATTAACGATTGATCGATAAACTAATAAATACTCCATAATTAATATTTCGTTATTTATTGAGTAAGGTTGTTCTAAAAAGTTTAGTTTATTCATTGCATTAAGGGAATTACATTACATTAGGTAGATGTCAAGCGGTTCACCTTCTACGGGTACTACTTTGGCATAAAATCAAATCAAAAGCTGTGCTACATATAAAGACCGAATTTCATGGGAGATTCGTCACTTCATCGTATTCATCCGTAAAATCAGCACTTCAAACATGAAATTGGTTGGTTTTAATTGTGTATTGTATGTGAAATAGTGTTTAGTGTATTCGATGGAAAAAGTATTCAATATTTATTTAAAATAAAAATAAAAGTTAAAGAAAACAGCAGTTCGGAAACGTAATTTTCGCGCAATTTTAGTCTTTGACTTCGCATCTTTTTTCAATAAGGCTTTCCATTTTTCTCAAAAAGTGTTTTTAGTGATAATTCAATATTTCATCCAAAATAATTTGGAAACATTTCGTGAAATATAAAAGTTGTATCTTATATCATTGGACCTTCAGTGATAGATCTATCAACGATCTACTTAATTACTATATTGCACTTCACATTTTCATTTGAATTTTCGTTAACCCTATAAGCGTTACAGTCTGATGTGATACAAAAAGATTCTGTGCTTCGAGATTTGTTTAGACAATAACACAAGCACAACACGCCTGTAGTCCCATAAGGGTTAATCGGAAGAGTAGGTACATATAGTACACCCACGTTATGTTTAAGTCCCATAAAATAGAGGGCGAGTCTGTTGCCATCAACCGAGCACAAATCTTGTCTCCGGGCTTCAGCTGAGAAATTTATGTCTAAACAATAAACGTCAAAAATGAATAAAATAGTTTAAATTTTTAGTTTTTGCCTATAGTCAATAGTTGCAATACGAAGTCTTTGTATTGTATCTTAGTAGACACTTTAGTAGGCTCTATCTTTAGATCTCTTTAATTAGTTCTTGGATATAGCATCTAAGCATGAATTCCCTACATTTACTCACAGATCTTAGTTCTCTGCTTGGTCGCGGTGGCGGTGGCTGCCCCCCCTCCTGCAAGGGTAAACTACTCCCAAGACAACGTACAACTTATATCGTATGAAAATGACTTCGTGGATGGACTCTACAGACACAGGTTAGTCTTACTATATTTTGTTCTAACCTTTTTGTATCGAGACTTAAAAAAACTTTCCAAAAAGGTTTTATATGGAAATCTTTCCAAATGTGGACTGGATGGCGTATTTAGACATCAAAATATACATGAACTAATAACACCATAGAACAAGGTTGTTAATCATCATAAAAGCATCGATGTTTTTGAAAGCTGAAGATAGCATGAACTCCCTATCCTATCACCAGCATTTTGGTTTCCAGCTATAGTCTAACTGACGGCACCGCACAACAACAGGAGACACGGCTCATAAACGAGGGCAGGGAAGACGAGTCCATCGTCACCAGCGGGTCTTTCACATGGGTGGGACCCGACGGCGTTACCTACCGTGTCACCTACACCGCTGACGAAGACGGTTACAAACCAGAAATCGATCAGGGACCCGGTGGAGCCGTCCCTTCCGCGGTCGTAGCATCACTTCTTGGTTAATTAGACTTTATTATTTAATTTTTATTTTTGCCTAAATTATGTATGATAATATAATTACTATAAAAAATGTTAAACCATTGTGTGTTTGATTGTTATTTCCGTGCTACAACTGTATATTTCATGAAAACATATATGGGCTCGCCGAAAAAGCTGAAAATATTAATTTAAACGAATGTAGCCAAATCGAATACCTATTGCTGTGGGTCAGAAGTTTTAAACAAATATCCATAACAGGGCAACGGTAATTTTAACTTATCTGTATGTTTTAAAGCACTCCCTGAACTAGAAACTGTTAGTAACAAAAGTTCTTTGTGGGGTATAGAAACAACAGTAACACATATAAATACTAATAAGAACCTCACCGCCGTATCTGTACGTTAAGGTCTTGGTGGGGCATGCGCACTCCGAACTCTAGTACTGTGGCGGTAGAGTTAACTTTGCCGGAACAGGTCTAGGGTGAGGAGCCAGACCAAGAGAAATGCAGAAACCCGCAGGGCAGCATTTGGCAGCTGTTGGGCAGTAGCGAACCCACGACCCCCATCTCCCGGGAGTAGTCTTGGTCCTCACCTCTGGCTAGCCTTTATTGGTGGCTGGAGTGAACACTGACGGGGAATAGAGCTCCCACATTTTACTTGGCATTATTGGCCGGCTTGAGTGGTTTGCAAGAGCAAACGTGCTCGGGGGAAGGAAGTATTCCAGTAAGTGCTGGTAGGGATCTTGAACATCTCCCGGGCTCAGGGACGGTTCTGATAGGCGTGGTATACCTCTCCACTCCTCAAGCACCTCAGGACGTGTTGCCCCCTTGTTGCTACGTCACTCACTATGTGCTAGCGATAGTTTCCCGAGGGCCCGTTATTAAGTGTGCAAGTCACCCTCTGAAATTTTATCCGTGTTTTACATATTAAACACTGAACAGGCAGGGGCCATAGTACTTCTACCTTCCATAGTTCTTGGGAACCAGTCCACTATAGCCACCCAACCGGGGGTTGTCTTTGGGTGCATTTGCAAAGTACAAACAGGGATAGTCGTCGGTTGCTACTGCAATTTATTAAAACTGTCTGGATGTGCTCTGCGAGTTGGTTCGATCTCGCCTTCCAAAGGACCGGGGACCCCATGATCCCGAGATATGTAAAAAGAAATTGCCTTGTCTTTATACTTAAATATTACTTATCAAAGATACAAAAATACCTTACCTTAACTGGTAAGTTTTACCAAATTGTTTACTTTACTAATATTGACATAATTTATCACTATCTTGTATAAACTGCGAAATCGTTTTATTTATTTGGGCTGTTGGCATTTTTGAGTATAAAATTATGCACAAAAGATGTTGACACATATTTTTACCATAGACACGACACCAGCCCATTGTGAACACATAATTATACTAATCCTACTCTAAAACATTATGTGTGAATAAGAAAAAGCACTTAAACTTAAACTTTTAAAACCGGGGAGAAGAACTAACCGATGCTAAGGACTGATCAGATTGCTAAGGGCTGATTTTACCAAAATCAGATATATATTATCCGTGGAATAAAATTAACGCCTGAGAACTGCATGTCGATTCTGTAAAAATTTCACCGTGAAGAGAGCTGTCAGTGTCAGCGTCTTGGTCAATCCCTATCATCAGTGGGACTGACAGCTCACTCCACGCTCACTTCACCTAAGTTTTCACGGGGTTTTGAGATGGTTACGGAATATACTTCGCCCGCGACTTCGTCCGCGTGGATTTCAAAAAAATCCACGCGGAATTAATGACAGGCAGATGAGATGTCAGAATGAAGGAAAACATAATTTTGAAACTTCAAAAAAAACGCTACAATCAATTCTGGAAGAGGAATCTTTTGCCTATATAAGAAAGGGCTGAAGCATCTAAAAAAGGATCCTCCCATCCTCCCTGACCCTTGCTCGACGAAGTGCCAGCCCGCGCCGTAGCTTTAAATTCCCCGAATAATAATAATATAATCCAGATCCAGCCTGTCCCATCTTGCTGTCCTCCTGTCAGCGACGCCCTAAGCCGAGGTCCGTACCCCACAGGGGGTGCCTTTAGCGAGGATTCGCTTAGTAATGTAAGTAGTTTTACGACCCTGGCTGGAGGCAAAAAAAATGTTAAGGTATGTTAGGGTATTATGCCGAAGGATTATTGCGAAAACTAATTTATGCCGACTAGTAAAGTTGACGCAACATTCTTTGTTTATGTAACTTTTGTTACAACATGTAACTTTTGTTGTACACACGTTAAGTCCATGGCTTTTGTTTGAATCACCAAGTGGGTAGCACTAATATTAAATCGATTTTAATACGCTACCTTCAATTGATAGCTTAGAAAACATTGAGTGACACGGGAAAATGATATCTGAAAAACATGAGACAAAAAATCAACGAAGTCTATGTCCGACCATTAGAAATACGTATTATCAAAATTTCATCATCACCTTATTTTAATCATAAACAAAGCTATATAAAGCTGCATGTGATGCAGCATATTTAAATGATAATACACGCAATTACTCCAGTAAGGACACCAACTATCAACTACGAGTACCTACCTGCTTTGTAGTGTTTAATATTGTGTCATTGAATCGTTACCGTAATTGTAACTCATGGTGTACCATGACATTGAGTTTTCGTCACCTAATACAACTGCCTACACTCGATACATGGTTGAATCAATAGATAAATTAGTAATTAAATGAAAGTTGTTATTCGTTCTTAATCAGATCATTCACTATGCTCTTATTTCGTAAGTTAAGTACATGGTGTACTTAACTTACGAAATAAGTGTACGAGTTTGTAATAACGGAAAAAGTATTTTTTATCACTAATTTGTATAGCCGGAGTCCAAACATAAGTAAACATTCAAGTGGCTATTAATAAGTGTAACACTTGATGCTGTAATTTAATTAACAAAATATATCTTCTAAATTACCTGTATTATTGCAAAAAAAAGCATTAAAACTGATTACTTCGATAACATGTTGTGTATGTGTTTTAGAACACAAACAGAAATAGGTACAAAATATATTGCACAGTGTTACAATAATGTATCACTCAATTTGTGCAATAGAAAGGTAAATTGCGACAGACCATAAAGAAAATTAGGCCATGTCATCGTAGGTCGCAATCGCGTTAGGTACAAAATTGCGCTGCAGTTATTTGTAAGTCGCCCGAAAATTCCTCAAGAAACTTATTAGGTAAGTGCGAAAATATGGACCGCGTAACATACACGGAAAATACAACCAGTTCCGAGCACACAGATCTCCACTATACGGGGTTGTTTGTAGGCAGTACTGATGTTTTTTTTTTTTTGGGTATGGCATCTCGTAGTTGACCTTGAGAGGTCGTGACTACTTAACCGGACTATGAGTAGTGATGGGCCAACCAACCTCTTTTATACGAAATAAAAATATTTACATAGAATGTTTTTTTTAATATATATATAGGTACATAGTTGGTACATATATAGGTACATATATAGGTACATACTTGTAATTTGACGTATTCCGTTCAGGACATGCTAGTTCGAACCATTTGCAACAACTATTTACCCTACCAAACCTATTTTTTTTATTTGTATTAAACTTTTCTCTAAACTCTCAAATTGAAAAGTCTTCATTGCTATTCTATTGGGTACCTACCCAATACCTTAAAAATCTTTCGATGTATCCAAATGTTCTAAAACATGTAACAGTTAAAAATTAAAGAAAAAAGTTATGAATTTCATGAACATTAACACCAATTATCTCAAAAGTTTACTATGGCATTAAGCTTACAAAATACCATTTTTATTAAATCAATAATTTATCAAGGCAAAAAAAAATCTAAAAAATTGTCAAAGGAGGGTAAAACAGTCGATGATGCTGGCAAAGGTCGAATTGAAAAGAAGGATGGTGAGGTTGGTCGTAATTGAAAAATTAACGGAGCACCGTTCACGGGCAAGTTTATATTAATTATAGTTCCCACTGCTGGGACACAGGCCTCCTCTCTATGAGAGGTAGTGAGCCGTAATCCACCACGCGGGCTCAGTGCGGGTTGGTAGATGTCACATGTCTGCGAATGTTTGGTTCTAGGACATGTTTTGAGAGCAGTGGTGATTAAATTATTTACACAAAGTAAAGCGCGTGCTTTGGTTCGAACTCACGACCGACAACTCGTAAGTCGGGACCGTTACCAATGGGCCACCACTGCTAGTTAGAATTATATATATTATGCAATTATAGTTAGAAGTCAAAAAATTTGAGTTACCAGGTAATGGGAATTAAAAGTTATTAACGATTTTAATTTATTTATAAATAAGTTATCGTGCAGTTTCGGAACGGAACGTATTTCGAGAATTACATTGATACATTCCAATCTACACTAATGATTTACCTTCTTACACCTAGGTAAGTTTTTCCTTCTTTTATACTTATTTCTGGATAAATAAACTAAAAATATAAACGAAACATGAAAGTACCTACAATGTAAACGTACTGTAAGATACATAAAATTTTAATATATAAATTATTTTGTGGTATAACGGTATTGAAAACATGAAACGGAAAATTGGAACGTCAGTGTTAAATTGTCATGTCAAATACCATATTTTTCATTTGTCATGGAAGAGCGGGAACTGTAAAAGTGGACCGGCGCGTTATTTCAAACAAATTTACTTTAAAAAAATATTTACGTGTATTATAAACATTAAATTTGTAAATATTTTTATAAATAGATTGTTCATAGTGTACATAATACATTAGCACCCCGAAATGGTGAAAAAAAACATGCAGCAGCAGCAGTCGGTTGAGTCTTCGGACTTCTGATTCAGCGGAGTCTGAACAGTCGATAGTAAGCTCCAAAAATAACGACAAGGACGCAAAGGATAAGTACGCCATCTACAAGGTAAAATGGTACACACGAAAATATCCCGAGGAAACCAAGTAAACGGACCCCATTGTATTTTTAACTCACTACGAAGACAATGTGACATTTAGCGACAGGCACCGTATGCCATCAAAAGGTTTACGGGAGCATGGCGTTTCAGGCGTCATGCATCTACGTTCAATTAATAAATATAAAGTCGGCATAACATTTGACCAAACAATGCTAATATGTTTTTAGAGAACAAAAAGTTGTTAGATCAATTGTCTCTCAAGGCAACTATACCGGCTGGAGATAGTAGTAACGGGAGTCCTTACTTCGGTTCCTGTAGAAATGTCCAATAAACAGATTTTATCTTTGATTGGTAGTTCCAAAATTGTCATCGCAGTTAGGCGCTTCATGCGCAGGGTCAGAAACGACACTGGCGTAGCTTTCATCCCTACACAGGCTGTTGCCTGTACCTTCGCCTCCACTATTCTTCCTCAGTACATTTACTTGGACTCATGGCGTCACGAAATGAGTAAGTACATAGCACCAGTAAAACACTGCTTTAAGTGTCTGCGGTATGGACATATTGCTAAATTCTGTCGCAATACTGAGGTATGTTCAATTTGTACACTAAATCATTACTTTAAGAATTTTCGGGTTGACCCCAAGGATGCTAAATGCGCAAACTGCAAAGGTAATCACATAGATATGTCCTCATCTTGCCCAATTAAAAAACAAAAAGTTAAAGAAAATAAAATTAGCAGAAATAAAACTAATGATTTATTTGAGAATTGTTTGAATGTTAAACATCTTCCCATATACCCAATTTATAAACTCGTGGATTGATAAACGTCTAGCAATTGTGTGGAAGAATTGAAAGTTGATTTTCAAATAGATAATAAAAGTCTTCTTGATTAATATTTCCAATTTTGTACTATTTTTCGCACAGCAGCTGCAAATTCCAATAATTTGAATTCATGTCAACACAAATACCACCAATCACACATGCCATAGAAATAAGACTAAAGAACCTTCCCTTTCTTGGTGGAATCAAAGTGTACAGAGGTTGAATTGAATTCAAAACAGCATATGTTAATTTTTGAGATAATTTATCAGAAGAAACCTATCAACAATTTAAAAGGCTCCGGGCAGTTAAATAACTGATTTTGGAAACAGAAAGACAAAAATGTTGGTTTTCTCTTTGTGAAACATTTAATAGATCCACGCCATTATCTGTTGTATGGAAATTTATGCGTAAATACAATAACACACATAATTTTAATATTTATGAAAATGACGCATGGGTTTTGGATTTTTTATCCAGACTTTGTTCCACATACTCCAAAAACACCTACTGATAGTATTAATTCCAAAAACTGTACTACTTAATTCTTTCACAATTAATTAATTAATATCTGCGATCTCCTCTCGAAAAGATACTGCTTATGACCTTGATGGAAAACCATATATCTTATTTATAAAAACGAAGTATTGCAGGTTTAGAAACATTTCTAAAAATACTTAATTTACTTTGGGAAAATAATATTATACCTCAACATTGGAAAGTGGATTGTCTTGTACCAATTTTAAAACCAGATAAGCCCAAGTTATATCCAGATTCTTATCGTCCCATAGCACTTACTTCTTGTGTTGGAAAACTATTTTACCAATTGTTGAAGCAACGTTTAGAGTTTTATGTAGAACAAACAATATCTTACCTTCTAATCAATTTAGTTTTCGTAGGAATCGGTCTTCTAAGGAAAGTGTTTGTCAATTACAGCTTGATATTAATAAATCATTAATGACAAAAAAAAAATTGGAGTTTTCTTTGATGTTGCAGGAGCTTTTATTAGTTTAAATGTAGATATTATTTGTCACGATTTAGTGCAAATATGGATTCCTGTAAAAATTATGAATTGGATTAAAACTTTTCTAAGCAATAGTTATAAGTATTTAATAGACATCTTTATGGTCCTAGACTCTCGTCAAAAGAAGTTTGTCAAGGCGGTATACTATCACCTTCAATATTTATATTATCTAAACTAAATGTTATTTTAGGGTCTCAGGTCAAAAATCTACAGTTTGCATATGATTTGGTTGTCTATACATCTGGGAACAATTTATCACAAACAGTCCAAATAGTCAATGTTGCTTAATGAATATTTTTCTTACCTTGATCTAAATATTAATCAGTCCAAGTCCAAAGTTGTTGTGTTTGGTAAACAGTGTCATAATATGCCCAATGTGCAATATAATAATTGTGCACTATCCATTGCACTTGAGGTTAAATTTCTGGGGGTTCTTTTTTCATTTAATTTAACCTGGAATTACATGAAACAATTAATTAGTAAAGCAAATAAAGCTTATAATGTATTGAAGTCTCTGTCTGGCTCATATTGGGGTGCAAATCCAAAAATATTGTTACTGTACAAATCATTAGTTCGATTAGAAACCATATTCAAAATGACTAATTTTACGGTTTACGGTTTAAGGCATTTATTTCTCAAAAAGAATACAATTCACTTATTAAGAGAAATACAAGGTAATCTTAAAACTAAATGTTAGAATTACTTATGAGGAGGGTAGGTTTTAGTAACGTATCAGACAACTTCTACAGTGTTGTGGGTAAAAGGTAAAAATGAGTGCACTATTACATATTGATTCCAGAAGGCAAGTCAATAGCAATCACAAATTTAACCATTTATATGTATTTTGAATATGGTTTCTATTGTTGTGCTGCAGATGTTAAAATTGTAAATAGTTTAGATGTTCTTCAAAATAATGTTTGCGTGTCAGAACAGGGGCATTTTGAAGTACTCCTATAAATGCAATGCAGATTGTAATTTTCCACCATGAAACAACATATACGTTAAGCATTATCATTATTATTATAACGTAATATGAGTTTTTGTTTACAGGTATTTAATACTATTTTTTGTTGTGTATCATGCGCATTAAGTAACACAATAGGAAATTCAGGAGTTGAATTCCTTTTATCATTGATTTGTAATCGGCAAGTTCTACTGAAAAACAAAGTGTTATAAAAAAGTCCTTTAATCATTACAATTATTTTAATTAACTGACATTTCCTGTAAATAGCTGGGGCAGGATCTGGCATTGCCAATAACCTATAAAAATTCCTTGATAGCAAGGCAAAATATGTTTGGATTGATAGATATTTAATTTTTGAATAAACTTAACGAGACTCTGAAGCAAAAAAGTTGGTTTACTCGTAGAAACTGAAGGAGTTATTAAATGTAACAAATTGACCAAAAGACTATTACCAGATACACTATAAAGTTTTAGTATAAATTTTTCTTTTAAGGTGTTAAATCGAATGCTTAAATCGCTTTTTAACATTTATAAACTGCACCTAACCTATAATCAATAACAATATTGTTTTAAGATTTTAACAGAAACCGCAAGTTCTACAGGCATTAGGACAAATGTTTAGTTAACAGTAATAAATAAGCTTTAAGATGCTGCATATTGCAGGCTTCTAAATGACTTTTTGATTTGAGTGGGGCAAAGTTCTATAGAGTTTCTGGCATTGTCCTTTCCAGCTATTAATATAATTGTAAAGAAAAAATAGGACTTGTCCACAAAGCAGGAAGTAAATGCAATGTTATCAGAGTGGTCAAATCAAAAATTTGATTATACAGATGGTTCCAAGATAGGACTGTGTCTTTTACTTTATATGAGCCCTCCGCAAATATAGGTATTAGTCGAAAAATTTACAAAAAATCAAGTATTTTAACAGCTGCTATTGCTATTTTGAGCGCTTTGAAACATATTGTAACACCCACATTTCTCCAGTTGTGCTTAAGTCCCATGTAATAGGGGGCTAGCCTATTGCCATCAACCGGACACAAATCCAGACTCCGGGCTGCTACTGAGAAATTCTAAATAGAAAAACCCAATAACACTTTGCCTGACCTGGGAATCGAACCGAGGACCTCATGCTCAGCAGTAGCTCTTGCGACCGCTAGATCAACGAGGCAGTCCCTAATTATATGATATATAACACTCTGGTAGGCTTGAAAATAATACAAATAAACAGAAACGCAATCACTTATAATTCCTTGAATTCTAGAATATTAATGTCACTCGTATACAGGCGCACTCGGTTTTTTTATAATGACTGGCTGGCTGGCTTGCTATGCGGCAACGGTCAATCCTCCTCACTTAGCTGTCGTGGTAGGATGTCACGTCATGGCGGTTGGCTGGCTGGCTGGCACTTTAGTGGCGACATCTTTCGCAGGCGTTACAAGTCCCTTAATACTTCTAATACTATACCGATCTTTACCTAAAACTTTAATCACTACATAGGGGCCTGAATATACGTCATCTAACTTAGAGTTTACTTTGCCAACGCTGTTGGTAGGTGCTTTTCGCCACAATACATAGTCACCTCTTTTATAAATAGTGCTATCTTTACGTTTCTTATCTTAATTTCGCTTCATTCTGGTACTAGCTTCCTGAATACGTTCACTAGCTTTAGAACGCCTAGATTGTACAGGTTCTGATACCTGATTGGGTATGGAAACATCACATACGGGCCTACCAGTTTGAGCAAACATGAGATCGTACGGCTTATATCCTGTGGTTGCACTAACCATATTATTAATACCCCAAATGATGTCAGGTAAGCTGTTATCCCAATTGTGAGAAGCGTCACTGGGTTCAGAGGTCCGTAAAGCATCCAATAGGGTACGGTTGGTGCGTTCGACCTGACCGTTTGCTCTAGGACATGCTATAGCGTTTAATATATGTCTAAATTGTTTTTCAGTGGCAAATCTCTTAAAATACCTGCTCGTGAAGGCTTTGCCATGATCAGAAACCACTCGTTGAGGATACCCAAATAAACTAAATATCTTTTTTAAAAGTCGCTTGGTTTCCACAGAGTTAACAGTACGAGCTGGTTCGGCTACCACAAATTTAGAGAAGGAATCAGTCATCACGAACATTTATATCTCATCACGAACATGTACCTTTTTTGTACGAGTGAACGGTCCTAGGTGGTCAATATGGACCATTCGCATCGGCTCATGGCTTTGGTATGGGCTAAAGTTTGCCTTCCCTCTTACCATATTCACCTTTTCCGTAAGCACAATGCAGACATGATGTTACATACTTTTTTATGAAGCGCGACATTTTGGGAAACCAGAAAATATTCTTAATAGCCTCAGTACATCTCTTTATACCTACATGGCCTATGTCGTCGTGGTGTTTTTGTAATATTTTCCACCTAGCTAATCCCGGAACAACTAAGCGGTTGCCGATCAGGGTTTTACGATAAAGTCTCTCATTAATCCACGCGTAATTATTTACTATTTCACTATCCTTACAACCGCCCTTTAGCAAATCTATGATGTGTTTTAATTTTTCATCCTCGTTTTGTACGGTAGCAAACCAATCCATTACATCTAAACGGTCTACAACAAACGTTTTTACAGGATTTCTACTTAATGCATCTATGTGCTGCATGCGCTCACCGGGCCTATAATCTATAGATATGTCGTAGTCCTGAATTAGTAAGCACCACCGAGCAATACGCGGAATGAGATCGCGTTTTGTTAATTTGTCGCATACGGCGGTACAGTCTGTCACTACCCGTACCGGTTTACCTAATATGTAAACCCGAAACCTACGTAAAGATTCTACTAGTGCCAAAGTTTCGAGTTCATAACTATGGTACACACCTTCTTCCCGACTAGTAACGCGGCTAAAATACATAACAGGGCGCAAACTGTCATCGTTTTGTTTTTGTAGTAACATACCCGCAATTCCTAACTCTTTAGTGCTAGCTGCGAAACAGTCGCCGAATTGTGTTAATAGTTCTATTATTTCTTTGTGCTCTACTGTTCCTATGGGTCCTATGTTAATTTTATCTAAATCCGTCCCCCTATGGCACTATTACTATATGAAGCTATATTGGCACAGAGTATATTTTTGGCAGATAAATGGCAATTTTTGTCAGGCAATAGGCAATTAATGGCAGTGGCTCTGACATGAATACAGCTTTCAGCACGTAGCAGAATGGTCCCTTCCTTCCAGTTAACATCGTTTCCTCCAGTGTTGATGATCTTCAGGTAGCCAGTGCTTCCGCTAAGCACAGTTGCAGGGATCGAGTATGAGACGTCTTGGAACTCATAGTGGTGTACTGGAGTCACCACGTTATTTCCTTCTGGGTTTCCGGTTATCATAACCTTGATAATCGATATTCCCGGAGGCAAACATTCATCTGAAGTGGTCTTGATTGCGAAACGACTGGATTCTTCTGACACGTCCACTTCACACAGAAAACCTGAGGCTTTTTGTAACACAGCTGTTCCATTTTGTACAACTGGAGAGACTCCGTCGCAATTTATCACTGGCTGCCCAATAAGGAGGTTTATGTCGTTCATGTCAATATCAGTCAAGTGAGCTTTGCAGCGTACGTCCAATCCGTCGATTTCAAGGCGGAAGTTCACTTCACCATGGCTAGTAACCAGCGCACCGAATCCTTTGAACGCGATGGTGGTTGGTGTGACCTCTAACTCCAGCAGTTTTGCAACTTGATTAGTCAGTACATTCACCTGGCTGCCGGTGTCAATGTAAGACTTCACGAAAGCACCATTTACTTTTGCAGTTTTTTTATAAATATCACTATAGTTTAGCAGCATTTTAATATCTCTGACAGTACATGCTTCACTGGTTTTTAAATAGGAAGGACATCTCGTGGCGATATGACCTTGTATACCGCATTTGAAGCAGTTGCGCTGGTATGGTTGGGGACAGTCATGTGCTAAGTGTCCCGTTTTCTTACAGCGAGGACACGGAACAATGTCTGGGTTGACAGGTCCTGACTTCTTCTCAGTTGGTCGCCCATATCCTTTTGAGCTGCACGTTGATCATATGAATGCGGGCGGTAGTCATCGAGAGCGCAGAGAAATCCTTCGTAGAGTTCATCAGGACGTTCGCACTGAAAGGCTCTTGCATTCGACTGCAGTCCGACAGGTAAACCGCGTATTATACAGGAGATGGTTGCACTGTCCGAAAGCTTGCAGCTAAAGCACATTGCAACCTTTTCTTGATAGTACTTAGTCATGCTTTCAGAGTTCAACTTTCTTCGATTGAGCATTTCTTCTAACATACCTGCATAATCCCGGTGCTTCGGGATGGCGCGTAGCAGCATTTGCTTCCACTGTTCCCATGAAAAATGGTATTCTTCGAGACGGGTATACCATTTTCTTGCCTGACCCCGCAGTTTGTCTTGCAAATAGAAAGATTTTGTTTTTTCATCCCATCCGTAAATCTCTCCCAATTGTTCTATTTTCTTCAACCAAGCTGTTATCGTACATTCCTCGCTATCAGGGTCAAACTCCGGAATCAAGGCTGAAGCGCGCTGCTGTTTCAATGGAACTAGGGTAGGAATTTCGTTTTGCAGGTCTTGAAATGCCTTTTCTACTTCACGAGTAAGAAGAGTCTTCAACATTTTCCTTGCAGGCGGTGAGTTGTCTGCGGCGTTGCCTCACAGAATACTGTTTATGCACGTGGAAGCATTTTAGTTACTATACTCTATGCGTGGAAGTCGTTCACATTTTTTTTTTGGGACAGAATAGAAATCAAAGAATATAACTACTCTCTACCGAGAGATAGAAATGAAAAGATACCATAATGACATAAAGCAAAAATTTTGATTAAAAAATTTTAATTTTTCAAATTTTATTTATTTATAATTAAGTTCATTCATCTGCCAGTATAAAAAGTATGTAATAAGAAGCGCAACTAAATAGTCTTTATTCTGTTTTTTATTTCATTGATCTAAGTTTTTTAGATACGAGTATTCGAACTTATGTGACTGACCCGTTATTTTTGGTACCAAGTGTACCAAAAACGCGGTGTACTCCGAAGCATTGTCATGCTGAAATAGGATGCGAATCTTCGTCGTTTTTCCCTAACTTTTTCATAGACACTAGGTAAACAAATGGTGGTGTACCACTCAACATTAACTGTCTTTTGTTCTTCAATTGGGATCGTGACTATTGCTTTCTTTCCGGCATGTGACAAATATATCCATGTTTCATCGCCTGTCACAACATTTGAACGTCCGTGATTGCAATTTAACAACATTTTTTACACCGATCAACTCGAATCCGTTTTTGTTCTGCAGTCAATTCATGAGGAATTCAGTGTTCAAACTGAATTCAGTCAATTCAGTGTTGTGAACAAAGTTTTCTAACTTTGACAAAGTTTTCAATAAAGTTTTCTAAATTTTTGATGTCCTTTAATCTCCTCGTAGGTGATACGCCGGTTCGCTTCAATTATTTGCCTGACAGTAGCCAGATTTTCCTCAGTGATCGCAGTTGAAGGCAGACCTTCACGAGAGAAACTTGACCACGATCAAATTCTGCATACCAACGCCTTACGGTGCTCAAATGAGGTGCATCTTGCGGAGACAGTAAACTTTTAAAATCATATAAAATGATCGCCTTGAAATCTTTTCGCGTTAATTCCATTTTAGCGACGGACGACGGACTTTAATAAAAAACTATTGACACTCGACTTCCCGCCAAAAAATATATTAATCAATGAAAGTGCTTCTTATGTTTAAAAAAAACTACATTCGAAATACAAACATTTATGAGCGTCCAGGAGCTTTCAGTGTCCTCTATGTATTCTTAATTGAGTGAAAATCGAAATAATTAACTGGTATTATGCCATCTCACTACTTTCTAACCTCCCAGCAAACCATCACGATATGTTAGGCATCCAGCAGCCTAATTGCGTAACACATTTTCGTATACGATTACGACTAATCTGTTTGATTTTGATAGTTCAACAACATTCATTGCGTTATTTACATTGTTGAGCAGATTTTATCGTATTTATGAAGCAATGGATTAGCAATCTGTTTCAAAACGATTCAGATTCCGATTGATTGTGTATTACGCAATTAGGGTACAGGTCGTCATGTCTCAGGTCACAAGTGACAGAGCGGCTTTAGTTTTAAATATAATTCACGGTCTACTCTTTTTTATGTTTGGGGTCATATGAAAATACTAGGTATCTTCAATAGCAGTACTAAGGCAAAAGATAATACGGCGGAACACATAGTAACTAATTTTACTTCAAAAGTTACCAAGACAGTGAAGTTAAAAGAAGAGTTAGGGTCAGAGGTGCCTATTTTGACCGGTACCTTTGAGTTACTAACAGCAATCATCATGCTAATTGCGTAACACACTATTATGCATAATCTGAATCATTTTGATGGATAGTGCAAATCCATTGCTTCACATGTTCGAAAAATTTGTTTTTTGTTTGTTTGTTTGTTCGGCATCTCGCAGGTCAACCTATTGGGTTGTCGTCTGCTTAAGCGGACTTGCCTGTGGTTGCCCTAATAAATTAAGGCCTCCAGCCAGGACTTAAACTTAAATACTAACTAAAAACTAAGCGACAACGCTAAGGGCACCCCCTGTGGGGTACGAACCTCGGCTTAGGGCGTCGCTGGAAGAGGGTAGCGTTTACATTTTAACGACAGTTTGCTTCGGGCTGTCAGTATAAACTGAAGTCTACTAAGAGCGAAGGAGGCGCGCGCGCGAACCGCCTTGATATCTTCCTTAAAGGTAAGGTTCTGATCTAGGATCACGCCTAGGTACTTGGCTTGCTTTTCCCAAGGGATCAGCTTGCCGTACATAGTGATCGGGCTGGGAAGGGGGAGGGGGAATCGACGACGTCTCGAGAAGAGAACCGCCTGACTCTTATCGGGGTTGACCTCGATTCTCCATTTCCGGAACCAAGCGCCTAAAACGTTTGCGGAGGTTTGGAGAGTACGAGCTATAGCGTTGGGACAGTGACCGGTATAGTAAACGGCCGTGTCGTCGGCGAAGAGAGCCAACTGAGCCTTTTTACTTTTTGGGATATCGCTGGTGAACAGCGTGAAGACGAAAGGAGATAGTACGGAACCCTGAGGGACACCGGCGCGAATAGGATGAGGAGTGCTCCCTCGATGCGATAGCGAAAAGTGCGATTCGACAGAAAGTCTCGTAAGATGAGCACGAGACGATCAGGCACTCCAGTTGGTAAAGCTTGTATATCAAGCCGTTGTGCCAGACTTTGTCGAAGGCTTTCGCTATGTCGAAGAATAGCACACCCGTCGTCGCGTTACCCTGCAGACCAGCGCATAAGTTTTCTACGATACGGTGGACCTGTTGGGTGCCCGAGTGTTGGCTTCGGAAACCAAACTGCTCGTTGGGTATGAGGCTCTTTGCTTCGGCGTAGTCTTTGAGACGCTTATAAATAAGCCTCTCGTAGATTTTGCCGAGAACATTGAGTAAGCTAATAGGGCGGTAGCTGGAGGGCTCAGACTTTGGCTTGCCTGGCTATGGGATACCGATGACGGTGGCTTCTTTCCATGCTTGTGGGAAGATGTTGTTGCTCAAGGCGCCATTGAAGATGGCGGTCATAAGCATTATTAGCGGGGCAGGAAGGAGTTTGTATACCTTATTGGTAATACCATCCGAACCGGGGGCCTTACGAGCGTGGAGCCCTTTAATGATGTCGTGCACTTCGTCTGGAGTGACGGGAGGCAGAGGATCATCAGGGTCTTCGACGGGAGGGAGGGAGGCTCTCCGTTCGACTTCAGCGTCGACCTTGTTCAGGTGAGCTTGGTCTACTGGTTGAGAGCTGGGAGAATATTGGGACTCTAGGCTGTCAGCAAGACATTCAGCCTTATCGGGACTGTCGAAAGCGACACTATTGTTGGGGCGGACGAGTCGAAAAATTTGTCTGCTCAATAACGTTAATAAAGCAATGAATGTTGTTGAACTGTCAAAATGAAAGCCATTCCTACTGTTAATGTGTTACGCAATTACCCCGCGGGTTCAGACTTTAAATTATTTCAACAATTGCGAACTCGTTATTTTTCGGCTCTATCTACCATGGCCTGAGCCCATGGTAAATTAATGATTTGTCAAAAACTCAAAACTCAAATCATTTATTTCAATTAAACCATTTACAGGCACTTTTGAATTGTCAAGGAATCGGCCAGTCAGAAATATGAAGCTAGTTGCCCATTCCGAAGCGCAGTAGGTCACTATGGAGAAGAACGGGCAAGAAACTCCATGGACACTCTTTTAAATAATATTGTTGTTACAAATATATTAGTTACATCGATTAATGTTGTCACTATAAGTGAGAACGATGTACAAAAACCGTACACGTTAAAAGCGTCCAGAGTGCAGCAAAACATAATTAAAAACAATCCAGCAAATTAATTATTAAAATATGCAGCTAAGAGATGACCATTCCCAACTGACGGCGCCCGTTCACGAACATGACGCATGGATCAGCACCATTCAGCTCAACTAATTTGAAGGGAGCTAAATGATCCGACACACGCGCCACCGTCAGCGAGACATTTGAGTGAGCATGACATACTATCAGCCGCCAAGGCACATTCAAGTCAATCTATGACATTACCCGGTAAATGGTAGCTCTATAGTACAAAGTACTCACATCTGTGCAATGCATCTATATAATAAAAAGGAGATTGAGTTTATATAATGCAAAAATATTCTTACAATCTTCAGCAGCTTCAAGTGTTTCAAATGTCAATTAATTAGTTGTGGTGTGGAGCAGGACCAGCATTGTTTTGCAGGACTAACGATCGCTGGTCATGGTTCACTTGTCGCTTAGTTTGCGTGTATATAAAGAAAAACTTACAAGGAGGCACCAGGTTGTTATGGCCAAGTCCCAAGTCGCTACCGCTCGGCGACGGCATATTTTAATAATTAATTTGCTGGATTGTTTTTAATCATGTTTTGCTGTACTCTGGACGCTTTTAACGTGTACGGTTTTTGTACATCGTTCTCTCTTATAGTGTCAACATTAATCGATCACTATGGAGAAGAACGGGCAAGAAACTCCATGGACACTCTTTTAAATAATATTGTTGTTACAAATATATTAGTTACATCGATTAATGTTGACGCTCACTATAAGTGAGAACGATGTACAAAAACCGTACACGTTAAAAGCGTCTAGAGTGCAGCAAAACATAATTAAAAACAATCCAGCAAATTAATGATTAAAATATGCAGCTAAGAGATGACCATTCCCAACTGACGGCGCCCGTTCACGAACATGACGCATGGATCAGCACCATTCAGCTCAACTATTTTGAAGGGAGCTAAATGATCCGACACACGCGCCACCGTCAGCGAGACATTTGAGTGAGCATGACATACTATCAGCCGCCAAGGCACATTCAAGTCAATCTATGACATTACCCGGTAAATGGTAGCTCTATAGTACAAAGTGACTTGGGACTGGCGCCTAGCGTGTGATCGATTGCTGGGAAGTTCGGAAGTAGTGGTATGACATAAAATTATTGAATTCTTACACAATTTTGTTATGTTTCTTATGTGTGTAGTACAAATTATTATGTGTGGTTTCCATCTAATCCAGTTCAGTACTTTTATGCTTTCCATCGCAGTTCACAACTAAGCTGGTATAGTTTTCGTAAAAAGCGAGGTAATGTATAATCTTAATCACATTAGACATGATGAGATGTTTGGTCTTCATTCAGTTCTTCCTTATATTGTGCTTTAAAACAATTACGTTACTTTATCAGCAGATTTTGGTCTTTCAAAATCCATGACATATCGGCGTATGATGTCATCTTTGACGTTTAGTATTCTTAAATTTAAAATCAGCTCTAATTAACAAGCAAGATGTCTGTTTATTATGTGTTGTGAACAATCAGGGTGCAGTTACACTCGCGGTCAAATAATACGGGTCTATGACGAAAATCGCTGTAACTTGCAAATCTAAAATGCTGCTGCTAAATGTATTAAACTAACTTTTGTATAACAAAAAAAAAAACTTATAAAATAAAACCTTAAATGATTTACAACGTAATTGGAGAATTATAAAAATTTAAAAACATCGCATTAGCTTTGTTTTAGTTTTGCTTGGTTTCCTACCATTGTTTTCAAAAGTGATTTAAAAGGCGCTCATTGTTGACTTCACTTTCTAAGTAATGTTTATGTTTTTATTATTATTATTATAACTATTCTGTGGCTCTCGTGCTCATCATTCTTCCAGCAATTTTTCCACTGCTACTGCCCGGTTCGTTTCGGACGAAAAACTGACCCTAATGGTGATTTTATAAGGTATGTCACTTTGTCTTAGTAATCATGTTCATTTAAGCTAACCATTAAGTGCTGATTTCACCAATGAAACTGAACGCGTTCAATAGCTGTCAGTGTAAATATTCCATAGAAAATAATGACACTGACAGCTCTTAAACGTAGTATAGGTGTTCAGTTATATTGGTAAAATCGGCCATGAGATAGTAAGTAATAATTATTAAAATCTCATTCATTGATAATCATTGATTCATCTCAATCATTGTAATTACAGAATAAGCCTGTCACCTAGCTTTCGCCTTTACAGTCGCACTTGAGACCGGAGTCGTTGAAAAGATTTTGCTTTTGTTAAGTAATACCTTGGTACTTATAAAAGTACCTAGATCTTCGCAGTAAGTCAATGCGCACAGGATGGGTCATAACTTTGTAGCGGTTTTGAAAATCCGTTTTAAAATATTCTTGTGGATTGTATCAAAATAAATGCGTAATTAAAAGGGGTTCCCTCTATCTGGCAGAATCTTGAAAACCTCCGAAATTTATTTGGCATATCACACTTGGCATAATCTTCTTTTAAACGAACAGTAAAGGTTCATTATAAAACCAGCGTCAGTCAGCATCTGTCTGGTATTAATGCTGAAATAAACCTTTTTGGCGCAGCCGTGAGGCACACACTATAATAATTTTATTGTTGTTGTTATTTTCACTATTTTATTTTTTTATTTTAATTGTGTTTCACGAAGTGTTTCCCTTTCAAGTTTTGGATGGTTTGCGGGTCTATGTTGGGTTAAATTAGCTTCAAGGAGCCGCCACCTTACAATTCACTCGCTTACGTCGTCTCTTCGGGTCCCCCGAAGTTGATTTGTTACTTCAACTGCCGTGAGGTGCCAATTTCGGAGCATGGTTGTAACAATAACTTGATCCTCTCGGGCCATAGTACATCATGTTAAGAAGACTATAATAAAACCTGTTTATTAATACCTCTTTATTTTTTATAAACCTTTACTCTGTCATATTTAAATCCATAGCAACCGTTCTTTACTTGTAATATATTTTTCTTGTCACTGCAACCTCTTATATTATATAGTGTATTATATATGCTGCAACCTACGTTCCTTATTTTAACTGTTGATTTATTTTTAACATGGTAGCTAGCATGGTTAACAGTGATTTAAAACGGAAAAGAGTCTGTATCTTACCTATTTTTCTAAGCACTCCGGCAAGGAAATTCTCAAAAGAAATCTGACGACTCAACTCTGTACCTATGAGCGCTCTATCTCGTTGAGAAACGAAGGCCTTGCAGAAGCTCTAAATTTACAATACAGTAATAAGTCAAAAAATAAATGTGGATACTGTGGAAAAGTCGTTCATAAGGTCAGACAATGTCATAAATGGAAAGCTGACGGAAATCCATCCAAGCCAGAAAATAAACAGCCAAGAAATCTCAACTTAATGATCTTGCCAGTTACCACCGACGTGAATTCAATGCTTACAAACTACGATACTACAAGTTGGTTCGTCGACAATGGAGCAACAAGTAATGTCACTTGTCGAAACGACAATTTTTCTAGTTTTCAGCCTTTTAATGAGACTCGGACAGTGACAACACCTAATGTAGCTACTGTCAAAGCTGTTGGCAAAGGTACTGTTGATTTAAACACTGTTATCAATGGCAGAGAATCTGGATTAACACTCCGATGTGTGTGTGATTTATGGTACGTACAATTGAAGATTGAGGTGGAACAGAAGACGAAGTTTAGCAATCTTAGTGTACGTATAATCACAATTATCACAAAAACAGTATTTACAATAAAATGTACTTAATAAACGACCACGAGATTTTTTCTTTATGACACGAACGACAATCAATAGAATATGAAATTGATGTTCCAATTTCAATATCTCCTCTCAACAAATACCTATCAGGTCAGAGATCTTTCTGATCCTCGGTCTTGCTAGTGGCTTGGTTCGGATATCTGCGAGCTGATCTTCGCTAGATACCTTATCGACTTTTAGCTCACCTCCAGTGACCAATTCTCTAACAAAGAAATGTCGAACCCGGATATGCTTAGTCCGTCGATGGAATTCGGGATTTTCTGCCAGCCTGATCGCAGCTTCGTTATCAATTCTTATGCATGGAATCTCCTTAAGAGTGACAAGATCACTCATAAGCCGAGATAGCCAAACAGTCTCTCTGGCTGCTTCACTGGCAGCTACAACTTCTGCCTCGGTGGTGGAAATTGAAACGCTTGCCTGTCTTTGGCTTAGCCATGACACCGCTCCTCCTGCATACATGCACAGCACTCCAGTTGTGGATCTACCAGTGCTGATATCTCCTGCATGATCAGCGTCACTATAGCATTCCAAAATGCCTTGTTTGTAATCTCTCTTGTACATGATACCTAAATCTGGTGTGTACTGCAAAAAAACGCATTATGCGTTTCAGTCGAACACAGTCTATTTCTTCTGGCTTCTCCAGACTTCGTGAGACTACACTTACAGCATATGCAATGTCAGGTCTAGAGCATACCATCAAGTAAGCCAAGGCTCCAACAATTTGCCTGTAATTATCTTTCATATAATTCATGTCCACCTTCTCGCTCCATGTACCATCTTTGGCAATCGGCGTCGAGACCGGTTTGCAGGTGTCCATTCCGAATCTCCGCAAGATTTTACGTACATACGACGTTTGAAATATCTTAATACTATCTCCTCTGCTTTCTATCTCGACTCCAAGAAAATAAGACGCAGTTTTCATAGTTATTTTGAAACGACGTTTGAGCTCCTCCATCAACTCGTCTATCAGTGCATCATTGGATCCGACGACTAGACCGTCATCCACGTACAGAGCTACTATAAGTTTTCCACATCCTCTCTTTCGTATCAGAAGACAAGGATCTGCCTCACTTGCCTTGAAACCGATTTCTTTGAAATAATCTAGAATGCACCGGTTCCAGCACCGTGGTGCTTGCTTCAGCCCATAGAGACTGTTCTTTAGAAGACATACTTGACCGGAGCCGTCATTATAACCTTCTGGTTGTTTCATGAAGATCTCTTCATCTAATGAGCCATACAAGAAGGCAGTCGAAACATCGAACTGTCTCATCGACATACCTTCGCTCGCTGCTGTACTAATCACTGAGCGAACAGTTGCCATTCTGGTCACAGGGCTAAAGGTCTGCATGTAGTCTATACCTTTCTTTTGATGAAAACCTTTTATGACTAATCTAGCCTTGTACTTGTCTATGGCGCCATCAGCATTCATCTTGACTTTGAAAACCCACTTACAAGGTAAAGCTTTTCTGCCCTTGGGTAGATTCACAAGCTTCCATGTGTCATTTTCCTTCAAGGAACTAATTTCACTGTCCATGGCCTTTTCCCATAGATCTTAATCTGTGCGTCTGGTCGCATCTTTGTACGTTTCTGGTTCATTGTATCCCATTATCGCGTTCATAACAAAGTCTTTGAATCTATCTGGAGGACGTAACATAGAACGGCCTCGAAGTATCATCTGTTCCGGGAGCACATCTTCACGTTCATGTGCGATGATTTCATCATTAGCATCATCTTGATATTCATCAACGACATTATCATCTTCGTTGACGTTTCCATTCCCCTCCGATTCAATAGACTGTTCCGTAATTTCGTTTTCTGCGTCATGAAACTCTTCTCCGACACTTTGATTTTGTTCACCTATATCCATGTCAGTTTCACCGGTTCTTTCAGTAGTAGGCATAACAGGAGTTCTTCGTCCATTATCTTTTAAAACATCTCTATTAAGTTCTACTTCAATTTCATTTTCCGGACTGCAGACTGCTTCAGGGTATTCATTCATTGAAGTCTCTAGCGCTTTTTCATTGAAAATAACTTCCCTAGATCAAACTAATGAATTTCTTTCTCTGTTCCAAAGTCTGTATCCATCATCATTGTCGTATCCAATTAAAATGCACCGTGTAGCTTTCTTTTGTAATTTATTTCTCTTCTGCTTTGGTACATGCGCATAGCAAGGTGAACCGACTATTCTCAGGTGCTTTATCTGAGGCTTCTTGTTAAGCCACAGTTCATAAGGCGACTTGTGTTCCACTGAAGTACGTCCTGTCCTGTTTAGTATGTACTCAGCAGTGTTTACCATCTCAGCCCACAAATTTTGAGGAATCTCCTCATGCGCATTCATCATTGCTCTAGCAGATTCGACTATAGTGCGATTATCTCGTTCACTACACCCATTTTGTTCTGGAGTGTACGGCATAATGAGTCTTTGCTTTATTCCAGCTTGTCCAAGTAGATCTTTGACTTTCCTGTTATCGTATTCGCCTCCATTATCACGCAAAACCTCGAAAATAGTATGTCCAGCATTTCTAGCCTCAGACGTCATCTATTTTGCAAATCAAGAGAACTTCAGGCATTTCAACGTACTCCTCTTTGAGCAGTTCTTCCTTCAGATTGTGCCACAAATTCTTCAATTTCGAGACATGTGTTGACATGTTGTCTGCCGGATCCCTGTTAAGTCTGAAGAAGTCCAAACATAAGTCGTAGAGCCGGCCCTCATCAGGACCCTCATACAGCCTATGGAGCTCTTTCCATACTTCCTTGGGAGTGGACAACCTTATTACTTTCCCTAGTGTTTCATCCGTTACATTGTTCGTTATAAGCAGTAGGGCTGTGCTCTCCAATGTAACAAAATCTCGTAAAACTTTATTGCAAGAATTAACTTCGGCATCCCCACTGCCTTCCGCAGGCTTCGCCGGTTTTTGTGTCTTGCCTTCCACAATCTCCCAAATTCCGTTTATGCCTTTAAGTAAGGCAACCATTCGGTATTTCCATGCGACCCAATTGTGGCCATCAAGTTTTGTGATCTGTATTTTTGAAAGCTCCGTTGTACACTTCTGGGTTCTGGGCCCATAACCAATTGAAGATTGAGGTGGAACAGAAGACGAAGTTTAGCAATCTTAGTGTACGTATAATCACAATTATCACAAAAACAGTATTTACAATAAAATGTACTTAATAAACGACCACGAGATTTTTTCTTTATGACACGAATGACAATCAATAGAATATGCAGTTGCTATATAACCAAATTGATGTTCCAATTTCAATACGTACCTGATATAAAGCGAAACCTATTTTCTGTATTGGCTGCTCAAGACAAACTAAACAATAGTGTTTTTATGTCTGAAAGGGATCACTGCTTGCTGAAAGTTGCCGAACAGATAGTACTGACTGGCAAAAGAGTCAAAGGAGGCTTGTTTAGGCTTAATGTAGACACTATTACAAAGCCAACACCAGCTTTAAACGTCTTGTCTACAGATAATTTGTAACAACTTTACCACGAGCGATTAGACCACTAGAACAAGAAACACGTTAAATAAGTTATTGAAAAGGAACTCGGTTTTAAAGTTCGTCTAGATTCTGAGTTATGTACTGGATGCATTTATGGAAAACACACCGACAAGCATTTGAAACGAGAGAACGAGCTAAAGTCCCTGGGGAAATTATACACGCTGATGTCTGCGGTCCATTTCCCCTTTCCTTCAATAAATTTCGCTACTTCGTTCTATTCATAGACGATTACAGCAAAAACAGACACGTTTATTTCATGTGACAGAAATCAGAAGTTCACCTGAAGCTTCGACACATGTTACAAGAATGTAAAGTGGCTTGAAACTGTGTACTCTACTCAGGTGTACTCTACAAGAAGCTGGAATAAGACAAAGGATCACGATGCCCATACACGCCGCAACAGTGCCTCAGTGAACGTGAAAACAGAACCTTAGTCGAAGCAGCTCGTACATTTATGCATGCTCATGAAGAGTTAGTTACCCCTTACTACGTGGGCAGATTTATTAACACTGCTGCATATGTCTTGAACAGAACTGGTCCAACTTTAGAAAATGGTAAATCGCCATTTGACTTGTGGTATAAGAAGAAACCAACAATCAGTCACCTGAAAATAATTGGATGTGAATGTTACGCTCAAGTTCCTGTCAAGTTCCTCAACAAAAGAGAACAGAGCTTTCCAAAAAGACTGAAAAATGAATTGGCCCAGCCATGCAGAAGAACAACCCTCAGTAAAAATCTATTTTTCCACTTTCGGCACCACCGATGTGTAATGCAAGGGAGGATGATCGCACAGAAAGCAGCTCAGCTCGCACGTCAAGCAGACCCGGTTTTTTTTTTGTTCGAGGTGGAAAATCAGAAAGAAGAGATGTAGATCGTTGGCGTCGTCGCTACTATAGGGCTAGCGTTGGACGGAGAAAAGTAACAGTCCGCGGTAGAGGAACCAGGGGCAAGAAATCGCTGGCGACAGTGCAGCATTCGTCACTGTTTCGTTCCTTTCTGCAGAGTTCGTAAAAAATGTTTCTAGTTTACGAATATGTTTTTAAATGTTTTCTATTTTCTTTTCCTTTTCTTTTGCCTTTTTCTGTGTTCTACTCCACTTGGCTTTTTTATTATCGAACTGCTCTCAATACCACTCATAGTCTTAAAAACACGGAAACACTAAGGAAAGGACGTATAGTTGAAATATGTAGGGTAGATGCAATGATGCTAGATTAGTGCATGCTAAGACACGATTTCAGCGCTGCCGCCCCCCACGCCCCCGAACCTCGCGTCCTAGGCTGCAGCCTAATTAGCCTAAGGGTTAATCAGGCCCTGGTTTCAACTGCATTCCTGTATGGTTCATTGAATGATGAAATTTACATGAATCAACCTATTGGCTATTCCGATGGATCGAATAAGGTGTGTAGACTCAAGAGAAGCCTATATGGTCTAAAGCAAGCACCTCGGTGTTGGAATAAATGTAAGGTGGATTATTTAAAAACAAATGTGAAACAGACCCCTGCCTATTTATCAGAAACCGTGGAAAAGACAAAATCATTCTTGCTCTCTACGTAGATTGGCTTTGTAGCTGCAACAAATCAAGATGATTCTGAAAAGTTCGTTAGAGAGTAAAAATAAAGATACAGTCATTATAAAAGATGCAACATATTTTCTTGGATTAGAAATAAAGGAGCAGAATGGAATGAGTGTCACAGAAACACTGCGATCAGAAAGTGTTAGACCGCTTTGGTGTGAATGACTGCAAACCCGTTACCACTCCTCTACAAAAAGATGGACTGCCAGAACTGGACGAAGAGTTGGTAGAACCTATGTTGTTTCCGTATAGAGAAGTTTTAAAGTTTCTGATAATTTGCCGGAACTCAAATTCCTCGCATGGCAACATCGGGTGTGACATCACCGCAACTCCACAAATGCAAGTGTTGCCATTAGTACGGCCTCTCTGATTGGCTACCACATTTTATAAAACATTTACCATTTCCAATATTAGACACTGTCAAAATGTAATTGATTCCAATACTCGTTGCTTTATTAAAATACATACCTAATAAAAAATATTATTGAACTCATGTTTAATATTTATAACAAGATTACCAATTACTGGTTGGTCATGCAATTATTATTACACGAGTAACAAAAAAATTAACTACAAATCCATAAACGTATTAATAAACCAATGCAATTTGAAAATTGTTTCAAATCAAGAGTTGAGAGATATTTTGTACTTCGTTAGAAAATTCAGCATAGGTAAAAACATTTATAGCTTCTAAATAGCCACGTATTAAAATAACAACAAAAAATTGTGGTATTGATAAGCCAGGCCACTGAAGCTTAAAAACATGCTTAGCTAAAAAAGTCCGTCACAAATCATTCGTACTTAACATTACTGGATAAGATTTTAGTAACACTTTTGACACTGCTGATGATGATTTCTTACTGGTTTACTCTTTGCTTCCTCAACATATTTCAACAAAGCACGCCCCAGTTTACAGTATTTTTTTCCTCTAGTTCTACAAGTTTCAGATGTATCACGGAAGGTATACAGCAAGGTATCACTTTAGATTCCATGTATATTTTAAAATCAATTCAATTCTTTTTTTAGTCAGCCATTAATATATTTCAGAACTTATTTAGCTTAGGAGTTGAAGTAAGAGTAGCCATTTGGTTTC
Organism: Dasypolia templi; assembly: GCA_963555695.1. Lineage (NCBI taxonomy): Eukaryota > Metazoa > Arthropoda > Insecta > Lepidoptera > Noctuidae > Dasypolia > Dasypolia templi. Next base: position 15,876,286 of record OY743146.1, on the reverse strand, counting down.
AGTAATTACTGAACAGAACTGACCTCTACCACATAGCAGAACTACTTTTTATTTAACTCTTGGACCAATGATACTGCTCCCTGGTCCATTTTGCTAGGTAAGTTGGACTTTTATCTATAAAATGCTTTATTTTGCATAGATAAAAACACCAATGGTATATCATTCAGATGAAGTTCACGGCTGTCACAAGCCCGTTACATGTAAAGTTATAATTTTGGTTGAAAGAAATTCGTTTTCCCGTATGATTTACATAATGAAGGTATATGGTATGTGTTAATTAAATCAAACATAACAACATCACGCCTTGTTTCCCCGAAGTGTTGGGCAGAGGTGTACCTGTACACCCACATTTCAATCAAAATCGCTTCGAAAATATAAAATCGTATCACTTAGATTATGATCAATCAATTCTTGATACATTATGAGGTAGATTGCGGCAATGTCGAGACATTAATTTTTAAATATATGCAGTTTCAACAAGTTGATTATGCATATGCACCCATCATTCCACCAGTACGCCCATCTTCAAAAAAATACGACCATTTCTAAATAACGGCGCGGCATATTGACTTACAAACAGTGTTTAGAAATCGAAACATATAAAACACTAGTTTTCTTAATTCAGCAAATCGTTGAAAACACAACAATATATATTGTAATATAGCATTCAAACATGTACTATAATGCAAAACAGGTTGTCGATATTATACATATTAGAATTGCGTTTAATAATTAAATTATTGTTTTCGATTTCATGGTATATAATGTGACATGTTAATCAATTATATAATCAAATATAAAACCGGGTATATTTCAAAATATTTTGCAGACGCTACTTGAGGTTCCGATACGCCAATATGATTTTGCGCCTAGTGAATAGTTTTTTTTTCTTTACTTTAGTAACGGGCAATCAGCGGGTAAGTGTTTTTATTATTTATAAACGTGCGACGATCGTTTACCGTTAAGAAGTAACATGACACTTGTCCCGATCTGTCAAAAATGGCGCGGCACTTTAATGGTTAAGCGCTATGGTTCCTGACGGCTAAGGTCTACCTTGACTTTACTCTCTTTCATTTTTTTCTTTACTTTACAAAGAAACAAAACTCTTTCGATATATACGAGTATGTAGACTTATTATCACTCCCTACAGGAGCCGTTTCGTTTTCAGTCATATCAGGAACATCACCAGTCACGCGAGAATCAAGGTACTCATATTCTAGTTATTATTTCTCTCCGAAGTAGATATTGTGGATACAACATTCACAGGCTCCTCAGGACGAGCACTGATGCATAACTCATTATTCCACAATTTTAAATATCTTTGGTAGATAATTCTTTAGTAAATATGGTTTTTGTAATCAGGAATTCTTATTATGGATATGTCTAAAATACAGCACTGATGGATCATGGTAAGTTGGGCCTAGCTTGCTTGCTTAGCCTTCATTCCCTTGGAACTTTTAGAAAAGTTGAACTTTCACGTATATCATTTCATTCACTGCCTCTGTCGAACTCAAAACACTGCGAAGTTTACTAAACTGCGCTGGGGCTCTGTCTTGCATAGGGTCGCAGCATTATGTTGAGCGATAGCCGTTTTGCGTGGAGGCGACGCATGTTTCCCACAACCTTTCCTCTGTTTTGAGTATTTGCTCTTTTTGCGTCATGTTTACCGCGAACAAAACGTTTTTTCTTTCTTTCTTTAAAAAAAGGCATTTAGAATTTACTGCGTGTGATTCAGATGGCCCTTGAATTTAGGACCAACTAGCTTATTTTATCACGCTTAGCAGGTATCTTATGGATATTAATCGCAGTATGATGTTCATACAGATTTTGCGTAGATTTGACGCATTTTTCCCCCAACTTGTTCTTTTATGTGTTTGTGTAATTTCTCCGCGTCATATTTACTGCAAGTCAGTGGTGCATCGACGTATGTATAACTTCGATATTATGACAGCCTACTATTTGCCTTGCAATTTATGGAAGGGAAATCCAATTAGCCCGACTGCGATCCGATTTCTATATGCTGACGACTTACTTGTCAAGCTACAAACTCTGAGGAGATTGAAGCCAATTTTTCCACAACTCTCACCGATCTCAGCCACTATTATGCTGAAAACGCGTTGGTAATCTAATCTAAACGCAATCATGTTTTCTCCACTTTCGTAACAGACAGGCAGGTCATAGACTGAACATCTCATGGCAGGGCGTACCAATCACTCATAGTGTGCACCCGAAATATGGTTCCATACTGGGCAGCCATATTCACCAGCGGAAAAGTAGATCGCCATTCCAGTTGTTCGCAAGACTTGGGGAGACGCTCCCCATCTGGTGGATGTTAGGCGCCGTTGCAAGTTATTTCTGGCATGAACTTTTTACATTTTAGCAGTTATTTTAATAGGTAAGTCCTCGGCATTACTCTGGACCGCTGAACTAGTGGATACGGCTCTATATGAGAAGTTCCGAATGATTAGTGGTTGTCTTAAACCGACCCCAAGTACGAATGCTGTATCCACTGACTCGCATTGCGCCTCCACACATTCTCAGGACCATACCCAGAAGCATCGAAAGGGCAAAGCTACAAGCTGACGCACGCCACCTAATGCACCACTACGTCTTAGTGCCCCAAAGGCTGAGGAGCCGAAAAAGTTTTCTTGAGTGCATGGGTCCAGCTAGTCAAGCCAATGGTAACGCCTCCACAGTAAGATGTAATCTGTCGCGAGACCTGTGTAAACCCCCTGATAATTTCATCGAACCATCTGAAAGTCTACCGCCTGGGCATGCGTTACCCTGGCCGACTTGGCCGGAGCAGAGATAATCTACATAGATGGGGGTTCACGTACAACTCGGATCTCAAGTGCATATGCGGCACCTCTCCACAGACAATGGTCCACCTTCAATCCTGCGCCGCATGCCCTGCCACCAGTGCACTTGATGATCTAATAACGGCGTCAGTAAGTTAGTATTAAAAAACCTGGTCTCGTTGTGAAAAGTGCAGGTAGTTAATAATGCGGTTTCACTTGCAGTTGGTGTTTTATGCATTAGTAACAGTGGTGAGCGCGGTGGTAGCCGCCCCTCAGAATGTTCAGAACAATCGGAATGCTCAGGAAGTTCAGCTCTTGCGATACGATTCAGACAACGATGGACTCCAACAATTTTGTGTAAGTCACCTACGTGAATATTTGCATGTTTTTTCTCAGTAGTTTAATTTCTTTTCGGTAATTATGTTTTTTTAATTTTTTTTTATTACAAATTAAATACCATGAACCGAAAATTCATTCAAAATGTGTTCCTCTATTTACAGCTACGAACAAAGAGATGGTCAAAGACGTAATGAGGATGGAGAGCTGAGGATCGCGTGAGCCGAAGACCCGTTCGTCGCAGACAAAGGTTCTTACTCCTGGATTGGTCCCGATGGCGTCAATTATATAGCCAATGAGAACGGCTACCAGCCTCAGACACAAAGTCGATTGACACTTCCTCCGGCAGTAGTCGCTACACTTATCGGTTAACGGGGGGTTTTCCGAATTTGCCTGTTTCAGAATCCACTTTAAATGGTCATATTAGTGTGTTTTGGTCCTGAAAAATTAAAAATGTCACAGATACATCCTTGCTTTAGGGAAATTAACGCAAATTCTTCTTTATAAAAATAAAAGCCAGATTGTTTCTTCGAAAGCGGCACATAATAAAAACAAGTGTAAACACAACAAACAATCAGTAGTTTAGATTTATTTTTAACTATTAGAATCATCAATTTAAAATTAAAACTCAAAGGGATAAGTCCCTTTGAGTTTTAATTTTAAATTGATGATTCTAATAGTTAAAAATAAAAAATACAAAAATACAGTACAAGTTGGGAAAATGATTACAATTGGCTGTGCATTGCGCAGATACTGACTTTTCCATGTTTGTGGTGGCAATTTTTGTAAAAAACCAATCTTAACTTATTTCCGTCACTGGCCAATAAAAGAACACGCAATAGATCTCATTACAGGAACTTGCTACATTCGGTTAATTACAAAACAGCACTGTTTTAAGGGTTATAAACATTTTCAAATCTAAGTAACAACTACTTTTAGGCAAATGTTCATATTCAGTAAAACACTTTATAAATGATATGAGTTTTTCCTGATTATAACTTATAATAAATTGCAATTTTTACCATGTAAGACTTATGTAGCTCACTGTATAGTATAATTAGTTGACTGCACTATAATTTCTGTTTTCTTTTGTGGACATTATTTTGTTTGTATTATTAGAATTAATATAATCATTTGCACGCCGTAGGGTAAACTGTAGCCGTTCTCATAAATTGATGTACAACATTTTATACCTGTACCTACATTCATAGCAAATAAATTTTTGATTCTGATTCTTATTGCAGACCGTGTAAAATAAAGTTTAGTATTTCTCATGGTAGACTATTTTATTTTAATTTATTTGAAAGGTGCACCAACGACCTATTCACTAGAAACATTAAAATAATAAAAAAAATACATAAGTATTGAGGTATGGTGAATTAGTCACTTACAGGCGTACACAGCACTTACATAAAAATAATTGGAAACAAAGAACAAAACATTAAGTAAAACACAAAAATATAGTCGAAACTAGAATAAAAAAATATTACAATCAAAATTAAAACATTAACATTAAAATTTTAAAAAAAACGCTGTTAAAATGTAACTCAAAATTCATAGGTTTTATTTTTTTATTTTTATATATTCATCGGTAGAACGCGATAACGAGTGCAATAAGAGAACATTCTAAAACTGTTAAATTGACAAACGATGTAGTGAAGCACTCAAAAACCAGCTCTCACTCGAAGATCGCAAATTCTCGCGCTGCAAGAAATATAGCCATCTTTTTTCAGGCACCACTTCTTATAGTGAAATCCAAGATAGCTTGAGATTCTGAACTCCGCTGCGGAGCACCGCATCGTCGAGTTATCACCGAAAAGCGTGATTGAGCCTGTCGCGCGGGACATTTAATTTTGTTCTAAAAATCGGGACGTCTGACAACGCTGCTTACTGTGGTCGTTTGGTGCTTCGCAATGGTCCACGATATTCATCAATATCATCGGGCTGATAATAATTATATAGATATCGATGGTGTGGGTGTCGTAATCTGATAATGTGAAAACGCCTATAAGGCACACAGGACATTTTAAGTTATAATTATTTTATTTCTCTTCACCATCGGTACCAAAAAATGTCAACCTAAGGAAAAAAAATCGAAACTCAGAAAAATTTATTCAGTTTATCAAGTGCAAATGTTTTATACTGTGGCATGGATTCACGAGAAATGGTTGGCGGCGAATCGTAAATAAGTACGTTGCGCTGCATTTGGGGCATTGCATTTGGAAGGCGGAGGTAGCGTTTCAAAGGCCTACAGACCCGGCAACCCCCGACTAATACGTTGTAGCTGTAGGTCTGATTCGTTAAAATTATCTTAATAAAAGTCCTTTTTAAGCATTATTATATTATTATGTATTATTTTGTCCTTTTCCTGAGAATGTAAGTATTTTTGCCAGAAAAACAAAGATAAACGGTTTTTTTCAGCTGGGAAAATTATACATACTCAATAAAATATGAATGCTTCCAACGAATTCAGAACCACTTTTTATTGAATGTCGTTTTCAATTTGATTTTAGAATAAGCTAGAGAAGCGGGCCCTTTGAAGTCTAGTCCAGTTTTGGAATACAAAAAGGGTTTATCTATTTGTTTATTTAAACTTCTCGCACGCAATGAGGTACAAAAGCGGACTTAATGCTTTAGACATTATCTACCAGTCAGCCAAGGGAGGTGAATAATTAAGATGTCAGGTGCACAGAGCACCCGCCATGGGATCTGGAGGCAAAATCCCTCGCGCACGTATGGGAGTGGCGCGAGGAGGCAAAACGCCGGGGTGAAACTCCGCTGCCGCGAGAAATCACGGTACAGCGGACAGAGCTCCGGCGGGATCTCATGGCGACATGGAGGGTGCGATTGTCGCAACCCAGTGCTGGGCACGCCACGATAGCGGCGGTAAGTCCCCTCTTTGAGGAATGGTTGGAGAGGCGCCACGGCGTCCTCAGTGCCTCCTGACACAGGTCCTCACCGGTCACGGTTGTTTTGGGAGGTTCCGTTTCGCATAAGACGGGAGGAAACGCCCGGGTGTCACCATTGTGTGGATCGCCCGGACGACACGGTGGAGCATACGGTGGAGGTCTGCCCAGCTTGGGCGGAGCACCACAGTGTCCTCGCGGAGGCGATCTCTCGCGTCCGGCCGTGGTCCAGGCCATGGTACGGAGCGAGAGAGAATGGAAAGCCGTCACCTCCTTCTGCGAAGCAGTAATGCTTGCGAAGGAGGAGGCGGAGCGCGTGAGGGAGAGTGCCTTGGGCCCTCGGCGTCGGGAGTCGCCTGCAGATTCCCGGCCACCGTAGGCGCGGGCTTGCGGACGGCGAGCAATGGGTAGCTCGCCGTCCGGTGAGGACTAGGCCCAGGTCGATGGCGCGGGTGGTCGAAAAGAGATAACCGTGGCCCTGGCACAGGCAACTGAAGGGAAGGTTTTAGTCAGTAAAAGTCTGACACACCCTCCCGCTCCACCCAGAGCGGGAGAAGTCATTTGATGATTTCCCACCCAACAAAAAAAAAATTGCACAGAGCACCTTAAAAGAAGTTAATAACAATTAAAAAAATAACATAGTTCATTATATACAACTTGTCTATTATATTTTCCAAAAAATAGCACAAATATTTTGAATAACGCTCAAAAAGTTCATCTTGGGTTTTGATTGTATTGACATGAACACCCTACTATTCTCTTAACAATATTGATCTACGACATATATAGATAACTATACTTTGGTTGATAGTTTACATACACATATATACCTAGGATGAATCCGAAACAGTGATCTTGTTTAGAAACACCTTTCTTAGAAAAGCCATCTTCAAGGTGCCTTTTTGCTTTAAAAAATATCCTAATGTTACAAATAGAGCTCATAACTATGTTGCTGCCCAACGTGCCACGCCAATATGGATAAGCTTAGAGACTTTATATGTAAATAGTTCATGGAAACAAAAAGTATGATTGACAAATAAATTAACCATGTACATAGCCAAAAAGTTCACGTGGCTATTCAGCTCACTGTGGATAAACATTGATTACAAACACATTTTTCTGCAGCTTTTCCGTAATTGTTGTTATGGCCGAGATAACATAACTTTGTCCATTATCTACTTGGTTGCAAATATAATTCGTGCGTGTGACCATGTTTAGGATTCATGAAAAGCCATTAAAGATAATGCGGTTATTTCTCTAAAATCGTTTCCCAAAAAAAATCGATCGTCACACGAGGACGCGGTCGTCGTGCTCTACGATATAGTCGCGCCTTAAATTTAGTTGCGTTTGACTGAACGTCATAGTTCGATAGTGTGACGAACGCTTTAAGTTAGGACGCGGGGTAATGCAGGTGAAATGGCAGGCAGAGAGGTCATCTTCTGTGTTCCAATGGGTCTTTTTATATTAAGAAACAATTGCAGAAGGCGTGGAAAAGTCTTAGTTTGATTCTCTATAGATAAGCAGTCTAGCAAATTCAATAAACCCAAATAGGCACAATGAATCTCGTTAGGAAAACGAAACATGAGCAAAGTCAAGCGAAGTACCAACACTAATTAACGAAATACTTTAATGTAATCATCCAGTAATTTACAAATCTATCGTTCATTCATTCATAAATAATGCGTGTCGAGTTGCTAAAAATAATTGTCTCCATTGGCCAACCACGTTTAGGTGGAAACACGTGGAGGTCGAGGGTAAATGTCATCTTGCATTGTTATTAATTACCATGAAAGATTATAAGGTTTATACGTTTGGTTATAATCACATAATTATTGAAGAGAATGTACTGAAAGAGTACCAACTACCTACCCACTCTAAGTAAAAGTTAGTATCTAAGTATGTTTCCTATTTCAAATCATATGGCACATACGATCCATGTCTAAAAAGAACATGCTTAGTGCCTGAAGCCAGCCTTAAAGATACACATATGGTCATATCCTGGTTCCCTGCCATTCCTCCATGATGGTTTTATAATTACCTGTTAACACAGAAATAAGTTAACGGAGTTATCACAAAACGAAAACACACATACGTAATTCGGACTTACGTAATTTTGGGCAAAGTTTTCAAGGGATATCGTTGTTTAGACAGAAAACGATTTGGGTTCACATTATTTTGGCCTCGAGTTATTCAGGATAGCGTTGTCTAAAAAATTGTTTTTGGACATAAAATTTACTAGAAAACCACAAAGCAGTAATTAATTTTTCGAACAAATTAAGATTAGATTCACTCAACTATAAATAAACAATCGTAATTTTAATCGTATAACATTTGTTTGGCAAATCCATAGTTCCACAGTCACATCATTAAAATATTTCTTAATTGCTGTCAAACAACCAAACTATAGGTTACATCTGGTAACTATCTAAATAAGTATGTAATTAAAATCACAATTTCGAAAGGTTCCCATCAAAACGTCCTCAAAGACTTCGCGGCTTACCTTCGCCATGTCGTAGGAGTGGTCAAATATACAAAACATTGTAACGAGATGTGCGTCAACTAATAACACTATGTTGTAATGCAATATTCAGAATAGTATATAACATGAGTTACGATAATTCATGAGCACATAGTTCAAGTAAACTCGATACGGTAAACCGTTTAATAGTGATCATGAAATTGGTCAGTATAATTTGTGGTGTTTAAAAAAAAAAAAATTGTGGTGTTATTGTGAAAAGTGTTATAATTGTGCGGTTTCACTTTCAGTTGGTGCTTTGTGCGTTAGTAGCAGTGGTAGGCGTAGTGCAAGCCGCCCCCCAGAATGTCCAGGATGTTCAGCTGTTGCGATTCGATTCGGACAACGATGGACTTGGCACCTACAATTTCCTGTATGTTACCTACACTAAACTTAGAAAATTCTGTAAAAGCAGCTTTTTTTCGTCGTTTTATTAGTTGTAGATTTTTCCTGCCTCCTTTATTTACTTTGATATGTTCATAGATATAAAATTTTCTCAAACATTATATTAGTAAACTAGCTTTGAGAAACATCATGTCAAAATGTATGCAATTGTGTTAAGTATTTTTTTTATTCAACGTTAATGGGGCACTGCTGGGTAAAGGTCAATCTAACTTACCACACCTTGTATGTTGCCTTCTCCGGCCAATCTCCCATAAACGCTACTAAGTCATCATGCCAGCGTTTCCTAGGCCTTCTTAGGCGATGATAATATTCATTACTGCATTAAAAAGTTGCTTTGGTATAATAAACGAACTATATGCTAGATACTTGGATTTCTAATAACAATACGCTCCTCTATTCACAGCTTCGAACAAAGCGATGGCCAGAGACATAATCAGGATGGAGAGCTGAGAAACGCAGGAGCCGAAGATGCGTTCGTCGCAGTGAAGGGTTCTTACTCATGGATCGGTCCCGATGGCGTCAACTACACCGTCAACTACATAGCTGATGAGAACGGCTACCAACCCACCATCGAACAAGGCCCAGGTGGAGCTGTACCCTCGGCGGTGGTCGCTTCACTCCTCGGTTAATGTGTTATAATAGTCTGTGTTATAAGTGTAAAAATAGTAGTCTAATTTGTTAAAATAAAGTTTTTTAAGGCCTAATTTCACTTTTATTTCCGCCGTTTACCGTTTCCATAAAATATCAAATGCTTTTATCAATAAATGTGCAATAACAGGAGTGAAGTAAAAATCACCTACTGTATTGCACCTCAAATAAACTTAAGCCTAGTCCACGATTGTAGGAATCATAAAAATCATAAAACACGAGCTTATAAATTCAGGCCTCCATAAAACTGCTGAATTAAGAAAAGGCTGGCATGGCCTTGTTCCAATATTTGCTATGGCCAGCCGCAGGCAATCCTCGGAGGCCACAGTTACGTCATGGAGGCATAATAGTGGGTCAGGGAGGCGACATTATTGGCTGTCCCAATCCTTTTGCAGGTGGAAGATAGAGGAGACAAGTCTAACTGACGCTGCTCCTAACAATAGCCAGAGATTTTCAATCGAGAATCATACCGCCCTTAATGCATTGTATGTATCGAGCCGGATATTATAATCGTAGCATGAATTATCTAATCTGCCTCCGACGCGTATAATACCAGACTCGATAAAGGGTGATAATTTCTTAAGGCGATTTTTGTTTGGTAAAGTTTTATCTAAGGAAAGTTGCTCGTACTCTTCACGAAACATTTCTCTCTGGACGGTTTTAACTATAAAATCAGCGCTGTAGGACAACTCTGAACTAGTAAGAGTAAGGTTATGACTATGTTCAGAGTTGTCCTACAGCGCTGATTTTATAGTTAAAACCCAAGCCTTGGTACTGCAAATTGAGAATTACACCCATTATTATAACTATAGAACAGACTCAAAAGGAGGAGGAGTTTCAGCATTCATCAACAATGATCAGAAACATAGTTTATCGGAATCTAAGTACTTAGGTGGAAATAATTATTTATGGATACATTTAGAAAGGCATTCTTTTGAAATCGGAGTCATATACAACACTGGTAACTCTAACTATAAGGAGTTCCTTGAAGAATATGAGTCCCAACTACAACAAAGAAAGAGAGCAATCGTTTTCGGCGATTTCAACATCGATCTTTTAGCTAAAACCAACAAAGAGACTAAACAATACAAAGCAGCAACTAAAGAGGCTGGGTACGTACTACTGAACAAAATCGCAAAAAAATACTGTACAAGAGACTCGCAAATAAAAAATAATATTATTGACCATATCAGCACTAACTTAAAGAACGACAACTTCCACATGGCAATATTTAAATCTTCTATGTCGGATCACTATCAATTGTATTTAGAACTCAAGAAAGTAAAATCGCCTCGAAAATTGCGAGCTCAGTACGAAGCAATAAATTACACAAGCCTATACAACGTCATGGAAGGAACTGACAATCAGAACCCTATAAATTATTACCATGCATTAGAAAATGTGATAAAGTCATGTGTAGAAAAAAGCAGAGTTACGAAAACTAAAATACTCAATCTTCCACAAAAAGACTGGATTAATAAAGAGATTATAGCACAAATAAATCAAAGGAATATGATGGGCACGGAACTTAAAAACAATCCTGACAGTGACCTAATCAAAGAAGCATTTGCTGAAAAAAGAGACTGTGTAGCTAAACTAATAAATAACGAATAATACTATGAAGCATTTACTAAATGTTTAAAAAACCCAAAAAAATGTGGGAACTTCTTAACAAATAATAAAACAAATCAAAGCTGTGTTCCTTTAAAACTAGTAGTAAATTCAAAAACGGTTACGGAACCTAATGATATCTGTCAAATCTTTAATGATTACTTTTCCACGATAGGACCCCTACTAGCGAATTAAATACCTGTTATATTTCATGATGATTGTGACCGCGCGTTACCTCTTTCTCCTCCTAAACACCTCCAAGGACTGTCCACTTTAAATCTTTGTTCTGCTAAAGAGATTCTTAAAATAATAACAAACCTTGATCCAAACTGTAGCACGGGCATAGATGGCATTAATACCAAAGTAATAAAATGTACCAAAAATCTAATGCTAAATACCCTAATAAAATACTAGCCGATGGAAACTTTCCTGAAACATTAAAAGTAGCAAAAGTAACTCCTATCTACAAATCAGGAAATGCCACTGATCCTGGTAATTATCGTCCGATTTCAGTATTACCTATAATGTCAAAAATACTAGAAAAAATCCTCCACAACCGACTAGAAGCATACTTAAACTCTATCAACTTTATCACCGATCGTCAATATGGTTTCAGACCAAAAATTTATAAAATAAAACACAATATAGACTGTAAAAATATATGCTTAGGTATCTTTATAGACCTGAAAAAGGCATTTGACACGGTTTCCTACAAGCTACTTTTAAAGAAAAAGGAATCCATTAATATTACTGGCAATGCCCTAAAAATGTTCGAATCATACCTAACCAACCACTCGCAAGTGGTTAAACTTGGTAATCATCAAAGTGGCGCAAGACATATAACATATGGCGTTCCACAGGGATCAATTTTGGGTCCCTTGCTCTTTCTAATAAATATAAATAATATAAATGAAATAAGGTTGCACGGTCACCTTACTTTGTATGCCAATGATACATGTTTATTCTACTTCGGGTCTTCGATTCATGACATTATTTCACAAGAGAACTTGGACTCCATATCCGTGTGGTTTCAGTACAACCTTCTTACAATAAATACCTCCAAAACATGGTACGTAATAATATGGCAAAAAATAAACAAATTCCCCCATTTAACCCACTTACAATTAATGACACGCCGCTATAGCTAAAAACTTGCGAATAATATCTCGGCCTTAGAATAGATAGTTCCCTTTCCTGGAATGCTCACATCGAATACGTGAAGAACAAGCTCTCAACTCTAGTCGGAGCTCTGCACAACATAGTTCAATGCATTCCACGAGGGATGCGATACACCATCTATAACTCCCTATTGAAGCCACATCTACTATACTTGGTCGAAATATGAGGTAGTGCCGCAAAAACTAAATTAGCACAACTACAAATTTCCCAGAATAAACTGACAAAATGCTCTTTAACTATCCACACTTAACATCAACGACTAAAATATACAGAGACACAAAAATAATGAACATAAAGCAACTATACATTTATAACACATGCTTCTTTATCAAAAAAGTACTTAACAAAAGCATTCAAACAAATATCACACTTACCCAACATAGACAAGTTAGTCAACAAAGCACACGACGAGCAAGTTTACTAGTTTTACCAAAAACCAGGACCAACTATGGCAAAAAAATGCTTACATTTGAAGGAGCACAGCTAAACAATAAGATACCCTCACGCATAAGAAACCTTAGTATGTTTCTAATTGCAAATCGGACATTACTAGTAAAATGAGTGCGCTGGGTGGGTCGAGTTTCGGGTAGTTTCTAATTAGTTTGTGACGGATGTTGTCGAACCTAATATAAGTATTTATTTAAGTATTCGTTATTGTTCTCAAGTAAGCGACATGTTATGTTTTATTGAGAATAAAGTTTCTTTAAACCTATGTAGTAATGTCCCACTTAAATATGATTGCTCAGTGGGTGCATGCCCCAAATCACCATCCCGTTTCCTCGGACGTTGAGGTTTACACAAAAAAAACCACTCAAGAAATAGGTCAATATAAAGCGGAATCGGTTTGATAGTTCAATGATGCATTATCTTAGAACATTATAATCTAGAATTAGACTAAAACGTTGAAAAGCTTACAGATTAAAACACTACAGACCGCTCGATAGAGAGTAGTTATATTCTTTGCTAAAGACTATTCAAAAAAGAAGACAACAGTTCCAGAAACAAGGTGGGGATTGACAATAAAATATTGTCTATTAACACCTTTCTAATAGAAGCTATAGAACTATCATATAATAGACAAAAGTAATGTAAACTTTTTCGAGACCTCTCCTTCTGTCAGAAGTATTGAGCGATGTCAGAAATATATTTTTCACTGATATTTTCATGAATATTTTATAAAAATTGCAGCAACGGCTACGACAAAATAAATAGCGTGAAATATTGCGTAAATGTAGCTCTTTTCGTTTGATAATTAATGTTAGGGTCCTACTTCAAACGAATTAAAGATAGATTCCTACGTCCTTGCTTGTGTTGGAAGAAATCTTATGCACATCTTTTGTGTCCGTTTTAATAGTTATTGTTGCAGTAAACATGGTAAAGAAAACTCCTTGTTCCAATGCAAACACAGGGGAGATGGTATTAACAGCAATCAAGAAATTAATAAAAAACACTGGTTGGACCTCACGCACAATTATCAAATTTATTAGGATTGAGTACCAAGTTTCTGACCCTAAAATAAGCCGAAAAGTTTCCAGGTAAGTCTTGTTTGTTAAACTTTTTTTTTGCTGTATTGCATATAGAATACATCGCAGCCCCGACTGACGTGTCATAGGTACGAACTCAGGCAGCGCCGTTATTTTGAGTAATTTATATTATCACCGCTGCTCTCAAAACGTGAGAAAGGCGACTTGTCCCAAAACAAAAAAAAACGAAGACACTGTGATATCCAACATACCGCACTGGGCCCGTGTGGTGGATTATGGCCCAGTCCCCTCCCAGAGAGGAGGCCTGTGTCCTAGCTTATGCTATTATTATGCATACCTATAACTGAAGTATCCTTATATTGCGGAAAAAAGCATTTTAGGTAATCGTTGATTGATTCCGCATACCAAAGCAGAATTAAAGTGCTAGCCACTTAAGGCTGAATTACGACTTCTTAGAGTAAAATAATTAAGCGACCTTCACCTTTTGTGAACGTTAATTATTTGTGAATTAACCAACACATACCAAATACCGTGCCCTGCTATAATGACGAAGATGCTGCATGTTTCGACAGTTCCCTTCCTAATAAAACACTTCACTCATGTTGAAATAATGTTTAAAAAAAACTTCGGTAAACGGTTTAATTCGCTGGCTACAAGGTATAAGAAAGAGCGAACAAAACAAGTTATCATATGAAATGAAACAACCACAAGGCGAATTTTGACGAAATCCACGCGAACAAAGTCGCGGGCTAACTGCTAGTACATTATATAGAGCGAAAACAACTTCATCCCAATCTGGTGTCCCATGAAACCTCCTGGGCTTTTTTTTTCAGGTTACTTTTATACCTAGTGCCTTTGGGTTTTGGCTTTGTATTTTTTTTATTATTTTACATAGTAACACGTCTTCTGTGATAACTGATAGCCTACTTCGGTAGAAAAAACAGTTGCCTTAAAAGTAACAGACAGACGGCAGCACAGTAGTAACGGAACCCTAAAATTCTAGTCCATAACAAGGGTAACCATAGTTAATCCGCGTTTTTATTACTAATTAAAACTGCTTATTCTTTTGATGGTCTTTTAAAAGTATGCGTGCTCACCTGCAACACTCGGTAACGGACTTTGCAACTTTTTTTTACTCAAGGTTTATTATGATTGTTTGCATCTTACGTCAAGAATTACTTATACGCGGCGTTTCTCATTTATTAATATTTAAATTGAATAAAAAAATTACTTAATTAGTTTATCCACCTAACTAATCTGTAAATTCAATTGAAAAAATAATAGATAAGACCAAAACTTGTTTTAATTAAAAGGTTCTTTTCATGGTAAATAAATATTGCAAAATAATGCTGGACATAGTTTTTTTGTCGTTGGAAAAATGTTGCTAGCATCTTTCCTGCAGTGTGTAAATCATGTTGATACAACAGAATTGAATGGAATAGTAGGTTTTATACTCAATAAACCTTCCTTGGGAGACATAATCAGTATCAGACCATAGGAGGGAGCTCCGAGTCTTTGTAGGAGACCAACTGCTACCCCCTTGTGCAACGCTTGTCAGAGTATCCCTCAAACAAACTGTTAAGGGGTCTCCTCTCGCGTGTAAGCCTTATTGTGCACAGCAGCCACCACAAGACTGTGTCACAATCTTGCCTGAGGCTACTTGGTCAGCGTATAGAGACTACAGCTTGTTTGCCATGTTTGTCTATAAAATATATTTTAGGAGTAGTAATACGTATATGTAAAATATGCGGAATAAACGAGTTCTTAAAAAATCCTATTGCAGGGCGTTAAAACGTGGTGTAAGGCTGGGGCTGCTGCAGCTGAAGCAGGGTCGCTACAGACTTAACGAGATATCTCGTCTAGCGAGAACAGTGACCCCGCGCGAACAACGGCAGCGCAAGATTCAGCGGGTCCTGCGTATGCGCAGTCGTACGCCCTCTCCAAGTTGCAGGCTCGAAAACTTCAGAATCTGTGAAAGATTTTAATACTCAAAAATCAGTGCCTGTCCAATTCTGAATGATATAATAAAGTTCTAAATTCAATATACATTTTTTAAAGTTTTTTTTTCGAGTTACGCATAGCCCCTTGTGTCGGACTCAATAATTATTTTGAATATATTAATTAATATTATAGAATACGGGTGGTTCTTTGCTCGAACCACCTAGAGAAGGTTTAGGTTCCATTAGCCAAATTTGACTAACTATAAGACTTCATGTCATATTAAACTAGGCATGGATGCAAAAATAAGCGATTGCCATATCTATTTTCGTTTTGGTAGCTCGATTAGGATTGGTATTTCGATGGAACCTTTGTGTCGCTGGTTCTATTTGGAAAGCAGTTTGAAGAACGCCTCATAGATAATCTATAGCAACGCATATATTTGAAGTTTGGACATTAAACATTTTACAGGCGCTGCGCTGTAAATTTCATTTATTCGTGCACTCTTTGGTGGTTCCGTGTGGTGCTGGACCCAGTCCAACCTTAACACGCATTCAGAAAATGACGACATTTGCTAAACGCATTATATCGATTACTTACTACTGTAAGACTCGCTCTGCATACAATTAACTTTTTAAACAAACTGAACCCAATTAGGTTTGATTTTTTATTTATTTGTTTATAGTAGAACCAACAGCTATTACAAAAGTATAACAAAAAAGTGTATGAGACATAGAGCCAATTACAGGTTCTCACGGGTAGAAACAGTAACAGTAATAAAAATATTAGGATCACTAACATGCACGATAAAAAGGAATAGTAAATGTATTTATATAATGTGCAAATAGCACTATGCACTTTTAAAAAGTCCGCGTTCAGCCGAATGCGTTAAACTTATGAATGATTTATACTAATAAATAACTATTTACCATTGCATTCTATAACTCAGAAGTTCAGAAGACCACATCAATTATTATTATCTTACATTATCACCACTTTATATTTTCAATTATCTTAATATTTTTTTTTTAAATCAACCACCAATCAAAAGCGATTTTAATAACGTTATAATCATTACCAACATTTTTAATAAAACACAGTTACCTTTATGTCGTGCTAGTTAATGCTAAGACATATATTTGTTAGTACCATTTAGCGTCCTTAGATGTCATTACGTGTAAGCGCATTACGTAATCAAAATGTTTCTTGAACACTTTAAATTGATTATATATTTTGATAGACCAAAGCGAGTTAAACACAGTATTTAAATATTAAAACAAACCATACCTAATTAATCTCTCACATCAAAACAAGCAGACAAAAAATCCAAAAATGATAGAAATGGCATCTGTTGGTTACAAAGGTTATCCTTTCACAATATTTTCAATATACAGAAACGCCTTGTCTACAGACATATAATATGTATGGATTATATTTTTTCATTTTTAATTATTTAACTTACACGGTAATAATTTAATTATATGTGAAGACGATGCGCCTAGAATAAATATAATAACTATACCACAATAGGTAAAAAGAATTGGCATGTAAATTATTTATTTATGTGATGAGACATGAGGAATAGATGCTCCATAGGACAATCAAGCATGTTTCTAAGCATTCTTATCTAGTACATAATCCTCTAATTTTACATGAGTTTTAAATTTTCTTGCATTAAGTTGCAAGATATCACAAGGCATTTTGTTGTAACAATTAACATAGTACCCCAAACAAGATGTATATACTTTAGATAATCTGAAATATTGTTGATCTAGTTCACTTAGTGGTCAGTTTTATGGAGAAACATCTTTATGATAATTTCCTTCTTCAGAAAACGTGAGAACAGAAAGTGGACCAGGCAGAGCCCTGAGGTGCAACAAAAAATGCGATTGTCTTCATTATGTCGGGTACAAATAGAGACAAGAAACTCTCTGGTCCTACTTTACAGCTCATGAAGGATAGGCGTGAGATGATCCTGCAGTCTTTACACGATACGCTTAAGTACCAGCAGCTCAATATCGGAAGCGGCGAAGGTCACTTTAATACAGACCGTATTGAGGACCTCCTTTTTCAGCGCCTCCTTGAGCTCCTCGATGTCCGAATACCGACTTCGTCGAATACCTGCCTAGTGACACGTGCTGTGTGACACCGGACATTATCGTGCATGCATTAACACGAAGTTATCCCCGACAAAGCCTGCATACGCAACAACATGGTCCAGAAGAATGTCGGTAAAATACCGATCAGCGGTGAGGCCACCTCCTCGGCCTACCCCAGGCACGAAAACGAGGGCTGTTTTACCCTCTAGAGATAACTAACTCCGTGTTCTCGAGGAATCGGTTTGGAAACTTTTTGGCACGTTGCCCGAGGGTGCGGTCTCTCGGTCCCTTAATATGGGGACTCGTCTTTAGGGTTCCCTCCCCCTTTGGAAGGGAGTGGGAGTATTTCACACCTAGTCGCTTAGGGGTATGCCTCCCCTCAGCGCTTTTTAGTGTGCTACTGGGGTGTGACTGTAGGAGCGCCCGAAGTGCTTCACGACGCTCGTGCGACCAGGCCCCTGCCAGGTGAGATCAATAGTTCCCTAGGAAAGGCCCAACAAGAGCCGATCTCGACGAGAGCGTCGGTTTTGGTTGGCTCTTACCGAAACCAGATCTAGCCGGTAGCGTATCAGGGCGCGGGGCGTTGTAGTGAGTATCGAGCGACTTGAGATGTGTGTACGTCGCTCATGTGGTTTTTCTGCGAGTGTGGAGTAGTGTGTGTGTGAGCCGCGCCCGTGGCACCTATATTAACCTAGGACGCTTTGCGCTCGGCGGGTGTCGTGTGAAGAGTGTGGAGTTCTTTTGTTCGAGTAGGTCGCGTGTAAAGTGAGGGCGACCTACTCGAGCGTCATGTCCGGTTCCGTCTCGGCTGTGAGGGTGAGCCAAGCAAGGGCGGCGTAAGTGAGTTGCGGTCGCTCGTAGGTCTTGTAGATCCCTAGCTTGACTCGCGTAGAGAGGCGTGGCGAGAGCACCGGGCGAAGTAGGTGGCGGGCAACTTTTACCCCCGCGACAGTGTTGCAGACGTGCGGGCCCATGGAGAGCGGATTGTCGAGAGTGACCCCCAGATACTTGGCGGTCTTGGTCCACTTGACTTCGGTCCCCATGAGGTCAAGGCTCGTTGGGTTCATACGGCGGCTGCGTGCGGTGACGATGATCGCCTGCGTTGTACCTGCGTTCTCAGACAGACAGTCTCCATTTGCTGAGCCAGTCGCGGAGGTCGTCCAGTGCGCGCTGCATCTTGATGGCCGCGTGGTCGGCCGACAATGAAGTGCTTTGGTTTTCATTGTGAAGTGAAACCTACCTACCTTAATCCTTAACAGTGCCATAATCTACTTTTACAAAGGGATCACATATACCAAAATAGATCATGAAACACATTCCGTGTTTGCTGGACCAAAAACGTCTCAAAAACTAGGGTAGAAAAAAGCCTATGCAAAAAAGTGCTGAAGAGGATGACTTTTACAGTTTTATACGTTTAAGTTTGGTCTTATAACATTAATAATATCTATTCTCAATCGAATTAGATCTGGTAAACGCAAAAATGATCACCCCTTTTGAGCATTTAAAACTTAATTTGAAATATTTTATCGATTTGAAAATTAATGAGAAAATATTGTATTTACTGAGAAATTCTATTTCTCAATAAAAATAGAAGAAATCTTTTATAATTATGTTACTGATCCACAAAAATTACAATCAAATCAAACCATTTATTTCTTTGCAAACATTCATTTGCAAAATAGTATTATTATTATGATAATATTCGTTATTATTCTCTCATAATCACAAACACAGTACAAAGTCAAGGTCTTAATCAGAGACTGGGGTCTGTTGTTGGTAAAACCCGTATTACAGTATTTTATTTTTATATAAGATATTTTGATAGAAGAAAAAAAAACTTGTACGTAATATGATAAAAACCTCTTGTATGTCCTAATGATGTTGTTGAGAATAATCAAGTTTCAAACAAATTCCTTTCCCACATAGCGAGAGCATGTCGCCTTTTCCGAACTGTCATTTCCATTTAGGTAAAAATTAAACTACACCTGCCTACATTGAAAATCGTTTCATATATGAATTTGTATTAAATTAAAATGGCCATTTGCGACGCACAATAAAGGGCTCCGTAGTTGGGATGAATTTATCCCAAAAACAAACTTAACATTGTCTTTGAAAAACTGCATGTGTAAGTTAGCCAACTATTACTCATTGACTTGAAAAGCCTACTGAGCTGTGATAGTTTTTATTTTAACTTCGTTATGTTCATATATACTACTGCCGTGACTTTTTTCAGATGTCCAAAAAGGAAATATTTTGCTGGTGGGGGGACTCCGGAGCCTAACAAAATTTTGTAATCCAAATCTAAATGTTTCGCAAACGGATCCCTGAATCGACCAATTTTTTCAATTATATTAAATTAAACCTCGCATATTTTTGAACTGCTTATCCAACGGCCCCCCACTCATGGGAAAGACGAGATTTAAAAATCATCCCTACTTTACGCGTAGGGGAGGTCCCTAAAGATTTTTTTTTCAAGTTTTACTGTACCTCTTTGTCGGCGTATTTAATACCTTAGCATATCCATGCCGAATTACACTTTTCTAGTAGTAAGAGTATCTGAGCTAACCCGCGGATAGACGAGCGAAATTAGCGAAACTTCAGGGAATTTTTCAGTTAGAAAATGAGAAAAATTACATTGCAACTGAGTTATGATTACTAATTACTTTGGAGCAGGCATCCTACCTTGTCCCATGTTACTTGGGGTCGGCGCTTTACGTTTTCTTCATCCATTCTCTCCTGTCATCCCTCACACAATCCATCCATCTTTTCTTTGGCCTTCCACTCCCTCTCCATCCATCAACATTTTTAGTCAAATGCGTTTTCTCCCTTCTCATCATATGCCCATACCAAGCCAAACGATTTCTTTTCAACTTTTCTGCCACACGCGCCAACTTCAAACTTCCCCATATAAATATTAATTTCTTACTATACACATTTTCGACACACATCCATCTAAAACAAATTAGTAAAATAAGTTGATTATTTTTCTACTTATGCTTCCTTATTTTCTCGCCGCATAAGTTTTTTCATCATCAAATAAAAACGTGTCCTTAAGATTGAATAACGTCATTATAATTAAATCTGTCGTATGTCGTCATATTTCTTAGTTCTTTCAATGTCAAAAGCTACTAGAAAGCCATGACTAATAAGTAACAGCTTATTAAAGACGACGTTCGTGAAATTTATACCTCAGCTAATCATATCCTTGAGAGCGATATTTTTTTTACTGCTCGGAACTATGAAACCGTGAAGAAGACCGATGAAAAAGGATTGCATGCAGACTGCGGAGATAATAATGTTGAGATGGATGTGTAGAGTGTCGAAAATGGATAAAGTAAGAATTGAGTGTGCAAATGTTAAAAAATTATGTTTAAAAATGGCGTCAATGACAGAATGTTGGAGGAAATAATTTGGTAGGTTAAAAGAGTGATGAATTCAAATGTTGGTAAATGGAGAGGGAGAGGAAGGCCAAAGAAGAGATGGATGGATTGTGTGAAGAATGATATGAAAGAGAAGAGAGTGAATAATAGTGTGACGGTTGACATGAGAGAATGGAAATAGAAAACGTGTTGCGCCGACCCGTTCAGGAAGACGATGATGACTGCTCCGAACTATTTAGTAATTACACCTAAGTTGCAATGTAATTTATCTCGTAACTTATCAAGAAATCATTTGAATAAAAAATTACGTGCTCTTGTAATTATTATGTTAATGCAATCAAGCACCAACGAGCTAAAAGCACAATGATTCTATCCATTCGTTTTTAGCTACCAGTCCAGTTTATAATTGAACTCAAGTGACAAAGTTTACGTCATAACATAACAAGTTGCAAATAAGTTTTTATCAAAAATTACTAAGAAATTCATAAGGTGATTTATTTACTATCCACTTAACCAAACCTCTTATTAGAGGTCTTCTTATTTTTATTTTTTATAATAGAGGACAGGGTCTCTTCTGCGTAGGTATATTTGTAGCCCATTTCCACAAAAAAGTCCCAGTTCATTATAAATTTGTCATCATCATTGTTCTTACACCCTTATATTAATCACATATTATTGACAGCATTGGAATGTTTTTGTCTATTACATCTAGACACAGGCTAATACTTTAAATAGCTGGAATTGAACACTGGCAAAGAAAATTAACCGATTTTAAATAACTTATAATTTTAATATATTTATATTCTCCATTATGGCAGTGTCTTCCAGATGAATGATACCAAATTCAATCTCATAGTTAGATCTATGCCGACTTAAATTGGAATGAATTTCCACTAGCAGTGTCTTGTTTCTAGCTGTAAAATGATGATAAACTTGCGTTTATTCCGAAATCAGTAAGCTATTTAACAGTTCAAACACGACGTTTGATGCTGTATTTAACCAACGGTACCTCAGCATCTTGGGCCACTTCCAGCTCAATAATTAAGTTAACTGTTGGGATAACTGTTGCCTAGATGGTTTTATTGTAAATATTTCAGAGACTTCTAAGTTTATTGTTGCTCTATATGTTTAGTCCAAAAACTAAGGGTTAAAAGACAACACGTCCGTTGACTTTTAGGGAACATAACGAATTAGACCGTAATCGCTCACAGCGCTCACATCAATAAATGGCGTTCCGATTTAGATACCACGATTATGACAGCTGAGAGCTGTCAACAATTCGGAATGCTCGTGAACGGGCTCACAGCGCTCGCTCAACGTCAAAACATAAAGCATGACCCCAAACCTGGGATACTTTCATGAAAATAGAAATTCAACCAATTGACACTCCACAAATTTCTTCTTCTTCTTTGGTTAGGTGGTGACTGTAGCCAGAAGCATAATTTCTAAAATGCCAAGTGACAAAACAGCACAATCACAACTGTCATTTTTGACAGCGCTCATGGTGATATTAATTTAGGGCATGGCCGGCGTTAGCGCATGTCATAACGTCATCTATGACGATTCATTGAATATCAGTATAGCGCTCACGCTAATTCAGAACGGATGTAAGCCCGCTCAAATTGATTACAGCACAATTTGGACTGCAGCCTTAAACTCCGTAAAAAATTGAAACCGGAATCAACATTTATGTAGGTACTCTTCATAATATTTTTTGGCTGCGAACCAAACAATAATAATAATTAATAATAATTTTGGTATCACACTTTAATCATTAAATTTTGGTGCACTGCATTATGGCACACTAAACAGAAAAACATTGGTAAAAAACTACCTACTATTAAAGCACGTGCCTCGAAGTCACGTCATATTTTGCTTTTGATTGGCTATATTAGCTATCCTATGATGATGGTTTGCTAAGGTACTCGAAGTAATTATCTGAGTGCAAAAAACAGACTCCATCTTATGATTCTGAGAACATTAAGCTAGCAGGAACAAGCAAATCCAAATCATTCGTGGATCAGATGTGTAGTGTTCTAATGTAAATATACAGTCGTATCAATTATAGTTCTATAGTTTTTTCATCTATTTTAGATACAAAGGGCTAATGAAAGGTTGCGTATTTTTGTTGACAATTGTTTTAGTGTATTGTGCGGAATATATCTTCCTACAATAATTGGAATATTGAGCAATTGAATTCAGACGACATGGATACTGCATTAGTTAAGGTAAGAAATTAATTGTAAGCATAACAATATATAATCTAGGCAAATATATACTTTGAAATAATATACCAGATGTACCGTGTGGGTTTATAAATGAATTATAAACTGGTACGTCTAACTAAATAACTAAAATACTTTTGTTGTAAGTAGTGGTGTTCTTACAAAAATTCAGAAAATAATAATCCTCAATTCATTTTCTATAGTCGTTCGATAGCAGGTATTTCGTTGCTGCAATCGTTTCAGCTTTTACTTAGGTATCATTTCTATACAAGGAAAACTATTTGTATTTCGACTCATTCGAGTATTGTGAATTTAGATAAATGATGTAGGTAGAAGCACACCGAATGTCAAAAGAGTTATCGTGAGGTTTTGTATCGGAAAATTACAACAGTACGATTAACACGTATCATAAATAATATTTTTTTTAACTGTGTCCGATTTATCTGCCTATGGGTTGTAAAACTATGTTGGTTTTAAATGGCTATGGAGTATTCTCTTCTTAGTTGAACTTGAAAAAATTATTCAAATGTTTTGCAAACAAACCAACTTAATCATCTTAAATCGAAAAACCATGGTACTCAAGTATAAAGGTATCTACTTTTTAATCAAATGATTTAGAGAGATACGTTAAAGGTACAAATATTTAATTATCCTTAGTAAGCCGTATCCGTCCACTACACGCCACTCACTAAAGCTTTTTCACTTTTTTTTAGTTCTTAATACTATGGATAATGTGTGAAAATAGTGTGCTTACTACAAGTATGGCTCTGAAGGAGATTCCCGATGAAGATGCCAATTCAAGACAGAAAAGATCACCTGCCTCTTTATTTGGATTTAATCAGGGAAATCCAGTTTCAGCAGCTAGAGATTCTTTCAGCAGTATCGGAAACACATTTTTCGGTAATCGTGGGAATGCACATCATATTAATTATCGGGAACCAATACTGCCTTATGAGAAGAATACCAATACGTTATCACCAATAAGCATTCCAAACAGAAGTGGTATACCAAATTCAATGGCGCAAGACGATTTTCTAAAAGGGGACAGGTATGTTTGGCCACAGGAAAACAAAAATGAAGGTTTTACGTTATCATCAGTAAGCATTCCAAACAGAAGTGGAAAACCAAATTCAATGGCGCAAGATGATATTCAGCAAGGGGATAGAAATGTTTGGCCACAGGAAAACAAAAATGAAGGTTTTACGTTATCATCAGTAAGCATTCCAAACAGAAGTGGAAAACCAAATTCAATGGCGCAAGATGATATTCTGCAAGGGGATAGATATGTTTGGCCACAGGAAAACAAAAATGAAGGTTTTACGTTATCATCAGTAAGCATTCCAAACAGAAGTGGAAAACCAAATTCAATGGCGCAAGATGATATTCAGCAAGGGGATAGATATGTTTGGCCACAGGAAAACAAAAACGAAGGTTTTACGTTTTCATCAGTAACCATTCCAAACATAAGTGTAAAACCAAACACAATGGCGCAAGATGATTTTCAGCAAGGGGATAGGTATGTTTGGCCACAGGAAAACCAAAGTGAAGGTTTTAAAAAAACAGTACCGGACAAAAAACAGAAACCGAATTCAAAACCAGTACCTGCAAGAAAAAATGAGGTTCCTGAAAATACAGGCGATTATACAAGAAATGGAAATATTAATATACAGCTATTAGATTACATATTTCAAAAGCCAGAATTTAATTATGACGCTGCAGGTACAACTATTGATAACAATATTGACTTCGTAACTGAAACTGGAGAGTACGAAACTGTAAGTAGATAGTATTCTTTTAAAATTCCTAGTAGAACCTACGAACTTAATGAATTTAAATTAAATCTATTTCCTGAAAAACTGATCGGTAGATACTTTACATATGGTGGCATCCTCTTGGTAGCACCTATTGAATCTTGCTTATGCTAATTCGGAGCATGAGTATTTTAGGTCTTAATTGCTTTACCTCACGGACACTTTACCACTTGATTACTGGGTTCAATTTCCAAAGGAAGCAGTTTTCCTCACGAAAGTCTTGCTGGTGTAGTGATTGTATACTTCTTGCCAAGGGTACCTTCTATACAGATGGTAATGTAACACCTGCATGGCAGCCATAAAGTTACTTAACTAAAGAGCAATCACCTGTGCTTTTTTAAATCCTAATGAATTACCAGACCCCACCCACTTCCATTACTTATAAATTTATGACTAAATTTAGCCACATGAATCAGTGATTGATCAACAGTGATACGATCCTGCTTATCTAACTCGACCGACCCCAGATGATTACGTAGTAACTTCTTAACCCATCCGTATATATATATATTACAACTTAAGTCGCTTTTCTAATAGGTATGTGTGTGTGTGCGTTATTCTTCTTAACTACGCAACGGATTATGATATTGATTCATTAGAATGTATTCCAGAAAGTTTATGTGCATAATACATTGCTAAAAACTTACGTGTAATTAAAAAATCTCGATGTTTTGTCAAGTCATAAAAACCGTGCGAAGCAGGTGCGAGTTGCTAGTATGTAATGAGAATACTAATAGTTCACTGATTTATTCAATTTCAGACTACGGGTTTGGACCAACGAATACTGCCTGCAGCTGCTGTGGCAACACTTTTAGGTTAAATCTATGATTTTTAGCATGTTCCACGACAAAGTTCTGTGTGGAGGAATGACTCGAAGAACTTAGAAACGTCTTCCATATTTTTCATCATAAATTCGGCAACCACTGCTCCATCTTCGTTGTATTCTACATATAGAAGAGTTTGAACTGGGGCGTTAGGGTCAACACCCTTTTCCTTTTTCCCTTTCGTTTTTTTTCTCCCTCTATGCTGACGTAACAACAAAGAGCTGTTAATGATTAGAACTGTTCTTCTTTCTCCTTCGGGGCGCGTCGTTACGTTGCTGGATATATTCGTGGCATAATTTGTAGAAGTAGTACTTTGTATGTGTATAGGTAATGTAACTGTTGTAATCATAATCTCGGTCATGTTCTCATTGGCGTTATTCACATGTCTACAAACAAGAAAAAAAAATCAGTGTACTGTGTGGTGATACAGCACACGGAACATTATTACAAATTTCCGGAAAGTGTATTTAGGTGTCCGGAGATTTGTAATATTTTTCAGATTCTTATGAACTCCTGAGTGATTAATAGTGAAAAATGACATACAAGCAAAGCAAACTATGTTAAGTTTATTCTACTTATAAGCTTATATTAGTATTATCAAGTATGTTATAATTGAGGTCGTGTATTCTTAAAAGAAGTAATCATAATAAACAATGCAAAACAGCCGTAAGCACTAATCGATAACCAATAACATGCCAATTTAATCACACATGAATACTACGCCAACCTTGTATAAAAATGCCAATAACTTACCCTTTTTTTAATTCAACTGTTACTTTCGGTACAGTATTGTTACAAAAGGCAGACGCAATTATAATTCCAAAAATCTGTAAGTTAATCGATTTTTATAATATGTTAAATGATAAGCTGAGGAAAATTAAATTGTCTAGACTTTTTCTACTTACGAGTAGACATTTCAGGTAAATCATTGTTAATAAGCGTTTTGATTGGGCTCACTTATTACTAAATAAGTAACATGAAAAAATTATGGCACCATAAAAATTATCAGTGGCAACAAAAATCAATTAGAAGTTAAATTTTCTAATTAGTTGCTCAGCTGCCCTTTCAGCCATATGGTTGTATTGTAAGCGCAGCTGCCAAGCATTAGCTCGAGTTCGATTCCTTTGTTGCAAATTGCTTTTGTTTGGGAATACTCAGTTCTTGGAATAGATGCCTTGCACTGGTACAAGTGGACAACCACACAAATGTTTCAATTTTAATAGTGGAGTGAAGTGCGCTATTATGCGGTGTGGGTTCCGCATAAAAATGCACTTCACTCCACTCTTTAAACCGCTATGTTAGTACCTATTTATGGAACTATTTATTCATATGGCTCAAAATTTAAATTAAATGTATGTAAATAACAACTTCTACTTATTTTATTAATAAAAATAACAAAATTTTATACTAATGGCTGATTTTTCAACAGTCACATAACTTTTTTCTGAAGAATTAATCTGACAGTTTGACATATTTTGTATACAGAAGCTGTCAAACCACAATATTTATTCTTCAGATAAAAGCTATCTGACTATTGAAAAATTAGCCCTAAGTTAAATAAAAAACTATTCAAAAACTAAAATATGGAGTGTGGCTATATTTACATATGTTTTTTATTTCTTATTTTATAAACTATAGAATTTTATTGTCTTTTTTTTTGTTTACTTGGCATTTGCCCCTGCTCAAGTGAAGCTGCAACCAAAACATGTACGAAAGTTTGTATTTCTTCCTTTTAGTAGGAGTTGATGAACTCATATCCTCCTAGGTATAATGCGATGTCTTCTTGCGTTGAATGAGCCAGCAGTTATAATAGCCTACATTATCCAACTCATCTGACATTTTTACAATGTTCTGTCTCTGAAAATAGCTTAATTCCTATGAAAAGCTTTGAAGTTTGAAAATAACTTGGTATAAAAATGACTAAATAAATTCGATTAGGTACACAAGCCAATCATTGGATAGGCAATTTGTTTGATACAAAATGGTAGGCGGCAATGCTGACAACGTGATGAAAACAAAACTGCCAAAGGGATCTTTAATAACCAAGAAAGACAAGGATCTAATTGTTGCGAAAATATTCTTTATCTTCTTTGACTTTACAAGAAAGGCAAGTTTTAGATAATTTAAGGCACCAAAGAAAACCATCTGGAGAATATCTCCAGATGGTTTTCTGATATAAGGTAGGTACCTACATTGTTATTTCCCTGTGACTCCGTTCAGCGCTGGAAAAAAACTCAAATGAAAATGCATTTAAACAACTGTTATGCACGCCTATCTAGGTAAGTTCATCTTTCGTATGTGTTTTTTTTTTTATTAATATTGAACACTTGTCTTGCTGTAGTACAATAGACGTCAGTCTAGAGCAGGGATAGCGAACCTCTATACATATATGTGCCATTTTTTTCAAATAAATTATTAATGTCGGCGTGAAGCGCCATCAAACAATCTTGACTTAGGGACGACAAAAAAAACATATACCTACTTCCACAACAATACTCTTTATTTGCAACTATAGAGGTACTTCCACAATTATAAATTTGTTATTGTACAGTAATTTTAAAATGCATAGTTTTAAATTTATTTAAAAAAATAATTAGATGACATAAGTACCTGAATTCCTGAAATGATGCCGTGCCCAAATTATTTCGTTACGGGCCACTATAGGTACGCGTGCCAAAGGTTCGCCATCCCTGGTCTAGAGTAAATATTTTGAAAACAAACTGCAGTTGTGAACAAAGCACTATTGCCTTCCAGATTACGAATATTTACTTAGGGCCGATTTTTCAAAAAAAAAAAAACTCAAATCATTTATTTCAATTAAACCATTTACAGGCACTTTTGAATTGTCAAGGAGTCGGTCAGTCAGAAATATGAAGCTAGTTGCCCATTCCAAAGCGTAGTAGGTACCTATGGAGAAGAACGGGCAAGAAACTCCATGGACACTCTTTTAAATAATAATGTTTTTACATATATCTTAGTTACATCGATTAATGTTGTTCACTATAAGTGAGAACGATGTACAAAAAACCGTACACGTTAAAAGCGTCCAGAGTGCATCAAAACATAATTAAAAACAATCCAGCTAATAATTTATTAAAATAAGCCCTGGCAGCTAAGAGATGACCAGTCCCAACTGACGGCGCCCGTTCACGAACATGACGCATGGATCAGCACCATTCAGCTCAACCATTTTGAAGGGAGCTAAATGATCCGACACACGCGCCACCGTCAGCGAGACATTTGAGTGAGCATGACATACTATCAGCCGCCAAGGCACATTCAAGTCAATCTATGACATTACCCGGTAAATGGTAGCTCTATAGTACAAAGTACTCACATCTGTGCAATGCATCTATATAATAAAAAGGAGATTGAGTTTATATAATGCAAATAAATTCTTACTATCTTCAGCAGCTTCAACAGTGATTCGAATGTCAATTAATTAGTTGTGGTGTGGAGCAGGACCGGCATTAAGCCAGGCATTTTTATCAGTTATGTAGTCCTCCAACCTATAATATGCCTGCCTGAATAGTGTGCGTTTGACAAAGGATTTGAATTTTGTCTCATTCAGTTGAAGTATGTGGGGAGGTATTTTATTATAACATTTTAGACAGTACCCCATGAAAGATGAGTCTACTTTAGCCAGTCTGAAACCTGGTTGAACTAATAGGTCCCGATTTCTAGTACTATAATTATGTCTTTCACCTCTTTTACTGTAAAGATGTAAATTTTTTCTTACGTACATGATGTTTTCATAGATGTATTGACAAGGTACAGTCATGATGTTAATATCCTTAAACAATTCCCTTAGAGAATCGCGCCTGCGGAGATTATATATGGCTCTGATGGCTCTTTTCTGCAGAATAAAAATAGACTCGATGTCTGCAGCCCGTCCCCAAAGCAAAATACCGTAAGACATGATACTATGAAAGTAACTAAAATAGACCAGCCTCGCGGTATCTACATCAGTAAATTGACGGATTTTTCTGACAGCGTAAGCTGCTGAACTTAGCCGTCCTGCTAGAGATGTTAAATGAGGACCCCATTGTAGCCTTGAGTCGAGCGTGATCCCCAAGAAAACCGTTTTATCGACGAATTCTAGCTTCTCTTGATTCAATACTATCTCACAATCACTACTCTTGACGTTTGGTAAAGAAAATCTTATACACTTAGTTTTATTTCCATTTAGTACTAAATTATTAGCCGTGAACCAATTTTGGACCAGCAGTAGGGCGTTATTTACGTCGTCAAAATTTGAAGCACGTCTATCTACCTTAAAAATTAAGGAAGTATCGTCAGCAAATAACACCATTTGTGGTTGATTTATTAATAAATGGAGTAGGTCATTAATATATACTAAAAAGAGGAAAGGACCCAATATCGAGCCTTGTGGAACACCCATTTTTACCTTTAAACCAAGTGAATTGACACCATTTATTTGAACTTGCTGTTGTCTATCATTTAAATAAGATTTTATTAAACTAAGCGCAAGTTTTCCAAGTCCGTAATGCTCAAGTTTCAAAAGCAGGGTTTCGTGATCGACGCAATCAAATGCCTTGCAGAGGTCACAAAAGATTCCTATGGCGTCTTGAGCATCTTCCCACGCGTTAAAAATATGTTTTAATAAGGTAACACCAGCGTCGGTCGTACAACGCCCTTTGGTGAAACCATACTGTTGCTCGTGAAGGATTTTATTAGTATTAAAATGATTGAGCATCTGACTAAGCATTATCTTTTCAAAAACCTTGCTGAAAACCGGCAACACGGACACAGGTCTATAATTATTAGTGTCTTTACTGTCCCCGGATTTGAAAAGTGGTATTACCTTACTGTATTTCATTAGATCCGGGAAGACTCCTTGATCCACACACAAATTAAATATTAAGGCTAAGTAAGGTGCTATAGTTTCAATTATGGAGGTACAGACTTTAATAGACATTCCCCAAAGATCCTCAGTTAAGTCGTCGAATAGCTATCTAGAGTATAAGATTTTTCAATCGTATGTTAACCAGAGAACAGCTATATGTGGTCTATGCTAGCGAACTTCACACTGTCTATGTGCAAGCGAGATGCACAGATACGGTATTCAATGTGTTAGACGAGAATAGCAACAAAACGTGTAAATCTCCAATTGTTACATAAAAAATGCCGCCAGATGTATAGAATTGCAGGGTGAGTAGTATTTTTTTACATTGGTGGCACACACAAAATTCCTGGAGCTATAAAAATAATGAAGATGTAGGATAAACTAATTTCATGATTGTAGGTAAAGATGGGGTCCCCACCCCTTGAAATAATTTTTAACAAAGATAACTTACCTTTCTGTTGCCTGTTTAGTTTTTTTCCTCAATCAATAAAAGTAAATAGGCTATGGTATCTTTTTCAAATCTTCTCCAAAATTCGTTGTCGGCCCATGTGTTGAAATTATCAGGCTATTCTCGTAAAACTCGTTTTTTTTCTCTCAGGTGGGTTTAATTAATTAAGGATTTCATGTTCTTCTTCGATTGCTAAATCGTCAATTGTTTCAAACACATCCATCTTAACAAATTTTTGGACTTTTGTCACTTCACCATAAACACAAAACGAATGAAACAGTCAAATATAACCTAAAACGTCATACATAACGGAGGAATAAAACCCTAACTGGCTCTCAAAGAAGCAGATAACTTTATTCCTCCGTTAGAGACTTTATTCGACCATTAACTACTATCTGACCATTGAAAAACTGAGAATCTTGCTATCTATGGAATAAAGTCTATCTGGTTTTAAACAACCGATTTTTCAATCGGCCCTTAATCAATTAGAACGGAGGATTCGTGCAAACATTAATTTAAGCTCAGTAAACATAATAGTAATAATAATATAGGAGGTTCCTGTCTCTGGAGCCCTCACCACCGGTAGCTTAGACCCTGCTCCCCATACCGGCGGACCACTATTTTTTATATTTTTAAATGTTTTTTTTAAGTTGTTTTATAAAAATATTTAAAATGTAGCAAAATAAGGATAAAAATAAATAAACGACATAATAATATAATGTAAAAGCTTGTTTTGTTGTAGATACAGACTACCATAGATGATAGCTCGAGCTAACTCAAGCTATCATCTCGTGAGGGTACCAACCCCACGACAGAAACTGCTTTTCTTTGCTTTGTTTCGGCATCGACTGACTGACAGACAACAGCAGCTTATAAAACTGTTAAGAAAGTAGATAAAGAG
Organism: Dasypolia templi; assembly: GCA_963555695.1. Taxonomy (NCBI): domain Eukaryota; kingdom Metazoa; phylum Arthropoda; class Insecta; order Lepidoptera; family Noctuidae; genus Dasypolia; species Dasypolia templi. Next base: position 15,843,911 of record OY743146.1, on the reverse strand, counting down.
ATGGAGACAGCGTGTGTAAGAGTAAAAGAGAAAGTAAAATACATAAAATCAAAAACAATTCACTTAACAAAGTTAAACAAATTATATGAGAATATACTTACCTACTATAGGTACATAAATACTTCTAAAATAAGTATCACTAGAATAATAATAATTATACCTACTGTAAATAATAAATCATACGCAATTATGACGAAGTGGAAATATAGTGTTCTAACACTCTTCTTTTAAAAACAGCAACAGTTTGGCAGTCCCCAGTGTCAGGCCGAAGTTTTGCTAACGCTCAAGTTTATTTCATCAGCGTAATCACTAATATGCTGAATGAGAGATTGAGCAAGATAGATTTGAAGTTCAAGATCAAGAATCTCTGGAGACAATTTAAAGAATTGAGCATCACTTTTATAGGATTATTGTGTGAAAATCCACGGAAACCCCGAGGTGGGTCATTCATTGGGTTGTTGAAGATTTTACGCAGAAGAAGTCGCTGTAAATTGGAAACTGAGCTACTGCCACATCTTATTACCAAGTAAATCTCTTGTATCTATGCGAAAATAGTATAGTAAGTTTAAATAGCGTACATAGCTTCTTTCTTTCGCTAAGTACCTATCTATCAGTAGCCTCGTGTAAAATTGTTAACAAAACTAAACACCTATACACATACACACCTACACTTACTAACTGTAACTTCAAATAAAGTGCGAATAATTGTCTACGATCTTTTGTCAAGAATTTCCGTGTTGTCAAAAATGTCTTTCAGATAATTTGAAGTACCAACCTGGGGAAATTTTCAAGTATCAATAAAATAAGGTATGATAGGTAAATGATGCAGGTTTTTCAGCTAATGACTTCTCATGTTTCTCTGAAATGCTACAAAATAGAACTTAGTCAACGAGTTGCTAGCCAAACTCATAATTACTTATATAAATACGTACATTATTGAAATTAATTCAAATTGAAGTTTATATAGGTTTTCAAATGAGAGGGATTCTTCTACTAAGGGTACGCTGAAAAAACTTTTACTACCGCCTCCCTAGAACTGAAAGATCACAATGTTAATACATTAAGCACGTTTGAGAAATAAGTCGTAGATTTATGGCCGTCGATTGCACATCAAAGAAAGCTTCACATTTATACTACAAAACAAATGGCAAAAGTTGACTAGCGTGGAGTGAGCTGTCAGTGTCATCCCGTCTTGGTCAACCCACTACGTAGCATCAGTGGCAATGACAGCTACACGCTCACTTCACCTAAGTTTTCACAAAAAGTTTTTGATACAAAACAGCACTACAGGTAGTATTGCAATGTGAAAATTGCTTGTACTGCTGGATATTCTATGTACGTAACGTATAACTTTTTGAGAAAACATTCGTATAGTTTTGCATACAATAGTTCGAAGTGTCAAGGACGCGTCCAGTCATAAATATCTAATGTTCATAAACAAAGCTTTTACTTTTACTTTACAAAAGCGTAAAAAGACGTCACGATTTGATGTTCGAACAGACCTTATACCTACTATTAAGATTGTCACAATAGTTCTGTACGGTCTACCCTATTTCTCTGCCAGGATTTGAAAAAACTTCAACTTCATAATTATGTAATTTCACACACACACACACATAATCAGCCTATAATGTTCCCACTGCTGGGGTATAATTTGTTGGTACAAAATACAACATTGTAAGGTCAATGTCGTTACTTTTACCGTAACTTAAAAAAAGGTCAACGGAAAAACCAAAGAGTCGACTCAAGTAATTTCCCTTAACTTTTATTCATATTCCGCAGGTACACCGTTAATAGTTGATGTATCGAGTGAAAGTATAGGATAACCCGACACCGTTGAAGATATACATTATTTATTTTGTATATAAATCACCTGAATCACTTTAGCATTATTATTCTCAGCTCGTTTTTACCTACTGCTGGGGTTAAGCCTTATTTTCTGGTCCCGATTAATTGGCATCTTAGTCATTTCTCAGGTCATAGTTTCTTATCGACTGTTTCTAAACGGTTCCATGATTAGAAATAATAATTTAGCCAATTAGTTGCCGGTAGTGTGCTTATTTTTTAGTTACTATGCTCTATGGTACTTGGTTTCCATTGTGTTTGGAGGGCACATGGGTCACTATTATACATATTATAGATAAGCCATGTTCAGGAATAACACAGTCACTGTTTCTTGGTTCTTAGGTACTACGTACGATTATTTTTCAATAATGAATATCATGGAAGTTAAAATAATTAGAACGAAAGTCTAACTAGGTATTAAAGACTTCAGCTTCAGCAGCTTCGGCAGCTTCTTGCAACTACTAAATAAAGCCAACTACCATATATTTTTGTTATAATTGTTGTTTTCGTGGTTTTCGTGGCTGTTGATGTATGTTAGTCACCTCGTTGCCCACATTCTTTGATGACTTATCTATCTTAGATAAGGTATACTAATGAAAGCGCCATATTTAGGTAGTAGAAACTTGAAGATCCTGTACAATTGACGTATTGTTTGATATAATCATTAGTCTAACCATACACGTCTCACATTATCGCATCACGTCATCATATCGTGAAGGCAGCAACTGAAATTCCACGAGAATTCATTAACGTAATTAACTATACGTGTATTTTTATTCAAAGGAAGGAAATGTTATTTTTTATATTCACATTTGATTACCTACCTACCTGCAGTTGTTATTAAATTTTGCGCGAACTTTTGTTGTCTTTTAAGAAGACATGATAAGATCTTCATAATTTGTATTGGGTTACCAACCTTTATATTTTCTAAATTAGGAATGTATTTGCTTGAAACACGATTAGTATGCAGCTGATCCTTAACCTAAAACAGATCGTGTTACTAAGTAATTGCAAAAAAAATGTCCATGCAGCTTGCCTTGGAGTCGTCGACCTACATGGCACTATGACTTAATTGTAATTCACTAGACGATCATCTAAAGTCCTATAAATCTTATTTCTTAATAGCTGTCATTTTTTTAAGCAAGGAAGTGACAGAAAGTTATTGACAGAATTATTCCTTGCAACATTTTTACCCAAGCAGATCTCAGGTAATGGTTCTGCAACCTTAAAGGAATATTTAATAGTAGACTCGAACTTTTTGAACTGGATAAAGAAAGAAATTATAATAAAATTAATGAACTTTATCAATATGTTAAGAACTATATGAAATTATTTAAACAAGTTTGTAGCGAAGCTAAGTGTCGATATTTAAGGTCCAGAATTAGTCAAAATAAAACAAAAACGACTTGGGAAATTATAAGCAATGAGACTGGAAGAGATAGAAAGCGTAGTACTGGCCACAGCCTTAATATTAACAATACAGTTATTAAAAAAGATTTTGAAGTTGCCACACTTTTGATTCGGTTTCACAAGGGGTCGCTCGTCTATCGACACAGGTGTTGAGCTTCTTGCTCATATTTTGGAGGACTGGGAGGAGTCACATGATGCCTTATGTGTTTTTTGTGACTTGTCTTGTTATGATACATTGGTCAGGAAATTGCGTTACTTTGGTGTTAGAAAACACTGCCTTGGATCTTCTTATTTCTTACTTGGATGATAGGATACAAGTAAGAAATAAGAAGTAAACGCAAACGGCCAGCAATCCCAGAGTTCTATTGTCACTATGGGAGTTCCGTAGGGCTCAATTTTTGTCCCTTTTTTATTTCTCGTATAGGTATATTAATGACCTACCGTGCCTTATAAAGGACAGTCATGAAATGCAGATAATACATCACTTGTATTTAAGCTTAAAAGACAACAGACATTTACAGACCATGTAAATAATACTGTCGCTAAAATAGTGCATTGGTTTAGTGTTAATAATTTACTTTTAAACGACAAAAAAACGAAATGAAATAGACATCTGTCATCTAACGTTACATTTGACATCTGACGTTACATCTGACATCTGACATCGTAAATGGGAGGGAATTGGATCTTGTGTACCACTGTGGACATCTGTGTTCAAAGGAATTACATTGGATTCGAACTACAGTGGGACTCACATATAACCAAATTGTCGAAGCGGCTAAGCTCTGTAGCCTACCCGGTATATAAAATCCATAATTTTACTGATGTACAAACAGCTCGATAGTATATTTTAGTTATTTGCATATTGTAATGTCGTACGGTATTTTGCTGTGGGGAAATGCAGCCGACATTCAGACTATTTTTGTGCTGCAGACGAGCCATTCGGGCAATTTATAACCTAAGCTGTAGGCATTCATTGACTTATAAATTTAAGAAAATAATAAATGACAGTCGCATCTCAATAAGGAAAACCTGATTTATGTAAAAAAGAATATTAATTAGCTGTAGGCATTCATAGCATAAATATTAGAAATAAAGATTTACTTATTGTGCCCACGACTAGGCTCCGAAAAACTAGTAATTAATTTAAGTGCCAAAGTATACGTTTTCACAATAATCTCAATAAATTTAACCCATTTATTAAACAGAAACTGTCAAAACGGTTTCTATAAAGTTTATTTTGATGACATTGATGACAAATGAAAGAATAGAAAAATTACTTGGATGACAAAATTGGGATTAATTAAATACCTACCTACCTACACAATTTACCCTCCAGCAACAAATTATTTTATACTAAGTGTCTTATAACGATTATTGTCATTTTCATTCTTATTGATTTACGGACATAATTTATAATATTTTAATGACATTCAACGAGAAAACTGACTGTGAATGTGAGTACCATGCAGGCTAGATTTTATACATGACCTTATGACTTGTATATTGTCTACGCAAATGTCCTGCAGATGTGACGGGTCGTTGAGCTCCCTAAAATAAAGGGTTGAGCTACACGGTGACTGATGCCTGCATGCCGTCTGTTGGGACAGGTCCACTCAAAGCTGCAATGGTTCCTTCTTCAAAAATCCCTTCCAGATATGGCCCTGCATTGTTAGACTCACATAAAATCCTATTAATTAAATGTTTGGACTTTAAAAGAGACCATGACCTCTGAATTTGTTTCGGCATTTCATCTCAGGGATCAGTCAGCTAGGAAATGCTGGCGCCATCTAGTTTTAAAATATTGACATGTAAACGTGTCTTAGAAGATCTACTTACATAAAAAAAAACATTTCATTTTATTGCATTGCTTTCTCATCATTTAAGACTGTATGTGTGATTACCACGATGCGAGTGTGTATTAGAAAGAAGGTAAAAACCTTAAATAATCACGTCTTAAGAGCTCGAGTTCGAGCACGACGCTCGAATTGTCCATACAAACGTAATACCTAAACCATTTCAAATTTAAGCATATTTCTATCATATTATGCTTATATTCGGATTTAGACAGTATTTATCTAGGTTCCTACATATATTTTTTTCAAAAATACTTACCGAAAATGAAGTTTAAGCTAATTGTATTTCGCACTTTTTTACAGCGTAAATGACATGTTTTCTTATCGTTTTTTTTTTGTACTATAAACAACAATACCTGTAATGTTGTTGTATTAGAAACATAGCTTATATTATCAAGTTACGAATAGCCGAAAAAAACAGGAAAAAATATTAAGTTATCATTCTTAATTTTTGGTATTACGGAATACATCAAAATTTATCGTACATTTTGAATTGCTAGTAATGCTATCGCGTCAAGCAAATATCAATGTGTGCGTGGTCATACTGCTCACGGTAGTAGGTGCGTATCGCTCGGACAAGCACACGCATTACCGCAACGTTATGCCCGCCGGGGTGTTCCGTGTTTATTGTACGTTTTAGACAATTACTTTATTGTCCTGTGCGTGCGTATTTATTTGCTTTCCAAATTGTATTGTAATATTTCTGACACAATTGACTTATGCTGTGAACTTGGATTTAGATTTGCCTTGTTATTTGGTATCGAGTAACCTAACCATTCTTACGAACTTTAGCTTTGCTTGCGGACTTATTATTAGTCCGTAAGACTTATTATTTACGATATTTTATTTACGATTTGGTTTGGTTGCCGACATGGACTCCGAACGTTGGGATGTATTTAATAGTTAGTATTATCCAATGATATATTATAAGTTACCTACCTACTACGTTCTTAGTTACTTAGTGTTTTGCATAGACAACCCCAAGCAATAAGTGCCGATTTCACCAATGAAACTGAACGCGATCATCACTTTTAAACCTAGTTCAAGAGCTGTCATTGTCAATATTCGATAACAATTTTGATACTGACAGCTCTTGAACGCGTTTTAGTTGCGCTGTACGCGTTCAGGACAGCTAAAACGCGTTCAAGAGCAGTAAGTGTCAATGTTCCATAGAAAATAATGACGCTGACAGCTCTTAAACGTAGTTTATAAGCTGATAGCGTTTAGTTTCATTGGTTAAATCCACCCTTAGTCGGTTATCGTTAAACTCAAGTTTTACAGGAAAAACGTATTTTTGTTTTTATTGTTTATGTATCTTTTCAAGGAGTCGAAGTATTGAGTTCATTGATACAATTGGTTCATTGAGTCAACATTAATTTATGTGTACGAAATACTTTGCAATATATGAAAATAAATATTGCAAAAATAAGACAAGTAAATTATTTTAGTAATATACACATAATGCAGCAAGTTTGTTGAAAATGTTGATACGTAACATTATAATACGGACTTATCTAACGTTGTTTCTTACTAGCTTCCGCCCGCGGCTTCGCCCATGTGGAGTGTTGATGAAAAATAGCCTATGTTCTTCCGCAGGTTGCAAACACAGTTCATCGGATTAGCCGTGAAACGACACAGCCCCGCTGTGCGCACCACTCGCGGTGTCTGCGGTGTTTACGTGCTTAGTTCGCAATAAACTTTTGACTTTGACTGCAGTAACTTTTGAACCATCCGTCCAAATGTGTAAGTGTAAAAACAAAGTTTACCTACATCAAACGCCAAAGGCGATAAAGGTATTCATTTTAATGAGAAATAACTAAATAAACTGACTAACTGTAGCTATAGTATACCCACATTTCGACGTTGTAGTCGAAAACGAGACCCAGGGACACATAATTATTTATTAATCAATTATTTACTTTTAAAAGCTTGTAAGTTCCCATAACGGTTTCAGCTGACTCAAAATAATTTGACAATACGTTCTAACATTTACTAAGAACTGCACGATTCACTTATGCCATTATGTCGGTAATAGCAACTTACGATAATTCAATACTTTACGCAAAACAGTTTTGTATTGATACGAGTACGTAAAAGATACTTTTCTTGTCATAATTTTTGTTTTGAATTTCCCTGCAATAAAAGTGTTATTCATGAAGTCTTTGTAAATCACACTACGAAAAATGAAAAACAAATTACTATGATGTATCCCAACCCAAATGACGAATTCGACATATCAATAAAAAGTCCAATTTTACTGACTTATTGCTTGAGGGCATCGACTCAGCCCAAGAAAATAAAGACATTTTTTTCTTGGTCTGAGTTTCACACTAGTAGGTACCTAAGTATATGTTGCATAAATTAGTATTTACCTACCTATCTACCTACCTATGAAGCGTCGTTATTTCCGTTTCTTTAGACCATGTTCGCACGGACGAAACAATCTCGCTCCGGGATTTTATCGCGCACTGCATTTTCAACTCTTTGTGTTGAACCGAGCATAGAGAATCTAACAGAGTGCTACCCAGCGCGTCGACTAAACACAGTTTTTTCAACTCTCGGTGCTAAGCAGTGCGTTGAAGATCCAGTGCGCGAAACAATCCCGTCGCGATTTTTACGGCGTAGGTAATTATCTCAAGGACACTGAGGGCCTAGACAAAGTAACATTCGTAACATTCGATTAGCGATGATGCTAGTAGAAAAGCCAAAAAATGTATGGTATTGACATAAGCTTTCGAAACGTCACGTGATCATAGGGCATATCATGCTTGCTTGCAGCTTGTTGCTTGCTTTAAAATAAGTCAATATCATATGTTACTGTTGAACGTTTTTTTGCAAGTCTGTTTACGCATAACATGACTTTGAGAGTGAGGGTATAGGCCCTATAGGGAGCGCACCTGTGTCTGCGCACACACTTGTGCGCTTTATATAATGTGACCGAAACCGGTAAGGACCAGGAAGACATTATTATTATTATATTTTTGCTGGACGTAACCAGGTTTCATACAATACCCCTGATATGATAGATATTGATGCCTCAATAATCAGTTTGTCTAAATTGAGTAGATATTAATGGCTGAATAGTATAAATGATATTCATATTCATTAAATTGGCTGTAGCACATACATAACCTTTCTGTATCGAGCTCAGTACTTAAACATTTCGTATTGCGTCGCATTTACTTTGCTTGCAAGGATTTTAATTGTATGATAAAACTTCTTGCTGCTAGAATACGGTTGATTATCATCTTATGCACGGTACTACAGATAAAAAGCCAAATAATATAAATCAGAGTGTTTAGTGTGGATCTTTGACACTCCTACAACCATAATTGTATTCTTCGTTTAGTCGAAAATGTATGGTCACCTTTATCAAGTTTCGATTTTTTATTTTTTAAATAGATAAATCAATAATAACAATAATATTTATGCAGTTAGAACACATCAAAATTAATTTTTATACAAAATCCTTGTTATTTATTCTTATTACTTTTAGCACAGAATGCTATTATTTATATGTACGCTTATTTATTTATATGTACCTAGAATATTTGCTTTTATTTTGTAAAACACTTTATTATTTGACCTGTATTCATTATTACTTAGAGAGCAGGGATGGCCTGTGGTAACGGACGCGACTTACGAGTTGTAGGTCGTAGGTCCGAACCCAGACAGGCGCTTTACTTTGTGTAATTTATTTCATCACCACTGCTCTCAAAACGGCCAAGGAAAACATCTGTGAGACATAAGAAGCCTTGGTTTTTTAAAGTGAAAACCAAGGGAATAAAAATCTTATACCGGCTTAAAATGAATAAAGACAGTAATAATAAATATCCCAATAATTTATATTTACATGTCGTCGGCTGGTTCCCAACAAAGACCGCGCGCGATGACGATGTATAGGTACCATAAGTAATTTATTAAAGAACACCGACAGCTGCTAGGTACAATTAGGAAAGGTATCACTGGCTAAAGTAGACTGGCTAAAGTAGACTCATCTTTCATAGGGTACTGTCTAAAATGTTATAATAAAAAACCTCCCCACATACTTCAACTGAATGAGACAAAATTCAAATCCTTTGTCAAACGCACACTATGCAGGCAGGCGTATTATAGGTTAGGGGATTACATAACTGATAAAAATGCCTGGCTTAATGCTGGTCCTGCTCAACACCACAACTAATTAATTGACATTTGAAACACTGTTGAAGCTGCTGAAGATTGTAAGAATATACTTGCATTATATAAACTCAATCTCCTTTTTATTATATAGATGCATTGCACAAATGTGAGTACTTTGTACTATAGAGCTACCATTTACCGGGTAATGTCATAGATTGACTTGAATGTGCCTTGGCGGCTGATAGTATGTCTTGCTCACTCAAATGTCTCGCTGACGGTGGCGCGTGTGTCGGATCATTTAGCTCCCTTCAAAATGGTTGAGCTGAATGGTGCTGATCCTTGCGTCATGTTCGTGAACGGGCGCCGTCAGTTGGGACTGGTCGTCTCTTAGCTGCCACGGCTTATTTTAATAATTAATTTGCTGGATTGTTTTTAATTATGTTTTGCTGCACTCTGGACGCTTTTAACGTGCACGGTTTTTGTACATCGTTCTCACTTATAGTGTCAACATTAATCGATGTAACTAATATATTTGTAACAACAATATTATTTAAAAGAGTTTCCGTGGAGTTTCTTGCCCGTTCTTCTCCATAGTGACCTACTGCGCTTTGGAATGGGCAACTAGCTTCATAATTCTGACTGACCGATTCCTTGACAATTTAAAAGTGCCTGTAAATGGTTTAATTGAAATAAATGATTTGAGTTTGAGTTTCAGTTTGAGTATGTATGACATATCTGCTAGATTTTCTTTACAAAGCTTAGATCTCGAAATATTCTTATATATTGAGATACCGGCATTGTAAAGAAATTTCCAAAAAACGCATTACTAGTTTGTAGATTTACAAACGGTTCCCCAAAGTAGTCAACAGAAATAAAGCAAATAATGAACATAACCAATTACTAATAGATAGAAATATCTTCCGAGTCGTTATGAATGAATGGTAGGAACTAACTGTAAAGTACAGTACAGGTAATAATAGCTATCTATCTACTCACACAGACACACACACACGGCTGCGCACGCGTCCCTCGTTCACCTTCTTTTGTCAAACAGAGATAGCAATATTCCGAATGAATTTTGTACTCGACTCCAAGTGTTATTACGCGCTTTACGTCGGCCCCTTAAGAGCAGGGCGACGCATGAATTTTCCATACAAACGTAATACCTAAACCATTTGCAATTAAAGCATATTTCCACCATATTATGCTTATATTCGGATTGAGACAATGTTTATCTAGGTTCCTACATCTTTTTTTCCAAAATCTACCTACCTATTCTACTTACCTATCATTTTCATTGTTTATTCTAGACCATAACAGTGGCTTTAATTTCCTGTAAATAATTTTATTTCTAACTGAAGAAAAATAATTTGGTAGGTACTTACATAACCATTAAATGGAGTACCTCTACATCTATCCTACACGAGCTATAGATTTGGGCACTTGAACTACTAACCGTTGGCGCTACGTTTGCCGCTAACGATGTGACCTCACTCAAGGGATAGAGAGAAAATTCTAACAAATATCGCGAAAACTGTACCTTAAGCTACGTCATCGGAAGCGTCTGTGATAATCTACCATCCGAATGAATTTGTAGATCAACCCTAGTTTACATTAGAGCTTTGCTTTATATTTTACGATTTCCGTTTTTCTACTATAAAATATATGGTTAATTAATATTTTGATCTCCATATTTAATTTATTGAAAAGATAAAGTTCATTACAGTATATTAGTGTCACATAAAATAACAGATATTTCAATCAAACAAGATTACATTAGCAAAGCCTTTATAACAGTTCCAAGCAAAACAGAAAATCATAGGTCAGTTTTGCATAATCTTTGCGTACCTATTGGCCTCAATGTATTGCAAAAACAGCAACATTCACGATAATAGAAACCATTGCCACGTACATATATCACCATAACATACATAGCGATATTATTCATGTGGAAAACAAAAAGTTTTGAAATGTTTATGACTTACCTAAATATGAGATGCTCGTAAATAATAATGTCCCATAATAATTCAGTTTATGATGGAAGAAAGTTATCGGTCTACGTTTTCTGAAAACATATATTTGCGTTTAGGTTTACTATGTACCTACAACCCCGCCTAGTCCTTTGAAGAATAAAGGCATAATGTAGGTATTTCCGATAAAATTCAAAGCCAACCAGCAGTTATTACGAGCAAATATACAAATGCTACAAATGTATTCTAAAAAGCCGCTTAGCTTAATCGCATCAACATTTTCACCGTTTTCATACCTACCGCACGGCATCTTCTTCCTTTTATTTTTAATCTTGGTCCGTCACATCGTTGCTGTATGAGAAAACCCGACTTGTTTAAGTTATCTGCAATGGCTTGATGTGTCTGATGTGCAAGCTTGATTACTCTGTTGTTTAGCAGGCATTCACCTGGACTAATTAGTTGAGAACCCAACAAACTTGAAACATCGTATTTAAAACCTCCAAAGAATTATCCTGTTCTTCGTTCTATTTGTAATCTGTAACATATTAGTAGTTGCTATCGATGATGAATCGCCTTAATATTATACCTAAGTTGTTTCGCGAAAAGAGTGTTGATTTAATTAAATGAATATTTTTTCCCACGTCGAGAAATTTATACGGCGCCGAAACTTTTATCACATCGGCTTTTAAATCACCGGCGTGTGAGCGCACTGTGTAAAAAAAAAACATTTGATTTCGTCTTGGTCAAAGTGAAGAAAGGTTCAGAATATTCATTTCAGACGTTAGTAGCTTTGCAAATTCTTATTAATTAATTACTTATACCTAGTTGGCAACAGAAATATAAAATTTCGAAATAAAGACTCCAAATATTGTCGAATTGTAATGTCACATTCAAATCTTGAACTATCCAATTTTTAAATATTAATGCTCACGACCTTTCTTTATGGTCAACAACTTGTGAAATCCATGAAATATTAGTAAAATGTACAGATTTCGAAATTGGTAATCTAAATGTTGATCTGAATTATTTATGTCGGCAATGCTTATTATTTTTAAGTTAAAGCTACTCTATTTTTGAAACACGCAACTTTGCACTATTCTTTAAATAAATAAATTTTAGTTTGAAAATAAGTTGTTGAATAATTTCATTGCGCATCGTTGACAAAAAAACCTAGGTATTGTTCCAACTTTCACCATGAAAAGAATCTTTCCTTGCTTGCAAATAATTAAAAACCTAACATTTGTTTGCCGTTTTAAAGGATAAAAAACTAACTGTCTTGAAGATTACGAGACTCAAGAGTAGCTTAGGTAAAATAAAATTAGTTAAAATCTTAGGTTTAAAGAAACTTTATTCTCAATAAAAACATAACATGTCGCTTACTTGAGAACAATAACGATTACTTTATTAAATACTTATATTAGGTTCGACAACATCCGTCACAAACTAATTAGAAACTACCCGAAACTCGAAAATAGTTACGTAAGTAGCATAATTTTTATTAAATAATCCATTTCACGTGCAAGTAAGCACCTGCTTACGTCTGAATTGCGTCATCGGTAAATAAATTAGGATGACGTAAACATATCAATAAATTGAAGATAAAATACTGTACCACCAATAAATTTATTTTTTAAGGAAACAAGTATGTCGTTCCCGTTGCATGAATGTCTTTAACTTTTGTAAGTGCCCACGTAATTTTCACACAAGTTATGTGGAATTTGATAACATTTGATTTTATCTTTTTAATTTACCGCGGAGTAAGTGACTTATGAGTTTAGGGTTGCCGAAAGTGCCAGTTTATTTGTTAAACCAACAATTCTAGTGCGTACTACTTACTTGTGGTACGTACCTACCACAAGACATAACTATCAAAGCGCGGGTCGCGGCGTAGCGTACCTAGTCTAGGTAGTACTATATTTTCATCCGAAGCATACACAGTATTTGATTCTTGATTGAATAGCGGCTACTTTGATCACTAATATTTATTCCAAAATATTTTTTTTGTACTTACTAGTTGTTATTTTTCGAAACTGACCTACATAACCCATTTTTTTGACAATATTCTATTAGTAGATTTACCGAAGAATAAGAAAGAATCAAAGATTTAATTTACATTGAATAATTCAATTAAGTTCCTTCACAGGTTTCGTTAGGTAGAACCTACTGATGTTTTCATTCAAACATTTCCGAAAAATCATGAATTACGATTCCTGTGAAGAAGTCGTCAATGAATTAACATAAGGTCATACAAAGTTAGTGCCTCTAGTTATAACTTATAAAAGTGAAACATCTATATTTACGTGATGATGATGTTTTTACAGTTTTTTTGGTATTAAATACTTTAATACAAATTCATAATGTATGTTTACTGCCTGTATCTGTGCATAAATTTATATAGGGTCAAACCACAATGTCCATATATGTGTATTTAACTGGCTAGCTAGTTTTAATTTCTATTTCAGAAGATGAGCCACTTATGAGGCATCTGATGATATTAGCTCAGATTCTGTTTTATCTATAGTTGTGTGATAGGCATTTGTCTTTCTAAGGTAGGTACTGACTACCCCACCACTCAACAAATATGCTACGTCCATGTGGCTATGTCCTTTCATCTGTACACACAGCTACATGCGTACTTGTACTACTTAACTCAACTACCTTTTGTCGCAGTCTGTAACAAATCAGTCATATGAAGGAAACTATTGTTTACTATCGCTGTTCCAGTATCTAAAACATTAACAGACGTTATTTTAAATGACTAGTCTTTACTTTCAAATTACAAAACCATTCGAGAATCTATTGTTTCTTTGTTAGTACGGGTTTTACCTCATTGTTCAGAGATTTGTAACCGTAGCATCCCAGCGGATCCTCGTTACATTCACATGTCGCTCTGTGTAATGGTCAGCTAGAGTTGGCTCTGTTTCAGCGCAGGCGGAGCGGGCCGCACGCTTGTATGCGGCCACCAGGCGCACACACCCGCCACTCTTTATATATAAGGAGATCTTGCGAAACCGTTAGCACATTCGGACTACAACCTGTCCAGGAAGTCACCTGCTTCTTTTGTCATCTGTGAAACGCGACAAGATGCTGTTCATTCTGGTAATTATCGTCCCGTGTTAGTGTTTTTATAAGTGTATCTGAACAAGGACCAAACAGTGCCAAAAGTTGCATGATAAATTGTGTCATTAAATTGAGTGTTTGAACTGACGACCTTCCTGTGATTGCATGTTGACGAAGATGTGTGTTGCAAGTACTGGCGCGGCGCCTATAGTGCATGATGTATGGTTTTACCTTATGTCGTTAGAGGTTTAGGTTCTGACCTTTGCTTTATCCACGCCTACTATGTCTATATCATATGACGAAATCTCCTCTTAAAGTGTACTTATGTTTCATTTAAGAAGTATCCGTTACAAAGTGCATTTTAGCAAGCAAAGTAGCTGTCTATTTGATACAAATTTTATCGTAAAATGAATATTCCGTGAATCGGGTGGGTATGTGTGAATGTTTGTGCGCTGCTATTTTTTTGTTTATTGAATCATCTGCGGAATTCTTAAAATAGTTTTCAATCTAAACAGCGTATTAACATTTCTATGAGAGCCATAAAAACCTATTTTTTTGTTGTATATCCCGCATAGGTCATAGGTTATTTTTTTTTTGTCATTGATAAGCTATTGAAGGTTTTCCAAGTACGTAAATTACCAATTTACGCGAATAGCAACATAACATAACCACAGATCAAACAAAAAACATAAATCAGGATGAACTTGAAAATATGCCAACACAAGATCATGGTCGAATTTCTAGTGTTCTAGATATGGAGTAGTTTATTACAGGCAATAAAATTTCATCGAACGATTTGAACGATGTTACCCAAAAAGGAATCTTGAAAAACAAATGGATTAATAAACTTTTACCGGTCGGGACTCAGAGATGTAATCATTGAATTAATGAAGGACGCACTAAAATCCAAAAAACGTGTTCCGGGGGAGTGTGACACGGCCGTAATTGCTAATTAAGTAAACAGGCTTTAATGTATGCCAATAAAATGTAAATTTTTGATAACATTACAGAGTCTGGTGTCCGCGTTGCTGGTGCAATTGCTTGGGGCGAGTCCTGTGGTTGACAGCCATCCAAGAGCTCAAATACTTAACTACGACTTTGACACAGCCAACCTGCCGAATTCTTATAGATACCAGTAAGTATTTCTTACATTTTTAATGCCATTGGGTTATTTTCAGCTATATTGATAGAGAGTAAATAATGTTGCACTCATATTGAGGAGGAACAAATGCTGCAAATTGATTTGGTAATATGCGACAGACTGTACAGTGTTAATTTACTGTATGTTTGTCTATGTTACAAAGAAATACCAATATCATTAGAATGTTTGAAAAAGTAATTTTTCTAGACAGGGTTTGAACTCGTTGAGAGAAAAAACACATACACTGTAATATTGCACAACCGATAGTGTCGTTTAAAAGGATCCAATTTTGGAAAGTAATGACATACGCACATAGGAATATTTATTCGCAGGTACAACTATTCGTTTTAGCTGGATACCTACCTATGGGTATTTAAGTAGAAATTCTAAAAGATAAATGTCAATGTCTTTTTAAAGTAACTTATCACTTTGTATTGTATGATATGGTATGCGATAATACTTACAAGTTACATGTCTGGTACAGTCCGCGAGGCCTAAACTCAGCTTTGCATTTGTGTGAGTGCACATAGCCACGCATCATTTGCTTGGCAATCGGCCAATCGGACAATTGGCCTGAGGCGCTGCGCAATCGCGCGCTCGCGGTCGCGCTATCACATATTGGTGCGATTGGTAATCACTCACACAAATGCAAAGCTCAGCTCAGGCCTCGCGTTGACTTTTAATTGAGTAGGTAATAAATGAGTGTTATTTTTGCATTTTATAAATCTCAATTTGCTTATTCAAAATTATTATTTTCAAGAAAGGTAGCTTCTTTAACCAAAACTCGAGTTCCGAATATCTAGTTTTCTGTCAATAAAACTGTGATTTAAACAACTACGTGATTAATAATATTAATTACATTCATAACCCATCGAGTGCCAAAATTGAAAAACATTGCTAGTTTATGTTTAAGTCATTTATTTAGCTATAAACTAGTCGTGATCCCAATATTTTGACGCGAACATGATATTTTATCTTAGTATAATATTTTATTATGCCATAAAATTTTGATAAATAGTAGTTTTAATGAATTTATTGAAAATGTTTTATACGATTAATGGTTACTGGGTTATGATTGCACATAATTTTTTAAAGGATTAGTAACGATCAATGTATGACACATTGAAATGTTCCGATCTCTATCAATGTCTTCAGAAAGAAAACGTTTTAACCTTGAGGTCAATGACTCCGTTACATGTAAATCTGATAGAAGTAATATAAACCTGCAACGATCGATCAAAATATAGCCTGTCTCATATTTCAATCAAACTATGAAATAAGCCTTCACATACAGGGTGGGCTGCGCGATATCTTCGAGTCATCGATCCCACAATCCCTTAAGACCAGGGTCCACCAGCATAACCAGTGCGTCCTTCCCGTTATGACGTACGGAGCCGAAACGTGGACACTCACCATAGGCCTGATCCACAAATTCTAGGTAGCTCAGCGTGCAATGGAGACAGCAATGCCCGGGGTTTCTCTGGTGTATAGAATTCGCAACGATGTCATTCGCCAGAGAACTAAAGTCACCGACATTGCACCTAGAATCAGCATGCTGAAGTGGAAGTGGGCCGGCCATGTCTGTAGACGGACAGACGGTGGATGGAGCAGACATGTGCTAGAGTGTAGACCGCGTTTGGGCAAACGTAGTGTGGGACGCCCTGCGGCACGATGGGTCGATGATTTGAAGAAGGTGGCTGGCAGCGTATGGATGCGGACTGCTCAGTAGTGCTATTCTGTAACTATCTCACCTTGAAAACTTAGGTGAAGTGAGCGTGGAGTGACCTGTCAGTGCCACTGATGATAAGGATTGACCAAGACCGGATGACACTGACAGCTCACTCCACGCAAGTTTTCATGGTGATATTTTAACAGAATCGACATGCAGGATCGCGATGGTTGGCGCTCTTTGGGGGAGGCTTACGTTCAGCACTGGACGGCAATTGGCTGATGATGTTACAGGGTGGCAAGGACATCGACGTCTGTTACCATGCATAATGAACGTGATTTTGAACGACGGACCGCTGAAGTTTTTGTCTGTTGCTAAACAAATATTTGCTGTTCCATACATACCAAATACGAGTATATCTATTAGAACAGCGTTTTGTTAAAATAACCGATTTCAACATGTGCTG
Organism: Dasypolia templi; assembly: GCA_963555695.1. NCBI lineage: Eukaryota > Metazoa > Arthropoda > Insecta > Lepidoptera > Noctuidae > Dasypolia > Dasypolia templi. The sequence continues at coordinate 15,826,372 of OY743146.1, read as the reverse complement.
AATTCATAGTTACAGTTTGTGCCTCGATGTGATGCCATCCTGTATTTTTAGGTAAAATATTACTTTGAGCAACGCAGTGCAACATAACTTTGTATTCCTTTCCCTAGTAATTAAACCAATCATTTTGTGAACACATGCTTAAATTATTTTAATCGGAATAAAATTAAGACTTTTTGCTAGCGGCAATCCAAATTTTTTCATGAAAGAAAATCATTAGAGGCAGTAGTCATAATTGGGGCTTTTCAATCATGGGCTTCATTATTTCATAATTCATAATATTTCGAAGATACTACTAATGAAAAAACATGAAGACGACGGTGCCACAATCCAATACATTATTGTAAACATTGGTTTTAATAACTCCATTAGCTCTTTTTTATTAAAACAAAACATTTTTTTTTTTAATTGTTCAACAGTCTTACGTTACGTTACTTACATTACGTTGCAGAGATCGTAAAAATGAACCAGAAATATACGTACACTGCACCTACTTACATATATAATTAGTCAATCCTCTGCTAAAGCCTAGCCTTGTTTACGCAATAGTTACCTAGGCTATACGTTGAATACAGTGTCCAAGGATGTACGAAATAGTATAAGTATCACATTACAAACACGACACCTCCGTTTTGCTAATCCTATTGATACAAAAATCGATTTCTAAATTCTTATGCAACAAGGCTCCTTCACTAATAGGTAAGCTTGTTCCGTTCTTTCTCTGAGAGTAAAAAACAAAGAGATTATGTCATGAACTGGGCCAGTAGATTACTCCACTACTACTATTGTGTACTAATGTAAAAACTACTATAGTATTCCATCTATCATTACCTATTCAAATTTTGTTATTCTACACAACCCTCGCATCACATACACGCTCGCATCCCATTTGCGAATTGATTACTTAGAAAGTTAAAAGACTTGATCCATGTTTTGATATATCAAAACGTAGTTCAAGACTTTTAACTTTCTAAGGTATCACTTGCACTAAATTACTCGGCAATAATAATAGCTGTTTTTCCTATTCAAAATAATTACGTGCAATAAACCTACTCTAGAACCGTGTCAACCGCTTACTTTTATCGTCCCTCGTTCATCATGGCTTAACTTTGGTTTCCATTCAACGTAACAAAAAATATGTTCGAATGTTTCAACCATGTAGGTACACATGTAATTATAATGGCCGTATTCTCTATCTTGTTGAACGTGTCCTCCCACGCTATGACCATTATTTAATATCAATCATCTACCGACTTACAGTATAAATAATACGATGTTATTTATTTGTTTAACATAAAATTTGTCTTTCTTTATTTTATAAATAGAGATCTTGAATTGACAGATTTGAATGTTGCAAATGGCAATAATGCTTAATTGTATTAATATTATAACTGCATTTTTAACATAGATTAAAATTTGGAAAATATGTGTCCAAATCTGATAAAACCGTAACAAATTCTATATAGCGTAAGCCGCGAACGTCACTTCGAAATACTATTAATCTTCAACTTTTATGAAAACCCAAACAGGATTGAGAATAATGCTTACCTACTAGTAATAAAATGACAAAAACATTTTGAATACTAAACGAAAAGGAAAGCAAACGTCTGACTCATCCATCACCCTCACTAGATCGACGACGTAAATATTTGCGGACCAACACTGTAGAATGTCATGTTTATGTAAATTGACCTTTATATTGTCCTTACGTGTGCAGGTGTAACCTGATAATCCGAATACGTGACGTACCTGCTTATATGTACTACTAACACGCTGTCTAAATGGAAAGCAAATATTTTTAAATCGCTCTTCCGTGATGTTTGTTGGCTTTCTGCCTCAAGGATTGCGGCAAATTGTTCGAACCTATGCGGAATCGGTTTCCATTGTCGGGTAATTAATACCTGGCAGATAAATACGGATATCGGATTATATTTGAAGTTAATTATGGCCAATATCGTCTAATAAGTGCTAATATGTTTTATAACACGATGCACCAGCACAACTGAAAGCCTGATCTAAATACTAAGGGGTTTTTATTTCGGATTCTGCTTTGTTGGACCTTGAATAGAAATGAAATCGAATGTACAAAAACTAGTAGCAAGCTAGTCTTTTAAGTTATCTTGTAAATTTTACAAACTCATAAACTGTTTGTTTTTTCTGGGAAATTAAACTTCAGTGAATGTTTTACTGCCACACTCAGAGTCGCCTAATGGTTACTTAAAGGGATCCTTGGTAAAAATTAAAAAAGGTTCACCCTCAGAGTCAGTTATCGGTTCATTAGCGACCCTTAATGACAATTAAAGTTAAATACAGCAAAACCTTTACTTAACTCTTTAACGATTGATGTTGACATTTACGTTTGGGGTTATACTTTTACAAGTGATTTCGCTTGCAATAATGTTTGATTTGGTAGACTTTATTGAATTTGTGGACTATGCAAGAAGATATAGAGTAGTAAGACCGAGGCGGTGTTTACGAGAATTTCATGCACGACATAGATTTACACCTGAATCTGTAAAAAATTGAATATTACCGTTGCTGGCATCCGACCTCAGGAAACCAACGAAAAGAGAAATAATCGGAAATAATGTTATTAGCAACATTCTTTACGATTATTTTTTATTTTTTGTTATTAAACAATACGCTACTTCGCTAAATTGAAACAGAAATATGAATGCAATTTAACACAAGGTATGTCGTTTAATTGTTATCACATTTTCACTGAAAGAACATAATTATATACTGCCAAACTTGCCATTATTTAAATTAATAACGATGAAATTAAAACACAACAAAAATCTCTCCCCGTGAATGAATCACAAAAACATCAAATTATTTCCTGATTTGACATTGACAGTTCACAGTGATGCCATAGAAAAAATGTAGCAATCACTTTATCTTATTTAATTAAATGAAAATAGCTGTTTCGCTTTGCATTTTAGTGAAAACTTACAGTAAAAGTACTGATTGTCATTTATATTACTACGAATTATAGTTTCCAACGTGTTTAGATAAACTTTTTGTTATTTAGTATCAACAGTTTTCAAATGCCTTTATCGATATGCCATCGATACGATGATTTGATGATGCTTCGCCCTATGGATGCTTAATACTGTCATTAGCTAATGAACCCTTAAATTATGTCTCTGGGATGTACCGTTCATTAACGGATTTAATGCACATTAGTACCAATTAGGGCTAATTTAATGAACCTTTCTGAGTGCGGCTGTTACAGCAGAAAGTGTGATTTTAATAAATGTCTGTCACATTGTTATGAACACTACAGAAAAGAACAAGCTTGCTAGTTTGTTTATTTTACTTTAACTGGTTTAAGTTTTAACGGCGTCGCGTAAATATTTATGGTGCCTGACCCAGCACGCTCGCATGTATGTGACATTTTAAAACTCAGATATATCATAATCCTAACTAATATTAAAAATGCGAAAGTAAGTTTGTTGTTGTTTGTTGTAAGTAACTGCTGAATAATTTAGGATGAAATTTGGGTAAGGACATATTCTACTTTTTATCCTGGATCATAGGCGAAGTCGCGGGAAACATCTAGTGATGTACGTTTGTAAAATCCACTGAGTGCTAGGAACCTGCAGACTAACTTTACACGACGCACATTCACATTCCACCATTCGAATGCATTTAAAACTTTTCTCCAACTGTAATTTATCCATAATTAATACCTACCATTTCTACCATTTCAGTTGATGCTTTGCAGTCTAAAAATGTGTTCAGTAACTGATAGTAATCTTAAATTAATAAAAAATCACTGAATTGAAAAGTTGTCTAAAGCATTTTAGAAAATATTTTCTGTGCCTCTTTACATTTTAAATTGACTGCATCAAAACAATTCGATGTCCGCAAATTAAAAAAGCAAATACTCAGAATACAGTTTCAACCCAGAATACAGTTCACGAAAAGCAGTTTTAGAGAACAAAAAAAAAAAAAAAAAACAGAAATAATTATTGTTCGAATCTGACTGCACAAACATACATGACAAAAACCATTACTACCTACTACTTTGTTTGTACTGTCAAACGATTAGTGTTCATATCGAACCCGGATCTCCGATCCATTTATAATCTCATTATCCTAAAAACATCCAACGTCATCCATGTCACTCTATAAATATAAAAAAACTCGTATGGCATGACGAATATCATGTAACATTGTTGTGTGGGGTACAAAAACGTATCTTGTAGTTACGCCTCCTTTAAGTTGAACGGCCGAAAGCGGTACGAATACCTTATCATAACAGCCACTTACCGAATACAGCTCCGTTACTCGAATGGGTACAGGCCCTCAACGATACAGTACCTACTTTATTTTTTTAAGGAACAGTATAGGTAATTCCGAAAGCAACATTGAGGTCAGGTTTCACTTAACTCTCAATGCGGTTGCAAGCTGCTTCTTTTCAATTCGGGACGACTCGTTTTTTTTTTCATGCAGACAAATTTGTGCAATATGGTAAATACTGGGAATTCTTAGTCCATGTCAGGTTTTGGTTGTAAAAGAAATAATTGTTTACAATTTGAGCAATCATCGCAGTTACCAGTTAGTCTGTAATATTTAAGTACGAAATAACTAACAGAATGTTATACAGTGGAATGGAATCTCTATAACTCGAACCTCGTTAAGTCAAAATGTCAAAATCCTCAGTAAGTCGAAAAAATTTGCCATACCCTTCCGCTGAACACCTAAATACCTAAATACGCGGTATCTCGAATTATTTAGACTTTGTAACTCGAACAAAATGTTATTTCCCTACGAAGTATTGATATTTATTACTCTATAACTCGAATTTCAAACAGGAGACTCCGTAAGTCGTAGTTAGTAAATATAATGACGTCTTACTTGGTACTCCCCGAAATAATAGCAATAAAATCCAAAATTAATGTTCGGGTTCGGGGCTTCTAATTCATTGTTTTTGTCTTGTACACGTGCAATGAATGAATGCATTCATGAAACTTTCTAAGTAACACAGGTGAACGTGATGTTTGTTCCTTGTCGACACAGGACACGATTACTTATAGCGGAGCTTGTCCGTCAGTATTATTTTGGCTGTTAACTTACAACAACATGAGTACAAAGCGGAAACTAGAAACGTTGACTCTACGTGACATAAAAAAAGACGTCGCAGCTCAATACGGATTGCCAGCAAGCACTTTGTCTACAATAATTAAGAATGAAGCCGAAATATTGCGAAGATATGAATCAAGTAGCAATTTATCTAGCAAAAGACGGCGTCTAGCTGAGTTTCCTGATTTAGAAGAATGCTGAGTAAGCATTCTTCTCCTGGTTCAAACAGTGTAGGGACAAAAACATAAGCGTATCTGGGCCTATCTTACGCGAAAAGGCAGAAGTATATGTAATTTGTTTTAATATGTAAAAAATATTAAAAAACGTAAGTTTAATTATTATTCAAATTCGACTCTACAAATCGAAATATACACTTAGAAATCGCGCCTCTGTAAGTCAAAATTTCAGCAGTTAAGTCTATGTATCTCGAAGTTCTTGTTAAGTCGAAACCTCGTTAACTCGATTTTTTTTGCTTTTCCCTTGACATTCGAGATATAGAGATTCCACTGTATTACCTATCATACTGAAAAATCTAATTATTTGTACCGATTAACAAGTTCACATGACATTTCACGGAATCTCGCGCTCTAAAGGTGTGTTATTTCGTATATATTTTGAGAATACACATCGTTCTCGTAAAATTTCAAACATTTGTCGTTCGAACTCTCCAAAAAAAAATCTTATTTCGAATATCGTATGTTTTTCGACAGACGGAATTTTGTATGACTAATCTTTGCTTGCTTTACTTAGTCCACATGTAGTGTCTAGATAGTCTATTACGCTAATGAATCAATTCATAGCTTCGTCCTATATATGTGTTTACAGAAGTAAAAGCTTTCAAATGGAAGGTAAATGTTTAAGTTAGGTCAGGATAGTATTTGTCTTTAACAATCTGCTGACCTCAACTGTGGTTTTATTTTAAATTATTTTTCTTAGTAGACTGAGTCTAAAACTGAGAGCTTTTAGAGGGACGATAACATTGATGTTCAACATCGTCTATGAAGACACACTTTTAAAATAAATAATGATGCACAAACTTTGTCTACATCTCCTTCACATAGCATTATTTACTTTTCTGAGTGCGTAGTGCTTGAAATGTTTAAATTAAGCAAAATAATGTTTTTACAAAACTATTGCGTAGAATTTTTTGTAGTCTAGGATAGAAAAGTTAGTTCGACCTCATTTAATTTAAAGCCCATTCAAATTCTCTAAAAGGACATCACGTGGCACCTAAAAGTCAAGGTCGTTCATTGGTGGTATGTATGTTTATGGGATAAACTAGTTTTTTTCATAATGTAGAAAATAGTTTGGTGTGCGTGGGTGTCTGGCTACCGCTCTAAGGATGTGCAGTGATAAATTGAATGTTATGACTGGATTTTAATAAGGTTAATAATAATTTGGCTCCGGCCCCTCTTACGCCTTCCAAAGGCCCGAGAGCCCACGCTCCTAAGTTATGTATTTTTTTTAGTTTTAATGTGTTATAACATACATCACTGAATGCTTCTCCAAATAAACACTGCAAAAACGCAAAGATTTACAGAAAGAACTCCAACAAGAGAAATTCAAGGGTAACGTCGATTACAAAAAAAACAACAAACTTGTAGTGAAAACAAAAGGAAACAGAAAATAGAGACCTCGACATCTCCTCTTGCAGCATCGCAACATCAACAGGTAACTGCCCACCGAGGGGTAAGAGACCAAAGCCAAGGGGCTTTGATACCTAAAAAACCTAAAAAGCCCAAAAAGCAAAAAAAAACAGAACACACCAAAGGTAAAGAGAAATCACACTAAGAAATATATTCAACCAAATCAGGTCCAACTCAATTCCCAGAAAACTTGCTGATAACGCTTGAAAATGAAGCCACGGCTATTCACCATCTTGAAAATGTACAAGATAAAAACGTATTAAAAGAAACACTTCTAAAAATGCCTGAGTAAATGTGTTTCTTAAAAATCCAAAAATACAAGATCAGAGACGAAGCAAGATCCCTAATGAAAACTAAGAAAATCCTCTTAGAAAATAGAACCCAAATATGTAATCAAATCAATGGAAAAATTCAAACAGAAAACAGATGAGAAACAAATCCATTCAACACCTTAATGAGAAATCATGAGAAATATTATGGGAGAACACTTGTTGGATTCCATGCATTGCATAATTATTTTAAATTTTAATTACATAATAATACTATGTTCCCACTACTGGGACACAGGCCTCCTCTCTGTGAGAGTGAGTGGGCCGTATCCACCACGCGGGCCTCTCACGATGTTTTCCTTCACCGTTTTGAGAGCAGTGGTGATAAAATAATTAACCCAAAGTACAGCGCCTGTCTGGGTTCGGACCTACGACCTGCAACTCGTAAGTTACCACTGAGCCACCACTGCTCGTCTGCAAGCCCGTTAAAGTTACTTACAATGAACAATACCTAAAATGACTTACATGCAGACCTATATTCACAAAGCTGCCTTTTTCTCTAGAGTGTAAGCAAAATCGTAAATTACTACGCGCTACGATTCTTAGTGCCGATTTCACCAATGAAAGTAAGCGTGACTTTTAAAACCATTTCAAGAGCTGTCAGTTTCAATATTCCATAACAGTTTTGACACTGACAGCTCTTGAACGCGTTCTAGATGTGCTAAACGCGTTCAGTTTCATTGGTAAAATTGGCACTTAGTGTCAAGCGACAACACTAAGAGAACTCCCTGGCTGCGACTTATCAACATAAATGACAACATATATTCCATTCGATTGAACTAACAAATATCGAGAAAACTAAAGAATACTAAGATGCCAAATAAGTAAAAATCACAGGCACTGAGAGGACGACTCAGCGGTGAGGTAGGCGGTTGGGGGGAGGGGACGCACGTTCCATAGACCGGCAAACTTAAGCGAACGCGAAGTACACATGTCATATCTTATTGGTGAAATACTTTCGTGGCAATGTACGACCTGATGTACTAAGGTGAACTAATTATCATTAAGAATAATATGATAGGAGGACTGCATCGTTGGTCTAGCGGTCGCAAGCGCATCAACTGAGCATGAGTTACTGGGTTTGATTCCCAGGTCGGGAGATGTGTTATTGGGTTTTTCTATCAGGAATTTCTCAGTAGCAGCCCGGAGTCTGGATTGAAAGGCAATAGGCTCGCGCCAAAACTTTTTTATCCCACATCTGGGCAACTGGCTCCCTGCTGTCCTTTCACCTCTCTCTGTTCAAAGCCGCCAAGGACCAATCTTTGTTAAAGGAGTCCGCAGACTTAAACATATCTGGCAAAATATTGTTGTACTATGGGTACTCCCCTGCCTATCCCTTCGGGGATTATTGGCGTGATGTTATGTTATATTAATGTGTCAGAACAATGTCTTTCCTTCGCTAAAAACGATTTTATAGTTTCTAATTCCGAGTTTCTTATCTATTATGACTATTTACTGACCTACACTATTGTGTTGATTGTACCTATCGATTTTATATTAAATGCTTTCAGAAACTCATTTATAACTTATATTATGAAACGAATGGTGTAGTGTGGCAGCCGGTCACCAAATAGGTCTACGGAGTATGTCCAACGACGAGGTCTCGCGGAAGTCGGATGTATGTGTAATCAAAAAACATAATTTGCCTCAGGCAGCGCCTGTTACTTTACGCGTATCTAGTAATAACACAAAAGCTGTTTGCTCTACTCGCTTGTTGTCAAAACAAGTTACAATAATTTATGAAAAATCGTTTAATAAGAAAATGATTGTTTACTTTCAGTTACGACGGCAGTGATGGTTCCTCTCGCACTGAAGAGGGAGCAATCCTGAACCCTGGCACCAAAGACGCAGCCCTCGACGTCGCTGGCGCTGTACGCTGGTACGACGCCGAGGGACATCTCTACCAAATGACGTACAAGGCGGGCAAGAGAGGCTACCGAACAATCATCAAGAAATTATCGTAATAAATCGTCGGCCATGAAATGCAATTTTTAAGTATTACCTCGAATATATTTCGATAACAAAAGACTGTACAAATAAAGTTATTTATTTACTAGAATGGTGTATTTAAATAAAATTAACGAATATTATCTCAATTGTAATGACATTTTAACTCAAATCAAAAACTGTAAAATAATCAATCCAAAATATGCCCACTATACCAATAAATGTATGAGATTTAATGTTTAAGCTTAATTGGAAATTATATAAGTTATAAATTAATAATTAAATACGTAATAGGTAAGTATGTACCTATAAATTCCTTACTTTAAATTAAAATCACACCAGCAAAACACAAACTTGTCTTTTTACCGAAAAAATGGAGTCGTTTCGACCAACCTCCTACTTTTCAGGGTACATCTATTCCTGTAACTGATCGGCTCGAGCTCATAGGCATGGAGTGACGTCCAGTCTCAACTTTGGCACCACCATCGAGCGCAAAGCCCAAACTGTGGCCAAAAAACTGGGCATCCTTTAGGATGCCCAGTTTTTGCCACTCTATTTATAGAGTGAAGCGATACTTAACGCCTGGAAAGCTTTTAACTCTTAATAAAGCGCAAGTCCGATCCTTCATGGAGTATTGTAGCCACCTTTGGGATGGATCAGCTAAATACCAACTTGCCGCGCTCGACTCAGTGGAACGCAGAGCTAAGAGACTCATTGGCGATATAAAACTGGTGGATGCCAAGCCTCACAGCTTGGCTCATCGCCGCAAGGTTGCCTGCTTGTCGGTCTTATAGAGATTGTACTTAGGTGAGTGTGCGCAAGAACTCCACGACCTCATCCCACCTGCCCCCTTCTACCGTCAGCAACATCCAGACGTACTGCTAATTACCATCCATACCTAGTTGCCATTTCACCAATTCGTACTAAGCGCTTCCAAACATCCTGCAAAATGCGCACGGCAAAAGAATGGAACTCACTACCTGCGTCTGTGTTCCCGAACGCGTTCAACCCTAATGTCTTCAAAGGTAGAGTGAAAAGGCTTCTTTTGGGTAAGCTCACTCCATCGTAGACTTTGTCTCTGTCACCTCTGACCTAGACTACAGTCTAGAGTATAATATCTTAAATAAAAATATTGTTGTTTAATTATTTTTTATATTTAAACTCTGTAATAAAAGTCTGTAATAAAAGAGGATGCATAATAATTAAAAAGGAATTGTTCATTTGCTAACTGATACAACATCAACTTCAAGGCCTGCAGGACTTACCTTCGAGTGAAAACGGATTACCGTCGTCACATACGCAGTTAATTTTACTAAAACAAAATCGATAAAATTTTATCCTTGCTGTCATGTAAAAACCTTTATAACCTAGCTTCTTACGATTAGTTAATTAGTATGGGATGTTCAGCAAGTCGCTGCATACTTTTGTCAGAAAACGTATGCAAAGATATGTCGGTATATATTGAGTGCTTGTTGTTTCAATAAAGTACAAATAAATGACGAAGAAGTACAGGTTACTGGGAATACTTAGTCATTATATACTAAACATAATTATTAGCCCGAAATGATCGTGATTCCCTTAAAAACTTGCACAATAAATAAATAAAAAATCGAAACAAATAATGACTTGTTCAACACACAGTGGTTAATGAGTATTTATTGTGAAGACAAACAGTTGCCCAGTTTGCTGTGTGTCAATTTGTGCGTTTGCCACATTTCATAACCTGATTCGTGTTATCACCTTAGTTACTGCACTTCTACAATTGATGTAACTTTACTAACAGACAATGTATTTAAGGAGATTTCTACTAGTATTTTATATCATTCACATTTAAGAGTTCTGCCTATTTGGATATCATCATTCAACCACCACCATGTTTACTCTGGTAAGTTAGAAACAAAATAAAATCATAAATTAATAATTTTCCCTAAAAATTATTTGCTATTTGACCTGTGATTCCCGTCAAACAATGAGTCAGCCTTTCCTTAAGAGAGTATCAATTAGAATTAGAAAAATGCATAACAAAATAAATGTAAGCAACATTTTCCTGTACGCAAGGTTCCTTCTGATTACCACCTATCTTACTGACAAGCGTTAGCGTTATTCTAATTGTTTATTGGACACATATAAATTTAAACAATGTTACAAAGGGAACTTATGTACAGTCAAGTCCTACAAACGCATGTTTTTTTTTTGCAAATTATTTCTCTCACCACTACACCATACTTTTTCATAGAAATAAAGTTGGAGGACACCTACTGAGTAACACATTTTCTTTTCAGAGAAAACATATTCTCGGTAGTCACTGTGATGTTGCGATCACAATGAAATAAAATATAGGTGATTTAATGTTAAAAAAGGCATTGAGTAGTTATAAGTCTTTGCATAACATCGCTGATCTAAAGGCTAAAGGTTAAACATGAAAAAGCTAGACGCATAGACTTCATGACTTTATTAAGTCATAGCACCTACTTATACAAAATAATATTGTCGTATGCACGTCGTATGTCATCACGTTTCAGAAACTGTTCGTGCTCGCACTCTTCGCCGCAGTAGTAGCAGCTGAAGACAAACCAGTTGCTGAAATCCTAACAGAAAGAACCATTGTTAATCCTGACGGATATCAATTTGAGTAAGTATACATTTGAGGGGCATATGGGAAAAACATGCGATGTCACATTTCATGTTTTTCTAAACCGGCAATGCCGTCGTTTATTTCAAACGTAGCACAAGGAAACGCCAAAACGCACTTTGCAATAACATGCACAGTCCCGGAATAATGTTTGTTAAAATTCATTATTTCAAGCTTGTTACCTACAAGCTTGAAATAATGAATTTTTTCGAGGATCAAAAGTTTAATATGTGATTTTTTCTCAGTTCATTGTCTTTGTGACATTTCATATTTTCCCCCTTTGCCCTTCATTTGGAACACGAAAAAAATATAGTTTTTGTTAATGATTGGGAACATCAATGCTGAAAGTAGAAAATACAAGTAAGGTGAAAATTCACTTTTAAAGCTATTAAAACAAACACGAAATTACACTCTTAGTATAAACAATAAACAAAACTCTTTTTAAATGGTAAAAAAAATATTTTACTTAAATTGACTTCAGAATGGTTTATTAATACATGCCTTAGAAAATTACGGTGTTTCAAAGTCACTGGACATGTCGTCAAACAAACGAGCTTACACATTTTTCTCCTTCCAGCTTCAAGACAAGCGACGGCGTATCCCGCCAGGAAGAAGGCAGCCTCATCACTGTAGGCGACAAGCAAGGCATTGCCATCAAGGGCTCCTACTCCTACCTCACCCCTGACGGCGAAGAGTACCAGATCACCTTCACCGCTGACGACAAAGGCTACAAACCCACCATCCGAGTCCTCCCCGCCCAACAGTAATATATACATATTTGTACTTTTGCACTATTTTATATTAAGAATATATTTTATATTTCGTTACCTAAACCATTGCATTTATTTTCTTCCTTCATGTTTGTATTTTGTGCATTGGTTTTGTGTTTATAGCACATAAAAGACTGTACCTTGGAAGATATTTGAAACCATCGCATCGGTCCCACACATGTTTTTTTAAATATCTATGACAACAGGCTTTAACTTTAGGTAGTAAAAACCCAGCACCGCTCACTGATCTAAGGTTCTGATTTTTGGTGGAGATCTTTATGTTGTGAAGGACAGCAGTTTTTAAAATTATGTCTTTAATCGCATCTACATAATTACCACTCCATTTGAGCTCCATCGGGACAACTAGCAAGGCGCGGTAGCGACAAAAAGACTCAGGTGGAGTAAGGCTGAGACCGAGTAGCGTCCAAGGACTGAAAAAAGAAGTGTTGGTCGTCCGGCGGCGAGATGGGTAGGTACAGTGTTTCCATTGGGGGTGGAACCTAGATGAGGCTGGCACAGAAGCGTGGGGATTGGCAACAAAAGGCCTATACCGAGCAGTGGGTTAAGTCCGGCTATGGATGATGATAACCTAGTTAAACTGGGCGCTGGAAAAATCTAAGCAGATTAACCACTTAGACAATATTTCCTAACTAACGTAGAGCAGCGCATTCGTTACCTTGCCATTTAAAGTCAAAAGTGGTTCTTTTGACTCTAAATGGCAAGGTAACTTTTCCATTAGAACTTACCTAATATACGTGACAAATTGTTTAGCGTCGTCGTGTTTAGTAATTGTGAGCAACATTGTACCTACTATTGAAGAATTCCCCAAATAAGATTATGCTCGAATCAATGATTCCTTATTATGTTATTTAATCCCTTCTGAAACTGCTACTGATAAGGTAATGGTCGGTGTGGTGATAGTCTGTTCAGGTTTTCGGAATCATTTAAGACCTAAATACTGATAAACTTTTAATAAACGGCATAAAGCATGGGACTGCTGGCTACCTGATGAAGTGAAATAGAGCCTGGAAAATTAGAGACCCTACTCAGTAAGTGAAGGAATACATCTCTGGCAAAAAATCTTATAGATTACGATTCCTTATAGCCGTAGATTTGGTAACGAAAATCGGGTATGTGGTCCCGCTATACAGGTCAAAATAGGGAACCATAAAACCGTACAATGTTTTCGATTGCCTAAAATAACTTCCCAAAATTCTTCAAGTGTGCCTTAAATCATCGCCACTTTCTTGTCGTGGAGTGTCATTTAGCAAGTTCGTGCCAACAATATTTTAGCAGGCACTCAATTTGCGGTTGTTTGCTCTTGCGAGTTTATTTCTAAGAGTTTCTTCAACATTCCAATCAGTTTTCATCGTGACATATACCATGTAAGTGCTCTTGTTTTACTTTTTTGGTCTTGATTAATTTAACAAAGTGTGTATAAATTTATAATTTTAGCTAATACGTGCCAGTCAAATATCTATAGATGATTAATCCAAACAATCCAAAGCTGATCTGACCTAAAGACGGATGAAACATTAATTATGATTTTAAAAGTTTGGTATGATCAATTTATTTGTCAAGTTATATGAGATACAGTCGTGTTTTTATTTCAGGGTTAAAAACAGTGTGCCTTGCTTAAAAAAAAATTAATTCCGCTTCATAGAAATGGACGACAATAAGTAAGTAATACGAGTACGTTTCAGAAACAAAAAGGTGATTCAGAGGTAGGTAATACCAAATTGTCCCAAATTTAGTGCCTGCAAAATATTCAAATATGATTATTACGAACAATTCAAAACTGACATTCTGATCTAAGACGGATAAAAAACAAAGTGCTTATCATAAGTTGCTTAGCGACCTTCAAAAAAATTTATAAATGAAGGTGTCATTTATGTTTTTTTTAAGGTCGATAAGCAAATTATGTTTAGCACTTTGTTTTTCAGGGTTTAACAAGAGGTTACATTTTGACAATGAGAAAAAAACACTTGTACTCGTATAATTGTAATTTACTTTGCACAGGAAACGAGAAAGTTATGTGAAAATTTACTTCGGAAAATGAACACTTCATTATGTAATCCACTTATTCATTCATAATTAAATAAATTAGAATTAAATACCAAACAGGACCAAATCAATAGACTCACTCTTTAAGTGATTCCAGGTCATTAATCATTTCAAGTTATAGAAATACTAGTGCTAACTTCTTTTTGTGCTTTGCCATTTTTGACTTATAAAGTAGAAGTTGATTTTAATCTTAATTTGTAATGAATTTAAAAAAATATTTCAAACAAAGCTTTGAATTTTTGCATGAAAATTTATATGAGCAAGAAACACAAATTAATATTAGACGACAAGCAGTAAAAGCAATGCAAAGCACAGATCAGAAATCAAACAAAGGCGGTAGTGTGAGAATTTCGAATGAACAATTATGGCTTGAGGAACTTGTGGAAGTAATGACAGCCGCAAGAGTCGATTAATCAGGTTAAGCTACGCTTGCCACGGTTGGTCCGTAGATGTCTGACCATCTTAACATACCAAGCCCACTCCCTGCCTCGGGAAGCACGTAAAGCCGTTGGTCCCGGATTTCATTCGTAGATCTTTGGCAGTCGTTCCGGGTCGTAAGAAGCCCGGAAGTCTGTCAACCAGTCTTACCAAGGGGTATCGTATCACCCAGCAATTGGTTTGAGGAGATCAGGTAAGCAGTCGCGCTCCAGCTGCATCCGGTTAGACTGGAAGCCAACCCTAAAATAGTTGGGAAAAGGTAGGCAGATTGATTGATTGACTGGTTGAGATGGTATTGGTAAACCTGATGATAATTAACAATAAAATTCGTATTGAACCTTTATTTCAGGCAGTAGCAGCTTTATTTGGCAGTGTTAAGACATAACAAGGACCAGAAATATCCTATACATTTTTGGTTTTTAGCAAAGTAACTGTAAGACATATTTCGGGGGGTATTTAAGGGATAAGTTTAGGCTTCGGGGGCGGGTGCCTCTTGGGGTGCGGGTGGCGATTGGGGCGCGGGTGCCGCCTGGTCGGCAGCCTTTTCTTCGGTGGGCTGGTAGCCATTTTTGTCAGCGAGGTAGGTGACAGCGATATGCTGGCCGTCGGGAGCAACGTACTTGTAGCTGCCCCTCACGACGAGACCTTGCTGGTCTGTGTCGTTCTTATACTCGCCGGTCTCCTGCCTTGAGGTACCGTCACTGGTCTCAAACCTGGAAAAGAGTTTGGGTTAGATGTAATTCATGCACAAAATATCAACGCCTGTATTCCTCGAAGATCTAGGCATGACAGAGGTAGGTACAGTCCGCAAGGCCTATGCTGAGCTTTGCAGTGAGTGATTACCAATGGCACCAATGGAGGGACGCACAGCGCCGCAGGCCGATTGTAGAAACCTGTTTAAACGAATTGCGCTCTAGGCTGACGTCACACATACACTATATATATGTGAACTCACACATGCAAAGCTCAGCTTAGGCCTTGCGGACTGCAGTAGTCTCACATTTGGCCAGAAAGATGTTATGATTTGAAGAAATAATCTGGACAGATTTGTTCTCGTGTGACTCGAAAAATTATGTTGTTGTTCCTATTGAATGTTATTAATAACAAAATAAACCTTCGAGTTTGATCTGAACGTTGAAGTACTACTCGTACTAGCCCTTTTCAGACATAGCAAACCTGAAAAAGGTTAGTAAGTCCATGGCACCATTTGCAGGTTAATGCCCATGACCCTGTATACCTTTCGTTTGTAAATAAATATTTGATGTTAGTGCTCATTCCGTAAGCACACAAGTGTAATTAAACAAGTCATCTTGATGATGATGCCCTTTTCAAACAATGGATCAAGCTCAGCTAACATCTTCAGTCGTAATAATAATTCGTTATGTCGTATGTTACTGAGTACGAGTAGTTGTTATGCCATTGTTTATGCCTTTGACCAATGTTAATGCATGTTTAAATAACAAAATATAGTTGTTAACTAACCCTGTTACTTACTAAGTACTGGGTACTTTGTATAAGGAAGTATTTTTCATGAAAATTTAAAATACCGTAAGAAACGGCCGTGACCCTAATAGCTTTTGTGGCATTTTTGTGACTTTTATAAACAATGTTTTGTATTATGGACGGATTGAGATCTTATGGACGGATTGAGACTGAGATTAGAATGCTAACGTTCTTAAAATTATGGTCCGCTCTGATGTTAATAAGGGTTCAACAATCATACGTAGATACCTACATGTAAATGTTGCAAAAAGTTATACAAAAATTAAGAACGGGTAAACAAACTGATTATAACTTACTCGAAGTTGTACTTGTCTACATCGACCTCATCGACTTTCTTCACGATCTGGACGGGCGCGGCGCCTCCTGCGGCGTGCGCGGGCGCTGGTGCAGCCTCCTGAGTGCACGCTACTGCAAGAGCGGCCAGGGCGAACAAAGTCTGTGAACGTAATTAAAATGTGATGAGGTATCTACTTTAAATGTCAGTCTTTTGATCATTTATCAAAAG
Organism: Dasypolia templi; assembly: GCA_963555695.1. Taxonomy (NCBI): domain Eukaryota; kingdom Metazoa; phylum Arthropoda; class Insecta; order Lepidoptera; family Noctuidae; genus Dasypolia; species Dasypolia templi. Next base: position 15,809,453 of record OY743146.1, on the reverse strand, counting down.
ACTAAGATAGGAACTAACAAACAAGGTTAAGATAAATAACATAACCAATTAGTTCATTAAACTAAAGTTATCAAGTTTAGTACAAAAAAAAGCACTTACAATTTTCATCATTTTTAAGATGTTTAAAAATAAAGAATTGTTGAAAGGATGTGTTGGTGGTTTGACGAGTCCTGAACGTCTATGCTCTGAAGTTACAACTTGAGCTATAAATATCATTTCATTGTATTGACAATGCGATGTTTCGAAGTTTCATTGGGAGGCAAGGTGTTAATCACAATCATGCAAACAGTTTATTTAAGGTGATCCAAGAAACGTTACAGGGATTTGTGAATTGTGTAAATTGTTTGTCGTCGGTCGGCGCGGGCGTGTGTCTCTTAACCTACATCTGCTCCGTCGTACCAACGAAAATCCTTGAAGGTACGATTTTGTTTTGATTAAAGATTCACAGTAACACGACAATGCATCACTATTAAGGCTAATAACGAATTGTTTATAGCATATGAAACACCCTCTGGTATTTTAAATATAAACAAATATTGTGACAAGGTAAATAAATACATTAATTCAAATTGCCTTTATTTGTGATAAAAAATTGATGATTGATTATTTTTTATTTTGTACATGCAATTGCATTTCCATCATTTATGCAATACAAATTGTGATTTAGTTACATTATTGCAAGTTTTATTTAATTTAATTTTGCTTTATTTATTTCATTCACATTCCATGCATTTGTTAATTACACATTATCTAAATTAAAATAATTATTTATATAATACATTATTTAATTAAATTCAATTATGTCAAATTATTATTAATCATCGACATCAGTAACATTAGTATCAGATTGCCCTATGGTAAAGGCTCCCCTTGAGTATGCCATAATTTCCTGTGTATGGCTTGTCGTCTCCATGGTGATCCTGCCGTATTCTTTATTTCATCCGCCGATCTCATTATTTGACGCCCTTTTGCTTAACTTTCCATCTCGAGGGTACCACATTATAAAATTTTATAACACTTTTCTATCTTGTTTTTTATCAATGTCAATGTGACATCTGTAATTTTGGTATTATATGGGTAATTCTCGTATTTTTAAGAACGCTCGCATTCTTATCTCAGTCTAAATCTGTCAATTAAAGGTATTTTTACCTTTAGAACTTTCATACATTTTTGACAAGTTTTAGACATTTGATTGTAGCCGAGATGAGACTGCGACTAGATTTTGAATGTTTTTAATTACGGGAATTGGCGTTCTTATATTTCATAGTTTGTTTTTGTCCCGTAACTTGATGTTTACAATTTTCTTTAGATTTTATTTTGACTGACTCTTAAGTGCTTCTCCATGTTTGTTAGTGAGGGCCCAGGTTTGTGATTCGTAAGTTAAACATGGCAGTATGCAAGAGATTAATATTTTAGTCTTGTTCTTCATTGGTATGTTTGGATTTGTCATGACATCTTTGAAAGACCAAAAGGTTTTCCAGGCATTGCTTATTCTGGTGTCTATTTCCTTGTTCATTTGGTTTTTTGATTAAATCATTTGACCTAAATATGTCGGTTATATGTGGGAGCAGTGGTGGCCCAGTGGTAACGGTCCCGACTTACGAGTTGTAGGTCGTGAGTTCGAACCCAAGCAGGCGCTTTACTTTGTGTAAATAATTTAATCACCACTGCTCTCAAAACGGTGAAGGAAAACATCGTGAGGAAACCGGCATGTCCTAGAACCAAAAATTCGAAGACATGTGACATCTACCAACCCGCACTGAGCCCGCGTGGTGGATTACGGCTCACTACCTCTCATAGAGAGGAGGCCTGTGTCCCAGCAGTGGGAACGTTATAGGCTGATTATGCTATTATGCTAAATATGTGTCCAAATAAATACACAGATGCCTCGTTATACGATCAATCCTGATCTTAGATCATTTCTGTGCGTACGTTCAGGCGAAAAAGTGGTTTCAAGCGAAGTTTTTGTTACTGCACAAAATAGTAAAAAGGAAAAGTGCAGAAATATTCAAGTGGTTTTAACCAGAATTGTTATTGAATGTTTACCGATTTTTTTTAAACATCTTCACATATCTTAACATTCCATTAAGAAGTTTGTGTCATTAATAATAATTAAAATTAATAAACCATTTATTTCAGGCTACAATGGCCCATAGACAGATACCTTACGAACTAACATATATAATGTATAAAACAAAATTTTATTTATACTTATAGCTTAAAACTATGTTAGTAGCACTTCCCTAGCTTGTTCTTGTGCTGTCCTGTGGTACTTGTCCGCGGAAGCGACGGAACACCACGTCCTGAGGCCAAAAGTCTTCTACCATGACGACGGGCAGATATAAATTCGGAACGCGCACCACGAACGCCTTGAAGTTGACGTTGCGGTGCGACTCCAGTATCTGCTCCCTCGGCGTGTACCTCGTCTTTGTGGCAGTGTTTTTTGAAATAATGTTTTTAATATATATGTCGAAAGCAGGTTTTCCCGTGCCATAATATCACACACAGATGGGCTGGCGAAGGGATCATTTCTTCACCAACCCATTTGTATAAAAGTGTAGGGTGCCAATTATTAATTCCTAGCTCATGACCGCATCTTCAAACGCGTGGATGTAAGAAATTATCCCACGGGAACGTGCTACCGTTACGAAAAGTAGCCAGCGTCCTTTCCCACGATGCCATTATATCATATATCTCCTTGCCAAATTTTATCGAAATTCGATCAGTGGTTTAGGCGTGAAAATATAACATACAGACAGTTAACAAAACATAACATCACGCCTTGTTTCCCCGAAGGGTTGGGCAGAGGTGTACCTATAGTACACCCACATTTCGCCAGTTATGTTTAAGTCCCATGTAATAGGGGGCGAGCCTATTGCCATCTACCGGGCACAAATCCAGACTTCGGGCTGCTACTGAGAAATTCCAGATAGAAAAACCCGATAACACGTTGCCCGACCTGGGAATCGAACCCAGGACCTCATGCTCAGCAGTAGCGATTGCGACCACTAGACCAACGAGGCAGTACACATACAGACAGTTATTACTTTCGAATTTATAATATTAAGTATGGATGGATAAGAAGAGTTTATCTTTTAATATGCGCCTTGGGAACCACAAGCAATACTGACCTTAAAAGTAAGTTGAAGGTTGATTTGCCCTCCAGAACGGAGCTTGGTAATGCTATTGGCACCAAAAAAAATAGTACATATTTGTAGTATCTTTCTCGGACGAACTCTTTCACGAGGAGTTCTACAAGTAATGATGTAGATAATTAAGTGTAGGTTCCGTTTAATGTAATGTATGCCCGTCTAACATTATCGCCGTAAAGATCGGTGCCCATTTTCAAAGAGGATGTGTCAGTAGGGCGGGTCACGAGTTTACAACTGTTTACGTCACCTGACGAACTCCCTACTGCAAAGTTTTAATTGCTGATTGTAATAACCAAAAAGGTCAGACGAAATGAAAGGTACAAGTATCCTTAATGATTGAAGGTGCACACTCGAGGACCGAAAAGGTTAAAAGATTTTTAATCATAATCATAGTTTTTGTCATTTTGAATTTAAAATTAATGTCGGCAACACATTCGGGAAACCGCTTAACCGGTTTATTCTTCAACTGTACAGTAGGTATCTCTATATTCTTTACATATGAATAATATCTGGTAATAGAAGGCTGCGGTAAAACACTCCGCACAATATGTTATTTTAATTGAATTTTCAATAAAACGTCTCTGACTTTTGCAGAGATGTCCAATAATTTGAGCTCACTTAAGTTTGGAAAGAATAATCTACTTTAGAAACGTTTATAATTACAAAGTGCGTGTACTTAATAGTAAGTATGGTTTTTTTATAATCTCGATAAGTAGGTTATGTTATATAATTATCTACTTACATATTATACTTAGCATTACTTTCCGTCAACACTACTAGAGTTTGAAACAAGTGTTTGATAAACAGTAGAAAAGCTAAATCATAATACAGGATGGCAGGTAATTCGACGCGCAAACTTTAACCATTCATTCAACACATGATTCTAGACCCCCTAGCGTATAAATTTTTAGTCGACTATCAAAAAAAAAACTCCTCTTTCATAGAAAAGTGACCTATCCACCTACTAGACCTACGAGGTCAAAATGTAAAGAGCGGCCTTTTTTTTATAATCGGCGAAAAATTTCAACGTAGGAGATAGAGTGCAAATATGTAAGGTTGTCCAGTTTAAAAAAAATCTTTTTAAAAAAAGAACCACAATTGCAACCTACGTCAAACGCGCAGAAAATAATTACCATCCTAATATCGCAAGTGGCAACCCTGCATGTAAAGTTATCCAGTTAGAATTAATTCGTTTGACCTCGCAGAGTACACAAACGTACTAAACAAGCCATGTTTAGATTTCGTCTATGGGTAAAAAAAGGTTATTTACGACTCTGATGCGGAGTTGACGGTCAAAAGAGTAACAATATAATTTTTATAAGGTCAATATAATAATTGTTTGTACGTGCTGTTAATGAACCGAACAAATAGTTTTGGTTGCTTCAATGTGTCAAAAAATTAAATTGATCGTAATTATCATATCAAACGTTAGCAGTTCAAAATTAGGCTTTCAATTCAACGATGTAGGGGATTTTATCGCAATTACCACTTGACATGTAAATTATTAGTTAAAGTTTGTTGCTAGCACAAGGACAGTGCTGCCTAAAGTATACACCCACTTGTCATTGAGACAAGCTTCAAAATCTGGATAGCAGATACCCTTAGACACTACGATTCAAGGGGTATGCGCTAAGTTAGGCCACGAAATTAAATTACCTAAAGTTTTTTTTGCAATTTGCTGGTCATATACTATAGTAATCTTTTTAGTTTAGTTTTAAGACAATCACTGTTTATGCTTAATATACTACTGTTTGTTTTAAACAATAAAATAAAATGCTAAGTTCTATTAATATCAAAATATGTTTCGCGACCATAACAAATATATATTCACAGAATTATAATCACCAGCATCATCAACTCATGTTAGAGTTGACAGCAAAGGTCACGATTTCATAAAAAAAGTAATTCAATAGGGTATTTATGATTTTCTCGTGTAACCCTAGCACATTCGTTTTAAAAGAAAATGAAGGATTGACGTCTCCTTCTTGTCATTGGACGATCTTTAACTATTACTATAAAACAGTTCTTACATAAAATGGCGCATCAAATTCTATTTCTATCACTGCAGTAGGTACATGTAGTAGATACTAAACCGGTTGTTATTCATGTCATTGGTACATACATATGTCATGTCATGTTTGCCTATTAGCGGTTACTTACTGTGTTTATTTTAATACATTTGTTTACTTCCGTACCTATAAATGTAAGATGCAGGTGTTTGTGAAGTATGCAGTAAAAAACTAGAGCAATTTATTTGAAAGGAGTAGTTAACCTTTCCTGTTAAAATTTGATAAGATTTATAGATTGTGGAAATCAGTCAAACGTCACTTCACGTAAAACTAGAATTTCAGTTTTACCGAAACGACTTTTGAACTTTTCCTGGAATAATATTCTCTGTACCTTCTTTACAGACACAGGTACTTACGACGCGAAGCCGTAATATGAAAAGGATAAATATTATTATTTAAAAATAAAACAGCTGTTTCCTACAAAGTGTATGAAACAGCCTTTTTTTATAAGGCTGGGGTGTTCAGAATCATGCACAAGCATGTCGATTGTATAAAAATCTCACCGTGAAGATAAGCGTGGAGTGAGTTGTCAGTGTCATCCCGTCTTGGGCAATCCCTAGTATCAGTGGCACTGACAGCTCACTCCACGCTCACTTCACCTATGTTTTCACAGTGCGTTGTTGATTTTGCGCCCTCACGCCCCTAGTCGCCGAAGGAGACGCCTTGGGCGTCGGAATCGCCTGCAGATTCCCGGCCACCGTAGGCACGGGCTTGCGGACGGCGAAAGAGAAACCGTGGCCCTGGCACAGGCAACTGCAGGAACACGGGTTGGTTTTAGTCAGTAAAAGTCTGACACGCCCTCCCGCACCACCCAGAACGGGAGAAGTCATTTGATGATTTCCCACCCAACAAAAAAAAGTTCGCGTAGATATTTACGCGACTGGTGAGAATTTCTATAAATTGATCGGTGGCAAAATGCTGATTATATCTGATTTCCCAGGCAAATCGCAAAGTTAAACGGCTTGATAATTATAATATTAATAATAATTATAATGGTGATGAAAAATGGCTTCCGAACCAAATTATTTTAGCTTCATTGTTATTCCAACAAAATCTAAGTTAACCTATTGCACTATAATTGAGAAATTATTGCTTTGCATTTTATTGAATGCATGTGATGTGAGATTCCAAATTACAGTTTTACTTGGAGCCTAACTTAATCGGAAAAGTTCATAATTTCAACAAACTTAACATATGGCATTCGAGTTTGGTCGTTACCGTGCTCAGGTAGGAGCTATTATGGCGAGCCGTGGGTTCGAATCTCACCAGCTGCGGTTTAAATTTGATGTTATTTTGAAATTAAGTACCTATTTATAGTTTTTGATTTGTTTTTAATAATAACTTTAATGAACAGTTTTTGTTTATTTTACTAAAATTACTTGTAGTTGTTCGATATAATCATTAGAATCTTGTCTTGTTAATCTTGTTTACATAAATAATAAAAGTTTGTAGGTAGACCATAGAAACGAGCCTATCATTCATAGTCACACCACACATGCTCCGCAAGGAACGCCTGTCCACAGCATTTATTCTGCTTACATGCTTCTTTTGCCACACCCAACATTCACTTCCAAACATAAGCGTAGGCACCATTGTGCACCAGCACAACAGCCAGTCGTGCCGTTTTGGACATCAACTGCTTGGTCACAATTGCATGTGTAGAACCATTCACTACATTTCCCGCATTCACTCTCCTCTACACATCTTCATCAATCTGCGGTTTTAGAATCTTTATGTAAAATTTTAGAACGAAAAAACATATTTTTTATTTTTGTTTTCACTTCTAAACCATTTTTTTATTCGAAGCCCTTTAATGCAATAACAACAAAAATAAAAATAAAGCATTTTTATTATTATTGCAATTTTTTTTTTTTATTGGCGGAAACTGCGCTGCATCGTATGAGATCGGAATCTAAGCCGGCTGCTTCACAGTCCAACGCATGGCGCCTACTGCTACCAGCTCATATTAGATTAACTCGAATTTTAGAAATGTCATAAACTGGCCAGGTCACGCGCTTGATGCGTGCGTGAAAAAGCGACAAAAATATATTTTTGTTTCTTGTAGTGCGATACGAGTACGCAATGATTCGTCAGTGTGTGCAGTACAAAACTGCGATCTCTGTGGTCGTTTAAACACATGCAGTCGTACTGTGATTTCACAGCAAAACGACTCTTAGTGTGCATAGCTTCTCGGACCAAAATAAAACATGCATGTTAGCCACCCGAACCAGCTGTGGAAATAGCATTTGAGATATTAAATTTATTATTATTTTTAATTTTGGTTATTATTTATGGAACCTGAAACGTTTCCTTTGTGTCATTAATATTTTATTACTGACAAATACAAGGTTGTAATGATGTACCGAATACACAGAGAAGTTGTTTTAAATTACCTACGCAACTGCCTATTAGAATTAAACAATAAAAATACGTGTGTTTTATAAAGAAAACTCAGTAAGTCAGTTAGTATGCTACTAGATGATGTACTTTTTAAAAATTAATTGAGATATTATTTTTTTTATTTAAAAAAATATATTAAAACACACAACCAACATCAGTGCGCTTCTTTACACCAGTCCCATGCATAGTTAAATAATCGAAATAACAACTGAAGTTTTATTTATTGCCTTTGGCATTACGTTAACGCATTCATTACGTCGGGAAGTTAAACAGCTAATATTTTTGTTACTGAACTTTATCGACAATAATTAAATAACCTTGGTTGTGTTAAAAAGTCCAATACCCAATTATATGAAGATTAAACACACTAAACAAACAAAAAGTATGAATAGTCTTCGACTCCAAGGACCAGGTTTAGTTATTTAGGAACTTATTGTTTTTTAATATTGTTTTTATCTATAAACGATCAGCGTAATATTGTACTGTAATCGAACCTATTTGAGCGGGGCCCATAACATTTAGCCGACTCACTGTCTACCGAACTAGTAGTATATTTATAGATCAATAGGAACTCTAACTTTCTGTGTGGTATTTTTATGGATACTCCTCATAACCCACTGCTACTATATACATGGTTTCTGGTTACCTATATACCTACTATGTTATAAATGATCCTTTGATAACTATTTCCAAAACAATCATTCTTATAAGTGGATGATCTACTTAGTATAAAGATACAAAAAGTTGATATAAATCATTGTAAGATAAACTGGTTTAAAGTTTGGTAATGTGACCCAGTGAGGAGATATTATTTTAAAAAAATAGACATTCGCCAAGCAAACATTTAACCTTAGAATTTATCAGTCGCACTATGGGCGAATTTCACCATTCTAACTGAACGCGTTCAGCACATCTAAAACCCGTCCAAGAGTGTCAATATTCCATAACAATTTTGACACTGACAGCTCTTGAGCGGGTTTTAGATGTGCTGAATGAACGCGTACAGTTGAATCGATAGTCAAATCGGCACTAAGAGATTAAGTACATGGTTAAAGTTTAGACAAAATTTTGCGAGGACACACGATAGATTAAGCAGTTTCATGTAATTTTTCCCAAAACGTCAACATTAATAGTACCTACTTGAGAATGCTTCACTGCTGGTAACATGAACAAAATGTTGCTTTTCCGCGTCCAGTCTGGGTATTTTCCAAAACACAAAGAGATGCCCTTGTTTTGTTTTAAGGAAGTTCCAGTTTCGAACAAATTGCGGAAATGAACCTAACTGGCGAAAACTTGGTGTATTATTTTCCTAATCCTTCGGGCGTTCTGTAATGTAATGTAATGTAATACGTAAAATTGCTGTAATATAACGAAATAGGTTGCGTTCAAACGGACTTTCAAAGTTAATAGAATGAAGGGTCGATTAGATACAGTAAAGTTGTGTGACACTATCGAAAGTTGAGGATCTCGTTACGTATTATAACAATTATATGAGACAACATCAAACTTATAGATATTCATTGGAGTGACTTAAATAGGTTTGACGTTTTAGGTATAAGATTGTTCGATTTTATTATTTTAAGGGGCGCCTCCCCTCCACGTGTTATGAGATTAATGCCTGTTTTCACTAGCGCGCTGTTGGATTTTCAACTTTTGGCGTTGAGGCGAGCGTTGACCTAAAGCGCGGTTTAATTAATTCTGTGTAGGATTACAATTAATTAAACTGATGAACATTTAAAACCTAACAAAAAGTTTAATCAGACAAGGATAATGCAAAATGACGTTTCAAAATAATGTTTTTTGTGTACTGTATACGGAACACCTTCCCATGTAATATTATTAAGCCATAAACAGAGTATACATATGTCTTAATTTATTCTTATGATCCTTCATAAATACTAGAAACATTTTTAGTTTATGAGATAATTATCAATATTCTAAATGCCAGTACACGAGCATGGATGCAGTGGGTCAGGACGATGCTTCATGCACTTTTAACGTGTTCATAATAACGGATAAGAAGAAGTTGTTGTCTCTCCATTTGTCACAATCCACTATAGTGTTAGTATCTTTATCATGCAGTCCGTGGATGGTGATACAGCACTTTGAAGGATATTGCTAAGCCAGCAAGCCATCAATGTAGGCGAACTGTCAAAATGAAAGCCATTACTGCTATTAGTGTGTTGCGCAATCACCCCGCGGGGATGTTTTGGCGCTTTAATGACATCGACAGGGGGGCGTGGTTGATAAACATTTGTAAAAATGTATTTAAAGCACCGGCCAAGGGCGTGTCGTACACAACCAGTAGACCAAGCTCACCTGAACAAGGTCGACGCTGAAATCTAACGGAGAGCCTCCCTCCCTCTCGTCGATGACCCTGATGATCCTCTGCCTCCCGTCACTCCAGACGAAGTGCACGACATCATTAAAGACCTCCACGCTCGTAAGGCCCCCGGTTCGGATGGTATTACCAGTAAGGTATACAAACTCCTTCCTGCCCCGCTAATAATGCTTATGACCGCCATCTTCAATGGCGCCTTGAGCAACAACATCTTCCCACAAGCATGGAAAGAAGCCACCGTCATCGGTATCCCAAAGCCAGGCAAGCCAAAGTCTGAGCCCTCCAGCTACCGCCCTATTAGCTTACTCAATGTTCTTGGCAAAATCTACGAGAGGCTTATTTATAAGCGTCTCAAAGACTATGCCGAAGCAAAGAGCCTCATACCCAACGAGCAGTTTGGTTTCCGAAGCCAACACTCGGGCACCCAACAGGTCCACCGTATCGTAGAAAACTTATGCGCTGGTCTGCAGCGTAACGCGATGACGGGTGTGCTATTCTTCGACATAGCGAAAGCCTTCGACAAAGTCTGGCACAACGGCTTGATATACAAGCTTTGCCAACTAGGAGTGCCAGATCGTCTCGTGCTCATCTTACGAGACTTTCTGTCGAATCGCACCTTTCGCTATTGTATCGAGGGAGCACTCTCGTCCCCTCATCCTATTCGCGCCGGTGTCCCTCAGGGTTCCGTACTATCTCCTCTCGTCTTCACGCTGTTCACCAGTGATATCCCAAAAAGTAAAAAGGCTCAGTTGGCTCTCTTCGCCGACGACACAAACGTCTTAGGCGCTTGGTTCCGGAAAAGGAGAATCGAGGTCCACCCCGATAAGAGTCAGGCGGTTCTCTTCTCGTGATGTCGTCGAGTCCCACCCCCCCCCCCTTCCCAGGCCGATCACTAAGTACGGCAAGCCAATCCCTTGGGAGAAGCAAGCCAAATACCTAGGCGTGATCCTCGATGAGAACCTTACCTTTAAGGCTCATATTAAGGCGGTTCGCGCGCGCGCCTCCTTCGCTCTTAGCAGGCTGCAATTCGTACTGACAGCCCGTAGTAAACTGTCCCTCAAATGCAAGCTCCGCATCTATACCGCAGTCATCCGTCCCATCATGACCTATGCCTGCGTTGTATTTGCGCACGCTCACCCACGTCATTTCCATAAGATGTAGACCCTCCAAATCCGTTTCCTCAGAAAGGTCACGGGTGCCCCCTTCTATGTCCGTAATATAGATCTCCACGTAGACCTTAAAATGCCCACCATAAAACAGTTCATAAAAAGCTTATCTTAGCGTTTCTTCGACTGTGGCATCAAACACCCAAACCCTTTGATCTCAGCGGCCGCCCGCTACACTCCCTCCCGCATTAGTAGTATTTGCCGACCAAGGCATACCTTAATCATCCCCGACGACGCCATTACCCTCCTCCATGAGAGTAGTAAGGCCACCAGCACTCTACGTAAGCCCAAAATCCGATCGCCGTCCTACTGCCCTCGCCGCCGAGGCCCGCCGCGACGCCCAAATCCACGCCCCTCCCGACCCTTGCTCGAGCCAGCCTGCGCCGCAGAGCCTGTAGCTTTAAATTCGTCCCAAAATCCTATAAATCCTGATCCAGCTAGTCCCTTGCTGCCCTCTTCCAGCGACGCCCTAAGCCGAGGTCCGTACCCCACAGGGGATGCCCTTGGCGTAGTCGCTTAGTTTTAGTTAGTGTTTAAGTTTAAGTCCTGGCTGTAGGTCTTAATTTATTAGGGCACCACAGGCAAGTCCGCTTAAGCAGACGACAACCTAACAGGTTGAACTGCGAGATGACATTCCAAAAAAAAAAAAAGCGTGTCGCACAATGAAGAGTTCCGTAATTGGGATGAATCTACGACCAAACTTTCTTTGCAGTTGAAATAATGGCCCCAAACATCGATATACCTACGTCACGTCATAGAACTACAAACGATTTTCAGACTTTACTTGCGCTGTGAGAACTGGCTTCTTGCCAAATTTTATGATTTTAGGTTAACGGGAAGTACCCAAATAGTTATGATTTATTTGCGAGTATCAAAATACGTAGCATATTTTTTTTGTTGCGTTGTCTAACAGCCAATCCCAATAACCTAAGACAGATACCTACTGATGATAGACAGTGCAATTCTATCTGTCCCTGTCAGCCAAATAGATGTCAACGCGTTTTAGGGCCGCATAATTTGGCTTTATCGGGACGTTAAAACCAAAAATTCATGGGTTTTTCTATCTCCAGTACATCAAAGTTGGAGATAGATACGTTATTGGGTTCGGCTGTTAGAAGCTTGATTTTGTTGAGCTCCAGGGGACCGTAGACCAACGTATTTGATATTAATTTCAACTTGATACCTCCACGCATTCGTACAATAAATAATATTTAAATGTAAAAATATTTATCAAGATGACGTTAGTTCCGATTTTGACAACGCGCCAAAAGCGCCTTGTACCATTGTAGACAACTTTAAAAGAAATAGATTACCAAGTCTGTGACGGGTAAAGCCCGATTCAAACTTTACACGGCTCTGAAGTACGCTAATCGCTGCGCAGTACCTCACCCCTCACCCCGCAGACACGTGAAGTTGTTACTGCGCAGCGACTTGCCTCATGTTCCGTCATAAAGTTTAAATCGGGCTGTACCCCGGCTTTGAAACGTTATGTACCTATCTATATAAATATTATCGTCGGAGCTTTGAGGCGTGAAGTTTATTTCTTTTCCGCACTTGTATAACAATTCACACATGATCATCTTCTATTTGTTAATCTTACATCCAGCCAGTTTGAAAACGGGTTATAAAAATTGTTACGACCCATACCTTCCTACATACTAGTATTATTGTATAATTGCATATGCGTGAGTACTATGTACAGTCGCCGCCTGAAAATGCTTACCACTTTAAGGTTCATGCACACATCTATGTCACAAGGTCGATGTTTATGATTTGATTAGGTATAAAACATAGATTTTGTATTTACACTTCGTCTAGGATAGATAAAGAAAAACTTTTTTGTAACAAAAAAACAATGAAATATTATCTGGCATAAACGGACGTTAACCAAGTGAAAATAGGAAGCAATAATAAAAACGAAATTCATAACATTTTTATTTTTTAAAGAAAATTATTTAAATTCTATCAACAATTTATTGTTTTAAAAAGTAGTAGAACCTCCATCAGCAGCTATGACCGCACGTAGGCTATCTCGCAGATGTGACAAGGCTCGCGCATAAATAAGTGCCTATGAGATCCAAGAGCTTCAGGGTTTCTTTCGTTCGGATTATCGCAGCGTTGAACTATTTTGCCCTTTAGGTTTTCAATCGGGTCCATATCTGGTTACCGAGCAGCCCATTGAATGAGACGAACGTCACGGTGCACGTTGAACCACGCCATAGGTAGACTGGGCCGTATGTGTATCGGTGCATTATCCTGAATGTATTCAATTTGTGGGAATGCTAATAAATTCATTTTTATTCCTTAATGTTATTTTAAAAACTTGTCTCTGCATCGCCAAAAGGTACCAGTCAGGTAGAAAATGCCTATGGCATTAAGTCCGCCTCTGTACATTCGTGTGCGTGAAGTATGAATAAATAAATAAATAAATGCTGCTGCATGATAAACAACGCGATCAGTAGGCAGCATCACTTCTTCCAAAAGCAAGACATAATAATCATTTTGTCTCGTACTACTTTTTAACGACGTCAGTTCTCCGTCGTCGTTGTAGCAAATTCACCCTCATCAGTTGACTGTTATGCGACCTGATTCCTTTTGAGCGACTATAACGATTCAATAGTTGTTTCGTCGGTAAGTATCATCGACCAATCAAAATCACGATATTGTCGCGAAAAATAAAAACGTCGGGCAATTTTGTGGTGAAATTTGAGTTCCACTTTCAAAGCATGATGTCTGTATTATAAACCCGCTCAGTGCAAATCTCGTCGAACAGTCCGAGGACTCACATCATTCAAAGCAGCAATATAGTTGGAGTGAAGCCGTGCTCTTCGTCATGTCGAACCTTATCAGTTATTTGCACGGCGCGCGATGGTAAGTATCGGTTCGATTGCTTCTGCTGCTTTACAACTATTAAAAAGTTATAAGTACCTATTTATTGCATTTTAGACTTTACTGCACACAGTGTGATAAAGAAATGAATTTGAAAACTGATAAACATTTTTAGACCGTGACTGTGCATACTATAAAGCCACGATTTACTGGGTACATCTTTCATTGACTTGAATGTGCCCTGGCGGCTGAGAGTATGTCATGCTCACTCTAATATCTCGCTTTTGCTGGCGCATGTGTTGGATCATTTACCTCCCTTCAAAATGGTTGAGTTAAATACGGTTTATTTTTAATTTAGTTTAATATTTGAATTGTTCATTTCAACATGAATGATGTAACCAATCTATTGTAAACATAATTTGATTTAAAAGAGTGTCCGTGGAGTTTCTTGCCCGTTTTTCTGCATAGGTACCTACTACTCTTTGGAATGGTTAACAACCAACTAGTTTAATTTTTCTGACCAAACGACCCCTTGACAATTCAAAAGTGCCTGTAATTGGTTTATTTGAATGCTTTGAGTTTGAGTTTCAATACATATATTTTGTCAATCGATTTGCTGCATAACATTATTTATACTATCTAATATTTTTACTTTAGTCGTAAATTGGACTAATACTCTTGACCGTCATTGGGATTACATGAATTTGCTTTTATAAATATAGCATGATGACCTCAAAAATGTACATAGCCCCCTCGCCCTAATTACTTATTTAAAGCCTTTAATCATGTTTATTAAACAAGTAGAATTGACTAGATTCATATTAAATGATTAAACTATGACCTACAAAAAACATGTACGTCGGATCAAATAAGTTTCATTTGCATATTGCAATTAATACTTATACCCTTTTAAGGTTCTATAGGTTTAAAAATATACGTCAGTACAGCCACATAAAAATATTACAAATCATGTCCACGCATCACATCGCTTAAGTACCTATTCACAAAGTTATCACACTTCAAATTCAATTAGTATTTCTTCAGTCGAAAGTTCAAACAACATTATTTGATGACTACCGATTACCAAACAATAATAGCTGGTTAATTCTACACAAAGATTAACTAATCTACCTACACACTTTAAAAAAATCATACTCATCTTGAAGAAGCACAATTTAAATATATACTACGATTGGCACTAAGATTTAAGTTAGCAGGGTACTTGAAACTATTAGAACTTCCCTTCCCTCTGAAGTACTGTCCGAGAAAATAGCGTTATCGCTATTTCCCTTCAACGCAAAAAGTACCATTCAAATCAAAAGGTACGTATTTAAAAATGTAACACAACACACGGTAAACACAAGACTACTCTCAAGCCCACTAGAAGTGCAATTTAGCAAAAGAAATCTGGGACGTACGAGGATTTTTTATATTATGGTTTCACTGTGCTTGTGGAACGACGCATTGACTTTACTGTCGATTTCGATAAAACTACTACTATGTGCAAAGACCTACTAGTTTTAAAATAAGAAAAAGAAATAACACCTACGTTTAATCACCTAACCGCCAAGTAGCGGCACAATAAGGTGTTCAATAAAACTAATCGAGCGAAATTGGTTAATTCGTGGTTTTGTAGTGTATATAATTTTCTGTAGTTAATGGTCGTTCTAATATTTGCCGTGAAGGCAACTAAAAGAATATACTCGTGTATACTTCTGTATGATCTGATCCTAACCCGATTTGGACCAACGATTCTGGCCTAACAAAACTCACCCGATTTTGTTTAGGCCAAACTCTTAGGTCAGACTGTTAGATCAGAACGGTGCTGACTCGAAAATCAAGTTCAACTAGTAACCTATCCCGTTGTAAAATGTTATAAAGTCCTAATCCTGTTGACACTTCTAGGTATGGATGCGCAAGAAAGTATGTTCATTGTCAGTAAAATGCGAATCAATTGTTCTTTAGTGTTTGAACAAAACAACATCCAAAAAAAAAAACAAATTAAGGATTCTGTCAACCAAAATCGAAAAGGGAAGCTTTCTCTAATGGTTATTACTTATTTACAGATTCCTTTTTTGTTATTTATTTATTTATTCAAAATATTGTGGTACAGTCTGTTACAATTAATATAATTTAACAATTTATGGATAAGTCACAAGAGTAACAAATAATAGATCTGGCGTCCTAGCTAGGTTACATGGTAACCTGTATTAAGGTTCGCCAGGCCAGGCTCCCACAGAAGGAGTACAAGATTTAAATAGAGACTGCTAAGGACTTTATCGATTTAACGTAAGTTACTTATAATACTAAGTGTGTGAAGTGTTAGCAATATTGTGTTTTTTGTGATGTAGATGTGGTGTGTATGTGATTAGTGATGTAGCTGTGGTGTGTTAGTGTTTTGTGATGGAGGTGTTGTGTGTATGTATGTGATTAGTGATGTAGCTGTGGTGTGTAAGTGTTTTGTGATGGAGGTGTGGTGTGTGTGTATGTGAACGGATGGGAAAGAGGTTGGGTGTAGTAACGGAGTGTTAGAGAAGTGACTACGATTGTGAAGTAAGCAGACCTTCAGTGTCGTCGTAGTTCAAACTGGATAGAAAGCATGATAACTGCTTTTTACAAATTTCGTAAGAGGATTGATGTACAAAGATATGTTTGTTTATTTTGTTATATAAATATGGCCCAAGGTAGTAATAGAAACGTTTTTGTTCATTATAAAGGAATGGTCACGCAGATTCTGTCTTCGCGCGTCGAATACTGAAGGGCGTGCGCACGTAATGCAAATACTTCACGAAAGTGGACGAAAGCAGTTTCGATTTTACTCTTATTCCCGATCCCGATTATGGAAGCAAAATTCTTATATTGTGGCCCATAAACGGGATGAAGTTGGAGCTAGATTTTCACCTTCTTTTTCCGATTTTAGAGCGTTTACAAAATTGATTTCATCTGATTTAGAACTTGAAGTTGTCGATGAGTTATTTTAGTCTAGGTGCATCGTCGTCACATATAATTAAATAATTCATGTATAAGTACAAAATATTGTAAAACATTTTAAAAGAGCAATGGTGGAATTTCTTGCCCCTTCTTCTCCATACGAAACTACATTTTGGAACGGGCGCCTAGAATCAATTCTATTTAATGTAAATGTTGACGTTCAAAAGTGCCTATTTTAAATAAATGCTTTGACTTTGACTTTGAGTCTTGAAAATTAGTGAAAATAACGATAATCCAATCATGTAACATTTTCGACCGGATCCACAAGCATTTCCAAAGTTCTCACGGCTATAAATTGCCAATTAGTAAATATTGTTTTGTTTCATAATCACAGTATATGAATGTTTTATTCATGTCGCAGTGGTATATCAAACAAGAATTAGATAACTCTTCGTGTCATTAGATAAATTAACATTATAATTAATTTATAATGAGCTATAAAAGCGAACTAAGTTTGATATGCCATCTTCGCCCTTCGTAATACACTGATTATAACAAAATATTCCATTAAAATTGTACCTAGCTTGATTATTTTCGATTGTTTGAAAACTCGAGACGATGGTTGTTTGAGTAAATTTCGTAATCTTAATTAGAGATCTTACATTTAATATTGGAACAGTAAAGTTTTTAAACAAGAATCAAACATTATTTTGCAATTATGCCTACAAGACACTATTGTCTTGTAGGCAATAGTTTGTGTGTGTGTTTGTTAACTTTTGCGAAATACTATTATTTCGCAAAAGTTAACAAACACTAGAAGCAAACATATAGGTGTATCTATTTCTTAGCTAGAAGGACATTCATAAAATTAAAATCTTGAAGTTTTAACGATAACCTTTTTTTCTCACTAATCCTAAACAGTTGACAGCAGCTTGAGCAAACATATGTCACAATGATGATGATACGAAGCTTTAAACGAACCCATTGTGTTTTCTCTCACGTACTATTTCTTAATCTGTCTGTCATGATTTTTGAGTCAATTTTTAATTTTATTTAATTTAATTTATAGTAAAGTAATATTTAAATAATCATATGGTCTGCCACTTCATAATGTATTTTGTATAGAAATTGTTTTTTAAGACTTCCTTGCATGATCATAACTTAGTTTTTGTTCAAGTTAAATGCAAAAGATCTTAGCGTTACATAAGTTTAACCTTACGATAGGACAACATTTGATAAGCAAAAAACAAGTGAACATAAAGTGTAATTAAAAAGGAACGTTTATTCCGTTGCAATGTAGGTATGAACGATGAGACAAGGTAATAATGCCGTCAACATATTTATTTTATACTAGCTGCTCCTCGTGGTTTCACCCGCATAAATCTTGATCCCGTGGGATTATCGGGATTAAAAGTACTCTATGTGTTAATCCAGGTTATAAACTATCTGTGTGCCAAATTTCATACAAATCCGTTCAGTAATTTTTGCGTGAAAGATTAACAAACATCCATCCATACTCACAAACTTTCGCGTTTATATTCTTAAGTAGGATTAAATATTAAAACAACGTTCGAATGATAGAAACCCAATTAATATTTATACCATTTACACATCCTGCAATTATTGTGAATACAATTAGCGACAACAACAAATACAGTGAATTACTTTACACATAGGGTGCAGTGTACTCTTTACTCCTAGTGATCAGTATTTATGTCAAAATAAATTGAAAACACAATAAATGTATGTCAATAAATAACGAAACACGCATCACAAATCACAGAACCTATTGTTGATTAGCGGTCATGTCCAAAGTTCATAAAAAAGTGCTGAGGTCTCTTGAAAACATAGAGTGTATCTCGAAGCGCGTCATCGCGACCCATCCTACATGATGTCAGACATCTGCAAGTGCCTGCAACTCGGGATATATATAAAATGGACGATCTTACACTAGTAACTCATTCGTTAGTTTGAACTCAAGACGACTACTAAGCATCATGCTCAAATACGTGAGTCGAGATTTTTTATTTATTTAATTATAATAAGCACTGACGGATTTAATAACAAACTAAATGTTAAAATGTTTTATTTTTTGGTAATTCATTTTTGAAAGTGTGTTGTGTCTCTTGTGATCCATCTGTTAGATGTAGTAATGGTCGTATGATGCACAAAAACAATGGGAAGAGGTGTCATAACCGGAGTGACTCGAAGGATCCTGACCCCAGGGTTACGCTGCAACCGCTGGTCTGTGATTATCGTGCAATCACGTGTTGTAATGGTTTATTTAGGATTTAATATCTGTTGATTACACATTTTGTTAAAATAGTGAAGTTTTAGTATGACCTGAGTCTATTGGTAATTAGACCAACTTGGTTTTTTTCAAGAACTCTTTTGCTGGCAAGTTAGCGAGCGATTTGCTTGGCTTTTTTCGTCTTGCTGAAGCAAAAGAGCATGCAGTTTATAAAATGCACTTAGCATAATGCTTAGTCTTCGAAAGTTGGTCATTTGACTCGCCAACAGTTAACAATGGGTCGTCAGTTAAAGTGTGAACGTTAACTGTCGCTACCTAACAGTATGCATTTAGAACTTAGCAGTCTATAACTAGAATCCATTGAACAAAGTAAGTTTGTTTAAATAAACGGCTTTATTCACAATATTCTAATGTAACTGTTTAATTAGCTAACTGTTTAAATTGCTTCATTTTCTTATACTAAAATAAATCAACAATAATATAGTTTGTGCTGAATTGAGAGTAGGAGAAAAATTCAAACATTCAAGTCTTCAAAAATATGAATAAGCAATTTTTAATGATATCTAATTTACTGTACTTCATTTAAAAGTTTTGAAATTCACGTTTATTAATAAATTAGGAAGAAGGGCTTTGAAATTCCTCACAGTTAGATGAAAAAGGAAAATCATATTTTTTAAAGCATCCTCTGTCACATAAAAGCTGAGTAAACACCCAAAAGTAAATGAGCGCGGCACAATAAGCACTCAAACAATTGCTCAACCTTATCATCGAGCAAAATACTTGCAAACAGAGAAAACGTTTCACGAATATTGTTTAAAATGTGTAATGTTTGTATAACGCATGTGCATGGGTCGCACTCAGAAAGGCGTAACACTCAAACGCTTTATAAGAACGCGAATGTGTTTAAGATGTCCCACTCAGCTGCTGCAAAGGCATACGATGCTTTTGACTAGTAAATCGGTATTCGGTAGTTTTGCTATATTTGGTATGTAGTAGAATAGAAGTCAGGCAAACATACGCCGTTCCCATGTAACGAATCAAAATGTATTTATGTAATAAAACACTGTCGTGCATAGTATGTTGTTTGCAAAAGTACAGTCGCTGACAAGTTTTTACATGACCATAGATAGACCTGCCATTTTTTAGTCTGATTGACTGTCAAATGCTGCAGACTGTATATAAACATAACGTAATTAGCACCTAATAGAGCGTGTTACTATTTGTCTTAGAAAAGTCCCTTATAGTGGATTAAAACTAAAAGTTTCGAATTATAACAACACACTGATATAAAAAAAACTCCTGTTCAATTGAATTATTTCTAATTTATTCGTATTCAGGTTACATTGGTTTGCGTGCTAGTGGCGGTCTCCGCAGCCGCACCGCAGAACCCACAAGACGTGCAGATCCTACGCTTCGATAGCAATGTCGAGCCCGATGGTTACAGCTTCGCGTAAGTAATCTTACAGATTTTCTTTATAAAACTTTACTTTGGTAAAACGATATTGACACACAGTGAAAATTCTGTATTTTCAATTTTTTTACATATGAGTGCAGAATCATAGAAGAAAACCTCAGAGCCTTATTATGAATTAACAGTTTAAGATCCCCCAACTCCAAAGAGTACCATGAAATATATTAAACTAATTGTGCCGCAAGTTCTTCAAGTTCAGAATTCGGCCAGAAGGTGCTTAAGTCTAAAAATTTTTAAGTATCGGTAGATTGTATTGTATTGTTTTTGTTTTCATTATTTTCTCCTTTATTTCAGTAATTAAATTATAAAACTAGTATTTAGATAGCTTCTTAATTTACATAAGGCGATGTGTTTTTTGTTTTTGTGCTCACGCCATAATGAACTATTATGTGTCTATACGTGAGGATTTGTAATTGGCTTCCTGGCGGCTATGGTCCCCTTTTTTTGTTTGTTTTTACTAGCTGTAAATCTTCCATGTACTATATATAAATAAATAAATAAATAAATAAGTAGAGGTTTAAGAGGTTACACCCGTTACACCGTAACGAAACTTAAAAGAACGGAAGCTTAAACTTTCAGTTGTATTAAAATATGGTCTTTAGGTCAACCCGCGGACAATAGCCCTCTGGACGTTCAATCGCGTGTCGCAAACAATATCTTAAGTACTCACTAATGTGTTCATATCACCTGGTATTTGGCACACACCACTTGGTGCTGATAACCATCAAGCAACTTATTTTTCGTTTCATCTATGAGGGTCCAGGTCAACTGATCGAAAATATGCCTAAAACTAGAAACTATCTATCAGATCAATCTAGGAACTTGTCACGGATAAATGACCGGAAGAATATCCTTGTAATAAGTCTCAAATGGCAAAACCTTGAGTTATCTAAAAAAAATGATATTAGGCATTTCAAATTCAAGTAAAAATTCAAAAAGGTTAAGTAAAAATACTCAGTTACTGACACATCATTACACATCATTAAATACGACATCCAAGGTACTGTATTGAAATATAAACATAATTACTTAATCAGGCGGTAAATGTAACCGTTCGTTGCGAAACGAACTGAGTTAAGAGTAGGTGATGACCCTTTGTGACGTAACCACCTTACATTATACAACTCCCATTGTAAGCCATAAAAATAACATACTTATAACCATTTTGAGACTTAACAAATAATACCGAAAGGTTTTACCTAATTATGCAATAAGGAAAGTGTACAGGAAAATAATTATTTGATTATAAAGATAGAAACTTAATACATCATGAAAATAAAAATACGGAGTAGATGAGTGACGCGCGTTGAAGTCTTTTGTATGGAAAATCGATTGCTTTTTGAATTTATCAATGGTTGGTTACAAATGAATTAATTAAACCATGTATTGTTGCAAAAACTAATTGTTTTGCTAAAATAAAGAATCGGAATTCTTAGGTCATCTGTTTAAAAGCAATTAAGGACCCCGATACACGACAGAATTTCATCTCGCAAAAATTCAAATATAAATAATTTGTATATATTCTAATAAATGTTGTTTATGCAGGTAAATAAATTAAAGATGCAATCAAATACAAAGCAGTTATTTTTCCCGCAGCTCAATATCAGTAGGTTCTTAATTATGACATTTAGGTACCTATTAAGATAAGTTAGATTCGTATTCCTGCATTTAACCTTATTAAAGTAACTAATCGTTTCAAACTTATTGAGTCGTACTAATCAATCAAAATCAAAATATTTTATTTCACATAAACCTACATGGGCACTTATGAAACGTCAGATTCTAGGTGCACGGTTCCAATTGGTCGTTTCCTATGGTGAAGAGCCGGCAAGAAACTCCATGGTTACTCTTTTAAAAATATTTGTCTTTTACAATATTTTTAGTTACAGTGTTAATAGGTATGGGAGGACAGTGTAGGCCTGTCAAAAAGTACCATATGTTAAACAAATATACAAATATACAATGGTAAATAAATTTACAATCCACAAGGCTTACGACGTTCTCACATTTACAAAATATAGAAATAATCTAATAGAATAAAATCAAAACTAATTAAAAATTGTAGGTATCAAATGATGACGTCTTGCCAAATGACTCAAGTCAGTAACCTAAAATGTTTTTTTCTATTTTCTACAGCTACGAGACCAGTGACGGCACCTCCAGGCAGGAGGAAGGCAAGTTGGACAACCCTCAGTCAGAGAACGCAGCTCTGACAGTCACAGGATCGTATGCATACGTCGCGCCCGATGGCAAACACTACACCGTCACCTTCACCGCAGGACCCAACGGCTTTCAGCCCAAGACCTCCCTAGGACAATAAGACCGCACACCGTAATAACCTGTAAATAGTTAATACTATTCTCAACTACTAGCATCAGTAGAAAAACTACTTTTGCCAGTAGAATTGTTTAAAACAGTAAAAGAGATCTCAGTTAAGGGGTCTTATTCTAAATTCACGTGCCATAAGGACGTCTTTTTGTAATTTTGTATATTTCTTTGTATATTGAATGAATTAAAATACTTTTACATAAATAATAGTTTCTTATTCGCCCCTGATAAAAGAACCATCTATTTCTTAAATTTCGTTTAGACGTGAGAACAGTCTGTTATGTGTAACAGTCAACTTTTTTTTTCTTATCTTTTAATTTATCTTTTAAAAACCTTGATTTCAAATTCTAAAATCGTGCTTAAATAATTAAGAATTCACGGCTCTCAACTTCTATCGTTTCAATCGTATGCCTAATTTATAACTTTACGTTAATAAAGATGATATTTTCACTTAAAATTTTTAATACTCAAAATTCTAAGTACATAATATTATATTTACACACTACAAAGCAGTTTTACGGTAATAAAAAGATTTGCAGAAATTTACAAACGTTTCGTTTATTGTTATTTGATGACATAAACGTGCTTACTAGTTCACAAGGTCGACTGGTAGCGAATAACGAATGTATAAAGTAACCTAATCTTAGAAATATTTTGCGAAAATCCATGCAACTTTAAAACTCGCTTCATCTTTACACTAGTACATAACTATGGTGTATGCTTTTTCATCTTTTTATTGGGTTTGGTTGAGACGAAATGCCAGTAACCTTGAGCCTCCCAGTGACAATCTCAGCAATAAACGCATTAGTTATCACATAAGAATCGCTTATTAGCGACCGCAGTAATCCTAGTTGACACTAGGTACTCTTAAGGAGCAGGCTGTGTTGGATAAGCAGAAGATTTATCTTGCCTATTCTTAACCATACAATTAATTACGAGCTGTAAGCCTGTGACTTCAGTCAATGCGGTGTCTGATTAGCCACTGATGTGTAAGAATAATCAAGCCGCTAACAAGTCTTAATCACTTTAAAAAAATATTACGTTAAATTCATGTTTTACTATCGAATGATTAACTGTATGGAGGTACGTCATTTGCAAAAAGAGTTATAAATTGGCATTTAATAAAGAACAGCTTGTTAATATTAGTAATGGCCATCAAAACTTACAGGGTTGTTGTATGCAACAAATTTTTTGGAACAAGAATATTCATTACCGGAAAAATCATTAATGCGATTATGGTTTCTAAGCATTAGATCTACGAATATTTATGAAATGAATAACTTCTAGTCATTCGAACACCCACAGCAGGACGATTAAAGTCATTTACAAGTTAGCGTAATAACATTAGGCTTATAAATTTCTCAGCCAGTGTTTAATGTATGTTTCGTAAATGTGTCTAAATGCCAACGCACACAAGACACATCGTCGTGAAGGTTCTTGCATCCGTGTATGCGTACCTAAGAGTTACAGTATGTCTAATAGTTCAGCAACCTTCACTTATTACGTTGAGTTTTGTGCAAACCGCAAACTATTGTCTTTATTAATTTTGTATGTATCCATACAAAATTAAATAAGACAATTGTTTTAGTAATTCATTGATACCCTTACGTTGATTACGTTGCACTCATGCCGACTAAAACCACACCACTGCTGAGTCGGAGGCCTGGGAGATACTCGACATTGGAAGAAGCTTTGAGATAAGTGTGTTAAGAAGAGACTTTATTGAAACCCTGGCCCTGAGCGCATCAACGGCTAGTTTACATCTTTGACCTCCTGAACAACATTGAAATGACTTTTGGTACTTAACATAAATCCAGATAGAAGTTGGCTCAGCTAGCATCAAGTATCAATTAGTATTGGACAATGCGTTGATTTAATGTACTTACATCCGCAAAATCCTCTTATGAACAAAATTAACATAATGTCCCAAAATATCATTGTTTCATCACTGCAGCAAACGCTACCTACGTACGTAACGTATTGGCGATTAGTTCAGTTTTACAGCAAAATACGTTTATTGTATTTTTTCTAAATGGCACACACGACCTTGAATATTGTTAACTCGAATGAGCAAGTAAGCATAAGATTCACAGTTGGTTTTATAAATTACTAGTGACCTACCCCTGGTTCGCACAGATACAATCCACTTTGTGTCTGCATTTCTGTATAAATGTGTAACTCATGAACCTTCCGGAATAAAATCTATAAAAAATGCTGAAAACCCCATTAATATCCACTATGAAGTGTAGAAGAACAAAGTGGACAAGCACACAGAAACAAAAAGCGACTTTGCTTTTTACTTTTCATAGATAAAATTACGCAACGTTCGAGTATTGTCATCGTGCGAGAGATGGCAGTGTGTGTCGCACTCTGACACGAGCGCTTGAACCTTCGTTATTTTAAACGGTTACAAAATAACTGTGACGAAACCTGTAACCTTTAGTACATCAAAAGGTGGTGGGGTCACTGCGTTTGCTCAACTGTACAGTTTCGGTTTACGATAATTTTACTTGATTAAATGATTACTAATGACAGTACTGAAGATGGATTAGATCAGTAATTGTGTTTAGGTGGTTGAATGTAGTTAGGTACAAAAAATCACCTATTTACTCATTATTTTTAGTTGTCTATGAAATGCGTACCTATATCGGAGACTTTTTATTAATTAAGTACCTAGCTAACATACCTAAAGTCCTGGCACTGGCTGATAAAGTTAAAAAAGGTAAAGGTAAAGGTTTCATAGGACAGGTGTGTGTACTATGTACGTTAGAGATACGATTTATCGGGTAACATTTCTTTCATAGACTTGGATGTGCCCTGGCAGCTGAGAGTATGTCCTGCACACTGAAATGTCTCGCTGATGGTATAATAGTGCGTGTGTTGGATCATTTAGCTCCCGTCAAAATGCTTGAGCTGAATGAATGGTGCTGATCCATGCGTCATGTTCGTGAAAGGGCGCCGTCAGCTGGGACTGGTCATCTCTTGCCACAGATTATTGTAATTATTTTATTTTTGTTTCTTTTGCTGTTTTTAACAATATAATTTATATTTCTGACTGACCGACTCCTTTGCAATTTAAAAGTATCTGTAAATGGTTTAATTAAAATGAATGCTATTGGTTTGAGGTCATGAAGTAGTACTACTATGCAGTATTGTCTCTCCTTCTGCCTTTAATCCATCCAAAGGATGTCTGTTAAAGATCGCTTTCAGCGATAAGACCGCCCATTCTGTCACCCAATGTAAAATTTCACCATCAATGTCTGTAATTTATAAGGTGTACGTAATAAAGAGTATTTTATCTATCTATCAATCGTAATGAAGACTTTCATAAAACACATTTTTGAAGGGACACTGGCTTCTAAGATACAGTAACCTAGTTTAGAAGTCAGGGTTTTTCACTCTGGAACACTATCTTAAGTCAGTTTTAGATTTAAATTATGTAAATGCATTTATGGAGAAATAAAGATTATTATGTCGTTTATTAATTCTTATCCTTATTTTGCTACATTTTTTATATTTTTATAAAACAACTTAAAACAAAAACATTTAAAAAAAATTGTGGTCCGCCGGTAGCGGGAGCAGGGTCCGAGCTACTGGTGGTTAGGGCTCCAGAGACAGGAACCTCCTCACAATGCGAGCCGTATCGAGGAGTACTGCCTTCTGAATCAGGCCTTTGATCCAACCGCCTAACGAAAGCCTCGAGAGATGTTGGTCGAGGCTTTTTACCATCAGGCCATTGGCCGATACGACAATCGGCACAATGACAGCCGAGCTCACATTCCACATGTCAACAACCTCGTGTGCTAAGTCGAGATATTTAATTGGTTTCTCTTTCTCAGCTTTCACGAGGTTCTCGTCATGTGGAATGGTAACATCGATAATCATTGTGCGGCGCGCTAATCGATCTGTCACTACTATGTCAGGCTTATTAGCGAAAATAGTCCTGTTAGTAATGATAGACCGATCCCAGTACAACGTGACAAGGTCATTTTCGAGAACTGGGTCGGGCACATACTTGTAATACGGTACCTCAGAATCCACAAGTTTATATTTCAAAGCAAGTTGCTGGTGAATAATCCTGGCTACTTGGTTATGCCTGTGCAAGTACTCGCCGTTAGCCAGACGAGAACAACCAGAGATAATATGTCTGATGGACTCACCTGGACGGTGGCATGCCCGAAACACGTCAATCGTCCCGTCCTTCATAATATGTCTCCGGTAGTTATTCGTCAAGATAACTTCGTCCATAATTGCACAGACGAAACCTTCAGTTTCCCCGAAAAGGTCACCAAAACGTAGCCAGGATACGGACGCTAGGAAATCTACATCAGGCTCATGAAGAGCCCGATAGAAGATAATATTATTAAGATTATTATCTCCTTTATTATATTTTACAAACTTATAAATTACATTTTTAAATATTTTTTAAAAAATCTGAAAAAAAAATAATAATTTAAAAAACATTTAAAAATATAAAAAATAGTATCCCACCGGTATCGGGAACAGGGTCCAAGCTACCGGCGGTCAGGGCTCCAGAGAGAGGAACCTCCTGACAATGCGAGCCGTGTCCAGAAGTACCGCTTTCTGAATCACGCCCTTGATCCAGCTGCCCAACGAGAGCCTCCTCAGGTGTTTGTCGAGGCTCTTGGCTATTAAGCCATTGGCTGTCACGACTATCGGCACAATGATTGCTGAGTCCACATCCCACATGTCGACAACCTCGCGAGCCAAATCAAGATACTTGATTTCTTTATCTTTCTCGGCTTTCACGAGGTTACAGTCATGCGGGACCGTTATGTCAACAATCATTGTGCGCCGCTGTACTCGATCCACCACCACTATATCAGGCTTATTGGCAATAATAGTCCTGTCAGTGATGATGGATCGATCCCAGTACAATGTGATATTTCCATTTTCGAGAACTGGGTCGGGCACGTACCTGTAGTACGGCACTTCCGATTCCACAAGGCTGTATTTCAGAGCAAGTTGCTGATGGATAATCCTGGCTACAAGGTTGTGTCTATGCAAGTACTCTTCGTTAGCCAGACGAGAACAACCGGAGATAATGTGTCTTATTGATTCCCCCGGACGGTGACATGCCCGACAGATGTCAACCGTGCCGTCTTTCACAATAAATCTCCGGTAATTGTTCGTCATCATAACTTCGTCCATAATTGCACAGACAAAACCTTCGGTTTCTCCAAAGAGGTCACCGAAACGCAGCCAGGCTACGGACGCTAAAAGATCTACATCGGGTCCATGTAGGGCCCGGAAAAAGCGTCCGTGAAGCTCCTTACTCTGCCATACTTCCATGCGATCATTAGTGTCAAGCACTACAGGTTTGCGCCAGTTCTCTTTAGCCAAGGAGAGCGGGGTGAGGCCCTTGTCCACCGCGACCACATCACGATGCATCCCCACGTCGGCTTCTAGGAAATATTCCCTGAGACTGCATATCTCGCGATTGTGTAGGGTCTTAGCGTTTAAAAAGCCTCGACCACCACACTTTCGCGGGATATACAGTCTCATTACCGATGACCGTGGGTGATGCATTCGGTTTGCAGTCAGCAGTGTACGGACCCTCCTATCCAGGGCGTCGAGTTTGGTTTGAGTCCATTTGAGTATGCCGAAAGAGTACATCAAAACTGGCATGACCCAACCGTTAACGGCGCGCACCTTGTTTCCGCCTGACAGAAGACTATTTAACACTTTCTTCAGGCGGCCAAAGAAGCGCTCCTTCAACGATTGCTTCATGTCAGTACCATTGATGCCCAACGCTTCCGACATACCCAAATACTTATAGGTTTCGGATGCGGAGAGGGCTCTGACGTTTATGGAATCCGAGAGTTGGGTTCCCACGGATTCCACAATCTCCCCTCGCTTTACATGCATGGCCACACATTTGTCCATACCAAATTCCATCCTGATGGCGCTACTGAAAGTTTCAGTTACTTTCAGTAGCTCCATTAGTTGCAAATTGTTGGAGGCAAAGATTTTTAGATTATTATTATTATTACATTTGTATTAGGCACCAAAATCCTGAAAAATTGCCATTCTACAAAGTTATGTATGTATATGCACTAAACAGTATGACCATCCTCTAAAGAAAAAAAACTACCTAAACCGCAACCAAATATTTTCTTCAAATCAATCATTGCAATGTAAACTGAAGAGAACTATCAAAACAATCGATTCGGCTTTAAGTACTTTCCGAGTCACACCGCCAATTTCCAAACTGAAAAATTCCGGCTGCTACTGAGAACATCCTAATGAATAGACCCAAAATCACTTTGTCCAAACCTAGGTTTCGCAGCCAGTACTCCAGGCTGCCCAGCAGTGGCGCTTACAACCTCGACACCACGTTGGCGTAAAATGAATCTTATATACTCCGTAGTAAACTATTGCAAACCCTGCAGAAAATATAAGTTCCACGCACCTCAACATGAATACTAGCTAAGAGAAACCGTGAGGCGCTTGAAACGTATAAAACCTGAAAAATGGAATTATAATATTTTATTCAGGTCAGTATATAGCTTTCACAAAAATTGTATACATCTTAAATTAGCATGTTATACAGTTATTCAAAGTTAAAGGGGTAAAGTAAAACTATGGACTTAAAGATATTACAATTACCCTTTCAACAACATTATCTGATTTATAAGGCGTTAGTGATCGCAAAGAATCCCTTCGGAAGTTTTAATATTATCACTTTAAAATACACAAATTGACTACAATTTAGTATTTATTTAATTAATTGGGAAATAAAGCCAAGGGTTTCAACCTAAGTAGGTATAAAGTGAGATAGTGATAGTCCAAGCAATCGGATGAGCCAACTAGTAACGATCGAAACGACTAGATGGCGTTGGTCACCAGAGTCTCGAGATCATTGCTTTACCAAAAATATGTAAATGAAATTCATGCCAAGATGACATCACATAACTGGCTATTCGTTATAATTCCATTAACACGCACTTCAAATTGAAAGTGCTTAACCAGGATGTACTTGAGATTCAGATAAATATTCTATGTTTTGAATACTAATCTTCTACTACTTTAATATTCTACATCTAAAGATAGGTTCTTTGATAAAATCATTTTATGCACGTAGATTATGGCAAATTTCCTCAGTTTTACCAGTGAGTCCCACTGAACGCAATCAGTCGACTGCATGGCACACCAAGGTAAGTCGAAGACGGCATGTCTACTACCAAGAAGAGCAATGGTGGCCCAGTGGTTACTGCCACGACTTACGAGTAGTAAGTCGTAGGTTCAAACCTAGTCAAGCAATTTACTACATGAGTAAATTATTTCAGCACCACTCCTCTCAAAACAGTGAAGGAAAACATCGTGAGTAAACCGTCATGTTCTAGAACACGTGACATGTACCAACCCGCACAGGGCCCACCTGGTGGATTACGGCCCTGTGGCCTACGGATGCCTGTGTCTCAACAGTGGGAACATTATAGGCGGATCTTGTATGTTTTCTACCGAAATGACTGGCCATCATTAGCAGAGAACAGAACATAACATAACATAACATCACGCCTGTAATCCCATAAGGGTTAGGCAGAGGTGTACCTATAGTACACCCACACTTCGCCAGTTATGTTTAAGTCCCATGAACAGAAGTGTTAGGAAAATGGTAGCGGGACAATATACAGACGAGATGAAGGAATGGCGAAGTATCCTCCTTAGAAATTAATGCTTCAGTCCTTAGGCTTCCAAGTGATCTTGTGTTGATTTTGTGATAAATAACATGGTTTAATGATGTCAACAATATGGAAAAATAATCAGCTTTATATCATTTTAGAATTTAAATCTATCGTAAAGACGTGAACGATGTCATCAATCGTGACTGCACCGAGTTCCTGAACTCCTTAGTCTCCACAAAGCGGCATTAGAAAGGTCATCCATGATTTAATAAACAAAGCATAGATTTAAACATGAAACCATTAACATAGCTGCATGCAATTATTTATTGCGCTTTACTTGGTTGAAGGCGTATTTGCATATATCACAGATACATCACGTCAGGTAAAAAAATGTTACAATAATCTGTCGTATTAAAGGAATCGTTGATGATGATGCTGATGAACAGAGAAAAGTGCTACTTTATATCCACAAGGAATAATATAAAACTTATTTACAACACATAATTAATATAACACGTTTTCAATTACACTAGGCGACACCTAAATGCATGCCAAATAAAAGCCTGATGTTGAATTTACAACTTTCGTTGCTAAGTCAAGCATTGAAAATGACATGTCACGTCACGATAGTGTTCGTGTTAACTTGCAATGGACAAGTCGCAGATGGAATTTCGAATCCGCTGTATTACTAAACCGCTAGTTGTCTACAAAACAGCTCAGTTATGTAAAACAACTGAACAACGTTCAGCTGGATTGCCTTTGCGTCAAGTTTAACAAAACTGCAACCGACATTTAGACGACATTTAGACCTAATGCAGAATGCCTTATCTGCAGTCACAATGAGCGTTAAGTGTGTTTCAAAGCCGAATTGGATGCAGTAATTAATTTAGGACGTCCTGAACAATTGGTTTAGGTTAGCTTAGGTTAGAACCGTGACCAACCTCGCTCGAGCCGAGCGAGCGAAGCGAGCAGTGCTTCGGCGGTAGTACGGCGAGTGGTAGTGCGACTTTAAATTTTCGCTTGAGGTAGGGTAATTTTCATTCAACCTTATAACTCGTATTATTTGACGCATGCCGTATCGAGCCACATGTTGTATGGCGCTCCTGCTATCAGTAAAAAATAATACTTTATTGAGCTTTTAACTAACAGCATAAGCCACTGCTTCGCATATTGCATTGAGCTCCAGAAACATTATACATACAGTTACATACATTTTTCAACTAGCTTTATAACATTTATTTTGAAAAAAGAAGGCGGCTCCACGCCCAAAAAGAAAATTTACACAACTAAAAAGCACTCCACGCTTTTTGTTATAATCATTGGATATAAAAGAAGAACCAATTCTAGTCAATTTAATTATTCTATAATGTCTATTGTGTGATAAAAGCGTGTTTTGTATTAAACTTCGTATTTTATTTTTACTTTTTAGTCTAGTTTATTCTTCATTTAGTCTAAAGTCAATATAGTTATGACTTGAGTGCTTGAGGAGCCACTGAAGAGTTCCACTATCACCTCTTTACTCCGTCATCAGACCGTCAACACCAAGTGCAATCTATTGAACTCTTCAAAACAAATCGTATGATGCAAAAGTCGAAGTAATTATTAGTAGCCACTGAAGAGTTTCACTATCCACCTCATGGCTCCATCATCAGACCCTCCCCAATCTATTGAACTCGTCAAAACCAATCATATGACTCCAAACTCAAAGGGTTTACTAGTAGCCACTGAAGAGTTTCACTATCCACTTCCTGGCTCCATCATCACACCCTCGACACCAAGTGCAATATACTGGACTCATCAAAACGAATCATATGACTCCAAACGGGGAGCTGCCCAGTGCTCGCCATCCGCAAGCCCGCGCCTGCGCACCATTCGCACCCTTCATGTCGCCATGAGATCCCGCCGGACCTTCAGGCCTTCCTTCTTGGAGGGTGAATTAACAAATTTCTTATATCTTTTTGTTGTTCGTACGTAAATCCTAGCCCGCATTCCAAGTTTTAGCTTTCTAGGACTTCGGGGAATATCCTAGAGGGTTTTATTTTATAAACAGACTTGTTTAATTTACCTCCCTTTGAGCGAGTTGGAGGATGAAAGTTGACGTTTTTTATTATTTTTGTGTGAAAATTCTGACTTTCCTCCAATGCTAGTTCCTCCAAAATTTTAAGCTTAGGTGTGGGGGGAATGGTCAATATTCATATAATTTCGTAAATAACTTCGTAACTGCTTATTTTTCCAGTTTACAAAAAAAAAATTGAGACCTTCACAAAAAACGCTTTCATTTGATTTATGTCACACGGTGCATTTTGAAAAACTTTTTTCTTTTTGTTTTCTCCCCAAAAGTGACCCCACCCCATATTATATTTATTTTTTAATATACACGACCGTGTATGGGTCAAAGAAATTCGTATGTGTACCAAATTTCAACTTAATCAGTCCAATAGATTCGGAGCGAATTGGCTGTGACAGACAGACAGACAGACAATGAATGTTGAGGGTTCCGTTTTTCATTAGAACGTACGGAACCTTAATAAGTTCAAATTGCAAAAAAAAAACTAACAATTCGTCCAAAATGAGTGGACGAATTGTTAGTTTTTTTTTTTTTGCAATTTCCGACTTTTCTAGTACTCAAACCTCCGTTGGTCACATAGAGTTTTTTAATTCCTATAAGAAACATGTTTGAATAGCATCAAATTAAGTTTTTATGAAAATTGAAAATTTTCTTGCTGACTGCACATTTTCTTCTAAATCTGTGTATGCCGTAGTCGAATCTAAATTTCTCTAAAAGTAATGGATACCGCCAACGATTAAGAACCCTTGCTGCCCCGTCTCAAATTTGCCCCAAAATATCTATGATAACTCTTAGCGTTTTTCAGTTGCAGGCAGTTTCAGTAATCACATTTTGGAAAAGTTTTACGGGTCGGAGTAACATAATGTAACTTTGTATGGTACCTATATAGCTTATTTTACTAAGAAGCTCCAAGTATTAAACGAACTTACCTGTAAGTGAAGTTCTACATTAATTATACGAGCGCCTCGTCCTATGAGCCACTAAATGTGTTACTCGTATAATATTAATATTGAGGACGAGGCGCGAAGTATAATAGTTTCCATCCCGGCAAACTACCAAAATAACTTCTAATCACGTCAAGAATACTAGAGATACATAGTTCCATTCCAAGACCCTCGGCTGTAACTGCAGTTCTTTAGCAGTTTTTTTTTTCAAGATAAACGCGGATGAAGTCGCTACCACAGCTAGTTGTAGCAATAAATTAAGCGGGATATTAGCGAATCAATAAGTACTGACGAGGTTTTGTTTTACTGAAATTAAAATACCATTAAAAATAAATTGAAATATGTGCTATAGTCGTTGAAATAGTGGGCATTGAGTGATAAAAAATCGTGATCGCTCTATTGAACAAACAACTTGCAAGCAAGCCCAGATAAATCGGAAAATTGATAATTGTCTCACAAACCGATTTAGTATCAATATTTTGGTGAAGTTACATAGCAGACAATGGAATATAGGTTTTGCAAACAATGTACATGATATTTGTCGCTTCACGCCAGGATTAGCAGCTCACGACTGTTTATTTATGAACATATGTAACAACAAAGAATTCACAACACTAAAACAATATAAACATAACCTAGTACTATAAATATCCGGTTCTAAGGATTTTTTTTCAAAACAATAGAAACCAGATCAGGTCTGATAACATTTTAGGATTTAAGTTAATTCAAGACAACAGGTGAACCTAATTAACGCTATATATTTGCATATTATGAATTTTTATTAAACATAATGATATATTCTTAATTTATTATGCATATTTTTGAATAAAACATTGTCGCTAAGGATTTTTATTGTTTAATTTATTAAGTCACTAAAGTTGAAAACAAGCATTGTTTAGTCACTAAAGTTGAAAACAAGCATTGTTTAGTCACTAAAGTTGAAAACAAGCATTGTTTCTAGGAATGTGCTATTATTGCTGAAGTTATTGTGACCGTGAACAACATCTTTTAGTTTATACGGAACAGAAAACAACAGGTTTTTTACAAAATATGATTTTCTTTATGTTTTGATGTCACAACAACATAATATTTAATAAACCTTATAATATAATAGAATACTAAAGAGTATTCATTATATTATAAGGTTTATTAAATGAAAACTATGTACACCATTTAAAAAACCACACTAATGCACTGTAGTCTGTAATGCCATATTATTTATTATTGTGACGAAAACATTCGTACGTATGTATGAAACAGCACAGCAAGGTAAAACGTTTTTGGTTAGATTTGCCTAATTCTGAATGTTTTTTGTTACTTATGTCATTTTGTAAATAACATATTTGTAAGTTAGTACGAGAGCAGTGGTGGCCCAGTGAGGTCGGCCCCGACTTACGAATTATGGGTCGTGGATGACCCAAGCACTCGCTTTACTTTGTGGTAATTTATTTCATCACGACTGCTCTCAAAACGGTGTAGGAAAACATAGTAATAAAACCGGCAAGTCCTAAAACCGAAACTTCGAAGACATGTGACATCCGCCAACACGCACTGGGCCCTCGTGGTGGATTATGACCTTTTCACAGAGAGGAGGCCTGAGTCCCAACAGTGGAATCATTATAGTCTTATTAACAATAAAAAACTTAAAAAAATAAAATTTATTTATTTCAGGTTTGACCCATATCCGCTGACTTGTGTCGGCCATTTTGCGCGAATCGAGGTATATGTGTAGGTACTTCTGGGTGGTCCCGCGCGATAATGTCGCGTGTAATTAAAATAACAATAACTCGTAAGTTAATAATGGGAGCTGTTTATAAATAACGTCGTTGGGATTGTTATGAAAGTAGCTAACAGATTTTGTATAGATTAGCCCAGTTTTGCCTTGAAATCTATTAGTAATTATAATTTATAATCAGGATGAGGCATTTTTTCTCAATTACATGTGTAAAGTTGAACATAATTAAAAAAATAAACCATTATTTCAAAAACTGTTTGTTCAATTTACATAAATATACACTATTCCACAATAATTCATTAAAAGTACAAACCTCCCCATACATTTTTTACAAGCTACAAGATATTGCAATAGTGCATTCTTAAATTATCGAACGGCTAAAAGATTTACATGGAGATGATTGAAGTTTCTGGAGTCAGTTTTCGCAATCATCAGGTAGGAATGACAACTGAAAACAGTATCTACTTATAGCTGTTTTACTTATTTGCCTACAACCCTCGACTGCTGACCGTGGACTCCCAACCACTATATAACTTCAGTCATCCGCTTAATACGGAGATTTAGTTCAGTTGCGGGTTCCAGGACGGCTGAACTATAACTGTTTTCCAACTCACCTTTTGACTGTCTCGACGTTTATCAGTTAGGTCATATCATCTGTGTTGATTGCAGCTTCAGGTTTGTCCCAAAAAACACAACTGCCCACCGCGCTTTGTTTTCATCAGTTTTTGGTAAAACAACATTTGTGTTTCATTTTTTAATTCTGTTTCCTGTAAACAACACATTTGTTTTATTTTATATAACAGTCACGTTTACGTTACCTTGGGAAATCTCAGATAACTCAACCAATTAATAAATCAACAGTCAATCAATCGTGACGTCATCGTGCTCTGATAGGAGTAAAGCTGCAGGTTGCGCTACATTTTAGTCGATCCGAAACCACAAGCACTTGACACTTCATCATAATTCTGAATTTGTGAGAAGTTCATAAATGATAAAACAGTAAGCTTCAAAACTTTAAGGTTTCTTTGACCCCATGTCCGACACATTCCCTTATGTGTTGTTTATGGGGTCAGTTTTCTATTGCCTACAGCATGTTAGCCCGACTGGAGTATACTAGTAGGTCTGTAAAATTATCAAGTATGAGACGGTATTAAAGTATTGTAA
Source organism: Dasypolia templi (assembly GCA_963555695.1). Lineage (NCBI taxonomy): Eukaryota > Metazoa > Arthropoda > Insecta > Lepidoptera > Noctuidae > Dasypolia > Dasypolia templi. The sequence goes on along the minus strand of OY743146.1, from coordinate 15,772,955 downwards.
GGAGTATCGTTACGATACGAAAAATAATGACTTCTGCAATGACGAGACTCAAGAATTTCCTTGAAACTTCATATTTTCTATTATTTAATGCAACATTCAACCGCTTCCTACAGTTTATAAGAGCCTACTTACGGCATCCATTGATGTTTGGGTGACCTTGATTACGACGATAATTGTAAGATAAACATTTAATACTTAACACTGACCTTTGTCAATTTGTTAAAGTATTCGATTCGATCTTCAAGATCCACCGTTTTTATTTAATTTTACTTAGTATTTGAATTCGGGTTCCATCACCGTTTATATGTTAGTAAAATCGATACATAAGGTATCTCGGATTTTAATAACCTACATATGCAAATATACTCACGAATTTCGTATGCAAATCGCATGTTGTGTTCTGCGTTCAATACCCAGAAATATATAGTAATTCCTTGTAACGAACAGACGTTATACCTAAAAATCTTAGATTATAATTTAATTAGTAAGTGACACTTTCATGCCTCTGAGTAGGATTCTTTATTTATTTTCCACCTGATTTTTGGATCTCACACCACAAAAAAGTATGTTTTAAAAGTAAGAAAATTGGTGTAATTGGTGGTGTAAAATACTGGGTATCAGATAGAAATCTGACCCGCACACGCTTTGAAAATTTGTGATAAAGTTATAATGTATAAATGAAGCTGTGTGCTTTAATAAAACAAAACAAACCTTGTGTCAAGTAAATCATAATGTTTGTTTGCTATATATTATTATGGAAAAAACATGAATGTATTATATGTCATTTATTTTCGCAGTTCTTCAAATCATAAGAACTGCGAAAATGTACGTCATCAAGACAAACATTATAAATAGACTTCAATGAGATTAACGATGTCTCGAACGAGGTTTCCTGAACAAACTCAGAAAGAAAACCAACGACAGTCGATAAGAATTATTGCCATAAATAATCTTTAATGGTATTTCCATTTTACCATCACTTACTATGATGACAAATTTATTTGATGATAATCACAAAAAGCAGAAGTGTCATCTGAAGCTAATCATCATAAAGTATATATAATTTATAGATGATTGTAACTTCAGACTGCTACATATAAATGTTGGCAAATTATAGATCACTATAGACCGCATTAGGTAAATGTTCATCTTTTTGTGATATTCCAAATAAGATGGAAAAGCGATACTAAATCGATTTGTAGTATTAAATTTAATTAACTTAAGTCTTCTTGAACTTATTCATAAATATACAATGGAAATGCGAGCATTTTTCAACTATCAAATAAATCCCTACAACAAAATTAGAAACGTGAATTTTTCTGTTTATCATGAATTAAATAGTAGTGATGAACAAACTATGGGATTTGCATATCAGCCGAATAGTTAGACTGACTAAACTATTGTAAGTATGAAGTAAAATTAAACTCAGAATGGAACGCCATTTATTTTCAAGTAGGTCTATCAAACGAAATACATAAAATAGAGACGACAATACATCAGTGACCCTAAACATACATTTTCCTTTTTTCGGATCATTGCATCTGGTTGTAACTATTTTCGCTTTCCTAGTAACTAAAGGTTTTTTTTTTGTTTCGAACAGTGTTAATAAGAAAAACAGCGACAATTTAATTCAATACAGTCTCGATTATAATCACGGTGAACATTCATTCGAGCTTTAATTCATTCTTAATTTGGCGTTTTTCTGGTTTTCGCTGATCAGATGCCACCTGACCTCTGTGACCTGTTGTCTCTAAGCCACATATGAGCTATACGACGACAAATAAATGCTGCTGATTATCTTATTGTTGTAATTCTTGGGCAATTTTACAATTATGCTTGTGTTTTATGTATCAATATGATATAGAAAGAGGTGGACTTGGTTTAAAACAAGTGAGTTTAGAAGGAAGGTTAAGTGGCCTCTGGTTATTTCTTTTGTATGCCTTAGTAGTTGATTAAACATGACGTTAACTTTTTAACACTCTTATGGTAAGTGATGAAGTAAATCTAGTAGGAACAAACGACCTGGAATCAATCAAATGTTTTCTATATTATGGTAAATAACTCAATCCATTGGTTCAACCACTCAGATTCATGAATAATTTCAATTGACTAATTGAGTATCTAACTGCAGATATATCTATGCAAAATTTTGTCTGGGACTAAACAAATACGCTTACATAGAAAAAAAATATCGCGAATGATTAGAATAACGTATAGAACCAACGTATTATTTATGTGAATACATAGATATATTGCCTAAATACAAACTGCCTCTTAGAGGGAAATATTTGGTTAATTTTCATAACATGGAAATTTCTGAAACTTAGAACCTACATATTGAATTATAGGCTTAGAAAGTATATTTTATATCACATAAAAAGTGTTAGGTAGTAGGTAGGAACGCACCGAACACTGTGTGTGCTGTATGTTCCTGAAACAGAACTTCCACAGAAAGTTCAGCAGACCTCAAACTAAAATTGTCATGGGTATCTGTCAAGGATATTTATTCCAGATTAAACAGTATCATCCTGACATATTATATTTTATAATGACATCTAAAGACATTACAATCGTGACATCGTAGGCACGAACATCGGGCCCGGAAAGGTAGGTAGGCTGCAATAAAATATGGCCATAGGTATAATAGTGACGGCTCGGATTGTCGCTTCGCTCATCTGTTCTAGGCAGAAGTATTAATAAATTACGAGGTCCAAAGAATCGGCACAGTCTCGTGCGAACTCTTGCGCAACAGGCTGCCAACGGCCCGCGATACACACATTACGACCATTTAAGGTAAGTCGATATAATGTTACAATTACCTATAAAATAAGTATTTACCTATATACCAATTATTAGAAGAAGCAGTAGTTTTTTAAAGAATTGGAAATTCTGACTTTCCCTTCAATGGTAAAAAAATCGGAGCCGATAAATTAAAGAAAGTCTTCTCTTTGAAAAATCAATTATTTTACTAATTGGTTATGAGCTTTAAATAAATGAGCTACTTATCCTTACCGATCAAATACCTAACTAAGACAATAACATTTATTGAAAATAGAAATGAAATAAATTCTAATCATTTCCATATAAACTCTTCAAATTTATTCAAAATGCTTGTTGCAAAGTTATCTTGTTCTTTGTGACGTATGTGCAGTCTCGAAATCAGACGCAACTCAATGCGTGCTTTTAGCACTTCATTACACATTGCGGAAAGAATACCATTGCTTCCGAGTAGATTACGCGATAAAATGCATTAATAATTAATCGTATATTCTCCTTTTGTTGCTAACCTAACTAATAATAAATAATGCTTCATCAATAACTAGTAAAATGTATAATGCGTTATGTTAATTCCATGACAAAGTTGAATTACTACCTGCGATTGCCGACGATGTCCACCTTGTATGGTTTACTGTCTCATTGTTCAATGAAACAGACATAGTAAATAAAGTTAGTGCCGTGCCAATAGCTACTGTAAACGTTCACTTCGTCACCCGGTACCGTTACTAACTAAAACCCACCCGTGTTTATTCTGTTGCCTGTGCCAGGGCGGTATATCTGTACTGTGTATCCTAAATGAAGGTTAAGGAAATCATCTAGTTTTGGCCTTTTTTTTAACAGTACGTATTGCTTTTTTATAACATCGCTCAAGCAAGTTGCACTGGTGTTATTGTAAATCTTCGCGGATTTACGCCTCAATACATTGTTCAAATTAGGGTGTTTGGAGTACACCACTACAGGGACAACATTCACTACTTTATTTAGTTCCATGGTATCAAATAAATTTGCTTTTTTGGCACTTTTCGGGTGACGCGGAGGATTTTTTTGTTGCCCTAAGATTCTTTCTCCTCCTTTTTCATATACATGTACTCAGTATTATTTAGCAATATAATGTAAAAATATCTTGATTGAAAATTAAAAGTAATAGGATCAAATAAATTCATATAAAGACGAATTGAACGGCAAAGCATTTTTGGCCAAATTTTCGAAATAGGTATATCTAGCCCCGGGATCTTTCGATCTTATCTTTCTTATAATAATATGATACGCCTTTGCACAATAATATATTGTAGGTACATAAAGCATAAAATCAATTACAAGAGTTCATAATATTCTATGGCAATTTACTACGACTACTTATTCCTGTTTTTTTTTGTAAAATTTATTCGATGCAATATTTAGATGTCATTACATGTTTTTATGCTTTATTTAAGTATCTAATAATAAAGTTCAATAAAATAAAATGATGCCAATAGCAATAATAAATATGTATAGCTCTATCAGTAGAATAATAATTGAGGTTGTAATTCAATGACAATGTCAGCTCACTCCATGCAAGTCTTCGCGGTGAGATTTGGCGACATGCTGGTGTAGGTGTGTTCAAATCTATTTATTCTTTGTAATATTTCAGTACAGGAAGTTCAAGAGAAAATAAATAGCTGTAATGAAATATTGAGATCATCAAAGTAGGCTTTGGACTTTACTGTATCATTGAAGTACAAACATTGAAGTAAAATGTAGCTTCATGTGTTTTCTTATTTGTTGAGCGAATCTCTCTCTTCGGGATCTTTATGTTCTGCCAGGCTCTATAACGCTTAGGTTATATGAGTGTTAGCCATCAGATAATCCTTTTAAAACTTTTCTGAGGTCAATCGACTCAATATAAAAGTCAACAACTAATATTATTAATTCTATAAACCAAAACTTGTCAGACTTATGTGGACCAGAACTTGTCAGTCTTATCGACGACATCTTAATGAGAAGGTAACATTTAGGTATACAGTTATACAAATACGTTATACAAATATGAAAGATTTATGGCACAATATAAATATTAACAATTTAATTTATAGAAAGAGCGACATCTTGCCATTTCATAAGACTCGTTATATATGTCGCAGATGGATTGTCGAATCCGCTGTTTTGCAAATCAGCTCCGTTATGTAAAACAACTAGTGGTTTTTTAAAACAGCGTATTCGACAATCTATCTGCGACTTTAAACACAGCTGTTACTTACTATTTAAATGCAACGTAGTGTAATGAAAAACAATTGTACTTTCAAATAAACAGTTAGTGTCGTAAGAAACACCATAAACTAGTTATGAGATTTTTATCATGAAGGCTTGTACCATTATGTATTCTGTGAAGGAGGCAATAATAATTAGTCCATGAATATAATAAGGAGACTACCAGATAATCTTTAAAGTTATGATGTGTCTTTAGTACCATTCATACCATACCATACCATTTAAGCATTAATTTAAATTTTCCGTCCTATTGTCAATAAAAATGATGGCAATAAAACCACTCAACTCAAAATATTACACACACTTTCACGTGCTTGAACAAATAAATTACTTCTGTTAATACCCATTTTATTTTAGGCAAATCAAAATCAAATAAAAAACAGATGATATAAAACCGTCCAGCAGGTGTCACGGAATTAGCCAATAAAAATAAAAATAATAATCTTCATCAGGCGGAAAATGATTGGGTGACACCGGTTTTGGTACAATCTGTGTCTTCTTTGTCATATGCAAGTAGATAGCTCCTCACACTGCTGACGGCATATGGGATGTTACATGCAACTTCACGCAAGGTGACGAGGAAATACGTCCTGTGGTGTTAGAGTGGAAGAGAAGAGAAGTGCGGGGTTAGAGGTTTTTAAATGTCAGAATCCTCAACTACCGCGAGGTACCTACTTGTGCAGTCTCAGAGGAAGAGATTAAAAATAAAATATTATATTTGCATTAAAACACGATACATTTAGGATGGACAAAGGGAAGCACTAGCTATATTTTGTATCGTTCAAGTAGTAGCGAAGCATGTAATAATATGATGTGATCTGATGTGATCGTAAAATGGAGAGGCAAGAGCTATTGGAAATAGGGAATAAAGAAAATTGCATTCCCGGACACGATGCCCTGACTATATAGCTGACTACAGGTACGTAGCTTGCAATCAGTAGGCGCCCGACGCCATTTTTTTTCGTAGATGGTTTTAGAAAAATATTTAAAAGTGTTAATTGCTAAACATAATAATGAATATGATCACATAAATCTTACCGTTTTCAAATTAGATTTAAATTAAAATTGATTTTGGTATTCATGAGAATACTAAAATCAGCTATAAAATCAGTATAATTTGTCGAAATGAACATAAATCTGCGTACCTTATCTGTAACAGAAGCTTAAAAAACGATCTATATTTTAAAACATGTCGTTAATGCTGCTATGAAAGCAAATGTTTGCATAAGTTTGCGAACAGGTTTGTTAGAATGTACTGGCGTTATTTTCATATTGTGATGTAAAATAATAGCATGTGAAGTAAATTAATATTGTGTGATCACACACTACTTTTCACATGAAAAAACAAACCTGTTGGACTCGTCTATTTATAAATTAAGGACAATCTTTATATGACCGGACTACACATTACTGCCCTGTTACGACTTAGCAAATGTCCGTAGGAGATTCGTTAAAAAACATATATTTTTTATGTCGGCCTTAAATGCCTACTACCAGATCATAAAATTTAAAATTTGAAACGGATTTGAATATTTTTTTATAAAATATCGTAAAATTGACTCAGTGCTAATCATAATACAAAAATATTGTTGGATATTAATAGCTCATTGTTTAAACATGACATTGCTAACACAGAAATCTTTTTGGCTACCATTTGTATGTTAATTATACTGCATTGCTTCATTAATCGCATTGTTTTACGACATTATCATAAGGCTTCATTATTAAAACGTTTTAATTCCGAATGGTATTAAAAAAAGTATTGACTTTTCTGGTTTAACAAATCCAGCAGGTACTTTTGGTCACGTCTGAAAGCATGGATAGCAATTAAAAATTATTAAGGCTCCCGCAAACAGGCGCGACGCCACAGCGCGACACAAAGGCAACGCTCGTCGCGCTGTGGCGTGTATTTGCGGGAGCCTTTATACCGATTCTAACTAAGTACCTATATGAACTGATAACAAACCACTAGCAAACCAACATTAGATACCGTTTAAATTCACTGATAATAGGTACCACTGAACTATATCAGACAACCACACTGTAAGTAAATTATTATTATATAAAAATATATTCCACTCACTTGGCTAAATTCAAACACCATTATTCTGTAGAAGTCGCTGTGTGAAACCTTTCATTACATTAGACAAACGATGTAGGCGATATATACTCGTAATTCAAGTACCTGCCCTAATGTAGTCGCGAACCAATGTATTGATGCCTATTTAGTGACGCTTTCGCATCTTTTAATAAATGTGTAAGAAATAAACGTTAACAAGAGATACATATCTAACTAAACTAAGACAGCTCATATTAATAGCTACATAAAACCTGTCGGTGTCTCATCAAGATTAATGATTAATTAAGTTCTGACAGGCAACGTATATCAACGTATAACGTATTACACACGAATTAGTCAATATATTAGGAAACCCTGTTAAGCATAATTTTACACTCGCTTTTAAAACCAGCCTAAGAAATAACGCACGCGCCTTACATATTTGAAAGGATTAGTTTACCATTTATAATCTCTGGTATTCGATAAAATAACTAAAAAGTTCTATCAAAATTCCCTTTTGTGTGGTAACTGAATCAAATGTTTCGAGATAGAACCCATGACGCTGCCTTGCGGGACAACAGCCTAATGAGTCTTAAAGTTTGAGAATATATTTGTGTTGTAGCTTATCCAAAGTTAAATGTTTCTTTGCAATTGTATACATTTTGTTTCGAGAAGTATTCTTTTGCATAAGTTTATACCTCTAAACAGATTTGTATGCAAAAAAATGCTTTCCCTATTCAAAGGTTTGTGAAAGAGCCGAATCAAAAGATCAGGCACTGATTCAATATTTATTTTATTTAATAGTAAACGGAAATCGTACTATGAACTTAACAAATGTGAACAGCACTGCAGTCAGACGTAAAAGTTAGACGTACCTACGTGATATTTTACTAGAAAATCAATTCAATTTGTCTTGTTACATGATATTATCATAAGTCAATATTGAAGTTCCTCCTGACATAATAATATTATTTACTCAATTAGTTGGTGATGTTCAAGTAATTCGTCAATCGTAAATCTTAAATAAACAATATTCATAATTATAATCACAGGATACTAATGTATTAATTTTAAATGTTAAGGACATCGTCTTTGAATTCAGCTATTATTAAGATACATACCATAATTAATTACTGGATTAAATGTGAACTATGTTTATTTAGCTATCTATCCCGACCTTAAACTTTAAAACTTAGGTTTTTTTTTTTATGGAAGCCTGTTTGCAAATTATCGCTTCTAATAATATTAGTAGAAGCGATATATTATAGAATTTCGTCGCAAGCAGAGTTTGAACATTTAAGGTCTTTTTTTTAATCCTTAACTATCAATAAGGTATTCTTAGACATATCCACAAGTTTCAAGCGTGGTTTGTTACCTATATATACTTTTAAATAGAAATAATGTATATTGTCGATACCGCAAGGAATGACCGCAAAATAGTAATCAAAACAGTTTTAGTAAAGATATAAATCAAATTTGGACTACCGTGATTCGCAGTTTGTTCGATGTTAAGTCTGTACAGTACCCACGAATACGGTTTCGCGTTTTCATTTATCAAGATATTTTCATTTAAATTAACGTTATTGTTTATTTATTTTATTCCTAATTTTCTAAAAAAAAAGCATCTTGGAGCAACCTGTACTTAGAGAACTGTAGCGCAGAGGTCATTTGCTGGGATCACGGATCATAATTTCGCATCAACGAAATCAAAACAAATAACGTGCAAAGAGTTGGCGAATTGAAGGAAACAGAGAGCCTTTTACAATATAATCTTAGTATTTTTTATGATTACTGGCCACTAGCCCTACCCTACCCTACCCGTGTGTTAAGTCGCAATTTTAGCGGCACGTTGTATAGATTAATCCGGCAAAATTTGGTTGCTACTAAAGTAGCCAAGAGAATCTCTGACTTGTGCTGTATAGGCTATCGACTAGGCATAGATCTATTTCAGCGATGATATTAGTATTAAGTATCCAGATTTACACGTCGAAAACGAAGAATATAAAATGTAAAGGAAAAATTTTTGAGTAATTTTAAGTACCTTCCTAATTCTGCCTTCCTGCTACTTTATATATTTAGGTAAGTAGGAAGGTACTTAAAATAAAATCGTCTATGAACATTCATGATGTTTATAAACACTATGTTTATAAACAGCATTAGATTTAGTGAACCATAATACTGGTTCACTAAATCTAATGCTGTCGTCTTGCCTATTTTAATAAAAAACTTTCTTATTTTTTTGTAGGTAAACCTTTTAAAAGGCACCATATTCCAAATGAATTGTGAAATCTTGTATTATGTAAAACCGCAGGTGTGGTTTAAAAATATTATTTATAAACTTAAGATGCGCCATTTTATTTTGACAACTCTAAAATGACGTCATTTTTTTTGTAGTTTCTTACTACCATTATGATTTACGATCTAACTCTATACTTAAGCAATTAACGCGAAACACGCTGAATATTTTATATTCGCCTTGACATCGAGTTCCGTTTTAACATATTATGACATAATGATTAGGAACTACTAAGTCATAAAAAGTAGTAGTAGTAGTAGTGGTTGTAATATAAGTGAATAATTTTTTTGCAAGGCATGAGGCAGAATGTATGGATTCAAAAATATTGTTACACATTTTTGTATTAATTACCTACATTCAAATAAATCTATCTATCTACTAAACTTCAAGAATCACCAAAAGTTAGTTTAACACTTACTAGATGTAAGGTTTTAAAACAACGTCTTCATATTTTCTACTTCAGATGCATCCGCCAAGAAGAATGCGGTTGACAGCGTGCATAGTGGTATGCTTCGTGCTGCAAGCCCTGGGTGCCGACAAGTACACTGATGAGAACAGACCCTACGAGTTCGGCTTCAAGATCGACGGCCAGCAGCACAGGCACGAATCTAAAGGTATTTTTGTCTGTTTGTGAATTTGCTCTAGGTTCTATATTGTTAGGCAGCCTAGATTGTTACTCTTTAATTCAGTATTTTTTGTGTTTGATGAACTACCAGTTCTATAACTAAAAATATGTTTCACCTTTATGTCGACAATCCCAAAAAAATAAAATGCTTTTTGTTTCAATTTAAAATGAATTCCTATGCTTGTACTCAGAATAACACTCTAAGAAAAACTTGTGGTCGTTATAGTAAAAAGTAAAAACTGATGATTTACCCGATCGCACTTTACTATTATGTAGTGCAATACCACACTGTAGACAGAACACTTTTTGTCTCATACCCGCAGATCAGCAGATTTTTGTGAACTGTCGCAACATCATGTTAGCGACAATCAATGTCAAAAATGAAGGAAAATTTATTGTATTTTTGCCAGATTTAAACTTAAATTTGAATGCGAACATTCATAAAAATACGGGAATTGCCCCTCAGGTTTCTAGCCTTCTTTCTGGAAGGCTATTCCATCAATATGAAGTGCCTAGACACGGTATTGATAACGCAACAATTTGTGAGTTTTATTTACCTAAAGAATTGTCACGATTATATAATCACGTTAAAGTAACTACGTAACCCTCGCTCGGTTCTTTCTTCACCCGGTAGTAACTTACTTTCAAGAACGTGTAAGCTGTAGTGTCAGTACAATGTTGTGATTTAAATATCCTTCATTTCATTTAAATTTTTAATATTTGTATATTTGTATAAAATAACACACACAACAGAGTCCAAGCTACCGTCGGTCAAGGCCCCAGAGAGGAACCTCCTTTCAATGCGAGACGTGTCCATGGTAGTAGTTTAAAGCAAGTATTAATTTAAGAAAGAGATTTATTAATTAAATAAAAACAAAAATGAAAATTTAAAAAAATTAGTGGTACTCGATTTTAAAAGTTTGTACTCGTTTTTTTACTAAATATCGAATGACTTCATATTTGTATCGTTTTACGTGGACCAATCGTTTTTTTTTTTTTAATATAGTTTTGCGAAAATAAAAAAATCTAAAAAATGATGATGTGATGTAATTTTTTTTGAATAAATCATTTCAAAGTTCTGTCACTAACCGTGTGAGAAGATGCGTTGTCGTGGTGTAGCAGTAGCCCGCGGAGCCCTGTGTTTGGTCGCTTGTTACTCACAACAGAGAAAACTTCTGCGAAGCAATTGGTAGTATACCATTCAGCGTTGCTTTGGTTCCGTGAAGGAATTGACACCAAGTAGCCAATCAAATTGAAAAAGCTCGCGATTAAAATCTTTCCCCGCTTCTAGATCGCTTCACTTTGGAAGGTGTTGATCCGTTTTGAAACACCCCAGGCCGTCGACTGGCGCTTTGTTTCTGGATCGTATTGATAAATTCAAGACTCATCACCTGTAATAATCTTGTAAACACGCCGAGACAAGCCTGCTTCCAATTTGTTTATCATTTCATGGCACCATTCCACCCGGGCCTGCTTCTGAGCATCGGTAAGGTTATGAGGCACCCCGCGTGAAACTATCCTCCTTACGCGAAGATGCACGTGTAGAATTTCGTGAAGGCTTCCCGATCCAACCTGCAGTATGTGCTGAAATTCTTGACTCGCCTATTGTCTTGGATTGGATTAAATTTTTCACTGCTAGCACATTTTCTTCCGTAACAGCCGTAAAGGTCGGCCAGTTCTTTCTTCATCCCCCAAAGTTAATCGACCGCGTTTGAATTCGTTATACCTTAGAAGGGCCTTCATACATGAATGCCATTTGAAGTCTATCGATTAGACCGGTTTTAGGCGACACTTGAAATAGTAAAAAATCATAGTGCCAAAATTTTCCAGGCACATATCCTTTTATAATTTAAATTAGCTCACAAACAATGTGGAGGGAAATTCTGAAATTGGAACGTTCCTATTTTCACTGAAAAATAATCATGTTTTCAAAATAGACTATATCTGGCCAGTCTCTCATGCATAAAAAAAACTTTTTTTCACAATACTTTCTGAGTGGCCTGGTAGTCTGTCGAACGAGTGAATATTATATAAAGTATATTTAATATATAAAACAATAAAGATGATTATTTAGATCATATTTAAATAGGTTTCAAACTGCACTTTACCAACTGGGAACAAGTTTCAATAATACAAGGAAGTTACGCGACCAGCCAAATATTGATAAAACGTTATTTCGTTTTTTATTAGAAATGATCATCTCACCAACAAATCAATTTAATTTGAAATCGATAACGTCACCAGATATTAAGAATTTACGGAATAAGTCGAACGTCAGTGACAGTTAGATAGATAATAACTTTATCAAATTGCTTAATTACGTATATTAAAATGAAATCTGCAATTTTTAAGCAGATATCTCGTAACATCTCCGGATTATTTGGTGTGACCGTCCCAAAGCCATATAATCATCACGTTGTTTTATAAACGATTTAATCCATTAATACAATCATGTGAATACCTATTATAAACAAATTAGGTTGATGACTTGAAAACTTGCTCTTCGTAATATGTTGTCAAGTGGGGATAACGTCAACGTAAACAGATATTTTTTAATTTAAATTATTACGAGAATCTGCACTTTTGCCTACTCAAGGTTCTATGAGATTTCTAGTTTACCCATTACTCATCTTGGTTTTTGTTGTTCCCAATTTTGGCTTCGACTCACTAATAAGTGTCGTGTTATAAATGACAAGACCTTGGCAGTACTTACTATTATATTTGTCTTTATTGGCATTAAACACATTTTCATAATATATTTTAACTCTATATAACCGATTGTATATTTACAGACAAAGACGGGATTATCATGGGCGAGTTCGGTTTCATCACCGCCGATGACGTGTACCATGTCACCGTGTATGCCACAGACAAAGAGGGACGGTTCAAGATATTGTCGATGAAAAACATTCACGTGAAATCATGTAAGTTTATCTTATTTATCGAGTCTCTCCAAGAGGCAATCTTATTAGCACTTCAGTTTGAGCTTTTGAATAGACCGTGAAGAAAGGTGTGAAGCTAATTTGGCAGTGTTAAATCCTGCTAAGACTCTGGGTCTTGTATCTATTCTCTTAACGTAAAAAACCTTGAACGTGTAACCTTTGCACTAAAGGAAATAGAAACTTATACATATACACAATTGATGTATTTCAGCTTCTCCTTCGAGCCTTGCAGCACCTACATCAGCAAGACAAGGCCATGCTCTGGCGTTGCCACCTGCACAAGCTGCTCCCGTAAAAGCATCTATTGAACCACCGGGAAAGTCATGCTCGTCTTGCAGTCTGCCTACAACTACCACACGGGCACCACCACCTGCATATAACCAAGTGCCTGATAATAACAATTATAATGGTCAAAACCAATTTGGTGCACCAGTATTAAGTCCTCAAAATCAACAAGGTTTCCCTCCCTCGTCTCCTGGACAACAAAACATTGCACAGGGTGGTCCTAGTGCTTCTTCATATAATCCACAAGGAGGTCAAAAAGTTTTCGTTCCTTTATCTCCTGAACAGCAAAACACTGCACAGGATGGATCTAGTGATTCATCATATAGTCCTCCTGTTGGTCAGCGGAACTATGCATCTGGTCAACAAAATATCCCCCAACAAGGATTTGATGCCCCAGATGGTGCGCCATCCTTTGCTTCACAACCTGGACAGATAGCACAAAATTATCCAGGTTCTCCAAGTTATACCCAAGGACCTGGTTCTCCAAATGAGCGTAATAACTACGCACCAGGAGTAGGAACCTTTTCTTCTTCTGGACAGACTCAAAACGGAGCTGGAATACAAGCTGGCTTATTTGGCGGTAATAATTATCCATACGCTGGAGCCGCGCCTAGTGGATCCGCAACAACTGTTCCACATTCCGGTAATTTTGGACAGAATAATATTCAGCAAGCTGGTTTATCAGGACCCAATTCTCAACCCACCGGACAGAGTTCCTATCCGCAAGGAGGAGCTGGAGACAGAAATGCAAAACAATATAATGGCCCTAATCAGCAATTTGACTCAAAATTAGGCCCTCAAGGCCCAGGTGCCACTCGAGGAGGAGAGCGTGGCGCTGATAAACCTATCCTTTTTTCCGCTCAAATGCAGATAGTAGATAAGAATACCGATATTTATGCACTTGGCCCTAATGAACAGAAAGGATTACCGCCAGGAATTACTCAGGGTGACATGACGCAGCTGCTCTACACATTCAACTACACCGTAGGATTCCACGGTCACTTCGAAGAGGGCTATACAAACGGTGACAAGAAAGGATACTACTTCGTTACTGGAAGGAATGGTGTTCGAACGAGGATTGATTACGAGGCCGATGATACAGGGTTCCATCCTAAAGTTTCACAGGAGGTACTGGACCTTCTATCTGAAGATGTTCCCAAACCAGAAACTGAAAAGGATGAGAAATACGGCCTCAAAGGTTATGAATTCAAATGGTTATATTATCCTGTTGAGTCTAAGAAGCGGTAGACTATACTTCGACAATCGTTTCGAGCTAAAGTGGACCTGACACATTTTTCTAACATTAATTAGCGCCCTAACGGTAAAGCCTAGTAGGCAATTTAAAATGTATAGCTTTACTTTACTATGTCTTACTATTAATGTTAGTATAGGTTAGATAATGTTTCTTAGAATAAGTCTTTGAAAGTATTACAACTTTAATTATATCAATGTTCAAAATAACACTGCCATAAAGTAGTGATCATCAAAAGTTACTATTAGTAGCCTCCTAAGTTCATAGACTCTACACGTGATGACATTTAGCACTTTGTATAATAACATGTTTAAAAATAAAAAATGAATAGAAATACAATAAAATAAATATGAGAAAGATATTTAATGTGTTTAAATTAATATCACCTACAGTCAACATATTTATAAAAAACTGAATGAACATTATATTTTCCTGATCGAACAAAATTTCAATTTTATGTAGTAAGTAATAAATTAAACAGAGGTTTCTAGTTTTGCACCTGTGTCTGATTGAGTAATCGATAGAGTAGTTGTTGTTTCGTGTATTTTTGATATTTCCATCAATGATCATGAAAAGTAATAACAGTCAATTAAATCTGCATAAGTTTGTCCAAATAACAGTTTGATTCATCAGGAGATGAATAGTTTTATAAAAAAAAATGATAATTTAGGGTTCGAAATCGAAACGCTGCCATCGGTACCCTATTAGTTACCTTAGGCTCACACTGTCAGTCTGTCTGGTACTCGGTCCGTATGTCTGTCACACAACAGTAACATTTTAATCGCACTAACGTCATAATAAACCAACATTCAATAATAATAGCGATATTTCTGTTCCCATAAATTACTTAATAGCGATAAATCATGCCTACTAAACAGAAGTGCATCTCTTGACACAACACTGAATATTAAATAGAAATGTCCAATAAATAAGTCATTCAAATGAGATTATCACTAATATATTGGCACTTTGAATGTCGCTCAAAAGCATTGGCTAGCAAAGTAACTTCAAGAAAAATTATAGCGTACTGAATATTTTTGTTTTTAAAATACGATTATTGAAAAAAAAATACATTTACCACACAGACCTAAAACAAAATGTCCGTGATGTACCATAAATAAATAGAATACTGAATTTTTTACTTATAAAATTGAAGCTCACGCCATCTATTATACAACTAGTTTACCAGCAGAAACAAGGCTATTACTTAGCAAGTTGAGCAACCTGCGCAGACGCAACTAAATTCACGAAGCAGTGATCTTAACTTCTTATTTCCGCAGATTGTTAATAGATGGCAGTATTTTAGGAAAGATTTTAGATTGTCATTTATTTTAGGCGTATCATTTTAAGGTACAGCATAACTTATGATCTTACCTGATGAAAAGGTTGAAGGTCCAACTTAAAATATAATTTTACTTGGCATCGCTGTAAGGATTCCAGAACAGCCCAGGCTTCGACAGAGTCAAAGGCCTTCTCATAGTCCACAAAGGCCAGACACAGGGGCTGATTATACTCTTCGGACTTCTGTATAATCCGCCTCACTGTGTGTATGTGGTCTATGGTGCCATATCCTCCGCGAAACCCGGCCTGTTCCTGGAACAGGCCGGGTTTCGTGCCTGGAACTCATCGAGCCTCCGGGTGAGACGGTTCGTGACCACTCGTGAGAACAGCTTATAGACGTGGCTCAGGAGTGAGATGGGTCTATAGTTTTTAAGGAGGGCTTTATCTCCCGTCTTAAAAAAAGAGCACCACCAAACTCCCGCTCCACGCCTTTGGAGTTCTCCCACTGTGAAGGACCAAACCTTGCATATTGCGAAGTAAATACTAGATTTTATTTTGAAAGACTACTTTAATGAGAATTGTCATTAAAGTACCCAAGTAAAAGATAATAAGAAAAACAGACGGAAGAAAGAAGGGTGAAAGATAATTATGCTTTTCCTGTTAAATAGAAGCTAGATTTGGTAATGTTACAAAACGATAAAAAAAAGAAGTTGCACAAAACATTGGCAGATAGCACGGAGACATAGTAGGTTACCTATGTGTTCGCCCCGAAGTAAAACTACATGCAGTATTTATAATAATTAATAAGTAATTTAATTTGAAATCGATAACGTCACCAGATATTAAGAATTTACGGAATAAGTCGAACGTCAGTGACAGTTAGATAGATAATAACTTTATCAAATTGCTTAATTACGTATATTAAAATGAAATCTGCAATTTTTAAGCAGATATCTCGTAACATCTCCGGATTATTTGGTGTGACCGTCCCAAAGCCATATAATCATCACGTTGTTTTATAAACGATTTAATCCATTAATACAATCATGTGAATACCTATTATAAACAAATTAGGTTGATGACTTGAAAACTTGCTCTTCGTAATATGTTGTCAAGTGGGGATAACGTCAACGTAAACAGATATTTTTTAATTTAAATTATTACGAGAATCTGCACTTTTGCCTACTCAAGGTTCTATGAGATTTCTAGTTTACCCATTACTCATCTTGGTTTTTGTTGTTCCCAATTTTGGCTTCGACTCACTAATAAGTGTCGTGTTATAAATGACAAGACCTTGGCAGTACTTACTATTATATTTGTCTTTATTGGCATTAAACACATTTTCATAATATATTTTAACTCTATATAACCGATTGTATATTTACAGACAAAGACGGGATTATCATGGGCGAGTTCGGTTTCATCACCGCCGATGACGTGTACCATGTCACCGTGTATGCCACAGACAAAGAGGGACGGTTCAAGATATTGTCGATGAAAAACATTCACGTGAAATCATGTAAGTTTATCTTATTTATCGAGTCTCTCCAAGAGGCAATCTTATTAGCACTTCAGTTTGAGCTTTTGAATAGACCGTGAAGAAAGGTGTGAAGCTAATTTGGCAGTGTTAAATCCTGCTAAGACTCTGGGTCTTGTATCTATTCTCTTAACGTAAAAAACCTTGAACGTGTAACCTTTGCACTAAAGGAAATAGAAACTTATACATATACACAATTGATGTATTTCAGCTTCTCCTTCGAGCCTTGCAGCACCTACATCAGCAAGACAAGGCCATGCTCTGGCGTTGCCACCTGCACAAGCTGCTCCCGTAAAAGCATCTATTGAACCACCGGGAAAGTCATGCTCGTCTTGCAGTCTGCCTACAACTACCACACGGGCACCACCACCTGCATATAACCAAGTGCCTGATAATAACAATTATAATGGTCAAAACCAATTTGGTGCACCAGTATTAAGTCCTCAAAATCAACAAGGTTTCCCTCCCTCGTCTCCTGGACAACAAAACATTGCACAGGGTGGTCCTAGTGCTTCTTCATATAATCCACAAGGAGGTCAAAAAGTTTTCGTTCCTTTATCTCCTGAACAGCAAAACACTGCACAGGATGGATCTAGTGATTCATCATATAGTCCTCCTGTTGGTCAGCGGAACTATGCATCTGGTCAACAAAATATCCCCCAACAAGGATTTGATGCCCCAGATGGTGCGCCATCCTTTGCTTCACAACCTGGACAGATAGCACAAAATTATCCAGGTTCTCCAAGTTATACCCAAGGACCTGGTTCTCCAAATGAGCGTAATAACTACGCACCAGGAGTAGGAACCTTTTCTTCTTCTGGACAGACTCAAAACGGAGCTGGAATACAAGCTGGCTTATTTGGCGGTAATAATTATCCATACGCTGGAGCCGCGCCTAGTGGATCCGCAACAACTGTTCCACATTCCGGTAATTTTGGACAGAATAATATTCAGCAAGCTGGTTTATCAGGACCCAATTCTCAACCCACCGGACAGAGTTCCTATCCGCAAGGAGGAGCTGGAGACAGAAATGCAAAACAATATAATGGCCCTAATCAGCAATTTGACTCAAAATTAGGCCCTCAAGGCCCAGGTGCCACTCGAGGAGGAGAGCGTGGCTCTGATAAACCTATCCTTTTTTCCGCTCAAATGCAGATAGTAGATAAGAATACCGATATTTATGCACTTGGCCCTAATGAACAGAAAGGATTACCGCCAGGAATTACTCAGGGTGACATGACGCAGCTGCTCTACACATTCAACTACACCGTAGGATTCCACGGTCACTTCGAAGAGGGCTATACAAACGATGACAAGAAAGGATACTACTTCGTTACTGGAAGGAATGGTGTTCGAACGAGGATTGATTACGAGGCCGATGATACAGGGTTCCATCCTAAAGTTTCACAGGAGGTACTGGACCTTCTATCTGAAGATGTTCCCAAACCAGAAACTGAAAAGGATGAGAAATACGGCCTCAAAGGTTATGAATTCAAATGGTTATATTATCCTGTTGAGTCTAAGAAGCGGTAGACTATACTTCGACAATCGTTTCGAGCTAAAGTGGACCTGACACATTTTTCTAACATTAATTAGCGCCCTAACGGTAAAGCCTAGTAGGCAATTTAAAATGTATAGCTTTACTTTACTATGTCTTACTATTAATGTTAGTATAGGTTAGATAATGTTTCTTAGAATAAGTCTTTGAAAGTATTACAACTTTAATTATATCAATGTTCAAAATAACACTGCCATAAAGTAGTGATCATCAAAAGTTACTATTAGTAGCCTCCTAAGTTCATAGACTCTACACGTGATGACATTTAGCACTTTGTATAATAACATGTTTAAAAATAAAAAATGAATAGAAATACAATAAAATAAATATGAGAAAGATATTTAATGTGTTTAAATTAATATCACCTACAGTCAACATATTTATAAAAAACTGAATGAACATTATATTTTCCTGATCGAACAAAATTTCAATTTTATGTAGTAAGTAATAAATTAAACAGAGGTTTCTAGTTTTGCACCTGTGTCTGATTGAGTAATCGATAGAGTAGTTGTTGTTTCGTGTATTTTTGATATTTCCATCAATGATCATGAAAAGTAATAACAGTCAATTAAATCTGCATAAGTTTGTCCAAATAACAGTTTGATTCATCAGGAGATGAATAGTTTTATAAAAAAAAATGATAATTTAGGGTTCGAAATCGAAACGCTGCCATCGGTACCCTATTAGTTACCTTAGGCTCACACTGTCAGTCTGTCTGGTACTCGGTCCGTATGTCTGTCACACAACAGTAACATTTTAATCGCACTAACGTCATAATAAACCAACATTCAATAATAATAGCGATATTTCTGTTCCCATAAATTACTTAATAGCGATAAATCATGCCTACTAAACAGAAGTGCATCTCTTGACACAACACTGAATATTAAATAGAAATGTCCAATAAATAAGTCATTCAAATGAGATTATCACTAATATATTGGCACTTTGAATGTCGCTCAAAAGCATTGGCTAGCAAAGTAACTTCAAGAAAAATTATAGCGTACTGAATATTTTTGTTTTTAAAATACGATTATTGAAAAAAAAATACATTTACCACACAGACCTAAAACAAAATGTCCGTGATGTACCATAAATAAATAGAATACTGAATTTTTTACTTATAAAATTGAAGCTCACGCCATCTATTATACAACTAGTTTACCAGCAGAAACAAGGCTATTACTTAGCAAGTTGAGCAACCTGCGCAGACGCAACTAAATTCACGAAGCAGTGATCTTAACTTCTTATTTCCGCAGATTGTTAATAGATGGCAGTATTTTAGGAAAGATTTTAGATTGTCATTTATTTTAGGCGTATCATTTTAAGGTACAGCATAACTTATGATCTTACCTGATGAAAAGGTTGAAGGTCCAACTTAAAATATAATTTTAGACAGAAATATATAGAAGTAGACCTATTTGTGAACGACCTCGTTCAAAGAAGTACTACCTACCGACATACTTATTTTAACCGCAAAGCAGATCAGCTGTGTTCTGCCTGTAATTTCTCTCGCTAGAGTGCACCGTTGTACTAGATTGAAACAGGTTAAAGTTCCTAATAATTTTCAATTATAAACAATTTATTGTACATATTCATATATGAGATATTTATGATCGTATTACGTGTAATATTGAAACCCAAATGTGTTGCTGAAATTAAAGAAACGACATTTTAAGTAACTAATTACACCTATGTTGATTCTCCTTTTGATAAAATGATTAAAATAAAATATTTGAGAACTAAAAAATACTTTTGCATTTTTCAAGTCATCTTGACATCTCCACCTTTTTCTAGTTGACATCTGTATTCGAATCCGAAGCAAAGAGTCTCATTCGCAACGAGCAGTTTGGTTTCCGAACCCAACACTCGGATATTCACCAGGTCCACCGTATCGTAAAGCACTTGTGCGCTGGTCAGCAGCGAAACGCGACGACGGGTGTGGTATTTTTCGACATAGCGACGGCCTTCGACAAAATCTGGCATAACGGATTGTTATACAAGTTTTACCAACTAGGAGTGCCAGATCGTCTCGTGCTCATCTTACGAGACTCTTTGTCGAATCGCACCTTCCGCTATCGCATCGACGGTGCACTTCCGTCCCCTCACCCTACTCGAGCCTGTGTCCGTCAGGGTTCCGTAATTTCTCCCCTTGTCTTCACGCTGTTCACCAGCGATATCGCAAAAAGTAAAAAGACTCAGTTGGCTCGCTTCACCGATGACACTGCCGTTTACTATACCGGTAACTGTCCCAACGCGATAGCTTGTACTCTCGGAAATGGAGAATCGAGGTCAACCCCAATAACAGTCAGGTGATTCTCTTCTCGTGACGTCGTCGATTCCCCGTCCCCCTTCCCAGCCCATCACTATGTACGGCAAGCAAAATCGTGATCCTAGACTAAATTCTCACCTTCAAGGAGCATATTTAGGCGGTTCGCGAGCGCGCCTCCTTCGCTCTAAGTAGACTTTACTTTATACTGACAGCCCCTAGCAATCTGTCACTTAAATGCAAACTGCGCATCTATACCCCAGTTATCCGCTCATCATGACCTATGCCTGCGTTGTATTTCCTTATGATGCAGACACTCCAGAACTGTTTCCTCAGAAAGGTCACGGGTGACCCCTTCTATGTCCGAAATATTGATCTTCACGTCGACCTTAATGCGCACCATAAACCAGTTCATGAAACGCTTATCTAAGCGTTTCTTGGACTGTGGCATCAAATCCCTTGATTTCAGCGGCCACCTGCTATACTCCCTCCCGCATTAGCAGTATTCGCCGACCAAGGTATACTTTAATCACCCCCGACGACGCCATTACCCTCCTTCAGGAGAGTAGTAAGGCCACCAGCACACTACACAAGCCCAAAACCCGATCGCCGTCCTACCGTCCTCGCCGGCGAGGCCAACCGCAACGCCCCACGACCCTTGCTCGAGCCAGCCCGCGCCGCTGAGCCTTTAGTTTCTTTAGTTTTAAATTCGTCCCAAAGTCTCACAAATCCTGATCCAGGTCGACCCTTGCTGCCCTCTTCCAATAACACCCTAAGCCGAGGTCGGTACCCCACAGGGGGTGCCCTTAGAATCACTTGTTTATTGCCGCTTAGTTTTTAAGTTGTTTAAGCCCTGGTGGAGGCCTTAATTTCTTAATTTATTAGGGCATCCACAGTCAACCCCGGTTATGCAGACGAAAACCTCCCAGGACAAAAAAATTAAATTGGCAAAGGCTTCTATCATTCTTGAAGCAGACATAAGCAGTTTTAGCGTTGTCTTTAGTGCAGCTTTTAATGCAGTTTCTGAGTGTCTGTGATCTGTTAAGAATAATAAGTTCGGTTATTTTCCACTCACGTGAGTGGAATGTCACGCCACGTTAAGGTGTGGGACCTTAACGTGGCCCTCCTGTCGGCGTGGCGCTTGTAAACACCTCCCTTAGACCTTTTTCCTCTTTCGCACACGGTTAACGACGACACGACCTCCTCCACGACGGACCTGATCTGTTCGGCAGGGCTACCCCATCCTAGTCCAGCTCCTCTCCTCTAACTGCCGCTACATACCGTTCCTGACTGCAAACATCCGAAGATAAAGTCGATCAAAAGCTCTCACACCTTTTTACAGTTTATGTTGAATACATCTTTCTCTTTTTAATGTGACTTACGATTAGCTCCGGCTAAACGTAACGTTACAAAGTACACTTTGTAAACATTCATATCACAAATTAGAGGATTATATACAGGCTGGTCCTGCTCCATAGGACAATCTAAAGTCGAGACAAAATTAAACTACTTGCTAATTTATTATTTTTATTAAATTGATTTTACTTTTTGTAATTACTTTAACTCACACACTAAATTATTACCTGTTAAAATTGTAGGAAAACCATCTAGTTTTACCAATATTTGGAAATATGTGAACACAATTAAATGTAAAGGAATGACAGGCAAGTTAATAATATGATAGAACATAATTAATGTACCTGTCATTGCTTTATATTTAATTATTTTAACCTATTGTGATTAATTTTATTTTAGGTGAACCGTTATAATTTATTTATTTGAAAAGAGTAACGGTGGAGTTTCATGCAAATTTTGCTCTATACGAAACGGACTTTTGGAAGCTGTTATGCACCTATTTAAAATAAATGATTTAACTTAGAACAAGAATTTTCACACGGACAAAGCTGCGGGCAAAAGATAATACAAAATAAAAGTAGGGCACAAAGGAAATAAAAAATCTTTAACTTCAGTAAATGTGGCTACATAAAGTTCACTCGTTATAAAAAAGGCATTCTATATACTGAAACTGGACTTATTATAAATACTGCATGTAGTTTTACTTCGGGGCGAACACATAGGTAACCTACTATGTCTCCGTGCTATCTGCCAATGTTTTGTGCAACTTCTTTTTTTTATCGTTTTGTAACATTACCAAATCTAGCTTCTATTTAACAGGAAAAGCATAATTATCTTTCACCCTTCTTTCTTCCGTCTGTTTTTCTTATTATCTTTTACTTGGGTACTTTAATGACAATTCTCATTAAAGTAGTCTTTCAAAATAAAATCTAGTATTTACTTCGCAATATGCAAGGTTTGGTCCTTCACAGTGGGAGAACTCCAAAGGCGTGGAGCGGGAGTTTGGTGGTGCTCTTTTTTTAAGACGGGAGATAAAGCCCTCCTTAAAAACTATAGACCCATCTCACTCCTGAGCCACGTCTATAAGCTGTTCTCACGAGTGGTCACGAACCGTCTCACCCGGAGGCTCGATGAGTTTCAGGCACGAAACCCGGCCTGTTCCAGGAACAGGCCGGGTTTCGCGGAGGATATGGCACCATAGACCACATACACACAGTGAGGCGGATTATACAGAAGTCCGAAGAGTATAATCAGCCCCTGTGTCTGGCCTTTGTGGACTATGAGAAGGCCTTTGACTCTGTCGAAGCCTGGGCTGTTCTGGAATCCTTACAGCGATGCCAAGTAGACTGTCGTCATATCGAGGTACTGAGATGTCTATACGACGCCGCCACCATGAGTGTCCAAGTACAGGACCAGCAGTCCAAACCCATCCAACTGCGCAGAGGAGTGAGACAGGGGGATGTTATATCCCCGAAACTGTTCACGAGCGCGTTGGAAGATATGTTTAAGACGCTGGACTGGAAAGGTAAAGGCATGAACATAAACGGCGATTACATCTCACACCTACGATTCTCTGATGACATAGTCTTAATGGCAGAGTCGTTGGGGGAGCTGAACCAGATGCTGGACGGCCTAGCTTCAGTCTCGCGACGCATCGGTCTCGGCATGAATTTGGACAAAACCAAAGTCATGATCAATGGTCTCATTGATCCGGGACCGGTCGTCGTATATGTCCACCCTCTCGAAATTGTTTCCGAGTACACTCACCTTGGGCAAATTATACAGTTAGGTAAAAACAATTTTGAGAGGGAGGCCAAGAGGAGGATACAGCTGGGCTGGGCAGCGTTTGGGAAACTACGTCGAGTCTTCTCATCATCCATCTCTCAATGCTTGAAAACTAAAGTTTTCAATCAGTGCGTCCTACCCGTCATGATCTACGGAGCTGAGACGTGGACACTCACGATAGGGCTGGTCCACCAGTTCAAAGTCGCTCAGCGAGCTATGGAAAGAGCTATGCTCGGAGGCTCTCTTATGGATAGGATTCGCAACGAATACATCTGACAGAGAACCAAAGTTATCGACATAGCACAAAGAATTAGCAAGCTGAAGTGGCAGTGGGCCGGCCATATCTCGCGAAGAACCGACAACCGCTGAGGTAAATGTGTTCTTGAGTGGAGACCGCGACTCGACAAACGTAGTGTAGGACGCCCTCCGGCCAGGTGGGATGACGGTCTGCGAAAGACTGCAGGCAGATGCTGGATGCGTCAAGCTGAAGACAGGGCGCTATGGCGCTCATTAGGGGAGGCCTATGTCCAGCAGTGGACTGATATAGGCTGATGATGATGCAAGATTTGATGATTTAAGGCAGTGCTACACTGCCTTTAATCATCAAAACTTGTTATTAGACTATTGTCATATCCTGTAAACAGGTGGATATCGCATTCGATATAAAGAACATAAATTGTCTCATTTCCTCTAGTTAAAAATTAAATATGTAGATTTTATTTGGAAGCGTGAGAATAAATCCTTACTGTATATTTATGTAACATAGGTACGTTCCGAATTATAATAAGAGTTTTGAATATTTAGGGTGACTAATAAAGATAGTTTATCCAGTGATAAGGACCTGAAGGGCCTTTCGAACATATTCTATCAACGAACCATCTACGATTTAATTTAAATTTGGAACAGAAAATCAATGTAATTTTCCACTCAAATGTGTGTGTTTCTTTACTCAGAATACCATTTCATACACTAACCTACATGGTCCTCACATGATCTGGGCAAAATTATTTTAGACTTTGACAAGTTTTCAAACTCAAACTCAAAGCATTTATTTCAAATAAACCAATTACAGGCATTTTTGAATTGTCAATGTCGGTCGGTCAGAAAAATGAAGCTAGTTGCCCATTCCAAAGCGTAGTAGGTAACAATGGAGAAGAACGGACAAGAAACTCCACGGAAACTCTTTGAAATCAAATTATGGTTACAATAAATAGGTTCCATCATTCATGTTGAAAATATGCATGTGAGAACGATGCAGAACCTTAAAAGCGTCCGTTATATAAAGACGAAAACAATACAAAAATAGAAATTATTTAAAATACGCCGTGGCAGCTAAGAGATTACCAGTCCCTACCGACGCGCCCGTTCACGAACATGACGCATGGATTAGCATCATTCAACTCAACCATTTTGAAGGGAGCTAAACACACATGCGCCTCCATCAGCGAAACATTAGATTGAGCATGACATACTCTCAGCTGCCAGGGCACATTCAAGTCGTACCCAGACGTACCCAGTAAATGGTAGCTTCAACAAACGGCTTAAGCAATTATACAGTACTAAAATATTGAGTTTATACAATGCAAAGATAGTATTTTTTTTATCTTCAGCAGCTCCAACAGTTTTTCAAATGCTAATCAATTAGTTGATGCGTCCTTGCGGAGCAGGACCAGCGATTAGTGGGGAGGTGTTTTATTGTAACATTTTAATCATAAACAGCACCATGAAAGATGCCAGCCAGCCTGTAACCTGGTTGAACTAATTAAAGAAGTTTGTTTTACCATTTCTTCTCAGGGGTCCATCTAGCTTTGTTATATTACGTGTAAAGTGACACGGATATCCTATTCACAGACTAAACAAGTTTAATTTTCACCACACTATCTATTATTTGCAATTTTTACCCATCGATTTCCGAGGGTAAAAGCCTTTTTTCTTATCTAGAGTGTAAAATTGTTTTAAAATTCGAAGGGTTCCGATTCAACATTTACTCGTAGTTTTAAATAAAACCAAAGAGTTAGGAACAAAAACTTTTTTAAGACAAAAGTTAGGAACGTTCAAAACCTGTCAACCGAAAATACCTGGTGTATTTTCGGTTGACAGGTTTTGAACGTTCCTGGTATTCAGAACAGAAAATATCCGCTTTTTTTTTACAATATCACAAAGGCAAATGTGTTCGGCAACCTATGGGAATTAATAAAATTGCAAGTTTCCCACGAATAATTCCTACTTTCCTAGGGTACAGGCCCCAGAACAGTATACTGGGCATTGTTTCAGAAGAACATCTGCCACCCTTTTGGCGGACTCAGGTGCTGGTCTATCCACCATTAAGCGTCACGGAGGGTGGAAGTCTAGCACTGTGGCTGAGGCCTATGTAGAGAGGATTCAATAGAGAACAAAGCTAAAATATGTAAAAGTATTGTTGGAGATATTAAACTAAAGCAACATCATTTTCAGCCATCCACACTTCCGTCTACGTCAAAAGATATGCCCGTATTTATAGACTCCGAACCGTCTGCTAATCTTTCCCTCTCCCCAACATATACCCCAATAGAATTTAATAATGTTGATAATAATACAGCACAATTAACAAAAAATAGTACATGTATATCGGATCCTAATAAAAATGATATTTTTGATATAAATAATTGCCAAAACTTTACATTTAAATTTGATAAAAATCAAAAATAGATTATTAGTTATTGCAAGTATGATGTGATTTACATTTAATAAACAGATTCTATACGTATTTTACTGGATTTCTTTCTTTTTTGCAAGTTCCTCGTAGTGTGGTGAAAGTTGTTGTGTTTTACTTATGGGTCAAAGTTTTTAGCGTTTCGTGATTTGAAACCTTCGCGACGCTCAGGGTTCTTCTTTTAAACCACTCGCTTCGCTCGTGGCTTAATTCTAGAACCCTTCGCTAGCTCAGGTGTCAATCCAAGCACTCATGGCAAACAACACTTTTACCCATATGTAAAATAAATAACTATTCATTTCATTGACTGCCAGGTAAAAGTAACCTGTAACCGGAATTTTTCAGAAGGTGGTGAAACTTGCCATAAATATTTTAAATTAGCTAAATCTTTGAGTCAATCTGTTTCAATTGAATATCTGTTATTTGGAACTGTCACTAACTCCAATATAATTCGATTTGATTAGAACTATATTGTGGTCGGAAAAGGTTACCATTCCTGAACTCACGTCCGTCGTTCGAGTCGTTGAAATGGCGAAAAGTCTAGTGTTTTGAATCGATGGTGTCGTCGCAAACGCTGCACCTTCACCCCACTGAAAAGTTCACTCAAATAATATGTGTGATCTTCCTACAGGCGGTCAAAGAAAACAATAAAACTTTTCGCTATCACCAAGTAACTATACTCTTTTACAATAATATAACAATAATGGCGCTTTTCTACTGCGGACGCACAATAATTGACCCGCTTGTACCGCAGCGGGAGTCGTGATCCGACAGAAATGATTCAATGTTCCCTGCGATCATCTCAATAACAAGAAAATTGCATAATATTAGCATTCATGAATGAATCTTTGCAGCTACTTGCAGCCACTATCGCTGCGTGCTTTTGGCGGGTAAGAAGCCTGAGCCAGTCGTACCAAAGCCGGCGCGTGCGCAACACGCGTTCGTTATTCAAATTTTCAAACTCAATGCGATCGCGAACGCGACGTTTCGTCTCCTAGTCTTTTGTTTTAAAATTGTTAAATGGAAGTATTGAGGACACATCTCATTTCCTATTGTAGCGATTCTGTTTGAAATGGTGTGAATATGTTTTGTTAAACAATAAAAGAAGTGTTAGTTCTATTTTCTTAAACTTTAAACAAAACATATCCTAATTGATCATTTGATGTTGGATATAATTAGGTGCAAGACGTTTCAATAATAGAAGTAAGTAGTTGGCTTACATTACCATACAATAACATGATTAAGACCTAAATTTCGTAACGTCCAACTAACCTAGCTTTAATAACAAAAAAACTGCATGACCTTATCACATAACAGGTCCAGGAGTGTCTAATTTATAACTTGAATCAGACGATGTAGCAAAATATCAGTCGTCTTAAAATATTATTCTCCAGTGCTAATTTTTTTCACCTTTGACATCTTTACACTTTACATATAATATCTGACATATTCAAGGTACTCTGTTTAACACTCCTTAATTTTTAACCAATATACTTCCGATCTATAGCCGATTAATAGACTCTTAATTTCAGAGTCATCAGTTAAGAATTTAAAGCAACCGATCATTAACAAGAGTAAATTAATATGATATTAAGTAGCCAAACAATGTGCTGTGAGGTATCTATGATCCCACCACAGAATACACCATTCCTTATCACCACCAAAAGAGATCGAGGGAATTCAAAAGAATGGCCAGAATCATCTTCCTTTCTGCTAATGAAAACAAACTGTAATGGCTTATCAATCTGTCCAGCCAGCGTGCTTATTATTGCAATTTCACGTTTGTCTATTGATTGAAGTGGTCATTGGGTCATTCAAGAGTAGAGGCTGAAACTTTAAAGTATAATAACATTTTGATCTCAAACATACCTAATATGGAACAGCTTCAGACTGAATGTCATCTTATTGACATTCAGTTTGTTTTCTTTTTCTTATAACGTTTGGTGTTTTATTTGTTTACGAGTAAAGAACAGTTTTTATTTTTTGTCCCACTCAATATACCTATATATAGCCTCCTCGTTTTGCAATAACGCACCCTAGGCTACCTTCCTGGCACGCTAATATTTTTCCTTAAGTTGCTAGCTTAACCTATTATTATAATTATGTGACATGAGAATTGACTTGAGTAATTGATTATTAAATAATCTAAACACTTATTGATTACGATTCCCGTACCAGAGAATACTTTTCTTCCTCCAAAAACTAACTCAAGATCGATTGTTGATGCAGGCACATAACTATCAATTACTCTTATCACGCAAGGTAAACATTGTTAATTGCATTATGACATCGCTATTTACATAATGAACACTATGGTCATACAAGGGCACTCGAAACCCACAAGTGCCTTTATTCAAGAATATCACATCATCAATCATTATTTCATTATGTAACAAAAAACATTATTTGAACAAAAGTTTTATCAGATCTGGTCAGTTGAAAATTAATGATTATTTTTCTGATTAGATTAGAATTACTTAGTAAGAAATAAGAATTATAGATGTATTGTATTTTGTCAGAAGTCACTCAGGTCAATGCCGAAATCAAAACCCAATTACCAACATCCTATTCCTGCCGAGAAACAGCATAACTGTGTTACGGTTTAAAGGGTATGAGTGCCAGCTCAGTGCAATTACAAACACATGAATAATTTCTGGGTTGATATTTAGGACGGCAACGCATCCGCCGGGCATGTGTTTGTATTGCAGATGTCCAAATGTCATGGCGGTAGCGATTTCTTACCATAATTGGCCATTGGCTTGCTTATCAGCCAATAACATGAAAACTCATTGACTAAAGTTATTAGAAAGTTTGAATTAAGAAGACAAAAAGCACATTTACGACTATTTATGTTCTGTGTTCGCAAGTATAAATCTGCTTTGTTTTTTTTAGTTTTGTGATCGAAATATTTTGTATCCTGTGTTTCTGGGACAATTAAATTTATTTTTCTTTCTTTCTTTCTATTTAACCGCTTGCGTTCACATGAGTCAATTACAGAAATAAAGAAAGTGCACGTAATAATGTGCTGTAATAACAAAATGTTAATGAGCCGTGAGCAGACTGCGAGCCATTACTATTAAAAGCAGTAATAACTCAATTATTTGTTGAGCATTTTCCGTTTTCCGGAAGAGAATCGATATTCTTTACGTTGGTGTTGAACAAAGTGATTGCAGCAACGGTTATTCACATAACATCAAGTCGGGAAACAAAGTTATAGTGGTACATTAGTCAGAAGCCTGATAATCTGGCAATGGAAGAATCTGGAGTTTGGTAGTTAGATGGCACACGGTGGGCAAAATTCTGCTATAAGGTAGGGAAGAAGGATTAGGTAAAGGTATAATGTCGTATCGTAACCTATGTCGGCGGTGAGTCAAAACCAAAACCAAAATTAAAAAGGCAAAAACGGCAACGGGAATCGCACATTGCGAAAATACAGTTACATCCATTTCGTTTTAAAAAGAGGTCAAACATATCCTTGTAGTGCGAATCTAAAATCTAGTGTGAAATTAACATAAGTACGGTAAAGGATTTTCACAGTTGGAAAGCTAAGTAAGATAGCCAAAATTGGAATTGTGGTAAAGTAACGGACATGGCTATCTTACTGTGTAGTGACATATGCAAACCTTGAACGTTCTAGGAAAATGCTTTTGTTGAAAGTTTATACACGATAGGATACTAAACATTTCACTTTCTATTTAGTCAATACTTCTTTTCTTGGACCCGGTATAAGTATAAGCCAAATAGCTTACTATTTAGTACTATTTAGCACGTAATAGTGATTCGGAACCAGGGTGAACTCATTTATATCACAGCTCTTGGAGGCATGTCCGAAATAGCGAAGATCATCTTATGAGTGACTTAAGGAACTTATGATCATGAATCATGAGATCTGCCACAAGGGTTTTCCTAACTTGCCATATCTTACATTTTAACTGACAAATTAATAATAAAAGGGGAAAACAACGTTATGTATAATTGCAACAAATGTAATTAGTTACGAGTATAACACAGCACCAATCAATAAAATAAAATCATAGACAGCTCCAATTATGTCATCATAACAGGCTGCATATAGGTAGTACTTATGTATTTAAAGCAGCCTAGAAGGAAGCATAGTTTCTTAGGCAACAAGCACTTACATGTTATTAAGATCTTAAAACGACACAATATTGCTTTGTTCATGCAGGCTGTTCCGTCTATACGTAACGCTAATAACTGCTCTCTCCTGTCTACTTAGGTTAGGATACTCTCCTTCTTCTAAGGTCTATTAATGTATGTTTGTTAATGGGTTTTATTTACCTGAAATAAATGAATTGATTATTATTAAGGTATTGTAATTGTAGAGAAGTTACAATATAAAAGCAGGCGTTTGCACTTCTCAATGTTGCCCAGAGAGTTTGTTTGCAAGTAATCTTCAATTTCCCGATGAACCGCTTTGTTTTAGAAACTCCTTTCGTACTGCATCTTTGTATTAAAGGAACAATCTTCTAAACTTAAATTTGCTAGTTCAGTGGTATTGGCTTATTAAACCATTTTATAATCCTATTAATCATATTGTGTGCGTAGATCACGGTTACACAGTTTTATTTATTTATTAGATTATACCTTAAAAAAATATCCAGCACGTAGTTATGCATTAATATTTAATAAACACAGGTGTTTGATTTTGAATTAATCCGATTTGTTTCTATAAGAACAAGCTACATACATTTTCGGATGCACGTATATCTTGCATGCATTTTCGGATGCACGTATAGCCAAGGAACACTTGCATGTTTCGGTTTCGGTGTACATGGGTTGCCGATGTTGTGTATGCATGTAATTTAAATACACTATAAGAGATGGGACATTTTTGGTTTGACTCTTGGATCAAATGTACAAATCATGGCAACCCCTGAAACGTACAATATCTTCGAGTGAACATCTGCTTGTGTGGCAGCAAAAGTTTTCCGCTTAGAAACCTGAAATTAAAACTATCGTTTTCTTTA
Source organism: Dasypolia templi (assembly GCA_963555695.1). Taxonomy (NCBI): domain Eukaryota; kingdom Metazoa; phylum Arthropoda; class Insecta; order Lepidoptera; family Noctuidae; genus Dasypolia; species Dasypolia templi. Next base: position 15,741,005 of record OY743146.1, on the reverse strand, counting down.
CGATACTTTGTAGTATGTATAATAATTTCATTTTCATTGCATCACATATCCGTTAGGAAGTAAAGTTTTTCTAGATTAATCACTAAATTGCCCAACTAGTGAGCATTTTTTGTTATGTGCCATAAACGATTAAATCCTACCAAGCTACACTATACCAACTAATTGACCATTAGTTTAGTGTTTAAAAAAAAAACAAATTCCTAAAGTAACACGACATCATAAATATAAATTTTGTGTTTTTTTTTAATTCTTGACATCCGTCTAATTATCGATATAATAGACCAGTTGAATACCACAATGCTTAGTCATTTCTCTCTACTTCAGAACGTTGAACTCTTAATTTATAATTTCAACGTCGGAAAATAAAATAACCTTTGACGTAATAAATTAATTAAAATCCATGATGAATACCTATATTACGTTGATGGTTTCAATTCATTGGTGCACGGATCTGGGTTGAGTTTTCTTCCATTAAAATAGTCAATCAATGTACATTTGTTTAGTCTAGGCCATGTGCTCTTTCTACAGTCAAGTTAGGCGTCTGTTTTTATACGAAAAGAATAAATTAAATGTACCACATTCTACAGGTTTAGGATGATAACAATTAAAAAGAATTGACGTTATCATTTATCATTACAAAAAATCTGTTACTGTAAAAGCTCTAATTGTGGCAAATCACACCTAGGAACAAAATACACACAATAGATACAAACAGGCACATACACAACCGTCGCGCGTGTATGACCAGATGTATGAACGTAAACGAGCCAAAAGGAGTTTGTAAGGATCGTAGCAGGTGACGTTCTGTAGTTTCTGCCTACCCCCATAGGAAGAAGGCGGTAGTTTATATATGTATGCTTATTACATTAACAGATGTTTAAAAACACAATCAAAATCTACTTTTTCAGTTGTACATAACTTAGCTATAATTGACCACTGCTCACTTGAAGCCTGGGCCTTAAACTGTAACCGTAATAAGTGTTTGAACACTGTTTTTTAAATGTTTTAAAAGAAAAATCTTTATAAACATAACAGATATAATAATGTTACAGTATCAAAGTATAACTTTTATATGTGTAACAGAAATAAGCAGCTTTAGATATAACTGCACGGTACCGCAACAACGCGAAGCGTACAGACAGATGCGGCGCGTTGCCAACATAGCCTCAATCCAGAAGGCATTTCATTACACTTATTAACACTATCGATTACAGATATATAACTGTTACACGTTTTTACGTGTTTTGGGTTAACACATTGTAAAACACATTTATAGATGTTACATATTTGATTCCGTTATCAATTCAAAATGTAACACTTATAATTCTGTAACATTTATGAAGGTGTTTTTAAGTCCTTGTTGAAACAGTGGGCCGCACACTATCCGCGTGTAACTACCATAACGCGACTTGCAATACAACGCATTGATTTCAAAAAAAGTCACATATTTTGTTATTTCCGAGTCTATAGGAACAACTTACGACTCGATGCTGACAAGATACACGTTTTTTATAATCCAGTAATTCTTACTAATGACCACAGTTCGAAAATTATCAGTAACACATGCCAGTATGAGTCATAGCCGAAAGTCTCAAATGCTAAATTCTTCCTTAATATCGTCACCATTTATATGAAGATTTTAATTTATTGCTTGCATTTTTAACTTTATGACATTTTTTTTTAATGAGTGTCCAAAAGCAATTATAGTACTACTAGTTTGTGCCAGTGGCTTCGTCTGCGTGAAATTCCTTGTAACCCGACCCACCCCGCTGCATCGCATCGCCCGCCTGCCCGCGCTTGTACTTAATTTTTGCTAAGTTTAGCGGTTTGTCAGCCTTTTTTAGCTCGGCTCCTAAGGGTCGTAGCTTGATGTAAAATAGCCTCTAACCTTCCTTAAAAATCGGGCTATCAAATGCAAAAGGAGTTTTTCAAACTCGAATTCAAACAGAAAAATATAAAAAACAATCTCGTGAGTTTTATTACATTAGTAGGTTTAGATAAATAATAAGTTATCGGGTCATTTTTTAAGTTAATAATATAGATCACTGGAATAAGATTTTTCAAATAAACAGTGTACTGCCTTTCACCACGACAGTCCTGTCGTGGTGAAAGGCGCTCCTCCTCCTCTGTGAGGTGCTGCTTTAAAATACTAAAATTCTTTATTATAATCTAAGGAAAATTTTGCCATGTTTCAAGTTTATTAACCAAAGATAAACTGTAACTCCCACAGGGGCGGAATGTATTACTCTTTTGGGATGTTTGAGCTAATCAAGCCACGCAGTAAAATCCTCCCCTTAAAAATGTAATCTACCTTCAGGGGAGGATTTTCGAAAAACTCTGATACACGTTATTCGTTTTTTTGGTTGAACTTTGTAGAGGCCTCCTTGAAAAAATATGATGTAGCTAGTTTATTAAGAATAAAGTCGATGTATGATTATGTGTAGGTACTTAATATAGTGTGAAACGTTAAAATAATACAAACCATGCGGCATTACGAAGAAACCGCGGCTGCACGCTTGTCTTACAGTATCGCATTACTTCCTAACATTTCCTGTTTATCGTAATAGAATCAGCAATTAATTTTTAATTAAATTACTGTTTCACTATTATTCAACCGAAAAGTTCCCAACCATTACATAGATAACGAAAAAATTGTTGATGATTTACGAGTATTTGTTTAATTTAACGATCCGTTAAATTATAGGAACCCTCTCATTAATGCAAAAATTACAGGTTGAGTTACTTGACTTAGGCCCACTTGCGCGTTCATGGATTATCTACACTAATATTATGAAGAGGTACAATTTGTTTGTTTGTTTGTAAGTTTGTATGTAGGTAGTAATATCTGAAACTACCGCTCGGATTAAAACTAATCCTTTTGCATTTGAAAGCCCTATTTTTTGAATTCGTCGCATCTGACTCGGCTGGGCAGCGTTCGGGAAGTTTACGCAATATCTTCTCGTCTTACATACCGCACTTATCACACACTATTCAAAGACTTTCGTCTTGAAACACCTCAAGACGAAAGTCTTTGAACAGGGCATGTTGCCAGTGATGACTTATGGCACTGAAACGTGGTCGCTCATAATGGGCCTTAATAGAAGGCCTATGTCCAGCAGTTGACGTCTTTCGGCTGAAATGACGATTATGATGAAACGTGCAAGTGGGCCTTAATTTACGAGAAAATCACTGACTCCAATTAGTAAATCAAATGCATCTGTTTGAACAATGGCCCACGCACGTGTGTAGGAAACAGTTGAAAAATGGAAAAGTTGAATCACTGGTCGACATAGTAGGAGTTACCTATTGTTGTAAATACGCTTTCCCAAAGTGATTTCTAAAGAACAAAAAGTTAATGTTGTAACAATACCTGACCTTATACGTTGAATTAATGAAAAAAAATAGGCAGTCTTGGGGACTGCCGACAGAAGTGAAAACCCAAAAATGTACACAGGCTGCTCCACTTCGCTATGCGCCAGTCTGGCCCAACACGTCACGGTGTGTGTCGGTGACGCGAACCCATAAGTTTTTCTCCTACCAAAAATCACTCAACGCAGCTAAAGAAGTTTTCACTTCAATGAAATATGAGGAAACCACTTTGTGCTTTTTAAAGTTCCATTGCATTCAGATATTTTCTATTATTTATTTATTGGTCTATCGACAATCGTTACACTATTCATCTAGGAACAGAAGCCAGCATACAAGCCAAGTGCACAATAAAAAGCGCTGGACACAGCATGCAAAAACAAAAATATACCATGAAAAAAATTGTACTGTAATTATACTTACATAATTTTCATACGATTATAACAAGTACATAATAAACTAACAGTGCAGAAAAATTTTCAAACTGTCAACCGGTTGCAGTTTCTATTTCATATTTGCGAAACTGCATGTTACTTCGTTCCAACGTCGATCATGACCAATCACTTAAAATACACCAAATGTCCACTTGATATGCCAGGGCCGCCTTGCATTTTCACTATCGTTCAATGTCCCATTGTACGCACACTTTCTATAGTAAACAACGCCATAACAGAAGGAATATAGTAAACAAAATATATATAATTACGTATAACACTGTTATTTATGCAAAACTGTGACTTAATCAATACAATACTTAATTATATCGAACCACAGCCGCATGCCATAGTTCCGTACACGTTATGTGGGTGAGGAATAATTACTTGTACCTACATGACAAACAAAACAACTAGCTTATTGATGTTAATCTAGCACGTTTCTATATACCTACCTATTGCTGCCTGTCATTGTTTCGTTGATAGTAATTCACGTTTTTTAATCAATATTGTGTAATATTTTTAGGCCTCAATATTTTAGTTTTAAATTGATTAAAGTTTTTCACGCCATGTTTACATCAAAGATTTTAGAAGAGTTCAAAATGCTCGTACCAACAAATAATGAATTAAACACAAGGAAAATCAGGAAACACAAAGCCATCAAGCATCAACCTCTAATCAGTGGACTAATGCGTGAGAAAATAGCTTTAAGCAAACAAACAGACAATCTGATTACCGTCATTAATTACCTCTGCGTTAGAGCGAATGTCAACGATTGCCGCTAGTGCTGTCTCAATGTCACCTGTACCATCAACCCACGTACAACCTTGCCATAACTAGATCATGTGATACGCAATTTTACCAAGCACATAGTTTGTGTATGTCATGTTTGTGTCATGTTGCCCGACTCGGAACAAGGATGGCTTGTTGGTTAAGTTCAGTGTTAAGACATTGGGAAATACTGGTTTGAGACTCCTGTGATAGGCCATAAATTGAGAACCACCTTCAGGTGTCCAGCTTTATAGGCTAGGAGGACTATTTGTGTGGCTTAGTATAAGAAACCTGCTTTACTATCTGTTTTACACTTGTTTTTCAAAAAAATAAAGCAGATTCAAGAAATCTCTGTTAAAGGTCAGTTAAACGCAAAAAATATAATAGTAATAGATTGAACATATATACCCGAGGTTTCTCAAATAGCGAGGTAGGTACTGTCTTGTAGAATAGTATCACACTCTCCTGTTTGTTGTATTATTCCCACAACGAACATGGTTTTATCTTAAACGCTGTTATACATTATTATTATTTGTTACAGGAACCCCGAAAACAGTGATGAAAAATGTTTAAACAAGAATTTATATTACTGGTAAGTTATAAAGCTATATCAGCTAAGATAAATATAAGCTACTGAAGAGTCAGAATCAACTCACTTCTCTATTAAAAACTAACTAATGGCAAATTGGCAATGTATTTTATCTCAAAATGCTTGAAAATTCGAGCATTATTTGACAACCTTCTCATACATAAAATAAAAAACTGGTCAAACACATACAAGCAGCGGCCGGCAATGCTAATATGAAAATCCATTTCTGTCGAATGAAGTAAGAAAAATCATTTCCGTCGTGTAATTTAAAAATGGAACGAACTTTTACTTCGACTCATGGCAAGGAGTTAACTTATCGAAAGATTTTATTTAAATCTCGAACTGGCTTAGCAAATAGAGCTGTCTAAAGTGATAAATAAACAAATGAACATATTGGCTCGAGAAAAGTTATCGTTGTTCGTCATTGATTCTGGAATTTATAATAAATTTTGCTACCAAATGACCTTTCTTTGGTAATGTTTGTCGAATCGTTGAGCTTCTTAAGTTCTGTGTTGAGCTGCTACTGACAAATGAGTGCACTGACTGGACAGGCCCACTCGATCTGTGTAGTTCTTTCCTCAAAAGACCATTTCAGAAACCAATCTACACGGTATTCACATGATCTGACCAAGATTATGTCTGGACTTTAAAAGAGTCTGTGAATCAAACTCAGATGGAGTTTGTTTCGGCCTTTCTTTTCAGAGAAGTCAAATAGGAAACACCGATCTTATCTAGTTTTTAAAATGTGATTGACGTGTAAAAGTGTTTGTACAAACCTACTTACAGGAATAAAATCATTTATCATTTTGTCAGTTGCGATTTCCAACTGCCATATGAGTTATTACATCATAATTCTATGAGAATTAATTTTTCTTACCAGAGAGTTTTCAAATTATTTCTTTATTTCATTAATGTGCAGTTGACTAGAATACAGTAATTTATTTATTTCTGGATTTCGTTTTTAATACAGATTTAAGATTTATGGGTATAAGTATAATACATATATAATCAAGTGAAGTACAATATCCTGCCTGTAAGGAATACAGGCGCGAAGGGTAGGCAGAGGTGTCGTCCCTACACCCACATTTCTCCTGTTATAGGTAGTCCCATGTAATAGGGGCGAGCCTTTTGCCATGACTCCGGGCACACATCCAGACTCCGGGCTGCTACTGAGAAAATCCTGACGGAAAACCTTACAAAAAACCATAATTGTTGCTTTAACAGTAACATATTGACATCATACGTACAAGTGAACAATAGAATTAACAATGTTACTGTCTTCGTTTCTCAATTAGGAACGAAGTACATTCGTGGACCATAATTTGGTGGAACAATATATCTTATTGTGTGCAGACAAGCGCATGACGTAATTGTTAGAGTGGTTCTGAATGATCCGATGTTGTAAATCTAAACATGTCTTGGTCAGGAAATGTTCAGCTAGATGCAACTTTAGATAGAATAGAAATGCTAACGGCTTAGAGCGAATTTCACCAGTGAAATCTACGTCTAAGAGTTGTCAATGTCATTATTTTCTATGGAATATTGGACACTGACAGCTCTTGAACACGTTTTAGAGGTATTGAACGCGTTCAGTTTAATTGGTGAAATCAGCACTTACTTAAAGTAACAGTTATAAGTAGATGGCAAATTGGATGTGCTTAGGAATATATTACTCTAGTAACATAACGTATCATTACGCCTGTATTCACAGAAGGGTTAGGCAGACGTGCACCTATAGTAGACCCAAATTTCGCCAAGTACGTATAGGCGGACTACAGGAACTAAGCGCAAGTTTTATAATGCCTAAAAGTATATAATCCACTGCAGTAAACAAAATCCGAAAAATATATACGATAACCTTCAGGATATATGCTAGTTAGATAGTGAAAACATCACGAAGATACCTGTAACTTTTAACCATTAAGAACCATAATATTATTATACATTCAATCATTCTGATTTTTTGTCAGATTATTTTATAAGCAACATATTAACGTAATAGTGTTTTATTTATTTTTGTCCATTCAATTTTTTTTTTGTAAATAGATAATTGTTTTTTTTTTGGCTAAATATTACCAGCGTTGTATCAGCGCGCTTCTCTTTCTTTTCTATGCAGTCTGAACAGGCGTTTTAGTTCTTGTTAGCCTGTTAAGCCCTATGTAATAAGTTCAAGTTAAACATATAATGTAGTATCGAAATAAAAACTAACGCAGAAAAATAGGTATGCTATAAGTAAATATGAAACACGATGAAACAATTCACGTTAGATACCGTATTTATCATAATGTCTGTTGAAGAGTGAAATTATCTAGTCCGGTATTTCAGGGTCCGAAAAGATTGCGCAGGAAAGAGCTTTATTTAGCAAGATACTATAAGCAATATCACTAAATAATAGGGATGATGACTATTAAAAAAAAAAATTGAAAAAAAAAGTAATTTCAAAGAAAGAAATACAAAAAATGAGATAATCGAAAAATCTGTTAAATCGATGTAAATATGAAGAAGCCACACGCTTTAAAAGTTTTTGGAGGGGATTACTACCGTCCTTGTGGCGCAGTAGGTACGGACAATATATGGCGCTAGTATGAAGTTACATACTCGTGACGTCACTTCTAAGATAGTGCTGTTCTTGTCTAACAGTCATTTTAAAACGTTTTAATCTTGTATTTTTTTTGAGATTTTACACTTTTTACAAATGTTTTAGGTTTCAGTCCATTGCATTTCAGTACAGTAGATAACATCATAGTAGGTGAGACTTTTTGTCTCTCTATAGTTGGCTGAGTAAACACAATACGATTCTGAATTTGAAAAGCTGAAATTAACATTAAGCTTGTTGTTTTTATTCGTAGTGTTGTTTTTCATTGCCGTAACATCATCAACAGCGACTTGCCTACATACTGGGCAGAAAAACAGTGGGACGTGTCATCGACGCGAATGAATTACGTATGCATATGTGGTAAACATATAAGTTACAATTTATGCGGAGGTCCAGTGGGTGCAGGTCCATCATATGTCTTATGCAAACATCCTTAGCACAGATTATCCTTTAATCCGCTTAGGTATTTTATACAATAAAGAATTACGGGCAGGAACTCAGGCTGTAACCGTAATAAGTGTTTTAACACTGTTTTAAAAGAAACACATTTATAAATGTAACATATTATACAACAACAACGCGCGAAGACAGACAGACGCGGTGTTGCCAAAATACCATCAATCCAGTCGGGATTGCGCCTATTTTGGCAACGCCACGTTTACCAATTAATAACACTGTTATATTACTGTGGGTTAACACATTGAAAAACGATTTCATATTTGATTCTGTAATCAATTCTAAAGGCAACACTTAAAATTCTGTGGCACATATGAAGGTATTTTAAAGTCCCTGGTTTCTGGTTATTCGTAACGATCCAGTGAAAAGGGGATAAGATAAGACACGTTATCTCTAATGAATACGAATTTAAAGTGTACTACAGAATTAAAAACCAAGTAGGTACGGTACCACAGTCGTGGTCAAAGCTTCTCAAACCGGCCCTTTACTTTATGATTGGAAAATCCACTATGCAGCATTTCCAGCAACTTTATTTTCTGGTCACACGCCTTAAGAGTGAAAATAACATGTTCCAATGTTCACAATATCTAGTTGCATTTACCAACATACTCGTACAGGACCCAATTCTACGTAATGGAACTTGATTTCGATAAAAGATTATATAATTGTTACACAATTGGTATTTACTGTATTAAATGTTAATCCGGTACTTCAAGGATGAGTAGGTACAATTATATTTTGTTAATCGAGAACCACAACACATGATCTCTTACAGTAATTAATTTAATCATTGATCCGAAAATTCTAGACAAAATCAAACTGGTTGCTTATTGAATTGTATAATACACTGACTTATTTCTAGTGAATATTTTAGGAAAATCATATACTTTTGCAATATTTGCAAATATGTGAGCACCATGTAAGGTTCACGTGATTGATCCATCTGTCTTTGCTGGTTTTTAAATTATTTTTACCTATTGTGGTATAAGTAGTATTTTTATACTTGGTGCATCGTCTTCACATATACCTAAAAATATAATTAATATTTACAAAATATTGTTACACATTTTAAGAGAGTAAAGGTGAAGTTTCTTGCCCCTTCTTCTCCATACGAAACTACCTTTTGGAAAAGGGCGCCTAGAATCAACTCTATTTAAATGTAAATGTTGACGTTTAAAAGAACCTTTTAGTGACTATTTGAAATAAATGCTTTGACTTTGAAATTAATTTAGTGGTTACCTAAACTATGTGAATATTATCATTAAGAACATTATTCATAGTACTCGTAGACCAAATAAATTGTAAAGCAGCTCGTCCGGTCCGGATAGGCACCTAAGTTACTACCTATCGTCTAAGTTTTTCTATAGGCTCAACCTACGCCTTCGACTATCAGTTCTGATTAATCACCATTTCTTAGAAATACAACATCAGCCTTACTACCCAATCGGTATTATCGGTTGTTTAATTTTTCCTACATGTCAGTTTTTGTAGATAGTTGGCATAAGACTAAATTAGCTCCTGATGACGCATTAGTTTCAAGTCGGCCTAAAATTTAAAAAAAAACGTTTTATTATATGATGCCAGACAAAACTTTATCCTTCCACATCAGTTTAACAGTGGTGTTTTTTTTATTACTTGTGTTTAGTTAGGCTCTTTATGATTGTTACGTCGAGCCGCAAAAACATGTGTTCAATTGTTCATTAGTAATTTTCAAATTACAAGCGTTTCTTTTCCCGAGAATAATTCCGTCATAGCCTTCACTCGAACACAAAAGGAGATGTAACAACAGCCACCACCATACAATATACACGACTCTATACCCACGTCCAATTAACTACACCTGTTCGCAGGTTCCGTACAATGGTGCAAAAGAACTTTTCGCACAGATTTGCACCTTAAGTGCATTCGGAAGTCAGTGATCCAAGTTGCAGACACAATGCGCATTCTTGTTAGATTGTTTACACTCACGGTGATTACGCATTGATATTGTTGTTAGATAAAACTGAATACGCTCGCTATTCTCGTGTTTGCTTAGATTCAGAAAGACAAGTTCGAGTAAAAACATACAAACATGTTCTTATGTTGGTTTCCCTTCATCTTTTTGTCATGTTTCCAGTTTTTCCAGATAATAAGGATAAGTGAGGAAAACGTATGGCTTAATAGTGACTCGTTTGTTCCTCCGCTACTTTGCACACACATGTTTAATTTTATTTTTACAATTTCCTGCTGTACGGATTCATGCAGTTCATTTCCCGCCAGCTATGATATTCAGCCAGTATTAATTCACAATCAGACCGAACTGCAAGTAGGTACTTTGTCAGTATCCTTATGATGACACATTTTAAATTCGTCAAAGTCTTATAAGGTACCTACAGCATGGTTCAGTAAAACAATTGAATTCAAATCGCATTTACTTCCGACGTCATTCGTTTTTATTTTGTATAGTATTCGTTCTGAGGTCGGGAATACAAAAGTAACCATCAGGTTTTCCAAAACTTAGCATTTCTGTTCAGAAATTTTCATAGTTTTGCCATTAGAGTCTAAAATCCAGAATGTTGACCTTATTATAATTATGCTCTCGTAAGAATGAACATAAATAGTTTGCACATAAAACAGTCGCTAAGTACATCCATAGCGTTAAAATTGAACGTCTGATGCGAACTAATGACCTCTTCGTTCTTTTAGTAATTAGTCAGTAGAAGTGAATATCTCATGTCTTATAAGAAGCGATGACATCTGGTCGTCTTTAGATCATCGACCTTGTGGAACAGGTGCTAAATTATTGCAATTTTATGAGACTAAAGTTAATGTAAAGATTACCCGTATCGCGTTTCTAATGTCATTAATGTTTAGATTTGTTTTTTTTTTAAAAGGATCGTGCCTAAAAAGGTTCAACGGAGCCTACCCACAAATTTGTTACTTTAAAATCTTTGGTCTACCTGCTAAGTAAAGGCAAGGTAAGTCCAAGTTAAAGCAGCCCACAGAGACGGCATTCCTTATGACCTCCATTCCTTTTGTAGCTAGAGAGCTCATATAAATATGCCAGTGAGTCAGAAATTTCGTCAGGAGGGCCATATCTTGCAAACTTTCCTCATGCTTAAACCTTTTTTTCAAGATCTAATGTGATTTTGATTAGTCTGCATTTGCAGCAACTGCGTACTTAGAACGAGAATTTCAAAAAATCTTGCATCTTTCCTGCCGATTGTTTTATGCTAGGACCAAGCAGCTAAATAAAGTTAGCCCACCTTATTTGATTTTGAGATTCTTCTTATTTATAAATACGTATATGTAGTTCTGTGTGTTGCTGTCGTTCTGAAGTCTGCTTACTCCCATGGGAAGACCGAAGACGGCGTGAGTTTATGTGTATGTAAGAGCAATCTCCAATGATCTAGGAGAGACCTAGGTCGGTAGTTTTTATGTTCCATGTATGGATTATACCGACAACACTGTTATTTATACATTGATGATTTAAATATATATTTAGAATGTGTGTAAAAACAAACTTTGATCTTATGTATTCACGGCGACACTCCGTCTCGAAAAGGACTCAGTTTCTCATTAGATAATAGGCAACCTTTTCAATGACAACATGTACGTAATTAGCACATTTCATGTTTTTTTATTGCATTAAAATGTAGTATAAAGTCTAAACTTAATAGAGATGGTGATGTGACACACTTTTGCGATTACGCGGACTTTGTAATGTAAAACTTATTGTGCAATTAAAATACCTTTGTTACCATACATAGGAGTGGTGCGTTAGATAATCTAGGCTGTGGGTGGCAAATCTGCAAAACCTTGCAAAAATGTTTGACGACGCAACACTATTCTCCTGGTAAGAAAACCTGCGAGAACTGTGCTATATAACGTTGATTATCATACACACGCGTAAATAAACACGCCAATTAAAAGTCATACAATTCCCGAAATGAGTTAAAATATATAATGGTGAGAATTAATACTAATGATCGTTTACGTAAGGACGCCATACGAGAGTAAGAAAGCTGTATAGTATAAAGTTGGTTATTACACTGCTATACAGGTTAGTGGCCAGTCGGGCAGTACTCGGGGCTCCGACACAAAGAACGAATGTGGAGCAAGTTATCGAGCAACTAACTGATGGTTGCGTAACGCACGACTACAGGGTTGCCGATGCGGTTTTGACTTGTAAGGTCCATTGCTATCAGTTGCTCAGCTGTATTAAGAGTAAGGCTCTCGTAATGTGTTATGTCATTCAAGAAAGGTTGATGTTGTTATGACTGTGAACCTTCGATGTGTTATCTGTTAATGACTTGTTGTCTTGCCTGACACAGTGCTGCGTGGATGGTCCACACAACATTCACAAATACGTACCAGTCGTTGTTCTCAACGTTTATGACAGAAGCTCTATGTAAGAAGAAGTTGTCCTGTTTGAAAAAGGTTTAATTTGGGAATTGGCAAGATTTGTCTGCAAAATTGCTTGATATTTAAGAATCGTATGTAACGTCTGTTCGACCTTCAATATTTGACAGTTATCAAAATCAAGATTCACAACCTGTCCATGGCAACAAGATGTTGTGACAACAAAGCCCATGATGTCACCACACACATTACGTATGAGAGGCCAAAATATTCCGAAAAGAATTGTAAAACTTCCTGATTACAAATGTCCCTTAGGTATGGCCTATTAATATGCCAGGCGTATACAATTTTTGATCTATGATAAGCCTGATTAAAAGTTACGATTCAATGATTCAATCAATCGATTCTTGATTCTATTGCAGTAGTAGCCCTGATCAAGTCAACAAGAATTCATTTACTCCGATCGCTGGCTACGACTCTCACGAGGACCATTAGAATACACCCACTACTTAACTTAAAACGAGTATCTATGGGTTTGACCTAGTTGCAAAACCACAAATGTTGTTTATGTAGTCCCGTGTTTCGAACATAAATCGTTTTTTATTTCAAGGCAAATAGTCACAGGCATGTCTATGATACCTATTGCTTCACATAGTTTAAACTAGATGGTAGCATTAGATATGCAGCGTTAATGCTACGTCCTAATTTTTATATCGCTACACAAAAATGTTTATGTTCTGTGGTCTAAATTTGTAGTACTTACTAATTCCATGGTTCTGTGTCAAACAGACAAACAAAAAAGGTTTTGTTTTCTAAATGTCACTGATCAAAGTCAATGGCCAGTTTTTGAAATAAAACACTTCCTGAATGCATTTTCTAAAGCAAAAACCTTTTGTAGCTCAAATGTTGCTCATTATTTAAAAAGCTTCTACAAAATCATAACTTAACGGTAAGTCATTCCTCTTTACTAATATTTACAAATCGCTAAAAACTATAATACATTACACACACACATACTCAGTAATGCCAAAAAAAAAACGAAAATATGATGCCTTCAATGGCAACCCAATCTTATTAGCATTTCTCCATAGCACATTTAACGTAAATTACGTCATATAATATGAAATCTACAGGTTATTCGTCTGCCAGTAGAATTGTATGTGTAGCAATGCGCTGACTGTTATATAAGCTTGAAAAATATACATACTTTGTCGAAATACACGTTGATATTAAGTTGAACATTAGTTTTAATTCGAAACTGCCCACGATAGTTTAGTATTTTGTGGACTTGGCTACAAAAAGACAACCTGGTTGTTTGGTATAGGTACCTGCTGGATATGGATTATCAGCTTATGTAACAATAACTATTGACCTCCTAACGAGGAGAGCAGTGGTGGCCCAGTGGTAACGGCCGCGACTTACGAGTTGTAGGTCGTAGGTTCGAACCCAGACAGGGACTTTACTTTGTGTAAATTATTTCATCACCACTGCTCTCAAAAAGGTGAAGGAAAACATCGTGCGGAAACCGGCATGTCTTAGAAGCAAAAATTCGAAGACATGTGACATCTACCAACCCGCACTGGGCCCGCGTGGTGGAGGAGGCCTGTGTCGCAGCAGTGGGAACATAATAGGCTGATTATGCTATGCTATGCTAACGAGGAAATTCGCAGTTAGCTATGCACATTGATTAATAAATAGTTTAGTACCACAAACAAAAAAACTGTCAACGTATTGTGGATTCTTTGAAATAACTCGAATAGACGTCTGGCTGTTTGATCGAACATTGGCGTTTGCTGATATCGTTTGTTTATCCATTTCTGTCGTTGACATTCCATCCCCAAGAAGTTGGCGAAAGCCATTTTAATAGACTTTAACAACGTTGTTTCCTTCAATCAATTACAGACAACAAATTTCACGGTTTGAGGTTTTAAAACAAAAAATCGAGTGAAACGTCAATTGCAATGAAACAGGCAAATGTTCTCATGGCTACTTTTTTGAGAAAACCACTATAATAGGTAGTTATGTTGAACTTATCGTTGTCATCAGGCTATTAACGTAGTTTATTATAGAAAAAAATCCTCTAATTATGTTCGTACATCTGTGATGCAACTAAAAAATAAAATGTGTCTCTACGACATAGTAAAATAAAACAATTGTTAAAAAGGGAAACATTTGTCACGGACTTGTTTGGCTTAAACTACTGTTTACTAATACAATTGAGTAACAATTTATCTTAAAACAAACCGTATTATTTTTGGAGATCCAAGATACTAATAATAACAATATTTTATACCAAAAAGCTTTTTGTTTTGATATTTAATTCAGTCCAGTCAATGTAACGGCTTATTAATCGATTCTAAACGGGCCGCATCGTCACTTTTGAATAATGTTACTTTTAGTGTAGGCGATTCGCACGTAGTTAATTAATTTGTAGGCGAATCACAATATTAATTGGTAGATATAGTTTCTAGTGTATGTACTGTTTTCTTAACATTATTGCATCAAATAAAAAATTTGCCAATTGCCTGATACCTACTTATTGCTGGAGTTGTCGATTCGCCTACAAATAAATTTACGCCGTGCGAGTCGCCTACAGATGAAATAACATTATTTAAAAGTGATGGTTCGCCCGTTTCGGGCGAATAAATTCGTGCGAATCGACTAGTAAGCCGACGGAACTTAACGGTGACTGACTTAGCAACTGCAATTCTGTTTGTAGCTACTCGTACGTATGTGCTAACTGCAAATAATTTAATTCAAACCGTCAACAATTAATGTTAATTACAGGATTAGAGATTCGAAGTGAAAGTAGGAACATTTAGTGAAACATACGAGACTAGACGCCATGTGGAGTTCCTCATGGCCCAACCTTTATTTATGTTAAACGTTTCCTGGATGTCACGCCAAACTTGATTAGAAATCGTTACCAAATATGGCTATTGAAGTATTGACTGCGATTCAACGATCAACGTAAATGCACGTAGGCATGAAGGAAAAATATAAAAAGGTTAGAAAAGAAGCAAGGAATCTGCAAATCATACATCCAAACCGTGTTCTTATTGTTTACAAGATATTATGAGATTAGCATTTAAAATCCAAGTGTCAGTT
The DNA here is from genome assembly GCA_963555695.1 of Dasypolia templi. Lineage (NCBI taxonomy): Eukaryota > Metazoa > Arthropoda > Insecta > Lepidoptera > Noctuidae > Dasypolia > Dasypolia templi. Next base: position 15,725,344 of record OY743146.1, on the reverse strand, counting down.
TATTAAGCACAACTGTTAACTAGGGCTTAACAGAATTACAGGTTACAGTTCAACAATTATCGTTACGAACACAATTCCCTATGCCCACAATTCCACATAAAACTAGGAGTTTTTGATTGAGATTATTTCAAATTGGTATGCAATGTCTAGTTACACACATGTGCATAATTAACAAGATTATGGTCCGGCTGCAATTGTTTATGAACTGTAATGTCGCCATGGCCATAAATAAGAACAATTATAATTATTATAATAATTGTGCGTCACTCGCAGGCCAGTCCTAGTTACTTAATGTAAATTAAATCATATTCATGCATCGAGTCAATTATGGCATTGTTACATAATTATTAATTACATTGTTTGTTGATATGTTATTCGTTATTCTTGCAATAGTCCATTTTATAGCATCGTCATTGATGTTTATTATGAGAGCAGACGGGGCCAATGAAGGTGCAGTGACGTTTGCTGATATCGTTTGTTTCTCCAATTGACATAAATGTCAAACTGGATGTCTGAATCAAGTTTTATTGCCCAAGTTAACATCGCCACCATCTTGAACTGTAGAAATATTTTCTGCGATTCGAGTTTCTGTTATCTTTTTAACTTGCGTTATAGAAGAATGTCAAGAAAATATACAACCTTTAGGATAGGTAGCTTTTCATTTAATATGTTTCATATGTTTATATATTTTGGTCTAAATGTAGGTATAGGAAGGAATTCATTCATTCATTATATATATAAACACATACGAGTATTTATGGTAACTTATTAGAATAATACACGTAATATCTTTGTACCGGTCAATCATTAAACTTGCTCTTGAAAGCTAGTTGTCCCTACATTTTAACAGATAACCGTCGCATGTCGGTCTAGGTCGCAAGCGCAACTTTTATTGCAAGCCATGAACGCTAGCGGGAAAAATATAAAATAAATATAGAATCTCACTTCGGTGTTCTCTAGGGTATTATTGGATTCATATTGTATAATTATGTTTAATCGTATGCACTCATTAATATTGATTAGATGTTGCCTAAGGCCGTTTGCATATAGAACTATAGTGTATTAGTTATTTTTCCGTGTCGAGCTTTGCAGACTAAATAAAGCAGCACCCTAATAGCTTAACACAATCACAATCTATTTAATTTTGAAGGATATTGCTAATCTATTCTTCATATGTTCCAAAAAATTGTCTGTTCAACAACGTAAAGTAACGCAATGAATGTTGTTGAACTGTCAAAATGAACGCAATTACCCCGCAGTATATATTTTCTTTAATAGTAATTCATTTCCAAAACTTCAGTAAACGTTACATCAATGAGGTCTCGACCCCAGAACTAGGACATGCTGGATGGCAGGGGTCTATTTTTCAACTGTTTCTTATTATTCTTTGTATCGCATACTTTCTTATTGCTTGCACTGACAGATCGAGTTAGGCAAACAAAATGGTACAACAGCTGGTGACGCTTAAACAGGTTAGGGTACCCTAAATAATTCTTCATATGTTCCAAAAAATTGTCTGTTCAACAACGTAAAGTAACGCAATGAATGTTGTTGAACTGTCAAAATGAACGCAATTACCCCGCAGTATATATTTTCTTTAATAGTAATTCATTTCCAAAACTTCAGTAAACGTTACATCAATGAGGTCTCGACCCCTGAACTAGGACATGCTGGATGGCAGGGGTATATTTTTCAACTGTTTTTTATTATTCTTTGTATCGTATACTTTCTTATTGCTTGCACTGACAGATCGAGTTAGGCAAACAAAATGGTACAACAGCTGGTGACGCTTAAACAGGTTAGGGTACCCTAAATAATGCAGGCAAGGTCGCCGAGGTGTCAAACTACTATCCACATGGTTCGCATACCTTTGAGCTTACACATAAGCTTGAGGAAAGCTTATTATCATAGAAATGCAAGTGCATAATGAGATGTAATGGCGATCAACGGTATGTTGCTAAAGCATTTATCAAAAAGGTTTTTAATCAAACGACATTGTTTTGTTCGTAAGGAAATCTTCTTTAAAAAAAACAGTTTCACCACCCGAAATACATATTAGTATGTATAATAACAAGGATTATATCAAGTTTTTTATGCCTACTTAGTAAAACAAAAAATTCGTGTCTAAGTTAAAAATAAAATAACGAACACTAACAGATAGAGAGGTCAACGTCAACAAGCACAGATTCGTCGCTAACTTTTTATATTAAATCAAATGAAGCATTTCATTGACCACCGTTGTAATAAATAGGATAGAAAATCATGTTTTTAGCAGTGAAGTCAAGGCCTGCAGTTAATTGGACACTGGTTGGTCACATTGCACATCATGTGCCTTGGCGTGAGGCACGCTACTAGGGTTACCATCCGTCCGGATTTGTTCGGACAAGTCCGCCGAAAAGGTCCGGACGGGGTCTGGACTATGTCCGGCCTTGTCATTTGATAATTTTGCATAGTTTTTAGAAAATAGTTCTTTTTTGTTTTGTACTAATGGAGATGGCTGTAAGAGTAGGAGAAGACCAAAGAGACGATGGATGGACTGTCTGAATGATTATATTAAGAAATAAATTATAAAAGAAAGAAAGAAAAATAGGTTCATTTGTCACAGAAACACGTGCAACAAAATCTAGTAATCTGACACGCAATTCTGCAAAACTGCTCAAAGAACTTAAATTACAATGTTTTATCACTAATTACGTGTGGACACGGCGCTCATGACGTAGCCACTATTCACGTAATGTAACTATGTTAAAGACCCCAATAGACTTTAATGATGATTAGATGATATAAGTTGCTAACAATGACTTTTATATATTAGTCAATTATAAGTGACTAAGTCTTTGTCAACTGGTGTGCTATAAATTATCACAGATTGTTTGTCAGGATCCACCAACCCGTACCGGGCCAATGTAGTGGATTATGGCTCACCTCTCACAGGGTGGAGGCTCGTTCAACGTTCCCACTGCTGGGACACACCCAGCAGTGGGCACGTTATATGCTGATTATATTCTATGTTATGGTTAGTTATCTCATTTGGTTTAATAGCAACTCTTCCTATGCAAATATTGCGGACTGCTGAAACCCGCCATCTGCAATCTAGTTCTCTATGGGCTATAATAAATTATTTAAAAAAATCGGGAGGTGTCATGGGACACCAGATTGGAACAACTTTCCATTCGCTGTATACCTATGTATTAAAACAGAGCCATCTAATATGGTCTCAAGTTTCAAGTGTCAAAAGTTTTAGGTTTTGCTTTACACTAGACTAGCTGTTTCCTGCGAGTTCGTCCGCGGTCCAGGATGAAAAGTAGCTTATCTCCTTACCCAGGTCATGGTCTATCTGTGTACTAAATTTCAACCAAATCAGTTTAGCCGTTTTGGTGTGAAAGCGTTGGTAGGTAGATTTGTACAAACACTTTTACACGAGATGAGGTTGGCGTTTCCTATCTGACTACTCTGAGAAGAAAGTCACAGTCTCTTTTAAAGTCCAACATAATCTTGGTCAGATCATGTGAAGACCATGTGGATTGATTGATTTGAGGATAGAACCACACAGATTGAGTGGATCTGTCCAGTCAGTGCACGCATTTGTCATTAATCGGATAACTCAGAACTTAAGGAGCTCAACGATTCGACGAACAATACCAAAGAAAGGAGATTTGGGTAGGCCGCATTAAGTACTCAAACTGCCAGATAATAAAATGGAAAACTAAGATAGACAAAATAAACATAAATATAACCCACTAAGTCCTCACACAGTAATTAAAATAATAATAATATTATACTTCACAAAATAAATATTCATGTCATTGTGTATATAATAATCATGAATCGTCAAAGTGTACCTATGTAAAATAAAACAAAAGTTTGCAAAAAAAAAACAAAAACACATTCAGTATGCGAAAATTGGAGCATGTCAGTCCCAAGCCTTTTTGTCCTCAATATAATCTTTAACGGTATAAAAAGCTTTCTGGCACAACTTACGTTTAATAAATTATTTGAATTTATTAAGGCTTAGATCTTGAACGTGGCTTGGAATTTTATTATAAAAGCGCATACATTGACATCTGAACGAGTCACCTATTTTCTTGAGCCTTGTTGCAGGTACAACCAATTTGTGTTTGTTCCTAGTATTTATATTATGGATATCGCTGCATTTTTAAAAAAAATTGATGTATTTATATAAAATATTTCCAAAAATATACTGAGAAAGCACAGTCATTACATTAATTTCCTTAAATTTATCTCTGAGAGAGTGTCTCAGACTTAATTTATAAATTGACCTAACAGCTCTTTTCTGCAAAACAACAAACAGACACACTTGCTTTCGCATTTTTTATGTCAGTTAGGAAATATGGCTGTAATAAAAACCAAAAAGGTGCAAAAAACTTTTTCGTAACAAGACAATTACTACAATTTTCGTAAACTTTTGTCCTATCGCAAGCCGTTAAAGAACTTCGTTACAAAAACTAGATAAATACTAACACATTTGCTAGACCATTCTTGTTAGAGCGCGAACGCTTTACCAAGGAGACCACACATACAATAGATTATCGCAAGGTCTTCGCCAAAATTAGGTACCCACGTTCAATCAAATAAGAGTAGGTACTACATGACAGTTGCAATTTGTTTGTACCCACCTTACTTACCACGTGGACGGACAAGGAGAAGCTACACCAATGACATGTGACAAATGCTAAGGTAAACACTCTAAAGTAGGAAATAAAATGCTAGGAACCCATTAGGTAAATATTTTCAAGTTTACAGGAGGCTGAAGGTAGCTTGATAGAGCTCCTTTAGAATGTTGTAAGTAAGTTGGAATCATTTTCTTCCAAATTGGTCAAGCGTATCTCCCGCAAAACTACTATTTTACATGTCAGTCAATCATTTCAACTCGTATGACGGTTTAGTTCCGGCCCACCCGGTAGGAATAACACATGAAAACAATCAAATCTTAAAAATATCTGCTTAATTATTGCTATACCAAAAAATATCCGTCATTTGGTACAAAAGCAATCTAAATCTTGATTAAGACTTCATTATGTATACAAAATTTACAAATCTCTAGGTATTTTAATGTGACAAAAAAACTGACATTTAAGGGGTCAGTTTTTGTGAGATATTATTGTGATGTTATGCCACAAATGGTAGTAATAATTGTAAAATATTATGATCATGTCTTAAAATAACTTTTATGTTTGTGAATAATTGTGGTATTTTACTGTATGAGAATTCTCGCTAATTGCACCAGTCAAATTAGGATCTGTCATTATAAAACAGAAGTGTCTATTTTCACCAATCACAATATTATTATTAGGCATCTAAACATGGCACATTCAGATCTAGGTGGTGATAAATCCTAAAACGATAAGTTACCTTGTCACTATGCACTTTTATTTTTTGTATAATACTACATTCACATAACATGGTTGTTAGTTTTCCGAAAAGACTGCTAAAGCCAAATTGTGTTATCATGTAAAACAATAGTTTTGTTTACGCATCCACGCACAGCCATATGTTTGCCATAAATAACAGTTATCATCACAACATGTTTGTAATCGACGGCTTGTAATTTTATACAATGCAATGAAATCATCAGCTACACTATTCATTTACAATTATAATTACATAAAACAACAACGAAACTATTTCGTTTCTGACAGAGATATTAAAACAAACGGACCATGCGGCTATATGTGAAATATTCATATCTGGAACAAAACAATGTTATCAGAGAAACAGCTATAGGCCACCGACTGAACAAACAATATAAAGCCTTGTTCACAAAATTCACCTCTGACGCTCAAGGCTTCGCTCACAAGTGTGAACGTTGCTCAATGTCAGCCGGAGAGAACTAATGATTACGGCACGTTGGTTGTCGAGACAAATCGCATGCATATATCATTATGCGTAAACCACACGACAACTTCCTATTGTAGAATTAAGTTGTAACACTGTACGTGTTTTGTCTGTAACAACAAATTAGTGTTTGAGGTCGAGGTCATGGCTTCTTAGGTAAAACTGCAACATTATTTTTACAAATAACCAATTTTGCAGTAGGTTAGTTAAGCTTAAACGGGTTCTTTGTAAAATATTACATTATTATATTACGGTATTATAACCTAATAATAATGTTACTTTAATGTGTATTTTTAAAATAACAATGTAGAGTCCAAGCCAAGGCTTTTTGCAGATCCTCTTATTCCTTACCGACGGCTATTGTCGCCATTATGAACAAAAGCAGCTCTTTTAAAATCTCAATTGAACTAAGCAATCCTCGTGTCTTACAAACAGCAGTTACTCTGCAGATAACGACTAACATAATGCATGTGCCGTGTGCGTAGACTAACAGTAAATAGCATCTACTTATTAGAAAAGAAAAATAAACTTTTACTTATGATCCGTATACCTTAAGCTAAGGCCTACAAAAGTACTCTGTTACACCATCGAGTTCACCATTTGAAATCATTTGTCTTTGGCGTCAATAAAAGCCGAAACCACACGGGTTACTACACCAGCCATTTGATTTATGAACCAACTGTGAGGTTTAGATTGCAATATCGGGCACTGTTGGTAAATTGTGGCAATGTAGCACTGCAGAACCTTATATGTATCGCCACGCACTGTAATTGATGGAGAAAGGAACCATAATCTGATCACGATATCTTGCAACTGTGACAGTTGTCTTCATTATGCAGAAACCCTATGTTATAATGATTTTAGGATTAATAAGTGCTATGAGATACGATTTTTTTTCATTGTTTTGAGTTCGAACCCAAGCAGGCGCTTTACCTTGTGTAAATAATTTAATCACCACTGCTCTCAAAACGGTGAAGGAAAACATCGTGAGGAAACCGGCATGTCCTAGAACCAAAAATTCGAAGACATGTGACATCTACCAACCCGCACTGAGCCCGCGTGGTGGATTACGGCTCACTACCTCTCACAGAGAGGAGGCCTGTGTCCCAGCAGTGGGAACGTTATAGGCTGATTATGCTTATGCTATGAGATACGGACATAAAAACACGTAAAAATCTTTGTTTTTGAATTAGGTCCATAAGTGATTCACCATGCACGTGTTTATCAAATAATGCATCAGAGGGCGATGCGAACAAGTTTCGACAAAGTTTCAGTAAACCACTTTCGAGGCTTCAGGTCACCTTCGTCAAAGTTTCCGTGTATTACATTGTTCATAGTAAGACGTCAATCGGGTCTGTTTATGATGAACTTAAACAACGCAACTGGGTGAAAGTTGTCAGCATGCCCACCGTCCTGTCGCCCTTACACGGCTGATTCCGCAACCTTAGCAGTGTCCACCACTCATACCGTACGCGAAATAGACAAGAATGAATTATATAATAAACATTAGTATAATTAGTGAGACGGCGTCGTATATCGTTTGACAGACATACCATTTAAAACTTTACGTCAAGTCAAGTAACATTGTTATGCACTTGCAAACGTATGTCGCATACATAAATATGAAGGAGAAAGGTGGGAAATACATAAATAATCATGGTTTTACAATAACTTGGCTCATTGCCACGTTTTCACGTGAATTTTTGCAAAAAATATAAATTAGATTAAAGTAATGGCCACAGTTCAAATAATTATGTTTCACTATCTTTATCTACCTGTTACAGTCAGACAACGTACGTAACGTAGGTACCTAACAATCTTATACACTGAAAAAAGAAACATATTTATATGAAGATATGTTCCTTATTCGAAGATGAGATGAGGGTAATGAGAAAGGAGGAGGAGGATTTTAAACAGTCCCAAAAAGATTTTTTTATACTTATACTCTGATGAAATCGCAGGCAAAAGTTAGTTTAATATAATGGCGTTAAATAGCGTTTCACAGCCGCTGTTTGCGACAACTCATGTTGCAAAAATATCGACATTATTACAAAATTTTGTTCCGATTTCTGATCATAAACTCTTAAGCACCAATATCCATAAAATGAATGTGTAAGCTATTAGTAAACGCTATTTTGCACAATATAATATTGTATGTACCAATAAGAAGTGCTGATGGTTTATTAGCGTTATTAACTGGCCACTTAATTTCAGGAAAAATCTGCAGCTCTATTTGGCTGAACGATCAGAAACAAACATCCTGAAAATAAGCGTACCCGTAACATACCTTTCAGGAACATTCAGAGAAGTTTTACTGCAAGCGACAAGATATACACATTTCAGATGTATATATTGCAATGTACTGTGTTATTTTTTTTTCCGATTTTTTTTTTGTATTTTTTCTGCATCGTTCCGTTCTCACATGTATAATTTCAACAAGACCGATGTAACAAATTTTCTGTAACCATATTATTTAAAAGAGTGTCCATGGAGTTTCTTGCCCGTTCTTCTCCAAAGGTACCTACTTAGCTTTGGAACGGGCAACTAACTTCATATTTCTGACTGACCGACCCCTTGACAATTCAAACGAGCCTGTAATTGGTTTATTTGAAATAAATGCTTTGAGTTTGAGATTGAGTTTGACTGGTTAATTGTGGTCGAATGACAGTTTTCACAATCTGTCGAATCAATCAAGCTATCCGAAAATATTCATAAAAAAAAGAATTATAAACTACGAAATTTTATTCACACTGCCAAAGATCTTACCCAAAAAAAAAACGACGATGACTCACTTGGATAAACTAGACCAAAACTAATCAAGCAGGTGTACTTAGAATTCAAGGCGACTACTCGAGATTTTTGTTTGCGTACCAGTCCAGGATTACTAATTAGAAAGCACATAACATTTCAGCACATGCCGAAGTGTCTCGGTAGGTTGTGCAATAGGCTTATTGTGTAACGACCGATGCAATACGTGCTAATGTATTGGACTTCCGAACGGACATGTCAATTTAGTTAGCGTTCGACTCTTGCGCACCTTGTGGATCACGCGAATCTCGCCCTACTTTAGAAAAACCGGTCAAGTGCTATTTGGACCCGTACACGAAGTGTTTCGTACCACCGTACAATATTTAGCACTACGGTTTTTTTAAACACGTTTCTTTTATGGGACCCCTTAATTTTTTTTACTTTAATTTACTTTTATTATTTGTAGTACAGCGGTAGTAAAAATCCACAGTGTGAAAATTTCAACTGTCTACTTGTTACAGTTCATGAGGTAGAGGCCGCTGATAAACGGACAGACAGCGGAGGCTTAGTTAAAACAAAATAATCAGTATTTTATTTTCAGTAATTTGGGTTTCTTTTAAGCAAATTGTTTTTAATATATCAGTTCTGAGTTTATTTTCGAACAGGATTAAATAAAGAAGGTCATAAATCATAGTTACTACAAATTAAGAACGAAAAATAAGAAGTTTTTTTACCGGTTTAATTGTCCGCCATAATGTCTATAAAAAAACTTGTCCTCAATATCCTTTACGGATTTACATTCCAAAATAATAAAAAGTAGAAAAGTAGGTACATGTTTTCAAATAAATCATTAAAAAAAAACTTGCTGAAAGTAGGTCAAGTAAATAAAATCTATATTCAGGTGTATTTATCTACTATCCAATTACCTACGTATCTTATATATTATTTATAGCCATTAAAATACAAGTTTTTGCGCTCGTTATATGAAATTACTGAGGTGCGGAACCAGAAATTAGCAAATTGGAACGAAATGGACTGACCCATGTGAAGAGTGAGGGTCGCGGTGGCATGCTTACAAATAACCTCGTAAGAGCTTAACACTAAACGACTTAAGTAATCAATCAAATCTAGAAATATTTAAGTCCTACGTTTACAGCATACTTCGTAAAAATATTACGAAAAATGAATGCGAGGTATTAACACATTATACACATGATTCAATAACTATGTAATTAACAGCTAAATGGTTACGTTTCTTGCAGCACGTGCACGTTATATCCAGCAAATAACTTAAAATGTTTCAAAACATACTTGGAAACGAAATCCCAGGCACCAATTTTTAAATCGCAACATACAATTTCGCATTCTAAGTTAGAAACAGATTTAATTCTGCAATTATTAAAATTGTCTCTATAGGCAAGTGTAAAACGTCATTTTTTTTTAAATCAAGGTATTCTTGAGTAGGTATTCGCGTTGCTGAACTTTGAGCCAAACAAATAATAAATATAAATATATTAACTAGCTTTTGCCCGCGGCTTTGGAACGTAATACCGGGACAAAAAGTAGCCTATGTCCTTATCTACGATGCCATCTATCTCTTTGTCAAATTTTATCGAAATCCGTTCAGTGGTTTAGGCATGAAAAGGTAACATACAGACAGAGTTACCTTCGAATTTATAAAATTAGTATCGATCAGTTAATTTTGCCATCGAAACGCTTAAAGGAAGTAGGTTGAAAGTTACAGTGTTACTTAATAAGCATTAAACGTATAATAATAAAAAGTTTGATCTCAAATTGATCCATACTCGTATTTTTATAATCGTCTCGTTGTATTAAATGTTTGCCATGACTTTGTAATACCTACCTATATTAAAATAATAATAGGCTTCAGATTTTCTCACGAATTATTCTATAGGTAGATTGCTTTAGTCCCAAAATATTACAATGGATTAAAGTTATTATGCCTTACAAAAGTAACAATTACGAATACACTTTTTTCTTAAGTAATTTTTTTAACTAACTTGATAATTAATGTTTAAATTATTTTATCAGAATAAATTAAAAACTTTATCACAAGAAACATCTTGACATTTTTGTTTATGTAATTATAACTTAATCAACATTTTTAGCCTATAAATATCTTCTTTACATAAATATACATACTTGCTTTTATTTTAATGAAATTGAAGTGTCTGTTTGTAAAGTCAAAGTAACAGCTTTTAACTAAATGCATATGTCAGTAAATATGGTGCTTACCTAAAACATGTTTATTTTTTATTTGGTCTGTCGGTCTGTTTGTTCCGGCTAATCTTCGAAACGATTGGACCGATTCTGACGGGACTTTCACTACGAGATATTATTAGGAGTATCAGTAGGCTTCTATTTGTTCCGGTAGCAGGTTCCCGGGGGATAATTTCCGAAATCTACGCGGGCGAAGCCGCGAAAAGCAGAAGAAGCTAGTGGTTTATTTATTAAGTGTCTATATCACGGATATCAGAAAAAAACATGACATCTTTGGTTCCAAAAACTACCTGTGTTTCTTGTCCAGTACCTAAATATCAATAGCATTCCTCAATTCATTCTTTAAAAAAAAATGTCAACGGCCCGCTCTAGATCACCGGAAGCTACCTGCCCCATCAATCAGTTGCAATTTATCTATCGAAAATGATAATGAACAGTAGAGCTGCGTGCACGCCGCGCTGTCACGTTGTCGCGTGATTACGTCACTAACTTTCGTCGCGTGAGAACCGTCGCGCATTGTGGCTCGCTCGCGCTCGCGCTTCGCATCACTTTCATTGTTTATACGGAACTCCGCGCACGAAACGGACGCATAGACGTGCGGAAGATGTAGCGTGCATGCTCGTTCATTTTTAACATAATGCGTTATAACAACGTAACGTGATATACATAAATAAGAGCTGACAGCGATAGACTGTAATTGAAATTATGAAGCGCCATTAAGCAGAGTCATTTCAACAACTTCAACCTAAAACTGCAGTAACCACAACGCCCACAGACACGTCTAGGCGCAAGTTTATTAAAATTCCAAACATGACTATTTGCTCAATTTAAATCCAGGCATCAGACAGAACTGCTTCATTCTGTATGCAACATTATTGCTTGCTTTACAGGAAACCTTTATTTTAAATCTAGAATGCGGGATTATAGCGACGTGCGTTCATATGCAGTACTGGCAGCTATACGTTACAGTTATAATAAGCATTTGCAGTATACGGTAAGGAATGTGTGTGCAGTGTGCGACTGAGCGGCGACAGCAGTCACATCGCATCGCACACAGGCAACTTTAATGAGCTTTTTAACAACGCATTTACTTTGAACCTAAATGAAACTCTTTACTGCTTTTCTAATCGTTGAAACCTTTGTTGTGCTCAAAGAAGACATTTAAAGATTTCGACACAAATGTTCATAAAGGTCGCATGGTGAGTTAAGACAGTTAGGTAAACTAAATTAACTTGAACTCTTAAAGAGCTTATAATATTTTACAAATCATTTCAGGATCCAATCTCACCACGGGTCTGATACCAAAGCATTACGTTACGTGGCGTAATATTAATTATAATTCGAATAATATTTAGCCAGCCGGCTTAAAACCAGTAGCAACATTGCAGCAATGATGTTTGATATTGTAATACATCAAAAGCATCAAATTTATACAAACCCACTAACCCAGATGATGCAGAATTTAGCAATCGTAACGAGGAAAGAACGAAACCAGTCTTAAGAGTCCGACTGCGGTGTAAAATAGTTATTTAACTTGCCTCTAATGACTACGAGACACACCTACTCATAGCTACGTCACCCTATGTTCTTATAAGGAATCAATTCAGTTGGGTTTTGTAGGCGACTAATGAAGGTCTTATAAGGAATGTAAATTACCTATGATTAACAAGGTTACCAGTATTTCGTTGAATGCGGATTTGCGCGCCCTCAGAACCCACACGACGCCTTTGGCGACACCCACGACTTGTACGGTCACCACCATCCGACCAGTGACACAAGACCCCCAACATTCACAAGTGCGTAGTACCTCCGCCTTCAGCTTAGCAATTATACGTGGATAAATAACCAGTCGCCCACACTTTGATACCTCGGTATCTACTAGAGCAGGCTGATCTCATATCTCGTATTTCTGTTACAAATTATTCTGTTGATTGATATTTTAATTGTAAATTGATAACCATGAATCTTTTAAACGTGCGCAAAAACAGAGAGCAAAAAATATCTATTGCGGAAGTCAGTAATTATTGTAATCTAACTATCTTTTTTTACACTGTGTCGAACGAAGCTTGACAGCCCCTAACAACAAAATAATTGAGTCGCCAAGAACACAAACAAAATTCTACCAAAGATAGATCGTTAAAGTGTCCTTAACAGAACATGTCCATTAGTTACGTCAGGTAGGCGTTCAATCCAGGCGCCGCCGCTGACGCCATCACAGTGGGACTATAATTTCAGTAGTTTTTAGACTATTTATGGTTGCAGGCAAAATTCAACTCTGTGATTTAGTGATCACTGTCACCCTGTAGGTATGACGAAATGAATAGCTGATAGGTTTGAGTAGATAGAGAAAGAGATTTTAGGCAATGATTAAAATTTTAATGTAACCGTTTAGCGACATGTTTAAATGGTTCAGCTATTACTTGAACTGGTTCTGGAACAACGATGGGCTCGGGAGCGGTGATGGGTTCAGCCGTAACTGAGACTGGGAGATGGTTGCCTTCGACGTGGGTTCCATCGAGGCCGGCGGTGTACTTGGTGACGTATGTCTGGCCGTCGTCGCTGATGTATGAGACCTCTCCCTCAACGATCATGACGTGTCCGGTACCGTCCGGGGTGGGCACGAGCCGGCCGCGCTCCGACACCACGGTGCCTTCAGCTGTCACATACCGCAGAGCGAACTGACCGAACTCGTCGTGGATCTCTTCGTGCTCCAACGCTGGCAGCCTCCGACGCGCTTCGACGGCAGCATCAGGACTCGTTGGTGCTGCTGCAGTCACAGCGAGAAGCGAGAGCGCTACCATAAACTGGAATATTAAAAGTACTATTAATATCGATGAATACAAGCAAATGCCTTGAACATTGCCAATTAACTAGTTTGAGATATACTTACGAATTTCATGTTGAAAAAAAAGGTTTTTTGGAGTGATGAGAAGAGCACGATGTGTATTGCTCAAATTTCAAACTGATACCATTTCTCCAAAAGGGACGTGCTTATATACTACAAAGTAATTAGTATTTCCAAATTAATACAATAAAGTGCAATTGACGAACCTGATTAGTGGAAAATTAGTAACGATGGCCATTAAAATATGAAAACACGTTACGAGTATTTTTATAGACTAGTGTATTAAGTTGTAAGTTTAATGAGCTTAAGCACTCTGTGACACAATGCGTACAATTACTTTTCCCTGACTCATTACCTTATTCTCTTCTGTAATGTATTAGAAGGTATATTTATCTTACCTCAATGAACAGTCATAGAATAAGAGGAACAATCTTTTTTCTTGCTTGACTGATGTGATTTTTTTTTTCATAGAAGCTGTATCTATTTTGATTAAACAGATTGCTTAGCACATTATTTTCCTGAAACAATAACCCTAACCCTAATATGTTCTAGACAATAGACGCCAGTTGATTTTCTAGTATATGTTTACCTACTGCTTATATGAATTAGCTGACTTAGCTAAATATGAATGTATAATTCATTTCTTATTGTAATCTTTCTCGCATGGCTTGATGGCATACTGAACGTACCTCGACTACGCAGATGACTGGCCACCAGTTAGAATGATTGATATAACTCAGATCAATTGTGATTTTTCTATAGACGTAACATAACATCACGCGTATATATTTCCGAAGGGTGAGGCAGAGGTTTGCCTATGATCTATGATATACCCACATTTCACCAGTTAAGTTTAAGGCCCATGTATTAGGCATCAAGCGAGCACAAATCTTAACTCCGGGCTGCTACTAAGAAATTCCAGCCACCCAGTAACACTTTGCCCGACACTAGAATCGAACCCAGGAACTCATACTTAGTTGAAGGGTTTGCGAACACTAGACCAACGAGATGTCTCAGATGGCTTAAACCACGAAGTAAATATACAGGGTTCAACAACAAACTTGAGTTACGTTCCAACTGCCGACAAACTGTTATGCAGTTTGGCAGACTTTATGTAACGTAATGTTTTGAATAAATAAATTTAAAAAATTAAAAAATCGTTTAACTAAATGCGGGTCAAATTTTACGACCTGATGGAGCATATATTTATTTATGTATATTCATTAGTCTTGCAATTAACCTTCCAATTTATAAGCAGATGATGCCTGTGCCATCATAGGATGCAAGATGTTTCCTTCCAGTGATAGCTATACAACGATAAAATCCCATAAGCATTAACGTTTCAATCTCCTATTTTGTAAAAGTTAACTAAGAGCTGCGGTAAAACAGCTATCAGACGCTTTATTTTTTATTTCCTTCGGCATCTTTCGCTCGAAGTGAAACCTCTGAATACATAATGAATTAACGAAAGTGAAAAATAAT
This sequence comes from Dasypolia templi, assembly GCA_963555695.1. Lineage (NCBI taxonomy): Eukaryota > Metazoa > Arthropoda > Insecta > Lepidoptera > Noctuidae > Dasypolia > Dasypolia templi. The sequence goes on along the minus strand of OY743146.1, from coordinate 15,710,172 downwards.
TCTTAAGAAAACCGATCCAACATTGTTGGATTTCGGACTCGACTGCCGCTTTCACTTGCCTACTGAATTCTGGATAAATTAAATTTAAAAAAAAAACAGATGATCGTTAATCCCTATGTAATATTGCAAGTTTCGTGTAAACGTGGAATGAAACAAAAATGAACATACAGTGTAGTAAACCCTTTACTCAAGTGAAGCGTCTCACATCAGCTTTAGACGGCCGACTCAGTGTTGTTAGCAACGCTGTCTTTTCTTTGGCTTGCCACTTTTGTTATAGATATCCACAATCATACTTAACGCTTTTCTTGAAGCATGCTCAGCATTCCTGGCGAATCGGATACCTCCTCACCGGCTCTTCTGTCACCAGCGCTACTTTAAAACTTATTGCAAATTCCTTACCTTATCCATTCTAGTCATATCACGCATATATCTTAACATTCTCATCTCAACTGCGATATACTCGTAATAAACGATTGATTCAAAGAATCAGCACTGCCATCCAACGAGGCAACGCTGCCACCCTTATGGGCATTTTTCCCACTGACAGCGAAACGGACTAACTTTTCAATGCGCAATGAGCTAGTCCCTTTTTCTTTTTCCTTTATTAGATAAGATTTATATATTTTAGTGTTACATTTTATATTGTATTTAATGAGTAGAATATGTCACTAATGAACTCAATAAAAATGTGCCAATTAGCTAATGATTAAGAAGTCTAGAATAGAAGGATCGATCGCTAGGAAAAGGCACGCCAAGTGGGCGTTCAATCCAGGTGCCGCCGCTTGAGCTGACGCCATCATTCCAGTACTAAAATGACCATTTACATATAGTTGTAGGCCAAATACAAAACAGTGATTCAGTGATCATAGTCATTCTATGAGTATGACGAATCGTAGAGCTAATAGGGTTTAGGCAGACAGTAAGAAACATTTTTGGTGATTTTTCAAATTTTAATATAACCGTTCAGTCACATGTTTAAAGGGTTCAGCTATTACTTCAACTGATTCGGGGACAACAATAGGCTCGGGAGCGGTGATGGGTTCAGCCGTAACTGAGACTGGGAGATGGTTGCCTTCGACGTGGGTTCCATCGAGGCCGGCGGTGTACTTGGTGACGTATGTCTGGCCGTCGTCGCTGATGTATGAGACCTCTCCCTCAACGATCATGACGTGTCCGGTACCGTCCGGGGTGGGCACGAGACGGCCGCGCTCCGACACCACGGTGCCTTCAGCTGTCACATATCGCAGAGCAAACTGACCGAACTCGTCGTGGATCTCTTCGTGCTCCAACGCTGGCAGCCTCCGACGCGCTTCGACGGCAGCATCAGGACTCGTTGGTGCTGCTGCAGTCACAGCGAAGAGCGAGAGAGCTACCACAAACTGGAATATTAACAGTACTATTAGTATCGATGAATACAAGCAAATGCCTTGAACATTGCCAATTAACTAGTTTGAGATATACTTACGAATTTCATGTTGAAATAAAGGTTTTTTGAAGTGATGAGAAAACCACGATGTGTATTGCTAAAATTTGAAACTGATACCATTTCTCCAAAAGGGACGTGCTTATATACTACAAAGTAATTAATGTATTAGCTCGTATATCTATTAAAAGGGACTGGAAACGATTACTAGTATGGAAATTTAATGGGCATTAGCACTCTGTGACACAATCACAAACTTGCTATTATTCTAATGCGCAAAAATTTCCAATAAAATTTATTTAATGATTGACGTGAAATTTTCACAAATAAGATATTTATCACTTCGCAAATTGTTTTCCTCAAATCAAAAACCCCACCCAAGTAAACAAACATTGACGCAAGATGTTTGTCATACGTTAATAAACTTCAGCTGATTCTGGTGTCATAAACGAATGACGATAATTCTACATTTTCTTGACAGAGTAACTACTCTGTCAAGAAAATGTAGAGTACCGGGAAAACATCAATAATATACAAAATGTTAGGTATTCATCCAAATTAATTGTATCACCTTCAAAGTACACCTTCAAAAACGATACACTACGAATAATCCTATCATCAAAATTTTTTTAAAGCTTTTTCCGGAATTGTTGTAGTTCAGTTCTCGCCGCGAATTCTCCTTTATGTCTTCTACCGAAAGAAATTGGTGTCACGAAGTGGTAATTTGAGTTTAGGAAAAATAAAGAAGTCGGCTGGTGAATAAGGAGCTGGCTCGATGATGTTTGTTGAGTTTTTGGTCAAAATCCAAGAATTTTCTTTCCACAAATCTGGCCTTTTTCGTCGAATTGCTCTCTTAAACGCCGCATTACACTCAAATAATATTCCTTATTTTCCGTTTGACCTTCCGGCAAGAATTTCGAGTGCACAGCACCGCGATAGTCAAAGAAAACAGTCAACATGACTTTGACTTTTGATCGACTTTGGCGTAGTTTTTTCAGTTTCGGTTGAGTTGGAAAGCGCCACTCCGAAGCTTGTTGACCAGTTTGCATATCAAACTCGTAAACCCACGTCTCGTCACCAGTAACAATGCGTTTCATGAATGTTGGGTCGGAATTGACTCGTTCTAGCATGTCCTCAGCGATTCATACGCGAAAGAGTTTTGAGCGACTAGCCGAGCGGCAACATGTTTCATACCCAAGTGATTATTTAAAATAGTACGGGTCGACTCGTGAGACACAGAAAGTTCAGCGGCTATGTCTCTCAAACTTTAATGAGGATTTTCAGTCACTATTTCCTTCACTTTTGCGATGTTATCTGTAGTTGGAGACGTTAATGGCCTACCAGAGCGAGGCAAATCTTCCATCACATCACGACCGCTTTTGAACGCTTTGTACCACTCATAAGTACGTGTTTTTGATAAAGTCGATTCACCGTAACTGACTATGAACACGAAATTCCATTGGTGATGCAAAATTTTAGACAAACTCTTTGTTGAAATGAATTACATATGTCCATTATGTTATTCGTAATACACACTAGGTAATATGATCTAACTAAAAACAGCACTGTATTTAATCTAAATAACAGATGCAAATCAAACTCCGCGCCAAAATGGAAAACAGTCGTGCCGATCTAACAACAAAAAAGAATTGGGAACCATTAACAAACCATCCATTCCCGAAACATTTGTGACAGAATGTATATCAGCTTTAGATTATCGACAAGTGTGTGTGTTTGGTGACTATGACACGTTTAGTCATCTTCCAAAATGTTCAATATTCTTGATATAATAGATACACTTATATGCACATATGCTGACAAAATCACAACAACAAGCAATGTTCGTTCGCGAGTCTTTTGTACACAGTCAGTCGGTAGAAAAGGACGATGCTTATTTTGGTTTGAACATGTTAAAGTAGACGATGAATGTTTTTTTATTATTTTAATGGATGAATACATTACCTACATGTGTTTATGGTTCGTGGCTAACTGATAACAGCCGCACGGCTATTGAGCGAAGATTAAGATACGCTTACCGCGGTCGGCTCGTGGATGGGAGACCGTGACCATCCATTACATATCGAGACACTTGAGTGCCTCGGAAAGCATGTTAATCCGTTGGGCCTGGCTGTCATTCGTAATTCCTTGACAATCGTTACACGTAGTCAGAAACCCAAAAGTCTCAAAACCAGTCTTACCAATCTGTTAATTGGTTACCCGCAGTGCCTGGGTTATAGAGGTAAGATTGGTAATCGCTCCATGTAAAATACTGATATTCAACTGCATCCAGTAAGTTTGGAAAATAATAGTAATGAAACTACGAAATATAGGTATGGAAAAAGTTTTATGCGATTTGTGACTTTTCTAGTACTCTAACTTCAGTAGGGCCAAAAGTGTCTTTGAATCCTTTTACGAAACTGCATCGATTGGCAACATAAAAATAAAAGGTACTGTACTATACATTAGTACAGTATTAACGTTGTTCTATACTCCATTTATTATAACATTAGAAAAAACAAAGGCTCGCAGAAGCAGGGCTTCGTCATACAATATTATTTTAATAAATAATATTGTATGACGAAGCGTAGCTCTAGACTTCGTTATAGGGTTTAGGCAGACAGTAAAAAATTTTGTGGTGATTTTTTTAATTTTAATGTAACCGTTCAGTGGCATGTTTAAGCTATTACTTCAACTGGTTCATGGAAACGATAGGCTCTTGAGCGGTGATGGGTTCAGCCGTAACTGAGACTGGGAGATGGTTGCCTTCGACGTGGGTTCCATCGAGGCCGGCGGTGTACTTGGTGACGTATGTCTGGCCGTCGTCGCTGATGTATGAGACCTCTCCCTCAACGATCATGACGTAGCCGGTACCGTCCGGGGTGGGCACGAGCCGGCCGCGCTCCGACACCACGGTGCCTTCAGCTGTCACGTATCTTAGAGCGAACTGACCGAACTCGTCGTGAATCTCCTCGTGCTCCAACGCTGGCAGCCTCCGACGCGCTTCGACGGCAGCATCAGGACTCGTTGGTGCTGCTGCAGTCACAGCGAAGAGCGAGAGAGCTACCACAAACTGTAATATAAACAGTACTATAAATATCGATGAATACAAGCAAATGCCTCGAACATTGCAAATTAACAGTTTAAGATATACTTACGAATTTCATGTTGGAATAAAGGTTTTTTGGAGTGATGAGAAGACCACGATGTGTATTGCTCAAATTTCAAACTGATACCATTTCTCCAAAAGGGACGTGCTTATATACTACAAAGTAATTAATGTATTAACTCGTATATCTATTAAAAGGGACTGGAAACGATTACTAGTATGGAAATTTAATTGGCATTAGCACTCTGTGACACAATCACAAACTTGCTATAATTCCAATGCGCAATAATTTCCAATAAAATTTATTTAATGATTTACGTGAAATTTTCACAAATGAGATATAACTAATCACTTCGCAAATTATTTTCCTCAAATCAAAAACCCCACCCAAGTAAACAAACATTGACGCAAGATGTTTGTCATACGTTAAGAAACTTCAGCTGATTCTGGTGTCATAAACGAATGACGATAATTCTACATTTTCTTGACAGAGTAGTTACTCTGTCAAGAAAGTACCGGTAAAACATCAATAATATACAAAATGTTAGGTATTCATCCAAATTAATTGTATCGCGTTTAAAGTACACCTTCAAAAACGATACACTACGAATAATCCTATCATCAAAACTTTTTTTAAACGCTTTTTCCGGAATTGTTTCAGTTCTCGCCCCAAACCCCATTATGTCTTCTACTGAATGAAAACTGGTGCCACGAAGTGGTAATTTGAGTTTAGGAAAAAGAAAGAAGTCGGCTGGTGAATAAGGAGCTGGCTCGATGATGTTTGTTGAGTTTTTGGTCAAAATCCAAGAATTTTCTTTCCACAAATCTGGCCTTTTTCGTCGAATTGCTCTCTTAAACGCCGCATTACACTCAAATAATATTCCTTATTTTCCGTTTGACCTTCCGGCAAGAATTACGAGTGCACAGCACCGCGATAGTCAAAGAAAACAGTCAACATGACTTTGACTTTTGATCGACTTTGGCGTAGTTTTTTCAGTTTCGGTTGAGTTGGAAGGCGCCACTCCGAAGCTTGTTGACTAGTTTGCATATCAAACTCGTAAACCTAAATCTCGTCACCAGTAACAATGCGTTTCATGAATGTTGGGTCGGAATTGACTCGTTCTAGCATGTCCTCAGCGATTCATACGCGAAAGAGTTTTGAGCGACTAGCCGAGCGGCAACATGTTTCATACCCAAGTGATTATTTAAAATAGTACGGGTCGACTCGTGAGACACAGAAAGTTCAGCGGCTATGTCTCTCAAACTTTAATGAGGATTTTCAGTCACTATTTCCTTCACTTTTGCGATGTTATCTGTAGTTGGAGACGTTGATGGCCTACCAGAGCGAGGCAAATCTTCCATCACATCACGACCGCTTTTGAACGCTTTGTACCACTCATAAGTACGTGTTTTTGATAAAGTCGATTCACCGTAACTGACTATGAACACGAAATTCCATTGGTGATGCAAAATTTTAGACAAACTCTTTGTTGAAATGAATTACATATGTCCATTATGTTATTCGTAATACACACTAGGTAATATGATCTAACTAAAAACAGCACTGTATTTAATCTAAATAACAGATGCAAATCAAACTCCGCGCCAAAATGGAAAACAGTCGTGCCGATCTAACAACAAAAAAGAATTGGGAACCATTAACAAACCATCCATTCCCGAAACATTTGTGACAGAATGTATATCAGCTTTAGATTATCGACAAGTGTGTGTGTTTGGTGACTATGACACGTTTAGTCATCTTCCAAAATGTTCAATATTCTTGATATAATAGATACACTTATATGCACATATGCTGACAAAATCACAACAACAAGCAATGTTCGTTCGCGAGTCTTTTGTACACAGTCAGTCGGTAGAAAAGGACGATGCTTATTTTGGTTTGAACATGTTAAAGTAGACGATGAATGTTTTTTTATTATTTTAATGGATGAATACATTACCTACATGTGTTTATGGTTCGTGGCTAACTGATAACAGCCGCACGGCTATTGAGCGAAGATTAAGATACGCTTACCGCGGTCGGCTCGTGGATGGGAGACCGTGACCATCCATTACATATCGAGACACTTGAGTGCCTCGGAAAGCATGTTAATCCGTTGGGCCTGGCTGTCATTCGTAATTCCTTGACAATCGTTACACGTAGTCAGAAACCCAAAAGTCTCAAAACCAGTCTTACCAATCTGTTAATTGGTTACCCGCAGTGCCTGGGTAATAGAGGTAAGATTGGTAATCGCTCCATGTAAAATACTGATATTCAACTGCATCCAGTAAGTTTGGAAAATAATAGTAATGAAACTACGAAATATAGGTATGGAAAAAGTTTTATGCGATTTGTGACTTTTCTAGTACTCTAACTTCAGTAGGGCCAAAAGTGTCTTTGAATCCTTTTACGAAACTGCATCGATTGGCAACATAAAAATAAAAGGTACTGTACTATACATTAGTACAGTATTAACGTTGTTCTATACTCCATTTATTATAACATTAGAAAAAACAAAGGCTCGCAGAAGCAGGGCTTCGTCATACAATATTATTTTAATAAATAATGTTGTATGACGAAGCGTAGCTCTAGACTTCGTTATAGGGTTTAGGCAGACAGTAAAAAATTTTGTGGTGATTTTTTTAATTTTAATGTAACCGTTCAGTGGCATGTTTAAGCTATTACTTCAACTGGTTCATGGAAACGATAGGCTCTTGAGCGGTGATGGGTTCAGCCGTAACTGAGACTGGGAGATGGTTGCCTTCGACGTGGGTTCCATCGAGGCCGGCGGTGTACTTGGTGACGTATGTCTGGCCGTCGTCGCTGATGTATGAGACCTCTCCCTCAACGATCATGACGTAGCCGGTACCGTCCGGGGTGGGCACGAGCCGGCCGCGCTCCGATACCACGGTGCCTTCAGCTGTCACGTATCTTAGAGCGAACTGACCGAACTCGTCGTGAATCTCCTCGTGCTCCAACGCTGGCAGCCTCCGACGCGCTTCGACGGCAGCATCAGGACTCGTTGGTGCTGCTGCAGTCACAGCGAAGAGCGAGAGAGCTACCACAAACTGTAATATAAACAGTACTATAAATATCGATGAATACAAGCAAATGCCTCGAACATTGCAAATTAACAGTTTAAGATATACTTACGAATTTCATGTTGGAATAAAGGTTTTTTGGAGTGATGAGAAGACCACGATGTGTATTGCTCAAATTTCAAACTGATACCATTTCTCCAAAAGGGACGTGCTTATATACTACAAAGTAATTAATGTATTAACTCGTATATCTATTAAAAGGGACTGGAAACGATTACTAGGATGGTAATTATTAATGGGCATTAGCACTCTGTGACACAAACTTGCTATTAGGTATTGTAACGCGCACAATAATTTCCAATAGAATTTCTTTAATGATTGACGTGAAATTTTCACAAATAAGATATAACTAATCACTTCAAAAATTGTTTTCCTCAAATCAAAAACCCCACCCAAGTAAACAAACATTGACGCAAGATGTTTGTCATACGTTAAGAAACTTCAGCTGATTCTGGTGTCATAAACGAATGACGATGATTCTACATACTAGCTAAATATGAATATATATCAGTATTTTTATAGTAATCTTTATTGCTTGGATTGATGGGATACTGGAGTACCTAGACTACAGTTACTAAGCTATTTGTTACGGTGATATAACTCGGATGAATTGTGGTACTTTCAATAGGCGTTTGTATCAATAACGCCTTGATTTTAACTAAATCTATTTGTCAAAGGGAATAAAAGATAAGCTTTTAGAAATTTTGTCATTGAGACATCTGTCACAGATAGGTGTAAACCTTACTGATTAGGTATCTCAGATGGGTTAAACCACGACTTAAATGTGGTTAAACTGGAGTTAGGTTTTTGAGATCGTCCGTAAGTATTCATATCGCTAACATTAAACTAGATGCAGACTAGAATCTATGAACTGATGGATAAAATATTTATTAAAAAAATGAATTGATTAATCTTGCGATTAGCTTTCAAAGCTATAAGTAGATCATTTATGTGCTATCATGGGGTGTAGGGTATGTCCTTCCAGTGAAAGCTATATGATCTGATGAAATCCCAGTATACATTCATGTTTCTATCTCCGAGGAAACACAGTTATCAGACGCTTCACTTTTTATTTAATTCGGCATATTCTAACCTCTGAAAACAAAAGTTTTCAAAAGTGTAAAATGAATTCTTTACTGAAACGATTCAACAATGTTGGATTTCGGGCTCGTCTTTCACCTAAGCCTATAGAAAGCCTATAGCGAAAAATGTTATGAAAAGAGCAGACGATTGTTCTTTCCTATGTAATTTTATCCGTGTTGTGTAAACATGTAATGAAACAAAAATGAGCATGTTCAATTTTTTTTTTCATTATATTGAAGTGAAACGTCTGTTAAACTACTCTGTCATGAAAGTACCGGGAAAAGATCAATAAGACACAAAATGTTAGGTATTCATCCAAATTTATTTTTTCGCCTTCAAAGTACTCGTATACTCCTTCAAAAACGATACACTTACGCCAACGAGTAAACCTATCATCAAAACGTTTTTAAAACGCTTTTTCCGGAATTGAGTTCAGTGCTCGCCCCAAACACCATTATGTCTTCTACCGAATGAAAACTGGTGCCACGAAGTGGTAATTTGAGTTTAGGAAAAAGAAAGAAGTCGGCTAGTCGCGATATTCAAAGAAAACAGTCAACATTACTTTGACTTTTGATCGACTTTGGCGTAGTTTTTTCAGTTTCGGTTCAGTTGGAAGGCGCCACTCCGAAGCTTATTGACTAGTTTGCATATCAAACTCGTAAACTCACGTCTCGTCACCAGTAACAATGCGATTCATTAATGCTGGGTCAGAATTGACTCATTCTAGCATGTCCTCAGCGACTCATATGCGAAAGAGTTTTGAGCGACGAGCCGAGCAGCAACATGTTTCATACCCAAGTGATTATTTAAAATGGTACTGATCGACTCGTGAGACACAGAAAGTTCAGCGGCCATCTCTCTCAAACTTGAATGAGGATTTTCAGTCACTATTTCCTTCACTTTTGCGTTGTTAACTTCAGTTGAAGACGTTGATGGCCTACCAGAGCGAGACAAATCTTTCATCACATCACGACCGCTTTTGAACGCTTTGTACTACTCATAAGTACGTGTTTTTGATAAAGTCGATTCACCGTAAGCCTTTTTCAACATTTTCAGTGACTCCGAACATGAAATTCCATTGTCGATGCAAAATTTAAGACACTCTTTGTACGATGTCTTTGTCCATTATGAAATTCGTCATACACCTAGATATAATCAGAAAATTAAAAAGATCACTGTGTTTAATCTAAATAACAGATGCAAATCCATTTTGGCGCGGAGTTTCAAATGGAAAACAGTCGGGCCATTCTTACAACAAAAACAATTGGGAACCATAAACAAATCATCCATTCCCGATACTTTTTTGACAGAATGTATTACAGCTTTAGACTATTGACAAGTGTTAAATAATAGATACACTTATATACACATATGCTAACAAAATCACAACGACAAGCAATGTTCGTTCGCGAGTCTTTTGTACACAGGCAGAAAAGGACGATGCTAATTTTGGTTTGATCACTGTGCATTCCAAGGTTGCTTGGAAGAGATCGTAGAAAGCGATAAGACAACCCCCCCCCCCCCCTGTATATTTTGTAGTGTTTGTTTTTATTGTTATGTATTTTTGTGGTGTACAATAAAGTATACATAAATTAATAAATAATGTATTATTAATTCCTATTGGACCGGGTACCAACTTTCATTCTGATCGTGGCATCAACCTAGTGCAGTCTATTCAAAGATTTTATATGTTATTCATTTTCTGTGAAATATACTTCAATACATTTTAAAAGCGAACGCAAATATATATTATACTGTTTCCCGTGGTCTCACCGCATGGAGATCAGAAATTATGCCACGGGAACGTACTGCCAGGATAAACAGTATCCTATGTTCTAACGCAGGTCATGACCTATCTGAGTACATCGACATCCGTTCAGCCGTAAGGCGTGAAATGTAACCGACAGACAGAGAGACTTTCGCATCAAAAAAACAATCGTCCGCATCACTTTCGCTGTCTTTTCTTTGGCTTGCCACTTTTTTAATAGGCATCCACATTCATACTTTAAGCTTTCCGTGTAGCATGCTCCTCAGTCCTCCACATCATACTAATGTACATTTATGGAGAATCAGCTACTTACTCCCCAGCTCTTCTTTCAGCGCCGCTGATTAAAACTTCTTATAATTTTACTTGCTCTATGCTTCAATATGCCGTTTATTTACCCAGCCCCTTATAATCAAATAATTAAGAAGTCAAGCACAAAAATAAAGTTAATAGAAGCTATCTAATAGAAGGATCGTTCGCACGACAAAACACGGCAATTTGGCGTTCAATCCAGCCGCTTGAGTTAACGCCATCATTCCAGTATTCAAATGACCATTTACTAATAGTTCAAAACATGATTTAGTGATAATAAGGATTAGGTAGACAGTAAAAAAGTATATAGGGTAATTTTTTCAAATTTTAATATAACCGTCCAGCCACGAGTTTAAATGGTTCCGCTATTACTTCAACTGGTTCGGGGACAACGATAGGCTCGGGAGCGGTGATGGGTTCAGCCGTAACTGAGACTGGGAGATGGTTGCCTTCGACGTGGGTTCCATCGAGGCCAGCGGTGTACTTGGTGACGTATGTCTGGCCGTCGTCGCTGATGTATGAGACCTCGCCTTCAAAAACCATGACGTAGCCGGTTCCATCCGGGTTGGGCACGAGCCGGCCGCGCTCCGACATCACGGTGCCTTCAGCCGTCACGTACCGCAGAGCGAACTGACCGAACTCGTCGTGAATCTCCTCGTGCTCCAACGCTGGTAGCCTCCGACGCTCTTCGACGGCAGCATCAGGACTCGTTGGTGCTGTTGCGGTCACAGCGATGAGCGATAGAGCTACCACAAACTGGAATAGAGCAAAGTACTATTAGCATCGATGAATACAAGGCAATGAAAAAACATTAATAATTTATAAGTTAAAGAATTACTCACGAATTTCATATTGAAATTATTATTGGAGTGATGAGGAGACACGATATGAATTGCTCGAACTGCTAACTGATACCATTTCTCCAAAAGGGACGTGCTTATATACTACAAAGTAATTAGCATTTCGAAATTAATACAATAAAGTGCAATTGATGAACCTGATTAATAGATAATTAGGAATGAGGGCAATTAAAATATGAATAGTTATAGAGAGTTGATTTAGCGACTAATTTATTAACTCGTAAGTTTAATGGGCTTATGCACTCTGTGACACAATCACAAAATATCTACAACTTTTTTTCCCAGACTCATTACTTTATTCTCTTCTGTAATGTATTAAAAGGTATATTTTTCTTACCTCAATGAACAGTCATAGAATAAGAGGAACAATCTTTTTACCGGGCACAATAATTACAAATCGAACTTCTTGCTTGACTGATGTGTTTTTTTTACATAGAAGCTGTATCTGTTTCGATTAAACAGATTGCTTAGCACATTATTTTCCTCAAACAATAACCCTCATATGTTATAAACACAAAGGGACGTGCTTATATACTTCAAATTAATTAGTATTACGATAAAAATGCCATTGATGAACCTGATTATAGGATCATCAGTAATAAGACAAATTATTATATGAATGCATTTTACAAGTTGATTCCGTTATGTAACTAGTATAATTATTAAAAAACCCAAGTCAATATTAGAGTGGACGCAAACACCCAAACCACTTGATCACAGCAGCCGCCCGCTACACTCCCTCCCGCATTAGCAGTATTCGCCGACCAAGGCATACCTTAATCGCCCCCGACGACGCCACTTCCCTCCTCCAGGAGAGTAGTAAGGCCACCAGCACTCTACGTAAGCCCAAAACCCGATCGCCGTCCTACCGCCCTCGCCGCCGAGGCCCGCCGCGACGTCCAATTCCACACCCCATCCCGACCCTTGCTCGAGCCAGCCCGCGCCGCCGAGCCTGTAGCTTTAAATTCGTCCCAAAATCACTCAAATCCTGATCCAGCTAGTCCCTTGCTGCCCTCTTCCAACGAAGCTCTAAGCCGAGGTTCGTACCCCGTTCGTGCCCTTAGCATGTAGTCGCTTAGTTTTTAAGTTGGTACATAAGTTTAAGTCCTGGCTGGAGGCCTTAATTTATTAGGGCAACCACAGGCAAGTCCGTTTAAGCAGACGACAACCTCATAGGTTGACCTGCGAGATGCCATTCCCAAATAAAAATAAAAAAGTCAATATTAGACTTAGAAATTACAAAATAATATTGGATTTGAATAGCACTTTGTCACACCACAAAATTGGCCTCACTCTTACCATGATTTTATTCTGTTATTTATTAGAAATTTTCATGTTTGACTTTTAAATTTAGGGTTTTTCCTAATAGGCTTAGTCAGTGATGCTTTCGAGATCTACATTCATATAACTGTACCAAGAGCCTTAAAAAGAAAAGACAAGCCATTAACCGGACACAGTTCCAAATCCCGGAATACTTTGCTAATTTCTTGCATGACAACTCGGCAGGTTTATGTACTATCGCTCCAATGACCTGCATTCTACGCTGTATTGAATTTTATATGAACATAAACCACCTGGCACATTGTTTTCCTCACATAGTGAACTGTCCAAAATTGTTCACTTTAAATGGAATTTTCACGCTATTCGGTTAGGCTAGTCGTTTTTCGTAGTTTTGTGAATACATGATGCTATACAGATTATGAATTTATAATTCCTCATTGTAATCTTTCTGTTCCGCCACATTCCTGTTTTTGCTACTTTGTATAATTATTATGTGTCAGTCCAATATTTACATATAACAATACTACTCCTACATAGTTATTTGAGAGATGATGTCAACTTGATGCATCTATTGTACAGAGTGTATAAATTTAATTATGTTTATGTATCCGGGTATTCATAAAAAAAACATTATTTACTAATAAAAACTTTTTGTGGACTGCAGTTTCCTTAAACTTTGGTTCATTCTTGATTATGATAAAAAATAGGTTTAGAATAAAGAAAGATAATAAAAGAAAAACATGGGCACTTGGTCGTTTCCTATGAGAAGAGCCGACAAGAAACTCCACGGTTGCTCTTTTAAAAACAATAGATTTTTACAATGTTTTCAAATTAAAGTGTTATTATGTATGGGAAGACAGTGTAGGCCTGTCAACAAGTACCATATGCTTAACAAATAGACAATGGTCTATAAATCTACAATCACAAGGCCTACAACGTTCTCACATTCGCAAAAAAAAAAAGAATTTAATTAAAAATACCAATTTAAACCAAATGACATGATTGCTATTTTAACCGTGAATTAAGGATGAATGAATGATGTTTTGTTATATGATGTAATTCGAGTGATATTCGTCAAAAAATAGGCGACAGCATTTGTAACCTAGACGATCACTCACTGAATTGACAGGTGCCATCTCCAGTGGCGTATCGAGATCACCCATAATAGGGGAAAAGCTGTGGGCTGACTTCAATCAAACAATTAATATATTATTGAGTAATTGAGATACAATTTAAAAATGTGGAACGTAAAATTTGCATAATTACTGCAACATTATTACATCCAATAAAAAGCGGTTAAATTATATCTAAAGGTCACGGTTTTAAGGTACAAAATTCGGTTAAAGTGTAGCCATAGTGGCGCCACTAGTAGGAGTTGCATTATACGCTTAGGGGCACTATGAACAGCAAAGAAAACAAAAACATATTTTATTTTAAATTTTAATGTGACAGCTTTTTTTTCGGAAATTTACCAATTTTATATTCAGTATTGGGTAACGAGTAACTTTATTTATAGAAACGATTAAGCTTCCGAGAAGCATGGTTCTACGAAGTTTTTTTTTTTTTAACTTACTGAAGAAAAAGTTTTTTTTTTTAAATCTTTAGTTTCTCGATTCTATCGTAAAGAACACCTAAATGAAGGGCTAAAAGCGCCTTGGTATTTTTTTACGACCAGCCGAAATTTTATAACTTTGGATTCAAGAGCAATGCGAGATCGGGACTTGGGGCACCCTAACTCGGACAGGTGAGGTACGAGGGATGGCAGGATCTAGTAAGCCCGCGAAAACTAAAAGCTTCTGCATGTATAAATAAAAATTAAATGTGTTTAGTTGGTAAGCGCATCACTCGAGTACGGCTGGAACGATTGAGATAAATTTAATTTTAAAACGGCTGTAATAGTCTTAATAAAGTATATTTGGAAAACTTGCCCCGAAAATGAGAAAATTAGGGAAAAACTGAAAGTGTTTTTTTCTACGAATCATTGAAACTTGGACAGGACAGCTTCTGTGGGGTCAGCTAGTTAAGATTTATAAATAAGATTAATAATAAAAAAGGACAACTGAATAATCCGTCTAGCTGCACCTGAGTCATATGAAGATGATGCAAAGTATAAAATAGTATGATAATCTAATATATACCTACATCTAGGTTTTGAATACTTATGCCCAGTAATAAGATGTTGGCACACCTTCAAGACCAGAAGCTAACCTGTTTCCTTTATCTAAATAATTCAACATTTAAATGATTAAATAAATGTTGCTTTGCTTTAAGAATGAAATAATACACAACACACGTTTAATGTTGATTTTGACGATTCTTATGAATTCAATCGGTTTTAAAAAGCAGAACAGCCTTATCCAAAAGAAAAAGAAGAAAAGATATCATGAAGACACCATAAGAAATGTTTGATTTTTACAGCATGTTTGTAAACAGTGCCCTTATCTATGGTTTATACAAGTTGCAAGCATTATTCATTTAACCAAAAGTGAACATAGTTAAATCATCGGAATCTTGAAAGATGATAGTATTATGTAAATCCACGAACGGATATACATAGTCAAGATTTTCACATGCAAATAAATCATGCAACAGCCGCGGCTGCACCAAGCTGCTTTGTCTAATCCTCAGTCAGTCATCGACTTGTCCAATTAAAATAAATAATTTAGGCGGAAATTAGAACCAATTACTACGGAACAAATAAGAACATTCGTGGATTAGTTTTTTGTACAATACCTTGCATTATTTAGTCATGCAAGTTAACGTTTCCGCGTAGGTCCTTAGTTCTCGGCCCACGTATGTTCCGAGGCTGTAGGCAACGCAGAAACACATTGATATTCCATGGCACTAGCCGTGAGTAAGGCTGACATGGTTACTTGGTTGGTCCTTCTAACATCGCTGTTGGACATTTCCTTATACGGAAGATGTCACACCCAACATGCGCTTACGATGCGCCGTAAGAATGCATCATTTTACTAGCGTCACTGTTTTACTTAAATGTTTTTTGTTGTTGCCTCGGCTTACTCAAATTGTTCGTTTGAAAACCCACTCTTAACTTATAGTATTCAGCCTCACGACAGATACTGGAATATTAACATCATGTAAACCAGTTGTCTGAAACTTATTTGAATATCATTGTATTTTTTCCATACTAATGGGAGGTCCATATATTTTGTTGCTTCATCTCGACCTTCGGGGCTGAGTTAACATCTATTGTTCAACAAATTACTGATTCGTCTCTAATTTGTGGCAGAGCCATTGTCTTTCGGTTGCCCGATTTTACGGGTAGTGCACATCAGAAGAGGAACATATCTGCCTGGCTAGGAAAAACACATCGCGTGATGAATTTAAACACAGTAACGTCTTATTAGTGACGGCTAATTACTGAGACAGGTAGTTGTCGTGTGCTAAGGATTTTCCCGCATGACATTAGCCTACAACACATTTTGATTGACAGATTGAACCATTCATTTGTGTATAAAGACACTTTACGAAGCCGAGAGTCACGTTTACTCCGTATCATTATAATCATTTTTTGTACTGAACCATACCTGGGAACCTTCTGGTTACAGAGATATTGAAGGAAATTCCATTCCAATTTTTATACGTTTTTCTACGAATACAATAGTTTAATGTTAAAACACAATTTTAAATACCCCAGCGACCCCTGTAGTGTTGCATGCACCCATAGGCACAATGTTTTGCGATACGTTGCGCAACGTAAACGGCGATTTTTCACACCGAAAATAAAATTCGTTTCCCAGCCATTATTTTTTTGCTGTGTTACTTAGTTAGATGTACTTAGAGAATTCGTAGTTGATGGCTATGTGATGGGTCTTTTTACACCCTGTATGGTGGTATTTTAGCCTTCATCTCTGTTTTTTTTTAATGGTCTGCGAATATTTAGCACGAATTCTCGAAAAACGTAGCTAAATCGTAAACAAGCTGTTTTATAACTTTGTTACTTATGTAGGTAATTTGAGTTTTTCACCCAACTTTTGTTTAAATTCTTTATCTGTGTACCTACATCTTTTTCCTTCATCAACAGCCTGTATTACAACAATTCAAGTGTGACAATGCTCAATTACGTGTAGATAATAACGCAATAACGTTAATATAAGTTTATTCAAGTGGTCCTTGACACCACTAAATAAACAGCTATTACCAACAATCCCTAGTCCCACGCTCGTCTCACCCGCGATTGAAACTGTACACTAATCAGTAATCAACTACTGCAGACCTTGTCTTAACCCACAATAAGCAACACTATATTGTTATTATAATGCAGGCACAGACACAAGACTGTTCTACTGGCATACCTATAATAAGACAATAGATAAGCATGGGTTTAATATAGGGAAAAAACATGATGTGTTTGACTCAATGGCTATTTTCTATGAAACAATAAGGTACCTTTCATGTACCCACTGGTCTATTCTTCAATCATATCAGCGCATTCGTTCCTAGGATCTTTAACTTTAACAGGATTAAAGTTGTTGGTCGCGTTGGACCTATTTCATGTATATAGTTGTACAGTACCTTACGATGATGAGTCATCTCACAATTACCTACATAGTAGTCAGCAGCCTAATTGCGTAACACACTTTCGTAAACAATTACGACTAATCTGTTCGATTATGACAGTTCAACAACATTCATTGCGTTATTTACATTGATGAGCAGATTTTTTATCGAAAAGCAAGCAATGGATTAGCAATATGTTTGAAAACGATTAAGAATCCGATTGATTGTGTATTACGCAATAAGGGTACAGAATCCAATACTTGCTAGTATTACATTTTATTACATTATTTATATTAGGACCTATTTCTCGCATGAACCACCGACACGAAAGAAAGAGTTTGTCTTTTTTTTTCCTTCTCATTTGTCATGAGCATGACAGAGAGAAGTTTTATTATAGTTCTACAACAGGCAAAGTTATCTTTATAGTTTTTGTTATACAAGTAGAATGACATTTCCTTTTCTTTTACAGGTGTGTGCATGCGGCGTATTGGCTGCCTTGGACGGGTACAGTCCCCAACAGGACCCGGACCAGTTCCACATACAGACAGACGAAGATGACGAGCGATACTTCTTGTACCAGACACACAACGGACAGTATCGTAAGGAGAGGCGACTGAAAGATGGGTCCGTAGTTGGTAAGGACGATTTCAAATGTACAATTTCTAAAATAGCGCCCACACAACACATTGGTTAAGCTAACGCTCTTGATGATGGAACATTAGGGGCAATTATGTAGACCAAATCAAGACTATATCATAGACCAAATGACTATTCTCTATTCTTGGTATATTTATCTACACAGTGATTTGACGATTCCGCCATAAATCTGAGTATAAGCTGCAAGCTTAGTACCTACATTATGTTAAGCCCAGTAGATGTTTCGTGTTTGCTTTGCCAACCGACCATTTATCGTAACTCGTAGGTATATACGTGGGACACTCAGAATAAAAACAAAAGTAAAACAATTTTTTTTCGAGAAAACTTTTGCCAAGCATTTCATTTTTTCATTTGCCATTCAGCGTTGATGCTTCTTTGAAACACCCAAGCCGTCGACTGGCGCTTCGTCTCTGGATCGTTTTGATAAATCCAAGACTCACCTGTAATGATGTCGTAAACACGCCAAGACGAGCCTGCTTTAATTATATCACGGCACCGTTCCAACCGGGCCTACCTCTGAGCATCGGTGAGGGTGTGCACCCAGCGTGAATCTATTCTCCTCACGCGAAGATGCACTTCATATCATCTTCATATGTAACTCGTCTATTGTCTAAAGGGCGACCACTTCTTTCTTCATCCCCCAAAGTTAGTCGAAAGCGCAAAAATTCGACATACCAACGATACACGGTTGCCTTAGAAGGGCCTTCATGAATGCCATTTGAAATCTATCGTACGATTTGACCGGTTTCAGGCGACTCTTGAAATCATAAAAAATCATAGCGCGAAAATGTTCCCGGCGCAGATCCATTTTTAATGAGACACTATTATTTAAATTAGCTCGCAAAAAACTGAGGAGGGAAATTTTGTAATTGGAACGTACCAATTTTACTTACAAAAAATCAAATTTTCAAAATAGACTATAACTGGCCTACCTGGCCTGGCCTGGCATACATAAAACTTTTTTCGCATTACTTTCCGAGTGGCAGATGCGATGCAGCACCCACAAACACGAAGACAATAGTAGTTAAATTATTCTCTGTCGCAAGTGCTAAAGCACAAGGAAGACGATTTTGTTACATATTGTTAAGTTGATTGAGATTGGATATCAAGTTCACAATAAATATAGAGTAGAGCAACATACTTGTAAAGCTCCATTGTCATTATGAAAATGCTGTCGACCTACACATACTCCATAGTTCATTGTCCCAACGCAACAAGTCCATGTAGGCGGGATATCTATATATGTACGTATATAATAGCAATCACCTTCTAAGGAAATAAGGATATCTTAAAAAAACTATTGTTGTTTTACAGAATTCGTGACGGACCATATCTGTATTAAATTATGATCTAGCACGAAACAGACATTTTTGTCCAATTTCTATTTCATAGTAATTAGTGTGATTTTCGGATAAAAACTTATGCTGTCACTGCCACTTCCCTCCTCTCTAAGTATCATAATGGTGCCGTTAATGTTATCAACGGTGGTCAAGGGTTTTTTAAATTAAACCGGTCGGTTTTATAAAACAGCCAAACCTATTCCATCATCAACTTTATCCACTTTGTCTTTGTAAATGCGATTTCTTAAGGGGTCACGTCAATGAACGGTCTCATTTTCATTTGTTTAGTGCCATTACGCAATTAAACATGTAGTCATATTAACATTTCAGGTACAACAGGCTGGGTGGGAGCCGATGGATATTTGCGACTTCAAGATTACATTGCTGACAATCAGGGCTACAGGATTTACAAATCTAAAACTGTTTACGTTGGAGAAAACCGTCCAATTTCAGTACGTTTCATTTAATTTATTTTTAAACAAAACATTGTGTTTCAAGTATTCCTACATTAAGAAAAAGCTTGAAGCATAATATCAGTAAAATTATTCAATGACAAACATTTTCAATGTCAAACATTCTCAATGTCAAACATTCTCAATGTCCAACTTCTCAATGTCACTAAAATTAAGAATAGATGTGACTTATCTTTTGTGTTTTAACGTTATGCCCCCTGCAAAGCTAAACGTGTTTTCGTATGTGTTTCAGGAGTCATTACAGATTGCTAAGACCGCCCCGACGGACTCCGGTTACGGGGTAACACCGGCTCCTGCACCTGTCCACCGGTATCGCGGACCACCGCGGTACACCTCCACGACTCAAGCCCCACCGCCCTCGTCATCATACGGACCACCTACCTTCCCCATAGAAGTATCAGTGACGCCTCCTCCACCGGCATACCTTCACCCGACGGCAAAACCACAAGTTTACGTTTCGCCTAACTCGATCGACTCGTCAACAACAACCTATGACCTCAGACCAACAGTGACACCTATCACAGCCAGTGAAGCTGCAACGACACCCAGTCCGTACGAATACGATTCATCCAACACTAATACCCTTGACGATGAGTATCACGCCAGCGACAGCAAACGCTACGATGTGTTTAATCCTAACTCGTACAGACATGCCGACGCCTGGCTCAGACGACAGCAGCAGCTTCAACAGCAACAACAATCTGGAGTCAAAATCGGTGACGGGTACACTCCTCAGTTCTCAACATACGACGGTTCAGCCTTTAGGAGAAACGGATTCCGGTACTATCTTCCAAAGCAGTACCATGAGGAAGAGAGTGGCGGCTCCAACGAAAGGACTGGAAGTTTCGGTTATGTAGATCCGTTCGGTATTCGACGAGTGATATACTACAATACAGCGCCCGGCGAAGGCTTCCAAATACGCAAAAACAATAGATATGTGGGTCATGACGCTACCCCATATGACCCTAGACCTGTGAATTGATGTAGTAAATGCGTGTACATACATGTGTGAATTTGAAGTTACCTATTTATTTATTCATCAGTATTGTTAGTTCTCATGAACTATTTATGTAATAAAGGAGACAAAACGATCTAATCGAACGAAGCGAACAAGTCTTAGCCATTAATTTGATAAATGTAAGTAAGAGTTATTGTACAAGTTTTTGGCTCATATGACAAAATATTTGAAGTCAAATAGCTGAAATGGTGTTTGATTGTGACTGGTTTTTCACTACCAAACAGCATTACTTTCTTATTTTTCAGTGCCATTGTACTATAAATGTAGGTACAGTATACCGGTAATTCATATTGTATGCTTTTTATACTAATTAAACTTAATATTTAATTAAAATACAGTTAACGTATTTTATGAAATGCGTGTTAGTGTGACGATACGTTGTGTTATTTGTATCAACATACTATAATCTTACCTAAAATTAAAATAATACAAAACATACCGTTAATTTATTTAAAATTTTCGTCAAAGTATCAAAGAAGGACATTCATTGGTCATTATGACTATAAACGTCGTAAGGTCTTTGAACTAATCTTGATTGGCATCTAAATGGATTTCCTTGCAAATGGGCAAGCGTAGGCGCAGCTATACTAACGTTTCAATGATTCTGGTTTAAACTTTCAGAGTGTGTAACTCAAATGTTGGTATCTGTAATCAGGATCAAGAATTTACTAGCACACCATGTAATCTAAGTACTATGATGACCATCATTTTGTTCAAATCTGCAGCATACATTTAGAGTTCTAAAAAGGATTTCTAGTTTATGTGTGTGTGTAAACCAATAAATTTGTAACTACTAAGAGTCACACGTACTTAATCAATGGGTGCATGTTATTAAATATGTTATTGCGAATAATTTGTCATTTTTGAGAAATATTTGTTCGAAATCAATGACAACTTGTTGCAATGACTACTTTTAATGCTGTGGGTAATTATTTATAACTTAAAATAAAATGTAGACGTGTCTTATTAAAATTCTTAAATTCTACTAGCTAATAACTGTACTCCTTGTAATTATTACGTTATGATTACACAGCATGTATTTATACTAATTTTATTGTTTTACTGTAAGTTCGTACCTACATAAATAATTTGTTAACAAAATGTGTTTTCATTTACAAATTGAGTAATTTTGAAAGTACCTGTAGAAACGAGTATGACAAGATTTCTTAGGACACGTTTCTAAAGTAGTTTAACAATGGACCTGGGTAAATGTATTGCAACATTAACTCAATCCTGTTTGTGTAATTATAGTTTTGCTCTATATAACTGACTGAATTTATAAATAAGGCCAGTGCTGTTCATTAGAGTTACCAAAGTCACGCTAAAGGTAAAGCTCATTACTAATTACTAAATATTTCGAAATTTGTTTATGTGATTGTGTGTACAATATGCTTATATCATTTATTCTCTTTTTCAGAAACATGCTCGCAGCAACAATATGGCTTTTATTTATAGCTCAAAGCTTTGCCAAGGACTGGGCTCCCCATGCACATCAGCAGGTATTAAATGAAAATATAGACAGTGGGACTCCTATGGATTACTTCGATAGCGTAAATTTGCCAAATCCTCACTATAAAATTAATTATATTTACGAACAAAGAAAAACAGATGAAAATCCCGAAATTGAAGAAATAGAAGAAGAAATTGGAAAGTACATGCATTACCAACCATCCACAACGACCACTACAACAGAGCTGCAGCAAAACATTGACGATGTTAATGAGAACTTCAAGGAGGTTACAAACCAGGGTCCATTTGAAACACCGATTATCGTACTAGGAACGCACCATCACAAGTATGAAAAGAAAGAAGTAACATCAACTCTAGCACCAATGCCACCAGCACCAAAATTACGAGAACCGTTCCATCCGCACTACCCGACTCCTTTACCAGCGACAGTGCTATCTCCGCTTATCACACAAGAGGTCCCGAATAATGACGTTGTAGGTTTTTATTTAGATCGACCGTATTTCCCGGCCCATGTACCCACCCCTCATAGGCATCCCATCCATCGGCCACATATCTCACCTAAAACTTCGGAAGCTCCTATTGAACTAGAGGCACAAACAAATCGTGTCTCGACTGAGAAACACATTCATCTATCGCCTACAACACAGAACCCATTGATTAAAAGCAGGAATGGGAATGATTCGTTGGCGAAACTTCGACCAATATTGGACAATATAAAACACGGTTCTATCGGACTTGCCACTCGACCCGTGTATAGAGGTAGCTACAAATTCAGCTGGGACGATATTAATGATATGCATACACCTACTGTACCAAAGTTGTCGCAGCTAAAAGAAAACCCGACCCCATCAGTTCCTACATTGTCACCCTGGTATGATGGCTACGGAAAATAAAAGTTAATAAATATATCTATCACAAAATACACCACAGATTTTCTTACTTGTTTCCTCCTATGATTATGATGCCAAAATATTAAATATAATATTCGCATTTTTGAATTCTTATCGCAAATCATAGACTACACCTTGACCATCAATAACCACTATGGATATAATCCAAAATGAATTATTATCGACGTCAATGCAATACATAGGATTTAATATGTTTGCTAAATACTGTCTAAATGTTTCAAAAATACCTTTCAAGCAATGTAAGTGAAATTATATCATCGTACACGGAAACATGTAATAATATTCTGAGCGGAATACAAGAAAAACAAAATTTTCACAAATTAATTTTATTCAAATAGATAACATAAAAAATTGCAACAATACATAGAATTGACGATATGACATTAATTTTCTTAGCAGTTTTTTTTTGCTAATTTGTTTAATATTGTAGATACACTGAATAATAAAATCCTTAATGAAAAACATGAATAAAGTCGTATCGGTCTTAATTAATTCCTTCTAGTTTAATTATCATCGTCGAAGGGGAAATCAGATTCTCTGACAATGAAGATAGGCTGCTCTCGTTGGCCACCGTTCCGTAACTTCGAAGCAAAGCGTGATGACCAAGGGAAATGAATATGGGGGTAGGGTAACCATTGTAACAAATTCGAAAAAAAGCCTTTCTGGGATGGATTCTCAATTACTTGTACTATAATAGGTCCGTCTTCTTCGTCCCCTTCCTTTGATTCTTCAGATTTTGAGTCCTTCTCTTTAATTTCTTCCTTATGTTCTTCAGGTCTCTCTTCAATGTCTTTGGAATCCGAAGGCTCTTTAGATTCTTTGGATTCTTTAGGTTTTTCTTTAGAATCTAAGGATTCCTTTGACTCCTTGGATTCTTTCTGAATTACGTTAATGGCATCATCAAGTTTATCGTTATCTTCGTCCTTTTCTGCTTTAGATTTTTCCGCAGATTCTGGGGGATTTTTGGCTTCTTCAGATTCAGGTTTGTCCAGTGAGGATGAAATTGGTTCATCTACTTCTAATACATCACTTTTGTAATCTTTATCCTCTGATTTAAGTTCAGAGGGAGGTGGAGGCGCCGGTAAGTTGGTATGAAGCTGTTCCGGCGTTGGCAAAGCGACGGCCGCTGACAGAAGACACAGAACTCCAAGTAAATACATCTGTAAAAAGGTAAAATAGTAAATAGTTGTCGATAAAAGCTTCAGAACCTATCAACGATTTCATAACCGTGTCCAAGTATAAAGAAATGTTTCGTGATAGTAAAAAAAAACAGAATCTTTTGAGATTGCTTCTCATATAACTTACCTCTTCTTGATGATCCCACAATATAATTCTCTAGAACTGGTGCGTGCCATTTATACCCAGATGTTCATTCGAGTTAATGACCGATACAATTGAAAATACATTAACGACATCTTAGTTATATCAAAATAATATTGTGGTTAGTAGTGTTATCACTCTAAATTATTATCATTGCTTTTAAATAATGGAATTGTTTTATAGAAATTTCCACTTAGTGATCATAACTTGTAACTATATTGTCGGTGTAGCTAGGATCACTCAATCAATTTAGATACAAGAGCAAAATCATCCCATCAAACACTATTCATCCTTTCGATCTCATATGTATCATTTATTTGGTTACCTTGGTCAGATTGTGTACGCTGCCAATATCTTCAAGCGTCAATTTTTTGGCAGAGGAACTTAGATTATGTCGCCAATATTCCAATATACAGACCTAATAAAAATAGTTTTCGTCATGAGTCTGGATCATTAATGAGAATAGGCTCATGGGACTTAGTAACATAACTGGAATTAACATAAAACTCCACTAACTCTGTTATAAACTTCCTTTCGTCCTCATTACGCTCGAATGTTCGTCTACTGTTCTCAGGGTGTCACTGTAAATAAAATATCCATTGATACTGCTTTGTTGCCCACACACCATCAAAGACAGTCCTCTCTTTAAGTTGCAATAGTTTCCCGATTATAGTAGTACAAAACGAGGCAAAGGACATACTTTATTCATGCTGTACACGCCAATAGTTATGTTGACCGTGACATAAAAAACTTAAGTTAGGATGACCCTATAGAAGTAAGATAGAGGGTCATGACTAAAATAACCTTTCAAATCCAAGTACAACCCAATGAGTGTTGAACTGCTATTATCGGTGAACTTAGAAAACAAACACATTTTAATTAAAAATGCTAAATGTTTTTCATTTGGGGGGTTGTTCTATATCAATTAAGCCCTTCTCAGAAAAAAATAACATTCTCAGTATTTATTTGAACTAAAATAGTTTCTTCCCTTTGCCAACGACTATTGCTGAATAATCATAAACTTTAAAACCACGTATGGGAAGAAGGCGTGAGTTTTTGTATTAACTTATGTATGTTTTTATTAAAACGTTCTGGTAAGAAATAGGGTATAGATCATTAAGACAAAATATTCTTAAAATATTTATTTGTCACTGTCAAATCATTTGGTTGCGGCAGGAACTTCGGGTGCAACTGGTAAATGATTGCCCTTAGCATGATATCCATCGAGACCGGCGGTGTACTTGGTGACGTACGTCTGGCCATCATCACCGATGTATGAGACCTCTCCCTCAACGATCATGACGTAGCCGGTGCCGTCAGGAGTGGGCACGAGCCGACCGCGCTCCGACACCATGGTGCCTTCGGCCGTCACGTACCGCAGAGCGAACTGACCGAACTCGTCGTGAATTTCTTCATGCTCCACAGCTGGTAGTGTCCGATATGGATGTTCTTTCAGTGGTGAAGCCAAGATGGATGAAATGGCGACAATGCCGAAAAATACTGCTAACTGTGAAATAGAATAAGCAGGATTAGAAAATATCATATTTATTAGAATCAGGTGAACACTTTTTTTTACTTAGTAGTTTTACTCACCTTATTCATGATGATATAGAAATACTAACTGATATTGTTTCTTAGGACTGCTAATGTAGTAATTGATGATATTTTTGAATAACAAAGCGTTTAAATATAAAAACATTTTGCAATAGAACATTCCCTAATGAGGTATAGGTAATCATTGGCAAAACTTGTACAATTGTGCTATGAATGGATTCATTGGAATTTTAATTTAGATCATTAGCTTAATCATTATAATGTGGTCTTTAATTGTACTAGTAAATATTTTTTTCAATAATTAGTACTTTTAATTTTCGCCAAGTATATAATGCATGCATAGTGTGTGTCTTAAAGTCAGTTCAACTTAATCTGAGTCAGATAAACATGGTAAGCGTGGTTTATTTCTATAATTTGAATTAGTAACATTTTTTCATTTAATTCAGTTATCTCGACATCTTTAGGCTTTTCGGTGACAATCCATATTATTTGTCTTTTATTGTATTTTTTTAAACCAGGATTGGCTCAATTTTTATTATTTTGACCTCAAACTCCTTTTGTACGGCTAGGACTTATTGTAATTTTAACGTGCTAAGAGCTTTGAACAATGTAATCATCACATTAATGTTTTTTTTCAGGTTACGTCGATAGTCTTTATTGTCTTAATTGGCACGTTTCAATTTAATTTTGCAATCTCAGCAGCAATCAACTATGAGCCCATTAAAATCACCGTCAACGAAAATTTTAACGCGCAGCCTCGTCCAGTCTCCCCAGAATTACAATCTCTTGTACCTGCCGTGGATCATCAAAGCGCGAACTTTTACTTCAAGCCTCAACTTAACTTACCGCCAAGCTATATTCCATCTCACATTGAAGCTTTGATATCATTGGTACAGCAAAACCATCATTCTTGCGCGAATGATACGTCAAAAGTTGTTGTCGAGAAAGAC
Source organism: Dasypolia templi (assembly GCA_963555695.1). Classification (NCBI taxonomy): domain Eukaryota; kingdom Metazoa; phylum Arthropoda; class Insecta; order Lepidoptera; family Noctuidae; genus Dasypolia; species Dasypolia templi. Next base: position 15,683,026 of record OY743146.1, on the reverse strand, counting down.
AAACTTATAGAAATTCTAAAGCCGTTTATGTATCCTATGTCAGATATTTCAAAAGAAAAAATGTCAGAAATTGTTTTTGAAAAAGGAAACAATTTAGAAATCGTAACACCGATTATAATTACTGAGGAGCCCAAACCTGTCACCCCAAAACTTGTATTCATTCCTGAAGCGCCTGTGCTGTCGCTACTATCATTTAACGGCATCCCTCCCGTTGTTAAAGAAGAAGTGAAAAAGGAAGACTCAATAATGTTGGAGGAGCCAACGGGTGTGTTTCCTAAAATTCCAGAGATCGTTGTGAGACCAATTACGGAGCCGATCATTAATTACGTTGAGCCCAAATCCATTACATCAGGACTTGTGGTAATTCCTGAAGCGCCGGTGCTACCTACACTTTCTGCTAACGATATCCACATTGTTGAAGACGAATTGAAAATCGAAGAACCGATCGTTGTTGACGTTGAACCCAAACCCGACATTCAGGAACTTGTAGCAATTCCAGAAGCTCCAGTATTACCATCACTTTCACTTCATGATACCTCTTCTATTATTGAAGAAAAAATGAAAAAACATGAATCGATAATATTCGAGAAGCCAACAGGTGTGTATGCTACAATTCGAGAGCCAGCTGTGAAAACAAGCCTAGAGTCGATCATTAATTACGTAGAGTCGAAACCCATCACTTCCGAACTTGAAGTAACTCCTGAAGTGCCGATATTACCGCCTCGATCGTATAATGGCATCCCTCCCATAGTTGGAGAAGAAGTGAAAAAACAAGAGTCAAAAATAGTGGAGGAATTAGCAGATGTATTACCAGAAGCAACCATTATTGAACTTGAGCCGAAACCCATCACTTCAGAACTTGTAGGAATTCCTGAAGCACCGGTACTATCCCCAAAATCATTTAACGGCATCCCTCCCATTGTTGAAGAAGAAGTGAAAAAAGAAGAATCGATAATATTGGAGAAGCCAACAGGTGAGTTTCCTACAATTTCAAAAATCGCTATGAGACCAAATATGGAGCCGATCATTAATAACGTTGAGCCCAAACCCATCACACCAGGAGTTGTGGCAATTCCTGAAGCACCGGTGCTACCCACACTTTCTGCAAACGATATCCGCGTTGTTGTTGATGTTGTGCCAAAACCCGCCATTCAGGAACCTGTAGCAATTCCAGAAGCTCCAGAAATACCTTCGCTTTCACTTCATGATATCTCTTCCATTGTTGAGGAAGAAGTGAAAAAAGAAGAAGGTATAATATTAGACGTGCCCACGGGTGTGTTTCCTACAATCCCAGAACTAGCTATAAAACCAATCCCAGAGCCGATAATTAATTACGTTGAGCCCAAACACATCACTTCAGAAACTCTAGTCGTTCCTGAAGCGCCGGTGCTACCACTACTATCATTTAACGGCATCCCTCCCGTAGTTGATGACGAAATGAAAAAAGAAGAATTGATTACACTGGTGGAGCCAACGGCCGTGTTTCCTACAATTCCAGAAATCGCTATGAGGCCAATCCCCGAGCCGGTCATTAATTACGTAGAGTCCAAACCCATCACTTCCAAATATGTAGTAATTCCTGATGCGCCAATATTACCGCCACTATCATATAATGGCATGCCTCCTATTGTTGAAGAAGTAAAAAACGAAGAGTCAATTATAGTGGGGGAATCAGCAGGTATATTACCAGAACCGACCATAATTGAAGTTGAGCCGAAACCCAACACTTTAGAACTTGAAGTAATTCCAGAAGCCCCCGTATTACATTCACTTTCAGTTCACGAGATCTCTTCTATTATCGAGAAAGAAGTGAAAAAAGAAGAATCGGTAAAATTGGAGGAGGCAACGAGTGTGTTTCCTTCAATTACAGAAATCGCTGCGAGACCAACTGTGGAGCCGATCATTAATTACGTTAAGCCGAAACCCATCATTCAGAAACTTGTAGCAATGCATGATATATCTTCCATTGTTGAAGAAGAAGTGAAAAAAGAAGAAGTGACAATACGGGAGGAGCCAACGGGTGTATTTCCTACAATTCCAGAAAAAGCTGTGAGACCAATCACGGAGCCGTTTATTAATTACGTCGAGCCCAAACCTGAACTTGTACTCATTCCTGAAGCTCCAGTACTACCTCCGCTTTCGGCAAAAGATAACCATGAAGTTAAAATCGAAGAGCCGACCATTGTTGATGTTGAACCGAAACCCATCACTTCAGAACTTGTAGTCATTCCAGAAGCTCCAGTTTTACCACCACTGTCATATAATGGCATACCTCCCGTTGTTGAAGAAGAAACAGAAAAATCGATAAAAGTTGAAGAATCCACAGATGTATTTCCTTCAATTCCAGAAATCACTGCAAGACCGTTTCCAGAGCCCTTGGTATCCGAAACTGCAGAATCCTTCGCGTTGGAAAACAACATCTTTCCAGTTGCTACAAAAGAAGTCAAAATAGAAATACCAATACTATTAGAAGAATCAATTGAAGTATTTCCTCCAATTGCAGAAATCTCTTCAGGAACGTTTCTCCAGGAATCCTCTCCAGAAATTACTGACTCCTATGTGTTAGAAGAAGTTTCTCAACCAAATCCAGAAAGTGTCGTAACAATCAATGAAACATTACCCCCTACAATAATTTCAAACCCATCGAATCATCTGGGAGTATTTAGTTATGTACCTTTTGTTTCTCATCTCTCTAAAAATGTGCCAAAAACAGAAAAAAATATGATCCCGAAACCAGCTTCTCTAGAACGGTTCTTGCTTAAGAAGCGTCCCTTTAGATTGCCTGTAACACCGTTCCCAAAACTTGACCTGAATGCAATTAAGTCTTCGACATGGGGAAATAAAAAACAGTTCTTATATCCCACGTCCTACGCACATGATGTTGTTGAAAAACGTATTGCTCCCAACATGGAGTTTAAACAACAGAATGCACCCAAACGTGTAAAAATTTATATTCGTTCTAAAGTGCCAAAAGGACCCAGTAATTTGTAATGCTATTATTTGTACGGGATTTAATCATTTAATAAAAATCTGAATGGTGATTTTAATGATTTTTCTTTATTTCGCAATTATTCCTAAAACAGGTTACCGGTGAAAGTTTATACGGACCATACATTCAATGTTTGTATTTTAACATGAATCCTCATAATTTCTACTTAATTATTTCTTGAAGTAAAGGACAAAGACACAGATTTATCAGGTTTATTAATAAGAAGAGTTTTAACTCCAAGTTCGCCACCCATCCATTTTATGTTGAATTCACGAATCAGCTGAAACCCAAAAGTATCTTGTATACAGGGTGTGTCCCAGAAGTTGACGTCAAGCCGGAATCGGGTGATAGGACAAGTCGTAAAAATTAACAGAAAAATTAAAATAAAAAATCACTAAGGATTATTAAAAAAGTTATAGGTTTTTTTTTTTATCTACTCCCTGTGACAGTCTTATAACTCCAGTTGCTACAAATTTTAGCTTTTATTAACTCTCAAGTAAAAGGCTAGAGGAAAGCATTGGGGTACAAAAATATTCTTTTAGACGGGTAAGGAAAATTAATTTACAAAATAGGTTTTAAATAAAACAACTAATTATTTTGGAAGTGTTATACCATTTTGGAATCCTTATTATGTGCGCCAACTTTTAAAGTTACTTGCTAAACTCGTGTAGTACTTTTTTTTTAGTACTGTCATTTAAAAGTGGGAATAGTGTTAATTTTGAATACTTGGTTGGGAAAAAAATATATTTCCGTCTGGACTGGAGCAGTTGGCAGTAAATTTAAAGCAACAGTTTTCAGAAGCATTATTCAGGATTACGTAATAAATAGAAAATTTAACATAAGTTAAAATTTGTAGCAACAGGAGTAAAAAGACCGATACAGTAGATATTTATCGATTTTATTATAAATGCCCGTTTAAAAAAAACTGTTATAAAAAAGTTTTTTTTTTTTTTAAACTGTTATATATAAAAAATATATTTTGTTAACTGTTATGACTTGACCTATCACTCGATACCGGCTTGACGTCGACTTCTGGGACATCCTGTATATTAAAATATGATTTGCATGTAAGAAAACGAATAGAACATTTACCCGAATTATAAAAATGCATATGTTTTGCTCAGCTAATCTTCTTGCTATACAAGATCGAGGTCCAAAACCGAATGGTAGACTGAGGAAGGGATGAATATTTTCGTAACTCTCAGAACCTCTTAACCAGCGTTCGGGTTTGAACGTTAACGGATCATTGACATATTGCTGTAGTCGAGACGCTACCATATTTTGCGTAACTATTACTGTCTGAAACAAAGGCAACATTTTTATTACGTACTAGCTTCTGCCCGCGACTCCACTGGTAGGTATATTATGTTCCCTCATCTCAATCTCATTTTCTACAAAATGTATGTTTCTACATTTTTTTTTTTGCGATTATTGAATTTTCTACCACTCAACAGTTTGTCCTGTAGCGTTGCGATTTGCATCAAAAATAGGTTTTTTTTGTGAAAATTTTCCAGTTACTTGCTGACTGTACATTCTTTTTCAATATCAGCAATACAGAACAAAGTATTTCTAAAGTTAAGGACAGTCTTAAGGCTTTTTTGTAGTGACCACTTCTTTTATAGCCCCGTCTCGAAAATTCACCCTCATTAAAGGTATAGCGAGATGATAATCATTTAAAAGGATAAATTTGGGTAACTATTTGCAATAATCTAACCTTTTGGCATGTCTTTTTTCAAATTGAGGTGAACCATAGAGGAATGCGAACAAATTGCAATATTGCTAATCCCCCATAGCAAATAGCGTGATAATTTATACTGATACAGAATATCTATGTTTTTTTTTAAATCTTAGTCGGTAGTATTTGCGTGATGCTGGAACATACATTGAGAGAAACTGATAAACAGACAAAAATAAAAATAAAACTTGGCATTAGAATCGTTCCCAGACCTCGCAGCAAATACTTCAAAAATATTTTATGTACCAAGTCGATTGAGAGCGTCCGGTCTGCCCCAGGCCCCAAGTGCAATGGGCAACTGATAGAAATCCGACCGTTTGATCGGATTTCTATCAGTTGCCCACTAAACGCCCCCAGACATTATAATCATAAAACGTCTATTATGTCTCATTGAGTGTCCTACAACCGATACATTTCAGTAATAGTTTATAAAATCATGTTAATACTTACTCCTTCCGGAATTAGGTAACCCCTCAGAATGAAATCCTTTTGAGTTAAACGGCCTACTCCAATGGACACTGGATTTAGTCTTAAACTTTCTTTGATACAACTTCTCACATAAATAGCTTTCGATATGATATCGGGACAGATTTTCGCATCTTTGGTGGGAAGAAGTGTAGAAATCTCATCGAACATTTTCTTTTGAACTGTAGGATTTCGACTGATGTGGTATAAAGCAAAGCTAGTTGAATATGCAGTCTAAAATAAGAATATATTGAAACATCAATCATTGTTATCTTTACAATATCTCCAAAAGAAAACAAGGATCCGATTTATTTTTACCGTGTCGATAGCAGCCATAAGCATATCAACCATCATTCCTAGGACGTCCTTCAAATCCAGATCAGGCTGTTTTAGAAAAGATCCTAATAAAGACTTGTCGTTGTCGTCAGCATGTACAAAAAAATGCGCTCTTTCCAATAAGATTTCTGAAGATACTCTAAAAAAAAACAACATTATTACAATTAAAATACCTAGGAACAAAGAATCTGCTAGAAGTTCTACTTGACATACTTTTCTAAATATTCCTGAGACTCGACAAGTTTCTGATAAAGAGGAGTTTTAAACATTCTCCAAAGAAATCCCTTGTCTAGTTTCATAATTCCACTGTTAGATCCAAAAGCCGCTTTAATAGTTTTACTGCTTCTTGAAGTCGGCTCTTGTTCTTGAGGAGAAAAGCTATGAAAGCGTTCATTGAACGCTACAGTACCTATTACTGAAACATAACGATGAATGTCATAAGTACACGTTTTTTCTTTTCAAATTATAGTTTATCTTGTTTCAATTTCATTCCCAACATTACCTTCTAAGTTCAGTCTATTCAAATATGGCAAAAAGTCTTCATTGTATGAAATATTCCTTTCTTTAATCCAATGTACAAATTCCGTTATTACGTTATCAGTTCTTTCCACGTGATTTTTTACACTCTGAGGACTGGTAAAATTCTTTTGAAATGTACTTCTTAGTCTCCACCATTCTGGGCCATTCCTGAAAATTTTAAAACTAAATGTTGCGTAATAAAATATAATCATTTCAAGCAAATTCTGCGGCGTGGAATAACGACCCTATTGAATTTGTATCGTTAAATGATAAGAACCCTTCATTAGAACACGGAGGTAAACATGGAGTTTACCTTCGGGATTACTACCTATCCTATCTTGTTTATAAAATGTTCATGACTAGCTATTTACCCGCGACTACGTCTGCATTGATTTCAGATTTTCCGATTCAAACAAACCCCAACACTGATTTCAGTCAGTGGTTGTTTATGATGGAGCTCCACTTACATAGGGACAAGTGTCCTTACAAACTCAAACAATACATCTTCAGTATTGACTTTCGAAATAAAAATACTTTACGTAGAAAGTAATCCTCCAGTTTTATAGACATGTGGTTTGTTCAGACGGTAGTGGAACATGGCGACGTGGCTCCTTCTCGCTGGGTATCGATGGTCTTGCCGGAACACCGTCTCTATATCCTCAGGGTCATACACGTGGAGTAGCCTCACTCCAGGAGATTCGCGGACCAGACTGCCGTAACGTCGCCAGTTCAGCCAAGAGTTTTCATCTAGTGCTTCAACATTGTAGTCACCTGAAAGATTGTTTTCATTAGCAAGGCAAAGTCCTGCCTGAGGAGTCTTACTTAATACTTCTTTTGGGGCCTTTCACACGTAGGTACAAGCAGCAACAAAAGTCAATTTTAACTGAATGGATACAAAATGATGCGATACTTTTTTTTTCATCATTTCATGTAATAGCTAAGAGTTAAAATTATTAAAATGGTATTTCAGTTTAGATTTTTTCCTATTTTTCCGAATAAAAAACTGAAGTGATAATGGACTTTTCTTTATGAGCGCACAATCAGTAGGAGGCACACTGTTCATACATAACAAATTAAATTCCTTTACCTACCCTTGAGATAAAATAAGTCAACGACTGATAGGCATGGATGTTGGTAAGCAGTATTGGACTAATTAACATACCTACTGCTTACTTACCTTTCTTCAATAGGTACCCAAAGCTAGCCACTAGGAGGCGAAATTTAATTTAACGACAACTACACAAAAAGAGTTACAACAGAAGCTTTAAGAATAAACATAAACTCTTACCAATATAAGGTGCATATTTGTACAACGTCCCAATAAACGGATAACATTTAGGTCCCGGGATCTCTTCAAAATCCCTCACATGACCTCTTTCATTGTGTACCTCTTTATTCTCATTACTACACGCTACATTGGATACAAAACTCACATATTTCCCATTATTGAAAAACTTTTTAGATAATTTCAACATATTTCGACGACACCGTGCAACCAGATCGCAAGACACTGAGCGAATCAGCGAAATCATCGAATCACAAAAAGATCCCGTCCTCAAATTATGCACATAACATAAACAAAAGAAATAGGAGCAAGCTGCTGTGCGAGTGTGCGCTGTGTCTACCTGGAAAACATATGTAAATATACCTACCTACTGTAGATACCTACCTGACTGCGTATGAATAAACTTGCGTATTCAGTGAGGAGATAATACGGCATCCACGCAGATCGATCGACTTACTTAACTGAATAAATATCAGAACTGTATTGAATGTAGGTATAACCTGAATTTTAAAAGCAGTCGTGGCCCAGTGGTCACTTTATAGTAAGTAAGTTTATTAGTACATAAAAACAAAAACACAGTACATAGCATATGGAAACAGAGGATTGTACTGCCAAGTTTAAAAATTAATAGTCAGCTTGACGGGCTCCTATTCTGGGTACGCAGACCTATATCTTAGGAGTCGGAGATTTTACGGGTTCAATTTATAAAATTTAACCGTGTTTTTCTGTTTGTTTGCAGTTATTGTTAACTCAGCAGATGGAATGAATGATTGTGGTGGTGTATCTACACACACTACAGTCAAATACACACTGTATTTGACTGTAGTGTGTGTGTGTAGGGAGGTGTGTATGTGAAGTGTGAGTGTGAGTGTTGTAAGCTTTCTTACAAGGTAGGGTTGATAAAGCTATGACTGTATAGACAATATATTTTCTGTTTCATCATAAAGGATACGAGACATTTTCTTAATTTATTTTTAATTTCATGTAAGTTGTATTTGTACAACGGAATAATTTTATTTTATTTCACATGCCTGAACTTTGATCCAACAATTGTCGACTTGTAAATGCAAAACGACAGGGTTTTTTTGTCCAGAGTGCAGCAAAAAATAAGTTAAAACAATACAAAAAATAAATTATTAAAATAAGCCGTGGCAGATAAGAGATGACCAGTCCTAACTGACCGAGCCCGTTCACGACCATGACGCATGGATCAGCACCATACAGCTCAACCATTTTGAAGGGAGCTAAATGATCCAACACACGCGCCACCGTCAGCGAGACATTTGAGTGAGCATGACATACTATCAGCCGCCAGGGCACATTCAAGTCAATCTATGACATTACCCGTTAAATAGTAGCTCCATAGTACAAAGTACTCACACCTGTGCAATGCATGCATATAATAAAAATGTGATTGAGTTTATACAATGCAAATATATACTTTCAATCTTCAGCAGCTCCAACAGTATTTCAAATGTCAATTAATTAGTTGTGGTGTGGAGCAGGACCAGCATTAAACCAGGCATTTTATCAGTAATGTACTCCCCTACATTATAATATGCCTGCCTGCATTGGCATGTGGCGTTTTACAAAGGATTTGAATTTCGTCTAATTCAGTTGAAGAATGTGGGGAGGTATTTTATTGTAACATTTTAAACAGTACCCCATGAAAGATGAGTCTACTTTAGCCAGTCTGAAACCTGGTTGAACTAACAGGTCCCGATTTCTAGTACTATAATTATGTATTTCACCTCTTTTACTGTAAAGATGTAAATTTTATCTTACGTACATAATGTTTTCATAGATGTATTGGCAAGGTACCGTCATGATGTTAATATCCTTAAACAGTTTCCTTAGAGAATCGCGCCTGCGGTGATTATTTATGGCTCTGATGGCTATTTTCTGCAGAATTAAAATAGACTCAATGTCTGCAGCCCGTCCCCAAAGTAAAATACCGTAAGACATGATACTATGAAAGTCACTAAAATACACCAGCCTCGCGGTATCTACATCAGTAATTTGACGGATTTTTCTGACAGCGTAAGCTGCTGAACTTAGTCGTCCTGCAAGAGATGTTAAAAGAGGACTCCATTGTAGCCCCCATTGAAGTGGAGCGTGATCCCCAAGAAAACCGTTTTATCGACGAATTCTAGTTTATCTTGATTCAATACTATCTCACAATCACAACTCTTGACGTTTGGTAAAGAAAATCTTATGCACTTAGCTTTTTATTTCAATTTAGTACTATTATTTATTACTAAATGGAAATAAAACTAAGCAGTGAACCGATTTTGGACCATCAGTAGGGCGTTATTTCCGTCGACAAAATTTGAAGCACGTCTATCTACCTTAAAATTAAGGAAGTGTCATCAGCAAATAACACCATTTGTTGTTGATTTATTAATAAATGGAGTAGGACTAAAAAGAGGAAAGGAAACAATATCGAGCCTTTTGGAGCACCCATTTTTACTTTTAAACCAAGTGAATTGACACCATTTATTTGAACTTGTTGTTGTCTATCATTTAAATAAGATTTTACTAAACTGAGCGCAAGTTTTCCAAGTCCGTAATGCTCAAATTTCAAATCCTGGGTTTCACCTTGATCCACACACAAATTAAATATTAAGGCTAAGTAAGGTGCTATAGTTTCAATTATTGAGGTACAGACTTTAATAGACATTCCCCAAAGATTTTCGGTCAATTTGATCTTGATTTGCCTACAAGATTTTATTACTGTTAAGGGGTTAATATGCTTAAAGTTAAATTCAATCGGGCAGGCTGAAACATTCGCCCTTATTAAATCAAAAGTGAGAGGCGAAGAATTTAAGGTTTCTGTGGTGTTTATTTTAGTGGTTATAGTGTCACTCACACTGGTAAATAAATTTACAAATTCCTGAGCAACTTCTTTGTTAGCGCAAATGAGACCACATGCCGTCTCCAATGTGTAATCAGAATTGTGCTGTTTGTTCCTGTTCGTTTCATTATTGATAATTTTCCATACCGTCTTTATTTTATTGTCTGCTGATTTTACTTTGTTGCTAATGTCCGTAGCTGCCTATACAAGTGTTCTTAAAAATTTGAGTACGAAGCATCATACTTATTAATTGTATGAACTTTATGTTCGAACAACACATGCACCATAGCATCGACCTGAGGTAGTTCAGAAAATATTTTTATCCAATCTATATCTCTTAGTTTCAAATTAATTAAAGCATAGTTAGCACGTTTGAAATTCGGTTTTGAGATTCTTTTGTCTATTAACGGAGCTGGTGAAATATTGCTGACAGTAATCATAATGGGTGGGTTATATACATCTACTTGGGACAATGGATCATTGCACTCGCTAACACTTCCCCCGTAAAAGTTAGGTTAGGTTAGGTTTTATTGTAACTATTTTTAACAGCATTTAATGCAACATATTATTTTCTGACATAAAATCGATTAAAGAGTAGCCCAACCTGTTGGCGTAGTAATTTGGGGTTGTACATGGAGAGTAACCAAGAGTAGTGTCTATGTCCCAACTGATAAAACTGAGATTGAAGTCTCCTGTTATAATCGTATCTTCTCCTGTAGATTCCATCAATGAAGCGACTCTGTCTAATAATGAATCCAGCAAGACCTGTTGAACTGGTGGTGGCAGGTAAACGGCGCAGATATATAAATTACGCTGCCTTTTTCCCTTGGTGATTTCAAGTCTTACCGATAGATCTTCGATGTCGGATTCCCATTTAGGCATACGTGTGAAATCAATAAGCTTAGACACTGCGATAAGAACACCTCCACCCCTCTTGGTTCCCAAAGTAGTTGAAGCCCTATCCCTGCGACAGACGTGATACCTGGAGTAAAAAATTTCACCGTGATTTATGCCTTCGTCCAGCCACGTTTCTGTTCCAATTATAACGTCATAGTTGCCTAGTTGTGCAGCCAGCTTAAAGGCATTAAGTTTGGTTTTCAGGCCTCTGAAATTCTGGTAATAAATTGTGATTTTTTAAGTACTGGTTTACGGTGTCATTGTCTAGGTATCGGTTGGACAATCTCAAAGTAAAGCAATGGCTTCCAAGCTTTTATGTGTTTGGCTTGCTCACCGGCGGCTTTTCTGACTAGAACTTTGCCATCGCGTACCCACACGTATAAATAACCCTTTTCACATGCTGCTTTCCTAGCCGCGTGGATTCTCTTAATCAGGGGGGAGGTGTTCGGATAAAAAAATTGGCTTGATAGCGCCTCCATAGCCCAGATGTTGAGTGCTAAGTTTGTCTTTCGGGTGGGCCTTGTTGCATTGTAAGACAGGTGTAAGGACTGTAACTCTCGACAATGTGCTCCGTAACCTGACGACAACTCCTCTTGGGTTCTTGCTTTCTGGATCTAATTTTCTCACGCGTACTGCAGATAGGTTCCCCAATTGCACAATTGTCTTTACCAGATTTTCGGCCTTGTTTTCCGGTATACCGTTGATTTCAAAATTTTGTTGGCGTAGATTTTGTTCATAACATACCGTATTCCTGAACGATATTTCGGATTCGGAACGTAACAACACTTTGGAGCCTTTGCATAGACTGTTGCGTTAACATACATCATGGAACTGGCCTGGGGATTGTGATAAAGCTTTACTAACAATAAAAAACAAATGCTTTCGGATACTGTGTTGGCCCATTACTCACCGGAGTTACCTTTTGGCGCCAAGCGATTCTTTCAATACACCACAAGCCTCTTGTGCAAATTTTTTCGCCTTCCAATGCTTTACCACACCTTTATGCTGCACGCATGCAACACCATGCAATATTTTTGCAGTATGAGATCAAATATAAAAACACCAATGCTGATGCATTTTCACGCTTACCTGTTGCCGAAGAATCGCCTGGGCTGGAAGAAGCTGATGTATTTCAAATAGGGATGATTGGTGTGCTACCTGTGATCGTGAAGGACATTAACGCTGCTACGAAAAATGACGATTCCTTGAAACTGCTACTAGCGGGCATTTTTGCAGGCAGAAAAGTTCATCACAGTGACAGATTCGGGATAGATCAACAATAACAGAATTTTCCCTGCTGGAAGATTGTTTAATGAGAGGTTTACGGGTTATAGTACCAACATGCCTTAGAAATACTATTCTGAAGGAGTTACATTCTTGCCATTTTGGCGTTAACAGAATGCTTTCTTTGACACGCAGTTACTGCTGGTGGCCAAGGATTGACAAAGATATTAAAGATTTGGCAAAAAATTGTGTTGCATGCTCTTTAAACCTAAACCCGACACTTGCAGTAGCTCCCAAACATACTTGGGAATGCCCATCAAAATCCTTTGAGAGAGTGCACATTGATTTAGCTGGAAAATTTCAAAATGTTTATTTCCTTTTATCATTGATGCATTTTCTAAATGGCCGGAGATTCACATATTAAACAAAATTGATACTGAGTCAACTATTGAGGTTAGACTGGGTTTTCACTACTTTTGGGTACCCGCAAATACTTACCAGTGACAAACGTACTCAGTTTGTTGCTCCTAAGTTTAATGAGTACCTAAAAACGCATGGCATCATAAGCAAGCTGTCTGCTCCATACAACCCTGCTACAAATGGGCAGGTAGAACGATATGTCCAGACCTTTAAAAATAAACTTCGCTGCTTCAATACAAATAAGACCAATACGCAGGCAAAGGTTTATGATATGTTGTTTCAGTACCGTATTACTCCGCAACCTGCCACTGGTCATTCTCCTGTGGAGATGACCTTCACTTACCGTCCTAAATCGCGAATTTCTTTAATTTGTCCGAACAAAGATACTGATCTTCCTCAAAGGGAATTAAAGGTGGTTCATGTAAGGAAATTACTGCCTGGCGATAGAGCGGTTGTAAGGAATTACTTGGGGGAAGGCCCCAAGTAATTCCTTACAACCACTCTATCCATTTACACAGCTATTATATCTAAGTGGAAGTTGGGAGCTGTAGACAAGGTCCTTGGGGCCCTGCACTATTTAATTAGACTGGATAATGGCAAACTGTGGCGTAGACACATCAAACAATTACGTCGTGTTGGAAATGATACACCAGTGGTCAATGAGAAGCTGCTGCATCATTTTGATAACGAGGAAGTGCAGGGTTCTAGCTCAGATTCAATTTGTACATCACCTGTTTCCGCACCAAATATTGTTGACTTTCCTTTCAGTAACTCAAGGCTGGAAACTGACAGAACCTTGCAGCCTGAAAGTGTTGTGGCCAATACCGTCAGACAGCATCACTTCTCTGCCACCACCTATGTCTTATACAACACCTGTGGCATCTAATTTCCCCTGAACCTGTACTACGCAGAAGTAAATGAATTGTTAAACCTGTTATTCGACTTGACCTGTAATTGTCTGTACTAACTGACAGTAAAGTTAAAGATTTAATCATTTAAAATATCAAACAGTTTACCTTTTATGTGTAACTAACAGGTAAAGATGTATCTTTTCCAGGATTTTTGTGCAGTATCTTTGCAGTTTTCTACATATTGGGAAAATATCCTAACTTTAAGCAGCCGTTGTTTTTTTTTTTTTTGTGATAAACATAACAATATTATTGTTGTGTATACCGTCATCACCTAGTCTTGAGTTTACGTATAACTTTCCAGACTTCATTTGGCCGCACAGGCAGTGTAATTCGTCTATGGCATGAACGTCCCTATCGACACTATCGCTAGATTTATGTTCATGATCATCTCGAAAGCATCTGCAAGAGCATCACTTTGTTCAGGGATGTTGGTTGTAAAAGTGCCCTTAGGTGTTTTAAGTGAAGGTATTGAGTCTGATCTGGGTTTCAACGACTTAGCTAATCACCAAATATCTTTGCTAGAATTGTCTTGATATTTCGTTATAGCCAAATTATTCAAATGTTGTTATTTATTGACAGCTGATCGTAGCACTCTTTTTTCTGTAATGGATAATTTTTATTCCTTTCGACGAAGTTGATTTTTATACTTAATAGTTTAGTATTTTTAGTAAGGAAGTTTTATGCAAGCATTTACGTGTATTTTACTGGTTTTTTTTTTTTTTTTGTTTTTGGTTGTGGCAAGCGGCCTTAGCCATTGTTGCCAGTGTCGAGTGTTGTACTTTACTGGTTGTTGGAATAAATTTGTCTATGGCTGCAGTAAGACACTCATGTAGGTAGTTTACGGCATAGTCGATTTCCGGCTTGGCCTAAAATACCTTCGAGTTTAGCGAAATTTTTTGGTCAAGAAAGGACCGGCATTTGTCCCAGTCAGCATCTCAATATCGGTAGTCGTTGGAATTTGGTTTGCGACAGCATTGGCCATTGACTGTAAAAAGTATGGGAGAGGGATTCGATGAAAGGGCAGGTATTGCATGAACCTCATGTATACTATTTACATTTAGCGCCAGAGTAAGATCAGGATTTGTGGGGGTAAGATCAGGTCTATAATTAACCTAAGTAGGTGAGTCAGGGTAATGTATCACATAATCATGGTTAAGCAAAGCCCCATTATTAGAACATGAGGTCCCCGAGAAAGTAAAGTATCCAGGACATTGAGTTCCAGTTGCAAGTTTGGATATTGGTAAGCTGAAATAAAGACATATTCTTTCCCGCAATTTTTTAGCAATAGCAACCGCTTCTAACCTCAAATATCTCATTGACCAGAATGGCTACACCTTGTCCCCGTACACTGAGGTTTGTCTTGTCGATAGCAGATAAATCCTGGTGTTGTTAGGGTAGTATTACAAGTAAGTTTCCGCTAGCTCAAGTAATTCATACATTTTTGAATGAACTCCATCGGAGTTCCAATATAAAAGTCTTAACTCATTACTATTTAACAGTGTCCAAGTTGGGTCAGGACTAGCATAACCTCGGACAACGCCCTCTTCCAGCCCCCCTAAATGGGTCCAGGGGCGACGGATTCCCCCCAACATCAGGACCCGAGAGGGCGGCGCGCGTAGTGTTCCGCGCGCGCCGCTCACAGACGTTGCGGGGGGAGTACACCTCACTCCCCCCGCCCGAGTCGCATCCCGGGCACCAGCCGGGGATGCGGAAGAATTATGTGTTCCCGCGACCCCGGCGTAGGTGTGAGATGGAACACCAAACAAACACAAAGGACTAGCATAACCTGAGGGAAACTTAGAGCCGCGGCGCCACCACTTACGGAGAGTCTTCAACCCAAGCTGCTGGAGGAGGTAGTCGCAGCCCTCTACCCGGCAAGAGCGGAGCATGCGCCGCCGCCGATGGCTTTGCCCACAGTTGCAGTGTCTACAGAAGAGAACGCCATCAGCGTCCCAGAGGTGACACAGGCAGACATGGGGGCGGCTGTGATGCGGCTCCCGGCCAAGAACGTGGGACCACGGCACGGCTCTATGTCGTTTCGGGTGACGCAGGTACTTTCGGGGCATGTTTGTTTCGGAAAGTATCTGTGTCGCATAAACAGGGAGTCGGACGCCCGGTGTCACCACTCTTCCGATCCACAGCAGGTGCACCGGGTGTGGGCGGAAGGCGGACAACGCCCTCTTCCAGCCCCATAAATGGGTCCAGGGACGGCGGATTCGGGGATGTCCGCCGCCCCCCATACATCTGGACCCGAGGTGGCAGCGCGTAGGGTTCCACGCGCGCCCAATGGTAGCATTTTTTTTTGCGAAGTTCAGCATTTGAAGAGATTCGTAAGCTTATATTATGGGAGGGTCTATGCGAAGCAATGAGTTCTTCGCTTCATTATTGGTAAAGATACAATAAGAGTAAATTTTAACCAATAACGGTCCGTTTATTATAGGAATCGGCCAATAGACGTTGCGAGAAGAGTCAAACACCTCACCCCCCCCCCCCCCCCCGCCTAGGCGACCCGGCAATAGTCGGGGTAGCGGAAGAATCAAAATTTATTTTATTTATTAGGGACAAAAAACAGTTATACATTACAGGATTTCCAAAAAGCAATTACAATTCAGTCAAATAAACGTATAAACCCACACTATTGTCCACGAAGTGACATCGGAATGAGAGAACGAACGTATGTTAAACAAGAAAAAAAAATGGAAAACAATAAACTTACCAAAAAATAATAGACTATGGTGAATAGTAATAACGTCTTATGGTCGACTTGCAAGAAATAGTGAAGCCATTTTTTTTAATTTGTATTGCGGTAGCGAGAAAATATCAAAATCTATGAACTGTGAGTTATAGGTTTCTAAAAGTCGGCTGAGAGGGGCCCCTCTCAGCCGACTTTTAGAAACCTCACACACCTGCCTTAGTTCTACAACGCGCGGTGTAGAATAGACGAGGCGCACGCACCTCCCGCCGAATTGCAGTCCTAGGTACTACATAACATAATCTATTAGAGAGCTCAATACAATTAAACTTGTTGTTGCATATACTGTACAGCATCATAACCATGATCAATGAACGTCTGGAATCCAAGCTCAATATTTCGTAATGCTTTAACAAATCTGCATAGGGGAATCCTTGCGTGGAAGCACTTGTAGTACATGGCACGAAGAAATTTTGTCTGGTCCATTTCTATAGAATGTTTATATTTGTCGCGGGCACCAGGTAGGTACCGCGTATTCAAACTGTGAACGGACTAGAGTTAAGAAGAGAAAAGTAGAAGGTTTTTTGAAGTCCTTACAAGACCGCATGACAAAACCATACATCTGAAACGCTTTGTTAATTATGTTGTCGATATGGGTGTCTAAATGTAATTTGCAATCAAGTAGCACGCCA
The DNA here is from genome assembly GCA_963555695.1 of Dasypolia templi. Lineage (NCBI taxonomy): Eukaryota > Metazoa > Arthropoda > Insecta > Lepidoptera > Noctuidae > Dasypolia > Dasypolia templi. The sequence goes on along the minus strand of OY743146.1, from coordinate 15,666,007 downwards.
AGATCTCGTGTACACTCAGATTTTTTCAGTTGAATGTCGTTCAAGGAATATTGGAAGTTAATCGTATTTTTGTTTTTAGTAAATGAAATGAAGTGACATTTTGGGAGACTAAGATGTAGTTTATTGACCATACAGTATTGTGATAGCCCGTGTATAAGTCTTCTTGTAGTAGCATACAATTCTGAGAGTTCGCACACGCCTTATAGATTTTAATGTCATCGGCGTACATTAGGAATTCAGAGTTGACTATGCACGATTTAATGTCGTTTATAAATAAAATAAAAGCAATGGGCCCAAGACAGATCCCTGAGACACACCTGACTCGACGACCACATAATCAGATTCGAAACCATTGACAACAACCTTTTGAGTTCTACGAAATATGTATGATGCAAACCATCTGAGTAAATTGCCTCTTATGCCATTGAAAGCAATTTTATCGAGAAGTAACTTGTGGTCCACCTTGTCAAAAGCCTTCTGAAAATCTGTGTATCAATCAACTACACTACACAAAATGGAAAAAAGTGAATTTCGTGTGCTTATTAAGCATTATTTTTGTGTTGTAATTAAAAATAATGCTTAATAAGCACACGAAATTCACTTTTTTCCATTTTTTCCTCAAATTACTGGGTAGTCTGATAAAGATAGCTGTCAAACACAAACTAACTGACGCAGCAAGTTCAAATTTTGACAGGAGTCAACTGACAGATGCCTGTTGACAGGAGTAGTGTTGCTTTTTCAGTAAAGAGGTCAGAAATTCAAAAAGTCACGGACTTATTGACCCGCCCTCGTATTTTGTGCCGTATTCTTAAATAAAGAGGGGGGCAGTCCATCCGGAGCAGCTCCTTTTGTTAAGTCTAGTGAGGTAAGCGCCTTATGTATGTCATTCTTTTCAAGGTAAATATCAGGAATGCATAAAGAGTTCTCGTCAAGGGTCTTAGGGGGTGTCCACGTGTTAGGGTCAAAGGTTGAGGGCTCGTACACCGAATTGAAGAAGGCAGAAAAAATAGAACATATCTCAATGGGGCAGTTGGAGGATTTATTTTTATGCTGCATGTTAGCTGGGACACCAGAACCTTTCTTTCGGTTAGAGATGTATGACCAGAGGTGTTTGACATTAACACTGACAGGTATGCTATCTTCAACATATTGCATGTACTTATTGTAGCATTGTTGACAGAGTAATTTGTTCCCGCGAATTCGATGTAGGTGTAGGATGGAACACCGGGGTGGTTTTTAGTCAGTAAGAGTCTGACAGACCCTTCCGCCCGCCCCATGGCGGAGGACATCCATGAAGATTTTCCACCCCGGAAAAAAAAAGGACTAGCATAACCATATCTAACGTATTCACAGGCAGAAAATTATGGTTCAAGGTTTTTAACACAGATGAGTATTTCCAACTTTTGTCACAGGGTCGTCCGGTGGTAAGTCCAAATGCTTGATAGGAGCATAATCATGATTGGTGTAGGATTTAACGGTAGCAGCAGTCGCGAATTAGACCGAGGCATGCATCTGCCTAGACTGGTTCTCACGAATAGCTTGCGCTTGTTTCAGGTAAGCATGACGCGTCCCGCATTTGTGAAAGTTTGTCTCGTGGTTCTGGTCACAATTACAGCAGCGTGCAGGTTCAATGTTTCAATGTGGTATTTTTAGGACATCCTCTCATCGCATAAGAGACACTTCTTAACACACCTAGCGGCATATTGCAGTTCCTCGAGGCGTGTCCCAAGCTTTGACATCTGTAACATTGAGTCCCAGCAGTCGTTTTGGGGATGAATTTTTGGATCGTAACCACGCAATTAAATAAATATTTAATATATTGTGAACCTTTGCTATGTCCGTTCCAGCAGGAAGCACTTCTAAAAAAGGTTGAAAGTCAATGTACTCACTGTCTTCATTTGTGAGATTAATGCTCCCGGAAATCCTAGGTTTCCGAGCTCGGCCTATATCTCTTCTGGAACGTAGGATGGCATGCCTTTTATCACCATTTTGGGAACTTTTTCATCTTTGCGAGTGTAAGTTAGAAACGCTGCGTTTTCATTGCGCAGACCTTCCTTCACAAGTTTATGAGCTTCTGTGGTTCTATGAGAAACTTACTGCAACTTTATTGTTATCTCTATATTGAAGGTGAAACTTCGTGTGAACAACAAACAATCTTTTCAGAATTTCTCGAGACTGCAGGACGTTTGGCGGACTGCCCAGGGCCAGAGATATCTTCACTAGGTTTTTTGATTTTGTTATGATTTTTAGGTCTTCCGAGTCACGCCTTGATGTGTCGTTGACCGATTTGTGAGTTGAGTAGCTTTCGAAGTAACGACTTAGAATATGGGTGTAAAACTTTGCAGCAGCTACATTCAAATACATATTTGTAAAGCTAACACTTAATTTAATAAAACCCCATTAAGTAAAACATAAAAAAACCATAAGACTTATCCTTCATGCTTAAGCCTATGATAATTGAAATGTCTTGACCCGTGTCGACGTCGTAAACGACTATTTCGTAACGTTAAATGTCAAATGTAATTTGGCTGTCAATTGTCAATGCTGTCATTCACTGTTGTGATATAGGTTATGAGTAACACTAAAATTAATTTATTATTTACTTAGGACTGTGTTAGCTGAATCTAATAGGTAATATATACATATTTCATAATATTTTCTATAGAACTGAGTATTATTTAGTAATGATCGTACGTGTTATAATTGAACAAAATTGTTTGTTTATTTTTAGGTACAAATTGTATAAAAACTTCTGCCAATGGAAATACATTTATTTTAAGTAAAAAATATTCAGAAAGTATAATGAATGTATTAAAGCGAGTAGTCTGTTCACAATTTGTTAACAAAGCGAGTAAACAATATTTTTCTAAAACAAGAGGCTATAGCAACAGACTAAATCCAAATGTAAATATACTCGGTATTGAAACATCGTGTGACGATACTGGCTGTGCTATTATCAATTCAAATGGCAAATTATTGTCAGAAGTTTGTCACTCCCAAAATCTTATACATTTAAGAAATGGAGGAATCATACCAGATATTGCACAAGACCTTCATCGAGCATACATTGAAACTACAGTAACTAAAGCATTACAGGAAGCCAAATTCGCTATGGAAGATATTTCAGCTATTGCTGTCACACTAAAGCCAGGACTACCACTCAGTCTTGCTGTGGGCATGAAGTATGCCAAACATTTGGGACGGCGTCATAATAAACCAATAATCCCCATCCACCACATGCAAGCACATGCCTTAGTGGCAAGAATGCATCATGATATAACATTTCCATTTCTAGTTCTCTTAATATCTGGGGGCCATTGTTTACTTGCTGTTGTTCAAGATGTTGATCACTTTCAATTACTTGGAGAAAGTATGGATTGTGCTCCTGGAGAAGTTTTTGATAAAGTGGCTCGAAGAATGAAGTTGAGGAATGTTCCTGAGTATTCCCAGATAAGTGGAGGCCAAGCTGTGGAAGCAGCAGCATCTAAAGCAACAAATCCTCAGATGTTCAAACTACCTTTACCATTGTCTGAATACAAAGATTGCAACTTTAGTTTGAATGGCCTCAAAACCTCAGTTCTATTCCATTTACATAAGAAGGAAGTAGAACACAAAACTGTAGCTCATGAATTGATACCAGAAGTAAATGATTTGTGTGCTGCTATGCTGATGGCTACTACCAGACATCTTGTTCATAGAACACAGAGAGCTATGGAGTTTTGCAAAGAAAATAATCTCATACCAGAAGGTAGACAACAGCTAGTGGTATCTGGTGGAGTGGCATGTAACAATTATATATTTAGTGCTTTACAAATGTTATGCCATGAAACCTGCTATGATATATACAGACCGTATCCTAAATTATGCACAGATAATGGAGTTATGATAGCTTGGAATGGCTTGGAGAAGTGGAAAAAAGATCTAGATATAACAACTGATTTTAGTAATTTAGATATAGAAGCATCTAGTCCTCTAGGAGAAAGTTTAATTGATAAAGTAAGAGCAGCTAAAATATCTACCAAATTGATGAAAATAAAAACAAGCATTTAATTATACACAAACTGTTTTCATTTATTTATTATTCTACATGACTACCTATTATTATTGTACAGGCTAGCCCACTGGCCTATCTAATATTTTCATACAAATTTTTTTAGAAACCAGGGAGGGTTGCCCAATGACTTTCCGAAACACACTTGATCTCTTTTTTCCAGATTAATCAACATATTTTGTATATTTATTATTATTTCATTTATTTATTTTTAAAACTTATCTTTCACATTTTGAAAAATAGTAGCCCAGTGGGCAATTTTTTTATTTTCGGGAACAGGTTGCAAGCTACCGGCGGTCAGGGCTCCAGAGAGAAACCTCCTGAAAATGCGAGCCGTGTCCAGAAGTACCGCTTTCTGAATCATGCCCTTTATCCTGCTGCCCAATGAGAGCCTCTTCAGGTGTTGGTCGAGGGTCTTGGCTGGGCTCATAGGCTGTCACGTCTATCGCGAGTCAAGTCAAGATACTTGATTTGTTTATCTTTCTCGACTTTCACGCGGTTACCGTCATGCGGGAGGGGACCAATACATCAACAATCATCGTGCGCCGCTCTACACGATTGATGGATCGAGCCCAGTATAATGTCACATTTCCATTTTCGAGAATTTGGTCGGGCACATACCGTAGTACGGCACTTCTGACTCTTCTGACAGAAGGTTGTATTTTAGAGCAAGTTGCTGATGGATTATCTTGGCGTCGGCTACTATAAATTATTCGCTGAGACTATATAACTTGCGACTGTGGAGGGTGTTAGTGTTAGTCTCATTACCGATTACCATGGGTGATGAATTCTGTTTGCAGTCAGCAGTGTACGGACCTCTCGGTAGAGAGTAGTTATATTCTTTGGTACGGACCCTCCTATCCATGTCTTCAAGTAGGCATGGCGATCTGAAATCGATTAATCGAAGAATCGATTTTTGGAGCCAACAAGATCGATTTTTTAAATCGATATGTAGTACTGAATCGATATTTCACCCTTGAAAATCGACATTCGATTTTTTTTGGTATAAACCATAAAACTATTTACAATTAATTGAATGTATCCGTATTATAAGAGTGCTGCCGGTTAAAGAATTAATTATTCAAAAACTCGCGAGATGGCTGTATGTTTAGATTCCTTCACATCTCTTGAATAAAAAAAGTTACGTTTGTAGTCTTTGACTTTTTGTTTTTGTTTGTATCTGTGACTGGACTGAGTTGCGTCATGCCAGCCATAATTTATTTTTGGTATTTATTTCATTTGTTTATTGTTGATTGATTGAGTGATTCTCGTAAAGCGATATATTAAGCATTGGGAACTATAAGCTACATTATCTATTAACTTTGTAAACGATTTTTCTTAACCATTTTCTTAACTCTGTAAAATTTCTAAATGTAGAAAATAACAGTCTTATTCATAAACGTGTCTTAAATTTTAATCAATTGCTAAGCAAATGTTTAGCCAAATTCTTATTCATAAACGTTGTTTAGCGCTAAGAGTTCGCTAACCAATTGATTAGTAGCTGTCAAATTTAAACACCATCGGTAGCTTGTTAAGAGGATGCTAAGAGGCAATATGGCGGTTTTTATTTGAGTCAGCTGATCGATTCAATAGAATTATTGTGTGCCTCGAGGTTATTTTGTTCATAATATCGAGCTGAGCCATAGTAAATATGGAATTCGACAATCTTCTACGGGATTTCCAAAATGACGTGGAGGATTTAAATAATTTTGAAACACCGGCGGGATGTAGACCGTGGAAGATCTACAAGCCCCGTTTAAATCCGCTACAGGAGTTATCGGATGAAGAGTTCAGGCAAAGATACCGATTTAACAAGGCAAATATGTGCCGCATCATCGATATATTAAGATCTGACCTGCAGGTGGATACTCGAGGCGGCGGTATCCCAGTGGAACTGTAAGTAATGTCCGTAATCAGATATTGGGGTCGTCATGAGGTAGGTATTTATTATTTTGCTCACGTTCTAATCATGTGCAAATTCACGGAGAACATTTTTTTTTTAGATTCAAGAAGACTGCGCAGACATTCACGGCATGAGCCAATCTACCATGTCACGCTTGTCCCGTAAAGTAGCTATCGCGTTAGCTTCGAAAAGTTCTGTCTACATAAAAATGCCTTCAGATATGACTACAGAAACGAACATGATCCGCAAATTTGAAGGTATTTCCGGCCTTCGAGGGATCAATGGTGCAATAGACGGCACCCACATAAAAATAAGGAAGGATGGTGGAGATGTGGGTCAGTACCATGTAAATCGTAAGGGGAATTACTCCATTAATACTCAAGTAAGTAAAACAACTTAAACGTGTATTGAAATCTCTCGATAGCTGGTCATAGGTAGTATAAATGATTGTGGATACCCGCTTTTTCTTTGAGGGTTCTAATTTGATTCACATCAAGATAATAATTCACAGGTTATCTGTGATGCTGACCTGAAGATATGCGACATTGTGTGTCATTGGAGGGGAAGTACACACGACGCAAGAGTATATAGAGAAAGCTCAATTAAGAGGAGGTTCGAAGAGAACGAGTTTTTGGGGAAGCTCATCGGTGATAGCGGATATCCATGTACCCCTTATCTTATAACACCAGTTCTAAGGCCTAGAACTGAAGAAGAGCGGCGTTATAACCAAAAGCATATCCAAACTCGTAACGTTGTCGAGCGATGCTTTGGTGTTTGGAAGCAACGGTTTCGGATATTGCTGGAGGTGATGAGGGGTTCGTATGCTACTATCAAGATAGTAATTGTTGCTTGTGCAGTGTTGCATTATTTGGCAATTTTATTTAAAGAAGACCAAGGTGTGTATTTATAAATTTCAAATTCAGCTAAATAAAATAACCTTTAACTGTACCATAAGATCTATCACCATCAAGAGAATTGGCGAAAAATTTGAAAGTAGAACTTCTGGCATGCGACTACTATTAAGTCAAAAATAGCTGTAAAATCTGAGAAGACTGCACCATCTGCCCTCTCAAAACAACTTTATAACTTTATCTGTTTTCAGATACAGCACAGTATGAAGAAGATGAGGAAATTGAACCTGGTGATGATTTTATCATTGATGACGAGATCGCAAGAATAACCAGAAATAGTTTTATAGAAAATAATTTATTTTGAAATGAGTAGCTTTCCTTCATTTATTTAATAAAATGTATAACAAAAAACTTATTTTATATTCATAATTTTCGCTTTCCAATAATCTTCTTCCAAACGCATTAGTGAAATTCTTCTCTCATGCAACTCTCTTTCATCCCTCATCTTACATTCATGTGCTTCCTTTTCTCGTATCATCGCCTCCTCCCTCGCAGTCTTTGCGAGGACGAATAACTGATGCTGGTGGCTTTCACAGCAGCAGTCAAAATTGTTCCTGTAAACAAGTAGATAGGTACTTACATCAGTATTCAAAGACAAACAATAAACCTCACTGCAAAAGCAACTGGAAGAAATACAACAAAATAGAAATCAGTATGTTTGTTTTGTTGTTTAACATCCTGCGTACGTACGCAGGAAGAACATTATCGACTTTTCTAGATATTGTGATATCATTAAATATATCACGCTAATATCATAAATGCAAAGGTGTTTGTTGGTATGTTTGTTTTCATTAAATTCCACAATGTCTATCGTCAATGAATTTCTATGAAGTATACCAACTTACTTACTTCTTTTTTGTTTGATATTTGTTTGCTCGAAGACTAACTGAAGGCCGAGGTCTTTTACTTCGTGAAGTCTCAGGCTAAAATATCATAAATAGGTTAAATAAAAACATGTAATTAATTAGTAAAGGATTTGACATATTTTATACATACCAACACAGCAGGAGCTTCAGTGTTATTGTTATCATATGTCTTCGGCGGGTCCTTCGACTAAAAATGTAAAAATATTTTTAATAAAGCAGTGAAAATATTTAATGAAATGAGTATGTAATTGTATAATACACAAAAACTAGGCATTGACAAAACACAGTTCAACATTAATTTGTTTGAGCAGAATTCAGTAGAAATTGTAAAAATGTTGGTTAGCTAACTAGTTATTACAATTAATGCACTTTATAAAGAAAAACCAGGTAACTCTAACGATTGCTGTTAACAGAATACCTACTGTAAATGTTTGCAGCAACCGCTTGCAAATGGAGGCTATTAGTTGGACACATCAAACAAATTACCTGTTTGGCATAAATGGCGTCAGCATCATAAGCATTGCTATCTACTGTGAACTCATTGGGAATTGCATCAATGAGTTCGCGGTCTTCAGCAGGCGGGCTAGGTGGGGGCGGTCCTCCACCAGTCATTGTCCTCGCTTTTCTGTACGCAAACTCCGACTTTTTAGCGTTATTTTTCATATTCCGCCATTAGTTAAGGAGTTGCGTCATACTGCGTTCGTTAGCACTGACTGTGTTAAAACTGAAATGATAAATATCCATAGATCAAACATCAAACAGAATCCAAAACCAAAAAAATATCTAAATATAGGTACCGCGATAGCACCTCCTCCCAAGCAAGTTTTTTGGCGGCATTTTTGTTAGTCGTAGCATCTTTTTTTTCAATGATGTCGGCTCGCTCAAGCTCCAGACCTCGCAGCATTTTCTAAAGAGAGCATTTTCGTGTTACCAAGTATTCGGAAGAAAAAATACAGTCTAAGATTAGAACATATATGTTTTCATTGTTACGTTATCATTCATTTGGTCAATTTACATTAGAAATAGTTAAGTTAAGAGATAAATAAGTACCTTTTCTAGCTCACTCCAATTGGCGTTACGTATTCTTTTCAATTCTTTCATTTCAATTCAATCCAACACGATACAAACAATTATGTAAATGTATTCAAGTTTTCCGCCGAAAACTATTAAATCGCATCTGTCAATGTCACGACAGATAAAAAACTCGTGGTTTGACAACTTTCTTCTTAAAATTCTGTTTTGTAGTCGACTATTGTGATTATAATCTGTGTGGAACGCATGATTTCACCTCTATTTCGTTTCACTACTAATCACCCGCTAACTAGCGTTTATGAATAAAGAAAAGTTAAGCATTGATTTAGAGCTAACTAATTGGTTAGCTAAGCAGTGGCTAACAAATGGTTAGCGAGATTTTTATGAATAAGGCTGTAAATGTCTTATTTTATATTTTATCTGTTAGTTTGACATGGTAATGAAAATATTTTTTATTATCGAATTACCTGATTTTATTGATAAGAGATCGTTAAATTATAATATGTACCTTGTTTTTAATAAAATATTACATTATAAACGAAAACTTGAAAAAGAGATCGATTTTTCGGAAATCGATCTTATAGACCTCGATTTTTTTTGTGAATCGATTCATTAGGTCACGATTCGAATCGATTTAAAAATCGATCTTTTTCGAAAAGAATCGCCATCCCTATCTTCAAGTTCGGTTTGAGTCCATTTGAGTATGCCGAAATAGTACATCAAAACCAGCATGACCCAACCGTTGAAGGCACGCACCTTGTTTCCGGCGCCGAAATAATAATTATTATTATTTAATTTGTTGATGAGTTGAGACTACTTTTTTTTTCTTTTTGGCTTCGCACGGTTTGTGCTTGAGACTACTTGCACGGGGGCCCGACCAAAGAGTTAGAGTACTATAATTTGGGCTCGACCATCGTCTAAGGTCTCCCGTGCCAGTAATGTCAGTCAGATGTTGTGTTACGTTAAAAAAAACTTAGTCGATTTTCAAATAGAAATATTCAGTTTAAAAAAAACGATATTTGTAACAGATTAGCTGGAATTTCAATACGAATTCTAGTTAGTAGAGCTCTGATACACATTTTTGAAGAAAATGAAGACGAGAAATTACACCGGGAACGAGATTTAGTTGTGCCATCATTTTAGCGACCAATGGACATGGACATCTCTACAGTTGTCATATAATAGTAGTATTAGTACTCTTTGGTTGTCATTGTCACATGCCAATATTACCAATGCCATTTTTGATGTTTGCTTCGGGAGTTCGGGCTTCGGCAGTTCTGCTTTCATTGCAATCTGTGTTTGCATTTTGCAATCACTGCAAGTCTGTAATGCCTAAAATTATAGTATAAATAACTTCGCAAACCATATCTGTTGCCAAATAATGTGCAGCGACGTAACCTTTTTACCGTTGTACTAGTATAGAGTGCACCTTGTTGTGGTATCTTATCCATCTAACAAAATGGATATTCTGGAGAAGATTTACCGGAATGTCCGACTGCAAATTACTAATTTGTCGGGATCAGTACCAAAAACTGTTGATATTCTTAATAAATCAGTGGCTAATGTGAAGTTGCCACCCTTTACTAAGGAAAATGTACTGTACTATTATTTACCATTACAAGGTCTGGTTAGTTACACAACTTTGTCAGTGAGTGTGATGAACCCTCATCTAATGGTCAGGTATATAGTCATTGTGTATTATTATGATAATTTTATTTAGCCATGTTGTAGATAATATAATTGTACTTAAGATTATTGCCTGTTCTTTTCAGATTGTTCCCACAAAGAGATGTCACAGATATTTTATTCTTAACTGCGGGTGGTGGTGCAGGACTATGGCTCTGGGCAAGACCACACATGGCTGCAGCTGCTCCAGCTAGGCGCTTCTCATGGGCATTTCTTGGAGGTTGCTTATGGCCACTGGGATCCATTTTCTTATGGGCCATCCTAAGAAGTTCAGTTGGTCAAAGACCTGTTATAGGCACAGTTTTAGGTGTTTCTACAGGAGCTATGCTCACTAATATTGCCTTAGATTATTTTCATTATGTAGAACTAATGTTCTGTGGTGAAGTGACACTACCTGATGAGACATACAGTCCCAACAGTGATGATGAAAAATATGATATTGATATATAAAAAATATATACCTTTATTGCTTTACTGATTGAAATTTTTATTTTAAGAATAAAAAAGGGAGCTTTTTACTTTTATGGGCTCTGGACATGAAGTCACTTTGTGAATTAGTGTGAGTGTAAGTCACAAAGGCTTCTCCCTGAACTGACACAAAGTGGCCTCCTGTCCAGAGCACATTATGCATATTTGGTAGTGGTTAAGTCGTATTATGTTATGTTTACGCACCTTTTACCATATTGATGTTGTATGATCTTTCAAAATATGTCTAGTCTTTCAATAAGTGCTTCAAATAAAATATTAATAATTTTTCTTTTGCATTTTGATAATTCTGCATAAACCCAGTTAATCAGAGAATGTTTGAATAATAACTACCATTACTAACCTATTGAATGTGGTGTGTGCTTGAGGTAGATATTTGATGAATCCTGGTAGAAAAGGAGAGAAAGTCGTACAGTCCGCGAGGCCTAAGCTGTGTAAGTCTTTGCATTTGTGTGAGTGCACATAGCGGCGCGTCCTTTGCTTGGCTATCGGTCTGAGGCGTTGTGCGATCGCGCGATCACATTGGTGCGATTGGTAATACATTTGTGTGAGTGCACATAGCGGCGCGTCCTTTGCGTGGCTATCGGTCTGAGGCGCTGTGCGATCGCGCGATCACATTGGTGCGATTGGTAATACATTTGTGTGAGTGCACATAGCGGCGCGTCCTTTGCGTGGCTATCGGTCTGAGGCGCTGTGCGATCGCGCGATCACATTGGTGCGATTGGTCAAAGCTCAGCTTACGCCTCACAGACTGTACTTACCTTGAACAACATTACAGTTTATGTAAAAATAGTGCCAACTACCGAAATACTAGATGTGACATTCAATGAAACAGATAACTTGAATTAGGTACATTTCTATTTTTAACTGCACTTATAGTTATAGCTTACTCTCTACATTCTCTACCGTCGTGCGGTTGACTGCAACTACTTTGAAGGCAAGTCCCTAAGCTGATCGTATAACCAAACCACTGCATGCAAGCTGAACCATAAAATAAAAAATGTAGTGTAAATCTATCACTAATACCTATGTACTTATGTACAGTCGAGTTCTTTATTAACTGAGCATGTTCATGAATTAAAAATATGTAGGAAGTTTCTTAAAACTATAAAAAGCTTTGCCTTAAAATATATTGCAAACAATCTGTGACATCTTAAATTGTGCGCAATCCCTTGTTCATATTATTTAGCGCAGTTAGGTTCGCAAATATCTATGCAATTTTTCTTTGAAAAATATCTTGACAATTTGACATGTCTCGAATTATTGTCATAATTAAATTCTTTGAACAATCTCTTTACCTATGTATTATTACTAAAGTGTGAAAACAAAGCTTGATACCTACAGACTTCGTTTTTTGCCGCCGAATCATGTGTGAAGAAAAACAAAATAAGAATTTATGAATAATAAAATTTAAATTAAATACTTATGTGCATAAGCAGGTAAATGTTGTTTTTATTTTGAAAACCGACTTATAAGCTCTAAAAAATAGGTAGGTATAGTCTGCGTTGACCATATGATTTCATAAAACTTAATTAATCAAATAATACAGATCTCTCAACGTTGTCAGATTGATACAGTCGTATTACGATCGGCAACATTGCATGATTGCACTCGTACTTTCTGCTCCGGCAAGCAAAAATAATTTTAATGGTTTTAAGGCCATTTAAGTATTTGAATATTCAAAGCTGAATGTATATTTACGTTTTTTTTTTGTGTATGGCATCTCGTAGTTGACCTTGAGAGGTCGTCACTACTTAACCGGACTATCCTGTGGCTGCCTTAAGCGGACTCAAAGCCTCCAGCCAGGGGCGTAAAACTACTTACATTACTAAGCGAACGCTCGCTAAGGGCACCCCCTGTGGGGTACGGACCTCGGCTTAGGGCGTCGCTGACGGGAGGACAGCAAGATGGGACAGGCTGGATCTGGATTATATTATTATTATTCGGGGAATTTAAAGCTACAGGCTCAGCTACGGCGCGGGCTGGCACTTCGTCGAGCAAGGGTCGGGAGGGACAATTACGTCGGGATCTTCGCGAGGAACCTCGGCGGCGAGGTCGGAATGTCGGTCTGTGTTTGTGCACTGTACTGGTGGCCCTACTGCTCTCCTGAATGAGAGTTATGTGGTCATCGGGATCGGTGAGGACATGCTTGTGATGGCGGACATGACTAATGGAGGAGGGAATATAGCTAGCGGCTTTCACAACCAGAGGGTTGCGGTGATTCGCGGCGGTCTCGAAGAAACGCTTTGAAATGCGTTTCATGAACTGACGGATAGTGGGAATCCTGAGGTCTACGTGGAGGATTTCGTTGCGAACGTACCAGGGGGAGCCTGTTATCCTACGGAGGAACTTGTTCTGGAGGGTCTGCATTCTATTGAAGCGAACGGGCTTGGCGTGTGCGAAGACTGCACTGGCATAGGTCATGATCGGGCGAATGCACGCTGTGTAGATACGCAATTTGCACTTTAGTGACAATTTGCTACGTGCATTGAGGACGAAGTGGAGTCTACCTAGAGCGAGGCGGCGCGCGAACGAGCCGCCTTAATGTGCTCTGAAAACGAGAGGTGTTCGTCGAGAACTACACCAAGATATTTGGCTCGCTTCTCCCAAGGGATCGGTTTGCCGAACATGGTGATCGGTCGAGGGGGGCAGGGGGTATGACGCGGCTTCGAGAATAGAACCGCTTGACTTTTGTCGGGATTTACTTCAATTCTCCATTTCCTAAACCAGGCGCCAAGCTTGTTGACTTGGGTTTGGAGAATGCGAGATATCGAGTCTGGATCGCAGCCGGTGTAGTAAATGGCCGTGTCGTCTACGAACAGAGCCAACTGCGCCTAGCTGCACTTGAGAGGTGTTTTTTTTTTTTTTTTTATAACACGCTGGCGACACGCAGCTGCCTTGCGGCACACCGGCCAGCACCGGCCGGGCGCTTGACAGCTGACGAGGCGCGACGCGCGATCGCAGCTTTTATACTTAATCCTAGACTCGAACTCGAACATTCTCAAAAATACTCGAGTCGGCGCGTTTTGTAAGAAGTTGCATTTGGCAATTCATAACATATTGGTCTGTCAAGATTGAATGTAGCTTACGCCGTTTTGGACTTTGTTTTGCTATCATGCTGTATAAGTTGGAGTCTTGATGTAACACCGTAAGCAATTTTAAAATATTTGTATTTTTTTTGCCTATAGCACTATTTAATTTATTACGCCACCCTTCGGCAAAGTTATTGGTACGGTGTCGTTTACCAAAACTGCACCACACTTTTAATAAATTTGGTTGAAGCCACTGCGATAGCATGTATTGCCGAAATTTTTCACTTTGGCTATCATCGGGGCTTTCGCCAGCGACATAAAACCAGCCTACAAACCCCACGAGCTCACTGAAAGAAACCTAATGGACCGTGTACTCATTTGTGATTCTTTATTACGACGTAATGAAACCGAACCATTTTTGAAGAAGCTGATAACTGGTGACGAAAAATGGATCACGAACGACAAGAACGTGCGAAAAAGGTCGTGATAAAAGGCCGGTCAGGCTTCACAGACTATGGCGAAACCCTGGTTAAATCGCAACAAGGTGATGCTGTGTGTGTGGTGGGATTGGAAGGGCATTATTCATTATGAGCTGTTACCACCAGGCAGGACCATTGATTCTGAACTCTACTGCGAACAACTGATGAGATTAAAGCAAGAAGATGAGAGAAAGCGGCCGGAATTAATCAACAGAAGGGGTGTGGTTTTTCATCATGATAACGCTAGACCTCACACATCTTTAGCCACTCAGCAAAAATTAAGAGAGTTTGGCTGGGAGGTGTTAATGCACCCGCCGTATAGTCCTGACCTTGCACCTTCAGATTTCCACCTGTTTCGGTCTCTTCAGAATTCTTTAGGCAGTAACATCACGAGAGGACTGCCAAAACCACTTGTCGCGGTATTTTGATCATAAGTCCCAAAATTTCTATAGCAATGAGTTCATGTCCCTACCTACAAGATGGCAAAAAGTTATCGAACAAAATGGTACCTACATAAACTATGTTAAAAATGTTTTGATTTTTCTTAAAAAATGCGAAGAAACTTTTTCCCCAACCTATTATTTTGACCTTTGGGAGATAATTAGGTAAAAATATTAGTACCTTAGTACCCATTAAGGAGTAACAGTTCTGTGCGCCAGCATATTATAGTAACCTACTACCTAGTATCATTGATGACGTCGCCATACTGTACTGGCTGGTTTACTCGGGGTACCCAGATCTTACACAGATGTTCTGCAAATCCAGGCCCAGTCACAATGGTCCAACTGAAGGGCAAATGCGGAAACCAAACGCTCTAAAAAGAAGGGCTAGTTCACTGCGCCGGCCATATTTATTTTGAAAATATGACCGACCGAAGATTCATAATATCTGGTAGACACTGCCTATCAAAACGTTTTTAATCAATCTTCTAGAAATATTAATACATGATACAATAGGGCAGTCAGGGACAAAAGTCGAAATAAATATTTAATTTAGATGATGTGTTTAGAGATTTTTGTGACTGACTGTACATAATAAAATTGGCAAAATTAAATAATGGTAAGTAAACTTTTTTCATTGAATTTTATTAAACGTATACAATATGGAAATAATGATGTTACATAGCTAATTCTGAGGGGGCTTCGACCATTCAACATTGAGGATCAAGTGATCATAACCATGCCCGTTTAATGTCTGGATAGCTTTAGCAGCATCAGCACGGAACTTGAAGTGAACATACGCAAATCCTTTGCAGTGACCGGTGCTCTGAAACCAAACAGATGTTTATTTTTATTTGATACTAGCTGCTCCCCACGGTTTCACCCGCATAAATCTTGATCCCTTGGGAGTATCGGGTATCCAGGTTATAAACTATTTGTGTGCCAAATTTCATCCAAATCCGTTCAGCAGTTTTTGCGTGAAAGAGTAACAAACATCCATCCATACTCACAAACGTTCGGGTTTATAATATTAGTGATAATGATAATGATAATGTTTATTTTTCCAAAAAAACAGTGCTATACAATTTCCTTATAGTCTACATTAATATGTAGTTAAATTCAAAATAAAAATACACAGTAATACATAAGACGCAAAGGAAGCATTTTGCTTATGAACTCCACACTAGGTCGAGCCTGTCTCGTGGAGTCCATGGGTGGTATTACCATATAGTGAAAATGTACATTACATTGATACTGATGGATTGTTTCAGTCAAGAAGCACATGCAAAAGTGATATTATACAGGTATAAGAAAATTAAAACATTGTCTAGATCTAAAACAGTGAAATTAAAACAATATTATTAGGTTTTTAGGTTTAGGTTTAGTAGGTAATTAGGTTAAAGAAATATTTAGAACGCAATGTGCACTATTTGTGAGAGGGTGCGTGCTCGAGAGGGTGTATGTGTGTTCGTGAGAGAGAAAGAGAAGGAGTTTGTTTTTGTGAGGGTGCGTATGTTCGTGTGTGTGTGTGTGTGGGTGTGTGTGTGTAGGTATGTGTGGATGTATTACGAAATAACCTTTAAGAGAGATTCGGATTCACTGGATGATTGGTCTAGCAGCCATTTGCGAACAATCTTTTTGACTTGGCTTGTTCTGGAGTTACTTATGCTACACATTCTTACGGCTTTTTTGTATAAGTGACTGAGCAAGAATTCTTGCATGTGTTGTGCGAAAGTTGTACGTGTCCTAATCGAAGCACACTTGAAAACTCAACGTTTGAGAAGCTGCGAGTATTCCGGAGTCTGTGTTATGATTTTATGCTGTTTCAGTACCATTTTAAAGATATATAACTGTCGGACATTGAGTAATGCGGCTTCTTTGTACAGAAGGGCTGTCGGGTATCTGAAAGGTTTTTTGAACATGACTTTCAAAACCGATCGCTGGGCTCGTTCGCTTTGGATCATGGTGGTGATTCCAACTCCACACCATACTGTTATACAGTAACACAGAATTGACTCACATAATGCCACATATACCATGTTTTGAGTTTTTTTATTGGCGGAGTTACGCAAGAGTTTCATTATGTGAATCAATTTTCTGGTGCGCTTTGCCACCAAGTCAATATGGGGCTTGAAAGAGAGCCGCTGGTCTATTAAAACCCCTAGATATTTAATACATTCTATCTTTTTTATTTTCCGGCATGTGCACAGGAGAGGGTTACAGGTTGCACAGTGGATAACGATGTCATGTGGTAGTTAAGGCCTGCGTTTTGTGAAAACACAAGTAATTCGTTTTATCAATATTTAATGACAGAAGATTGTAGTCAAGCCATCGTTTGATACTGGTCAGACTGTCTTGAGCTTTCTTATACACTTGGGAGCAAATAAATCGAGCCACTACCTTTTTTCACGTAAAATGGTAAATATTTTTGGGAATATGGAACGTATCAATTCGAACTATATATCGCCTAAAAGTTAAGTTAATAACCTTAACAATGAGGGTAAATTATTGAATAATAACCTTATTGAATGACAAATTATTGGCTCTGCAAGAAAAATGGTAATTTTGATAGAAAATTTAGTAGGGCTAAAACAGTCCATAAAAACAATAAAAAACAAAATTATTGCAAAAAAAATATTCTTAATAACTGGTATTACCCCCCCCCCCCCCGTGCCCTGATGCATTCTTGTAGCCTATTAGTCATCGATCTGATCAGAGTTACGATGACATATTGTGGTATGTTCTCCCACTCTTCAAGCACAGCGACTTTAAGCTCGGGAATGGATGAAACAGCGGGAACCCTGGCTCGGACTCTCCGTTTTAGCTCGTCCCATAGGTGTTCGATCGGGTTCAAATCGGGACTTCGTGCTGGCCATACCATTTGTTGAATCCCGATCGCAGACAAGTATTCCGTAACGATCTGCGCGGTATGAGGTCTCGCATTGTCATGCATAAACAAGAAATTTTCTCCGACAAAACCAGCATACGGCATTACGTGGTCTTCAAGAATGTCAGTTATGTATCGGTCAGCTGTTAATCCACGTCTACCACTGCCATCGTTGGCGGGGTCGACGAAGACAAGTTCCGTTTTTCCGTCTAGAGAAATTCCTCCCCACACCATACAAGAACCACCACCAAAACTCACAGTTTCTCGAATGCAACATTGGGCAAATCTTTCACCAGGACGTCTATACACTCGGTTTCTCCCGTCATTGCTAAAAAGACAGATTCTTGACTCGTCAGAAAACAAAACTGACCTCCAGTCTTCTAACGTCCAATTAATGTGTTCTCGAGCAAACTCCAAGCGAGATCGGCGATGAGCTACAGTCAATTTTGGGCCAGTTGCTGGTTTGTGTGATGTTAAATTTCGTTCCTTTAGTCTTCGTCTCACTGTCCACCTACTGATTGCGACACCTCGAACGTCACGTAACGCTTGCTGTAGCTGAACAGAATTAAGTCCACGGTCGCGCAACGAATTGGTTGCAATAAAGCGGTCGTCACGTTCTGTTGTTGCCCGTGGTCGGCCAGTTCCAGGTCGCCGAACAAAAGCACCAGTCTCCAGATACCTGCGGTATACCCGCTGTACCTTTGAACGACTCAAATGAAGTCTGCGTGCCACTTCACGTTGTCCGTGTCCAACCTCAAGTAAAGCTACAACTTGGGCAGCGTCCGTCGGTGTAGTATCCATTTTATCAGGTTATTTTGATTACACAGACACAGATAAAGACAACAATAACAAGTAATATGGGTATGATTAACAAAAACCTCAAATTTAATCTTTTCTTAACAGAGTACAATAAAAATGTCATAAGCAAATTAAATGCGATAATTTTATTCTACCCTTTAAACTTTAATTAAAATGAAATTTTGACAACTAACTACCCTCATTGTAAAGGTTATTAAATACCCTTTTAGGCGATATATGTTTCGAATCGATGCGTTCCATAATACCAAAAATAATAACCATAATGCGTGAAAAAGGAAGTGGCTCGATTTATTTGCTCCCAAGTGTATAAGCACCGATTCCCAGGATTTGCCATGAAAAAGAATAACCGTGTCGTCAGCATAGCATATTATATCTGTATTTTGATCTAACGTACTATGAATATCATTTATGTAGATGAGGAATAGAGTAGGGCCGAGAACACTACCCTGTGGAACCCCAAATATCATATTTTTTTGACAGCTGATGTTCTCACCCACTTTTACACACTGGCGTCTGTTAGTCAGATAGGTTTTAAACCAATCCAATGACAATCCTCTGATTCCAATAACTTCTAGTTTCTTTAGAAGTATGGGTATTGCAACGGTGTCAAACGCTTTGGCAAGATCCAAAAACACTCCCAAGCACTTTTTGTTATTGTCTAGATAAGACGTAACTAGCTTTGTCAGGAGACTTACTGCATCTTCAGTAGATTTCCCACTCCTGAAACCAAACTGTTTATTGGAGATCAGGTTGTTCGACTCTAAGAAAGCAACTAGGCGTTTGTTCATCACCTTTTCCAGAATATTTGAGAAGATTCCCAATAACGATATAGGTCTATAGTTCGCAGGGTTTTGTTTTGATCCATTCTTGTGTATAGGGGTGACTCTAGCTTCTTTCCATTTATTGGGAAATATTTAGTAGGATTATGCTTATTATTGTAACAACATTTGATTTACGAATAACAAAATCATTAAGAGACCTCTTACAAAAATGCGCGTAGATGCATAATTTGCTCGTTGAAATTGAATACTATTCGATGGTTGGTATAAATAACAATAATAACTTGGAAAAATAGTTCGTTTTCTCTTCAAGCTATAAAGCGATTTTTTTAATGTATATTTAGCAATAATCGTTCTTCTGATGCCTGTTTAGAACAAAAACTAATAGAGAGAACTGCGAATTCTGTTGAATATTATCCATCAAAACAAATCTTATATTATATAATATCCTATATTTTTATAATAATAGAATTTATGACTTTTATATATTTTTCGTCTTAATATCTCCGAAGTTCTACATAATTTCGATGTAGAATTTATACCAAAATAATCTCCAACATTTGCAAACGGTACCAATAATTTAATTTTGTAAATTTGCTAGTATTATTATTTTATTGATAAAATAAAACTACTATATTTCACCGCGCCGGCGATGTGCGCTCAGCATAGTCCGGTTAAGTAGTCACGATCTCTCAAGATCAACTACGAGATGTCAATCACCAAAAAAAAAAATGTAAGCTGAGTATCGCACGAACGCTTGGACGGACCTTCGTGAGTTGATTTCGCGTTCTTTGTTGTGTCGATGCTATCATTGTGTGCGTCTCCAGCCGTGTCAACGCTGCTATCGTGTGCGTGTTAGAACATCGTCAACTACGACCGCTGTGTTTGTTTGCCAGCTTTTTATTAAATAAATATACTGTCTGAAATTATTGTCTCAAAACAAGCGCGATCAATGCCGTTGCGGGTTTTTTTTTTCTAAACTAAAAATTTGGTAATTGACTGTACCAAATAAAAATAATGAGATACATCTGTACGTTTTATTTATTTAAACAGGTTGCTTGTAGAATTCTTACTATAGTCTTTACAATCATTTATAAGGAACTTTATGAGTAATCGAATTAGATGGTACAAAGATATTGTCTATTTTTCAAATAATTCTATTCCAGCACACCTGAAACCTGTGTTCAATGTTGTCGTCTTTTACTTTCTAATAATGTACTCGTATCTTTTGTAAATGCGCTGGCATAATAACGTTGTATAGCCTGAGACATACACCTGGCGCCATAAATTTCAATTTAAACAATGAGGTTTTTTTTTGGGTGGTAAATCATCAAATGACTTCTCCCGCTCTGGGTGGAGCGGGAGGGTGTGTCAGACTTTTACTGACTCTAAAACCCACCCGTTCAGTTGCCTGTGCCAGGGCCACGGTTATCTCTTTCGAATTTCCCGCGATCCTGAGGCGTCGGCCCTATCGGACCCCGTAATTTTATGCTGACATCTCTTTGAGGCACGCGTGGAACACGACGCGCCGTCGACCCGGGCCTGGTCCTTACCGGACGGCGAGCTACCCATTGCTCGCCGCCCGCAAGCCCGCGCCTACGGCGGCCGGGAATCTGCAGGACCGACGCCCAGGGCGTCTCCTGCGGCGACTAGTTGGGCGTGAGGGCGCATGGCTCTCTCCCTCACGCGCTCCGCCTCCTCCTTGCCCAGCACTTGGTTGCGACAATCGCACCATGAGATCCCGCCGGAGCTCTGTCCGCTGTACCGTGATTTCTCGCGGCAGCGGAGTTACACCCCGGCGATTTGCCTCCTCGCGCCACTCCCATACGTGCGCGAGGGCTTTTGCCTCCAGATTCCATGGCGGCAGTCCGGCAAGGAGGCTCGCCGCCCCGCAGGAGACCGTGCGGTATCCCCGGATCAGCCGGATGGCCATGACCCTTTGGGACGCTTTCAACCTGCGGGCTGGTCGGCGCCTCAAAGAACGCGCCCACACCGGTGCCCCGTAAAGGGCCATGGACCGCACGACCCCCGCGTACAGACTCCAGCAGAAGGCGTTTGGACCCTCTAGATTGGACAGGAGCCGCCTCAAGGCAGCCCCAGCCCGCTCCAGTCTGGGAGCCAAACGTCTGAAATGCTCCACGAAGTTCCACCGGCTGACGAGGACGAGTCCCAAGAGTCCCAGGTACTAAATCGTCGACTCGACGCCGTTGTGAACAGGGGTTCCTCCCGTTATCTGGGAACTCGACTGTGGAAACAATGAGGTCTAATTGATTGTCCGTAAATATTTATGGTTTACGTGCACGTAGCAGAAAATTAAGTAGTAAAATTAAATCTACCTTGTGTTGTAAAACTTGAGTTGTAAAACCGTGTATGAAAGTAATGTACAAAATTATTTGCCAGCTTTTAGAAAATCCAAAGGCAAACAAGGGGCTTTATTAATACGATTTCAGTGGCCTATATTATTCTCTCATAAAATATCAGCGATGCAATATTTTAGACTACTTACAACATAAAGTAACTCACCAATGCACTAAATGCACTTTCATATTATCTGTAGTGTAGTAGGTTTCATATTATTAGTCTTTGTTAGGGCCGCAGGCAGCCTGGGGCAGCCTCGACGTGTTTCATATGGAAGTTTTGACTTTTTGTGTGGAAAATATAAAATAAAAATATCTAAATGTAGAGATTTTGTGGTTTCAGGATTACAAAGGGGGTCGAAATTTTCATTATTTTGTGATACGAGGGCGGCACTGAAAACTTCGGGAATCAAGGAAGTGACACAACATTACTATTTAAAAATGCATTTATTGCTTTTCGAAGTATTCTCCGCGAAATTTGACACATTTTTCCATACGATGGAACCAATCATTGAAGCAACCATTCGGAAGTTGGGGTCTCCAAAATGGCCGTTTTGTAGGCGTCCACAGCTTCTTCAGGTGATGAAAATCTCTGTCCACGCAATTTATTCTTTATTTTAGGGAAAGTATAGAAATCATTAGGGCTTAGGTCGGGGCTGTACGGCGGATGGTCTAATAATTCTATGTTTTCTTGCTCTAAAAACTCTTTTGTTCTGTGTGCGGTGTGAGAACTCGCATTGTCGTGATGGAGGATGATGCGGCGGTTGTTCTCTTTAGGGAGTTTAGAAGCGACCTGTGGCAAACAAATGCTAGCATACCATTCTGCATTAACCGTTCTTTGTCCCTCAAGAGGAATAGTCGTAATATGGCCGGTTTCGGAGACAAACGTGGCCACCATTTTTTTTGCAACAATCCGTGAACGAACAATTTTTGTTGGCTTTAACTTATTTTCGAACACCCAAACTCGTGACTGGTTTTTTGTTTCGGGTTCGTACGCGTATATCCAGTATTCGTCACCTGATACGATGTTGTATACAGCATATGAGGATCCTGCGTGGAATCTTTCGAGAGTTCTGATGCACCAAGTAACGCGAGCCGCTTTTTGCTCTTCACAGAGCGAATGCGGTATCCATCGGGAAAACAACTTTTTTACACCTAATTGTTCATGCAAGATTATTTGTATTTGACTCATGCCAATGTCTAAAGTTGCCTGAATTTCGCGGTATGTCACATGTCGATCTTCCTCAATCAGCTTACGCACAGCATCAACGTTTTCTTGGGTGACTGAAGTTTTTGGACGACCTTGACGGGGATCATCACTGAGCTTGACACGTCCACGTTGAAATTCAGCAAACCAGCGATAAATTGTGGTTTTGGATGGGGCTTCATTACCAAATGCAGAAATCATCCGGTCAACACACTGCTTTTGTGTTAAACCACTTGGAAAGTCATAATAAACCATCGCTCTTGAATTTTCTCGAGTCAATTCCATTTTCTCAAAGACTAAACAAGTTTGACAAAACCTTGTGACAAGACCGAGAATCTTTTTTTAAATAAATAAATGATATTCGATTTTTAAAACCAAGGAGTTTTCAATTATAAAGATTTGAATATGACAGGAACAGTGGAAATATTCCATTCCCGATACTTTTAGTGCAGCCCTCGTAGGACACAGCGTTTTCGAGATATGAGCAAAAAAAGAAAAATAAAGTTAAAGTACCGTTTTTGCACGTCTGAAACCGAGGTGTTGGTGTGAATTTTAGTCCACGCCACCTAATTTTATTCCACACCTTTTTAATCGCGATTAAAAATAGCCAGATTCATGTTCAGATTTAGTTAGACATTCAAATTTTTTATTGAAAAACGTAAAATTCAGAATAGCAAAATTGCCATTTTCACTAAATTAATAACTCAGTGCAATCTTAGTGCTGTCAAACTAAAAATATAGTTAAGTTGTGTCACTATAGTCAATTTCAGAATGGAAAATCGTCATTTGACAGAATTAAACCAAATTTTAGTGATTTTTAGTCTAGTTTAGAGGCAATTGTGACAAGAGAATCGGCACCAATATTGAGTAATGAAAAATATTTAAAACAAACTTTATTAAACCACATTTCATATTATGCGGCGGATCAAGATCGTTTAGTCGACTCACTCGCAACATCATGGTGCGAGCGAGTGAGAAGATTTAAAAGAAGGTATCGCTCACGTAACTCGCCGCGCACTCGGTTCGTAAAAACTACCTAAGTTAGCGAAGCGCCAAAACGTAAGAGTGCTCTTAAATGAATTTGAACCAAAAAGAGTAATTGCAACCTTTAGTTGCGTACATTCTACATCTAGAGCCCTATAACGTACGTATCGCGCATTATGCGTCAATACACGCTAGATGTTAACAATGCACAGACATGACCTATCTTTCTAAGCGTGCGTCTAGGAACGATTGTATGAGAAGGATGTTAGCTGCACATTTCGTCATGTGCACACAACCTGATGCTGCAGGGTAATACTCCACATAGGACATAAAGAACTCTAAAATAGTGAAGTGCATAAAACCTAAATACATACCTTCTCTTTAGCGAGATACAGCTTCTGAACGGGACCGAAGCCCTTGACGAGATCGTCAAGATCCGCCTCGACTGCGAAGTTGCTGAGGTTGGAGATACGGATGGCCGTAATGTCATCGCGACGGGCGCCCGGCGGCTCGCGGCCGGTACCACGGCCCGCGCCTCCTTCGCGCAAGTATGGGGCCACGTATTTGTTGGTAGGTGTGGCTTTCGAATCTGTAAATTAATATGGTATTGTTATATTTGCACAAATTATCAAGTAAGAAAATTCTTTGCATGTTGTATTTTATTATTATTGTTGTTGGATGGCAAAAAAAAACATTTTTACAAAAATAGAACACCACAAAGTGAAAAATTACTTTAATTTTGGAAGTTGGTGTCTTTGGTTTTGTATTTTCGTTTTTTACAACCACTTGCCGAAATTAAAGTAATTTTCAGTTATTTTTTCTTTTTCTGAAAGTAGGTTGTTTAATTTTGTGTAAAAGTATCTATTTTTCACTTTTGAGTTGTGGTACTTACCTACCCCACACAAAATCATATAGGTACCATACTTGATAAGTAAATAACAGTGACAGGAAGTTATTAAATAATAAATGATTGTATTTCTTTAAGTAGGTTTGTACTAACACTTTTACACGTCAATCATTTTAAAATCTAGATGAGGTGTAGACTACTACAAACTCTTAAAGTCCAGACATAATCTTGGTCAGATCATGTGAAGACCTTATTATACAGTATGTCCCGTAAGTCGACGGTGTTTTTTTTAAATATTTTTCTGTTATCTATTATGACTTGACCTATCACCCGATTCCGGCTTGACGTCGACTTACGGGACACCCTGTATAACATCATCAAATATACAATACACTAAGTGGAAAAAATACGTATTGTTGAAGCTAACTGAAACTACCCAAGCAAAGTTAATAAAATGTAAATGGGATAACCCCTATCCATTAAAATAAATTTTCGAAATCGATCCACAATTGCCAGAGATAAGGCATACGAAAAAAAACAGACGAATTGAGAACATAATTTTTGAGAAGATATAAGCCTGTGGCTATGATATTATATAATGTGTGATGGTAAGAGGTCACTGTTGTCTATGGACATCTTAGTGGCATTGAAGCTACTTCACTATCCCAGAGATAATGCCAATTATACAAAATTTATCACATATGTTTTTATTCAACATTAACACAGAATAAGGTAAGGCAAAGTATGAACAAGATACGCTTTAAAAGTTTTTGGAGGGGATTATTGCCGTCCTTGTCGCGCGGTACGGACAATGTACGGCGCTAAAATGAAGTTACATACAAGTTACATTAGCACTATCGTAGAAGTGACGTCACAATGAAGTTGTGACGTCACTTCTACGATAGTGCTGTCCTTGTCTAACACTTACTTTAAAACGTTAATAACTTGGCAATTCTTAAAGCTTTTACACTATTTGGAAACAAATCATGTTTTGAGATTAAAAAAAAATATTGACATCATCCCAATTGTAACCTAACTACTACAAAATGCCTGCTCTTTACAGATACACTTGCCCGTGACTTCGTCCACATGAAAATGAATGAATAGGACTTTAAAGTTCAAAAAGATTTTTTCAAATCCAACCAGTATTTCCAGAGATAGATATACAAACTGACAAACCAATTTTACCTCTTTGTAATCTTAGTATAGATAATTATAATGGATCCATTATATCCATTACTTATTTCTTACCAATGCCTGCCTTAGCAGCTTCACTAGCTTTAGTCTGAGCCATTTGAGTGTGCTTGAAGGGACAGCTCAGGGTCCAATGGTCTCCCTGGCAAGTTCTGCACTTGAAGATCACACTGCTAGTTTGAGGCTGAAAAATTATACAGGAATATTAATCAATAGAAGAAGTTTTAGATCAAATTATAATACATTATCCTGTATGTGTATTTTATGTGAAGTTAAGGTATTGAATTTGACACCATTTTGCTATACTTACAGTATAGCAAAGTTGCTAATCAGCAAGGTAATCTCACAAATTTAAAATTATGCAGTTAATCTTCTTAAATGCACTAATGAATTTTAAGATCTAAGTGAAAATAGGATAATTGCCTGAATCTGAGGTGATGATAGGATATTATAAAAACTGTTACCTTGAGACCATCCAGCTCTCCATCATCAGGGCGCTGACTTTCCTCTTTACTGGAAATGAACTGCATATAGACATCTTCAGCAACATTGGTTGTAGCAGGATTTGGACCAGGTTTATCATTGGCAGAGTCACCAAATTTGCTCCAAGTTTTACGCTTGGCAATGTCCTAAAATGATTTTACATTTTAATAAACATTTAAATATGCTTATATTATTCATTAGCAAAGTACATAAATATATGTCAAACAGTAAAACATCTGCTTGTACTATCACGGTTACAAGGAGTGAACCATTTATTGTATGTGCAAGTGCGTATGAGCAGTCAAACTCTGCCCACAAATAATTTTTGCGAATCACAAGTTTCCAAGCTTGCACTCACAAATAAACTATTTCTGCAAAAAGCACTAAACCACTTATACATAAAACCCAAAGTCCCAATACATTCTTGGTCAATAGGCCAATATTGACTCATGGGATTAACAAAAATAAAATCAAATATTGAGTGAAGAATGCATATCCCAAAATACAACTTACATGCACAAATACAACTAAGCTGCTTGCAGTACAAACACAGGTATTTATGCATGTGTGCGTAGGGGGCGGGGCTAGCTTTTGCGTTTGGTGCATACAATAATAACACTCTTAACAATATGTCTCTAAGGACTAAGACATGCCATAAATATCTGCTGAAATAATCCAAAATATCTTGCTCATTTCAAATACTCAGATATACCAGATATTTATTATTTGGTTAACTTATGACTAGGGTTGCCAACTTGTTAAATCAAATATTGTATTTTCGAAGCCATTGCCTGTAAAAATATGGTAGATTGCGAAAAATATAGTATGCATGTTTATTTAAATGCATATTTGTTACTTTTTGAGCCTTAATAAAGGTTTTTATATATAGACGATTCATAACTATTATTACACTCTAAATTAAGGTAACAAAATGATATTCATTCAGTTTTTATGAGATTAATACTGGCCCTATTGCGCTTTTCTTGCCATTTTGTATTGAAATTTAAATATGGTAGTTTTGCCTACTATTTTTATTATTTTAAATAGCTTTATGCTTCTAATATAGAAGGATACTATATGATATAGCAGGACACCTCTTGATATACCAGAAGGCCAATTCCCGTAATTGAAAATTCAAAATCTAGACAGTCTTATCTCAGTCACAATCAAATGTTTTTGACACTTGTCAAAAATGTATGAGATTATGAGGTATTTTTGACAGATTTAGACTGAGATTAGAGTGCAAACATTCTTAGAAATAGAGGAATGGGGATGATGAAATTTTTTAAATTTTTATCTAAAAAAAATGATTATTTCCAAATAGTGGTAATAGTTTATCAAAAAGTGTAAAAGCTTAAAGAACTGCCAAGTTATAAACGTTTTAAAGCAAGTGTTAGGATAGGTGTGCTAGGACAGCACTATCGTAGAAGTGATGTCACGACTACGTAACTGAATACTACCGCGCGACATGGACAGGTATAATCCCCTCCACAAACTTTTAAAGAGTGTATTTTCTTCATTTTTACATAGATTTAACAGATTTATTCGATTATCTAATTTTTACTATGCCTTCTCTAAAATTACGTAATTATTTTTAAAAACATTTTTAATAGTAGTCATCATCCCAATTACCCCTCTGAAGTGCCACTGTTTTAAATGTTTAAAGAAAAAATCAATATAATGTCATTAGGGCTAGGAACTTTTGGAAACCCTTTTAGTTAACTCCTTTAGCACTTACAATAATATACTAAATTAAGAAATGGTATGGTGCATATCAATGAATACTAAATACTGATTCAAGTCATTACCTTTGATACCACACGTTTTTCAATTTTGTAAGTACGGACAATCTTGACTTTCTTGTTGTCATTGTCATATTTATATTCCGTTACAATCTTCAATCCATTTTCAACAACTTCAGATGGTGGTGGTAGGGCTCCCTGGTCGATCTCAACCTCATCAGCCCATGAGGACTGGATTTCATCAGCTACAGGCATCTGTAAAATGTTCATTTGTAATAGCTTTACCCCATATTACAAACAATTGATAAAAATGAAATAAAAAACAAAAACAACAAGAAATGCAGTAAAAGTGTGTTTTTATAGTTATGCTAGGGGTCCTCCCTCAATCAAAATGCATTTACTGCTTTAATTTCTTATAAAAGTCCGTTTTGCGTGCATTTTTCACGAATAAAAATTATCAGAAGGTATGGGACATTTTCCTCCTATGCCATTTTACATCCCAGATGTTCTGAGCTTTGTAATCAAGCTATCTCTTATTTATTGATATTTTACTATTAGCAATAGTAAGGACCTTCGGAATAAAAAAAT
This sequence comes from Dasypolia templi, assembly GCA_963555695.1. Lineage (NCBI taxonomy): Eukaryota > Metazoa > Arthropoda > Insecta > Lepidoptera > Noctuidae > Dasypolia > Dasypolia templi. Next base: position 15,637,234 of record OY743146.1, on the reverse strand, counting down.
ACAAATCAAAAAGCTGTACGCTTAGACTGGCATCTCTGGCAGAGACAGGCAGAGTATGTATGTGTGAAGTGACGCAGGCATGCAACCACGAAACGAAAACCTGACTTTTGTTGGTTAGAAAACGTGAATGTGTCTACGATGGGAACTCTTTTTCAATATGGTTTATCGCTACTTACGGTTTATTTCTGGTTTAAAAATCACTTTGTAGAATATTTAAATATTCATAAAAAGTTTTTTGTAAATTTTGATTGACAGCAGAATGACTTGGATCGTGATCCCCCTTCGAAATCGAATCACAGTCCACAGATAACTAGACATGGGTAGCAGTGTTGCCAACCCGAATTTTAGAAAATTTGTAGATTATGTGCCGAATGTTGGTAGAAGTTGGTAGAATGTAAAATGTAAAATTGGTAGATCTACCACCTCAATTTAGAAGATTTTTTAAGTTTCAAAATGCATGAACTGTTAAATTTTTTAAATGTTCTGTGCTAGGCTGCCCGTTGTTTGCTATGAATCTTTTCGTACGCAACAATCCCTCTAGAGTCTCCTAGCAAATTGTATTTCTCTGGAAGGTTGGTACTTTCTTGAAGCCAACCTGAACATTCCTTGTCTTTCTTCCATAATTTCGAATATTTTTGGTCATAGTGCCTTTTTCTAGCTTTTCGTGGCGGAGTTCCTAACCTAAAACTCTGTGCATCGCTTTCGCTGCTCACTGCTGTCAAATACATTTTATGAATAAATGCACGCAACACAGAACAAACAGCAACTAAATAACTACGTTTTAACGGTGCTGCCGTTAATACGTAGTTATTTAGTTTTCAAAACAAAACAGAGGCAAAGATTCATCATTGATTCCGCAACAAACCAACCGGGAATGGGCCACAGAACAATATATGTATAAGAATGTGTAAAAAGGAGTTATAGTGTTCTGCGATAATGTCCATGGGCGCGAACGGCGAACTGTTGCTGACGTTTTTTTTGTGGTTTATGGCCTGGACTCTATGTCTATGTATGCTTGACGCATCGTCGCATGGCTCACGCAACACATCGCAACGTCCGCGTCGCTCGTCGATATAAAAATAATTCAAAGTGGTGATATGTCAAACTAATTTAAAAAATAGGTAGTTTTTAGGTCTAGGGTGGTAGATAGGTAGACTGAAGTGAAAATTGGTAGATCTACCAAAAAGTTGGTAGATATTGAGATAACTGTAGGTAAACTTTTTTTTTTTTTTTGGTATGGCATCTCGTAGTTGACCTTGAGAGGTCGTGACTACTTAACCGGACTATCCTGTGGCTGCCTTAAGCGGACTCAAAGCCTCCAGCCAGGGGCGTAAAACTACTTATATTATTAAGCGAACGCTCGCTAAGGGCACCCCCTGTGGGGTACGGACCTCGGCTTAGGGCGTCGCTGACGGGAGGACAGCAAGATGGGACAGGCTGGATCAAGTTTTGTTGATTATTATTATTCGGGGAATTTAAAGCTACAGGCTCAGCTACGGCGCGGGCTGGCACTTCGTCGAGCAAGGGTCGGGGGGGACAATTACGTCGGGATCTTCGCGAGGAACCTCGGCGGCGAGGTCGGAATGTCGGTCTGTGTTTGTGCACTGTACTGGTGGCCCTACTGCTCTCCTGAATGAGAGTTATGTGGTCATCGGGATCGGTGAGGACATGCTTGGGACGGCGGACTTGACTAATGGAGGAGGGAATATAGCTAGCGGCTTTCACAACCAGAGGGTTGCGGTGATTCGCGGCGGTCTCGAAGAAACGCTTTGAAATGCGTTTCATGAACTGACGGATAGTGGGAATCCTGAGGTCTACGTGGAGGATTTCGTTGCGAACGTACCAGGGGGAGCCTGTTATCCTACGGAGGAACTTGTTCTGGAGGGTCTGCATTCTATTGAAGCGAACGGGCTTGGCGTGTGCGAAGACTGCACTGGCATAGGTCATGATCGGGCGAATGCACGCTGTGTAGATACGCAATTTGCACTTTAGTGACAATTTGCTACGTGCATTGAGGACGAAGTGGAGTCTACCTAGAGCGAGGCGGCGCGCGAACGAGCCGCCTTAATGTGCTCTGAAAACGAGAGGTGTTCGTCGAGAACTACACCAAGATATTTGGCTCGCTTCTCCCAAGGGATCGGCTTGCCGAACATGGTGATCGGTCGGGGGGGGCAGGGGGTATGACGCGGCTTCGAGAATAGAACCGCTTGACTTTTGTCGGGATTTACTTCAATTCTCCATTTCCTAAACCAGGCGCCAAGCTTGTTGACTTGGGTTTGGAGAATTCGAGATATCGAGTCTGCGAACAGAGCCAGCTGTGCCTTGCTGCACTTGGGCATATCGCTGGTTGTAGGTAGACCACAGCCACAGAACATTACATTTATACCCTGTAGACCTCTAGGTAGAGCGTAGACAGAGAATGCTATAGACAAATTGATATCTTTTGTCGCAGTCACACAAGAAAAAGAGCAACTTACGCCGATGTCGTGTAAAGAAATGAAACAGAGCGATGAGATTTTTTGTTTCACGGAGCGTGCCACTTTTTTCGAGGTCAGCACACTACTTTTCTAAACAAAGTTTGACAGCAAACGTGTGCCTAGCAATCCTCTTATAAAAAAATAAAGTTTTACGTGCCTTATCATATGTAATTGATGTTACATTTGTTACTATTTCAACCAATTTAAAAAAAAAAAACATTGTGCGGTGTAGTGTAAAGGGTGAAAAACCGATATTGAAACGAAAACGCCAGGATTGTCTTTTTATTCGTAAGTTTAATAGGCATTCAGCAACATTTTAGTATAATCATATAGTGTCTATAATGTACTCTAGACGTAAATTTGTCTTAAAAATAGCACAAAAATAACAATTATAAATTCTAACCTAAAGTCTTTGGGGTTGCCAACTTTTCCATAAATTATTACAACCTATTATAGGAAATAATAATATGCATTCTGCAGTGTATTAATTAAATATCTAAAATATTTAATGGCTTGTTGCAGTTTTCTTGAACATGATAATTTACGTCGGAATTGGATTCAAGCTACAGGACGAACAGATTGGACACCAAAACGGTCATCAAAAATTTGCAGCAGACATTTTGAGAGTAATATGTTAAATAAAAAGAAGGAACTTACTCTGCTATTACCTAATGCTGTACCTGTTCTGGTAAATATTCAGTTAATGACATATTAGGTTTCTATCCAGGTTTTATAAGATTTTTATTTATGTATTTAAACCATTTAAAAATGATAGTTTGCCTGGAAAAAATATTTTTAATTTTTGTTGTATGGAATGAGACATAAAATGCCCTGTTTCGGCCAAGTCTTGACAGATCTTGCTTTGAAACTGATTATGTCTTCAAAAAAAATCCTTTTTTTCAGGAAACAAAGGCCTGTATTCCGTCATCTTCCTCCATCAGTTTACAGAAAGAAATACCTAAGAAAATTTAAAATACTTTAATTTTTCATGTAAGTAGCTAAATAAAAATAGCATTAAATGGTTTTTTGGGTTTTAGGACAAGACTCCAGAGTACACTCTTCGAACGTTGCGAAAGAAATGGAAACACTCGGAAAAACTTTCATCTGAACGACTGAAAAAGTTAAAGGCTCTTCGAGAAAAAAGTAGGCGCTTAACGAAAAAAGTAGCTACACTAGAAAATGTTATTGCGGAACTTAAAATCAAGTCTTTGATAAGTGAAGAAGATGGGGATTTATTAGAATCTGTTAACTCTGCCAATAGAGACTTCTTGAAAAAAAAATTGAATCCCACTCCCAGTGGTAGAAAATATTCACCATCTTTACGAAAATTCGCTCTTTGCTTGCAATTAATAAGTCCTCGAGCTTATAAGTATGTACGACAACAATTTAATACTTGTCTGCCTCATCCATCCACACTTACCACATGGTACAAAAGTGTAGATGCAAACCCAGGGTTTACAACAGAATCATTAGAATCCATTTAATTAGTGGCAAAGAACAAAAAAATCGAATGCGCAGTAAGAATGGATGAGATGGCTATTAGGAGGCACGTCCAGTGGGACGGAACAAAGTGTGTAGGTCTGGTAAACTATGGGGCAGCTTTGGATGGTCACAATGTAGCTGAAGCTAGGGAGGCATTGGTGTTTATAGTAACATTTATAAATAGTAGGTGGAAGATGCCTGTCGGTTATTTTTTTATTGATGGTTGTACAGGCGAACAGAAGGCAACATTGATTAAACAGTGTATGTGTTTGTTAGTAGCTTGTGGTGTTAATATAGTCTCCCTAACTTTTGATGGCTGTCCGGCTAACTTTTCGATGGCAAAAAGGTTTAGGTTGCAATTTCGATGATTTTTAAAATATTACTTCGTATTTTGTTAGTGATATACAGCACATAGCTATTTTTCTATTATAGATTCTTATTAATAGGGACTCGATTATAGATTTCCCCCCTAAAAATAATTTCTTTGTCGATGATGACCACGCACAAGTATATTTTTAACCTCTCAAAATTGACAACCTATACTGAAGAAATAATTTCATACATCGCTGGGTTTATAGTTAGGAAGTTAAGAAAATCTATAAAATGTGAAGATTGTCTGCTAGCAATTATTAGCGACAAATATTTACGTCTTATATTTATGAAAGATAAAGGTGGCCTTATTTATCCTTCACGGGATGTTATTAGATTATGTACGTTGGCGGGAAGGATATTTAGGATACATTCACATGAAGGAATATCAATAATTGCAGAAAAAAATCTTTTACCGAAACTTATTTAACGACTTTCAAACGTTGCCAGGATGTACACTTGGGAGCAAATAAATCGAGCCACTACCTTTTTTCACGTAAAATGGTAAATATTTTTGGGAATATGGAACGTATCAATTCGAACTATATATCGCCTAAAAGTTAAGTTAATAACCTTAACAATGAGGGTAAATTATTGAATAATAACCTTATTGAATGATAAATTATTGGCTCTGCAAGAAAAATGGTAATTTTGATAGAAAATTTAGTAGGGTTAAAACAGTCCATAAAAACAATAAAAAACTAAATTATTGCAAAAAAAATATTCTTAATAACTGGTATTACCCCCCGTGCCCTGATGCATTCTTGTAGCCTATTAGTCATCGATCTGATCAGAGTTACGATGACATATTGTGGTATGTTCTCCCACTCTTCAAGCACAGCGACTTTAAGCTCGGGAATGGATGAAACAGCGGGAACCCTGGCTCGGACTCTCCGTTTTAGCTCGTCCCATAGGTGTTCGATCGGGTTCAAATCGGGACTTCGTGCTGGCCATACCATTTGTTGAATCCCGATCGCAGACAAGTATTCCGTAACGGTCTGCGCGGTATGAGGTCTCGCATTGTCATGCATAAACAAGAAATTTTCTCCGACAAAACCAGCATACGGCATTACGTGGTCTTCAAGAATGTCAGTTATGTATCGGTCAGCTGTTAATCCACGTCTACCACTGCCATCGTTGGCGGGGTCGACGAAGACAAGTTCCGTTTTTCCGTCTAGAGAAATTCCTCCCCACACCATACAAGAACCACCACCAAAACTCACAGTTTCTCGAATGCAACATTGGGCAAATCTTTCACCAGGACGTCTATACACTCGGTTTCTCCCGTCATTGCTAAAAAGACAGATTCTTGACTCGTCAGAAAACAAAACTGACCTCCAGTCTTCTAACGTCCAATTAATGTGTTCTCGAGCAAACTCCAAGCGAGATCGGCGATGAGCTACAGTCAATTTTGGGCCAGTTGCTGGTTTGTGTGATGTTAAATTTCGTTCCTTTAGTCTTCGTCTCACTGTCCACCTACTGATTGCGACACCTCGAACGTCATGTAACGCTTGCTGTAGCTGAACAGCATTAAGTCCACGGTCGCGCAACGAATTGGTTGCAATAAAGCGGTCGTCACGTTCTGTTGTTGCCCGTGGTCGGCCAGTTCCAGGTCGCCGAACAAAAGCACCAGTCTCCAGATACCTGCGGTATACCCGCTGTACCTTTGAACGACTCAAATGAAGTCTGCGTGCCACTTCACGTTGTCCGTGTCCAACCTCAAGTAAAGCTACAACTTGGGCAGCTTCCGTCGGTGTAGTATCCATTTTATCAGGTTATTTTGATTACACAGACACAGATAAAGACAACAATAACAAGTAATATGGGTATGATTAACAAAAACCTCAAATTTAATCTTTTCTTAACAGAGTACAATAAAAATGTCATAAGCAAATTAAATGCGATAATTTTATTCTACCCTTTATACTTTAATTAAAATGAAATTTTGACAACTAACTACCCTCATTGTAAAGGTTATTAAATACCCTTTTAGGCGATATATGTTTCGAATCGATGCGTTCCATAATACCAAAAATAATAACCATAATGCGTGAAAAAGGAAGTGGCTCGATTTATTTGCTCCCAAGTGTATATAGGAATATCTATCATAGGAACTCTGTTCAGGCGCAGTGTACCTAAAGGCAAAAGTCCGATCTTTGTAAGATGTACCTGGAGCTTAGGGCTATTGAACCAATTATCAAAAAAGATCTTATGATTAACATGTCTTGGTACTGTTTCAGTAAGACGAGTTACAACATTGCCACTAACACCCAAGTCTGGTGCACCTTCAGGTCGTGTATTACTTTGATCACCAGCAAAAATATCAAAATCATAACTAAATCCTGAAACTCCACTAAGAACTTGATTCTTATATCCCCATTTATGAGGCTTTGCTGGGTTGCATTGTTTCAGGTCATGACGAACTTTCGTAGGGATTATCTGTTCAACTGCCAGATATTCCTCTTTGGGAACTAATAAAAGTTGCTGCCTAATGCCATCTAAAAGTGGGCGCACTTTGAATAACTTGTCATGACCTGGGCTGCCCAACGGGATATAATTATTGTTGTCATTGAAGTGTACATTTTTTTTTATTGTTTCAAACCTATTGCATGTCATAGTTTCGTAAATTTGTTGCTGTCCTAAAGTCTTGTTCCAGTAATATCGTGACGCAGGTAATTTCACTATAGACATGAAAATTACCATGCCAATAAATTGCTCTATTTCTTGTTTGGTTATGTTAGCGGGTATGTTTATATTGTCTTGTACGGATTTAAATTAGATTGATTTGTTATAGTATAGTTTGTATTAGAGCCTCAGAAAATAAAAACAAGAAAAAATCTGCCGGTGTTTCAAGTTTTTCAATAAACTCTGGTAACTGTGTGACTCCAGTAAATTTAAACTTATTTTCATCATACCTAAGCCTCAAATTTTTTGGATTCCCATATTATTTTAGTGGGTTTATCTTTTTTTGCCTTTCCTTTTTTCTGTGTGGCTGGTGGGGGGCTAGTTTCATCATCGGAGGAATCAATATCGGTTTCGGGTATAACAAGAGATCGTCTGTGACGTTGAAATTGTCTAGGGGGAACATATTCATTGTCAGAATCGGAAGCTAATTCATCATCACTAAGCGAGCCATCACCAGGAATAGTATTAACATTCTGAGTGCCATAAAAACGTGCAGGATCCATTCTGCAAGCAACGAAAAAAAATTTCATGCCATTCATGCAAAAAATTAATAGTGCATACGAAACCATTTATGGTACCGCGGATAAATGGTTGAGTTTGATTAGAATGCATACAATACCCTAAATGGTTTCATCAAAAAAGCCCCCCAATATGATTGAAATATGCAAAAAAGTGAACATTAAATCACAAATATATAAAATAGAACAATAACAGCACCATTTTTCGTTTTTTTTATGAAACAAAACTTACCTTTATCACGTAGAAAATCTTTTTTTGAACTAAAACTAAAACTACTTGTAACAACAACAAATTAAATGTTCTATGTAGAATCTAAACACACATTTAAAGTTTGAAAATAGGGCTATCAAGCTACGGAGGAACATTTCGTTTCCCGGAATTTTGACCTTCAGCGGCTAAATCCATAAATAATGCACCAGTGCCCAGTATTGACGCTTGCGCTCATCACTAGTTTTAGTAGAGTAGAGCTGTGGAGTATTGGTGTTCCCCTTTAGGGGAAGCTATAATATTTATAATCTGTGAATCTGTGAAAATGTAGTGGTAGTGGTTGGCGTATTTGGCGTGCTGGATTGTTGGTACATGTTTTAGTGATTGTAAGTTATGTTAAAATAAACTTTGCGAGCGCTATTAAAAATCTCCTGTTGTAGTGTGTGTTTTTTACTGAGCAACAAAAGCATTGTTGTGATAGATTCCGTAAGTTGTATGCAGTTATTTACTTTTCTGTTGTAACCATTGAAATGGAATGATGTCAAAATACTTGTGATAAGTAAACTTGTTTGCAAGTTGCAACCTTAAATACCATCCAAGTAAGCTTTTGCATTTTTTGACTGATCGATTGTCCTGTTGGCTCAACAAACTAGCTTTCAAAATGTTACATTGTTTTATGTAAACTGAAACATTATTGTAATTCAATTAAGGTCGCAATTAGAACTAAAGCTTTTAACATTTACCACTGAAAGCAAGTCTTAACTTAACTTTTATGGCACTCATTTCAGTGTTTTTTCTGAAAATAATTAAGTACAATTAAATTCTTCTGATTTTTTAATAAAGCTTCAGATAATAGCTTCTTAACATCAGTCATTCAGATATCGTTTTTTCCAGGTGTCACCTAATTAAGGATGTTGCGCTTTCTGAGCAGGAGAGGGCGTTCATCAAGTCAAAACCGCATTAAACAAACCCAGAAGGCATCAAGCAATAAAAATTTGATCCAATGCAAAGTACTATTACTTGATGACACAGATTTGTCTATCAACCTATCTAAAAAGGCCAGTGCAAATGACCTTTATGAGCAAGTTTTTTACTCTCTAGATTTGATTGAAAAAGATTATTTTGGACTGCAATTTACTGATACCCATAATGTCAAACATTGGTTGGATCCAACTAAAACCATTAAAAAGCAAGTCAAAATAGGACCACCTTACACTTTACGACTGAAAGTAAAATTTTATTCATCTGAACCTAATAACTTAAGGGAAGAATTAACCAGATATCAGTTCTTCCTGCAATTGAAGAAAGATATATTAGAGAGCAAGCTTGAGTGCCCCCACTCTACAGCAGTTGAATTAGCTGCATTAGCCCTACAGTCTGAACTAGGAGATTTTGATGAAAATGTTCACACGCCCGCAACTGTTTCTGAATTTAGGTTTGTACCTAATCAAACTGAAGAAATGGAGATTGAAATATTAGAAGAGTATAAGAAATGTAAAGGTCTAACCCCTGCACAAGCTGAAGTTAACTATTTGAACAAAGCAAAGTGGCTTGAAATGTATGGTGTTGACATGCACATTGTCTTAGGCAAAGATGGGTGTGAGTATCACTTGGGATTAACACCAACAGGCATTCTCGTCTTTGAAGGTCCTCAAAAAATTGGTTTATTTTTCTGGCCCAAGATTAGTAAGTTGGATTTTAAGAAAAAGAAACTTACTCTTGTTGTGGTTGAAGATGATGACCAAGGGCGAGAACAAGAGCATACCTTTGTGTTTAGACTGCATAATGAAAAAGCTTGTAAACATCTCTGGAAATGTGCTGTGGAACACCACACTTTCTTCCGCTTGAGAGCACCAGTAAAAGGACCTTCAGCACGACAAAACTTCTTCAGAATGGGTTCTCGATTCCAATACTCTGGAAAAACTGAATATCAGACCACTCAGCAAAATCGCGCCCGACGTACGGTCCAGTTTGAAAGGCGACCTAGTCAACGATTTGCGCGCCGTCAGAGCCATGTACTGAGGGAACGAGAGAAACAGAGTGTAATAAAACCAGAGACTGCACCATCTGAGGCAGCTAATGAACTTCCTAGCACATCATCTGCGGATACAACAGCAGTGCTAATACCTGAGATTGATACTCTATCAAGAAAGAGTAGTGCTAAATCACAGAAGTCAACTCTTATAGATACTGAATCCAAACCTGAGATTGGTGAATCTTCAACAAAGAACCTTCTCAATGAAGAACCGACTGAAGAAGTACTGATGTCGAAAGATGATGCTATTAGTAACAAAGTGCTATTCAAAATGGATAAATCTCTGAAGGAGGAAAAGAAAAGTAATCTAACTCAACTTGTGATTAATAAACCTGCTTGTAGCTGTTCACCTGTTACAGAATCAAACCCACTGAATGACCTCCTTATGAGCTTAGTTAAAGAAAAACTTAACAATGATGACTCCAAAAATGAAGCTAAGAGAGATCAGTTGGATTCAGCAAGTGACAAAGAAGTTCCTAACAATCAAACAAAATGTTATCTTTCGTCTACTAAAGCCCTTCCACCTGGCCAATTAAAATGTAATAACATTTTAAAAGCTAGAGAAAATGAGGTGAAGGTAATAAATGAGTCTACTAATATAAATTTGGCCATACCCTCTACCCCTTCACCAAAAATATTGAATGAGCCCACAAATCCCATCAATTCGCAATATGTATCAATTGTAGTGGTGGAGCCACCTCATAATCAAGCAAAATTGGCATCTCCTAAGCCCCTAGAGAAAAGAGAAGATATGACTCCCAAGGTGCAACCTATATCATCTCTGTCACCTTGGCTTGTCTCTTCCGAGCCAAGCTCACCTTCAGGCATCGGGGAAAAGGAAATTACAATAATTCATCGTAAGTCTGTTATTACAACACAGCTGTAGCTAAATAAAGTAGATTGTAAGACAAAAATAATAGTTTATAAAAATGACAATATTGCATGTTTTGCTTTTAAAATAATTGAATTATTATGTAGTGCCTTACAAAATCGACTATTTATTTAAAGTAATACAATGAAACCTAAAAAAAGTTATCATTTACTTCTAGTTGAAATAATTGAATTTTTTTATTTCCAATAGTTTTCCCACATTGGAAGTTACTGAGACTGCAATGTTTGTGCAAAACTGTTATTTGGAAAAACTAGTTTGCCCTAGGCCAAATTAGTCCGTCCAATGTGTGTTATAACCAACTAGTTCAAACCTAGTGTAAACTAGTTCGCCCAAAAGACATTAGAGAACAATACATTCCCATGCTTAGAGTACATATCATTTTAAAATGATAAGAATTTTCGCTTTCAAAGTTTCGACGGAAACCTAAAGCGAGATGATGCCTTTATTACCACAATATATAACAATTTGGGTCAGCAGGTTTCATTCCGCTTGGGTGTACTAAGTAGATATCGATACTTATATTATGTACCTTAATTCATACATGAATATTTCCATGTACTTAATTATTGTACTTAGCATTTTATTGAGATGTTTGAGAATATTGTATTCTCTTAGCAATGAGTCTGAGCTCTGAGCATAATTATATTTAAGAGAATTTATTCTTGACAAATTAACAACCTAGTATTTTTATATCTAGTGATGAGGTATCTATACATTCCTTTTATTTACTTATATGTCATACCTATAAAGTTTTTTTCTAACCAGTGCAACGCTTGATCTGACAAGATAAAAAATTTGCAACTTTACATTTAAAAATTTCTTAGCTCGTTTATGAAGCCACCAACCCCTGTTCCACGAGGTTATGATACAATTCGTATCATTAACAATACTAAGAAGAAAAACTGAAATATGCACTGGTTAAAAAATATCCTGCTTATAATAGTGATAGTATTTTTGATGCCGTCCTTATTCAATCATTCTGTAAAAACGTATACACTAAGCATTAAGTACAAAATATCAGTATTAGGAAATGAAACACCAAGCAAGATAGGTGCCATAGTTTATAAAATTGCCATTTGAAATGCTCTCAGAACCATAAATGAATTCGATTTTCAAATCAATATATGTATTCTTTAGGTGTATGTTAACTATTTGTTACACAATAAATATAATTATTTCTCTGTAGGTAGGTATACCTTACCAAGAGTATGGTTACTGGTTAGCACAGGAAAATAACAGCAATAAATTAATGTTTTAATCACATAGATTTACATTATTTTACATGTTGTTAGCTAAGAATTTACTTAAAACCACAAATGTTGTTTCTTTCGTTTTAAGAATGTTCGGAATTGATGATTTTATTTTAAATAATAATATGCAGCCAATCATAGCCAGAAACAAGTCCAATGTTTTTTTATATATAGCTTTTTCTAAATGTCTTAGAACTTTACAGTTATATATAGGTATTATTTTAATATAATTATGTTGATACTTTATTAAGACTTTCGTAATAAATTACAAAATTATCGTGCCAATTAACGAATATTACAAGGTGCTTGGGAACAATATAATGACCGATTAGTATAAATTGAATCTCGATGAATAGTTATCGACTGTATAACGTTAACGTTTTAATGCGTTGTTCAGATAGAGGCGGTGGCGGGCAGTTTCTGACATTATAGTATTGTCAGCTATTTATAAGTGCTGTCAAACTATCCGACCCCGCCATCGCCACCGGCTCTGCCTGAACAACGCATTACATAAAAAAAAAAAACTATGAAATGATATAATAATATATTTGTATGTAATTTTCTTTAAGTAGAATAGAATAGAATACATTTATTTGCAAAGAATGTAGGGATTACAAATCAGATGTTACAATATCAATTTTTGAATCCGTGTACATTCTGCCTATAAGGAATGAAAAAAATGTAATGAGTTACAAATATAAAAAAGCTAACTTACGAGAACTAAATCCATAATTGTATTTTTTTAATATTAATTATCGGCAATAAATTCGGCTACAGAATAATAGCATTTATCTATTAGTAATTCTGCAAGTTTAAATAAATATTCTAAATGGTTGGTCTAATGTTAGGTAATGCATCTATTTGATTTTTGTTTAAGTTTTTAAATGTAAGACAAAAATATAAACTGAAAATGTACCTATTATATGTCTACTTTATTGTTATTCGCATTATTTTACAATATTATATTACTACTTAATGGATTATAATAAAATATTTATTTTATTCCATATCATGTGTTTCTGTTTTAAATAAGTATTTCAATAACCTATACCATACCGTACCATATCTACAATACCTGCATATTCTGGAACGTGCCTACATAAATAACTTTATTCATAAAGCGACAGTCTGAAAAAAAGCCATCATAAGACTTATCCGCCAAGATGTTTCGTCTTGGTTGCATCATGTCGTCCTATTTTAATAATTAGAAACGCATTTAACCTACTTGAAGGATAAGATTTTATTTTTTTATTTTTAACTGAACTCATTGAAATTTTTCCTACTTTTGTCATTGAATAATGTCACTAATACACGAATGATGCACAAAAAAAAATTGCAAATAAAATATTTTGATGATTAATACAAAAATGAAGAATTCTATTGACATACTTTCTTCAGAAAGGTCATCTGAAAATCTCGGAAACGTGTTTTCATTCAAGCGATATTTTATAAATAATTTAGATTCCTATCATGGAGAGTATTTATTGAAGGAAGTGTCGAAAGTCCTAGTCGAGAAGAATGTAGCATCTGCACCTCCATCACTGACTCTTATTGGAGAAGACGCAATTTTAGAACTACCTCAGCCTGAACAGCCATATGAAATTATCGGTAAGTAGGTAATGTTCATTTACCTTTTGCCCAAAGTATATTGTGGCAGGGTTAACGTAAGTAGAAGTACAGTATAAGTTACCTACTATGGGGCTACTATTCGGAATTCTGTGATATATATCTGAAGAGATATCTAGAGATTTATATCTCTGGCTAGATCGGTAGTTACATGACATACCTAATTACTTACACACACCACACATAACCAACTCGGTCTGGCTGGAGGTGTATTATTCTATAAACAACTGTTTATTGACATTGCAAAGCCTTTTAGGGACTGTAACCAATCCAAAGATCAAGACTTTGGATAACGTGGCCAGGATTGTAACAAAAGAAGAATGTATACCGCTGATGCTGACGTGCGGCACTGTCGTATTGGATATCAGTTGCGATCGAGAAGAGCTTAGAATTGCAATGGAATACATGAAACGTAAGGAAATTTAATTTAACCCTATGCTAAATTTAAGGTACCTCTAAGTAAGTAGTTTTGCGCGCACATTTCCACGAAATTTTGTTTAAAATTAACTTAATTTAATGAACTGACTTTGAGCTGGCCTAGCGTAGTACGGTAGTACGGAGTTCTTTAGAATGCGAGGCTAGTTTATACTGGTGTTGTTACCACTAACGTGCGGCCCACCGTACCTAACAAGCAGTGGAAATCCACGATATTTTAAAGGTAAGGTAGGTACTATACCTCGTCATCTAAGCAAGGTAGATCTATCGTCATCATCATTATAATTTGCATTCGTATTCATATCTTGACAGTTCTAAAGCAGTTGCTAGAAAAACAAGCTCCAGCACCAAAGCCGGACCAGGACGATGCCGGCGCATCAAGCGCCGTCGGCGGCGCCGGCGATTTCAAAAAGCGCTATTTGATACTGATATCTACTGTCATGACTTGGGCCTGCACCAAACCACTGGATCCGGTAAGTACCTAAGTTCACATTTGTGAGAAGCCTTAACAAGGGGTATTTATGCAGGGTGGCAGGGGGACATCGAAGCACCTGACACGACGTAACTTGAATTCAGCGTATAGTAGAAATTTTCGTCGGTTTAAAATAAAACAGCTGTTTCACAGAAAAGTGCAATACCTACGCGGTCAAAATGTATGGCGCAGCTGATTTTATTTTCATAAACTACGACATTCCAACGGAGGTTCAGAATCATGTGCTGAATCCAAGGTAACAGGTTGCACGTCGATGTCTCTGCCACCCTGTAGTACTGCCATACGTAAGTCGAGTGCTTCGTGTTAGGTATTATTCTACTTAACTGTGTAGTCACTGCGGCGCAGATACATGAACTACTAAGTTCATGTACCTAGTTGTTGTTATTAGTTGGTATGTAGGTACCTAGCCGAATTATATTGATTAGCATAAGCATAATTAGCCTATTATGTTCCCACTGCTGGGACACAAGCCTCCTCTCGGTGAGAGGGTGTAGGCCGTAATCCGCCTCGCGGGCCCAGTGCAGGTTGGTAGATGTCACATGTCTTCGAATTTTTGGTTCTAGGACATGCCGGTTTCCCCAAGATGTTTTCCTTCACCGTTTTGAAAACAGTGGTGATGAAATTATTAACACAAAGTAAAGCTCCAGTCTGGGTTCGATACTACGACCTACAACTCGTAAGTCGCATAAGCTTAAACTTAAAAGTGAAGAAGGCCATCGCATTCGTTGCGTAGGTAGGTATTAATTAACCTAACACATTCATATAGGCAAAAATAATCTACAGGTAAAATGTATTCATTCCCTCACAGGATACTCCAGACATCCCTTTCATCGAAACCGATTTCCGGAAAAGGAAGCCACATCCAAATTATAAGTTGCACTATGACGTTGAAAATGCAGTAATTGGCATGGCCAGAAAATATAGGTCGATAATCGGGTAAGTTCCAAATTAAATATCCTCCAGTGGTGAATCTTCCTAAGTATGTCAAGAACAATGCCGCAGTAACCTATTTGCCTGCAGATAAAAACATACCATCTCTGTAGGATGCTTTCGGGCTACTGGTTATTTGATGGATGAGAGAGACCGCGGATCTGAAGATTGTAAGAATATAGCATTGCATATAAACTCAATCTCCTTTGTATTATATAAATGCATACCACTCAGACCTGTGCTATGCATTTATAATATATACTATGGAGCTAACATTTACCGGGTAATGTGTTATATATTGACTTCAATGTGCCCTAACGGATGATAGTTTGTCATGCTCACTCAAATATCTCGCTGACGGTGGCGTGTGTGCTGGATCAAGGGAGCTACCCTTCAAAATGGTTGAGCTGAATGATGCTGATCCATGCGTCATGTTCGTGAACAGGCGCCGCCAGTTGGGTCAGGTGTAGTGATACTTTTCTTTGAGAAGGGCGACATTGCCCTTCTTAAGAATTATAGGCCCATCTCACTTCTGATCCATGTCTACAAGCTGTTTTCAAGAGTCATCACGAATCGTCTAGCGCGCTGGTTTGACGACTTCCAGCCTCCCGAACAAGCCGGATTTCGTAAAGGCTTTAACACCGTAGACCACATGCATACGCTGCGGCAGGTTATACAAAAGACCGAAAATTAAACCCTTCCTCTCTGCTTAGCATTTGTGGACTACGAGAAAGCCTTCGATTCGATCGAGACTTGGGCTGTACTGCAGTCTCTTCAACGGTGCCTGATCGACTATCGGTAAATCGAGGTGCTGAAGTGTCTTAACGTAAACGCTAGTATATATGTCCGACTCCAGGACCAGACCTCGAAACCTATCTTTCTGCAGCGTTTTTGCCACCTAGATGTAGGAGACAAATTGCTAATCTTTTACCATATAATATACAAAGTGACAAGGGTACATGTAGTGTACCGTCGATTACAGTTAGTAGTGGTACTAATACTACTTTTGATACGCCTTGTAGTTTAAACTATTAGGTGCGACAACGGGTGAGCCGCATATGTAGAATGTTGTACATCAAAATATGCAGGATCTGTCCGGCAAAGATTTAGAGATAAGTTTATGTATGGAGAACTATGATGTTCACGTGTTATGTTTGACTGAACAGTGGTTGAAGGAACATGAAGTAGTGTTTATCGATGATGATAATTTTACCCTACAAAGTGCATTTGTGAGAAAAAGTGCTATTCGCGGTAGTTCTTTAGTTCTTGTTTCAAACAAGTTGAAATGTAAACAACGTTTAGATTTAGTTAATCTTTCTATCGAGCGCACTATTGAGTTGTCTTGTGTTGAACTAGAGCAATTCGTTGTAATCTGCGTTTATCGACCCCCATCTGGTGATTTTATTAGTTTTGAATCGGTAATGGAGGATTCTCTGAATAGGTTAAAATCAAGTAATAAGAGTATAATTTTATGTGGGGATTTTAATATTAATATTTTAGATGTTACTCCATTAAGTATTAGACATCTCAATCTGTTTAGGTCATATAATTTGATTAACTTGTTTG
Organism: Dasypolia templi; assembly: GCA_963555695.1. NCBI lineage: Eukaryota > Metazoa > Arthropoda > Insecta > Lepidoptera > Noctuidae > Dasypolia > Dasypolia templi. Next base: position 15,620,268 of record OY743146.1, on the reverse strand, counting down.
TAGAACCAACTAGGATCACGGCATCTCCGACAACTTGTCTTGATAATATATTTAGTAATTGTGAAGCCAAAAATAAATTAGTGTTAAGTGACTTAACGTCCGACCACTGTGGTTTATTAGCTAGCTTCCCCATGACATTACATAAAAACCGTATAAGCTTGAATGCAGGCCTTATACAGCTAGTCGTTGTAACAAGTTAAAAAATAATATAGCTCATAGAATTACACTATCGTTAGTAGAACACGAGAATCCTAATGAAATTTACGGAGCCCTTTTTGATGTTGTGCAAAAATAATACCAGTCTATTTTCAAGACCAAAACCATTAACATTAATGGCACTTCCGTTGGTTACAACCAATGGGCTACTCCAGGTATTTATTAAAGTAGAGCGAGACTATACGAGATATATGGTTTGAAAAAATACAGGTCTGATACTCCTTTCCTAGAGTATGTAAAAAATATTCAAAATTATTTAAAAAGATTTGTGCTATTGCTAAATCAAAATTCTTAAGCGATTCAATTAAAAAATCCAATAATAAAGTTAAAACTACTTGGAAAATTATTAACAATGAAACGGGTAAGTCGGTTAAACAAGAAAATCAACTTGAGATTATGGTCGATAACAAATTAGTTTGTAAGGCAGCTGACGTAGCTGAGGCATTTAATGAGTTTTTTGCCAACATACCTATAACTACGACTTGCTCCTTAAATTCGTCCCCGTCTAAACCTGAGAACCTTTTGAATAGTAGTGTGTCAAAATGTACTCGCTTATTTAGCTTCGAACATGTAACGGCTAGTGATGTAATTAACGTCTTGAACACTCTTATGTCTAAAAACACTGGTGATTACTGGGCATCTCCATTAAACTTTTAAGTAATATAGTACTATGTATTACTGTTAATAAATGTGTTGATCTAGGAACTTTTCCTGACCTCATGAAGAGTAGTAAAGTCATACCATTATTTAAATCTGGTAATAAAAATATCATTAGCAATTTTAAGCCTATTTATATCTTACCAGCATTGAGCAAAATATTTGAAAAGTTAATACTTAATCAGTTGCTAAGACATTAAATAGCCTACTTCATAATGAACAATATGGCTTTACAAAATGACTTTCGACTACAGATGCGAGTGTTGCTCTGCTGAAACACATATTTAATGCATGGGAAAAATCGCAAAATGCTATTGGAGTTTTCTGTGATCTCTCTAAAGCCTTTGATTGCGTGCGCCATGACACGCTTTTGCGTAAACTACGTCATTACGGTGTCCAAAACGAAGCTCTCAACGTAATAAATTCTTATTTACATAATAGGGTCCAATGTGTAGATGTCGATGGTGTGAAATCTTCCGAGCTACCAGTTCAGTTAGATGTACCTCAAGGCTCAATACTGGGTCCATTCTTGTTTTTCGTGTATTTCAATGACTTACCATTCTAATTAAATGATATCTGTGACGTTGTACTGTTTGCAGATGATACCTCTGTTATTTTTAAAGTAGACAGGAATAGACAAGGGTTTGACGACGTAAACAGTGCACTCTCAATGGTTACGGATTGGTTTACGTCAAATAACGTAGTTTTCAATGCCAAGAAAACGAAATGTGTGAAGTTCGCCTTACCGAATGTTGGAAATCTAGGACCCAACATCGTCTTAGATAAAGAACTGCTTGAAACTGTAGACTCGGCGGTTTTTCTGGGCATAACGGTAGATGCCAAACTTCAGTGGGGCCCACATATATCAAGCCTAGCGGGGAGGCTCAGTTCAGCCGCCTACGCCGTCAGGAAAGTAAGACAATACACTGACGTTGATACAGCTCGGTTAGTCTATTTTAGTTATTTCCACAGCGTTATTTCCTACGGTATTCTGTTTTGGGGCAAAGCTGCTGATATTCAAAATAAAATCGTCCTTCAAAAACGAGCTGTCCGAGCAATTTATCAGCTAGGAGTCAGAGTTTCTCTTAGAGATTTTTTTAAAGATATTGGTATTCTCACGGTGGCATCTCAATTCATTTTCGCCAACATCTTATATATTAGGCAAAATAAACACTTATACACTAAAAACAGTGATTTTCACAATGTTAACACTAGAAATAAGAACAAACTACGTGCTCCCTTTCACCGGCTTCATAAGGTCCATAACTCATTTGTTGGGCTAGGTATAACCTTTTATAACAAGTTGCCCTCTTCTTTACTAGATTTACCTTTTAATGCGTTTAAGGCTCAAGTAAAATCCAACCTTTGTTCAAAGGCATATTATTCCATTAACGACTACTTAAACGATAAGAACTGTTGGTCGCTGTGATTAACTCAAGACAATGTTCGTGTTCTTTCTCCAGAATCAGCTTACCTACTGACAGGGTATATGATTTCATATATTTGTTTTTTTGATTTGACGTATAAGTCAATTATTTTGTTATCTTCATTTATTATTGACATGATCTACTCATTACAATGTTTTTTAATGAGCTGTATTGCAATATGTGGTTAGCTAGCGACCTCGACAATTGATAATATTATTCTTGCTTGAGCAACCGGCAGCAAGTTCGTCATGCTCCCTTAGATGTCACTGCTTGCGGTAGCGTCGGGGGTCGGGTTTACTCCTTCCCTCAAATATGGCGAGGGGGGTAATGGCTGACCTTTGCGTTATGCTCGTGAACGGGTGCTGCTTGTGGTGACTTGTCGTCTTGCTGTCTTTGGTTTTATTATTGTTACAGTAATTGTTCTGTTAATTGTTTTACTTTGATGGTCCTAGTTTATCATTTATTTATTTTATTTGTTTGTATAATAATTCCAGTATTGCATATGTAAGCTGCCATGGCCTTTAGGCCTGGAGGCTTTTATTTATGTATTAAGTGTTATTTACATTCAATTTTTTATTTCTTTTTTTTTTGGCATTGGCGTGGCTAGCTGTCGTATGGCAATTAATTTAATGATTCGGTAATTACTTACAATTGTTTAGAATCCAGTTCTTCTAACCAAACAGACAGCTGTGCTGCTGGGGAGTTTGTTGCGCCACTTCTGTTTCCCAGCTAAAGCACTAGGAAGTGGTGAAGGGCGGGCGTTTTGGGGGACTGACTTATGTTATTTTGACGTTCGAAAAGTGCTGATTCTCAGCCTAATTTGAATAAATGACTTTTGATTTTCATTTTTGAGTCTAAAAGTCACCCAAAGGGCAATGGAGAGGGCTATGCTTGGAGTTTCTCTACGTGATTGAATTAGAAATGAAGAGATCCACAGGAGAATAGCCCGATGAATTGCCAAACTTAAGTGTTTAACTTAAGAGTTTATGTCTGATGGCCTATTTTTTTGTGGTGCTTTGCCTCTAATTTATTTGAGTTTGCGATTTTTGTTTAGTAGACAAGTTGCTTTATTATTCTCAACACTAAAATTGCAGTTAACTGAACCAGCTGGGTCGTAATGGACTACTTGTCAACTACACAAAAATTGCAAACACAAATGAATGTTTACCTGCCTTTACTGCCCTGTCTCCAAAATCCTACATAAAACATACTGAGCAGTACACTGTGGAAGCCTGCATACGGATGGTGATGGTGTACCTAATATATATTTTGTTAACAGAGCGCTGGTTATTGCTGCAGGAGTGACATACGGTGGCAAAGAAGACGTGCTTTTCTATTGGTTTCAAAAGGCTTGGGAGTGCGAGCGGATACTGCCGATCCTCGGCCGAGGAAATAATGCTGTTCCTTTGATAAACGTTGCGGACTTAGGACAGTGAGTATTGTGGTCATTGTTAGTAAATTGTTGTCATTTCGACTTAGTATGGAGGTACGGTAAATAATTCTTGGCTTCCCCAAGATACCGAAGGCTTTATCAAGAAGTCCAATACCAGTGACCTTGTGTCAAATAATATTTAAGGTAACTAATATAACTATTGCTGTGTTTGGTTGACCAAAATAGAAACATCCTGTTAGTCGACTAGATTACCCATCTACGTTCAAATTGCTTACGCATTTTAAAGTTTATTGCTATAGGCACAGGGGCTCATAAGAGTTAAAGAGATAGGTACGTAAAGTCTATTCAAATCATATTTTTTCCAATTACCTAATGTGTTATTTTTACCTAGAAGAATATCAAATTTAAATATCAGTGTAACAAGTTGATCTCTAATTACTAGTACCTAACCCCTCTTACAAAGAAGAAGAGGGGAGAGGGCTTGTGGATTATGCAGAACACTGACTGTACCTAATATTTGAGAAAAATCGTTGTAGCGCAATCTGAAGTTTGTAAGAGGGTAATAGTTTTTTTTCCGCAAACACATTTGTTTGCATGTTTCGAAATCAAATCACGAACGCAGTACACCTAGTTTTCCAGTCAAATAGTTGTTAATACCTACCTAAACGATACCAACATCCCTTCCAGAATTGTCCACAACCTACTTCTTGATTTCCCAAGGAAGCTTTACATATTGGCTGTAGAACAAAACATTTCGAAACAAAGAGAAGTAAGCAACAATGAAGTTTGTTATCTTTTTAACTAGAGTTTGGTATGTAGGTGCTTAGCTACGATAAATGCATTCCTGTTGCAGATAGTGAAGCCACTTGGACGCGCAGTTGGTTCTGGAATGTTCAAATCTATTCCACCGGAGGACGCTTTCTTGATTCCAGAAATTGATGTAAGGAGCTTCTTGCATCTTGTAAATTGTTTGTAGCTAAGTAGGTACCTACTTATCTACTTCTTACGTATTGCTTATAAAATTACAGCAAAGAATATACGATTTGATCACTCTTAATTTGAATATGGAGCCGACTTTCACCGTCGAGACAATGGCGATACAGTGGGTTTCTGATTTGACCTTTGCGGAGAACGTGCCTGCTCTTATGAAGCAATTTAAGAAAGAGAGGGGATTGAAATCTTTTAAGGTACTTAATAACAAAAGGTTGATTTCACCAGTTGATTACTGTTACTAGAACTCACATATATTATTAATTCCCACAGATTGTCATATACGGCCCCCCAATTGCCGGAAAAACGACTTTGGCAAAAAGTATTTGTGAAGCTTATGGCCTCGTCTACATCTCACCTGAAACCGTGGCTCAAGATTTGCTGGATGATTTAGTTAGTCATACTTTTGTTTGTTTGCATGGGCTTCATACACATTACAGAATGTCATGGAACACAGATGGCTGTTCATAATACTCCGATAAACTTATCAAAAGCAATGTGCCCATTGTAATTGATAGCTGGTGTGTCATTTTTCGAATAGCGAAGCGTTCGTTATTGCGTAGAGCAAGGTATCTAAATAATCGCGCTTGGTACAGACTGCGCACTACATACCAACCTACACTTTTCCAGTACAAACTGACCTCTTATTGTACTTCAAGTAGAAACAATGTGAGGTCAGCTTAAACGGATATAGCTTCATATGTAGCCGTGTGTAGGTAAGTATCCGAAAATTGATTAGGTAAGATAGGTAAATTACGTCTAATTTCTCAGCTCCAAGGATATTTTGGCGTTCAAATGACGTTGACAGGAGGGCGCTGTTGGTAGAGATCTGTGCAAGTCACAGACATACGAGTATAAAGAGTAGCAGACCAAACATTCGCTAAAAATTGCGTAGGTTGCGTTCACACATAGGAAATGTTGTCTTTGCAGGACCGGACTGAGGCCGGTTGCCGCTGATATACTCTCCGCTGATATATATCCGCGAAAATCGATATTATCTAGGTATAAGAAGTGTAGAGTACTTATCAGTAGTCAAAGTCAAAACGAATAGCACCCATCTATTACGGTGGTTACTGTAAAAGGCGACTACGGGAGTATTTTTAGAGGACGATTGGCTGCAGTTCACTACTCAATACTCAATACTTTATTGCATTCCATATGTATTACATAGATGGTAAAAGCAAAATAAAAGATCAATATGGACCCTGTCGGGCACAGCAAAAATTAGGAGAGAGGAAGAGGGCTAAGTAGCAGTTTAATATTAATTTAAATTATTATAAATATTTAATTGGGTGTATAATTATATATGTATTTAAATATTTATTTTTAGGTTTGTATAAAGCATGTAACGAAAACCCTGTCCGATCCTGAAGGGTATTATTTGGTAACGTACTGCGTTCACAAATACGTAATCATTTAATGGATACGAGATAATTATTTTTCCCCAATGAAAATAATTAATTTAAAAAATTAAAAATAATCATATCAAAGGCAACACTGGTCGCTCGACAGGGTTCACCTACAATTTCGTGTCAAAGAAGCCGCCTGAGCGCGGCGGTGCTTTGTCGCATGCCGCCAAACAAACTTAGGACTAAAGATGACCCCATAGCTGAGCCATGCCTGGGCATATGTGTAGTACGTGATAAGTGCATGTAGATTGGTAGTTTTTTTTTAATTTCGCTTAGCGCATATGAAAATTTTGATAGTTTTGCTCTTACTTTCCGTACATGGGATTTCCAATTTATGTGGGTGTCTATAGACAAACCGAGTAGACTAAATTCATTTACTTGTTCCAGTTTTGCATTGTTAAAAATGAAATTTAGTTCTAATGGGGATTTTTGATGGGGATGAAAAGTAATTATCTTTGTTTTGGCTGAGATTAATTTCAAGGTTATGGCTTTCCATCCAGTTTACAACTGCAGAAAGAAGGGAGTTTAATTTAGCGTTTATATTGTCATCTTTTTGGCAAGAGAGAGGTATCATCCGCAAATAGAACACATGGTCCGTTTATAATTTTAGGAAGGTCATTTATGTAAATAAGAAAAAATAGGCAGCCTATTACGCTACCTTGGGGAATTGACGCGTTAACTAAACTAAACTTGAAATAAACTTGTTTCATTATACTCCTGTCGCAGATGTGGCGTGTGCGTCATTGGGACGCCGGGGAAGCAGCTGCACTAGGCGTTCCTACTTTTGGTGAAGAGGAAGACGTCAACATGGCAGACGCTGACGACGATCTTGACGAGGACGACGGCTCACAGGAACAAGCGAGACTAGCCTTAGCTATCCTGCAGTCTGGTCGCCAGTTTTCCGATGAAGAAATTATGGCGTAATCATTTGTTAACATTTGCTTTATGAATTAGAACTAGAAACACGAGAGCACTAATCCATGGTTTCATAATTTTGTCGTCTACGTAAATCACAAAACGGATCGAAAAAAGTAACGTAGATATTATTGCGTCGAAGAAGGATATTAAAACACTAAGTCATAAGGCAATAGTAGAGAAGCTAGAGTTTCATCGGCCATGTACTTCTTCTGAGTAACTTTTGACGTGAAATTCATAGCTCACGTCACGTGGGTCGTGAGTTTTGAATTGAACGATAAAAAGTCTACTGCAAATGCTTAAATAGCAGATTATCTTAAAACTTTTAAAATGCGTTAGCAAAATGATTTCAAAAATCAAATCAAGTTTTATTTGATTTGAAATTCTTCAGATACTTGCGCCAGAAGTTGTTAAGTCGTGACGCTGCCAATAGAGGATGGGTGCTTGACGGGTTCCCAATGACGATAGCACAAGCTCAAGCATGTATGTAGACAAATAAAGATTTGTATACGTTATTTGTCGTCTTATAAGATATCAGTTATTAAATCAATAATTTCTGCATCTAGTATTTGAGAAAGGCGAAGAACATGACTCTGAGGTTGGAGAGGAATCCGATGAGGAACCCTTTGATGAAGATACCGATTTGTATAGCAATGTGTTAAAAAAGATTTTGCCAGGTCAGGAGGACGCATTTTCTCTTTTTCTTTAAAAGTACGAGTATATTCTCACTTATCACAATGTTGTTGCAGACATTGTGGTATCACTAGATGCTAACGACGATTATGTCTGCGATAAAGCTATGCGACAGCCTGAAGGAAATTCAAGATTGAATGAGGAGTTAATACTGAAGCGATTGAGCGAATTTCGATCTGGTGATACCCCGGATGTAACTCCACTCAACTTTTTCGACGAATTGGATATACATCCATTAGTAGTCCCAGTTAAAGACCACATGGATTATTCAATGAAGGGTCCATACGCTGCTGTAGCACTGCGAATGGGTCGACCGTGCCGTTACGCAAAACTATTTGGTCAGTTGCAGGGATTCTTAAACATTGCTTTTTCAGATTGACATCTGAATACGCTATATTAACATTTCATGTATTCATTCCGCAGCACTTATTGAAGCTGCTGAAAATAAAGAAAAAGAGGATGTAGAAACTTTAAGAACCAAAGAAGCAAAAGCTTTGAAAGAAATTGAGGATAAGTTGAAACAGGAACGCGAAGAGAAAATGGAATATTGGGTGATTATTGAGCAGTTTTTAGAACTGGGCTGTCTTTTTAACAGACTTCAGAAAAAGGAGTATTTTCTTAATTCGGCTGTAAAAAAATATTGAGATACTTGTTATTATTTTCTTTTTACAGACTGAATTATACGCATTGATGCGTGACGAAGAGGAAGCAGCTCTGGCGGCCGCGAGCGAGCCCATGCGCAATTACTTAGTTCAGCATATCTTCCCGACGCTAACTCCTGCTCTGCTTGATGTTGCCAAATTACGACCTGAGGACCCGATCGACTTTCTAGTGAGTAACTTTTGCATAAATTATTTTAATACTTGGTAAACTGTGAATCCGTGCTGACTTTTTGAATTCACGTTTATTTCTCGGCTTTTTCCATGTAGACACCATAGTAGGTACCATTACATTACAGATTTGAGTAATCGATAGCATTATAGAAATTATGTTAGTCTCACTCCGCTTAATAGTTTAATATATTTTTTTACTTGTTTGGAATATCATGCTACATGGGACAATGTTAAAAGAATAAAAAGAATAATGAAATTATTTCAAAAAAATACCAAAAATAACATAAATGGCGAAATGTGGGTAAACGTTCCCGCAGACTCAGGCGGTTTTCATGAAAACTTCATGGAAGTTGTTCTACCAGAATCGCGTCACACCGTCGCCGTCGCGTCGCGCCTGTCTGTGGGAGCCCTTTGGAGAAATGAGGCAAGAGGTTATGTTATGTTAGAATACACAAGAAAGGCTTTGATATTAGCCCAAACTAGGCGATCCTTTTATCCTTGGGTGCCAAAAGATACTTTACCCAGACGGTTATCATGTTGTAGGTAGTAGTATAGTGCTTATTTCTGTAAGTTATAATCAATTAATTTGAAAATCGTCAGGCGGAAAATGCGTTCAAGTTAAACCCAATTGGTGAAGCGCTGGAAGACAAATTCGAATTACACGAGGAAAAGACGAGGTTGACGACAAATGGTGACGAAGAGCCTATGAAGGCTGATTTGGCACAGATAGCCGCGGCCAATGTAGTCGAAGATGCAATTAGTCATGATTCGCAGATAATAACACGTTAGGCGGTTTTCATTATCCCATTTATTTTGTTTATCTTAGACATTGTCTTAATTCCTTTATTTGTTTTACTATATAATTAGGTTTGATCATAATATTACCTATTTATTCTGGGCGCATCACATACGGCAGCTAATGTATATATTAATGAACATTACATGCCGGGATGTATAGCTTTAAATTATCTTACGGCCGAACCCAACAACGTATCTTACTCCAATTTTGGCGTACTAGAGATAGAAAAACCTATCAATCTTTGATTTTAACGTCCCAATAAAGCCAAAGTATGCGACCCTATAACGTGTTGACAGCTATTTGTTTGACAGGGACAGATAGAATTGGACTGTCAATCATCAATAGCGATCTGTTTTAGGTTATTGGGTTTGACCGTTAAAATATCACACACACAGAAGGTAATGTAAGTAATGTAGGTACCTTTCCCTTCATTCCACTGGTGTACGTCTCGATTAACGCACTTTGCAGCTACTGAGATCTTGTACATGGTGGTCTTATTTTTAATTCCATAATATTATGAATCTGTCAAGTTACTTATTACTAGACTTACTAGATCGTTCTTTATATCGCTATTACTCCGCGACCGAATCACGATGCATAATGAAAAACAAACCAAGTTTTAGGTATAATGCGACTTAGTTCCGATGTCGTCTTTAGCCACTGTAATAGTATCCACACTGTAATAGTACCCGCTCCACCCAGAGCGAGAGATTTCCCATCCAAAAACAAAATTATATCCTACTGCAAACCTTGTTACGGCAGACTATTTTCGGAAAATGTTAAAGATTTAATATAGATAGAACAATTAAGTTATTTGCTTCATAAGTTCGATAAAAATCTGCTCAACAATGTAAATAACGCAATTAATGTTGTTGAACTGACAAAATGCAACATATTAGACGTAATCGTTTACGAAAATGTGTTACGTAATTAGATACCATGTCTTTCTAAGCATTAATGACGTAAAACAGAGCTGCAATTAGCAAAAAACTAAAGAATGTTTGAATTTCGCAACTATAATCGGATGTTCCCCCTTAATTTGACTTTTTATTTATATATACTTATTCCTAAGTATATATGAATGTCCATACTAATGGTGGGGACCAAAATAAACCTTCCCGAAATCATATCGACCTTTTGGTAGCCGTAACATGTATGTGAAATCACGCGCGTGTGTGAGTGTAATTCGCGGACATTTTGGTCTCTTGCTTGTAGTGGAGTAATGGAGTTATAGAGTGGGAGACAAGCGGCGACACTCGTTCTAATACAAATCAGGAACTATTTCCTTTCTAACCTCTTTTAACTGTTCTGTGGGTGGTGCCTACTATAAACAATAGGGTTTCCAACTCAAGTTACATTTTACTCCAAAACTCCATAAATCCTTCTCAAAATAAAATAGCCCTAAGCCATTTATAATATTGGTAATTTGACCCTAAAAAGGGAGAAATCCCTAAAAGTGGAATCACTGGTCTGTGCTGTCTGTCACAGAAACTTCTTGATCACCCTGTTTGAAGAGATATGTACGGTAACATAAGGAAATGTATCGAGATAGAAATGTATAATTTCGTATAGCTCTGTATCTTAATATACGAAGATATCAAAATGTAAATTATACCATGACAACAGACTATCATGCAACTGCCTGACATGCCCTCCCGCTCCAATTTCTATTGACTCGTAAACTGTAACCATGAATACCTATTGCAAATAAATGAATATGATTATGAATTCAGTGCATGATTCTAAACACCCTAGCGTAGACATTTTTGAAAAATCTGTTGTTTCATATAAAAGTGCAATACTTACGCCAAGGCAAAGCGATTTTTTTCTAAATAACAATTTCGAAGCAGGGGGTCCAGAATTATATAAGTATATTTTAAAGACGTAGGTATCGCTACTTTTCTCAGCTAGCTCGGACCATCTACCAATTCCTTTCCACCACATAATGGTCTCAATACTACCCACTGAGTTACCTACATATAAATTGTCTCGTTTTTTGTTCTTCTTCATGTCTGGCCCAGGCAAGATATTATAATACCGAAATAATGTGGGCACAACTACCTAATGTGCGGCGACCATGTATGCAGCTACAGCAATATTCTGAGATTTCGTGGCGATTGTATAAAACATAACAATAATAAGTTCTTGTTTGAACGTGTCTTGATTTAATTCTGCACCGTATTAACGTATTTTCTTCTTCGTCATTAAGATTCACTCTTTCGGCATGCCTATGCATTTCAATGGAATACCAGTCGGTTTCTCTAATATGTTCGTAACAGTAGGATCTTGCCAGCTTCACGTGGTATGTTCCAATATCAAAAATAAGCAGCTCATCGTAAGCCATTCTTGGGAAAATCCGCTGCGTCATGTAATTATGCCTCCATCCTCTGAAATGAAATGTTTCAACGTAATCAGGTAGTAGGTTTGGCCTATTTATATTTCTTTCAATCATGTCTGAAAAGCTTTCAGTCAGACGACTGTCGCTGTAACCCAAGAGGGGTTGCATTGATTAGCGCTGCAGCTATTCTAAAATCTACTATTGCATTGGGCAAAATATCTTAAAGGTCGGAATATCTTAAAGTCCCTCTTCATTCTCCCGTTGACGGCTTCTACCACCCATCTGACCAATGTTACCAATCTTGACTTATTTGCAGCTACAGTGGACAGTTGCGTGCGTGCAGACTGCGGCGTACAGACCGTAAATCCACATTCGGCATATGGCGATGCATCTCGAAATACTCTATCTAAGAAGTTTCAAGAAACTAACGTATTGGAGCATCTTCCATGTGGTCATTGTGATTATCCAATATCTGTCGCAGTATTTTAGCATCTAACGTTCTAGCGTCGTACGGTCTTGTAAATTCTAAAATGTAGCCATCTCCACATACAATCATAAATGGTTTTATGAGATTGGTGTATTTATGTAGACTGTTTCAGAGCCCGCCACCCCGTTTGGCCTGAGGCGCAGGTAGCAGCGAGCAAATACTTTGTCTCTTTCTAGCTTGAACAAAAAGAAGGATAGCAGATTTTATTATTTTTAGTAGATTAATAAAATGATTTAAAATGAAAAGAAAAAACGGAATCCCATAGTTTTTAGAGTATATAAAATTAATTTTGTTACGTACACAATATACACAGACCGCATATAAGAAGTTTTTGTCGACTCTGTTTTTTTTTGCCATCTCCTGTTTCTGCAATAAACAAAAAGTACGGTCGAAATATCTTGGCGAGTCTGAACATAGGCACTACGAATTATCGCGCATGTTCTCTCACTCGCACTCGCTTCATGTCAAAATTTTATTTTGAAAAATAATAATTGCGTAGCCTTCTGCGCGAAGTTCGGACTCGCCAAGATGTTTCGGCCGTACTGTACGTATCTACAAGCGATTCTCAAATCAAATTCTATTTTGTGCTTATCAGGCGGAACACCTTTTCAAGCTAAATCCAACCGGTAAGATGCTTGAACCAGGATATAATTTTCAAGCGGAACACCTACTGGGAAAGATTAAAATACTGGACGACGCTTTGCAGGATCTTGAAATCGTAATCGAACCACTAATAACGCCTTCATGTGAAATAAGCAGTCCCGAGTCGTCCAACGTCACCAACAGTCGTCATCCAATGAGTGGTCTTTAACAGTCTCCAATCTCAATAATAATTATGATACTCATACGATTTAATTTAATTTAACTTTTATTATTTGTAACATTTTACACTAAAGGCGCATTTTCATTGGGAAACAACGTTGCGTAAGTTTGGTTATCAATTATAATTATGTTACAAAATTGTTGTACTAAGAAGTTTTTATTTTAGCTATGACCACGACTTAAATTGATTAGAGAACTTAATCAATCCGTGCTCGTTCTGTAGGTAGTTTATAAGTTACTGTAGATTGAATTGCGATTCAATCGAGCCTATTTGATTGATATGAATTGCACTATAATATATACATAGCATATGAACGGCTGATGTTTTTGTATATACATACTTATCAGGAGCTTTTGACACGATGTACCTACTGTAACGCTACAAGTAGATATTACTTTCTAAAATAGACAGACATACAAATGATGGACGAACTTGATTTGTCTGTTTACAGATTGAGCTTTTGAATATAATACACAGGAAACAAATGAACGGTTAAAAGTGCTTCCGCAGGGAAGTATTTTGGTCTTCCATCATATAATAATTCAGCAACGTTATCACCGAAAGATCACTGATTATATCTGAGCCTTAATTAAATAATGATGCTTTTAGCAAATAACGCTGAATCTTGAAACTGATAGCAGCTGGACGAGCGTACCTTAAAGTCGTTCAGGAATAGTGAACAGAACACATCGACAAATGTTTTAGAAAATCGACACTTAAATTAATTACAAGCTACTATAATATGAACATATTATATATTCTATACTATTACAACGATTATTTGTTGGTTGGTTAATGGCCACTATGAATTATTAAAAAGCTTTTATCGATAAAAGTCAATGTATCAGTTTTTATGTTACACACTTTACCTACTCACACACACTACCTGAACAACTAATTTGCTTTTAGGTAGGCAAGTATTAAGATATATTTAGGGTTCCCTAAGAGCATATTTGCAAGCGATAGCTGTGGAAAATGACACCCATCATGTCAAAATTGTGGTGGATACGACGATTATTTAATCCGCCAGCCATATCTTTTTTCCAAATCGTGTGAAGATTTGACGGAAGTCCAATTCGATCCGATTTAACAGCAATGTCTCTGTAAAAATGAAGGGAGTACTTATAGGTTGACCGAGGTAGGTATCTCTCGGGAGGCAGCGTTGCTCGCGACGGCGGCGGTCTCACTCACGGTGAGCCGCATACGGCGCCTCGGCCTGGAGGTGGCCCTCAACAAGTCGGAGGCCATGGTGTTTCATGGCCCCCGGCGGGCGCCGCCGGCCGGATCACACATTGTGGTCGGGGGGGTCCGGATCGCTGTCGAGCCCACCATGAAATATCTGGGATTGGTGCTCGACAGCCGGTGGGACTTCGGACCCCACTTCCGGCGGCTGGCGTCCAAGTTGTTGGGCGCGGCCGGGGCGCTGGCAACGCTGCTTCCCAATCTGGGGGGCCCGAGCGCCGCCTGTAGGCGGCTCTATATGGGGATCGTGGGATCCATGGCGCTCTACGGAGCGCCGATCTGGGCGTCTGACCTGACGGCCGGCAGCATAGCTGTCCTGCGCAAGCCGCAGCGGGCGATGGCCGTCAGTGTCATTCGGGGGTATCGCACGATCTCCTTCGAGGCGGGTTGTGCACTGGCCGGATCACCGCCCTGGGACCTGGAGGCGAAGGTGCTCTCGACCGCTGGCTCGGGAGTAGGCACGGCTCCCTGTCGTTTCGGGCGACGCAGGTGCTCTCGGGGCATGGTTGCTTCGGGAAGTACCTGTGTCGCATAAACAGGGAGCCGGACGCCCGGTGTCACCACTGCATCGACTGCCGGGAGGACACGGCGTGGCACACGCTGGCAGAGTGTGCCGCTTGGGAGGAGCCGCGCCGTGCCCTCATAACTGAAGTAGGCAATGACCTGTCGCTGCCGGCCGTCGTGAACGCGATGGTCGGCGGCGCAGAGTCCTGGGACGCAGTGGTCTCCTTTTGCGAAACGGTCATCTCGCAGAAGGAGGCTGCGGAAAGGGAGAGAGAGATCTCGACTCTCGACCCGGCCCGCAGCAGACGCACCGGGCGTCGGAGGAGGGCGGACAACGCCCTCTTCCGGCCCCCCTAAATGGGTCCAGGGGCGACGGATTCGGGGACATCCGTCGCCCCCCAACCGCACCGGGCCGGCACCAGCCGGGGTTGTGGAAGAATAATGTGTTCTCGCGACCCCGGCGTAGGTGTGAGATGGAACACCGGGGTGGTTTTTAGTCAGTAAGAGTCTGACAGACCCCTCCGCCCGCCCCAGGGCGGAGGACATCCATGAGGATTTTCCACCCCGGGAACAAAAAAAAAAAAAAAAAGGTAGGTATCTCTCCCCCCCCCAATGGGTTCCCGCATTGACGAGGCGTGGGGGCTCAGTAACCGTGGTTTGGGCCCCACGGTGAAGCTAAGAGGAACCCGAGGAGGGGCCGCTCGTCAGGGCTTTTGCTGACAAGCCGACGACGTAGCGGCCAAGGTTGTGGTGTTGTTGCCCACATAGCAACTGTGGTGGGGCCGCGGCGGGAGAGGAGTGCCGGTTTTGCGGTGCGCCGCTCTCCCTACCTTCCGCGGCCTTAACGGGGTCGCCACCGTATGATGGCGGACGCGGTGGGGCCGCAGGGGAAGAGGAGTGTCGGTATGTCGTTGGCCGCTCTCCCTATCTTCTGCGACCGAAAAATGGTAGGCGACGGGGCCATTCATCACACCTGTCGCAAGGGGCAAGGGGTTGCTCGTAGGCGGAGGGCGGACAACGCCCTCTTCCAGCCCCTCTAAATAGGTCCAGGGACCGCGGACTCGGGGACGTCCACCACCCCCCATACATCAGGACCCGAGGTGGCGGCGCGTAGTGTTCCACGCGCGCCCCTCATAGACGTTGCGGGGGGAGTCTAACACCTCACTCCCCCTCCCAACACGAAGAGGCCCGCCGAGGCAGGCCAGCACCAGTCGGGGTTGCGGAAGAATCACGTGTTCCTGCGACCCCGACGTAGGTGTGAGATGGGGACGGGGTGGTTTTTAGTCAGTAAGAGTCTGAAAGACCCCTCCTCCGAATCTGAAAGACGCCTCATGGATGTCCTCCGCCCTCCGAAAGGGCAGAGGACATCCATGAGGATTTTCCACACAGGAACAAAAAAAAAAGGTAGGTATCTCTAGGAAGGCTCTAAACCAAAGTATACATATTGATAAGAAATTTCATAATTAGGCATAACATCTATTTTAACGTGACCATTAAAAAGTGACCCTTTAAAATGTAATGATTTAAATATCTATGGACATGACCGTGTTAGTAGTATTCGGTGGGCATAGAAGTCCATCAAAACATCACGCAACGGCTGGTCGATAATTTCGATGTTATCATTGTTGCGTGATCCGTGATTGAGTCAGCTTATTGCCGATCTTGTGTGTACACAAACTGAACATTTCACCTGAACATGTGATAGGACATGCGAGTGTATCCTGAATACAACTTCAAAAATGATAATTCAGGTTCTAAAAAGAACCGGTCGCCTTCAGATGTTAGTGGCATATCGTTGTTGGCTGCAAGTCTACGTCATCAGACGACGGAGTTTTTCAACAATTCAACATTGCATGGAGTACGATACATTGCTGAAAAGGACAGGCCGTTTTGTGAAAAGTGAGTATAGTTTCATTATTCATAATTAGGCATAACATCAACATAACATACTATGAACGTCTTTCGTCTTCTTTTAACCAATATCATTGAAGATGCGCAGTTGTCGTGGAAAAACTACTTTAGCCCCTTATTATGCCTGTAGGACAAATGCCTCTTCTTATTTAGTTGAGTAATAAGTTCAAAACACCACCCTTGGTTAGTGTGTGTTTTTCGATACGTGCTCAAGATGTTTTGCTGTATGAAATTGGTGTGTTAGATTAGTAGAAGACACGATTCAATTTATTGCATCACTTTGTATCCATTCCATTGCAGGTTTATGTGGTTCAGTTTCACAGCCGTCGGTGCAGTAACCACTTGTATCATAATAGTCAGTTTGTGGGAAAAGTTTCAAACGAATCCTACTATAACGGGTAAACGATTTTGTCACATATTGAATATAGTACTTAATTATAGGTACCTCTAGCGTAAAGTGGTTCTAATAATCGAGTTACAGGTTTGGATACGGACTTTCATAATTGGGATGTGCCTTTTCCTGCGGTGACGATATGCGACGTAGACCCCGTTGATGATGAATTACTGGAAACTTATATTGAAAGGTATGAGTAAGTTATTACTGTATGCTTTACTTCCGTATAAAAAAATAAACTGCTTAGATAGGTACCTACCTACTGTTTCAAAAGTTACCTACTTATGCCTGTTCTGCAATTTTCCATGGTCTGAAATCTTGTGTATTTTTCTAGTATTTGGGGTTCAGAGCCACCGGACAAAGCTGGTGAGATGATGCGATGGTTGACGACTCTCAGCTATCGTTCTATAGAAGAACGTGCTGCGGAATTCCTCACGGATCCTGTGCTTGTCGGAAAGAACGAAGAAGATGAACCTGCACCGGCAAAAAATCCTAAAGATGCTGTGTTTGAAGTAATAACATTAAAACAAGTTCTCTCTCTTTCTAAATACCCTGAACAAAATGACTATCATGCAAATAAAAAATGATTTGCTTGATTGGAACGGTACGGTAGCGATTTCCTTCTGCGCTACGTGTCGGGACGCGGATTCGATTCCCGCTCGGAAAAATAACGGGTGGTCTTTAGATGTCTAGCAAGGTCCGGGTGTTTGTGCATGTGAGATTTGTGTGAAACGCACAGGAGAATTTCCAATTGTAAGGCAAGGACAACGTTTTTGCCATTAAATTAAATAATGTTATTCTATTTCTACAATTATAACAAAATTATTAGTATTGAAATTAATACGAACGAACCCCGTGTGGTTACGTTTGTATGTTTTATGTTCACAGATAGTCCGTCATTGTGGGTCATTGTTTTACGACTGCGAATGGAAAGGAGATTCCGAGGAGTGTTGCGACGTGCTAATGCCCGTATTCACTGAAATGGGATTCTGCTACGCTTTCAACTCTAAACATGCTGAAAAAGTGTGGCCATGGTAAGAAGGGTTCCTACCTATTATTTGTCTTAGCGTACTACCTTATTGTAAATAAGTATGAGTATATATTTATAGATACTAAGTACCTACAACTTGTGATCTTCTTGTGGTCTTATTCATTCATACATTTTCAGGCAATCGCAGACTCAAACTGAGTTTTTCAATGAGGCGTTCATCCACGAGACCGACACTAAATGGTCCTTCATGTTTAACTCGGATCGTAAAAACACTACATTTGACGTGCGTAATGCTCTTTCCTTCTATAGTTTCTAATGGTCTCAGCTATTTAAGCTGAGGCATTGCCTAGTCCATTTATACACTATCAGCCATTTACGAGCATTGTAAACAAGTTATTATATTGTTTTTTTGCAGATATTCATTCACTCAACGGAAGAAATGGCTGGTCTGGAGCAAAGTGCTCAACACTCCTGGGACCGTCGTGTAGAGAAAGTCTCCTTCTCTGTGAAACACACGTACACCACTGAAGACGCTCGTCAGCTATCCATTCGTCAACGACGATGTGTGTTTGCTGATGAACTTCACTTGGAGACATCCAATATTTACACATACTCGGCTTGTATGAGACAGTGCCGCATGCAACGGAGTCGGGCATTCTGCAAATGTGTGCCGCATTTTTATCCACCTTTGAGTACGCTATTTTGATTTACTTAATTGTAATTGGAAACGGTTAACAACGAAAGTCGGTTAACAATGGACGCACAATATTATTCTCAATACTGGTTTTCTGTTTTTGGTGTTCAGTTCAAATGAAAAAAAATCTGAAGTGTTAAGAGACTTTCTTTGCTGACCATTCCTACATTTGACCAATACTCAAGTGATTTCCTATCGCTCAACTTTATTTTTCAGAAGGCTACAAGCAATGCACAATAAGGGAGCTAGGTTGTATAGCAAAACACGCAGCCGCAATAACCGACGTTTCGCGTTGCACCTGCGAACTCGGATGCTCTCACACTGTATACGAAGTTGAAAAACTATCTGACGTCGAGTGAGTTTTGCGTCGTTTAACTCAGCCCATTGTTTAATTGTCCTTTTGTTCCAAACGTAGATAGTGACGCGTTACCGTAAAGTATTTACTTGGTTAATTCTGAAGTTGCCCTAACTACGTCACTCACTGTGACGAAGGTACCTACTAACAGGATGCGTCACGCATTGACGACCAATAGGAAAACCTTGTGTGCACTCTTAAATACATAAATACATTGTGAAAGAGACTAAATTGTAAAATACGGGTGAGAGGGTTGTCTTACGATGTCCTAGTCCTAGGGTAGGGAAAACTCCCTACCCTAGGAAACACATGCGCACCGACAGACCCCTAAAAACATCGGGTTGACTAGGGTAGGCGGGTAGGCCTAAATACTTCATTCTTATTACAGTTCAACACGAAGTAGCGAAAACACACTATTGGAGACAGAGTTCGTGTCATGGCCTATGGTACGCTATAAACGGGAGGTGCTCTTCGGTTGGGTCGACTTATTGGGTGAGTCCCGTAGAATTACAGCTAAATATTTGTGTTGGTTTTCCTATTAGTTGTATATGTACGGACTTTCCAAATACTTTCTGTGGTTTTTTATTTACTGGTCTAATCTGGCGACTAACTATTTAAAAAAAAACTGTTTTATAATATAATATTTGGGTTCCGGACGCCCCTCCCCCCCACCTTATCTCCGAAATTACCGAGCCCAAAATAAAATAAATACAGAAATTAGTTCCATTCCAATACATTACAGATTACAGGAAAACCTATATGATGCTTGTGATCTTAAAAAAAAACGTGATATATCTGTAATTGCCGTATCGAAATGAAACTTTGTATGTATATGTAGTTCGGATAACAAACCTATAATTTGGTATCTTGGAACTGATCTGATGATGGAGCCAGAAGGTGATAGTAGAACTCTTCAGTGGCTACTAGTAAACCTCTCGAGTTTGAGCTCATATTATTTGCTTTGACGAGTTCAATAGATTGGGGAGGGTCTGATGATGGAGCCAGGAAGGTGGATACTGAAAGTCTTAAGTGGCATAATTACTTCGATTTATGAGTCATACGATTTGTTTTGATGAGTTCGTTCATAGTGCACTTGGTGATGTCGGTCTGACGATGGACCCAGGAGGCGGGTAGTGGAACTCTTGAGTGGCTACTAGTAAACCCCTCGAGCTTGGTGTAAATTAATTTGTTTTGATGATTTCAATATATTGCACTTGGTATCGAGGGTCTGATGATGGAGCCAGAAGGATAGGATTGTTGAACTCTTCAGTGACTACTAGTAAACCCCTAGAGTTTGTGCTCATATTATTAGTTTTGACGAGTCCAATAGATTGGGCTTGGTAACGATGATGGTGGATCTGATGATGGTGCCAGAAATGATGGTGCAACTCTTTTGTGGCTCCTAGTAAACGGCTCAAATCATAACTTAGTTGACTTCAGTTGAACATGTAAGCCTTGTAGAGTTAAGCCTTGTAGGATTATTGGCTATTAATTTTTGTATTGCTGGCATTTTAGTCGCTCGATAAAAAACATACATACATTAAAGTCACGCCTTTTCCCCACGTGGGTAGGCACTTAGGCCGAAACTTCACCTGCTGCGGATAGGTAATAGAAGAAAGAAATAACTCATTAAAATTTTTAGTATCGTTTGGAGGCATTGCTGGACTGTTCCTGGGTTTCTCCCTACTATCTGGTGTGGAGCTTTTGTACTACTTCACGTTGCGAGCATGGTGTGCGGCCGTGAGAGATGGGGAAGTGTTGCGTCAGGAACGAGCGGAAAGACTTGCCAAGGCTAAACCCCCACATAATCTGAGCCTCATACCTTGGTCAGTGTTCTTATACAGTTAAGGATTTTAAAAAAACTGCGATAATAGGAAAATTGACAACTTTGGTGTTGTCAATTGTAGGTGACAGTGGAAACACCTTAATAGTGTGTTAATAAAGATGCTTTTCCACTAAAATGTTCCAAGTTGGGAGCCATCTCAGTTTTAGTCCTTTCAAGATACTTTACCTCCAATTGTGTCACAGTCACAATCACAGTGATCCAGTGTCTGTGTCGTGTATTCTCATTGCTATAAGTTTGCTGGAGGGTTGTTGCTTGGGTTAAATAACTGTGAAAGGAGAGAAGTAAACGTTTCTTAAGTAATGTCGCTTTGCCATATGATGGAAGAAAACGTTGTCGTGTATCGTTAACCAGTGAAGTGTTGCGTGTAGGTGGAAGCAGCCCCCGCAGTCGCGCGGCGCCCGGCCCACCGTCGTGCGCGCTAAGGACGATCAGCCGCCCGAGTACTCTCCGCCTCCTTCATACCCCACTTACTTGCCCTAGTTATACCTTATAATGCGGAGTTTTAATCCAGATTATAATATTATTTTTAAGCTAGTGAATCATTTTTCTATAGGTAAGTGTTTGAAGAAATGAAACGAAATTATATTCCAGTTAATATTTATTCCAATATTTTTGGTCATACATCCATTCTAATGTCGTGTCGCAATTAGTAAAATTTATATCGAACTACATTATTGTGACAATTGGACACAAAAACAGTCAACAAGTTCCAAAATTCGAGAAATATAAACATACATACTTACAGTAAAGTCTAAAAAATTACCACAATAATGCAGTTCAATAAATAACAAGTTTACAAAAAAATATAAGTTCCGAAACATTTCGCGTGATCTGTGTATGTATTCTATACAATTTTCTTTTTACAATTTGTGATCTATAAACCAAGGGTACTAAATCATACGCAGCACCAAACGTCTAAGTACTAAACAATTAGGAATGAAATTTCTGACTAATCCAACATAAATATTACTAATATTGCAATCATAAATTGACTCGCAATGTATGACTCACGCACTTCACATAGCGGTCATTATCGAATTAATGAATCATAATACTCTTGCATCGTTTCCAAATATCAGATATTAAATAATGCTGATTGTATTTTTATCGCAATATTCGTAAAATGAAGTTTACAGATGTTTAACTTACATAACTACCTACTGTATGATTAATGATTACAGATTTACAATAGACACATAAAAAATTGCAAATTCTATTCATCCAATAACATTTTAATCCTACAATGCCATTTCCAACTTTCTTCCAATCTTTCCAGAATCTTAGCAACTTTGGCATTATAATACCTTTTAAAACCCATTTAAAAAGGATCTACCTCTATGATCTATTCGTTAATATTAATGTAATACTTCTAAGTGTAGCATAGAGCGTGTGACTTGCAGTATCGCTGACGAGATGACAAGTTATTATCATTATTAACCTTTAAACATACAATTACATTAAGAATCGCTGCATCGAATATTTAACTTTAAATTTATAGAAAAGAATACGATGTAGCTGCTTATTTTGTTAAAACGTTTATTAACATTTAAACAGTTGAAGATACTACTTTGGTTACCACAACAGACAAATCGGAATGTTGCTCGCTTACTGGATTGTATCTTACACTACTTTACAATACCATTTTTTTACGCAATAATAATAATCAAAAGGGGAGGAGTCCGTAGTACATATTTTGAAGAATACAAGTGAAATACGTCTCAAACGATGTAATGGAATCCTGCTATTGAAGTGAAGCATTGAAACGACAAATTACTAAAATTGCATTGGATGAAGTTATTTAAAAAATATTTTATACAGTGGTCTACGCACAAATACCAGCAATCGTAAGATTATGTTTTTAAGTTTTTCGGACATCATGTATTTAAATGGTAAAAATAAATAAAGTTATAAAATCTTTATTAATGTAATGTTTAAAGCAATTTGTATAATTATTTAAGTAGCACGGTAAATTAAAGTAGTACTGTAATTTCATAACAATTTTAGACACTTTTTGTGCACGTTTTAATGTATTTTACGATAATAATACAATGCAGCAGCTATCTGTTACCATTGTTTGATTTAGAATACCTATCCAACAACAATGATGCTATCATTGTACAGATTTATGTAACAGTTTACAACTTTATTGACATTTAAGTTAAATAAATTAAATAAAAACTGAGCAAAATCATTAAGTATTGTATGTCAAGTACAAGCGAAATGCAAAATCACAATCATTTTTCTTAAACTAATCGCGCATACTCAAACATACATATGTAATTTCAATTCATATTTTTTCATCTATATTTACAGTAATAAAATAAGTAGGATTCAACTTATATACCCAAATATATCTATGATTTCATTTAAAAGGACCAAAGGACCATTTACAAATAAATTGATTTCTGAAAAATATTACTAGATATGAATAAAAAAATAAGTTAGGGTATTTTTTTGATTTCCTTAAGATTTTTTGTGACACCTTCCACTGCTACGAAGAAAGTAGAGATATTTGCATGAGAAGAAGACATTCAAGTTTATCAAAGAGGATATGACATACAAGTGGTATATGTGTATGCAATGATAATGTTACAATGTGCCTGCCAGTTTTCCATTTTATTGTTATCACATCAGCTAACAGGTTTGTACTGTGTGTTGCAGGATTCTATTTAATAGATACCTGCGGGGTAATTGCGTAACACACTATAACTAGCAATTGCTTTCATTTTGACAGTTCAACAACATTCATTGCGTTACTTACGTCGCGTACGTAGCAGACCAAATTTTCGAACTTATGAAGCAATGGATTAGCAATATCCTTCAAAATGATTCAGATTGTGAAGGATAGTGTGTTAAGCAATTAGGGTGCAGGTGACATATTAAAAGAATTTGAAAAGAGCCTGTCAAGCGTCATTTGGCACACTAATTTAATAAATAAATACTTAAAACGTTATAACCAGTGATTGACATCAAAATATTTACTAGACCCACCGATTCCGCCTCGCCCCCATGGTTGATTGAATACAAATATTAGTAAATTCGACGAATACCTATGTTACTTAGAAGTTATATGTTTGGGGAGGAGTTTTGAGATCAAAGATAAGTTACGTATCTTCTCTTACCTCTGCGATAAAGATCATTTTCATACTCCACCAGTAATGGGTCATGATATTTAGGCGGAACGCGCAGTTATTCGAGTGGAAAGCAATTGTATCGATCTACACCCGCCGTAGGTACCTTCTCTCACTCCGCACGGCGTCACCAGAAACATTTTATAATTAACTTACTTTAGAATATTCGCGTCGCGAATGTAGTAGTATGATTTGTGCTTAATAATTAATTACACTTGTTTTCGGGAATTCTATAGTTAAGCTCAGACCGACAAAGAAGTTTGGATGAAATAAATCTGTTGATAGGTTCTTTTATAGGACTCCATTGCGCATAATTTTTGTTGTCATATTTATCCAATTCTGAGATGGAGAATGAGAATTAGAATCCTGAAGCAAAATCAGGCTATATAGCTCTTAAGATGATGAATCGTCTATATATAATTCCATATCCCGATGGCGGACACTGAAAGATTTGCTCTTTCATATTGACCGGTAAACATATAATTAATAGACTCGGTGAATGCTGAGTTTTAAGTATATTTTACGGTAAGTACAAATTAAAATATCAGAATTACAGAACCTGTCAAAAACAACAAAGAAAATCAACATAATTAATTAAGTAGATAAATTGATCTTTATAGTTTTGGAGGTTTTACTTACAGCCAAACATATAAAGTACTGTAATTAGGGTAATAACTACTTTTAAAACAAAATAGTACAGAAATGCTACGATGATACGTGAATGATATTCAGTGCTCGAAATATCCGAGCATTCGTATATCACAGCGGACGTCACGTCGATCTTACATAATCTGTGGACCCAAAACACGGCAGTGCGGAAAAACAACGCGTATATAAATTAGACGTAGATTTTGGGTTGCAAAAC
The DNA here is from genome assembly GCA_963555695.1 of Dasypolia templi. Lineage (NCBI taxonomy): Eukaryota > Metazoa > Arthropoda > Insecta > Lepidoptera > Noctuidae > Dasypolia > Dasypolia templi. Next base: position 15,595,355 of record OY743146.1, on the reverse strand, counting down.
GCAACCACATAGCGGTTATCGTTCTCACATAACAAGATGATCCGACGAAGAATTAGGTTAAACTACCTGCAAGCGTTGATCGGCTTTTGTTTAGTTGGACGAAAACCATCTCTTTGGCAAAATGTATGCTATAGATATCTCTGAATGGATGACGACCGCTAGGCAGCGTATATTAATGATAATGTTTTGTTGTTTATATAAAATGCGCGGTAACTTCTAACGCTTGCAGTTTTAGTTCAACCCTGACAGCAGTGGCCGATGAAAAAAGCACCTGCGGTCAATACCGAACGGCAATAGTATAAATTTTACTAGATCCGGACTTAAAAATTAAGTAACAGCCAACTAAACCTCCAGGTAAGATTATTTGCCGACCGTTTTAAAATAAATATTTTAAATTAGTAACGTAGGGGAAGCTGCCGAGCTGATTGTTCGGCGCCTCTTACACTATCACTACGGAGTAAAAGGTAACTACAGGGAGGGAGTGTCCCAGTGGCATGGAGTGGGGAGCAAATGGATTGCTAGCTCACATAACCTAAAATTGAATTTTCAGATTATTAAAAAAGTTTTTTTCATCATTTTTGGCGTACATTTTTTGTGAACATTTAAACAGAATTCAAATGATATTTTAACCCAGTTGTCAGCTTTCAATCCGTAAGGTAGCCACTCTATACCGGTTGGCATACATGAGTAAGTCGCAGAGTGTGCAGTAGTCAGTCAGCAGAGCTGCACGTGGTCGCTGTGCTCGTGCGGCCACAGCGGGCTGGCGGCGTCGCCCGCGGCCGGCTTGTCGCAGCGCCGCCGCAGCACGCGCGCCAGGCGGGAGAACTTGGAGGAGTCCGATAGTGTTGCCTGCGGACGTCAGTTTACAACGTAATTATACAAATATGGAAATAGGTCATTTATGTAAGATTTTAGTATGTTGCCTGCAGTTTTTAGTTTTTAAATCCTTAACCTTTTTCTAATCAGGGGCTGACTACATAGTGTGTGTGCGCGTGTGATAAAGGAAGAAAGATACTAGCCCTGTAACTAACTGACACGGCTATCGTCGATGTGGTTATAGTCCTTGTCAAGATAAGACGTTTTCCCTGACATCTGACTGACGCGCGCTTGCTTGAGTAACTCCGGGCGCGTCTAAGTACACGAGGCGCTTTGATGTTTCATAAACACAATAACCATAATCAATAAACCGGGCCACCCGCTATCATGAAACTCTGATTCGATTTCTCAAAAAGTATAAAACTTACAACTATCAAAGGTACGAGGGCTGCACTAAAAGTATCGGGAATGGAATATTTCCACTGTTCCTGTCATATTATCTTTTTAATTGAAAACTCCTTGGTTTTAAAAATCGAATATCATTTATTTATTTAAAAAAAGATTCTTGGTCTTGTCACAAGGTTTTGTCAAACTTCTATATTCGTTGTGAAAATGGAATTGACTCGAGAAAATTCAAGAGCGATGATTTATTATGACTTTCGAATTGGTTTAACACAAAAGCAGTGTGTTGACCGGATGATTTCTGCATTTGGTAATGAAGCCCCATCCAAAACCACAATTTATCGCTGGTTTGCTGAATTTCAACGTGGACGTGTCAAGCTCAGTGATGATCCCCGTCAAGGTCGTCCAAAAACTGCAGTCACCCAAGAAAACGTTGATGCTGTGCGTAAGCTGATTGAGGAAGATCGACATGTGACATACCGCGAAATGCAGGCAACTTTAAACATTGGCATGAGTCAAATACAAATAATCTTGCATGAACAATTAGGTGTAAAAAAGTTGTTTTCCCGATGGATACCGCATTCGCTCTGTGAAGAGCAAAATGCGGCTCGCGTTGCTTGGTGCATCAGAACTCTCGAAAGATTCCACGCAGGATCCTCAAATGCTGTATACAACATCGTATCAGGTGACGAATCCTGGATATACGCGTACGAACCCGAAACAAAAAACCAGTCACGAGTTTGGGTGTTCGAAAATGAGTTAAAGCCAACAAAAATTGTTCGTTCACGGAGTGTTGCAAAAAAAATGGTAGCCACGTCTGTCTCTAAAACCGGCCATGTTACGACTATTCCTCTTGTGGGACAAAGAACGGTTAATGCAGAATGGTATGCTAGCATTTGTTTGCCACAGGTCGCTTCTGAAGTCCGTAAAGAGAACTGCAACCGCCGCATCATCCTCCATCACGACAATGCGAATTCTCACACCGCACACAGAACAAAAGAGTTTTTAGAGCAAGAAAACATAGAATTATTAGACCATCCGCCGTACAGCCCCGACCTAAGCCCTAATGATTTCTATACTTTCCCTAAAATAAAGAATAAATTGCGTGGACAGAGATTTTCATCACCTGAAGAAGCTGTGGACGCCTACAAAACGGCAATTTTGGAGACCCCAACTTCCGAATGGAATGGTTGCTTCAATGATTGGTTCCATCGTATGGAAAAATGTGTCAAATGTCGCGGAGAATACTTCGAAAAGCAATCAATACATTTTTAAATAGTAATGTTGTGTCACTTCTTTGATTCCCGAAATTTTCAGTGCCGCCCTCGTATACCTACAAAAAGTGCGTTTCGTGATGATTAAAATTAATGGAAACTCATTGGGATTAATCAATTTATGAAGTGTTTCTTAAGGATTTCACAAAAAAAGAGTCGTTTACCAGTCGTGTTAATCGATAGTTATCATAAAATGAAAAAAAAAACTGAAATAAAGAAAAAAAAAATTTTTTTTAGTTACTATTCCCATCCCTTGCTCAGATAACTTGGAATAGCATTCCACTCCTATTCAATTGCGATTCGCAGCTCTGGAAGCCTTGTTGGAGCAGGCACCCGGGATCAAACTCGACGTTTCAACTCATCCCATAAGAGTTCTATCGGATTCAAGTCCGGCCTTCTTTTTTTGCATTTGTTTCAAATAGGCACATAAAAATGCACTTTTGAACGTCAACATTTACATTTTAAAAAAGAAACGATTCTAGGCGCCCCTTCCAAAAGGTGTTTTCGTATGGAGAAGAAGGGGCAAGAAACTCCACCATTACTCATTTAAAATGTTTAACTATATTTTGTACACATTAATAACATTTTTATATGTGAAGACGATGCACCAAGAATAAAAATACTATAAGAAACACAATTGGGCAAAAAGAATTTAAAATAAAGCAAAGACAGATGCATCAAACACGTGATAGGTACATGGTGCTCACATATTTACAAACATTGTAAAAATATATGATTTCCTAAAATATTTAACTAGGAATAAGTCAGTGTGTGAGTTGAGTAAAAATAACAAATAATACAATTAAAATTAGCAACCAGTCTAGGCTGGATTGTCCTATGGAGCTGGATCATCATGTTTCCAAGCATTCCTATCTTGTATAAGTATAATCCTCTAATTTGTAATAAGTTTGTTTCCAAAGTGAGCTTTTTATGAGTTTTAAATGTTCTTTCATTTAATTGCCATATATCTCAAGGTATTTTGTTATAACATTTAACACAGTACCCCATAAATGATGTATGTACTTTAGCTTATCTGAAAAATGGTTGATCTATTTTATCTTTATTTCTAGTATTAAAATTATGTCTAGCACTTATTCTATTAAAAAGATGTAGATTTTTTCTTACATACATAAGTTTTTCATAAATGAATTGGCAAGGTACGTCATAATATTAATCCCTTTAAATAGTTCCTTTAGAGATTCGCTACGAGGAAGATCGTATATGGGTCTGACAGCTCTCTTTTGCAAAATAAAAATGGATTCAATGTCAGCAGCCCTACTCCACAGTAAAATGCCATACGACATAATGCTGTGGAAGTAGCTAAAATAGATCAAACGCGCGGTTTCTACATCTGTTAACTGTCTTATCTTTCTAACAGCATAAGCGGCCGAGCCACCCCGCAAAAGATGTTATATGAGGTCCTCATTGTAATTTCTCGTCCAGCGTGATTCCTAGGAAAACCGTCTGATTAATAAATTCCAGTTTTTCTCCATTCAATATGATTCGCTAATTCAAACATTAGGTAATTTAAATCGAATGCATTTGTTTATTTTTTTCATTTAGTACCAAATTATTTACCGTAAACCAATCTTGGACTTGAAGAATCGAGTTATTCACGTCGTTCAGATTTTGTGACCGTCGGTCTATTTTAAAGATCAGTGATGTGTCATCTGCAAATAACACCATCTTCGGATGATTTTGAAGTTATTGGGGTAAATCATGTAAACTATGAAGAGGAATGGACCCATTATGGAACCTTGAAAAACGCCCATTACCATTTTATACCCTAATGAGTTTATGCCATTTACTTGAACTTTAACTGACTTGTCTAACATAACAAATAATAGCGAGAAATCCATATTTGAAACCACAATAATGAGCATTCCAGATAGTCTACAAGATAACAGCGACATTACAGGCAATCTAAATGAAAAAATAAAAAAACTCACTATGGAACTGGCAAGCGCACACAAGGAAATTGACAACCTGAACATTGAAAACCTTCGTTTAAAATCAGATCTTCAAAAAATTATCCAAACTACTAATACATACAAGGAAATATGCTCAACACCATGTAGAAAACCCATATCACCGTTACACATTAATAAAACCCCAAACCGAAATAAAGAACGAAGCTGGCGAAACATTAATGAAATTTGTATTTATAGACCGCCAAATAATAAAAAGATAAGCTGTTTATGTTTTTTGATAATTTAGATATGATGATAAAAGAAATTTGTCTTAAGCGCAATAGTAAGATCATACTGTGTGGAGATTTTAATAAACATATTTGTAAAAATAGCAAACCCTCTTCCACTTTTCAAAATATACTGCGTAGCTATAATCTTATTTTGGGTACTCGATCACCAGCACGTCTATGCAGTGGGACCTGCATCGACAACATTATTCATAATATCAGAGGCAGTACATGTGAGGTTAAAGAGTTAGCAATATCTGACCATACCGCGCAACTACTAAAATGTCGTGTCAGAAAAACTAGCACGATAACTCATTGGTTTATTCACAGACGCGACTATAGTGATGACAATATCAGAAAATTCAAAGAATGTCTTCAAAATTTAACGTTTCATGATGTTTATATGTGCATAGATCCCAATAATGCATTTAATGAGTTTTAGTCCCGTTGATATCCATTTAGCTCTTTTAATTACCGATACTTTTATTTTATTAATTGGAAAACACAAGTCATAGAATAATTTATAAATGTCATGACATTTATAAATTATTCTATGACTTGTGTTTTATCAACGGGACTAAAAAAATGTTCCAAACGAAAAAGGGATATGTTATGGGAGTATCGCAAGTCACCTAACCCAGACAATAAAAATAAACTTAAAACCTAAACTAATAGATTGAAATACATAATTAAACAAACTCAAAAGGCCCAAAATAATCACACTATCCACAGCTCTATAAACAAGAGCAAAGCTACATGGAGTATAATAAACAAACAGAACGTAAATCATCCAAAAGAAGGAATAGACCAGATAATGATTGACAATAAAGTTATTAACAGTCCAGAGCAAATCGCGGAATCATTTAATGAATATTTTATAAATCAAATACAATCTCAGAGTGACATTAACTATAAAAATATGCTGACGTATGACGTAATTTCTAATTCAATTATTATGATACCCACGGTACCAGCTGACATGGTTAAAATAATAAATTCTCTAAAAAATACTAATAGCACCGGCTATGACGATATAACCACCAGAGTTATTAAAGCTACATCTTTCAATATTGCACCCATACTCAGTCACATTATCAATAATTGCATCGAGAAAGGCATATTCCCAGATAAGCTAAAAATCTCTGTAATTAAACCAATGTTCAAAAAAGGTAACAAGCAAGATCCCAACAACTACAGACCTATTGCCCTAATTCCAGTCTTTTCTAAAATATTTGAAAAAATACTACATAAAAGTATATATTCCTTCTTAGAAACTAACAAACTTTTAATCAGCGAACAATATGGTTTTAGGAAAAATAAAAGCATTAATTCCGCTATATATGCGCTTGTTGAACACGTTCTTTCTAATGTAGATAATAGAACTCCTGCTGTAGCATTATTTATGGACATGACGAAGGCCTTTGACTATGTTAATCACACAATACTCCTGAACAAATTGGAAAAATATGGCATCAGAGGGAATATCCTTAAACTTATTAAATCATACCTAACCAATCGGGAACAATTTACATGCATAAAGAAAATCTGCTCCTATACTAAAACAGAAATCACATATACTTCGGAATATCGCAAATGCTTATTCGGGGTACCGCAAGTTGGTGTCCTAGCACCATTATTATTCATTGTATATATTAATGACATGGCTAAAATTATTTCTAATCCTATGATCTTATTTACGGACGATAGCACAATATTATTCAGTAGCAAAAATGACGAGACTTTCGAAAATGACATATAATCATAATCAGCCTATAACGTTCCCACTGCTGGGACACAGGCCTCCTCTCTATGAGAGGTAGTGAGCCGTAATCCACCACGCGGGCTCAGTGCGGGTTGGTAGATGTCACATGTCTTCGAATTTTTGGTTCTAGGACATGCCGGTTTCCTCACGATGTTTTCCTTCACCGTTTTGAGAGCAGTGGTGATTAAATTATTTACACAAAGTAAAGCGCCTGCTTGGGTTCGAACTCACGACCTACAACTCGTAAGTCGGGACCGTTACCACTGGGCCACCACTGCTCTCATGACATAAATAATAGCATACATGACATAATCACCTGGCTTACCCAAAATAACCTAAAAATTAATCTAGAAAAAACAACTTACATCTCATTTGAACAAAGAACAAACAGTAAGAAACTAGATATTAGATATGGCGACAAAAGTATTCGTGAGACTGACTGTACTAAATTCTTAGGTATCTGGATCGATAAAAAGATGAACTGGAAAACACATATTGAAAATGTATGCAAAAAACTTAGCCAATGTTCTTATGCCCTGTATAACTTAAGGAGAATCTCAAATCGGCCAGCATTATTAATGGCGTACCACGGATATGTGTCATCAATATTGCGATACGGACTTATCTTTTGGGGGAACTCGACTGATAGAGAAGGGGCGTTCATAGCACAAAAGAAATGCATAAGAGCCATATGTGGCATTCAAAGCACAGAAAGCTGTAAGTCGCATTTCCGAAAGCTTCAGCTACTCACACTTCCTTGTCTTTATATTTACGAAGTAGCAAGCTATGTCAAAGCAAATATGCACCTATATAGCCACCCAAAGAGTCTACGTCACAAAAATAAAATTTGCGCAACACCACATAAAAAAGCTGTTTTCAATAAAAAATCTTTTAGGTATGGCACCCAAAATTTACAATAAACTACCTAAACACATCATGGAAATTAAAGATTTAGACCTATTTAGAATCAAAACACACGAATTTCTAGTCGAGAAATGTTATTATCATATTAATGAGTATTTCAATGAAAGATGCTAAGCCTGCTACAGCTAATTATTATGTTAGGAAAATCATTTGTTATTTATTATTTTGAACTTAATTTTATGATTATTCTGAATTTAGCTATTAGGTATGTATTGTTTATTATTTTTTGATTTAGTTTTTAATTATTATTGATTTTTAGAATTGTGATTTAGTGAATTTAGTTGACATTATTGACATTTTAAATTGTATAACTCTATTTGCATACCCATTTGATGGTAAAATATGGAGAAATTAATTATAAGGGAAAATATCTGTGTATCTCTGACCCATGTTTGCAAATAAATAAATGATTATGATTATGATTCAGGTATGATCTTAGAAGATCAAGAGCTTTATTCCTAACCCCATAGTGGTCCAGTTTCAGCAGAAGGGTCTCATGGTTTACGCAAGCAAACGCCTTAGAGAGGTCGCAAAAGATTCCAATGGCATCTTGTCCCAGGTGTTAAAAATGTTCTTTATTAGACCGTACTGTTGTTCATGAATGATGGAGTTTTCATTGAAGTGACATAACATTTGATTTAGCATCAACTTTACAAACACCATACTGAGAACTGGTAGAATTGATACAGGCCTATATTTGTTGAGTTCTTTACTAGCACCGGATTTGAACCATGATCTACACTGGTGTTAAATATGACAGCTAAATAGGGTGCAATGGTTTCAATGAAAGTTCTACAGACTTTTACAGACATTCCCCAGAGATCTTCTGTTGATTTAATTTTAAGATCTTTAAAAGCTTTTATAACAGCCTGGAGGTTTGTATGCTGAAACCTGAACTCCGCACTCATTTGGGTCACAAAGATTATTAAAAGTTAGAACAAATAATTTACTGGCACACAAAGAGTTATTCAATTTCTCTTAAGTTTTTACATTTAATTGGCCTAAACCCTAAAGGAATTTTTTGTAAAGGCAAAATGTTACTGTTTATCCACTGTGATCAAATGGCAACTTATTTACAATTTGTTTGTGTAAGTAATCGCAGTTACAAAAAATATTATCTATACAAGTGGCAGGAGAAGCTGTCACTCGGGTTGGTTCAATAAAAACATTTGACAAATCAAATGACCCAAAAAGACTTAACAATCCGACAGTATTCAAGTTATTTTCTAAAAATTAATATTGAAATCACCGCTGATTATTGACTTACTACTAGGACAAAGTTTCTTTAGCACATCTTCCATTACAGAATCAAATATACATAGATTCTGGTAACCTGGAGGTCTGTATACGCGTACTATAACATGCTTATCAACCACAACACAGGACAATTCAATTATGTGTTCAACAGACAGACCGATGATTTCTTTTCGTTCTTTAGATTTAATCGTGTTTTTAACTAAAATAATGACCCGCCATGTATCATATGTTTTCGGCTGAAACGGCTTACTACACAATAATTTTCACAGTTAATTGACAGTACTTGATAATCTTTTAACCAATGTTCTATTAAACAAACAACATCAAACTTGGTATTTTCCAAAAACAATTCTATTTCTTGTAATTTGGAAGAGCAACCTTGAATATTCTGATGAAATGTGTGTTGCACTCCCTTTGGTTTCTTATCATTATGATTTAAATTGCCAGAAAATACCTTATTACTATTCTCTAATAATAATTGGTTATTTGCAGGGGTAACTTCCCTTGTCTTACTAACTAGTTTAAAAAGTTATCCGGAGTGACCTCCACAACTACAATTTTTGAAGTGTCTAGAATGCCCGTTTCAGTTCCATTAGGAAGAGAATACCTTTCCTGACTAGTAGTAGCCTCCAAGGATGTTGGTATTATAGGGTGGATCCTCACTCATACAACATGAAGATTCATGATTGCTCACTATGTTGTTAGATTAACTGGACAAAACAGACACTTCACTAATCCTACAATTCTGCGAATACTTCGAGCTGGCTACTCCATAGTACAAATGCCGACGTCGCTTAGATACTGAGTCACCACATGAGCAACATGAGGCCTTGCATTATCATGCATCAACTGCAAATCCTGCCCAATATAACCTGCGCTTACGCAGGTGAACACAACACAACATAACTGAATTCCTCGCACCGCATGTACCGCATGTTCTGCGAGGATTTCATTTTTATCCTTTTTGAGAAAATCGAATTAGAGTTCCAAGATAGCGGGTGGTCCGGTTTATTTGCTATCCAGTGTAGTAAAAGCGAAGTATACGCGCGTATAGATACGCCTTTTCTGGACAAGCTCTGAAATAAATCCTAGCATTCTCACCTCAATAGCTATAGCCAATATGATATGGATGGCGGGTATCAGTAGCAGATAGATGCGGAACTTAGTTTGTTCGAAGTCAGCAGGGTCCATGGCTTCTACCTCCATAAAGTCTGCGAGCCACTTCCACGGACACAGCAGGATAACCGTAACGAAAACACACTGCGTAACCAATGTTATCACCATGTAATCTGAAAAAAAAAGGAAAAATCTTGCTATCTAGCCAGGAACTAAAGAGATTACAGACGTATAATACGCCATCCTGCACGATGTTAATGTAGCGTGTTTACGGGCCACATATTTTCATGTCGTGAAGCCATGTTTCGAAATTAGTCAGTAAACATGCCTAGGATGGCGTCCCGTGCAAAATGTGTGCTGCGGCATGAATGCCACAGGGCTTTTACAGACGAAATTATGACGTTAACGTCGATGTTTATCACTTCAACTCGAACTCAAAGCTTATAATCCAATTAAACCATTTGATTTAAACGGGCACTTTTGAAGGTTAATCAGTCAGAAAGTTGAAGTTAGTTGCCCAAATAGTAGATCTTATGGTAGGCACTCTTAAAAATGGCTAGGTTAATTAATTTCAGGTCTAATCTCAGTATACAGGATAAGTTTTAAACCAATGCGCAAACTGTGACCATGAATTCAGCACATGATTCTGGACTCCCTAGCATAGACATTTTTCGTCAGTTAACAAAAAAAAAAAAATTGCTGTTTAGTACATTTTGACCGCATATTGCATTTTTCTATGACACAACCGTTTTTTTTTAATAACCGACGAAAAAATTCAATGCTAGGGGTCTAGAACCATGTGCTGAATTCATGGTTACAGTTTGCGCACTGGTTAAAAATGTATCATGTATTTGCTGCTTTCTTCGCAGTGTAAAGGCAGCACCACTCTTGAGATATTTCCTATACAAAATATACTTTCATTATTTCAATTCAAATAGTTTATTTTGTAACACTAATAACAAATACGCCAAGTGTAGTGCTGCCTTCGAAAAAAATATCAAAGAACACACTTACAGTTGGTACAGAAGCGTTGTCGGTAAGGCCAGCCTTTGGCGTAAACACAGGCCATGATTAAGTACTGGAATGCCGTTATTATGAAGAGTACTGTGTTTTCCCAACATTGTACTTGTTCCACGTCTGGACCACCTTCCACAGCTTTGAACCTGAAATATAGTTTATTATTTATGTTTTCTTATTTTAAAGAAGGGGTTCTTTTAGGCAGCGGCGGTATACCTATGATAGTTGAGACTTGACGTACAGTGCAAGGTGACTTACGGCCGAACCCAGTGGCGTATCTATCTCCAATTTTGGCGTACTGTAGATAGAAAAACCTATGAAACTCTGATTTCAATGTCCCAATAAAGCCAAAGTATGCGACCCTATTAAGTGTTGACAGCTATTTGTTTGACAGGGACAGATAGAATTGTGCTGTCTATCATCAGTAGCGATCTGTGTTAGGTTATTGGGTTTGGCCGTTAGCGAGTTTACCTGTGGGGCTCATATAGAACGTAACAGAATGTTGCAATCAAAACATTATATTTTTATAAGACTTAGATCTTCTCTATTTTATGATGCTCATCTTCAACGCCGACTGTTGCAGAAAGCCAGCCTTGTGGCTGTGTTAATGCACAGCATTATGATGAGCGAAGGCCGATTTGGACGAATATTTTCCTCCAACTTGTTCTGTTTTGTGTTTGTGCTTTTTTCTTTACGTCATGTTACCGCAAATAAATGTGTTTAGTTTATTTTTTTATTTTAAACGAATTTAATGCTTCACGAGGTGCATTAAAATGGGCTTCAAGAGTGGCGATACTAAAACGATACTGTACGTCCGGCACATCCTGGGCCATCAGCCTCGCTAGCACCTCGTTGACTGGCGTATATTTCGTGTCTTTGGAATCTTGGTGACTATTTATGAGTATTTTTTGGCGTTTTCAAAATAGATTTTCACGAAGTTTTTAAAGGTGAGGATTGTGGTGAAGGACACAATATTTCGACTGCGGCATGACCTATTGTCATTCAGTTCATGTCCATACGACAGCAAGACATGCGACACGAATGATAAAAGCTAAAACAGATAAACAACTCACCACGGCTGAGCATACAGCAGATAAATAGACGCGATCTGCATAATAAGCACCAGAAACACTTGCATGACTAGCGGCAGGATGCTAGACAGTGCCACTAGTGACACAGGCGGCGACTGGCGTGTGAGGTGAGGGCCCGGAGTCGCGCGCCCGAGTGACAGGGCCAGTAGAGTTGTTAGTACCAGGTCGATGTAGAGGAACTGGTTGTTGCCCAGGATTGAGTAGAACTGAAACATTGAAAACGGAAACTATCAAACAGTTTTCTTCAGAGAATAAACTATATTTTTTGGAAATTTGAAAAAAGAAAAAGAAAATAGGTAGTGTAAGTTGATAACCAGAAACTTTTCGTTTCGATTTGTCATAACACAATGCTTTGTAGTATGTAACTCATCCTTTTTAGCAACAATAACAAAGGCTAGTTTATTTTTGACAAAAAAGGGTGGTTATTATTTAAAAGTTTGTCTCACGGTATTTAAGAATTCATATTATTCATAATGTTCCCTTAAAAAGCATTCAAGAAAATACGAACTATACTTACATTATACAGAATAAGGATTGAGAAGAACTGAATGAGCGAATAAAGCGCCATGTATTTGAAGATTGCGAAAGAGGTGCTCAAAGCACAACGTCCTTCCAAAGCGAGCAGCTTCACGCATTTGATGTTCTGCTCTTGAGATGTAAATGGAGCAGCCACTGAAAATCAAAGACAAGTCTCTATAAATTATAATGTGTGAAAAAAAAATACATAAAAAGATATACACTCAAAGAAAATAATTGAAATGTGAGCTTTATATCGTCTGAATACTGTGGGATACACGAAATAAAGCTCACATTTCAATGCTTCAATGTGAGGAGTGTTGGTGTTGACTTAAGACGGTCAATAGTCGCTGACAGACGGACCTTATTTCACCACGAAACCCAAAAAAATACTCACTACTCTGCAATAGTAACAATTCTTACCAGAGGCGTCGGCTTCAGAGAGTGATATGCCAACGTGTGCAGCCTTCAACGCACCGCAGTCGTTTGCTCCGTCACCACACATGCCCACGATAAGATCTTCTCCTTGCAACGCAGTCACTAGCTGAGTCTTTTGATCGGGACCGAAACGACCAAACACCATGCCTGCAAAGAAAAGAAATACCTAAGATAAAGAAATGAAGGCAAATTGAACAAAAACATATATACATAATGCATTTTGTATTCGATTGGGATAATATTTTTTATGTCCCTTCAAAAAACATTGATCTGTTTATTTCAAAATTAGCAAAACAATACTTGATATTATGAAGTATTCACTCACGATTACTTTATACGTGCACGCACAATATTATGTTGTACTTGTTGCATATTACGAATTAAAACCTTAAGCCAATGCCAATAAAAGACACGACACGCGCTCATGATTTGGGAAGGCTATACATGAAATCAACGATGTCTTACCTCGAGTCAGTACAACTGGCATTAGTTCTGGATAATGAGTACGTATCACAGCCCAAGTTTTACCCTCCAGAGCCAGGACGTATGCATCTATTGGTAATTTAGGGCGCCCACCTTCGCCAATCACCTGAAAAATAGGGACTTATATGAAATCTAAGCTTTATAGGTCTGAGATTTGTAGCTTAGGCACTTAAACAAACCTAGGCTCGAAATCTTTGTCTACATGTATACTAATAATAAAGCTGAAAAGTTTGTTTGTTCGTTTGAACGCGCTTATCTCTGGATCTACGTAAGTAAGGCTATTTAACATCACGCTAGGACCCTCAGGAGGAACGCTAAGCGTAAACGAAGTAAAAGCGCGGGAAGGCGATGCGACGCGACGGGGTGGGTCGGGGGAACAAGAACTGTCACGACACAATCCCGGGCAGAAGCTAGTTCGTCAGTAATGTTCCTCCTTATTGCGTGGTCCCAATGTGTGGGATGTCACGTGTCTTCGCTTTTTTTGTTGTTCAGATAATTATGTATTCAGTGGTGATAAAATGTGAGGTGAGAGAGCTTAGGTATATGTATATCATGGAGCGTTTTATTCTTAAAGAAACTTACTTCCATATTGAGAGGCGGTCGTGAATCGCTTGACTGCGGCTGTCCCGTATTGATAAGTACAAGTTTCTGATGTGGCTGCACCATGAGGCAACCTCGCGCCACCGACATAGCAGTCATTATGTTATCCCCTGTTTAAACCAAATTAATGTTATATTACCATGCCGTAAATCTTCTACATAAAAGTTTTAGGCGACCTAGACACCTCATGTATTAAAATCCGTCCAGCCGTGACGATTCGATAAAGAATTACACATACAAAGATACCTAGATACGATTGAAAACCATAACCCTGTCTTTACTGTCGCGCAATTAGCTAAGGACATTTTTTTTATTTTTGGACACTGTAACATAACGTTTAGCCGACTGGCCGAACGTGGTTACAAGTTAATGTATATAAAATACAAAAATATGTAGGAAAAGATATTAAGAATAAGAAATTAAGTCGATTAGTAGTAGCTTGCGTAGGCCTCTCCTCCAGTCCGCAGTCTGAAACGAGGGAGTTCACGGTAGCGAAGTAGCTCGGAAGTCAAAGCAGCTCTCGCTGGCCGCTACTCTGGCCCGAAGTCGGTAGAGTCGAGCTCGCGGCAGCTGCTCCATCAGCCCACAGCCCGTTATGAGTTCTCGAACTCGCAGATTCAAGCGGGAGGGTCGGAGGTGATCGAGTGAGTCGAACACCTTTACGCACACAAGATGTTAATAATAATTACTGATATCCACATTTAGGAAGGTTTATATTTTTAGCTTTTAGAAAAACATAGACTGGTGAGTAAGAAACGAAAGAAGCCAACAGAGCGAGCCATAAGGGCGTGTCAAAAGAAGGAGTCAAAAGACGGAGCAAAAGAACCTGGTGAAAAGTAACGGTTGCCTTTTATAGCCCCTGGCAGATCCTTCTAGAAGTGACTTTTTTAGTTTCAAATCCAAATAATTCTTAATTGATTATCGGCTAGGAACAATAAATATGGCTTACAGTGAGAACCTGGCTTAAACTAGTTTTACGATACCTTTACAACAAAATAGACTACCTCTTAGCTCTATACCATAGAAAAAGAAAAACTGACAGATGACAATGTTAGATTCAAACCGTCACAACATTCAATAAAAGGAAAATAATAAGAGATCACATGAAATGAGATAAATGGATGTAGAAAATAGAGGTAGCTAAAGGTTTGCTTTTCAGCAGTACAACAACACCGGTGCTTCCTTATTAGTTTCATATATGTATTTGTGTAAAAAGCGAAAAATAATTGCAGATAAGAATGCTGCCAATCTTTGCTGAGACGTTTTTTTATTTATTTTTTGTATAGGCTGTTCGAAATTTTGAACGGAAGAAATAACACTACAAACCTGTGACCATAATCAGTCTCATAGAAGCTGCGTGAAGCTCTCTTATCACTTGGGTCGTCTCTGGTTTCAGGCTATTTTGCATGACTAGAAAGCCTAGGAACGCCATTTCGGTCTCGAGAGTATCTCGCTTGACCCTTTGTGCGTCAACCCATTTCATCTTGCGATCGAGTTTCTTTTGCGCTAGACCGATTACTCGGAAACCGTTGGAGGTGTACTCGTTGAGGACAGAACTGAAATTCTCTGGGAGAGTGTCTGGATTGCACATTAAGGCAACCTAGAAATAAAATAAAAAACAAAATTATTAAAAAATCCACAAGGGAATCTATGTTATAGTCAAAAATAAACATATACGTTTTACCTTTTCAGGGGCACCTTTTACGAAGTAAACCATCTGTGGTTGCCCAAGAACGTTAGTTATAACGCCCATTGATTGTTGTGCTGAGGAGAAGTGGAACCGCCGCAACAGACCGATCTAAAACCATTGATTAGTTAGTACTAACGGTCGAACCCAATAACGTATCTATATCCAACTTTGACGTCCTGGAGATAGAAAAACCTATCAATCTCTGGTTTCAACGTCCCAATCAAGCCACTATTTAATGGACAGGGACAGATAGAATTATATTGTCTATCATCAGTAGCAATCTGTCTTAGGTTATTGGGTTTGGCCGTTAGAAAATAAAAATTTGTAAAAAAAAAACAGTGAATATTTGCATGTTCATGGTTTTACTCACATATTTATTTTGGGTTTTCTTCGAGGTCAATTAGTAGGGCAAACCAGAAATAAATACTTAATTAAAAGAGTAAATATTAAATAAACAAAAACGTTTGCTTTAACTTTTGAACATACTCAAATTTGTACTTGTTGTGAATAATAATCACCTCATACGGGATCTCCATAGTGAATGGATCAAAGTCGTCCAAATTCTGCAGAGCTTCATTAGCAGCGGTGACCGGTTTTACGATAACTGGTGTCAGGTTATCGTACCGTGTATTTTCGGGTCCAGGTTCTTCAAGTATCTGCGAGAAACTCAGCCATATTAAAACTGAATACCAAAGTGTGTGCTTACGTTTATGAATATGAGATCGATATGAGGCATTCACGAGCTTGGTCTTATTTTTTGCATTTGCAAGAATTGTATTAATAAATCTTTTTAACATATTTTATTAACATTAGTAATATTTTTTACGTTTAGTCAGTCAACTAAGATCACAGTGTCAGTTTAAAATGTTTATTTAAATCTGCATTCTAATATTATTGAAATAAAAATAAGTATCAGAATCGATCGAGGGCACAGATACTTGAGATAAACATCATGTGTATCTATCTACTCTTATCAGATGCTTATTAAAATCAGATAAACGTCATATCAATGCGAAATGTTGAACTGTAGCATTTCCTTGTATCAATGTCAGTTTTGTGTTATGGGAACTAATGAAATCACCCTATTTAAAATGATACGGGATTCATTATTGCGGTTTTACTATTAGTATTAGTAGAAATTTTGGTTACTTATATGCACTATAATTGTATGGGAAATCTTACTACTGTTGGCTAAATGTACACTTTTTGTAAACGTTTTTATTCTTTTTTTTAAACAGCCTAAAGTAACACGAAATGCAAATTATTCCACAACAATAATCTTAATATAACATTAAACAGCCAAATACGCGGACACATTAGAAATAAACTAAGTTAGTTAGTCCCCGAAAACCTACAAACCCGAAACCCCCAAAAGGTCCTTATTTAAAAAACCAAATGATGATGAAACCAAAAACAGTATGCGTACAATAAAATATAGTTCACTCACCCATTGCGTGAATTCAAACATCTTTAGGTCCAAGGGATCTCCTTTCAGCTGCCCCCCAATGCTGGTAAGAGAGTGACAAGACGCCAGCGCTTGTATCAGCGGACTGGTCGTGGGTAACCCGCCCACTTCCACCACACATTCACCGAACTTTTCACCGGAGCGAGACGGTATTACGGAGTGGAAATCTAAGCCGTCTTCAGTTAAAGTGCCAGTCTGGAATATAAAAGAATGTGTCACTGATGGTCTGAATCAATAGTGGATACAATTACTACACTGTAAGCATGAGAGGACAGCTAGATGAACCAATGCAACATAAAATGTGGTTGGGACAGACTGTGTGGAAGGGGGAAAACCGGATATTGTGGTGTTCCTACGGAGTGGCATAAGTACAGCAATGGACTAGAAAAACAGTTTATTAGCAACATGATAATAGACTTACATTTTGCGACAAAGCCCATACAAGCCTGCAATGCTAGCTGAGACAAATAAATCCACAAAACATTTATTTTTACCAAATATTTACCTTATCAAAACACATAACTTGAATCTTTCCACATACGACGATTCTAGGCGGGGATACGCAGAAGATCTTGTTCTTGCGCAAGCGGTTCTGACTGGACACTATGCCGGCTGTCATGGCGGCGGGTAGGGCAGGCGGCACGACGATAGTGATGATGTCTAGCGTGCGGAGGACTATTGTGCTTACGAGACTCTGTGGAGAGAAATTATATACTTCTAAATTACTTCGCTTCATGCGACTTTTGTGTGCATTGACATAGGGGTTTCAATTAGGATGACTGACGCGCGTTATTGTTATTTAATTACTAAAAGAAAAATATTAGTTTTAGAAATAGAATATATAAAGAAATTCATGGATTTGATTTTGTTTTATACTTTTTCATTTTTATGGGACACAATTCTGTCATTTGGGATAGACTTTGTTGAGCAATGGGCTGCAATAGGCTGAGTTGACTGAATAATTATGCTTTACCTAGCTACTACTTTCAAATTATTTTACGAAAAGTATCATAAGATTCAACTTACGCCTCTAACAACATAAAGCCAGATAGAGTAACCCATTCCAATCGCTGCAATGCAGAACATGAATATGACAAACTTAACAGCATCCTTGTAGAATTGGAACCCAAAGGGTTTCGGGAACAGAATACTTTTTAATAGCTCTCCTTTTGCGGTGTAAAAACCGGTGCGTACTACTTTTGCTAAGACCTGTAAAAAAGGTATCATCAGATTTCAATTTTACGTTTTATTCGTTTTATCAGTAAACTATTATAGTAATTATGTCAAGTGTATATACCTGCTTGTGATTTTTTCACTACTAAGGCCTTATTGTAATGTTTATTTAAAGTGTATACCTGATTGTTGCCATAGAATCGTGTTTGCATTACATGAGTGCCAGCAAATAAGGTATGTCTTTTGTGTCCTTCAGTAGAAAATATTTCAGCAGACGAGCAAGGGGGGCCTTTCATTACTGGCACGCTTTCACCTAAAATAAACATCGATATTTTACAAAGCTGTAGCTAATTTAACACAGGACACTTATGAGATAGATTTGATTTTGGGTAAGGACGAAGGACGAAAATTGTCAACTCCCCTTTTTCAAGGCTTATAAAGAAAGGAAATTACATACATGTATTTTAATATCATAAAGAGGTAAAATTTGTTCGTTTGTATGTAGGGAGTAATCTCTGGACCTACCGTCTGATTTGAATAGGCTATTTAACATCACGATATTAACCTTAGGTTAGGTAGCAAAAAGAAAAATAAGTTAGATAATTCTATCTCTCTAGCTCACGCGGACGTGGGCAGAAGCTAGTATCTTATATTCATAAATTAATATTTCACGATTAATATGTCCCTCTCGGCGTTGTTTTAATGACAGCAAACTGCCCTGACCTCTTTTCACGATGTCGGACTAGGTTGATACTTGACGATAGTTTTAAAATAACCCTTTAAGAACTCCAGCCAACTAGAATCTGCGACGACATTCATGAATGAAAAGTGAAGAGTTTTCTCTATTATGATAGACGTAGATTACTGATAAATAACGATGAAAGTATTCTGTACGAGTTGTTTACGATATTTCATTATGTAATGAGATAATTGTTACTTAATATCGTGAATAAACAGTAGTATACAAACACTATTACAGCCCACACTTAACACTCATAGGAGTACCTAAACAATAAAATAGGTATCAATAGAACTTCATATTGAGAAACCAATACAATTTAATTGACAATTTCAATTCTTAATAACTGTCAATTTAGTATGCTGTTTAGATGGAATGCGTGTAATTGTAACAAGCAATATTGGTAGTCCGTTTAAATTGAAATGGGTACGAATAGGTCGTGTCAGCCGTATTCATTCAGCTGTTGCTGGTGCCCGGTAACAGAGCTGATAGACGATTAAAACGGTGTTAAGACAAAAACCGGTCATACAATATCAGTATTTTCATAAAGAAACCGTATTTTTTAAGGCAGCTTTGAATAAAATTGTTTCGAATACATTTAAGCTCAGTCCCTATACTCCCATATAATACCTATGTCATGAGTTCATGACACTAGAGAAAAATACTGAAAGAAGTACGTAACGTTCACAGAAATATCCAAAGCCGTGACTAAATAACTAGTAAGCACACGCCAACATAACAAACGCCGGCAGCTCAAAGCCTCGGTTCTCATAGCATCGCGTAGCTGTCACAATACATGAACATTTAAACAGTTGCCTACCTGTAAGCATGCTTTCGTCAACGATGGAAGTGCCGGTAAGCAGCATGGCGTCACACGGCATCACACAGCCGTCAGATGGCAGCACCAGTACATCGCCAGGTACCAGTCGGCAAGCGTTTACCACGCACTCCTCCCGACCCATGCGAGTCGGTCGCAAAACGGTAACAGTGAACGCACTCGTCGAGCCGGCCATTTTGTGCAGACGGATACTCATCTGTTTTTTAAGAATTAAGATTACAATAATGTGAATATTTTCGCAGGCCATTGGTATCACCCAGTTATACGCCGGGCAGATGCGGTAATGGTCCTGAACCCGTTTGCTGCCCGCTTGCCGACGATACCTGATAGGATGACTACCAAATTTATTTTTCTTATCCCATGTTTACACCCACCCATAAATATACAAGTTGTTACACTGGTTTTCAACAAGTCTTATAAAGACTTGTCAAAAAGGTGTCGCATAGAAAACATGTATCATACATGGTATTGACATTGTTTGAGACATGTTTTACGATAAACGAAAATAGTAGACACAACTTGTAGAATACATGTTTACTACTGTGTAGGCAAACCCGGGGTTTAGATATCGACATGAATTTACTAGCTACACCATATATTAATAACATATTTTTTTTATTACCTTTTTTGTTTGATATAACGCCAACATGCAGGTCGCAATAGACAAGATGAAAACGCAAGTCGCATACTGATAGTACTCATCCAATGACCACAGTATGATAGAGAAAACTTGGAATAGATAGAACGGATTGAAGACCTCATCTTTAAACAACGTCCAGTAACTCTTGACTTCTACCTCTACTGAGTTTGGGCCATACAGTTTGATCCTGAAAATAACAAGAATGTTGTAAACGGGTTCAATTAACTTTTTCAACTATGTAATTAGGCAAGACACCTAATTAGTTTTTGACTGCTGATTACGTAAATTCGCTTAGTGACTAAGTAATTATTTTGCACTTACAGTTCGGTTTGCTGTCGTTTGTTTATGCCGGACATATTTTCCATCAATAACTGAATAGTTAGCTTCTCATTGAGTGCAAGAACATTGACAAAGACTCCTTGATCGTTAAGCCAAATGAAACGGTTGTGCTTGAACATAAAATACCGCAGTCTGTTATCTTTATGGTTGGATAGGTTCAGGTCAATTTCAAGCACTTTTTCTGTGGACCATACTCCATCAGCGTCGATAACTAAAAAGTAATGAAAATATGTAGGCATTGATTGACATAAGTACGTGTAATAAAAACAAATAAAGACTGATTCATGGTACACTGTATGAAGTCGATCCTGAGTTGAGGCGTGGAGTAGTGGGTGCAAAATACAATGAACATTGAACTGATATAAATGCCACTTAATGACCTTATGTATTCGACTCAGATCCGACTCGTTGCAGTCAGCCGAAATCAGCCTTTAGATAGAGGGGTGCGGCTACTAACTTACCACAAATTTCCTCAGCCGCTTTCAGGCTGCATTTTATATATTTGTATCGGTTGTAAGATGGGTAATAAGCTAATGCAAAATATGGTAATCCACATAGTAATATGCAAACGGTGTGTAATAAAATAGCCCGTAATTTTGAATACTTGAAGCCGTGTATGTTGATGGATTGTTCATCGCCGCTGCTCTCGATAACTTGCCACTGCGTCTCGCCAATGACTTCATAGTCGTCTGCAATTCAAAACAAACGGTCTGCACACCTTACCGGGGATAGCTGTTGGTCGTGGGTGGTGGCAATGTGTTTGCATCGAATATTCGCATGTTATCAAAGCATGTAGGGTATGAAAAACGGTTGTAGCTGCATTCTTGTTAGACTTTGTTCATGCATCTTGTTTATCAAGACAAATGGTTTTGTATGTAACAAGTCCGCAGGGTGTGGAAAATTTTAACTGCCTGGGCAAAGATGACTTCGTACGTATCTACCCAATGTGTAGTTGGATTTAGTAATAATTTAAACGATTCATCAGCTAATCCTATAGGTATCTTATACTTCGTCTGTTTTATGATGGCTAGAGTAAACTCTGAACTAGTGGTTTTGCAACTTTCGAATGGGTGATAACTCAGTGTATTATTTTATAATTTCTCATTATTTCAGCCGAAAAACGTCGACTGCCGGACATAGGCATCCCCCAAGCTCCGCCACTTCGATCGGTTCTGCTTGCTTCCCGAATTCAGCGGATTTCTGCGGCCTTCATAAGGTCATTGGTCCACCTGGTACCAATGTACCGACGTACCGGCCATACGCCGGTACGTCGGTACGTGGTCGCCACTCCAGGACCGTTCGGCCCCATGGGCCATCTGTTCTGCGAGAAATGTGACCCGCTCACTGCCACTTAAGTTTGACAATTCTTCGGGCTGTTCTCCTGCGGGCGGATCTCTTCATTTCTGATTCCATCACGTAGATAAACTCCAAGCATAGCCATTCCAGTCTCCATTGCCCTTTGGATGACTGTTAGCCTTCTAATAAGGCCCATTTAGAGCGATCACGTTGTAGTGCCATAGGTCATCACTCGCAACACGCACTGGTCAAAGACTTTCGTCTTGAGACACTGCGGTATGTGGGACGAGAAGACATTGCGTAGCTTCCCGAACGCGACAATTGACGTCTTTCTCGCACTTGGACCTACCTAACTGGACAGTTTGTCTTATGTAAACATACTCGTCCACACCTTCGAGTGTAAGGTCTCCGATCTTCATGAGAGTGGGTGTTACATGGGCATTTGACATGACTTTTGTCATGCTCATGTTAATTTTAAGACCCACTCTTTTGGGCATTGTACTGAGGTTCTCCAGTCTCAGCCATGACTACTATATCGTCGGCAAACCGAAGGTGAGTGATGTACTCACACCTCGCTGCAGAAGAATAGGTTTCGAGGTCTGGTCCAGGAGTCGGACTGACACAGTAGCACCTCGATGTACTGATTGCCGATTTGGCACCGTTGAAGAGACTGCAGTACAGCCTATATCTCGATCGAATCGAAGGCTTTCTCGTAGTCCACAAATGCTAAGCAGAGAGGCAGGTTATACTCTTCGGTCTTCTGCATAACCTGCCGCAGCGTGTGTATGTGATCTACGGTGCTAAAGCCTTTACGGAATCCTACTTGTTCGGGAGGCTGGAATCATCAAACCTGCGCGCGAGACGATTTATCATGTATCTTAAAAACAGCTTGTACACATGGCTCAGTAGTGAGATGGGCCAATAATCCTCAAGACGGGGAATAGGGATGATAACATTTTTTTTTTCAAATAAATGTTGTCTTCACATAAATAATTTAATTAATGTATACAAAATATTGTAAAACATTTTAAAAGAGTAACGGTGGAGTTTCTTGCCACTTCTTCTCCATACGAAACTACTTTTTGGAAGTGGCGCCTAGAATCAGTTCTATTTTTAATGTATAGTTTGACGTTCAAAAGTGCCTTTTTTTGGGCCTGTTTGAAATAAATGCTTTGACTTTGACTTAGACTTCAATAACTCGGGTTTGGCGGATACGATCCTGCCATCATCGGTCTTTAGTTTCGAAAGCTGGATCTACCCATGCGCATTCATTATAATTTTTGACGTAACTATATTATCGTAGACGTCCACATCCGTAAATTGTATGGAATTACGTGCGCTTTATAACGTTATGGAAGACCGAAATTTAAAAGCGTTTTTAATTTTTTCATACACTTTACTTCCCTGTGTGATCGTGATGTCGTTGGATGTACACGATAATAACATCACGTTAGAAATTATAAAAACGCCCAGTGGATATTCTCAATTTGAACTAAGAATATCGAACGTGCTAAATTTTACGCCATTTTAATGTCTGATATCTGGGTTGGGTGGATTGGTGAGTCTGAGTGTTAAACACCCTTTATAAACCTTCCGGACCTTCTATACCTACATGTGCAAGAAACGCTTAGCTTAGTATGATGAAATGAATACTAAGGTTGTATCAACAATAATAAGCATCATTGGTAGAGTGCAGAGTAATTGTAAACCAGTGGTGGTTTGACCCAGTCCATGATAAGTCCTAGTTCATTCCACTTATATTCTTTTTCTACCTGGCATTATAAAAATTTTGATGCCCAATATGATTGGGGGTAATGTAGTAGGTGATTGATGAAATTAATATTTGATTAAATTCTGTTGTGCATGGCTTGTTATTCAAAAATAGTTCACTGGTTAAATGTTAATAATTAACTTCTTAATTTAAAAAGACCACATGCGTAAATTTACGCTACCTCACGTTAGGCAGGTGAAAACGAATGTGTTGATAAAGGGCGAAGAATTATAACCTGAAGACAGCACAGTATTATTGGGCTTAACTTTGACTGACCTCTGAGTTGGTTTCAGCCTTTCTTCGCAGTGTAGTCAGATAGGAAACACTTATCTCATCTAGTTTAACAAAATATGATTGCTGTGATGTAGTGTTTGTACAAACCTACTTGCAAAAATAAAAACATATATCATTTATTCTTTATGCTGCAAACATATTGTTAGTTTTTACCCTCTTAAAACACATATTGCAGTTACTCACGGTGCTACCTCATCAATAAACGTAATACATAACTCTGTTTCAGTAAATCGCAAAATGATGATTATACTCAATTGATTTTGTTGAGATTTTCCAAGTCATTGTCAAATAATGGGGGTGGGTCTTCAGAAACTAGATGATGGGAGACCAGTAAAAAAAAAATCAAGCTTCAAGAGCTTATTTTTCATTGCAGCAGAATTTTAATCTTCTTATTCAAATTAGAATCAAAACAATTCTGGGTGGGGGATATCTATTGGATTTGATTTTTATTAGTATCAGTCAATAGTGATATATAGACTATGGAAGCAGGTAAAGAGAATATGTTACAAGTTGTTACAACACATTTGGAGAGGCCTTTGTTCACTACCTAGAAGACTGTGAAATGATCTTGATTTGTAATCTCAACTTAATGGTTTCTTTAGATCTTTTAGTGAAATGGTTACACAAAAAATTACAAAGACTCTAATTTCTTGAAGATGAAATTGCAACATCAATTGTATAATCAAATGAGAATGACACATGAAGAACCCAATAGCATTTGCAAAACATCTTGTTTTCGGGAAAAACCTAGCATGGGTTTATTTAAAGTACATTGTTCAGTATTAAAGTTGTCTACAGAATACTAATAAAGTTGTCAAGGATAACAGCAAGCTGAAGAGAACCAAATGTTAATAATTCTATAAACTTTGCCCCTGTTTCCTTTAAATTATTATGAATGAAAGGTATAAAATTATAGATATTAAAAACTAATAAATTAGGTGGGATTTCTGCAGTGGCTTTGAATATTGAAAGCTATAAAAAGCATAATCCGTTAATTATTTTAGATAAATATGAATTATTATGTTAGTATTAGGTATTTAAGGGACATAATATCAATGATTAAACAAGAATAATTAAGGAACACACATAATTTAAAACAAAAACAAAACAGTGCAAACACATAGTGCAATCACCTCACATATAAAAATAAAAACACAACCATTGTGAAATCCTTACATTATTCTGAGAAATTAAGGTTTCATAAATACGGTGTTTTTATTTTCATTCCAACAGTATCCCCAGCAACACATAAAAGATAAATTATAGTGCTGTTAGTTCGCATAATGGCATAACTATTTTCCATAGCTTTAACTATATAAATCTAGACTTGATTTCCCAAACAGATTGAGCCAATTGAAATAGACACACATTATGTTAAACATACGGAATATGACTACCAGTGAATGTCTTAAAACACAACTTGGTTTATAAGACAAAACATACAAATGTTTTTAATGTACATGAATTAGGTATGTTTTGAAGTGTGTGGTGTCTAGAAAGGGAACATGTCACTGGAAAGTAATATTAGAATGTGTTTGTGTGAGCAGCAAATATGACAGAACAACAAACAAACCAAACATTTAATGAATGAAACATCAAAATTCACATGATGTTATGAACCCATTGTTTGCCAAGTTTTAGGCCGCTCATTATTGCACACATGATTTGATGTTCATGAAGGTTTCTTAACATTATGACTCTGACTATGGCAGTGACACATTATAGACCTGCAGTGAACATGAGCTGATGAATGATAATATTACAATGATAAGACTCAAGATAGCCAACAATACAAGCAACTAATGTGCAACAAATGCTTGAATAAAATATGGAATACTGAGGAAAGGTTTTATTTAAGCTGCGCATGTACTTAACGTGATTTCATGTTTTTAGGATAAATTCATGCTGCCCTGTAGAATGTATTATCTGACTAAAGTTATTGTTACCCTTAAAAGTAAACATGAGAAAGCTGTAATACATAGGAAAGCAATCGCCCTTTTAATAAAATTGATTTGATAGTCAGGAAAAAAACATGGTTTTAAAAATACACAGCTGATTTGTTAGATTCAGCAATATAGTTCAATCTATTATAAGCCTTGATCCTCCACTGTCTGATGAAGTGTGTGTGTTTTGAAAAACAAAATTACACAATTGAGCTATTATTATGAGACAGTTTCCCTTGCCACATTCCAGAATCCTAGTAATTGAATAACAGTTCTCATTGGATATTTTCATGTCAAAGTGATAGCCATGTAATCATATTTAATTTTTTTGCATTACGTACAGTATTCTTGTGTATTTTTATGACTCACAAGATATTTAATCAAGTGTGCGAGACTTACCATTGGCGGCGCAGGCATTATTAATGTTCGGCATTCCCGCGAAAACTATTAAAAAGGTTTATAACACAAAAGAGTTAAGGCATATTATTAAGATGTTGTTTAGTTATATCTGAGTAACCGCTGCTACCTCATCGCAAATTATTTAAGGTTTTTAATGTGGGTTTACTCCGCACTCACATCACACCTTGGTAAGAACGACAGGGGAATTAATTGATTTATCATAGAATAAAAATTGTCAAATGCAACACTGACTTGTCTCTGGTTGCCCAGCCACAATATCGACTAGCTAGTATTTATAAAATTTGTGTTATCGAATCACCTTGCATTGGGGTAAAACTGAAAGCTCGTCATAGGTGACAGCACTGTTGCACGTCTTCCGACAAACCACCATTGTTTGGTTTAAGTTTACGTTTGTGTCGATTACAAACACGAGTACTGGTTTTATATGTATGCGGCTGGATTGGAGTGTAGTACTATTAAAAGATGAGCTCAAGAAATGGAAAGCGCCTACCACTGCTAAAAAAGCAGCTGTTGTGGAAAACCAAATAAACCGATTTTTTTGATATCCAGTAAGGTTATTTTAATTATTGTTGACTCTAAGTTCTTGTTTTCTTGAAGACTGGAGGTGTACGACAAGAATAACTTGACTTGATCGGAGTAGAAAACCAACTCGAGGATGATCTTCCTCACCGAAATCTTCAGAGATGTTGATTTCTCACTAATCTCATACGATAATATAATTATATAGATAGGTAATACATAGGTAATACATTTGCCTGTAGGCTTTCACAGACAGACTCTGGTCTCGAACGTCATAGAGCGAAATCAGTAGAGCTGCCCACTAAAATCGGTATTTTCGTACCCAAAATCAGTAACAGCAAAAAAAAACGCAGTCTCTAATTTACGTCAAAATCATCAATTACATGTTTAGATATTTATTTTTCAAGTTACATTTTTAGGATTATACCAATATTCTTTATTAGCCATAGCCTCGGTCATCTTTGAATTAATCTCAGATTCGTTTTGCATGTAATAGACCAGTGATTTACTCTGTAGAAGGCCTATTTTGCTGTTTTGTTTTCTTAATAATATGCGAAAATATGCGTTCTACGTTGGCGGATGGATGAGGCAGTGACAAAATATTAAAGATGAAAGTAGACAACAAATGAAACATTTGAGTGTCATCGCCACGCTTTAGTGAAGTTCATCTCAAAATAGTTCTACATAATGAGAAATTGTTTTGATTTGTTCACAATTTCTTAAAACTTGTCACTGTTTATCAATTATCTAGAATTTATTTTTCTGGACAATATTGGGAAAGAGCCTTAGGAACTATGGAAGCAGTTTTGCCACTTTTAACATTATTTTGTTGGATCAATTATGTCTAAACCTTGTATTGGACTATTTTTCAAGGGAAACCGCATTATTTGCTTTTAACTGTAAAATCGGTAGAACAATCGGGATACTTCCCATGCATTGTCTGAAATCGTGGAAAAATCGTTGCATTTCGGTAGGACAGAGCCCATATCGGTTGAAATACCGAAAAATCGGCAGGTTCGAGACCACTGAGACAGACAATTATTTAAATCATCGATATCGGTATTTTAACGGGTACACTATTTGTGACACGTTTTACGGATAATAGTGTAGATGGCGCTAGGGCCGCTAGGTTTGTGAACAAAACGGATGTTATTGATTTGGCGCGAACGCGTGGACGATACCATGACAATCTGTTGAGTGAGAAATAAAAATTATAAATCTTTCCGTGATTTGCTTATTAAGTAAATTAACAAAATGCCGCACGGTATGTTTGCAAAGAAGAGTGATTTTCTAGAAATCGGTGAATATAATTTTTCGTGGCCCGGTGAAAATGGGACTTTTCAAGATTTTGGTTCCGTAAATTACACAATGCCTTCAGGTATGTAAAATTGATTTTAGAAACTGTGTAAATTTTTATTAAATGAATAAAATAATGAGAATGGTGAATAAACAGGACCCTGGTATTGGCCGTGGTGTCCACTTTGGAGAACTACACAGCATCCTCTCTTTCAGGTGAGTAAATAGAAAGTACTTAGATTTCTTTTATAAAAATATTGCCTTAACCTTAAATATTCAATTTGGTATATTTTTAGCTATCCAACATGCTCTTCGTGGCTTCGTACTGCGCTCCAAGTACCAAGAAAGGTCAATTGTGGATGCACACTATTTTAATATTTGGTAACTCTTTTTCTCATTATTTTAAAACACTAGTGCCTAATTTAACTTTAATCTCATTCTGCGAAAAAACTAATTAGGTGCGCATGGGTAAGCCTAGTTTTGGGGCCGCTAACAGATATCGAAAGTACCTACTGTAGGCACACTGTTAAGGGGGAGGGGGATGCGCTAAGGTAGCCCGCCAAATTAATATTTTCTTCCGTTTTTCGCAATTTAAAGGTCAGTGTCAGGTTGTATGAGTCGCGACCGTAACAAATGTGGCTTTACAGAAAAAAAATCATTAGAATCAGCAATACAGGCCCCTAAGTTAAAAGTGGCCTCAAATGTTATGATTTCATGAAATAGTCATTGAATAGGGTAATAAACGTAACGAATGAATAATAAAAGTAATCATTTAGGTCGAAGACATAAGGAGAGAAAGGGTTAAAAATGAATTACATTCTTAAATAACTTAAACCCTTATTTATAGAAATTAGACAAGGACATGCTCGAATTTGTGAAACTCCTGACACACAAACTAGGAAGTACTGTATCTCAAGTGTCAGTGTTCCTCCCTGCCAGGCACATGTTGAAACCTAACTTATCGTTTATACGTTTGTGAGCTAATAAAAGCTAATAAAAATATATCAATTTAAGTTTTTTTTTGTTTTTTGAAGAAAACCGATAAAGCATATCTAATCTAAAATAATGTAATAGGTCTTTCCCTCTGAAGTTGCCGTTTAGTATACAGTTGGTCATTTTCATATAAATGTTTTTTATTTCTATCAATCAATATAATTATGCTATGTCAAGGGGTCAACTCTCTGCCAAGTGGTAATTTTCAAGAAGGCCATTGAATGCACTTCTTCAAGAAGTCGGGTGTATGGGAGCCCACAAATTCTTCAAAGGCATTTTGTACTGCCTCTCGGGTATCGAATTTTACCCTGACAAGAAATTTTTAAAATTTTGGAAAAAGTAGAAGTCTGTCGGCGCAAGGTCTGATGTGTACGGTGGATGACGTTAAACTTCCAACCCTAGCTCTTGTAGCATAGAGACCGTCTGTTGTGCCGTATGAGGTCAAGCGCTGTCCAGAGATTTGTGAGCTTCTCCATCATTGTGTCCCAGTTCATCACATTACACATCCGCAGTAAGGCTGGTGCCGTTTGGCAAGAAGCTGTGTGATGAATTATAGCGGCACTAGCCTATCAAACAGCGACCATGACTTTTTTTAGGGGTAAGTTTTCGTTTGGGGCATTGCCTAGGCGCTGAATCGGGGTCTAACCAACATGATGATCTCTAACGATTATAAAAAATATACATTTTTCATCGCAAGTGACTGAATGCGGTTCAAGATTCCTTCGTTTCTGTGTCTGTTAAGCAACGCAAGGCATACCTCAACGCGTTTGTCGCGCTGGCGACAGTTCGTGCGGAGACCCATTTATTAAGTATTTTACCTTGCAAATGGACCAATATTGTTTTCATGCTAACGTTGAACGCTACTGTTAACTCAGCCGTAGATTGAGTATCGTCACCTTCCACTATCGCCTTTAATTCGTCGTTGTTGACTTTCGTTTTCGGGCGACCACGGGGTTCATTTTTTAGATCAAAATTTCCATGTCGGAAACGTTTAAACCAATAACGACGTGCGTTCGTATGTAGTGTTCACTCCGTACACGTAAAATTAATGTTGTGCAGCATTGCTTCCACGACCGCCACGGAAGTCCTATTCCATAATTACAAGTTTTTTTTTTATCGTGTCCATATTGATGAAAAAGATACAAATGTAGTGAAAACAAAACAATCAATAATAATCAGTGCAGTGCGATCGGCCGTTGCAATCAGACGCGCTTGCACTGTAAGCGGAAATTAATATTTTGCGCCAAGCGCGGGAAATGCCGCTGCCACCATGCGTTCGGAAGAACTTGTGGCGAACGAGGTCCTGGCATTCCTGCAGTACCAGCTGGATGTCATGGACGAGGTCAGTGTGATCCAGATCTGCACATCAAACTTCAATGAAGAAGAGATACGCAGGGCTAAAACACTGCTGTATGAGTCGCTACTTATGGCTGACCGAATGCCGTCCCGCAGGAGGGATGAAAAGGGAGAGAGGAGTCTCCAAGACATCATAAAAGTGTTAAAGGAGACCGACCCGGACGACGTGCCGTCTTTCGTGGCTAAGGATTTGCGCAAGCTGCCCCCAGTCACATTCGACCACGTCGACGTCACCAGGCTGCTGCATCACAACCATCACAACCCTAAGATCAAGCCTGATCGAGATACAGTTGAAGTTGGAAGCATCGCAGTCCACCATCAGTGATCTACGTACTGAAGTAGCAGATTTACGCAAGACGGTATGTAGTTCACACGAGTCAGCTACTAACGTCAACATACGTCACGGTGCGTTCAATGCATCGCAGCTGGGTTTCGAGTCAGCAATATTCGACTCGTCGCCGGCCGCCGTCATTGCAAGCGATGCACAACCGCGCCCCGCACTCTCCGCGTCCCCCATAGTTGGAACGACGATCAATGTTAGCACGTCAACACCGGGACGTGCTTACTCGGCTGCCGTTATTAAAGCTCCCTCAAATCATCAGCGGCAACCTAATAATACCAGGGGTGCCCAAAGGCCCTGCGAAGCAGTTCGAAGCTCGCTACCACCGGTAACAAGCCAAGGACAGGCCGATGAAGGCGGCTTCATTCGCGTCGAGAAGAAAAAGAAGAAGAAGCCTGCTTGTCGCAATCAGTGCGGTACGGCATTGACTGGTTCCGACATGTTGCTGCGTCCCGCTATTCCATCGACGCAGCTGTACGTGTCACGTTTACATCACACCACGAAGGTAGAAGAGGTGGTGGAGTACATAAGGACGAAGACCAAGTTCACCTTGAGAGTCGAGAAGTTGGAGTCACGCCATAAGATTAACTTCAAATCGTTTGTGTTGCGGGTTCCGACTCATCAACTGGAAAGTTTCATGAAGGAGGAATTTTGGCCGACGGGTGTCGTGTATCGGCGTTTTCGCGGAAGGCTACACGACACCACGACTCAGCGCAATACGTCACCGACCCAACGTAATAATTAGATTATTTTGTGTTTTTTATAATTATGTATGTTAGTCTATAAGTTATGGGTCTTTGTTACCTGAATTAAACGAATTATTATTATTATAAATAAACAAATGACTGAATTTGAAAATAAAATTCCATATTTTTTAACAAAATAAATTCTATATAATTTATTAACAGCCATACATAAATTACGTTTCAAATGGCCATTATTGTAAAACGGCAATTTCTTAGGTAAATATCAATCTAATTTTGATCGAAAAACTAAATGCCGTAGTATTAAAAGGAACTTGCTAAGGTGGATAGACTTTTTTTTGCCGCCGGTTCTTAAAGTAAGAACCTTAGAAACTGGCGGCAAGCTGTAGTTATCGGTAGCTATGCTACCGATCTGTAGACGTTACTTCTGGGGTGCCTCAGGGCTCACTGGTATACCCCATTACTTTATAATATTTATTTATTTGACATAACACAGTGTTTCCTTCACGCTGAACATATGCGTATGCCGACGACAAAAAAATATTTATGAAAATTAATAACCCTAGTGACTGTAAGTTGATCCAATCAGACTTAAATAGACTTAGTGATTATTATATTTTAAACAATATAAATGTAAATAATAAGAAATTCTAAATTATAACGTTCTCTAAAAACGCAGCAATATTAAATACAATATTATACTATTTATACTAAATATAAATGACTTGCCCAAAGTGACGAAACATCACATGACTCTCTTTGCTGATGACAGTACAGTTACCATTGACTGGACAAACAAACAACATTATATTAATGAAGTAACTAATACTATTAATTCAATAATAAAATGACTCAACAATAACAATCTCAACATAACTATTGACAAAACCAAACTAATGGCCTTCAGTCAACGCAAAAATGGGACTATGAATTTTCACCATAATCATTGGATTGGAAAGCACACACGGTAGAATTGGCAAAGCGACTTAGCAAAACGACGTATGGTTTATATAAGTTCGCTCCAGTCATAGGAACGGGCGCTATTGTTACAGCATATCATGGAATGGCGGGTTCAATATTAAAATATGGCGTTATGTTTTGGGGGAATTCAGCCAATAAGGAACTTATATTTAAATCCCAAAAAAAGTGTATTAGGGTAATGTTCGGTCTGAAATGCAATGTAACACTTGTAAACCGTTTTAATCCAGTATAAAATACTGACACTGCCCTCCCTGTACATATTTGAGGTTGCGGTATTTGTGAAAACCAACCCAAAATGGTTTCCCAAGCTATCGGACTTAAATATCCGGAGTCGACGACACTTCAATATGTTATGAGCAAGACAGTCTAAGAGAGCTCTGATGCATAAAAGTGTTTTCTGCGATTATATACGATCGCATACCAGAATCAATCAAAATTTTGAATGTTAGTTTGTTTAAAAGACAGTTGAAAAACTTTCTCATAAATAAATCATATTATAATATCTCGGAGTTCCTTTCGGAAAAAATCTGTGGGGACTTATTTATGTTGCAATTTTAATGACTTAGTGATTGACTTCGTATATTATTGATTATGATTTGCATGCCCATGTGACGGCAGAACATGGAGAACTAACTTTATGACAACACCTATGTACAAATTTACCCATGTTTGCAAAGAAATAAGTGATTTGATTTGATTTGAAATTACCGTATCAGTAAGGATATTATACCGCGAGCATTATAGGTCGAGAGATTTGGGTGTGATTCTGGACGAAAAGTTCACGTCCGAGGCACACATTGATCAAATTACTAGTAAAGCATATAAGGCCCTCGGATTCGTAACGCGTAACAGCCAACTGCTCAAAAATCCACTATGCTTTTAAACTTTATATTACTGTTATGTAAGGAGCGTACTGGAATCCGCAAGTGTTATATGGCGTCCTTTTATAAGAAAAATATTGATAAAATTGAATCGATCCAACGCAAATTTATCAAGTACCTAATTATTACAAAACTAAAGCTGATATTCCAAATTACCCGGACTCCTGTCGACACCACAAATTAAATACTCTGGAAGATCGACGACAGTTAAATGTTGTGATGTTATTGAGCGACATACTAAACAAAAAATTTGACCGTCCACAACTGCTCAGCAGAATACACTTTAACGTTCCACTCAGACGTACCAGACATACCACTATGCTATCTGTACCATCGGCCTCTACTAATTATCTAAAGAGTCACCATTTTTGCGTCTACCTGCTTTATATAATGATAAATTCTCATCATTGGACCCCTTTTCTACCACACGTTACAGACTTAAAAAGGAGATTATCCGACTCCTCCATCGAACTACGGATACTCAGCTTGCCAAGTAGTGCCAGTTCAGTCATACATACATATACACACACATATCACCACACACATTTACTGCACAGCTACACCTCAAGATACACACACTCACATATTTCGTAGTTTTCTGTGTACTTCGTACCTAATCGGCGTAATGTTTAAAATAATAAATATGTTATATTTACTGTCAGCTGTGAAGTTACCTTCTGCTAAATCGATGTAAATATGAAGAAGGTACAAGGCCTTAATTTTTTTGAGGGGATATTCCCGCCCTTGTCGCGCGGTGCGGTCAATCTATGGCCTTAGTATGAAGTTACATAGTCGTGACGTCACTTCTACGATAGTGCTGTCCTTGTGTAACACTTATTTTAAAACGTTTTTTAACCTGTTATTTTTTAAAGTTCTTACACGTTTATTATTCTTTGCACTATTTGGAAACAAATATTTTTTTGAATTAAAGTAATAAAAACCTCTGCTATAATATGCGTGTGTGGAAAAGTGAATGTAGTGTAAGGGTGAGTGTAGTGTGAGAGTGTGTATGTGTGTGAGTTCATTGTTTTCAGATGTGTGCTTTTAGGTGCATGCGATAAAATGTAGATCAGCCGGTGATGCTAGCCAGCAATATTCAGTTTCATGACAGTTTAGAGAAGTGAGCCAATATCGAATACTAATACTAAGGATAAAGGTGTGTTTAAAGTGTGTGCAATAGTAGATTGGATCATAAGGGAAAAAAATTTTTTTAGGGCGATAGCGCTTTTTTTGAATCCAGAGCGAAGTGAGGGATTCTAGAGTAGAATTTTGCTAAAATATAAATAGATGTTCTAAAAGTGAATATTTTTATATAACCTTTTCAAAGTACTCTCCTCTTGCCTCCATACAAAGTTTCATATGTCTAAACCAGTTTGCTAAACACTTTTTCCAGTCCGCCCGCCGTAGACACCACGTTAACAGCCTGCTCGAACGCTGACAGCGCATCTTCCGGCGACGAAAGTTGTATAATTATCCTTTTGAGCTGTTTTATTTTTATTTTCGGGAATAAAAAGAAGTCACACGGTCCTATGTCAGGGCTGTATGGAGGGTGGCCCAGGACTTTGACCGGCGTGCTGTCCAGGAAGACCCCCGTTTTGAGCGCCGTGTGCGAAGGCGCGTTGTGGTGGAGCAGTAGCCTGCGGAGTCCTATGTTTGGTCGCTTGTTGCTCACAACAGAGAAAACTTCTGCCAAGCATTTGGTAGTATACCATTCAGCGTTGATGATTCTTTAGTTCCGTAAAGTAATTGACCCCAAGTAGCCAGTCAAATTGAAAAAGCTCGCGATCAAAATCTTCATCCCGCTTCTAGATCGCTGCACTTTGGTAGGCGTTGATTCGTTTTGAAACACCCAAACCGTCGACTGGCTCTTCGTTTCTGGATCGTATTGATAAATCTTAGACTCATCACCTGTAATGATGTCGTAAACACGCCGAAACGAGCCTGCTTCAAATTTGTTTATCATCACGGCACCATTCCACCCGGGCCTACTTCTGAGCATCGGTGAGGTTGTGCGGCACCCTGCTTGAAACTCCTCACGCGAAGATGCACGTGTAGAATTTCGTGAAGGCTTACCGATCCAACCTGATGTATGTGCTGAGTCTCTTGATACGTAACTCGCCTATTGTCTTTAATTAAATTTTTCAATGCTAGCGCGTTTTTGAAATTGGTTTTTCAAATAATTTTACAAATTTACGTTTTACAAATAATCATATTCTCAAAATAGACTATAACTGGCCAGTCTCTCATCCATCAAAACTTTTTTTTGCAATACTTTCTGAGT
This sequence comes from Dasypolia templi, assembly GCA_963555695.1. NCBI lineage: Eukaryota > Metazoa > Arthropoda > Insecta > Lepidoptera > Noctuidae > Dasypolia > Dasypolia templi. Next base: position 15,559,503 of record OY743146.1, on the reverse strand, counting down.
GGTCTGGTATGTGATCAGTAATATGCTGTTTTCTAGGGAATAGTTGACTTGGTCATGAAGATTATCATGGAGAGATATACATCTAAGGATCCCTGGAGTAAACCAGGGCTTTATATTTCTATTTTTCTGTGGATTGTGGAGACCAGACTGTTGTGCTTTTTTATAATTGGGATGATGACAATATTTTTTTTTATCTCAAAATACTGTTTGTTTCCAAATATCAAACTTTATTACAAAAAGTGTAAAAACTTAAAAAATTACCAAGTTATAAACGTTTTAAGATAGTTGTTAGACAAGGACAGCACTATCGTAGAAGTGACGTCACGACTATGCAACTTCATACTAGCGCTTCATACTAGCTACATTGTCAGTACCGCGCGACAAGGACGGCAATAATCCCCTCCAAAAACTTTTAAAGCGTGTATCTTTTTCAAATTTACATTGATTTAACAGATTTTTTCGATTATCTCATGCCTTCTTTGAAATTACATTATTTTTATGAACATTTTTAATATAAGTCATCATCCCAATTGGTGATAGTAAGTTGACCAATATATTTGCCGTCACATTAGCGTCAGAAGCGTTTAGGACTACGCCATCGTTTTGTTTTTTTAAATGTTTTTGTGCAGTAGGAAACATAGCCTTCCAGTATGGCAAGCGCTTTGCTGAGCCAACACTCAGACAGTATTAGGATTTCGCACTGGAAATAGTAATGCTAAGTTTTTTTTATTTTTTTTATTAACAAAAGATAAAAACTTTGCACTACGCTTCGCTTCGCACGTTTATGTGGATTTTTTTGCCTTTTATGTTACCTTGTTTACCTGAACACAATTCAGGAGCAACATTTAAATGATTGAATGAATGAATTTCTATTAAACGATCCATTTCTATGTTAATAAAATATTGTAGTTATTATGGCATAGGAATATTGCTCGCAGTTTTCCTATTACTATAATTCTAGCTAAAGTAAACAACCGAGAAGCGCTGCTTCGAAACCAGTTGAGAACTTTACAATTTCTAGGCCCCAATAGTAAGACCCCCTACGGCCCTACTGGATATCCCACTGTCTTTTTAAATATGTACCTGTTCTGTGTAGTCATCTGCCTAGGTGTTTATTCTTTTTGGTCCTAGCCTTCATGCTGTACTCAATATGGGCATGGCACGTGATATGTTCACCCGATGCCTTCTCCTGGAACTTCGGCTTCGTGTTCCTTAATCTCGCGCAAGTTGTCTACTTGGTGTATGAGATGAGACCTGTCAAATTCGACCCAGAGCTCGAAGAAGTTTATCATACGCTGTTTGAACCGTTCAAGGTAATCAAGTAATGTTTAAATAATTAAATAGATACCTATACCCACCTCCAAAGTATCTAGTTTTAAAAATAGTTACGTTATGCCTAGTGTCCGAATAGAGTTGTCCACTTACCCAAAATTCCAGTCCTAAAATTAAATGATTTCAATTCAGTGAGTGGGTTTGTGCAAACACTTTTAAACGCCAATCATATTTTAAAAACTAAACGAGGTCGGCGTTTACTATCCGACTACTCCGAGAAGAAGGGCCGACCCTGTGAGGAACATGTAGATTGGCGCCTGAAACGGTATTTTAAGAAAATAACTACACTGATATGAGCTGACCTGCTCAGTCAGTGCAAGCATTTGTCGTTATCGTGGGGTCAACTCAGAACTTAGGTAGCTCAACGATTCGACGATCAATACCGAAGAATCCCAAACACCACGAATCGCCTATAATATGGTAGAGTCCTAATCTCCATTAAAGTTCCACTTATTGCTGTAGTTTCTAGGTCAAGTAGGTAGAATATTTATATCTCAGTGATTGTGTAGGTGTCAAGACTCCAGTTCAAGCGCATGGTGTCCCCGGACTTCGCACACGTGATGTCTTTGCATGCTGGTGAGGCCTACGCCATGCAGAACCTCACGAAAACCGACCGGCTTGGGTTACTGCTCGCTGGAAAGGTAATAATTAAAATAGGATATTTACCTTTTGCCGTAGTGGACCCCTAGGACATAATATTTTGTTTGAACGTTATTACAGAATATTATATGCAAGATAGAGCTAAGCCTCCGGCAAGAATTTTTTATTGAAGCCGGAGCCTGTGGTTAAGGTCTTGCGGTATACATCCCTACCGTCTCAACGATGTGGTCGGGCCGTGGCCTTCTGTTCACACTATAGAAGCTCGGGCGCCGGAACTCAACTTGAACTTCATAAAATATGTACGTAACGATGTTTTGGGAACACGGTCTGGCGACATTCTTGACGCGGAAGGGGTATATCAGAAGTAGAACTTTATGTGTGGCTTAGATTCTCACTCAAGCTCATGCTTTTATTTAGTGAGGCCACTCGAGTCTGGATGCAAAATTTTTTTTGTCTGCTAAGCTTGCTTCAATGCCCCTTAGGACTATCGCCACTGTGTATGTAAGTATTTAACCTAACCCCAAAAAAAAAACATACCCGTAGGTACTGGATATCATTATTTATTCTTATGCTATCATTATTGGTTCTTATGCTTGACTGTGTGACTGCCTCACAGCGGCCTTCATTAATGCATATTGAGAACCATACCCAGACAAGGTACCCTGTGCATTAAAAGAAAAAAACATTCTTGGCCGTCATTGGGAAGTTGTGCCTAAGTAATCGGCACATTGTATTATCTCGCCTGTGGTAGGTATGAAGACACGCCACGTAACAACCACCTAGTTTCTTAGATTATTTCTTAGTTGATCACGAAAACATATAACAGCGATGTATTTTTTTGTATCTAATAAATATCTACCTGTGCGTTATTACATGTGTCTTTTTATATAATATTTATAAACTGCTAAACAATTTTTATCTACATGAAGGGGGCAAGATATAAGTAGCTATTATTGAAAATAAAAATAAGCAGCCAGTCATGGGGATATAATTTAAAGAAAGTAACATCATATTTGTTTTCTACAATTAATGTCCTTTTACCCCACAGATTGTTTCCATCGACTCTGGGTTTTTGGCCATACATTTTTGGGCATTCGCCTTTTCCTCCGGGAATCTTGCAAAGCACTCTCCAATATTAAAGCAATCGGAATTTAGTGCCTAGAGAGCATTGAAAATAGCATCTTCTTTTACCTATATTCGGTTGTATCTAACAATCCTGAAGTGTTCAGAATCTGTAGTAATTAAGAAGTAGTCTAATTAAGAAGTAGTCATTTGGAAAACTGACCTATAAACTTGGTCTGATTTCAGAGCATTTTCTTTGAGCTTCATAAAACAAAAATTTATTGACCCTAACAGCGTAGAGCAGCAGCCCATTTATCTCGTGAAAATTTGCTAGAGAGACCTACTTAACTAGTTATGAAGTACTTAATCTAAAATAAATGTGTTTCATCTTACTTAACCCTTGGATATAATGTCGGATTGTCGTAGTCACGTAACCACGTTGTTTTCGTCCTAATTTAATAAGTACACCTAAGTTCTCCGGTACCTACTTTACTATTTTTAGCCTGGTTTGTTACAATCTCTTTCCTTTTTCCACTCAAATCGATCTTGAGCTAATACCTTAAATCTTCGGTACTCTTATAATAAAAATCTTTCGGTTCACAAAATTTTCAGATATAAAATTAATATTCCCGCAGCACATAGAGTTAGAAAAAAAATATTTGTCAGGCAGCACGTGCCAATGTTTGCAATGAATAGGTAAGTATCGTACCGCGCCTCAACTAACGACGCGCACGTGCCTTTTTACACGATACCCTCAGATAATATTACATCGATACTCACTCTTTACCAAACCATCAGTTTATTTCGGTGGTAAAATTGATTGGAACTGCTTGCCGTAGTTCGTGTGCCGTGCTGGAAGTTTTGAATGAAATGCTTCCAGTAGATTTGGCTGCATACCTACATAAGTAGAGATTACAGACTTGACTGAACTAACTCAAGTTTAATTACGATAATTGGGTGTAAAACTTTTACAAACATTCCGTTGCATACTTAGTTCACAAAACCTAAGACCTAAGTTTAAATAAGAGGGGCAATAGGACGAAAGATAGTTCATTACGTTGCCGGCTACTGTTCTGTACAAGATACTAGGTCTGTAAGCAACTTTGCAACACGCTTAGTACTTCCAAACTTAATACTCTCAAATCTCCTCTTACAAAGGTGCTACGAGTGGTGAAAGCCATTGTAAAATCCGATCAGGAGTTTCTAAATAAACCCATCATACTTGTTGTATTAGGAAGCCCTATGAACTTCTCTTCTATGGAGCTCAGTATATTGAGTAGCATTCTACGTAAGACACTATCAGTAGCCATCGCTTTAATTTTTACAGTTCAACAACATTCATTGCATTGTTTACGCTGTTGAGTAGACAAATTTGTCGAATATATGAAGCAATGGATTAGCAATATCCTTCAAAATGATTAAGATTGTGATTGATATTGTGTTACGCAATTAAGGTGCTGATCAGACTATCCAATATTTCTTATTGATCGACGAAGTAGTATCACAAAACAGTAGCTCTGCCAAAGAAAAACTTAAACTTTATAAATCAACCAAGAATTATCTATAATTATCTATTATTATCTCCACGAAAAATCTGCTTTTTTCAGCAGATTTTTCGTGGAGGTTGTGTTCACATGTTACAGCTAAAAACCGAAGTGTAGCCTACTTAGATGTACCTTGCTGGCTAAAACAAAATTGAATTATGTCTAGGTCAACGTTATGAGCGGTCATCAGTTCCTGCATCCGATTCTACCTTGTGAGTTCTTGGACTCTCCAGAATTCGAGTCGAGTCGAGCCACGATTGATGAAAAATTTAAGGTGAGTTACCAATACATACTCTTTTCAATCAAAGTCTGTCATTTAAAGTCAGGTTTTAATCATTTAATAAATGTATTACCTTAACCACTCAAGTGGGGCCCATTCATCGGTACATTCCCAAATATTACCATCACGTTTGATGTTAACTAAAGGCGTCTTATTTCACGCAATAATGCTTTGGTGTAAAGCGTCATCTTGTTAAGTAAGGCAATGGGGCTAAATAACACGGTCGGGTGGCCGACTGATGAGTTCATTATTCAAGGGTAGTGAAGTTCCTGATTATGTACTCTGTAGTAAATGCTCCGAACCTAATAACCTATTAAAAATAAATGTTACGAAGGGTTTTAGTTGAGTACTCGTTAAGGTCGGATTAATATCAAGTTGCTCTTTCGATCTATGTTTTTACTGGGGTTGATTCTTCTTGGCCTATAACTGTCCTAAGGACAGGTATTGAGGATAGGAAACGGAGATACAGCCATGAAAGTTTTGATGACCTTTTAGACACTTATTCACTTTTTTGTATCATACACCTATCCTCTTACCTGTAGCGTGTAGATAATTGTCTTAATTCATGTTTCTTTGTGTTGCTATTTAGTTTTATTGTACGTAGATAATTACAATTAGAAGGAATTACTCCCAAATTGAGCAGTGGTGGCCCAGTGGTAACGGCTCTAACTTACGTGTTGTAGGTCGTAGGTTCGAACCCAGACAGGCGCTTTACTTTGTGTAAATTATTTCATCACCACTGCTCTCAAAACGGTGAAGGAAAAGATCGTGAGGAAACCGGCATGTCTTAGAACCAAAAATTCGAAGACTTGTGACATCTACCAACCCGCACTGGGCCCGCGTGGTGGATTACGGCCCACTCCCTCTCACAGAAAGGAGGCCTGTGTCCCAGCAGTGGGAACATAATAGGCTGATTATGCATATTATGCATTATGCACTACCAAATTTCACATTTTATTTAAAAAAAATGTACTTTGTCTGTTATCTGCACCGGTGCAGCAGGAGCTGGGCTAGACTTTGCATTGGTTAACTCTACATTTTAATCTTGCCGAACTTAAGTTAATTTTACAAAACGTTAATTTAGCTCCCTTTAAGATTTTGCTAAAAGTGCCTACACATTAAATCGACTCACCCAATGCCCTATCTGAAAATGAACTGTGTATTTTATCCTTTCAATACCTAGATTAAATTTTATATCCCAACCATTCTGCTCATGTAAAAAGATCCATTATATCAATGGTGCATTTGTTTCGCTTTAAATTGATTGAGATGGATGCCCCAGGTTTTTTTTGGCACTTTTTTCGGTATCAGGTAAAAGCAAGCCAACATCCGTTATCGCAAAGAGTCAGCACTTCAAGCATTTCGGGACAGGTCATAAACAACTGCAAACTAAATCGCATAAATTGCTCGCGCGTGTCCAAACCGAAACACCTCGCTGGCCAGCCGATGCACGCCAATTACTTTGGCCAAAGTGTCAGCTGTGATAACGCCTTTGTGAACTAGATTTAAAAGGTAGCCTTACGTATAGTAGCGATATTGGTGTATGAGCTTGTACAAGGAATACTGAAAAACAAGACATCAGGCGATAATTACTTTGCAGATACCTATGATTTAATTAAAATGATCTAATATGTCCTTTGGTATTTCCTTACAAATGGTCACGGAACAGAAAAAACTTAGATGCTTACTATCAGTCAGATACTTAAATACGTCTAGGCTTAAGTGACTATTGAACGTCAATAGACGCTTGGCGTAGCGATATTTTCCGAACGTCTATTCACAGAATATGCCGACGATTTTCCACGAAATATGAGGCAGAAAAGATAAGAAGAAGTTTTATCACGCCATTACCTTACGTACTTACATCATACAATGTGTATGATGTAAGTACGTAAGGTACACATCATACAAAGTGTCACGTATCGCTAAGTAAAACATTTGCGCTAGCGGCCGCGAAGCTGAGTCATAGGTATGACAAAAAGTTATGGGATCGGTTACTTACTCAACCCCCACGGCACCATTAAGTAAAAAGCTTCCTTCAATAGTATTACAGCTGGGCAGATATGAGGGGTTTATGCACAGTTAACTAGGTCAACGTGAAAACTTATTTTTTATGGACTCGTCTCATTCTTTTTCGATTCTAGGCTGATATGCAAATATGATTTATAGAATAGGATAGAATATTGATTATTGTAGCTTTATTCGTCAAAATTCTCTACGTCTAGGTATGTACACTGATACAAATATATATAAAAAACTAACCCCAGTTAACGTATCCCTACAGGATAAACATATTTTGTTTGCATTCATACGTATATAATTTATACCAAACTTCTGTACTTTACTCGGTAGGACATTAGATATTTATATGATCTATAAAGGTACTGCAACAGACCGTATAATACAGCGAGTTAGTAGTTGCTGATATTATTTTCGCGTTTGGTATACAAACTCGTTGATCGCTCTTTGGCATTACCTACCCCATTCCGTTGACCTAATTGTTGCCTGATATAGCTGTATAACAGCCGAAGTGGCTATAAATGCAAGAAACTAGGTTAAATATCGATGAAGTCTAAACAGTCTCGTAAAAACGTGTGGAACTTACCTAAATTGCTTCTTTGACTATCAATCACATTGAGCTGTAGGCATTCACTTTCAATGTAGCACTTCTATTTATAGGTTGAAATGTGGATTTTATTAATAAATCTCTCTTGAAAATTGTTGCATCACTTTGATAACACATTCTGTTCGACATTTTATTGTATGGTTAGATCAAAATGTGTGTCATCTTAGGGGTTTTCAGAAATATGTCAACTATTAAGGTGGCTCAAAGGCTTTCAACGTGCACGCTGACCAGAAAACTCGATATTAAGTCGTGCAAGTGGCAGACCGCAGCATAACTTACTTTTGTGAGTTTATGCACAGAGGGAGTTTCACGCATACATGCATGTTTTATTATTTTATATTTAGACTATAACAAGGCGATTGGAAACTGTACTTATTCAATCAAAGGTTTTTTGGAAATATTTCACAGCACTGTTCTCCAAGTTGTTATAAGAGAATGTTATTAATTTAACCTATCAATATGTCTTGCCTATTTGATATGCCTTCCTCGTTAAATTTATCAGCCATCAAGTCATTATATCCCCATAATAATAATATAGCACGTATTTGGCCCTCTATTTTTGTTAATATGGCCCCTCCGCCCACACGTGGCGGCGCGGCGGGCACTCATCGTGTTCACTAATATCTTTCTTTGCACTACCACGATAACGGCCGGCGCTATTTTACGTATTCCTATTGTGAAATAACGTGCTGCTTTCATGATATCTGTTGTAATTATGTGGTTTATGTATCTGTTTTGTAGTAAAAAATAAGTAAATATAGGTCAGCTGGTCGTTAAAAATCAATACACGGAATTCTGTTTACAAAAGAATCCAATAACAGATGGAATTGCAGTATATTTTAAGTGATTTCATTTTGGCATTAAAATATTACTATTATTTCAGTAAATGCCTCAACAAACTTGTGAATGTTCAAAATTAGTTCAGATTTGTTAGCCGCAAATAGCCCCTTAACCGCGTAGCGGCCGGAGAGCGTCGTTTATTTGCTACGACGTCGTAGCCGAGCGTAGGCGTGATGCCTTTACGTCAGTTACGGCGTAGCAACAATTATTAAGTCCTCAAAATAGTAAAGTCAAAACTCCGAGCTCCGTTGCTGCTGATATTAAGTTTTCCTGACATACAATATTAAGAAATGACGAGTAAAGTTTCTTTATTTCTTGTACTGAGACACGCAGGCATTTTATTTTGCGCCTTACAATACCAACTGATTATTATTCTTTTAATCTAAAACAAGCCCCTCATTTAGGTGTCGATAGTAGCCGCGTCATCGTGCCGCTACGTGTACTGGCAACGGAGTTCTCTCGAGTATTTGTTCGTAAAGGAGCAGTACCTTGCGTGTGTGGTGACTACGCTGATTGCTCGAGACATAACTACCAAGTTGTATGCGATGAATAACAAGATCGTTACTGAGAGGGGATCACATCTTGATATCAGGCTGCCGAGCATATCTCATGCGCTGGCAAGAAGTCCGAGGAAGCTGCGTGGTGCAATTAAACTTCCACCTCCGACCACAGTTCAGCCCGTACCACCTGAAAAACGACCCAGTGAGTATGGTCTTAGTTCAATTTCAGGCATTGTCTAATTTAAACTTTGTGTTTTGCGTCATATAGTTAATCAAGCCAGGATATGCATTTCTATAGGAACGTTTTCGACGTTGCATAGAGCTAACTCGTAAAAAACTAGAGCGACGGTGCTACGAAGTTTCTACGATTGTATAAACTCTATGACAGCCGACTCATAAAGCTACAACAGACCATTAATTTGATACTTTAATATGGTCCCTTATTACGACGTGCAAGTCCTCCTGGTACTCCTTAAGAGTTTTCATATTCTTAGCGATAAAGAGAACAGGCTGGGGGCGGCTACGAAAGATTCAAATTCAAATTATTTACTTTTTCTTATAATTGTGCGTTGGCTGCTCAGGTACTTACATAAAACTTTCAAGCGCTGCTCTCTAAACCACGGTTTGTTTGTAGGAAAATTTATTCAAATAATACTACAAAAAACAGCTGAAATGATCCTGGCTGTAGATCAGATTGTCCGACCGGAGACATAAGATTACTGTGTAAAAATAATAAAGTATTAAATCGTATTTAAACGATTTAATACTTCTCATCAACTACAATACTGAGACACTAACTGACCCTTCCTTCACAGATTGCTGGTTCCGCGACACAGAACCTCTTCACACAGCTGTAAAGCGCAACTGTAACTCCACATACAACGGGGGTGACGAAGAACTGATGCCTTTAGCAGCGCACGAAGCGCCGGCCGCCTCGTCAGATGACCTCTCTGTTGCTGACAGCTGTCCTGACACGTCTTCCAAGTACCACAGCTGCGAAGCAGTTGAGACTGATGATGAACTAAGGCATTAGCACGGTGGAACTTCTACCAATGTTTAGAAAGAACAGCTGTTGTGTAAAAGGAATTAAAAGACGAGAAGCGGTTTCCTCCCGGACCTATCCGCATGTGGTTGTCCGCAATTGAATATAAAAATATAGGTAAATACATTTTTCGCGATGCGGTTGAGCAAGGTGCAAAACCGCGTGCGAGCATTTAACCATAAAAGTTGCGACCGTTTCCTATTTTGAATCAAACCAATACCAAAACCGAAACCGCATGGGGAAATATCTGATGTCATGAGGTTGGTCCCTGTAATTATTAAGATACTCGTTTGTCGCCAACCGCGCAGTTACGTAAGTTATGTGAAATACAGGCTGATGAATGATGCAGAAGCGAAGTATGATACAATGATGATAGTCATTATTATTAATCAAACATACATATGCTTATAGTTTTGTTCATTGGGAGTTTTTCGTAAGTTTATAAAAGTAATTACTTAGACTTACTTTAACTTCAGTTTGAATAATATTAACATGCCTGTTATTCAACATGAAATGTACTGCAACGTGAATTCCTTAATATTTATTGTGATATTATATAAATATATAGTAAAAATAAACTGTGTTTAGTAAAATAAAATTGTTTTTCTTATTTCGGTTATTTCACTCATCCCACAAAGAGAATACTACAGAGTTATTTAGTAAGAAAATGGTAAAAGTTAACATCTTATCCGGATAAGAGTTCTTATACCAAACGCATAAATAGGTATAAATAGATAGGTAATTTTCCGTTCGAAAGGAAAATCCCCGTATGGGGAAAGCAAAAGTATCTCTTTCCTAAACGATTTAAATTCCTTCAGTGTCATTGTCAAAGCAGTTGCATTTGCATAGCTATTAGTTTCAGCACTTATTCAGGTGAACGATATGGTAAGTGAAACAGTGCATTTTGCGATTTTATTCCTAATGACAAGAGGTACTTTAGTGAGGGCGGGTATAGTAACGGCTTCAATATAAGTGGACACCGACCCGTCACTCCCCGCGACCGTGCCTCCCCACGACGGCCAATCAATCAGCGGAACCAATACAGTTATCGCGACAATGCACACAACTCGGCGGCGACCGTTTAACATTTCAATATATAGGAATATTATTTTTGTCAGAAGAAGAATGTATTGTTGTAGATAAGAACTATGCAACAAGCGTTGTATGAGGCTGGTGCATTTTAATTTTAATTTGATTACTGTATGAGTGTTTTGTAGTGGTTTTTATGATGGATTTCGTGATATCATGTAAACAAAAAGTATAACACTAATATACTTACTTAGCTCACACATACAGGGTTTCCCGTAAGTCGACGTCAATCCGGAGTCGGATGGATGATAGATAGGTCGGGTTATAATAGTTAACAGAAAAGTATTGAACAAAAAAAAAAGTTTATCGATTCATCTTTTAGTTTTAGTGAAAGTTCTAAAATTAGCATTTGGCATGCGTCGAGCAACCAGTTACTCAACAAAGAGAATAAATGATTGGTGGAGATATTGAGAGGCGAAAACAACGTCTTGGTCGCAACGGGGTAAGTTATAGTTATGATTCGAACCAAACAGTGCAGCACTGTGCCAAATCACTAATTGGAACTCCTTTTCACATAAACTTCTCAGCGCCAAGCAGAAGTAGACCATAAACTTGGTGTCCAAGCAATAACTAAATCATGTGATGTTCGTGGGTATCATTTTTCATGTATTACGTAATGAGGATTATGAAAAGTTCTCCTGTATTCCTAATCAGTGACCAGTATCTTCTGAGATGTAGAACTAAGTACACTAATGACCCTATTCGTTATCGAATCCGTTTACTGGCTCTTGCTCAGTTCAGGATGTGTTAGAACTCGGAAGCGATTGGATTTGCTGAAATATGGTGCAGAGTCTGTAATTTTCAAGAATGTACGATAAGCCGATACAGTTTGGGTGAAACGTTGCAGTAAGTAAATTTTGCAAACCCATCTTCATCATCATCTCAAAAAACGGCCATGTGCGTGTCGGACCTCTCACAATGAAGGGTTCCGTAGTTGGGATGAATTAATATCCAGAATAAACGTAACAATGTGTTTGAAATCATCTCCCATACCTTCCAACTGCAAATGTATGTCAGTGGACTTTTACTCGTTAACTTTGAAAGCCTACTTAGCTGTGATATGGTTTTCGTTTTAACTTCGTAACTAATATCGCAAGCTTTTCGCTCACAGAGAGCGGTGGTAGCCCAGAGGTAACGGCCGCGACTTACGAGTTGTAGGTCGTAGGTTCGAACCCAGACAGGCGCTTTACTTTGTGAAAATTATTTCCTCACCACTCTCAAAACGGTGAAGGAAAACATCGTGAGGAAACCGGCATGTCTTAGAACCAAAAGTTCGAAGACATGTGACATCTACCAATCCGCACTGGGCCCGCGTGGTGGATTACTGCCCACTTTCTCTCACAGAGAGGAGGCATGTGTCCCAGCGGTGGGAACATAATAGGCTGGTCATGCATGCATGCGCTCACAGCCGGCTAACTAGATTTGTAAAGTGTACTTGTGTTGTCTAACGGAAGTTCGCTCAACGAGCTAAATGGGTCTTAAACACAACTTTGCAGTTTTATAATTTCTTGATTTAAAAATTGCTACAGCAGGGTTGTTATTATGAAACGGGTAAAATTGTACACAGCTTTCTAATCCTGTGGCATCTGTGGAATTAAACAAGTATGCTGGAGTCGTTTGGCTCTCAACCTGCGCCATGATGCCAGCAAAAGCAGCAGATATCCGTCCCGGTCTGCCAAACAATCCCAGCCGCAGATCCTGGTCTTGTAGCCAAATGAACCTCATCTAACTGAGCTGGGGAGCGCGCTGGCGTTGCTATTTGGCGGCATCATATAACGAGGGTGAACGATACACGTTTCAAAAGCTAATTAACTTTACTTTGTCTCTGACATTTATGTTTCCAACGGCCGTTTAATGAACACCTTCTGTTCAGTGTTTTTTCGCGTCTGTTTTGGCGGCTAGTTTACGTATACAAATATTTGTGTGTATAAATACAATAAAAAAGGTAATGCATGCATTCATTAAAATTACTGTGCTTAATATACACGCGTGTACGATACATGCCCGAGCTGTTAAATTTTCACTAATGCTGTGGTAACAGAATGATGCGGTGCATAAAATAAAACAGGCATGTGCCCATTATTTTCTTTCACTGAACTGTAAAGAGACACACTCCCCGTGTTGATGATGTAACGCTGAGTATCGATAATATTCTTTTCTGGTGAAGGATATAGGCAGAGTATTCTAATAACTTACATACCTACATGTTTAGTTAAAGAGAAAGAGTATTCTAATAGACCAGGATTGTATTGTTTTTTTTTTGTACACAACAGATACATAGTTTCACTTATTTTCAATTCAGCGCACACCATAAATTAATCTTACAATAGGTACATTGGTCACGCGGAGTGCCGCTTGACAGGTAGTGTGTCATATTTGTTGAATATATTGTTTAGCTTATATAAACAGTAACCATGCCATGCTTACGTACCTAGTGATTAAAATTAATTGCTAAACAATCAGGGAGCACGGTTACGCGGCTAAGTTATGGCATAATTACCGACTGAAGGACGTGATTGATGGAATAGTTGAACAGACCGTATTGAGTAGTTACAACCACTAACTCTTGCATGAAATCACATTATATTTTTGCACGTAGGTAAAGGCTGTAGGTGTAGGTTTGATATTTCTTGTGGGCAACCCACATATTTAAGTAAACATTGCACATCCAATAGTATATTTAATCGTGAATTTATTTATACAAAGAAACTGAACCAATATTACCCAGCTTCGCAATAGATGCGATGTCTACGGGAAACTTTTAAGCTCCTCCGTGAGTGTGTGAGTTGACATGTCTATTAATATATTAGCTGCTAGCTTCTGCCCGCGACTTCGTCCGCGTGTTTCGACCTGTACTCTAATTGCGTAATAGATAATCAATCGGAATCTGAATCGTTTTGAAACAGATTGCTAATACATTGCTTCATAAGTTCGATTAAAAAATCTGCTCAACAATGTAAATAACGCAATGAATGTTTTTGAACTGTCAAAATACAACAGATTAGTCGTAATGGTTTACGAAAATGAGTTACGCAATAAGGCTGCTGGTCCACCCCGTCGCAACCTATCGCCTGCCCGTGCTATTACTTCACTTTCGTTTAGCGTTCTTTTTTTTTTCTCGGCTCTTAAGGGTCGTAGCGTGATGTTAAATATAAATAGCCTTTAACTTTACTCAGGAATCGGGTCATCAAATGCAAAAAGAATTATTCAAATCCGACTCTTGATTCCTGAGATTTGTTCAAACAAACAAACAAACGCTTCAGCTTACTGTTATTATAGATATATAGATATCATCCTGTCGACTTTGATACTGCGTTGCCGCGACCGTAATTTGACGGAAAGTTTGGCAAAGACTACAATCGTTATATATTCGCCGAAAAGTAGGTGAAGTAAACTTGTTAAAGCGATGCAAACGTGGGCTTACCCACCAAAACTATCGATTTAACTTTAGGTACCTAAGTACTAACGGCCTAGATCAAAGTGGACCAAATACGATACTTACCACGTAATCGTGGTAAGTATCGTATTTGGTAAACCAAGCAAAATGTCATCGGTGGATTACCACCTTTTGCTTGGTTTCGTCCGAAATAAGAAATTCATTAAGAGTAATACATTTTCAGAAGTAAATAAAATGCCAACCGAGGCAGTTCTTATGCGGCCTTTGCACGATTGATGAATGTGCGAACGGCTCGGTGTATCGCTAAGGGCCTCGTGCTATCCGTTGGTTTTATAGATGTAAATATTTCAGGAAACCGTCTTAGCCTTTTAAGCATGTGCTGGTTTCAAACACAGAAACCGTTATGTTATTTTTAAAATGTAATTTAATCGCAAAGTTTTCCTCATGAATCATTCTTTAATACTTGTAGTTGAATTAACACTAACATTGTAAATATAGTTTCCATAGGCGGTTAGCATAGCTTACATAAATGCTAATTGTATAAACGAAGTTCCAAAATAATTTAATAAATTAACAGTGTAAGTGGTATCGCGTGACGGTATCATATCATGTTACAAACAACTTAAATTAAGTGAGAAGTGTTAAAAATAACATTGACAACAACTCATCTAGTTCATTGTAATTTCACCACTTTCGACTCATAACATGTAGGTAGGTGAGAGTACCTCCCTATTATGTACTACCGTTATTTTGTTCTTTAGCTTTTCTTTTCAAGCAAACTCTATTACTTACTTGCAAAGGTCAGTTGCACTCAATTCCAGCTGCTTAAAATTTACATTGTCTGGATATTAGAACTAGCTTTTCATAAAACTACAACGTACACGACAACATTGTACTGTTTCCCAAAAGTTGTATACCGTAGCAACGAAAGCTGTATGGCGTACAAGGTTTCAATAAATTCAATTTAAAAATACTGTTTTAAAATAAAGATTTTACGACATTTATTAGTAACCCTTTAAAATTTCACAACATCATCATTGGCAAGCTTTTAAAGTAAGTAGGTACTTAAGACTATTTAATTTTGTGCCATGCTTCCCCTGTTAAGTACGTATGCCCATTATTAGCTTCATAATTAAAATAAGTTAAGACAAGCTTAAGTAAAACATAGCCACGGAAACATTGTAGGTAAATACATTTTGGCTTTATGAAAGTGGTTGGAAGTTTAACGATAATGCATGCAATGATAATTCAAAGTGAACACCCTAGTCTTCATTTTGCATTATCATTTTATTAACATGACACGCCTAGCGAAGGTAAATGTTTCTTTATGATCTATAATTACCCATATAACGTTCTAAACTAAAAGTACTTTAGCTAATGAGTTATTCAACCCTATTCTTATGGGAATATATATCCGTACTGGGCCCGCGTGGTAGATAACAGCCCGCTCCCTCTCTCAGAGAGGAGGCCTGTGTCCCAGCAGTGGGAACACTATAGGTTGATTATGCTTAAGGGAATAGAAACCTTCTAGAACTTGTGTGCTAAATATAGAAAACCAAATCACAGCGAAATTATGTTTCATGTTGACATTTCCGCAATTAAAATTGCTATGCTCTAAATATCTCAGACAACAATTTACTAACCCTACCGCTGTTTCATAATACCTGAATAATGGTAAACTTACTGAACTAAAAGGATAAGTTTTCGTGAATGAATTGAATGGAAATTCACACGACTTCGTAACGAACAACTTATAATCAATATTTATGGCTTTGTTTTCGTGTAATGTAATCTAATCAGAGTCGGCGAACATACCGACAATGGTGTTGTAGCGGCTCGTCCGTCTTTCTTTATCTAAGTAAATGAGCAGGTGACCTTCCATCACAAAGGTGACTCAACGAAGCGATAGTGTTAGATACGATCTGATCACCTGCAGGCCAGCGTGGTCAAGGCTGGCCCGACCTGGCGCGATGCTTCTTATCCACCACCGCTACGCCGCACTATTCTTGAGCATTACATGCGATTACCCACCATTTCAAGCGTTATCTGATGGCCTATGGCGCTGCTAACAAAAGACCTCTGAATAAGGTTGAAGTAAGATCGATATGCTTGACCGTCTGATTCAATATGGGAAAGGTTCTAGCGTAAATTAAACACGCTAATGAAATACTCGTATACTTACGCATACATAAGTAGTTACTGATTGCATGTTATTTATCTTAAAAGTATGGTATTGCAGATAGGCATTTTCTTTATCACACACGTTCTTAATTTTCTCCGTTGTAGACGAAAAATACCAGATTTTTTCCTAAGAAAACATACTTAACAGATGAAACTCATTAGTACATGGGTACCAAAACATACTTTTCGATTTAGTTCCACTTTGGCCAGCTTTTATTTACATAATTTTTATTGAGGACCGAAACAGATAATAGATACGAACACAACTTTAGGACAATGGTATTAAAAAAAAAATGAAAATGGTTTAACCCTTAACCACACGTGCTTCAATGAAAGCAGTTTGTACGAACAATGTAAATGTCGGGTTGACAACATCATATTTGCGAATTTGTCATAATTGTAATGTGGTATGGTGCGGAGGATTTGAGATGCGAGACTGCGTCACGGTCGTCGCTGCAAGGTCCCGCATCTTGCCACGTTGGAGACGTGCCAGCTGCTAATCGTCACGCGGTTATACATTCAATCTCAAGGGTTGCTAAATCTATTTTTTTATTAAAATATAAGCACATTGAACATTTTTTTAAGAAATCAGTTATTAACAATAAAATTACCTCTATCAATTTTATTTATTCATATAGTTACTGCAAGTAATTATTAATTAATACTTAGGTAGGTACTTTCGACATGAAATCAACTAAGAATGTTCCACGAAGAAACCTTAAATAAAATACTTGTAGGTTATTTCAGTTCTTTAAACTTTCATAATTTCTCACCGTTACATACCGTTTAACTTCCCCATGATTTGTAGAGCATTTCTTGTTGAAAATTTCTGGACCGTTGCCGGCGCTCGCCACTCGTGTCAATACTTATTACTAACATACCTTCTCCGTTACACAAGTAACGGGTAGCTTCAGATTGAGGGTAAAAATAATGTCCCCAACACAAATCTAGCAACTTTTTTAGTAAGAAACGATTTATATTTTATTGTGTAACAATACCGGCGAAAGTTAAGTTTTTAAGGTTTGTAACAAATCACTCGATTTCACACTCGCTAAACGATACAACTGACAGACTGCGGCTATCCGACGAGCTGATGTCATACAATAATTTTATTGATAATATCTTAATAAGTAGGCAGTAGCGAGATGGGAGTAAGGGTTGAAGCGGGCGTCGCGTCGGGGGGCAACGGGGCGGCAGGCGCATGGCGCGTGCGTGCGGCGACACCGCGCCCGTCTCGCGGCGAGAGCGGCCAGTGTCGTACCGCGCGGCGCCGCGCTTCATCGCCGCCGAGCGCCGTGTGCACTACCTCACGCGCCCGAGCTCTACTATGCGACTCGCGTGCCGCGCTCACTCGTGTTGTGGTGCTTTATGATGGTACTGCATGAAAGTGCCAGATATGCGGACGTTCCGTGACAGACGTGCTGCTGAACTTACCACCGCCACAAGTGGGCGGAGAGACGGGACGCGTCCTAAGCTGCTCAGGTGAGCGGCCCTTCACATCTCACGCCGTTGCATGCTGGCTAAAGACGCTGCGATCTCGGGGTCGATAAGGCATTTTGCTGGTTAGACTCGAATGAAAGGTACGTCGTAAGTTTAACGTAGCTTGTTTGCTACGAAATGCGTAGACAGTGCTACGCACACCGCTACGACTCGAAGCGCCATATGGCAATTTCGACTGTGGTTACTGTTCAAATCATAATAAAAAAAGGCCATACTTTGTTGATCCTTCACTTATTTTTATTCATTTTCAAAATTCGTTTTATCTGTAGACAATCTGTTTTGGCTTCGTCGTTGCTTTGTCCAACGCTTGAAAAATGATAATTGAAATGAGCAAATCGTACTGTTTCACTGAAACAGTTAAATATTTATATCTACTGTTCCCCAAACATACTAATTCTATCAACAACAAACCGAGAGAGAAACAGTCGTACCTCGATCTGTCTGAAAGTATAAATTGTACACACATTGCCACACACGTCGGTAATTTGCCCGAACTTGGCAACGTAACTATTATCGTATACTTATCGATGTCATTGAATATCCAATAAATGTAAACAAACAACTCCGTACAGACATCTTCAGCTATGAACAACTGCTGATTTTCCCTAAAATTGCTTGTGCTTGATGTAAAGTTTGTTAGAATACTTAGTCGATTTTTCATTCAACGTTTTTGTTTGTTCACGTACCTAAATGCGATCGAAGCTTCTAAGTCAATAAATTCCTTGTGGCATATTTGTAGGGCGATGAATCGTGACTTGTGACTCGCCACGCAATATCGGGAGTATAGCATATCTTGGAGGCGGAAGGCTGCGAAGCCACCGCCATCAATCTCTAGCCTGCGAAAACGACAGCTCGTACACACGATGTAATGGTGATTGAATACATTAGCTATTTATTTTCTTTCACTGTATAATAACATGCTGAACTTACGTTTTAGAGGGGGTTGGAAACGAATGAATAGAGGGAATGGGTTTATTCCAAAGAATACTTAGTTAAACTCAGAACACTCAGATAATGATAAAATATGATTTCTGAATTATTTATTGTAGGTACACCAAACATAATATCATCACACAGTGATCAGTAAGATGTTTCAAAAATGTTAGAACAATGATACAGTTAGCTACAAAACTGGGTTAACACTGTGCAAAGCTTTGCAAAAAAGAACTTGTTAATATTTAGTTGTTCGTACTCGTATGAAAATAGTTGAAAGTAATGATATTTTGAAGACAAAGTTCATAAGTTAGGTATTATATTTATTTAAAAATTAGTTTCGAACTTGACTGTATTACTGAAATTGCTTTTCCTTTCCTTATTCGTGGAAAATGAGAATTTATTTTCAGATCTTGAGCAAAGATAGATTGAGATTTGTTCATCATGAACTGCTATTGGTCAACTTTATTGATAGATTGAATTATTTAACCATGTTTGGCCTAGCCTTACATTTAACACCAGATCTGTATGTTTGTCTGTTCGTTTTTGCGTTATAACTCAAGAACTACTTATCCGGTTTATCTACGCGTTTTTCTAAATACGTAGGTCTGTAATAGTTGTTCGCTGCTTCGTTCTACTTGTGTGTAGATAAACAAAAATGTACTGGTTATAGAAACTAGCATTAATCTACCTATTAGTATCTTGTACTAGTTTTACGCTATACCTATCCACATTCAAACTCAAGGTTCTCAAACCGACACAAATTCCCGTCTGCATAAAACATGTATACAGCGGGACTCTAATAGGCTATTAATTTAGTACGAAAATGCAATAAAATTGCATTTCTTGTTTCTGTAAAGGTCGGCCGTTATTCTGTGTGTAAGAAGATATTGTGTATGTAGGCGGCGAGACGGTCGCGACAAGCCGTCGCCACGAATGATTCCAGTGCCAGGATGCACTCACACCGTTACACATACCACATGTATTGAATACAAATACATCGCCTATAAATTACTGGAGAATAACTCTCTCACACATGAACCAACTGTTTTTTTAGTTTGGCGTTCTACACTGAGAGCAAGATGAGAAAAGTATTTTTTTAAGTTTAGGAACAACATAAACGTAGCCTAACATCATGCCTGAATTTCTTGAAGGGATAGCTTGCAGATGCTTATGGTGCACTTACATTTTGTCAGTTATTTTGTCGAAGGAAGCAAGCCTGCTGTAGGTTACAAACTCAAAATACGGGTTGTTTTGCTTGCTACTCAAAATGTTTCATAAAGATGCCCAATATCAATTTCCACCACCCAAGCATCAAATCCTGGACCAGACGCTTAGCGGTCGCACTTTTGACCACTAGACCGACGAGTAATCGGTGAATAATTACTAAAGGATTCAAGAAAATAAGAAAAGCATTTCTGTAATATATAATATATATATAGTGTAAACAATATCCGTATATTGCATTGCAATGCCAATTTCGTAAAATATGTGTATTGGTTTTCGTAATGACATTTTATGGCGCTCTTGCCAGCAGTTGATAGTAATCTTGTACTGGAACATATTTTCTTAAACCAATCTAGCTATTTCAAGCAATCAGAAAACGTAAAAATAACTGTTTAAAAATGTTGTTAATTACAATATTATCAGATGAGCGAAAAATTTTTATTTATTTATTTATTGCAAAAAATGTAGTCATATAGTCGTAGGTAAATAATGCCAGTACATATTTTCACTGTAATATTAGTGTCGAAGTGTCGCTAATGTGTAATTTCACTGCATTATGTTTAACGACACTGCATGTTACTCAGACGTAAAAATACCAATTTGGTCGGTATCGTATTCGTAACCTACATGTACGGTGAACAAGCTAATAAAACATGTTACTACTCGAGACAAGGTGACCGTATCACGGATCACGTTACCGTAAGATTTTTACTACAAAGTATTTATGCACCATCTATATGTATGTATTATAAATGAAAGTCACTTTTTACTACAATGTATTTGTTAGTCTCCTTTCATTCATCCGCTCAACATCACCAAACCATTCAATTTTTGTCACTATATCTTCTTTTAAACCGCACCGTTGCCTTATCACATCTTTCCTCGGCCTATCATTCAATGTCACACCACACATGATCCACTTTTTCTCACTTTTCACTACAACGCGAACGTATTTAAACACCATCTATCCATATTATAAATTAAAGATACTTTTCGTGTCTGTCTCTGTGACGACGTTGTTCATCTAATTTATAAGTGATTATACGCAACGGTACGATTTTGATGTGGTTTTCACCATCATTTAGAGAATTTACTCTTACACACATATGTACAATACACTAACCCTAATATAATGTAGAAATCTCAATGTTTAGTCAAGTCGTGAAAACCATGCGTTCTTTTCTACAAGTCGGAAACCCAGTTGAGAGATTACTAATGCCTGGTTTATGGTCCTCGATAAACTCACTATAGTTATTCATTTGACATTGTTGTAAATTCAAGCATTAAGAAAGCTTGAAGGAGTGTTCAGAACCAAAATATCGAACCATTAGCCAGAATAGATAAACTCCAATAAAACTTCAGAAACCGTGGATAAGTAATCACATGTCAACTTAAACTTTTGATTAGTGGCTTTTGTGGATAAGATCCCACAAAATTTGGCTAGTGTCACGTAAGTGCACTATGTGATATCATCAAAAGCAAGAGTCAGGTCAGTTGGATATCTTATACTGCTGATGCTGTGTAAGGTGTGAGTATAGAGGAAAAAAAACACAACTGGCTGACCTAGTTTAAGACTGAAGTAGAGTTCGAATATTTAAAAATAAACAACCGTGTGTAACACAAATGTGAAAATATTTCATAAAGGCTCATAATTCCTCACAATTTGTATACCTTGTGTTGAAACGAGTAACTCCATAGAAATCGATTCTGAATGAATACCAGTTCGAATCACGAACTTGACATTGATGGATTGGTTAGGCCAAATAAGTTATTATTTACGTTGTTTCTCATTGCTTTGAACGTTTTATAAGAATCTAAAAATCCTATTTTTCTTAACTTCACTAAAACTCAAGATTTAAATAGCCCTAAGACATTTTACCTAGCTGGTAAAGAGATTATAAATAAACAAAATATATCTAAGCACACATTTTGTCATGAATAGTATCAAACGCAAGTAGTTATCTTATTAACCAAGCGTAAAGTCGCTTTCAACTTCATATAGATCCCCTCAAAAAAATTAATTTCGCAAAATGTTGGAACAGTCTAGACAATCGTCAAGCTTTATTTACGTAAGTGCCTTCTATGACAGATACTGTACGAATGTAAAATAGCATTCAAAACCATGAAAGTCAAATTACTAGTAAATGTTTGACATTTACGATCAGAAACACATTTGACATTTAAGAACCAAAATCATAACTTGATTGTATTTGATTTAGACTACAATTAATAAAATAATAAAAATAACTTTTACACGCGATAAAAATCTCTTATTGTTGAGAAAAGTCTTTGCTCTGTTATAAGCAAATCTTCCAAACTTCCACACAGTTATGAGTAAATCTCCCAAACTTACCCACAGTCTGACAGCCAGCAAATAAACAACAATAAAAGAATAGTTTTCTCAGTTTTATGTGCACATGCCATGTTCACTTTGTTTCCTCGTGAGTCAGTGTTCACAGGCCGCCATAAACATTACATTTTGGAGTGTTTACGCCATAAACGTTAAATTTTCCTTTGAACTCACTACGCACCCTGCCAGGCCAGCACAACTTCTATTCAATGGAAAACTTCAGTATTGTGGTTCAAGTGAGTGGGACAACTATTTCAATAACCTACTGTGAGGCTGGCGAGCTTTTAATTAACTATCGTGCAGAGCATAGTTATAATAGAAATACGGATAATAAAGCGAGGGCATACCGTACGGACATGCCCTTTCCGTAAATGTCGACGAAGGTAGAATGTTTTGCTTTCATTGGGGCGGCTATATTTTCATTGTTTTAGAAGGTATCATTACAACGTCATTATATTAAATAGTTATATGAGTGTCAGGGTATTTTTTCAGATTTTTATATTAAATTCCTAGAACAAGTTTTATAACAAGTATTCAAACAATTCTCAGTGTATTTATCTTGTTTAAAAAAAGATAGTTTTCATATAATTGGTTCTGGTACGTAGTTATCTGTGGTTCTGGTAAAGAATTATATAATTATCTAGAGAAGGATTGAAAGGATCGTATTAAAAATTGTCTACTTGAAATTAATATTATTTTCATAAACAAACTGGTCATCATAGTGGTCAACATACCACGCTGACATTTATGTTTCCCACCTCGTTTCATATATTACTGAGATGCGGTTTACCGGAATACAACCGGTGCACAACTTCACTGGTATAATAATACAATTCTGTCTTATCCTTCAGCGATTAAAGCCAAGCCCAGCACTAGAACAGCTATGCACAAACCGTGGTCCGGTATCGGTATATCTACAGCCCGCAAAAAATTCAAAAAAAAAAAAAGAAAAATTCAAACCGCTTGTCAAATGAAAATTTGGAAGCAATATTACGTGTACAATTTTCTATTTAGTTGGCTCGTTTACTGGTCCCTAACCAGTGATCGAGTCAAATATATGGAAAATTCTCTCTTCAATGCAATGCCATGCATCAAACTAAATATTGTAATAATTTTACAACACCCGGACAAACGGATTGAGGTTTTTATGATGTTTCTGTTATTTTCTGATATTTTGTTTTGTTCATTAGTTGACAAACAATTAAAAAAAAACTTTTAAAACGTTTACATAGTTATTTTTCTTTGTAGCGCCCCGCCAGCCATTATGTGCCCGAGAGAGGCACATAATGGCGGGACATATTATCTAAAAATCCGTGCACTAGGCCTAGTACGTGTGACAAGATTAGTGTTGACGGCGGTGTAGATACCGGAATATGTAATGCATCGATACTGTTGAGGATACTGTAGACTTCAAGTCGGGGTACTTTGATTTTGAACTTTTTTTCGTGAATGATTTTTTTTTTATCTACATACAGTTTCGTTTATCAAAAAGTTTAATATTTTTATTGTGACGTTTTTCTAAATTTTCTGGTTTGGTGATCTGCTAGAAAGAAAGAAGTGCGTTCAAATGTATGTTTTTATGGAATACAAATCGTTTTCGCTATAATATTTAAAGGCCTTTGAGTTGATAAATTCAAAGCTTTTTTTTTTTGAGAAGCATGGGTTCTAGGTATTTTGAGATGGTGGAGGGGCAAATATTTCGTTCAGGTTACAATTTACCCCATTCTCAATAATTGACTCGTTCACGAATACTCTACGCTTCCGTTGCAACCATTTGTAGTAAACTTTATACAAACCTATATCTTAAATCCTATCATTGCTTTACATACGAAAGGCTTCCATTACTGCATGCAAACTAACCGATTTATCCAGTTATTTAAATAAAATGTAAAGGGTAAAAAGGTGAAGTACGTAGAATAAAAGTGCATTCCATGCTTTACGTTTCAACCGAAAGAGGGAGGGAAAGGGAACCGATTCATATGTAAATAGCTCTCTATTGGTCTTTGTCAAGTAAAACCTACGTTTTAAATGTGTCAATGTACCTACAGTCTTAAAATTATTCACCGTATTATAGTAACCAAGAGTTAAAAATTAAAAGTAAGGGTTTGTTGCAACTAAGTGTAAAGTAATTGTTTTTTTTGGGTCATCTTTACAGGTATTTACTAAATTATGCTATTCTAACCACCTTTCGGTCAGCTTAGTTTGTGTGGTGTATGAGTTTTTCACTTTTTTTGAAATGCTATGCTTGCTTGAGATATTGGCCTTTGATTTAACAACCACCGTTATTATAATACTGTTTTTTTACTGCGCCAGTAAATTGGTGTGTAGGAACCCAAGCCTATGTACATTATTTCATTGAAATAGTTCCATCAATGACACACAAAAAGCATTTCATTATTGTTATTACTCACATACGAAACTAATGGGAAACTTCGTCTCAAGTATGAGAATAATCATCTAATGTGTCCCAAATACGAAGCAATGCAAGTATATTCTCCATCGAAATTACAAATATTGAAGTAGATTAGTATTCCTCGTCCGTCCCACTGGGACACAATAGATGAGACTGTACGTAGCATCTTTAAATATTTTATTAGATTCTTTTATGTCACATTTCAAATGGACGTTTACGGACTTTACGAGCCTGCATAGATATACACTATGTATGTCTATGTAAGTATAGACTATTCGCGAGCTCCGTTGTCGGTGTTATTCGTCTGGGAAATATTTTAGAAACGCTGTCTTGAAAGTCTTCCAAAATGCAAATAGTTAAGTATTATTTGAAAGTTATAAAACATGGCCCGTCTAGAAGCTAACACTGCATTTAAAATAGTTTTAATGGTCTGAAAATGATAAATGGAAACAAAGTTTGACCGTATAAAATGTAGGTGTTAGTGTTAGTGTAAATGTAATGTGTTGAGGAAAACTTTTTGTCAGAAGTATTCCCATAATGCTTGGCGACGGCTGTACTCGTAAAAAGTAATGCAATTTAATGCAATTAAATGTGTTGATGTGGCGATAACAAGCCCCACAAGTGCATAACGCAGATTCCTTGCCGCTCAGCTGCCGTCGCCCCTTAGTCGCGCCGACCCGCGCCGATCCGCACCGACCCGCCGCCGCCGCCGCCTCGCCCGATGGCTTAATGTGTGAGGAAATGTCGCAGATTACACGCCTACCGACCGTTGCATGCTACCCTATGTTCCGTCACAATTTCACGAAATAAACCAGATCTATTGTTTTGTCTGTGCCGCTTCCGCTATGCAGAACATATACACGTTTACATATTTAGCTTTAACTTATGATGACCAAAACTAACTAAGAAACTGTGTGGTGATAAGCGGTTCTATTAGTTTGTGTAGTGTGTTTCGTTTAATACAGTAGATGTAGGTAGATACCTATAACTACGGATGTCAATATTCAGAAAGGTAGCACTTGTAGTAAGTGACAAAACAATCACCGTTTACCGGGCATCAATCCGTAATTGGATAACAATAACATTTCGCTCGTCGCACGCGTCGATCGATCAGGGTAAGCTACGCTTGCAGCTGTCGGTCCTTGGATGGTGACCATCTTTACATACCGAAACCCCTCCGTGACTCGGAAAGCACGATAGGCTGTTGATCACGGCTGTCATTCGTGGAACTTTGATCATCAGAGGCCCGAAAGTCTGACAACCAGTCTTAGTGAAAAACACAAGAGACGTAAGCGGGGTAATCCGTTGTGTGGTTGGAATAAACATGTGCGAGGCGCTCACCAAGAGGCCAGGTTCAGATTCCAAGCCTGGGTTTTGGCTGATCGACCAACCTCTGGGACTGTTTACTACCAAATGTACGAGACGCGTAAAATTTTCAAAAGCCGGCTAAAGTATTGTCAAAATAGGCAAGACCAAATTAAAATGGACGTATTAGCAGAACAACGGGCTACAAATAAAATCTGTGCATTTTGGAAGTCCACGGGTAAATTGGAAGCTAAGCCTGGTCGCGCGGCGGACGTGGGAGGAGTTACTGAGCATAGGGACATTGCTAATTTATTTAGAGACCTTTTTAAAGTAAACTCTCCACTTGGCCCCTCTGTGTCAGGAACCGGCTATGTATCTCATGTCAGGGGGGAAGAGCCGCTACTACGCTTTACCACGAAGCAAGCAAGGTCTGTTATTAATAGTATGAGTAGGAGCAAATCACCTGGGCATCAGGCTTAGCATAGACCATTTAAAATATGCAGGCGTGCATATGCCGAGGGTCCTGTCCTTGTTCTTTACGATGTATCTCAGCCATTCGTATTTACCGGTATTTAATAAAGACCATTGTAGTACCCATTGTGAAGAATAGGACAGGAGATATCTCGGACATGAGCAACTATCGCCCGATCTCTCTTGCAACTGTTATGTCCAAGGTGTTGGACAGTATGCTTGACTCTTATTTGGCAAAATATATTAAGTTGCACGATGCACAGTTTGGGTTTTGTCCTAGACTGTCAACCGAAAGTGCTATCATAAGTGTCAAGAATACTGTCAAATACTACACTGACCGGAAGACGCCGGTGTACGCCTGCTTCCTTTGATCTCTCCAAGGCTTTCGATCTCGTTTCATACGACGTGCTTTGGAGTAAATTGAGGAGTAGGGGTATACCGGAGGAACTACTCACTACTCAGTGTATTGAAGTTTTGGTATCGTAACCAGACAAACCGTGTTAAATGGTCTAATGCGCTCTCGGATTCATATGGGTTGGAGTGCGGGGTGAGGCAGGGTGGTTTGTCGTCTCCCCGGCTCTTCAATCTATATGTTAATGACCTCATTGACGAGCTCAGCAGCATGCGTGTCGGGTGCAGGGTAAATGGTGTTAGCTGCAACAACATCAGTTATGCAGATGACATGGTGCTGTTGGGCCCGTCGCCGAAGGCGATCGTAGAGTTACTCAAAGTATGTGAGACCTACGCCGCTGCACATGGACTGATTTATAATGCAAAAAAATGTGAATACATGGTCTTTGGGGTTGCGGGGAGACTCCGGGATAGTACAGTCGAACTCACCATTAACGGTACGCCAATAAGTAGAGTCACTGAGTTTAAGTATCTTGGGCACGTTCTTAACGACAACCTCAGTGACCATGGTGACATTGAAAGGGAGCGTAGGGCTCTGGCGGTCAGGGGTAATATGTTGGCACGAAGATTTGCTCGGTGTACTGACCAAGTGAAGATAACACTTTTTAAAGCTTATTGTCAGGGTTTGTACACTGGTAATCTTTGGGTCAACTACTCGAAAAGGTCGCTGGATGTTCTACGCATCCAATACAATAATGTATTTAGGATGTTGTTGCGACTGCCTCGTTACTGCAGTGCCTCAGAAATGTTTGCGGTAGAATAGAATAGAATAGAATACTCTTTATTATGTACACCTTAAAAATTACAGACATTGATGTAGAAATTTTACATTGGGTGACACAATGGGCGGTCTTATCGCTAAAAACGATCTTTTACAGACAACCTTTGGATGGATTACAGGGAGAAGGAGAGACAATACTGCAGGTAGTCAGTGGTGTACCATATACATATTCATTAAATACATACATACATTTATCTACACATATATATACAATAATAAACACGAAACAAGACTCAGGAAACTATATGTAATAATGATTAAGGAGTGAGGAAGTGTTTTTTTACTAGAAATTTAAAAGTGGACAGTGTTTGAGCACGCCTTATCGACATAGGCAAGGCATTCCATAACCGTACTGCTTGAACTATACAAGACTTGTCATAAAAACTGGTGGAATGCATCGGCATCTCTAGTCTTAAGTTTTCCGATGACCTCAGATATCTGTTATGTGTGTCATGAAGGAACTTGAAACATTTTTTTAAATAATAGGGGGTTGTAGGGTTGAACAGAATACTGTAGAGCTGAAATAAGATATGAGAATTCCGGCGAAGACGTATGGGAAGCCACTTGAGCTTTGTACGAAATTCAGAAATGTGATCATATTTGCGCAGGCCAAATATAAATCTTATGCAAAAATTTTGAAGTCGCTCAAGTTTATCTAGTTGTGCCTCAGTGAGATCGAGATAACTGACATCAGCGTAGTCAAGGATGGGAAGTAAAAGGGATTGTTGAAGCGCAGTTTTAGTGGCAGTTGGAAGAAAGTTCCGCAATCGTCTCAGGGACTTACCAGATGCAAAAAATTTGCGACTTACTTCCTGTAACTGGGGACCCCAAGAAAGATGTTTGTCGATCCAAACCCCAAGGTTCTTAAGCTTTTCGCTGACTGGAATAGCAGTTCCGTTAAACTGAACTTGGGGAAGCTGCGACCAGTTTATCTTGGGGGTCATCCTTGAGCTGCCAACAACAATGACCTGAGTCTTCGATGGATTAACCTGAAACCCATGTACCTCACTCCACTCGCAAATTATATCTAAATCCTTATTTATGACATTAATGGCATCAGCCAAATCCAAAATGGTTGCTTGTGTATATATTTGTAAATCATCTGCATAAAGGTGGTAAGAAGAAAGAAGTTTTTTGGAAATAGCGTTTATAAATATTGCAAAGAGTAAAGGAGATAAAACGCCACCCTGAGGTACACCGGCAGAAGTATAACACCAAGAAGAGCAAGACTCTTCTATGCAAATACGTTGCCGGCGGCCATACAGGTAACTACGAAACCAGTCAATCGCCGTTGGAGATATGTTAAGTGAGCAAAGCATACCAAGCAGTATATCGAAATCGACAGTATTAAACGCGTTACTAAATCCAGTAAGCAAAGAACCGTCAATTTTCCTGCTTCCATGCCTAACCGTATGTCGTCAGTGACGTTAACTAAGGCTGTAGCGGTGCTGTGACCAGGACGAAAACCGGATTGAAATGGATTCAGCAGACTATTCTTACAAAGAAAAGCACTAAGCTGATTATGGACAAGGCGTTCAAGGACTTTGGAGAGGAAAGGCGAAATGGAGATAGGACGATATTCGGAAAAAGAAGTAGGATTATATTTTTTGGGTAAAGGAGTGATTTTTGACTCTTTCCACATCGATGGAAAAACACCATAGGATATAGAGTAGTTTAGGATATAGCATAGGATAGGAAGGATTTCGTCGAGGACAGGAAGTAACATTTTCCGACTTACACAATCACTACCAACTGCGTTAGATGTGATTGAAACTACTCTATTCTTAACATCACAATCAGAGAATTGACTAAAAATAAATGGGGGATGGTCCGGAGTTGGAAGGTTTGAAAGATAGTTTATTGTAGCTGCCTTCATGGTCTATTTTATGTTATGTTTTTAGGAATCGATTCTTGGCGCGACTTCCCAACTCCCAAGGATTTAAGAAATTTCCAGACTTTAGCTGGATCTCCGTTTTCAACTGAGGTGTGGATATGGCGTCGTTGTGCATCTACACACCATATTGCAGCGATTACGAACATTCACAAGGATCTCCCGGTTCGAAGGCGAGGGTCGACATTTAAATTTAGTTTTAGTTACAGCCTTCCTGTGCATGATACTTTTAATATCGTCTGTAAGCCATGGTGCCGGAAGATGTTTAATTGTTACAGCACGAATGGGAGCGTGAACGTCATACAGCTGCACAAGATTGTCTGTTAGCAGGTTCACTTTATCGTCAATCGACTCGACACTGACTAAAGGAGACCAGTCAATTTTCGGTTTGCCTTAGGAGGGCGAATTTTGTAGGAAAGGAATATTAGGTCATGGTAAGAAAACATGTCAGCTGAGCATTGACCATGCTTGCTGGCATGTTGAGGAGAGGAAACAATGAGAAGGTCTAAAAGTGAGGGATTACAGCTTGGAAAGTGGTGTGTGGCATTTAAAGGAAGAATTAATAAGCTAGACGACTGAACTATTGATCGAAGAGAAGAAGATCGGGAATCGATTTTCAGTAAGCAAGTATTGAAATCGCCCATGATGATTGTATGACTGTAAGAGGGTGTAAGGTTTTCAAGGATTTTTTCAAAGGAGGATAAGAAATTTACACGAGACGAAGGGCTATAATAAACACCTAGAAGGACTTTCACGTGATTCAGGCTTACTTCCAAAAAGAGATGCTCTCCCGCGTTCTGCGGTGGAGGTTGTGCAGACATATCTACAATTGAAAAAGGAATATGTGGACGAAGGTATATGGAAACACCACCGCCACCGCCACGCGTGCGATCATTTCTTATTAGTTGAAAACCTGGCAAGGAATAGGAAGTTGAAGGAAGACATGGCTTTAGCCAAGACTCTGAGACAAGGATGGCGTGGACGTTCTTACAGTCTAGGTTAGATAGCATGTCAGGGTAATGTGCCGGAATACTTTGGGCATTTATATGGACAACATTAAAATTCTTTGGTACATCAGAAAACTGAGATTCAAGCGTGTCAGCAAGGGACGGAAAACTAACAAAGCTGTCATTACTACAGGCCGACAAAAAGCTTTCGTTGTCGCTGTCGTCATTGCTATCTGACATCGATATTAAACATACATATATGCAACGAATATATAATAAACGTAAATAAAATAATTATTAAAAACGTAAATATAAAAAGAACAATAAATTTAAATCCACCCGCCAGTTTAGCACTACAAATAAAAGCGAAAACAAAACAACACTTTAAAAATTCATCATCCGGGCAACAGAAAGCATATTACTCTACTCGTACATGAATTTATGATGATGGGAAATTTAAAAAGAAATTGACGTAAAATAACAAAGTTATACCGAAGAATAGAAACAAACATAAATATACTGGGCACACTGTCAATCGGTTCAATGGTAAACCATACCGATAGATTTCATGCCATCATCCGCAAAAAAACGGCCTAACTCCTGAGCAGAATAAGAGGCAGTCACAATAGCATCCTGAAAGCTGTGGCGGCAGACACTTCCTCACCAATAATAAGGCAATTTGTGAGAAGACTTATACCCTAGTCTCTATATCTCGTTATGTCTAGTTTGGTGGGTGGTCTTCTCGTGAATTCGTCTTTAGTTTTAAGTTACTAACAATAGTCTTTTTAAGTGCAACTGTTACTAACAATTTATGGATCTTTTTTAGTTGTCCGAAATAAAATGATTTATTATTATCAAGAAGTATCCTGCCCAATAACTCGGTTGTGGAGGTCATATATGCAGTCGCTCCACGTTTAAAACTGGTATTCAGCTGCATTCGGTTAGACTGGAAGCTGAACGCTAGAATAGTTGGGATAGGGCTGACTATGGCAGAAGATGAATTCCAAGTGCCTATTTCACCAATGTTACTGAACGCGTTCAGCACATCTAAAACGCGTTCAAGAGCTGTCAGTGTCAATATACCATAGAAAATAATCACACTGACATCTCTTAAACGCAGTTTATCGGCACTTTGTGAGGCTAAGTTTTATGCAATTCATAACCTGACGTTTCACAACCACTAAACTGAAGTCATAATTCTTTAGCATGCCTTATCTCAATTTGTTTGTGGTTGGCACAACGTGTCACCCTCTTTCTAGCCATATCATCTTTCACAAAGTCCAACCATCGTTTCTCTACTCGAAAGTACTACATATTCCGTTTTCCTTCGCATTCCATGACACAAGATTTCCACACAGTTTTTATGTCACCGGTGCCACTTTCAGACTTCCTTTTATATAGAATAATTAGATACGAGTACCAATCTAATTCCATGAGTTCGCGTAACACCATTCTAAACTGAAGTAGCTGTCATAATATTGTAATATAATATTAAACCAAACTTGCAAACACAACGGTTAAACGAAACATCCCATCCGAGTCGGAGAACTTTAAAGATGAACAAAAACTAATATCGGGAGTAGCGTGCAGTGCGTAGCAACTAGCTACGCGACGTAGCCGTCTACGGATGCCTAGCCGCCCGCCGTAGCCGTAGCCCAAAAGTTCGTAGACGAAGTCTACGCAACGATACAATCATATATTTCACTAACAAAATAAGTTTTAAATTAAATTCGCGTTCAATTATTCTCAAGAAAGAGGTCATTGGGCCATATCCGTGCACTATAGATTTTTTGCAAAGTAGAGTAAGTTTAGTTCTTAGCAGCGTTAATACAATAGGGTAGAGATTGTTTCTAGACTTTATAGATTGGTGGAACTTATTTAGAGTTTTCTTGTTTTTTGTGGAATGTTTGTGTACTGCCTCATATTGTATAAATAGCGCAGCTAGATAAGTAACTTTTTAATACTGCGTCTTGTGTGTATTGCACCTGCATACAAAACAGTATTTACTAGCGCTATCTTTTATTATTTAATCTTGGTTGGCATTTTAGTATAACAACTGCACAACACCATTCTTCGTTCGATTTATTATTTCTTCATTTTCATAATTACTCTTTGTGTTACTTCTTTCGTTCTTTAGCAGTATATTAATGACGATTTCTAGTCAATGAAACATTCTGAGTATGTTTTTTTTAGTGTGGGGTTCTATGGTTTCAATCCGGGTTTAGGTCTTCTTCACATCGGTATAAACTATTTAAGAAAAGTGCATCCCGTGATTAAGAATATTGGCCAAGTCAGCAAAGCAGTTGTATGTTCTCGTATCGTATACGAGTATGTCCGCCTACTACTCAGGGTACGCCCATCAGTTGAAAACAAGTGAGAACTGCTTTACATTTGCCTGCGTCTGGTGATTATTAGCCGTGTTCTTTATTCTTAGAGTTTTGTTTGTCTCCAGAAACGTAGTGCTCTAACGTGAAGTGTGCAGCAGGGTGTGGTGATGGAGGTGGTAATACTGAGAGCGAGAGCCCAACTGAATCGTCTAGTGTCGTCGGGAGAGAGGCGCGCGGGGGCCGAGGAGCGCTCGCCGCGGGGGGAAGGCGGTGGCGGCGCGGCGCGGGGGGGCGCGGGGCGCGAGCGCAACATGGCGCCGGCCGCGCCCGCGCCGGCGTCCACCGCGCCCTGGCTCAACGCCACGCTCGTCTACAACGCCACCCGGCTAAACGCCACTTTCGACACCGATTTCGAGCTACTCAGCACTAATTCCACCGACGATAACCACCACTGGTTTTGCGCTAAATGGACCAATGCACAACAAGATCTCTTTCAGGTACGACATAATCCATCACGCATAGATGTAGGCCAATCTTTGCGTTCTACAGTAGATTAAGTTCTCTGAACAAAAAAATTGCTGACTTCTATTAATCCCGCAAACAGGCAGCAAACTTGTGTTTCGCGATCGCGTTCCTAGCGCCAAAGAGCTTCAAGCAGAGCATTTTGGTGCTACGTGCGCTCGCGGCGGCGGGCGCCGTGCTCATGGGGCTGTGGGCCGGTGCCGAGGTGTGCGCGCCCGACGTGCTCGCCTGGAGCCTCGCGCTCGTGCTCGTCAACTCTATACACACTGTGTTTCTTATTATAAGGTATGTTGTACTGGATTAAGGTAAATAATTCACTGACTTGCTCGCTCATGGGACTGTGCTAAGGTAGATAATAAGTTTCTGACTTGCTCGCTCATGAGACTGTGGGCCGACGCCGAAGTATGCGGAGCCTCACGCTCGTGCTCCTCAACTCTATACACACTGTGTTTCTTATTATAAGATACGGCGTACAGTAGTAAGGTGGATCAGTCATGTTCTCGAAAACTCTATGTGAGATCAAATCGATACTGGAATCAACCATTACCTGGCAAGCAAATCTAACGATTGAAGGCAATGCCCCCTAAAATTATTTACAAACTCTGCAAACTCTGCATGTAGGTATCGATAACCAAACCCTTTGCAAGGCACGATGATGAGACAGAATGCACTTACCGGGTAATGCTTGCGTTTTAAATTGTCGCTGGACGAACTCAGTAAAGGCTGAATTGTGGACCTTGCCCACTTAAATTAAAGCACGTTAACGTTTCTCAATCTTGATGGGTAAAGTTTTTGGAGCACGCAAACTGGTGATCGTATACATATCTATACACATACATATCTAGATCGTATATATACCTACATTACATCTGCTTGTAAATTAAACTAAAATCAAAATGTTATTGTACAGTCACTGCAGAAATGAGTTTAGTTAAGATAATTCGTCATTACATTCTTTGTCGCAGGTTTCTTCCTCCAGCGCTATCTCTTGAGCTAACAGATCTATACTTGAAGCTGTTCAAGCCTCTCAAAGTGAACAAGAAGCACTTCACAGAACTGACTCGCGAAGCTAGGATAGTGCGGCTTGAGCCCGGCGAGGCGTATGCGGTCGAAGACGTCACGCCGGCCGACGAGAGATTGTCTATACTATTGAAGGGAAAGTATGTTATTTTCACATTTTCTACACCCTCTACACCATCTCTTTATGTAGAAATACCATCTCAAATACGAACCTGTAAGATTCTCAAATGGGCATTATAAAGAAATTGTCTGGACATTAAAAGAGACCTCAGACTTTGTTTCGGTGTTTTATTCTTCGAAGGGGACAGGAATCTTTTGAAGGCAGTTCATAAACAATTTAGACCAAAGTATAGTTTATAATCATCAATAACATGACTGCTAAAGGAACCACTAAGGATAACCCCATTATATTTCAAGGAGGTTGGCGTAAGCGTCATCTGTTATAGAATAAATTGCATACTGAATAAGTGTCAGTAAAAAATCCTATAAAGGTAACATATCAAGGGTACAGGCTACAAAATAAACAATTCAAAGACATGCGAGGACCCTCACGATGTAAAATAAGCTACCTACACATGTACCTTTTATTTTTTTCGTAGAATTATTTTTCTTTGTTTTACCATTGCTGGCACTATAAAGACTCGTATTGTATGTCATGAACTCTCTGAAAAAAAGAGACATTTTTTATTCTGCGCCTAATTGACGTAGTTTGTGCGACGTTGTTCAGAATCTTTTATTGTAATACTATTTATCTCTATCGAAGGAATACTTGATGAAATAATTAAAACACTCGATCTGTTGGTTCATAAACTAGGTGAAGGTACGTATAGTACATAGATTCGTATTTGTTTGAATTGCCCCGTAAGCCATTTCATAACCGCTATAATGAAAATAAGTATCTAGTCTAGCTAAGCATAGTATTTTACATGTACAATATGAAATCACTACACACCGCCACAGCAATGACAATTACCCACGCGCATACAAATATGTAACTTGTACGGTGCTGTGTAATTATAATAATAATCAAGTTTAATTATATTCCAAACGTTAAATGGCGTTTAAGGTCACGTCAAATAGGCGTATTTACTGCGATTACATCCCGCTTTCATTGATAACAGTGGAAAGCTATTGTGGAACTAATAGGCTCTATTATCTAATCATGTAAGTTATTAGGACCACAAAATGGAATTATAATATATAAGCGCATAAACGATTTATGTCCAACAATAGTGGTATAATTATTTTTGAGAAAACTAATGTGGTGTACTTATTTTCGCACAGGATGCGAGTGAGCTGCGACGACACACATCTCCACTACATACAGCCCTACCAGTTCATTGATTCCCCGGAGTGGGAGGCCAATCGTGAACAATCAGACGACGTCTTCCAGGTAACTAACAAAAAAATATTATTGATCCAGAAATTATAAGGTTAACATAATTTTCTTCAAGTCTAGGTATGCCTATGAACTTATTTCTAGTTCTGAGCACTAAATAATTCAAGAGCGCTTCGGAATAACGCATTATCTTAATGACTGGGAATTTATTAAAGTGCCTTTACCAGACATCATAAAATAACACGAATTGACGTTTCCCAATAAATATTTTTGTTTGTTACGATCGCGACGTTCTGGCAAACAGAAGCTTCATAAAGATTCGAATCTTGGATGCGTTGCTGAACGTTTTTTTTTAATACAGCGTGTATCAGAAATGCGAAAACATAAATATGGGACAACTGATTTTTCTTTCTTTCATACAGGATGTCCTAGTTCAGGGGTCGAGACCTCACTGATTTGACATGTACTGAAGTTTTGGTAATAAATTACTATTACTATTCCTTTATTTAAATTAAAAGCTTATTACATATTTAAATACATTTATGAAAAATAAATTACAAAACATTTTAAAATTTTAAAAATAGTAGCCCACCGGTATCGGGAACAGGGTCCAACCCTGTTCCCGATACCGGTGGTACCGGTGGTCAGACCGCCAGAGAGAGGAACCTCCTGACAACGCGAGCCGTGTCC
Organism: Dasypolia templi; assembly: GCA_963555695.1. NCBI lineage: Eukaryota > Metazoa > Arthropoda > Insecta > Lepidoptera > Noctuidae > Dasypolia > Dasypolia templi. The sequence goes on along the minus strand of OY743146.1, from coordinate 15,522,883 downwards.
AGAAGTATCACTTTCTGAATCAAGCCCTTGATCCACCAGCCCAACTAGAGCCTCCATAGGTGTTGGTCGAGGCTCTTGGCTATTAAGCTATTGGCTGTCACGACTATTGGCACAATGATTGCTGAGTCCACATCTCCCATTTCGACAACCTCGCGAGCCAAGTCAAGATACTTGCTGTGTTTATCTTTCTCGGCTTTCACGAGGTTCCCGTCATGCGGGACCGTTACGTCAGCAATCATTGTGTGCCGTTCTACCTTATCCACCACCACTACATCGGGCTTATTGGCAACAATAGTCCTGTCAGTGATGATGAATCGACCCCAGTACAATGTGATAATTCCATTTTAGAGAACTGGGTCTGGCACATACCCGGTACGGCAGTACCGATTCCACGAGGTTGTATTTCAGAGCGAGTGTTGCTGTTGAATAATCCTTGCTACAGGGTTGTGTATATACAATTTAAGTACTCTTCGTGAGCTAGACGAGAACACCTAGAGATAATGTGTCATATTGAACCCCCGGACGGAGGCATGCCCGACAGATGTCAACCGTGCTGTCTTTCACAATGAATTTCCGATAATTGTTCGTCAGCATTACTTCGTCCAAAATTGCACTGACAAATCCTTCGGTTTCTCCAAAGAGGTCACCGAAACGCAGCCAGGCTACGGCCCTTGTGTTTTCTGTTCCGGGGTGGAAAACCTCATGGATGTCCTCCGCCCTAGGGCGGGTGATCTGTCAGATTTTTACTGACTAAAAACCACCACGGTGTTTCATCTCACACCTGCATCGGGGTCGCGGGAATATATTATTCTTCCGCAACCCCGACTGGTGCTGGCCTGCCTCGGCGGGCATCCGCGTGCTGGGAGGGGCAGTGAGGTGTTTGACTCCCCCCGCAACGTCTAAGAGGGTCGCGCGTGGAACACTACGCGCCGCCACCTTGGGTCCTGATGTCTGGGGGGCTTCGGACGTCCCCGAGGCCGTCGTCAGTGGACCCATTTGGGGAGCTGGAAGAGGGCGTTGTCCGACCTTCGCCTACGACCAACCCCTTGCGACGTCGGATAAATGGCCCCATTGCCTACCATTTTTCGTCCATAGAGGATAGGGAGAGCGGCCAACAACATACCGACACTCCTCTTCCCCTGCGGCCCCACCGCGTCCGTTATCAAACGGTGGCGACCCCGTTAAGGCCGCATAAGGTAGGGAGAGCGGCGCACCGCAATACCGACTCCTCTCCCGCTGCGGCCTCAGTTGCGATGTCGCAAGTGAGGTTTCCAAGTGGCACCACAAGCTTGGCCGCTTCGTCGGCTTTTCGGCAAAAGCCCTGACGAGCGGCCCCTCCTCGAGTTCCTCTTAGCTTCACCGTGGGGGTCCAAGCCACGGTTACTGAGCCCCCCCGCGTCGTCAATGCCGGAACCCACCGGGGGGGAGGCTACGGACCCTAGTTTATCTATACCCTGCATGGACCCGATGTCCATGCATGTGGCGTCCGTGAAGCTCCATACTCTGCCATACTTCCATGTGATCATTGGTGTCAAGCAGGCTTACGCCAGTTCTCTGTAACCAAGGAGAGCAGGGTGCGGCCCTTGTCCACCGGTACCACATCTCGAAGCATCCCCACGTCGTCGGTTTCTAGGAAATATTCCCTACGACTGCATATCTCGCCACTGTGGAGGGTCTTAGCGTTTCGCGAGATATACAGTCTCAATACCGATGAACGTGGGTGGTGCATTCGATTTGCAGTTAGCAGCGTACGGAGGGTTCGTATCCAGGGCGTCTAGTTCGATCTGAGTCCATTTGAGTACCTATGCCAAAAGAGTACATCAAACCGGCATGACCCAACCGTTGAAGGCGCGAACCTTGTTTCCGCCTGATAGAAGACTACTAATTATTTTCTTCAGGCGGCCAAAGAAGCGCTCCTTCAATGATTGTAATCTATTACTAATACTATTCATAACTTGTTACTGTGGGTGGTTTCGATTAATAATCTCATAATCCATAATATAAAGTTTACAAATTCAACCATCTTTCTAGGGTGAGGGGCATCATCCTCTCGCTTGAGGGCGTGCCGTCTCAGGTGCACAGTAATGATCATCTCGTTTACCCTTATACCTTTACTTAAACCACCGAGGTATGTTTACCTGAAATATTTAAATGGAGAGGAGAGCAGGCTGTTTCGGTCTGATACAAGCGATTGAGTGAATTGAGATTAAACGTTACGTGAATATTTATAGGAATAATATCAATAATTCGTGTTTTCATATACCTACAGGTATATGCGGAATATAATAAAAATGGACAAATCTTTACCGTTAACCAAAACATTCCTATCTCTTTATCTTTCTGTGATTTATCTATGTACCAGTGTAGAAGGACTAGAAACTCGCGTGGATAAGTTATCCATGTCATAGTTTATGTTGTTAGTCAGTTAATATATTATGACGTAAGTACTTACGTCTAATAATAAATTGTTCATGCAGATTTGACTTAAATGTGAATTTCATTGTTGGATATGATGGTTGTAGTTTGTCGCAGGCAAACTTTGAGTACAAAGAGAAACGCCCCGGGAAAGCGTTGAAGGGTGGGTTGACGTATCCCTTTTTTTAAATCAAGCTCTCAATCTTGCGCTTACGACACAAAAAGGAAATAAAAAATCATTGTTCAGGTTTACAAAAAAAAAAACACATATTCACTATGAAATAAATGCCTGTTAGTTACGTTTGCGCACAATCTCATATCAAGTTAAATTATTATACGGTAAATGTTGGAACATACGTTGCCGGCAGCTACATATAAGGTACCGAAACTACAACGGATCAAACGGAAAAGTGACTACCTTTATTGGAAAACTCGAGGCAACTCTATTCAAAGTTATACGAATACTTGTTGGGCAAAAGATCTTATCTCCGGATACTTTCGGTGCACTTGCTCGCGCCGAACTAAAGCATATATGTGATGTAGCCCCATTTTCCCTTAAAGGAATATCGAACGAAGTCTTAGGCTCTTTTTCACCCTGATGGATGAAAAAGAGCCTAAGACTTTCTCCTGGTCATGTGCCAAATCCGTTCTGCCGTTTTGGAGTGAACATGGAACAAACAAACAAGCTGACTTTCGCATTTATAATATTAGTTAGGATTTCAATTACAAATTCAAATATGTAATAATCTCGATTTAGGAACCTGCTTAGGTTTTAAATGTAAAAATGACATTTTCTCGTGGCATAAAGTTCGTTTTATAATAATCTACCCTTGTTTATTCTATAAAGTCATAATCATTTACAGACTGAATATTGATCCAACTTTGTTCTGCCATAATATCACTTTCCTCAGTCGTAGGACTGACCTTTATTTTACCTACTCTTTAATATCGTGGACGATATTAAGAGTAGGTAAATATAACCTTAATTTCTTCTGTTCAATTCTATCCTCTAGGGTTAGCCAGATATAGAAATCTCTAACATAACCCCAATATGTCTTCATAATATCAATATCTTCACAGACATCTACAAGACACATAGGTAAGCTTCGCAGTGTTACACTCTGAACACTCAATCGGCACTGAACAGTATATCTGGTGACTCTAGCTAGGGTTGAGTCCACACTAGGTTTTGATCTGTCGTGAACGCGGTTTTAGGTACTACGTGGCTGTTAATATGACACATCTACTCTGTAAAATCTCGTTAACTGCTGATTTATTTCTGTAAACATCTCGCCCAGAAAACTTAGGCTTTAGTAAGCTTGAAATGAGCTATCACTCCAACTGATGCTAAGGATTGTTGAGGATTGCCATTGTATTGACAGGTTTCTTCACGCTCACTTCACCTAAGTTTTCATGGCGTGATTATTACAGGAAGTACAGCCGATTTACATAAGATCGGCCGTACTTTCTAACGTGGTCAGTTGAACTGACAGCTACAATTTTTCTCAGGTGAGCGTGATAGCGGAGGAGGTGTCCACGTGCGTGTGCTGGCCGCGCATGCGCCTCGAGCGCGTGTTGCGTCACCGGCCGATGCTCAAGGTCGTCCTCGACTGCCTTATAGGTCAGTCCTCCTTCACTGTTGTCGTTGCAATTCCAAGAATTCATTTAGCTAACAATTTTAGGATCTTAAATCTATAGTTTGAAAGCAAAGCAATTAACATTAAGGTAATCACGAATTTTTGTATAGATATTCTTCACTTCACATCAATGAAAATGTTGATAAGTACGACTACTTTGTAACTTAACATTATCAGCTTCAGAGAAACCATCCTGGACAACGAGTCACGGCGCGTTGGCGATGGCCGTTAATCTTTTCTTCGGAAATTAATGCGTCTTGCACGGGCCGCGTGCAAGACGCATTAAGGCTCCGCAGACAGGCGCGACGCAACTCCGGTAAAACAATTTCCATGAAATTTTCATAGGGATTGTTCTACTAGAGTCGCATCGATCCTGCTTGCGGGAACCAGGTTAAAGTTATGATGCTTTTTCACCGAATACAAGGCTCCCGACTTAAATAGCTTTCTATTATTTCGTTAACTTAAAGGAATTCTTATTGGTGCCAGGGGCTTTTGTTTATGTAAATCGAATTAAGGAGTGAATGCGCGGCAATTTATTTCCGAATATTTCCAATTTAGGCTCCCCTAAATTTGAACAAAGTTTCTGCAATATCAAACGTGCGGTGACTCGACAAAATAATGTATTCATCCAATCAAACCGTTTAATAATGAAGATATTGATTTTTGTTTATAGGTACAGCAGGTTTTTTCTCTTCATTCGGTAGAGTCGAAATACATTTATTTTGAGTTTTTCAGCCAACATCTTGCCACCATATTTTATTACAATTTTAAATACAAACATGTTCTAGAACCAAAATTCGAAGACATGTGAAATCCACCAACCCGCTTTGGGCCCGCGTGGTGGATTACGGCCCATTCCCTCTCACAGAGAGGAGGCCTGTGTCCCAGCAGTGGGATCATTATAGGCTGATTATGTATATAAATACGCACTTTTGAATTGAAACTACAACAAACCCGAAATACGTTGTGTGAGAAAAATCGTAGCAAAGTGGAAGTAATCACTTTGTCGTAGCACCTACATTCCTCAGAAGGTTGGACAGAGCTTGATAAAATTTCAGTGAATCTTTAAAATTAAATGTTCTGTCCATACCAATTAATAAGAACTATACGAGAGTGATCAAGGCGCTAGAACTGTAGCAGTATTAAAATAATAAACTAAAACATTGCTGAAACTTTTTACGTAGCACACCATAACTAGTTACGTAGCGTAGCAGCGACATAGTAAAAAAGATATGGTTATAGTTAATAATGATAATTTTACAAAGTGTGTTTTTATAGTATTGGCCTTGGATTTCCAAAGCTAAAAAACTCACAAAACTATAATTTTTTATTCAACCGGCGGCGCGACTATGGACCGTCGTACCAGCCAGTCTTTATTCAAACAATATTTGCGTTAGATTTCTTTGGCGCTGCCAAATTCAAAAAGTGCGCGGCAAAGATAATTGCGGCGCACATAGAAAGAAGATTAAAAACTCATTACTGCCCGATAAAAGATTATCATAGAAAACACTACCTTTGGGAGCACTTAAAGGCGAATCAAGTCGTCCTTTTCGAATAGATGGAATGAAAACATAATTATGTATGACAAGATTATGTTTAAAAACTTTACAGGCAAAGACATAACACATAAGCTGTACTCCGTGAGCGAGGGCCTGACCACCGGCGTGAGCGCGGACCACGACGGGCAGCAGTCGCACCTGACGCGCTCGGCCAGCGTGGATGCCGTGCACGAGGGCACGCGCGGCCGCTTGAGGAGCAACGACTGGCGCTCGCGCACCACGCTTACTAAAGGTGAATAAAATATAGGTTTACTGACTTCTTGAAACAACCAACAAGTTGTATGGTGAGATTTCATATAAAATAATGTAAACGCGTAGGTTCCCCAGGAACGTCGTACTGGCAGCCAATGGTGGCCCGGCAGTTCCTTCGGCAATCACCGTTCGGACGAGTAGCCCAACCTCCGCGACTGCTGACGCAGGCGTCGTCAGCGAGTCTGCAGCCGGCGGTAGCGACACGGAAACGCAGCCCACCGCGGCGGACTACGTCGTTTAGACGTGGCAGAGAGGTGAAGTTTGCGGAGATGACGATAGCTACGGAACCGGCCGTGTGACGCGGGCCGCGGCTCCAGCCCGAGCTGGTGCCGCTCGTCTTGCCACAAACCTTCTCGCCCACTCACACATCGATATCGCCGTCTCTCAAGACACCCTGACCGCTAACCGAGCGAACGGACTCGCCTCGTACCACTGATTTCTAGGCTTTGTCGTTCACTGTGAACTTAATTACCCAGTGTTCTTGCAACCAAGTGCTATATTTTATAACATAAAACATTGAACGTCTAAAAGTAAGTGACATGCGATAGAATACGCCTTTTCGTTAGTGATTTCGGTTTGTTCACAGAAAGAGCTTCCTGTTATAAAATACTCGATATTTATTTTGTTACTTGAATTAACGTTCTCTCGTTCGCTCGAAATAAGACTCGTACGGTGGAACTATTTAAAAGTTTGCTGCGATGGCACTGATCTAGCATGTGAAATCTAAGTGTGATAATTTTAATGAGTGGTGTAAATTATTGTGTGAGAAAGTCGTGTAGCGCCGACCTATCAGCATTAAGTGTACGTGATCGCGTAACGCTCAAGTACCTAAACTAAAGAACACTACGCTAAAGTGATTTTTTATAAAAGTAAAATATGCGAACAGAGCTATATAGTTCTATATACTGATAGAATAATGGAATTGTAATACTACCAAATTTTTTAGCAATTGATCATTCAAATGTGGAATTCTAAAAGTATTTTAATATTAAAGTAATTAATTGTTTATTAGTGATAAGATGTGTTAAATTCGTGATAAAATAAATTAAAGTTACTGCGCAAGGTACCTATTTAGTATTGTTTGTCCAAAAATACTGTGTATTGGCGAGTTCTGTGTTTTGTGAAGAAAGAATTTCAGGTTTAAAAGTAAGCGTTTAATTTTATTCGCAGAAGAAAACGTCAATAGGTTGAAAATGTGCCTGTCGTGTAGTTTAGTACAACCAGCAAAGTTTCCAGTGATACCATCTACAGCACTGTATTATACTTACCTTAGCGTGTCGTCTACACTGCTTGTATACATAATAGTCGTACATATTCACAAATTACCGATGGACACAACTGGTATTGCTGCTGAGTGTACCGATATTTTTTTTTTTAATTTTAACTGCTTCTCTCTACAACGAGTAGGTAATGAGTTTTTATATTTTACTATTTGTTCGGTGTGTTAAACCTCAAGAAATAAACTCTACAGTTTTTAAGCGCAAAAACTTAAACATTTTAGCAGAAAGTGTCAATTTGTGAAAATTTGCTCGTCAGCATGTGACAAGCGTTAAAGGAAAATATTGTAAGTAGTGAAAATTACAACGAAAGCAGTGTACCTATTGTGTAATTTTTTTTTGGAAAATTGAAAATCTAAATCGAAATGGTTTGTCCATGTCAATGAGCAGTTTCGAAGGTGGTATCAAAGACCCAATACCTATGTCGGAAATTATGGCAGCTCAACATTGCTAAATAATTGAAGAATTTTTCGAGCTGTTTCTTAAGTGACAATAAATACCCAAAGTTTTGTTGTTTTTTATAAGAAACTGTAAGACACCCCCAAGAACAAATATAAATAACTTTACGTAAGATTTTATTTGCTCATCACTTTTACTTACTTTGTCGACATCCACCAATCTATTATTAAAGCAAAAAAGTATTTCAGATTCGTGTGGTTAATGTGTAAAGTTTTGCCATAAGTTGACATGTTTTGTGGTAAGTACTTACTTAACTAACATTTAGGACATGAGGGCAGCACCGAATTTAAATGTAAAATTCAATATAAAAAAAACAACAACTTTAAAATAACTACATACAAATTATAAAATAAACGACTCGTTGTACACCAAACGGAATATAAAGATAGTAGTATAACTTTAAGAACTGTTATAATGTTCAAATTGCACATTTGGAATATCTCACAAACAAAAATATTCAAATTCATCTAAATGCTAAGAGCTGAGCTTTTACTAAATGTATTTACTCATATAATCTAAGCATCATAGGGACTCATAATCGTTATAGATCTCTACCTAAATAAGTGTCATTACATAACACATCTGAATAGAGATTCAAACATCACAGGCTGATGAAAAAGGATAATAGTAACGGAATAGAGTATGTACATATTCTACCTATGTACAGTTTACAAGCGAATGGGTACAATTCTGCGCTGCAACTGCAATTACGATCTTAAAACTTCCCTGATTCGGCCATGTGATGCTTGAGTTAGTATCATAGATACATAATTATTCACCTCGATGTTTAGTTGATGTTGTTGCTTCACGATACGTGTACGGGGTCAGACTAGATGAGCATGTAGTTCGGTGCTTACTGTACTTAATTTCGTTGGAATGATACTACCGACGATACATACGTAATTTAATAGACCGAACAACGAGGATCAAGTCATCACACTTCATTATTTGATAGGTAATGTTACTTCAATGAGTGCTACGTAATCTCATTGTGATAGACTACGGCAACAAGAGAGAACTTCTTAATAAGTAATAAGATAAACTAATAGATTTGTAGCCATACTTTTCTGATATTAACATTGCAGAGTATTTTTACGTTTTATAACGTATTTAAAATTGGCAAATAAGCAACTGTGTCAAGTCAAGAAATTGATAGGGAAGTTACTATTTTCAATGTAATTTTATTACAAACAGGAGTGTTTTCACGTCATGAATCTGTTTCGAATAAGCAGGGTCATTTAATTACAGTTAATCCAATTCTTAGTTCTATCCAGACTTCCAACATTCAGAAATCTTCCATTTTTATTGAGATCGACTTAATAATATGTTAGCTTAAAATTGGGCTGATGCTTCCCTTTTGAGTCTTCCACTGTTGACTATTAAAAAAAAAGAACTCTGCGTCCCCGATTAAATAAATCATTGCAAAGGTCTTTTAATAATCCCATCTATATAATGACGTCAACATTCTATCCTGATTGTACGGTGTCTGACACGAATACATAACGTTCTTCGTCCTGTCTCGTCTTGTTAGTTCTACTCTATGGTGTAGTACTGATCTTTGTGGGCTCATTTTTTATAGCAGTAGTTTATGCGAACAGAATTCAGACGCATTAAGTAGGTTTTCACACCACATCGTCACCGTCATCATAGCCGTAAAACGCTTCGTTAACGACTTAACTAGTGGCAACAAACGATCAGAGACTGGTGTGATGTTGTTATGTGTGCAATATCGCAGAAGACAAACTTACAAACAAGAGTTTACAACTGGTCTCAATGTCGCATCGTTCTCTACGTTTCTTGCAAATTACAAAAATGTTGGCCTTGCTCTTATGGTGTAATAAAATAACAATATAAAAGGCTAGTGAAATTTTGATAACTAAATACCAACTAGACTTGAAATTATAAATTGATAAGGAAATCATTATGACATTAATTATGTATTAACTAACATAATACTCACGCAGTGTATTTCATGTTCAGACGCTTTTTTGGATTTGAGTGTCATAGGTTACTGGTAGGGGTTGGGTACCTACCACATGCTTAAGACGACTTCGGATTTTCGGAACAAGTGACTGCCGGAACCGTAAGAGTTGCAGTAGCGTCAGCCAATCGTTTATTTGTCCAAAAACTAACAGTTTTATATATGTCCTGAAATTCTTGAAAAGTAGGTACTGGTTCTTCAATAGAAATCCAATATCTCCTGAAATTATTATTTTTAAATATACAGAGATTTCCCAATTTTTCTGTCATGATTTTGCATAACTGTGTGTAACTTCCAAATATAATCAAGTCTAAGTTTATACGCTTAGTATTGTGTATTTAGCAGCTTGAAATATATGCTATGCCCAACATTGTAATGGTAATGTAATCGCTTGACTTGTAAGTGTCACTAGTGTGATAACGAGCTTGACTGTATTTGTTCAAAAACGGGTGCAAGTTCTTTATTATTTAACGCTTTTGTATATTTAACTACTCGTATTATTTCAAAAGCAGGCATATGCGTGTAGCTAATAGGAGGATATTTTATATTATAATTTGTCTATTGTGTACAAACAAAAATGTCAATATTCTATAAGCATAGATTTAGTATAAATATACTAAATTTACGCATAGGGTGTCCCGTAAGTCTACGTCAAGCCGACATCAGGTGATAGGAATAGGAACTCTTGTTGCTACAATTTTTTTTTTCTGTTAACTGGTAGGACCAGTACCCTAATTGCGTAATACACAATCAATCGGAATCTGAATCGTTATGAAACAGATTGCTAATCCATTGTGTCATAAGTTCGATAAAAAATCTGCTCAACAATGTAAACAACGCAATGAATGTTGTTGAACTGTCAAAATACAACAGATTAGTCGTAATCGTTTACGAAAATTAGTTACGCAATTAGGCTGCTGACCTATCACCCGACTCCGGCTTGACGTCGACTTACGGGACATCCTGTATGTTAATAATTTCTGGTTCCTGGATATAAGAGAATTAAATTGTGTACTTATGTATTATTAAAGTAAATGTGATCAAGCACTTATGTACAAAGTTAATACAATGCAATAAATGTTCCAAAAGAGTTTCTTAATGTCTATACTCTTGACACAAAACCAGGAAATTTGGATAAGGGCCGCTTTCTTCCAATATCACCGCTTAACATTTTTAAACACATTCATTTTAATGTAACTACATCTAATATAATGTTGTATAAATATTCTTCAGTAAAACTAGATACAAGTAGACAGTTACGATGTGATACTTATCGACATATTCATATACTTGTGAAAGGCGCGATTCGGAATATGCACAGTCATTGTTTTAGAATGTTTTGTTCCATTCCACTGTGCAGCGAATAAAAGCAATAGTTATTAGTGATAATGAGAACTTAAATGCTATTTTATCTATGTGTGTTGTTACATAGTATGTATATTGTATCTGCTGTGTACTAAAACAATGATCGGTAGCGACACTTGGCAGGGCCTCTGTGATACACGTTAGATATTTAGTATAGGAGTCGTCGGTACATATTCATGTATTCGTCATTTAATGTTATTCTCAAAATGGGTTGCCTCCTGCGTCTCATCACTCATGACATTACAGTTATTGATTATATTATTGTATTTATTCACTTTATTAACATGTTTATTATGTCTTTAATAAAACAATTGCTTATTACATCGTTTCATTTTAGTGACAACATTACTTTGCATAAAACTTACATAACTCCATGTGCTGCAGGTAACATACTGGTATTCAGCTGCATCCGGATAGATTGGAAGCCAACCCCCAACATAGTTGGAAAAAGGCTAGGACGCAGTTTGATTGAAGGCTTGTACACACAGGCGCGACGCGACAGCGCGACACAAAGGCACAGCGTGTCCCGCGACGAGCGGTGCCTTTGTATCGCGCTGTCGCGTCGCGCCTGTTTGTGGGACACTTGATTAGGTACTTTGCATTTGCATAACAAACATTGAGGTGTTGTAACTTTTTATTTTTTTCTTCTATTTTGGGTTTCTCTATGAAGCACTAAACACAAACAACAAACAAAGCATCGCGCTGGGTCGCGTGTAACTTAACATTATCGCACAACAATCTTGGTAAATAGTGGGGCAACATGCCGCAATCATTGCAACGACACAGCCACACAGGTAGGTAAATAAGTGGATTATTAGTTCCCCTCGAGCAGCGCAATGATCTAGACATGTTTCATACTAAGTTGTGTTTACTAGTTGACTTTTAGACGAACGATGACCTCTGCCCATTACGTCATACAGACATCATATTCGACTTAACGTACATAATATTGTTTAAAATGGTAATCAATGCGTGGAGCGCTGATAATGAGCTGATAACTCAGTAGTGTGTGCGAAGGCAGGGCACGGCGCCGGCCCACGACATGAATCTTTTTTATTTATAACTAGAAAATTGTTATACTTATAAACTAAATTTTAACACAGCCAAAATGTCGTTCCTTATGAAAAAGTGTATCGTGAACTTAAAGAATGTGAACAGATGTAGCAATGTGTGTAGTTTGATGCAAACTGTAAGTACATAAAAATATTATTATTTCAGTGTTATTTACGTATTCGTCGCCAACATACCGGTCTACTTAATTAAAACATGTGAACATCCCATAAATAATCGAAAGAATATGAATTTGAATATGAAAGCAATTAAGTAAGTCAGTTTAGTGTCAGTATATATAATTAACTAAGAATTTGCATCAGTACAAAAACGGATTATGAAGGTCAATGCCAATATAGCAAAATCAGCCTATAATGTTCCCACTGCTGGGACACAGGCTTCCTCTCAGTGAGAGGGAGTGTCCACCACGCGGGCCCAGTGCGGGTCGTTGCCAATGTAGAATTAATTCAAACTGTTATCACCGGAATTTATGTCGAGTCACTACATGTGGATTTACGGAGTGATATACCTGTTTTAGATAAAGCACGTTTGAAATTATCAGTACCACACAAAAATCAGAGCAAAGTTTCTTCATGGTAACAAAAGATAAGAACGTTATAAAAAGAAGCAAAGCTTATCAACTAATTGCCAAATGCCAGTGGGAGTCGTTTTATCAAGATAAGCCTCAAGGTGATACTGAATCCGCAGTAGTAAACAAGATACAAAATAATACTGATTACTGTCAGCCTGCATCATCCCACTGCTGTGCAAAAGCCATGATACAATAAATTATAAATAAAGACAATTATTTAATGGACAGCAAAATCTATTATATCAACTTACATAAGAATGAAAAGAAGAAGTGACGAATATTATATTGATGAAGATTGTTGTATTCAATAGGTTTTTTGCAACTATCGATAAGAGAAACCCATACCAACTATAATACACAGCATGTTTATTCTGTAAAAATCTCACCGTGAAGCCTTGCGTGGAGTGAGCTGTCAGAGTCATCCCGTCTTGGTCAATAACTAGCATCAGTGGCACTGACAGCTCACTCCACGCTCCCTTCACCCAAACTTTCACGGTGAGATGGTTACAGAATAGCACTACAGGTTCGCAGGGATATCGACGCGCAAACTACTGTAACCATGAATTTTATTCACCACATGATTCTAGACCCCCGAGAGTAGACAATTTTCGTAGGTTTTAAAATATAAATCAGCCTGTTTCACAGAAAAGCCCAATAATATACCGACGCCGTCAAAATGTATGGACCAGCATTTGGAATTTATAAACGACTAGATATTTCAATGTATTTCCGAATCATGGTAACCCATGGATACAGTACACGGTTGATGTCCCTGCCACACTGTATACATAATATAAAAAGAACTCTGTTATCTTTTTTAGGTAGAATGGATTGCGATGAAATTTGGCACATAGGTAAACCATGACCTGGGTATATAGGGCATATATTTTTTTTTTTAAATCCTGGTAGTACGTTCGCGCGGGATAGTTTCCGACCTCCAGAGCTGTATTATTTCCGCTTCTTGAAAGTAATGTTTCTTGAAATTTTAACTATATTTTCAGGGGAAGCATCGATCACAATATTCAACGAGTAATATTATCAAACGCAGTATATTATTGTCTGGTGTGCATCTCCGACAGAGGAAGTTCCACACAAGTCATATAGTCAACAAAATAGTCGCCTTCAAACTATCGGACATCGGTGAAGGCATACGTGAAGTAGTTATAAAAGAATGGTAAGCCATTACCCCTTTTATTTGTTTTTTAAAGTTTTATATCCGATCTTCAAAATACACTAATACTTACAATTACCTAATATCTGGGTATTCAAACTAAATATATCATTCACTAACGTTATCTTTTGAGATGGTCTTGTCGCGTAGTATGATGAAACAGTTAGGTATTTACACAACAAAGACTGGTTTGTTTTAGAAATGATTGAAAGTTCATATATCATTACAAACACTCTCTCACAATAATACATGCATACTGTCACACCCTGACTGTATTATTTGAACTATTGTAGTATTTAGACTGCGGTCGATCAATGACATCGACCGATCAGATCAATCCAGTGTTTGCATATCAGTCCAATTACGTCTTTCGATTGACAATCGATTATGTTTTGAGGCGATCAATAGATATCGACTTGTCTACGCAGATCGACCCGCATTCTAGTCGCAGCAGTTCTGTATATTAGCTGAATCTCAAAGAATAACAGCCTAAAAAATGGGCTCAAGTCTGCTCAATTCACAATTGACAATCTCAATTAATCTCGAGTCCCTAATTCCAGGTTCGTGAAAGTAGGCGATAAAGTGCAGCAATTCGACAATATCTGCGAAGTTCAGAGCGACAAGGCAGCAGTGACGATCACCAGTCGATACGACGGAGTAGTGACTAAACTATACCAAGAAGTTGATCACACCGCGTTGGTTGGACAACCACTTGTTGATATCGAAGTACAGGGAGGGGCGGATGAAGGTACATAGAAATTTTCAGTTGCTAATATACTTATGTTATAAATATACTTATGTAAAACTATAGAGAGTGGAGACTTCGCACGGTTTGAAAAACATTCGAGATTTATTTGTTTAAATCAGTGCATTTTACACATCTATAAATGATGGAGAAAACCGCATGAAAATCTGTTGCGTAGTTTAAAAGAACGCCGCGGTGATACAAGCAGACAAGAGAACCGACTTTATTGTGTACTATGTAGGTAATATATACAATATGTGCTAATATGATCTAACAGATGAATTTGAATCTCAATCTTTAATTTTCAGGTGCATCGTCAACGCCAGTAGAAGAAAAAGCTGCAACTAGCAAACAGGAACCAACAGCGGATAAAAACCAGAAAGTAAAAGTATTGACCACTCCCTCCGTTAGGAGAATAGCCGCACAATTCAAAGTTAGTTTAACTTTTGACTTGGATACAGTAGTAAATTCTTTAACCACAAATCACAATACATTCTTCAACCACATCAAAATCACCTAAACGTTGGTGTGAAAGTTCATGTATACGATAAACGGTTTTTGAAAATTGTTAATAAACTTCTTCCTTTAACTTTTAACTGTTTGATGTTTTAGAAAATTTGGTAACGTGAGAGATGAATTATTAATTATGCTAATTTGTGTAGATATGTGGGTATGAGCTCTCTTTGAATATTCTAGAAGGATCATTCCAATTTCCATTAACATATAGTACTGTCCATTAATCAATTTTCCCATTTGTATGCCCTTTCTATGCATCATTTAACTTCCTATTATTATTTACCTGTGCATCATTACGACCGTTTCTCTAAGGTAGACCTAAGCACAGTCAAAGCCACTGGGAGGAATGGAAGAGTTCTCAAAGAGGACATGTTGGCACATTTGAATATCGACTCAAATGGTTCCAATGAAGTTCCTGATCTATTAAGTGTGAATGCAATTTCTATACCCCTGGTACAAGCACAAGCAAAAATGGAAATTTTATTTGAAGACAGAGTCGTACCCGTATCTGGTTTTACCAAAGCTATGGTGAAATCAATGACAGAAGCAATGGTAAGAAATATAATACTAAAATAGTAATAAAACATTACTAAGGTGCAGTCCGCGAGGCCTAAGCTAAGCTTTGCATTTTTTGTGTGAGTGCACATATAGATAGAGGTGTGACGTCAGCCTAGAGTACGATTGGTTTAAACCGGTCTATACAATCGGCCTGAGGCGTTGTGCGTCCCTTCATTGGTTGTAATCACTCACACAAATGCAAAGCTCAGCTGAGGCCTCGCGGACTGTATATGTTGTTGGAACAGAGAGTTAAAAAAAATTAATACCTATCATACTTTGTAGAAAATACCCCACTTCGGCTATAGCGACGAATATGATGTGACAAAACTAGTTGAATTGCGAGAGTCATTGAAGAAGTTAGCAGAAGCAAAAGGAGTGAAGTTGACATACATGCCAATCATTATTAAAGCTACCTCCCTAGGTCTGGAACAGCTTCCTGTACTCAACAGTAGTCTGGACAGCACTTGTGAACATCTCACTTATAAAGCTAGACACAACATTGGGGTTGCGATGGACACACCTAACGGATTGATTGTTCCAGTTATAAAGGTAGGTTACTAAAACCTGACACTACGGACTTATTTACGAAAATGAAAATATTCTAATATATATGTTAATTCTATTTAACAGATAAATTCAAACTGGAGCTATCAGATTACGATTCCGATTAGATTCCGGATTGATTATTATTTGGGTTCCAGTTTACTGGTGGTTAAACAAAAATTTCACCGTGAAAACTTATTTTGAAGTGAGCAATAGTGTTAATCCGAAGCAATAAGTGGAATGGCATCTCACTTCACCTTAGTTTATACGGTGCGATTTTCACAGATGAGACCGGCTGGTCTTACAAGGAGGTGGTGAAACACAGGGACTTAAAAACACCTTCATAAATGTTACAGAATTTTATGTGATACATTTTGAAGTGATAACAGAATCAAATATGTACTTAACACTTATAAATGTGTTTTTCAAAGTGTTAACCCAAAACACTTACAAAAGTGTAACATTAATATATCTGTAACCGATTTAAAAGTGTTAACAGTGTTAATAAGTGTAACTGGTAAATGCGGCGTTGCCAGAATAGCAGTAATCCCGACTGGATTGAGGCTATTTTGGCATCGCCGTGTCTGTCCGTCCGCCGCGCGTTGTTGCAGAAATAAGCAGTTTTAGGGATAATTGCATGGGTACCATGCAATTATAACTAAAACTGCTTATTTCTGTTACACATATTAACAATTATCACATCATTATTAATGGTTACTCTTTGCTACTGTAACATTTTTGTATCTGTTACATTTATAAATGTGTTTCTTTTAAAACAGTTTAAAAAACAGTGTTAAATCACTTATAACGGTTACAGTTTGGAGTCCCTGGTGAAACAACAAACATCACACAACATTACTATTTTACATCTGTAAGATAATAAAATCATTATTTTTAATTTCTAGGACGTGCAAACGAAAACAGTACTAGAAATAGCCCGTGAGCTCAACACACTTCAAGAAAAGGGATTAAAGGGACAACTAGGACTTAATGAATTGACGGGAGGAACGTTTACATTATCGAACATTGGCATTGTAAGTCGCTGATAATTTTCATATTACTCCTTGTCTTTTCTAACAAACATTAATCATGGTTTCATAAGACGTTTATTTAGTGCATGAATGTATGAGGTCTCTAACTAAAGGTATATTCCTGAAAATTATGTAAATATATATGGCAATGCAATGAAATCTAATAGTGTGAATAAAGCTAATGGATATTCTTGAATGTTTCAGGTTGGAGGAACTTACACTAAACCTATTATATTAACACCTCAAGTAGCAATTGGCGCCCTAGGAAAAATACAGGTAATAATCGGAATACCTAAATTTTATTTTATAATACATTATAACTTAAGAACGGTAGTTAATACAAAGTAAGTACTAGCATGATTGTATTTTCAAGGAACTAGGTAGATGTTTTTTTGTCTATATTATGTATACCTAATATTTACAGGCCTTCACTGTTCTTGATTTCTCTTCTTTTATACATGGTAACTTGTGGCCAACAAGATTCATAGCACGACGAATCTTGTTGGCCATATTACGAGTATGCCACTGTATCAGGAATAGCAGTTACATTAAAGATTTACTTATTTTTACATGCAGGTTCTACCGAGGTTCGACGATGTAGGCAACTTGAGAAAGGCTCATATGCTGACAGTGAGTTTTTCAGCAGATCACAGGGTCGTGGACGGAGTCACTATGGCACGGTTCTCAAACCATTTGAAAAACTACCTCGAGAATCCATGCACGTTGCTATTAGACTTATAGAAATAAAATAAGTCCATGTTGTTTTTGTTTATAAAATTAATGCAGGACATTTTTTAAATAAAAGGGTTTAATTAATTACGTATTGCTTGTTTTAAAAATACACCCTGTATACAGATGATGTACTTTTTGTAAAATAAAAGCGTGAATTGTTAGTTATAGTTTTATTCTTTTTATTGTAACACGTTTCGACATGTTTAAAAAACAATGCTCATGAGCAGTTTTTTGGTCCCCGGTAGTCAACTTAAGCCAAACTCGAATTCTCGTTTCAATATACAGTTTTGTTTACACTCAAATCATTCATATAAATAGATAGGGAATTAATTGTTAAGCAAATGGACACCCTACCCTACATTAGTTTGTCGTGTTATTGCATACAACTGTCGGAGAATGATCCGACAGGCGACAGTTGTGATTTGAATGTACGGTCATTTGTGTTTGTAGTAAAGTTAATTTGCCTAACAATTATTATTTTAAATATTTATAAAACTGGGATGCTATTCTCTGAACAGTTAGTAGTCGTCCTTCTTCTAAGGAGTCTTCGTTGACTTCTATCGGCAACAGTTGTATGCATGTATAAATTACTCGAGAGACATGTCTCATACACGTCACTCGGGTTATTTATATGACCCATTATGGCCTGAACCATTTATAAACCCAAGTTCTCTCAAATCACAAGATAGTCAACAAGTTTTGAATCAAATCATCGACGCAACACTTCGAAGCGAGTCACCTTAAAGAATGCTATGGTCCATTCTGGGATACTGTGTGGCGTATATTCCCGATGAAATCTTGCAAATATCTCGGCAAATATCAGAACGTCAACACTATTGATAGGAGCCCACTTCAACGCCAAAAACGCCATATCCACATCACAATATTTCTTATCTGCAAAACATACAATTGTGTTCTGAAAAAAGGTCTTTCATCTTTTATGACGCAGCCTGACATCCTGGACTTGTCTATCTTGAAGAATATTGGCATGGGAAACCACTAAACCTCAGATTAATGAGCTGAATTCAATTTTAAGGCTTCCAGTAGAGGCAACTTATATCATACTGCTGGATCTCGGAAATTATAGGAACAAAAACGAATCTGATTAAACAAAAAAAATTTGTTTTCCTATATTTAAATTTTGTATACCAGATTGCCCTATCAATTTGATATGCACAAAATCTTTACATAGATGTCCAATTAATACAGATTTTGTATTCAACACCTACAATCTGGCAGCCCTGTAAATGTCATATGCTTCGTACAATTTTGTTTCATTCCACTTTCACACGACAACAACAAAATTACATAGGACCGAAAGTTTATCTGTTGCTTTCATTTTATTTATCGTTAATGCGGTAGGGAATGATCAATTCCGTGTTATAGAATCCGACATCGTTGTATCTGATCTCAAAAGATGATGGGAAAAACAGATTTGAAATATGTGGCAATTGAAGCGTCTAGTAGGATAGATCATTTCTTACTATGGCGACGTCCTTCAAATACGTGGGGTTTAGGTTTTATAATAAGAGGAATCAAGCAAGCACTCTAGCACCCGGCTAAAGGTAACAGTAGAACACCGTGTGGTTTTGGTCAGTAAGAGCCAGATAGGTGGAGGAGCCACCTATCCCAGGGTGGAGGACATTCATTAGAATTTCCAAATGTAAAAAAAATATATAAAGGTACATAAATTGTTTTTTTTCTTTTTTACTTACACATTTACTTATTGTGCAATAAAAAGGATTAGAATATGGCGATCTTAATGATGTTTTCATGTAAGATAAAGGTTTTTAAAGATACCACTCGTTACTTTTTTTTTCGATTCAGTCGCGCTATGTCCGTTCACGTATTTATTAGAGTTATATTTTAATAGACCGGGATTTGGCTGGCAGTCATGCTATTGCTTATTGGTACTGCGCTTGCCTTACCGGCATCGCACTGTGGGAAGTTGTGCGCACATAATATGCACCACACCAGCACCAGCACAAATGCTTGATAATATTTTTATAAAGAGTTAATAGGTATATTAGTTAACTTAAACACTGTGATTATATTCACTGATTTTCAGTTTGAGAATCAAGTATTTTTCTTTAATATATAATCATCATTTGTTTACGTGAAATATGCTTTTTTGTATGTGGAAAAAAAAATGTTTAAAGAAAATACATTTTAGCCAAAAAGTATTTTTTTATAATTAATAAACTCAATATTTTTCGCAACTAATACTATATACTTAAGGCTTTTTTGGGTCCCAATGAACAAGTTGACACGTATCCCATGACTTGTAGGGTAGGGACAGGGTTCATACAAAATCCCCCATGGTCCTTTAGTTTTTCACTTTTGATTCATTTTGTGATGACACGTTTCACTTTGAATGAAAGACCAAAAACAATGAAGCGTCCGATATCTGCTTAATCCCCGCGCCCCCTCCCTTACATCTTGTAGTTGAAGTTCTCTAATATTTTATGAGAACTTATTCTTTTGAAGCTGTTTAGATTTAAGATCCGAACAAAGAGGTAGACTATAAATATTCATATCTCTCCGCCCATCGTAACACGTACATTTCTCTCCATAAGTAACGTAGGTACTCGTAATTTTATCCAAATATATATTAGGAAGATCAAATTACTTTTAATTACATACAATCTGTGCAATGATTTGTTTATCTTATCTTGTTTTTCGATCACCTCCAAGGTGATATAGGTGCGTAACAAAACAATTATTACTGCCTATTAAAATACATTATTGCTACGTGTGGTGGCTTTTTGTGTTTGAGAAATCCTCATGGATAGGTTCCCCTCTGTCTGGGGAGAACGGAGGGTTATGTTCTGACATAACCCTCCATTCTCCTCCGACCTACTTAAATCCCACGGTTCCTGCCACTACTGAGTCGGGGGCCCGGGAGAGAGAGAAGAGAACTAATTTCCGCCCGCCATGCTTAGTGGGCCCGATCACCAAGAGCGCCAATCCCACGACCGCATAGATCACCTCACCTAACCTAGCTCTTGAAACATGCGGACAGAGAACGTAGTAACAAACCATTTAGCTTGTTTAAAAATATACGAGGCACATTTTGTTAGACCTTATAAACCCGCTATAAACCAATTTGTAACTAGGTACCTACAGGTAAAAGAAGGAATAATACATACCAGCTATCCTTATGAAATAAACCTTCCGAGGGGATGAAATCTGTATGTCGTCAAGATGGAGCGCTAACAGCGAACGTTGTTTCTCGCCCCAGTTGCGATCCAACTCGCGCATCAAACTTAACCGAGCTGGCTTTGTCAACAGTCCCTGCAAGTCCTTTAACTGACCTTTGCTTATAACTTGCGTTACTCGCGATATAGCCTGCAAGTTTGTACAAACATTAGAGAACGAATTCTATTCTAGAATAATATGTATGTACAGCCGGTCTATTCCGCAAAAATCTCACAGTAAAGATTTTGATGAAGTGAGATTGTTCCACCGTGAAAATGTAGATGAGCTGATGCTAGGCTCTTTTTTTTTTTTGGGAATGTCATCTCGCAGGTCAACCTATGAGGTTGTCGTCTGCTTAGACGGACTTGCCTGTGGTTGCCCTATTAAATTAAGGCCTCCAGCCAGGACTTAAACTTATGTACTACCTTAAAAACTAAGCGACAACGCTAAGGGCACCCCCTGTGGGGTACGAACCTCGGCTTAGGGCGTCGCTGGAAGAGGGCAGCAAGGAACTAGCTGGATCAGGATTTGAGTGATTTAGGGACGAATTAAAAGCTACAGGCTCAGCGGCGCGGGCTGGCTCGAGCAAGGGTCGGGAGGGGCGTGGATTTGGGCGTCGCGGCGGGCCTCGGCGGCGAGGACGGTAGGACGGTTTTGGGCTTATGTAGTGTGCTGGTGGCCTTACTACTCTCCTGGAGGAGGGTAGTGGCGTCGTCGGGGGCGAGCTAGGCTCCATTTTCAGGGCGAGGTTTTTACAGAATAGCACTACAGGCGTCAGGGGAGCGAACAATCAATCGAACAATCTCGCCTCTTCAAAGGCCTGCCTCGTCAATGTTGTACCTTGTCAGGCTCATAAATAATTAAGTTCGTAAGGGTAAAATCTGGTCGAATGCGATCAAGTCAAGCTCCAAGTGGCAATTACTCCACAGTAAGAACGTGTGCCCAATCAGTAGTCACCAGTACATGGGTGATAGATTGGCCACCAACAGTTACTGGCTTAAACCGGTAAACAAGTGTAAGTGGCATAAGATACCGACAATCGAGCAAAATTACCAAGTTGATATAAATTTGGTTCACGCTATAATCAGTAACCATGCATCTATATGTAGATACGTGCATGATTATAAGTAGACAAATCACAGCAACGATTCAATCCTGGAACAATACTATGTATGCCGTGCATACAAGTGTTTATATTTCCAGGTTTTAATTCAATATTAAAACCTGGAAATATAAACACTTATATGCACGGCATACATGTACACACAGGAATTTCGATTGTCAATCACGCTCAGCGCAGTTAAGCGCTTGGGGGCTTTGCGGTCTTAATTCTTATACATATAATGAAGAACTGAATGAATTAAGGAACATTTTAAATTACATGAAATTATCATCATCGTCTTCATTTCAGCCGAAAGACGTCCACTGCTGGACATAGGCCTCCCTAAGCATCGACCGGTTCTGTACGTCTCGCATCCAGCGGATTTCTACGGTCTTCACCAGTTCGTCGGTCCACCTTTTTGGAGGCCTACCAACGCTACTTTTTCCGCTACGCGGTCGCCATTCCAATACCTTACGGCCACATTTTCATGAAATTATGTATAACTAAAAAGTTTTATAAAACCTTACACAACCTGTTTGGTCCCATACTTGAATTCTCGCTCTATAAACAATGGATCCCAAATATTCCTTAGGACGCTGAAGTCAACTTTGATCATTAACCATGAAAACGGATTTTGCAACAGAATTAATTTGGGAACTCGCCTCTTTTTTGGCTTATCGGTTTTCCTCCCCCATGAAAATGATTTTTGAAAGCCCTTGAGGAAAGTTATAGAACTTTTTGTACTGTTTATTAATTTAACATCACCCCTATCGTTGTTTCGAGGACTGAGCTGCCGATATTCAACTGAGGACCTATCATTAAAGTGGGTAGCTAACGGCGAGTATGGGTTGTTTTTTTGTGATAGTACAGAACAAGTTTTCGATATAGCAGAAACATTTTTGTATTTATTAACTTCAAATAGCCGTGTTACAACTGGACATAAACGCCTTTGAAGAAATATCATTCGTGATGCCATCTGAAAAATCAAAGGATATAATAAATTTGATGATACACTATAAGAATACCTACTTATCAGGTTTTAAAAAGTACCTACTTATTTAATTTCAGTAGTGTTTCATACGAAGTAGGTAGCTACTCACCATAAGTCCATGGCATTTTCTGTTATTATTATTGTGAAAACTTTTCCATTTTTATAATTTACCTAGAGCTGACACTGAATTTTGTATGTAATGTTCATAAATAAATAATCTAAAAGGCCATAATGACTTGAAATGACATTTTTGTTAAGTATCTACAGATAATCCAAAAGGTCATATTGACATTTGCCGACCATTGTAGAAAAATATATTTTTCATAATTAAATGGGTTACTTTCGGTTTGGTCGGACCTCTTTGATACCCATTAGCTGTAAATACTACGGAAGTGAATAGCAACATAAATAAAATATTAATCTGATGTAGGTACGAAGAATAAGTGATAATACCTACTTGTGATCAAATGTAATACAGGTGTCCCGTAAGTTGACGTCAAGCATAGGTCGGGTCTTAAATAGTTAACACATGTTTTTTTTTTTAAGTTTCAATTTGTAGCAACAGGAAATTTAAAGACTTCCACAGGCAGTAGATATTTTTTTTATTTTTTTTAATGCCCGTAACTTTTATATATATATCAATTTTTTTTTTATATTTCACTGTTAACTATTATGACTTTGACCTATCACCCGATTCCGGCTTGACGTCGACTTACGGGATACCCTGCGAAATGCTGATAAGGCAAATGATAGCAGATGATGACTTCTATCTGTCTCAACGGCTTCGGAGAGTCGCGAGTACGCGACTCTCTCGATTGGCCTTTATGAGACTGTATCGTAATGTTAAGGTCATCCTGCGACGTTTATGTCTAGCGCTTTATCATCTCCCAAGAACGTTTCCAGTAGAATCGAATTTATTAAAAGAACCAAAGTTAGGGGGGATGCTTCCTAAAATAATTTCCTGGCTACGGCCTTGCAGAGAAGCAGTTGTTATACAGACACAAATCACATCTAGTAGGTACAAATTTAACATGTTTTCCTCAATGACTAAGTAGTATATATTTTGAAAAGCATGAGTCAGGTGAAGCGTGTAAATGTGCTTATTGTCTCGGTTGGGATTGTATGACCACCGTGCAATTTCCACTTCACTGACTAATAATATTGCTGTGCGAAAACAAATTCAAATGTATTTATTGTGGATACCAGCGGCAGTGTACACTTGGCGTCATACCAACTTACTTAATTACAATAAATCAATCGGATTTACTGTAATAACAATAAATAAATAAAAAAATTAGAATTGAATTCTTTTGTTACAATACAGTTTGAAATAAAATCCGAGAACAATTTAGCTTGACTGATTATGTTTTTGCAGGCAATTATTGTTGTTTGTCTCACTGCTAGGTACTCAACCGTTGTCTCCTTAGTCTTTTAATCTTGACTCAAGTTTCGTTTTATCGATGTGCTGAGAACATATAAATTCAAGATTATTCAGGTATCAGCTCAGTTTCGGCTATCTTTTTGTGTAGGTGAGTGTATTTTTTTCAGTATTATTTTAACTTTTATAATTACATAGTTTTCAATTTGTATGTTTAATCACTATACACGTGCATTTTTCGAAACTCATAACATAAGCTGCTCCCTGCAAATTGAATAGTGTTAAAAACGAGTACTAGACTAGTTTAAGAATTCAGATTTATCATGAGGTTTATTAAATATTTTTATTAAAAAACTTGTTAAATGTGGACACTGTACAAAGGTATGTACACCTCTAACACCTCTGCCTAACCCTTCGGGGATTACTGGCGTGTTTTTATGTTGTGTAAGTTGAATTATTGATTTTATTTATTTGAGAAAAACATGCACGACATTAGAGACTGAAATACGAGTTACCTATTGCACAGTATTTCAATTAAAAAAAGATATCCATACTAATATTATAAAGGTCTGTTACCGTTTCACGTAACGTTTCAATAAATGTGAAAGTAAGTTTGTCTGTCTGTCTGATAACTCTTCCACTTCTCTCTCACGCAACACAATATGCTCTTTATGTACCGGCGGAATCCTAGAAAATTTCGTTCCGGATAATCCGTGCTATTAGTACCTACCTATAGGCATAACTAATATGATATCGCTTACAGAAATGTGGTCGGTGTTAGCGGGCGTGTTGGCGGTCGCGTCTTTGGGCGCGGCTTGCACTCCTAGTGTTACCACAGTCAGCGGCACTCACGCACCTGCTACCGTCTGCTCAGGAGCACTGATCTTCGCTGACGACTTCGAAACTTTCGACCTCGAGAAATGGCAGCACGAGAACACCTTATCTGGTGGTGGTGTAAGTGTTTTCTAATTGGCCTTTGTTTCTACGCCCTATTGAATCAATTTATTGACCCAGAATTTTGGCCCAGGTGATCTTTCAATGTTGTGCTTTTCATTAAAACCAGTTTTCCGCAACCTGTAGGTCTCAAGATTATTTTGTTGAGTTTTACACTGTAACAAGTTATCTGGTTTCTACGAAAGCAGGCACTTCATTTCTTCGCGATATTTTTTTTAAGTTGCGTAATTAAACCACTCCCATTTTTTCAATTGAATTACTAACTTGACTATTAATTAATATTGTATTAAGTGTTACAAATTCATTAAGATACGAATTTGCACAATGTAGAAAGTATTAAGATAAAGCCGTTTTAATTAGGTCGTCATTATTTTGTTCTAGAACTGGGAGTTCCAATACTACAACAACAATCGCTCCAACTCTTTCGCTCACAGTGGAAGGCTGTTTATCCGTCCCTCTCTAACGTCAGACCAGTTTGGAGAAAATTTCCTTTCTTCTGGAAACTTGAATATTGAGGGAGGCGCACCCGCTGACAGGTGAGAACTTATTTTCAAAACAATGGTGTTAATAAGAAGTGGCAGTTAAGATAGCTTAGGATATCAATGGCTGGTAGGTACCAAATATAGAGTGACACATAGGTAGTAGGAGGGAGGGAGAGGGATGGGAGGTCAATTAATAAGAGGCCAGCTTACACTCGTTTTTTTACCGCTGACGTGCGGTCTATTGTAGGTATGCAATGAGGATAGGATAGCACTGCGATCTCAGGCGTGATGATTAATGGCATCTGCTTGGAGACCTTATGGCATCTGCTTGGTTTAATTGGAATACTAGGTAGGTGCTATTACTAAGCTGTTTGTTTGATGCGGAGAAATCTCTAGTCCAAAAAAATCGGCACCAATTCTGGATTTCGTCGCGAACCGCGACACGATTTGGCTGTTCGACCTGCCCACTAACTTTGCTAATTATGCTCATCAACAATAAAATCGGACAAATATGTGATTAACAAATACGCACGTAAATATGTCCTCCACCTCGCTTTCATTTAGGTAGGTAGTTGATTCCTAGATAAGATAGGTACGGAGTAATCCTATTGAATCAATATCGGCTTTCGATTGTAAAGATTTTTATAATTACCAACTTTTTGTAGTCATGCCGAACACGTAAATGCTTATCTACCGATCTACTTAGGACCCCTTGATAATATGTATTGCGATTCTGCATGTCGATTCTGTAAAATCTCACCGTGAAGACTTGCGTGGAGTGAGCTGTCAGTGTAATCCCGTTTGGTCCAATCCCTAGCATCAGTGGCGCTGACAGCTCACTCCACGCTCACTTCACCTAAGTCTTCACGGTGAGATGGTTACAAAATAGCACTACAGTGGTACTGACAGGTCACTCCACGCTTACTTCAGCTAAGTTTTTACGGTGAGAAGGTTATAGAATAGAACTACTGCTCAAAGTTCGAAAATGATGCCGTCCTAAAACGAAAAAAACGTACCTACCAATTTTTAACCGACTTAACTTCTAAGCCCACCCCAATATAGGTACTTGGGAACAGGCTAAATATAAATGGTGAATTTCTAATCTAGGTCCTAAGCCAAAAAGTTGAACAAATGTTTCAAATGGGATGGACCTGCACTGTCAAATTGAAAAAAATCAAATATTAATTTAATTTCTACGGTTTACCAACAGATGTACAAACCCGCAATGGTTTGGTTGCGAGCGGACGGGCACTGCTGCAAACATTTTGAACCCAATCAAGAGCGCACGTGTCCGTACCGTTAACTCCTTCAACTTCCGTTATGGTCGCGTTGAAGTACGCGCCAAAATGCCTGCTGGAGATTGGTTGTGGCCAGGTAAGCCGGTCAAATTATATTAAGTTGGTAGGCCGAAAGGCGCAGCGTGGGTAGGGGGGTAGGTGTTGGAAAGCCACAAGTCCATCACTATTCTACGTAGGATGTCGGGACATAGGTATCTATCTGTCAGCTTGACACTTCCTTTTCCCGGCAGCCATTACTCATTACTCTCCTCTGTTAGTTACTCAAGTCATTGTGCATTTCTTAAATTACAAATTTGTGTTCTCTGTTTTGGTGATTGATAATATATAATAAAATACCTTGTTCCGTATAATACAAATCATTTGTCTTTCCTTGTGATCACCCACCGAATCAAATCTAGTATCCAACCATAGGGTTACCATCCGCCCGGGTTTTTGGTCCCCCGTCTTCTGGCCTTAACCGGCCTTTTCATTTGTCCGCACTTTTCTTTCATGGGAGTTTTTTTTTTGAAAATTTAGAGTTTAAATGAGTACCTGCTGAAAGTAGAAAGATTTAAAAGTAAAATGTAACCCTAAGCGCGGGGATACGGCAATGCTTGGGCGAGCCTATGTCCAGCAGTGGAAATCTTTTAGGTGAATGATGATGTAGAATGAAGACCGATATTTTTAGAAAGTTTATGTTATAACTGTCACGCCTGCTATTATTCTATTGTATTCTCAATCTTTGGGACTTCGTTCCACGTTAAAGATTCCTGGGTCGAATTATAATCGTATTTCTTTTGATAGCTATCTGGTTGATGCCAGCCTACAACACGTACGGCACCTGGCCCGCATCCGGAGAGATCGACTTGGTGGAGTCTCGAGGCAACCGCGGTATGACATTCAATGGTGTTCATATCGGCACACAGGTAAAGAATATACCTACCTATTAACCTTTTATTCTCTGCCTCTATTTTATGTTCTGGTTAATTCCGTCAGATAGTAGATATTTCCAAATATCAAGGTAAAATTAAATTAATTGGTGAAACTTCACAGAATGTTCTTATATTGACAAAATAATGTGTATTGTTATCATAATGAGTACCTACCTATGAAACAAAAATAAAAATTACGAATACCAAATAGTTTATATTACCTACTAGTGACCACTGGGCCCAACAGCTATAGTTATTGTGATTTAAATTAAGAGTTTTGAAAGTCATTACATTTTATTGTATTAAGTTAACGATGCCCATCAGCGGCAGCAGGATATTACTCATCCATTGCTTCATTAGTTCGAAAAATTCGCTCGCTCAACAACGTAAATAACGCAATGAATGTTGTTGAACTGTCAACATTAAAGTCATTCTTAGTGTTAGTGTGATTAGCAAGAACCCCGCTGGTCTGTAAAGTTTCAGTTAATTCAATTTGACTTTGTATGTATATATAGCTGTTTAATCTGTTGAGTTTTTTTTGTGTTACCCTTTTACATTTTGTTGCCATCTAGAAACAAAATATAAGTAAAATTGTAGTCTACCCACAGGAAGCCGGCTCCACCTTGCACTACGGACCATACCCAGCCATGAATGGTTGGGAACGTGCTCACTGGATCAGGAGAAACACTGCTGGTTACAACAGCAACTTCCACCGGTACCAACTTGAATGGACCCCAAGTACGTAACAAACACTGAGTTACTATATCTGTAAATACTATAAAATAAAGTCGCTTTTCGTGTCTTTGTGACCACCTTGTTCTTCAAAACTACGCAACGAATTATTATGTGGTTTTCACGATCTTTATAGAATTTATTCCGGAATAGTAACAATAATGTATTACAAATCTAAACTGGTTTGTTATATATTATTACTAAACATCTTAGATAATCTCAATGTTTTGTCAAGAAAAATCCGTGTGAAGCAAGGGCGGGTCGCTAGTAGGTATTAAATATTTTAAAATAATCCCAGCTGACAATAATATTTAATTCTAGTTATTTTGTACAGATTTCTTGAGGTTTAGCATTGATGACTTGGAGCTAGGACGTGTAACCCCCGGTAATGGCGGATTCTGGGAATTCGGCGGCTTCAACAGCAACCCTAATATCGAGAACCCATGGAGATACGGAAGCAGGATGGCACCTTTCGACGAGAAGGTAAAAACTTCCATAGGTGTTTATCTATGAAATTGCACTCAATCCATACATTCTTTAAGTAATGTATACTTAGGTGCTCTTTTTTCTAGACATTCATTACCTAATCATTGTAAAAAAATAAAATAAACCGATTTCATTCTTAGTCATTTTCTCTATGGCAATGTTTCGTAAACCAAAACAACTTTATATTTGATGACGTTCATTATTTATTTCATTCGTTTCAGTTTTACCTGATCATCAACCTGGCTGTTGGTGGCACCAACGGATTCTTCCCAGACGGTGTCACCAACCCTGCTCCTAAGCCCTGGTGGAATGGATCACCGACGGTAAGCATAATTGATTCTTATAGTTTAAATAGAAATGGTACCACTGCTCGGTAATCCACCGAGCAGTGGTACCATTTCAACAGACTAATCATCAAGGTGGAGTCACATTTTACACCTTTTATGCCTCTGCCTCAAATGCGGGCAGCGAGTCGGAGGCTCGGCGGCGCGGGCTTTACTGGAGTGCACCCTCGCCGCCCGCTCCCGCCCTGCCTGCCGCGTCGTTGTTTTCGAGGGCCGGTCCATTTGATTTTACGCATAATCCTGCCGCTCCCGCGCCGCCGCCTTGCTGCCCGCAAAATTCGAGGCAGAGGCCTTAGATGTAAATATTTTGAAAAATCAAAATAGTTAGAATTTTAATAGGATTGAATGAAGTCAGATCAATCTTAACTAAATCGTCCTAATTTGTTACTTTATAATCGTGACCTCTGCCCAATCGTTCGGGGAATACCTAGATGTTAGATTAATCACTTCGACGGACAGAGTCTAGTAGAAATGTTAAGACTCTCTAATCACATACTGAATTATGTCGATACTTATTTCGACTCGTATTTTTTTTAATTCTAGGCCCCACGTGACTTCTGGAATGCAAGAGGGCAATGGTTACCTACCTGGAACCTGAACTCCAATGACGGACAGGATGCGTCCCTACAAGTCGACTACGTTCGCATTTGGGCTTTGTAAGCGAACATCTACGATCTACCCATAAATCAAAATGTGTTTTCCTGAAATTACAATAAAAATTATAGAAAGGTATATCGTATTTCTTTTGTAGATCCCAAATGTGTCATGTTCTAATATTTAAAATGATCTCGTTCATGTTTGATTTGAGTTTTGTGCCACCACCATTTTATTTTCAGCCACTAACTGTAGTTACATTATTTTGCAGCTGGCATAAATAAATTGGACACGAAGCTTTGGGTCCCCTTGATTTGAGTTAACTTATCAACGAAACGGAATAACAATTAGAGCGCTATTTAACTTGCATGTTAGTTCCTATAAGTTGTAGGTTAAGTCAAATGAGGAAAACGCATAGAAGTTGAAATATCTACACACAATACCTACACTTGATATATTTTACACTAGTGGTGTTGTAGCCTGTAGGATTGTAAAGAAAACTCTCGCTTTAGATATTCATAACAACTTTATAAATACAATGGAATAATTCATAAGACCTAGGACTATACCATGATCAGTCCATGTGATAAAACCGTGGGCTCATGTACTGCGCAGGTTTGTTACTTGAAAGTGGCGTCGACGTGGACAAAATGTACGGTGGGAGACGCCGCTTGTCCGTGAACGGACTCACTCTAGAATAATACCGCCGTTCTATCACCTAAAAAAAAGTAATCGGAAGTGTTTACTGTAAATTTGGCTTCGATTTATCTTTATCAAATGTGTGCTCGGTAATGAAAAGATAAACAAGCAAGCAATTTAATAGCTGCGATAAGGGCAGCGTACTCGGGGATAAATTAGTTTGTGGAATACGGATGACGACTAATACTAGAAGATACACGTTTTAAAAGTTTATGGAGTGATTATTCCCGTCCTTGTCGCGAGGAACGGACAATGTACGGCGCTAGTATGAAGTTACATAGTCGTGACGTCACTTCTACGATAGTGCTGTCCTTGTCTAACACTTATTTTTAAACGCTTTTATCTTGACAATTTACACTTTTTTCCAAGCAAGCACTGGACCGGTCGACTTTTGGGGAAGGCCAATGTCCAGAGGACGCGTCTATCAGCTGAAATAGTGATGATGCTAGAACTTAATATTTTTGCATAATCAGCCTATAACGTTCCCACTGCTGGGACACAGGCCTCCTCTCTATGAGAGGTAGTGAGCCGTAATCCACCACACGGGCTCAGTGCGGGTTGGTAGATGTCACATGTCTTCGAATTTTTGGTTCTAGGACATGCCGGTTTCCTCACGATGTTTTTCCTTCATCGTTTTGAGAGCAGTGGTGATGAAATTATTTACACAAAGTAAAGCGCCTGCTTGGGTTCGAACTCACGACCTACAACTCGTAAGTCGGGACCGTTACCACCACTGCTCTCCTCTCTTAATATTTATGAAAATAATCAAATTTAAATACGTACTTTATCAAAGAATCTTGTTAGTTTGACGGAGTTACTTGTGCCTGCAGCTAACGATCTGGAAATATTAAAACGAACATTAACATATTACGATACATGCTGTATAATGTACATACTTGAAATAAAAACGCTGTAATAAAGCAATGTATAAGTAGATAGGTACTTATTGACATTATGAACTAAAGCAAGACTACATCAAAGGCATGGCAGGTGCTTCTTTGCTATATAACAGTTCATAACTAGGAAACGCCAAATTCAATTCAAAATTATTATTTTTTACGTTTTGTTTTTTCAATTTGCAGGTTGGTGTCAGGTTGTATGGTGAACAAAACATGTTTCGCGACCGTAACAAGTATGTATTTACGAGTACTCACAGAATTTTAATCATTAAAGTCATTTATTGAATGCCCAATTCATAGTCATTTGAATTTCGCGGGCTAACCTGGCGGTTCCTCCTAGACACGACCTCATAGAATTAGAACTACATGGACCTACCTCGCTTGATGACAGTTAACGAATATTTCATCAGCGCCGCATTGCTCTGCTATGCTGCTGGCTAACCTTCTATACTGGTTCTTTCTTTGTTTCTCTTCTGCCATATCGAACTTAGTTCCAATCACTAATATAGGAATCTGAAATTAAGTTAAAAAAGGCTTATTATACGATTTAAAAAAATTGTCCGCAAATTGGACTGCCCACTATCATATAGAGGACATTAAGGACGTTATTGTCCATAATGTTCTGATAGTATCGTAATCGTAATGCCTCGCAAAATAACCCTCTACTAAAACATGTCGGTACTTTTAAGACATAAATCCTTACCTGAGTAGAACCCAGAAATTGTTCCGGATCCACGTCTACATGAGGAACTGGATTTGAACTGTCTTGATTCAGAATCTCCGACAGCCATTTTTGTAAATTAACTTGACTTTTTCTATTAGTTAAATCATGTACCAAAATAATACCTGAAATTAAAATGTAAAAAATGATAATGGCTTTTTCTAAACTAAGTATATGTAATTAAAATAATTAATTTTCATTGTCGTTTTCCTAGTCAATGAGGTACTTAAAAAATAGGTACCTAGTTATAGTTTCCTAGGTACAAAACGCTGAAGTACCTACTTATTATTCAATTTCCATAACAATAGATGAAACCAAGTCTCGAAACTACACGAGCGCTCGACACGTGACTTGGAACAAATGCTATATTTACACATTATTGATTTTAAGCGTCCAATGAAAAGCCCCATCCATTGGCACTACTACTACCTACATATTTCCCATAATAATAAGAATTTATGCCGTTGTGAACAGTGATGGCCCAGAGGTACCGGTTCGAACCCAGACAGGCACTTTACTTTCAGTAATTTATTTCATCACGCTGGTTCACAAATCGCTGAAGAAAAACATCGTGAGGAATCCGACATGTCCTAGAACCAATAATTGAGTGGCATCTACTAACCCGCACTATATGCGCGTGGTTGATTACGGCCCGTTCCATTCACAGAGAGGAAGCCTGTGTCCCAAAATGGGAACGTTTAGGTACTGGCTAAATAAGCTATGCCGTAAAATGCCGTAACGTGCCGCCTTGAAATGCCTTTGCTTCTTGCTGTGGCTACAATAGCCAGCCCTCTATCGACACCAGTAATTTGATCACCGAGATCACGATACGGATTGCCGTTTGCGGGCAGGCCATTTGGGGTCCTAATAGGAGGTCCTCACCTCATAGGACTGCAATGAATGACCTTTGAATATGATAGTCCATGTTCTGCGCAGAAAACCTTATGGAAGTAATAAAATATTAAACTTTCCTACACCCACTTCGATGCTGTCAGTATAACCTAAATAGAAACCGAAGAAGGTGGCGTGACGGATATGAGCGAATCTTTTACTAAGCAGTCATTATTTAAAAACGCACCATGAGTAGGCTGGTAAAATACATTCCTAGTATTTCTGTGTCCGTTTGAGCCTCCGACGTCCCACAGCTCCACAAAAAATGTGTTTTGCGCTTGTGTGCCTTCCTTGTACCTGTGTAACTTCACCTCTACGGAACATCCTACAGTCCACCCCGGTGACAATAGTGGTTTATTGTGTGCAATCAAATACGTCAGCGAGGTTTTCCCTACACCTAAAACATACAAAATGCTTATTTAACAAAGAATAACGTAGATAACACAGGGTCGTAGGTAGGTGCGAGGCAAAGAGTATAATAATAATAATAAGGGAGGTACTCGTAAGTACCTACCTAATCTTTGACAGAAACGAACAAACAACAACTTCGTTTGTTACAAACGACACGGAATATTAAAACGTTCAAACCTCCTCATCATCATAACACTCGGATACCTAAACTGTGCCAGAATGTTTTGATCCTAATGTCATTTATCTTTCAGTTAAGTTTTGTGAGTTACATAACTTTATACATATAAACAATTTGCTCGGATTTGGTCGGACATTCCAGGCCATCCTAATAGGAGTCTAATGTGGGAACAAATACTTAATTTATGGCACTTCTACGCCATTATGCCAACGAAGAGCTGAAGTGGAGTGACCCGTTCGCTCCGGAAAGAGGCAAATAGTTCGATTTACGGTTGATCAGAGCGTTTCTCAAAAAGTCAGGTCGCATGTGCACCTTCACAGGTAAAGCCAGTGGTATACCGGGTTTACCTAGCGTGCAAAGCAGTAACTTAGTTATAATGGTCATAAACAGTCCTACAATCCAAAATTATGCCATGGCCAGTAATCAACTACATAAACATACAATGCAAATAAATAGGTATGTAATATTCCAATACATTATTCATAATTTTTGAGAAAGGATTGTGTACAGGTGTCCAATGATCCGGTTGTAGGTAATTTGACTCCAACTACAGCTGTATGTAATAAATAAGAAATATAAACTAGGTATAGCATTATGTTTAATGCTACGAAACGAACGATCGCATTGTGCTGGCTATCTACATCCTTACGAATATGGGAAATAAAACTTAATGATTGACTACCATTTTAAGTAGGTGAAGAATAATTGTAATATTATAATATTACTATATTAAAAATATTTTTTCATTTGAATATTGTTATTTTATAATCCTAAAACATGCTGTAGAGTGTCGAAATGTGGATTTACTTTGGGACTTGGGTTTTCACTTTTCCCGCCAAAATAACATCTTAGAGGTTGGCTACCCTTTAAAGGTGTCATGGCTACAGTCATGTTGGCAAACGACAAGTTAGACCGTGAATTTTGTGTATTTTTTTCATATTTATCAGTGCAATTAAACAAGAAGTGTTATAATATATATTGAGACTTCATTTACCAGAATCACCAAGAACGACGACTTTGACTTTCTCAATTGCAGCCATTCACAAGATTTTAACTCGGTTCGTATCTTTTCTAATATTTTGACATTCACTTTACCAACTTTCTAAAACAAAAACGTGTATTGCCATGATGAACATGTTTTTCTGACACGACTGTGTGTAAAATGTATTTGCTTATATATAATATTGATATTTTAACCAATAGGTTGTAAGATTATTGTTGAGGGTTTCTTGAAATCGTGCTTTTAATATTATTTAATAACTTCTGGAACTTTTAACCCGAAGAGAAATAATTTTTAGTATCACTATTGAAACGTTTAGTAGTTTTTCAGCTGTGAGTGTTGTCATGTTGTGTGTGACATTTATCGGAATCGGATTGCTCATCATCATTGTTCGTTCACTGTGCTTCTTTTGCTTTGCGAAGCTAAAATCAATACTGAATAGAATAATAACTACGTCCGCCATTGTACAAGTGTTTTATCATGTTGTATTTAGCTTTACAGTAAAATGCAAGGAACTAATGTTACATACATCGAGTCTTTATCTCACATAAAGTAAAACAATGGACATTCACTACAAATTATTAATTGTGCTTCTTCTTATAAATTCTGTGCATCTATACTGTGGACCATACAATGGACAAATATGTAAAAAATATTCAACTGGGTACGTATGGTATAACCAAACAGGAGGTTTTGACAATGAGAAAATTACAACTGGACTTTGGAAAGAAATGATATCGAAACTCAAAGAGCCCTGTCGAAGTAGGGCCGAAAAACTGTTGTGTGCTTATGCTTTCCCCAAATGTATAAATAAAGATGGAATAGGCTATTTTGCACTGCCACTTTGTTTAGAAGACTGTATGGCTGTTAAAATGCAGTTTTGTTACAATGATTGGATAGTTGTTGAAGAGCAAAAACGCCGTGGAGTATTCTTCGAAAATAGAGGCCATTTTCGGTTTCCGGAATGTGAAAATTTGCCAAAATTCTCAGGAAAAGGTCTACAAGTATCATGCAATAATGTTGGAATTACAAATATGGACTACAGTCAAGTTACAACAACATGTTACAGAGATAATGGACGCTATTACCAGGGCACTATGAATGTGACAGAAACTGGATTAGCCTGTCAAGCTTGGGAGTCACAATCACCTCATCAACATACAAGACCTCCTTTAGTTTTTCCAGAAGTTCAGAATGCCACTAATTATTGCAGGAATGCAGGAGGTGAGGAGATTAAGCCTTGGTGCTATACAATGGATGCTGATGTGCGATGGGAACATTGTGATATTCCATCTTGTGCCAACACAAGTGATGAATTTGACAATAGTAATGGACCAAATAATATTGTTATGGAGAATTACTTTACACCTACATTTGTGTTGTTGCTCTCAATTGGTGGCCTTGGATGTGTCTTGGGAATAGCTTCAATAGCTTTACTGTGCCATTATTTTGTTAAAAATCATTACTCTAAATGCAATGTATCAAGCCGCAGGAATGTACCCAATATGGACATAGACCTGGATAAACTTCCTAGTAATTTAGCTTATCATACAACTGGTGCACAACTAAATCCTAAACTGGAAAAATTGGAGTTTCCAAGGAATAATATAATATACATCAGAGATTTAGGGCAAGGCGCTTTCGGAAGAGTGTTTCAAGCTAAAGCTCCTGGACTTATCCCTGAAGAAGAATTTACTATTGTTGCTGTTAAAATGCTCAAAGATGAGGCTTCCCATGATTTAAAATTGGATTTTGAAAGAGAAGCTTGTTTGTTAGCTGACTTTGATCACCCAAATATTGTAAAACTACTTGGTGTGTGTGCTATTGGACGTCCAATGTGTTTATTGTTTGAATTTATGGGAAAAGGTGATTTGAATGAGTATTTGAGAGCTTGCAGTACAGCCACCAATTTCCCACCTGTTGAAAATAGGGAAGATCTGAGATTGCTTGTTACTCCGCTTAGTCATTTAGATCTTCTACATGTTGCAAGACAGATAGCATCTGGCATGGTGTATCTATCAGATAGAAAGTTTGTCCATCGAGATTTAGCTACCAGAAATTGCCTTATCAATGAAGATATGGTAGTGAAAATAGCAGACTTTGGATTGTCCCACAAAATATACTTACAAGACTATTACAAGGGTGATGAGCATGATGCTATCCCTGTGAGATGGATGCCTTTAGAAAGTATACTGTATAATAAGTATACACTAGAATCAGATGTGTGGGCATATGGTGTTTGTCTTTGGGAAATATTTTCATTTGCCCTCCAACCTTATTTTGGTATGACACATGAGGAAGTGGTGAGATTCCTTAAAGATGGAAATGTTCTTGCATGTCCAGACAATACACCCCGGTGTGTTTATGATTTGATGAAACAATGCTGGAATCACAGTCCAAGTGACCGCCCCAACTTTAGAATCATCTACCAAACATTGGACAGTATTCAACTTATTCTGGAAAGAACTCATCTAGAATGAATCGAAAGTGTATATTTGATTGATAAGAATGTAGGCGAAACATTTTGTATGATAATTTTAGGACCCACTTTAATTATTTATTAGTATCCACCAAGTGTCATTTAATTGGAGTAATAACTAACAAGAAACCTGTTCAAATCTATCCCAGTTAAAACATGTATGAATTTTCTTGGCCTTAGAAGTTAAAAATACTTGTGCTTATGTATTATGTTTTATATCTTGCAAGTAATTGAATTTATTGGTCAATTTGTAAAAATAATTAATTATTAATATGTCATAAGTGGCAAACTAATTTTATTTTTCTTTTTAATTTTTCATCAAATCCAAGACTGATTTTTGTTAGTACTTTGGTATTCTAATTTATAGTAGGTTAGCTTTTAGTCGTCTCTTGTATACTTTAATTTAGAAAGAAAGTTTAAGCATATGCGTAAGTTATGTTGTTTTTAATTATTATTTAAGTTTTGCCAATTGAGTTCTTGTAAATTTTTAGTCATCATTGCATGACAACTTCATTATTTTAAGCAAAATTAAACATATTGATGTAAAAGTGTATGCATATTGTTTGCTTAATATGATTTTAATTGGCACTTCCTGCTACTCAAGTAACGTTATTGCATTTGTTATTTACCAATAATCAATTGACACTTTTCACCATAAAGCAGTTAAAAACAGTCTGATTTCCATAATCCTTTTTGTTTGTTTGGCATCTCGCAGGTCAACCTATTGGGTTGTCGTCTGCTTAAGCGGACTTGCCTGTGGTTGCCCTAATAAATTAAGGCCTCCAGCCAGGACTCCATAATCCTTTTTAAACCTTTAGCTTTAATACTGAACTTGCGCAGTTTCGGAATAAAAGAACTTGATGTTTTTAGGGAGTTATGTTTGTGTTAAAAAAAATGAATTACATTGCAGCTATCATTGAAATAAAAGTTGGATTATTAAGCAAAAAAGTTGGACTGAATGTCTCACTAGTGATCAATAACAATATGTGTTTAAAGTGATATGTCCAAAGTAAATAAGGTGTACATACTGCCAAACAATTTAAAATTTCTATATATACAATATACATACAAAGAGTGAATTGTAATATTTTTCGTAACGCTGACAGTTAATATATAGGCATCTTTAATTTTTTTGAATAATTTTATTTATGTATGTATTGATTAAAGTTTTACGATGTAAGTAATTTTATTTTGTCAATGAAAATTATGTAAGGACCTACCTAAATAATTG
Source organism: Dasypolia templi (assembly GCA_963555695.1). Classification (NCBI taxonomy): domain Eukaryota; kingdom Metazoa; phylum Arthropoda; class Insecta; order Lepidoptera; family Noctuidae; genus Dasypolia; species Dasypolia templi. The sequence continues at coordinate 15,484,021 of OY743146.1, read as the reverse complement.
AATAAAATTGTTTTATGAAAATCAAATTTTTATAATTATTTACCCTTGTTTGATACGAAATGATTATTGACCTATGTTAGTAATTTTCTAACCAACATCGAGATTGTGCACATTGTTGATTGATACTGACCGATTTTGTTGAAATAAAACTACCCACGACCTGTCATCACGAAGACGAGGATCAAAACTAGTTTTGTGCTGTTATATACCTAGATCAAACATGGTTTTCTAAGTGTGGGTGTACGTATAAACCTCTGCCTACTCTCTGCGTTAATAGACTGTGTTCCTCAACTTAAACACTTTGTGGCGGCATCTACACCGCCACATGCGAACAAACGCATCAGTCCTGCATCGCGCAAGCAGAGTTTACCGCGCAGATAGCATATATACAACTGCCCGACAACAATCATCGGGCAGTTGCCCACCTGATACGACATCCATCTGGTCGGAGGATCCTCCCTTTTCTAAAGAGTATGAGTGAACTTTACACCCTGTTCCTCATATTTCTAAACTGGTGACCCCGACGTGATGAACGTCAGCGCAGCCTTCGTGCAACTACTTCAGCGTGACGTCATCATCATCACTCCCGCAAGTCACACAGCCAGCCAGCAACCACGGCTTGAACGGTTGTCCTGACCATCAGCATGCAGCGCAAGCGCATACCTGGTCATCACCCTCAGCCTCATCAGCAACCTTGGCACAGCACACTGCACATTCGGCCGGTCCACAAGCAGAGCGCTTAATCCCTCTCCTGGTCGACATCAGCAGTCAGCCACCCCGACTCACTGGGGCATCTTCGCAGACAGTTCCGACTCACCGCGAACTATGCGACACCCGGTTCCAACCCACTGGAACCCAACTGGCATTGGCAAGCATCGCAAGATACAAGACTTAGTCCACTATCGACCTCCGGTCTTCGGAGGGGAGTGATGTGGCGGCATCTACACCGCCACATGCGAACAAACGCATCAGTCCTGCATCGCGCAAGCAGAGTTTACCGCGCAGATAGTATATATACAACTTCCCGACAACAATCATCGGGCAGTTGCCCACCAGATACGACATCCATCTGGTCGGAGGATCCTCCCTTTTCTAAAGAGTATGAGTGAACTTTACACCCTGTTCCTCATATTTCAAAAGGAACCGTTTCGTAAGTAAAAATATGACCTATGTTAGTAGTTTTCTAACCAACATCGAGATTGTGCACATTGTTGATTGATACTGACCGATTTTGTTGAAATAAAACTACCCACGACCTGTCATCACGATGACGAGGATCAAAACTAGTTTTGTGCTGTTATATACCTAGATCAATCATGGTTTTCTAAGTGTGGGTGTACGTATAAACCTCTGCCTACTCTCTGCGTTAATAGACTGTGTTCCTCAACTTAAACACTTAAAAGGAACCGTTTCGTAAGTAAAAATAAAAATACAAAATTAGCAGCGGTAACTGTAATGTGGACTATGACAAAAAATCATACATAATTATGTAACGAGTTTTTTATACCGTTACATGTTTTTGATAATTGTGGTCGATTTCGGAACGATTTCTAAATTGTAATTTTTTATCTGTGATACATTCGGTTGACATTTCGACGTCAAAATTTGACAAGTCAGTTTAGTCAGTAGTCCCGTCAGGGTATATATGTTCTGTGGTAGTCACTTTGCGACCTACTGTAAGAACACGCATAGAGGAGCTGCGTACCGCCGGCTGGGACAAGATGTTGAGCGAACTAGAGCCCACCCACCTAGCCTTCTGGCAACTCCAGAGGAAGCTCAGATCCGGAGAAATAGTCTCCATGCCCCCCCTGATCCGTCCCGACAAGACCATCGCCTTCGATGATGTCGACAAGGCTGAGCTTCTAGCCGACACTCTAGAAGTCCAATGCTCGCCTAGCTCTCAACCAGTAGACCAAGCTCACCTCTCTGAGGTCGACGCTGAAGTCGAACATAGAGCCTCCCTCCCTCCCGTCGAAGACCCAGAGTATCCACTGCCCCCAGTCACGCCCGACGAAGTGCACGACCTCATCAAAGGTCTTAAGGCTCGTAAAGCCCCCGGCTCAGATGGAATCACCAATAGGGTATTCCAACTTTTCCCTGCCCACCTGATAATGCTACTGACCACCATCTTCAATGGTGCTCTGAGCAACAACATCTTCCCGCAGGCATTCAAAGAAGCCACCGTCATCGGTATCCCGAAGCTCGGCAAGCCAAAGTCAGAGCCTAGTAGTTACCGCCCCATCAGTCTGCTCAATGTCCTCGGCAAAGTCTATGAGAGGCTTATTTATAAGCGCCTCAGAGACTACGCCGAGACAAAGGGCCTCATCCCCAACGAACAGTTTGGTTTTAGAACCCAACACTCGTGCGTACAACAGGTCCACCGTATAGTCGAACACATCAACTTCGGTTTCCAACGAGGTTTGATGACCGGTGCTGTTTTCTTCGACATAGCGAAAGCGTTCGACAAAGTCTGGCACAACGGCTTATTATATAAGCTGTACCAACTCGGTGTGCCAGATCGTCTCGTGCTCATCTTACGGGACTTTTTGTCGAACCGCACCTTCCGTTATCGCATCGAAGGAGCGCTATCCTCCTCCCACCCTATTCGCGCTGGAGTCCCTCAGGGCTCTGTGATCTCTCCTCTAGCTTTCACGCTATTCACCAGCGACATGCCAAAGTGCAGCAAGGCGCAGTTGGCCCTGTTCGCAGACGACACGGCCATTTACTACACCGGCCGCGATCCAGACTCGATATCTCGCATTCTCCAAACCCAAGTCAACAAGCTTGGCGCCTGGTTTAGGAAATGGAGAATCGAAGTAAATCCCGACAAAAGTCAAGCGGTTCTATTCTCGAAGCCGCGTCATACCCCCTGCCCCCCTCGACCGATCACCATGTTCGGCAAGCCGATCCCTTGGGAGAAGCGAGCCAAATACCTGGGTGTCATACTTGACGAACACCTCTCTTTTTCAGAGCACATTAAGGCGGCTCGTTCGCGCGCCGCCTTCGCTCTAGGTAGACTTCACTTTGTCCTCAATGCACGTAGCAAATTGTCACTGAAGTGCAAAATGCGTATCTACACAGCGTGCATCCGCCCGATCATGACCTATGCCAGTGCAGTCTTCGCACACGCCAAGCCCGTTCGCTTCCATAGAATGCAGACCCTCCAGAACAAGTTCCTCCGTAGGATAACAGGCTCCCCCTGGTACGTTCGCAACGAGATCCTTCACGTTGACCTAAAGATTCCCACTATCCGCCAGTTCATGAAACGCATTTCAAAGCGTTTCTTCGAGACCGCCGCGAATCACCGCAACCCTCTGGTTGTGAAAGCCGCTAGTTATATTCCCTCCTCCATTAGTCAAGTCCGCCGTCCCAAGCATGTCCTCACCGATCCCGATGACCACATAACTCTCATTCAGGAGAGCAGTAGGGCCACCAGTACAGTGCACAAACACAGACCGACATTCCGACCTCGCCGCCGAGGTTCCTCGCGAAGATCCCGACGTAATTGTCCCCCCCGACCCTTGCTCGACGAAGTGCCAGCCCGCGCCGTAGCTGAGCCTGTAGCTTTAAATTCCCCGATTAATAATAATCAACCAAACTTGATCCAGCCTGTCCCATCTTGCTGTCCTCCCGTCAGCGACGCCCTAAGCCGAGGTCCGTACCCCACAGGGGGTGCCCTTAGCGAGCGTTCGCTTAATAATATAAGTAGTTTTACGCCCCTGGCTGGAGGCTTTGAGTCCGCTTAAGGCAGCCACAGGATAGTCCGGTTAAGTAGTCACGACCTCTCAAGGTCAACTACGAGATGCCATACACAAAAAAAAAAAAAAAAAAAAAACTTTGCGACCAACACAACCTCATAGGTTGACCTGCGAGGTGCCAAACAAACAAACAAAAAAACTTTGCGACCAAGATTTTGTGGTAACAGATGTCCTAACCAATTAATTTTAAATCCTGATGGATCCATAATAATTTTGGCTTGCCAATGCCATACTCTTAAACTACGGGCCTAGGACATGGTGTGATGCTATAATTCGTTCGGATTTCTGAATCTATCGCTGTGCTCTTTCCGGTGACTCTGTTACCCGTATTGATACTTCGTGGTACACCGGGGGAAACGCGACGATTTCGCTGGAATAAACGCCTACAACGTGGGCGTTTATTCCTATATTTTTCTCCGAAGAATTTGACTGGCCTTCCGCGTGGCTTTACTTCGAGGTAGATGTACCAACTTCCGTCCTCTTTGCCATATCCTGAGGTCACCTTCAAGTTTCTTTTTTTCTTATTTTATTTATAATACCAAGACAGCCTTCAGCTGCTAATTTAAATTTCCGAAAAGATGCAATGATGAAATAGCAACTAAAATCTATGATAGTATAATTGTATGCAAAAAGCTAAAGGTAAACAATAAACTGGGAACGTTCAAGGTAGTGAGACTTTTATCACCATTGACATCCACAGGCCCCCATCCTAAGATTAATTGTTCAATCTCTCCAATTTTATCTGGCTATCAATAATAGTGTGTCGCTCCACGGCGCCCGAAATTTTATTTCGTACATTTATGTATTTATTTATTTAAACTTTTCGAACCCAAAGAGGTACAAAGGCGGACTTAATGCCATAGGCATTCTCTATCAGTCAACCAAGGGTGGTGAAGAGATTAGATTTTTTTGGAGATCACACACTCAGAAACAAACATATTTATTTTTTAATATTACAATTAGTACTATCCACCTCATATTCCTTAACGTGTAAGAGAATTAGATTTTTCACACTAGCTTCATACAAGTTTTTGGTAAAAAAAAAAAAAAAAATGAATTCCTTCCTTTTTGTGGAGAATAAACACGGGTGTATTTTTTTGCTAGTAATAACTAATAGAAGCAATATCCGGCAAAATCCTTGCAAATTGAAATCTCTATGTCTATGAAAGCCGATTTTAGCCCGATCCGCAATGACGTATAAAATAATCAAGGAACAAATCTTAGATAAATGTATGGTCTCGCTGCGATCGACTCGACCACGATTAAAAAAAAAGCTCTGTGAATGCGGAAGGAAAGTCATTATCGTAGTACGATAGCGTCACTCGACAATATTGTCAGTAGACATTGTTAACTAGTGTGCGTGAAGAATTATGTTACCAGCTGCTCAACTGTTACCCGAGTTAATGGACAAATATTTTATGCTGTGGTCTATTAGATAAGTTATAAATATAGCTCAGAAAATACTTAAAATGAACAATAAATTAAAAGCGAATGCATCAATATATGTATGTATACCTTTTTGTTCCGGTATTCGTTTCCAAAAGACTTTTAACAAGTTTATTTATTAATTTTTACTAAGGCTTGGTGCCTTGTGTCCCAATATACAAATTACAAGAACATAAAATTCATTTGATCATCTAAATAAATAAAACATTAACATTCAATACAATCATTAAAATAAAAACATTCAATTGAATAGACATTAAAATCAATTAAATTGTTACCATCAAAAAATTACACAATAAAAATATTATAAAATCTTTACCGTCGGTTGGCACTCCGATGAACTTCAAGCCAATATTGTGGTGAGAAGACAAATCAAAATAAATAAATAATACCTGTGGATCGGACTGTTCGGAATCCTCACTAACGACTTTCAACAGCTGATTGCTCGATTTGCGTAAAATGCTGGAAAAAGATGCTATGCGCGATCGAATAATGGCATGAAAGTCTGGCACTCTCGCTTCAGCGAACATGCTCGAAACGCTACAGTACCGCGGAAATTTCAATAAATGCGGTAAGCATCATTGTACTGTACACGCATAGTACTTAGCGTCGACCTTTTAAATTTTTTCCACAGCTGGCATGTGTAAAAACAGGCAATAGGCACGGAACAATGTTTATTTTCAACACACTTGCTCATAAAGTGGCTCTATGGTCACCGCAATTAGGCACAGAATGACAACCATAATCCAACTGTGACTTTTTCATTGCTATAACTCACTAGTGAGCTATAGTTTTTTTTATTTATTTATTGGTGGAGTGGCGTTGTTCTTAAATTATTTTCTTCGTAACTAGTACTTGTAGACATTTTAATTAATAAATAACTATGAATTCAATAGTGAAAACGAATTGTGAAAAATGTTTCGCTATGGCGAGAAAAATTAGTCAGTTTTCCTATGCGCGGTAATGCGCGCGCATTGCGATCGGCCACAGACTAAAGTGATGAGATTTTTTTTCCGCGCATAGGGTTTGCGCCTATTCTGCCACGTACAAAATGGGGAATTAAAAGTTTTCTTCTATTACAGAGAAAACAAAAGTTATATTTGAGTGAAAGTTTTATTTATTAAACACGTACGAGTTAAAATTATCTATTTAAATAAGAAGTTGCATTAAATGAGCAAGCAGTAGGAACATTAATTTATTTGTTCTATTGAACACGATCTTTTTTTGAATAAAATGAGTTTTTATTGATATTTTATTCACAAGAGTGTTGAAAAACGTCGTATGATACACGTGTGTATTGATAATTACCGTCCTCGGCTCTCTTAAGACCCAATGTTATTTTTGTAACATTCGATCACCAATGTTACAAACTAGTACCATAATGTACTATTAACACACGTTCTACAAAGGGAAAATCTGAGCGCAAGCATATTGCACCTTATCGAGAGCGCCCGCCTTTTCCGTTCTATGTCGGCATCATCTGTGAGATCGTCAGTAAGGATTAGTAAGGGTCAGTATGAGCTGTCGTCGACTGTTCATCTGACTGTAGTTCTCCTTGAGGCTCCTTTTCAGTTGATCCCATTAATGTTCAATGGGATTGATGTCGGGACTCATTGCAGGCCATTGCAAAACCGTGATACTGGCGTCAGAAAGAGCTCTTTGTGTGACACGGGTCGTATGTGGACGAGCATTATCTTGCATTAAAACAAAACCAGCACCCATCACTCTTTGTGAAAATGGAATGACATGAGGTCGGATTACTCGGTCAACGTCACAGAACAGATTAACTTGTATCTGTTCTGTATATAATTATCTATAACCATGGATAATTGGAATGGAACCTATGGACTGAACCCGGTCCATGGGTTCGCGAGCTTTAACGAGCCGCTCGATGAAGGGTCCTTGAAACAGGCGCGACACAAAGGCGTCGTGCGACACGCGGACTCTTATTGTCGCACTGTCGCGTCGCGCCTATGTGTACGAGCCTTGAGCCCTTGTCAATTTGAGTCGAACAGCACGTTAGTAGCAGCAGGTACTCTGGAACGTTGACCACCTTCACACGTTTCGAATAGCTCTTTGCGACACACCGACACGTATTGCTACAGACCTGTGAGACTCGCCCTCCTGAAGTAGAACAACTGCTCTTGCTGCGGTTTCCATGTCCACATGACGTCGAGAACCAGGCATAGTAATCTCGATTTTTACAAAAATCAATCAAAACGGTCCAAGAAAGCATCGTCTAACAACAACACTTATAGTCACACTGTATGAGAACGCAAGTGACAGAGTTTGTGTATTTCATGTTATTTCAAGATCTTCACTTTTTTGTCTAGCCATTTGACTAAAAAAGCTCAAGTTGTCGCTCGAAACATTTAAAATGACTCTAGTTTACTTAGGGAGCTATCTAACAGCACAGTCGTCCTTATGATCTCTTCCTTTCATCACACAATTAAATGTTTCAGATAACATGACTGAAGAACGGTTGGTAACTGAAGTGCCCAGCAGCTTGAAGCAGTTGGCCCGACTTGTTGTTCGAGGCTTTTATACGATCGAGGATGCTCTCATAGTCGACATGCTCGTGAGAAATCCCTGTATGTAAATACTATTATATTTTGTTAAAATGCACAACTACTGAACTTTTGGGGGTTCGATCCCCAGTTCGGGAAGTGTTATTGAGAAATTCTTTGGTGACAATGTCATGAATTATAACTATGCCAGTTATAGTTCATGGATACAAAATATTGTAAAACTAACGGTGGAGTTTCTGGCCCAATCTTCTCCAAACAAAACTACCCTTTGGAAGGGGCGGCTAGAACACGAACAAATTTACACTTATAAGACACCATTGAACGTTAAAGGTGCCTTATGTGTCAATTTGATTTATTTGCTTTGACTTTGCACAGCTCCTATGGATTTAATCATAACTGGCAACATGTGCGTGTACCTACATACATTTTTGCCTACCTCTTGGGGGCACCAAGCGTGATGTGGTTGTGGAACGCCCGCTCGGCGCCTGCATTAGCGCCTATAGCTCAAAAAATCGGCTCGCGAATACTAACTAGCTCATTGGGATTCTCTTTGTTCTATTTCTTGATAGTGAACCGCATTGCTACCATGGCAATTTAATCTGCTGTCTTCATTACTGTACCTACCTACTGCAATGGAAACCAACAGACAGGAAGTATTTTATACACGACATTACGACTATGATATCGATGTTAATTTATCTTATTTTTCCTCAGGTATGAAAGAGGATGACATATGCGAACTTTTAAAATTCGAAAGGAAAATGCTAAGGGCCCGAATAGCCACGTTAAAAAACGATAAATTCATCCAAGTGAGATTAAAAATGGAAACAGGTACTTATAAATAACTACCTACTTAATTGTATCAGGTTTGTGCGTAGTACGGTCAGTGCTTAGCCTTACCTGGGCCCTCTAACAAAGAAAAGGAGCGATCAGGTTATGCAGGGCACTGACTACGTACCTACTAGAAACCATGGCATGTTGTAGAACCAAAAAATCGAAGAAATTTGACATCTACAAATCCGCACTGGGCCCACGTGGTGTATTACAGCCAGGGAGTAGGCTGTGCGTGTAGCGCGTGGGAACAATATAGGCTATTATGCTAATAATATGATAAAACGTTTGATGCGAGTTGATGCTATAGAACGACTTTATAAGATGAGTTTCTGCTGTAATTTATTTAAATGCCAGTTATTTAAAGTGCTGATTGCTGTTGAAATCGACGTTTACGACCATGAACGTTTTTAAATAACTTTCAGTTCAAGTCAACTGATAAATAGATGGAAATCCTTAACTTTCAACGAGAGGATTGTTTGATCAAAGCAAAGCATTTTACATTTTGCACCTCTTAACTTATTCTCTGTTTCTAGGACCTGACGGAAAAGCACAGAAAGTAAACTATTATTTTATTAATTACAAAACATTCGTAAACGTAGTTAAATACAAATTAGATCTTATGCGCAAACGTATGGAGACGGAGGAACGTGATGCTACTAGTCGCGCCAGTTTCAAATGCCCGTCATGTGGGAAGACATTCACAGATCTTGAAGTAAGTCTACATAATTCAGATAATTTTATTTCACGTGAGAAACAACAAAAGCCAGCAACTAACATGCGACAATTACTCACTCTCGTATTTGCTCGTCGCGTCTATAACATCACTTTACTCGTTTTCTGACAGTACTGCCATACAAAATATACGACTCGTTCTGTCAAACTTGATGTTTTCTCGTTAAACCCGAACATGGCACATAATTTATCTCGCATTTTGACAATTCAACATGAGAAAATCACCGATTTTCTCTAATTTTGTCGTCCTCAATTTTGACGACGAGAAGAGTAGACAAAATTATGATACAATAAAAATGAAATAAAAACTCCAAAATAAGCAAATTCACAATTATACTTATTTTACTCATCATTTTATTATAAAACATAATATTAATGAAAACACTTAGTTAAAAACTACTATTTACATTGGAACGAAGTTCCTTTCAGCAGCCGCGAGAAAAACTGTGGCGGAGGGGAGCACTATTTACTAATACGAGGGCTACACTAAAATAGACTTGTGTAAGTAATGCGATGGTTGCATTGCGCGTCATATATCCCGACCGCGTAATGTAGCATTACACATGACTCGACCAAATTAAGCATGGCACATGACATTCAAACATGACGCACGACGCGCGGGCCGCGGCGCGCTGTTCGGTGTTCGTAAACTTCGTATTATCTCGATAATTTTCGCTGTGTGAGCAAGCGAGAAGGAGCATGCGCCGGTCGGCTGGCTGCGAAATAAGTGAACTATTATACAGAACCGTATTGTTGATGCATTAAGGTTTACGTTTAATTGACACCGCGGACTGCCTAGGCCTACGTGATGTTTTAAATCATGACATGACTCGCACTGTACTACTGTAGGACACTGATATGATTGTGTAATTATTAATTAATAGGGTGTTAAATGATATTTTAAGAAACTCTAAATAAATAGATTTATATTACCCAATATTCATAGCCATGGTCAATAATCAATATCGCAATCCATGTTTATTGCCAGTCAGCCTGGAATGCCCTTTTGATTTAATTATTCCGTAGAAGGGGTTAAGTATGAAGGAAAATCGACTTTATGAATATGATAACAAAAGCAAGTGTGCAATTCGGCGATGCGAGGGCGCATTGCGCTTGACGGCTGTCACATCACATCATAATTTAATGCGGTATCTCATGAAATGATGTATATCTTCTACAACGCGAGCATTTCATTACAATAGCCATCGCGTGTGGCGCGTCATTTCGCGTCATGTTTGGAGTCATGGTGTAATGCAACATTCCTCGGGACGAAATGTAATGTCATATGGCATCACTTTAAAACGCACTGTTTTGCGCATGTCTACACTAAAAGTATCGGGAATGGAATATTTCCACTGTTCCTGTCATATTAAAATCTTTTTAATTGAAAACTCTTTGGTTTTAAAAATCGAATATGATTTATTTATTTAAAAAAAGATTCTCGGTCTTGTCACAAGGTTTTGTCAAACTTGTTTAGTCGTTGAGAAAATGGAATTGACTCGAGAAAATTCAAGAGCGATGATTTATTATGACTTTCGAAGTGGTTTAACACAAAAGCAGTGTGTTGACCGGATTTCTGCATTTGGTGATGAAGCCCCATCCAAAACCACAATTTATCGCGGGTTTGCTGAATTTCAACGTGGACGTGTCAAGCTCAGTGATGATCCCCGTCAAGGTCGTCCAAAAACTGCAGTCACCCAAGAAAACGTTGATGCTGTGCGTAAGCTGATTGAGGAAGATCGACATGTGACATACCGCGAAATTCAGGCAACTTTAGACATTGGCATGAGTGAAATCCACCCTATGTCCTCCACCCTGCTGCTGCTTTGTTGTAATGTAACTACATTAGCAGGCTGCATTACACTTATTCACCTCGGACATACTCCGTGACGTATAATAGATAAAATATAAATCGGAGATGGCATGCCTAAAGTTTTCCATCTGCATATTTTCAGGCAGACCAATTATACGATATGATGACACAAGAGTTTCGTTGTACATTTTGTAACCAAGTCGTTGAGGAGGACCAGTCGGCACTGCCGAAGAAAGACTCCAGATTATTACTGGCCAAGTTCAACGAACAGTTGGAAACACTGTATATTCTACTTCGAGAAGTCGAGGGCATCAAACTGTCGCCAGAGATATTAGAACCAGAGCCTGTTGACATCAACACGATCAGAGGGTACCTTTTATTTTACTTTTTTATTAAAACATAATGTTGTATGTATGACTCTTGGACTACCTTGTCATCGCCTATTATGCATGGTGCTGGCTCTTCTTTAAAATGTTCGTGAAGTCATGCGTTTACGTGTTCGACTAACAATAAAATTAAAAGCACAACTGTTGACGGTCCTTGACTGTGACCGTTTTCGTCGATGACAAGGCAGTGCTACTAAAACAGACCATATTATGACGTAATAAAGCCGTCATTGTTCCTTTACGAAAAAGGGATGGCGCTATTCGGCTGGTGTAGCTGTAACTCTATATATCCTGTCCTAGGCGCCCAGTGCGTAACGGTCTTCGCTCCATGTTTACGTCTAGAACCTGAAATAGTCTGAACTTTTTTTTCACAGCATGCTTTCAGAATACGACGCAGAGCCAATTCTCCTAATATGTGTTCCCAAGTCTGATAACTTTACTAGCATTCTTACAAACTATTGCATTGTATTACCCGATCAATAACAGCCTTCAGTTCTGCTGATAAGTGAAGAGATCAAGAGTTATTAGTTTAGTATTATTTGCCACAAATGTCTTCCTCCATGTTTGCAACTTGGGTGGCTTTCAATATCAAATCAGTTGGAGTGTTTACTTTGACAACATAAGTTGCTCAGTTGTCATATTGCAATGTAGAGACGTACAATTCTGTAAGCACGCGTGAGCCATCTGGCATCGCGACAGACATTTTCCCAAGCGATTTGTGAACTTCAAGGCATTCTCCAGATATAACGGCCGATACTACGTATTTGTGCAAATACAGTTGGTCAGAATTGACATCTTTCGTTATTTCGAAATCTGACAACAGCTTTGTCTTTACAATTTTCCAAGGCTTCTCCGATTTTACATATAAATGTTCTTGGACAGTTCGCACCATCAATAAAAGAAAAAAAATGTCGAAATGGCAATTCATTCATATGCAGCAAGCAAATTAGCCCCGAAACTTTAAACCGGATCCGGGGCCAGTTATACAACACCGATTGCAATAATACTTTATACACGTCATATCAGTCCCAATTGACAACCCATACCCATTCCCATAAACCACCCACCACCCATACCCCACACCCATACCCATATTAGAACCCATAATTAAAAAAAGGGTTGTGACCCACCCCAGTGACATCCCACGCCCACCGCAGCCTGGCTGTATTTCTGTCCACAATCCGCTAGATACTGGAGGAGGACCGAACAGTGTTTCTAAAGGTGCAACCACGCCTACTACCAGTCGGTTTCGATCGCCTCAAAACAGTAGATCTGATAGGTCAGTACACTGCGCTCCATTGCACATTGGCAAAGCTTGAGTTGGGACTTTTATTGATGAGTGAGTGACAAGCTTTGGGCACCGTTTGGTTAAGACGATCACTATACACTTATCGATCTTATCGACTGCGATAGTATCTACATGAACATCGGCCCAGCCTATGTTGGGGTCGGCAACCAATCTGCAGCTATGTGCTATTATTTAACATTGTACGAATCTCTACCTGACCTTCACAAACCCAGTTACTGATAACACGATACCCCTTGGATACTATGGTAGCTACACACTAAAAGTAAAACTTTCTTTCAGATTGAACTCAAAAATGTTGGCCCAACGTCCCCCTGGCCAGGAATGGTCAGGCGAGGCGACGCGCAACCAAGGCATGCTGGTTGAGGAAACTCGCGTTGACGTCACAATCGGCGAAGCGGACACTAACGACACCGGTGCGCTGCGCAAGGAGCGGCCTGTATGGATGGTGGAGAGTACCATCGTTACTAATGACCAAGTACTCATTTTTCATTATATTTTAAACATTCGGCATTTTTTTATGTATAGTTTTGTTTGGAAAAGAATGCTTGGAAGGACTAGGGGAGGCCTTTGCTTAGCAGTGGGACAGAGTAGGCTTACAAAAAAAATATGTTTTGTTTTGACCAATTGACCACACATTTTGTTTACGACGCTAAAGCCTGACCCCACGTCCTATTTAAACGCGTCGCTTTTTGAACGCGTGGTCGCTCGGCAACAATAGTAATTTGTTTCTTCAATTATACTTCCAAAATAAAAAATTGACAGACGCGCTTATGAAACGTCAGAAGAAGAAGAAACACGCAAAAAACTTGCATTGCGATAGTTTCACCAGATAGTTTTTTTTTTACAAAACTGATCATTTTCTTGGCCCTACGTAGCCTCCACAGCGATGTCTTCTGTAACTTATGAATTATTAGTTTTACTACTTAATGTGTTCCAGAGCTAAATGATAAACGATATTTATTTATGTAAGTGGTTTTAAAAAAAAACACTAAATTATGATTTAAAACAAGATGAGTTCAGTCACAGATAATATAATACTACGGACAGATACCCAATCCCATACAAAGAAATGAAACCTCCCTAAGTCTGGCTATTGAGCTGGCAATTTTTCTTCGTCCAATTTTCCAACAGATGGCAGCATCAGCGACTCACTAATTGCTAGAGACAGTAGTTTTACAACGTCATCTAGGGGTCGACCTACTTTTAAAACGTTTCGTGCAATCCTTTTATACATATAAAGTTTTACAGTTCCGGCATGGGGTCTCAACTCGAACAAATTATAATTTATCTTGAAAAAAAATCATAGATGGCAGCATAGATAACCAATATGAAATCATTAAAAAGATATATGGCAGAATTTCGGCTGAATTAAGATTGGTAAATGTCTAAATATCCCTATTTAGTACTCATTTATCTATTTCCACTCATAGATTCACGTATTTTGAAAATAAAATAAAAAGGAAGCCTTTATCTTCAATTCGAACCCTTTTAATGATAAAAGTAGTCATCTGTTAATAATTTTGTTTAGAGCTTTTTGCAATAGATGGCGTTTTACACAATTGGTCCTGCCTCATCACAGTTTCCAATTTTGTTACTTATTTAAATCAAACAACTTTTTAAAATTATTTTACATAGAAATATAAAAGAAATCTAATAACATGTTTTTCTGAACCCGGAACTATAAAACTTTTTATAAAAGTATTGCATGAAACGTTTTAAATGTAGGTCGACTCCTAGATGGCGTTGTAAAACTACAGTCTCTGGCAATTGGTGAGTCAGATGCTTGCATATGTTGAAAAATTGGACGAATAAAAATTGCCAGACTTAGGGAGGTTTCTTTTATTTGTATGGGATTGGGTATCTGTACGTAGTATTATATTATCTGTGGTTCCGGGTTCAGAAAAACATGTTATTAGATTTCTTTTATATTTCTATGTAAAAAATAATAAAAAAGTTAAGTAATTTAATTTAAATAATTAACAATATGTATTGTAAACTGAGATGTCAGGATCAATTGAGTAAAACGCCATTTATTGCAAAACCTCTAAACAAAATGATTAACAGATGGCTGCTTTTATCATTAAAAGGGTTCGAATTGAAGTTAAAGGCTTCATTTTTATTTTATTTTTAAATACGTTAATTATGAGTGGAAATGGATAAATCAGCACTAAACAAGGAAGTTTTGACTTTTACCAATCATAATTCAGAAAAAAATCTGCCTTATATCGCTTTTCAATGACTGTTAATTTCAAAATGGTTACCTATGCTGCCATCTATGATTTGTTTTCAAGACAAATTATAATTTGTTCGAGTTGAGACCCCATGGTTCAGAAACAATGAATTCATCTGACTACTCTGAGAAGAAAGACCGAAATAAATTCAGATGTCACAGTCTCTTTTCAGACACAACCTTGATCAGCTGGCCTATTACGAACTTTTAAAAAACCAGGCAAAGTTCCAGGCAATTCATTTCACGGGCTGGTTAAATTTCGTATTATGACATTCCTAGTTCTGAGCGACTTCACACTGGGTAGTTTGTTTATGGCTAGAGTCCCCGTCACGAGAAGCTATAAATTTTGTAAACACACATTCAGGGGTTCGCAACCTTTGGGTTTACAGTGTGTCCTATTAATGAAATTAATACCGTCATTAACTCAAGCAAATCACTATAATTATATATAACAACATATATACGTTAATAACCATGTTTTTTTCATTAACCGGCGTTATTTTTTATTAATTTTTTTCATTAAAATTTCGTTAACATTAAACATTATACGTACAAATGTACAAATAACAATATTTATACTCTTGAAAAAATGTTTACGTTCCATGAATCAGATGCGTCTCAGTACCACAAAACATTAGACGACAGCGCTTTATATCGCTAAAATATAACCCGATCAAGTGAAATTGCTCATTAGTTTCGCATAACCACGTATGTTACTATGAGTTCATTGAATTTGGGATTATCTGTTGTTGATTAAATTGTCGCTACGTAACTTGGTAGAAGTTCTTTATTTACAAAAATTATAGCTTCTCGTGACGGTAATTCTCTGACGTAACGTTCAGAAACACAATTATATATTTATTGGTAAGTTACGGTTTTGTTTAAATCACGTATTTTAATAAATACAATATATTAATCTAGTTACTCTAGTTAAGAGTAGGTGAAAATATTAACGCAATTTATCTTGTGCTATTCTAAATTAAATTAATTTATATTATATTTTCTGTTTGTTAATTGTAACGCGAGGTTTCCGAACGTATTCCACTTGAAGGTCAGCGGGGAATTCGACGACTTCAATGAAAGTATTGTTTTACAAACATTATTATCAATAACATTATGAAAGAACACTATCGTATTGCTTGTATAATCCTTCCATTCTAATATTTACGGAGTACGAGTATAAACAAAAATATGGCGAAAGTGTTATTGTGTATTTAATTAATATTCAGTTTTAACATGATATAATATCAATACAATGTAAGTTTAATTTTAATAGTGGATAAGTGAATTTATGTTCAGCTGGAAAGATTGTTGGAGTTGTTATATTCTTACCAAGAAGTGTGAAGAAATCTCAGTGATTTGCTTTGTAATTACTATTGACATTGAATGAGAGCCTATATCACCAGTGGGGCGTTGGTAGGAGCCAGTAGCATACTATGATAATGCTACCAAAACCTAAAATGACAATATGGTTTAGTTAAAACTTTACGTCAAGTTCATACTTTATAAAAACAACTACCCTAGTCTTCCAGGATAAATCCGTGAATTTTGTAAGCCCGTTATGGGTTAAAGGTGGACACCAAAAGGAAAAGCCGTTCTTAGGATTTCAATAATACGTTTATTATCCTTTTATTTAAATATTGGAAAATGTATTTTACTATTCTTAGCCTAGCGTGCGATCACACGTCTCATGACATGTGAGGCCTCATCTCCTCACAAAAATTCAGTACCAAGTCTTGAACTGTACATCATCAATGTCGAACACATTAGATTGGTCACGAAGTCGTCTCCTTTTGTTACTTGATTCACAAGTTTGCCGAGAAGAATCACTTTCAAGGAACTCAAACAGTTCATATTCGTCACGTAAACTGAATGGATTATGAGGTTACTTTTTGACATTTTTATTACGGAAAGAAATGTGAAACGAACGTTCGTAACACGGCATTGCCCGGCAATACTCGTTCAGAAGTCGGCCAGGGTGTCACATGACCGCTGACTGGCTTGTTTGAGGAGTTCTTATTACGATATTGCAAGGCAGTTCTATTTACGCCGTAAACTGCCTGGAAATAAGAGTTCATAGTAGGGCCCCTGGCCATAATATGAAAACCATGCAGGTTATTGTCTGAGATGGTCTTTTGAGGAGGTTCTTTCCTCACACAGATTTGAGTGGACCTGTCCAGTCCAGAGAAAAAAAACACAGTCCTCATAATCACAATAATTATAATAACATAACATCACGCCTTGTTTCCCCGAAGGGTTGTGCAGAGGTGTACCCATAGTACCACGGAATAGTAAAAAAGAGTGGAAGTGCCCTTAAACTACCTTAGTACGGGAACCAGTGTCGCCAAACTCACACATGTATAAATTAAAATGTACATTGCAATACACAGATAACGACGATATAATTGGCTAGAAATCATAAATGCAACTTTGGCGCAAATATAATTTATTGTTGTTTAAAATTAAGTCTTATTCCAACCCCTGAATGTTGATATTATTTTATATGTCAAAATCAATAAGGACATTTTTCCAACTCACAATAAAATTCGAGCAATCCACAACGAGTTCAACTAGTCAACGCTAGAGGGCTCTGTAACCAAATTACATAATTTAGCACGCTAATGACTTTGAAATAGCTGTCATATTCACATACAACTGTCATCTATGTTTCTACTCAGATAGAGATGTGGACAAGATGTCGATAATTTAATGTCGATGCTTGTACAATTTATAATCTTGAAAAATATTTAAAAAAAAATAAGTATCTGTAGCCTTTTTTTGACATTTTAAAATTTTCTGCATCAAAATGTTCTGAGCATAGGTAACTTGATTTAGTAGGCATCCAGTTTTGTCTTCCCGTAGCTTCTATACATTTCTTCTTGGCAAAAAGATCTTAGGGAAAACTGAAATATTTATATACTTTATTATTATTAAATACTTATTTTGGCCTACGTCCAACCGCGAATGAATGTAATTGATTTATTTGCCAGAATATAGCTACAGGCATACTCGTACATATTTTTGTCATGAAGTTATGGTTTCACTCAATTCAACATTGGACCTCTTTCGGCTGAAATATGTATAAGTTTATTAAATATCATTTTTTAGCATAATTTGATACTAATTTCGCGTACATTTATTTATTTACAGTAAAGTTAGTTTAACAATATATATAAGGTGTATCTATTCATACACGAAATATTTGAACAGGTGCGTCTATAGGTCGAACATAAGCTATAGAAATGATTTTAATTTTTTTATCTAAGCATCTAATTTTAAAAATTTAATAATTTAATATTACTTAACACACATAAAATACTGGCTCTTTCATATTTTGTAACATCCATTACGCTATTTTGTACGAAAATACTACATAGAAACTACTTTCATTGAAGCGGGCTAGGTCATGGCGGTGCCCTTAGATGTCGCGTGGCTTTTATGAATTATCAAAAGAGGCGCCGGCGGCGGCGCCGCGCACGATACCTCGCCCCGCGCCCGCCGCGCCGTCCGCTCCCAGTCTCGCGCGAACTGCATGTTGCACTGCACGCGGCTTAACCAACGTGGAACGCATCGCGCTTCGCGCAACAAACGCAACAATGCCGAAATATTCCAACTAGGAGTACCAGAACATGGTGGACTGCTACAATGAGGGTGGACTTATTTTGCTCACAGCACAAGCCCCCTTCCTAGAGATCCTAGAAGCTCGACAGCGGCAACGGGACTACGGGGTCTACATGCCCCCAGCTGCAGACGGAGGCAGGTCTGATCTTACGCCGTTGAACTTCCATGTGTGGGGTAGGGATAGACCTGATTTATGGTAATGGCGGCCAGACCATTTCTAGTGCGGAACAAAAAAACGTGAATTGTGGTCGTTTACGCAGTGATGGCTAGAGATAGAGACATTGTTAAAAGTGCAACGACACATTATTTAACGTGCAACTGCAGGGTGAATATGTACAGCAATTTTGGTGTAAATAATGTAAATAAAAACTACGTCGTTATGAGGTATGTACATTTTAAATTGTTCGCGCTATGCACTTCTTACAGTTTACATCTGTACAAATAGGTAGGTACACAACCTATCAATCAGCTGACAGATACGACTCGACGCACAGTTCGTAACCAACAGAAGTCATTACCTTATGCTAAATCGCGTTGCGTCAGCTGTTTATTTTTCTATTATTATTATCTAAAAGATGTGTAACACTGTAGAATATGAATGTTTTAATCGAATCTAGGATCCTTATCGTAAAATAAATAAGAAAATGATTGAAACGTTTCGATGCTCGCTCGTAAAAGTCGTGACCCCACAGAGGTCAGCTGCTTATTCAGATGTAAGTACCTAGTTTACAGAAGGTACTGTTTTTGTAAAACTTGGAGGAGGAAATTCAATATTGTAGCTACTTAGATTTAGGTCGTTTTGTATTTTAAATTTACATTTATTTTTATTGTAAGCGATAACTCTGTCATCAAAATAAGACGAGATCGAGTTACGAAGAGAGAGACGGCACGCGCCCCGCTGCTACAGTTGGGCGGGCATCGCTCCCGCGCCTCTCCCCGCCGCGTCTTTGATTCATAGAGCTGGCAGAAAAGGTTTTATGTAAAACATCTCAAGCAGTTTTAAATTATGATAATTACGTAAAATAAAAAAACATTTAGATAAAAAATTCTTTTTCGTTTCTATAGCTTCTAAACGACCTATAGGGGCCCCTCTTTAAATATTTCGTGTATGAATAGATACACCTTATATATATTTTATCGATGCCGAACAATGGATTTACTGTATTTGTGTTCGATCCCTAAACGAGTAGCGTCGAAATTTCCAGAATTTATGCGATGAAATTCAAGACAGCAAGCGAGTTGATTTAGACTTTAAGGAATAGACAGAAGATAGTTTTTAGTTCGCATAAACGTAATAAATATGTTTTTGTTCAATAAAAATCAATTGTATTGAAATGTTTCAAAGTTTTATACTTACCGGTGATAGAATACACCTCCATGAGATATTTTTTTTGTCCTGCTATCATTTTTGCACGTAAAAATTGCACAATTGGGCACGTTTGTAATATTACTGCAAATCGCGACCGAGCCGGTCTTGCGAACCAGCGCATCATTGTGACACACGCGCGATAGCTGTGTGGCACTTCCACTCTTTTTTACTATTCCGTGCATAGTACACCCACATTTCGCCAGTTATGTTTTATTACTTCACCAAGTAAATATTCATGTCATTGTGTATTATTATAATCATCAAATGTCAAATGGTATACTTACAGCAAAAAAAAACGGCCAAAAATGTCGTGTTATGTCGCCACTGCTGGTACACAGGCCTCGTTTCAGTGAGAGGGACTCCACCAAGTTCACTGCGGGGTGGTAGATGTCATATGTCTTGGAATTTTTGGTTCTAGAACATTTCCTTACGATGTATTCCTTCACCGTTTTGAGCAGTGGTGATGAAATAATTTACACAAAGTAAACCGCCTGTCTGCAACAACAACTCGTAAGTCGCGGCCATTACCACTGGACCACCACTTTTCAATGAAAAGATATAAGTGTAGTAAGCAACAAAAAAAAACAATTGTTCACAGTGCAAAAATGGATCAGCTCAATTCCAACCCTTTTTGTCCACTCCTCTGGGATCGTCACAAATAAAACTAAACCAGTAAACAATC
The DNA here is from genome assembly GCA_963555695.1 of Dasypolia templi. NCBI lineage: Eukaryota > Metazoa > Arthropoda > Insecta > Lepidoptera > Noctuidae > Dasypolia > Dasypolia templi. The sequence continues at coordinate 15,463,313 of OY743146.1, read as the reverse complement.
GTTTCCGTCCAGATATTTCGAGAACAAAAATTCATTTTATTTTTAACCGGTGCCATTAAAAGAAAAAGTAAAGCAGTGGTTGTTTGTCACTAAAGCGTCACCAAATCTTTATTCAGTAACAGTTTCTATATGGTCCTCATGAAGGATGGATCGAGGACTTATGGAGATTCAGGTTGACCGACCGTTCTGATATCAGGACGTTCGGCCATGTATAAATGCATCTAACTTTCGAAACGTTCTGTCACTAATTATTTGGCTGGCATCTTTGTTCGTCACGGATGGAGTAGCAGCCCTCCCTCCGAACGTTTTGATGTACATTTAAGCAGCCGAACGTGAGTTTCATACCTCAATGTGCAGTGCGCCTAGCCTGCCTCAGTGTAGCTAAAAAAAAAACTTATTTGAAACTGGCATAACATCTTAACACCAGATCCCCTCGACAAATCAACGCCATTTTTGGATGACCATGATTTTACTTCATACAAAACCAGACAATTAATTGTATTCTTTATACATTTACAGAGTGACAGCGTTCATTCGACGGATGCTGCACTGGAGAAAGCAGCCAGCAATGCAAGTAACGCGAAAACAGCTGGAAAAGAGAAGAACGACGACATTATGTCTGTCCTGCTCGCTCATGAGAAACAAAATACTGGTAAGGTTACGGAGAAATACATGTATACAGAGATATTAGACAGGGTTAGGCAGTATTTGAATTATTTGTAATTAAAATACGTAATTGAAATACAAATACGTATTTGGTATTTGTATTTCAATTACATACTTCCTTAAAATTTGATTTGTAATTCGTATTTCAAAATTGAAGCTTCAAAATACATTTTCACGTTAAAACACATTTTCACATTAAAATACATTTAACCTTCATTTAGCGATCGTGAGTGTGATCAACCACAGACATCTAAAATGGAGTTAGAGTTGGTCAGCTTCTTAAATGATAGAAGCAAAGAGCTTTAAATTCTTGAGCGCTATCCTAATAAAAAAATTTGTTCATGCAATTTAACACAAGTTTGTGCTCATCAGCATGTCTATTCTGTAAAAATCTCACCGTGAAGACTTGCGTGGAGTGAGCTGTCAGTGTCATCCCGTCTTGGTCGATCCCTAGCATCAGTGGCACTGACAGGTGACTCCACGCTCACTTCACCTATGTTTTCACGGTGAGAATGTTACAGAATAGCACTACAGGACCTGTAGAAAGATTGTTTTCTTTAGCAGGTTTTATTCACTCTCCAACAAGAGGCTGTTTTTTCTGACAGTACTCGTACAATTAAAAATCTAGTGTTCGTGAAAGGAAACACCGGTTTTACTGATTAATTAATCTTGTTTTCCTCTTTCCAGCCCATGCTGGTCTAGATTACTTATTTTGTAATTTGTATTTCAATTAAATAGCTTAAGTACTGTATTTTATATTTCAAATACCTTACTTAAAGATATTTTGTATTTCGTAATTTAGTTACTTGCGATAATACTTTTTTTTATTATTTGTATTTCAATTAAAGCAAAGCATATATTTTGCCCGGCCCTGATATTAGATTTTATTCTAGATTTTAGAGGTTTTGCTGCCACAGGCTTCTGTGTGTAGAATACACACAGAAGCCTGCGGCAGCAGTAAAATATATACACAACAAGTGTAGGTAATGTGATTTAGTCCGATTGACAAACGTATGGCAGGATGCTCTCAGTCTAGTTAATACCTTTGTCAAACGGTAGACTTTGATAGGATGATGACTCAACATTCATCAAGTACAGTAAGGCAATTTTTCATCCGAAAAAGGAAGTAAGTATGATTTTTGACCACTCATTTTTTTAATTACAGGCAACAATGCAGCAACGAACGCTCTGAAGGGTATAGAACCCGATAGTTCAGATTCCAGCGACAATGAATCTAAAGACCCTTACAAACTTAAAGACGAATTGGCTGCAGTTGGTAAGGACACACAGATATACCTACAACTTTTTCGTGCTTTCGAATGCAAGTCAGTACTTGAACTCCGTCACTTGAACTGCGAACACCGCCCTTATATCCGAAATAAAGGCGATATTTAGTTAGCATCGACGTGAGGTTGACTACGATTAAAACTACGAATTTTAATATGCTTTCTCACATTTTCTGTTGACATGTTTCAGCTGAAATGGAGAGTGAAGACTCTGATACCGATGACAACGCACCCTCTGTGTTGGTCAACGGCAAAACGGTGCCACTAACTAGCGTGGACGATGACGTCATTGCACAGATGACGCCCTCCGAAAAAGAAACATACATCCAAGTGTATCAAGAATATTACAGCCATATGTACGATTAGGTAAGCCTTAATTTAAACAAATCAACTTATCAGACGTAAATAAATCTCTTGTCTTTAACTAATGCTTTTCAATAAGTCCCCTTTTCCTTGATAAGTTTACTAAATGGTTTTGTAGTTAGGGAGCACAGTTACGGAGTGTCGGTCTATGACATGTTTGAATGGTGGCCCTTTTAAAAAAAAAAAAAAATTAAACAATGTGTTGCATACTTAAGTTCTGACTACTAATTAAACTGATCTGGAATGTTAACGATAATGACACTGGTTCGTCTCGAGGCTAATAACAGTGGGATCGCCTTACAATGTTTTCACGTGGCAGGTCAAACTTGCTGGCGTGACTAACACACAATGCAACTTTTACCTTTTATTTTATAATTATTTAGATAATAACCGATACACTTTATGATTATTTAATACATTATTTGAATATTTTCACTGTTTTTTATTATTTTATCGTTATGCTTCATTTTCACTGGTTTATTTTACACTTTGTACAATATGTCTTACGCTATTCATATTGGATTGTTGTTGGCTGTTGACCGACTTTGTTGATCGGGGTTGTTGATATTACCGATGTCATTTCTTTTCTGGCCCACTTTTTATAACGCCGAATGTCGGTCTGTGTTTGTTCACTTTACTTTTGGCCCTACTGCTCTCCTGAATGAGAGTTATGTGGTCATCGGGGTCGGTGAGGGCACATGCTTGGGACGGCGGACATGACTAATGGAGGAGGGAATATAGCTATTTACTTTTTAAATTTACTTTTTAAAGTATTATAATATTGTAATTATTGTGATTGGGGATGCAGTGTGGATTTGTTGTTTTTTAATATCTCAGTCTATAATTAGTTTTTAAAGTTAGTTTTAATCATGGTCTGGCAGTTTGAATAATTAATGCGGCCTACCCAAATGTCCTTTCTTTGGTAATGTTCGTCGAATCGTTGAGCTCCTTAAGTTCTGTGTTGAGCTGCATGATTACCGACAAATGCGTGCACTGACTGGACAGGTCCACTCATTCTGTGTGGTTCTTTCCTCAAAAGACCATTACAGACATCAATCCACATGGTCTTCACATGACCTGACCAAGATTATGTCTGGACTTTAAAAGAGACTGTGACCTCTGAGTTTGTTTTGGCGTTTCTTCTCAGAGTAGTCAGATAGGAAACGCCGATCTCATCTACTTTTAAAATAGTATTGACGAGTAAAAGTGTTTGTAAAAACCTACTTACAGAAATAAAATCATTTATCCTTTATCATTTATCATTAGCGGCCTTGACAACCAGAGGGTTGCGGTGATTCGCGGCGGCCTCGAAGAAACGCTTTGAAATGCGTTTCATGAACTGGCGGATAGTGGGAATCTTGAGGTCGACGTGGAGGATTTCGTTGCGTACGTACCAGGGGGAGCCTGTAATCCTACGGAGGAACTTGTTCTGGAGGGTCTGCACTCTATTGAAGCGAATGGGCTTGGTGTGTGCGAAGACTGCACTGGCATAGGTCATGATCGGGCGAATGCACGCTGTGTAGATACGCAATTTGCACTTTAGTGACAATTTGCTACGTGCATTGAGGACGAAGTGAGTCTACCTAGAGCGAAGGCGGCGCGCGAACGAGCCGCCTTAATGTGCTCTGAAAAAGAGAGGTGTTCATCGAGCACTACATCCAGATATTTGGCTCGCTTCTCCCAAGGGATCGGCTTGCCGAACATGGTGATCGGTCGAGGGGGGCAGGGATTGCGACGCGGCTTTGAGAAAAGAACCGCTTGACTTTTGTCTGGATTGACTTCGATTCGCCATTTTCTAAACCAAGCGCCAAGCTTGTTCACTTGGGTTTGGAGAATGCGAGCTATCGAATTTTCAGTAGTAGATGGCCGTGTCGTCTGCGAACAGGGCCAACTGCGCCTTACTGCACTTGGGCATATCGCTGGTGAATAGCGTGAATGATAGAAGAGAGATCACAGAGCCCTGAGGGACTCCTGCGCGAATAGGGTGGGGGGAGGATAGCGCTCCTTCGATGCGATAACGGAAGGTGCGGTTCGACAAAGTCCCGTAAGATGAGCACGAGACGATCTGGCGCACCGAGTTGGAACAGCTTATATAATTAGCCGTTGTGCCAGACTTTGTCGAACGCTTTCGCTATGTCGATGAAGACAGCACCCGTCATCAAACCTCGTTGGAAACCGAAGTTGATGTGTTAGACTATACGGTGGACCTGTTGTACGCACGAGTGTTGGGTTCTAAAACCAAACTGTTCGTTGGGGATGAGGCCCTGGTCTCGGTAGTCTCTGAGACGCTTATAAATAAGCCTCTCATAGATTTTGCCGAGGACATTGAGCAGACTGATGGGGCGGTAACTAGTAGGCTCCGACTTTGGCTTGCCGAGCTTCGGGATACCGATGTCGGTGGCTTCTTTGAATGCCTGTGGGAAGATGTTATTGCTCAGAGCACCATTGATGATGGTGGTCAGTAGCATTATCAGGTGGGCAGGGAAAAGTTGGAATGCCCTATTGGTGATTCCATCTGAGCCGGGGGCTTAACGAGCCTTAAGACATTTGATGAGGTCGTGCACTTCGTCTGGCGTGACGGCGGGCAGTAGATACTCTGGATCTTCGACGGTAGGGAGGGAGGCTCTATGTTCGATTTCAGCGTCGACCTCAGAGAGGTGAGCTTGGTCTACTGGTTGAGAGCTAGGCGAGCATTGGGCTTCTAGACTGTCGGCTAGAAGCTCAGCCTTGTCGACATCATCGAAGGCGATGGTCTTGTCGGGACGGATCAGGGGGCCCCCCCCCCCTGATCCGTCCCGACAAGACCATCGCTAAAGATAAATAAGATGGAGACTATTTCTCCGGATCTAAGTTTCCTCTGGAGTTGCCAGAAGGCTAGGTGGGTGGGCTCTAGTTCGCTCAGCATCTTGTCCCAGCCGGCGGTACGCAGCTCCTCTATGCGTGTTCTTACAGTACGCTGTAATTAACGCATATGGGCTTTGTTCGCGTCGCAGGGGAAGTTGCTGTAGGCACGGACAGCCGCGTTCTTCTCATTCAACAGTTCGCGTACATCGTCCGGCAAATTCCAGCGACGGTCCGTCGCTGGAATTTCCCTTGAACAATCGTTTAGGACTGATTGTACGTGAGCTGTAAATGAGTCAATCGCGGCCGTCGTGTCAGCGATAGAGTCAAAATGATCGGGGATTGGGTCCAAATGGGGGGACGTGGTGGATTTTAAGCGATCGCTTACTTTCCTCCAGTCCGTTACCACTTTGGTGGGAGGGGGTTGGGTGGAGTCGGGCAGACCTATGCGGGGGACCAGTTTCATGACTACTGGCCGGTGATCAGAAGCGAGCTCTTGTACCACTTCTATAGAGTCCAACCGTAGGTTGACGTTCTGTAGGAGCGCCACGTCGAGCACATCGGCGGTGTCAATGGGATCGGGGGGAAAATGAGTGGGAGTCATCGGCGCGATGACATCGAAATTCTGAGAGGAGGAGAGGTTGAACAAGTTTCTCCCTCTGGAAGAGGTCCTTGTGCTATTCCAGGAGGGATGTTTTGCGTTGAGATCACCCGCTATGATAACGGACCAGGCTAAATAGGACAGAAAGATCTTCAGTTAGGAGTTGGAAATTCTCCGAATTATTAATGGGGGGGAGGTAGGCCGATACTATGGTGATCGGTTGATGACCTGTCATGCCAAGCCGACAGCAAGACACTTCCAATCGTGAAAGTGTGGGAGGGTCAATGGGAATGCAGTAAAGCTCCTTTTTGTAGTAGATAAGGGTACCGCCCTTATGCCAACGGCTAATAGGATAATATATTATATTATAATATTAGCAACCCTGGCTCTTGTACTAAATATTATTGTTTATTTTTTTTTCATAGCTTCTACATTTTTGTATTTTGAAATAAGAACTGATTGAGCGGGTTAAAGTGGGAGTGGTGCTCCGGGAGTAGCACGGCCTCGGATGGCCGAATGTCATAATTTCTTGTTTGTAAAAACTATGTTCTGGAATTCTATTTATTTAAATTGGCAACACAGCCAACCACCATGACGTTTGAATAGCATTATGTCGGGAAAAAAGATAAACTAGCCTCACGCTTGGAGTCGCTCGTTCAGTTCGTTTGAGGAGTCGGCCTAGGAAGACGTTCTTAATTATAGCTAATTTAAATGATACGGATCATAATATCGAATGTTAGTGTCCATTTTGATGTTGGTAAAATATACTAAATAAGTCTAAGAAGTGGTTTTATTATAATACTATGTATTTAACTATGTGTAATAGTTTGTGACTCGCTATTTATGATAACTCGATGATCAAGGAATACACAAACAGTTACTTGAAGATTTTGTGTTTTTCTCACCGCATGCCACCTTTCATAGTGCCCGTAGCAACTCACCACACCTTATAAAAGCTTCGCTGACTAAACTGCTCTGTTCAGATAGTACGTAATAACAGGTTATGGGCCCAGAAATATTATAAACAGAAGACAAGTACGCGCGCAGAACATAACCTTAGAAATTTGGATTGCTACGTGGCTGTGGTGCAGTGGTGATTTTGTGTAGGTGGTGTGCTCCAAAATGGCCTCGCCTAGTCATCAAAAAGCGAGCAATGGAAATGCTGCTTTGCATGGTAACAATAGTTAGACATCGTCTATAGACAAATTGGAAGGAGTTTCAAACTATTTGAATTGTAAATTTGCTATGAAAATGCTGCTTATCATGGACGGCTTGTGGAATACAATCGAAGGCTCCGAGTCTGATCTGGTGAGAGATCAGCGTGCTTTGGCGCGCATAGCTTTGAGCATCAAGCCGGCACTATATCAATATATCAGGAATGCTACTACGGCAAAAAGTGCATAGAAAAACTTTGAAAATAAGGGCTTGTTAAGGCGTGTGCAATTTTTGAGACAACTGAATAAAATTGATTATACTCAGTTTTCAAGTATGTTTGAGACATATGTACTTGAAAACTGAGTATAATAATTCAAAACATTTTTAACATAGTTTATTTACATTTAACTAAAGTATGTAGGTATTGCTATATAAATTTTGGGACTTCTGATCAAAATACTGCGACAATTGGTTTTGGCAGTCCTCTCGTGATGTTAATCTGACACTGCCTAAAGAATTCTGAATAGACCGAAACAGGTGGAAATTGGAAGGTGCAAGGTCAGGACTCTTAATTTTTGCTGAGTGGCAAAAAATGTGTGAGGTCTAGCGTTATCATGATGAAAAACCACACCCCTTCTGTTGATTAATTCCGGCCGCTTTCTCTCGAACTTCTAGCTTTAATCTCATCAGTTGTTCGCAGTAGAGTTCAGAATCGATGGTCCTGCCTGGTGGTAACAGCTCATAATGAATAATGCCCTTCCAATCCCACCACACAAACAGCATCACCTTGTTGCGAGTTAACCCGGGTTTCGCCACAGTCTGTGAAGCCTGACCGGCCTTTGACCAAGACCTTTTTCGCATGTTCTTGTCGTACCTACGTGATCCACTTTTCGTCACCAGCTATCAGCTTCTGCCAAAATGGTTCGGTTTCATTACGTCGTAATAAAGAATCACTAATGAGTTAGGTTCATTAGGTTTCTGTCAGTGAGCTCGTGAGGTACCCCTATATCGAGCTTTTTTGTGTACCCAGTTATTTTCAAATTCGCCAAAACGGTTTTGTGGTCAATTCCCAGTTCTTCAGCTACTTCGTAACTCCTGACATGCCGATCTTGCTCCCCTTTTTCAAAAACGGCATCCATTTTATCCGTAATAGGGCGACCAGGAGCGACGTGCATTTATGACATCAAAATTTCCGGATTGAAAACGCTTAAACCAAAGAACATCGGCCAAATTTGTATAGACGCTGGACCTGACTTTTATTTTGAGTGTCCAGAAACCAATTGTAGTGATATTGGATTGTTTTTATGTAGTTATCACCATACTGTTCGAAAATATAATCTAAATGGCCAAGATATTTTATTAATGGAAAAAATATATTTGAGGTTAGAATCACTAAATAAGTCGATTTAATGCTAGGCAGACGACATACAGTTTCAGTATTTTAGCGATAAGCGAAGAGTGTAATTAGCGATCTCATTTCGTACTTGTTTATTTATTTCGATTTCATTCAGATCAATCAAAACGCACTAATACCTACAGAGAAAAAAAGGGCTTTTTAAAGCTTTTTAATGCCCACCATGACTGATTTCAATTCTGACTGAACAGAGATTTAGTCGCAGATACAGTCTTTAGTCTGCATTGTCACTGGGTAAACGAATGAAAAAAGACAAGAATCCAATTCATAATGAAAACTTGTTGTTTTGATTCATTTTTATTTTTAGAATTTAATTACATGAATAACTTTTAAGAAAAACGTGAATAGTAATAATCTTTGAGTACTAGGTCATTTCATAAGCCAAAAGAATCGTCAATAGGGTGCGTTTTGAACATGCTATTCAAAAAAATTCAACGAAATTACTTAAACAAGAAAAAATGTATATCTTTTTTTTCTGGCTTCATAATGAGATATTTCTTATGTTTTATGAGTATTTGAAAAATAACGGATTTTTTTATATAAATGGCATAACGGGACGCCACAGACTCATCGTCAGGTACGATTTGGCCATCCTCCTTTGTGCTACTCCCACAGACTATCGTAAAAATTTTAAAATAATAAATAAATTTTAAAATAATATTTTTTTTTTAAATGTATCGAATTTCTTCATTAGATTCACTCATCTTGACAGTACGAAAAACAAATAAAAATGACACATTTTCCTAATTTGAATTTGGAATTATGTTCTTTAAAATTTAAACTTTCAATGATACCAAAACCAGCCAGATACAAATAGCCAAAGAGATTTTGTTACAAGTTCATACATATTACAATGCGAAAAGACTTTTCCCCCAGTCTAAGCAAATTACTATAGTTTATAGTTTTTTGCTTAGACATTTCTAAGCAAAATACTATAAACTATAATAATTAAGAAAACGTATTATAAATAACATTGTTTATGACGCTTTACTCATCATTCACTAATTTAAACAAATAATATCGACGGCACGGTTGGCGCAGTGGTTGAGCGATCGGCTGTTGCGCTGCGTGTCGCGGGTTCGATTCCCGCACGGAACAAATATTTGTATGACCTACAAATAGTTGTTCCGGGTCTGGGTGTCTTGTGTATGTGAATTTTCATGTTTGTGAACGCACCCACGATACAGGAGTAATTCCTAGTGTGGGACAACGTTTTAAAAAAAAAAAAAAATATATATTGAAATATTTAAATAATAACACTTGGTCCATTTGAGTTATCACATCATTTACGTCCACTTTTAGGCAGCGCAATAATATTGCCAACGCTTCAAAATATATATTTCACTGCATTTTGAAAATTATAACCACAATACCGCTACTTAGCAGATTTAAACGTCACTAACTAACCAACAACGTTCAATTATGTGAATAGTCGTAACGAATTGCATCTACCTCACAGAAATCGAAATAATTTACTCAGTTTTCTGTGGTCTACCTATTATCTAAGTAAACAAGATGAACGAGACATGTGTCGAATGATTATCGAACCACTTCATGTAATTTTATTAAAACTAACAAAAATAGTTAATTGTTGGTAATATTAATTACGTATCAAAAACTATAAATACTTAGATATTATTTGAAAATAACACCAAGCTTATTCCGCGGGCACAGGTGATATTCGAACTCAGGGCTTGCCATAATCGCTCCTACCCAAGCACGGTAACGACTAAGCTTGCCTTATGTGAAGTTAATTACAGACAAAGTGTGTGTGTGTGCGTGTTTATAGTATAAGAAACAACTTATAGAAGAAGGTCATAGGTGAAACCTAAGCACAAACCTAAGCGTCAATCATAGAGGAAAGGCTCCTTTGATTGTTTTTAATTATGTTTTGCTGCACTCTGGACGCTTTTAACGTGTACGGTTTTTGTACATCGTTCTCACTTATAGTGTCAACATAAATCGATGTAACTAATATATTTGTAACAACAATAAAAAGAGTGTCCATGGAGTTTCTTGCCAGTTCTTCTCCATAGGTACATATTGCGCTTTGTAATGGGCAACGAGCTTCATATTTCTGACTGACCGACTCCTTTGTCTTCGCAGCGCACTTGTGTACGATTTGAGTGAGCCGAAAGCTACCACAATCCGAGCTCTTACTTCGATTTCCGAATCACACTCACTCACAAATAAAAATTAACATATTCAAATACCCTGATTAGTATACGACAGCGGTACACTAAGTGTGTTCCGCGGAACCAAAAGGGTTCCGCAAGAATTTAGAAAAAATATCAAAACACTTTTTTCTTTATGACTACTTAACCGGACTATCCTGTGGCTGCCTTAAGCGGACTCAAAGCCGGGGGCGTAAAACTACTTACATTACTAAGCGCACGCTCGCTAAGAGCACCCCCTGTGTGGTCCGGACCTCGGCTTAGGGCGTCGCTGACGGGAGGACAGCAAGATGGGACAGGCTGGATCAGATTTTGTTGATTATTATTATCATGGGAATTTAAAGCTACAGGCTCAGCTACGGCGCGGGCTGGCACTTCGTCGAGCAAGGGTCGGGGGGGTCGAGGCGCGACGCGCGATCGCCGCTTATAAAAGCGGCTATTTTTGAGAATGTTCTGACTCGAACTCGAACATTCTCAAAAATACTCGAGTCGGCGCCTTTGATAAACAAAAAGCGGAAATAAAAATACAAAAAAATTCGTTGTAAACAATCTCGACTTTATTTTTTTGAAGATAGTTCCGAAAGTAGCTTGTTCACAACTATAGAGTCTAATTCAGAGGCGGCTTTTATCAAAGGGACTGCGCGCTCACAAGTATACGCGCGGCGGGCGGAGTCAAAACGTTCGACCAGAGAGAGGTGTTTTGATTTTTGGCTGACCCCTTTTGGTTCCGCGATACCCCTGTGGGGGTTCCGCACACTTAGTGTACCGCTGTCGTATACTAATCAGGGTATTTGAATATGTTAATTTTTATTTGTGAGTGTGTGTGATTCGGAAATCGAAGTAAGAGCTCGGATTGTGGAAGCTTTCGGCTCACTCAAATCGTACACAAGTGCGCTGCGAAGAGTACGTGCAAATTTAATAAAAAGGTGTCGAATGTGTACTAATGTTCGAGATAGACATGTGGAACACAATTTCCGAGGTATGCAACAAGTTAATGTTTTAATAAACTGATACCTACAGTTAAATTACCTACGGTTAAATATGGTAGGGTTGGGTTCCCTGATTGTAACGCTACCACTCTTATTACAAGGTAATGCATATTTTTCGAGAAATTAATAATAAATGTCTCTAACCTCAAATTAGATTAACAGCGTAACGAAACTTTAAAATCGGCGATTTACAACCAAATCTGTACTAGTAAATGTTGTGCAAAATCTATGAAACGGAACGTCAAAAAAAAAAATACGTCATTTGCGTCATGTGTCAGTGTCATTTGTTTACGTTCATTCCGTTTCTCCCAGAGTTTTGAGAAGTTAGTGTTCCCCCACTTCATGGTTAAAATAGGTCGACACTGTTCCAAAACCGAATCGGGGTACCCCGACTCCACGTAGTCTTTTGGCTCCTACCCCTAATGTTTATAAAAATCCGGAGGCGCGAAGGGAGGGCAACCTCCGCCCGTTGTAACAAAGCATAGGCACCCGTGAGAGCCGTAGCGGCTGAGGCTGGCCAGTAAACCGAAGCTGCGGAGGTGAGCAAGGGCGAAGGGGGTTGCACTTCCCGCAGCGCCGGAGACGTTGGAAAAGCGACATTAAAGTGTTTTGAGGTTAGGTTACAATAATTAGTTTTTCTCATGAACGGTGCGTTACCTTTTCATGGGAGTGGTACCAGGGGGGACGGAGCACTCCCCTCCTCCCTCCCCGCTACCACCTCCCCACCCCCTCCTCCTGCCAAACGATACTAAATTTTACCCAATAATGCCCTTCAGGATCGGTTTTCAAATTTTAATTTTAATCATGTCTGTTTAAAATTTTAATTGTGTTTTTAACTTGCTTCATTTTTGTTCCTTGACCGTACCATAATTACAACCGGATTAGAGTGAGGCCGCACGGGCGTTGCCGGTGCGTTGCGTCGTGGCACCGCTATGATCCCAACCCCCTAAGTGCAACACTGGCAAAACTGGAAATGCGGTGCCGCAATGCAACGCTGCATAATACGACGTCGCAGCGTCTTGGTGTCCCTAGCCCCTGTCAACTTTGTATGGAAGGAACGAAATGCCTACTAGGGCTAAACCTCCAACTTGCCATTAGACAAAAATATAAATGATTTTTAGGTTTCTATACTGGTATCACTATCTTTCGGCGATAACGACAATGACTTACCAAATTGTTGCCATAAAATTATCCTGACTTCCATGTAGTACTTTTTATCCATATCTCTCTAAGTATTTTGTATTGGAACACTAAAATCAAAAATATTAAAAAATCATATACTTGATAACTTGAATGAAACTGTTATAAACCTCATGTTTTACGTTTTTTACGATAGGTCTAACAAAGAAACGGAATGAAATTATTATAAAGAGTATGATTTTTATTTATACAACACTAAGTTACCAATGACGTCGGCCTAATAAAATATCGTCAGTCGTCGTTTGTTAAGAGTAAAATGATCTGAAAAAAAGTTTAAATTATGTAACAAAGCCAATGATAGCTTGCGTTGAGTGCTGTGCAAAACTTATAAACAAATTCTTAAAAGCAAATGTGTGAAAAAAAATGTGTTGATGTGTTGTTGTGTCTGTTAGAAGATTAAATAATAAATTATTAAAATATTATTATTGTAGTTTTAATTTATATTTTTTCTAATACACAACTGTACAAAATAAAATTAATTTAAATTTCGCGGTGCATGATAGTTCGTTAGGGCTCAATATAGATGTCGCCAGATGCGACTTCCGTTTTTTCTTTTTACTTGAAGTTGACATTCTTCTCCGCTAGGAGTAATTGTGTTCTGTGGGTGTCCCAGTCTTTTGATATAGTACAAACAACACTGCGCTCCGCTGCGAAGGTGTTTAGATGCTCGGCGTCGCACCGCAACTTCCCTCCTCGCTTCGTCTCTCAAGGAACGCTCCGTGTGGCTTGTCACTCTTGTACTGTACAGTGAGTTACGAAAGTCAATTAACACTTCGGTTTTCTATATCTACATTTCTGAGCAAAACATCGGAACAGAATTAAAATTTTAACAATATTAACTCATATCTATTATGACACGCTAAAAAGCAGATCATCGAATCATTTTGTGTCAATTTAGTGTTAATCGACATCTATTTTTGACCGTACGGGACTTATTATCGATTTCGCTGATCGAGCTATATACTGTGTGGATCCTGCACAAAGCATAGTTTAGGTACCAACTATATCATTATTTGGTAAGTCTGAATTAACTGTTGAACACAGTATCTCTGAAATCTCTCAAAAGGAAAAAAGGTCGTAGGCTAATTCAGCAAGCAAGTGTCCAATCTTGACGTGACGGACGTGGGTAATAACATGCAAAAGAAAACGACAGATTGCCATTTTTCAATAAACTTTTGTATTCTATAAACAGATTTACAAAATTATTTTCCATTCATTTGAGAAAGTAACATTTTAACGTATAATACGATCTCGAAAGTCGTACGTCCGTGATTCCATGGTATTTATACTGATTAAATACCTACCATTGACAGGAGGCTAACACTAATAAAAAAAAATTGCAGATGTTCTTTGCAAAGGTAACATTTAAAATATTATTGGGACCTTGTTTGCTTCTATGGCTTTCATAGCTTGTTCATACGCCATTGCTGCATGAGGACCATCAAAAGGGTTTTCTATCTCGCCGGCTTTTATAATGCCTTGTGCTCGAAGCGCAAGGTCCCTCACAATAGCTCTTTCCTGCTGTAGAACTTCTTCGTTCATTACGCGCACAGATCTTCGTTTCATGAACACTCCGTGCTTTTTTAAACAGTGTCGGTTAAAATCGTGTTTGTAGCTGTATGGTTGCGAACAAATCTGAAATTGAAAACTATTTTAAAATATTAGAAGGCAGTGACATTAATAACATCACGCTTGTTTTGCCAGAAGAGTTAAGAAGTGTTCCTAGAGTACGTCACTCGCCAGTTGTGGTGATGGTAATAGGCTCGCTCCTATTATACGGGGCTTAACCGTATAATAGGAGCGAGCCTATTACCATCACCAGGCACAAATTCAGACTCTGGACTGCTGCTGACTGATGACATATATTTAATTTTGACAGTAACGATAACCTAATTACAATAATAATAAATCATATTATGGACTAAGTGTAAATCACAAATCTTAAATTTAATTGTACTTAGTTATTTATGAATGACATCTGAATATTTGTACACCATATTATTATGTTGTGGTAAAATGTATAGAACTTAAAAAATATTAACACCATACTATGTAAAACATTCTGACAAATAAATAAATACTAATTCTGACTGACAAATGACAAATAGGTACAGACGAGTAGGTAAATAAGAAGAGACGTTATAATAACTGTTACTGTTACAGGGCTACAGTGGACCATTGGTCGTTTGTTTCTTCCAGCTCGTCTCGCCATGATACGGGGTCTGCCGGACGCGTTCTGGCTGTGTCAGGGCTCCACGTTGTGGTTATTATGGCCCACAGCTCATAGTTGAAATTAAGTGTTACATATTTTAATGGGATAGGAGGATATTGATAACGAACCAGCAGCGCAGTGTTTCCAATTTTGTGATCGGAGTATTTGAAGCTAATTAGATATTGATGATAACAACAAGTCAGGAGTCGACGGAGATATTAATCTAACATACTACAAGCTGATAAAAGTCTGCTAATATGTAGGTACTGCTAAGACGCTACTAGAAAACTTGTACCTACCGTAGTGAACGATTGAGCATGATAGCACACAAGATTGAACACTATTGTCTAGAACAGTGCAATTCACAGAAAAATATGAATCACTTGGGATCTTGGCGTGTACATTGAGACAACACTGTACTCGTATGCATTTGATGAGGTAGCAATTTAGGTAGACCTATTTGGATCACAATTTAATGCTACTACAAAATTTATTTACCTCGCATCTAAAAGGTCGCTCGCCAGTGTGCACGCGCATATGATGTCGCAGAGCGTACTTAGTGATAAAAGTCATAGGACATAGCTCACACTTGACAGGCTTGCTTCCGAAATTATGTATCATTCTATGCCGTGTTAGTATCGGTTTCTGTAAAAGTAGAAAAGATTATGGAATAAGGCAACAATGCATGGAAAGAACAATCAGCACCGTGAAAATTCACGAAACGCGTATGATAATCATTTATTTATTCGGGTAACCACGACCCTTTAGTACTTATTTAAAAACTATATTCGTAAAGATGAGAGACACAAAAACAACGTCTCAAAATTCTCGGGGTTTTGGTTCTCAAATCTCAACATGGACTGCTGAGCAGCGGTTCATGTAGCAGAATCCAGCCGTCCCGCTAAAATCAACATAACGCGTTTGATTAGTTCTTTAGAGGTCACTCGTAAATAAAAGATGATGCGTATACCATTAAATGGAATGAATTTTATTCATTTTTTTTTTATAAATGGCATCTCGCAGGTCAACCTATGAGGTTGTCGTCTGCTTAGACGGACTTGCCTGTGGATTCCCTAATAAATTAAGGCCTCCAGCCAGGACTTAAACTTAAATACTAACTAAAAACTAAGCGACTACACGCTAAGGGCACCCCCTGTGGGGTACGAACCTCGGCTTAGGGCGTCGCTGGAAGAGGGCAGCAAATGACTAGCTGGATCAGGAATGATATTATTTAGGGACGAATTTAAAGCTACAGGCTCAGCGGCGCGGGCTGGCTCGAGCAAGGGTCGGGAGGGAGAGAATTTTATTCATATGAAACATCGCCTTATATTGCCGAAGGGTAGCCTAAAATGTGGTGGTGGTACCGAGGAATATACCCTTGGGGCGGTAGACCAATAGGCGATCAGGTTGGCCGCGCGTCTGATGAGGATGACGTAGGAACCCCGCGCGCGCGCACGGCACAACGCGTAAATACGGATGGAACGGGCTCCGACAGCCAGTGCCCGATGGTCTCCGGCGCAGGGATGTTGTCGCCACTCGATGCGATACGCCAGCGCAGGCGCAGGCGGCAGAGGTGTCGCATTCGTTTGGAGATGTGGTACGGTGCGCGCTCCGCGCGCCCTGGCGGACGCTTAGTGCAATTAGTGCGCTGCGCGCTGTGACGGCGGCCGGACGTATGATGCGCTCTTGTGTGCTGTAGGTCACTACATTATTCCCCCCTCAGCGAAGCGTACAGGAGGTTTTGATGTCCTGCCGGATTTAGTGACGTAGCTAAAGGTGACGGGTGCCTCATCTGCTTGCTCGTCGTTGCACCGGAACGCGGGCTTCAGCCGATCGATGGATTTATTAGATGTTCTATTCTCCAACTGTACGGTGAAGTACTTATCTTTGCGATCGATTAAGCGATACGGACCGTTATAAGTAGGTGTTAACGGTCTGCGTACAGCGTCGTTGCGCACGTAAACATGTGTTGTTTTATACAGATCGCCGTGAATGAAAACAGCTGTGCTTTTGTTTGCTTCGCGTTGCACCTGTGCTTTTTTTAATGCTTCGCCAAGGTGATTCATGAAGTGCGATGACGTGCTGCATGTTGTAATTGATTCACCGTAGAATTCTCCAGGCAGGCGTAGTGTTCTTCCGAATAACAATTCCGCAGTACTGGCGCCGATGTCCGTCTTGTATGCGGCGCGAAGACCAAGTAATACAGTGGGTAACTCATACGTCCAGTTCGTTGTGTTGAGTCTCGCGGTGAGTGATGCTTTTAGTGTGCGATGCCAGCGTTCCACCAAACCGTTCGATTGGGGATGGTATGCCGTAGTGCGTACGTGATGGATTCCCATGCGATGCATCAACTTGTGGAATAATTCGGATTCGAACTGTCTGCCCTGGTCTGTTGTTATTGTCGCGGGGCAACCGAATCTTGCAATCCATGTTTCATACAACGTATTTGCGACTTTTTCTGCCGTTATGTCCTCGATTGGTTGAGCTTCTGGCCATTTCGTTGCTCTGTCGATCATTGTAAGTATATAACGACAGTTGTTTGACGTTGGTAGCGGACCGACTAAGTCAATGTGCAGATGACTTAAGCGGTCTACTGGCATGAAACTGGATACTGGTGCCTTGGTGTGGCGATGAACTTTCACTCGCTGGCATTGGTTGCAAGCCCTTGCCCAGTCTGTGACGTCTTTCTTAATAGTCAACCAGAAGTAACGTGTGGTAGTTAATCTTCTCGTCGCTCTTACGCCGGGATGATTGAGGTCGTGTAAAACTTGATAAGCTTGCTTTCTGTATTGTGGCGGTAAGTACGGTCGGGGACAGTTTGTTGACATCTCGCATGTGACTTGGGTAGTTGAACCGGGCAGTGCTATTCGCTTGAATTTGAACCTGTCGCTTTTCATGAGTTGCTTGAGCTCTTCATCTCGATTTTGAGACTTTGCTAACTCGTCGTAATTTATCGGTGTTGGACATGAGATTGTGTCTACTCGTGACATAGCGTCGGCGACACAGTTATCCTTGCCCGATACGTGTTTGATATCGGTGACAAACTGGCTAATATATTCTAAATATCTTGTGCGCCTCGGATTTTCATCTTTGTAGTTCGCTCGTAGTGCAGTGGTTAGGGGTTTGTGGTCCGTCAATATGGTGACGTCACGGCCTTTTATCATCCGGCGAAAGTGACGTACTGCCATGTATATAGCCGTAAGCTCCCTGTCATACGTGCTGTATTTCCTTTGAGCGTCGTCGAACTTCTTGGAAAAAAATCCGAGTGGTCTCCAACGGCTTTGAATTTTTTGTTGTAGTACCGCCCCTGCACAGGTGTCGGATGCGTCGGTCATGAGCACGAAAGGTAGTGTTGACGATGGGTATGACAACAATACGGCGCTGGTGATGTCGTGTTTGCACTTTTCAAACGCCTGAATCGCTGACTCGCTCCAACAAATTTTCGTCTTGTCATTTTTCTTCGAATCCTTCAGGTAAGCGTTGAGCTCTTTCTGGTATGCGGCGGCATGTGGGATATTCTCACGATAGAAGTTTATCATTCCCATGAATCGACGTAGTTGTTGGACTGTTTCTGGGCGAGGGTATGATTTTATTGCTTCGATCTTCTCGTCAGTTGGCTTTATTCCTTCGGTTGTTATAGTGTAGCCCAAAAAGTCGAGTGTTTGTTGGCCAAATGTACACTTAGCTACATTTAGTTGTAGCCCATGGTCGTTAAGCCTTCTGAATACTTCTTCCAGTTCTCTTCTGTGCTGTTCTTTTGTTTCAGAAGCCAATAAAATGTCGTCGACAAATGGGAAGACAGGGAGTCCCCGTAGGACATTGTCTATATGTCGTTGGAACGTTTGCCCAGCGTTGCGCAACCCGAAGCACATCCTCGGGAATTCAAATAACCCGAATGGTGTGATAACGGCAGTCTTCTGTATATCCTCTTCGCGAGTTCTCACTTGATAATAGGCCTTTTTCATGTCGATAATGGAAAAGTATTTCTTCCCCAGCAAGTTGTAGGTAAAATCATGCAGTCTTGGAACGGGGTAACGGTCTGGCACGGTGGCTGTATTGAGTCGTCGATAATCTCCACAAACTCTGTATTTACCGTCCTTCTTTAGGACAAGGTGTATTGGACTTGCCCAAGGACTCTTCGACGGCCGACAAATACCTTGCTCAATCATAACGTCAAATTCTGCCTTGGCTGCCTTGTACTTGTGCGGTGGCAGAGGGCGTGATTTCGCATACAATGGCGGGCCGGTAGTCTGTATGTGGTGTTCCACTTCACTGTGACAAAGCTTCAAATTCGGTCGGGTGATGTCTGGGTACTTTGCGAGCAGATCATGGTATGGCTGCTGGTCGTCAACGGTGTTGATGCTGGAGTCTGAAGATGAAGTAACGCAACCGACAACAGATAGGCCTGTTTTTTTGTCTATTAACCTCCGTCCGTGAATATCTACCGTGAGTTGGTGCTTATGTAGGAAATCAGCCCCCAATATCGGTCTGGTCACTTCGGCGACGACGAAATTGCACATAAACGGTCGACGTAGTCCGATATTTAAAGTCATAGTGCGTTCCCCATAGGAGGGTATTCGTGAGCCGTTTGCGGCGTAGAGATATTCGGTCGGCGTCGTTTTTTCTCTGCGTACCCTCTTGACAGGTAAAACTGAGACGTTCGCGCCGGTATCGATGAGGAAATGCAGACCAGTTTCCAGCTCTTTAATAAACAGACGGTGTCGGATTATGTCGTTGACTTCGGCTCCCGTCGTAGCCAAAGTCGGGACTAGTTTTCCTGGCTCGTATTCATCTTGCTCGCATAGTTGCAGGGCCTTCGACAGCGAAACGCCTCCTTGCCGAACTTGCGATGGAAATAGCAAATCGATGTGTCCCGATTCGCTGACTTGGAACGAGATCTTGAACGGTACCTGTCTCGCTGCGGTCCACGGTGGTAGTTACGCGATCTGTCCGTTTTTAACGCTGCGACCTCCTTCGTTAGTGCCTCAATCATGTTTAAAATTCGATCGTTAGGCGATGGTGTCGACGGTTGTGATGCGGTGCTAGCATGACTGCAGGAACACACGGAATTGGCCTCTTTCATCTGTTCACTCATCTTGTCGGCCATCGCCGCTAGCGAGTCTAATTTTGTTGCTTCGCTGACCACCAATACAGCTCTCGTCGAGGAGGGTAGGTGGCTCATCCACAACATTCGGAGAGTTTCATCTGGCATCTTCTCACGAGCCAGATCACGCATACGCCGCAGCAGCTGGGAAGGACGCTGGTCACCTAGTTCCACTTCGTTGAGCAATTTTTGCAGTTGCTTATTTTCTGATTCCTCGTAGACGGATAATAAACGGGTCTTTAGCGCTTCGAATCTACCCGTCCTTGCCGAAGATAATATAATGTCGCTAATCTGTTCCACATCCACCTTGTCGAGTTGGGCCACAGCAAGTCCAAACTTCGCTTCTTCGCTGAGCTTTTGGTTCGACACCATGGTTTCGAATTGCGCGAACCATAATCTGGGCTTGTCCCGCCAGAATGGAGGTATCCGAGACTTGACGGAGATCATTTCTATGTCTTCTTCAGACAGTGTGGTTCGCGGCACTTGACTTGCGTCGTCCATAGCTTGTTAGATCACGTCGGGGTCACCAATTTAGAGGTCACTCGTAAATAAAAGATGATGCGTATACCATTAAATGGAATGAATTTTATTCATATGAAACATCGCCTTATATTGCCGAAGGGTAGCCTAAAATGTGGTGGTGGTACCGAGGAATATACCCTTGGGGCGGTAGACCAATAGGCGATCAGGTTGGCCGCGCGTCTGATGAGGATGACGTAGGAACCCCGCGCGCGCGCACGGCACAACGCGTAAATACGGATGGAACGGGCTCCGACAGCCAGTGCCCGATGGTCTCCGGCGCAGGGATGTTGTCGCCACTCGATGCGATACGCCAGCGCAGGCGCAGGCGGCAGAGGTGTCGCATTCGTTTGGAGATGTGGTACGGTGCGCGCTCCGCGCGCCCTGGCGGACGCTTAGTGCAATTAGTGCGCTGCGCGCTGTGACGGCGGCCGGACGTATGATGCGCTCTTGTGTGCTGTAGGTCACTACAGTTCTAACGATCTTCATCAAGTTATTATTTAACCAAATCACAATATCTGGGTACAACCAGAGAATGGACCAACTTATCACCCTAAAAGCGCTTTACATAAAAAAGTACCTAGTACTATGTTTAAGGGACTTTTTATATTAAAACGATTGCAAATAAAAAGTTCAAAACAAGATCGCTTTTAAATCTGATGCAATGGTGGCAATTAGTTAAATCTCAGATTTGATCCCACCAACCGCATGAGACTGCTTGAAAAGTGATATTGTTTTTAACTTCACATTTTTTTCAGCCTTTTAGTTTATTTAATATAAAATTTACCTACATGAGCAAGTAACAAAAAAACAATACGGCTTCTGTTAATGGCTGCTAAAATCCTCCATGTTGATTTTTCCCGACTGCGACGAAGCTCAAAGGGAGGGTAAAAAGTAACACACCTATCATATACTTACGATATTTATGTTATACATACCCTTTTAAATGCTTTATTGCAAATATCGCAAACATATTTTTTCTCATCACCATGGCTTATCATATGACTGAAAAATAATAAAGAAATGTACTTACAAAATATTCGTTTGTCTACAGCAAAGAACCAGAGATGCATTTTTTTATAAGGGCCTATACACATAACGTTTTTTTACGCTCATTATTATTATCTAAAAGACAAAATAGCCACTTACATGAGAATATAAGATAACATAAACTGTGTAACTACCTGCTTCACAAAACTTGAAAAAAAATGCTATAATTGCGTTAGCAGCACGTTAAAGGTACGTTATCAAACGCCGTATGCACAGCTTAATAACCAACTGCTCGCACTTTATGACACCCGTAGCAAGATTCGACAGAAATAATACATCTACATTATGTATATTGACATAATTTTGGTTCTACACTGCTTAATCTCAAGTGTAGTTCTTTGTTTTTGTAATCGTAGACCTTACCTTTTCAATGTTGCAATGTTGTGGAAAGCAGCGATACATTGATCACATTTAAACTTTTTCATTTTCGAATGCAGCTTCGTGTGCGATTTCAAATTACTTTCCGTGAAGAATGCTTTTGGACACTGATCACATTTGAATTCCCTTTCAGCTGAAAAATTGTTTACATTTTGAATTAATAATGCTGTGATGTAGTCTATGGCTGGGCCACAGATAATATACTAATACTACGTACAGATACCCAATCCCATACAAAGAAATGAAACCTCCCTAAGTCTGGCTATTGAGCTGGCAATTTTTCTTCGTCCAATTTTTCAAAAGATGGCAGCAACAGCGACTTACTAATTGCCAGAGACTGTAGTTTTACAACGCCATCTAGGAGTCGACCTACTTTTAAAACGTTTCGTGCAATCCTTTTTATATAAAGTTTTATAGTTCCGGGTTCAGCAAAACATGTTAGTATTCGATTTCTTTTATATTTCCTATATGTAAAAAATAAAAAATAAAAATTGAGTCGTTTGATTTATAAAAGTAACAATATTAGAGGCTGTCATGACAGGACCAATTGAGTAAAACGCTATCTATTGCAAAAATCTCTAAACAAAATTATTAACAAATGGCAATTTTTATCATTAAAAGGGTTCGAATTGAAGTTTTTATTTTATTTTAAAAATACGTGCATTATTCGTGGAAATAGATTAGCATAGATAGCACTAAACAAGGAAGTTTTGCCTTTACCAATCATAATTTAGCTAAAATTCTGACATAAATCGATTTTTAATGCTTGTTAATTTCCAATTCCAATGGAGTAACCATTATAATAAGTTGCCATTTATGATATTTTAAAGAACAAATTATAATTTGTTCGAGTTGAGACCCCATGGTTAGGCAAAAAAAGTGTATTACTGTTGGTTACAATTCTTACCTGTGTGAAGCAAAATATGAGTATTCAAGTGTTGAAATAGTTTTCCACAATAAGGACAAACATTATTCTTCTTAGGAGGGTCTTTACGTTGTTTTTTGGCCCTGGTTTTATTTTTCACTGCAACTTCAGTCCGAGCTAACCTTAAGTCTGCTATATATTTAGGCTTGATAGGTTTGGCGAGGAGCGATTTAAACCAATCCTTCTGCTTGTCAGTTTTTTTTTTTTTTTGTTCTGAAAGAATATTTTTGTAGCAAAGTTTTTATTATCATCTTAAAGTCTTAGCGCAGGTTGAGGCGAGCCGCCGCAACGCTACGCATTGCAAAAACCCTCCCTAATACAAAGGTGTGTATTAGGACATGTACGTTCATTTTCTGTGAACCAACACACAATACGAAGTGTTGCGCTTCATTGTGGTCTCGGCTTTACAATGAAATGGAAATGATGTAAGAAGTGAAACTTAAGCAATATCCTTTTTGATTGATCCTTTACAAATTCGCATTTTAATTTTCCAACAATCTTTAAAATGCTTCCCCATTTTCTTATTAAGATTACACCTATTTTCAAGCTGGATGCTAAGTTATACAGCATGTAACAAATACCCTGTCCGATCCAATAAAGGCGTATTCCTGGTTTAAAATACGTACTAGAAAAAATAGTAAACAAAATGAAACTCATAAATCCAAGTTTTTTTTTTAAGGAACCATGCGAAGTTTAATAGTAAATATGGTAAATTTTCATAAGTTGACAACACTCCACCGGCGGGAGAAATCTTTTAATTATTACCTAATTTTATTTCAAAGGACGCCGCCGCCCTGCACTAGCCGCGCTGTAGGTACTCTTTTAACGAGTCCTCGACCCTTTGATGTAGCCGACTGATTGCCTACTTGTTTGTCGCCAGTCTCACGTGGAGATAGCTTGCGATCGGATGTCCGTACGTATCACGTGCCGCTATCGTATTGCGAACTATGTCGTATTCCAATCAGGAATATTTGAATATGTTGATTTTTATTTGTGAGTGAGTGTGATTCGGAAATCGGAGTAAGAGCTCGGATTGTGGAAGCTTTCGACTCACTCAAATCGTACACAAGTGCACTGCGAAGAGTACGTGCAAATTTAATAAAAAGGTGTCGAATGTGTACTAATGTTCGAGGTAGATATGTGTAACATGATCTCCGAGGTATGCAACAAGATAATGTTTTAATAAACTGATACCTACAGTCGGTACATTGCCAAAAGCACATCACATTAACTCAATAATAATTGTTTCTTGATAAACAGGTCAGAAATCAGGGTCACCTACGCGTCTATGCCTACAATAAAATATCAGCTGATACGAGTACCTACGCGTAGGCATAACGTAGGTTTCTTTAGTCCTAAGTTTGTTTGGCGGCATGCGACAAAGCACCGCCTCGCTCAGGCGGCTTCTTTGACACGGAACTGTAGGTGAACGTTGTCGAGCGATCAGTGTTGCCTTTGGTATGATTATTTTAATTAATTATTTTCATTGGGGAAAAATAATAATCTCGTATCCATTCAATGATTACGTATTTGTATACGCAGTACGATACCAAATAATACCCTTCAGGATCACACAGGGTTTTCGTTAAATGTTGTATAAATTATCATAGCAAACATCATGCACCTTGTTTTAGGAAGTAATAGTAATAATTCAATACTTACCCTTTGCCTTTTTCTTTTTTGTATACTTAGTCTTCTTACCATAACTGTAGTTACTTCCTGAGTGAGAGTTATAGTCATCAGCACCTATTTCATAGTCCTGCTGCAATTAAATTAAATCAAGTTGGTTTTTGTCCCTGATTTATTCCAAAATATACTGTACAGTCCGCGAGGCCTAAGCTGA
Source organism: Dasypolia templi (assembly GCA_963555695.1). Taxonomy (NCBI): domain Eukaryota; kingdom Metazoa; phylum Arthropoda; class Insecta; order Lepidoptera; family Noctuidae; genus Dasypolia; species Dasypolia templi. The sequence continues at coordinate 15,438,593 of OY743146.1, read as the reverse complement.
GCTTTGCATTTGTGTGAGTGCACATAGCGACGCGTCCTTTGCTTGTCAATCGGCCTGAGGCGCTGTGCATTCCTCGCGCGATCACATTGGTGCGATTGGTAATCACTCACACAAATGCAAAGCTCAGCTTAGGACTCGCGGGCTGTGCCTGTTTTAAATTATACAAGATTTATAATAACACGGGAAGATTTTTTAAATGGGACCTGAAAGTTTCCCCAGTCTCAATTTAAAAACTAGTAATAGACCTTGTACAACGTAACGCCTGTAATTCCTGAAGGGTTAGGCAGAGGTGTGTGGCGGCATCTACACCGTCACATGCGAACAACGCATCACATCAATCCTGCATCGCGCAAGCAGAGTTCACCGCGCAGATAGCATATATACAACTTCCCGACAACAATCATCGGGCAGTTGCCCATGAGATATGACATCCATCTGGTCGGAGGATCCTCCCTTTTCCAAGAGTATGAGTGAACTTTACACCCTGTTCCTCATATCTCTTCAGGTGTATGTATATAGTACACCCACATTTCACCAGTTACGTTTATCAATCGGGCACAATTCCAGTCTCCGGGCTCCTACTGAGATATTTTAGATGGAAAAACCCAATTTACACTTTGCCCAACCTGGGAATTGAACCCAGGACCTCATGCGTAGCACTTGCAATCACTAGACATACGAGGTAATCTAATAGAGATGATGACATTTTTTATACTTTTATTGCTCAAAAAATATTTGTATAAAACATGTAAAAGCTTAAATAATTGACAAGTTCTAAACGTTTTGAAAAAGTCTCAGACAAGGACAGATTGTTTTTATTACGTCATTTTAACATTTAATATAAGTACCTTCTTTGATATAACATTTCTTTTTCGAAGATTTTTTAATATAAGTCATCATCCCTATTACAAAGCTTTGGTCTTTTTGTGGTCTGGTTGCATGCATGCTTCAAATACTGCAAAAATTAAAATGATATGGATTAAAAGAATGATCAAACCCCATACTTACATAATCACAGTCATTGTCTGATTCTGTTTTAATTGAATTTAGAAATTCACCTACAGACAACGCTTTATTTTTTTTATTCTCCTTATTTTCACATCCAATTTTTTTAATACTAGTGTTATTATACGATAGGCAATCAAGACCTTTCAATAAGTTCTCAGAAAAGGTTTCAATTGAAGGTACTAAAGGTTTGCTGTCAGTTTCAAGCTCAATTTTTATTTTAATATCATGTAAGTTATTAAAGTTGATTCTCTTCAAGTTAGAAGTTTCTTGTAGTGCCATTTCGGCCCTGTAAAATATGAGAAATTTATTAATGTCAGAAAAGCCCAGAGATGCATAAACTGTTTTCACTTTTTTTATTTTAGGTTTGAGTAGGGTGGTAACATTTGTTTTAATTTAGTTCCATGTTATTATTTTTACACCATTCAATAAGCCTATTTAGATTATCTTGTAAGAGCGCTATATCCCTAGTTGATTCGATTTTTCTTGTTCAGTTCATCAACTTTAGTTCATCAGGGTACCTACAAAAAAACACTCAGAGAAGTGAAAGTAGGTGGAAAGGTAATTTATAAATATAATAAATAATATGGGAGCCGGATGTGAGCCCTGAGGAGCTCCGGAAGTCATGCAGTAACTGCCGGCAGATCGAAAACCGTTCACCACAACATAAAATTCACGCTTCAATAGATAAGATTTTAGCCACTTCAGCAGAGGACCAGTAATACAATACCATACGTTGCTAGTTTATGAACTAGAATAGAATGAGAAATTCTATCGGAGGCCTTGCTAAAATCTGTTTACAAAACGTAAAACTGTTTGTTTGAATCAACAGATTCCATCAGGGACTCCGAGAAAGACAACAAATTTGTAGCAGTCGACCTAGATGCCACAAATCCGTGCCGGTGATCACTTAGATAAAGTCGGAAATGACACTGGATGTGAGGACAGACCATCGACTCAAATATCTTGGCAAAGTTGGATAGGATCATAATATGCCGATAGTTAGATATGGTGTCTTTTTTGTCGGACTTGTGCACAGGGAGACTGTGCAAACTATGGTCTTTTTCCATTCTGTTGGGAAGGTTCCAGTAGTTAACGACACCCTACATATTTTTTGAAGTGGAGCAATTAGGACCGTAGCACAGGCAGAAATTAATAAATGTGGGATTCCGTCAGAACCTGCTCCTTTCCTGATGTCAACAGATTGGAGCTTTTTGAGCAGTGTGTCACTGTCTAGTTCAGGAATTGGAAAGCACTGGCTATTAGTTTCCATTGAGTCAAGAAAATTTGAGTTGCGCACAGGCGGCGGTTAAATAACCTGAAGGTACGTCAGCAGGACTAACAATTCTGCCAAGTGAAGGTAGGAAATGATCTTCACAAATCATAACTCTGCTGTCGTAGTAGAAATGGTGGCCTTGGCTTAATTGCCCGGACTGCGACGAAGAGCTTCACTAAGGATCTATTCCTCTATAAACATTCTCTCATCTACCCCCTATCCTACGGTGGGGAACGTACTAAAAGGATACTCATAAACATCTTAATGAGCGGCTAGTGGGAAACTAGTCATAAGCGCCAACCTCAACGGACCCAGCTAACGTTGTTGTATGAAGCCTTCTTGAGGGAATAGGCGTTACCCAGCAAGTGACTTTTTAATTCGTCCTAACTCGTGGGAACAAAATTAATGAAATCAAGAAAAATCAAAATAATCACAATAACATGATCCAACAACAATTTCACAAAAGTATGTTTATTAGACATCGAAGCAACAGTCTTCCATTAGCTACAAGCAAGTTTAATAATACCGACACTACTATCCATTCTAAAGAAACGGAGTCGGTGAACAAAGTGGACAGCCCCTTGCAATGGCAAAACGATAGTTCGCCGCAGAAACGACACAAAAGGAAAGAAACTAGTCCAACAAGCAACAACAATTCAAAAAAATCAAAAAACGAAACAACCTTAGCTGTACCTACTCACAACAAATTCGACATCTTAAATGAAGAAGAAATAGAAAAACCAGACAAGGAGTTCATACCCAAGCCTGAACCTATATTTGTGAAGTAATTGATATTACATGACTCAAGACTGCATTAAACAACATTGTAGCGTACAAAACATATACAATAACATTCATGAGATCCGGTCATATCATCAAACTAATGCCAAATGACATTAGTGCATACAAAGCGATACGGGAAAACTTTATTGCAAACAATATATCACACTACACCTATCAACTAAAGAGCGTAAGAGCTTATTGATTAGTACTGAGAGGTCTGCATTCCACAGAAGACACCTCTTTACTCAAAGAAGTATTAAAAGAGCAAGGTCATAATTTCAGAAACCTAGTAAATGTGTTACACCGAACAAGCCAAAAGCCCTTACCTTTATTTTTCGTTGACCTAAAACCGAAGAATAACAACAAAGACATCTTCAAAATAAGATACTAAGGTCAAATGAAAGTGACATTGGAAGCTCCCTACAAGAAAAAGGAAATTCTACAATGCAAAAGATGTCAAAGATTTGAACATTGGAAAAACCAGTGCTTTAGTCTACACAGATGTGTCAAATGTGGTGACGCTCATGCTACCTCAACATGCACGAAAACACCCGATACTGATGCTACTTGTGCAAACTGCCAAGGTAAACATCCTGCGAATTACATAGGCTGCGCTAAGTAGAAACAGTACAAAAAAAGAATACTTAAAGTCATGCCCACCATCAAAGAGAAACCACAAATCTATTCAAACGAGAGGAAAAACATGTAAAAACAATACAACAAGACCAAAATATAATACGCAAAAACGCACCTATGCTGATGCAAGAATAGACCAAATTCATGGAAAACCACCAATACACCCAGAAATCGTCACCGACAGACTTGAATCCATGATCGCGAAATTCGAAGATATCGTGATAAACATGATGGATAAAATGATGGACCGTATGATCCAGCTACTTCCAAGTCTAGTTATAAAATAATGCCCACAGTGCGAGTCGTAACTTGGAACGCCAACGGCTTGACGGAGCGTCGTCAAGAACTATTAACATTCTTCCAAATGGAAAGTCGATGTATCACTAATTTCAAAAACAAGATTTACTACGAAGTCACATATTACCTTGAAAAACTACACTGTTTATACAAACAAATCATCCTGCAGGAAACAGTCATGGAGGAACCGCAGTAATTATTAAAAATAATATTCAGCATTATGCACTTGATGAATACCGCACGGATAAAGCCAAGCGACATCAGTTAAAATCATAGTTAACGAGAAAGTCGAAACCACATTATCGGCGGTCTACTGCCCTCCAAGACACACAATTACCGAAAACGATTTCACCGCTTATCTTTGTTCACTCGGACCCAGATTTATATGTGGTGGTGACTGGAACGCCAAACACCTATTGGGGTTCACGATTAATTACCCATAGAGGGAGGCAACTACATAGATCAGCTCAGAGTCGAGGACTTGAATGCATGACGGGGGTCATGCATGACCCCCTGCGTACCAACATACTGGACGACGGATCCAAATAAGATTCCGGACCTCCTGGACTTCTTCGTTACTGGGAACATAAGCCGGAATTATATGACCATCGAACCGTGCACGGATCTGTCCTCTGATCACACACCAGTCATACTGAACGTCAACTCTTCAATAGTTCTAGTAGAACCTGCTAAAAGAATATAAAATAAGACCACAAACTGGGAAATATACCAGGATAGAATATCGGAGGCTATCAACCTTGAAACTAGACTCAACACGACTGAAACGATCGAAAAGGCAATAGAAAACTTCAACCTCGCTATTTACAAGTCTATTTACGGCCTCTACAAGGGTGCGAAAGAAGTCGCCTCCAGTGTGTAACTAATATCCTAAACTTATCAAGGATAAAATCTGTGAACGCCGTAACCTAAGAAAGGAATGGCACACAACTCGATATCCAAGAGATTAAACCGCATTCAACAGATCTTCTGATGAACTAAAAAACCTCATCAAAGCCCTAAACGAAACAAACCTTCAAAATGTTCTCTCAAACCTATGACCTTTTGTAGACAAAAATTACTCCCTGGAAAGCCACAAACAAATTAAAACGCCCGAACAACCAGATACCACCTCTTAAAAAAAGGACTGAGGAGTGGGCAAGATCAGACTTGGAAAAGGCTGCCAGCTTTGCCGAACATCTTAGCAATGTTTTCCAGCCATTTCCAGAGTCTAGACCAGATCATGACATGGAAATAAAATGGTACCTGGAAAGTGCCCAACAGATGTGTCTGCCACTTAAATCCACCACCCCTAGAGAAATAATGCAGGAAATAAAACAGTTAAAGAAAGGAAAATCCCCAGGATACGATCTTATCGATGGCGCACTGCTGAACAAGCTGCCAATAAGGGGTATAATCGCAATAGTTTAGATCTTCAACGCTTGTTTGCGACTATCCCACTTCCCGCGGGCAGTGGAAAGTTGCACAACAAATTATGCTTCCTAAACCCGGTAAACTACCACATGAAGTCGCCTCGTATAGACCAATAAGTCTCTATTCTATTACAGGAAAACTATTTGAGAAAATACTGCTAAAAAGAATATAGAAAACCTCACTGACATAATACCAAATCACCACTTCGGCTTTAGAGAGAACCATGGTACAATCGAACAAGTCCATCGTATTGTAGATGTCATAGGCAGAGCACAGGAGGAGAAACAGTACTGTTCTGCAGTATTTTTAGACATAAGTCAAGCTTTCTACAAAATGAGCACACAAAGCAAGCTAACAGTCTACAAATAAATTCTCAAACCAATCTGGACCTACGGTATCCAGCTTTGGGGTACAGCCAGCCAAAGTAATAATATAGTGATATTGGCCAGGTTTCAGTCGAAGATACTTAGAGTTATCTCAATATATTAGTAACAAAATAATATATCAATACTTGAAAATACCTACAGTCAAACAAGAGATAACCCAATACAGCGGCAAATACCAAAAGAGACTCTCAAAACATCAAAATGAATCTGACCTAAAACTAAGTGGTGATGGTGGCCTGCAATTTAAGAGATTAAGGAGATATAGTATCCCTACTCTTCTGGACAGATTCAGCTAATTGTAAGGAAAAACTTAACTGCAAAGTTATCACCAAGCTCTATAACTTATTTTCTTTTTAAACAGAGATATTGGACAAAGAAGTAGCTTATTGTTGTTGACGACAGATTGCTACGAAGCAGAAAGAACAATGAAAAAAAAAATCTCTGGAGTGTAAACCAATGCAAAATAGTTGCCAAACAGATTGCAAATGGTTGGGCCATTTGATGTGGTAGTCTGTTTGTCAGTCATTATTAGTGGATAGACTCTAGCTCAGCCGCGTTACTCTTTACATGAGTCCATAACAGTTTGGGGTTTTCTTTAATTTTCAATTTCAATTTTTCCATATAGGTATTGTACAAGGTCTTGGCTAGGTTTTGAAAGCATTTTGTAATTAAACTTAACTCCAATTTATTCAACAGATTTTTTTTTTTTTTAATGCTGCCTTAACTTATTTTTCTCTTTTAACAACCGTTTTTATAATTGTTTTATTAAACCATTGGGGATAACGACAGGTCATATACTTTCAATTTGAGACAAATTTGTTGATTAATGTTTAATTCATGATAGAAAACCTTTATCATGCCGTCTACATCACCACTATCTGCAAATTTTTGGTGCCAGTCTTGTTCATTTATAAAGGATCTAATATGATCATAGCTAGGCTTGTAAAAGTTTTTTCTCTATTTTAATTTATTGTATGGGAGATTGGATTCTTTTAATAATGATACAGTAAAATCAAGAGGAGGATGCAGCTTATCAATGACGGTTAAAGAGCAACTGGATTCACTAACGGTGCATGATGGTATAGTAGACAAGACTACATCTAATTAACGCTCTGAACTGTTTCTTACTAAATAAATGCTGAGTAAGTCTACACATATTCATAAACTCTAATAATATCAAACAAGTGCTGGGTAGTGAGTTATTAAGGCCACCTGAGTCCCAGGCTATCTTGTCTAAATTGAAATCACCTACTAAACAAATGAGGTTAGCAGTTGTATCAAACATAGAAATTTAAAGAACTTTATTCTCATTAAGACAATAGTTACATGAGATAATACACTTACATGAGAACATAAAATCTTACTAGTAATTATATAATATCAGTGCGGGTCTTCAATCAATATTCATTGAAGGTGCGGGTAGAAGAAAACCAAAGGCAAAAAATGAAGTACGATCTTTGTGAAAACTGGAAGCTGTATTCCTCTGCACTGTATTCCTAAGATAGTGGTATAAGTTTGTTTCTTCATAATCATAATTGTGTAGTATTTTTATTTTTTATTTTGTAATTTGGAGTTTCCATGTACTTAAAACGCGTTTTTAGTAACAAAACATATTTTTTGTTAGTGTTGGATTATGGACACACCTTTCAATTTTGATTTTAAATTTGTATGCGTCTGTGAGTTTTCCACGACAGGAACGACATATTTTATCACTAAATCCATCTTCATTTCGAATCTGAAAGACAACAAAATACAAATAAACTAATTAATTACTTGGTCTACAAATACCCTAAAACGACCCAGGGTCATGTTCAAGTTTTAAGGGAATGGCACCTGATATGAACTAATAATATAAACCCTAGCTGTAGCTAAAACAAATTTTTAGATACCTTTATGTTAGATAGAGAAGACATCATATCGGCAAGTGTAATTCCGTCTGCTTTCGTATACATTGAGAGTAAATTTTTGGGACATCGTAAACAAACACGGCATTTTTCCATTACTAATAGACATTAACCTTAATTTTAATAAATAAAGTTTTAAGAAATGGATAAGCCAACAAACCGAAAACCTAACATCGTCAGGATCGACAGGATCTGACTCTGACTGACAACTGACACTGACAAAAGTGACAGACAACACGCGACAGTGACAAAACAAGCATTTTTTTTTTTTGAATGTATATGGCATGGCTACGAGGCCTTTATGCCAAACAAAACAAGCAAGAAAGCAAGTGTCATTGAGTGTTGTGATGTTCAAAAAACTTTTTGGTTTTTGTCAACACGTAAGCCATTGCGCGGATTGCGCCACAATACACAATAAAAATCCGACTCCGATTTAGGCTGCATTTCGAATTGCGCTGTAATCGATTTGAGCGGGCTTACATGCGTAAGTTCGAGTAAGCGTGAGCGCGAAAACGGTGTCCCGTAAATCGTCATAGATGACGTCATTAAATGCGCCATCTTGCGATAACGCCGATCATGCCCCTAAATTAATGTCACCGTGAGCGCTGCCAAAATGTTGGTTGTGAATATGGCTGACGAGCCTAACTCAAATTAGAACAATACAATGAACAATGCATTGAACTTCTTTTTTCTTTTCTTCGGGAAACCTCGAAGGAAGCTTGGGATATCCAAACTTCCCGAAGAAAAGTCTTTGGTAAAGACTCGAGGTCAAAGTAAAAATTTGTATAAGGAACTAAGTCCCCGCATTGCACCGCATCAACGGCGAGTGTATCAGCCACTTCATTGCCATGGATTCCAGCATGGGCCGGGATCCACGCACACTGCAGTGTATTACCCTCAGAGAAATGGTTCTGAACACAAATTCTTCTTATTAAATAAATGATTGGCAACTGCGATTTGAGTACGAAAGGATATTTATTGATGGCTAGAAGAGCACTTTGAGAATCAGTAAAAATTATAGGTTTTTTTTGCTTTAAAACTCGAATATATTCTATAGCTTTTAAAATGCCGAAACATTCCCCCGTAAAACAGAAGTCCTAGGTTGCAGTTTTATTTTTTGTACGATGTTGTATTGAGAATAGTAAGTGTCAATCCCAACACGACCCGTCGGAGAACACTTGGCAGCATCCGTAAATATATGGTGGTACCTAAACAAGGAGCACGTTTAGGGGACCAGTAATCTGAAGATTCAATATGCAACACTAGAGTCCAGTTTAGGAATAAGAGGATGAGTTGAGATTTGAAGAATCCGGAACAAATATTTGTCATATAGAAATTGCCTTCTATGATACAAAGGAGCTTCCCCGCATTCAACTTGGAGTGCATTAATTGGGCTAGACTTCATGGCACCCGAAATAATGCGTAGTGCCTTAGACTGGATGCGATCCAACTTTTTTTAGCCATAGCACTTCTAGGTTCTAGAACGAACAATCCATAATACAAAGTGCTTCTGGTGATTGCGTTGTAAACCAGTTTCAAAGGAAAGGGATGTGCACCCCACCATACACCAGAGAGGCACCCAAGCACGTTTTTGATTTTCACATTTGTTAACAATATATTCACAATGAGGAACACTACTTAATTTACGGTCAAGTATTATACCTAGCTATCTGAATTTGTCTTTAACTGGAATAGGTATTTTCATATAAGAGATTTACTAAGGGAATATTTCTCTTCCGGGTGAATGCAACAGCTGCGCTTTTAGACGTGGATAAATCCAAACCGTTAAGATGTAACCATGACTCCAAAGTCGATAAAGCAGAATTGATAGCACAGCTTGTTTGTCCAACAGATTGGCTTGAAGAATATAATAACAAATCATCGGCATATTGAAAAATTGCATAAATTAATACAAAGTGTGGCCTCCTCTGTTATTGAGAACTTGCTGGCACCGATTATTCATAGAATCGATGATACTGTTAATGTTATCCTGCGGCAATTGCTCCCAATGAAATGTTAGTCAATCAGTTGTTGGGTGGTTGTCACTCCATCCAAGTCCTTAAAAACACGTCTCTGGAGCATGTCCCATGCATGCTCGATGGGGTTGAGGTCTGGCGATTGCGCAGCCCAAGGCAATACAAGGATGTTTTCCCTTGCCAAGTACCCCCGTGTATACAAAGCTGTATGCGAACGCGCATTATCATGAATCAACGTGAATTCGGAGCCAAGCGTTTGTGCGAATGGACGGACATCCTCAACGTAATTTACAGCATTCAAGTTACCATTTACAAAAACGAGCTCAGTTCGTCTGTTCTTCATAATACCCGCACATATCATAACTGTTGAGCCGTTGTATGGATGCACTTCCTGAACGCACCTAAGTCTTTCAGTATTTCCAGGACGACGGTACACTCTTACCCTTCTAGTATCAGGCTTGAACCCAAATCGAGACACATCGCAAAATAAAATTTTATCCCATTGTTCCCGGGTCCATGTAATGTGTTCCCTACACCATTCATTTCGACGAGCGCGATTCCCGTCACGTATCGGTGGGCACCTAATTGGCCGTCGTGCTCGTAGGCCATGCAGTCGATTTCGCACAGTTGGGCAGCTTACATCAACACCACTTGAATTTTCTAGCCAATTTTTTTTTTTTTTTTTCCCGGGGTGGAAAATCCTCATGGATGTCTTCCGCCCTGGGGCGGGCGGAGGGGTCTGTCAGACTCTTACTGACTAAATACCACCCCGGTGTTCCATCTCACACCTACGCCGGGGTCGTGGGAACACATAACTCTTCCGCAACCCCGGCTGGTGCCGGCCGCAAGCGGGCCCCGTCTCGGGCGGGGGGAGTGAGGTGTACTCCCCGAAGAGGGCGCGAGATGACCGTCTCGCAGAAGGAAACCACCGCGTCCCAGGACTCGACGCTGCCGACCATCGAACTCACTACGGTCGGCAGCGACAGGTCACTGCCTACTTCTGAGATGAGGGCACGGCGCGGCTCCTCCCAAGCGGCACACTCTGCCAGCGTGTGCCACGCCGTGTCCTCCCGGCAGTCGACGCAGTGGTGACACCGGGCGTCCGGCTCCCTGTTTATGCGACACAGGTACTTCCCGAAGCAACCATGCCCTGAGAGCACCTGCGTCGCCCGAAACGTCAGGGAGCCGTGCCTTCTCCCGAGCCAGCGGTCGAGCACTGGCCGGATCGCCTCGATGGTGCTGAGGTAGGGCGAATGAATCTGACGGCCATCGCTCGCTGCGGCTTGCGCAGGACAGCTATGCTGCCGGCCGTCAGGTCAGACGCCCAGATCGGCGCTCCGTAGAGCGCCATGGATCGCACGATCCCCATATAGAGCCGCCTACAGGCGGCGCTCGGGCTCCCCAGATTGGGAAACAGCGTTGCCAGCGCCCCGGCCGCGCCCAACAACTTGGGCGCCAGCCGCCGGAAGTGGGGTCCGAAGTCCCACCAGCTGTCGAGCACCAATCCCAGATATTTCATGGTGGGCTCGACAGCGATCCGGACCCCCCCGACCACAATGTGTGATCCGGCCGGGCGGCGGCGCCTGCCGGGGGCCATGAAACACCATGGCCTCCGACTTGTTGAGGGCCACCTCCAGGCCGTGACAAGCGTGTCGTCCGCGTAACACGTCAGGTCCGCGCCCGGCGGGAGCTCGCCCCTCAGCACCCAGTCGTACCCGATGTTCCACAGGAGCGGTCCCACGACCGATCCCTGTGGAACACCGCACGACACCTCTAGCCTATAACCTAACTCTCGGGCGGTTAACATTGGCTGGCGTCTTGCAGTCAGTTGTATGTATCGATCATGCCGTGTGGTTGTACACCTTCCTCGACCTGGGTGTTGCTCAGCAGGATCTCCCGTGTTAGTGTAACGCAGGTAAAGATGGCAAATAACGCTTCTGTTGACACCAAAATACCGAGATACCTGAGATTGACTTCTTCCCGCTTGCAACATCCCTACAGCTCTTTGCATTTCATCTGCGTTCAAATGACGTCGCTCCATAACGTAAAAAAATGTCACGAAAACCAAATTTGTTCAAAACTTAATTCAAATTATTCTTTAATTCATAAAATTGATACAGAATACTAAATTTTAATAATAAGCAAAGAAAACGCTATAAAATTCGAACAAATGCATTCGCTTTTGAATATTTGAAAAAAAAAAAAAACCACTGATACTCGTTTTTTTTTTACAACAAGCTTGTATGTCCTCTATATCAAAAAAAATATTGTAAAACATTTTAAAAGAGCAACGGTGGAGTTTGTTGCCCATTCTACTCTATACGAAACTAGCTTTTGGAACGGGCGCCTAGAATCAATTTTATTTTAATGTAAATGTTGACGTTGAAAAGTGCCTTTTATGTGCCTATATGAAATAAATGCTTTGACTTTGAATTTGCAAGTAAGCTTAAGTTAGTGATTCACCGATATATTTTTTTTTGGAAATTATTTTGAATGTTTTCACGTTGCTCCGGCAGCTAATTTGCATGGGTACGCTTGATATAAATCCCCTTGACCTCCCACAGTGACAGACTCCTCATTTTCAGGCGACATCATGTAAGTTTCAACCCGCTTTAGACTTTAGAAAATCCACGATGCAAAAGCGACGGAAGCGAGCACTAAAAACTTTCCACTCCGCTCTAAAAGGTTATAACACAAACAATGTAGTTAGACGTCATGCCGCGCGGCTAGTGATGATATAGAGATATCGGTAAAAGCAGATTGATTAACCAGTTTTTTTGTCTATGCTCATCGATGCTCAGCCAGGTGTCGTGGGTACTGGAGCTCCCGAGCTCCCACACTTTACCACATTGTTGACACTTGCAGGAGTGTTAATCTTTAAAGGTGGTAAAGCAGTTACGAGGTAGACTATACCTACTTATTCATTCGCCTGTATGAAAGTTTTCGCTATATTGCAGTAAATCCTGGCATAATTATATACCACTGAATATTTACTGAGTCAAGACAAAACCAGGAAACCTCAGTTTTTGATCTGTGTTTGTTGATAGTCTTGGTATGCATAGGTGGTGTCTTGCATACGAAGACTGTTAAACTCATAACCCTTCCTTTACCTTAATCGCATAAAGAGGTCATCGGTGCGATTGATAGGTACACAAATTACATAACTTAGCACTACTGTTTGATGTTTGATTTTAGTCGAAAACCAGAAACATCTCGGTCAGAATCAGAAGTCTTGGATTATTATAATTATTACATTATTATAATACTGAATTTTTATAATAGATGGAACATCGAGCGAAGAGGCTTGAGCGGGTGCGGCTTTCAGAAGGACTAGCACGAATGTACCTGATGTAAACGCAATGTGAGTGAATTTAGAACCTAGATACCTACTGTAAATTATCATATACCGTTTTGGTTTAACGCCACAAGCAGAATTTTGTATCAAACATAATTATGTAGACACGAAAAAATTAAAAATAAAAATCTTGAATTTAAAATATATATTAGCAATTTTATTTTCATGCACATTAAATGCTCCTACCAAACAGGCACGACATAAAGCCATGTATTCACTAGGCGACTAAGTCGCTCGACTTATCGCGAGCAGTCGCAGGACATTTACGTGCGACTGTCTGGCGACAGCGTCGCCCGACATTTCGCTCGTCCACATACTGCAATTGTGATCAAGATGTCGCCCGAGGAGTTTCGTTGTTCCACACTACTGCCATAGTCGCGGAACAAGAGCGACACACGTCCTCACAACTCAAATGCCGTCGGCGACTGTCGAGGGACACGAAGTCGCGCAAGGTCGACGCTATCGGAGCGTCGCCCAGCGACTTGTTCCCCGACACGTAGATGTCGCCTACGATGTCGGGTGATGTCCCCCGCGACGTTGCCCGACACGAATTCTACGTGTTCAAGGTCAAGGTCACGGGACAAATGTGCCCTAATGAAAACGGGGCTTCAAGGCACCGAATGTCGCGCGACGAGCGGTGCTTATATTACGCGCTATCCGCGTCGTGCTTAGCGCCCCTTTGAAGGACGGCCCTGACGTTACGTTTCCTTTAATTCATTTGTGTAGTGCCACGGCTACAGGGACTACAGCACTCCAATTGCGTAGCAATATACTACCGACATAGATAAATGATTGGTCTTATCATTTATCTAAGACTATCGACTTTGAAATATTCCTAATCCGTTTTAAAAATTTGTCTGCTCGACAACGAAAATAACGCAATGTCTGTACATTGCGTTATTTTATTAAGTGCATAGGCACGTTAAGAGTCGTATTGCTGTGAAATCGCGGTACGACTGAATGTTTAAAACGACACACACCACAAAGATCGCAGTTTTGCACGGCACACACTGACGTAAAGTCGCGCATGCATTCCGTCGCTTTCGTTAGACACGCATCATGCTCGTGACCTGGCCGGTTTATGGCATTGTTAAAATTCAAGATAAATCAATATGAGCTGTTAGCAGTAGGCGCCACGCGTTGGACTGAGAAGCAGTCTGCTTAGGTTCTGATCTCATAAGATGCAGATGTTTTTTTTTTTTTTTGCAATAATCACAATATAAAAATGCTGCTTTTTTATTCTTTTTGTTATTGCAATAAAGGGTTTAGAATAAAAAAAAGCGTTACATAACAAAAATAAAAACATATCTAGTTGTCATAATATTTTACATACTTTAAAATCGATACGATTATTTATAATAACTTCTTCATTCAAATAGAATGTGCAATGCTATATCAAGGAACTTGGAAGCAATTTGTTTTATTTTGACATGTGAAATGTTCAATTTTGTAAAGTAGATTTATTTCAACATAAACATTAAGCTGCTATCATTAATTCCCAAAATGATTTTAAAAATAAGTGGTTGTGTAGGGCAGTTTGTTCACATTAGGTATTTCACATTTTATTTGGCTTTACTGAATATAGATTACATATTGAGGATAGTTAAGTATTCATATATTTAAAAGAAAAGATTATTGAAACTAAACCTAAATTTTTTATAATTAAATATTTAGGATAAACTATTCAGGAACATGTGGTATTTTGTTACACCAAAATCACATCTTATTATCTATTTAACACCTGAGGAGCTGTTGTGCACAGCAATTCTTTCTATGATTCAGTACCTAGTAGTCTTTATGAAAATTGTGTGACACTCATTTAACTTACATTTGTTTATCTGATAATTGTTGTACTGCTGAAAAGCAAAACCTTTAGCTACCTTTGTCTATTTTCCATATTCATTTATCTCATTTCATGTGATCTCTTATTATTTTCCTTTTAATGAATGTTGTGACATTTTGTATCTAACATTGTCATGTGTCAGTTTTTCTATTTATATGGTATATAGAGCTAAGAGGTCGTCTATTTTATTGTAAAGGTATCGTAAAACTTGTGTTAAGCCAGGTTCTCACTGTAAGCCATCTTTATTGTTCCTGGCCGATAACCAATTAAGAAGTATTTGGATTGAAAACTAAAAAAGTCACTTCTAGAACGATCGGCCCGGGGCTATAAAAGGCAACCGTTACTTTTCACCAGGTTCTTTTGATTCCGGTTTTTGACTCGTTCTTTTGACCCGCCCTTCTGGCCCGCTCTGTTGGCTTCGTTCTTTTCGTACTTTTTCTTACTCTGTCTATGTTTTTCTAAAAGCTCCTTAAATATAAACATTTCAAAAGCTAAACTCAGTGAATTTCATTTTATCTTGTGTGCATGAAGGTGTTCGAATTCTCCCTATCACCTCCGACCCTCCCGCTTGAGTCTGCGAGTTTGAGACGTATTACAGAGAACTAATAAACGTGGCGTGAGACGCCGCCGCCTACGCAACGGGCTACGGGCTGCGGCCTGATGGAGAGGCTGCTGCGAGCTCCCACTCGACGGACTGCGAGACGGAGGAGCGGCCGACGCGAGCTGATTCAATCGTGAGCTGCTTCGCGACCGTGAGCATGGAGAGGCGGCTGCGACCATCAACTCGACAGACTACGGGCCGGAGGAGCGGCCGACGCCTCGAGCTGCTGCACGACCGTGAGCTACCTCGTGTTAGACTGCGGGCCAGAGGATCGTCCTACGCGAGCTTCGACTAATTCTTAATTTAATATCTTTTTCTATGTAATTTTGTATTTCATATTTTAAAAATTATAATAACTTGTAACCACGTTTAGCCAGTCGGCTAAACGTTACGTTACAAATACGTTCTTGTTTATTACGTTATTATTTGCTTGGCTTCGGTGATGCAACCTTTATAGCGTGGAGTACACGGCGAACAGTTTTTAATGACGTGTTGAATAATTCAGCAAAATTTCCGCTTGGTATGAAACAATTGTTTCGTATTCAATTCATTCACCATGTGAAGTCTTGTTTAAATAAACTTTCCACTTCATAAACAAGCGCTCTGACTAGCAAGGATTCCCTCTTCCTCACATCTCTTAACCCACAGACTATTATTAGACATATCTAAGTAAAATACTATAAACTATAATAATTAAGAAAAATATTATAAATAACATTATGTTTATAAAACTTCACTCATCATTCACTAATTTAAACAAATAATGATTTATATTTAGTAAAATATGAAATATTTAAATGTTAACACTCACACTTGGTCCATTTGTGTTATCACATCATTTACGTCCACTTTTACGCATCGCAATATTATTGCCAACGCTTCAATATTTATAATTCATTGCATTTTGAAAATTATAACCACAATACTGCTCATTAACAAATTTAAACTTTCGTCACTAACCAACAACGTTCAAATAGGTGAATAGTCGTAACGAATTGCATCTACCTCACAGAAATCGAAATAATTTACTCAGTTTTATGTGGTCTACCTACAAACTTTTATTATCTAAGTAAACAAGATGAACGAAACAAGTATCGAATGATTATCGAACCACTACAAGTAATTTTATTAAAACAAACAAAAGTTGATCATTTTAGGTATTATAAATAACATACCAAAAAAAAAAAAAAAATAATTTGTAAATAACATCATGCAATCCGCAGGCGCAGGTGAGATTCGGTCTCAGGGCACGCCATAATCGCTCCTACCCAAGCACGGTAACGACTAAGCTAGCACACCGTAAGGTGAGTTTGTTGAAATTAAGAACTACTGTCAATTACAGACAAAGTGAGTGTGTTTGCATGTCTAGTATAGAACCAACTTACAGAAGAAGGTCGTAAGTGAAACCGAAGCGTCAATCTTTTGCTTTGTGAGATTGCCTGTGGACTTACTATATGTTTTTGAATTGTCAAAACGAATTGCGTTGCCATTGTCCAACTACTCAGCGCAATTTAATTAGCTACTTGAGTATTTTATAATATTTTTTAAATTGCTACGTAGTTTTATGGAACTGTATATACAGTTATGTAAAAAAAGTTGAAAATCGGTAAGAACAACTAAATGTCACGCTTGCATTCCAAACGGTAAAGCAGAGGTGTTCAATTATGTATGGTACACCCACATGGCCAGTGATGTTATATTAATAAGTACTTACCATGTAATACGGGTAGGGTTCGAGCTTTTAGTATTACTTCCGAGAATCTTCGGCCTGGGTTCCAGACAAACATTACACACTCTCGCGTCATCGCGTCGCTTCTTTACCTGTCACTTTTCTCGTTTTCTGACAGCGCTGCCATACAAAATACTTGACTCGTTATGTCAAACTTGATGTTTTCTCGACAAACCCTAACAAGTTATCTCGAATTTTGACAATTCAACATGTGATAATCGCCGAATTTCTCTAATTTAGTTGTCCTCGGTTTTCAAATTTTCGCTGTGCCCGACAGGGTCCATATTGATCTTTTATTTAGCTTTTACCATCTATGTAATACATGTGGAATGCAATAAAGTATTGAGTATTGTCGACGAAGAAAGTAGACAAAATGATACAATAAAATAAAATCTCCACAATAACATGGCAGTTTCATAATAATACTAAGTTTAGTCATCGTTTTATTGTACAACATAATTCAATTAGGTAATGAAAATAAGTGAACAGTGACGAGGAACAGAGCTTTCTTTCTTGCCTTTAGTAGCCGGCTTGAGTGCAGATTGGCAAAAGCAAACGTGCTCGGAGGAAGGAAAAAAATCGTTAAGATGCTGGTAGCGATCTTGACCGTACTTCCGGGATGGCCCTGATAGCCGTGGAATACCTCTCCACTCAAGCACCTCAGGAAGTGTTACCCCCTTGTTGTGTCACTATGTGCTAGCGACCATTTTCTTTGCACATTATTGAGTTCGCAAGTCACTCCCTGACATTTTATCTATAAATAGTTTTAGGTAACCAATCCACTATAGCCACTCAAACCCCAAGCCTAATGTGTTTTATTAACATGTTCTGCAATAGTCCTGCACCAACCGGGGGTTGTCCTTGGGTGCATTGCATTGCTTGCTGTGTATACAGAGATAAACGTCGGTTGGTGAGTCAACGATTCTAAGGGGCCTCTGCGAGTTGGCTTCGGCCCCTCGTACGCCTTCCTAAGGTCCGGGACCCTAGGGTCCCGAGATATCTATCTTCTTCTATATCTATCTAAATCTATTCTTTCTGTACCTATACATATAATAAATCTGTTGACGATGCGTTTCTGTACATTGAAAATTTAAAAAAAAAGTTGTGGTGTAAAAGGATAAAAAAGTCCAAAAAACTAGAAATGGCATCTGTTACATTCCTATCATTTGTGGAATTTTTGTCTGTTTGGGTGTGAGAGCTTTGTTAGTACAGGTATCACGTAAAAAGTACGAAACCAATACGGTCACTTTTACTTTGAAATATTGTGTATAACTCAGAGTAATTATTAGTTTTTGTTTTATCGCAATCGCTTTGATCTATCAAAAGATATAATCAATTTAAAGTGTTCAAGAAGGACTTTTCATTACGTAATGTAAGTACATACACGTAACGACATCTATTGACACTGGATAGTTCTAATGAATAAAAGTGATAAGTGATGATCGTAAATTAAGTTAAAAATACCATTTCATAAAGGTGACTTTGTTATTTCAAAAAGTAATGTTATTGATTATAATGTTTTTAAAATCGCTTTCCATTGGTGGTTGATTAGAGGCGCTAAAAGAATGTCAAATAAAAAGTGGGGATGTAAAATAATAATAACTGATGTGGTGTTATGAGTGATAAAGTATGCAATTGTTAGATAATGATCTATTAAATCACATCAACTTTTTTTTAAATCAAATTGGGTTTCAGTTAGATTTTAAAAGTTTATTGTATGCAGAGCGAGTTTCGTGTTAAATGCGAAAGAAAAATATTTTTGTCAAAAAAGGCGGTTACAAGAGGTTACAAGAAACTAAACATTAATTTTAAAGAGGTGGACTTAAAATGAATATACGCAGTTTATTCAAAACCCATGCGTAAAATCAAGCCTATGTTGCAATGATAAGCCCAAATGTTTGTATTTAACTTGATACATCGGTATAGCCTAGCAAAGTGCCTTTTTCGAGTTTACTCGAGTTTAACGGTCATCTAAGGCATTATGATGACGTCAGTATCGTAGACTTTCGACAAACGGTTAGAGAGCGTTTTCGCTTTTGTCATGTTAGCCCGGCAGACTCTCTTGCTTTAGATAGTCGCGCTAGTGATCGCTAAATCAACGGGTCAATCAAATAAACCTACCTATTCAAACTAATTTTGAATTTACTAGACCTAAATGGCAGCTGCGTTCGACTTTCAGCTTCTCATAAACATAGTTCGCACAAGTTCCTGTTGACCACTACATACATTCGTAGAGTAGCGCTCATAAGTCCATAGGCAATCTCACAAAGCAATAGATTGACGCTTCGGTTTCACTTACGACCTTCTTCTATAAGTTTTTTCTATACTAGAGACACGCACACACACTCACTTTGGCCGTAATTGATAATCGTTCATAATTTCAACTAACCTACCGTATGGCATGCTAGCTTAGTCGTTACCGTGCATGGGTAGCAGCGATTATGGCGAGCCCTGAGTTCGAATCTCACCTGCGCTTGCGTGATGTTATTCTTATTTTTTTTTTTTTTAATAAATGTTTGTTTAAATGAAATTACTTGAAGTGGTTCGATAATCATTCGATACTTGTCTCATTCATCTTGTTGATTATATTTTTGTAGGGTAGACCACACTGAGTAAATTATTTCGATTTCTGTGAGGTACGAACGTTGTTGGTTAGTGACGAATGTTTGAATCTGTTAATTATCGGTGTTGTGGTAATAATTTCCAAAATGCAGTGAAATGTAAATTTTAAAGCATTGGCAAATATTATTGCGCTGCGTAAAAGTGGATGTAAATGATGTGATATCACAAATATATATTGAAACCGTGCGTGTTATCATTTAAATATTTACAATTTTAAATTATTGTATAGAGTAAAGTGTTTTACAAATAATTTTTGCTTAGAGATATCTAATAGTATCACATTCTTTGTTCTAGAGCAGCGGTACACTAAGTGTGTTCCGCGGAACCCTAGGGTTTCGCAATACCCCTGTAGGGGTTCCGCAAGAATTTAGAAAAAAAAACAAAACACCTCTCTCTGGTCACTGGTCGAACGTTTTGACTCCGCCCGCCGCGCGTATACTTGTGAGCGCGCAGTACCTTTGATAAATGCCGCCTCTTACTTAGACGCTATAGTTGTGAACAAGCGATTTTTATTTCCTCTTTTTGTTTATCAAAGGCGCCGACTCGAGTATTTTTGAGAATGTTCGAGTTCGAGTCTAGGACTAAGTATAAAAGCGGCGATCGCGCGTCGCGCCTCGTTTTCGACCCCGACGACGCCACTACCCTCCTCCAGGAGAGTAGTAAGGCCACTAGCACGCTACATAAGCCCAAAACCCGATCGCCGTCCTACCGTCCTCGCCGCCGAGGCCCGCCGCGACGCCCAAATCGACGCCCCTCCCGACCCTTGCTCGAGCCAGCCCGCGCCGCTGAGCCTGTAGCTTTAAATTCGTCCCTAAATAATACCAACCCTGATCCAGCTAGTCATTTGCTGCCCTCTTCCAGCGACGCCCTAAGCCGAGGTTCGTACCCCACAGGGGGTGCCCTTAGCGTTGTCGCTTAGTTTTTAGTTAGTATTTAAGTTTAAGTCCTGGCTGGAGGCCTTCATTTATTAGGGCAACCACAGGCAAGTCCGCTTAAGCAGACGACAACCGCATAGGTTGACCTGCGAGATGCCAAACAAACAAACAAACAATCGCGCCTCGTCAGAGGATTGGCTTGTGGTCGACACGCAAGCTTCTCCTACAAAGTATTTTTTCTATATTTTGAGGTTAAGTTTGCTCCGCGCGGACCGCCGACGACCCGGTTGCGTATTCCACGCGATCCTTAAGAAGACTCCGGACGTCCGGGCCATTTACGACACCACGACAATCATGTTGATGCGTGGTGTCCAGATAGAGGCCTGGCGCGGAAAAAGAGGACCTGCCCAGTGCCACCGATGCCAGCTGTTCAGACACAGCTCGCATCAGTGCCACCGCCCGCTCGCTTGCGTGCGTTGTGGTGGGGAGCACGCGGCGAGAGACTGCCCGCACCCCGCGTGCAACATAAAGTGTCCGGTGTTCCAGAAGGAAATCCGGAACAAGCGGGCGGGCACCGTCGCCATAACGGCCACATCATGCCGGCCCAAAGTGGCCACTGAGAGGCCACAAGAAATGCCAGAAGAGGCCCAGGGCACGACGCTTATAGCGGCGGCCAACGGTTCCTCAGACAGACCAGCTACCTCCTCTGGGCGGAGGAAAAATAAGAGACGCGGGGGAAAGGGCAAGGGAAAGAAACCAGACCCCCCCCCCCCCCCCCGGCGACCCAAGAATACCAAATAGCCACCCCTGCCTCAAGCGGGACACAGGTTGTGAATAAGCTGCAACCTACCGCTAGCGCCGCCACGGCGCCGCGGATAACAAAGGAACTACAGAAGAAAGAGTTCCAAAAAGAAACCAGTGGCGGCGCTACCGACGCCAAAACAGCCACAGAAAAGTTCACAACCTGTGCCATCAAATTGCTGATGGACCTCATAAAGGCCATCAGGCAGGGACAGGATGTCGAGTTGGTCATCCTGGATGGCCTGGCCGCACTAATTACGTGGTACCACGGCTAGGTCACCCAGGGCGACCCAAAATGGGACGCCTAAGGCCTTCTGGTACAAGGCCGCCCCTCCCCCCCTTCGCCACCTCCTTCGGGATACAGACGACGTCACCAGCAAACCCGGACTGACTTCCAGGTTACACGCGGCTTATCAGTGACAAAAAGACTCCACACTCACAACACACACACCCATTACGTAACGAGTTCTAGGTATGTGCACGTTGCATAAATGCAGACAGACATACATGTCTATACAGTCACCCTAACTCACGCGTGTACGCGCGGCGCGGGCTGCAAGTCACGCAAACATTGAACGGTGTTACACAATTACAATACCGTTCACACCCACATGTCGGCCTCTTAGCCCGGACAGTGAACGGCTAGCTCTGTGATCTGGACGGGCGGGGACCAACCACTCACTCTGTAGGAACGTCGAGTCGGCATCTCCGTCGCAGGTCGCCGCCGCCGGGCCTCCCCTAGGTAACTAGGGGTCTCACCTGGCGGTGACTGACCGCCGAGATGCCGTGAAGCAAGCGGCGCTTTGTGTTAATAGCGTCCCAGCGTGCCTACAGAAACACACATAGAAACCACTCACATGGGCGCGCGTAGCTTGCGTGCGCCCAATGAAATAACAACCTATGAAGTCTATTGCCATGAAGCAGCCTCAACGAGAGGCCCGTAGTTACGGGTCGCCGTATGGCATCCGCGGCCGGGCGGCATAGCCCTGGCACCGCACGCAACGCCCCCTTACGGGGGCGCCGCGATATAGATACGAGGCGCCTCGTCAGTCAGTTGTCAGTTGACGATTAGCGTTCGGAGCGATAAGTTCCTACCTACCTACTTACAAGCTGGCTAAACTTTCTTTGGACTAAACTTTGTCTCATAAACGCAGTAACGATTGTGCATTATTTTGACCCCACTATCCTGACGTGAAACATTATTAATAAAGAAGAATGGAACGTAGGCTTAAAGGCGTTAAACGTGTTGCAACAACATCTTCTAATGACGCTGAATGTTCAAAAGCAGTACGAGAATACAGCAATTACCGATCCAGACGATGATGCCACGACAACAAGCTCCACGGTTTCAAAGACGAAAAAAAGGAAGGATGATGAATCATATATCAGTTTCGGATTTGTTGATTCCAACGGCTCACCTCTCTGCATGTTATGTAGTAAACTGCTTCCTAATAGTTCCATGGCACCTGCCAAATTGCGCAGACATTTAGAAACTGTACACCTCGAGTATAAAGAATTTTTTGTTCGTTAAAAAGAACAGTTATTGGAAAGTCAAAAAAATATGATGCATGTAACACAAACTATCAATGAAAAGGCCACGCAGGCATCATATTTAGTTAGCTATCGCATTGCACAAGCAGGTGAAGCGCACACTATCGCTGAGAATTTAATAACGCCATGTGTGTTAGACATAACAAAATGTATGCTCGATGAAAAATCTGCAAAGCAACTTTCTACTGTACCGCTATCAAACGATACTGTTTCACGGCGTATCCATGATTTGGCAAGCTACGTCAAACAAGAACTAGTTGCACGTCTACAAAAAACACGATTCGCCATGCAAATGGATGAGTCAACTGATGTCACTGGTCTGGCTATCTTGCTGGTTATCGTGAGATATCCATATGAACGTTCTTTTGAAGAAGACATGCTTATGTGTTCACCGCTGCCCACAAACACTACCTCGGAAGAAATTTTTAATAAAATAAACATATTTTTTTATTAAAAAAAATATAATAAAAAACCTTAGTTGAAACGATTGCATTGACATTTGTACAGATGGGGCCATGACAGGTAAAACAGCAGGAGCAGTATCACGAATAAAAAGTAAAGCGCCTAATTGGAGTTCTAGCCATTGTATTCTGCATACTCGTAGAAAAGCACTGACGATGAAGCAAATGCCGCCAAATCTAAAATTAGGTATGGATGAAGCGGTAAAAATAATTAATTTTATTAAATCACGACTACTACAATCCCGATTTTTCTCATTATTGTGTGAAGATTATGGCAGCAAACATAAAACACTGCTGCTCCATACAGAAGTGCGATGGCTGTCTCGGGGTAAAACTTTAACAAGGCTATTTGAACTTAAAGCCGAGTTACAAATGTTTCTTTCAGCAGATACAGTTTCTTTTAATTTGAAAGACCGTTTGTATGATAAAACTTGGTTGTTCCGATTGTCTTTTATGGCGGATATCTTTCAAAAACTGAACGAATTGAATTTATCATTGCAAGGTAAACAGACAACAGTGTTCCAGGCCTATAACAAAATAACTGCCTTCAAAAGAAAATTAGATTTTTGGATTATTTGCGTTGGTAAGAGAGAAATAGAAAGCTTTAGGTCACTCAGTGAGTTTATTAGCGATAACGACTCAGAAATGTTTCAAGATGATGTGTTTGAAGAATTGGTATCACCAATATCTCTCTTCGATGCGCGCATCTTTTGAAAAGTATTTTCCCGAAGAACAGAATACAAAAATGAAGCTGAATTCATAGATTCATAATCCTTTTTTAACCAACTTGCAAAAGCCCGAAAGTATGTCAAACGAGATATATGAATCTCTTTTAGAAATGTCATCAGACACAAGTATGGTCACTGTTCAAAACGACGCCTCTCAGCGATTTTTAGTGCAGAATCCGTGATGAATATCCAATGCTTGGCAGAATGGCTCTGAATATTCTTCTCCCGTTCCCAACAACATATTTGTGCGAAACAGGATTCTCAACCTATGCAGCCACGAAAACAAAATATCGCAATAGACTGGACGCCGAACCTGATATGAGACTTCAAATGTCTTCTATCAAACCTGATATCAATCAATTGATGAAAAATTAAAAACAGTTTCATACCTCCCATTAGTTAAGATTTTTTCATTTTTAATATCTTATATTAATGTACTTACCATGTGGTAAAGTAAGTAATAATTAGTAACTGTTCCATTGTACTTTTATTATGCTTATATAATAAAGAATACACTTTAAAAACTATTGTTTTATTGTAGGGTTCCGTCAAGTATTTTGCTTGTCAAAAGGGTTCCGTGACCAAAAAAGTTTGAGAACCGCGGTTCTAGAGAAATAAGGAAGAAGGAATCCTTGCTAGTCGGAGCGCTTTTTTATGAAGTGGATGCTTATTTAAATAAGCCCTCACATAGTAAATATTTATGAAACAAATGGTTTCACACCAACCGGACATTTTGCTGAATTTATTAAAAGCGTCATTAAAAACTGTTCACCGTGTACTCCACGCTAAAAAGATTGCATCGCCGAAGCTCACGTTTGTTGAAGTTTATTCAACATACTTATATTAAAATTTAAAAAAAAAATTGGTTTAGTTTGAATCATCTTTTCTTAAAGAAAATGAATACTTAAGCTATCCTGAATATGTAATCTATATTTACTAAAGCCAAATAAAATGAGACTTAATGTAAACAAACTGCCCTACATAACCACTTAATAAAAACACATATTTTAGAAATTCATGATCGAAGCTGTTACTGTTACTTCAATTGTTACTGTTACTGTTACTGTTTATGGTGAAATAAATCCAATTTTTTTTTTTGACCATCTCACATTTAAAAAAAAATTGCTTCTAAGTTCCTTGACATAGTGTTGCGCATCCTATTTGGCTGAAGAAGTTATTATAATTAATAGTAGCGGTTATCTTTATGTAAAATATTGTAACAAATAAATATGGTTACATTTTTGTTATCACTTCTAACGATTTTTTTTATTCTTAACCCTTTATTGCAATAACACCAAAAATAAAAAACCAGCATTTTTCACAAATATTATTATTATTTCAAACCAAATAAAAACTGGCAATAAAACTGCGCTGCATCTTATGAGATCAGTACCTAAGCCGGCGACTTCTCAGTCCAACGCTTGGCAATAGAGTGCCATCTCAAGGGATTTTTATGCCAACCTGTCACAAGTAGCGCTACCTGGATTTCATGTTCCATAACTAACCATACTATTATCCTTTATTTACATATATTACTTGTACTTTCCGTGGTTGCAGATTGATTCACGTTAAACCATGTTTGGTAGCTTGAAAGTAATTTTACAGTAGTTTGTAAATAAAAATTGCTCCACATTAAATGTAATCAATGTACAAGCATGGAAAATGTGCACATTTATTCTTTTAGATAGTTTGTAAAGGTTAATTAAGTTTTTAATGAAACAAATTTGCTTAAGAATATTCAATACGAATATATTTTCACGTTTGCAAATTACAAAACGTATTGGCAATTTTTTGCTTTCTTTTGACATTTTCGAATCATTGCCATTTTTTTAATAGCAATCGATTAAATGAATCGAAAAACCCAAAAAATGCATCTGCCCGTAATTTAAATTTAAGTCTTACATTTAACTTAACAATTACAATTAAACTTATTCAAAATAAATAAGTAATCAAAATAGCAATTTTAAACAACAAGTAGAAGTCGTTTTGTAGATACCTCTATTGAGTGCTTTGTGAATTATTTGCCTTAAATTTAAAGAACCAGATTACTAGATGGCGCACCTAAAAAAGTTGCTGTTTACGTAAAGGCAACTTTACCCCCCTGCTTGGCACCTACTGCTACCAGCCCATATTTGATTAACTCGAATTTTAGCAATGCCATAAACTGGCCAGGTCACGCGCATTTTGCGTGTCTTACAAATGCGACGTAAATTTTTTTTGTTGTGTTTATACGTCAGAGTGTGCCCTGCAAACTGCGATCTTTGTGGTGTGTGTCGTTTAAACACATACAGTCGTACCGCGAGTTCACAGCAATACGACTCATAACATACCTATCCACTTTTGAACGCTTACTGTACATTCTTCACTAAACATATTCTACACATTGGCAATTTTTCTATCTTTGAACTCAAAACGAATCGCTTAAAATCGAAACTGTAATTTTGGTCTAGCAAATTCAAAATCAGAGTAGACTTAGACTCAAGAACGGGAATGATTGAATCTCTCGATTTCAAGCGTTAAATCGAGAGTTTCAATCTCGCCCGTTTCGTTACTGAGGTTTCCTCCTCATTACCTTTCTCATTACTTACAAAGATCTTAATTATAGAAACTTACGATATGCCTAAACAAGAACTTCTGCTCCAGAAGTAAACACTACCTAAACTAAACTGTGTAAGATTTTGGTGAATTGGCTAATAGCCTTATTGTCTTCTTTTCAAACAAAGCTTGGCAGCGAAGATGTTTGACTGCGTACGTAAAGGTGAAAGGTTAACTGTTTTGTAATAGCCTACTGTCCCATTAACTTCAGAATCAGAATTTTATTTGCTATGAATGTAGGTACCTAAAGGTATAAGATGTTGTATATGAATTAATGAGATCGGCTACAGTCTACCTTACGGCGCGGCGTGCAAATTATTACATTAATTAAAATATTATTTAAACAAAATGAATGTCAACAAACCAAAACAACTTACGGCGTGCAATTAATACACAAATTAAAATATTATATAAACAAAATAATGTCAACAAATCAAAACAGAAATTATAGTGAATTTTATATGAAAAATTTATGAAAAATTATAGAAATTATACAGTCAGCTACAAAAGTCCTACATGGTCAAAACTGCAATTAATTATAACAGACATAATCAGGAAAAACTCGTATCATTTAGAAAGTCTTTCACTGAGTAATAACATTTGCATATAAGTAATGCTGTTACCTTAGATTTAAAAATGTTTAAAGAATAATCCTTAAAACCATGAGTTATTTTATTATAAATGACAGGTCCCGTCGCGGCGTCGTTATAATACTTTTCCTTAACAGTGTTGTTTTGTAATTGCCCGAATGTAGCAAGTTCTTGTATTAGGATCTCAAGGAGACCACAACGTGTTCTTATATTATTCGCCAGTGACAAAAATAAGTTAAGATTGGTCTTGACAAACATGGCCACCTCCAATATGTACAAACATGAAAAAACCAGTATTGAGGATACTGACTTTTTCATATTTGTTTGTTGTGTTGAGACCGAAACACAGGTTCACAGCTGTCTTGTGGCTTTTAAGTTTGGACATAGATCTAATACACCGCTTCTGGGCCTTAAAAATCTCCTCCCTCTCACTACAGTTACACCTAAATGTGATTCCAAATCTTAACACTGAAGCAGCCAACCCATGATAGGCTAGTAGAAGTGTATCAGTGCTTATTTTGCGTGCTAGGTTATACAGTACGTAGGATGATTTATTTAACTTCTTACATACGTCATCGGCATGTGGTTACCAAGTCAAATTGTTGTCAATCAGACTGCCTAGAAATTTCGCTACACAAGTTGCATCCACTTTTTGACCATTATATCTAACATTTATAACATCAGCATGTATCCTTTGGTAAAAGTGCACTACTTTTGTTATTTATATCAAGCCAATGAATAATTGTTTCTAATGTGCTATTAATTTCTCTTTCATAGTTTTCTTTATTGGTACGCTTAACTATCGCTGTACTATCGTCTGCAAATAGTACCATGGGTTATCGTGCCGTGGCAGGTCATTTATATAAAGGAGAAATAGAGGAGGTCCCATTACACTCCCCTGCGGTACACCGTATTTGACTTCCCTACTGGCTGATGTATATCTAAGCTCACATTTGGTTTCAAGGCAAATTCTAGAGATTTCTGTATGTTGAGTTCTTCCAGTAAGTTAGGAGCTTATTAGGACATTTCCCCTTATACCGTAACTACGTAGTTTTTCCAAAAGGATGTCATGGTTTACGTAGTCAAATGCCTTGGTGATATCGGTAAATATAGATCATGCAGGAGTCTTCTTACACTTGGCATTATATTGGCATCATTTCAATTTTTCTGTTTTTTCTAAAATCCATTTGCTCGTTGCATAATATATTATGTTTGTTTAAAAATGTCTATAATGATTCGTAAATAATTTTCTCAAATACGTTAGATAATATAGTCCAACTATACAGCATGTAACAAAAACCCTGTCCGATCCTGAAGGGTATTATTTGGTATCGTACTGCGTACACAAATACGTAATCATTTAATGGATACGAGATAATTATATTTCCCCAATGAAAATAATTAATTTAAAAAATTAAAAATAGTCATACCAAAGGTCAAACACTGATCGCTCTACAGGGTTCACCTACAGTTTCGTGTCAAATAAGCCGCCTGAGCACGGCGGTGCTTTTTCGCTTGCCGCCAAACAAACTTAGGACTAAAGAAACCTACGTTTTGCCTACGCGTAGGTATCAGCTGATATTTTATTGTAGGCATAGACGCATAGTGACCCCGATTTCTGACCTTCTGTTTATCAAGAAACAATTATTATTGAGTTAATGTGATGTGCTTTTGGCAATGTAGGTACAGACTGTAGGTATCAGTTTATTATAACATTTACTTGTTGCATACCTCTGAGATTGTGTACCATATGTCTATCTCGAACATTAGTACACATCTTATTATCGACACCTGTTTATTTAATTTGCACGTACTCTTCGCAGCGCACTTGTGTACGATTTGAGTGAGTCGAAAGCTTCCACAATCCGAGCTCTTACTTCGATTTCCGAATCACACTCACACACAAATAAAAATTAACATATTCAAATAGTCCTGATACGACATTGTTCGCGATACGATAGCGGCACGTGATACGTACAGACATCCGATCGCAAGCTATCTCCACGTGAAACTGGCGACAAACAAGTAGAGCCAGTAGGCAACCAGTCGGCTACATCAAAGGGTCTAGGACTCGTTATGAGTACCTACAGCTCGGCTAGTGCACGGCGGTGTCCTTTGAAATAAAATAAGCAAAAAATAAAAGATTTCGCCGGCCGGTGGAGTGTTGTCAACTTATGAAAATTTACCATATTTAGTGTTACATTTCGTACGGTAACTAAAAATAAAAAAATCAATAACTTTTGGTTTTTATGAGTTAAACCAGGAATACGCCTTTTTTGGATCGGACAGGGTTTTTGTTACATATTGTATACGCTACATGTCTATAGTTGGATATTTCGTCTTTGTTATCTTTTTATGTATAGGTTTTATTATGACTCTTTTTAGACTATTTGGGAAAATACCCGAAACAATACTCCTGTTCATAATGTGACTTAAAGGTGGAGCTATAATATTACTAACGAATTTAAGAACCTCTGTGGTAATACCGTCATAACCGTGAGTTTTTGTATTTTTAAGACTACTGATTATTCTAGTTATGTCGTCTGGTATTATCGGTGACATAAATATTGAATTTGGGATGCTGTCTCAACGGATATTTTTATCGGATAATTCCTTCCCAGGTGTATTTTGAACTTGACCAATAAATAAATCATTAAAAGATGTTGTTATGTCATATGGATATGAAATCAAAATATTTTGCTTAATGAGTTTCGTAATGGGCTCTTTAATACATTTGGTGTTATTAATTGTTTGCCATTACGCTTTGCATATATTTTGAGCGTTATTAATTATGTAATTAAACTGAGCCTTTTATGTTAGTTTTATCATATTTTTTAATCTTTGTGAATACGTCTTGAATGTTTTTTTTTTATCATATGAAGGATTCATTCTATATTTCCATAATAAGTTTCTTTGTTTCTTACTACATTGCCTAATACCTTTTGAGATCCATTAAATTTTTGATCAGACATAGCAAAATCAACAGCCTCACTTGAACATTTTAAATTAGAGTAATAAGCAAAATTTTCCAAACATGTTTGACTTTTTGGCCTCGCCGGTTGTCGTATCTGTAGCTTAAATAGTTTAGAAGAAGAAATTCAAAGTCCATGGTGATTCTGTTACGTTTGAGGATATCTATGTTAAAGTCTCCGCATAACACTACCTTAACCTTAACCTTAGATTTACCTTTACATTAGATTTAAAGCACAATTTTTTTTTTGTCCAAAGCATAAAAAATACACTTACATTAGATATATTTGGCTAGTCTACATCCCACACAATTATATATTTTTGTTTGATCAGTTCAATTGCACTACACTCCAAAACTCCAGTTACAGAAAGTTTCATTATATCGTGAAGCTCTTTATATTCGTAACACCTCTTAATTAAAATACACGAACTTCCTCGCCTTTGGTGTTTCCTAGAGTAGGAGGCGGCAAGTTTATAATTTGGTATAATGATTAAACTTTCCTGACCAGAGATAACAAAATGTTCTGTGAGACTTATTATGTCGATATTTATTTGTCTGTTTAATAGTTCTTGAATATTTAATGATGAGAAATCAGGTTTGTTGAAATGAAAAGAGATATGACTCAGAAAAGTAACGGTATGCTACCCTTAGGTACTCCAACATAATTCGCATTATGCACTACGAAATGCAAATGCGCTGTCGTTGAGGTTACCAAGCGGAAAATAGGTGAGAAATAATAAGACTGCGTACGTAAAGATGAAAGGCTAACTTTTTATAATAGCTTATACTGTCCACACGGAGACAGTATGCTACCCTGGGGTACTCCACTACAATTAGCATTAATGCACTAGGAAATGCAAAAGCGTTGTCGTTGAGGTTACCAAGCGGAGAATACTCGTAGGTTTAGAATAAGAATAACTTATTTGTACACTTATGCATTAAGTCAATATGTTTTGATGTTGTCAATATAGACGATATTAAATGCATTCCTACAGTCTACGTACGGATATGGTACTGATAAACATAACATAACATCACGCCTTTATTCCCAGAAGGGTTCGGCAGAGGTGTACCTATAGTACACCCACATTTCGCCAGTTTTGTTTAAGTCCCATGTAATAGGGGGCGAGCCTATTGCCCTCAACCGGGCACAAATCCAGACTATGGGCTACCGTACCTAGTATTTTCAGAAATTCAGCTCCGGCTCCAACGTGAAAAAGCGATGGGAGAATAGCTAGCAGATGGGTGTAACAAATGTGAAGTAGGTACTTATGATAATACATAGAACATCCAATCCCAATTGTTATCATAAGTCGTTTTGTTCACTTTCCACGTATCTGGGGTTCGTGTCACTATGAAACTCTCGATTAATCAAAATCACTATACATAATTATCATTGTTGTGAGGATGAGCTCCACTCGATCTTACACACGCAAATTGATAGTACCCACTATATTTGAGCAAATACCTACAATATAATGAGCCAGGTACCTATCTGATGCCTGCTCATTGCATATTGATGTATGAGACACTACGGGATTTTTTACTACTCGGGAAACAATTTACAGAGTGTCCGTATACGGAAATTTTCAGATCTTCCGAAATGATAATTGAGCTCATCCTAACTTATTCGTGTTCATCCTATTATGACTATAAATTGTACCGTTCGCTAACCCACATACCTAATTACATAGGTACTTACCGTTTTATCCTATTTCTCAACAAGATGTATAATCCAGACTTCTTTAGTCTTAACTCTAACCTAATGGGTAGGAATTCACATTTTTTCGTGAGAGCTGTCAAAATATTTATTCTACGCTACCCAACGGATAAGTCCATACGTTACTTGTTAAAGTAAACTGTTAAATGTGTATGTATAAATATTCGGACAGAATACTTTATTTTACCTTGAATTTTATGCTTAGTAACTGATTTGTTGCTAGTTGCTATCTGTGTTTTAAATTAATTAGATCTGCAACATCTTGTCAGTTTACATTCAACGTCCAATTAAGCTGGCTTCTGTGGATTATCGAAAGATAACCTACTTATTTCTAGTACAAATATACATATATACTTCATCATATTTTCATCTCATCTAATAGTTACAGCTTTATAGATTTTAGTAGACATGATAATTATTTTTGTAGGT
Organism: Dasypolia templi; assembly: GCA_963555695.1. Taxonomy (NCBI): domain Eukaryota; kingdom Metazoa; phylum Arthropoda; class Insecta; order Lepidoptera; family Noctuidae; genus Dasypolia; species Dasypolia templi. The sequence goes on along the minus strand of OY743146.1, from coordinate 15,406,028 downwards.
AAGTGTTTCCTGCTACAAGAAGATTTCATCAATAACTTTCAGGTTTTTATCTCTTCAGGGCGGGCGGCGCGTGGCGCATTTGCGGTGCAACTTCATCATCGGACGCATTTTCCGAGTGCCCAGCGCAGCCCTGGCGCCGCCAGAGAGTGAGTCAGCAGGCGGCAGGCCAGACCGCGGGCTGCGGGGGCGCGGCGGGCGGCTGCAGCGCCCCGGGCAACGCCGCGTGGCGTGGCGTGCGACTGTAGTGTCGAATGTGAGTCGTGTGCAGTGTAGCACGCGCCGCCCGCGGCCTCACATCGCTCATCGCGCTACGCCGCCGCCTCCCCGCTCTGCCGCACCACGCGTCCGCTGGGCGCGTCGCGCGGGCCGCGGGCCAGGCCCGCGAGCCTGCTGCTTCTGGCCGCGTGGCTGGCGGCCGTCGCTGCCGAGCTCGCCTGTCCGCAGGACCCTCCGGCGGCTCAGATCGCGTGCGCCTCCTGCCGCTCCTACGAGAACGCGCGAGAACACAGCTTACGAGTGATCCGCGAGAGCCTGCTGGCGAAACTAGGCTTCACCCAAGCCCCGAACACGACGGGCCGGGAGTTGCCGACCGTGCCGGCAGACATGATGGAACGCTTCGAGCGCCGGAAGCCGCCCGCCGGCGTGCAGGCCGATGCACCAGCTCTGACCAGGACCTTCGTCACTCACACGGAACAGGACGACTTCCTCGCGCGGACCGACAATGTCCTCATTTTTGCACGTTAGTACCTTATGAGAAATTAAGTTCGTTACAAGTTATTTATTATACAGTTAAACTACTATTTAAGATAGATATAGCGCTAAGTTCGATGCCCCTAGTCTAGATAGACGTGCCAGCCCATTTGTAGGTTCATATAATTATGACAGTAAATCACCAAAATCTTTCAATAATATTGTCATTGGCAAGTGGTTATCTGTGTAATTTTGTTGTGTGTGTAATTTTGTCTACATATTGCAAGAAAAACTCCTATGGATGCAAAATATTCCAAAAGTTCTAAAGTTTTTGGCTGACGACGAGTGACGGATAGATCAATGCCTGGGCCTACAAATTTGGCGGCTTAACGCGTGCTCGGCTATTGGCATGGTCTGCGAAGTTCATTGACAGGCACGTGTGCAGCCTATATGTGAGTAAGGCACTTCGTGGTCGCGTCACGCACAGTAAATTTTAATTAATTAGCCAATGATTGCTTCGACTTCAACGCGTATATTATGTGCCATTGTCTATAGAACACGACAACTTGAGATTGCTATCGCGATCGTCTCCGACAACTTTTGAATAATAAAATCTGCAACGGTCAATGTAAACGTCTATTGAGCATTCAGGTACCTACATACGTATTCTAATTCCAGCAAAGTCAAAGTTATGTTCTTCTTGTCATGTACAGTGAATCAAAAATGTTTTTCCAACTAGAGAGGTATTTGAATAATGGATTATGCGTATCTTGTGATGAACGGTTTGTATTTTATCGTTATTTGTAAATATAGAAATGACACAGAAGTTCGAGGGTGAAATTGTTGTAATGCGAAAACAGGGCTATCAAAGTTCAGGCTAGTATGTAATCTGGTAACGTGAGCAAGGGGCTTCGACCGCTGACGATAACGCTAACTCTACTGCCACAGTGAATAAGCTTACGATCAATTAAACAATTTTTTCGCAAAAGTTAATAGATAGCTCACTGTTAGATCTTATTCTCGTCGCCACCTTATAAATTAGCTTTCTTGCGAAGCACTCAATCCAAATCAGTTATGAGAGGAAGTAAAAGAAAAGTTTCGTTGCCTGTAAGTCGAATTGGAATATATTGCATTCATTGAAGTACTAGGGTGCTATTATGACAAGCTATTTGGCTGAATTTTTATGTTGTTAATTTTAGTTTCTAGGTCTTGTTCTTGACTACCGTAATAACGCTCGTATGTTAGTGGACGCATAAATTGTCTGTCTCTCTTGGATAAAATGTATTTATTACCCACTTGTCAATTAATTTTAAGATTAACTCATTTATTAGGTAACACTATGTGATCTATTCTCTAAGTTGTAGCTGTTGTTAATTTGCCTTTAAAACTTGGTTTTTCTGGACAGCTATTATTCCCACGATTATGGACCGACCCAGAGCACTAGTTAGGTATTTACGTTATTTATAGCATATTCAAGCTGATAAAGCCGTCACTAGCGTTCTTGGAAGCGCATTGAAAGGTGCAACATATCAGCGCAAAATGTACTTAGTATTTTTTATTATGTAGAAGAAACTCAATTTTGTATGAACTTGAAAATATTTGTGAAACTTATAGAAGTCTAAAGATCGAATGTGAGATTTGGTAAAGCATGGTGTTTTTATTTGTTACTTTTACCTGTTGGGTAAGAGTGCGTGGCCGCCACCACAAAACTTTTCACCTGGTTTGTAACCATAACAGATACAAACTTGCCTGAATGTGAAAATAGCTTAGCCAAATGGTGAACAGAACTCTCCGTACTTAGTTTTTGTTCACTCCCATGCGAAAATGCGTGACTTTATGTAAGTGATCAGGGAACGAAGTAACTAGTGTTAATTATGTTAAGTATCATCTTATGTCTTCTTCTATGTATAATAACGCATAAACCTGCTTACCTTTAAAAAAGATAAGTAGGCAGATTCGTAGGAAGCCTCTCCCAGGTAGAACTTCACTACCTGGGAGAGGCCTCCACATACGACTTGTAATTATTTGAATGTTTTCGTGGTCCAAAATATTAGTAATTTAAAACAAAGACTTCCTTTGTACAAACTATGATTGTATCTACGTTTTGACCGGGATGTTGTTATTAAACCCATTTACTCATTGTCCGGATTTATAGTTAGGCGACAGCTGAACTGCCCTTAAAGCTGATCGCAGTTACCAATCGCGGATTTAACGTAGAGTAGGCGGTCGACGTCTCAGTGTCTGCCATTCGCGTTGGCCAAGGAACACTGCCCTCGACTAATATAATCGACGTGCAAACGCACCGCCTCCGTTTAACTGAATGACACAATTCCTGACACATTACCTAATCCCGACAACGTACGCTACTTCAGTTTTGGGACCTCGAAGATCCCAATTTGTTAGACGAAATTGGACTACAATTTTTTTCCGGATAATACTTAAGGCCACCGGTTACTCCCTATGGACGACATTTCAAAGAGGAATAGGCCTACTGGGGAGACCTCTATAAAAAAAACGCACCTACGGTTCTTACCTCCTAGGTGGTGTGGAAAAAGGACCCAGCTTTGTAATTAAACTGTCATGATCAGTGTAATTGAATGAGTTCTGGGACAGTAACATAACTTTCGCTCCTATTGATTGATTTCCCCTTGACCCACAGGCAACATCCTGCCAAAACGATGACTACAATCGATAAATCAGTTATCGCATCACTGCATCTCCGAACATTATTAAGATATATTGTCGGAAAATTGGTAGATATCGTTTTATGAAATGTAACATTGTCAAATATTGATTAATTTAATGTACATGACTGTGCTTGTTACTTTTAAAAATATAATAATTCCTTATCATGAGAAGCAAGGACGTGACACTGTTACGGGTTTAAATTTAATACGTATCTTAAACGCATACTTACAGTTTCTGCGTTTTTGAATAGTTTGTCGTTAGAGTTTATTTGACTGAGTAAAACAACTGCATTCAAATAACAGATTATGTTAAATCTAATGTATTTAGGTAATTATTTGGTTAGATAATAGATTTCAGGAATGAAGGACAGTTAATTGTGAGTGCGGTTGGGAACAAGACAGCTTCCCACTCTAGCGATCAGCTGAGAGCGAGCGCACTCACACGCATGATAGACGCATTTCTACGAATTAAAATTAAAAGCAACCATAAAGGAACAATAAATTTGAAAGAAATAATACACCGTGTGCTCAAACCTTTTCTTAATTTAATATTTTCATGTAGGTAGGTACATAGGTAGGTAGTTTATTAGACCCTATGTATATTATTTAGCTGATTATTTGTTTGTTGCTGTGAGAAAAACAAATCTGCGAAAAGCTGTACCTAATGACAATGAAATCTATTTCTGGCTCTCTCTCTACTTAAGATTCTAAATTGAAACCCTGATTTTACTACTGTTGTACTTTACTGTGCCACGTGTGGGATCATTCAATTTGATCCTAACGTGACCTAAAAGTTACACATCATTTATAGTAGATTCGTAGCACACTACCAGCGAAAAGAATAATCTTATTTCTGCAATTTATAGCGTAGAATATATTGGCAGTCGGATAACATTCGGAGAGACACAAGACTGTCTCGCCCGCGTCTGACAAGTGCGTGTCAACGAGACGGCCATTTGCAACGATCGATTGTTTTGGCTGCTGGCAGTCACCTTAATTGCTCGAGAATCAAGATGACGAGTGCTTTTGTATGGAATGATCAAGACTAGCCTCGATTAATATACATAATATGTTTGGATAAGTTACATTTCAGATGATTTGATTTCTTTGTATGCCTTAGCGCACGTTAGTTTAATCCCGATTAGGATTAGGTAATAGGTATATTTTTGTAACATCTTTGGTACTTAACCGTCTTCATCGAGATTCTTCTTAGCTTGTATAAGTATTTACTTAGCTAAAAGTTAACCTGTCAGCTTTTTGCGGGTAAACAGACCTAGTGCTTCATCTTAATTGGATCAATCGAACCTATATAAAATCTTACAGAAAAAAAAACGGTAAATTTAACTTTTTAGTAATTACCTACCTATTTACAAGTTCAGTCGGCGTCAGGTGCATAACACTTGCACCGTACGCGAGGCAATCATACTTAATAGTTAAATAATCGCCGTAAACAATTTAGGATAGTTCTTATACAATAAGACCCTTTGATAAAGTTCTCGTTAAGAACTAGAAATAAATTACTATAAATTAAAAATGAGAAATAGGTAAATGATTGGAGAACCAAATATCACGCTTAGTTTTAGACCCAAGAGGCACTCGTGTAAACAGAAAAGCTATTTGCCATGAAAAGATTCAAACTTTCATTCAAACTTCATAAGCAAGTAGGCTTATGAAGTTTGAATGAAAGTTTGGATCTTTTCGTTTGAATGAAAGCTGTTCCACATTCGCTATACAAAAACCGCTACGTTTAGCTACATCTGGAAATTCCTTGCAATAAAAATCTTTGAGTATTTCCAGTCGCCTATCTTTCATGCTATTTGTGTCTTGCGCTTTGAAGGAAGTTGTTATGTGTTCCTGAACGCCCTGGAGGCCTAACCCACATGAATCCATTAACTTCTAATACCCATCTATGGATGATACATTTAGCTATTATTATTATTTATTTAGCATTAGCGTTGGATATCGTAAAATTTTAGAAAGAGCTGTTATCAATTTGATGCCATAATGCTCTATTTTTACGCGGATTATTTATGTAGAGTCAAACGGTTGCATCATGCTTTGCATTCCGTACCAATAATTAGAAACGGAGGGTGTGATTAAAAAAAACATTTTCTTAATTTAAATGTAAATCCAACTGAAGGTTTTCATTAGAAACAAGAAATTGAAGCCACGTTGCTAGGGCGAGAGATCATTCATTCTAACTCAATACCTACACAAAGATAGCGGATATCTCAAGTATGGAAAGCACATCCGCAAACTTAAATAGAGGTACAAACAGCATATCTATACAGTATGATGTGCAAAATTATGTGTAAAGTTATACGCAGCTGAGCCCGCATGAGTCGACCGACCACCCTCGCGCTTTCGCAACAAATCGGTAATTGGTAGGGTTGACAGCAATAGGGTTGCGCTCAGAATCCTGGGTTTTACTTTTTATATATCATGCCCACAGCGCACTACTACGCACGTGATTGCTTATTTCGCACAATGGATGTTCCTACGTATTACACCGTGCGGATTTTGGTTGGACGCGGATCGGATCTCACGCTAGTCTTGTACTAGGTCATGACAACGCAGATGGTTGAACTACCTATTTATGAAACAAACGTTATTTTTTTGTTTTGGGTGCCATAACAGAACATGGTATGCATGTGATGCAGAGAAATAAGTGTCATGATGAGGAAAGTTATAAGTATGAATGGTTATTATAAAGTTGCAAAGAGAAGAGGAGCCAGAGAAACTATGGATGGATAGTTTGAAACATGAAATGGCTAGTAAGGTGGTTACTGATCTGGCTAATAAAGATCCCAAATGAATTGAATTTTTTTTTATTCCGTAGATATTAGATATGAATATAGTAGGGTATATAGCTATGTGAAAAACATTTCGTGCTTCTAAATTAGTTGTGCTTAAGTAGGTACCTATGTGTTAGCACTGGTCTGCACCTTGCGAAACACATGTGATATTTTCCATAAATCAAACCCTATATCTAAGATACGTACTTACGATTTAAAAAAAAATTAGTGACATCAACAGACCGATTACAAGGATACAAACAAAGAGAAGACTGTATTTTGACTGTCTCACAAAGTCACAGCAGGGCTTCAAACCAGTCGAAATAGATTTCAAGATCAATACGTAATTGGATGTCAAATCAACTGTGATCTTCCGTTCTTTGGTCGTATTGATTATATAATTATATTTATTATCTTAGTCAAAAAGTACATTCTCTTAAACAATGCAAGAACATAACATATACTTAATTTTAACTGTATGAACTATATCCATCTCTTCAGTGCTATCTACGTATTTGAATGAAAGACTATGATCAGTTTGTGGTATGGCTTATTGGTTATGAGATGTGACAGTTTTAAGACTTCCTTCACTTTGCAAACAACACCAGGCACCTTGACACTAGAGGTTGTTAACCGGTGCCGGTGCATTAGATGGAGCACAACCGCACAATTGAGGCCAGTGTGTGAGCGAGTTCAAGAGCAATTTAGGTTCCGTAGGTCAGTTCGCCGAAGGTAACCTTGACATTGACTACAATAGTTACACCTAAAATGTTTGTTTTTGTTGAACTATTCTGAAGATCGATTATTATTATCTCAGCTGTAGGCACAAAGGAACCGCCCTAACATAATTTTGAAAATAATAAAAATAGCCTATATACAAGGGTGGATCCAGCCGGCAAGATGGTAACATATGCCTTGCCTAAATGCAGGTACGGAATTCATTAAGTGTCCAATTATTATAAGCTAAGGATTTGGTGAGCCCAAAACTGACGGAAAACCACATTGGCATGACGTAAGCATTGGCGTGATGCTCATCACGTTTTAGTCAAATAATATTGCACTTTGGTGCTTATCTTATCACTCAGTAAATACCTACATACAGTCCACGAAATACTAACTGCAAGATAAGGCGCCATAATACTGTTCTTACAGGTGTTTGACTACGGCTATATATAAGTAATTTTGACTATTTGTATGCAAGTCTTCACAGATTTAAACCAAAGTTAAAACTTTACAAACAAGCGTTCGTGAGCATTTGAACAGCTGAAGTACGTAGTGTTTGAAAATAACTTGTGGCTTGGTCGCGACGGATTTCCAGGAGACAGAAGACACAGACAGAAAAAAAGGAAAACACCACGTAAATTAAGCAGGAGGAGACGTTACGCGTGCGCTGCCGTTTCATTCAGGGCTGTTTTAGGTTTCATTTCGATTTTAGTACCTTTGTTGTCGGTGCGGTTATTTATAACTACTACAGTATAATAAGTAGCCTTTGAGACTTCAAACATACACACGGTCTGAGCCGTAGGGCGTAGACCCTATATATTGGATTTATCTGAGAGTGTCTGTCTACTGTTCGCTACAAGACTGAACGACATGCGAAATTTAACTGAAAACTGAAATCGGAACGTTTACCTACTTTTACAAAGATAAGAAGAAAATCGATTAAAAAAAAGCTTCACCAGTTCTGACAGACGAAACGAGTTTCAGAAGTTTATTGATTTCTTTCAGCCGACTGCGGCAAGTAAGTACTTCTTAATTAGTCAATACATTTAAGTTAATATTTTAGTTAAAAAATCCATAAACTGTCTGATTTACTTTATTAGTTACTCTTAGGGCGGGTATAAGACTCTCGCATTACCAACCTGGCTACAACACTTGTACTATTAAGTATTCTGTGGTATAAGTCATTACCATAACTCATAATTATATGTTTTTCGCTCATGTAAAAAGAAAGGGACTCTGGCTTATTGCAGCTGAAACAACAGGATGAATTGCTTAAAAAAAACAGATGATGAACCATTCATCATACTAAAGTGGCACCCCTGATTCATACAGTTCAAGAAAAAGAGGATGTCACGATAATGTGACTGTTGATTGCAATAAGCACTTACTTTGCATCAATTCAGTCAGGACGTCGATTTCAATTTGACCACATCCTGCTTTCTCAAGATATTCTTGTTATTTATTGTTATGAGAGTTTTTTTTTTTAAATTAGCACTCTGACCCTCACTTGTGTTTTGTCAACTGTTTGTTTTATGCACGTGTCGCAAAAATCAGAGGAAGCCTTTGTGATTGTAAGTCTCTAGGCTTATCAAAAAAGCTAATAATAAATGTGCAATGTTTACAATGTTTGTAATGAGTTACTAGGACGTTTAATTAAGGTCAAGTCCAAGGACTGTTGTAATTATTTTTAATTATTATATTCTTTAGGTACCGTTCTGAGTGCACAAATGCAAAATGAGCAATGAATAAATGATAGCGAAATGTCGGTGCACTTAGGTACACCTCTGCCTGACCCGTAGGAATGCAGGCGTAATGTTATTATGTTATGTCATGTGTTGATCAACCATGCTTGCTTACATGCTTGGTTTACATATTGAATCAAAGAAACCGACGTTTTCCTTCAAACCTAATGATCCAAGATTAATAATACCTTGCCGGGTTTGAACCCGCAACCTCGTGCTTGACCTCCGGGCCATCACGACATTATGATACGGTTTTAAATTGTAGTATAAAAATTGAGATGGTATTTTATACGCAAAAAATGCTGATTGAATAAATTCGCTTGTAGGTATGACATTTTATGAGCGTAAAATTGACAAAGTAGAATATGTTGTGATTCAATCAAAAATCAAAAGTCATTTATTCAAATTAGGCTGAGGATCAGCACTTTTCGAACGTCAAAATTACATAAGACACTCCCCCAAAATGCCCGCCCTTCACCACATCCTAGTGGGAGGAACGAAGGAGAGAAAGAGGGAAGAAGAAGTGGCGCAACAAACTCCCCAGTATTTTCAGATTTAAACATTAAGTCGCAGCCCGATGATTTTCGTACGACTATTTTAATAATACGCTGTGATAATCTATACAGACGATACTTAATCGTATCTACTGCTTACATACCTACATCGCAGGATAAAAGTCGTATTCAGGAGAATTGTCTGAAAACTCTTCACCTAAAGCCAGGAACAAAATTTTTTTGCCAGAATAATCATTTTGATTTCAAACCGGCTAATGCAAATTAGTCCAAGTCAAGAGTAATGCGGACTATTGCGCAGATTAATCACTTGCCCCGACACGAATTATGCACCTGCACCTTAATTGCGTAACACTATCAATCACAATTTTAATAATTTTGAAGGATATTGCTGATGGTCCCAGCAGTGGGAACATTTTTATTTATTACTTTTTAATAAAATTGCAAACAAGGTTAGAATATGTTCAATAAGTAAAAGGTTTGTAGTTAGAGGCCCCCTACACATACAGGTCGGGCTCGCTACGCTCACTCTTGCATTTTCATAGTAAGATCACAATGACAGTATGCAATAAGCAAGACCTTTCAAGTCAGTATGCAAGTTTATTTATTTTGTAAAAGAAAGCAAAACTCTCACTAGTTCGATCGTCGAACTAGTGAGAATTTATTTTCTCAATTATTCGACGAGCTACTGAGATTCGTTTTTCTCATTTGTTCGACCGTCGAATTTATTTTAATCGAGACACAAAATACAATAAAATAAATAAAAAAGGTTTATGTTTGTCTACACGTAGTAAGTTTGCACATCGTAGTCTGTACCACATCCTTGATCAAATACATAAGTCAGTCATTCATATTATAAAAAAAGTGTTTTTTGCTATATCATATTTACTAAAAATGACTTAGTTAAAACGTATTTAATTTGGATTAAGGTTTTTTTATAAAAACATTCAGAAAATAAATTAACACGCCGATATTGATGCTCAAATGAAATTAACATGTGGAAAAATAGGAGTTTATTTTTTATTTTTATTGCGGTACTTGAATTTATTTGATAACGTGACGGTCGAAATAAATAACTAGTGAGAACAAATTGGAAGGACTAGCTACTCAACTGGTCAAGTGCCAAAAATAAAATAAAATTTATACTAAGTATAACTTTGAGGCAGGCGTGTTTTAGAGGATAAAATAAAATAAAATAATCAGTATTTAAGATGTTGGGTGATCCTTTTACACGGTGACATTGGGTTATTACCAGCATACGTAGGTTCAACTAAACAGGGGCGGATTTAAGGGGGGGGGGGGGGGCACGTGCCCCACCCCCACCCCAGACGGTATTTTTGGGTACTGTGGAGATCCATCAAAACGTTGCGGCAAAAATGGACGCTAATGAAGTGCTGGACAGCTTTAGCAGGAAACAAAAGAAAACTGTCTTTACTAAACATTTAATTTTTCTATTGTTTTGACACTTTCATAAACCTTCATAAACAGTAAGCGATCAAAAATGCATAGGCACGTTAAGAGTCGTATTGCTGTGAAGTCATGGTACGACTGTATGTGTTTCAACGACACACACCACAAAGATCGCAGTTTTGCACGGCACACACTGTCGTATCGCGTACTCGCATCGCTCTGCACGAAACAAAAATATATTTCCGTCGCTTTTGTTGGACACGCATCTGACGCATCATGCACGTGACCGGTTTATGGCATTGCTAAAATTCGAAATAATTTAATATGAGCTGGTAGCAGTAGCTGCTTAGCGCAGTTTTATTGCCAATTTTTATTTTGTTTTGAAATAATATATAATAATATATTCAAAAAAATTGCTGTTTTTTATATTTTTGTTGTTTTTGTGGGTTCAAAATATAAAAAAATGCGTTAGAAGTGATAACAAAAATAAAAAATGAAAATTTTGTTATAATATTTTACATAAAGTCTAAGTAAAGAAACGATTACTTATAATAACTTCTTCAGCCAAATAGGATGTGCAAAACTACAAGAACAAGGAACTTAGAAGCAATTTGTTTTATTTAAAACATGTGAGATGTTCAAAAAAATTGATAAGTAGATTTATTTCACCATAAACAATTAAGCTTCGATCATGATTTTTTTTAAATAAGCATCCATCACTAATAAAAGAACTAGATACACAATCCCATAAAAAAGTTCTCTTAAAACTGTCGCCAAATTATGTTTACGTAGGTAATTCAAGTTGAAATAAATATACGTTAATGAAAATTCAACCTTAAACGCTACGCTTAAAGTTGTATTCACAAAGTTATGTACAAAAAGCAATACATTTTTACGAGCGATAGTCGCTGGTCAACATACATCAAAACAAATTCAACCTTACACGCATGTTTCAAAGTCGGAAATACAAAGTGCCAAATGAAAGCAATTAAATTTTACGACCGAGGATCACCGCTAGGACAAGGAATGAGTGGAGTCGAACAGTATTTTTTTTTTTTTTTTGTAATGTAATTTTAAATGTTTTTTTTTTAATTTCGTCTTTGCATCAAAAAGTTGGTGTAGGTAATAAAGCATATCATATATTCATATATTCTAGTCTTTTTTATTATTATTTCACTTTATACGTAGCGAAGCACGTACCGGGCCGCTAGTTAATAATAAAACTAAAAATTATACAGTCATAATTATTTATATATTCTTTCATTTGTGACAAAATAATAAAGATATTGCTTGACAAACAACTTATATCAAAATTTAATAGTTACTAAATATAAAAAATAAGTACAGAAAGTTCTTGTTAAATCAAAAAGAAATTGTTGATGTATACACAGAATGATGTAAGAAAATACGGACACAACTGACTAACACATTTAATTAACCTATGTTATTAATTTCCTTGAAATAAAATGATTTTATTATTTAGTCGTCTTTTCGATAGATTTTTTTGTTTTTCCGTGTATTGGGATTCTTTTCGTAGTCAAACTCACCATCACTCGTCATCACTTTCAAAAAGTTCTTCGAACATACAACGATTCCTTGGGTCTGGGAAAGAATTCTTCGGATATTTGTCGTGCTATAACTGATATCCATTCTCCACACCTGACTGGATCTCGAGGAAAGCTAAAAAAACAAAAATTAAATCTACAAAATGTTCTATAATATTTATAGAAGCAGTAAAGAAGTCAAATAATACAAAAAACAAAACAATCATACATTAATAAAATAAAAAAAGAAACAATAGCGTCTCCAACAATGGAACAGAGTCAACGCACGTAACCCGAACAATTTAAGTGGGCATGCGATAGTGTGTTTAAATACGTTAACTAAGAGTCTTTACAACTGAGATGCTTTATAACTCCTGCTGTTTATTAGGAATTAATTTTAAAAAAATGTTTTACGACGATTTCTTGACAAAATACCAATATTTACAATCCAGTGATAACAATCATATAATGGTAATATTAAAACTTACCGAAAATATGAAACTCCATCCTTTTTTTGTGTCCTAGATGTGGTTTTTTAACAGTTTTTAAACGAGCAACTAGGCATATTTACCGTTCGAGCGTTCGAATGCTACTAGATTAAAAGCGCACCCGAATGTCCAAATGGGTGCGCGTTTGGTGAGGACACTTTTTGTCGCTGATTGTGTATCTAGTTCTGTATTAGTGATCGATGAAAATAAGTGATTTTATTAAGTGGTTTTGTATGGCAGTTTGTTTACATTAAGTATTTCACATTTTATTTGGCTTAAGTGAATATAGGTAACATATTGAGGATAGCTTAAGTTTTCATTTTCATTTTCGTTCTGTGAAAAGATGATTGAAACTAAACCTCAATTTTTTTTTATAAGTATACAGGATAAACTATTCCAAAACTTAAACGTTATTGTTTGCAGGGCTTCGGTGATGCAACGTTCAATTATGTGAATAGTCGTAACGAATTGCATCTACCTCACACAAATCGAAATAATTTACTCAGTTTTCTGTGGCCTACCTACAAAATGTATTATTGATGGAAACAAGATAAACGAGACAAGTATCGAATGATTATCGAACCACTTCAAGTAATTTCATAAAAACACACAATGATTGATCATTTTTGGTTTTATTAATAACATATCAAAAACTTGAAATAAATATTATTTGAAAATAACATCACGCAGGCGCAGATGAGATTCAAACTCAGGGCTCGTCATAATCGCTGCGCTGCTACCCAAGCACGGTAACGACTAAGCTAGCATGCCGAATGTTAAGTTAGTTGAAATTAAGAACTACTATCAATTACAGACCAAGTGAGTGTGTGTGCGTGTACATAGTATAGAAACAACTTATTGCTTTGTGAGATTGCTTATGGACTTTTGAGCGCTACGTACATACTTGAACTTGTAGAAATAAACTTGAAGTATAATACTTGAAGTTTATTTCTAACAGTTATTGTAATTTTTTCGCCCGTCCGCCCCTTGTGCCCCCCCCCCCCCCCCCCAGAAAAATATCCTGGATCCGCCCTTGCAACTAAAGGTATATACAATCACTTAGTAAAGTATCTAAGTACTTACGGAAAAATTAGAAAAAACCAAATCGGCCAAGTGCGTGTCGGACCAAGCATAAGGGATCTGTAGTCGGGATGAATGTATCCCAAAAAACTAACTTAACTTTGTACTTCAATAGTTCTCCAACTGCAAATGTAAGTTTATAATCGCAAAATAACATTGTATGCGAAAATAGCACAAATTAACGATTTTCGGACTTTTTCTTTTAAAACGTGAGGAATGGAAGCATGTAGAACTAAGAATCTTAAGACACGTGACCAACCCGCACTGCAGGCTTAGCATGGCGTTTTCTGTTTCTACTCTACTGTAGAATAGAAATCGCTTTCTACGTTCCTCGAAATCTCTTTTTCGCGAGCACGAGGACACACTTAGACTCAGGTTGCTTTATAGACAGTGATTTTCCATAGCAACGGGTTAGTTGCTAGTGATGTGTATAACTACCCATTTTTACCGTACAATTGCGTTTCGTTTCTGTGTAGCCAGTAGAAAACTTTCTACTGTCTACACAGAAACGCCATTTTTGTCTACTCTTCCGTCGACAATACGCTTCTCTAGGGCGCTCGTGCTAAGCCTGCTGGACGTGCTTAGTGGATTACGGCCCACTCTCTCTCACCGAGAGGAGGCGGGTGTCCCAACAGTTGGAACATTATAGGCTGATTTTGTTCCTGTGAGACCTTGCTTGGTTCTAGCACTTCTAGCCTTTCATGATTGTAGGTCAACGAAGTAGGTACCCATATAGGTTTTGATTAATTTGCGACTTTTAAAATATGTCGCATAAATGGCCGTACTTTTAAATTGCGTTGAATTAGAAGCTTGATTTTTTTAGAGCTCCAAAAGACGACTACGTATTTGAGGGTCGACACAGAACCTTCTATTTCTGTATGAACGGCTATGAGACAACCTATCCTTGTTGAGGCGGTTTTCTTTTTTAAATTTCCGTCTATAAAATTAGTAATTTAGTTTCCCTCATTTCAATAAGTACACATTATGGAGACTCACACTGATTATGATGGGAAGAAATCGAACAAGTAAAACTGCGCGCCTTTTACAGCCGAATTTAATACCGGGGCTAGAATAGGTCAGAGTATACTTTTTACGAGTTGTAAATTAATTTATAAACCATGCTTTTAAATTAACTTTCGTTCTAAAACTTTCTATGATTAAACGTACTCTGCTTGTTTTTAAAAGTTTTTTATTTGTTTAAGTTTCTGAACGAATATTGTGACATGACATTGACAGTGACGTCGTGAAAGGTGACAGTAACATATCTATAATCTGTGCTTTCTGACATTCTGTGAACCTAAATAAAAGTAGTCTGTGTGTGAACCTAACCCTCTATCATACCCATAACATAAATAACGAAGGAAGGAACTGTCAGAAACGAGAAGTTTTCGGATGCTGCTGCGTTCCATATCTCAATCATTTATTTATTTTCCATGACTATTAGTTCCTTTATAATTGACATCGAATCAGCACGGCACAGAAAATAAGTGTAACATATCCATTTATTTAGCGAAGGCAGTGTTCTAAGTGCTCAGCCAACAACAAATATTGATATTTAAATGTTATGTTTAATGTCTTTGTATTGATGTACGTAGTGTGATTCACGTTATAATGGAAAATCTGTAAAACTGTTAACAGTTCAAGGTTATGAGGTTTGAAAGTTATATAATGAAAATATTTTCCGTGTTCGAGCCAACCAGTTGACAATTAACGAGATGTTTGCACCAAATTCATGTTTCCATGTTTCTTCACTTGTCAAGTATCACTGGAAGAGATGTAATCAATGTATGAAGCTGTTATCTTCGCAAGCGCGAGAAAGCCCTTTATCTAGCGACGGGCCTTGGTCTTTGTACTGTCAGAGAGTGGCAAGTGGAGTTCTAAGTAAAGATTCACATCAGGAAACTGTTGTGCAAAACTTACAGAAGGTGTATGAGGAAGTAGTTGCCTTTAAAAGACCTGCCCTACACAGCCAAAATGCAGGCTCCCTGTTAAGTTTCTTTAAAAAACCACTGCCCCAGAAGATAATAGCTCCAAATGGACTATATATATTTGGCAGTGTTGGAGGAGGAAAAACTATGTTGATGGATTTATTTTATGAAACAGTACCGGTAACTATAGGAACTTTTATTCAAGTATTATTATTAATTTTAAAAATTCATAATATTATTTAAAATTGTTCTTTTCCTTAATACAAATATTTCAGCAGGTGAATTACACAAAGTCAATTTAAGAATTTTTCATACCTATTTTCAGATAAAAGAAAAGTTGAGAGTCCACTTTAACTCATTTATGTTGAACATCCATGCCAGGATTCATGAGCTAAAGATTAAATCTGGAAAAGGAGCAAGTTCCTTTCGTGATGAGGGCTCGAAACCATTTGATCCAATACCCCCAGTTGCTGCTGATATTACTCAGGAATCTTGGCTCATTTGTTTTGATGAATTCCAAGTAAGTGTGTCATAAATGAATAGATGCACAGTGGGTACAGTCCACGAGGCCAGAGCAGAGTGTTGCATTTGTCTGAGTAATTACCAATCGCACCAATGGAGCGATGCACAGCTCTTTAGGCCCATTGTATTAGCTGGTTTTAACCAATTGCGCTCTAGGCCGATGGCACACCTACACTATCTTTAGGTGCACTCACACAAATGCAAAGCTCAGCTTAGGCCTCGCTTACTGTACTGTGTTGTAGACACAGTGAAAATAATGTAGCACTGGTACAGTTCATTCTAATACAGGTGGATCTCCAGTATTAGAATGAATTGTATCTGTTTGTGCTGCTTTGTTATTGTTTGCAAGAGATTGATTAGCAATACTTTAGATTTAAGATAATTTGTTGTTTCAAATAAAAATGGAGACAAACTAGAATTGTATGAGAAAGAATGTGTCAACTTTTTAAATAATTTTCCTTAGTTTTGTATATTTTTTGGATTAGTACCTAAAATTGGATAGAACTTTTAACTTTTTCCCAGTATGTTATGTAATGAGTATGACCATCCAAGTTTGTGTTTTTTTTATTTGTAGGTAACAGATATTGGGGATGCTATGGTATTAAAACGACTATTCACACAACTATTTGACAATGGCTGTGTTGTAATAGCAACTAGTAATAGAAAACCTGATGATTTGTACAAAAATGGACTTCAGAGGTCAAACTTTTTGCCATTTATACCTGTGCTAAAATCTCATTGTAACATGGTTCAATTAGATTCAGGTGTTGACTATAGATTACGGGGAACTGGCACTAAATATAGTAAATATTTTCTGTAAGTACAAAATTATCATTACATGTTTTGACCTGAAAATCTGTTAACAAAACCATTTATATTTTGAATGGGGCTAATATTTATTTACAAGTGACTTTGTTTATTTATTATATAACTGTGTAAGCCACAGTTATTGATGGGAACATTTTACCACATTTAATGTATATACAGGGTGTCCCGTAAGTCGACGTCAAGCCAGATCTGGTGATAGGTTGGGGCATAATAGTTAACAGAAAAATATAAAACACTTAGGGGGCAGCCTGTATAAGCACTCGTATTTTTTTTTGTATGAAACATACTATTATACCAAAGTTTCAAATAATACTCTTTGTTTTGCTGACCATTATGGACATAATTATTTTGCCATAAAAGTGAATGGTTATTAGCCATAACTATTAAATTGATTACAGAAACAGTGAGCTCACTCCAGAGAACAATGCAGTGGACAATTTGTTCAAATTTTTAATGTCCAAGGAGAATGATATAGTGAGGCCTCGCGTGATCAACATTATGGGTAGAAATGTTAAGTTTGCTAAATCTTGTGGAAGAATTCTGGATTCTACTTTTGAAGAGTTGTGCGATAGAGTAAGTCATTAATCACGGTAGAAATTATTCATTGTTCTAGTTATAAAATAAAATCAATACCCTCCTTTGGCTTTGCAATGATTGGTTAATTTAAAATACAGTGTAAACTCTATATAACGACACTCAAGGGACTGAGCATATTTTGACGTTATAGAGAGTTTTCGTTAAATGGAGAGACTTAAAATCTGTATTAGAAAAAGAAAAAGTTTATTTCAGATTTGTCTTAGTAAATAGTACATCAAAACAATTTTAATTTGAATGCTATTGTGATAGTCTGTTATTTTCGTCTGACGTCTTTTGCTGCACCAGTAAATTTGTTGTATGTTTTTACTTAGAATATGATAACGTATAGATAATACATCACTCCTACTAACAACAGTCTGCAGCTACACGTGCAAACAATCCCATTTTGTAATCAAAAGAACGAATTTCTTCGAAAGTTCGGTGTTTATGATGCCGACAGTCGAGTTTATTATGGTCTAGGACCGCGGCTCTCAAACTTTTTTGATCATGGAACCCTTTTGACAAGCAAAATACTTGACGGAACCCTACAATAAAACAGTAGTTTTTAAAAGTGTATTCTTTATTATATAAGCATAATATAAGTACAATGTAACAGTTACTAATTAGTACTTACTTTACCACATGGTAAGTACATTAATAGAAGATATTAAAAATGAAAAAATCTTAATTAAGGGAGGTATGAAACTGTTTTTAATTTTTCATCAATTGATTGATATCAGGTTTGATAGAAGACATTTGAAGTCTCATATCAGGTCCGGCGTCCAGTCTATTGCGATATTTTGTTTTCGTGGCTGCATAGGTTGAGAATCCTGTTTCGTACAAATATGTTGTTGGGAACGGGAGAAGAATATTCAGAGCCATTCTGCCAAGCATTGGATATTCATCACGGATTCTGCAACAAAAATCGTTGAGAGGCGTCGTAAATGTCATCAGACACAAGTATGGAGTCACTGTTCAAAAGAACAGAGACTCCATACTTGTGTCTGATGACATTTCTAAAAGAGATTCGTATATTTCGTTTGACATACTTTCGGGCTTTTGCAGGTTGGGTAAAAAAGGATTATGACTCCATGAATTCAGCTTCATTTTTGTATTCTTTTCTTCGGGAAAATACTTTTCAAAAGATGCGCGCATCGAAATGAGATATTGGACCAATTCTTCAAATACATCATCTTGAAACATTTCTGAGTCGTTATCGCTAACAAACTCACTGAGTGACGTTAAGCTTTCTATTTCTCTCTTACCAACGCAAATAATCCAAAAATCTCATTTTATTTTGAAGGCAGTTATTTTGTTATAGGCCTGAAACACTGTTGTCTGTTTATCTTGCAATGATAAATTCAATTCGTTCAGTTTTTGAAAGATATCCGCCATAAAAGACAATCGGAACAACCAAGTTCCCCTACAAAATGGTGCGGGATAAACTCCGCCCATGGGCGCCCCCACTGACGCAGAGTCTTCAGCCCCAGCTCGTGGAGGACGTGGTGAGCACTTTGTTCCCTTTGCGGGGGGAGCATACTCCCCCGCCCATGACTTCGCCTACTGCGACGCCGGATGCGGACCACACCGCCGACGACGACGACGATGCTTCGGAGGTGACTGAGGTAGAGATGAGAGTGGCGGTACATAGGCTTAATGCCAAAAATACCGCCCCAGGACCCGACGGCTTACCTGGAAAAGCCTGGGTTCTGGCCATGGAGGCTCTCGGTCCTCGACTAAGGGGGCTCCTAAGCGCATGCTTGGAGGAGAGCCAGTTCCCACTTCGCTGGAAGACGGGGAATTTGGTCCTATTTAGAAGCCGGGGCGCCCTGCGGACTCTCCGTCCGCTTACCGGCCCGTCGTGCTGCTCGACGAGGTGGGCAAGCTCTTTGAAAGAGTTATTGCAAACCGCCTCGTCGGGCGGCTGGTGCGGGTGGGGCCGGATTTGGCGGAGAGCCAGCCATCGCGTGCGAGCCCTCACGACGGAGGATGCTGTTGCCCGGGGTGGGGTCGTCTTGGCGGTGTCTCTAGACATCGCCAATGCCTTCAACACCCTGCCCTGGAGCTGCATCAGGGAGGCATTGCGATATCACCGGATGCCGACCTACCCCTGTCGCGTGGTCGAGGCCTATTTGACGGACAGGGCCGTCATCTACCCCGGTCACCGGGGAGAGTGGAACCGGCGAGAGATGTCGTGCGGTGTCCCACAGGGATCGGTCCTGGGGCCGATTCTCTGGGATATCGGTTACGACTGGGTGCTGCGCGCCGACCTCCCGAATGGCGTCAGCGTGGTGTGCTACGCTGACGACACGCTGGTCCTGGCACAGGGGAGGTCGCACCAGGAGGCTGCCGAACAAGCGACACTCGGTGTTGCAACTATCGTCGAGAGAATCCGGCAGTTGAGACTCGAAGTGGCCCTGCACAAGTCCGAGGCCATGTGTTTTCATGGTCCTCAGAACGCACCACTGTCGGGTACCCAGACAACGGCGGGAGGGTTTCACATCGGCATCGAATCGACGATGAAATACCTGGGACTCGTCCTCGACAGCCGGTGGAACTTCGTGGAGCATTTTCGACGTTTGGCTCCCAGACTGGAGCGGGCTGGGGCTGCCTTGAGGCGGCTCCTGCCCAATCTAGGGGGTCCAAACGCCTCCTGCCGGAGGCTCTACGCGGGATTCGTGCGGTCCATGGCCCTTTAGGGGGCACCGGTGTGGGCGCGTTCTTTGAGGCGCCGACCGGCCCGCCGGTTGAACGCGTCCCAAAGGGTCATGGCCGTCCGGCTGGTCCGGGGATACCGCACGGTCTCCTGCGAGGCGGCGAGCCTCCTTGCCGGATTGCCGCCATGGGATCTGGAGGCAAAAGCCCTCGCGCACGTATGGGAGTGGCGCGAGGAGGCAAAACGCCGGGGTTTAACTCCGCTGCCGCGAGAAATCACGGTACAGCGGACAGAGCTCCGGCGGGATCTCATGGCGACATGGAGGGTGCGATTGTCGAAACCCAGTGCTGGGCACGCCACAATAGCGGCGGTAAGTCCCCTCTTTGAGGAGTGGTTGGAGAGGCGCCACGGCGTCCTCACCTTCCGCCTGAAACAGGTCCTCACCGGACACGGTTGTTTCGGGAGGTTCCTGTTTCGCATAAGGCGGGAGGAAACGCCCGGGTGTCACCATTGTGTGGATCGCCCGGAGGACACGGTGGAGGTATGCCCAGCTTGGGCGGAGCACCGCAGTGTCCTCGCGGAAGCGATTGGCGGCGGCCATCTCTCGCGTCCGGCCCTGGTCCAGGCCATGGTACGGAGCGAGATGGAATGGAAAGCCGTCACCTCCTTCTGCGAAGCAGTAATGCTCGCGAAGGAGGAGGCGGAGCGCGTGAGGGAGAGAGCCTTGCGCCCCCACTAGCCGCAGCAGGAGACGCCCTGGGCGACGGGAGTCGCCTGCAGATTCCCGGCCACCGTAGGCGCGGGCTCTCGGACGGTGAGCAACGGGTAGCTCGCCGTCCGGTAAGGACCAGGCCCGGGTCGACGGCGCGTCATGTTCCACGAGCGCATCAAAGAGATGTCAGCACAAAGTGACGGGGTCCGATAGGGCCGACGCCACAGGGTCGCGGGTAATTCTAAAGAGAAAACCGTGGCCCTGGCACAGGCAACTGAAGGAACATTGGTGGGTTTTAGTCAGTAAAAGTCTGACACGCCCTCCCGCTCCACCCAGAGGGAGAAGTCATTCGCTGGTTCCCCATCCAAAAAAAAATATAGATGCCATGGAACTATTAGGAAGCAGTTTACTACATAACATGCAGAGAGGTGAGCCGTTGGAACCAACAAATATATGAACGAAAACTGATATATGATTCATCATTCTTCCTTTTTTGTGTCTTTAAAATCGTGGAGCTTGACGTCATGGCATCATCGTCTGGATCGGTAATTGCTGTATTCTCCACGCCTACTGCTTTTGAACATTCAGCGTCATTATAAGATGTTGTTGCAACACGTTTAACGCCTTAAAGCCAACGTTCCATTCTTCTTTATTATTAATGTTACACGTCAGGATTGTGGGGTCAAAATAATGCACAATCCTTACTGCGTTTATGAGACAAAGTTTAGTCCAAAGAAAGTTTAGCCAGCTTGTAAGTAGGTAGGTAGGAACTTATCGCTCCGAACGCTAATCGTCAACTGACTGACGAGGCGCCCTCGAGCTATATCGCGGCGCCCCCGTAAGGGGGCGTTGCGTGCGGTGCCGGGGCTTCGCCCCCTTCGCTGATGCTATACGGTGGCCCGTAAATACGGGCCCCTCATAGGGGTCGCTTCTTGGCGGGTGGTACTGGGCGCACGCGAGATACGTGCGCCTATGTGTGTGGATTCTTGTTTGTTTCTGTAGGAGCGCCGCTTGCTTCACGACATCTCGGCGGTCTGTCGCCGCCAGGTGAGACCCCTAGTTACCTAGGGGAGGCCCGGCGACAACGACCAGCGACGAAGATGCCGACACGACGCGCCTACAGAGTAGGTGAGTGGTCCCCGCCCGTCCAACTCAAAGAGCCGTTCACTGTCCGGGCTAAGGAACCGTCATGTGTGTGTGAACGGTGTTGTGTCTGTGTGACACCGTTCAGTGTCTACGCGAACCGCGGCCCGCACCGCGCGTTTACGTGTGAGTTAGGATGCATGTGTAGAGGTGGATGTCTGTTTGCGATTACGTAACGCGCCTATATTAACCTAGGACACGCTACGCAAACGGGTATGTGTGTTGTGGATGTGGAGTCTTATTGTCACAGATAAACCGCGTGTAACCTGGTTGCGGCTTATCTGGGAGTCAGTCCGGTGTTGTGGGGTCGTAATCCGCTACCAGATCGCGGGGGAGTTGGTCTCGCGTCAGGGGGGCGCGCATGCCAGGGCGCAATGTCTTTGACGTGGGTCAAATCCGATGCGTCGGCACGCGCGAACATTCCTTTCGCGAGGCGCTCCACAAACTCATCCAGGCTCTCAATCCCGAGGTCCCTCTGGATGACGTCGTTCCTCACGTAGCGAGGGGCGTCAATAATGGTCCGCAACGCCAGGTTTTGTTGCGTGCGGAGCAGCCTTCGGCTCGGCTCACTAGTGAGGACGAACCATGCGGGTGCGGCGTACGTCAAGATTGGGCGTACGTACAGCTTGTACACGCCCAACTTGACGCGCACCGGGATGCGGGACGAGAGCACCGGTCTGAGGAGGTTGCGGGCGACCCTCCCCCGTGCGGCGACCTTGCGGACGTGCGGCCCCATTGTGAGCCGACGATCTATGGTAACCCCTAGGTACTTCACCTGGGGCGACCACTCGATGTCGGCCCCCTGTAGTTTCAGGTTTGATGGGAGGCGCGCTGATCCAGAGACCATCGCCTGCGTCTTACTCACGTTCACCGACAGCCGCCACTTAGACAGCCACTCGGGAAGAAGATCGAGGGCGCGCTGCATCTTGACCGCCGCGTACTTCGCATTGAGCGATGTAGTGATGTACGCGGCGTCGTCTGCGTACAGCGCGAGCGTCGAGTCTGTGGTAGTGGGGATGTCGTCCGTGTATCGTGAGCAACACGCCGGCGACCCGCAGCTGCCTTGCGGCACACCGGCCAGCACCGGCCGGGCGCTTGACAGCGCGCCGTCGACCACCACCCTGAAAGTCCTGTGGGTGAGAAAAGTAGAGACCACCTTTACAACGCGACGGGGCGCGTCGGATGTGACCATCTTATATACAAGGCCTTCATGCCATACACGGTCGAAGGCCTTCTCCATGTCCAGGAATACTGCCACCGAATATTCCTTTTTGTTATGCGCAGCTGTGAGTAGGTGCAGTACCCTCGACAGCTGAAGCGTCGTGCTGTGCTCCGCCCGGAACCCAAATTGTTCGGGTCCCGGTGTGATGTACGGCAGTAGGTGTCGCAGCAGGAGTGCTTCGAACACCTTGGAGACCGTCGGCAACAGAGTGATCGGCCGATAGCTCTCCGGCTTCAGGATATTCTTCCCCGCCTTGGGGAGCATGATGACGCGCCCCGCCTTCCACGAGCCGGGAAAGGTTCCGGTGCGCAGTATCGCCGTGAACAGGCGCGCCAGCGCCGCTACCATTCGGTACGGCAGGTGGCGCAGCGCTGTGTTGGTGATACCGTCAGCGCCGAAGGCCTTCCTCGGCTTCGTCTTGCGGATGGCGCGTCTAACCTCGCCAGGCGAGAAGAAGATCGGATCTTCATCGGGAGCTATCGGCGTTCCGAAGTAGTCTCCCAGGTGTTTCTCGACTGCTGCGACATGGACGGTGTCGTTGGTCGGGTTTGGGCGGAACTGACGCTCCAGGTGTTCGGCGAAGACCTCCGCCCGGTCCTCCGCTACGTACTTGAGCGCCCCATCGCTGTTGAGTAGCGGACGCACCGGGGCTGGGGTATTTGTGAGTTGGCGGCATAATTGATGTACCGACGGCCAACTGTCTGTCGTGGCGTCGATTCGTTCCTCCCAGCCCGCGGCGGTGAGAGCCTGTAACTCGGCCTTTACCTTTTCCGCGAGACGGTTAAGCTGCGTCTTCAACGTTGGGCATCTCAGTTGTTGCCACTGCTTGCGGATGCGCCTCTTCGCGGCGATCATTGCATTTATATGCGCCGGCAGGGGCGGCAATAGCCCTCTCCCCTGCGGCTGCGTGCTTGTCACCGAATTGTAGGCGCTTTGGATGCAAGCAGTGACGTCATTGGCCATCTGGTCCACGTCCGCGGAGGTAACAGTAGGCCGAGTTGGCGTGGTGACCTCACCCTTCTCTGCGAACTCCGTCCAGTCCGTTTTGCGACGTGGCGCTATGGGCTTCAGTCGGGCCGGCATTCCCGATAGGACGACGAGCA
Source organism: Dasypolia templi (assembly GCA_963555695.1). Taxonomy (NCBI): domain Eukaryota; kingdom Metazoa; phylum Arthropoda; class Insecta; order Lepidoptera; family Noctuidae; genus Dasypolia; species Dasypolia templi. The sequence continues at coordinate 15,381,667 of OY743146.1, read as the reverse complement.
CGGATTGATGGTCCGATTGCAGCTCGTCGTCTATGACTTGTTGCGTGATCTGGCATTTTAGCCCTCGTTGGACTACGATGTCCAGCACGTCCGGCATGTGCCGTAGGATGTCTGGGTAGTGTGTGGGCGTCTCTGGGCCGGACACCGTATAGCCGAAGGCTTCCGCGTCCGCAAAGAGCCATCTCCCCTCGGTATTCGTGCTGTATGAATTCCACGCTGAGTGTTTACAATTTAGATCACCAGCGAGGATGGTGGCGTGTGTTGTACCGTTTACAAGCGCCCGCAGCTCGGTAAGGTCCAGGTGGGCCGCGGGCGGCTTGTAGCACGCATATATGCTTATGTCCTCGCCGGCTACGTGTAGCTGCACACCCAGCGCGTATAACGTGTTGAGTGTCGTCGAGGGGATTTCCTGATGGACGACTCTTCGTCTCACCAATACTGCCAGACCACGGTATCGCATGTGAGCCGACCTTTCGTCCTTCCTATAAGCGATGTATCCCGGGAACCTTATCCTGTCCTCAGGTCCCAGGAGCGTCTCGCATATTAGCGCCATGACGAGGCGCGACGCGCGATCGCCGCTTTTATACTTAGTCCTAGACTCGAACTCGAACATTCTCAAAAATACTCGAGTCGGCGCCTTTGATAAACAAAAAGCGGAAATAAAAATAGAAATACAAAAAAATGCGTTGTAAACAATCTCGACTTTGTTTTTGAAGATAGAGCCGAAAGTCGCTTGTTCACAACTATAGCGTCTAATTCAGAGGCGGCTTTTATCAAAGGGACTGCGCGCTCACAAGTATACGCGCGGCGGGCCGAATCAAAACGTTCGACCAGTGACCAGACAGAGGTGTTTTGATTTTTTTTCTATATTCTCGCGGAACCCCTACAGGGGTATCGCGGAACCCTAGGGTTCCGCGAAACACACTTAGAGTACCGCTGGTCTAGGATAATAAAACGAAGAGAAAAATTACACAGCTGCGCAGTTTTTAGGCAACTTAAAAAGAACTTTATATTACAAATTGTTGTCGTTATTGAGGGTGGGTGTAATGCTCTATAGAGTGTACCATTGTATGTAAGACAAGCTAAACCAACCAAAGCCGAGTGATTTCGACGCTTTATAGAGTTTGTCGTTAAAACGAGTGACGTTACATGGAGTTCACTTCAAACATGTTGACTGATTTTTTCTTGTTTTAATTACACTTTGCCCAGCAGTGGCACAATACAGGTTAACAAATAAAAATTGCACTGTCAACATTTCCTTTTGTTTCTAATTTTAACAAAATTTTATTATTTTGCAGCCACTAGGAGCTAGTGATTATCTTATGATATCTAAGACGTTCCATACTGTGTTCATTAGAAACTTGCCTCAATTATCAGTAACAATGCTGAGATCTCAATTAAGAAGGTTTATTACGCTTATTGATACACTCTATGACAACAGAGTTAGGGTAAGTAAAAATTAATTTAACAATAGAGTACTAATTAAACTGTCGGACTATTCAATAAGTAATTTGTCTATTATTATACATTACAGGTGGTCATCTCAGCAGATTGTGAGCCAAAAGATTTGTTTAAAACAGATGTAAAAACGGATTTCGTTGATGCCGATAGAGCGCTGATGGATGACTTAAAGATTACAAAAGATTCAGTAAGTTAACAAAGTTACGCCATTTAAATTTTCGGGTATTTTGCAGTACACATTTGTCAAAAGACTGGCGGCATCTACATCGCCACATGCGAACTACGCATTACACTAACGTCACCCAAAATCCTGCATCGCGCAAGCAGAGTTTACCGCGCGACTAGCAATATATACAATGTCCCGAAATCAATCGTCAGTCCAGCCCGATCACTATGTACGGCAAGCCAATCCCTTGGGAGAAGCAAGCCAACTACCTAGGCGTGATCCTTGATCAAAACCTAACGTTTAAACAGCACATTAAGGCGGTTCGCGCGTGCGCCGCTTTCGCTCTTGGTAGATTCCACTTCATTCTGACAGCCCGTTGCAAACTGTCACTTAAATGCAAGCTGCGCATCTATACCGCAGTCCCATCATGACTTATGCCTGCGTTGTATTTGTGCACGCTCATCCACGTCATCTCCACAAGATCAGACCTTCAAGAACCGACTCCTCAGAAAGGTCACGGGTGCCCCTTACTATGTCCGCAATATAGATCTCTCTATCTCTATCTCTCTCAACCTTAAAATGCCAACCATAAACCAGTTAATGAAACGCTTATCCAAGCGTTTCTTTGACTGTGGCATAAAACACCCAAATCCCCTGATTTCAGCGGCCGCCCGCTATATCCCTCCCGCATTAGCCGTATTCGCCGACCAAGGCATACTTTAATCGCCCCCGAATACGCCACTACCCTCCTCCAGGAGAGTAGTAAGGCCACCAGAACGCTACGTAAGCCCAAAACCCGATCGCTGTCCTACCGTCCTCGTCGCCGAGGCCCGCCGCGACGCCCAAATCCACGCCCCTTCCGACCCTTGCTCGAGCCAGCCCGCTCCGCTGAGCCTGTAGCTTTAAATTCGTCCCAAAATCAAATAAATCCTGATCCAGCTAGTCCCTTGCTGGCCTCTTCCAGCGACGCCCTAAGCCGAGGTCCGTACCCCACAGCGGGTGCCCTTAGCGTTTAGTCGCTTAGTTTTTTAGTTAGTACATAAGATTAAGTCCTGGCTGGAGGCCTTAATTTATTAGGGCAACCACAGGCAAGTCCGCTTAAGCAGACGACAACCTCATAGGTTGACCTGCGAGATGCCATACAAAAAAAAAAACAATCGTCAGTCAGGAGCCTACCAGACACCAAACTACACCCGGAGGATTCTCCTTTTTCTATAGACTATAGAGGATGAGTGAACTTTACACCCTGTTCCTTTATATAACTCTAGAAGGGCGAATCCCATTCGTGTTTGGTAGTTAAAAATAATAACAATGACAGGTTGTAGTCATCTTTTTTATTTTTGTGTCAGGAAACTAAATTTTTGCTCACGCCTTTCTTTTGACCTTCAAAACACTCTGGGTACATTCCGAATTAGGCCATAATCGCTCACAGTGCTCACATCAATAATTTGCGTTCCGATGAGGCGACGACGATGGACAGCTGAGAGCTGTCAACAGAAAGACCGATTGTATATTGTACTAGGGCATGGTCGGCGTTATCGCAAGATGGCACATGTCATGACGTCATCTATGACGGTTCACGGGACATTGTTATCGCGCTTACGCTAACTCGAAACGGGTGTAAGCCCGCTAAAATCGATTACAGCGCAATGCTGAATGCGGCGAGTCACATAATTATACAGCATGTAACAAAAACCCTGTCCGAACCTGAAAGGTATTGTTTGGTATCGTACTGCGTACACAAATACGTAATCATTGAATAGGTACGAGATTATTATTTTTCCCCAATGAAATTCATTAAAAATAATCATACCAAAGGCAACACTGTTCGCTCGACAAAGTTCACCTACAGTTTCGTGTCAAAGAAGCCGCCTGAGCGAGGCGGCGGTGCTTTGTCGCATGCCGCCAAACGAACTTATGACAAAAGAAACCTACGTTATGCCTACGCGTAGGTATCAGCTGATTTTATTGTAGGCTGCCCCTGATTTATTGTAGGCTGCCCCTTTCTGACCTGATTCTGTTTATAAAGAAACAATTATAAATACTCGTACTATGTGCTTTTGGCAATGTAGGTACGGACTGTAGGTATAAGTTTATTAAAACATTTACTTGTTGCATACCTCGGCGATCGTGTTTCAAATGTCTACCTCCAAAATTAATACATTCGACACCTATTAATTTTTCACGTACTCTTCGCAGCGCACTTGTGTACGATTTGAGTGAGTCGAAAGCTTCCACAATCCGAGCTCTTACTTCGATTTCCGAATCACACTCACTTGTAAAATCCATTTGTTTAGCATGACCTCATAAAAAAAAATCAACGTATCACAAATTTCTGATTCGAATACCATATTGTTCGCAGTACGTGATACGTACGGACATCCGATCGAAAGCTATCTCCACTTGAGACTGGCAACAAACAAGTAGCGTGCCAATAGGCAACCAGTCGGCTACATCAAAGGGTCAATGACTCGTTAAAAGAGTGCCTACAGCGCGGCTAGTGCAGGACGGTGTCCTTTGAAATAAAAATAGGTAAAAATGAAAAGATTTAGCCGGCCGGTGGAGTGTTGTCAACTTATGAAAATTTAACACATTTAGTGTTAAATTTCGCATGGTTCATAAAAATAAAAAATTTATAACTTTTGGTTTTTATGAGTTTCATTTTTTTACTATTTTTTCTTGTACTTACGTTTGTTAAACCAGGAATACGCCTTTATTGGATTGGACAGGGTTTTTGTTACATGCTGTATATAAACTAATATCATAAATGATAGGTCTCGCGGCGCTCGACTAGTTATAAAAATAGCTCAGCAAATAATTAAAAATGAACAATAACTTAAAAGCGAATGTATAAATATATTTATGTGTATAGAATAGGCGTAGGTTTCTTCTTTAGAAAAAAGGAAGTAAAAAAGGATATCAATGATTAGGCCTAACTTTTTATACTTTTTTATTATTATTATATAGATACGACGATTTCTTTTTGTCATTTTTCGATCAGGTTCCTAGGGGAAAGTTGTTCATTTTCATGAGTAGAATCACCCCTTGAAATAGTGTCAGCTAACATTTTTACACCTTATGTGTATAGATTACAAAGACAAACATTAAATAATTAATAGAACTAGGTTAGATAAATGAAATAGGATATTTAATAAAACACAAAAACAATAAATTCACATTTTGCCTTGACTATAAACGACTCTTGTTATACTAAGTTGAAATTTCGAAATTATACGATACTTATTGATGGTATGCGATCCCAGTGTCCTTATTTCTTTATTTAAGATTATGCCCAAAGTTTTATAAAATATTCGGCATGTGCTCTTGACAGACAGTTTGCAGTGTGAATGGCTTGGGTACGCCTACTTGGGCGTGGTATTTGTTGCCGCATTTGACAAGTACGCCGGCGGTATATAGTCTAGCGCAGCGAGACTAATCATTTATCTAAGACAAACATTTTAAAGAGGTAAAAATTTGTGACTTTCTGTGTAGTGTAGAAATTCTTTCACTAATGCACTAATGCATGATAACATTATCATGCATTAGTGCATTAGTGAAAGAATTTTCGGAAACTGATCAGTAATTTCGAAGATTACCACTTCGAATTTACTGATCTGTTTCGGAAAATTCTATAATTCGTTATATTAGCACGTGTACACGTTTAGCCCAATAATTGGATTACGGTGGCAAAACGGCTGATGAGCAGTATAATTTTACACCCCCTCCCGAACCTTGCTCGAGCCAGCCCGCACCACTGAGCCTGTAGCTTTAAATTCGTCCCAAAATCACTCAAAGCCTGATGCAGCTAGTCGCTTGCTGCCCTTTTCCAGCGACGCCCTAAGCCGAGGTTCGTGCCCCACAGGGCGTGCCCTTAGCGTGTAGTCGCTCAGTTTATAGTTAGTAATTTAGTATTTAAGTTTAAGTCCTGGCTGGAAGCCTTAATTTATTAGGGCAACCACAGGCAAGTCCGCTTAAGCAGACGACAACCTCATAGGTTGACATGCGAGAGGCCATGCCCAAAAAAAAAATTACACCTGTTACTGCTACAGCTCTTACTGAAGACAAGCTTATTTACAGGACGATGCCAATGCAGCGATATTCACGGGCGAAGAAGAAATGTTCGCGTGTGACAGAAGTCTTTCTAGATTAATGGAAATGCAAACAGAAGAATATTGGGACAAGTGGGGCAAGCATCTGAATTAATGTTACGGATTACAAGTCGTTTAACAGTAAAAATCGAAAATGTGTTCATTATAGATTTATTGTTATGTTAGCAATAATACCTAACGAAGTGCCTCTAATAGATTGTGTTACGTAGTGATTATCCTACATGAGGTACTTATACAGTGAACATCAGTATTAGAACATTCTCAGAATGATATTCCATAGTTCCATGATGTTTCCAATTTGTGTTATATTTTGTAAAATATATTGTACAGCTATGTTACAAACATATTTTATTTTGTTACTTAATATTATTATTTGAAAATAAAGTTGAATTGACATTTTAATTCTTGCTTTTATTTTTGGTTCCACGGAGTGTAATAATTTTGCTACAAGCTACGAATGATAGTAAGGCGCAATCGTAGACAGGTAACCAATAGACCAATGTACTCTGTAATCGCGATCGCGACAAAGAAAGTTAGTCGGTTATTGTTGCCACTGTAACTGCGTCCCTATTTTTCCCTGGTTACCCTGTTTATGGGCGTGAGGCGTCATGATATTCAACCACACTAAGCTTGTATTTATGTGTCCACAGACAAATCTGTTAACCCCCTGGCCCGGGGTATAGTCGGAGCGATCGAGTGCGACAGTGTGCGTGTCACGCGCATGTGTGTGTCCGTGCCGCTCCACCTGTCCGGCCGGTTACCGCGCCCCGCGCCGACGTTTTCCCGCAGCCAACGGCTCCGGGCCAGACGGTCGCGCGCGCCGGACTAGTAATCAACACGCCTTCATCAAAACTCCACGTTTCTCTAATCTCTCCCGCGTTATTCTATTTCATTCGCGAAATAAGTTGATTTACGATTGTTTTACATTGCTAACTTCACAGATTCTCATATTGACTCTTCTGATGTAAAAATCATTTAACTTCGTTTGTATCCTTCGCTGTACAACAGCTGTGTATTGTTTTTGATTTACAAATATAACTATTATAATCGTGTTCGCGGCCTTTTACTTAACACGCCTACTAAATATAGCTTCCAAAAGTGGTGACCCCGTAGGTACATCAGACGTGTCGCGACCGCGTGAAATCCGGAAAGTTTCAAGAACGTTCCCGAACAACTCGTCAATAAAAAAAAATCCTGCAAGTCATTGGCATAAATGGCCGAACACGGAATAACGGAGGCGTTGGTAGCAGCACTGGGATCAGCGGATATAGCCAAGGTACGCGTACCTCCTTTTTGGCCAGAGAAACCCGCGGTATGGTTCGCGCAGCTGGAGGCCCAGTTCGCATTATCGGATATAACTTCCGACTCGACGAAGTACTTTACTGTAGTAGGGAATTTAGAACCTTCCATCATGGTTCAACTAGATGATATTTAAGAAAGTCCAGTTTTGGAGATCGCACCGGTGAACCCGGTGGCCCAGGTTGCGAGTGCCTCACCCTCTTCAGGGAGCATATTAGAGGTAATGCGTACGGCGATAGCCAGTCTCACCCGCAAGCTGGACGAGTTATCCACCGCAGTGGGTCAACGACCACGAGCAGAAGGTAGGTCAAATAGGAGTCGTAACCGGCAATTTTTACACTCACGCAGCCGTTCTAGAGACCGTTCACACAAAATGGCGGACAAGCGCAGCGAGTGTTGGTATCACCATAAGTTTGGCGGGAAAGCTCATCACTGCATAAAACCGTGTGATTATTCGGAAAACGCCAGAGCCAATCGCTAATTACGGCGAGCGATTGCTGCAGTATTTCCAGCCGTTAATTCGTCACAGATCTATATTCTAGAAAACCTTTTCTAGTTGATACTGGTTCCGATATGTGCGTCTACCCCCGCAGCTATTTAAATGAAAAGCGGACACGTGTAAATTACGACCTCAGCGCAGCTAATAATTCTGTTATATCTACGTGCGGATATATTAATTTGCAGCTGAATTTAGGTCTACGCAGAGATTTTAGCTGGAATTTCGTCGTCGCCAATGTGACCAAACCAATTATTGTGTATGATTTTCTTTCACACTACAAACTTTTGGTAGATTGCCACAACAGCAGGTTGATCGACGGATTAACTAAAATTTCGGTTAGCGGAGCTTTTGCGAAGATGGAGATCCCCAGCGTCAAGGCAGTTACTAGAATTTCTCGGTACCATGAGCTGCTGCGAGAATTTCCGACCATCTCACGGCCGTCCGGTGCACCAAGGCAGGTACGTCATTCAACCGTAGATTTCATTAACACTACGCCCGGACTACCGGTTTTCTGCCAGCCACGCCGTTTAGCGCCTGATCGATTAACGATAGCTAAGCTAGAGTTCCAAGCAATGGTTAAGGAAGGGACAGCTCGTGTTTCCAGTGGACCTTGGGCGTCTGCCCTACACCTGGTGCCTAAACACGACGACACTTGGAGGCCCTGCGGTGATTACCGCGCTCTGAATGCCAGGACCGTGCCAGATAGGTACCCGGTCCGGCACATTGAGGATTTCTCTCAGCATCTACATGGGAGTACTATCTTCTCAGTTGTTGATTTGGTGAAAGCATACCAACAAATTCCAGTAAATACAGCTGATATCGAGAAGACAGCCATCACGACACCGTTCGGATTATTCGAATTTCCATCCATGTCGTTTGGTTTGAGAAACGCAGCGCAGACATTCCAACGTTTCATCGATGGATTGGTACGCGACTTGGATTTCTGTTATTCATACATCGATGACGTATTAATTGCTTCTAGAAGTACGCAGGAGCATGAAGAACATCTGCGGAGGCTATTTGCTCGGCTCGAGGAATATGGAATGGTCGTTAACGTAGCTAAGTGCAACTTTGGACAACCGCAGGTAACTTTTCTTGGTTATTCGTTTACAGAAAGAGGAGTGCACCCGTTAGAGGAAAAGGTGGAGGCTATTCAGAATTCCACCGCCTCAGACCGTTAAATGCTTGTGACGATTTTTAGGGATGCTCAATTTTTACAGACGTTTCTTGAAGAATGCCGCTGAATTACAAGCGCCACTCAACGATTTATTGGCAGGCACAAACATAAAAGGATCAAAACCAGTTAATTGGACTTCCCAGTTGTTAGAGGTTTTTGAGCGTTGCAAGCGTAGCCTTTCAGATGCAGTACTTTTGGTTCACCCAGTTGTCGATGCGCAGCTGGCACTCGTAGTAGATGCATCGAATGTGTCCCTAGGAGCCGTTTTACAGCAGAGAGTGGATGACGTTTGGCAACCCTTAGCTTTTTATTCGAAGAAGATGAGCCCGACGCAGCAGAAATACAGCGCTTATGACCGTGAACTCCTCGCAATTTACAAGGCCATCAAGCATTTTCGCCACATGGTGGAAGCACGATGCTTCACGGTATACACCGATCATAAGCCGCTGATTAGCGCATTCAAGAAAAAGGACCAACAAGGTTCACCAAGACAGACTAATCAACTGAGTGTCATTCCAGAATTCACGACTGATATCCAGCACGTGTCCGGGCAGGACAACCACGTGGCTGATGCATTGTCTCGGATTGAGGAGCTAGCCCTTGCGCAGCGTGATGATCCACAGCTACAACAGCTTTCGAGGGGTAAACATTCGTTAACACTCGAGTTAGCGACAGTACCAGGTTCAGACGTGAATATTTATTGTGATGTTTCCTTGTCTAAACACAGACCTTTCGTGACACGGACTTACAGACACCGTGTGTTCGAGTCGTTGCACAGCCTTAGCCACCCTGGTGCGAAGGCGTCCATCAAGATGGTCAGTGAACGTTTTGTTTGGCCGTCCCTTAGGAAAGACGTCCGCGCTTGGGTAATAGATTGCATTCCGTGACAAAAGTCGAAGGTAACAAGGCATACCACATCTCTAGGTTTTTGACTTACCAGATGTACGTTTCGCGGAGCTTAATGTCGAGGCCAAATGCATATATATTGTACTCGAATAATTCAAGAGTGCACAACCCCATGAGCCAAAAGACGTTCAGGATTACTCTTGCCAGAGAACTTATAAACAATTTAACATTTCGGAAACGAAAATATTCAACTGCTCCCAAATTTTTAGCAAAGAAAAGGAAGAAAATGCAGAGCCAGTTACTCGCCAGAAGAAACTTTTTGGTGTACCTGAAGATATTCGTTTCACCAATGTTGGTGAGCAATTACCAGAAGGCATAGAAACATACAGGCGCTGCCGAGTATGCAGCAGCGCAACTAAGAATAAAAGATCCAACATACAATGCGGCAAATGTGAAGTGGCTCTTTGTGCTGTTCCTTGTTTCAAACAATTTCACATGTGTGCTGACCAGTTGTGGCATTTATATGGCAAACATATTTTATTTTTGTAAAAAAATAAAAAAAAATCTTTTTCTTTGTAATACATAATTACATAATATATCTGAGTTTCATTACATTTGCATGGCTAGTTTCCTCTACCAGTTAAAGGGTTAAGTATGTCAGTAACAGTTCTGTTAGAAGATGGTTTAGGCGTGTGGAAGTCTATTTCTAGGTCCAGTTTTCTAGCGGATAGTTTGCTTTTATCAGGTAAATATTTTTTGAAGATTCTTGTATTGCACGAAGAGGTAGTTTTGGCATTGGTTCTTGTGATGTACATTTGCCTGATTTTGTAATAAACTAAACGTGACATTGGCTGAATGCACAAACCGTGTGAAGAGATATGAGGAACAGGGTGTAAAGTTCACTCATACTCTTGGAAAAGGGAGGATTCCAGACCAGATGGATGTCGTATCTGGTGGGCAACTGCCCGATGATTGTTGTCGGGAAGATGTATATTTGCTAGCTGCGCGGTAAACTTTGATTGCGCGATGCAGGATTTGTGTGATGCGTTGTTCGCATGTGGCGGTGTAGATGCCGCCACATCACTCCCCTCCGGAGACCGGAGGTCGATAGTGGACTAAGTCTTGTATCTTGCGATGCTTGCCAACGCCAGTTGGGTTCCAGTGGGTTGGAACCGGGTGTCGCTTAGTTCGCGGTGAGTCGGAACTGTCTGCGAAGATGCCCCAGTGAGTCGGGGTGGCTGACTGCTGGTGTCGACCAGGAGAGGGATTAAGCACTCTGCTTGTGGACCGGCCGAATGTGCAGTGTCCTGCTCCAAGGTTGCTGATGAGGCTGAAGGTGATGACCAGGTATGCGCTTGCACTGCATGCTGATGGTCAGGACAACCGTTCAAGCCGTTGTTGCTGGCTGGCTGTGTGACTTGCGGGAGTGATGATGATGACGTCACGCTAAAGTAGTTGCACGAAGGCTGCGCTGACATTCATACTCGGGGTCACCAGTGAAGAGATATGAGGAACAGGGTGTAAAGTTCACTCATACTCTTGGAAAAGGGAGGATCCTCCGACCAGATGTATGTCGTATCTGGTGGGCAACTGCCCGATGACTGTTGTCGGGAAGTTGTATATACATATGCTAGCTGCGCGGTAAACTTTGATTGCGCGATGCAGGATGTGTGATGCGTTGTTCGCATGTGGCGGTGTAGATGCCGCCACACGTGCAAAGCCAAAAGCAAAAAAAAAACAGCGTACAACATACCACAATTTTGAAAAGTGGTTCAAACACAGAACATTAATACTCTTAACGGAGGGTTCAAATGAATATTGTCAAAAATCGAGAGTGTTGCTGTTATTTTCGCATTCGAGGAAGATAGTGAGGAGTGGCAAAACAACAAAAACAACAAAAATATTGAGGAAAAAGCCCTTAGGGCCACATAATTAAAAAAAGTGAAACAAATAAAAAATTTGTACCAAAAGAATTGAACCCAATAGAATTAGTATGGGCTCAAATAAAAGGGTATGTGGCGCATAATAATAAAAGTTGTAATTTACAAGAAGTGAAGCGGTTGCTTCCTCAAGCACTCAAGACTGCAGATAAATGACAATCTTAGGTTGCTCATACAATTATTAAAGAAGAGGAAATTTTGCGAACTTGATGGTGTAATGGATAATGTTGTAGAAAGATTTATTATTACGTTGGTGAAACTTCTTCATTTATGTCATTAAGGTGGCAAAACCTTTTCAAATAAATGATTCAGCAAGAAAATAATTATCATTTCTCTTCTTTAATAACAATAAATCTCATTTCACGCTTCATTTCTGTGGAAAATGTTTTCATATTTGGTGTTTAACTTGCGATATTGTATTTTTGTTAATCCTCTGGCATTCTAAATTATTAGTTAAAATTATGACTTGTTACTACCAATTTCAATAAATTATTATCATTTGTGATGACTGATGGTAGTAGTGAAAAAATTGTTGTGGTGTTTCGTGTCGTATTTACATATTTGGTTTGTAGAAAACATAATATGGACATTGTGATAAAGTTTTATTTATTTACTGGTTGTTACAAAAAAATGTTTCATTTACCTACATATCCAAGCATCGTGATGAGTAGATGATAGACAGAATATGCTTTATTTTATGCCATACATTGTCACTTACAAATAAAGCACATACATTGTACCTAAATAAAATTGTTTGAAGTTAACTTGAAAATAAAAGGTTTCGTACTCCTGTACCCTAATTGCGTAATACACAATCAATCGGAATCTGAATCGTTTTGAAACAGATTGCTAATCCATTGCTTCATAAGTTCGATAAAAAATTCTGCTCAACAATGTAAATGACGCAATGAATGTTGTTGAACTGTCAAAATCAAACAGATTAGTCGTAATCGTTTACGAAAATGTGTTACGCAATTAGGCTGCTGCTTCTGCGAGCCTCTTTTTTCTAACGGTATAATAAATGGAGTACAGTTCAGTATTCAATAAGGTATCACTGTTACAAATAGTGATCCTAGAGTATAGATGTTATCCCGTTATAATTTATTATAAATATTATATTTTGTAATAAACTAAACGTGACATTGGCTGAATGCACAAACCGTGCGAAGCCAAAAGAAAAAAAAACAGCGTACAACATACAGTAGCGCTACGTAATAAATTAAAAGCATTGTTTCCAGAAGTTATCGTTTTAATTACATGTAGAAATCATTTAACAACAAAAAAATTAAAACAGACATCACATTTTATTCATAGTACACGCATTACAATAAATGCCTCAGGTAGTCTAACCTGACGGCGCGCGGCGGCCAAGAAAAAAGGGGTTTTCATTCCGGGAATTCCGTAAACTAAGTGGATTATGTTTTTACCTTATTGCTTAAACTTGGTACACAAACATAACACAGACAAAGTATTAGCTCTTATAAATGTTAAGTTTACAATGAGTGAGTCTCAATACAAGCCCTTGAAAAGACCCTTTCATACTTTGAATCACACAGCAATTATTATTGCATTTGTTTTAAATCTGACTTTGCATTCTACACTTGTAGGATATTTACTAATGGAAAAACAATACACACGGGCATGTCGCCCGTTAACAACAAAAGCATTATCATAATAAACAAATGAAAATAAAAAACAAGCAATTTTTGTACAAAAAGAAATAAAAAAAACAAAGGATACAACCAGAACGTCACATTTGAACAACAATGAAACTCTGTGAATGAAACACAAAATGAAAATCATAAGATTTTCAAACAGGGGTAGGGTTATTTATTTTTAATATGAACACCTTATGTTTTTTTTTAACATCTAAAAAATAAAATATTAAAAAATTGAAAAAAAAATGTTCAACGCACATCACACCAATTGATGAACATCCTACAATTCGCCAATGAAACGAACAAAGGTGCGGTCCAAAAAATATATAGAAAAAGAAATAAATATTTATACATATATTTTACACAGATACAGATTCATGAGAGAATAAGGGGAAGCAGGGAAGGCACAAAGTTTTGTTGCAACCAACACAGAATGTTTGAACCTTTTTGCGACATACCATGCACTTCCGTCGCAGGCGTTGGCGGTTCTTCACGCTGTCAATATGTGGATACTCGCCTGCGTAGTGGTTGCGCACGGCATGACGGTCCAAAACCTGTGTTGGTGCAGGATGAAGGGTGGGACAGGAGTGTTTGGAAAGAAGAGATTTTATAAGACAGCTACGGAAGTTACGATGACTTAAAAGATTAGAAGAAGAAGAAGTTGAAGAAGAAGAAGAAAATGATTGGCGATGGATGATATACGAGTTTAGAACCGAGACGTTTAACAGTCTCCGGAATGGTTTTTTGTACCAGACCTTTGTTCGTTTCCGCTCGATAGGGAACATGGCCAGCATCTGGTCTTTTTTGTCCACCCCACCCATCATGATATTATAATCGTGAATCAAGATGGGTTTGGTGGACTCTTGGCCCTTGGCGACGCTGTTGCCATGATATGTTGAGATCATAGCGACTCTATTATTGTCCCTCCATACCATGACATCGACGTCTCCCGAGGTGAAACCAGTGATCTGACCCTGGAGCATGTTCCACTTGGTCAGACTTTGCAGGGCCTGCGGAACAAACTTACGATTGGTCCGCAGGGTTCCTACACAGTCAAAGCCCAACACCTTGAGGCGTCGAGCGAGGCATGGCGAATTGTAGAAATTATCCATCCACAACGTGTGACCCTTGCCCTCAAGACCCTGTATAAGCCTTAGGACAATTGCCGGCGTGGATGCTTTCATGGGGTCTTCGAACTGCTGTGGTGGTGATCTTCGAGACTTATCGCGAGCGTGGACCTCAAACCGCCATAGGTAGCCGGTTTGAGATTCACAAATCTCGTAAGTCTTGATCCCCATCGTAGCAGCTTTATTGGGAATCAATTGGTTGATGTCCAACAAACCTTTCCACTGCAGAAGACTTTCGTCCAAGGCAATATTTTGCCCCAGACGATACAATGACTGGAATTTGCTGTTCAGATGTGACAACAATGGCTGCACCTTAAAAAGTTTTGCCTCGGAAGCGTCCAGCTCTAGCGCACACATGGTCTCGTTATTGACAAAGTGCAAGCACTTGTTTAATAACGAGAACCGGTGACCCGACATGTGTGAGCTAAAGCCGGGAGTATAGAATACGTCAGGTGTGGTGGTCCAGTAGTCGTCCATACGGGACTTGACCACAACCCCCATCGCAAGGACCAGGCCAAAATAGGCGTATAACTCGTCGGCGTTTGTCTCACGCCAACGAGTTATACGGCTATTGGGATGGAGGTTGTGACCGGCTGCCACCTGCTGAGCGTATCTATTTGTCTCAGAGGCAATGTACTCCATAAATTGTCGATCCCATATGCCAATGAAAATGTCATGTGGGTCGGAACATGGAGCTGTCGGACCTACATCACTGTGCGAAAACATTTCCCGTCTCGATTCAGGTGGAATCGGAACATTCGGAAACGGTTTCCAATCAAATTCGTACAAACCCCAAGGCTGAGCCGTCGCGCTTGGGGGAGCATCCAAGATGTTGTCGGTCTCCATGGGCCTAGCGGTGGGAGCAGGGGGAGCTTCTAGGAGTTCGTCATTTTCCACGTCCAGTGGCGTCTCCAAGAACTGCCTCTGCGCCCTTGGAAGTCTCAGGTACGGCACCAAATCGTCGTCATCACTCGAGTCAGAGTCTGTTTCGCTTCCTGTGTAATAAATATTAAGTAGGAAAAACGTCAGCGGTAACTTGTTGCCCCTAGCCCCATCCCGAGCTGAAATCTCAGCAGCTACTTACCATAAGTGATGTGTTGGACTATGTCCTGATCACGCTGACTCTGTCGAGGATGCTCGATGGGTGCCGTCACACATTCCTTGAACCTGGTTAAAAAACAGTAAAAAAAGAATTAAAAAACATAAGTGGCGAGGCCAACCCTTCGGAGAAACAAGGCGTGATGTATAAATATTGATATTATGTACTTACAACGCCGGCGAGGGGACCTCTGCATCCTCAGCCATCTGAGGCGAGGGGACCTTTGCATCCTCAGCCATCTGAGGAGGTGGTGGTAAAGATGGCCGTGGTACTGGTGCTGATCTATAAACAGGAATATTTTAAGTTAAAAATTATTCTCGCTAGCGTAATTCAACCAGATACAATGTAGAACTACTTACCGTTGCCACCGGCGCTTGCGGGGAGGATGCAGAGGTCTCTCCAGACCCTGACCCGCCGGCAGGTCTTCAATGTTATATATTGTTAGTCTGTAATGCAAAATACAATTGTGATACTCTAAAATAATAACATAATTATGACTTGTTTAAGTTATATTTCATCATTTTACCTCTTTTTTTTCCAAGTCGGTCAAAAATAACAAAAAATTGTCGATGCCTCGGACCAATTATCCTACTTAGAGATGGAGTCATTGAGCTTGTTGCCGCTATTGTATCCATATCAACAGAGTTATTATTTTTCTTTCAATTTCAATGAGCATAAGTACGAGTAAGAGTTAGATGGTGAAAGGCTGGCAATGTCGCACTGACTGTGTGAATCGTGGCACTAGCTGAAAAGTGAAACAATGACCCGTGCAGCTGTGTTTTGTGCATCGAGAACAACAAAAGGAGGTGTATGTATCCGGTATTTATCATTTCACGCATAAGTCTTTGAAATCAGTTTTGTAGTAATTTATATGAACAGATTCTTATCCCATATACTATAAGTAAGTAGTGTAAGATTTTCTTACTCAATATTGATAAAAATATAATAAAAACAGACAAATTGTTGACGTTAGTTTTCATAGTTGTCTATGTTAGGTTGATAAATGTTAGGACGATAAAGGCCTTTATCGCTGATGAAGTGATGAGTTGAGATATTAGATAGGTATATCTGAGTTCTGTAGTTTTTTTTTTAAAGGATTGTGTTATTTCGGAAACACTTTTTTGTATATTTATACACAATATTTAGTCAATATATAATATTTGCAAACTTTTACAGGTTCCCAAAATGCCCTGAAAAAAGAAGTGAGTGGGTTAAAGCTAGTTAAGACGTGAGAACTGAGAACCAATTAAATACTCAAGGCTTTGTTCCAAACACTTCGCTTCGAAAAGTCTTGCTATATTAATGAATTATCTATTAGAAAACAATATTCGAAGGATATCCTGATTCCCGAATATTACCAGGTAAGGTTCAAAAACATACTTTTTGCTTTACTTTTCTTGTCGGTTTGCTATACCTAATATTTTCAACTAACATTCATAATATAGGTATGTTTTGTTTAGTTAGCAAAGAAGAGAAAAGCAGGGTCAATAGATGAAACGCAAATCCCACCAAGAAGATTGAGGCAAAAGATACTCGTATAAGTCGCCGGCACGTAACTTGGCAAGAATCGTTAGATGTTTTTTTCCTTTCTTTAACTTTCTTCTAAACAGATGTTTAAAAAAAATATGTTAAGAACCATAAAACAATGACAAGCAATATACGTGAAAAAATAAAGTTGTAGCACTAAGTGTACATGCGTGAACTTACTCCGACTACGCCAAAACCTTGCCAAGTTACGTGCTGGTTACTTACTGGTGTGATACCAGAAAATATCCCTACTACACCCAGGCGAGCAGTGAAAATATGCTACCTTATTAAATGTTATCAACGATTTAAGGAACCAATCTTTAATAGATACCGAGTCTTTAGATATTTTTTCTTGCTTTGGTAGTAAAAATAAAGATCTTATGGTTAGAATAAAGGCTAAGTCACACTGGCGTGACGCCACAGCGGGGCACAAAGGCACCGCGTGTCGCGCCTAGTTGCGGGAGCCTATAAGCTTAAAAGTAACAAAGAACCTTTGCCAATAAAGTATTCGCCTGAATTACGAAAATTCGACATACAAGTACTTACGTGATAGTTTTGATTCTTGCTTACCCCATACAAAAACAATAAGTTAATGGTACGAAGGTGATGATGGAGAACCAGGGTTCACGAAGACTTTCGAGAATCAAAATAAAAGCTCAAAAGCAACACATAATAGGTGCTTTGTCAATAGATGAAATGGCAATAAGAAAATGTATTGAGTGGGATGGACATAATTCTGACGGTTATATTGTGTGTTTTATGGCCACAGAAGCTTTAGCTTTTACATTCATGATGAACTGCATTAATGATGAATATGTTTAGTTCAGGGTATATCAGGTTTGCAAAAAGCTGAATTAGTGCGTACTTGTCTTAATTTAATTATCTGAATGTGGTGTTAAAATAGTGACATTAACATTGGGTGGTGTCCTGAACAATATTGCTATGGCTAAGCACCTAGGCTGTGTTCTTGATAATAAAAATTTGAATACAGTTTTTTTTAATAATGGTATTTAAATCGAAAATATTATTTGATACACGTCATTGTTTAAAAGTAGTCTATAACACATTTGGTGATAAAAAAATATTGTTTGATGGAGAGGGCCAAGAAATATCATTTACATATTTAGAATTGCTACACAAACTTCAAACTGAGGAACAACTCCATTTAGCTAATAAGTTGAGACAAGCGCACATAAACTGCTTCAAGCAAAAAATGAAAGTCAAATTAGTTACGCAATTGTTTAGCCAACCTGTGTGTTATTATCTCATGTTTTCATCAAGGTCAAAAATCATAAAGGTGGAAGATTTTGCAAATTGTGAACCAACTTGCATGTTAATAAGCATCAATTATTTGATTTGTTAAACTCAAAAAAACCTCAATGTATACAGTTTTAAAAATCACTCCTCCCAAAAAACAGAACAAACATACCATCTCATAAAAAACACTGAATTTTAGTGACGTTAGAGTCAGTTCTTTAATAAATAAAACCTCTTTCCGAATATTTCCGAGAGACTCTTCAAAAATGAAATTTATTTGTACATTAAGTTTTCACAAGACCACCTTGAGCTATTTTTTGGTGCAATGAGATCAAAGGGGACTTCAATAATAATCCTTCAGCAAAGCAATTCCGCCCTATGGCATATAAAAAATTATTGGTGCATGCCAAGTTTAAAGCTGCAGGAAACTATTCCTTTAGAGGACATTCCTATTTTAAGTATTACCAAAAATCTCAGTACATTATTCTCTACCAAAACAGATTTTTGGATGATCCTGAAGAAGTGAGGGAAAAAGAAATGCACAAATATGATCTTATTTACATAAATGAACCATCCAAAATTACAGACCGAGCTGAGCACTACATACTGGGGTTTGTGGTTAAAAAAATCTAAAATTCCTGGCGTGTGAAGAGTGCATTTCAGCACATAAGCAGTTCCATGAAAATATCTGTAATATACATCAAAGCTATAGGAGGTCTTATTTACCCTAGCAATGATGTTTTATAAATTATGTGAAAGTTTTGCGGAAATCATTGATTGCCACCCATCATAACAAAATTAACAGCAAAGTTGTACTAGTGATCCACAATGTTCTTGGTTACTTCTTCTATTACAAAAATGTATTTCGTTCTTTAAATAATCACCCTAATAAAGTTTGATTTTATAGAGGATCACAAATGTCTTTATAAAATAGAAGTATATACCTATACATAAACTCAGAACACTTTTTAAAATGAAAAACACTGTATTATAAAACTGTGATAGAGATATATACAATAAACTCATTATATGTATAGGCCCTAGGCAATAAAAACCCTGTACTTATGCTCAGCCTGTAACTGAATAACTTTACCTACAATAAACAAAAATACATTTTTTTAAAATACATCTTGTACATCTCACCCATTACCGTAATTTTATCGACTTGCTTTGAAGCGTCGACCCTTCCTTAATTAATCACGCACATTAGTACAATACAATCAGACAGAAATAAAGAAAAAAGACAAAGATTTCATAGAATTCCGAGGTCCGAGGTCGATACTGTGAGAGTAAATATGTTCCTTGATACTGTGTACAAAAACAAATGTCGTAAAACCATGGCGTCCCGGATGTGACGTTCCCACCGAATATCCCATTTGTAACCTCTTATTTAGAAATTGTTAGTGCTTTTCGGTTACGTTTTTACATTTCAATAAGTAATTTCGCAAAATTACATCATATTTCACTACTAAAATGGCTAATACAAACGTAGTAGCGTAATCTAAATCATGTTTATAAAAACATTATGCAGTCATTAGTGTATTTTCTACACATACCGACTGGAAAAGTACCGGAATGACGCGCGAAATCCCTAACTGTTTTCCTAAATTCAGTCCAAAATCAATTACCAATACACAATGCTGATATTAAAAACTGTTGGATGCTTACCCGTCCATGCTGTTTGATTCTGCTCTTTGTTTGATGTTGATTATTGTTGTTGATCCTCGAATCCTCCGGTGAAAACTTGAAAACAAAGAATATAGCTAATCTCTACCGAGAGCTTGATTTTTTTTTTTTTTGAATGTATATGGCATGGCTACGAGGCCTTTATGCCAAATCTTTATATTATATCCGAGAGCTTGAAAAGGAGAAGCAGCGTTGCCAGGTCTTGTTTTTGTTTTACCCCAAGTCTGATCTCAATTTACCCTAGATTTTAAGTTAAATGAAAAAAATACCCTAAATTTCTAATCTATAATATACTTAATCATAGCGAAGTTTTACTATAAGGATATTTGAAACCATCAATAAATCTGGTGTTTTCCAATGATCCTATTTGTACCAAGTACTTGACTACTTCATTAGGTCTATGATAGGCGTAACGAGAAAGAAGTTTTAGTACGCGCCGAGTGAGTGGGATACAAAGTACTTTGCGTTTGCTATCGGTAATTTTTTTTTTTTTTTTTGGTATGGCATCTCGTAGTTGACCTTGAGAGGTCGTGACTACTTAACCAGACTATCCTGTGGCTGCCTTAAGCGGACTCAAAGCCTCCAGCCAGGGGCGTAAAACTACTTACATTACAAAGCGAACGCTCGCTAAGGGCACCCCCTGTGGGGTACGGACCTCGGCTTAGGGCGTCGCTGACGGGAGGACAGCAAGATGGGACAGGCTGGATCAGATTTTGTTGATTATTATTATTCGGGGAATTTAAAGCTACAGGCTCAGCTACGGCGCGGGCTGGCACTTCATCGAGCAAGGGTCGGGGGGGACAATTACGTCGGGATCTTCGCGAGGAACCTCGGCGGCGAGGTCGGAAAGTCGGTCTGTGTTTGTGTACTGTACTGGTGGCCCTACTGCTCTCCTGAATGAGAGCTATGTGGTCATCGGGATCGGTGAGGACATGCTTGGGACGGCGGACATGACTAATGGAGGAGGGAATATAGCTAGCGGCTTTCACAACCAGAGGGTTGCGGTGATTCGCGGCGGTCTCGAAGAAACGCTTTGAAATGCGTTTCATGAACTGACGGATAGTGGGAATCCTGAGGTCTACGTGGAGGATTTCGTTGCGAACGTACCAGGGGGAGCCTGTTATCCTACGGAGGAACTTGTTCTGGAGGGTCTGCATTCTAATGAAGCGAACGGGTTTGGCGTGTGCGAAGACTGCACTGGCATAGGTCATGATCGGGCGAATGCACGCTGTGTAGATACGCAATTTGCACTTTAGTGACAATTTGCTACGTGCATTGAGGACGAAGTGGAGTCTACCTAGAGCGAAGGCGGCGCGCGAACGAGCCGCCTTAATGTGCTCTGAAAACGAGAGGTGTTCGTCGAGCACTACACCAAGATAATTGGCTCGCTTCTCCCAAGGGATCGGCTTGCCGAACATGGTGATCGGTCGAGGGGGGCAGGGGGTGTGACGCGGCTTCGAGAATAGAACCGCTTGACTTTTGTCGGGATTTACTTCAATTCTCCATTTCCTAAACCAGGCGCCAAGCTTGTTGACTTGGGTTTGGAGAATGCGAGATATCGAGTCTGGATCGCGGCCGGTGTAGTAGATGGCCGTGTCGTCTGCGAACAGGGCCGACTGCGCCTTACTGCACTTGGGCATATCGCTGGTGAATAGCGTGAAAGCTAAAGGAGAGATCACAGAGCCCTGAGGGACTCCTGCGCGAATAGGGTGGGGGGAGGATAGCGCTCCTTCGATGCGATAACGGAAGGTGCGGTTCGACAAAAAGTCCCGTAAGATGAGCACGAGACGATCTGGCACACCGAGTTGGTACAGCTTATGTGATAAGCCGTTGTGCCAGACTTTGTCGAACGCTTTCGCTATGTCGAAGAAGACAGCACCGGTCATCAAACCTCGTTGGAAACCGAAGTTGATGTGTTCGACTATACGGTGGACCTGCTGTACGCACGAGTGTTGGGTTCTAAAACCAAACTGTTCGTTGGGGATGAGGCCCTTTGTCTCGGCGTAGTCTCTGAGGCGCTTATAAATAAGCCTCTCATAGATTTTGCCGAGGACATTGAGCAGACTGATGGGGCGGTAACTACTAGGCTCCGACTTTGGCTTGCCGAGCTTCGGGATACCGATGACGGTGGCTTCTTTGAATGCCTGTGGGAAGATGTTGTTGCTCAGAGCACCATTGAAGATGGTGGTCAGTAGCATTATCAGGTGGGCAGGGAAAAGTTGGAATATCCTATTGGTTGGATTCCATCTGAGCCGGGGGCTTTACGAGCCTTAAGACCTTTGATGAGGTCGTGCACTTCGTCAGGCGTGACGGGGGGCAGCGGATACTCTGGGTCTTCAACGGGAGGGAGGGAGGCTCTATGTTCGATTTCAGCGTCGACCTCAGAGAGGTGAGCTTGGTCTACTGGTTGAGAGCTAGGCGAGCATTGGACTTCTAGACTGTCGGCTAGAAGCTCAGCCTTGTCGACATCATCGAAGGCGATGGTCTTGTCGGGACGGATCAGGGGGGGCATGGAGACTATTTCTCCGGATCTGAGCTTCCTCTGGAGTTGCCAGAAGGCTAGGTGGGTGGGCTCTAGTTCGCTCAACATCTTGTCCCAGCCGGCGGTACGCAGCTCCTCTATGCGTGTTCTTACAGTACGCTGTAAGTAACGCATATGGGCTTTGTTCGCGTCGCAGGGGAAGTTGCTGTAGGCACGGACAGCCGCGTTCTTCTCGTTCAACAGTTCGCGTACATCGTCCGGCAACTTCCAGCGACGGTCCTCCGTCGCTGGAATTTCCCTTGAACAATCGTTCAGGACTGATTGTACGTGAGCTGTGAATGAGTCGATCGCGGCCGTCGTGTCAGCGATAGAGTCAAAATGATCGGGGATTGGGTCCAGTGGGGGGACGTGGTGGATTTTAAGCGATCGCTTACTTTCCTCCAGTCCGTTACCACTTTGTTGGGAAGGGGTTGGGTGGAATCGGGCAGATTGCTATCGGTCAGCGGGCACAGGTAAATTAATAGTAGGAAGGAACAAGACTGGCGGGGAGGGAGTCGTAACAAATTAAATGAGTGCGTTCATGTTATCTCGATTCGATGATAATAAGTGCGTTCACAGAAACATAAAAACGAATAGCTCACTCAATCAAAAAATGAATAAAAAGAAAAGAAAAGAAAAAATATTAGCACAGACTAAAAGGCACACAAAACAGGTAAAAATTATATGAGTTACAATCAAAATAAATACGAAAAAAAAAGTGTACAGTGCTAAGTATGAAACTAGCAGGGTAGTGTGTCTCATGGCTGCGCCAAAAAGGCCCAGTTCAGCAAAAAATAAATGCCAGACAACTAGTGCCTGACGCTGGTTTTCAACTGCATGAATCCACTTAACCCTTGACAAAAAAATACTCTAAAATTACCCTCACCGAGTTTGTACCCTAAAAATTACCCTGTTGGTTTAACTTTACTCTAAATCTAGGGTAAATTACCCTAAGTTGGCACCACTGAGGAGAAGAGAAATGAATGAACACCAGTGTTACCACTTCCGTTTTTTTCCCTAACGTTCGGCGAAATTACCCTAAATTAGGCACTTATAATTTTATTACCCATTTAAATTTTCTTTTAAATAAATACAAATCAATTTACGAATAAATGCAATCTAAAAACGAACTAATTATGCTTTATTATTCTTGTCTTGTCTATTGCTAGCGGAAAAGAACGGTACATCGTCACAACAAGTTAGGTACAGTAAGCGTTCAAAAGTGCCTAAGCACGTTAGGTAAGGGTCGTATTGCTGTGAACTTGCGGTACGACTGCGGTACGTGTTTAAACGACACACACCACAAAGATCGCAGTTTTGCACGGCACACACTGACGTAAAGTCGCGCATTTGATTCGCAGTACACGAAACAAATATATGTTTCCGTCGCTTTCGTTAGACACGCACTAAAATTAGAGTTAATCTTTGATGAGCTGGTAGCAGTAGCCCACAGAGTACTTTTATCGTAGACAGAGAATGCAAAGACAAAAAAATATTACGTCACTATATTTAAGGTTACTATGTGAGGAAAAATTTACCCCACAATTAGTGATAGTAATAGAAATTAGTATGTAACAGAAAGCTTGAAAAGGGATACTGCTTTAACGATTATCATAGGTAGGTATGGTCATGTGATGCAGAGGAGAAAAGCATATTAAATGGAGAAAAGATGCTGCCGAACTCAAATTAATTGTGAGGAGGGCAGGAGGATGACGATAGATGATGATGATGTGGTTCTAAATAACTGACATTTCTTATGTATGTTCTGGCTTTGTGAGAAATAATACAACATGTTTATGTATAATTAACATTTATTGATTATACACGCTATTGTCCTATAAATAAAACAAGCTTCGTATGAAGGTTTCTAATTTTTTGCTTGGGTTCAAATCCTTTTGTTGCGTGATGTATTCGTAATTCAAAATAGTGCATGGAAATTGCCTTATTAATAAGTAAAACTTTGTGGTTTCCAATAAAGGTTGACTTTCAAAATGATTGGTCGTAAATACATCCTGTACCCTAATTGCGTAATACACAATCAATCAGAATCTGAATCGTTTTCAAACAGATTGCTAATCCGAGATTTTTTTAGCAGATTTTTTTATCGAACATAAGACGCAATGTCTTATGTTCGATAAAAAAATCTGCTCAACAATGTAAATAACGCAATGAATGTTGTTGAACTGTCAAAATACAACAGATTAGTCGTAATCGTTTACAAAAATGTGTTACGCAATTAGGCTGCTGGTAACGTTTGAAAGTCGTGAAATAAGTTTCGGTAAAAGATTTTTTTCTGAAAATAATGATATTCCTTCATGTGAATGTATCCTAAATATCCTTTCCGCCAACGTACATAGGTACTCTAATAACATCCCGTGAAGGATAAATAAGGCCACCTTTATCTTTCATAAATATAAGACCTAAATATTTGTCGCTAATAAGTGCTAGCAGACAATCTTCACATTTTATAGATTTTCTTAAACTTCCTAACTATAAACTCAGCGATGTATGAAATTATTTATTCAGTATAGGTTGTCAATTTTGTAATGGGGCGGGTGGTGGTGCGGCGGGTGGTGCAGCGCTGGATGCGCGTGCGCATGCGCCGGCAGCAGCGCGCGCGCGCCCGCCGCGTGCGACACAGGGCTGCCATTTGTACGATTTAAATCGTATTTGTACGACTTTTTGCAGATTTCATACGAGTACGATCGAAGCATCGAAATCGTACGGAAAACATACGATTTTTTACATTCGATCCATTTATTTTATTCAATTAGGTCTGGCAACAAAGTAACAAACTTTTGTCTCAAAAGAGTAAGTATCTAGAGCAGTGACAGAATAAAATAAATAATGATACGAACGTGCTCAGCCTGCCCAGAGTGTTGAGGGAATTCCCTTTTATTCTAATTTCCTTAAATTAAAAACCAAACTTAGAAATAGTTTGGCCAACGAAACTGTCAATGGCACCTTGCTGGCAAAGCAAATGATAAGAGTCACCGGAAACTGCACCGATTTTAAACCGACAGATGACATGATTAAACTAATGAATACGGAAAATTTATACAAAAAAAAATGATTTTATTACTATAATTTAAATTTTCATACTATTTTCATTACATATCATTACTTATTTCTTAGTATTTTTATTGTTAATTTTGTAATAAAAGTCAATAAACGGATGAATAATAATGTACGATTTTTTGTTTCGAATTTTCCTTGGGTATACGACTTTTTTAATGCTGTGGTACGATTGCAGAATTTTTTCACCTGGCAGCCCTGGTGCGACAGTATGCCTATGCAGTAAGGTCTAGTAAGAACGTGTGTAAAACACGCTCCGTTTCCGAAAGTCTATTTATGAATGTTATATTGCATAGTAACATTGCTTTTATTCTTGGCTTTATTTGAAAATTCAAATAAGTGATACGAAATAAGCAAAAAGAAAGCCATTTTTTTTAGATATTTTACATCACTAGACGCGTTAGAAAATTTTCAGGTCAAGATTGAACATGATTCTTTTTGGTAGATTCCACCCACTATAAGTAAATTATTTTGGGTTCTTGAATAAACATACCATATTACAAAATAAAAACAGTATTCGTAATACGAGAGTTGAATATTGTAAATAAATAACGAAATAATAGGTACTTACAATTTTCAAAAACGGTTTGTTTACGTAAAACATTTTTGCACACAAAAACTTTTTTTTATGATTTTTCGCACAAATAACTATCCACAACAATGAAATAACTATTCACAAGTAAATATCAATCCACTCACAGTCAATTTAAACACAAAAACACTTAAATTCACTAAAAAACGAACATGCGTCATTGACAGACCATCCACGGCGACAAACTACGCGACTTCAGTTCAGTATAATAGAGTGTACTCTGTGTACGCGACTTTAACATTTTTTTTTAAAATGTTCCGACATTTATGGTTTCGAACGACTGATTTGAATAGAGTAACTATCTGGCTCGACCCTGACACAAACCACAGACTAATATAACCTTTATTTTTTTACTGTTAGAGATAAAACCGCGCGAAACGCTTGGATCCCAAATGGGACCAGCGGGGCTTGAGGGAATTTTCGATTACCGAACCCAAATGGGATAGGCTTGTTGCAAAAATATCGATACATCGATGTATCGATATTTTTGATTCGATTTATCGATATTTTTTGCCGATATATTCTGAACCGATACATCGATATATCGATACAAAATATTCAATTTAGAAAATCGTATCGAAAACGATATTTTTTCAAATTTATTTTATTTCTGTTCAAGTCATTTGTTTTCTCAAACGATTACAATAATCACTTACAGAGAAAATACAATAATATGTAAACAAAAATAACCGATTAGCGTTTTTTGTAGGGAAGATGTTAAAAATGTTAGTGGAGATTGTATTTTGTGTATTATATTATGTTGGATTACGGCCCATTCCCTCTCACAGAGAGGAAGCCTGGTTTCCAGCCGTGGAAACATAATAGGCTGATTATGTATGTATTAAATTCTGTTAATAACAACAGAATATTTTAAAAGAAATTCAAAGCCACATGACTGCGGAGCATGTGAAAAGCAGAATTTTTCTACTTTCACTACCGGACAAATACTGGTTTGCCTGAAATAATAAATAAGTCTTAAAAATATTACAATATTGCTATTTAGCTTTGATATTTTCTAATTTTGCATAATAATAAAGCATAATAATTAAAATACCTTCGTTTTATTAAGATTCTCATACATTAATATTTTGTGCAATATTTATAAAAAATCCACATTACCTCTTATTGAACCAGACTCAACTACATACATTATTATTTTGAAACAGAAAATTTCTGAACATTTGCCCGATGTATCGATATATCGATATTTTTTCCTCGATATATCGAGGTCGATATTGATGTTTTATTAAATATCGATACATCGATATATCGATATATTTTTTCACTTCCGACATCCCTAAAATGGGACCAGCGGGACTTGAGCGGTTCTTAAACGCACTTCTTTTTTTTTGAATGGCATCTCGCAGGTCAACCTATGAGGTTGTCGTCTGCTTAAACGGACTTGCCTGTGGTTGCCCTAATAAATTAAGGCCTCCAGCCAGGACTTAACGCACTTCTGTGTGTGTTAAAAACTTTATATCCTCTAGAGCAGGGCTTCCCAACCTTTTTTTGTCTACTGCCCACTTTAAGAATAAATTTGTTTTTAACGCTCCCTTTTTAAACATACTTAAAAACCGCTAAGTACTTATAACTGATTATTGAAACGCAAATTTATAGTATTCGGACAGAGTATCTTTTATTGAAAATAAAACAAACATAATCAATTCTTATATAAAAACTAATGTGAAGGTTGAATCTGATGAATCTACATGGGAAGTGATGGCGGAAACCAGCGCCAAGTGTCGTGCGGTGTTCCGCAGGGATCGGTCGTGGGACCGCTCCTGTGGAACATCGGGTACGACTGGGTGCTGAGGGGCGAGCTCCCGCCGGGCGCGGACCTGACGTGTTACGCGGACGACACGCTGGTCACGGCCCGGGGGAGTTCGCGCAGGGAGGCAGCGTTGCTTGCGACGGCGGCGGTCTCACTCACGGTGAGCCGCATACGGCGCCTCGGCCTGGAGGTGGCCCTCAACAAGTCGGAGGCCATGGTGTTTCATGGCACCCGGCGGGCGCCGCCGGCCGGATCACACATTGTGGTCGGGGGGGTCCGGATCGCTGTCGAGCCCACCATGAAATATCTGGGATTGGTGCTCGACAGCCGGTGGGACTTCGGACCCCACTTCCGGCGGCTGGCGCCCAAGTTGTTGGGCGCGGCCGGGGCGCTGGCAACGCTGCTTCCCAATCTGGGGGGCCCGAGCGCCGCCTGTAGGCGGCTCTATATGGGGATCGTGCGATCCATGGCGCTCTACGGAGCGCCGATCTGGGCGTCTGACCTGACGGCCGGCAGCATAGCTGTCCTGCACAAGCCGCAGCGGGCGATGGGTGTCAGAGTCATTCGGGGGTATCGCACGATCTCCTTCGAGGCGGGTTGTGCACTGGCCGGATCACCGCCCTGGGACCTGGAGGCGAAGGTGCTCGCGTCACTGTACCGGTGGCGCGAGGCAGCGCGGGAGCGGGGCGATCGACCGATGCAGCAACATGTCGAGCAGCGTCGGTTGCAGCTCCGCGAGGTCCTGGTGGCGGAATGGCGGGTGAGGCTGTCACGCCCTACCGCCGGCCTCAGCACCATCGAGGCGATCCGGCCAGTGCTCGACCGCTGGCTCGGGAGAAGGCACGGCTCCCTGACGTCGGGCGACGCAGGTGCTCTCGGGGCATAGTTGCTTCGGGAAGTACCTGTGTCGCATAAACAGGGAGCCGGACGCCCGGTGTCACCACTGCGTCGACTGCCGGGAGGACACGGCGTGGCACACGCTGGCAGAGTGTGCCGCTTGGGAGGAGCCGCGCCGTGCCCTCATCACCGAAGTAGGCAACGACCTGTCGTAGGCAACGACCTGTCGTTGCCGGCCATCGTGAACGCGATGGTCGGAGGCGCAGAGTTCTGGGACGCAGTGGTCTCCTTTTGCGAAACGGTCATCTCGCAGAAGGAGGCTGCGGAAAGGGAGAGAGAGATCTCGACTCTCGACCCGGCCCGCAGCAGACGCACCGGGCGTCGGAGGAGGGCGGACAACACCCTCTTCCGGCCCCCCTAAATGGGTCCAGGCGCGACGGATTCGGGGACATCCGTCGCTCCCCAACATCAGGACCCGAGAAGGCGGCGCGCGGAGTGTTCCGCGTGCGCCGCTCACAGACGTTGCGGGGGGAGTACACCTCACTCCCCCCGCCCGAGACGGGGCCCGCGCAAGCGCGCCCGGCACTAGCCGGGGTTGTGGAAGAATAATGTGTTCCCGCGACCCCGGCGTAGGCGTGAGATGGAACACCGGGGTGGGGGGGGGGGGTGGTTTTTAGTCAGTAAGAGTCTGACAGACCCCTCCGCCCGCCCCAGGGCGGAGGACATCCATGAGGATTTTCCACCCCGGGAACAAAAAAAAAAAAAAAAAAAGGTATATTAGTTTCCGTTAACTACTCTGAATATGCCACGCCCATAGTACTGGTGCTTAAGGAAATGGGAAAGTTAGAATAGCTGGCGACTATTCAGTTACATTAAATAAGGATCTTGTAATCGATAAATATCCCTTGAAGAGGTTTTCGCTAAGCTCGGAGGCGGTGAACATTTTAGTAAAATAGACCTTAAAAATGCATACAATCAATTCAACTTAACTGATTCTTCTCAGGAGCTTACTACCATAAATACCTCGAAGGGACTATTCAAATACACTCGCCTAGTGTATGGCTTAGCTAACGCACCCGCTATATTCTAAAAGTCAATGAAAACACTCCTTTCGGGCATAGATGGTGTGAGCTGCTGGTTGGACGATATTTGCTTTACGGGACCAGACAGAAAAACGCACTTAAATAGATTGCAAGAGGTTCTAAGTAGGTTGAGCGATGCGGGCTTACGTTTGCAAAAAGAGAAGTGTGATTTTTTTTAAACAACGTGACATATCTAGGTTATGTTATCGAAAATAGAGGACTACGAACGTGTCCTGATAAAGTCAACGCCATTATGAATGCCCCAGAACCGACAAATGTTACGGAAGTTAAACGATTTTAAGGTGTAGTGCTGCGCTGTACTACAGAAACTTCATACCGAACGCATCGTCCATAATGAGTCCCCTCCACGAGCTACTGCGCGCCGGCGCCGAGTGGGAGTGGACAGTGCGGCAGCAGCAGGCCGTGCGGCGCGTGCGTCGCGAGCTGGCCTCCGAGCGCGTGCTGGCACACTTCGAGCCCGCCGCGTGGCTCGTGCTGGCCGTGGTCGCCGAGCCCACCGGCCTGGGCGCCGTGCTCTCGCAGCTGACCGAGGACGGCAGTGAGCGACCCTTGGCGTTCGGATCGAGGTCATTGACGGCTAGCGAACGTAACTATAGCCAGATTCAAAATGAAGCAACAGCTATCATATTTGGTGTGAAAAGGTTCCACCAATACCTATAAGGTCAGAGTATACCCTTTATTTTAAAAACGGATCACAGACCGTTAGTTTCTATTTTTAATAATAAAACAGGTATATCAGTAACGACAGCATTGCTTCTTCAAATGTATGCAATTATATTATCCGCCTATAACTACGAAGTTCAATATACGTGTACGGTCTCATCAACCGCACATTTACTTTGCGAACGCAGCAACCCACTTGGATGTCGTGCGTCATAAATATTTTGCTATAATTATAACGTTTTAGGCAATGGATATCGAGTCACACACTAACAGTGGAGTTAACCACATGTCAAAAGAAAGAATCGCTACCACTCTAACGTGTTAGCTCTCTAATTTATAATATAACTTTAAACTCAACTTGTGGTTCTTTCTGTGTACTCCATAACTAAACCAACATTAACAAAGTGATAGTGTACGGTTCCTACAACCATTGGCTCCTACATTAAATGGTCCTTCGAGCCGGATTTTTATTGTGAGTAGTGTCTCTATTTACGGTAGCGAATCGGTTCAGCTGGTCTCCCACAGGCGGGTCGCCTCAGTTGCATTAAGAAGGCGCATAATATCGTACATAGAGTGCGAACGCAATAAAAGGAAACAAACGACAACTTCAAGACGCTAAGGATTACGCAACTCTACCACAACTACGAGAGCAGTTCCGTGGAGACTTGGAAGAAGAAGCCTGCAAACTGTGGTCTTCGTGTCGTGAACTAACGTCAAGCTATTCGTCTATCACCGTCAACTACGTGCTGGACTACTGAGCTACGTACATAAAACTAAACTTGTCTCTTTTTGACAACTAGAGAAGAGAACTCACTATGGAGAAACTACAACTCCAACATTCCTGCTTTGAAAACATCAAAGCTCTGTGCGCTAACTATAAAAAGGATAGCCCTTCACGGAAAACTGAAGAATACTTAATCAAACGTCTAGAATCTCTCGAAGCACAGTGGAACGACTTCGAGGAACGACATGCGATTCTGGAGCAAATCTTAGAAGACAAGAACATCAACTACTTTGCGGAAAACGTGCACAGCAAAACTCAATCTCAATACGAATCTACAAGAGGAGACATGCTTACCTTACTGGATCAACTACAGGGGAAAAAGTTTGTGAAGTTCGACTTAACCGGGATGCTGGATCGAGATACTGACGACACCACTAAAACATTGCTGAGTAAGAAAGAGTGCAACTTTAAAGCCCTCGACCGCGCCATGTCGAAAATTGACATAAAAACTATGACGGAGATATGGGAACTAGAAGACCATCTCTCCATCTTAAAGTCGAAATGGAATGTCATCGACAGATAACACTGGGAACTGGAAGCGTTACTCAAACGCTCCAACGGTAATTACTACAACATGTTCGTCGATATGGAGGACAAGCACGACGAGCTAAGAAAAAGCTTGAACAGTAAGATCTGGTCGACAGTACACTACGAAAAGTCGATGCCAAAGATTCCTGAATTTTCGGGTTTCCTTCAAAGATCTTTTCAGGGAAACCATTCACAACAACCCGATGATTAACAAAGCGCAAAAGATGCAGCATCTGAAAACAAGGTTGAGAGGTGAAGCTGAAAGATTGGTGCAACATATCAGTATTAGCGCAGAAAACTACACATCCTGTTGGGAAATACTGACTCAACGTTTCGTCAACCGAAGGCTGCAATTTACGTCATTCCTGAACACCACGCTCAACCTTCCTGTCATTCAACAACCCGACAGCTTTAACCTCAAGAAGATGCATGACGTCATAACTGAATGTACGAACGGACTATCAAACATTGGTTTATACATTGCAACTTGGGACCCAATTATCGTACACTTGATGTCGCAGAAACTTGACAAGACTACCCACAGCGAGTACATAAAGGAACTGCGAGATCCTAGAGATGTACCAAACTTGAACGAGCTATTATAGTTCCTGGAAAACAAGTTCATGGCTTATGAAACCATGAAGAATACGAAGAAAGAAGTACCTAACCAGCAGAAGCAAGTCTCATACAAGTCGTTTAACAAACAACATTCTGAAAAACTGCATGGCTACGAGCGACAAAAATCTTTCAAGAGAACTTATCATACAGCATATGGACACTGCCCACACTGTGACGGAAATCATGTATTGATGAAATGTCCAAAGTTCATCATTATAGACTCATTCCAACGGAATAACACGGTCGCAAAATTACAAGTGTGTAAAAACTGCTTGGACAGTCATGGCAACACAGATTGTGCGTCAGCAAAAACGTGCAAATAATGCAGTATGAAGCATCACACTTTATTGCACAACGCAGACAAGAAAAATACCGTCAACTCAACGAATACGGAAAGAAAAAACGACAATTCAGGTCAACGACCAACCACATCCACACATAAACAAAGCTCCAACCATATATCTACTAATGAGATGGAGGTTTTATTAACTACTGTGCAGCTTAAGATAAAGTCTGCAAATGGGAATTATGTTACGCTTCGAGCACTACTAGACCAAGGTTCGCAAGTAAACTTGATCACCGAGAACGCCGCACAGATGCTACGACTACCAAGAAAACGGCTGAATGCCACCATAACAGGAATGGGAGCTGCGCCTGGAAACTGCAAAGGACGGCTTCAGCTTACCTGTAAATCAATTCACTCAGACTACGCATTTGAAACTCAGGCATTAATCTTAAGCAAACTAACAAACAACCTAGCCAACTCATCGTTTGAAAAAGCTATCTGGCCACACCTGGAGAACTTGAAACTAGCAGCTAGCTAGCTGAAGGTGCTACCTGAAGGTGCTGAGTATCAGTGTCATACTATGTATGACACTGATACTCAGCACCTTCAGGATGAGTTGTTTGTTACGGAATATGCTCTAAAGGATATCTTCAGTAAATTTGAGGCTTCTCAACAGGACCTGAGTAAACGCATGCAGGAGGCCAATGAGTTGGCAGACCTGCAAGTTCAATGCAGAGAGGTATGAATCTCTGACAAATAACCTTTCTTTTAGCTGTGCCTGCTCCCAGGCACCCCAGCCTCAACTTATTACACCCATGCCCACAGTGGCACAGCCAGTAGGTAGCTGTATTAAAAACAGTATTAATCATGACATGAATAGTATTAATAATTTGGTTAACACTACTTAAGTATTCTCTGACAAATTTGGTCAAGGTTTTGGTAGTATATTTAATCAGTGTTCACAACATTATGTTATTAATAATTGCTTACCCGGTGCCAGTATTAGCCAATTAATTTGTAATATTAGATTGACAAAAATTAACCGGTTCAACTGTTATATTATTATATGGGGATAGCTTATCTGTAAGAAAAAAGGACATTACTGAATGTGTCCATTTGATGTTACATCTAAATGAGACTAATAATTGTAAATTTATTTTCTGTGCTTTGCCTTATTCTCAGTATTTGTCTGATGAGCAAAATAGTTACATTTATCATTTAAACATGTTAATTTATAATAGGACTTGCCGTTATAGTGACATTATTTTATATTTTGATTGTAATCAATTTATTACTGATTACAAACTGACAAATTATACAATGTATTTGCCACCTAGATGTAGGAGACAAAATTGCTAATCTTTTAGCATACAATTTACACAGTGACAAGGGTACATGTAGTGTACAATCGATTACAGTTATTAGTGGTACTAATACTACTTTTGATACGCCTTGTAGTTTAAACTATTAGGTGCGACAACGGGTGAGCCGCATATGTTGAATGTTGTACTTCAAAATATGCAGGGTCTGTCCGGCAAAGAGCTAGAGTTAAGTTTATTTATGGAGAACTATGATGTTCAGGTGTTATGTTTGACTGAACACTGGTTGAAGGAACATGAAGTAGTGTTTATCAATGATGATAATTTCACGGTACAAAGCGCATTTGTAAGGAAAAGTGCCATTTGCGGTGGCTCTTTAGTTCTTGTCTCAAACAAGTT
Organism: Dasypolia templi; assembly: GCA_963555695.1. Classification (NCBI taxonomy): domain Eukaryota; kingdom Metazoa; phylum Arthropoda; class Insecta; order Lepidoptera; family Noctuidae; genus Dasypolia; species Dasypolia templi. The sequence continues at coordinate 15,347,320 of OY743146.1, read as the reverse complement.
GAAATGTAAACAACGTTTAGATTTAGTGAATCTCTCTATTGAGCGCACTATTGAGTTGTCTTGTGTTGAACTCGAGCGATACGTTATAATTTGCGTTTATCGACCCCCTTCTGGTGATTTAATTAGTTTTGAATCGGTAATGGAGGATTCTTTCAATAGGTTAAAAACAAGTAGTAAGAGTATAATTTTATGTGGAGATTTTAATATTAATATTTTAGATGTTACCTACTCCATTAAGTATTAGACTTCTCAATCTGTTTAGGTCTTATAATTTAGTTAACTTGTTTTTTGAACCAACTAGGATCACGGCATCTTCATCAACTTGTCTTGATAATTTGTTTACTAATTGTGATGCCAAAACTAAATAAGTGTTAAGTGACTTAACGTACGACCACTGTGGTTTATTAGCTAGGTTCCCGATGTCATTACCTAAAAAGCCGCATAAACTTGAATGCAGGCCTTATACAGCTAGTCGTTGTAACAAGTTTAAAAATAATATAGCTCATAGAATTACACCATCTTTAGTAGAACACGAAAATCCTAATGAAATATACGGAGCCCTTTTTGATGTTGTGCTAAAAGAATACCAATCTATTTTCAAGACAAAAACCATTAACATTAATGGCACCTCCGTTGGCTTCAACCAATGGGCTACTCCAGGTATTTATAAAAGTAGAGCGAGACTATACGAGTTATATGGTTTGAAAAAATACAGGTTTGATACTCCTTTCCTAGAGTATGTAAAAAAATATTCAAAATTATTTAAAAAGATTTGCGTTTTTGCTAAATCAAAATTTTTAAGCGATTCAATTAAAAATTCCAATAATAAAGTAAAAACCACTTGGAAAATTATTAACAATGAAACGGGTAAGTCGGTTAAACAAGAAAATCAACTTGAAATTATGGTGGATAATAAATTAGTTAATAAGGCAGCTGACGTAGCTGAGGCTTTTAATGAGTTTTTTGCCAATATACCTATAACTACGACTTGCTCCTTAAATTCGTCCCCGTCTAAAGCTGAGAATCTTTTGAATAGTAGTGTGCCAAAATGTACTCGCATATTTAGCTTCGAACATGTAACGCCTAACGATGTAATTAACGTCTTTAACACACTTAAATCTAAAAACACTGGTGATTACTGGGGCATCTCAATTAAACTTTTAAGTAATATAATAGACATCGTAGCCCCCTATCTAGCTGTTACTTTTAATAAATGTGTTGTTATAGGAACTTTTCCTGACCTCATGAAGAGTAGTAAAGTCATACCATTATTTAAATCTGGTAATAAAAATAACATTGGCAATTTCAGGCCTATTTCTATCTTACCAGCATTTAGCAAAATATTTGAAAAGTTAATACTTAAGCAGTTGCTAAGACATTTTAATTTAAATAGCCTCCTTCATAATGAACAATATGGCTTTACAAAAGGACGCTCAACTACAGATGCGGGTGTTGCTCTGCTGAAACACATATTTAATGCATGGGAGAAATCGCAAAATGCTACTCTGTGATCTCTCTAAAGCCTTTGATTGCGTGCACCATGACACGCTTTTGCGTAAACTACGTCATTACGGTGTCCAAAACGAAGCTCTCAACGTAATAAATTCTTATTTACACAATAGGTTCCAATGTGTAGATGTCGATGGTGTGAAATCATCCGGGCTTCCAGTTCAGTTAGGTGTTCCTCACAGCTCAATACTAGGTCCATTCTTGTTCTTAGTGTATATCAATGACTTACCATTCTATTTAAATGATATCTGTGACGTTGTACTGTTTGCAGATGATACCTCTCTTATTTTTAAAGTAGACAGGAATAGACAAGAGTTTGACGACGTAAACAGTGCACTCTCAATGGTTACGGATTGGTTTAAGTCAAATAACCTAGTTCTCAATGCTAAGAAAACTAAATGTGAAAAGTTCGTCTTACCGAATGTTAGAAATCTAGGACCCAACATCGTCTTAGATAAAGAGCTGCTTGAAACAGTAGACTCGGCAGTTTTTCTGGGCATAACAGTAGATGCCAAACTTCAGTGGGGCCCACATATATCAAGCCTAGCGGGGAGGCTCAGTTCAGCCGCCTACGCTGTCAGGAAAGTAAGACAATACACTGACGTTGATACAGCACGGTTAGTCTATTTTAGTTATTTCCACAGCGTTATGTCCTACGGTATTCTGCTGTGGGGCAAAGCTCCTGATATTCAAAATATATTCGTCCTTCGAAAACGAGCTGTCCGAGCAATTTATCAGCTAGGAGCCAAAGTTTCTCTTAGAGATTTTTTTAAAGATATTGGTATTCTTACGGTAGCATCACAATTCATCTTCGCCAACATCTTATACATTAGGCAAAATATACACTTATACACTAAAAACAGTGATTTTCACAATGTTAATACTAGAAATAAGAACAAACTACGTGCTCCCTTTCACCGGCTTCATAAGGTTCATAACTCATTTGTTGGGCTAGGCATAACCTTTTATAACAAGCTACCCTCTTCTTTGCTAGATTTGCCTTTTAATGCGTTTAAAGCTCAAGTAAAATCCAACCTTTGTTCAAAGGCATATAATTCAATTAACGACTACTTAAACGATAAGAATAGCTGGTCGCTGTAATTAACTCAGGACAATGTTTATGTTCTTTCTCCAGAATCAGCTTACATACTGACAGGATATACGAGTTCGTATATTTATTTTAATTTTATTTGACTCTATAAGTCAATTAGTTTTAGTTACCTTCATTTATTATTGACATGATCCGCTCATTACAATGTTTTTCAATGAGTTGTATTGCAATAAGTGGTTAGCTAGCGACCTCGACAATTGATCTTAAATTATTCTTGCCTGAGCAACCGGCAGCGAGTTCGTCTTGCTCCCGTAGATGTCACTGCTTGCGGTAGCGTCGGGGATCGGGTTGCCTCCTTCCCTCAAATATGGCGAGGGGGACAATGGCTGATCTTTGCGTTATGCTCGTGAACGGGTGCTGCTTGTGGTGACTGGTCGTCTTGCTGTCTATGGTTTTGATATTGTTAAAGTAATTGTTCTGTTAACTTATTTGTACTTCGATGGTCCTAGTTTATCATTTGTGTTTACTTAAAAAATAATCCAATAATGCATATGTAAGATGTCACGCCCCTTATGCCTGGAGGCTTTTATTTGTGTATTAAGTTATGTTGTTTTTTTCATTGATTTTTTTATTGGTTTCTGTTTTGGGTATATTGGCGTGGCTAGCTTAAATATGGCAGATAATTTAATATGTTTTTTTTTTGTGTTTCGGTTTTTATTTTTTGATTACCTTATAATTATATAATTCAATTGTTTTCCAACTAAACAGACAGCTGTGCTGCTGGGGAGTTTGTTGCGCCACTTCTTCTTCCCAGCTAAAGCACTAGGAAGTGGTGAAGGGCGGGCGTTTTGGGGGACTGTCTTATGTAATTTTGACGTTCGAAAAGTGCTGACTCTCAGCCTAGTTTGAATAAATGACTTTTGATTTTGATTTTGCAGATCCGGAATTCAACGTATCGAGTCCTATACAGCATGTAACGAAAAACCCTGTCCGATACTGAAGGGTATTATTTGGTATCGTACTGCGTACACAAATACGTAATCATTTAATGGATACGAGATAATTGTTTTTCCCCAATGAAAATAATTAATTAAAAAAATTAAAAATAATCATACCAAACAAAGGCAACACTGATCGCTCGACAGGGTTCACCTACAGTTTCGTGTCAAAGAAGCCGCCTGAGTGCGGCGATGCTTTGTCGCCCAAACAAACTTAGGACTAAAGAAACCTACGTTTTGCCTACGAGTAGGTATCAGCTGATATTTTATTGTAGGCTGGGACGCATAGTGACCCCGATTTCTGACCTTCTGTTTATCAAGAAACAATTATTATTGAGTTAATTTGATGTGCTTTTGGCAATGTACCGACTGTAGGTATCAGTTTATTAAAACGTTTACGTGTTGCATACCTCTGAGATTGTGTTCCATATGTCTATCTCGAACATTGGTACACATTCGGCACCTTTTTATTAAATTTGCACGTACTCTTCACAGCGCACTTGTCTACGATTTGAGTGAGTCGAAAGCTTCCGCAATCCGAGCTCTTACTTCGATTTCCGAATCACACTCACTCACAAATAAAAATTAACATATTCAAATATTCCTGATTGGTATACGACATTGTTCGCGATACGATAGCGGCACGTGATACGTACGGACATCCGATCGGGATGTCCGTACGTAATCAAAGGGTCGAGGACTCGTTATGAGTACCTACAGTGCGGCTAGTGCAGGGCGGTGTCCTTTGAAATAAAAATAGGCAAAAAATAAAAGATTTCGCCGGCCGGTGGAGTGTTGTCAACTTATGAAAATTTACAATATTTTGAGTTTGTCTTTCACTACTAAATAATCTTTTAATCTATACAACTTTTTCAGTTCATTACCTTGTATATGTTTATCATTTTTAGGCCACTCTGAATTATACCATAAAATTATTTGTTGACGATTGGCATCTTTTGCTGTCTCTTGCTTTAATTCCAGTAACTTATTATTTGAAACTTACAAATCAGTTTCTAAACCATATACTACTTCTGAATTTATACTATGAACTAACTGTCTTAGCACTGGATCTAACTGAGCATTACTTGTGTCATAGTGCCTTGACAAATAATCTGCTATATACATTTTTGAACCTGGTACATACTTTATTTCAAAATTTAAATTTTAACAGTTTGATGCGTTGCAATCGAGCAGAAATTTTATTAATGTCCTTATTTATTATTGTTAAAAGAGGTTTGTGATCACTTTCTACAATAATATGACGCCCATAAATAAATTGATGGTACTTATCCATGGCACAACAGATAGCAAACAACTCTTTCTCTATGGGAGCCCACCTCTGTTGACACTCAGTATAACATCTTGAGTAGAAAGACAATGGCTTTCCTTCTTGCAATAAGCATGCTCCCATGCCACTTTTAGAACTGTCAGTTTGTAACACTATATTTCCATTTTTTTTAAGACTGCTAAAGTGGGTGCAGAACCAATTCTCCTTTTTATTTCCTCAAAAGATTTAACTTGAGCTGTGCCCCAGTCCCATACAACTTCTTTTTTCAATAATTCTCTAAGAGGTTCAGTAGTTTTTGAATATTGTGGTATAAATTTACTTAAATAGTTGCACATTCCTAAAAACTTCTGCAATTCCTTTACAATTCTAGGTTGCTTTAACTCCTCTATAGCTTTCACATGTTCAGGATCTGGTTTTATACCAGATTTTGACAACATTAATACCACATACTTTACAGTCTCACATCTACACTTGGGAGCAAATAAATCGAGCCACTTCCTTTTTCACGCATTATGGTTATTATTTTTGGTATTATGGAACGCATCGATTCGAAACATATATAGCCTAAAATGGTATTTAATAACCTTTACAATGAGGGTAGTTAGTTGTCAAAATTTCATTTTAATTAAAGTTTAAAGGGTAGAATAAAATTATCGCATTTAATTTGCTTCTGACATTTTTATTGTACTCTGTTAAGAAAAGATTAAATTTGAGGTTTTTGTTAATCATACCCATATTACTTGTTATTGTTGTCTTTATCTGTGTCTGTGTAATCAAAATAACCTGATAAAATGGATACTACACCGACGGAAGCTGCCCAAGTTGTAGCTTTACTTGAGGTTGGACACGGACAACGTGAAGTGGCACGCAGACTTCATTTGAGTCGTTCAAAGGTACAGCGGGTATACCGCAGGTATCTGGAGACTGGTGCTTTTGTTCGGCGACCTGGAACTGGCCGACCACGGGCAACAACAGAACGTGACGACCGCTTTATTGCAACCAATTCGTTGCGCGACCGTGGACTTAATGCTGTTCAGCTACAGCAAGCGTTACGTGACGTTCGAGGTGTCGCAATCAGTAGGTGGACAGTGAGACGAAGACTAAAGGAACGAAATTTAACATCACACAAACCAGCAACTGGCCCAAAATTGACTGTAGCTCATCGCCGATCTCGCTTGGAGTTTGCTCGAGAACACATTAATTGGACGTTAGAAGACTGGAGGTCAATTTTGTTTTCTGACGAGTCAAGAATCTGTCTTTTTAGCAATGACGGGAGAAACCGAGTGAAACTGTGAGTTTTGGTGGTGGTTCTTGTATGGTGTGGGGAGGAATTTCTCTAGACGGAAAAACGGAACTTGTCTTCGTCGACCCCGCCAACGATGGCAGTGGTAGACGTGGATTAACAGCTGACCGATACATAACTGACATTCTTGAAGACCACGTAATGCCGTATGCTGGTTTTGTCGGAGAAAATTTCTTGTTTATGCATGACAATGCGAGACCTCATACCGCGCAGATCGTTACGGAATACTTGTCTGCGATCGGGATTCAACAAATGGTATGGCCAGCACGAAGTCCCGATTTGAACCCGATCGAACACCTATGGGACGAGCTAAAACGGAGAGTCCGAGCCAGGGTTCCCGCTGTTTCATCCATTCCCCAGCTTAAAGTCGCTGTGCTTGAAGAGTGGGAGAACATACCACAATATGTCATCGTAACTCTGATCAGATCGATGACTAATAGGCTACAAGAATGCATCAGGGTACGGGGGGGTAATACCAGTTATTAAGAATATTTTTTTTGCAATAATTTTGTTTTTTATTGTTTTTATGGACTGTTTTAGCCCTACTAAATTTTCTATCAAAATTACCATTTTTCTTGCAGAGCCAATAATTTATCATTCAATAAGGTTATTATTCAATAATTTACCCTCATTGTTAAGGTTATTAACTTAACTTTTAGGCGATATATAGTTCGAATTGATACGTTCCATATTCCCAAAAATATTTACCATTTTACGTGAAAAAAGGTAGTGGCTCGATTTATTTGCTCCCAAGTGTATATTGTATTTTATTTTCATTAAATTTTACATTGTGTTTTTTTGCTCTATCTATTACCTGACTTAAAATTTGATCATGTTCTACTAAACTGTCCCCGGCCACAATTAAATCATCAAAATACACATGGACTCCCTGTATGTCACTAAAAATGGCAGTATTTATTCTTTGCATTACCTCAGGTGCTGAAGAAATTCCAAATGGCATCCTCCTGAAGCGATACCTACCAAAAGGCGTTCCAAATGTGCACAGTTTATCTTTATCATCCAACATGACTTGAAAAAACCCATCTTTCATATCTAATACTGTAAAGATCTGCTTACCTGCAAGAGATCTTCAGGAGATGGTATTTGATAGTTCTCTCTAAGGATGCACTTGTTTAACTCTTTTGGGTCTAAACAAAGTCGAAGAGACTTATTTGGCTTCTCAACTATCACAAGATTATTACACCATGCTGTCGGTCCCTCTACCTTTTCTATAATACCCCTACTTTCATAGCTTTCTAAAGTATTTTTTAACCTATCTTTGATTGCCTGTGGAACTCTCCGAATCGGTTTGACAACAGGTAGCACTGACTCCTTTAATTTTATACTATAAGACCCTATATTTCCTAGGCCTGAAAATACCTCTATATTTGCTATCACAAAATTATCTTTTTCATTAGTTACCACACTATCCAATCTTTTCAACAAGTTTAATTCTACACAAGCTAGCAATCCTATTACCGGCTGAATTGGTAAATCAACTAAGCAAAATTTTAATTTTACAGATTTGCCTTTGACTATGCAGCACCCTAATTGCGTAATACACAATCAATCGGAATCTGAATCGTTTTGAAACAGATTGCTAATCCATTGCTTCTTAAGTTCGATAAAAAATCTGCTCAGCAATATATAGAACGCAATGAATGTTCTTGAACCGTCAAAATCAAACAGATTAGTCGTAATCGTTTACGAAAATGTGTTACGCAATTAGGGTGCAGTTTAATTTTACAGTACCGACAGTTTTAATTTCTTGGTTATTATAAACTACCAACACAATTGAATTACTTATCAAACAATTGGTGTTATTCTTCGTTTTATCATATAACTTCAATGACAAAGTATTACAGTCAGCCCCTGTGTCTAACTTGAACCTAATGATATTTCCATTGATGTATTTCATTCCATTGAAGATTTTCATTAACGTTACTTACTGAATCCACCACAAAATCTGAGCAATTGTTGGAATACGACAAAATATATCCGTCCCACTTGAGTAGTTTGAGAGTGTTTCTCTTTCATACATATTTACATTGTGCATAACTTTAATATAGTTAAGACGCCAGTGATCCGTCTGGACCAAGCGAGAACGTACACATACCTCTCCTGCCGAATAAAGAGAATAAATTAATAAGTGGCAATTATAACTATGTCTTTCATTGATTCTCAAAACCCCAACAGGTTATGGGCTCAGTGATTTAGACTAAACAACATTCTAAGTAACTTTTAGTGGTTGTTTAAGTGATTTAATAAAATGGACAAACTTAAAATGAAAAGAAATATTAAACCGTTTAACGGGGATAAATATAGTGTGTGGAAAATTAGAATACGTAATTTATAAGTGCTTAATATAATTGATGAAGAAACGCCTAAAGAACCGGACAATGAGTGGCACAAAAGACAGATAATCGCTAAGAATACGATAATGGAGTATCTATCGGATTCATTGCTGGGACTTACAAGTGAACAAAATACAGCGAAGGAAATTTTCATGAAGCTGAATTCCATCTACGAAAGGAAAAGCATAGCGACTCAATTAGCTTTGAGGAAAAGGTTATTGAATTTCAAGTTAAAAGACGAAAACCCCCTGACAAAACACTTCCAAGAATTCGAAGACTTATTAATCGAATGAATCGCTGCAGGTGCAAAATTAGAAGAAGTAGATAAGGGAACTCATCTATTTATGACATTCCCTAATAGCTATGATGGTGTCGTCACAGCGATTGAAACATTAGCAGAAGACAACCTGACCTTAACCTTTGTCAAAACTAGACTTCTTTATCACGAAATAAAATTAATCAATGAAAGACGCTATACAAGCATGAAAGTTCTCCAAGCGGGAACTACAACAAAACCAAAAACTCAAGACCGACAAAACTATAGAAATTCAAACATGCGACGGTACTCGAATCGACAGTTTTATAAAACCTCATTCAAGCCGAAAAGTGAAAGACTGAAACCAATTAAATGCCATTGTTGCGAGAGAAAGGGTCATGTACAAAAGAATTGTTATTATAGCAAGCAGGCGAAACAATGTTCCGAAAACAACAGAACAGTTCAAACTGTAAAAATTACGGATACTGAAAATTCGAATATCTCGGGATTTGCTTTTATGGTCGGAGGCTGTGGAAATGATCGTGAAGCTCAAAACGAGATTACATTTATTTTGGACTCGGGTGCCTCAGATCATTTAATTAATAGAGAAGATCTGGCACGAAACTTTATAGAGCTGAAAAAACCAATAAACATCTCAGTTGCCAAGAATGGAACATACATACGAGCAACGAAGAAGGGCAATATTGCAGTAACCAGCCACTTGGGTATAAAGGGAATGCTACAGGATGCCCTTTTCTGTTCCGAAATTCCTTACAACTTGCTCTCGGTAAAGAAAATGCAACAAGCTGGAATGACCATTGTTTTTGGCAACAACGGTGGCATGCAAATATACAACGAGGGTAAGATGGTAACAAAGGGTAAGTATTTGAATAATTTAATTGGTATTACTTTCTTAATTGAAAAATGTGCTTTAAATGCTAGAAGCTCATGAAATATGGTCATAAACAATAAGGCCAAGTTTGTGCAAATAAAAGGTAAACAATTTTATTCTGATAATGAACTGATGAAATGAATGAAATGATTATGTGAAGCTTGTATAAAAGGAAAACAAGCATGGTTGCCATTTAATAAATCAAAGTCAAAAATTATAAAACGACCTCTATTTAATGTGCATACTGATGTGTGTGGTCCCATCACTCCTTCAACACTTGACGACAAAAACTATTTTGTAATTTTTGTTGACGAATACTCACACTACTGTGCGACATACTTAGTAGCTCATAAATCAGATGTTTTTGCTACGTTTCGAGATTATGTTGCAAAGTGTGAAGTTCATTTTAGTTCGAGAATTGTCAATTTGCATTGTGATAATGGTGGTGAATATTTGTCAAATGAAATGAAAAACTACTGTATGCAAAAAGGTATTAGTTACCACTTAAAAGTGCCGCATACCCCTGCTTTGAATGGTTTTGCAGAAAGAATGATAAGAACAATAACAGAACGAAGACGAGCCATGATTTCTGGTGCTAAATTAGACAAAACGTTCTGGGGTGGGGCTGTGTTGACAGCTACATATTTAATAAATATAAACACTACAAAAACACTGAAAACAGCTAACACACCATTTGAATTGTGGCCTAATAAAAAACCACAACTTAAATATTTAAAGGTTTTCGGTTCAACTGTTTATTTTGTAAATAAAACTAGGAAAACCAAATTCGATGAAAAATCCTTGAAAGGGATATTAATTGGTTATGAACCGAATGGTTATAAGGTGTGGGATGTGGTAGACGAAAAGTTTGTAAAAGTCAGAGATGTGATAGTTGATGAGATTAATTTCTTGTTAAACAGACCATTGAAGTCTGATAGAGTTGTGCCTGAAAATTGTATTAACTCTGATAACTTTGACAAACATAACGTAGAGAAAATGTGTAAACAAACTGACAAAATACCAGAATCATTAGGTCCACCACCTAATAAATCTGTAAGTGAAACAGATATGCATTAAAACAGTTCTTCATTTCAAAATAGGTTGACTTTATCTCGAAATAAACTGACTCAAAACAGTCAAAGAAAAAGTGAAAGGATTAAAAACTTGCCCACCGTATCTTATAACGAAAATGAAGATGATAATTCTATGAACTATTTGCTATACACTAAATCTTTAATGTGTAAAATACCTACATCTTATAAAGAAATAGCATCCAGGAATGATAAAGTGTTATGGGAAAATGCTATTAATGAGGAAATTAAATCACTCACTGAAAATGAAACCTGGGACACTGGTACCAAAACCCCAAAATAGAAATATCATCGATTGTAAGTGGGTATTTACCGTAAGAAATGATGAATTTGGAAAACCACTAAGATATAAAGCTCGTTTAGTAGCTCGTGGTTTTAGTCCGGAATATTTGGTTGATTATAATGAAACTTTTGCACCAGTTGCAAGAATCGCAAGTTTTAGAATCATATTAGCTTTTGCAAATCAATTTAATTTATTAGTCTACCACATGGACGTAAAAACTGCATTTTTAAATGGGAAACTAAAAGATATTATGAAAACTCCTGAAGGAATCCCAAATGCAAATGATTTAGTATGCAAATTAAACAAATCATTGTATGGATTAAAACAGTCTGCACGCTGTTGGTTCCAAATGTTCGAAAAAGCTTTAATAGAGTAGGGTTTTCGATACTCATCAGCTGATCGTTGTATTTACATTCTAGATGCGGGTGATATTCTTGAAAACATTTGTGTTGTACTTTATGTCGATGATCTTGTAATTTCAACGGCTAATATAAATACCATGAATAGTTTTAAAAACTATTTAATGAACAAGTTTAAAATGGTAGACTTAAAAGATATCCGTTGTTTCTTAGGAATCAGAGTCGAAAGATATAATAACAAAGTAACTTTAGACCAGGAATTGTACATAAAAACAGTTTTAGAAAAATTCAACATGATTGATTGTAAAACTGTCAATACAGCTTTGGAAACTAAAATAGATTATACCGCATTGAATTCAAATGAAACAACAAAGGCACCTTGTAAAAACCTTATCGGGTGCTTGATGTATATAATGGTATGCACTCGTCCTGATTTGAGCTTTAGTGTAAACATCCTAAGTAGATTTGCTAACAAAAACAACAGTACACTATGGTTGTATTTAAAAAGGGTTTTACGTTACTTAAAAGGTTCAATGGATCTCAAGTTAACTTACGTGCGGAGTGACAATACACTTAACATATTGACTGGCTTTGTTGATTCTGATTGGGGAAGGGATGAAATAGGTCGCAAAAGTACAACAGGTTACTTGTTTAAATTATTTGAACAATGCACAATATGCTGGAACACAAAGAGGCAACTCATAGTTGCGGCTTAATCCACTGAAGCAGAGTATATGGCCTTATTTAAAGCTGTTAGAGAAGCCCTGTGGTTAAAATCGTTAGTGACCAGTATTAACATTGAATTACCCAATGCAATTCCTATTTATGAGGATAACAATGGGTGTATAAGCATTGCAAGTAATCTTACGAGTCACAAACGATCAAAACATATAGATATAAAGTATCACTTTTCAAGAGAACAGGTGGAGAAAACAGGTTTCAAGAGAACAGGTGGTACACACAAATAATGTCTTCAATAATTAGGAATGAATATGATCCAAATGGCATTATTACAGTACTTATAGGTAATAGTTATAATGTAACAAAAGATGACATCACTGATAGTGTCACCAAACTACTAAAGTTAAATTGCAAGAAAGTAATTTTGTGTGCTTTCCCATACTTTGAGCAATTGTCAAATAGGCAAAACAACTACATTCACATGCTAAATAATTACATGCATTTCTTAGTTAGTCACCATAGTGACAAGTTTGTATTTTTTGACACCAACATTTTTGTTGAAAAGCTAAAGTCGACTAGAGATACTGTGTATCTGCCGATTAGTTTTAGACGTCAAATAGCTAGACTATTAGCTTTTATTATTAACCCAGACATAAGTAGTATGTCGAAGTCACCTTTAGTTAGCACCACTATTAGTAATAGTACTAATGTTGAGGTGGTTAGCTCAGATAATTTAAACTAGTTTGTAAGACAACAGAAGGTACCAATAATATTATAGTTCCACTTAAAAACAAAAAGGTATTTTCTAGCACTACAATAGTTAACTGTAGAAAAGGGGCTAAGCAGAAATCCTTGAAATTATTTCATCAAAATATTCAAGGATTTAACTCCAAACAATTGGAAATTGAATTGTTTTTAGAAAAAAACAATGTTTGACATTATTTGCATAACTGAGCATTGGTTAAAAGATTCTGAAATGTTAATTAATTACGAGAATTATAATGTGGCCAGTTGTTTTAACCGAAAATCAATGCTGCGTGGTGGTTCACTAATCCTAATTAAACGTTGTATAAAATCAAAAGCTCGTAAAGACATAGTTGAACTATCGGTTGAACATAGCGTTGAACTGTCTTGTGTTGAGCTAGATAAGCATGTTATAGTGTGCGTTTACAGACCCCCAAATTATCAAAACTTCTCTATATTTGAGTCAGTAATGGAAGATGTTTTGGCTAAACTTGCAACTGGTAATAAATCAGTTATTATCTGTGGAGACTTTAACATTAATATTTTAGAAAATAATTCAAATACCAGTAGATTATTGAATTTGTTTAAATCATTCAATTTGTTAAATGTGTTTTTGGAACCAACCCGAACAACTACAACTTCTGTTTCATGTATTGATAATGTATTTTGTTGCTGCGACTATTTAGATAAAGCTATCGTTAATTATCTCCCTTCAGATCACAGCGGTCAAACCGTAACTTTTGAGTCCAACATAGCGATACAAAAAGTGCAGATACAATCCAGACCAATAACATTTGTCAATTTAAATAAATTTAAAAGCACTTTAATTTGTAAGTTAAGTAATCAGGACCTTACAATGAATAATGTTAATAGTTTGTATAAAGAATTCTTTTCGGTAGTTCAAACCGAGTTTAATAATATTTTTAAGAAGAAGTCTAAAAGTATCAGCCCTAAGTTTTTATTTAGTGACTGGGCAACTAAAGGACTTAGGAAAAGTAGGGAAAATCTTTTCGAGCTGTATGGCCTTAAGCCTTATATTAACACGGAAACTTTTAATAAGTATGTTGCTTCTTACTCAAAAATTTTTAAGAACACTTGTAAGGCTGCTAAAGCCTTATACATTAGCAACAAGGTAAAATCAGCAGACAATAAAATAAAGACGGTTTGGAAAATTATCAATAATGAAACGAACAGGATCAAAAAGCAAAATTCTGATTACACACTGGAGACGTCACGTGGTCTCATTTGCGATAACAAAAAAGTTGCTCAGGAATTTGTGAATTTCTTTACCAGTGTCCCACTAAAAACCACTGAAATCTTAAATTCTTCGCCCTCGCGTGCTTTTGATTTAATGAGGGCGAATGTTTCTGCCTGCCCGATTGAATTTAACTTTAAGCATATTAACCCCTTAACAGTAATAAAATCTTTTAAGCAAATCAAGATCAAATTGACCGAAGATCTTTGGGGAATGTCTATTAAAGTCTGTACCTCCATAATTGAAACTATAGCACCTTATTTAGCCTTAATATTTAATTTGTGTGTGGATCAAGGAGTCTTCCCGGATCTAATGAAATACAGTAAGGTAATACCACTTTTCAAATCCGGGGACAGTAAAGACACTAATAATTATAGACCTGTGTCCGTGTTGCCGGTTTTCAGCAAGGTTTTTGAAAAGATAATACTTAATCAGATGCTCAATCATTTTAATACTAATAAAATCCTTCACGAGCAACAGTATGGTTTCACCAAAGGGCGTTGTACGACCGACGCTGGTGTTACCTTATTAAAACATATTTTTAACGCGTGGGAAGAGGCTCAAGACGCCATAGGAATCTTTTGTGACCTCTCCAAGGCATTTGATTGCGTCGATCACGAAACCCTGCTTTTGAAACTTGAGCATTACGGACTTGGAAAACTTGCGCTCAGTTTAATAAAATCTTATTTAAATGATAGACAACAGCAAGTTCAAATAAATGGTGTCAATTCACTTGGTTTAAAGGTAAAAATGGGTGTTCCACAAGGCTCGATATTGGGTCCTTTCCTCTTTTTAGTATATATTAATGACCTACTCCATTTATTAATAAATCAACCACAAATGGTGTTATTTGCTGACGATACTTCCTTAATTTTTAAGGTAGATAGACGTGCTTCAAATTTTGACGACGTAAATAACGCCCTACTGCTGGTCCAAAATTGGTTCACGGCTAATAATTTAGTACTAAATGGAAATAAAACTAAGTGTATAAGATTTTCTTTACCAAACGTCAAGAGTAGTGATTGTGAGATAGTATTGAATCAAGAGAAGCTAGAATTCGTCGATAAAACGGTTTTCTTGGGGATCACGCTCGACTCAAGGCTACAATGGGGTCCTCATTTAACATCTCTAGCAGGACGGCTAAGTTCAGCAGCTTACGCTGTCAGAAAAATCCGTCAATTTACTGATGTAGATACCGCGAGGCTGGTCTATTTTAGTTACTTTCATAGTATCATGTCTTACGGTATTTTGCTTTGGGGACGGGCTGCAGACATCGAGTCTATTTTTATTCTGCAGAAAAGAGCCATCAGAGCCATATATAATCTCCGCAGGCGCGATTCTCTAAGGGAATTGTTTAAGAATATTAACATCATGACTGTACCTTGTCAATACATCTATGAAAACATCATGTACGTAAGAAAAAATTTACATCTTTACAGTAAAAGAGGTGAAAGACATAATTATAGTACTAGAAATCGGGACCTATTAGTTCAACCAGGTTTCAGACTGGCTAAAGTAGACTCATCTTTCATGGGGTACTGTCTAAAATGTTATAATAAAATACCTCCCCACATACTTCAACTGAATGAGACAAAATTCAAATCCTTTGTCAAACGCACACTATTCAGGCAGGCATATTATAGGTTGGAGGACTACATAACTGATAAAAATGCCTGGCTTAATGCCGGTCCTGCTCCACACCACAACTAATTAATTGACATTCGAATCACTGTTGAAGCTGCTGAAGATAGTAAGAATTTATTTGCATTATATAAACTCAATCTCCTTTTTATTATATAGATGCATTGCACAGATGTGAGTACTTTGTACTATAGAGCTACCATTTACCGGGTAATGTCATAGATTGACTTGAATGTGCCTTGGCGGCTGATAGTATGTCATGCTCACTCAAATGTCTCGCTGACGGTGGCGCGTGTGTCGGATCATTTAGCTCCCTTCAAAATGGTTGAGCTGAATGGTGCTGATCCATGCGTCATGTTCGTGAACGGGCGCCGTCAGTTGGGACTGGTCATCTCTTAGCTGCCAGGGCTTATTTTAATAATTAATTAGCTGGATTGTTTTTAATTATGTTTTGATGCACTCTGGACGCTTTTAACGTGTACGGTTTTTTGTACATCGTTCTCACTTATAGTGAACAACATTAATCGATGTAACTAAGATATATGTAAAAACATTATTATTTAAAAGAGTGTCCATGGAGTTTCTTGCCCGTTCTTCTCCATAGGTACCTACTACGCTTTGGAATGGGCAACTAGCTTCATATTTCTGACTGACCGACTCCTTGACAATTCAAAAGTGCCTGTAAATGGTTTAATTGAAATAAACGATTTGAGTTTGAGTTTGAGTTTGAAAAATGTTACTAAAATTATTTTATGTTTCCACAGGTAATCAGCTAGCTGACATACTAACGAAGTCATTACCGACAGTGCGTTTTTCACACATGAAAACGAAACTCGGTATGATATAATTTTATATAGTAAATGAGATTTATTTGTAAACTATAAAGAATCTAATTATAGATAAGAATCACTTGGTCTGATTAGGTTTTCCTGGGTTTTCCTAATCCTGAGCATCGAATGGTGGACCATATAAACAATTGTACTCCCAGATAAGGAAGGTGTGCGATATTATTATTGTAAATATTATTTGATAATTTATTTTGAGAAAAAGGATTTATTTTGAGGGGGCGTGTTGGAATACGACAAAATATATCCGTCCCACTTGAGTAGTTTGAGAGTGTTTCTCTTTCATACATATTTACATTGTGCATAACTTTAATATAGTTAAGACGCCAGTGTTCCGTCTGGACCAAGCGAGAACGTACACACACCTCTCCTGCCGAATAAAGAGAATAAATTAATAAGTGGAAATTATAACTATGTCTTTCATTGGTTCTCAAAACCCCAACAGCAATCACTATCAATCTCTTCTTTTTGAACGGAGTCTATCTTTTTTCCTTTTTCGTTCTTCTTAGACGCTTCACTTTTTATTGACCTCGTACGACACACAGCAGCAAAATGGTTGAAATTATTACAGTTCCCACACTTTTTTCCATATGCTGGACAATTTCTAGCTGGGTGTCTTTTGCCGCAGTAAGTACAGGCAATCATCTTGGACCTCACTCCTTGTCCTATCTCTTTTTTCTTGATTACATCTACTTCTTGCTTTATCTGCATCGTCATTTCTAGAGCCCTTGATCTTCCTGCCTCTGCTGCACGGCATTGGCTGATGACCAGCAGCCTAATTGCGTAACACATTTTCGTAAACGATTACGACTAATCTGTTTGATTTTGACAGTTCAACTACATTTATTGGGTTATTTTCATTGTTGAGCAGAATTTTTATAACTTATGTAGCAATTGATTAGCAATCTGTTTCAAAACGATTCAGATTCCGATTGATTGTGTGTTACGCAATTAGGGTACTGGTCTAGTCCAATATCGGCCTCCCTTAACAATCTCTCCTGCACTCCCTCATCTCTAATTCCGATGACGATCATGTCTCTCACAAGCCTGTCTTCTTGATCTCTGAAGTCGCATTGTTTAGCTTGAACCATTAGCTTCGTGATGAATCTGTCTACTTGCTCACCCTCCTCCTGTTTTAATTTGAAGAATTTGCAACTATTTGTGATGATATTATTCCTCGGCTCCACGTAGGCATCAAACTGTTTTATTAAATTTTCTAAGGTTTTAACCTCAATCGGTTTCATGTGCGAATTATACACATCTACTGCGTCGTCTCCCGCGACATTCCGAAAACAGCTATTTTTCTTTCTTCCTTGGCGCCTGACAGTCCCGCTGCTTCCAGGTACCTACAGTTGGAACTGCTGTTTAAATCTGAGCCAGTTTGCCCCATCAACCGACATAACCAACCCAGTTGGCGGCTTTATTCCCTCCATTTCGTTAACTAATGACTTGCACTTCCACAAAGGATTCTTCCACTAAGGTTTCTTTAGTTTAAGTTTAGGTTTATAGCTGACACCATGTTCGGAACAAGGTACGACTCAAAGGAATTAAATTAAATAATACATCACGAAAAATATTAATTGTAAGAACGAATATTCTATTGTCCTACTTCGAACTAGAATCATCGTTCATAGGTTAAATTTTTGTAATATTTATTCAGTAATTAATTTAATAATTTAAAATCATTTCGGTTTTTTTCGATCCTCTGATCTCATCAAACGTAGGTAATTATTTTATAAATATGACTACTTTAATACAAAAAAGTGATAAAAATTCACTTAGCCTACTTTCAACATACTATCCTGTTGGGGTTTTGAGAACCAATGAAAGACATAGTTCTAATTTCCACTTATTAATTTATTCTCTTTATTCGGCAGGAGAGGTGTGTGTGTACGTTCTCGCTTGGTCCAGACGGAACACTACAATAAATTACAAGTTTAAACTATACTACAGCTATGTATTATATGATAGCTTAGCTCATTACCATTTCATAGACGTAGGGTTTGTCGAGCTACGACGCGCAGTATCTGAGATATCGTTAATTTTAGCACAGATAATATAATACTACGTACAGATACCCAATCCCATGTGTACGGGGTAAGGTACATTTAAATGATAAAACTGATTTGAATTGAACTTGTGTATTAAACACTTATAAATGATCGACCCGCGGCGAATGATATGCAACTACTGATCGTTAACTGAAATATGTACATATAATTAATTCATTCGCTGCGCGTTGATGTCAGCATAAAATCTATACAATTGAAATGTACGGGTTTGCTCGTACATGCTCCCCTAGGAAAAAGATATAAATACATAACAGTGACTGAGAAACAATTAATTATAATAAATGATTTGATGTAAATCTAATTTCTTAGTGTCTCTATTGTTAACACACTGTTCACAAATTAGATATGCATGTATAAGAACCTAACATAGGGGAGGTGGCTTTATCTAACACTCGCGCACTTGCTACCACCTTCGCCCTTTCATTGTCACACTGATACACTACACTATCCCCACCACACGCACGTTGCGTTGCGAACGGGCACGCGCTGCCGCCGCGCGCGCCGCCTGCTGGTGGCGTCGTTGGCGCGGGCGCGGGGTAGCAGCGCGAGCGCGCGCGCCTCCACGCGAAAACTCCGAGACATGCTGCTACCACGCCGATCATACAGTAGATCGCGGTGTAATGATGAATATCATGGGATGATAGGCTGTCAAATAACAATCCATTTTCTTCAATGATCTTGATTTTGTCCTCAATCGTTTAAAGCTCACGATCGCTCTCTATGCTGGAGTTGTTCAAGACCTCTTGAGGAATAGACACGTTTATAACGTGGTTTATGGATGCAATGACTGGTGAGTATAAGTTGGCACTAATACTGACGTCGCTCGTTCTTTGTTGATGAGCAATAACTTAAAAATTATCTGAATTGATTATGCAGCCGTAATCTATAGTTATGAGTCCAGAGTGAGTCAGCTGGTGCGCGGTAACTTGATCTCCACATACTGTTCGTAGGTTACATTGACCGCAGCAAAAATAAATGTAATTGTTGATAGAATGGCTTTCCATCCAAAGATTTTTACAGGGATCGACGTTGACTTCACACGCTGATGCCTTTGATTGGCAGAAGTCTTTACCTCTGCTTAGTTTATAAATAGGAGAATGAATGTTACACAAGTGTACGTTTGTCACTAGGCAGGAATCTATGATGTTTTCTGTCAAGATAATGTATGCATCCTTTTTCAGGTTTACAGCTATGACATCTGACACAGGTTTGATGGATAACATTGTGTTGTTGGGTTTCTCCAAAGGAATAGGTATTAGCTTGAATATTTCATAGGTGTCCCTGCTTATAAAAGGTATTTTTACTTCAAATATGGAGTAGTTCTTTAGCATTCTTGCTTTGACTCGTAGAAGTTTAAAAATTTGTGCACGATCGGTATGAATGTTTTTACAGGTAAGGTGACGTCATTGGACAAATGACTAGCTATTGTGCTCAACTCAATCTGTAATTCTTCGGCTGTTATTAAGTGTGGATTAAATCGACCTTGGAAGATGTCTGTGATTGTATCCATTAAGGTGTTCTGTAAATCTTTCAAGTCGCGTAATAGATTGCTCGCGACTATAGCTCCCATAGAGACTTCACTTGCCCTAGTAAGGTTTTGAGTTTTAGCCTTTAATACTTCCAATGTATTTTCGATGTTTACAAACTGCTGATGAATCATGTTGTGTTGTTTGTGCATTGTAGTCTCCGTCCTCTTTAAGAGACTGAATTCTGCTTCGATAACTGAGGTTTGATTTTCCAAAATGATACAATATGTTTTTAATTTTGGCGAAGAAGAGTGATATCTTTCTCGTATTGTTCCGCGTACCGAGCGTCCAATACGCCGAAGAGGCCGTTTGCTATGTAACCGACACCGTCGATAAGACCGCCACCTGTTCGCTTGCTTTGCAAAATGCTGACTGAATAACATGTGATTATTGTAATCGAGTTCATTGTACCCGTGACGTAATTGCAATAATATTATGCCACAATGTGTTTGTTCTATGATTGTGCTGCATGTTTGTTCCAGCGACATTATACTTTTGTTAAGTGCAGTAATTCCTTCCCAATAAGGATCTAAATCGTAGTATATGGTTAGTTTCCAGTCGTCTCTTGTGATTTGCATGTTTGTAAGTTTGTCGAAGTAAATATGTTGATTATTTCTGAACTGTGTGACATTAAGTGCACATTGGGAGGTAGTATACTAAAAAAAACATGATTGCTGTAAACACTGACGCTATATTGTAACGAGTGCCTGCTTTCTTCGTTTTAAACTGCTTCTCTGAGTAAGAATCTCCCGAACCCGCAGTGTTTGTTTGCTTGATTTGCGAGGATTCATTGTTTAGTGGGAGTTTTGATAATTTTGTGATAGGACGTTTCAATGTTTATTTATTTATTTATTAACACTTTATGCACAAGTAAAAAAATACTGTACAAAGGCGGACTTAATGCCTGAGGCATTTTCTACCAGTCAACCTTAGCTAACCACCAACCTTAGTCAACCTTAGTTAACCTTAGTTAACCAATGTTCCGTTTTTTGTTTTTACTGTAACCACGCGAACATGACCGTCGGAACCGGGATGTAGTTCGATGACTCGGCCCATGAGCCATTTTCCCGGTGGAAGATTGTCATCGTGAATCATGACAATATCGTATAGATTGAGGTTTCTTTTAGCTTGTCTCCACTTACTTCTTTCTGTTATTTGTACTAGGTTCTCATTCCTCCATCTTTTCCAGAGATCCTGTACAATTTTTTGTGTCAACTGCCATCGGGTTCTTAAATCCGTTTCAGTTTCTTGTATGATAACCTTAGATCCACCTGTTAGGAAATGAGCAGGCGTGAAAAAATCCACATCGTCTGGATCTTCTGATATAGCACATAAGGGTCTCGAGTTGAGACAAGCCTCAATCTGTGTAAGCACCGTATATAATTCTTCAAATGTAAGAATCTGGTCACCAATAACCCTCTTAAAATGATATTTGAAGCTTTTAACTGCCGCCTCCCATAGGCCTCCTGCGGATGGTCTTGAGGGTGCATTAAAACTCCATTCGATTTCCATATCTAATACTTCTGCTTTTAGATCTTTGTCTTGCATGACATTGATGAGTTCTTGATATTCTTGCTGTAGTACTTTGTTGGCACCGACAAAATTGCGACCATTATCGCTATAAATAAGCCTAGGCGTTCCTCTGCGAGCGGCCATTCTTCTTAATGCTGAGATGAATGAAGTTGTGCTTAAATCACCAACTAGTTCCAAGTGTACTGCCTTCGTGACCATAAACACAAAGACAGCCACATATCCTTTTGTGCTCCTAATACCTCGTCCTTTGCTTGCTTTGACGTAAATATGACCGGTAAAATCAACGCCAGTGTGTGTGAACGGGCGTGATGGATTACTTCTGGCCTCCGGTAGGTGCCCCATAATTTGCTGTTGGCAGTCTGGATTTTGTTTTTTACATGTTACGCAACGACGAAGCTGCCTCTTCGTAGCGACATTCCCTCCTAGAATCCAATATTTTTGTCTGATAAAACCCAATGTCAGCCGGGCTCCGGCGTGTAACATGGTTTGATGTGCGTCCTCTATTATTAATTCTATAAAACGTCCACTGTGCGGCAGAATAATAGGATGCTGCATGGCATGGCTGATATGTGCCTTCTTAAGTCTCCCTCCGACTCTTAAGATATCCTTTTCATCCAGGAAAGGGTTTACTTTTAACAATTTGCTTGTTGTATTTAACTTTCCTTCTTGCTTTAAATCTCTTATTTCTTTCGCGAACTCTTCCTGCTGTACATGCTTGATAATTGTTTGCTTTGCTCGACTGATTTCTGATAATGATAAATAATGTTTTTTTGCTTTTCTTTTGTAGGTCGTAATCTTCATTACTAATGCTAGGATACGTGCAATTTTGCTAATTGATTGAAATTTGCTTAACAGGTCTGTGATGATATATGATTCATGCTTTGTAACAACATGAACGTCTTCTTGCTTCTTTATTTCCTCGTTTGTTGTATAGGTTGTTTGATTATGTTTCGTTACTTCAAATGATTGTAACCATGATGGTCCTTGCCACCACAAACGATAATCATTCAATTGAGCCACTCTGAGTCCTCGGCTTCCACAGTCAGCGGGATTTTCACTTGATTTTGACATATCGCCAGGATTGTGGTTGAATGCTATCAGTTATTTGAATTGTTCTATTTGCTACGAACGTTTTCCATCGACAGTGGAGTCACTCCAACCAAATATATGTAGGTCATGAACTGCTAGACACTGCTTGACTTTAGTCATAAGTTTGGCCAGCAACAGTGCTCCACATAGTTCTAATCGAGAGAGTGATATTTGTTTTTTCGTAGGAACTAATTTTGACTTAGCTGCTACTAATATTGCTGATTGATTGCTATTTGTAACTCTACAATAAATGACGCATGCAAATGGTCACAAAAACCGTGTAACTCTATACTGCTTCCTGTTTCCGTACCGTACCATATTGGTATTTTAAATTGATTGATACTTTCTAATTCTTCCTTGGTTTTGATCCATTCTTTGCTGATTTTATCTGGTACTTGTTCATCCCATTGAAGATTAGATAACCATGTTTCTTGAAATAGAATCTTCAATTTTGTTGTTACAGGTACGATCCATCCTAATGGATCGAATATTTTAGACATGTCTGATAGTATGATTCTTTTAGTGATACTGGTGCTTGATGTTTCAATTTTAGATACAAATGTGAAGTTATCATTTGTAGGGTTCCAACGAAGTCCTAATGTCTTAGTTAATCCTGCTTGATTAAAACTCTTGCTTTCTTGTTTATAATAGTCTTGATCCTCAATTTGCAGCAGACGACTATCGTTTGATGTCCACTTTCTCAAGTTGAAGCCATCTAATTTCAATAGACTCATCAAAAAAGGGAGCAGGCTCCATGGACCAAATCGTCCATATAGAACGATTCTTCGACGACCTTGGCGGCTTCTGGGAATTTATCCCGTTCATCAGTCGCTAACTGTCTCAATGTCATCATTGCAAGAAATGGAGCTGCCTTTGTGCCGTATGTCACGGTTGTCAACTGATATTCTTGTATTTTTTGAGACGGCTCATCTCTCCACACAATTTTTTGTAAAGGTTGATGTTCTGGGTGTACCGAAATCTGCCTAAACATTTTTTCTATATCAGCTGTGAATGCGTACTGATATTGTCTCCATTTAATGATAAGAGACTGAAGGTCTTGCTGTAAATTGGGCCCCGTGTACATTAGGTCATTCAAACTTTTATTTGTAGATGTTTTTGCCGAAGCATTGTAAACAACTCTTAATGCTGTCATTGCACTATCTTCGCGCAATACGCAATGATCCGGTAGGAAACATTCCGGTGTCTGTTTGCAAGGTGAAGGTTTCATGTGTCCTAAGTTTTTGTATTCGGTAATGAATGACTTATATGCGTTGAATAAAGAATTGTTTTTATGTAATTTCTTTTCCAAATGAATGAATTGAGCAACAGCCTTATTTTTGGACTGCCCCAATTTCTCCTTAAATTGTAGTACGAGTGGAAGTCTTACTTCGTATTTTCCGTCATCCAAAAGATTTGTTGTTGCTTTGTAGTATTGAATGCACTCTTGATCGTCTGATGATAAAGATTTTTCTTCTGTAACATCTTCTATCTCCCAGAATTGCTGAAATCTGTCTAAATCAAATTGAATGACGTTGCAAATTAATTTAGTTTTCATATTTCCACACAGTATCCAACCCAGACGAGTTTCTTGAACAAGCGGAAGTGATTCGCTTAATCTGCACATGCCTGCTAAAAGAATGTTCGAATAAACGTCCGCACCCAACAAGATGTCTATGGGTCGGCTGATGTTATACTCAGGATCTGCTAATTCTATATTTTCCAGTAATGGGCATGCTATTTTAGGGAATGAGTATGATGGTAAATAATTTGTTAAGTTATTCATGATGTAAATTTCGATATTAAATTGATATAGTTTGATTCTTGAGCTTGAAATACAGTTGAGGTTCATTGTTCCTTTGCAACTGTTTTCTGTTTGCCCTATGCCTGTGATTATGCCGTTACACCTGTTCTCTGTGATAAGAGACATTTGTGAGCCCTGATCAATAAGGGCCCGCAAAATTAGATATGTCCCATCTGCTTTCTGAACCTTTAGCAGTGCAGTTGAAAGCAAAGTTTCTTGCATCATATTATGTTGAGTCACGTGCGTGTTTCCTTGATTTGCACGTTCTTGATTATAGCGGATGTTATTTTGCTGTGTAGAAGGCGTCGAATTACCTCCATGTTTTGACAATTCCTTTAAATATGATTCATGAAACAATGTGTTGTGAAATTCGTTGCATTCGAGGCAACGCTTCTTTGATAAGCATTTTTTGCCTTTATGATCATATAAGCAGTTTTGGCAATAATTTAAGTTATTAACACATTGTTTTTTCTTCATCGGGGAAAAGTCAGCAAATTGTTTGCAAAAAAATATAGCATGTACGTCATTGCAGACTGGACAGTTTGGCCGATTGTTTTGCAATTTCCTGTAATTTGACGATTGCGAAATAGCCTTACTGCCTGAATATGATTGCTTATAATGATAATTTTTGAATTCTGATGATTTATTGGTGTTTGAAGAAAAGAATTTTTGATTATTGGTCTCCTGTTTTCTTCTACTTGCTTCCATGCTCGTGAACTTCCCCTCTAGAAAAGCTAGAAATTCATTCAACTCGAGTAATTCTCGAGGTTGTTTGATAGCTGCGTTGTATTCGCTGAATGTGTCCGAATCCAATTTCTGACACAAGATGTGCACGATCAACGGATCCCACGACGTTACGTCTACGCCGAGGTTCTGTATGGCGTTCATTGTTTCAAGTGCAGTGTCATGGATCCGTTTGATATGATTAATTGATGCTTGCTGTGAAATTGGCATTTTTAATAAAATGTTAATATGCGATGTGAATATCATCCTCTTGTTGTCATAACGATGGCTCAAGATGTCCCAACAAATCATATAGTTGTCTGAGCTGATCGGAAGATGTTGTATGATACGCTCTGCTTCACCCTTCACTTTTGACTTGAGGAACTGCATCTTCTGAGCCCCAGATAATGACGGGTTGCTATGAACTGCTTCTGTGAACAGATCCTTAAAAGATGTCCACTGATGGTAACTACCACTGAATGTAGGTATTTATATTTTTGGCGTAGTGTGCTCTCTGTGTGAAACGGACGACATTTTCTTATTGATTGCTTTGGTAGCATCGTTATATGTGCTTTCGTATCTTAGGTACATACGATGATACTCTTGATTTCGGTCTCCCAGCTCACTGTCTAAGTCCCAATGCTGAGTGTCAATCTTAGCCCAGCGAGACCTTACCGTACTTAACAGATGATCGAATTCCCATTTCTCTGCTACAGCATCCATGTTGATACTTGAAACACTATGTTCAAAGGCCTTGAAATTGCTCATCTGTTTCCTCATCATCTCATCTGTCTTGCTGCTTGTTCCCTGAGACTTTAAAGATTGACCTAAAGGTTGCGATACATCGCTTGAGGTAGCTAGAGGAGTAGCAGGCTTTAGAAGCGGTGTTGATGGTCTTTCCTCTGTTGGCTGATGACTCTGAATAATTGCTCTAAATTTTTCATACCTTTTTCTTTCCTTCACAGTGTCAAATTGTTTCGATGTGAAGTAAGTATGCGATCTGGCATATTCGATGCTACACAATCTAACATGATTTGATTGGTACTCTTGCCAGCATGCATCCAAATTTTCTAACCTTCGGCGTATGTAGTCCGAGGTTTTGCGATCGGAGCCATCCTTTCTGAAGTTCGTGTAAACTTGCTCTCTCTGATTGAGTAGTTGCTGTTGTTGAGCAAGAACGTCCTCCATTGACGACATGTTTTTTTGATAGAAATGATAGTTAACGATAATGATAATGGAACGATCTTACTTGATTGTCCAAGCGGGAGCTTTGTTGCTCACCAAATGCGGATCCCTGTTGATCCTTGCTTATTGCTGCTGCTGCTGCTGTGTACTGCACTATTGCTGGCAGTACAAACACCTTCACTGCTAGTTCGCTTGACGTCACTAGTGAAACACTTTACAGTACTTGATTGCTACACTGTAATGTACTGTGTAGGGTACATTTAAATGATAAAACTGATTTGAATTGAACTTGTGTATTAAACACTGATAAATGATCGACCCGCGGCGAATGATATGCAACTACTGATCGTTAACTGAAATATGTATAATTTATTCATTTGTTGATGTCAGTATAAAATCTATACAATTGATATGTACGGGTTTGCTCGTACACCATGAAAAGAAATGAAACCTCCCTTTGGTCTGGCTATTGAGCTGGCAATTTTACTTCGTCCAATTTTCAACAGATGGCAGCATCAGCGACTCACTAATTGCCAGAGACTGTAGTTTTACCACGCCATCTACGAGTCGACCTACTTTTAAAACGCTTTGTGCAATCCTTTTATATAAAGTTTAATAGTTCCGGGTTCAGAAAAAATGTTAGTTGATTTCTTTTAGTAATATTAAAGTAACAGTAATAGTAATATTAAAGTAATAGATTTAAAAAAAAGTTGTTTTATTTAAATTGGTAACGATAGATGCCACTCTGATGTGTTTAAATTGAGTAAAACGCCATCTATTGCAAAGAGCTCTAAACGAAATGATTAACAGATCAATAATTTTATGGGTTCGAGTTGAAGTTTAAGGCTACATTCATGTTTTTCTTGAAAACACGTGCATTATGAGTGTAAATGGATAAATCAGCATTAAAAAAGAAAGTCTTAATTTTTACCAATCTTACTTCAGCCAAAATTCTGCCGTTCAACGCTTTTTATTGATTGTTCATTTCATAATGGTTACCTATGCTGCCATCTATGATATTTTTTCAAGACAAATTATAATTTGTTCCAGTTGCGACCCCATAGTTTTAGTGAACACGGGGAAGTAGCACCATTTCGACCGTGCGGACCATTACGCAAGCGACCGCGCGGACGAAATGAGCGTCTCATAAAAAATCGAGGTAAAAAACGTCAAATTCAGAATAGCTAAATTGCCATTTTCACTAAATTAATAACTCGGTGCCATCAAACTAAAATAAAGTTGTGTATAGATCGTCGTTTGACAGGATTAAACCTTTAGTGATTTTTAATATAGGGTAGAGGCATTTGTGACATAAGAATCGGCACCATAATGGTGCCGATTCTCTTGTACACCAAACTAAACCAACTAAACTATCACTAAAATTCCTTACTTTTTACTCTGAGTATCTTGAAGCTATTCTGCAAAAAAAAACTCTAAATTTCAAAATAATTTTGACACAAATAAAATCGAATTTGAGAATCGCGAGCCCACGTGTTTTTTTTTTTGGTTTCGCAACGTGTTTGTCAGAGCCGGAGGCAGCCTCGCCTTTTATCCACGGAAGTTTTAACTTTTTGTATGGAAAATATGAAATAAAAATATCTACATGGAGAGTTTTGCAAATTTCGGTGAGTCAAAGGGGCTCGAAATTTTCATTATTTTTGTGATAGGACACACCGTTTTCGAGATATAAGCAAAAAAAAAGGAAAAAACTAAGAAAGTAAGTACCGTTTTTGCACGTCTCAAGTCGAGGTATTGGTGTCTATTTTAGTTCACGCCAACTAATTCTATTCCACACTTTTTTTATCGCGATTAAAAATTGTCAGATTCATGTTCAGATTTAGGTAGACAATCAAATTTTTAGGTGAATTCAGAATAGCAAAATTGCCATTTTCACTAAACTATTAAACTAAATTAAACGTTGTCACTATTATCAATTTCTGAATTTACGTGATACCTGTACTAACAAATCTCTCACATCCAAACAGACAAAAATGATAAAAATGGCATCTGTTGGTTATCCTTGAACACCCCATTTTTATTTTTTATATTTGCAGAAACACCTTGTCTACAGATTTATTATATGTATAGAAGAAGAACATACATGGATGAATACAAAAATAAACGAATAATAAATTTCGGATTAAGCGGTCGGGGTCAGTGATAGTCATGTCATACACGAGAGCCCGGCCGTCTTCTATGTTGAATCTCCGAAACTATATAATTTAAAAATTATTACTAATGCAGGTTTGGAGCATGTCTAGGTAAGTAACCTTTTCTATCTCCGCGGTAAGAAGTACCCTGATTGCCCCGGAATTCATGCAATTTTTAATATATTTTAAATACCTACAGTTTTCGCGGTGCGTGCGGATTCAGATAAACCAGTTTTTCACTACTTAGATGTTCGGCTGTTGGTGTCTTTTCTCGCTAAGGTGTAGGTACCATTACTCCTTGTCACGATCCTAATAACCCTTGTCACCATGCCCATTACGAAGAAAAAGGCTTTTGTTACTTCAAAAGTGTAGGTAATCTGATAGCGCCCATCTTCGATGAATTATAAATAACACAAGGCGCCGTTTTCTTCTCACTAATGGGTCCTTTTATCCACCTATCAATCAATTTCTGCTATATAATGGTGAAAAAAATTCCCAAGAACATCAGTCTTTTGCGAAAACTAGGGAAAGCTTTACCTACAGTCATGGTAAGTAATATACCTACTACGTACTTATAGATCTTATTATTTCAGTATTATTTTATTTTCATTAAATTATGTGCTCCTATAAAACCTAGGCCACTATATAAAATCTAGTACTTAGTTGATAACAACATCACGCCTGTATCCCCCAAAAGAGTAGGCAGATGTGCATCAGCATAGCACACCCCTGAAAGTACTCGAATCTAGTGCAAATAGGTGTGACGAATATTTATTTGCTTTTAGAGTGGAGAATGGAAAGTATTATAATTCTGTAAATACATACTTGTTACGGTCGCGAATCATATATTGTTCAAAATATAACCTGACACTGACCTGCAAATTGCAAATATTGTAAGAAAATTTGAATTTCGCGTAGTTGTACGGCCAGTGCCCCGCATTACCTGACCCCTCTTATAAAGAAGAGCGAAAATGGGTCAGGTTATGCAGAGCACTGACTGTACTTACGTACATGGTTCATACTACCCGCTCGCTCCAAGTTTGCGCGTCCGTGGAATGCGCGGCCCCTCCTCTGAACCGCCTATCGTATCGCTGACGCTGAGTCCCCTTTCAGTAACGTAAGCAACGTCATCGCAAGCGCGTGTGATAATTATTTATTTGGCACCGTAATATTATTCCGTTTTCTCGATATTTGTTAGTTTTGCTGACAGTCGGTGGCAAACTCAGAGCGATCGGGATATACCTACGCTATTTTATATCCTGGGAATTATGAGAACCTCTAAGAAAATCGTTATTTTGTTTTCAGATAACACGGCCGTTTGTCTTCGTGATAGTATGTTTTGGATTCTTCATTTTAATTCAGTCATTAGTCCCAAAGGTGATGGCAATGAAGAATTCTAACATTGACGAGTACATGCTAGAAGACCAACGAACTCGTAAAAGAAAAAACTACGTCGTGCGACTGGCTCGAGACAGTGAACTTTTAAGCAATTCTGGAAATATAGGAACAAATTACGACATGGATTCCAGTCATCCTGATCCTGCAAACTCTGAAGACTTGTCAGCTTTTATTGTTGATTATGCAAATATGATACGGAACGATGTCGTTCTATTAGACAAGTCTGTCGAAACAAGGACTCGAAAAAGGGGTAAAGTTGGGAAGCATCATAATGTGAGCACTAATGCCTTATTTTGTGAAGTGTATCCTAATTTCCAGTAATGTTAAACCTTATGATTATCAACATCATTACCTAAAGATGCCTATAACGGTCGGTAAGCATTTCGCTTGACCAAAAGATTGGTGACCGTTGTTTGTATTGTTATCACAAAGAGAGTTAGCTATCATTTTAAAATAACTCCATATTTCTAAGGCATCCACGGCACCACTACTCCTCTACTTGTTGTCGCCGAACAACCTACCAACATTGGATGGGAACCACTAATGTGTTGGAATTTGGCTGTACCTACATTTTTGTGTTCTAAATAAACCGTCATGTAATTTAAAAACGTACTAATTTGAAATTATTTCAGCAAGCCATACCGGATCCTCCCTGTGCTTGTAACCCTACCGTAAGCAGAAAATAAACACTTAAAATATTGAGGTTTATTGTGCAGTCACTTTGCATCAGTGGCACTTCTGAAAATAGTCCTTACTGCTACGATATAAAGCGCTGGCAATGGCAAATTGTTACACTGATGTGCAGTTGACTGCAAATTGAACAAATTTACATTAAAGAGTATGGTAACGCATTTTTCAGAACAACACAATAATCTGGGGTGAAGAAACGTTCCCGAGTTCCGTGAACACTTTCACTTGTAGCGAACAGGCATGCCCCTGGCCATACGGGTGCAAAGAAAATTTATACAACGTAATAAGCCATTACATTTCATTTCAGTTAAATTATAAGAATATAAATAGGTACACTATTAATCATATGCTTTTGTTTTAGTTAACAATAATAAAAAAAAAAGAGATGACGAACCAATACTCTCAATTTAAACTACCTGGCGAACTTGAACGTAAATGGGTTGGTGAATATCGCTCCATCAGCGTGGGATGCGAGTGCTCCAGAGACTACTATGGAACAGCGAACTAACCAACACGTATTGACTAAACGACAATCGGGAAAGCAACTCGAAAATATGTCTTTCCATATCAGTTAGATACTATGTGAATCGAGCCGTTATGGGTACATTTTAACCATTGAAACATAAAACTGAATCTTGTAAGTCGGATTTTTATTTGTTATTCCTTTACACGTACCACTATGTTTGGATAACCTTCACCAAAGAATACCAAAAACATATTTTCATATTCCTTGAAAACGAAGTCATGAGTTTTAAACTCACTAACTTTGGCAGTCTCCTTGAACACTTTAATTTTTTTTAATCTTAATTACCTAATGAAAACCATAACGAAAGCGCGAGCAGTGGTGGCCCAGTGTTAAGGGCCGCGACACTTAACGTTCACTTACGTTCTTAGGTCGTAGGTTCGAACCCAGACAGACACTTTACTTTGTGTAAATTATTTCATCACCACTGCTCTCAAAACGGTGAAGGAAAACATCGTGAGGAAACCGGCATGTCTTAGAACCAAACATTTCGAAGACATGTGACATCTACCAACCCGCACTGGGACCGCGTGGTGGATTACAGCTCCCTCTCACAGAGAGGAGGCCTGTGTCCCAGCAATGGGAACATAATAGGCTGATCATGTTTATGCTATAACGAAAATGATCCTTTGTGGAGTACAAAGGATCATTTTCGCTATGGTTTTCATTACCTATAACATTTTCGTTGCCCCGGTTTGTTCAATATCTATTTGAATGCCAAGAGTGTGAGACATTCTGTCTAGATCAACAATTTGGAAATCACCCATAGATATTAGTACACATGCTTGCACCCACGGTTGTAGTGGTAGTTAGACAGGAAAATTACCTATCAGAAAACATCGATAGAAATTAAAAGAAAAATGATTACTAGTCACAGAATATTGGGATGTATAAAAAGAAACACTTATTTCTCACTAGTGACCCGTCTCGGTTTCGCACCGGTGCAAAATACATATGAAGACCGCCGGTTGAATGAATTCAAGAGGAAACCCTCTTGAATTCATTCAACCGGCGGTCTTCATATGTATGGAATTACTATTACTTATTAGTAACTTTTTTTATACCTCGCTCTTTTTTGTCTTCCTCGTTGGTCTAGCGGCCGCAAGAGCTACTGCTGAGCATGAGGTCCAGGGTTCGATTCCCAGGTCGGGCAAAGTGTTATAGGGTTTTTCTATTTAGAATTTCTCAGTAGCAGCCAGGAGTCTGGATTTGTGCCCGGTTGATGGCAATAGGCTCGCCCCCTATTACATGGGACTTAAGCATAACTGGCGAAATGTGGGTGTACTATAGGTATTTATTTATTTATTTAATACTTTCGCACAAGCATGTACAGAGGCGGACTTAATGCCTTAGGCATTTTCTACCAGTCAACCTTTGGGTGATGCAGAGACAAACATTAGGTAGGTGCAATTTATAAAAAACATTTAGGAATAAATATTTAAATATAAAGATACCTAAACTATATATATAATACATATATATACCTAAACATATATTTACATAAATAAATATAAACACAAATAACTAAACATAAATAAATGAATATACTAAAAACAAATAAGACAAACAATTAGAAAACTATACCGTTATGATGATACTGCCAGCTTCCTGCGAATGTGCTCACGAACTTTAACTTTAAAGGCTAATCGGTTGGTTGCCATCCTGATTTCTTGGGGGAGTGCATTCCACAGAAAGATAGACTGAACGAAGAAGGAAGAGTGAATGAAGTCTGTGCGGTGAGTGGGACATTGAAGAAGACGATTGTGTGATGAACGAAGATTTCTATTGTGGCTGGCGCAAATGTACTGAAAGTGGGGGGCTAGATAACCAGGGGAAGAGGTAGAGTCAAGAAATGAAAACAAGGTGGTCAGCGCAACAAGGTACACCTCTGCCCAACCCTAGGTCTCAATGTAATTATGAGAAGCCATCATTCTGTGAAAATTATGTCATTATTTTGGAAATGTTAAGTAATAATATATCTATTTTACTAAAAATTGAAAGGCTTTGTCAGTTTTAGGAGGGTTTGTATGGTTTTTCTGTAATGATACGCGGAATGTATTTCTTGCTTATTTTCCATCATATACCTAAGTATATATTTTTTGGTTTTATATTTATGTATGCAAATAGGTTAAGTAGATTATTTTATTTATATATTCTATAGATTTTTTTATATTTTGTGAATTTGAGAACGTTATAGGCTTTTAGAGTTCTAAACCATTTTCTATTTAGTTAATAACCTGGTACTTGTTGACCGGCCTACATGGGCCTCCAATAATTATTAACACTAATTTTAAAATATTGTTAAAGCCACTTACTTTTAAAAGAGTAACCGTGGAATTTCTTGCCGGCTCTTCGCCATAGGAAACGACCAATTGGAACCGTGCACCCAGCTTCTGACGTTGCATAAGTGTCCATGTAGGTTTATGTGAAATAAAATATTTTTATTTGATTTGTATTGTCGATTATTTATTTAGTTTAAAGCTACGGTTTCCTAGAAGACCGTGTCCGTTACATTCATAGTGGAGGTCACGAATTCTGACATTTTCATCAGTATATGACACTAAGGTGTCCAAAAATGCTCTGTATTTGGCTATTACGGCTGCGTGTGACGGTCACCGCTTTTCTAGGACACCTTAGGTCGGAACCAAATTTAGTTTGTCAGTAAAATTTACACAATAAAGCCAGTCCTAATTGGATTATTTAGTTCATTAGACCTTTTTTTTTAATTAACGCCATCTGAATATTTTAATTCCCAACCAAGTATTTGAAAACAAACACCATCTAGTGATATTAAATGTAAAACTATTTACCGTTCATGTGTGTGTATAGAATAAAGTGAAGACTGCTAAATGTTTCTAGGAACAAATCTTTGTAGGAGACGAGTTAACAAGCAAAGAGAATATCTAAAAAAAATAAGTTAATACGTTAGTTCCCGCTTTGAACAAAGTTGTCTCTCAATGATTTATAAGATAGGCGTAAAAATTGAAAATGTGCTAATTTGCAACTGTGCTGCCATCTGATGAAAAAGTGGCTGAGATTTGATCTTTGCCTTACTCTTAAACAAAAACTGAAGCGCGCATTTGGAAAAATTTAAATAATATTTATTTTATTATACGATACTAAATTAGGGTAGGTATCTCATATTTCTATTTAATTTTTTGAGTCTCAAAAATAGCAAGTTCTAATTAGATAAAACATGTACTTATTATTTTAATAAGTTGGCAGTGAAAGATGAATATTAAAATTATTCAAAGAAAACAATGAGTGCTAGCATAATGAATACGAGTAGTTCATCAGTCTGTTTTGGAAGTAGGTAGGTACTGGAGTTTATTTTTAATACTTCAGTACCCCGAAACTTAAGACGTAGGAGGAAACCTTTCGAAATATTTAACGACAAAAAAAAAAGAGTTATCGCTTAAAAGAACACTGTGATACATGAAAGTGATGTCATCAGCCCTGCTCTAGCTCCCGTTACGCATCGAAAATATAATATACAAAGTCTTTAGCCACTTCGTTAGAAGAATCTTCTTTTTGAAAAAACAACGAAGTGTCAATAGAATTTTTTTTTAAGTCCACAATGCGCTTTGATGTCGTTCATACATCCGCCCATAAATAGCGACCTAACATATTTTCTTAAAATAACACAGTGTAAAGCCACTTACTAACCCTCGAAAATAATATTACTATAAATAAACCAATCTAGCGGAAACAAAGAAACTCGTAATAGGTTTCATAGTTATTAAATTGCGTATTCACGCAACAAACCATTCTGGGTTCCTGAATAGAAACCAGTTAACCGACGTTATCGTATGCATAACTTTATTGAATCAATAGCTAATGAGAATTTATCTGGAAACTTCAGAAACCGGGCATAAGTGCCGATTTCACCAATGTTACTAAACGCGTTCAACACATATAAAACGCGATCAAGAGCTGTCTGTGTCAATATTCCATAGAAAATAATGACAGTTACAGCTCTTAAACGTAGTTTATGTACTGATCGCGTTCAGATTCATTGATGAGATTCGCTCTTACCGAAGTTTTATAACAATAGGTCGAGTCATTTTAGAGTTTTTGTGAGACTAACGCACGGGAATTCATTTTTATATACAAAGGAAGAAGAAAATATGTAGATAATTACGTTGAACTAGACAGATTGTGATAATAGAAATAAAAGCGCTCTACACATCAAAAGAATTGCGTGACTAATTAAACTTTTTTTCATTTCTTTAAAAAAAAATCAATAGTTAATGTCCCTTTCTAACTACCACTACAACACCGGGTGCGCAATGTAAAATACTGTGGGTGAAATTCACATGGATGATAGTTAATTTGGTGATCTAAATGGAATGCAGGTCAAGACGACGAACGCAGCTTAACTTTGCTGTGTATCAAAAGAAACCACTCGAAATTAAATGTTTAAACTAGTTTATTTAAGAATTAACAAAAAACTCTGTATGTACAATAGTGATAATATTCATTATCTTACTTTCTTTAGATCATGCTATATCTGCACGCGTAGCATGACCACCATTAAAACGAGTTTTGCCGACGGAAGAATAGACAAAATTACAGATACGTAAAAAAAAACATCTGACATTTTGTCTATCTTCTGTAGACAAAACCCGGTCTGGCTACGCGTGCTGGGGAACATGTAAATATTATAATAACATACATTTTGCATGTACACAACTCATAATCGCATTCGACACTAAATAACTTGAAAATAAGATTTTAAAGTTCAAAAGCTTGTACACTAATAGCTTTAAGATACAGTTTCATGAAAGATACTTCTTGTTTTCGCATCAGGATAATGATAATACAGTTTCATGCGCAGCCGGCGTCGGTACTTCTCCCAACTGAGGCATAATATGCGATAGTGCAACTCTTGTCTCATTTAACATGCCCATCTCACGTCGAAGCACATCCTCAGTCACGGTATGAATAGATTTGAATTTCAGGTTGATACCATGCACTTTGAACACGTGGTTATTTAAGTTCACTTTGTAACTGAATGCAACATTGCAGACCTGTAAAAGGATTTTTTGTTAAAAAGCTTACAAATCAATAAAACAATAGGATCTGTAGTCAAACCTAAGTTTTCGTTGACGAGATGGCTGATGGACACAAAATGCAAGCCCGAATAAGCGACTGGCGATAAGTAATAAAAGTAGGAAAATTAAACTGGCTACACTCGCCATACACAATAGTGCTAAAAGATATAGGGTCAATTATGTGGCAACATATAGTACTTGGCCATTTGTAAGAATCATGTGTAGCCTACTGACCTCGCAATTATAGGGCCTATCACCAGTGTGGGTAATCATATGGTTCTGTAGATGGTGGCTTTGCGTAAATTTTTTACTGCAGAAGTCACAGTTGAACCTTTTTTCGCCAGTATGTATCGCCATATGGCGGCGCAGACCTGCCATCTGGAACGTGACAACAATAATGTAAAGACTATGACGCACCTGACATGTGTACGGCCGCTCCCCGGTGTGCATTCTCTCGTGGTTTTGCAACTGATGTTTCGCGTTGAACGACATTGTGCAAGTGTTACATTTGAACGGTTTGTAACCCGAATGTATGCGGAGGTGGCGATTCAAGTCACAACGCTGAAATACATCAATTGCACTTATTTTTTCTTTAATTTTATCAAGCACATAAGAGGGGATTGAGAAAAAAATAACTTTCTGATAACTACTATTGTAAAAAGTTTCATACTTACAGCAATAAATCTCTTTGTACACAAATTGCAGGAAAATGGTCTTTCTCCCTTATGAATTAAATTATGTCTGAAACAAAGAATAGAAGTACAGTTACAATCATGTAAATTGGTGTTATAAATAGGGTCCTTTGACTATAAAATGCAATACATACCTAACCAAAGATTTCTGGCTGTAAAAACCAGCTCCACATACTTCACAAATGTGATCTTTAATTCCTGTATGTTGTTTAGCATGGACCATCAGATTACTCTTCTGTGCAAATGATCTTGGGCATTGAGCACAAGTGTATCTCTTTTTCTCTGCAACATGTAATAAAAGATATTAGGAACTTTCGAAGTTTAACTTAAATCAAATATTATATCAGTAGAAAATTCCAGATTTTTAATTAAGGATGGCTTTTTGAGAGGGGTCAGTAAGGGTAGGTACCTTAACCATTGTAGCCATGGCAAAACGCTCTTAGGAGAATATCCATGACTTTTTGAGAAATTGAGATTTATTCACATAACAGTGAAGAAAATATTTTCACAAAAACTTTTTTTGATGCCATTCGACCCTAACTAAAACTAATAGTTAATAAGGATAAAAGAAAACCCTTTAGGAACTATAGTTGGTTGGTAACCAACTAAGGTTTGAGTAGGTACCAGAAAAGTCAGAAATCCCGAAAAACCTTTCCTATATAATTCGTAGGAAATGAGATTCCAACTTACTATTTTATGATGGATAGATGGTACTACAAAAGACATTGCAAAAAACTTTTCCCATACAAGTCTAAACATTCTATGAGGCAATTAATTCTCAGAATGTTTGAAATCATATGTAACAAACTATTAATATTCTATTCAAAGCAAAAAAAACAATTACGCGTATTCGTTCAAAATTCGAAGTGCAATTCTTTTTGTTCAGTCTTAATTGTGTGTGGTTAGTCAGGATTGAATGGCATAAAAAAAAGTTTTTGTCACTCCAATCAAAATTTCTCCAAAAGTTATGGATTGTCTCCTAAGGCTGTGTTCCCGTAGCTACAACAATTAAGGTACCCTAACTGCCTTGCAAAAAAATCCACCCTGTATAATGCAATATTATTATTATGTACCTTGATGTGTGGCTATGTGATTGCCTAAAGTGAATGTAAGTATGCCACATACAGGGCACACCAGTTTCTCCCGTTGTTTGGTGACAGCAGTCCGTACCATTCTCACAGGTTTTTCTCTACGTATAATTTTGTCTCCAACAGATGATGGAGTTTTTGTTTTGTATCCTGTATGAACTTTTAGTACCGTTGCATCCTTTGGTCTCTTTAACAGGATAGGTGAACCTCTTGAACCATTCTTTAAAATTGGATCTATACATAAAATACCATATTAATTAACTGTTTGCTTTTTTATATAATTTAATAAACCAGCTTCTGCCCCTTCAGGTTAAAACCGTAAGACTAAAACTCGTCCTGCCCTATCAGGAATTATAGCCACCTCCGTCAAGTATCTCGGCCTATACCTTGATTCCAGTCTCAGCTGGAAGACCCACATTGAATCTCTGTCTGCGCGTACCAGAAAACTCATTTGCTTGTTCAAAAAATTAAGAACCTCTGCCCATAAAGATATCCTAAAATGGTTTACACCGCCTTATGTGAATCAACACTAAGTTACTGTATCGTTGCGTGCGGCGGTGCCACCAAAACAATCCTCATACCAGCTGAAAGAGCCCAACGTGCAGTAATCAAAGTACTGTTGAACAAACTATTTAGGTATCCAAGCTAATTTATTCGGATTTTAAGGTACTGACAGTTCGCTAAATGTATATGCTTCGTGCGAGCACACGTGCAAATAAAATTAACCCTCCCAATAGATGTAAAAGCCCTACGCTCAGAAGAAGATCCAAACCCGTTTGTCCCAAAGTTTGTACAAATACCACATTTACACGACGGCATAACCGTTATTTAAGCACATTACTATAAAATAAACTGCACAACACATTAAACATTAATTCTTTGAACAAATTCCAATGCAAGCAAAAAATTAAAGAATATCTGCTCACCCTAAATTATGATGACTCTGAAGAATTACTCAAACCATAACTTATACAAATCAGGCACACACACACTCACACATACACACCCACACTCACACATACACACCCACACTCACCCATACATATCTATACTCAAACATACACACACCCGGCACAAATAGGTACTTCCTTTTCCTGGTTATTAATTCATTTTAACTCCTTTTATTAAGTTTCCCCATTTCTTATCCTCAAAATTAATTGTATTAGGCTAATTAATTTTATTTTTTACAAAAGTGCACATTACTAATTTGTAAGTACCTAACCATCCATATTTGACGGATGGATGACCCCTGTAACACAGGTTTTTCCCTTGAATCGGACTATTTGCATGCATAAATTAAGTGTCACCCTGTATCAGTGTACTCTTTTTTTTACATAAAATAATATTTTACTATTTTAGAATTTAGTCAATCAGTTATATTTCTATGAAAGCAACATACAAAAAAAAACAATTCAACTTTATGATTATGACAAAACATCATGTTACTGATGATTACTCTCATACTTGAAGGTAATTTGTATTAAAATAATTTACAAATTAATTAGTTTCTATTAGGCCAAAACTCTCTATGGATAACTAGATTACTTTGTACTTACAGCAAGTAATTGTAGTAGCTCGTGATTTATTCTCATCTCTAGATCTACCAGAACCCATGTCAAATTCATCTTTGAATTTTTTCAGAACTTTTACTTTCCTTACAACAGCTTTACCTTTAAAAACTTTGATATCTGACAGTTTGGGTTTCTTAAATTTAGTTTTGAGCTTTTCAACTGGAGGAACATAGTCATCATCATCATCGTCTTGGAAAACATCATCATCTAAATATTCAGCCTCAGCCTGAAAACACGTCTTACGAGTTGGTGTGTGTTTAGTCCACGCGCAAGTGCTAGTTACACCTGAGGTATGTGAACAGTGAGATGGGGGAGGTAGACGAAGGCCAAGCTAACTCAGTCTGTCATTCACATCATTGCGCCCTGCCCCCATCTCATCACTCACATACCTCAGGCGGTTAATAGCACTTGCAAGCGGACTATAGTTACCAGTTTGAATAACAGCAACTTTTAAATGTATGGTAGAAGCAGACACTACACCAACCTCAAGTTAAATGATATAGGAGTATGATGAATAACAACACAATAAGTTTGTACTCACATCAGGATCACTTTTAGTAGCATAATTAGTCCTTATAGTTCTCCAAGTTAACTGCACATCATCATCATAATTATCAATCTTTACCTCCTCTGCATTAGGATCTACTTTTCTAATCACTGTTTGAGCAATCACAATATCTTTGCCATCCATAGTTTCCACAGGCTTTTCTGGCACCTCTATTTCCATTTCCCATTTTGGTTCAGGTTTGATTGTCAATGGGCCTATTTCACTTTTTATGTCCGTAAAAGAGTCAAATGCAATCTTTTTAGTTGGTACATTCTCTTTTTCCCTAGCTAATATTTTTCTCAGTTTCTTATCAGACCTGTGCAAATTAAATATGATTATAAGCACAGGACAGAAGTGAAATAAAATAAATAAACATTTAAAAAAAAAAATGGTTGGTTTGAGGTGGCACAGGAAAAGAGTTCCTGGAAGGACTTGAGGAAGGTCATTGCCCAGCAGTGAGCAAGCTTATGCTGAACAAAAAAATAAATAAGAGGAAAGCAATGGGACAATACAAGCTAGATAGATAGGATTTAAGGCAGAGGGTTGAATAGGGATGATGACAATTACTTTATTTATAACAACAAAAATATTGTGTCCAAATAGTGCAAAAATTATTATAAAAATATACACTATTTATAATAATTTAAGCCAAAAAATAGCCTTAAAGCTTATTTAATTGCCAAGTTATAAACATTTTAAGGTTAGATAAGGACAGCATTATGGTAGAAGTGACGTCACAACTATGTAACTTCATACTAGCTCCATACATTATACCGTACCGTGCAACAAGGACATGAAAAATCCCTTCCAATAACGTTTAAAGCATGTAAGTTCTTCATATTTACATCGATTTAACAGATTTTTTCGATTATTTCATTTTTACTATGCTTGCTTGAAAATTACATTAGTTTTTCAAATATTTGTTTTATTAGTCATCATCCCTATTGTGCTGAGTTTCAGTTAGATTGTGCCTAAAGAGCAGGTGTAAATACATATTTATATGGACAACAAAACTGCTGAGAGTGGTAATTATGGGCACAATTGGCAAGCAGTCTCCTAACAATCATTAGAGCTCTAAGTGCGAATAGTTTATCATTGCAGCTATGTTTTGAAAGCATTATCTTTTAAGATGATTCACAGGAAACAAAGCAGGTATATGCTTACCTTTCAGCCACTGTTTTAAGTAGGTATGCTTTCTCCAAAGTGGTGCAGCATTTAAGGCATATCTTTTCAGGTAAACCATCATTGGATGAAACCTGAAATATTGTTTTACATGGCTTAGCATTTACAATAAAAGTAAATAATACAGTATCATGCATGCATGGTTACAATCACATAAAAACTTCTTCTATTGTGCTTGTTTTGCTTCGGTTTATTGACAGAATTGTCAATTTAAAATTGAATTCAATGTTATTTTTTATTTATACCGGGTTTTTCGTCAACGAGCTTCCGCGGTTATCGGTTATCACTTATCCCGACACTATTGAGCTTGCTTGATTTCTGAAATCAACTGACAAGCACCAAGGCCCGCTAGTTTGTGTACAAAATAATGGCATTTCGAACTTACCTTTACGTCGGCAATCGCTGTAAGCATTTCAGCATAATTACCAGACAATTTATATCTGAATAGGGGACATAATGGTTTTTTGTTTGTCAGACATATACGACACGATTTCATGTCGATAGTAATAGTATCAATTGGATCTAACATTGTCCACCACCAAAACTAAAGTGATGGCAATGGCAATCCGTTTTTGTATCGAAGCACTTCACTTTTCCTAAATAATCTTTAGGGATTGCTTGAGTACGATTATATGACAAGTTCACCACCTCACTACGCCGCCATAGACAATGAGAAGGAAATAGTGCGTCGTAACCATGGTCGTAACTCGTAGTTCGTCAAACTTCGAAGCACATTGTTGCCAGCATTGGCAGCATATTATTTCTCGTTTATTCTAAAACAGAATAAAATCCAGCTAAAATACATGATCTGTACCGGTAAAGTGCAAAATTTATCATCGTTGGAAAATTCCTGTGCAGAATACTTTTTCATTTACTAGCTGTAGAGGTAGACCACAGGGGTTGGGTCTAGTATCGTTTGGCAGGAGTTTGGGGGTAAAAAGCGTTAAATATGGTAGGGTTGGGTTCCCTGATTGTAAATAGAGAAATTAATAAAAAAAAAATCTAACCTCAAATTAGATTAACAGCGTAACGAAACGTTAAAATCTGCGATAGACAACCAAATCTGTACTAGTGTATTGTCTGTGGTGTAAAATGTTGTGAAAAAAAATAAGAAACGGAACGTACAAAAAAAAACAAAAAGCTATTTGCAACATGTGTCAGTGTCATTTATTTACGTTCATTGCGTTTCTCCCAAAGTTGTGAGAAGTTAGTGTACCCCCACTTCATGGTTAAAATAGGTCGACATTGTTCCAAAAGCGAATCGGGGCACCCTGACTCCATGCAGTCTTTTAGCTTCTACCCCTAGAGTGTTTATAAAAATCCGGAGGCGCAAAGGGAGGGCAATCCCCGCCCGCTGTAACAAAGCATAGGCACCCCGTCCTCCTGCCAAACGATACTAAATTTTACCCGACCACAGACTTAGATCTGTAGACTGTGAATGGATTGCCGTTCGTGTCCACTGCGTAGCGGTGGGTAATCTTTATTCCGGCAAGTGAATTGATTCACTTATTCCGACTCCGGGTCCGGTACCGGTTCACCTTATTTATTCCTTTGGCACCGGCACTCACTCGCTCATATTGGTTCCCCGGTTTCGCAGAACATTTTATTCATTTGGTTCACTGGATCATTTGGCACATTTTGAATTGAACAGTTGGTTAGTTAGAGCGATACGACGTGTTCCGAGTACTTCCGAGTGACTTGAGCGAGTGAACGAGAGTGAACAGTGAACGCGTCAACGCGCGCTCCGGAATCATTTGGTACCGCGGTGCCGGTAAGGATTGTGAGGAATAAATAAGGTTTACGTATCCGCGTTCGGTACCGGCTCCTTTGGATCAGTACCTCCGGAGTTACCCACCGCTACCACTGCGGCAGGCAGGGGCACTGGTGGGTGGCAATGCCAAGGGCACTGCTCAGTGCTCACAATTATGTCACAGCTAGTTAAAATGATTATTTCAATGGTTTCAACTTTTTCACTTCCTTGTCTGATAATTATCTAAAACAGCAAACATATAATTTATTGAAAATATGTAGATTTCCATCAAATAAATTATGTTATTATACTCAAACAT
Organism: Dasypolia templi; assembly: GCA_963555695.1. NCBI lineage: Eukaryota > Metazoa > Arthropoda > Insecta > Lepidoptera > Noctuidae > Dasypolia > Dasypolia templi. Next base: position 15,303,877 of record OY743146.1, on the reverse strand, counting down.
ACACATACAGACATAAAGTGTAAAACATTGCTATGGTTTGGCACTGCTCAATCACCCTATGGCCTAATTTAACTTTTTTTTTACAGAAGGGTTTAATGTTTTTCAATCCGATTACTGTTACTATACAATTGTAAACTTTTTTTTTGTAAATCTTCAGCCGTTTTCTGCGCAAAATCATCCAAATACTGATACCAGAGACAACTTGTAGTTACAAAATATTGCAGAATTAGCACTTGTCTGTCAAGTCAAAATACAAAAGTCAAGTGAAATGTGTGGTGTTGGTGTGTGAGGAAAACAGGACTGAATTACGGTTTATTTAATGATCTTTGTCTAATTCTTAAAGGGATTAGTGAAAGTATTTATGTCCCTTCACGTTTGTGTTACTTAAGAACAGTCATTACTGTTACAAACGGTTGCGTAAAAAATGATATAATGGCTACCACCTACGAAAATTGGTTGAGTCGCAGGAAAGGTAAATATTTGTAATTTGTTTAATAAGTATTCCGCTATTGGTGAACTTAAATCCATTTACTAATGTTGAATAATAAGATGAATAAAGTTAGTGATTTATTTACATGTGCGGAACTATATAATTTCAGTATTGGTACATGCATTACACATTTCAGGTAAACAGAGTGATTTATATAAATTGGACACTAAGAATAAAACACCCGAAGAGAATATAAAGGAAATCATTGAAGGATTATATTTGAAGAAGCCATTCCACAATGACACTTCACCCACCAACAAAAATAACCCTATGGAGATCAAGTCAGGTCTTAGAGGCATGCATAAAAGTGGATCTGATAGCCGTAGACTGTCCTACTTAAATGCCTTAGTCACACTTTTATGTAAAGAAGACAGAAATAATTTGGGCTTCACACCTGATGAACTTATGACTTGGTAAGAATTCATCCTCCTAACTTGTACTAAAATAAATTAAACCATTACTTCTCTATAAAGAGATTATATTGTTAAATTAGTGTTTTTCTTTTGATAGATTTATTTTTGTTCCAGTATTCGTGTGAGTCTTGTTGACGATTCAATGGTAATAAGAGCTTCAGCTCTGAGAGTGTTACGCTACTTAATCAAAACAGAAACTGATGTAGCAACATTCAATAACTTGAAACTACCATTTTTAGTTATAAGGTAAACCCAATTTTTATTATTTTTGCTTGTTCATGTTAAATTTTAGGTAATATCTATAATCATAATTTTCATCATGAAAATTAATCTTAGAAGGGTACAATACAATTGGCTTTTCAAAAGCCACCCTGAGTTACAAAGGAATTCAAATAAACATGAAGTTCATTCATGTTTATATTATTTAAAAGCAATAAAATTATAGGAAAAGAAAAACTAATTAACCCCTCGAACATAAAAAGTCCGGAGCTAATAAACTTACTGCATTCAAAATAATAAAGCAGGAAAGACCAAGTGTAAACACATTTCTAAATAAAAAAAATCGGAATTTAGTTAATTCTACACATATCCTGTTTTTTCAATTATGTATGTTCAAAAAATAAGTTTCAAAACTTTTTTAAACAACTTGATAATAAAAAGCTGTTTGCACAATTCCAATTTATGCTTTTCATGTTTCTACAAAAAAGAAACATCAGTTAAACATTGTGTTTCCCCAGTATTTGTAATTACTTTCTGCTGGCTTTGTATAGGCCATGTGAATGAACCTACACATTACTTAACAATGCAGAAGGTATAAGAAATCGCATACTGTATTTTCGATAGTCAAATATGGCGATGTCCTTATTCCCAATATTAGTATTACTTGGTAGTAGTACCTTACCCACCCTAAACATGACATACAAATAATGGCCAAACTAACACCAAAAACTAGCCCTACTCCCTACTCTATTTTGAACACTTAAAAACCCAAAGTCTGGCCTATTCAATGTATTTACTGGAAGCAAATGAAAATAGTAATCTAGCAACACATCCATGGAAAAATATGCAACAGAAGTTTATGAAGAAGAAGGCCAGATATAATTGCAGGTAATTTCAAAGCATTGCAAATTTTTATCGCGAATATTTTCGTATATGTGTTTGTACAGGTAGACTTGGTATACATAGTAGCAGAGCTCTCATAATGGTGAAGGAAAAAATTGTGAGGAAACTGGCATATACTAGAACTAAAAATTCGAAGACATCTACCAACTCTCACTGGGCCCGCGTGACAGATTACGGCCAACTCCCTCTCACTGAGAGGAGACCTGTGTGCGTCCCAGCAGTGGGAAACGGCCAACTTCCTCTCACCGAGAGGATACCTGTGTCCCAGCAGTGGGATCATTATAGGCTGATTATGCTGTACAGGGTAAATTTTTAACCAGTGCGCAAAATGGATCCATGAATTCAGCATATGATTCTAGAGCCCCTAGCATAGAAATTTTTGGTTATTTAAAAAAAACACATTTTAAATGCATCGGTCTAGAATCATTATGCTGAATTCATGGTTACAGATTGCGCACTAGTTAAAAATTTACCCTGTATGATTATGCAAAGCAGCAGTGCATAAACTGATAAGCAGTATCAATTGTGATCCTTAGGTCAATGGATTTAATCCTTCGCAACGAAGAAGAACGAGCACAGGCCTTACGCGTGGTGCGTCGAGTAGTGGCCGTGGTCGGCGCAACGGGTGGAGTGAGACGGCAACGCGGTGCCTTTGTGGAACATGGTTTACTACGCTGTCTCGCTGCGGTCGCCCGGGCGGCCAGCGCTGGTGACGGCACTGGTGACCGACTGTCGCGACCCGCCATTGCTACGCTTGCTGAGATCTGTAAGTAACGTTTGGAAGAGTCCAGTGAAATAAATACAAACTCTAAAATAATATCTAGTTTGTATCCTAACCTCCCTTATTTATTCGCCCTTATCAACAGTCAGACACAAGTGTAATGGCTCCAAATCGATTTACAGAAAATAACTACCAATAAAATTGCAGGTGTTCTCAACCCCGACATGTTCATATCATGTGGCGGTGTGAACGCAGTGACGCGCCAACTAGCCGAATGTGCGACTCCCCGCATGGCGGAGGCGCTATGTGGCGTGTTACTTCACGCACTCAACGACCCCACCTCGCGAAGGGCCGCTCGAATTGACCTCATGTGTCTCAGTTCACCTTACTGTGATTTTCACTTCCGTCCAGCCGGTACTGAGACTAGCAGGTATGTTATGGCTTAAGTTAAGATGATTGAGTTATATTTTACTTTAAAAATCCTTAATTCAATGGTTAAAATATTCTAAAGTTCATAATTTCACTGGATCACATCACATATTTCCACGTGGTTGTTGCACTTCAAGAACGCGAGTCAATCATTATAAAGTAAACCTTAAGTCGGTCTCCATAAATCACAAGCGCTCGGGATTTTCAATGGTTCTAAACCCGAAACAAGCTCTAGAAATTTTGTTGATAATGGAATAGTAAAATTTCGTAAGAGTCAAATGAGAATGAGTGTACCATTTCCACTTTCTTCATCTGGATTAGCGTTGATCATTTTGTGTTAGTAAATAAATAAAATATTAATATTAACTTTAATTGTAACTTAAATCAGAGATGAACGCGAAATGCGGTTCACGTGTAGTCGCCTTGCCCTCCTGTGCGTGCTTCGCAGTTGGCCAGGGTTACTCCACTTCTGCCACCCATGTAGCACGGGCGGCCTACGTGCCTTGGTCGCCGCTCTCTACCTACCGCGACTAGAGGTTCGAGTGAGTAGTCCACGTTTTTACTGTTTTAATTATAATTATATTTATTAGAATGAATAAACTTATTACACAATTTATCTATTCCCTACTTAAACTAATGCTTTAAAAATGAAACAGTTGCAATTGTGTCAAATTATTAGCATCTGCTGTTGAACGCCATTCATGTTAAACAACAGTTGCTCCTGATAGTAGGTAACTTCAAAAATAGCTAGTAACAATGTTAACCTTTCTTGTCGACACAGCCAGTCTGCGTAAGATCGGCGTTTTACCATAATGCTGATAGCAACATTGCAAGATTTAGTGTTGCCAACAACATGTTTCCCCAACTCAAACTGTTCGATGTAACAATGTTACTCAAAATCCAAGAAAACGAGGCTTACTAAACGCTTTAATTCAAATCCAAGTCTGTTCTGTCTGTTTTTTCAGAAAGCGGTATTAGATCTCTTGTATGAACTAGTCGGATTACCGCAACCGGAATGGACAGATGAGATTTCTGTAGCTTTAGATGCAGTTGATCCATCTGACTTTCAAGTAAGTTATAGTCTTGTATTAATTTTCTACAGCATACATAAAGCGTTGTCGGTTGTGTCAAATATTAAAAATTCTAGGATTCCTGGCGACTGAACGAAGGCTTCGTTGCTGCTGAAGGCACTGCCATATTACCTCATCTTGGTGCTACGGGCCCTGATATAATAGAAATTCATCTTGCACTCTTACTTCAGTGTTTCTTAGAGGTACGATATTTGTTTTAGAATAAATTCATTTTGTTGATAACCTACAGTTGCGATGTTATATTAATATAATTTGAATATTTCAGGCTGGGTTGTTAGATGGTTTAGCTGAAGTGATAGTTACAAGTGATACTTTTATATCTGTCCGAGCGACTGTGTTATTGGGTCAACTATTGCATTTAATACACCTGTATCTACCTCCTCAAATATGTAGTATAACGCCGGCGCTTCCGACGCTAATGTCTCAAGCTTCTGCAGGCAAGCCACAGGCCTTAGCCGCAGTGGCTGCCTTGCGAAGACTGCATTCTATGCTGGAAGCCAGGCCGGCAAGTAGCAGCTTGTTCCTAGACCACATTATACAGTATTGTAGTGGTGCATTTAGAGAGAAAGTAGAAGATAATACTAAAAGTCGAAAAGAAAAAGACAACGCTAGTATGGTTAAGCCAAAACATGACGTTTCCCTCCATAAAGATAATAGTATTGAATTCTTAAATGATTCTGATAATGAAAACGAGCCCAAACAGAGGCACAGTGTTGGCTCTCGGGCTGATGTTCCTAACCGAAATGTGAGTGCTTTAGTTAAAAGTAAAAGTGTTAGTTCTCGGACTAGTGCTGCAGTCAGTAGAGTTACTAAGTCTGCAAAGTTTTTCAATCTGTTCGAACGAGATAGCGACAGTTTGATTCGATGTACGTTGGTCATGCAGAATAAGGACGGCAATACCTGGAATTGGGATATAATAAGGACTATATTGAAGGTATATTATGCACTTTATTGTACAACACCTACATTTTATGCGAATAAATGATTTGATTTGATTTGAATCAGTAGTACTCATTTAATTATTGTAAATCTAGAAAATAGAATGGTATTTTACAATTTATTATTGTTTCAGGAAAACGACACTCCCTTGTTAAACCTCAACGACAGTGGTCACAAAGCGTGGGTTGCTCGTATAATAAATTACCTGAAGCCATCTTCAAATAAATATTCCCACACAGATTTATCTAGTACTTGCCAGGGCCACTCCGCCACTCGTGCGGGCTGCCAACTTATTAGGCATCTATTGAGACATAATGATGTAAGTAAAATAACTTTGTTATTAGTTTTGTTGCCCACTATTTTTATTTAAGGCGTTATAGCAATATACCACAGATAATATAATACTAGGTACAGATACCCAATTCCATACAAAGAAATAACACCTCCCTCGCCGTCTGGCTATTGAGCGAGCTATTTTTCTTCGCCCAAATTTTCAACAGATGTCCGCATCAGCGACTCACTAATTGCCAGAGACTGTAGTTTTACAACGCCATCTAGGAGTCGTCCTACTTTTAAAACGTTTCGTTCAATCCTTTTGGAGTGTCAAGATGGGTTCAGGTCCCACTGGTGCCTCACTCGACCCCCTTCTGGCAAGTTCGTCGGCTGCATCGTTGCCCAGCGAACCGCTGTGTCCTTTGATCCATTGAATGGATAGGCCCCCAATGGTGTGGCTATGCGAATGTTGAGGTCCTCCGAGAAGACTCCAGCACCTGTGCCATTACCTGTTTTGGATCTGTCTGTGAAGATACGCAGCTCTGCAGGGCACAAACCCTCGCACCTACGATCCTCGTGAAGCTGGATCTTGTATTTTTTATCAAAGATAAATTGTTTCATTAATTAGTAACGGTTGTGTTTACTGTGATGACAGGACAAATTGAGTAAAACGCCATCTATTGCAAAGAGCTCTAAACAAAATGATTAACAGATGGCTACTATTATCATTTTATGGGTTCGAATTGAAGTTAAAGGCCTAATTTGTTTTTTGTTGAAAATACGTGCATTATGTGCATTGTTTTTCTTACTTCAGCCAATATTGTGCCGTTTATCGCTAGATAATCATTGTTATTTTCAAAATGGGTACCTATGCTGCCATCTATGATTTTTATTCAGGACTAATTATAATTTGTTCGAGACGATGAGACCCCCATGACTATACTAAGCACCAATCTCGTGATAATCGCGGGAGTAAAAATTGCGAGCGAATATTTAGAAATGTCTTTTCATTTCCCTCCCGTCTTTTATGACCGCGGCAGCCATGATCGTTGACGCATTCAATAACACCAAATACAACAACATCATGTCATTAAATCACAATTATATTTTAGCTGGAGTGCCAAAGGTTGTTAGAAGACTTATTCCTGGACGTAAGCCGTCAGATCGAGGCCATAGAGACGGGTCTAAAGGCTCACGAGTGCCTGTTCAGTCCTCAGCATATGTGCAACACTATGTGTCAGATGTACTTCCTGTTCATCGGCCAACTGTGTCACTCACAGAATGGTTTGAGGCTATTTAAGCAGACTGGATTGTATGAAAAGTAAGTTAACCGTACCATTGGTTGGTAACCATATAGAGAACAAGGGATGGCGCTATACGTCTTGTATAGGTTGCATTTCTTATTCCCATGGGAACACGTGATGTGATACATCCATGCGCTTTTATACGCAACTTAATGTTTTTCAATCACTTTTCAGCCTTTTAGAACTATCAACAAGAACACATCATAGCTGCTATGTGAAGTTAGTGATATCCAGTCTGGATTACACTTTGGACTCATTTCCAAGAGACATTTTAGCAAAAACTTTGACTTGCAGTATTCAAGCCTCCAGATTGTATGCAACACAGTTTCTGAATGTCCTGCTAAGAGCGTCTCGAAAATCTCGCGAATTAGTCCGAAGAAAGGCCAAATTGAAGAAGAATGCTGTTAATGATCATCTTAAAGCAACTCAAAGAGATAATAATAGTGACGCTAACAGCGGTGTGGACATGGATACCTGGATATTGCAAATGTTGGTCAGCCAAATAAAGGACGAATCGAAAGTAGTTGTAAAAACTGCGCTCACGATCTTGGAAGAAGCTAATCATGTTCCTGTAAGTGTAGTTATTAATTCCCCTCGTAACCAATTGGTTGGAAAAAATTGCGACTATAATTGAGTAGTCTACTTTCAAAACCCGCTAAAGCACTTTTTACTTAATGACGGCAAATTAAAAAAAATACCGCTACTTATTTTGTACTAGTTACAATACAGAACTTTCTGTGCAGTATCCATTTTTTGAGTATAGCAATGCCCTAAAACAGGTTTTTATTGTCAAAATTGCAAATATATAGGAAATATTCACAAAACTATTTTTATTTTAGCTGTTTTTGAAGAGAACATTTGATTATAGCGGGATTTGCAAAATACATCACTTGTTTTAGCGGAATTTGCAACAGTTAGTTTTAACTTACTAGAATCGCCATACTGTTTTTAGTGTCACGTGATAGAAACGCCGCGCTGTGATTGGTCGATATCGTTTTAGCGGAATTTGAAAGAAACTGGGAATGTTTTAGCGGTATTTGTAACAAACTTGCATTTTTGTAAGCTTATTTGAGAGGGTTTTGGTGGAATTTTATTGGAACTGACAAAGGCCACCTAAAGTAGCATCAAATAAATTTCCTATTCAAATAAAACATTGTTTTTGTTCGAATAACGTTTTAGCGGGTTTTGAAAGTAGACTACTCAATTATGAATAAACCACCTTAGTGGTGGACCGTCGGTCGTCCATCCATAACATACCGAGACCCCTGTGTGCCTCGGAAACCACGTTACGCTGTTGTTCACGGCTGTTTTTCGTAGATCTTTGACAGTCGTTACGAGTAGTCACTAGTGGTCAGAAGCCCGAAACCTAAACGACCAGTCTTGCCAAGAGGTACCGTGTTGCCAAGAGGTACCGTGTTGCCAAGAGGTACCGTGTTGCCAAGAGGTACCGTGTTGCCAAGAGGTACCGTGTTGCCAAGAGGTACCGTGTTGCCAAGAGGTACCGTGTTGCCAAGAGGTACCGTGTTGCCAAGAGGTACCGTGTTGCCAAGAGGTACCGTGTTGCCAAGAGGTACCGTGTTGCCAAGAGGTACCGTGTTGCCAAGAGGTACCGTGTTGCCAAGAGGTACCGTGTTGCCCAGTAACTGTGTTGTCAGACAGGTAGTCGCTCCATATAAAATTCCAGTATTCAGCTGAATCCGATAAGACTAGAAGTCGACCCCAACATGTTTGGGAAATGTTTGGGCAGATTTATATTGTTCTTAAATCAAAAGACGTTTGGTCATATTAAGTCTTAATTTTGCATGAAAAACAAATAATCTTTTCGTCGAAGTTGAATTTGTTGTTCATACAAAATTAAGTCTTATTACAACGGCCGAAGGTTGTGACATGCGCGTTATAGCTGCGTGGGCACTTCCACTTGTTTTTTCTATTCCGTGGGGGTCTACTTTTGATCACGTTTATTCGGCAACAAAAAAAACAAGCGGTTCTATTTTATTATCTGTCCAATCACACCAAAATCATTTTGTACACTTATATTTACTATTATCGTGAATTCATGAAATAAAAAATATCTTATATTCATACAGTCGTACGTGGAAAAGTTGATAACTATGAAAGAGACTCTCTGTCAGAATTGTCATTTGGATAAGACAGCGGAACCCAGTTCCCTGGATTTTACGGCAGTCAGCGACAGAGGATACCTTCTGTGGCTCAGTCTCGAAGTCGCCGTCGCCGTACAATCGGTGGATGCGAAGTCGATTGCTTTTCTCAAGAAACATCTGGATTTCTGGACTAAATCCTACAACTATCGGTGAGTTTTTAATTTATAAACATAGGTATATATCATATATCTAACGACGGTGTGACGAAATCTCTTGTTTTTTTTCAATAAGGTATAGGTTTCAATTTTAGGCCCTCCTTCTTTTTGGAGGTATTTCAATGTTTTTAAGGATTAGAGCAATGTTCAGAATGGCGCCGATCGCGCATGTGACGATACATGCCCGTCGTTTCTCTCTCGTTGGCTATCTGTGCTTGCTTTTTCGCTGGTTGTATCGAGACCACGATTTATAGTGGTATATTTTGGCGCACAGAAATACATACACACTAACAAACATACTTTTCGCGCACAACAAGAACTTTATAAGTAAAGTTAATTTTTAATTCTTGGTTCTTCTTTTTTCACATCACACAAAACGTTTTTTTTTCTAAATTTAAAAGTGTATGATTCATTTGCTATCTTATTTTTTTTTATGTTCCAAGTTATGTCACAGTTTTAACTAGCGTAGGAGAGAATTCTAAGATTTGCAAGATCATGTTAAAAAAAAAAAAATGACCATCACGACCATCGTGATGGCCCAGTGGTTAAGACCTCGCCTTCATGCATTAGATTGTGGGATCCGGGCGAGTATCAATATGACTTTTTAATTGGAGTTTGTCTTGGAAATTACTGAAATCGGTGAAGGAAAATATCGTGTGGGAACCTGGACCTAATTAATAACATAACCTCACGCCTGTAATCCCCGAAGGGTTAGGCAGAGGTGTACCTATTATTATAATACACCAGTAACGTTAAAGTCCCATGTAATTGGGGGCGAGCCTATTGCCATCAACCGGGCACAAATCCAGATTCCGGGCTGCTACTGAGAATTTTTAATTACACTTTGCCCGACCTGGGAATCGAACCCAGGACCTCTTGCTCAGTGGTAGTGCTTTCGACCACTAAATCAACGAAGCAGTCTCGTATTATTATTAAGTGAGCTCGTGTTCTGTTGTTCAGGTACGTGCGACTAGTAGAGGCGGGCGTGCACGAGGCATTGGCGGTGAGCGAGGCAGGCGCGTGTCGGGGCGCGCGGGCCCGGCGCGCGGCCCGGCCGCCCCCGCACCTGCACGCCGCGCTGGCGCCGCGCGCGCGCCCCGCGCATCCCGCGCACCCCACACACCGCGCGCGCGCCTTGCTGGCTGCCGTACTACCCGACCACTATAAGGTAAGGGACAGGCAGGCGAGGCGGGCGCGTGTCACGGCGCGCGGGCCCGGCGCGCGGCCCGGCCGCCCCCGCACCTGCACGCCGCGCTGGCGCCGCGCGCGCGCCCCGCGCATCCCGCGCACCCCACACACCGCGCGCGCGCCTTGCTGGCTGCCGTACTACCCGACCACTATAAGGTAAGGGACAGGCAGGCGAGGCGGGCGCGTGTCACGGCGCGCGGGCCCGGCGCGCGGCCCGGCCGCCCCCGCACCTGCACGCCGCGCTGGCGCCGCGCGCGCGCCCCGCGCATCCCGCGCACCCCACACACCGCGCGCGCGCCTTGCTGGCTGCCGTACTACCCGACCACTATAAGGTAAGGGACAGGCAGGCGAGGCGGGCGCGTGTCACGGCGCGCGGGCCCGGCGCGCGGCCCGGCCGCCCCCGCACCTGCACGCCGCGCTGGCGCCGCGCGCGCGCCCCGCGCATCCCGCGCACCCCACACACCGCGCGCGCGCCTTGCTGGCTGCCGTACTACCCGACCACTATAAGGTAAGGGACAGGCAGGCGAGGCGGGCGCGTGTCACGGCGCGCGGGCCCGGCGCGCGGCCCGGCCGCCCCCGCACCTGCACGCCGCGCTGGCGCCGCGCGCGCGCCCCGCGCATCCCGCGCACCCCACACACCGCGCGCGCGCCTTGCTGGCTGCCGTACTACCCGACCACTATAAGGTAAGGGACAGGCAGGCGAGGCGGGCGCGTGTCACGGCGCGCGGGCCCGGCGCGCGGCCCGGCCGCCCCCGCACCTGCACGCCGCGCTGGCGCCGCGCGCGCGCCCCGCGCATCCCGCGCACCCCACACACCGCGCGCGCGCCTTGCTGGCTGCCGTACTACCCGACCACTATAAGGTAAGGGACAGGCAGGCGAGGCGGGCGCGTGTCACGGCGCGCGGGCCCGGCGCGCGGCCCGGCCGCCCCCGCACCTGCACGCCGCGCTGGCGCCGCGCGCGCGCCCCGCGCATCCCGCGCACCCCACACACCGCGCGCGCGCCTTGCTGGCTGCCGTACTACCCGACCACTATAAGGTAAGGGACAGGCAGGCGAGGCGGGCGCGTGTCACGGCGCGCGGGCCCGGCGCGCGGCCCGGCCGCCCCCGCACCTGCACGCCGCGCTGGCGCCGCGCGCGCGCCCCGCGCATCCCGCGCACCCCACACACCGCGCGCGCGCCTTGCTGGCTGCCGTACTACCCGACCACTATAAGGTAAGGGACAGGCAGGCGAGGCGGGCGCGTGTCACGGCGCGCGGGCCCGGCGCGCGGCCCGGCCGCCCCCGCACCTGCACGCCGCGCTGGCGCCGCGCGCGCGCCCCGCGCATCCCGCGCACCCCACACACCGCGCGCGCGCCTTGCTGGCTGCCGTACTACCCGACCACTATAAGGTAATGGACACGCAGGCGAGGCGGCCCGCGCTCCGTCGCGGCCCGGCCGCCTCCGCGCACTACACTCGCAACAATCGTTTCCACACGGCATGCATGCGACGGCGGTATGGTTATGACGTACTGCGATGATGTACTGTACTGACGAAAGAAGGACAATCGAATGAATTAACTTTCGCATTAGTAATATTAATTAGACATACATACATACATACATAAACTCACGCCTTGTTCCGATGGGGGTAGGCAGAAACCACAGAACGCCACCTGCTACGATCCTTACATACTTCGTTTGCCACGTTTACGTTCATACATCTGGTCATACACGAGCGCCGGTTGAGAGTACTACGCATCTGACCTTTCTGAAGAACATCTCCAATAAGGTCACAATATATGTCTTCCTCTAGGACGTCTCCCGGCGTTTTTACTCACATCTGCCTTGTAAATACCTTTTGTTAATCACCTTTCATTCATCCGCTCAACATGACCAAACCATCTAAGCATACTCTTTTAAATTTTTGTCACTACATATTCTTTTCAACCACACCGTTGCCTTATCACATCATTCCTCAGCCTATTATTCAAAGTCACACTACACATGCTCCGCAAGGAACGCATTTCTTCTGCTTTCATGCTTCTTTTGTCACACCCAACATTCACTTCCATACATAAGCCTATGCTTATGTATGGAAGTGAATGTTGGGTGTGACCAGCACACTATTGTGAACAGCCAGTCGTGCCTTCTTGGACATCAAATGGTTGGTCACAATTGCATGTGTAGCACCATTCACTTTATTTCCAGCATTCACTCTCCTTTCCACATCTCCATCAATCTTTCCATCCCTTGTAAACAGGTCCCCAAATATACGAACTCACTAACTTGCTCCACACTCAGATTATCATTTATTTTCACACACACCGATACATCCTCTTCTCTTTCAAACACCATGAGTTTCGTCTTATTTACTTTTATATTCATTCCTTTCATCTTATATGCTTCATCCATCACAGTCACCATGTCTTGCAACTGTTCTGCTGACGATGTAAGTAGCATTTGATCATCTGCATAGAGCAGGCATTTGACAGGCAACTCAATCATCGTCAACCCACATTCACCCTCTTTCAAATCCTGCAGACAATTATCCATGTACAGGTTGAACAGCCACGGTGACGCTACACAACCCTGTCTAACACCCCTCAAGATGAGAACCAGTTCGTGTATGCCCCATTTATCCTAACACAAGCACTGGAATCCTTGTATAAGGATTTCAGTGCACGCACCAAGTGCCAGTCCACACCGAACAAGGATAGTGTCGACAACAGTTCTTCCCTCCACACAGTGTCATAGGCCTTCTCCAAGTCCACGAAATCACAGTAGACTTTCTGATGCTTTGCCAGATGTTTTTCGGCTATGCATCTTAAGGAGAAGATTTGGTCCATACAGCCCATTCCCTCTCTAAATCCTGCCTGCGCATCCCATATTTTCTCATCTGTCACTCTTATCACTCTGTTTATCAAAACCTTCGCATACAGTTTGCCGACAACACTCAAAAGACTGATGCCGCGGTAGTTTTTACACTCCTGCTGAGAGCCTTTTCCCTTATATAGTGGCACGATAACAGCTTTACACCAATCATCCGGTGCACGGCCATATCTCCAACACATATTAAAGATTAGGCACAGCAGGCTTGCCACCACCCCGTCACCGCCCTTAAGCATTTCAGCAGACACTCTGTCGTACCCTGCAGCTTTCCCGACCTTCATTCCTTTCAGCGCTCTTACAATCTCATCTATTTCTATATCATTCTCTTCAACTACTTCTGAGCTTGGATCTTGAAAACTGGCGTCTACCCAGTTACCCACTCCTTGCACACTCCTGACAACTAAACAAACTTTCAAAGTATCCCTTCCAGCGTTCCAAGACCTTACTTTCTTCGCTCAGTATACATCCATCTTCTGCTCTTACAACATTCATACTCGATGTTCCTGTCACTCCGCGAGCCAACCTTACCTGTTTCCAGAACAGCTTAACATTGGCTCTGAAGTTATCAGAGAACTTCCTGTTATACTTTTCTTCCTTTTCATCCTTTTTTCATTTTTACCATGACTTTCAATTTCGTTTTCATTTAGGAGTATTTCTTCTTCACTCTTTCCAAATCGTCGGTCACATTTGTTGCCTGATTCATCTTATTTTGGGCCTTACAGGCTAACACATTAAGCCAGGCCTCTTTCTTCTTCCTCACAACCTCTTTTACTTCACCATCTACCCAAGAATCATTCGTTCTACTACCACACTTCTTCTGCGCCAGACCACATACTTTTGTGGTTACTTGCACCATACTATCTCTTGCTATCTCCTATACTTATCTGTAATCATTCGTATCATCAAATATCTTATCCGTCTTCACTTTTAATTCCCTCTTATATTACTCTTTTACTTTCACTTCTTGCAGTGTTTCTACTTTTATTCTGTCTAGAGCAGTCACAGGAACTCGAGCTCCGTGACGCCAATGCCTGAACAGACCATCCACCCGACACATAACCAGATAATGATCAGTCCCTACATTAACACCCCGATATGCTCTAGTATCTGTGACTTTACTCTTCAATCTTTCATCCACAATCACAAAGTCGATGATTAAACATAGTGTCCATAACTGAGTAAGTGCAATGTAAGCTGCCATGCCCTTTAGGCCCGAAGGCTTTATTTATGTATTTGTGTTATTTACATGCAATTTTTTTTCTTTTTTTTTGTCATTGGCGTTTCGGTAATTACTTGCAATTGTTTAGAATCAAGTTCTTCTAACCGAACAGACAGCTGTGCTGCTGGGGAGTTTGTTGCGCCACTTCTTCTTCCCAGCTAAAGCACTAGGAAGTGGTGAAGGGCGGGCTTTTTGGGGGACTGTCTTATGTAATTTTGACGTTCGAAAAGTGCTGATTCTCAGCCTAATTTGAATAAATGACTTTTGATTTTGATTTTGATTTTGACAAATTCTTCTCTACACATATCTCTAGTAAATTCATTCCGTTCTCATTCACTCTATCATCCCCAAACGCACCCAATACTTTTTCGTACCCATTCCTCTTCACACCAACCCAACCATTAAAGTCTCCAAGCATAACAATCTTCTCGTTTGACCTACATTCATTCACTAAATCCCTTATACTGCCCCAAAATTCGTCCCTCTCCGAAGGTGGGCTTCCCACATCGGGTGCAGAAACGCATAAAATAAAGATAGGGTTTAGGCCCACCTTTGTTCTTACCAATAGAATCCTGGGACACAAACATAATCTTTCACACATTTCATCATCCGCTCCGAGAGGACAACCCCCACACCCTGACAGGCCCTATGTGTCTCTTGAACACCGGATCAGATAGCGGTCAGAGAACCTTGTTTAGATATGTCCACTCCCTTTCTTTTCGTCTCATTCACACATAGCACATCTATCCTTTTATCCTTGACCATCTCACACCCCTCATCCAACTTATCTTTTATACCTCCCTGTACATTCAGCGTAGCTAAGCGACATTCCGCCGCTCGCTTTTCGCCCCGCGGAAACAATTCCCTTAGTCGCCCTTTTACGACACCCACGGGATGAGATGGGTTGGTCCTATTCTACTTCCCGGAAACCACACTGGGCAATATTAATTAGAATTCCTATCTTATAGTTTAAGTTGTGACACGAATAAATAATCTCAGGCACCTGACATTAATCGAATACTAAGACAAATGTAACAGACCTCTTCAATAAAATAACATCTCCTTTTAGATTCTGCAACGCAAGAAGTGTGCCAACGAGCAAGAGATCGCCGACATAAAAGCTTCATTGTGGGCAGTTGGCAACACTGCTGTGACGTCACAGGGCCTCCATCAACTAATGAATTTGAGTAACGGATACTTGGAAGACTCCGTGCTAGTCCACATCGTTAGGTTAGCTAAGTACAACCTGGTGTATTCTGTGCGAGCGACTGCCTTCTATGTACTCGGACTTATTGGAAGCACGTATGATGGTGCTAATCTGCTTTCTGATCTTGGTAAGGAAAATAAACCAACAGATTTTGTGTGTAATAGATTAGAGATCGGATATTTGGGCGCATATTCAAATATAGTAATCATTCTGTCTCATTGGTTTAATAAATACGTTTTATTGCATTCCTTTTAGGATGGCTATGCGTAAGACATACGAGGCATGATCAATTCCCAGTGATTCCGGACGAAACCTACGCTACCTTTGAGCAAGGCACGAACGTGCATTACTTTGTGACGTCACCAGAATGTCGCTACAACGCCTACGACACAGAAATGAGCGAACATTCAGATCACACCGATCAAAGTGTCGCAGAAAGCTTACATTCAGACACTACGAAACTTTTTGGAAAAGCTGGATCGATATCCGCCGACAATTCGGAAATCAAAGACCAAGATGTGACAGACCATGGGCGGCCAGACAAAAGAAAGTCGCATACGCTACCGTCACAAAGTTGCTCTAGTTCACATGATCGACCAACTTTATCGGAGTCTAGAACTGTCGATATACTTCGCGATTGTTCGAGTTACGAAAGACCTGGACCTCACCGGGTCCCAATGGCGGAGAATAGACTATTAATAGGCAGAATGAACTTCTTAGAGCATCATGAGGGTAGAGTGAGGAACACTAGTGAATCTAGTACCAGTGGAGTTAGTAGTTGCGATTCATTTCTTGGGAAATACGTTATTCCGTAAGTATAAATCAAAAGGCTTCTTAAGGCGAAAGCCCGCGACGTTAAATTTTTTAGCAATTGGCAGGTCATTATGTGGATCAAGATATAGGTAATTTCCGGAACGAATATGTATTTACAGAATTGAAACAGCTAAAATTTGAATGTCTCGGGCTACGATAGCGCATCCCCTTAATAGTTTTAGTCTTTTCTTTTATTCTGATGTGTAATGTGTTTGCAGTGATAGAATTTTAACTCTAAGTCCAATACCGAGTTCTTCGAGTCTGTATGGCATAAAGAGCAGTAACAGCACGCACCGGCCGAAGATATCGGAACTACAACGTCGCACTTCCACTTCCAGTGAGTTGGATCTCCACCATATTTACATTATTATTATTCTCCCATATCTAACTGCGAGAGTGTTGTACCGGCTTCTTTTGTTATTCTGAATGTTTTTTTTTTTAATATGATCAAATTGCAGGTTTCACGGGCAACGAAGTGGCCAGCTCGCCTCCATCTCAGATGGATATGACAGGATACGCTACTTTGAAGTCACTTAATAGACGGTAGGTATAAATAAGGAAAAGGCAACTATGCAATTAAGGCTATAATGGCTTGTACCCGGCTTTCATCATACTAGCTGTAACCCGGTGAATATAATTTTAGAATGCGATTGATTTGAGCTGTTCATTGAGCTCGATTAATCAGTCCAACTAAAATATGGGTAACTTATCTTTTAAATATTTTTCTAGGCCATATTTGTCAGAGAGCGCTGCAGGTTCGAGCGAAATGGACGACTTGAGCTGGCTACTATCGGACACGAACAGACGTTCAAAACCTTTCTCTTCACTTAGGGACAGAGCCAAGTCTACAAAAGAAAGAATGGCGAAAATGAGGTTATGTTATTTTATTTATTTAAATTATAAAGCGCCTTTTTCCCATGGGATTAGAGGGCCGGCAAAAACAACAGTACCTACATCAGCTTATAAGATTAAATGATTTAGTAAACAAGTTACTTATTGACCTGATTACTAAATCAAATAATCTTCTCACGGTGTTACACAAATGTTGGATATTGGATAATGTAGAATATGGTCAGGTTTTATGTTTACTGAAGCAGCAACCACTATGCGTATAATAATGAGGTTGTTAGCCGTAACAAAGCAAGAGCGCACATGAAACTGACTTTAATAAACTCTGACGTAAGGTTCATATTACAAAGATTGACGCGCTCTCGTAAAATTAAATTAAATTACATTGTTTATTCTGTAAATAGGATGTCGGAATTACCTTTATACGTCAAACTTAAAAAATGCTAAATGGAGTCGACATTTCCTATCTGACTACCACTGAGAAGTAATAAAAACAAATTCAGGGGTCAAACTCCCTTTTAAAGTCAACAAATTGAAAAAAAAAATCGTATTGCAAAATGCAGGGTAGCATCCGGACTGGCCTTTTGAGGAAAGTACCAGAAACAGTTTGTAAAATGCAATAACCAAATACTTTGGTGTTATAGTCTGTTGGAGTACGACTGGAAACCGTTACCTTTGGGAGACAACGGCCGCGCATCTCCCCCTACCGCGGCCGGCGGGGCGGCGGGGGCCTCGTTACAAGCCCGGCGTTCTACCTTCCCCTCCGCCCCGCCCCCCGTGCGTCTCACGCATGGACATACATCTGCATATATCGGAATCTGTCTTCCTAGGGACCTTATGGAACTGTTTCCCAGGTATTTATCGTTCATTTAAATATCATTTGCTAGCATAGTAAAATAATTTACTATGCTAGCAAATGATAAACAAGAACCGTCAAAATGAATTCAAACTTTGAATAAGTGCCATCAGTCTATCTACCTAATTTTGAATTCATTCATTCATTCAGTCACTCTCAGTCTGTCATGAATTTTGTAACAAAAGTGAGCACTAAGGATCGATTTTTGATAGTTCATCCTATAAGTGTTTAAAAAGGGGATGCAAGTTTTGTATGGTTCTTAATTTTTGTCGATGGTAAATCCCATCGGGCAAACTTCATGTGTGAATATAAATCTGGTCATTGAAGGTTCAAATAGACTAAGATGCAGATTGAAACTTAAGGGAGGAAGCACTAGGGTAGCGCGCGAAATTCAAAAGTTTCTTACGTTTTTTGCAATTTGCAGGTCAGTGTCAGGTTGTATGTTGAACAACTACCTTACTACCTAGCTACCCTGGTGCTTTCCCCTTAAAACACTGTCTCGTTTTGTATAGATTCTTGCCCAGTTGATAAAATGCCTTGACATTTTTTTGTGTTTTTTACAGAGACGAAGACATGAACGACGAAGACACTGATAAAAGTGACCACACGAAGCGTGATCGCCTGCCGTCATTCCTTGTGGACACAAGTAGTGCTAGTACGGAAAATAAGTCACGCGCCACGCCTGATAGTCAGAAGTTGGCTTTACATAAAGGTACAATACTAGGGTTTTTTTTCGGCTGAATACCAAAAACGAAAAGAGTTTAAAAAAAAAAAACATTTTTTCAATTTATAAAATTACATGAATTAATTATAAATAAGACTAAATTAAATTAATAAATAACTAACTATCTATACAAATTAATATAAAAACAAAAGGAACACTTAGGCGTCGAAGTACTCGTCCGCATCGCTGTCATCCGGAAACGTGCCCTGAAGACTGGCAGCATTGTCTTGTTTTTTTTTTGTGTGGCAATAGTTTTTTTTTTAAGTTAAAGAACTGCCGTATCAATCTTTCGTCGTTTCTATTATCTATAATCGTTTATACTTGAATAACAGTAAACTTTATACTTTTCTAAAATACATGATTATTAACAATCAAACAATCTGAAATTATGAGTTAGAAAAAATATTTTTTCAGTTATTGTGCTTTAAGTTGTTTTTACTATTTTCTTTGAATGAATGTATTGTAAGTATTGATCTGCCCGCAAGTACTACAATATTTTACATGATATTTGCCGAGATCCGAAAACAAATTTCGATCGGGCTGTACCTATATTACATATTCAAGACTCATTACTGAAAGGATAATTCTTCTTTTACAGCAAGTTTAAGCACCATAGCAGTTCAAATTCACAAAGCGAATTCGGGAAAATCAGAACCAGCTGTCTCAAACGCGGACACATCTATTGCTAGCGTAGAAACAAGTGACAACCCACGATCAACCAAAGACAAAAATAAAAGGATTGTCACTACAGTCAGTGTAGACGAAAGTGTAACCACACCCAGCAAAGTTATTGATGAGAGTGTGAAAACAGCTAATAATGAAAATAAAGATGATGTTATAACTGCAATTGAAGCACAGGTCACTAATCAAGAAGTAGCCCTTCGGTCTATTGCTGATGAAAACAACGTTCAAAGTGTAGGGGCAGTGGTAACTGAGGCTGCAGTTAGCGTTGGTTCGTCGTCGAACCATAGGAATTGGCGGCATGTTACTGCGGACTGTCTGGCTTGCGTGCGCACGAGGCCTCCTTCTTCGCATGAGTTGCGCGAGGCTTTCTTTGCAGGTAGGGCTGGTAAGAACTATTTACACCTACATTCTATTAATTGTTAAGCTTTTCTGCATAATTGGACAAAGTTACTCCTTGTATGAATGGACAAGCGATAACCTAACTTATCCGACATGAAGTGCAAAAATAATTGAGCTCGCTTCATTTAGCTGAAGACGCTCCCTCCTGAAAACAAACTTGCCGGCGCCCATGATATCAAATACAATTATAATATTTTCAGCAGTCAAAGCATAGTTTTATCGAGTTTTAGAAGAAGTTTGGCGTTGAAAAGCGTCCGTCTTACCTGTGTCACACTCGTTCTAAAGCTCGCTGGGTCATCACGTCCAGGTATTTGTACATATTTTATCGTTTATAATGTTTCTAGGTATGGATGGATCAGGTCCGAGCTCCATAGAGCCTCGCAGTCCGACCACCGAGAAACCCCCACCCGATAACAAAACAGGCCCGCAGGCAGAACTGTTGCATCAAGTGCACTTTATGTCCAACCCAATACATTTGAAACAGGTATTGTAGTTTTTCACTTTGAATAAAAAATATATAACTCTAGGTATTTATGTACAGACATTTGACATATAAGCCTATTTTTTTGTGTATGGGAAATAATCAAATGACTTCTCCGGTTCTGGTTGGAGCGGGAGGGCGTGTCAGACTTTTACTGGCTAAAACCCACCCGTGTTCCTCCAGTTGCCTGTGTCATGGTCACTGTATCTCTTTCGAACAACTCGCGACACTGGCAGGGACACTTATAGCCTTAGTAGTGGAACCAAAAGGAGCAGACAATTTTCTAATGTGATTTAACAATAAACCTTATTACATAAGTCTTAAAGTTCTTGTACGAGCGTTACATCTTAGCACTTTATGTCACTTAGAGTAAAGTGTATTTTTCAATGTTATTAGAAAACTTAACGCTACTTTCGGACAGCGAGGAGCCTAAGGCCTTAAGTAATTTCTAACGTTGATGGTCAGACCCATTAATATCCTTGCTGTCTTATATGACCCGAAAACATCCCCGTCTCGGTTATTCACAGTAAGTTTTACTAAGCAAGGTTATCCTTCTTTGCAGGCTCGTTCAGTACTGCTGTCAATGAAGCAACGCCATCCAGAGGTATTTCGTAGTCCATGTGTTTATTCTGACGTTAGTGCCTTACTGGCAAGAGATACATACATGTTGTGCGCGCGCCGGTTCGTACAAGAACTGTTTCTTGATACGTGCTTCGATTGTTTTGCTACGGAGCCGGCAGCGGTGTTGACTCGTCATGGCGTCGCTTCGCCGTCGGTTAGTGTAGGTCCGGTCTTACGCCAATAGTATTTTGATGTTTACGAGCTTGTGAGGTCGCGGACTTTTATTTATGAAATTAACAATAATATTTGGATCAGTTTTGTTCCTAGTAAAAATATGCATCAGTATCAGATTGATTTGAATTGTCACAGATGGTAACATGCCAACATGCTTTATTTGTTTTGTACCTAATAAATATTGACGGAGTTGACTGCTTAAAAAGGCTATTAGAATAATAAAAAATATTATAGTACAAGCAACTTATCTGTGCAATTATTGGTGATGCTGGTTGTAAACAAAACAAAAGTTAAACAAAAGACACACACAGATAATTTGGTCGAAGAACACGAAATACGTTGTTAATATACGTCGTTCGTCTAATATTCGTTATTATAAAACTTTTCATTCTGTACTATGAAAATATTTACGCAACCTGTGCAAATACTAGTTCGCGACTTTACATCGACAATCATATTACGATTACTACTGATGTTTTACTTTTATGCAGGTTTTGGTAATTTATAAGGTACTAATTTAATTATATGTAACTTACTTATTCTATTTTCAAGCACTCGATTTGAATTTAAAATAGCACTTTAATATAGATAGGTAGGTTACCTTAAAATATGCATGTATAAAAACAATAGTTATTTACGATTTAACGTTACACAACAGTCTTCAATTAGTATTAGAAGTTATTGTTGCAGTTATAAATATACAATGATGCTAATTTATATTATTTTATAACGTAGGTCTTTCGATTTTATCGGATGAATATAAAATAGAATTAAGCTCTTGAAAAGTGTGCGTCAGACTTATAAATCTATGTCTGGAGTTTTAATTTAGAGCCAATCAACTAAACATAGATCTATTCGTGAAACAAGGTTTTGGATGAGCGTGGTTATAATTGTAAAAATTGTTATGATCTGAATGCTGTCGAAATTCCTTAAAACACTGAATTTCCATTGTCATGCACGTTCATGGTAAAATCTTGTAAAAATACAGCAATACCTGCACATGTCACGAATTATTTTCATCCGAAAACAAAATTCAGCTTTATGATACAAATGTAAAAATGCTGAATAACCAATTATGCATGTTAGATAAATTCCTCTCATTGCCAAGATCTTATTACAAACATTATTTAAATTGCAAATGGTGGTCAAATTGCAGATTACCTTCAAAGCTTTTATTTATTTTGTAAAAGCACCTAAACTACGCGATTGCCTTAATGTGTTATTCATTTAAGAAAATAACGAAACTTTAATCCTACTAGTCTTATAATGACAATAGTTACTGACCCAACTGACTGAATATTGCACCATTCCCACTGACTCCAATAGTTAATAATAGCGTACCTTTTCACCTATCCCACCTTATACAACGATACAAAATGTTCCATAGTCTCTTGCGTAGTTATAATAGTTTTAAATACAACTACTACAACCTTGTGTTCATTAATTGACTAAAGTCTTATGTTTGCATTTAATAGTACTTGTTCTCTTATTTCCATTGTTGTTATTTATGGACACTCGATCAGAATAGCAATTTAATTTTACATTACATGATATTATAAGTATTAATACAGAGCACGCTGGATTTCACATATTACTACTTGTTATATAATGTTTGTTAATGTTCAATAATAGTGTGTAATCTGTAGTTGAAGTACGTTTTTCATACCA
Organism: Dasypolia templi; assembly: GCA_963555695.1. Classification (NCBI taxonomy): domain Eukaryota; kingdom Metazoa; phylum Arthropoda; class Insecta; order Lepidoptera; family Noctuidae; genus Dasypolia; species Dasypolia templi. Next base: position 15,281,027 of record OY743146.1, on the reverse strand, counting down.
CTTGTGGATTGTTATTAAAATAAACGAATAAAAATCTGTCAAACGCAGCAGTATTTATAGAGGGAAGTTCTTATATGCTACCTAGTTTAATAATTTATGCGTCCTCGATATCCTGCATTTATGAGACTGTAATAAAACATTTATTATGAATATCAGTTAATTAATTACCTCGTATTACTGCTACTGTTCTGTTAAAAATAGCTCTAAGAGTTGATTCTGATACTGAAATAATAATATACTACTCATTTCATTAGTCGAAATTCATAATTGCATATCTAGTTATCTGTTCTTTTGTAACAAATAAAAAATACGAAAAAGTGCCATCGTACTGGTTCCTTGCTATTGTATTAACATATTACATTACTCCTAAGTACCAATCTTCTATTCTGCCACTTCATTACAATAAATATATTATTTTATAATGTACTCTTTGTTTTGTTTTTCACCTGTAAGTAAGTAAGTAAGTAAAAGTAAGTTTTTATTTGTTGAAACATGGTGTACACGATACATTGCATGCAAGTTAATAAAGAGGTACAGAAAAGTTCTAACATGTTCAGTCACATATCGTGGCGTACAAATTGGTAGGAAGAGATGGTGCATAAACCGTATGGTATATGCGTCTAAGGTACATTCATCAAAATTCAAAGATAAAAAAATTCAACATCGTCATCTAAAACGAAGAAAATTGTCCTCTTCCATAAACTCTGGTATACTGTAATATGCTCTTTCAGTTAGTAAACTCTTCAATTTACTTCTAAGAGCAGATATATTGAATGTTTTCCATGATTTGAGCAATTTATTAAAAATGATCGGAGCCATGCAAAAGATGCTCATACGCATTAGGTTTGTTTGGCTTACATGTTTGAACATGCACATGTCTACTTGCCAATGTTGCTCATCTACTTTCCTAGACAGTATTTTGTCATTGAAAAGGGTAAATTAAACAATCGTTTAAATTTAAAATAATAATTTATGTAAGTAGGTAAAAATTAAATTAACACGCATTATGTGATGGAGCTTGCAAAGAATCCCGAATCCTACATTTGCAAAGAATCCTGACTCTGTGGTCTCTGTGGATTATCTTATAATACTATGACGAATTTAACCACTCTACAAATCGACTGAATAACTTAAGTGCTACTTTGACGATTCTGTCCCAGAAGCCTGGTTCTTCTTCCTCTTGCTGGCTTGCTGAGGGGTATTCATCGTCGAAATTCTCCAACTGCCTTTTTTCTCGATGCGAGTCTGCAACGCTGTCAAGGTTGGCTGAGAAAAAAGTGCGCAAATGGTTAATTCTTACCTGTAAGTCATAGGCAAAACCTACGACTGCTTAAATCGAAGCGTGCAAATTCATTAAAACAAAAATATTCTGATATTTATTTGCTTCAGTATGGTGTGGTAGGTGGTGGGTACGGTATGACGTCGGTGTCATTAGGCAAATGTACGTTGAAATATTTTGTTTTCCATAGAGGAAAATATTCTATTGAGTCTTCATGCCTAGGTCGGTCCATAGCTCATGGGTAGATTTTCTCTGTAAATATTAATATTGTGCGGAGCGATTTACTGAGATATGACTGTAAATAGAAAATTGGTTAACTTTAGCTAGGTACCTAGTTAGCCAATTTTAATTAATTACCTATTTGATTAACCACAGAACGTTAAAGTTTAGTAGAGTAGAGTTAAAGAAATTAAACTGTAAATTGAATACTAAAACAAATGTAATTGCTGAGAGATGTGGGAACGATTCTGATACTTACCAAAAATATAATTTTTAGAATTTTTGTCCGTTTATCTAGGTGTATGTTCCCGAATGACGCAAAAACTACAGAATAGATAAAAACTAAACGCTGGTTACCGTAATTATAGGTGTAACGCGTAGGCGTTGCGTATTTGTCATGGGGGAGTAACTATGTTGCATTATGTTCGTATTCTTCAACAGTTTATCGCGAATTTGTGATAAGACAAGAAAAAGTGTTTTAATAATGCAGATAAATACGAGTTTACCTCTCAAATTAATATCATCACGCTATACCTAGAGCGTCGATTATCCGAACTAATTAGAGGGACACGGGTGTTCGGAAAACCGATTTATTCGGATAATCGAACTGTATGAAAAACTGTTCCAATAAAACCTTCGGAAGTTGTTATTAATATTTTTTAAATAGGTACTACAATAAAGTAGTTATGTAAAGTAGCGCTCATAAGTCCATAAGCAATCTCACAAAGCTATAGATTGACGCTTCGGTTTCACTTGTGGCGGCATCTACACCGCCACATGCGAACAAACGCATCAATCCTGCATCGCGCAAGCAGAGTTTACCGCGCAGATAGCATACATACAACTTCCCGATAACAATCATCGGGCAGTTGCCCACCAGATACGACATCCATCTGGTCGGAGGATCCTCCCTTTTCTAAAGAGTATGAGTGAACTTTACACCCTGTTCCTATATCTCTAAAAACTGGTGACCCCGACGTGATGAACGTCAGCGCAGCCTTCGTGCAACTACTTCAGCGTGACGTCATCATCATCACTCCCGCAAGTCACACAGCCAGCCAGCAACCACGGCTTGAACGGTTGTCCTGACCATCAGCATGCATCGCAAGCGCATACCTGGTCATCACCTTCAGCCTCATCAGCAACCTTGGCACAGCACACTGCACATTCGGCCGGTCCACAAGCAGAGCGCTTAATCCCTCTCCTGGTCGACATCAGCAGTCAGCCACCCCGACTCACTGGGGCATCTTCGCAGACAGTTCCGACTCACCGCGAACTATGCGACACCCGGTTCCAACCTCCAACCCACTGGAACCCAACTGGCATTGGCAAGCATCGCAAGATACAAGACTTAGTCCACTTTCGACCTCCGGTCTTCGGAGGGGAGTGATGTGGCGGCATCTACACCGCCACATGCGAACAAACGCATCAATCCTGCATCGCGCAAGCAGAGTTTACCGCGCAGATAGCATACATACAACTTCCCGATAACAATCATCGGGCAGTTGCCCACCAGATACGACATCCATCTGGTCGGAGGATCCTCCCTTTTCTAAAGAGTATGAGTGAACTTTACACCCTGTTCCTATATCTCTAAAAACTGGTGACCCCGACGTGATGAACGTCAGCGCAGCCTTCGTGCAACTACTTCAGCGTGACGTCATCATCATCACTCCCGCAAGTCACACAGCCAGCCAGCAACCACGGCTTGAACGGTTGTCCTGACCATCAGCATGCATCGCAAGCGCATACCTGGTCATCACCTTCAGCCTCATCAGCAACCTTGGCACAGCACACTGCACATTCGGCCGGTCCACAAGCAGAGCGCTTAATCCCTCTCCTGGTCGACATCAGCAGTCAGCCACCCCGACTCACTGGGGCATCTTCGCAGACAGTTCCGACTCACCGCGAACTATGCGACACCCGGTTCCAACCTCCAACCCACTGGAACCCAACTGGCATTGGCAAGCATCGCAAGATACAAGACTTAGTCCACTATCGACCTCCGGTCTTCGGAGGGGAGTGATGTGGCGACATCTACACCGCCACATGCGAACAAACGCATCAATTCTGCATCGCGCAAGCAGAGTTTACCGCGCAGATAGCATATATACAACTTCCCGACAACAATCATCGGGCAGTTGCCCACCAGATACGACATCCATCTGGTCGGAGGATCCTCCCTTTTCCGAAGAGTATGAGTGAACTTTATACCCTGTTCCTCATATCTCTTCACACTTACGACCTTCTTCTATAAGTTGTTTCTATAGGTACTATAGACACGCACACACACTCACTTTGTCTGTAATTGATGTACCTAGTTCACAATTTCAGCTAACTTATCTTATGGCATGCTAGCTTAGTCGTTACCGTGCTTGGGTAGGAGCGATTATGGCAAGCCCTGAGTTCGAATCTCACCTGTGCCTGCGGATTGAGCTTGAAGTTATTCTCAAATAATATCGATATATAGTTTTTGAAATGTTATTAATAATCCCAAAAATTATCAATATTCGTTTGTTTTAATAAAATTACTTGAAGTGGCTCGATAATCATTCGATTCTTGTCTTGTTCATCTTGTTTACTTAGGTAAAAGTTTGTAGGTAGACCACAAAAAATTGAGTAAATTATTTAGATTTCTGTTAGACAGATTGGTGAACAGTCGTAACGAATTGCATCTACCTCAGATGCAATTCGTTACGACTGTTCACCAATCTGTTAATTAGCAGTCAATCTGTCAATTTTCAAAATGCAGTGTAATTAAATATTGAAACGTTGGCAATAAATAACATTCGCTGCGTAAGAGTGGACGTAAATGATGTGATAGCACAAATGGACTAAGTGTGGGTGTTATCATCTATATGTGTCTTATTTTACTAAATATAAATTATTTTTTGTTATTATTGAATGATGAGCAAAGATATGTAATATATATTAACTAAAGCCAAATAAAATGTGAAATACTTAATGTAAACAAACTGCCCTACATAACCACTTATAATGGAAATTAATGATCGAAGCTTAATGTTTATGGTGATATCTAATAAATCTACATCAAATTTTTTGAACATTTCACATGTTAGAATAAAACAAATTGCTTTTATGTTCCTTGCTATAGTATTGCACATCCTATTTGGCTGAAGAAGTTATTATAAATAATCGTATCGGTTTGTTATCCATATGTAAAATATTATAACAAATCAATAAAAATAAAGTTTTTATTTTTAAATATCACTTGTAACGCTTTTTTTTATTCTATACCCTATACTGCAATAACAAAAATAATGAAAAAGCAGCAATTTTTTTGAATATTGTTATTACTGCAAACCGAAATGAAAAATTGGCAATAAAACTGCGCTGCATCTTATGAGATCAGAACCTAAGTCGACTGTTTCTCAGCCATACGCTTGGCGCCACACTGCTACCAGCTCATAACACATTAACTCGATTTTTTTGCAATGACTTATACGATGCGTGTCTAACAAAAGCGACGGAAATATATTTTCTGTGTAGTGCGATGCGAGTGCGCGATTTTACGTCAGTGTGTGCCTTGCAAAACTACGATCTTTGTGGTGTGTGTCGTTTAAACACATCCAGTCGTACCGCGAGTTCACAACAATACGACTCTTAACCTGTCCATGCACTTTTGAACGCTTACTGTACCTAGTAAACAAAATGCAAAAACATAAATTAACCCGTCAGAGTCCAAGCCGAATGAAAATAACATGCAATACCTAATCATTTAATTCCATTTAAACATGTTAATAAAATTGTTAATAATGCTTATCGCATGTACGGCTTTGTGATGAGATCAGCCACAGAATTTAAGCACCCTAGTACATATTTATATCTATATCGATCACTAGTTAGGTCTCAATTAGAATATGCAGTGCCTGTGTGGAACCCCTACTACAATAAATACATTGAGTGTATAGAAAGCATACAACGTAAATTTTTGAAGTCTATGTATTATCGTTGCTTTAAAAGTTGTTACCGGGTAAAACGGGGTGAATAGGGATGCAGGGGTGAATCGAAACGAAACTTTAAACAGAATTTTAACATTGAAATAATATAGTTTGTTGCCAACAGGGGCACTTAATCGTTAATTATAATACATTCAATACATAACAGACAATTTTGGCAACAAACATTATTATTTCAATGTTAAAATCCCTTTTAAAGTTTCGTTTCGATTCACCCCTGCATCTCTATTCACCCCGTTTTACGGTACCTCTCTTACTACTTTTAAGATTTCCTTAAAAATATAATCTGCTTTGTTTGAGTTCAAGGCGTACTTTTCTTGAAACTACATTTTTGTATGACTTATGCAATAACTCGTATGATTCATGAATAATTTACTATTGATATTCCTCTTTTTTATTGTTAACAACGCTTCTTCGTTTTAAAATCTACCAAATTGTCTCATGTGTATCTGTGGAGAACGTGGTTGATTTCACATTTGTAATATTGCTGTATACTATCTTTTTGTAACTCTTAATGTGTAATTGTTTGTTTTCCCGAATAAATCAAATAAAATAAACCTACAATGTAATTTTAGCAGTTTGGTTAAGCGGTCGTTCGGTTGACCGACGTTTGGATAATCGACGCTCTACTGTACTTACCTACAAGGAGTTAAGCAGTCAATCATGATATGTATAAGAACGGCTATTTTAGTCAAATTGGCATCGAAGTAAACAGCCTATCGGTTCCGCGACCCTGTAAGTTACAGTTCGTAAACTACAAATGTATCAGGGAAGATATTTACACTTTGCTGTGGTTTAGTCTAGGTATTGTGGTATCTAACGACTTCCACGTGAACGAAGTCACGACCAGAAGCTAGTGACAATTATAGCTGTAAAAAGTACTTACATGAAAAGCTAGGAGAGTCAAGTGAAATCTGAAATAAATTAACGACTTAATTATTTGTTGCAATGCTCTCAAACGCGTCTGTTAAGCTCCTAGGTTCGATTCTCTGGTCGGGCAAATTGTTATTATAATATTTTCAGCAGCCCGGAGTCTCGCGATCTTTTAGATAAAACTTCAAACAAAAGTGGTGAATGTGGGTGTAGAACCCACCCAAGTTTGTGTAGAACCTCTTCACCGGTCTATCGTAGGAAATACAGGCGTGATGCTTTGTTAAAATAAATACGAAATTAAGTCGTAACAACTTCATTTTGTATTTATTTTACAAAGCTCACATATGGCCCTGAAGATACCTACTGGCCCAATTTGTATGCCAGTCAATAAAAAAAATAAAGAAAACTAAGCTGTTCACTCACTTGATATGCCAATATACACGAATAAAATAACGTTAAAAGAGCGACGGTCAACAGTATCGTCCTCATGTCTCCGGTTTCAATCACCACATTGATTCACCATGACTGTGAACTTGCCTTTTATACGAGGGCGTGGTTTCGCCTGATTGTGGCGGCAAATCATTACTTGCAGTCTCGTCGCTACTATGGCAAATGTTCAAAGCCCTTTTTGGGGTTCCGCATCAAGAATGAGAACGCATAACCTTGGTATTTTTTCCTTGATAAATTTTACAATAATAATAAGAATAACAGCAGCCTATTATTGTCCTACTGCAGGGCAAAGGCCACTCTCTTCTCATAGATACAGATAATTTCAAATAGCTGATAAAAAACCTGTCTGGAATATACGCGTCCTTGCGGCTTGGCCGCTTTGCAAACAACCTCACTTTGGCATTTAAGTAAATTATCTGTTAGAATTAAACACCCACGGACGCGTTATAGTCTAGCTCCAGCCTTAGGAATAACCTTTGGTCATGAAATACCGGCCAAGTGCAAGTCGAACTTGCAGGGTTTCGTACCTCAGTACAATATTAAACATAACATTTTTTTAAACACGTTTCTTATATGGGGACCGCCTTTCATTTTGAACTTTATTTAATTTTGTATTATTTGTTGTTATAGTGGCAATAAAATACCCACGCTGTGAAAGTTTTAACCGTCTACCTATTACGGTTGATGAGATACAGCCTGATGACAGACAGACAGACGAACGGACAGCGGAGGTACCCTTTGGGTACAGAACCCTAAAAACGGGCATCGTCAAATCTAAATTCGGTCTTGCGCACAGGCCGAACAACTGTTGGTTAAATTCTTCTATGGACGGAACCCTGATCGCGCGAGCCCGACTAGTTCTTGACTGTTTTTTTTGGATTTTCCAACAGGTACGTACTTCATTGATTTATCCTATTGCATGTTTATGTAGATTCCATGACAGAATCGTATAGCTCTGCATTCTCTCGGCAATAATTAGGCCTACTTTAGCATTCCAAAATTTTTCATATTAGTTTTCCTTACCTACTCCAGAAATGTAAAATTAAGATTGTCTAACTTTTCACGCCGGTATCCTGCACGGAGGGGTAAGCAGAGGAGTATAGAACACCCTCATTTCGACAGTTATTTAAGTCCCATATGAATACGAGCCTATTGACTACTACCTTGAAATTCCTAACGGAAAACTCAATAATAATTTGCCTGAACTGGGGATCATTACCAACGCGTCCCTGAACAACGTTATAGTAAACTTCCATCGCATAAACTTACAATACATAACATATACTTAACATGATTGAGAGATGTAGGTAGGTATGGCAAAAGACATGCTGCACTGAATCCGAATAAATTCTTAGGAGATTATGAATACTAACTAATAACACCTACATAAAAGATTATAAACAAGACTTTTGGCCCTTGTATAAAAATTCGCCAAACTGACTTTTGATGTTGTCTGTACCCACATATAGGATTGTGGTACTTCGTGTATGTTTTCATTACCTGCAGCGACCTTGTCGATTCAGTTGCAGGTTCCGCATGAAAGCATGCATACAATAGAACACAGCACTGTGTATCATAGGCGTGGATTTGGACGGAAATGACAAGCCATCGCCATGTTTTGATTAGAAAATGGACATTAGAACCTAATTATATTTATTTTTGATCTATTGAGCATCAACAAAAAATAATTAGCTTTAACATATTGGTAAGTACTATAAACACGTGTTTTTGGTGGTGAAACAAATTACTAATTAATTAGAGATTCTTCCAGACTTGGATGATACAATAATCCCCAAGCCGAGCTAAATATAACCACGCGCTTAGGAGCAGGAATCGAACTCACGATCTTTCGCTCGCCAGTTCACACTTGGAACATTACTGCAATTTGATTGGGGTTCCCAGAGTTTTAGTTCCGTTTATTTAAAGGAATATATTTTAAGTATAAAGCTCAAAGCTTGCAGCAGTAGCATAAGATTGCCAATTTCTCTTTACCTAATTTAATGCATTTCAGTTAGTAATGATTTCTATCAAATATAAAAAATACAATAATTTGTGAATAAAATCAGAATCTGGCCTAAACATAGTCACATGAAAGCCTTAATCGAGAGCTATCATTGGAGTTGAGTGGATCAAAGCATAGGATTCCGGTACGTAAGGTATCATGCAGCTTCCTAACCAGTGTTAAAATACTATATTAAATATCAAACATTTATTTATGACCATACTTAAATTATTACATAATACTACTTCTTGGCCCCTCCAAAACCTGAGAATCCCATTATCTGAGCTAGTTCAGACTGTGCTGGTGTATCTTCAGGCTCCTCGGATTCCATGAGCTTGCGCTTCTTGTCACGGCGTCTTTCACGACGCTGTTCTTTGACCCTGGCTTCTTCTTCTGCTGCTTCCCTTAGTCGCGTGTCAAGCTCGTATTCACGCTTCTTTTCTTCTAATTTACGTTTATTATTTGCAAAACGAGCTTTTACCTGTAATTATAAAATGGACATCTTTATTTATATTACTAACTAAAAAGAATGTTTTCTGAAAATACTTAGGAAACTAAACATAGATTCTGAGCAAATGTTTGTTCAATTGAAATTAATGGGCATTATAAGTGCATACACACAAGCGGCATGCGGCAACGGTAGAGAATCAATTAGCAAATGTGTAGATGGAGTGGTGATATGATGTGAACCAACAGGCACCCTTAAGTTGAGACGCTATACAAAAAAATGAAATACCACACAGGAGATGGAAAAATGATTTTAAACTGACTGGACAGAAGGAACTCAGTCCAATGAACCCACTGGTAGATGCTGGAGGCCTTTGCTAAACCTAAGAACTTTACTAACAAATAACCTAGTTTTTGTGTGCCACATGTCAGATGAACTGTGGGATAAAAGAACCACTGGTTGGGCCCCATTAAATGCAAAATTACATTGCGGCAGACCAAGATCAATATGGGAGATACTTGACTTGTACCAAAAGGACAGACCCACAATGGCAATGGAGAGATGTGTGTGTAAGAGTGAAATGAAAGTCAGACATTGTATTGTCTCACTGCTTGGCATTTCTTTTCCTATCCATCTATCTTTCTATAGATAATCAACAATAAACATGAATTTTTATACAAACCTGATCTAATGAACTCCTTTCAATTTTCATGGACATGCCAAGATTCCTTTGATGTTTCTTTCCATTGATATGGTCCAGAAAGTTGATGGAATCTTTGACAACACAATCACAGACATTGCAGTAGTATCCTCCTGATTGTGAGGTAGGAGTGTTCTTTGTGATTACTACACTTTTACCGAGCTTTGAATCTAAGTCAACTTTGTAGTCTCGCTGTTTGAGGAGCTCTCTTTTGATAGGCGGGACTGAAAAGATATGGGCATGTTGTGGATTAGTTTTATTATTATTTATTAGGTCAGTTCAGTTAACTGTATTAAGGTAATTTGAGCAAGCATAAGCATAATCAGCTTATAATGTTTCTACCCTACTGCTGGGACACAGGCCTCCTCTCTTCAAAAGAGAGGGCTATAATCTAACACGCTGGCTCAGTGTTAGTTTGTAGATGTCACATGTCAAGGGCATAGATTTGATTACTATTTGCTGAATGAGCTACTTAAGTAGATAAAATAGTGAGTCAAGGAAGCTACAAATAAAGTGGGAATCGGCATTTTTTATTCTCATTCTGCGACCATCAAACCTTTTGCCAGACGTGGTTAATCATATTCCTTTAAAAATTACTTCCAGTCATTCCAACTTGTATCGTATCAGGGCCAAGCTTTTAACTTGACGATTATAGGATGCAACTGATAATAGGTTGGTTACAGTACCTTTCTTTTTAGATCGTTCCTCTTCCTCTATTTCAGCTCTCAACCGATCTGCAGCAATTCTTTCGAATTCGTCTTTATCCCATTTTCTACGGTGGTCATCTGGTCTCATAGTCATGATGAAAAACTAATGTATTTCCTTTAAGGCTCAAATTACAATTTTATTGCTGCTTTAAACAGGTGTTATTGTTTATTTCACAAAGTCAGTCACAATTCCACAAATAAACGCCACGATAAAAACTTGGCATTGGGCTTCACTTCTCTCTTGGGGACTTGGGCATCTATTTTGACATTTTTGACACGAGTCTATAACGTCAAACCAATTATAATGAAATAAGAAATGACAGTGACAGCAATCGTGATGTAGATTTGTTCTGTGGTTTCGTCTATGGCATTGGTTTCCACAACAGTACTGCCGTCTTACGAAAGAAGGCCGTAAATGATAGCTGATAGATGTAACTCGTATTATATTATAGATATAAGGATTCTGGTTTTTGAATCTGAAAGCCTTTATTATACGAAAACGGCCTTTTGTGTTAGTATTTTCGTAAAGCTAGTCTTGAAGGCAACAATTACCAATTATGGCTTTTTAACTAAGCAAAACCTTTAATTGACTACAATAAAAAGCAATAACCTCGCAATGAGGGCTTGTCATAGAAGTATTTTGAACGGACACGCGTGCGGGTGCGTGAGAGCATTTTATATACCTACTTGGCATGAAGGCATTACGAGCAGCAAATAGCGATGGGTAGCTATTCTAATAACTAGCCAACTAGCGGCTATTCACAAAATAGCCACGGCTACGATATCCGTCAACACGATAGCTAGCTATTGGCTACTGGCTAGCTAGAATATCTGACAAGTTTATGGCACAGCGGGTAGCCTCCACAGAGTATAATATAACCACAACGTTTTGCAGCCGCTAGCCGTCCCGGTAGCCGGTTGCGCGGCTAGTAGGACTAGCCAGAGTAGCCAGTAGCCGATAGCTGAAATAGCTGTGTGCGCGATCACTGCGGGAACTACTGAGTGAGTAGTGCGAGACGCCATTATGAAGTATAACATACTACATATATGCATTGCACATCTCTTTCTCACAATATTCACAAAATAATTTAGTGAAAGAGACGGCATTTTTCTTAGTAATTTGGTTTAGTTTGCAAATTTACGAAATAGTCGAAATACGATGCTTAGTTATTTATTTACCGGCAGATGTAAAGTTAAACCAAATAAATAAATATTTGTTATGTTATTACTTAACCAAAAAAAAAAACACTTTTAATCGTAATTTTCACACACTATACACTTAAATTAAGTGTAATTTTTGTTGTTGTTTTTTTATGTTAATATCTATGAGGGAAAGTCATTTCTTTTCAAAAGGGTATAAAATAAAATAAAACGTAAATAAAAAACGAAATTCGACATCAAATTATTATTTTAATCATCAAAACTAATTGCTTTGGCGAGGATCGAATACGGGTCGCAAGGCAGTTGAGCATTATTCGAATCCTACCTAGCTACCGGGCTAACCGGCCGCCGCAAGCGCTATTCGCTATTCGCGTTATTCAATAGCCAAGTAGCCAAAATAGCCGGCTAGCTAGCTGGCGATTCCACCACAAATAGCCGGCTAGCTAAGCTATTGAAATTTCGGCTAGTTACCCATCTCTAGCAGCAAACAGTATGAGAACTTGAATGTTTATAACTTGATGTCGGTCTGTCGCTAGAGGGCGATACCGACAGTTTACTTAAAGCGCTGCTCCGTACTTAATACATTTATAAAATTGCTAGTGACTGTGATATCGGACTGTAAACATCATTACCTGCCTCCGGTCTTGTTAATCATTATAAACTAAGCCTCTACAGAGTGACCACAGCATTTGTAAAGTTTTGTTTACCATCTTGACTTAAGTTGCTGATAGATCAAATTCGCAAGTCATTTATTGGTCCTTTCGCCATCTGTTGATTTATCTTGGTACTACTAAGTCTTGCTCATCGTGGCCGAGCCATAAGAATTAACACGCTACTACGATCATTACACTGCCGCCGTGTGCCACACACTTCAATGAAATAAACGAGGTGGCGCTGTCCTTCTCTCAAACTTTGTTGACATCAAGTTTAAAATGAATTGCTGCCAAGTCGAACCGACTGCAGCTAGTGAAAACATCCTTCTGTGCTGTACTTGTCAAGGAAAATACCACTATGAGTGTCTCAATGTCACGCATGGCTAGTATGCTGGGCTAAGCGCTGAATTTAAGGATCAATGCTCTTGAGACCAAAATTGATACTTTGGAACAACAGGCTCGTCAATGCAATGTTGAAATAGGTAACTTGCCCGAAAAGCGCAACGTAAACCTGCCGGCTGTCATTGAAGCAATTGGTATTGCACTTAACTCCCCAGTGACACAGCAGCACATCGTCGCCGTTTATAGAGTCCCACATGCACACCAACACAGTACTAGACCAAAAAATGACATCGTCAGATTCACGTCGTGTATATACAGGGACAACCTACTTAGTGCCTTCCGTAAGGCGTCCTCTCTCAAGACAGAACAAATTGGCAAAACTAGAACGTCATCTTCTATTTACTTTAACGAACATTTAACCGGGTTGCTGCCGAAATTCACCTCTACAAATATGTGTGGATTAGAAATGCCACAATAGTTATCCGAGAGCGTGAAGGTGAACCCTCATTTGCTATACGCGGAGAAAGAGATCTCGATAAAATTCTAGCCAAATCTGTCGATTAGGTTCGACTTATTTGAGTATCAATATTGTCTATAGTTTTTACTTTTATATTTTTTTCACAATTGTGCATGCCATGTAACATAATACTATTCTAATCAATCTAAATCTACTTACTATAAATTTAAGTCAATTCTAGATACAATTTTCACGAAACAAAAACCACTTACTTTTAAATGTAATCCAAAATATACAACTTTAAATTTTAATCGACCTTATATTAAGCTGTGTAACTCAACATTATTTAAAAGTTTTAATGTAATCTTTTTTATTTATTTCACCAGCTTTTTATGTACCATTAGAATTCATTGGATTCCACAAAGTATCAAGTTTTACACAAGAACGCGAGATCTATATATATTTGTTGCAATAAACTCAAATAATGCATAGCACTGATAATTTGATAGTTTACTACCAGAACTGCAGGGGAATTAAAACTAAGCTACACTCGTTGCTTGTGAATATCTTGGCATCCTCAGACATCATAATACTGACTGAGACTGGGCTGATACCAGAAATGGTTAATAGCGAGTTTATTGACCCTCGTTACGTTGTATTCCGCTGTGACCGGGATCCTGACGCTACGGGGAAGAGAGATGAGGGTGGGGTGCTCATTGCAATACTGCGTGAACTTCAATCGGCCTCACTCGATATTCTTAATTACCCACATTGTAAGCCCTCGGCGTATGTTGAGCACCTAATGGTTGCTTTGTCTTGCAAAAACGATAAACATAAGATATATGTCATCAGCGCAGTGTACATCCCGCCGGGGACCAGCTCCGATGTCTGTACGTCTCCTCCTTAAATGCAACTAACCTGCCTGTGTGGCATTTGTTTGTACACCACCACCTATATGCTCGGAACTGAACTGAAGTATCTCATGTCCTCGCTAGATGCTCACCAATATAACAGCATGCCTAATAGTGGAGGAAAGACCTTGGATTTGTTTATCTCGAACACTTGCTGTTCGATGGGCAACCTTAAAGATCCGTTATTACCAGTCGACCCCTATCACCCCCCCTTTTGTTATAACCGCATCTGTTAGCCTATCCACACAAATGATGAAGAGAAAACCGATTAATAAATATAATTTCTACATATAATTACGGCCCACTCCCTCTCACAGAGGGGAGGCCTGTGTCCCAGCAGTGGGAACATAATAGGCTGATTACATAAAGAAACGTCGCACGGTGATACCGCCTCATAAATGAAAAAAACTAAGCATCGATAACCCCTAATTTGTTTTCCTATATTGATTTACCGATAAACAAGGTACCCAAAAGTATAAATACGAGTATGTCACCCATTTTACCTAATTATCACTATAGCGCCCTGGCATGCGCACCCACCTGACAGGCGGCCGCTCTCACTTACACGTGACTTACTCACACAATAATACTCCACATACATCACATGCACGTCGTGTACTAAGTTAATATAGGCATGAAGTGCACCAAACCCCAAACACACGCAACTCCACAAACGGCTCTGGGCGAGCTCGATCGCTCCAACGCGAATGTATGCGTACATCCGCGGTGGGGCGACCTAGTTTGCCGGGCACTTCTTCTCTTGCAACCGAGCGGGTGGGCAGGCTGCGGATAGCCCAACTCCGGCTGCGGGACCGACTTAAAACGGTCACGCGACCTGAGCATCTTGTAAGAGATCTTGGACAAGAGAAGTTCCCGAAAACCAAATCCCAGGCTCAGGGTAACCTAGGCACCCTCTCTCCCATGAACCTAACACCTAACCAAGCCATCCCTCCTTATCCACACATCCTGTCTTTTCCCAAATCCTTAGGCCAAATCCTAGAACTAGAGTGACCCCCAAAAAAACCCAAACCCTCTTACCAAATGCCTTCCTTCCTGTCCCTATGTCCCGTCGGTCCCAGAGGAGAGGTAACCTCGATTCCAAAAAAGCCCACCCCCAATGAAGACAAAATGCGGGAAGTAAAAATAACTACCCAGGTAGGTTTATTAGGTATTTCTTTAGAAATAAGCATTACCTTTGTACGTACTTTTCTGTTATCTTTATTTTTTTTCTTGTCTTTATATGTGTGTACATAAATGGTTAAATAAATAAATAAATAAATAAATAAATAAATAGGTTCCGGTCAAGCTGGGGAATCCCACACCGCCACAGCGGTCAGCCCCCAACGTAAAATGGGGGGGGGGGGGGGGGGGGGGGGGCAACGCACTGCACCGAGTCACCGCGCCCACAACCCAGGCAGCGGCTAACGCGCCTAATAAACCGACACCGGGCGCAACCAACGCGCCTAAAGACACAAACCCGCGCGCAAATCAACGCGCCAGTACCCATAACTCAACGTATTCCTCCCACGAGCCTCTGGCAACAGAGTATTGTGTGGAACAGCGTTACCAACCCCGATTATGACACAGAAAGACACAGACAGAGGGCGAAAGGGAAGGAGGACGGGCCTGGCAACTCTACCGACCTCCCGGCTGATGAAGTACAACTGCTGAAGAAGCGCGGAAAAATCATGGCCCAGGAGGAGAAAGTAGACGACCGAAAGCAGGACTGCGAAGGCACTAGCCGGCGCGAAATGCGATTGGACGCCGAAAAAACAGTACGCGACCAGCCACGAGTACGCGAAGGGGAAAATCGGCGCGCAAAGTGGCCGGACCCGGAACCACGCGACCAGCCGCAAGTACGCGAAGGGGTAACCCAGCGCGAAAAGCGGCCGGACGCGGAACCAAACGGGCAGGAACAAGTTCGCGAAGGGGAAACCCGGCGCGAAAAGCCCCCGAACGCAACAGACTCTGCCAGGGCCGCCAGTCGACCCCAAAACCCAGACTATACACGGACACTCCACAGCAGATCTCGTCCCAGACAGCATAGGGGTAAGTGCCTTAGAGCCTCACACGCACAGGCGCAGCCAGCGGACAACACCTTGCCAGGCACCTCAAAACCGCAGCCTGGACCAAGCGGTACAGCCTCACCGAGCGCACTTCAGGGGAACGCCAAACGTGTGAGGGTCCATTCCGCTCAGGGGGAGCAGAAAACCTACGCGCAAGCCACGAAGGATAGACCTGCGTGGCTAGCCGTGGCGATCTGCTTCCCTTCCCCACCCAGAGACCTGACAAGGGAAGAGGCAGAGTTCATAAAATCAGGTCTCGAAGACCTACTAATAGACACAGACTCGACGACATCACTCCCTTTTTTCCGCGGTTACCCACGGGTAGCGGAAGGATGCCAGCAGATGTGGCAGCCGTGCAGATGTGGTGCGAAGACGACTATGCCCTGACTTGGTTGTCGCAGAATGCGCCCAAGATACGACTCCCTAACACCGACCTCACGCTTACAGTAATGAGACAGTCTGACGTGCCCACCCGTGTCCTAGTCTCGCTTTTCGTCCCTCGTTATAAAGGTGACGTGGCCCGGCTCCAAAGTGTTCTAATCCGTCAGAACACTTGGTATGACATTGCCAGGTGGTCGCTGTACAGGGCAACTACCGTCCGTCGGTGGCAATAACAGTGGGACGTTTCTGAACCTGGGGGTGCCACCGGAGGAAGTCAAAAAGGTATTGGCCCGGGAGCGACGGATATCGTACCTTCTGGGGTCGATATACGTACGCTTCTGGCCCACTACCCAGCCCGCTGACTCGAAGACCGACAGTACGGAATACCACATCGCTCGAATCACCTGGCTGGAACGAGCAGCTTCTGGCCTCGTCGCCAGGTGACCTACACAGCGACCAGGCCAGAGTGGAGGTGGCGGAGATACTGTCCGATGGATCCATCTCCGACTAACTCCACCCCAATCCCTTCAACGCCCTTAAACATCATACAGACCAACCTCCAGCATTTATTCTCTACTAACCTTAACATTATTAACCGTGGCTCTGAACCTACTTGGGTCACCGTCCGAGGATGAACCATCATAGATCTAACCCTTGCAACAGAAAATGCGACAAATCTTATCACAAACTGGCACGTATCCGACGAGCCTTCTTGTTCAGACCACAGAAGGATTCGTTTTACACTAGCTACCAATACAAGCAATCCAGTGCTAAGGCGGAACCCGCGGCACACTAATGTACCCGGGTATAAACGCCTCCTAGCCTCTCTCCTAGGCAGACACTTATCACAAGTAACCATAAGATACCCAACACAATTAGAATACACCGTACATAAACTATCAGAATACCTAACCGAAGCATACCATGCCTGCTGCAAACTAATTTTGGTTTCACAAAAGGTAGGTCGACGACTGATGCGGGAGTAAAACTCATCAGTCACATTTTGGAATCCTGGGAGAAGTTCCAGGATGCAATTGGCATTTTCTGTCACCTCTCAAAAGCGTTTGACTGCGTTGACCACAATACACTGATCTGTAAATTACACCACTACGGAATTCGTGGACAAGCCGCTAATCATGTTCTTTCCTATCTATCAAACAGGCAACAGAAAGTGAACGTTAACGGGGCGACGTCCTCGGGGTCCTTAGTTAAGATGGGCGTGCCTCAAGGTTCAATTCTCGGCCCTTTCTTATTTCTAGTTTATATTAATGACCTTCCTTACATGATGGCTAACTTATCAGATATAATTTTATTCACTGATGACACTTCTCTTATTTTTAAAATAGATAGAAAAGATACGGATGTCTACATGTGAATGATAGTCTGGCTGTTCTTTCGAAATGGTTTGCAGCTAATAATCTTTTACTCAATGCGAACAAAACTAAATGTCTTAAGTTCTCATTACCAAATGTACCCCAAGTGGGTTTAAATTTAAAACTTGATGGCAAGAAAGTACGAGGGCTGCACTAAAAGTATCGGGAATGGAATATTTCCACTGTTCCTGTCATATTAAAATCTTTTTATTTGAAAACTCCTTGGTTTTAAAAATCGAATATCATTTATTTATTTTACAAAAGATTCTCGGTCTTGTCACAAAGTTTTGTCAAACTTGTTTAGTCGTTGAGAAAATGGAATTGACTCGAGAAAATTCAAGAGCGATGATTTATTATGATTTTCGAAGTGGTTTAACACAAAAGCAGTGTGTTGACCGGATGATTTCTGCATTTGGCGATGAAGCCCCATCCAAAACCACAATTTATCGCTGGTTTGCTGAATTTCAACGTGGACGTGTCAAGCTCAGTGATGATCCCCGTCAAGGTCGTCCAAAAACTGCAGTCACCCAAGAAAACGTTGATGCTGTGCGTAAGCTGATTGAGGAAGATCGACATGTGACATACCGCAAAATTCAGGCAACTTTAGACATTGGCATGAGTCAAATACAAATAATCTTGCATGAACAATTAGGTGTAAAAAAGTTGTTTTCCCGATGGATACCTCATTCGCTCTGTGAAGAGCAAAAAGCGGCTCGCGTTACTTGGTGTATCAGAACTCTCGAAAGATTCCACGCAGGATCCTCAAATGCTGTATACAACATCGTATCAGGTGACGAATCCTGGATATACGCGTACGAACCCGAAACAAAAAACCAGTCACGAGTTTGGGTGTTCGAAAATGAGTTAAAGCCAACAAAAATTGTTCGTTCACGGAGTGTTGCAAAAAAAATGGTGCCCACGTTTGTCTCCAAAACCGGCCATGTTACGACTATTCCTCTTGAGGCACAAAGAACGGTTAATGCAGAATGGTATGCTAGCATTTGTTTGCCACAGGTCGCTTCTGAACTCCGTAAAGAGAACTGCAACCACCGCATCATCCTCCATCACGACAATGCGAGTTCTCATACCGCACACAGAACAAAAGAGTTTTTAGAGCAAGAAAACATAGAATTATTAGACCATCCGCCGTACAGCCCCGACCTAAGCCCTAATGATTTCTATACTTTCCCTAAAATAAAGAAAAATTGCGTGGACAGAGATTTTCATCACCTGAAGAAGCTGTGGACGCCTACAAAACGGCCATTTTGGAGACCCCAACTTCCGAATAGAATGGTTGCTTCTATGATTGGTTCCATCGTATGGAAAAATGTGTCAAATTTCGCGGAGAATACTTCGAAAAGCAATAAATACATTTTTAAATAGTAATGTTGTGTCAATTCTTTGATTCCGAAATTTTCAGTGCCGCCCTCGTAGATGCTATTACGGAAACTGTATTTCTAGGAATTACTTCAGATTCAAAATTGCAATAGAGCTCTTTCAGGTAAATTAAGTTCAGCTGCATATGCAGTAAGAAAAATAAGGCAGTTAACCGATATAGCCACAGCTAGGTTAGTATACTTTGCTTATTTCCACAGTATTATGTCTTATGGCGTTCTGCTGTGGGGATCAGCAGCTGACGTAGATTCAATTTTCATTTTACAAAAGAGGGCAATCCGCGCGATCTATGAAATGGGTCCTCGCGAATCTCTTAGAAACAAATTCAAAGAAATTGATATACTAACTCTGCCTTCTCTTTATATCTTAGAAAGTATTTTGTATGTTCGCAAAAATATAGGACTTTTTAAAATATGAAGCGATTTCCATAATATAAATACACGTAGTCAAAATTTCTGATAAACAGTCTCCGCTTTTATAACAAGTTGCCAAAGTCGGTTACAGAACTTAGCGATGGAAAGTTCAAAACCCACATCAAACGTGTCCTTATCAAAAAAGCGTACTATAAGATTAAAGAGTAAGTCGAAGACAAGAAAGTTTGGCAATAATTCCCTCTGCACATGTGGCTTCCCTGGTACCTCATAAACGGCATCACTATGTAAATTTCTAATAACTGCTCCCAAATAATGGTGTTTTTTTTTTTTGAGCTATTGACTTTTACATAACTCTGATATAATATTTTATTTATTTGACATTATAAACCTACAATTTTTAATTAGTTTTTGATTTTACTTTATTAGATTATTTTATATTTTGTAAATGTGAGAACGTCGTAGGCCTTGTGGATTGTAAATTTATAGACCATTGTCTATTTGTTTAACATATGGTAATTGTTGACAGGCCTACACTGTCCTCCCATACCTATGAACACTGTAATTAAAACACATTGTAAAAGAAAAATATTTTTAAAAGAGTAACCATGGAGTTTCTTGCCGGCTCTTCTCCATAGGAAACGACCAATTGGAACCGTGCACCTAGAATCTGACGTTTCATAAGTGCCCATGTAGGTTTATGTGAAATAAAATATTTTGATTTTGATTTTAAGAGTGCCAGAAACCAACAGCGAGAGGAACCCATGGTGAAACGCTGAACTTAGTAAACTCAGAGATGCATTACGTTAGCAATTTAACAGAGCCAAAAACGCTAGACTCCCGGACGACTGGGAGTTATACAAAGATACCCAATATATATACAAAAAGCAAATCAGAACTGCCAGAAGAACAAAATGGCGGAAATTCTGTGAATCCATCGAAACCATCAACGAAGGCGCAAGGGTAAGGAAAATCCTATCAACAGATTAGGACCGAACCCTCGGCGCGCTGAAAAAACTCGATAACTCATTCACACTTACTGACCATGAAACCAGTAAACTCCTCCTAGGGACTTACTTCCCAGACTGCGAATTCCTAGAGGACAAGGTGTGGGAAGCTGAACCAGACTGGACCCCTGGAACAGATCAAGAGCACACAGTATAGTAACAGAAGACCGGATAAAGTGGACCATCAACACCTTCCAGCCCTATAAGTCTGCAGGGCTGGATGGCATCTTCCCAGCCCTTCTACAATGGGGGGTTGATTTACTAACACCATGACTGGTGGAGACCTATCGGGCCTGCATAGCACGCAGACACATACCCCTAGCTTGGCGCGAAGTGAAACTCATTTTTATACCCAAACTAGGTAAATCCGACTACACGCGACCCAAGGCATACAGGCCTCACATCATTCTTACTGAAAACCCTCGAGAGACTCTGTGATAGATACATTCGTGACGGACCTCTTCAGGCAAAACCACTTCACAACAACAGCATGCGTACTCCACAGGCAGATCAACGGAATCTGCGTTACATAGCGTAGTATCCAAAATTTAATGCGCGTTGGATCACAGATGCTCAGCACTAGTCGTCTTCATTGATATCGAGGGCGCCTTTGACAATACCACGTTTGGTAGTATCAACATGGTCCTCGACAGACACAACATCGACCCGACCCTGAGCTGGTGGATCATCAATTTGCTCAAACTGAGAGCTGTAATGGTAACAGTTAACGACACCACAAAGGCCATTGTGGCGAAAGGCTGACCGCAGGGGGGCGTCCTCTCACCGCTTCTGTGAAACCTGGTTGTAGTCAGCCTCATCAGAACACTAAATGACAAAGGCTGCTTTACTGTAGGCTATGCCGATGATATAACCATAATAATAACTGTCACCGAAGAAAATACCTTATGCAACTTTATGCGCCAAGCCTTGAAAATAGTAGAGGACAGGTGCAACAGACACCAGCTATCCGTCAACCCCACAAAAACCGAACTAATACTCTTTACACAAAAGAGGAAACTAACGACACTACAACTAACACGCTTCTTTGGCCTTCACCTTAAGCCTATCAACCGAAACCAAATACCTATGCATCTATTTGGACAAACAGCTGAATTGGGCGCAAAACACACCAAATACATCACTACAAAAGCCAGCATATCTGTGGCATTGCAAGCGAATGCTTAGCAGAAATTGGGGGATTAGCCCCAAGGTCACCTACTGGCTATACACTACTATCATTCGACCAATTATCACGTACGGCTCGTTGGTCTGGTAGCCTAGGACAGACCTGAGCACAGCCCTTCCAATCATTAGGGAAAGAACATATTATCTCGAGTCTAACACTAGAATGTCACCATGCTCTAGAACGAGTAACAGGATCTAACCGCAATACGGTGACACTACAATGGATAAAAGGACACAGCGCATTCGCATTAAGGAAGATTCGATCAACCGACAAACAATAATGGCATCACCCTGCGACAAAACCCCGAAGCGACACTACTTTAAAAGCACTACACCATCATACTCTCAGAAGAGCAGTGTGACTGCTCAGGCACATATGAACTGAGAGTAAACACCGACGGCTCAAAGACCGGATCCGTTACAGGAGCCGGAGTTTTCTCACATGAACTCAGCATAAACATATCAAGTCCGCTAGGAATGTTCAACACCGTCTATCAGGCGGAGTGTGTGGGCATTATACAAGGGGTGCATGCCATAGAAGCCAGGAGAGTTACGGACACCCATTTACGTATACTTTCCGACAGCGCCTCAGTCCTCCAATCATTAGGGAAAGAACATATTTTCTCGAGTCTAACACTAGAATGTCACAATGCTCTAGAACGAGTAACGGTATCTAACCGCAACACGGTGACAATACAATGGATATAAGGACACAGCGGATCACTAGGCAACGACGCAGCTGACGAATCAGCCAGAAGAGCATCCAGCACGTCGCCTTGCGGGCCTGAACCCATCATACCCATTCCCTTCAACCAGATACGCAGGTGGCCGCAGGAGTCCACCCACACACAAGCCGAGAGGTGGTGGACCTCGACACCAGGCTGCAGGCAGTCCAAGGAAGCTTTACCATCCTTAGATGGCAGGCTAACAAGACGTTTATTACGCCTGGACAGAAATGTCCTGATCCTGGTGACGGGACCATCACAGGACACTGCTCGCTAAACAAACACCTTCACACTATAGGCATTACGGACAGTCCCCTGTGCAGAACTTGCATGGAGTCGGACGATGCCGTTGCGCATTGCACAGGCATTACCCAGATAAGAACAGGAACCCTCGGGACACCCAGATCTTTCACAGATGTTCTCAATAGACCAGAAGCTTTGATCGGCTTCTGGAGGGAGGTGGGCTGGTTGGAATATTAACCACCGACGGCCGCCACGGCCCACGCTCAATGGTCCACATGAAGGACTAAGTGCGGAAACCAAACTCTCTAACATAGAACGCATAAATAATGCAGGCCAGTGCCGCACATTCAGCGCGTGTGGCGTTGAATGTGCGGCACGGGCCCGCAACTCAATCGCTGACATGAGCGGTGTAACACAACACAATGCCGCTCACACTTACATAACGGCACTTTAGTCTGGAGCGCGTTCGGCTCGACCTGGAAGCGTCTGCAAACGGGGGTCTACATCCGCAGAAGGGAGCGCGGGAGCCGGCACCTCTGTCGCTGGTCGTCTCCCGCCGGGCCTCCCCCGGGGAACCGGAGGTCTCACCTGGCGGAGAGAGACAGACCACCGGGGTGGCATGAAGAAAGCGGTACTGTGGAACAGTGCTGTGGCGCTCCTGCTGAATACCAATTGCATCCACACACATAGGCGAGTTGCGCTACAGCCGCACTTGCCCCACGCCAGGCCTACATGTCTCCCCAACGAACGTGCCCGTATTGACGGACACCGTATCACACCGCGGGGTAGAAGTATATTTAATATTACTTGTTACTCGCTAAAACTATACTGAATTAAGTAGCTTACAAAGATAAGTTTATTTTAGTTTACGTAATTATAACAAACGCATGAAAAACTCTGAGGCTATGACCTGTTGCGACCTGACTCAGACTCACCCAAGAACACATATACCTTTAAGGGGACTCACCATGCGCTGAGACTCCCGCACCCCGACCCTCGCTTTCCCCCGACCATACCGCTCTCGCAAACGCAGAATGCTGATTATCATCTATCATTTGCAAGTTCGTGATAGGGATGCAACGAACAAAAATCACAATTCCGGCCAGAAATAGACAAGAGTTTCAAGTTTTTTCTGTTATTTTATTCATATGTTCTAACAACTCTGGTAATTTGATTTGCTTCTACGTATGTACAGTAATGGTATCTCCACAGTACACAAAAATACCGTCTTAAATCCGCCTCTGGCGCTCGCCATACCAGTAACTCATTAGCACTATTGTTTGTGTAACGGTGAATTCTCAAAATTGAATTGTTTTTGAGTGGTGTTTGTGACATGGATTTCCAAGATCAAGGAATGTTATTACTAATTAGTTATATTTAAAAAAATATATTACTTGTTATGACGTGTTTTTACGTGCTACGCCACACAGTATTTCTACCAAATATTTATCTTATAGTTGACTTCACATAGACTTACAACTAATTTCAACAATAGTCATCTCACACATCTTAAATTAAAGACTGAACTGTCTATTTTGTAGGTATGAAAGGTTTTTTTGCGTCCTTTTACGACTTTAGTTGATAAAGCCTCTACGACTGCGTAGGTTCAGGCGTAGTACGGTCTATGAAACATACTTTTTTTTTTTCAGGTACTTTGTTTAAATGTACTTTCTCAAGGATGCATTTCTTTGAGATTTGGTCTGCCGTAACTGGAAGTGATCCTCAGAAACATCAACAAGTGTTGAAAACTATTCTAGCTTAGGAACTTAGTAAGATACTCAGTTTATGTGAATGTCTTGATTGATTTAAAAAAAAAAGGATCGATAATTGTCTCTAGAAATAAATCAAATTTTTTGCATATGTACTGTGATTGGATTAAATGAAATTGAATGACTGAATAGAAATGCGGACGAGGTCTTATACCTTTTTGTTGAGGCTAAGTTGACGAAGCATCAATATTTATTCATTAATAACTTCATTAACAATAAAACTGCTAAAAAGAAAGGCTATCCCGAAAACTTAACCGACTTCATGTCGAGGCAGGTTTTAGATTTATTACGAATCAGACTTGGTTTTCTTTGTATACTTACAGAGAAAACTACTAGTCGGATCGGTGGTGGTCAAAACTATATATATCTACTAGGGAATCTAGGGATACAGCAATGCCTGGTTGGGCAACGGCTGATGAGGTAAAGTGACGTCATTATGAAGGGAGCAGGAAAAACTTATGGGGGTAATGACGCCCAGCGCTGAGTGTCCAATAAAGAGTTGATGAGGGACCGACAGTTTTATAACGCTGCGAAGACAAGGAGACGAAGGCTTTGAATACAATTTTATCGATTGGTGTCTATTTAAAGCATTTTCTACAAAATATTCAATCTTCAGATAGAATTTGAGCAGACACTTATTGGGTGTTATATCGGCATGAGCGATGAGAGAACAGTCGGTCAGTGAATGATAAGCTTTGAATATTGTCGCATATTTGAGGCACTTATCCATCATAAGGGGCGTTATAATAATACAGCACCTACGTATATGAAATAAATTTGCGCTAGCCGTCCTTTGAGTCTAGATTTAATTTGATGAAGCTTTTGAATTGTAGCCCGTGATATAAGCTGACGGGCGTAGCTATGCCTTCTAATACCTGTATTATTACGAACGATTGTTTATAATTTATTAGAACTCTATTTAAAAAAAACAGTAGGTAGGTTACAGCATAGCAGGCGGTACGAGTAAAGTTTCTACACAACATACCTACCAACATTACATGTGTATATATATCTCACTATAATAAATATAACAGTCCTCATAGACAAGCATGGGTTAATGCGACGCGATTTGGGACAAGAAGCTTGACGAAGTGGCGTCATGAAGACAACGAGCGCGGCCGCCCGAGCGTGACACATGGCATGACTATAATATTATTATGACGAGAAATTTCTTCATTTTGCCCTTTTTGCCGGCGAGATAGCAGTTATCTATCACGTCTCTTGGTTTTTTTCAATGGTTTCTATATTTTTTATTCTTCATTGTTGTAGACGTATCCCTTTTTACTTTACCCTGGACGTGGAGCTAGGACGTGACTTTTTTTTGTTAAAAAAATATTATTCTCTATGTTTTAACAAAACAGCATTATTTTTAAAATAAGTTTAAGTAATACGCGAATGTGTTGATATGTATTTCATACTCATCACAAATATAAATATTTGCATCTATTCCTTCATACCTTATGTTATCGTGTAGTATTAATAAAAATGTTATATTTACTTAGCGTAGCAACGGAATGCAATAACGAGGCTACGATAACTCTTCAACAAACCTACGACGATACAACGACAAAGCTACGGGGCCACTACGAGTCGTTGTGGCCCCGTAGCGTTATCGTAGTCTACGACAACGCTACGACAAAGCTACGAAGATGCGATGACGGTGATGCGACGATGCTAAGTTGTTTTGTGTGTAAAACACTTAATAATAACGATTTCTTAACTTACATCTAATTTGATAAATGGATTTATGCTAAGTAAGCGGGTCATTTTAACAATAAACATAAAAAAAAAACGTCAAGTCGTAAACTAAAGAGTAGACATTTCTTGTGGCACCAGATAATGTGAGAATAATGTCCTTAATCATTATCATAATCTTTTAACAAATTTTAAAATGTAGATTTCTATTACAGAAAAGACCACGTACAAATAGGTCTCAGTGTAGCTTCTCTATGTTATTGATTTAAACACGAAAGATCACTAAAAGCGGGACCAACTTTGTTATGATAATAAACCTGGTTGCAGTCGCTTTCAATCTAAATTGCGTCGGTCTAGTGAGGGGAACACATCCTGAAAGAATCGACAAGAAAGGGTGGAGCGCGATTCGACACACGTCGAGTGTGTGACAAGTTGACTTTACCAAACAAATTGCCACAATTTTCTTTACACGTCATCACCTTAACAGTCATTAGGCAAACGCTAAATCGTTGGTTATTACGTTAAAAGCTGCTTTTTCAGAATATAAAGAGAGCCATTATAAAGATGAGTTCGTAAGTAGACACTGGGATACTTTGTGACTTGGATCTATGTTACAGTTTATGTGTGTAAGGTAGCGGCGTTATTTATCACCACTTACGTTGATACTTTAAGTAAATATTTTAACGGTGATGTTGGAAACCAGAGGTCAATTACGATATTTCAAGCGGAAATTTTCTGAGGAGAGGAAGCACAAGTTATAATGGATATAATCTTAGGTCGAGTTGGTTCAACATCGTTGAACAGCCAGTAATGTTCGGTGAACTATGAAGATGTAAAACGTGTCACTCGGGATTTGCACGAGCTGTCTAGGTGTTGCGGACGGCTTCGAGAACGCCCCCAGCTGTTTCTGCTTCAATAAATCATCTGTATCTTCCTTTCAAATTATTATGGAGTTCGATTGTTTCGTTGAATATTAATAACAGTTACGAAGCCCAGTTATTTTGAAATTATACATGTGAGAGCGATGTAGAAAGACGTGCACGTTAAAAGCGTCCGTAATAAAATATACAAAAAAAAAAACAATACAATTCAGAAATTAAAATAAGCCGTGGCACCTAAGCTAAGCTAATATCAAATACTATCCTTCAGAAAATATATTGTACACTACAATCCATCTTCAAACTTACCTCACCTGTGGTAGGAATCTTTCAGAAATAATATAATTTCTAATACATCATGAAAGAAGGAACTCAAATATAATTTCAATTAATTCACTTGTAGAGTCAGGTAACCCTCTGCCTAACCCTTCTGGGATTACAGGCGTGATGTTATGTTGTTATGTGTAGTCAGGAATGTAATCTTTGCTGACGTTGATACTCTTGGTAAGTTAATATACTTAACTATAAAGGAACCTTATTCCTTGTTTTATATCAAATTAGAAGCAAGAATATAGGATATATTATACGAGTAAGTGACGGTTTTCCATCTGAAATATCAATACTTTAAACTCAATCATTTATTAATAACTAGCAGGCCGAATCTGCAATTTTTACGCGAACCCAGCAATTTCTGTGCTGGCCACCAACTAACAGAACATAGTAGGTACATAGATCATCTGCTAACTAAACTACTATTATAAAGAGAAAAGATTTTTTTTTAATGTTTGTTGCTAAAACGGTTGAACGGATATGTATAGACCATCAGGGCTAACATGCCAGACGCGACAATTACTCACTCTCGTATTTTCTCGTCGTGTCTTTATCGTCACTTTACTCGTTTTCTGACAGCACTGCCATACAAAATACTTGACTTGTTCTGTCAAACTTGATGTTTTCTCATTAAACCCTAACATGACCACCTAATTTATCTCGCATTTTGACAATTCAACATGAGAAAATCGTGATTTTCTCTAATTTAGTCGTCCTCGATTTTGACGACGAGAAGAGACAAAATTATGATACAAAAAAAAAAAAAAAAACAAAATAACATGGCAAATTCATAATTATACTTATTTTCGTTCTAGTTCTATTAGACAACATGAAAAAACTTAATTGAAATACTGAAGTGACATAATTGATTTGATTGAATTGAATGAAAATACTTAGTTTTAAACAGCCTACTATACACATTGGAATGAAGTTCCTTTCGGCGGCTGCGAGAGAAAGTTTGGCGCAGGGAAGCACTATTACGTAGATGAGCATCAAGTGCAGTAATAATCAGTGTAGTTTATCAATTATGGTGATTAACGAAATCTAGGGAGTTATGGCTGTAACTGCCTACGCAACATAATTACGAAAATCGCCAGTTGAGTCCGCAAAGTTGGTGAGTAACAGCAATATCATGTGTTTTATGGTGATTGTTACATTATCAACCTTCGGTTTGTCGAATAGTGACCTTCGGCCGATTTATCAATTGTGGTGGATTATCTAGTGAGTATAATAAGTGCCACTAATTGTATATTTTAATTTTAGCATGCCAAAGAAAAACAGTAAAAAAGTCGGTTTCATGGAACTAAACAAAAATTAAAGTAGGTGGACGTTAAATCAATACAGAATATACTTATTCCATGCGTAAAATCGACCGATGTTGCAGTGATAAAAATGATTTGTTTTTAATAACTTGCTACATCGGTTTCTCGTCGCGAGATACAGAAGTGTCAAAGTGCCTTTTTCGAGTTTACTCGAGCTTGGCGGTCATGTTAGGTGTAAGGATGACGTCAAAATCGTAGACAAATTTCGAGAAAACGAGATATCGAGCGTTCTCGCGCTTGTCATGTTAGCCCTGCATGACCTGAATTAGGACCTAGGATACTTTTTATCCCAATATTCCTACAAGCTCGAGACTTATGAGGGTAAAACCTTGGGGCGCAGCTAGTTATAATGGTGAGAAGAATCATATCAACACATTTTCAAGGAAAATTCTCTCCACCGAGTCGTTGCTCACTATCACATTGCGATAAAACATATTGAAAACAATTTGGAATGGAATTTTATCGACAGGTCTCGAGTGTGCGACTCTGTTAGAGAGAATACTCCAAAAACTATCTTTGTCCGTATCCCTGGCTGTCACAGCCTTAATGTAG
The DNA here is from genome assembly GCA_963555695.1 of Dasypolia templi. Lineage (NCBI taxonomy): Eukaryota > Metazoa > Arthropoda > Insecta > Lepidoptera > Noctuidae > Dasypolia > Dasypolia templi. The sequence continues at coordinate 15,251,553 of OY743146.1, read as the reverse complement.
GTGTTTATAGGTCAAAATAGGAACATTTATTATAAGGTTGATTGATTTCACAGCTATTTCAAGTGGGGCGTATTTACATATGGTCTCATTCTGATTTGTGATAGTTGTCTTAAAGGGTAAGGCGAATAAGGTACCGCGAGTAGGTGCAGGCGGGTGGTAGCAACGTCTACTCGTCTATAGGTTTTGTTAATAAGGACTAGACTATCGCTATCGGACGGAAAATATCTCACGGGAACGTACTCACAGAAATACCCCATACAGGAGAACGTACTACCGGGATTAAAAGTCCTCTTTGTGTTAATCCAGCATGTCGATACTGTAAAAATGTCATCGAGAAGACATGCGTGGTGTGAGCTGTCAGTGTCATCCCGTCTTGGTCAATCCCTAGCATCGGTGTGCTCACTCCACGTTAACTTCACCTCAGTTTTCAAGGTGAGATGGTTACAGAATAGCACTACAGATCACAGAATTGCACTACAAGACGGGATGACACTGACAGCTCACGCCACGCAAGTCTTCACGGTGAAATATTTACAGAATCGACATGCTGGTTACAGAATAGCACTACAGATTTTAAACTACCTCATACCTGTGTGCTTAATTTCATCCAAATCCGGTCAGCCGTTTTTGCGCCAATCCGCACATACGGACAAAAAATGTTCGTTACTATTTTATTAAACTCGGGTTCTGCTAATGTACGCGAGTATAAGTGTACTGCTAATGTATTATGATTTTGAAGAATCTGGAGACAATTACAGTATTAAGACTTAATAGTTCATTAGTTAGGCTCATTCTTGCAATTCGCCCAGAATATAACCGATAAACTTTTACGAAGAGGTGTCTTTGCTGTAATTTATTTGATAATAATTAAGATGTTCTATATTCCACGACTTTACGAAATTGCTTTAAAATTAAGTTAGAGACTTAAGACGGAAAACCTAAAAAGATCAGGTTGATTTGATAAAATATTTGGAGCATTAATTTAAACGCACGGAGTGGGTAGGTCCTCTTTAGGTAAGCCACATTGAGATAAATCTTCTCACGTACCTCCCTGTAGTATTTACTTTTCCTAAATATCTGGTAGTTTTCCTTCGTGTCAGTGCTTCGTACCTAAGTACTTGTGTGGTTTGGAGTGGCACGAACAACTTCTACTACATAGAACGTGTCTAGTGTTTGCAGCGAACAGTGCAGTTTGTGGGGACGAATGGACAGGTGACAGGTCGTTATGGCACCGTCTACAAGACGTAAGACATTACTTCTAAACTAAAATAAACGTTTTAAATAGAATAGTTTTTTATATAGAATTGAATACTTTACTTATAATGTTATAGGGGCTCGTGGCTAGATAATAATAACCGCATCGGCCGATCGAAGGTTATGCTACGCTTGATTAATGGATGGGTTACCATCCATTACAAATCGAAACCCTTCCGTGCCTCGGAAAGCACGGTTAGCCGTTGGTCCCTGCTATCGTTCGTAATTCTTTGACAGTCGTTGCAGGTGGTGATTACTTAGACGATAACACCAATTATGTGGATAAATATGTGCATTATCCTTTTTGGTGCGGGTTCCGACTCATCACCTGGAAACATCGGCGTTTTCGCGGAAGGCTACACGACACCACGACTCAACGAAGTCAATAGATTGCATAGTGATGTTTTTGTTATGTACTAGCTGTTTCCCGCGGTTTCACCCGCATAAATCTTGATCCCGTGGGAGTCTCGGGATAAAAAGTACTCTATGTGTTAATCCAGGTTATAAACTATCTGTGTGCCAAATTTCATCCAAATAAGTTCAGTAGTTTTTGCGTGAAAGAGTAACAAACATCCATCCATACTCACTAACTTTAGCTTTTTTTATTATTAGTAGGAATATATTCAGGGGCGGATTTAAGGGGCCCCCCCCAGACGGTATTTTACTGTGGAGATCCATCAAGACGTTGCAGCATAAATGGACGCTAATGAAGTGCTGGACATTTTTAGCAGGAAACATAAAAGAAAACTGTCTTTACTAAACATTTAATTTTTCTATTGTTTTGACACTTTTATAAACCTTCATACACATACTTGAACTTGTAGAAATAAACTTGAAGTATGGTACTTCAAGTTTATTTCTAACCGTTATTGTTAATTTTTTACCAGCCGCCCCTTGTGCCCCCCCCCCCAGAAAAAAAACCTGGATCCGCTCTTGAATATATTGTAAGATTATTTGAGTATTTTGTCTATGGAAGGCCCACAGTTGCCTGAAAGTAAAGCAATTATTATTATTATTTTATATTAAGAGTTGGAGATAGCTAAATGCTGTAATTGTACTATGTTTCACCGTTTAAATATATACCAAAATGTTCAATGTAGGAGAAGATAAATATTATGTTCTTATAATTTACGCAGAATTGTTAACTTCGATTTAGTATAAGTTTATGTGATTTTGTGCAGAAACATTCTGAAATTTTAATTCTGTTACATAAGTGTACAGATACTTACTAGATTATTTATATATGTACGCCGTCAACGTCCGTCAAAATACCAGCTTTTAATTGTATTTTTTTTTTCTTTTGCCCGGTAGATGACAATGGGCTCGCCCCCTATTACATGGGACTTAAACATAACTGGCGAAATGTGGGTGTACTATAGGTACACCTCTGCCCAACCATTCGGGGAAACAAGGCGTGATGTTATGTTATGTTAAATATATTTAAATATTAGCTGCATCCTGTGATACTGGGAGTCGACCTCAAATATTTGGGGAATGGTTAGGCAGATTGGTTTAATTTTGAGGAACTAATAAAGAAGCTAGTCTGCCCATTGTGTCACCCAATGTAAAACTTCTATATTTATACACAACATCACGCCAGTAAACCCAGAAGGGTTAGGCAGAGGTGTACCTAATACACCAACGCCTCGCCGTCAAGCTTCGAGCTGCCTCGTTGGTCTAGTGGTCGCAAGAGCTACTGCTGAGCATGAGGAGGAGGACTTGGGCGTTCGTTTATTAATTTCCGACCAATAACTAATTGACGTTTATAACATTCAAACGCCCTGTAAAAGGATATATTGATCATAAAACTGAAATCCAATAACAATAAAAAGAAACAGGAAAAGGATGGTGATAAAAACAAATGAGGTCTCAAAAAACGTCAATTTTGTGTCACCCCAGTGAGGGGATGTTTTATTTTAAAATGGCGGTCCAATTTGTATTTTCCAGCGGTAAAATTAATGTTTTAGGATATGACGGGTTGCGGGATTGGAAGGACGTATATTATAATTTATATTTGCTTTAGAGATGCGTTGTATGTAGGTACTAACATAGAAACACGCTTTTATTTAAAATGGTAAAGGTATAAAACAATTACTTAGCATATACTTAATAGTATCTATATAATGACATAGCATGTAGGTACTGTAAAGGTTGTCTGCAATAGATCTTGATCTTATGCCGTGTAAGCTGGTAATAAATTAATCGAACCTGTAAGCTTGTTTAAAACTCATATGAAATTTATTTATTTTTTGTTTAAAAGAACAATAGTATATTTACGCCCTTCAATGTAACACGTTCATTTCTCAATTTACAATAATAATAAAATATATAATAACGTGTGTTTATCTCTGACTTCACCCCGTAGCTATTGTAGATCTGAATCTACATTACAGTATCTACTCAAATTACTGGTCGCGGCATGTATTTTTGTGTAATGTAGGTAGGTATTCTATAGTGTAAGAAAAATCTGCAAAAATATGCTCCTAAGATTTAATCAAGTCTTTCATCAAGATTGATCGCAATCAAGAATTACATAAGAACTTAGTTTGTGTTGACCCTGGTGAAAACATGTTTCCTAACTAAAATATTTAGAATTTCTTACCAACGGTTGGTATACACAGAGTATACTAACCGTTGGTATTGCCGTATTTTATATTGCAATTTTGCGTGTCCACAATGCTAGCAAGCTTAAGGAGAGCACGCATCGCTTGAATACATGGGGGAGACACCATTGGTCAATTTGGACATAGCTATTTGTGTGCACTCATGCAGCGACGTGGGTACCTATTGTTCGATGTTACCTACAACAAACGGTATGCTCATTTGTTCTTTGAAATTAATTTTTAACTTGTTGAAGTTATGCCTATTTAGAAATAAGGCTTACAAAAAAACTGTTCTTTAAATTATTTCTGGCATTCTAGGTATTTCGTAAGAAAGTTCTTAAAAGTAATGTAATTTCAAAGTCGGCTTACTTAAAATTAGATTATCGAAAAAATCTGTTAATTCGGTGTAAATATGAAGATACACGCTTTTAAATTTTTTTGAGGGGATTATTCCCGTCCTTGTCGCACGGTACGGACAATGTACGGCGCTAGTATGAAGTTACATAGTCGTGACGTTACTTCTACGATAGTGCTGTCCTTTTCTGACACCTATCTTAAAACGTTTATAACTTGGAATTTTTTTAAGCTTTTTCACTTTTTGTAATTTTGTTTGCACTATTTGGAAACAAACAATTTATTGAAATACAAATAAAAAAATGTCATAATCCCTATTAATAAACTTTCTGATGTTCTTATTTAGTTTTTACATACAGTCCATCAGAAGGTTTTAACATTGTCTCGAGTCTCACAAAAGAGGCTTTGATCTAACGAAAATAATTTGTGGTTTCTGCTAGTGACTTAACCCTATTTAGCTAAACATTCCTCCGCACGACGACGCACTTTCACGCGAATGTCAAGTTCGCAAACATCCCCGCGCCCCATGCCCACCGCTCTTATTTAACCTTCCTTAATTAAAAAAACAGTGCAACGCGTGACGTATTTGAGGTCACACGTCTATCAGGAACGGCTATCCTGCCGTCTGCTCGACGAAATTTTAGTTGTTACATATATTTTTTGACAAAGGAATGTACATAACAGTTTAATTTTTTTCTTGATTTACACCGGAAAAGTTCAATGAATAATATTTATTATAAATCATTTTTATTTGAACATGTTTCTAGTATTCTTTTTTGAAGATAGGCGACATAATTTGTACTTTCGCTGCGATAATACTTGAAATTAGTTGTTACTAAACCATTTATATTATTCTTATATCTTTAAAAAAAAAAAACTAAAAAGTCAAGAGGAGCAGATAAGCCAAATCAATGCAGAAACAGACGACGAATATGGAGAGGTGTCGGACAACACGGATCAGAAGGTGAGGATAATTTGAAGGAAAAATACATCGAGACATTGGCAGCGATTTTGATACTCCGAGCGGGTCTTCAGGGTCTGCCGATAATTACGGCCTAGTAAGAGACAGAAAACTCAAATTATAGACTCCGATGACTCTCGGGGTGAGGATATGGGTGTCACCAATGTTCAAAAACAAGTAATAGCAATCCCCATGTTTTCCAGCCGACTCCTTGATTTCTCTACAGGAAAATCAAACACAAATAGTTGTACCATCTAGATCAGCTTCTACTCGCCTGTCCATGTTTCTAACAACATAAGAAACGAGAAAAAACCTATGTCTCGGCGAGATTTTCTCATGAAAATAGGAGACCAACTCATGGAGCCCTGGCCCCAACCGCGATTACAAACCGTGACATTGAAGCGTGATACCAGGACCATGAGACAGGATTTTCTGGGTGATCCTTCCAACATATGAGCCTCTGTTCTTTCTATTTCGAATGTGGTGAAAATATGTTACCTGTGTCCGTCGAAAGCTTGACGAATGACGAAACACCGTTGCATGAAATGCAAGAACGCAATTTGTGACCACAATAAGGTTGTTAAGGTCCGGCCGAGTGGCAACAGCATTCTAAAAACTATGGCGGAGAGTATCGACTCTCCGATTATTAAAAGTTTTGTGAGAAGGACAATCACTAAACTTTAATGTGGGGATGTCCTTTTCACAATACAAGCTGTTCTGTCTTCTTCACTATTGTAATGTAACTACTAACACTAGTATTAAGTTATATTATTGTCACTAACACTCTGGATCAATTTTGTCCGTTAATAAAGAATATAATAATAATAATAATCTTTACATACGTAATAATTGTGTGTTGTTATGTTTATTTTAATATTTAATGTTTTTTTATTCCTACATAAACTATATTTTGGGCCACGTAACAAGTTTGTACTTATATTAAATAATTTTGGTGATATTTACGTTTTTTAAGTACGCTCGACGAATGTTTAGTTACAATGTAACTGTAAAATAAGTTTAGTTAGCTAGAGTAGTGGAGTAAGGTTTCAGGGTTTTTATTAACTCTTAATAATATTATCTCTTATTATTATATATATTATATATATCTCTTGATATTATAAATAAATATTATTAGTACCTAACAGCTTCATACAGTCAGCAGCATACGTTTTTGCACTTCTTTATACGTTCGGCTCAATTTGATGATTTCACGAGGACTCTAGCGTCAACTGCCATTTTGTATGAAACGTAATTTTCGCAAGTTGCTTTGAGCCCCGTAAACATAAAGGGTGACTTACGCTCGTCTGGGCCCTTGGCTCCATCCAAGGTCTACATAATACACCTCTGGGCTGGTTACTCACACACATGTACCTAGGTACCAAAGTGAGGGATAGAACATAACGCGCTCGCGTCGTTTCTCTTCTTTTTTCTCATCTTAGCGCTTATTACGCTTTTTCCATATTTTTTGGACGTTTATTTACGAGATCGTGAGGACGGGTAGCAATTTTCGGGTAAAAATGTTAAATAAAATTCATTGAGGCTGAATTCCCTATTTCTGACACTTTTATTTCGTATCAAATTCTTAGGAATATTATACCTTATTGCCAAATATTTAGTACGAACCTAATATTTTATTTGCTTCATTCACTCAATATTGGATAAATTTGATTCGCTTTTTATATACTTTATGTGATAATTTAAAAACACGCCATGTAAACGAAAAAGTAGCTACTAATGCTGATACGTATGATGGATTTAAACTTCTTTGGTCGAAAGTGGTATCGAATTTGTACAGTAGAGCAGAGCTAAAAGGTCGTAACTCTTTAACGTATGATTTGTTTAGATTCATGTATGTATGTACCCGTAGGTTGCGTTATTTCAATACGTAGTACACGTTTATTATTGCAATTTAGCAAATATTTACTCAAAATAGTACCGATACAGGAGGTTATTCAGATTATTTCTCAGCGCCCGATCATATTCCGTGCATTCCGTTTGTGAATGCATTGTTTGCGTAAAATAATACTGGAGAGGAAAGCCTTTTTGACTTTAAAATGGAATGTATTATGTACGTCTGTCAGCTTCTTTCGTTTCAAACCATTGAAATTCTATTGCTAAAGTAAGGGCTCACCGATAAATCGTGAATTTCAGTAAATTTTATAAAAACAGAAATACTTAAATGACCAGTTAGGTATCGATATTTGAACTTTCCAATCAATTCCCCATGAAATGGTATTAGGTTTTAAACGATTGAATTCGGAATAGAACATTATTATAAAAATAAACTTTATTTACAACTAAAAAACGTACAAAGCGGCTTAATGCCTTAGGCATTTTCTACCAGTCAACTTAAGGGCGATGCAGAGAAAAAACATGGTAGTTGCAACATAAGGGACAGATAACTCAGAAAAGTATAAATATTTGGACATAGATACATATATTATTACAAAAGAAAACTTTGTCAGGAGAAATCGATACGTACTTTTAGAAGAGATAACGAATCTAGTAAATCAGCGCTGGGATGATTCTGCCAACTTCTTACGAATTACGTGCCTTCACTTTTAAAGATAACCAGCCGATTGCCATCCTGAAGTTCGCCTGGACAAAGAAAGACGAGTGAACGAAACCAGAGCGGGGAGAAGGACATCGAAGAAGACGATTGATGGTGGGACGAAGAATTTTACTATGTAAATAATCGGCTGGTTATCTTTAAAAGTGAACTTTTAAAGATAACCAGCCGATTGCCATCCTGGAGTTCGCCTGGACAAAGAAAGAAGAGTGAACGAAACCAGAGCGGGGAGATGGATATCGATGAAGACGATTGTTGGTGGGACGAAGAATTCAAGCTGGGGAGTTTGTTGCGCCACTTCTTCTTCCCAGCTAAAGCACTAGGAAGTGGTGAAGGGCGGGCATTTTCGGGGACTGTCTTATGTAATTTTGACGTTCGAAAAGTGCTGATTCTCAGCCTAATTTGAATAAATGACTTTTGATTTTGATTTTGATTGAACATGGGAGTTCAGGTAAGAAGGAGAAGTGGGTTTGTTAAGAAAACAACATATACAGAACCCTCAAATGACTGCGCTGACGAATGGGTAACCATTTTAAAAGCAATCGGTGCGCAGCATGATCGTACTTACGGAGATTGAAAACGAATCGCATGCAGTTATTTAGAAGGTGGTAAAATTATTGAGGAGATCTGAATTTAGGTTATAGTAACACACATCGCCAAAGTACATATCGGAAGATTAGGGACTTTACACGAATTACCTTTAATGATGGGATAAGGTTTTTATCCTATAGAGCGATCGAAACGTTGCAGTGAGTTTTTTACCAGCAGTCGTGAACAGCATGTTGATTCTGTAAAAATCTCACCGTGAAGAGTTGCATGTAGTGAGCTGTCAGTGTCATCCCGTCTTGGTCAATCCATAGCATCAGTAGCACTGACAGCTCACTCCACGCTCACTTCACCTAAGTTTTCACGGAGAGATGGGTACAGAATAGCATTACTGCTTTCGCTAGTCAAGACAAATGTCGACAACGGCAACTCGACTTGTAGACCAAGATCCTTTAACATAGGAGCTAAACGGGATGACTGAGTTGTCGAACATTACATGTGGTTAAGCCATTCAACTTCGTCATACTCATATTATTTAGTTTCTCTATAATTTATATTTAAAATTTAAAAAAAAATCTCCTCTCAGGACAGTTTTTTTTCCCAGAAAATATTTTTAACCCATATAGAAAATGAGACATGAACTACTTACTTACTTCTCCGATTGATGTATACGTAAACATCTTGTACCAATATTAATACTAACGAGTAAATAAGTTAATTATGTAAGTAGGTACTTAAATAAATAATGTTTTACCTGTTACTCTTGCGTTTTGCCATTACCTCATCTGGAAATAAAAGCGGTGATTTATTTCTCTGTAAGGGCCACATTTATCAATATTCATTAAAAATAAATACATAAATAATACGATCAATCGAAGTGAGTTTTCAGTTTTCATTTATAGGATTCCGACAGTTACATAAACCTTAAACATTAAAAACAACTGAAAGCTGTATGGTTTAATGATGATTAAAAAGTTAGCAGCTACTTTAAACTTAGTGAATAATAAAATATGTTAAATTAATTCACTTAACTACCTACTGATTAAAATATATTTTCGCTTAAGAAATGAAATAATAACCAGTCTGAATACAATTTTAATATATCAAAAGCGAAAGTTTTGCACTCATCTTTGAAGAAAATAAGACACCTTAGAGAACTCAGATGAGCATTCTAGCAATTTATAATTTAATATGATTGGATAACTTTTTTGGATTTTGTGTTATGAAGGATAAGAAATATAGTTGTGGTACTAACGTCTATATCTGTGAAAAATAGGATCATGACATTGACAAATGAAGACCATCCATTTCTTAAAGTGCTAGCACATTCAATAAGACATTTCCATAAATTACTATAAGACAGGTACATTTCATACGAAAACGTTTCTTTCGTACTCAATCAAGCGACAAGATCCAGCAATTAATTAATAGATGGTTTCTGTATCAATGAAAGGGGGCCTTGGTTATAGCCTAGATAATAAATCAGTATTTTTGGTAAATAACATGGCGTTTTAGTATCACTGTCTACGAACGATCGAGAAATTTGTATGTGAGCGTTTCGTGCGTATGCAGACTGCGGAATTAGCTTTCAGTATATTTGCATCACATCAGGACCTTAATTGCGTAACACACTATCAATCATAATCTGAATTATTTTGAAGGATATTGCTTATACGTTGCTTAATATGTCTCAACAACGTAAATAACGCAATTAATGTTGTCGAACTGTCAAAATGAAAGCCTTTCCTACTGTTAGTGTGTTATGCAATTACCCCGCTGGCCGTAACCGTAACCGTTCCATCTACTGTAGAACCACGGTCACAATATCATTATAACAATGAAAGATCTGAGTGTCACGATTATCAGACCAATTAAAGAAGCATAAGGAACATGTAACTCACCCTCTATTTTGATTTTCATTTTCAGAGGATAATAGAAACTGTATTTCTTCTAGGAAAACACCATAAATGGCTTCATAGACACAAACATACTGCTTTAAAAATAAAACAAGATATAGTCATTATCATTACCTGCCCACTCTCCGTTTTGTTCATAAAATATAAGAGTTGAGACAAATGGGGCAATTGTGGTGCTTTTAAGCGAAGGGTTAACGACCTATCATTACATTATATTTTATAAAAACTCTAAGCGACGTAAAAATGCTGCGTCACGGTTGAAAGCAGAATTTAATATCTAAAGTTGACGTAAGACGTACCAACGAAACTTAAATGGAGCAACCTTCAATTAGATTATTTACAAAATTAATAATTGCACCAAAATAACCTGACTAATAAACAGATAGGTAAAAAGTGACATCATAATTTTAGTTTGCTTTCGGAAAGACTGTTAACAACTTCTGATGGTATATACGATGAAAACGTTGGCAAACATGTAAACACCAATTAAGTCTGTCTCGTCTTAATGGCAACTTTAGGTAATTCCGACGTAATATCTAAAGGACAAGTGTATCCATGCTGTCGAATAATTAATTAAGGAATGCCGCAGACGGCCAGTAGTTATCTCGTCAGAGCAACTCGTCCCTCTGTTTGTCCCGAGTTTACCCACCCCGATGGAATAACCTCACCTTGAATATTTCACTCAACAAGTAGGTACCTCGAAGCCGTAACGATTCTCAACGTGTACGGCGCTAGTTTGAAATTAATCAGTACGTGGTTTAGTTCTGCCTTCTTTAATATTTGAGCAGTCTTGGTTCAGACAAATCGATCTGCGAGCTTCGCTTTGATATAGAACAGATGCATACAGATTTGGTTTTATGTCTAGGTATTACGTGTGTTTACTACTGTAATTTCTTAAAGCAGTTTCAAGGTATCGTTTGAACCAACCGTAACTTTGAGTTGAGAACGAGAGGTGTAATGTGTGTAATTTTTTATTCAAAACATTTAGCTGCGTTTTTCATGTGTAACCTGTGAATCCCATTAGGTGATACCGCGATGCCATGTCGGAAAGCTTCAACATTTTAAAATAATTATTCTCTTTGCTTCGAATTTTAAATATTCTATTTGTTTTAAATTGTTCACTCTATCCAGTAGAGAGTAGTTATATTCTTTGCTATCCAGTATTGAATTAGAAGTGGGCGATACAGCGTTTCATGAATGGAATTTTCGTTTGATTGGAAAATAATTACTTCATAGTGGTTTGCTTTGAAACAGCGTTTAGATCACTTGGAATCGAAAATGTGATTGCTCCTTAATGCGAATTAATAGTTACACAGGGCATGTTGTATTTATTGCTGTGCCATGCACTGTGCTTAAAATGGATGGCTAATTGAAGGCATAATAGTAATCATAGAATGGGTACGTATAATTAAATTATAGTTTAAAAGCTAGCTTTTTTGTCCAAACAAACGTCTTTATTGTTGGCAGCATAGCTATAATTTGAGTCAAAAACTCAGACGCTCCTAATTAACAGTAGCAAAACTGAATGCAATATCAAGCTTTCTATCTGCACTATTAAGAATTATTAAAGGAATTTCCAGGCGGTACAAGACGATTCCGTCTGCGTAATTCCCTCGTGATTCCAGTTAATTCTGGTGGTTTGCAAGAGGTGTGAGCTAGAGTTATTGTTTGTCCATCGGCCGCGTGGCTAGGGCTCACGCCGGCGCAGCCGAGCCGAGCTCTGCACACCAAATAGGATTACGGTTTGTCCACGCCGAGCTTTATTGTTCTGCTACGACGTCCATGGCTTAAGTCTCGCCCAACAATCTGTACCTACTTACGATGTACGTGCATTGTGCACCAATTACCTATTTGGGAAATGTTATGTTTCAACTCATTCGTTGATTTTAAAACTCGTTTTCTTATCTGGATGCAAATGGAATGCATTGAATGCTGCAACTGCACAATGATAAGACGCGATATCACCGCCTATTGGATGTTTTGTATTTTTTTTCTTATGTATTTTCTGGTGATAAAGAATACTTAAAAATATGTGGTTTTCGATTACCTAAATATAAGCTTGAGCTGGATAGTTGTAAAACTACTGAGGCATTGGTAGAAATATCAATTAAGCTGAGGTTCTCCTAGTGTGTTGATCTATACGGACGAGTGATTTTCACAAGGGTACTTAGGTAGCTGTAGCGAACAGTAAATTGACCAAGCTAAAATAACGTTACATTGAAAAACATGAGATATTCGAAGTCCCTGAAAAATGTTGCAAAAAATAACAGAGCTAATGTAAAAAATCGCCATTGGAGATATTTAAAAGAAAGCACTCGCGCTGGGCGCGTTCCCGAGCATATTTTGGACGCGCCTCTTAACAAGATTTAATTTAATTTTTTCCGCGCCGCTATTTTATTATATTACCTTCCTACAGATTTATCTTTTTTAGGCTTGTATTTTATTATTTTGTAACGTCAAAGATTTAATATGGCCGTGATAACTTCTGGCGAACAGTTAAATTATTCAATTGTTGTGTATGTAACAAAATGATTAGCAAAAAGTACATGAAATATTGTTTTACTATATGTTGGGCTTTGTTTTATTTGAAAAGGCTACTGTCAACTCAGCGCTTGTTTGCTCGATATTTTGCTACATTCCAGTCTGCTGAATGGTTTGTTGAATATCTAGTAATAAATCCTGAATAGTTTGAACATTTTGTTTCTGTAGTGTGTGGCGTGGTGGCGGTGCTGTACAACATGTGGATCCGGACGGGGGTGGAGGGGTGAGGCGTGCGGGGTGAGGGACAGCCTCTATATATTGCGAGCTTTCAGTTATGGACCATTACCGGCGCATTACTGCGCTTATATGAAAATTACCTACGATACAATTTCAACAAAAGGAAAGCGAAAATGCCTTCAAATACACGCTGTCTCCGGATGTATGTATTTGTACTCGGGATCAGAAAATTCACCTCGGAGACAACACATTAGTATGTACGGCTTTTATGGTAGGCAAGTGTACAGTGTCCTTGTTTATTTTTATCCTTAAAACATAACATTCTCATACGAAATAAATTAGTAATTTAAGCAGATACATCTGTAAATAAAACAGATGCTGCGTCCGAACAGTAGTTATAGATACAGGCAGCGCCGGATGCACTAGGCGGATTCAAGTTTTATTTGTCATCTTTCTACAAGCGAGATGGAAAACAAGGCAATCACAACTTTGACAGAACTGAGAAAACTTTCAGTCGGGACTGAAGTAAATTGACTACATTGTGTTACAACCGCTGCGAATTCATGTTAGAATGAAAATATGGGCCCAAGTTGGCGCAGAGGCAACAGATTTCGCCACCCACCATGATAAATAATAACTACCCGTAACTTTCTCATATTAGCCACTCGTAAGGGAAGAAGTCTTTGGGGCGACATTAACGGTTTTTGGAATTACATTTGTTTCTCTGTTTAATATGAAACGTGACAATAATATGTGAATAAGGTTTGTATGAATAAAAGAAGCTAAAGGATAAATTAGGGGATATAATTAACAATCCACATTTTCTTGTACAATGCTGCCTTTATTAAAATATTATTTTATAAGCAACGCAATTGCTCTACTGGTTGCTCAAGCTCTTATGAAATAGGCTTTACATAATACCTACTTTGCAGTAAAATAGCAAGATATAGTTAATTAAGTAGCAACCAGTTTACCCACAGTAAACTCTAAAAAGACGAATGTATTAAAACTTAAAAGCTGTTTGTCCCCGAATGTTCCACACTAAGCTGCTGCGGCAGCACAGGATCATAGCTTGTACTGATTAATTTAAGCACTGGAATTCAAAAAATAAATGGTAAAGTGTTTTTTTTTCTAATTTCAAAATTAAAAGCTGTTTATAATGGCATTGTAGGAAGGAAATAAGTTTGAGCGCCATTGTAGTTAGATGTAAGATGGGTAAGTTGCTGTAGGCGCTGTATTCGTAGCCAGCACGTAGCACCGCTACGCTCGGTTGCTGCGAATCGTGACGTCAGCACCTTAATATATCTTAAGTATTATTATTCATGCGAAAGTGAGTTTGTTTGTATAATACGCTTTCACGCTAAAATGGCTGAACGGATTGGAAATCTGGCACACATAGACCTGGGTATACTGGGACTGGACATAGGCTGCTGTTCAACCTGGATCGTAGACGAAGACGCGGGCAACAGCTAGTTTAAAATAAATAACCATTGAATTTCGTTTAATTCGGAGCGATCTCTCACATTCACATTCCGGATCATGCGAGTAAATTAGTCGTATGAAAGTTAACAAACGAAAGGTTTTTTCACCAATCACGATTTTCCGCATGCAGTATATTGGCAGAATAATCTGCTAACGTAAATGAAACCCTACTTGCTTCTATAAATCGGATTCGACTGTTGGAACTTTTCCACGGAAGTGTATTTTGCCTCAGAGGTCGTAGTAAATAGGATTTATATCTTTGGTAGTGCACGCACCTTTGCAGCAGGATTTATGATTAATGGTCTTTATCATATTGCTCATTGTTAGGCCAGGAACTGGTAGGTGGTGGTATCAAAATTAAACCATTTCAGGAACTGCTCGTTAAACATTGTTCGTAGTGGAGTTAGGCTGAGCTCGCAATGCGTAATCTCCCCACGCGATTTTATTCTCGCAGTTTATATTCAGTATAATCAATTTTTCAGTTCTATAATCTAGTGTACTGACTGAGCGGAGAGCGCCGGCCCCTCCCGTCTGCACGAATTTTATTTCGTAAAATTCATACTGCACAAAGTATTTTTACCACGCCAATATTCAATCACGGGTGCGAGTAGGTAGGTACATATAATACCATGTAAACATTTTTGATGTGACAGTCTCGTCAGGCGTTTTCCTATTACACACAACGTTAAAGTTTTTAAACAAATAACCGTCCGTTCATTGTCCGTTTAAAACGTCCGTTCATTTATATATGTCTATCTTTTTTTATTTGTCTGTCTCAGAGAAATTTTTCAAATGTTTCAATATGTCTGTGTCTCCACAGCGTTTTAAATCTTTCAAAGTAGAACACAGCAGAAACCGTTGGCGGTAGGAGTGAGCAATTGTGCATGGCAACATATCCCTAAATAAGCCTTGTCACAAGGCCCTCTAACACAAAAGTATATTTTATACGAGTATTATTAAATCTGTAAATAATTCAATTACGTAAGTTCCAGGCATTTTTCGTGTTGCCAGCTCGAGGTTGTCGGTACGATGTAAATGGATCGCCGTGTAATTGCAAGTATAAAATATCAATTTGGCGGGTGCTCGTCACCTGCAACCCCGGATTAACTACTTCACGGGTACCGGTGTACGTAACTACTGTTTATATGTAAATGAGCCTCCTAACCTTACGTGTCATCAGTCTGATTGCGTTTTGTGACAAAATATAACAGGTTCATATTTCTATGCAAAGCATCAAGGTAGACTCAGTAAGCGTGAACGCGGCTTGCTGCTGAAAACTGAGCTTTTGTCTTTTTACAACCTTTTTATAGATATGGTGATACGCCCTCAAAGGAACAACCTTGTTGAAATGAAATGTACTTCAAAGTTTCTTTGAAACAGCTCGAATGCATATATTTTTGGGAGAGCCAAGATTTTAAAGTCATTAACTCGATTGGTGTCTTTATTAAGTTGTCTTAACCTTCTTAGGAAGTTTTAAACATGTGTTTATCCGATTAACAAAATACCGTATATTCCTGAAATAATTTATTCTTCTCTTGAGCTCTATGTATCTTGAAAGCGAAACCAATAATCAATGTAAATATTGGTTGTTAATTAGAATACTATGGATATTATTTGTTATTGAATTACGCAAAGGCGGCTGAACGGATTTAGATGAAATTTGACATTTTGTTTTTAAACTTGAATTAACACTTAGGTTACTTTTTAACCCTACCATTAGTACCTACGTCCGCGTGGGATAATTTCCGACCGCCATGCGTGTGAACCGAGTATTTAATATTTAATCGATTGTCGCTCTAACATTTGGATACTCAAGGCCGGATAGTAAGTCTCTGATCACTAACTTTCTATTGTGATTGGTTGTCCGAAATTACAAAAACACTTTGCAGTTTGAGTACTTAATGTGGCCTACCCAAATGTCCTTTCTTTGGTATTGTTCGTCGAATCGTTGAGTTCCTTAAGTTCTGAGCTACACGATTAATGACAAATGCGTGCAATGACTGGACAGGTCTACTCCAATCTGTATGGTTCTTTCCTCAAAAGACCATTTCAGACACCTACCTACATAGTCTATTGTTTTATTACTTTTGTGTTTTTTATTATCTCAGTTAGTTTTAATCATAATCTTGGTCTGGCGGTTTGATAACTTATGCCGCCTTTTCCTTTACTTGCTTTGAGAACTTACATACTTCTAGCCAAATTTAGATTCTAGGTCAACGGCCAGTACCTTTTAGTTTTTGATTTGTTTGCGAGTATCAAAATGAATAGCATAAATCGGCGTATTTTTTTATTGTGTTGACTTAGAAGCTTATTTTTTAAAGATCTACGGGACTGTAGACCTACTTATTTGACATAAATTTAAACTTGATAATTCCACGCGTTCCTGAGAAAAAGGGTATTGACGGATAGACAGACAGACAGACGGACAACGAAGTGATCCTAAAAGGGGTTCCGTTTTTTCCTTTTGAGGTACGAGACCTAATAACATGATATGATAGACTATTTTATTTAATCTGTTGTCAGAAACAGATAAAATTAAATCGTCTTTCAGAAACCAAGTTTATGAGTCAATTCAATTTGACTCAGTTAGCTACAGTGCACTGAGAGATTCTATTTTGAAATAGAAGAATCTCTTATTTATTAAAGAACATAGACTATGTTTTCACGAAAAGCGTCAATGAGTGACATTATTCAAATACTTCCGGCAGTCCAAGTTCCTGCTACCAACAGTGCTGACTTGCTAATCTTCGCACCAGGGCATTAGCTGTTTCCGAGTATTTCGTGACAACACGAGCCCAAAGATTAAATAAACTCCCTTCGTCTCCATTTCCATGAAGAGCACTTTGCGGAAATAGGTTCAGTACGTATAGCTGTAGAAACGCTGCTCTATCGAAGTAGAATTAACTATAGTTTGAACGGAAGCACATAGTTTTAACCAATACAATGAAAGTGCCGAACTGGTATTACAAATGTTCATTGGAACGCATACCATGCATTTTAGAAGATCCGTTCGCCAATACAAGTCGTTCCAATCGATTTTGGCTCTATAACGCGGAATTTCTCCGCGTTCTGAAATTCTTATGCGGAATTACCTACTTACTTGTTGTTTTAGTTAATACGACGATACTAAAACAGCTTCAAAACAATGGTCACTTAACATTAATCAGTTTACGCACACGATACAACATTATTAGCCGATCACGTCTAAATACACTTTACATTGTAAAATATAGACGCCAATTAAAACAGAAAATGTTACCGTTCTCACCATGGCTGAAAACCAGTTGGTGATTGAATTTGTTTTTGGTTCAAAACCGGACGAATGTACTGATAGTTTTCGTCTTACTCAACTTTTTACTCATTATCCGTCTGTAACCGTGCCAACGAAAACAAAAGAAACATTTTATTTCATTACGGTCTCTAGGCCAGGGCTTAGTTTCAACGAAATTAGTTTTGAGTATCTCCTATTGTTCGGCGAGTCTGGTCACCCCGTGGTTAAAGCGGGCCCAACTTGAAATATTAATGAGTAACTTACCTACTTACCCCATCTTTGTACTACAGCGCGATTAGACGTCGCTTAGTCAGTATTCCGTAGGATATTGTAGAACTGGTCAAATATTTGGACTGTCGGACGGCGCCCTCATGTAGGAACATAGTCCATACCTGTATGTCATGCGGGCACATCTTTCAGACAGTTTATTTCCTCTATTTATACCTGCAGGGCAGTATTCGTTTACCTCCGTCAGTTTTGTTTGTGTTTGTCAGCGAAGAAACGAGTTTGTATTTGTGTGATCGTGTTTTCACAACGTTTAGTGGTTATGTATATTTATGTGCGCGTTCTAAATTAAATATTTCAGAGGAGCGAAAAGCACAAAATATTCTCTGGGCACTAAAATACACAAAGGCGACAAAATCAGACTAACTGTCTAGTTTGGGGCGCACTGACAAGTAATATTTGTAACCTAGGTTTTGGTAATGTTTTAAGTTACTCATGTTATGTCATCCTGTGGTTTACTTCTATTTCTATTCGCCTGATTATGAAGACGATTCGCGCGCTAGACTAAAAAGTTTCTGTACATTTGATATCACACACTAACATAGTATTTTTTTGCACCTAACTTATTACCATAGTATGGATCATACTTGTCTTAGCAAATGTTTAGTTATCCCGAATTTCCAATTTTACTGGCAACTTTTCCAATTTATCTTTTCATAGAAACCGTATTCGGACTATAATGAAAATTAAAAAAAGAAAAATAACCAAACATTATCAAGTGGTCCAGCCATTTTCAAGTGATGCGCCTACTAACGTACAGATGACCTACTCTAATAACTATTGACATTTATGAAATATAAATTTCCATGCCGAATATATCGAGTAATCGAGTATCATAAATAAACATTTCCATCGCTGTAACAAAAAACTTAAGGGATTACATCCGTATAAATAACTGCGTGAAAATAACAATATCGCTTGAAACTCTTGGTAGTTTTTCAACCGAGTGTCAAATGCTCGTAAAAGGTATTGGAAACAGTTTGAGCGATATCTTGCCCCCGCGGACTTATTCGAAGAGGGACGTCTTTGGCGAGAAATATGAATAGCTATCATTGATCCTGATACTAAATGTGTTTGAAGAACTCAATAAGTTTGTCATTAAATTGGCAATCTCTTTCTACTATATTATGTAACGGTTCAAACATGCTCTTGTAAAACTTTCGAGTGGGTGAATATTACAAAAGGTTTGTGCTATACCTTTAACTTTTCAACACATTTATATTTTCTTGTCCGTCCTAAAAAAACAAGTGAACGCAACCGTCCGCTCGGAATCATCAACTGTAGCAGAGGGTAAAGCGCCTTGTTTATTTATGTGATTGCTGCGTTCATTTCTGCTTCCTAGAAAACCACTTTATTTTTTGTTGATCTCATTTTATTTTTGATTTTGTTTAAGTTACCATTACGGTCCCTAATTTTTGAGTTCCGATTCGAAGTTTTTCAATAAAAGTGGGGCTTAGTACGAATAACACAGTTCAAAGGTGTTCAAATAAAGTAGGTTTTAGGTACCTTCTGCTAATCGAACATGTTCGACACGTGATAAAGAAAATATAATTTTGTTGCTCGATATTGTTGTAGAGAGAGCATGAGCGTTATTTCTCTGCATGTTAACAGCCTAGATTTATGAGCAACGTTTAGTTTTCGGTTCATTCTTTTCGAGTTGAGTATTACTATTAGTAATGTCGATGCTCATTGGTGCTGACCGGGGTGGCAGGCTGGGGCCCGAGCTCCGCGGCGCGTGCGACTGGCGGCCGGCCCGCCCTCATTAATTCTCTCTCGGCCAACACACAATTCGGACTGCGCTGTATGAGAATGACAGCACTCGTTAGTTATCCCCCCGTTTGTTATGTTATTATGACTGCGACACTATCTATTAACTGTTGATAGTGTAATTTACGAGTTATGGTTGTAGGTATCGTAGGTAGTTTTAGTTACAAGCGGGATTATAACAAGGTTAGTCCGCCACGGCTTGCTCGTAACAAATGCTGCAAGGCGTAATAAAACTGAACATAAACTATGTACAAACTGGGTGTTCACGAACACGTTAAAGCTTAACGACGCTATCAGCTGGAAGTGTTATTTGAACCGTCTACCGGGAGATGTAGAGTGCACCGTACAGCCTGACTTGGAGAGTTACTCTCGTACATGAAACGTTACGAGACAACACAGCATCAACTCGTATCGCGTGTCGCACATTCGAAGCGAACTTCCAACTATGCCAAGTGACCCAACAGTTTGGGAACTCGTTTATCTTGCACGAAAACTTTGAATGACGTTTCGAAGCACAAAACAAAATCTAATCAACTTATTCAACTTTAATTTTAGATTGTTGTGACACCGTTGTGCGTATCCTGTAACAAGTAACATGAAAATAAAACCGTAACAAAGGAACACACGCGGGTAACTACGCACGAATTTTCCCTTTCATTTCCGATTTGCTCAGTTGTGTAAACATTTGAATTGTAACATGAATAGATTTGAACGTCGAATTTAAAAACATAATACATAGTGAGTGAGAGTATATAGTCATAATCCTTACGAAATAATAGTAACTTAGTAGCAATGGTAACTGTTTTGTTGTTATAAATTATCTTCTAGTTTCAGTGAAATCTTAATACCCAGAAGAAGAGACGGTTTTACTTTGAGGTTTACGGAAATAGGAAAAGTCATGCCATAACAGAAATATACTACAAAAAAACCCTTTTTCTTTCCGAGTAGCGGATTCCAAATAATTAAATAGAATAATTTGACTAAAGCTTCAAATGGTACATTAGGTTTATTCACGGTTATAAATACAATAGTGTCCTTAGGATCTCAAAGTGTTCAAGCAATTACAAAGGTTTCGCCCCGGGTCTTGGCTCGAAGGCTGTCCGAGATGTATCTAAGTAAATAATTAACGAGCACGGCAGAATTAGGACGCGCGACCCGCCTGTTCACATGTACCCATTTTATGTTTATAGTGACAAATATGGACCTTCGGGCTTAATATTACGTACTACCGACACTTCGCTGCTAGGGTCGGAAACAATTTCGTCATCAACTATTCATACCATCCATAAGTAGGTAACACTTAACTGGTAAACAAGGTACCTATGTTCTCCCCACTCTGTATATTTATTTTGAGAGCAATTTCCTTAATAACTTTGAAGCGCTTACAAAGAAAATTGGCGATCCACCTTTAGGACACTTTGAACCTTCCCAGGAATGTTATCTCTTCCCACGGGAAATGTCTCTTTAGTGTATGAATTTTAAACTTGCAATAATAAGGCTAATCGTATCGCAGCTTGTATGTGAAAATGGTTGCTTTGATAAATGTTGTCTTTTATTTTTATACTGGCGGAGTAATTACTGGAGGACCTACTATTTTATTTACATTTTCTAAACTCGGCCTCTTTCAAGTTTTAGCGTAGCATGTAGTTTTCCAGTTTTTCCCAGCTGCGTTTCATACATCCACATCTTGAACTATAAACCAATAAGATCGAACGAGTCAAGTATCCACGTGCTCGATTGATTGAAGGATTCGACACATTCACCTCCAGCATTTGCCACAAGAACGTGAAAATAATAAATATATAGAAAACCAAGGACACGACATCGGATGGAAACTGGTAGGCCCCTTGTACACCACACGGTTTCTTTAACGTACGGCGTATAAACCGCGCCGTAGAAAAAACGTGTCTGTCAACAAGCTTCCATTGGGATTCATACAACAATGACGTACGGTGCCTACGCACTGCGTACAAATCTCGCCGTAGAAAACCGTGTCTGTCAACAAGCTTCCATAGTGATCCATACAGCACTGACGACCGTGCCAACACGGCGAATTAACCGAAGTTTTTAACGATAAGAAAAACTTGTATGTACAAAAGGCCGTAGAGTTAAATGGCCAACATACTGTGGGACACTCAGAATGTTATGCAAATATTTTTTATTAAATCTTTTCTCAGTACTCTCCACTAGCCTTCTCTACAAACTTTCAAGTGTTTGAACCAGTTTTCGAAACACTTTTTCCAGCCCGCCGTAGACACCTCGTTTTCAGCCTGCTCGACGATGACAGCGCATCTTCCGGCGACGAAAGATGTATTCCTTTGACCGGATTTTTATTATGGGGAATCAAAAAAAGGTGACACGATGCTGGGCCAGGGCTGCAAGGAGGGTGACCCAGGAGTTTGACCGGCGCGGCGGCGTGCTGTCCAGTCGGCGTTAGCCGATTTTGTAGGCCCGGTCCTGGAATTTGTAGTAAAACCCGTAAAAAGTTACAGGACGTTATAGGTGGCTCAATTCAGACGTTTAGATTGAGGAGCTACCTTAGAACTCAAAAATTACATCATACATAAACTCACGCCTTCTTCCCATGGGGGTAGGCAGAAACCACAGAACGCCACCTGCTACGTTCCTTACATACTCCTTTTGCCTCGTTTACGTTCATAAATCTGGTCATACACGAGCGCCGGTTGAGAGTACTTCGCACCTGACCTTTCTGAAGAACATCACCAATAAGGTCACTATATGTCTTCCTAGGGCGTCCCCTCCCGGCGTTTCCACTCACATGTGCCTTGTAAATACCTTTTGTTAGTCTCCTTTCATTCATCCGCTCAATATGACCAAACCATCTAAGCATACTCTTTTCAATTTTTGTCACTACATCTTCTTTTAAACCACATCGTTGCCTTATCACATCATTCCTCAGCCTATCATTCAAAGTCACACTACACATGCTCCGCAAGGAACGCATTTCCACAGCATTTATTCTGCTTTCATGCTTCTTTTGCCACACCCAACAGTCACTTCCATACATAAGCGTAGGCACCAGCACACTATTGTGAACAGCCAGTCGTGCCTTCTTGGGCATCAACTGGTTGGTCACAATTGCATGTGTAGCACCATTCACTTTATTTCCCGCATTCACTCTCCTTTCGACATCTCCATCAATCTTTCCATCCCTTGTAAACAGACTCCCCAAATATACGAACTCACTTACTTGCTCCACACTCTTACCATTTATTTTCACATCACACACCGATACATCCTCTTCTCTTTCAAACACCATGACTTTCGTCTTATTCACATTTATATTCATTGCTTTCCTCTTATATGCTTCATCCATCACAGTCACCATGTCTTGCAACTGTTCTGCTGACGATGCAAGTAGCACTTGATCGTCTGCATAGAGCAGGCATTTAACAGGCAACTCATTCATCGTCAATCCACATTCACCCTCTTTCAAATCCTTCAGACAGTTATCCATGTACAGGTTGAACAGCAGGTGACGCTACACAACCCTGTCTAACACCCCTCGAGATGGAGAACCAGTTTGTGTATGTCGCATTTATCCTAACACAAGCACTGGAATCCTTGTATAAGGATTTCAGTGCACGTACCAAGCGCCAGTCCACCCCGTACAAGGATAGTGTCGACCACAGTTCTTCCCTCCACACACTGTCATAGGCGCCCATTCCCTCTCTAAATCCTGCCTGCGCATCCCATATTTTCTCATCTGTCACTCTTATCACTCTGTGGATAAAATTACTCGATGGATATTTATGAAAATTTGTAACAATTTAGTAGTAGTTATGCGTAATCTGTACAAAAAATGGGCATTGTACGGCTGAATTTGAGATAGCCAAAATGATACTTTGATTTGTCACAAAAAATCATAAATTTCACAGCGCTGTTTTTCAATTTATAACCAGCCAATTAAAACAGATTTTTTGTATCATTTAGAAGTAAATATATTCTAATATGTAGTTTAAAAATAAAATGAAAAACTATAAAATTCCGGTGATACAATACACTATAAGTGGCTCCTCACTCCTCACGATCTCTAGGAAATATACGTAGTTACTAAAGCAGTTGATCAAATCGGATAACAATAGCATAGATAATTAGTAGACATTTCTAATAAATATTGATGTACTCCAACATCCTGCACATACGTATTTCAAAAGGTATCAATTGTTTAAATATTCCTTAACAATTTAGTGTATGAGAGTGATCACAAATAATTTCAACTCGCACATGAAACCTGTCCCGCTGTCAGAATATAAGCGCTGCGTTATTCTGAGATAGGAGCCTTTTTGGCCTCGCACAGGTCTTTGTTACTGTTTTTTGTTGTTATTCTGTTAGTTTATAAATTTTTTGTAATTTTTTTATTTTAATTTATACCTTATTTTTACTTCTTTTACTATTTGTATTCCCTGTGCGTGTCCCAAATAAAATATTTTTCTTTCTTTCATTTCAATACTGAAATAATGAATACAATTTAAACACAAATAATAATAATTAATAAAAAAAGTAACAGTTTCTTTCTAAAACTCGACGCGCCTTGTTAATTGTTAACTCACGCGGACTGTACATAACAACAGTGTGTTGAGACAACTAAAAACCTTTTTTTTTAATGAAAATGGGCTCAAATGCGGCCGTGAATACCAACCTAACCAACCAACTGCTACAGATTTTGCAACTTCGCTGATTAATGTTAAACAATTGAGGTCAAACTAAATAAAAGCTAATGAACCAAGTACCTACACATAAAAAATACGAAAATACTAAACATTTTCCATAATGAGATGACCCATTGAATTAAACCGATTTTGAATGTGAAATAATTCGTCAATTTATGCCTTATCAGCGAGAAATTATAAGATTTGATCAACTGAGTGATGAGTTCGATTCGTCTTGAGGTGAATTACAGCCAAAAGTAATTCCTTTTAGAATTGAAAGGGAATACAGATCTTCGTCACAATAGAGTAGATCTTGAGTAATGTGTAATCAGCGTAGTAAAATCTAAAGCGGGTCTGTTCAAACAACGTCATCCTTTTGTTCTCGTAATAAACTGTCAGGGCACAAAAGAAATTCACCGACATCGGATGTCGCCCTGTTGAAATTTAGAGCTCTTCTCACACGACGGCCGTGTCCCATCCACTCAAAGGCGGTTTATGAAAAGATCCGCCACCCTACTTGTATCTCTGTACGAATGTCGCATTCGGATCCATTGTGGCTTAGACAATGGGTATATAAAAGAGTTCAAACTAATAAACGTGTCTGTTCTCTTCCACATTAGGGCGTTAAAGAGTTTTCGCAAAGGAATATAATGTAGTACTTTTGTTTCACAACCTAGTGCACTATTTTTAGTGTCATAGTAACGATCGTAAGCGGAAAACCTCCGTAAAGGTGGTTTTATTCTCTTTCATTTTACTTAAGTAATGGAAAAGGGTTGGGTATATTAGCTTTCTGCCATGGCAGGCGTGTATTGCAATTGACTGGTTCATTTGTATTCGTGTGCGAAAGTATTTTTACATTACACAACCATCATGACCGGTATCTATAGGGTTTAGGTTAAAAATGATTGTTCATTAATAATCTTCTCGTTTCGTGTTACACGTGGAAGTTATTAAGATAACGAAAATGTTGCTAGTTTTTTACTTAGTTATGTTTCGAGACTACCTAGAATAGATAATACATCACAACAAGGTAAAAAATTAAGAATCGGATGGTGTCTCCAAAGTGTGAAAAGCGTTTGAACAGGTTGCATCCAATTGAGAGTCTCTACACTTTTAAGAAGTAAGTTTCCCCACGTTCATATAAAAACCATTATGGTTCTACGAAAGGAGCGATAAACAGCCGCTCCGCACCAAAAGATAGTTTATAATAACCCTTTGCAGCTGTGGCATCCTATTTCGTTTCTTAATATTAATATTAAGACCGAGACAACGATAAAACAAGAGAAAAAGAAATTCATAACCGCGTTTGTATTTCAGTGGTTTAATTATTTTAGGAGTCGTAAATTCTGTGCTTATGTTGGCCGATTTTATTAACGTTGGATAAGAATGGTAGGGAATTAAAAATCTACAAGTCAAAATAACACGTTTTTTTGTAACTGACCTAAAAAGGAGTGTAAGACTTATGTGGAGCTGTAAGATTTATCTCATACCATGTAATTCAGATGAAGAAACGTAACTTTTTTTTGTAATGTAATAGTGCTTTATTTGGATTTTTCAAGTGTTCTAAGACGTTAACGATATTGTAAGACGAATAAGTAATTACTTCTAGAAGATACTATGTTCATAATTAGCGTAAATCAAGCTCAGCTTTTCGTCAATTCGTGAGTCAATCGTCAAACATAGCAAGTTTATTTGTCAACATGCTGAGTAGTAAAATTCCAGCTACATCGCATTTAAAGCAGGTTGGAACACTTAAGTAAATGGAAATGGGTTGCTGTGTTGCTCGTAAAACATGTGATCTTTAACCCTACACAACGCAACCCTACTGCGGCGGTCGCAATGTATTCACTGTCGCTTAAGCTCAGAATACCAGTGTAACTCTCCTTTAATCCTCCCATAATCTTCCATAGATGTCGTAGTAGGCTTAAGGAATTAATGAGGTCATGTGCCCCTGATATATCATAATGGAACAACTTACCTTGTTCCCCAAAAGTTCAAAGGGATGAGGTTCAAAATTCTCCAAATTGGAAATGAAGGGACTGTTTATAAGATTTAATGAGCGAATTAAAAGTTTAATGGATGCTGTAGATGCCAATAATTTATAATAAGGTGCCTTTTATTTAAAAGTATTCAAAACTAAGATTGGTTCAAGAAACGAAATTTATAAAAGTTAACAAAAATTTGTGGGGCCTCAGGTACGGAAGTTGCAAATCGCTAGAGTTTTCCAATAGGTCCCTCCGGATGTTGAGAGGGAACATAGTCGCCGTGGCGTGTAAGGAATACTTTCTCGATAACCGACAATTTGCTGCGGGCACAGGTCAGCGAAACTCAAAATCAAAGCATTTATTTCAATAAATCCATTTACAAGACTTTTGAATTGTCAAGGAGTCGGTCAGTCAGAAATATGAAGCTAGTTGCCCATTCCGTAGTAGGTACCTGTGGAAAAGAAAGGGCAAGAAACTTCATGGACACTCTCATAAATAATATTGTTACAAACATATTAGTTGAAATGTAAAAGTATTAAACCTGAGAACGATGTACAGAAACAGTAAACGTTAAATGCGTCTAGAGTGAAGCAAAAAAATAAAATAAAAACAATCCAAAAAATAAATGAGTAAAATAAGCCGTGGTACCTAAGAGTTGACTAGTCCCAACTGACGGCGCCCGTTCACGAACATGACGCATTGAACAGCACCATTTAGCTCAACCATTTTGAAGGAAGCTAAATGATCAAACACACGCGCCACCGTCAGCGAGTGAGCATGACATACTATCAGCTGCCAGGGCATATTCAAGTCAATATAAGACAGTACCCGGTAAATGATGGCTCTATAGTACATAGTACTCACACCTATGCTATGCATCTATATAATACAAAGGAGATTGAGTCTATACAATGCAAATATATTCTTACAATCTTCAGCAGCTCCAACAGTATTTTTGTGTTTAATTAATAAGTTGTAGTGTGAAGCAGGACCAGCATTGAGCCAGGCATTTTGATCAGCGATGTAATCCCCTAACTTATAATATCCCTGCATATTGCCTAGCCTGCCTGCATAGTGTACATTAAAAACAAATGAATTTCGTCTTATTCAGTTGAAGTATGCGGGCAGGTATTTTATTGTAAGTATCATTATAAACACAAAATACCACATGAAAGATGAGTCTACTTTATCCAGTCTGAAACCTGGTTGAACTAAAAGATCCCGATTTCTAGTACTATAAGTATGTCTTTCACTTATTTTACTGTTAAGATGTAATTTTTTTCTTGTGTATATGATGTTTTCATAGATATATTGACAAGGTACCGTCATGATGTAAATATTCTTAAACAGTTCCCGTAGAGAATCGCGCCTGCGAAGGTTATATGAGGCTCTGAAACGCGTTGTACTACTAACGATAGACGATATAGCGGTGGTAGTTGTTTGTTTTGTTCTTAACTTTTTTCTTTCCACATGGAGGCAAAACCTCGATACATTTGAATGTTGTGATTGAATCGTTTGAACTTCTCAGAAATACTTGCAGGGCGGGGTGGATCAATGACATAACTGAGTGATCGGGTAATAAGGATTGAGGTTCTATCTTTTTTATAGAAAGAAAGAAAAGTAGATTTATGATGATTGACGTTTTTCATCACTACCAGAGTCCTTTTATATATGATCACTACAGTATCTATCTTCGTCTGAGCGTGTTGACGGTAAAAAATAACACAAAATACTTTTATTTAAATGGATAAACTAATTGTACCTACTTAATATAACATATTTATCAATAGATTCAACTGGCATTCGACTAAATTAATATAAACGCGGGGCAATTAACTTGTTTTAACTAGCTTAATACAAAATGTAATGAGGCATACATTAAATAAACTGGTAATCATGCGGACAGCGTTTCATGTTCCATTTATTTGTAAATGATTCAATGTCGTATGTATTAGTATTTTCATACATACAAACATAAATTCACGCCTTCTTCCCATGGGGGTAGGCAGAAACCACAGAACGCCACCTGCTACGTTCCTTACATACTCCTTTTGCCTCGTTTACGTTCATACATCTGGTCATACACGAGCGCCGGTTGAGAGTACTTCGCACTTGACCTTTCTGAAGAACATCACCAATAAGGTCACTGTATGTCTTCCTAGGGCGTCCCCTCCCGGCGTTTCCACTCACATCTGCCTTGTAAATACCTTTTGTTAGTCTCCTTTCATTCATCCGCTCAACATAACCAAACCATCTAAGCATACTCTTTTAAATTTTTGTCACTACATCTTCTTTTAAACCACACCGTTGCCTTATCACATCATTCCTCAGCCTATCTTTCGAAGTCACACTACACATGCTCCGCAAGGAACGCATTTCCACAGAATTTATTCTGCTTTCATGCTTCTTTTGCCACACCCAACATTCACTTCCATACATAAACGAAGGCACCAGCACACTATTGTGAACAGCCAGTCGTGCCTTCTTGGACATCAACTGGTTGGTCACAATTGCATGTGTAGCTCCATTCACTTTATTTCCCGCATTCACTCTCCTTTCGACATCTCCATCAATCTTTCCATCCCTTGTAAACAGACTCCCCAAATATACGAACTCACTTACTTGCTCCACACTCTTACTATTTATTTTCACATCACACACCGATACATCCTCTTCTCTTTCAAACACCATGACTTTCATCTTATTTACATTTATATTAATTCCTTTCATCTTATATGCTTTATCCATCACAGTCACCATGTCTTGCAACTGTTCTGCTGACGATGCAAGTGGCACTTGATCGTCTGCATAGAGCAGGCATTTAACAGGCAACTCATTCATCGTCAATACGCATTCACCCTCTTTCAAATCCTTCAGACAGTTATCCATGTACAGGTTGAACAGCCACGGTGACGCTACACAACCCTGTCTGACACCCCTAGAGATGAGAACCAGTTCGTGTATGCCCCATTTATCCTAACACAAGCACTGGAATCCTTGTATAAGGATTTCAGTGCACGTACCAAGCGCCAGTCCACCCCGTACAAGGATAGGGTCCACCACAGTTCTTCCCTCCACACACTGTCATAGGCCTTCTCCAAGTCCACGAAAGCACAGAAGACTTTCTTATGCTTTGCCAGATTTTTTTCGGCTATGCATCTTAAGGAGAAGATTTGGTCCATACAGCCCATTACCTCTCTAAATCCTGCCTGTCACTCTTATCACACTGTTTATCAAAACCTTTGCATACAGTTTGCCGACAACACTCAAAAGACTAATGCCGCAGTAGTTTTTACACTCCTGCTGAGAGCCTTTTCCCTTATATAGTGGTACGATTACAGCCTTACACCAATAATCCGGTACACGGCCATATCTCCAACACATATTAAAGATTAGGCCCAGCAGGCTTGCCACCACCCCGTAACAGCCGTTAAGCATTTCAGCAGACACTCTGTCGTACCCTGCAGCTTTGCCGACTTTCATCCCTTTCAGCGCTCTTACAATCTCATCTATTTCTATATCATTCTCGTCATCTACTTCTGAGCTTGGGTCTTCAAAACTGGCGTCTGCCCAGTTACCCACTCCTTGCACACTATCCTGACACCTAAACTAACTTTCAAAGTATCCCTTCCAGCGTTCCTAGACCTTACTTTCATCGCTCAGTTTACATCCATCTTTTGCTCTTATAACATTCATACTCGATGTTCCTGTCACTCGCGAGCCAATCTTACCTGTTTCCAGAACAGCTTAACATTGGCTCTGAAGTTATCAGAGAACTTCCAGTTATACTTTTCTTCCTTTTTCATTTTTACCATCTCTATTGAAGATTTTTTAAATGACAAATTATGATAAATGACAATGCCAGATCCTGCCCCAGCTGTTTACAGGAAATGTCAATTAATGAAAATAATTGTAATGATTAAAGAACCTTTTCATAATACATTGTTTTTCAGTAGAACTTGCCGATTACAAATCAATGATAAAAGGAATTCAAACCCTGAATTTCCTATTGCGTTACATATTGCGCATGTTAAACACCAAAAAAAGGTTTAAATACCAGTAAAACAAAAACTCATATTACGATTATAATAATTGTGATAATGCGTAACTTATATGTTGTTTAAATCTCTTTTTAACAATTATAAACTGCACCTAACCTAAAATCAATGTCATTAGTTTTAAGATTTAAACAGAAACCGCAAGTTCTACAGTTATTAGGACAAATGTTTAGTTAACAGTAATAAATAAGCTTTAAGATGCTGCATATTGCTGGCTTGTAAATTACTTTTTGATTTTAGTGGGGCAAAGTTCTATAGAGTTTCTGGCATTATCCTTTCCTATAAATTAACTTTCACACATGCACGTAAAATTTAATTAAATTGACAGTTCTTAATTTAATTGTCATTTATTGAATTATTATTCTTGTTATAAAACTAGTATTCATTTGGACTTTTGTTTTTTATCAACCGTTTTATTGACTATATTAAAACTACTATTTGTACACCAATTTCATTGGTAGAATATAGTGCTCAACTACAATAATATGTATATTTAAGACCTTTTATGTATACCTATGTTTAGAAATAAAAATTTGATTGATTGATTTCACTTTAGTTTTCATTTCGGAGTATTTCTTCTTCACTCTTTCCAAATCATCGGTCACATTTGTTGCCTGATTCATCCTATTTTGGGCCTTACAGGCTAACACATTAAGCCAGGCCTCTTTCTTCTTCCTCACAACCTCTTTTACTTCACCATCTACCCAAGAATCATTCGTTCTACTACCACACTTCCTTTGTGCCAGACCACATACTTTTGTGGCTACTTGCACCATACTATCTTTTGCTATCTTCCATACTTCTTCTAGACTGTAATCATTCGTATCATCAAATATCTTATCCGTCTTCACTTTTAATTCCCTCTTATATTCCTCTTTTACTTTCAAATCTTGCAGTGCTTCTACTTTTGTTCTGTCTAGAGCAATCACAGGAACTCGAACTCGGTGACGCCAATGCCTGAACAGACCATCCACTCGACACATTACCAGATAATGATCAGTCCCTACATTAACACCCCGATATGCTCTAGTATCTGTGACTCTTCAATCTTTCATCCACAATCACAAAGTCGATCATGCTTCTCCTATCTTGCCTTTCCCACGTGTACCTTTGAACCTTTCTATTATTAAACATAGTGTTCATAACTGACAAATTCTTCTCTACACATATCTCTAATAAATTCATCCCGTTCTCATTCACTCTATCATCCCCAAATGCACCTAATACTTTTTCGTACCCATTCCTCTTCACACCAACCCAACCATTAAAGTCTCCAAGCATAACAATCTTCTCGTTTGACCTACATTCATTGACTAAATCCCTTATACTGCCCCAAAATTCGTCACTCTCCGAAGGTGGGCTTCCCATATCGGGTGCATAAACGCATAAAATAAAGATCGGGTTTAGACCCACCTTTGTTCTTACCCATAGAATCCTGGGACTCACACAAACATAATCTTTCACATATTTCATCATCCGCTCGGAGAGGACAACCCCACACCCTGACAGGCCCTATGTGTCTCTTGAACACCGGACCAGATAGCGGTCAGAGAACCTTGTTTAGATATGTCCACTCCCTTTCTTTTCGTCTCATTCACACATAGCACATCTATCCTTTTATCCTTGACCATCTCACACACCTCATCCAACTTATCTTTTATACCTCCCTGTACATTCAGCGTAGCTAAGCGACATTCCGCCGCTCGCTTTTCGCCCCGCGGAAACAACTGACGTGGTGTGTGGCGAGCATCACCGTCGCCTCCGTGTTGATTATTAGTATTGGAATAACTCATTTAGTTCCCACGAAAAGCAGAGGAAAAAATCTGTCATCACCCTACAGAGCCCCGCATGTAGAGGTAAGGCTTGTTAGTGCCTGGGGGCGCCCGATCCCAGACAACAGGCACGCTTGCAACTAGGCTCCCCCCTAGCCACGCAGCTCTCGGCACGGCAACCTTAGCTTGGGTGTGTGTTGTTCTTATCACACAGAAGAAACACAATAAAGGCCTCCAGCAATTCCCTTAGTCGCCCTTTTACGACACCCACGGGGTGAGATGGGTTGGTCCTATTCTACTACCCGGAAACCACACGTGCGTGCTGAATACTTTCTATTCAGCACGCACCTTGTATCTTACATTTACCTAGTTAAAAGTGCTTGGTAGAAAGCACCACGGCTTCTTTTTTTCCAGTGTTTTTAACGTGCACGTCTTTCTACATCGTTCTCACATGTATAATTTCAACATGACTGATAAAACCATTTTTATGTAAAACAAAAAATAAATAAAAGAGTGTCCGTGGAGTTTCTTGCCCGTTCTTCTCCATAGGTACCTACAACGCTTTATCTCTCTGACAATTCAAAACTGCCTGTAATTTGTTTATTTGAAATAAATGCTTTGTGTTTTTTAATGCAGATGATGCAGACATCGATAGGGTGCGGAGGGCGTTATCTGTGAGGGCCAATATGATCGCCCGCAGGTTCGTTCGTTGCTTGGGGGCCGTCAAAATAACTCTTTTCAGAGCGTTTTGTACGTCCCTGTACACAGCCAGCCTGTGGGGGTCATATACCCAGAAGCAGTACAACGCACTCCGTGTTCAGTACAACAATGCGTTCAGGGTGTTGTTGGGGCTGCCCCGGCACTGCAGCGCCTCAGGGATGTTCGCCGATGCCCTTGTCGACTGTTTCTACACGACGATGCGAAAGCGGTGTACATCTCTGGGGCGCAGGCTCCGGACCACCTCCAACACCATCCTGAGCGTATTTTTTTTTTTTTTTTTTAATGTATATGGCATGGCAACGAGGCCTTTATGCCAACTGAGCGTATTTGCGAACAGGTTTGATTGCCATTACATTAACCACTGTTAAATGATTAATGTAATGACAAACAAACAAATGACTTAGAGGCAGGCGTAATAAGTTTTTATTTTAATTTGGTAATGGTATTTTTAATTTTATTTAATTTATTTTGAAATTTTATTTTAGTTATTTTTATATTAATTGCAATTTAGATTTTTATAATGTGTCCAATTTATGATCCAAATGGATTGAAATAAATTATTTTTTAATTTGAATTGGAATTTTAAATTCAGAATTTGTGAACTTTCAACTGAATTAGTTCGACTAACGATTTGTGTGTAAAAAATCCAGGTAACGTTGAAAATACACGGTCGCTCCCTGTCCAAGTGAGGCACAGGTGGTCGTGTGTTAATTGTGTCAAAGGACAAGTTCAACAGTAAAGCAGAAAAAATAAACTCTACGTATCAGAGTGCTGATTTAATTTGTCTCATTACGCAAATTATTCTGTTAAATGCAAGTCCGCGCATTTCACCGGAATGCATTGCAATATTCGTATGTATAGTTACTTTCCAAAAAATAAAGACAACGAAACGAGTTATTTCGTAAACATATCATAAGCATAGCATAATCAGCCTATAACGTTCCCACTGCTGGGACACAGGCCTCCTCTCTATGAGAGGTAGTGAGCCGTAAACCACCACGTGGGCTCAGTGCGGGTTGGTAGATGAGGTAAACATGTTCGAGCCCAATTTCTATAAAATGAACCCTGAGTGATTCCTGGATACGCGTCTTTTTAGGGTTAAAACGGTTTCGCGTAAAAACTGATCCATCAAATGAACTTTTATATGATTTTCCGGTGGAAAATTCAAAGCTATTGAGTAAAATAAAATTGGAGAGAGCAGGTGTTCCCAGCGGGGGTCGGCAGTGACTAATGAGCGGCCGCGGCGTGGATGGAAGCCACCCGAGACCCGCTTAAATACTTTACGCCGAACATGTAAGTAAAGGGTTAAATAAATAAATAAATATCTTATTACGGAAATATTCATTTTATGCGTACCTACCTGCCTTTAATAAAGGCACTTAGAGAGTTCGTAACTGATGTGTGTACTGAATATTAAACCATGAAAAACCCCTGGGATAAAGCTTTTCTTGCTGTTACTACCTGCTGATTCCAGGATTTTACAAGCAGAGTTAATCAGTGTATTGTAACTCCCTAGTTCACTACACATTTATGATATCATTTGCATGCGCTTTTATCATGTCCGGCACTCTGGTTTTGAATGTTTGTTTTCATTAATAATTATTCAAATCAATTATGAAATATTCACAACATTCGTATTGCAAAAACTGTTTCTTTGAACTACTTTGACTACCAGGGTTATGATTCGCTCGAGAAATTCTATATATTTCATTACCAAGGCAGAACAGTTACAGGTAGACAGATAATAGACATGTATAATTTGATTTTCCGGGAACCTGTCGACAATATAAAGTTTTGCTTAATAGACAGATCCATGTGACGTGTACGTTTCGGACTGAAATACGCGATGCGGTATCATGTTTGTCGATTTTGAAGGTAGAAGGTAGAACATTATATACTGGAATAGTAACGTGTACTCTTCCCGCCTAAAGGTCGGAAACATATGTCCCGAACATGTAACTCTACTTAGATATTTATGTCGTCAATTTGTGAACATTTGTAACTTTGTCAGATTTTTTGTGATGTGAAAAACGTCAAAGCGAATGATAGATGACTATCGTTCCGCAATTTGGTATGGAAATACGAGCGAAATACCTGAAACAATATTTATGGGGCGTTTTGCTAGTATGCTCGATTGACAATCGCCTAGAGAGCGGCTTGTTTATGGTGGGGCGCAACGATTTATAACCACTTGGTCTGCGCTTGTAATAAACTAGATAACTCAATTTATGGCACTAAAACGGCTGTGTGTCGTCTTGTATGATGCTGTAGTTATATCAAGCAGAGTTACGATTATCACCTCGGGTGCGGTTAATAGCGGCTGTCCTTGCGAATTCGTACACTGGCCTGCTATATGCTGTCAGTTATTGTTGTCTATAACTATTGCACGAACAGCAAGTACCTAATTGTCATGTCAGCTGACCGGCTACATGAGCGGCAATTCCCGTATTTTAAGGGCGCTCGTATTCTAATCTTAGTCTCAATCTGTCAAATATAGGTACAATCAATTTACATACATTTTGAAAAAATAAATTACTTCGATTGTCGCTGAGATGAGATTGCGACTTGAAATTGAGCGATTTTAAAGTACGAGAATTGGCCTTCTGGTCGATCACAGCGCTGTCGTAATTAATTTAGTACTCACATCTGTTAGAGCTGAAATCCAAAAACAAAACTTTTTTTGCAAATTTATATTTTACTCAGTCGTTTATTTGGTGAATATAATTTATTTATAAAAATATAAAGTAGTGGGACGGCCAAACTTATTATTTATTAACACGACAAACAAACGGCCTATTGAGGATGAGGGCGCATTTGTCTAGCTCATTTCAACCAGGCTCGCGTTAGCGCGAGAGAAAAGATCTGCTAGTAGAAAATTTGAAAAGTGTTGCCAACGCCAAATTCATCATCACAAAAAAAATCGTTCATTTAAATATTAATATCAAATGTACGATTCAGCTGTACCAAATTGGATCTATCGGTCGATTGCGATCTGATTGAGCCAAGATAAATACACATAGCTTGCTTGTGTGTTGTTCTTATTTAGTGTTTATTATTTATTTATTTTATAATTTATGTACACACAGTAAAATACAGAGGGACACGTCATAATTACAATTTGAGTACAAAGGTACTGCTTATTTCTTAAGAAATTTCTTCCAGCAGACCTGCGAAAGGAGAATTGAAAAAGAAATGTAGACAATAGTGTGTGAAAACAAGAAGAGAAAAATATGAACAACGTGAAGTCTAAAACTAAAATAACGCAAATACATAATGCATGCAATAAATATATAAAAAACATAAATATTATTTATATATACATAATATAAATACTCACAGTTAAGAGGAAAGGTAATGCTCTTTTAATCGACATTTGAAACGATCGACGATTGTGAAATAATTTTACACTCTCGATTTAAATTAATACCACTTTGGTAGCATAATTTCTCAAACAGTAACGCTTAGGTACTCAGTATTTGAATAAGTAGATACAACTGTTTAGGTATCTTCAATAACTGTTTGTTTATCCAATAATAAGAATTTACGTTCATTTATAATGTTACTTACTAAAACGTTCTTTTTCCGTAATAAAACAGATTACGTTATTATCTGTGACGTTGAGGCATCCATCAAACGCGCCAGTGCTATACAATATTATAAGTAAATTATCCAGTTGGAACATAACAATAGAACATGACGTAGAAATATCACCGACCAGCGGGCGAACAGGGCCGCCCGTCTCCTCCGAGGTCGATAACAAATTGGAAACTGGATAAACGAGGTAATACTCGTAGTAAATAAAATATTTCTCAGCCAATTTCATTATTGACAGTTCATATCGTTGCAGCCACACGTGCCTTCTAAAGCTTAGAGTGGGTTTATCGGAACAGATGATAATTTTAGATACTGATATTGGGATGGGACACGGTATCGGGATGTCACTCGTTTAATAACAGTATATTATTGTAGTTAATATTTGAAAAAGGATGTAGACATCCAAAAAACACAATTGCATCTTCCATTGTCTACATTAGACAGCACGTATCGTAACGTTACACAGTGCGTCCTGAGAACTGTGGTAGGATTGTAGGAAGTAAGTGGCCTGTTACGAAGCAACGTTTACCACAATTAGTGCCTGTGTCGGCGTCCTCCAGTGTACTGTACAAAAGCGATTACACTAACAGTAAGACGGGAGCGGTTGCCTACAGACTTCTAAAACCATTTAAATAGCTGCTCAGTTTGTGTGGCTCCCTAGAGATTGGAAGCGGAAATATGGAATTGGTAGCATACATAATACAGGAAAGTGGTCTACCATGATCGGCAGGGAATGTGAAAAATAAAGTTAGTATATCACATCATATCGTTATCAACTTATCATTATGAACTAAGAAGAATTTGTAATCTGGTGTCGCAAAAAAGCGAATAACATAAAATCAAATGGTTGCATTTATTTATTTCACCGAGTATTCTTGATCGAAGACTTTACCCCCTTCTCTAAGTGTGCGCACTAATGTCAAAATGATTGATAATAGGTATAACGGCTAGACCAAATTAATTAGCATCAACTGGTAAACTGGGACGCGAGGAGCCAAATCAAAATCAATACCTGAAGACTTAACATTTTGAAGATAATCTGTAGGGATTAACGTCTAACCCGCTGAGCTAATAATTCAATCAATTAATTATTCTTATTTATTGTTGCCGCTTATATATCAGGGAGTATATTTACGGACAGTATGTACCTATGTAGGTATGTATTTAAGTAGTAGTGGGACCAATCAATTGCCAATTAGATGAGGTGGTAAAATGTAGTGTGAGGTTAGGCCTTGATGACCTTTAGAAGATAGCAATTCGCAATAATCGGACCATAATCGTACGCCTATTATTCGACAAATTCAGACTGATTAGTACTTGGAATTGTATGTTTGCAGATAAAGTTTACTGAACACACTATAATTTTAGGTAGATTTTACTTAAATCCGGGGCAATCCTATTATTTACGTCAAAAAGTTTTACGATTTACTTCCGAAAAATCTAGTCAATTCAAACTTCTGAAAGTAGGATTCAAGACCACACTGTTGAAAGTTGCAAATGGACTGATATTACATCTAGAAAAATAGAACAAAGGCATTGAAAGTCTTTTTTGTTGAAGAACTTGAAACGACAATCGCGTAGCGCTACGCCGTAGACCTCGTAGAGGGTGGGATAATAAAGTATTTCTATTACTGAGTACACAAGATTAAATTTGTTCAGGGTTAGATATTGACGAAAACTTACGACAACTCTATTTGTCTTGGGTTAGACTTAGAGTATTTTTTGCAACTAGACAGAAAAGAAAGAACACGAAATTGTCCAAATTTATTTTTGGGCTAGGTATGACGCAAGAGATATTCAAAATTACGATAAGATTTTACTGAGTAAACGTATTTCCAGACGGATTAACAAAATTCGTAAAACATATTTATTAAACACTGTAAATACTACAAGAAGTGGACGTTGTTTAAACCCAATATTTATTGAATAAAAGTGATTAGGTGGTATTTTTTTCCTGTAAATTCTTTTGCGAAAAAAGGTAACGCAACCCAGCTTATGAATAATGTATCAGGAGCACCTCAGTAAGCACTTAAAGGGTCCAAATGAAAAGACGCGAACTTTGCAACGGCGCAAAAAATAAAATCTTCAAAATTAATAAATACTTTGTAAGCTTGAATTGAAAATACTTTGAATGTCAACGGGCATACCATCATGTATGATTGTGAATTTATATTAGGTTTTTATAAGAGGTATTTTCTCGATATGAATTCTTGTCATGCTATTTCTAGTTTATTTTTTTTAATTTAAAGTCTACTTGTTTGAGAATGGTATGATGATACCAAGTTTACACAAAAATACCTCTTATTACCTAACGTGTACGAATGTTGCTATAGTCGGTCTAGTTACGTATTTGGGTGGTTAACATTTTACATGTTACCGAGACCTCGTACAGTGAAGCACAAAACGCGCAAACCAAGAGAGACATAAAAGGAATCGCAGGTAACGAGAGGACAGCACAGTAAGACGAGTCGGTTACGGCACGTTACGCCCCATTATTCCATCGTGCAGACTCAGGAAGTTATTACGAGTAATGTAGTGCCGTCGGTACGCGTCGCTTTTTGTCATGCGGACAAAAGAACTCCCCACCAGATAGTTTCAAGTAACAAACAACCAAAGCGCCCTCGTGAAACGAAATAATAATGAAGTATCTTAGTCTGTTATTCGTGACTAGAGACCTTGTCTAATTAGGGTTGCGTCATAACCAACGGACCCTGAAATATAACATCTTTGTGGTTGAACAACATGTTGTTGGCGTAATCGTAAACGGCCCTTTTAAGTCACTCACTATATTACCAAGTTTGTTATGATATAGTTTTGCTTTACGTTTCATGTTCATTTTGGGCGGGTAACGTTTTCATATATTTACGTAATCACAGCTCGTGCCAGGAAAATAATGAGCAGTTTTTACTACTTTTACCTTTTCAGTTTTTACTAAAACAATCTTTCTTGTTTTCAATTCACGTTCCGAAACAGCATAGAATAAATTAACTCTTACTTTTTTCCGAATGTTCTAAAGTTTATCTAGGGAAAATCGGTCACAATTGTGCTTAGTAAGAGACGGTCTAGGAACCCGCATATATCAGTGTGCGTGGTTCAGCAGCGGTAACTCGTAACGCTGTGACAGCACACACCAGGTGTGTTGGCAGAGCATGAACTATTGCTTACTACGTAGTAAAAAGATACACAAGAATATTCTAAAAGGTCTTTTAAGCGATACCAAATAAAAAATCTATCGTTGAAGTTTGTGCATAATATTCAAGAAAAGTCCTTAGCGCAGTTTATAAAAATAAACCTCACATTTTGTATTGCCTTTTAAAGGTCGAAGCTCCCTTGTCAAGCGTGACAAAAATATTACCCATGTATGAAATACATTTGCGGAGGAGGAGATTGGCTGGCTGTGAAATGATCGTAAATTTCGATGTATAATGAGCTCATAAATCTGGAGCACCGCTCGATATCTCCTGGGCTATCTACCTGGGATGTGTGTACCTATAAACATTTTCATTCGTATTCCTGTTTACATGTGTTTCTAGCTAAAAGCTCTACATATCAATTTCGCGAGGCAGTCGTGCGCCGTGTACAATTGCGCAATACTTCTATGTTTACACCGAAGTATTTTTGGACACGTTTGATGAAGTTCGGTATTCACCCGGGACTGCATGCTCTGAGGGTGCTAATTGCATGTGACGTATCACATCATTCATAGGCATGAACGATGAAGACTTTTGTAGAAGAATTGAGGGATGAAGGTGTCTTTGCATGGGAATACGGAAACTTACAAAGAGCCGTCATGCCCACAGACACTGCTACAATATTGCTCTTTGATTTGAAGATCTTTTGATCAGTTGAATCTTCCGAAGTGTTCGTAGAGATTTTGAATAAGCATTTCTTAGTTATGGCCATATTCAAAATCTACGAAATGAATGCTGATAACTTTGTATCTAAATCTGCTAAAACGCGCTAATACTAGAAGCTTTGATTAATTTGAGGATTACTAAGGAGGAGTACTAAGTGTAACTCTAAGTGTATTTCTAGTGTAATTCTAAGTGTAGCAATCTAATTTACATGCGTGTAGATTTTCGAGAAAAGTTGCGCCTGGAATGATCCAGTCGCAACTTTTTTCTCTTTCTTATTACAAAATAAATTTTGTATGGAATTAGCTGTGTAGGCTGCAGAAAGAAAAATGCTAAAAGGTTCCAATGTGTGACAAAACTAGAATATCGAAAATGTTTACTATTTTAGTTTTATTTAAAAAAAAGTTACCCTACTCCTCATCCAAATCAAAGTCAGGTTCATCACAATAACCAATCTATATCGTCTATTATTGCATCGGCTCCTTTCAGTTTTTTATAGTAATCAATGGTATAAGATGGAATAACGATTTCAAATCGTTTAACTTCTCTTTGTTAATCAGTTTTCCTGACGACCATAATTCTTGCAAATCTTCTTCTATGACATCCAAATCAACACCTCATTTTTTTAACATTCAGTTACTGAAGAACTTCCTTCAATAAGACCAAAGAACTGAATGTTCACATTCTTTGTTCATGAGAACTCTGATTAACAAAGAACTAGTGGAGTCTTTATTGTGATTAATACTTATTTCTTTTGTTTTGAGCCAGTGACTTTGCTGTTGTCATTAAATGTTTTTCTATTAATTATTTCTAAAAAAAGTTGATAGAGAAATATGCACTGATCTTCAATAAGTTTGTCTACATGACCACGTTTTCCTTTAAAATTAGTTAAATGTTCATCCAAAACATACAATTTTATTGTAGGTTCAAAAAATTGCAATAAAAATAGGAGGTTTAAGTAAATAAAGGCCTACTTAATTCAAGTTTTCCGTATAAAAAATGTTCTGTTCACGCTGTACAGTTGAGGGGTTAATGATAATTTTATGTTAAATCGTAAATCTTTTTTTTACTTAAATTTTTCGTATTTCTGTATTTTAATAGTTATTCATGTGGCCTGAATCAATCTAGTTTTAATGTTATTTGGAGGTGAGTTAAAATTATTCAAGGCTGTTGGATCATTTAGGGAGAATGATTTTTGTTGTTCCAAGTACAAAAAAAACACATGTCAGAGCAACCAAGAAAATGCAAAAATGTATTATTTCTTGAAAAATGTATGCATTTAAAAGAACTGTCTTTGACATAACAGCTGTGGTTTGGATCATATGGATTTTCGTAAATTTTTAACATAGAGTTATTGATATGTTAAAATATACCTTATTTGGAGTGCGTTGGTCACAAATAACTCGAAATTGTCGAGGTTATGGGTTGGATAATTTTTGCTTAAATCGGCCCAGTTATTCTAATAACACCGGACCACTTTTATACATTTTCCTAAGCTACAACACAAGTTATGCCGTTTCTTGTTGTGATGTAACCAAAACATATACCTCAGAAGATTTTCAAGTAATTTAGCAGTTAGCCAGAGGCAGGGACCAGACCTAGAAATACTTGCTCGTCTTGTTTGTAAATTGAAATAAATGTTACAGAATAATATGACAAAGAAATTGAACAATTAAAAAGGCACAAAGCCAATATGCATGTGACAATAAAAATAAACGACGTAGCAGAGCAGAATGTATTTTACTGAGATAATATTGTAGTAGTTCCAACTCGGAGTCTCTCTGGTTTGAATACTTCGTAAATGTTCGAACTTTTGTCTGGGTTTAGGAGGTATATGAAGAACTCACAGAATATTACGTTACTATAAATCATAGTGCACCTACCACGAACTTTAATGAAGTATACGCACCAAGTATAGAAAAGAATATTGTTAATTGCATTAGATCAAACTCAAAAACAGAGTGTCAAAAAAAACTAGAAGAATACATAAGCATTGCATGAAGTGTGATTGTTGTAAGTCGAGCCCATTTGCGGTATTGTTGCGTCGCACTTCCTCCTACGAGAATCTTCGGCAGGGCTTCAAAAGTGAAAGTGGCTTGGGTTAAATCCAAAGTAGATGTGTTCCGGCCAAGCTTAGACTTTGAATAAATCAGGAGGCGAAGGTCGCAAGGTGAGTCCCGTCCCCCGCCCGCCGCGGACAATATTGCATTTATATAAGTTCGTTATGCGTCCGGTCGTTTGCTATCCGTTTATCGAAATCTCGCATTTCTACCTACAGGTTGTAAGAAGACTCGTCACAAAGCCGTCATCTACGCTTCTGTACATCAATATATCTTAGTGTTAAATAATTGCTGCAACTTCTATTTTTGGTTGCGCAAAGTAACGCACGCAAAACATTGTGCTTATAAATGTGCATGCAAAGTTATAGCGATTGAGGCATCGTGGAGTAACATTTAAAACTTACTTTCGTATAAAAGAGGCCATGACCTCTGTGTTTGTTTCGGCATTTCTTCTCAGGGATCAGTCAGCTAGGATATTCCAGCGCCATCTAGTTTTAAAATATAGACCCTACAAAATACTGACGTGTAAAAGTGTCATAGAGGATCTAATTACAGAAATAAACATTTTATTT
Source organism: Dasypolia templi (assembly GCA_963555695.1). Taxonomy (NCBI): domain Eukaryota; kingdom Metazoa; phylum Arthropoda; class Insecta; order Lepidoptera; family Noctuidae; genus Dasypolia; species Dasypolia templi. The sequence continues at coordinate 15,208,539 of OY743146.1, read as the reverse complement.
CATTTGATTTCATTACCTCTGTAACCAGAAGGTTTCCATGTATGTCCAGTACATAATAAATAATAATAAAGAAAACAACAAGCAAACCTCGGCTTCGTTAAGGGTATTTTATTCCCGTTACGTAAAAGTAAGGATTTACAATTATTTGACCTTCGTAGAGCGATACTGCTTATATTTTCAGGAAGAGTATTCATGATCATCGTAAGGATATCGTTGTGTGTACGAATTTCCGTTGATTACTGCTATAAGGAAGTGAAGCCAAACATGACTGAGGTACACCCTACTACCGATATTGCATCCCACAGTATAATTTTATCAATGGACCTACTTAAGTAGCGCGTGTTTACGCAGACACGAGATTTTCTCCTACAAAATATGTATTTACGTACTTTAAGTATGGTTTTCTATTGCGAGATTATTTTTTGTTGGGAATTTAAGAAGAAATGCGAATGCTCACAGCCGTAAGTAACTATAGAACTCATCAGACCCCATGTCAGATGACTTCTCATAAGGCTCACTTAGTGCCGATTTCGCCAACGCGTTCAAGAGCTGTTAGTGTCAATATTCCATTGAAAATGATGACACTGGCAGCTCTTAAACGTAGTTTATGTGCTAATCGCGCTCAGTTTCATTGGTGAAGTCCACCCTTAGCGTGATGGCTGCTTACCTCGTTTCAAGCATGACAGATGTAAATAAAATTGTAGATAAATATCCGGTACTTTATTTTTGTTAGAAAAAATTAATTAACAAGGATAATAGAATGAATTAACCAGGGACTGTTTGACTGTTTGGCCAAATCATAAGATTTGGCCAAACAGTCCCGGATAAAACAAATTTGAAGGCCATACTACACAGTACCTTGTGGTAATTGAATCTGCGACTCATAGCACAGTAATCCAAGATCATTGAGCGACCAAACTTGGACAATAAAGCATTGTCTTCGTGGTTAGCGGTTTCATTCCCATCTCAATCCCTTTCAAGCCGTCTGTCGAAATTCCTTCAGCAGAATTTCCCTTAAAAAGATATTTAATTAATTTCTGTACAGAGTTTTGCCATATTAAAGGCATTAATGTGTCAGTCAATCAATCCATTGCCGTCTCTTTTGATTTCAAATCAGATTATAAAGGATACACGACCTCTGTCCTATATATAATCAATCTTTTGATTAAATCTTTAGTTTATCCCATCGCCAGGCGTCCCTATTTCAAAGTCTAATGTTTAATAAAACGTAACCCTTGCCTCTTTTACTCGCACAATCTCTGAAATGTGTTATTTTGTAAAAACAGTGTGTCTATCCAGTATTTTTTTAACAATAAAATAGTACGAGATGATAATTTAGCAGTACGTATCGAATTGCTGATTGATATGATTCAATAAAAAACAGTTATTATTATTATATACAATGAGAAACGCGACCTTTTAGAAAGAACTAAACTATACAGGATGGCTTTCTTGTTACGTAACACAATAGCTTGGGTGAAAATATTTCCTTTCATAAAGTGTGGGCTGTTTGCGGCGTTGAACCGACATCTGCCTTTCGGCAACGACGTGCTGTAAGTCTTTTTTTGCATTGCAAGTGGTTTCACTATACTTTTTCTGAACTCTATTCTAGGAAAAGTGCTATGCTATGCTAAATAATAGTAAAAGTAAAAGACTTATCCTGTACCCTTTTTGCGGGAGAATTTCCCTTACAATGTTATCAAGACCCTTTTCCACATTATTGTGCTCGAAATATATTGGTAGTGATTTGTGTTATAAAATATTATCAGGCACAGAGAACGCGGTGTATTCTACCGTTTGATACGCCTCGGTGACATTACAAGATCGTAAAGTAAAAACGACTGCGTCTATATTACAACGTGCGATGAGATTTCGAATGGCGGCCATGAAATAAAGGCCAGCCCGTCACCTGCGACTCCAGCTTATATATAAAATTGTGCGTACAGACACAAAATATCATTAAAAGTTTACAAAAAATTATTCCGTCACCATCTCACACAGACTTATCAAAGAATTCGCAATTTTTCTTTCTTTGTGCGCACTGAAATTTTCAATTTACATACTTATGAAAGGTTTCATAACAAAATCCGAGTACAAAACCGGTCGCCTCGGAAATCCCTTTTGTTGCTGCTACGGAACGACAATTTCCTTAAGTAAAAACTAAGAAGTTTTCTTAAATAAAAACGTTCGTAAACCATAGTTACAAATAAATTATTCTTATAGTTTATAAATTACTATACAAACTTGAGTTATAAATAAATTTTACCTGTAGTTAACGAACGCTTCAAAATATCTATTTGAGTACCCATTTTTAGTCATGTCAGTACGATGTTGGGGAATCATTGAAAGTAGCCACTAATATTCTCGTGAAAACTCGTCCTTGTAGATACTTACACAACAATAGCCTTACAAAATATTTGCCAAAATGAATGCATAAACACTAAGCTTGACACGAACTGACCACTATCCGGTGGACTATTGTCGCATTGAAGCACCGAGGCCTATATTTCCACAAAATTTGTGTTTTTGCTGACAATAACTCTCCGCTACGCGCAATGGATTCATATGCATCGCACGACACCAAACACTCATAAAAAAATACAACCACGATGGATTACACATATGAATAAAATTTATATATTCTTTAATAAAACGTATTATAACTTATCAATTTATCATTCAATGTAATCAGGGATCCTCATAACTTTTTTTTTTGTAACTTTTGGATATTTGATTCTTTGGGGTCGAGGGTCTAGTAGGGTTGGTTGAATCACAACGGATTAGCTACACTGTATGGTATTATACTACTTAGTGGTCCCGAGTTCAATACTCTTTTTGTTATGTAGGAACATAATCATTTTCAGCTCTGATGGATATTTGAAAATCACATTATTGCTATATTCAACGATTTTTACTTAATTTTAAGGTCGTAAGCATTTTGATGGATCGTAAAGTTGCATTACAACCGCAAATTCCAAGTTAAGTAGATTTTGTGACACTCTCGTGGTTTATAGATTGTGGTAACACTCCTTTATGCCTGTCTGGCATCGATTAGCGTTCATGACTCATGGAACGTACCTACAGATGCCAAACTAAGTATTGGAACTGATTATTGATAAAGTTACAAATAATATCGATCTGTCATCAGTTTATCACTAACGACCAAACCCAATAACCTAAGACAGATCGCTACTGATGATAGATATATCTGTACAGCCCTGTCAAACAAACAGCTGTCAACACGTTATAGGGCCGCATACTTTGGCTTTTTTGGGACGTTACAATCAGAGATTGATAGGTTTTTCTATATGCAGTACGCCAAAATTGGAGATGGAAACGTTATTGGGTTCGGCATTAAAAAAGCTATTGTTGCCTATAATTCTGACATTGTGGTGATAGATGGATTAGAGCGTCGCGCAATAATTGTAGATTTTGCGGTCCCGTATGACGTGCACCCCGTGAAAGTTGAGAACGATAAGCAAATTCAGTATCTTGACCTGTTGTCGTCACGTGGGATGAGAATACAGCAGTCACTGTGCCGACGGCATAATAGCCAAGGTCCTCGACCAACATCTGAGGAGGCCTCGTTACTTCGCAGTTGGATAAAGGGATTGATCGGAAGGGATAGAAAACGGTACTTCAGGATACTGCATAATGTTAGAAGGTCTCTCAGGAGCTCTGACCACCGGTAGCTTAGACACTTATCCTGACACTATTTTGCGTATATTTTTAAGCCTACTTTAATATTTTTATAACAGTAGATTATGCACCAAGGGGATAAAGCAGTCGCGGGCGCCGTATTGAATCCCGAGCCTAACGAAGGATTCTATTGGAGCAAGGGAGTTAACACAAGAATTCTGAGTGCAGCAAGGGATTCAATCTCGCTCAATACGAAGACACGTATAAACGTGAAGGATACACTACCTTTCGCACATACTGCGAGGTAATAAAAACCAATTCGACCATCGAATTAATAGTTTATGAAACTGTTAATAACCAAGGAATACCTAGTTATATTAATTAATACATTTATATTGCAAACATACAGTCCAAACAAAGAACAGAACATAACCAAAGAACACAAGAAGAGAGAGAAAACAAAGAAGATGTTATTAGGGTTGTTAGTGGTACATGCAAAAATAAAACAAAAATAAATATTTTAAAGGCAGGGAATATTTTGAAGGTGTTAGTAATTTGTTAGTAAACAAAACAAGTTGTTACAATAAATACTTATATTATATTTTTGCTATTCCTGTGCAGGTGTATACCTGCCCAGTACACAATAAATGGACCATCAATTTTGCACGCTAGCGTTCTGAGTAGAGTGTTCATGCTGCCACGGACCCTACTCATGCAGTTCTTTTCCTTATGATGGCGAAGAAATCATCGATGGAAGCATCCGCAAACATTGCAAAAGTACTGCAGCACCGGGGCTTTTTCCACACTGCCCTCAGAGCGTCGTTGTACTGAACACGCAGGGCGTTGTAAGCTCGCCGCGTAAAGTAGATCCACAGACTGCACGTGTAAAAAGATTGACAGAAGGCTAACAGTTTTAAAACGTGCGAATCTGCGGGCCAACATATTGCAACAGACTGCCCTTCTTTGCCTCTCTAGGTCTTCATCGTCTTGTAGCCGATCTGTCAGCCTTTGACCTAAATACTATTTTAGAAACCCTCACGAGTGCCGACCCACCGATCTTAATTGGCGGCAAATTAGAAGGACCTTGTTCCCTGCTATGTGAACCACGAGAACACTCTTACTAGCATTATATTTGACCCCATGTGATTCACAAATACCCAGAAGACTGCTGAATCCACTAACTGACGGGCTCAACAGAACAATGTCGTCGGCATAACAAATATTGTTGAGTATCCAATCATAGCTTCACTGTGCCTTTTATTTTTATTTTTTGTGTATGGCATCTCGTAGTTGACCTTGAGAGGTCGTTACAACTTAACCGGACTATCCTGTGGCTGCCTTAAGCGGACTTAAAGCCTCCAGCCAGGGGCGTAAAACTACTTACATTACTAAGCGAACGCTCGCTAAGGGCACCCCCTCTGGGGTACGGACCTCGGCTTAGGGCGTCGCTGACGGGAGGACAGCAAGATGGGACAGGCTGAATCTGGATTATATTATTATTATCTGGGGAATTAAAAGCTATAGGCTCAGCTACGGCGCGGGCTGGCACTTCGTCGAGCAAGGGTCGGGGGGGACTGTTACGTCGGGATCTTCGCGAGGAACCTCGGCGGCGAGGTCGGAATGTCGGTCTGTGTTTGTGCACTGTACTCGTGGCCCTATTGCTCTCCTGAATGAGAGTTATGTGGACATCGGAATCGGTGAGGACATGCTTGGGACGGCGGACATGACTAATTCACTGAGCCTGCCGATCAGCTGGTTCATATCTAAATATACCCCGTATGCACCACCCCGTACCGCACTACTTAGTTTGTGGATGCGCAAGTATTCACTGGTTCTTAGTGAAGTGCGGACGCGTGTTCGTTTTAGTTTTAGTCGCGCAATGAAAAATAAATATGAGTAATCGAACAAGCCGTAAACGTGGCGTGTTTTCACTATGTCGTGGATACTATTGTGGAGTGATCTATGAGATCTATGTGGAGTGGATACTCTACTATTATATTTACTACGTATTTTGTTTTTTTTTGTTTCGGAACACAGTTTTTTTAGTTTATTTGATCTACCTAACCTGTGTGGAATAAAATAATATATATTGGTTTTGTTTTCATTTATATTAAAAAGTATCTTGCCTGCTCAGTGTATCAGTGCTCCAAAATATGTATAATCTATTTCAATTCTATATGCAACATATGTATCATATCATCAATTTAAAAACATAACATTTTATAAATAATGGGGAATGTCGCATGAAACTACATCGTGATGCATAGGATTTTTTACAGAGAAGAAGCTACACCATCTATCATAATATATATTATTCTGCAAACAAATAAATATATTTTCTTTCTTTGTAAATATTTTTTATTCCGGTTGTGAAAGGTTGGTTGGCCCACCACTACTGCCTACAAACAACCCCGTAAAATGGAAATCAATGTGCGCGGCACGGGTTGTGTTTTCATTTTTAGGGGACCATCTTTTCGCTCATAACTAATAAGTTTCTTGAGAGATTTTCGGGCGACTTCAAAGTTATATATAGGAATTATATTGTTCACGTATTCTAGAAAAAAACATGTCCCAATTCGGTTTCTTCATGGAGAAAGAGGATTTTAAAAGTTGATAGTGGTACGTGAAATATACTACAAAAACCCGACTGCAACTAAGATTCAAAGCAAGCTCACTTTTCAAGCAGTCTGAAGCTGTTGGTGACATCAAATCTGAAATTGCACAAATTAAGTTAGTACGTGTCGGGTTTTTTATTTTTAAAGTCTATGCAATTTCATCAAAAACACAATAGATAATATTTTCAATAGGCCGTTAGCCCAAATCCAACATTCGAACGCGCCACAGCAACCAATAATTTTCTTCTTCGACGGCAAAAAAAAACAAACGTTCTCACTTCAAGCCTTTGAAGTGAGGACTCTTTGGTCGAGCTGTACATTGATTGAAAAAAAAAGTATTTTTGTAAATGTTTCCATACGATTTTCTCAGTTGAGATATCAAATTAAAATCACATTAATTACATGTCCGGCTAGAGCCTGGGGTTTTAATGACATGCTTTAAGTTAGGTTTGCATCACACATAATTTGACGTTAGCGAACAAACAGCTATTTTAAAGGCTAGAGTGTCAAAGTACGTCACTCGTCAGCTTAAAATTGTGTTGCTTCCGAGGTGGACACTCTACTTTTTATCGCCCTATAAGAGACAATAAGTAACTTACGAATAAGAAAAGTACGTTTAATTTTCATTCTCATTATTTGAGTAAGACACATTTTTTGTATAAAACGAAGTTAAGTCCAAATTCGAGTAAACAACTACGAACAACAATAACAATAATAGGCTCGCCCCCTATTACATGGGACTTGAGCATAACTGGCGAAATGTGTTTTTAATTTCAGAAACTTTATTTTTTACGTTTAATTTTCACGTTTTTTCGTTTTGGACTTAATGTGCTAGTGACTACTACTTAGTAGAAGATTTTTTTTACGATTATTTGGGTCAATACAAGGTGACAAAAATTGTGTGGTCGTAGAGTCGGCCACTTTTACACCCCGTCGCAGGTGAGTACTTTTATATATTAAATACAATCACGCCTTCTTCCTATGGGGGTAGGTAGAAACCACAGAACGCCACCTGCCACGATCCTTACATACTTCTTTTGCCTCGTTTACGTTCATACATCTGGTCATACACGCACGCCGGTTGCGACTGCTACGCACATCAGGTGCGTAGAGCAGCTTTCTGAAGAAAATCACCAATAAGGTCACTATATGTCCTCCTAGGGCGTCCCCTCCCGGCGTTTCCACTCACATCTGCCTCGTAAATACCTTTTGTTAGTCTCCTTTCATTCATCCTCTCAACATGACCAAACCATCTAAGAATACTCTTTAAATTTTTTGTCACATCTTCTTTTAAACCTTACCGCTGCCTTATCACATCATTCCTCAGCCTATCATTCATAGTCACCCGCAAGGAACGCATTTCCACAGCATTTATTCTGCTTTCATACTCCTTTGCCACACCCAACATTCACTTCCATACATAGGCGTAGGCGCCAGCAAATTAAATGTTAAATGATAAAAACAAGATATCTGAGAAAAGTCGCCTTAATAGGGTGGTGGAGCATTGTGGGGGGGGGGGGGGGGTAAGGGGGGAGTGTTATAGTCGCCCCCCGCCGGAAGTGCGTAGTTTTTTTATATTAAATGTTAAAGGTTGAAAATTTATTAAATGATTTCTGAGAAAAATAGCCTTAATAGAGGGGGAGGGGAAGCAAGCAACAATATAAGGCATAGTCGACGGTTTAATAAAAAACAAAAACACGATGGGCGTGCGAACATACCCCGCCATCCCCACCGTGGTATCATTTTTTATAACCAAACCTGTCTGAGTCGGCGTGCCCCAGTCCCAAACTCGCTTCGCTCGTTCTTGTAGCCAGTAAAACACTCACTCGTCTGTCACTGTCAGTGTCAACAAAGTTGTATTTCAAGGATTAGATTTACGGATATTTTAAGTTTTTTTTTTAATTTTTCGACGCAGCTCCGGCAGCTAAAATTGCGTGGGGGTGCTTGAGATAAACCTTCATGACCCCCCACAGTGTCAGAATCCTCAAATTTAGGCGACTTGATTCTGAACCCTACCCAATAGAAAACATGCAAAAACCTCTAAAACGCATTCCAAACCGATGATCATTAAGAAAGGATAAATTCAATAAATACTGAGGCTAAACTATAAAATAAAAATTTAAATTGATTTTATTGATTTTACAAAAATCAAGATGATATACATTTTATTTGACAGATTTTTGACTGGTATAGTACAACTAGCGCCATTGCTCTGCATTAAATTGGCTAGCTGGCTCTGTTGTAAATTTTCTTGCGGAGTAAATTTACAACATAGCCAGCTAGCCAATTCTACGTTCATTTGGAGCTGGAGATTATAGATAGTATCGCGTTTAACTTAGGATCCAAAATGTTTTGTTGACAAACTCCGTGTAAAGGTAACCTCAGACGAACCACTTCGAGAAAAAATCGGTAAACTAAAATAGGTAGTAGGTTTATTGGATAGGCATTTACAGAGTAACAGACCAAACAATAGGTAAAAATTGCGTAGCCATAATACGCTCACGTAGGGAATGTTGTCTTTACAGGACCGGACTGAGGCTGGGTGCAGCCGATATACTTACGCGAAAATCTATATTCTCTGGGTATACGAAGTGTAGCGTTATTGTAAAAGGCGACTAAGGGAGTATTTTAAGGGGACGATTGGCAGCAGTTCACTCTCCTCCTTTTGACGATCGGCTTGATGGTATATATATACATACCGTAGACATCAGTATCGGATAGAAGAGCTGGCCCTGCAGTCTTTAACCCGCATGCCCAGCTTGGTGGGACCTAGAGTTAAGTTGTTGGTATGCATTTTTTTTTTCATGGTCACAATATCTCTTTCGAATTTTCTGCGACTATGAGGCATGGGCCCTATCGGACCCCGTCATCATGTACTGACATCTCTTTGAGGCACGCGTGGAACGAGGCGCCGTCGACCCGGGCCTGATCCTTACCGGACGGCGAGCTACCCATTGCTCGCCGTTCGCAAGCCGGCGCCTACAGTGGCCGGGAATCTGCAGGCGACTCCCGACGCCCAGGGCGTCTCCTGCGGCGACTAGGGGCGTGAGGGTGCAAGGCTCAGGTGTTGGTATGCCTGAAAGCTACTTTATGAATATACCAGAAATGTTGAAATAAAATAATGAATTTAATGAACATAACAACATAACATCACGCCTGTAATCCCAGAAGGGTTATTTAATGAATAATTATATATTTTGATTTTACTTGTTTTGGAAAAACCATTGCGTTCAGTACATGATGCGTTTTGAATCCTCCTTATCACCAGAGCTGGCTTGTTCCTCTGCTACGTACGTACACTGGGACGACGAAGGTACATTGTTGAACCCACCTGACCGGAATCTGCTAGTGCAGACCTTGGTCACCAATACGGACATTTTCCAGCCAGGGGGAGGGCCTACCCCATTTGCTGAGCACCGTATTGATACAGGTGAGCATACTCCTACCTATGTACCTCCGTATTGATTTACCCCTGCCAAGAAGGAACTTATGCGTCAGGAGATTGAGAAGATGCTGAAGGACAACATCATTGTAGAGTGTGACTCTGCATGGTGTTCACCAGCTCTACTGGTTCGTAAGGCGAACGGTAGCACCCGCTTAAACGCCGTGACCAATACCGACCATTACCCGATGCCTTTGATCGATGAGTTATTACAGTCAACAAAGAGGGATTGTTTTATGAGTACATTGGACCTGAGATCCGGTTATTGGCAGGTTAGGGTAAATGAGCAGGACAGAGATAAAACCGCATTTATTAGCCCATTGGGAACTTTTCGTTTCAAGCGCATGCCCTTTGGTCTCAAAAACGCTCCGGCGACCTTTCAACGTCTGATTGACCGTTTGCGATGCTGTTCATCCCTGGTCAATGTGACAATCCTGGCATATTTAGATGACCTGCTTATTATTTATCTGAAAGTTTCCCGCAGCATCTCCAGGATCTCCAGGCTGTATTCAGTCGGCTTCGCGAATTCAAACTGCGAGTCAACCGGGAGTGTCAAGTATCTGGGGCACGTAATTACCCAACAGGGCGTCTCACGTGACCCTGAGAAGGTTCAAGCTGTACTCGACATGAAAGAACCAAACAACTTAAAACATATCATCATCATTTCTACAAACCTGTTCTTGGTTCAGGAAATTTATCCCGAATTTCTCCTCTGTAGCAGAGCCACTTACAAGGCCAACAAGGAAGAATCAGACCTGGACCTGGGGTTCAACTCAGACCAATGGTTTTAACGAGCTGTAACAACTTCTTACCTCAGCGCCTTATGCGCTCTCCAGGGCTAAAGAGAACTGGCACAAACCTGTAGTACTTACTACTGATGACCGCAAGGCGGTATGGCAAAGCAAGGAGCTTCACGGGCGCTTCTATCGGGCTCTTCATGAGCCTGGTGTAGATTTCCTAGCGTCCGTATCCGCTACGTTTTGGCGACCTTTTCGGGGAAACTGAAGGTTTCGTCTGTGCAATTATGGACGAAGTTATCTTGACGAATAACTACCGGAGACATATTATGAAGGACGGCACGGTTGACGTGTGTCGGGCATGCCACCGTCCAGGTGTGTCCAGCAGACATATTTTCTCTGGTTGTTGCGCCTGCTGCGGATCGGGAGAGTGGACGAGATCTCTCTCTCCCTTTCCGCAGCCTCCTTCTGCGAGATCACTGTTTCGCAGAAGGAAACCACCGCGTCCCAGGACTCGACGCTGCCGACCATCGCACTCACTACGGCCGGCAGCGACAGGTCACTGCCTACTTCAGAGATGAGGGCACGGCGCGGCTCCTCCCAAGCGGCACACTCTGCCAGCGTATGCCACACCGTGTCCTCCCGGCAGATGACGCAGTGGTGACACCGGGCATCCGGCTCCCTGTTTATGCGACACAGGTACTTCCCGAAGCAACCATGCCCCGAGAGCACCTGAATCGCCCGAAACGACAGGGAGCCGAAGAAGCTGACCCGTTCTTGGCGCGACCTCGCCCTCTTGTGCCCGTTGGCCCCATAGGGGCCGATAGGTTCTCCACGCTGGAACAGAGACCTGTCCTCCAAAATTTGGAGGGATCACCATCCACCTCTTCTTCGCTCTCCTGGGTCTTGCGCTTTGAGCTTACGCTCGACACGCTCACCACACTCATCCTCTCGGATGCAGTGTCAGAATCTGACACCGCACCTACGTCTTTTTGTTCGTTCCCCTGAGGGCCAGGAGCCTCCTCGGCTCTTGTTGCCATCGGCAAGCGGAAAGCAGTTACCCCCCCAGAATACGTGGGGCATGACGCTACTGAAGGTAGCGGGGTGGATTCTCCAGCTGCTGCGAAACTGGTACCGCCCTGGGGTAAAAAAAAAATCACCTGACTTTTTCACTATTAGTGGTTTCGCTTTTAAAGGGTGCGCTAGCAACTGGTCCCCCACAAGCCACTCATCCTCTCGCCACGCTCAAAGCTTAGAATTAGGTGGTTTTTTATCTTAGAGGTGTCCTTCTCTCCGATGGCGGCATAAGACATGCCTCCGTGCGCTGTCTGGCCAAACCGGCTCAGCGAACCCACCGAGAGTTCTCTCCTCACGATTGCTCGTGAGAGAGAAGCGCCAGCCATGTTGGTACGCCTGCACCATTGTGGCAGGGTCGCGTCCAGTGTCAATCGACGACCGCCGATCGATCAGGAGCGGCCGATCTCCCTTGTTTCTCCACTGTGCCCTCTGCTAATCAGAGGGACACGTGGCAGCAGAAATTCGCCACAGACAGTACTCTCTCCGAAAAAACCCCCAAATCCTTTTTTCAAAAGAGTATATTGTCCATGCCCAGGACAATATACTCTTTTGAAAAAAGGGTGCACCGGCCCGACAACTGCTCTTCCCTTCGAACGTATCCGTAAGGGATTAGCAGCGATCAGGCACACGAGGAGGTTTTATGCACGCACCTCATGGCAAAAAGCCTCGACCAACATCTCTCGAGGCTTTCGTTAGGCGGTTGGATCAAGGGCCTGATTCAGAAGGGAGTACTCCTCGATACGGCTCGCATTGTGAGGAGGTTCCTGTCTCTGGAGCACTAACCACCATTAGCTTGGACCCTGCTCCCGATACCGGCGGACCACTATATAAGGTGTATCTATTCATACACGAAATATTCGAACAAGTGCGTCTATAGGTCGAACATAAGCTATAGAAATGATTTTTTTTTTTTTATCTAAGCATCTAATTTTAAAAATTTAATCATTTAATATTACTTAACACACATAAAATACTGGCTCTTTCATATTTTGTAACATCCATTACGCTATTTTCTACGAAAATACTACATAGAAACTACTTTCATTGAAGCGGGCTAGGTCATGGCGGTGCCCTTAGATGTCGCGTGGCTTTTATGAATTATCAAAAGAGGCGCCGGCGGCGGCGCCGCGCACGATGCCTCGCCCCGCGCCCGCCGCGCCGTCCGCTCCGCCGCCGTGCTCAGTCTCGCGCGAACTGCATGTTGTACTGCACGCGGCTTAACCAACGTGGAACGCATCGCGCTGCGCGCAACAAACGCAACAATGCCGAAATATTCCAACTAGGAGTACCAGAACATGGTGGACTGCTACAATGAGGGTGGACTTATTTTGCTCACAGCACAAGCCCCCTTCCTAGAGATCCTAGAAGCTCGACAGCGGCAACGGGACTACGGGGTCTACATGCCCCCAGCTGCAGACGGAGGCAGGTCTGATCTTACGCCGTTGAACTTCCATGTGTGGGGTAGGGATAGACCTGATTTATGGTAATGGCGGCCAGACCATTTCTAGTGCGGAACAAAAAAACGTGAATTGTGGCGTTTACGTAGTGATGGCTAGAGATAGAGACATTGTTAAAAGTGCAACGACACATTATTTAACGTGCAACTGCAGGGTGAAATGTACAGCAATTTTGGTGTAAATAATGTAAATAAAAACTACGTCGTTATGAGGTATGTACATTTTAAATTGTTCGCGCTATGCACTTCTTACAGTTTACATCTGTACAAATAGGTAGGTACACAACCTATCAATCAGCTGACAGATACGACTCGACGCACAGTTCGTAACCAACAGAAGTCATTACCTTATGCGAAATCGCGTTGCGTCAGCTGTTTATTTTTCTATTATTATTATCTAAAAGATGTGTAACACTGTAGAATATGAATGTTTTAATCGAATCTAGGATCCTTTTCGTAAAATAAATAAGAAAATGATTGAAACGTTTCGATGCTCGCTCGTAAAAGTCGTGACCCCACAGAGGTCAGCTGCTTATTCAGATGTAAGTACCTAGTTTACAGAAGGTACTGTTTTTGTAAAACTTCGAGGAGGGAATTCAATATTGTAGCTACTTAGATTTAGGTCGTTTTGTATTTTAAATTCACATTTATTTTGATTGTAAGCGATAACTCTGTTATCAAAATAAGACGAGATCGAGTTACGAAGAGAGAGACGGCACGCGCCCCGCTGCTACAGTTGGGCGGGCATCGCGCCCGCGCCTCTCCCCGCCGCGTCTTTGATTCATAGAGCTGGCAGAAAAGGTTTTATGTAAAACATCTCAAGCAGTTTTAAATTATGATAATTACGTAAAATAAAAAAACATTTAGATAAAAAATTCTTTTTCGTTTCTATAGCTTCTAAACGACCTATAGGGGCCCCTCTTTAAATATTTCGTGTATGAATAGATACACCTTATATATATTTTTTTTTAAATATTTTTTTAAAGTTGTTTTATAAAAATATTTAAAAATATAGCAAAATAAGGATAAAAATAAATGAACGACATAAAAATAATAATCATTTATTTCAGGCAACAAAGACCCATCACATAAATAAACACCTTATAGCCTAACATACATAATTATAAAAACCACAAAATCATAAAACACTATACTTGGGAGCTTGGTTTTGGTCGTGCTTCCCTGTAACGTCTGTACACAACTCCTGCCGGCCAAAAATCTGAGCTAAGGAAGACAGCCTTCTGCATTGCTGGAACCTGGAGGACGTAGGACTTAAAATTTATAGTCCTGGCTGACACCAACCGCGTCTGCTTCAGCAACTTCCGTTCCTCGGCACCGATTTGATCTTGGCTCCTCCTAATGATGTACTGGAAGAGCTTATCTCCCGACATTTGTGGGCCCAACCGGGAAATGTACAAGAGCATGGTGGGCACTGCAGCGCGGACATCCTCACTTGCAGGAGCGGTACCGCGTTTGTTGCGGCTGCGTCGCGAATGACCCCTTTTCCTCTCAACCAGAGTAAAGCCGTCTTTATACACTTTACTGGTTTTAGCAGCCGTCGCCTTCCGCTTCTGTGTCTCAGCAACCGTTGCCGCACCAGCAGAGGACAGCTGCGAACTTTGGCAAAGGCGTGAAGCTTTCTTCGCGTAGGTTTCCTTACGCGGCTGTGTCTTTGGCGTTGTATTTGTAGCCTGTGATGTAATTGTGACACAAACAGCTTGCACATCGCGGTCAATGATTTGCGATTGCGTTGCATCATCCGTCGCAGCTCCAGTTTCGCTGGCAGGCGAAAAGTGAGCCGCAGCGCTTCGACGCACGTTCATATTCCGCGAAGGTGACGGTGTTGCTGACGCAGCGTTAATACTTTGTAGCAACGATACTTCTTGCCTTAGCTCGGCAACGGTTCGTTCTAAAGACTCAAGCTTCTTGTTGATGAGTTCGACTTCAGTCTTGAGTGACGTTATCTCCTTTAGAAGTCTTGTGATGTCTTCATGGGTTAACGTCACTGGAGGCAGCTTACAAAGGTCCCTCGCTACGTATGCTCGTACGTACGTAAAGAAACGGATCCGGATGATGGTTGGAACGTTTCTTTGAACAGTCGGAATATGTCCTGCAAGAGGGTTGCCACGTCCGTCTCGTATTCTCGTGCTAAGCCTGATGTTGGTCTTGGCGGTTTCACTAAGCACCTTCTTAGCCTCCAGGATCTCACCCTCCTTGTAGGTGGTCATGCAGATTTGCTCCAGTGAGAGCTCATCCATCACATTCAACTTATTCTGAAGAAAGGCGAGCAGTTCGTGAACCACAATGATTCACAGATTTCGCAATCGACAGACAATTCTAGCAGCAATTCTCTACCCAGTCGCATAGCACAGCCGCTTTGAGAGGGAGCTTCCGTTATGCGGCTTTCAAAGTGTGGAATAACCTGCCACCACCTATTCGAGCAATTACCACAATCGACACATTTAGAAGACGTTAACGATAGTACAGTCGAGTTCTTTAATATCTGAGCATGTTCATGAATCAAAAATAAATACGCAATGGTAAGTTTCAAAAAACTCTAAACAGCCTTACAATAAATTGTAAACAATCTGTGACATAATAAACATGTGACTACATTATATCAATAATATTGCTACGGACAAAGAAAATATTGTGCGCAATCGCTTGTTCATATTATTTAGCACAAAGTTAGGTTCACAAATATCTATGCAATGTTTCTATGAAAAATATCTTGACAATTTGAAATGTCTCGATGTTTTAAAAAATAAGTACGTATGGCTCAAATGACTAGCAACCCAGATCTACGGACCCTAATTTCCGGCAGCTGCGCTATTCCTGGCCATGGTACCGGCCACGGTAAAGGTGCGGTCCCCACGGCACCTTTACCGTGGGTGGGTGCTAAGAATCCCTGGGCTACGGCAGGGTACCAACACCCGGGGCCGCGCCGTGCCCTCATCTCTGAAGTAGGCAGTGACCTGTCGTTGCCGGCCGTAGTGAGTGCGATGGTCGGCAGCGTCGAGTCCTGGGACGCGGTGGTTTCCTTCTGCGAGATCACTGTTTCGGAAAGGAGCTGGAGGCTGCGGAAAGGGAGAGAGAGATCTCGTTCACTCTCCCGATCTGCAGCAGGTGCACCGGGTGCAAGCGGAGGGCAGACAATGCCCTCTTCCAGCCCCCCTAAATGGGTCCAGGGACGGCGGACTGTATGAGGGGCGGCGCGTAGTGTTCCACGCGCGCCCCTCTTAGACGTTGCGGGGGGAGTCAAACACCGCACTCCCCCCCCCAAAGGCGGGCGGGGAGGCCCGCAGAGGCGGGCCGGCACCAGTCGGGGTTGCGGAAGAATCATATGTTCCCGCGACCCCGACGTAGGTGTGAGATGGAACACCGGGGTGGTATTTAGTCAGTAAGAGTCTGACAGACCCCTCCGCTCGCCCCAGGGCGAAGAACAACCATGTGGATTTTCCACCCCAGAACAAAAAAAAAAAAGGGTACCAACACCGTAATTTTTTACCTGGCGACATTATTTTAATGCACGCTCTCTGCGGCTGAACGAGCACCTAGCTGAATTGGAAGTAGAGTTAAGTCGTATTAATTGGCACATTGTGGGACTACCGGAGATCCGAAGACAGGGGGAGGAGACGATAGCCCTCGATAGTGGCCACTTGCTCTACTTCCGAGAGGGACACCAACCATCCCGAGGTGGCGTCGGGTTTATGGTCCACAAGACACTCAGGCGCAACATTGTGGAATGCGGCAGTGTATATAGTATGCAAGGGTGGCATACCTTGTACTTAAGTTAACAGAAACTCCGCAAAGATCATACAAGTGTATGCTCGAACGTCCGCACCCCCTGACGACGAAGTCGAGGCCATTTACGAAGACATAGTGAAAGCTATGTCTCATACCAAAACATTCTACATTGTTGTTATGGGTGACTTCAACGCTAAAGTGGGAACACAAGAGATTGGCGAGTCGAAAGTAGGTACATTCGGCTATGGGCTAAGAAATCACAGGGGGCGAATGCTGGTATACTTCCTTCAGGCTCAGGGGCTTTTTCTGATGAACTGTTTTATCCAGAAGAAGCCTCAAAGAAAGTGGACCTGGCGAGGCCCCTATAACGTGACAAAGAACGAGATCGACTTCGTTATTTCTGATAAGCGCCAAATATTTAGAGATGTCTCTGTGATCAACAGGGTCAATACCGAAAGTGATCACCGACTGGTTAGAGGCACTCTGAATTTAAATATCGAAATCGAAAGAGCGCGCTTGCCGAGGTCGACTGTCAGACCAACGCTGCCCAAGGTCGAAAATGGTTGCGAAGGTTTCAATTAGAACCACACAACCGATTTGCCATGTTGGAAGCCACTGAGTACATTAACGATGGACGCAAGTCGGTACTTACCAGCGACACTCTAGAATTGATTAGGTAACGACGAGAACTCCCGAATGCCACACTGTCTGAGCGTCAGGTACTTAACAGGGATGTCAAGAAGTTGATTAGGTGCTTCACTAGGAGCGCAAATACCCTAGCCATTGAGCAAGCCATAGCGCGGAACAAAGGCTCGAAGGTATTTGCCAAGCCTCATTCCGCCTGTTGTCACCTGACGAAACTCAGAACGTCACAGGGTACCACAGTCCCCTCGAAGCCCGAGATACTAGCTGAAGTCGAAAAGTTCGAAAAGTTCTACGGAGATTTATATGCTTACACACCTGACATTATTATTAGATACAGCACAAAGCTCCGGGGGATGACGGGATAATCACAGAGCTGCTCAAGGCAGGAGGAACACCTGTCTGTCAAGACAGGTGAGCTTGTAAAGCTTTTCAATTCCGTTACCCACACTGGCCATAACACCGGAGGCATGGCACAGGAGCGTGGTGGTATTATTTTTCAAAAAGGGCGATAACACGCTCCTTAATAATTATCGCACCATTTCATTCCTGAGCCATGTGCACAAGCTGTTTTCGAGGGTTATCTCGAATCGTCTCTCCCAAAAGTTCGATGACTTCCAGCCGCCGGCCGGAGCAGGGCGGGCTTCGAAAAGGCTATAGCACCGTGGACCATATTCACACCCTATGACAAATAATCCAAAATACCCAGGAATATAATCAGCCTCTGTGCTTGCGTATGTGGACACAGCGTATGTGGAGTACGAGAAAGCCTTCGACACCGTCGAGACCTGGGCTGTCCTGGAGTCCATGCAGTGATGACTCATCGACTGCCGCTACGTCGAGGTGATGAGATGTCTGTATAAGGCCGCAACAATGACCGTCCAAGTACAAGAACAGAGCACAAAACCAATCCAACTGCGTCGAGGTGTAAGCCAGGGAGACGTCATCTCTCCGAAACTGTTTACGAACGCGTTTGAGGACGTTTTCGAGACACTTGATTGGAAAGGACGGTGCATAAATATCAACGGTCAGCACATCTCGCACTTCCGATTTGCAGATGACATTGTCATCATGGTGGAATCTCTGCAGGAGCTGCAGAGATTCCGCCATGATGACAACAGCCTGAGACATTCTTCAAGGCGGGTAGGTCTTGGAATGAATCTTGACAAAACCAAAGTCATGTACAGTAAGCGCTCAAAAGTGTATAGGCACGTTAAGAGTCATATTGCTGTGAACTCGCGGTACGACTGTATGTGTTTAAATGACACACACCACAAAGATCGCAGTTTTGCACGGAACTCACAGTCGCGTACTCGCTTCGCACTGCACGAAACAAAAATATATTTCCGTCGCTTTTGTTAGACACGCATTATGATCGTGACCTGGGCCGGTTTATGGCACTGCTAAAATTCGAGTTAATCTAATTTGAGCCGGTAGCAGAAGGCGCCAAGCGATGGACTGAGAAGCAGTCGGCTTAGTTTCAGATCTCATAAGATGCAGCGCAGTTTTATTGGCAATTTTATATTTTGGTTTGCAATAATAACAATATAAAACAATGCCGTTTTTTATTATTTTTGTTTTTGCAATAAAGGGTTTAGAATAAAAAAGCGTTACAAGTGATAACAAAAATAAAAACATAGTTATTTGTTATAATATTTTACATATCTAGGTGTGGGTAACAAACCGATACGATTATTTATAATAACTTCTTCAGCCAAATAGGATGTGCAATACTATTTCAAGGAACGTAGAAGCAATTTGTTTTATTTTGACATGTGAAATGTAAAAAAAAACTGATATGTAGATTTATTTCACCATAAACATTAAGCTGCTATTATTATTTTCCAAAATAAGTGATTTTAATAAGTGGTTATGTAGGGCAGTTTGTTTACATTAAGTTTTTTTATTTCACATTTTATTTGGCTTTAGTGAATATAGATAACCTATTGAGGATAGTTATTGAGGATAGGCTTAAGTATTCATTTTCTTTAAGAAAAGTTGATTGAAAATAAACCTCCATTTTTTGTAATTAATTATACAGGATAAACTATTCCGGAACTTAAACGTTCTTGTTTATTACGTTATTATTTACTGTTCTTCGGTGATGCAACCTTTATAGCGTGGAGTATGGCGAACAGTTTTTAATAACGTGTTGATTAATTCAGCAAAATGTCCGGTTGGTTTGAAACTATTTGTTTCATATTCATTCACCTTGTGATGTCTTGTTTAAATAAGCTTTCCACTTCATAGGCAAGCGCTCGGAGCGCTAGCAAGGATTCCCTCTTCCTCACATCTCATAACCCACATACTCACAGTATTTCTCTAGAACAAAGAATGTAATACTATTAGTACTATTAGACATCTCTAAGCCAAATACTATAAACTATAATAATTTAGAAAAATATTATAAATAACATTATGTTTATAACACTTAACTCATCATTCACTAAGCGCAATATTGCCAACGCTTCAATATTTACATTTCATTGCATTTTGAAAATTATAACCACAATACCTACTGCTAATTAATAAAGTTAAACATTCGTCACTAACCAACAACGTTCAATTAGGTCGTAACGAATTGCATCTAGCTCACAGAAATCGAAATAATTTACTCAGTTTTCTGTGGTCTACCAAGATGAACGAGACAAGTATCGAATGATTATCGAATCACTACAAGTATTTTATTGAAACAAACAAAAAATTGATCATTTTAAAAAACATCAAGCTTAATCCGCAGGCTCAGGTGAGATTCTTACTCAGGGCACGCCATAATCGCTCATACCCAAGCACGGTAACGACTAAGCAAATACGCCATATGTTAAGTTGGTTGAAATTATGAACATCTATCAATTACAGACAAAGTGAATGTGTGTGCGTATCTATAGTATAGAAACAACTTATAGAAGAAGGTCGTAAGTGAAACCGAACCGACCAATGTATTGCTTTGTGAGAATGCCTACGGACTTATGAGCGCTACTGTACAATGGTCAAGTCACCCCGAGACCTGTAATCGTAAATGGCGCTACCCTCGAGGTTGTGCAAGAATACTTATATCCAGGCCAAATTATACAACTACGGCGGCACAACTTTGAGAAGGAGGCGACCAGAAGAATACGCTTGTGCTGGGCGGCATTCGGGAAGCTGCGCAAAATCTTCGAGTCATCGATCCCAGAATCCCTTAAGACCAGGGTCTATAACCAGTGCGTCCTTCCCGTTATGACGTACGGAGCCGAAACGTGGTCACTAACCATAGGCCTGATCCACAAATTCAAGACTGCTCAGCATGCAATGGAGAGAGCTCGGGGTTTCTCTGGTGGATAGAATTCGCAACGAATTCATTCGCCAGACAACTAAAGTCACCGACATTGCATGTAGAATCAGCATGCTGAAGTGGAGGTGGGCCGGCCATGTCTGTAGACGGACAGACGGTCGATGGAGCAGACATTTGCTAGAGTGGATGGATGCGGACTGCTCAGGACCGGGATGGATGGCGCTCTTTGGGGGAGGCCTATACGGAACAGATACCTTCCGAAACAACCATGTCCGGTAAGGACGTGTGTCAGGTGGAAGGTGAGGATGCCGTGGCGCCTCTCCAACCACTCCTCAAAGAGGGGACTTATCGCCATGAGATAGATAGACTTATCTCCATGTCGCCACGAGATCCAGCCGGAGCCCGGTCCGCTGTGCCGAGTTTTCACGCGGCAGCGGAGTTACGCCCCGGTTTTGCCTACTCGCGCCACTCCCACACGTGCGCGAGGGCTTTTGCCTCCAGATCCCATGGTGGCAATTCGGCAAGGAGGCTACTCGGACCAGCCAAATTGCCATGACCCTTTGGGACGCGTTCAACCGGCGGGCTGGTCGGCGCCTCGTCTTCGGTGACCCTAAGATTTCCTAAAACTTAATTAATCAAATAATTCAGCTCTCTCTTATAAATAATAATTAGAACATTTGTGCGCTGTTGACGGCAAGCGTTTTTTTAAATAATATTGACATCTGTACTTTTGTTTACCTGTGTTCAACAAATATAAAAAAATGAATTTGAATATAAACGTTTTCAGATTGGTACAGTCCTATTACGAACGGCAACCGGCAAGCAAAAATAAATTTAATGGGAAAGACCATTTAGTTCAAAATTCAAAGCTGTATAAATATTTACGAATCCTAGCTTGCACTAAATATATTGAGATCTAGAGTATTTCGATATTTATGTTCCGAAGAGTACTCAGATATTTTTGACTGCACAACCGTAACATTTCTATGAACAGTTTATGTGATAACATTTTGTCTAAGTTTGTACAGAACTTTATGATCATTTTAACGCTTACAATATTTTGAAACATTGTCACTGCTTATATATTAGTGGTCTCGACTGTACCTCATAGATGCGCAACGGAAGCTACACATGATCGACTTAAATGTTTCAATAATATGAAACATAATAATTTATTATTGACGGCAGTGGCGGTTTTGTTTCTTGTGTAAACATCCCATTTTTTTTCTTTTCATCAAACAAAAAACAATTAACAACAACAAAACCCAACCAAGAATTCTGTTTCATTATTTCTTGTTACACATATCTACCTATATTTTTATTTAAATATTTACACACACGTTAAAACCGATTTACATTCGTAATGGCGTCCTCGTTGGGTCTAGTTGAAAACCAGCGTCAGGCTCTTGGTTGTCTGGCAATAATGCTGTACTGGGCCTGGTTGGCGCAGCCGTGAGGCACACAAGTACTATTTTCTTCTGTTTTGTTTTGTTTTGTGTGAAAATTGTGTGCCTTAACCTGGATCAAATAAATTTATTTTATTTCTTTCTATATTTTTTTCAATATTCTTTAGTCATAATAATTAAGCTGCGACATTGCTACTCGTAACTCCCCATGGCTTCGATCCCGACAAATTCAGAAAGTTGGTGTGTTCACTCATTATTCTCGGCTCAGACCTCCCTGAGGATTCAGGAATACGGTAACTTTTCCCTAACTCGTTGTCTCGTTATGTTAATCTCTAGAAGAAGGGCGTTGACCGCAATGTTCCACTGAACTCTATAATGCTTATCATTACTTCAAAGTAACTACATTGTAATCATGAATAATCTAATTTTCGCACACAAGAATTGACGTCGATTTAGCTGCATTGTGTCCCGCAAAACGATGAAGAAATAACTTAATTAACAAACTTTTTTCAAGATTGAAAACCTTAAAATACTTAAGTTCATGCACGCAAGATTGTTTTTCAATTTTTCATTTATAAATTTAATTTGGATAGCAAAGCGTCAGCAAAGTTACTCACAATTGATTCTGTCTTGTTCAGCAATTTGATTACTTTTTACAGTGTACGTAAACACATCAATCATGTTTTAAAAGTTTGAATATTATTTTTCTAGAAGTAATTATTGTATCTAGGAAAGTTTCAAAATAAAACATTTTAATACCTATAGCCAAATACATCACACCCATCGTTAGCATTATCGTTAAATCTGACACTCTAAATTACATACAAATAGTCTAAAATAACTTAACATCACGCCTTGTTTCCCCGAAGGGTTGGGCAGATGTGTACCTATAGTACACCCACCCACCTATATGTAATGTAGTCTAAAATATTCACCGATGTTTAAATGTGAGGATATTATACGTATAAGATTCTAAATTTCTAACTTAAAAAGTACTAAATTGAATAACTAACTCACTAACTATCTATCTATGAATTTTGATAACAAAAAAAACTCTTAGGCGTCGAAGTATTTGTCCGCATGGCTGTCATACGTAGAATAATTTTCGATATCAATATTTTGAACACGGTGAAAATGTACGGCGGTAGGAATTACTGACAACACTAAATCACTTCCTACCTTAGTTTTTATTCAGTTCGTGAAGAACATATCTGATAAAGTCTTTATTGATTTAAATATCTGCGTGTGTGAGCCTGTTGTGGCTCGACTAAATAGTAATACAAAGGAAAACTGATGAAAGGAAAGAGAACATCCGCGAAATACACGGTCAGTTAAGCTATTGATTTTCATTGTTACAAGCCAAGTCAAAAAGGATGTTGACCTAAAAGCCATTTCTGCTCCGGGATTTAAAAAGAAGATGAAACTATTCTCATCATAAATCGAATAAATGTGCGAATAATTAAAGCGTTAAACAATCATAACGTTTCCTGAGAAATGTCTTCATAAGCGTCTGTGTCCATTCAATGAGCATTCTACAATAATAAACAGATTTCGTGGAAATTAAAAGTTTATCTTTTCTCTCAGATAGTTATTTCGGTCGCTCCTTTGGAGCACATTCTACTCAAAGACATGGTTTTTTTTAACAAAGTTTGAGACAGATCTTGAAATTGTAAACAATATTCATGATATATAGTACATATTTACGCAGAAGCTAATGTCGTTTTTAATCAAATGTGTGAAACATCGGGTCGTTCACTAAACACATTATAATGTTTATTTATTCACGGGTGCAGAGGTGCGGAAAGGTCTTGAATGTTTGACTGTGGCGATTTATTTAACGAGTGGCTTTATTTGTTTGCGACGCTGTCGGTCGACGTCGGCGTGCCCTTCTAATGCTACCCCATTAATTTCATTCCCACTGTAAATTACAGTACTTTCAACTTTATCACTTAGCTGTTAAGGACTACGTAGAGTGTCTCTAAGCTGCCTTTGTCTATGTACGTCGTCTTTGCTTAATTAATGACTTAATAGTGGCTTCGTCATGTGTGCACGCCGAGTGATGTATAGTCTTAACTCAAGTTTCTGCCACATCAGCTCAGTCTAAAATACAATTATGGGTAATTAGTTACCGCCACTAACTTGCTGAATAAACTAAAACCGAATCAAATTTCATACTCCGCAGTACTTCTGTGTTTACCGAAATATAACATTTACATAAAAGGAATACAAATCCAAAACCTTCCGCTCTGTCTGTTGTTAATGTTTAGCTTTAGGCATTTTAATAGCTACAATTGTATTAAAACAACTAAGAAAGTAATTAGGGAGAAAGTTAACAAAATATTATCACAATCATAATAAGTACGTGTTTTCTGTATTTATATTCATTTAAAACATGAGGTAAGGGGTGTACTTGAGAGGAATAATATGATGACAAGTCACGAGGTCCGGACATTAGCTTTCACGTTTCGTTTTCGTCATAAAGAATAAATCGTGTGAAAGTGGGACCGCTCACAACGGACGGCAGAAAATAACCTAACGAATAAATAAGTCTGCCGTTCAAAATATTAACAAAAATAATTCTACTGTCAGTTCCTTTTATTCATGGCATGTATCATTCTCGGATCATATGAAAAGGGTCGTGTCGTGTCAATAATATTTTTAGACTGCAGTAAATTAGGCTAGAGAATGAGGCTAAGGACAGCTTCTGTTTAAACATCTATACAGTGGCACGTTGTTTAGCCAATTAACCATTTGTATATTACGAATAAATACGGCTTTGATCTATAAGGAAGTGTAGATATACTTATAGAGCCAATAGACAGGCGTTTCAGTATTTAATTAATAGACTGAGTTTTTCCCAAAGACTATCCACATTAGGTTAATAAACAAAAAGTAATTGCTATGTAGAGAAATTACTATATTTGCCAGACTTCTAAAAAAAATACATTATAACGACAACATATTTTTTTTTTTTGGGAATGGCATCTCGCAGGTCAACCTATGAGGCTGTCGTCTGCTTAGACGGCCTTGCCTGAGGTTGCCCTAATAAATTAAGGCCTCCAGCCAGGACTTAAACTTATGTACTAACTTAAAAAAAAACTAAGCGACTACACGCTAAGGGCACCCCCTGTGGGGTACGAACCTCGGCTTAGGGCGTCGCTGGAAGAGGGCAGCAAGGGACTAGCTGGATCAGGATTTGAGTGATTTAGGGACGAATTTAAAGCTACAGGCTAAGCGGCGCGGGCTGGCTCGAGCAAGGGTCGGGAGGAGCGTGGATTTGGGCGTCGCGGCGGGCCTCGGCGGCGAGGACGGTATGACGGGGATCGGGTTTTGCGCTTGTGTAAAGTGCTGGTGGCCTTACTGCTCTCCTGGAGGAGGGTAGTGGCGTCATTAAAGTATGCTTTGGTCGTCGAATACTGCTAATGCGGGAGGGAGCATAGCGGGCGGCCGCTGAGATCAAGAGGTTTGGGTGTTTGATGCCACAGTCGAAGAAACGCTTCGATAAGCGTTTCATGAACTGTTTTATGGTTGGCATTTTAAGGTCTACGTGGAGATCTATATTACGGACATAGAAGGGGGCACCCGTGACCTTTCTGAGGAAACGGTTTTGGAGGGTCTGCATCTTATGGAGATGACGTGGGTGAGCGTGCGCAATTACAACGCAGGCATAGTTCATGATGGGAGGTATAACGACAAAGCCGTGTTAGGCTGTCTTATACGTATTTTATTTTCATGACGAAATACAGAGGCACCGTACCTAAATCTAAAAATCTGCTATTACCACCATGGAGGAACATCACTTATCCAGGTACGTAGTATAAAAACAGCCTCACGATATTCTTGGGAATCGTTTAACGAAACACAAATTGAAGCGGCTGAGAGCGTTCCGCCAAAACTCTTCAAATCTAATAACTTACAGCGGCTTGCGGGTTGGCGGCAGTGAAACCGAGACGGATTATACGTGATAAGTGCTACTTGTTGGTAGCATTATAAAACGAGTTGAACACAAATCTAGTACCAATGAACCGAAGTTTCTAGAAAGTACGCAGATTCGACTTTAAGATAGTAAAGGGAACAATATCAAGGAATGATTAAAACAATTGGCAACTGAGTTTCTAAGTTTGTATCCTCATTTAACAACTTGAAAGTTTACTGATAAATAAAGTTAGTATTGTAGGTGTATTATCTAGTTTGAATTTATTTCGGAGGAGACGCTCTAGAAGGATATTTTATAATAGTGACCTCATTGGTGATGTCCTTTAGGAAGGACCGGTAACCGGCGTGCGTGTATGACCGTTTATGAACGTAAACGAAGCAAAAGAAGTAAATATGTAAGGATCGTAGCAGGTGGTGTTCTGTAGTTTGTACCTACCCTCATGGGAAATAGGTTATTTATGTATTTTTAAATAATGTATGTTTTTTTTTTGTAGAAAGTTCGATCTTAGACGAAAATTTCACCTTTTAGCATTAAATAATAATCAATAATTGCTGTTTGTTTGTTTTAAATAATCATACTATGCAAACTGGTGTGGCTATTGGTATAACCCTAAAATATTTCCTAGCTTATAAAAATGCACGGTAGATTCTGAAAAGGGTTTTCAAAGCAAAAAGCGAGTAAATACTCAGTTTGGATCTGAATGGCTAGTTCTTTGTGATGCAAATTTAAATAATGGAAAGCCAAGTGAAAAAAGTTAAGATTGGAACTTTTTAAATAATTTAATCTTAAAAACGCGTTATAAGTTACATTTAGCTACATTTAGTAGATTTCGAAGAAATTAAGAATTCGAGTCACGTTGTTTGGTTCCGTGTCGACCAGTTTATTGTAACTTATTTATTCCTTATATGAAGTTCGGGTATTCGAAAAATTTCCCGCTCACCTGTGCTTGAGTGATGACACGGGAACCTCTGAGGATAATTGAATTATCCTCGCCAGCGATATTCCGGCCTCCGACGAGGGATCTAAACATGCACATATCTTCAGTACCGCAGACCATGACATACATTTCAGCATTACGAGCGGATCTCTTAAATACGTGTATCTTACGCTCACATATCTTGGAGAAAAAATAGGTACAAGATACGTTTATTCTATTATCATTTACGGGGGAGTATCAGTTTCAAATATTTTTGCGTAAAGATAGTGTGTAGGTATTGTGTTTAGAAAAGATTCGCCTATTTGCGATTTACATGAACTATTAGCATAATCTGTAGACAACAATAAGTCATCGAAAATGGTCTTATTAGAGAATGCCCCTTACGTCACAGCACTTACAGTAGTTTTCCTACTTCTTGGCTGGTTGATTTCGCTTTCCACGAACCATTCATCTTTGGCTGTGCGGTCCATTATGTTAACGACCGTGAAAATAGTTCCGGAAGGAGTAACCTTACATAAAGGGAAATTAACTGACACTTTTCTACATTTTGCTTTAGTTAACGTGTTACACAGATATATACTTAAAAAAGTACGAATAGTTTTGTTTACTTACTCTCAAAAATGATATGTCATTAAAATTTTTATGTATTCCAAGTATTTCACTTGACGAGAACAATTCTAATTTAGGACTAAGAATCCGGTGCTAGTCAACAAACTATGAGTGTGTAGTACTAATAAATAAACCAATTTAAAAACGATCAGTGCTCACCACATCCGGACTGATTCTGAAAACGAAGTCCCTTCTCAACGATAAAAGGATTGCTTTCTATGAAGTGCCAAGAGTAAGCACTATTATCTGTCTTCCTCTTTACTTCAAAAGGTAAGAGCATGACGTTGTTAAAACAATTTTTCTTTTTTCGTTTCTCTATAATTCCTTTAGGCTCCTTATGTCTCGGCTTTAGTGTTTCTTCGCTTAGAAGCTTGTTTTAGATTTTACGAGGTTTTTCAGAAAAATATTTAAGTTAACCTCGTTTTCATTTCGTTTTCTTTCATTTTACGTCTAAAAGTAAATAGTGGTAAATTATGTTAGTATGTACTTAGGTATAATATTGGTAGGTACCTAGTATATAAATGGGTAACACAGTAAATGTTATTGATGTTTGAATACAATAATAATATAAGCACATTTACAAATTGTATTACTTACTTAATTAAAATAGCGTTTAAGAACATAAACAATATCTCAATTTAATTCTGATTGTAAACATCATTCGGCTAATAATCTCGGAACGTTCATAAATTGCCAAGTTGTTTACATAGCTAGCAATTATGATATTAAATAAAAGCTTTTTGATAGATAAAACAATGTTTGATTTCAGCTGAAATCTTTATTCAAATGGAATTCATTTAAAAAGTGATGTATAAATAACAAACGGTCAGCATCCGGGGTGAACGAATTTGAATTTGTGTCGTGTGTATTATTTTAACAATTATCACGAATATTAACGGGCGATCAAAACGTGCTGGGAACAAATTGTGTTGATTTATGACGAGCCCGCCACCCATGTCGCTCCGGTACGGAAATAGAATGCATATGCTACTACCGCGGACCGCCAACTTGTTGTAAAACAAAAATTTATAATACATTTATTTATTAATTATCTCCATCAAGCGACGACGGTTTTGAATCCTGGAACAGTTGTTGGCACTAAAGAAGTCTCATTACGTGCAAACACAAGGAAATAATTTAGCGTTTCTTAATAAATCGGGTTAGTAGGTACCCACTAAAGAATGTTGTGTTTATGAAGGACCGCCAGAATCAAGGCCTGGCCTAGAACCACCAGTAACGGACGGACTTTTCAGTTTTCACGATATGTTTTCGCTCTTAGCATCTTCGGCTGCAACTAATAAATTATTTTGTTTTTGCATGATCACTTACGGATGTTTGACATGTAACGTTATTAATAAAGTTTTTATCGTTTCGGCAAAAAGACATTGGTACCACATTATGATTTCAACAAAATCGCAACCGCATGTGGGTACCACAAAACGTGAAGTGATATGAGGAACAGGGTGTAAATTTCACTTATACTCTTAGAAAAGGGAGAATCCTCCGACCGGATGGGTGTCGTATCTGGTGGGCAACTGCCCGATGATTGTTGTCGGGAAGTTGTACATATCCTAGCTGCGCGGTAAACTCTGATTGCGCGATGCAGGATTTGTGCGGCGTCAGTGTGATGCGTTGTTCGCATGTGGCGGTGTAGATGCCGCCACAAACGATTCAACGTGTATTTTGGCCCTAATCAAAGATACTACCAGAGACTCGTCAGTTAATTACAAATTTCAATTGCATAACTTTATATGTTTGATATTTAAAACAAGATAGCGGCTGCACCACAAAGATTTATTATTTTGGTGTCAGATATAAGAACTGGCCAGTTCATATTGAAGAATGACAAAGACGAAAAAGAATCAAACGATGTTTAAATACTTTTTACCTAAATTATTACTGAACCTGTGACTTAAATAAACGATCACCATTTCAGCCGACTCGTCGGCGTCGCAGTCGGAAGACATCCACTGCTGGGCATAGGCCTCCCCCAAGCACTGCCCCTTCGACCAGTTTTGTGCACCCCGCATCCAGCGGATTTCATCGGCCTTCACAAGGTCATCAGTCCACCTTGTGGGAGGCCTTCCAGTGCTACGTCTTTCGGTACGCGGTCGCCACTCCAGAGCCTGTTCTGCGAGCAATGTGCCCTGCCCACTGCCTTTTATGTTTGGCAATTCTTCGGGCGACGTCGGTAACCTGGTTCTCCTGCGGATCTCAAACGGCATAGGTACCTACACCAGTTTTGTGGTCGTTTGGACATTTGCCCATACTTAGATTTTAATGTAATTTGAGAAATATTACTAATACCTACTTTTTGGGTAACAATATTATAATTTCAAAGTTCTGAAAAAAAAAATATCTTATCGGAAAGTACTTATGCAAAGAAAATTCACTCAAGTATAAAAAAAAACCCAGCGAATTAAAATTCGATTTTCTTCCAAAGTAGCGATTGAAGTTGTGAAATATTTTTCAAAGCTTATCGTACGTACCTATCTGCCTGCATTTTTGTATGAAAACTTTTAATCCATGTAGAGAAATCGTTCTTGGTCTTTTTACATGAGAATGTCCATTTATCTATACTAATATTATAAAGAGGTACAATTTGTCTGTTTGTAAGTTTGTATGTGGATATGAAAAAACATTTTTGCATTTGATAGCTCAATTTTTGAGAAAGGCTATTTAACATCACGCTAGAACACTTAGGAGCCGAGCAAAAAGAAAAAAACGTCAGAAAGAACGCGAGCGCGGGCAGACGATGCGGTGTGACGAGGCGGGTCGCGGGCAGAAACTAGTAATATAATAAAATATTACTAGTTTCTGCCTTGGTTTGTTCTAGGACATTCCGGTTTCCTCACAATGTTTTCATTCACCGTTTTGAAGGATGATATTCTTTACACAAAGAAAAGCGCCTTGCTGGGTTCGAACCCACAACCTACAACTCGTAAGTCGGGCCGTTACTACTAGGTCACTACAGCTCCTTTAAAAAAAAATCAAAAAAACATTTCATATTTTTTTGGCATTGAGTTATAATGTAGTACGTAGTATATTATAACTCAATGGGTATAACTTGTTTTTTTTCATATACCTATTATAATTACATTATATTTCAGAAATAGCTATAAGTACCTACATATCAAATAATAATCTCATAAAGAATTCATCTCAATTAACTGATTTCCTCTCAAGCCTCATCTTTTATTGTCAGGATTTACATGCATTGTTCAGACGAAGTAGGTTTTTATTCACAACAAAGCCTTCTTTCTGACTTTGTGTTGTAACAAAATTATGTGAAATGCAATAGATTTCACATATTTTTTCATCAAAATATTTCGAGTTCCCTCACTCTTTTCATATAATAATTTTAGAACCGTAAACCGTTATTATTGCTTTGATTTTCTTTTTACGTCTTGAGCCATCAACAACTTTTTTGCCAATAAACCTTTTTTTAATTAAAACAGTATTACTAACAGTACAATTGAGCTATTTAAATCAAAATTAAAAATAAATTAAACATGGCAAAATGTGAAAAACAAAGACCTACACGAACAAACCTACGTTACGTCTAGTGGATTACTATGGTTTCTCACGCTTTCGAGTTGACTCATACTATTATTATTTGTAAACCATTTTTTTAAATTTAACTCCATGGTTCGATGGTACTACTGAGGTCAAATCGTTCTTTAGCGGAAAACCAACCATTAAAATTTCACCGTGTATTTATTTTTTTCTGTTCAAAACAGTCTCAAATCTGGGCAAAAAAGGGCAGGATAACTTTGCTTAGGTGTGGGTTTTCCAGTTTGGACAGAACCTATAACTAATACTACTGTATAGGTTCCGTCCCGTCATGTTAATTATCAAATGGTGTCAAGGGTAACGTAACTTAACGTATAAAGAATGAGGCGCGAGTGGGCGAGAGTGTAGGGTTATACAGCATATTTATGTGTGTACCGTAAATTATAATACCAAAGAGCTGTTAAGGGTATACATCAAATATTTACAAGAGCGTAAGCTACGTCCACCTGTGTCCTCAGATTCAGATAAGGGACCTTATATAAACCACCTTACACTTTTAAGAGTAGTAAATAATAAATACCCCTATTTAGTAGTATATTTCTTCTTAATTGATCTCGTTATCTAGGTTTCCTTAGATGTTTACTTTTTCAGGAAAAGATTTTATAAAATCATTCCTTGTGTATGAGTATAAAACACACGACATACCATTTTCTTTTTGCCTCCGTTCCAATTGTACAATTTTATGTATTTTTACAGACGTTAGAATTCAATTTTATTGGTGTTTTACATATAATCCTTTGGGATTAGAAGAAAGCTGAGGGCAATTTTGGGATCATTGGCTTTACGAGCCATAAAACCTTTTTCGTATAGAATTATGTGTGAAATATTTTCTTTATATCTGTGTCATGTTGTTATCATATTATCCCTGAGAGGAAAAATATTTTCCGACTAGTTAACCTCATTATCGTGGCTTTGATGTTTACCTATATGAGTTGTTTTGACGTAAATTAGTTAAGTTTGGGTTCCTGTGATGAATCGTGTTGTGTGAGGATGAGATTGTCTGCAGAGAGTTCGTTTGGGGTACGCTAACAAATTACCATGTAATTTCCACACGTCATAATTAACGCAATTCATATTATGCTGAATAAATGAGGTTTCATGTTATGTTTGTTAACGTTATATTAAATGTTGAGGAAAATTAGATGCAGAAGTTGTGGATTTGTTCTATTGCTAATGTAGAGGCAATCTAGGTAAAAGGCGGCTATAAAACTTTTACAAACGTAAGCTATAGTGTTGACCTCTATCCACCCGAAGGATACCCTCCATCCAACTCCCGCGACGTACCAATAGCAACATTAATCAACCAATGTTTACGCACATAATTTAAATTCTTTTTAATGCCGAGTACCACCCCTTAACGCATATTAACATTTCAATTTACTTTCTGTTGTAGAGAAATGAAATTTTGTGCACAATCTCATTTGAATAACTAGTTTAGCGGCGAATGAATAAGTGTCTGCTGGCTTATTATCACGTTTACACACCCTAAGGATGCCACACAAACGTTTCCACAACTTTTTTAAAGTTGACTTTTATAACACTGCCTTTTTTAGGTTTTAAACAAAACATTAAAACAAAACAGTTTTTGCTGTGAACTGGCTGTATAAATTCATCCAGCAAAAATTTTAATATAAAAACGGAATACAGCCGAATAGCCCTCATGCCAGTTTGTTGACAAAAAAAACCACGAAAGTGCGTGGAGTGTGGACGGTCCCTAACGTGTACTACGTGGAAAGTATTTTATTACCGATAGACCGAAATAAGTGCTTAGGTATTTATTGTCATTTTATTTGTTCAAGCGCAGTGCAAACATGGAATATATCCGCGTAACCCTTTTCAGGGTGTCTGCCAGTTTCTATTTATGTCAGTACGAGTTGGGTGGCGTGCCCTCTATAAATCAGAGGCGTTTTGTTCAGGCCCATTACGCCGTTTTACCGCCTTCCTACTGAGACAAAATTAGATCATACCGAAGGGAAAACCGTTCAACCCATACATAACTTTTGTTGTAAAACCTTTAATACTTACAAGGCAATACGTGTCGGCTTGTTTATTGTGGGCCTGTAACCGCATGCGCCCCGGTTGGTTTCATATCCGCTGTGTATTGCGGATCTATTTCCTAGCTTTAAGTACTTCCGATATTATGAATGAACACCTGGAGTGTAAAGTTACAATAGTACTGAATGTACTATTGTAACTTTACACTATACGATTCATTCATTCATATAGTTCATCGGTGTCGGAATATCTCGTTTTTCATAGACAGTGTAAGTCCCAAGAGATTTAAAAATAGGTAGGTATAATTTCCAAAATGTTCTGGATGAATGAAATTAGCACTAAACTCTAATGGACACTTGATAATAGCTCTACGAGGAATGCTTTATCAAGAAACAAGACAACAGGTAGCAAGATTAAATAGGTACACATTTTAAAACAATGGAACAATACAACAACCTCTTGAAACTCTCAGTAAGTTAGCCTCTAGAGCTATGGTAGCCAATTCAGGCAGCGAATATTGCTCCATCCATATCAATATATTGACGTTGCAGGGTGAATTTAAGCGTAATCCATGCAACATGACACTGCATTTCTATTTACGCACGAGGTTCTGTGCAAAATGTACCGGGCTTTATATGCTCGGTGGCTATGTGTTGCATCAAATCGTAAAAGTCAGTTGAAAGCCTTTTAGACCTCTGCAGTCCTCTATGTCACTTTCTAGTCTGACATATTCATGAAATAAAAAGTTATTAACATAGCTTTCAGGCACGACAATACTTTTACTGAAATGAACGAGTCCTCATTTCCTCGAACACAAACAAAGCTGTTTACTTAGGTACATAAAATTGAATAAATAGCAGAATTCTACACATATCTCTTCTCATCTCAATTCTTTATAAGGACATACAAATTGCAAATATCTAGGAGTATGTTCGGTATTTGCTCATAATATTCCAGCTTAGTCGTAAAAAGTAATGGTGACAAAATGTCAAATATCGTGCCTACAATTTGATTTATAGTAGCATTTAGTATCTGCTGGGTACCTTCTGGTAGGATTAAGGATACGTACATTATAATACGCTGTCATAATTCATATTCCTGCCTTCCTTCTTATGAAATATTAATATTTATACAATGTTTAGAAAACAATACGACAATAAATGAAAACACTGGCAATACTAACGCATAAGAGTACTTTGAAACTATAAATAAATCCTTGCTACTTAATTAAAAAAGTAATTTTTTTAAACAAACGACATATAAGTAGTGATGGACCGACTATGAGTTTTACCAATCTTTGACTAGCCATATTGACTAAACTAATATATTTGTTTGAATTTTCGTATGCAGACTGGGAACGGCGGCATTAGAAAGACTCAGTTTAATTTATTGTTGCATTGTCGTCTTCATGTTGTATAAACCGTAAACCTGTATAAAACGTAAGCCTGTGCGGCCAGCACGCATAAACAGCCTATAATGTGTCAACTGCTGGGACACAGGCCTATTCTGTGAGAGGGAATAGGCTGTAATCGAAATAATAAGAATAAAAAAAGAGATCCAAAAATGTATGGCGAGCTGTTTTACCGAGAATCTGATTATTTCAACAGGTCTGTTTATTTTCGTCTTATTAAATCCTTCTATGCCCCAGACTATGGGTCAAACCAAAAAACAAAATTCTGGAACGTTCCCATGGGCATTGATATATATTTTAGTTTAGATATTATTTTTAATACAATATTCTAGTTTGTAACCCTAGAAGAGGATTTTAAAAGCGATGATTCATTTAAAAGGCAGATAATTTATTTAGGTTAGTGAAACAGAAGGCACGGGGTGGATGATTAGGGGCGGTGCGGGCGAGGTACGAGCACATAATAGAAAAGTACAAAAGGTCGACTCTATGCAACGCAAATCGGCAAAAGGGCACGCTCACATAGACAACGTACAGTGAGTGCAAGTGCACTCGCCACTAAGCACGGTATGCGTTTAACATAATATGAGAACACCGTACGCATCGTTACGGGCGCGCCTGTGTTCATTCGTTATATGGAGCTGGTCTTCTGTATACTAGTATTTAATGTGTGGTACGGGTGCGGGCGCGGCGCGGGCGCGTTTAATTGGGTTTGTTTCGAGATCGGTTTCCTAGGAGCGATGTCCCTGTCTCCCGCCTCGCCCCACAAATATTAATACGACGAGAGTGGCCCGACAAGAGCAATCATAAATCCCGTCCTTTGAGAGTAAATAACAACGTCAGAATGTATAATTTTGTAACCGACGCAATGGTATTACCATATGATTTTTGGAATATTTAAATATCTATCGTAGGTTTTAACGTGTCCGTTGTAACAATCACATGAATTGACGGTTTTTCATTGAAAAAACAACATTAACCTGCCATACTTATTACACCATGACCATTAGATTTGTACCTGTTTTAATACAGGTACCTAACCAAGTATATATACACACACACACACACATTTCCTTATACCTACTTTAAGTACGACGGAGTGATATGGTTAGATAACGGGCGTTTGAAAGGATGCAGAACAATGGCTGAGATTTACATAGACGATGCAACAATGGTTGCTAAAATGTTTTGTAGACTGAATTTTCTTAGTCAGCCGTCATCATAAACTTTGAAAACCAAACACTGTGTCGGCCACTAAACCTTCGTCATATCAGACTGCATTGTCAAACGTTTTTCTTGGGATTGACAGGCAATGAGCTAAAGTATAAAGGAATGTTTCCATGATCAGCACTTTTGGCATAGCGATTAGTGAAGTGAAGCTGGAGGTAGTACGTACCTATGTGTTGGTAGCATAATCATTATATATTGTTCTCACAGCTGGGACACTGGTATCGAACCGCACCTTCCGTTATCGCATCAAAGGAGCGCTATCCTCCCCCCACCCAATTCGCTCAGGAGTCTCTCAGGGCTCTGTGATTTCTTCTCTCGCTTTCACGCTATTCACCAGCGATTTGCCCAAGTGTAGTAAGGCGCATTTGGCTCTGTTCGCAGACGACACGGCCATCTACTACACCGGCCGCGATCCAGACTCGATATCTCGCGCTCAAGTCAACAAGCTTGGCGCTTGGTTTAGAAAGTGGAGAATCGAAGTCAATCCCGACAAGAGTCTCTTCTCGAAGCCGCGTCATAGCCCCTGCCCCCCTCGACCGATCACCATGTTCGGCAAGCCGATCCCTTGGGAGAAGCGAGCCAAAAATCTAGGTGTGGTGCTCGACGAACACCTCTCCTTTTCAGAGCACATTAAAACGGCTCATTCGCGCGCCGCCTTCGCTCTAGGTTAGGTTTACTTACTACACTTCGTCCTAAATGCACGTAGCAAATTGTCACTAAAGTGCAAATTGCGTATTTACACAGCGTGCATTCGCCCGATCATGCCAGTGCAGTCTTTGCACACGCTTATCCCCATCGCTTCAATAGAATGCAGACCCTCCAGAATAAATTCCTCCGTAGGATAACAGGCTCCCCCTCGTACGTTCGCAACGAAATCCTCCACGTTGACCTCAAAATTCCCACTATCCGTCAGTTCATGAAACGCATCTCAAAGCGTTTTTTCGATACCGCCGCGAATCACCGCAAACCTCTGGTTGTCAAGGCCGCAAGTTGTATTTCCTCCACCATTAGTCATGCCCGCCGTCCCAGGCATGTCCTCACCGACCCCGATGACCACATAACTCTCATCCAGGAGAGCAGTAGGGCCACCAGTACAGTGCACAAACACAAACCGGCATTCCGACCACGCCGCCGCTCGATGAAGTGCCAGCCCGCGCCGTAGCTGAGCCTGTAGATTTAAATTCCCCAGATAATAATAATCACCAAAATCTGATTCAGCCTGTCCCATCTTGCTGTCCTCCCTCCAGCGACGCCCTAAGCCGAGGTCCGTACCCCACTGGGGGTGCCCTTAGCGAGCAGTCGCTTAGTAATGTAAGTTTTTCGCCCCTGGCTGGATGCTTTGAGTTCGCATAAGGCAGCCACAGGATAGTCCGGTTAAGTAGTCACGACCTCTCAAGGTCAACTACGAGATGCCATACAAAAAAAAAGGACACAGGCCTGTCTTCGAGAGGGAGTGGCTGCTTTGGTAGCCTTGACCCTTGTTAACGCCTCATCCTGCGACACCTACGAACAAAAAGAAAGACAGTGGGACAGTTTCTTTATGTAATTAATTAATTTGCGCGAGCGATTCTTTGTTGTGAAAAACACAGACACATTTTATTTCAATGGAGGCAACTAAGTGAATTGATTACTTTACACCATTACGTATTACGAGTCCGATTTAGCGGCAAGATGAATCGACCTGCAGGGCTAACATGACAGGCGCGAGAACGCTATCTATCTCGATTTGTCTACGAATCTGACGCTGATATTAGAATGCCTAACATGATTGATAAGCTCGAGTAAAACAGAAAAAGGCACTTTGACTTTTCTTTATCTCGCGACGAGATACCGATGTAGCAAGTTATTAAAAACAAATAATTTTAATCATTGCAACATCGGTCGATTTTACGTCGTAATGATATTACGTCTACATCTTTGAATTTGTGTTTCGTTTCTTGTAACCGACCTTTTTTACTAAAAATTAAAATACAAAATTAGTGGCTTTAGTTATTATGTTGCGAAAGCTTGATATTGCCATATACCCAGAACCTCCTAGATTTCGATAACCCCATAATTGGCAAAGATACTAGTTATTACTGCACGTGATGCTCATCCATGTAATAGTGCTCCCCTCCGCTACAGTTTTTCTCGCGGCCGCCGAAAGGAACTTCGTTCCAATGTAAATAGTAGTTTATAATAAAATTATGAGGAAAATAAATGTTGGAGTTTTTATTTTATTTTTATTGTATCATAATTTTGTTTACTCTTCTCGTCGTCAAAATTGAGGACGACTAAATTAGAGAAAATCGGTGATTTTTTCATGTTGAATTGTCAAAATGCGAGATAAATTATGTGCCATGCTACGGTTTAACGAGAAAACATCAAGTTTGACAGAACGAGTCGAATATTTTGTATGGCAGTGCTGTCAGAAAACGAGTAAAGTGACGGTATAGACGCGACGAGAAAATACGAGAGTGAGCAATGTTAGCCCTGCTGATCCTGTATTAGAGATAATTTAGCTTATGTCAACAGTTAATCCAAGACGAGGCTATTAACCCTGAGGATACAAGTAGTTATACCGATAACCGGCCTTATTCACACGTACCTTTGACATAACGATACATAGTATACAAAATACTGAAAAAGTAGCGTAGTTACCGTTTTTTTACACAGTAGGAAGCAAATGGAATAAATATTGTGCGGGATTTGCTTCGAGAATGTCAATGTCTTGCTAAGAAAGTCTGCGTTCAATGTTGTCAGGCAGACATTAATAATTGGAATATAAAGAAAATTAAAGAGATTCCTACGAATTGGACATTCACTAACTAGAGTTTTATTTTATACAATTTGATATTTGTGTGTTTCATACTTGATGCAACGCAAAACCCTCACACGTTTATTCGACAATTCGCATTCATGCCAAGCATTCCATTTACTAACAAATGTGTCAAAAGGTAGTAGAGGAATTTTAAGGCATGTCAATGGTGCCTTAAAATTGTATAGCGTCCCTATTGGTATTACTTAAAATGTCACTTCGACGCTATGTTTATCAATGTATATCAATTTTTCGATGGGGCAAGCAAAATGTGTCTAAGTGATTTGAAATTGCGTGGCTTAGTTTTAAACACGAGGCTCTTCGGTAAGCGCGGCCTTAACGACAGATTATCCTGCTTTTAGTTGGGTGACCTGTTACATATATTAAAGTTGACGCTGTCCGTGTTCCCGAGTAGTTACGGCCAGACTTTGATATCCAGTTAATGTTTAAACTTTGATACATGGAAAACGGAGTTTGGAAAGTTTTGTCGGTTAGCGTAAATTGGATATGATACGTTTAGGGTTGTGATATAATTTTTATGAATGGATAGGAAAAAATGCCTGAGCAACCGGCAGCAAGTTCGTCATGCTCCCTTAGATGTCACTGCTTGCGGTAGCGTCGGGGGTCGGGTTTCCTGCTTCCCTCCAATATGGCGAGGGGGGTAATGGCTGATCTTTGCGTTATGCTCGTGAACGGGTGCTGCTTGTGGTGACTGGTCGTCTTGCTGTCTATGGTTTTGATATTGTTACAGTAATTGTTTTGTTAATTTATTTTACTTTGATGGTCCTAGTTTATCATTTATTTATTTTATTCGTTTGTGCTGTATCCAGTATTGCATATGTAAGCTGCCATGTCCTTTAAGCCTGGATGCTTTTATTTATGTATTAAGTTTTATTTACATGTTTTTTTTTTGGTAATGGCCGGCTAGCTGACGTATGGTAATTGATTTAATTTAATGTTTTGGTAATTACTTACAATTGTATAAAATCCAGTTCTTCTAACCGAACAGACAGCTGTGCTGCTGGGGAGTTTGTTGCGCCACTTCTTCTTCCCAGCTAAAGCACTAGGAAGTGGTGAAGGGCGGGCGTTTTGGGGGACTGTCTTAATTAAGTAATTTTGACGTTCGAAAAGTGCTGATTCTCAGCCTAATTTGAATAAATGACTTTTGATTTTGAATCAGATTTGTCAAATGAACACACACCAGAAGGCCAAAGCACGTAATAAACACGTTCAAAATCGATTGGCAGTCTCATCTCAGCGACATACCAATGTCAAATACTTGTCAAAAATGTATGTACCTAAATTAAAAGAATTTTGACAGATTGAGACTGAGATACGAATGCGAACTTTTTTAAAAATACGGGAATTTTTTCAAAGATTAATCAGCAGCCTAATTGCGTAACACATTTTCGTAAACGATTACGACCAATCGGTTTGATTTTGACAGTTCAACAACATTCATTGCGTTATTTACATTGTTGAGCAGAATTTTTTATCGAACGTATGAATAAATGGATTAGCAATCTGTTTCAAAACGATTCAAATTCGGATTGATTGTGTATTACGCAATAAGGGTACAGGTCTTATTTAGATAATTCTGTAGTCGCGACTCAAAAATTAAGATAACTTACGCCTAAACCTAAGGCTAACCTAAAAGTACGTTCGTGCGAAGAAAGCACAGGGACCGCGAGGAATACACATCCAATTTATCACCGGAAGGCAAGTTATATTTGGTTCGGAAATTGCGGTGGTGTAGTGTCATGTGTGAGACACGTGTCACGCCGCGCTGACGTCACTCCTCTTTCCCGTCATTGATCACTTAACACGCACTAGATACGATACTTCGTCACGCCCGACTTGCATATTAATTTGGTCTTCCTTCAAAGATTAGATTCGTTTTTTTATGCAGCTGTTAATTAATTTAACGTGAGAGGCGTCAGGATTTTTGGTTAGAGTGCTTTAATATAATGAATGGGCTTTAGTCTTTTTATAATGTTGACGCAAACGAAACTACAGTTGAGTTTATGAGGTGAAGTGCTTTCCATGCATCAGCGAAATAAAACAGGCTTCATTAGCCTCACAATTTTTAGGGAAAGCAAATAAGTAGTTATTTATAAACGGCTTCAAAAAACGAGGTTCCAATATCAACCACACCTTAGAATATTATATAAAACGATTTGTCATCTTTTCTTAGACAAACTGCAATATGCTGTGGAAAACCGAACATTTTCCATCAGAGAAATGATATGAATAGTAAAACTTTCCCACCATTGCCATCCTCAGAACCTAACACATGTCAATGGTCTCGAGCGGTATCAACGCGTCGTGTGTTGTTTAATAAAAATAGGAGTGGTTACGAAAAATGCATGCAAACAATATTGGAATGTCAATCAAATATTTTGCATATGTGCTGCACTGTTCACAACGTCTCTTTATTACTTCCAAATTACATGTTTTTGTAAATATATTTCAATAGGGGTTGATTCTACTGTTTTGTGTTACGCAATTACCCCGCAGTAATGAGTAGAATATACGAAACTTAGTCTGCTACAAGTATTGAAGGACTTCTTCTCATACAGAGAAGGCTCTTGGTCACTACTTGTTCGATTACAGTCGATCAAGTCGTGATTTAATTTTCTGTATTTGCACTAAACATGATTTCTACTAATAAAGTTTACTGCGCAAATGAGTCTGAAACCGATTAGCCGAGTGTAAAATTGGACACTAAGTTTACTTCGAAAACTGTCAAACTGTCGACTGGCGGGACTCATTTGCACATTAATTCTTGAGTCTGTGTATTTAACCTGCGGGCCACCACGACGACGAAAAAATGTGATGCCAGTAGAGAAATAAAAAGTTCAACAAGAACTTCTAACGGTGCACTTTTCAGCGAGAACTACAGCTGAATTTTAAATATGCCTTTGCATTCTGTGTAGAATAATCAGGTATGCTTGAAACGTGGGTACATTTACCTACACACTAAGAGCAGCATATTTAAGTATACAGTCAAACACCGTTATACTTCGCAGGCAGGCAATACTCATTGTTTGTCGATGTCAAAAATATGAGCACTGAAGCACTTACAATAGTTTTAATTATTATATTTTTTTCTTCTGTTGTCAGTACAATGCACGTACATACATATTACCAGTGTGTGCTTGTTTGTACCTTTATTGCAGGCAAACTCGAAACGTACCTAAATAAAAGAAAAGAAAGAAAGAAAAAACGTTTATTTGCGGTAAACATGACGCAGTTATTGAACACAAACACCAAAAATAACAAGTTGGGGGAAAATATGCGTCACATCCACGCAAAACGGCCATCGCTCAGTTTAATGTTAGGACCCTATCCGAGACAGAGCCCCAGCGCTGGTTTTCAGCGACAGCCGGCGTTGAATGACGTCGCCCGGTGCAGCAATCGCTAAGATTAAAACTAAAATACATACACATAAAAACTAGATAAGTGTTCAACAAAATAAGTACAACTAACAATTTTTGTAAAATGGTAACAATCCGGGCATCGAATGCTCACGCGCCGTTAGCCTTTGATAATCTGTGCGCGCAGCTGTCTTATAAACAGGTTTGACGTTTTGACACACTGTTTTTGTTGTACCTGGTAATAGTTATGTAATAATTAATTAAATAATGATTATACGTCTTGTTTTAACCTACACATTGTACATTTAGTTACTTTTCTGGCACACCAACTTATTTAATAACATGCCTGTTATAACAGAACAAAGGGTGTGTAGGCGTTGATATAACTATAATGATAAAGACAGCTACTGAAACTTGATATGCGAAGAATATTCTGAAATCAAACCTATGAATACGTAACAAAGGGTTTTAAGCAATTGTTGAATATGTGGAAGAGTTTTTGTATCTATTCTTACTTGGAAACATTGGCCTCAAATTGTAATATCATCTTTTTCGTTGGTTAATCTTTGATGAGAATCATAAATGATTTGAGCTTTGTCTGATCTAGTAACACTACCTACTACAACTACTACTAGTTCTAAGAACTGCTGCAATCAAATTTTCAAAAGTTAGTGCAGGTAAGTCAGTCAACCCAAGCTACTGCGACAATCAAGCCATCATAGGTATGTGGAATGAACGAGAGACTTCTTTAGTTTTTTTTTAAGATTGGCCGTTTTTACACTGCGACAATAACTACACTGACATGTATCGTCAGCTCATATGACATCAATATCGTCCGACGGTATCGGTAGGTAGGTATGTGACACGATGTAACCAACAGCTTATTATCATGCGGTATGCCACAGCAGTCTCGAATAATTGCGGTTCGCCAGGGCTTTGATTCTATTCGTTCTATCAAGGTGACAACGTCATATTGAAATTTTGACATGATACTCGTATCATGCCTTCCACCCTGTATATTCAGGGTGGAAGGGACGTCGACGCACAACCTGATACCATGGACTCAGTGCATGATTTTGAACCCCTCTGCGTTGATATTTTTTGTCGTTTTTTTTTTTTTTATTGCTCTGCCATACATTTTGACCACGTAGGTATTGCACTTTTCTATGAAACAGCAGTATTTTTTTTTAACCGATGAAAAATTTCAACTCCAGGAGGTCCAGAATCATCTACTGAATCCATGGTCTTAGGTTGTACGTCAATGTCCCTTCCACCCTGTATAGTTTAAAACAATAACGTTTTGTTGCAGCGAAATGTGAAACAGAGTAGTGCGGGCGATGCGGTGCGGCGCCGGCGCTGGCCAAAAACTGGCATCCAAGCATGGCTGTCCGGCGGCGCCTGCCCATGCCACTCCCCCCGCGTTCTGATTCACCCCGCACTGTGTCGTCCGTCGATATCGGCACGACATCAATATCGGTGTAAAAGTGTATAGCAGTAATTATATGAAACTACCAGCCCGACGATAAGTATCGCGTAGTTATAGTGCCGTTATGGTTATTGTCCAATGTGAAAACAGTCAGACTATTTCGTACTATTTTTAGTCATAATTGGCTTGGGTGGTGATACAACGTCAAAGGACGTATCAACATGAGCACTGACTGATAGGTCCTCCCCCTCTAGGATCGTAGGGTCATAGGACAAACAGTCAAAATCACGCCAAATTACACTAATTTTGACCAATCGTATCGTAAGTTTACCTTCATCACCCGATAATAGCAAAGCCAAAGGAGGCTCTGATTTTACCAGGCTGTGTAGGTATGTATTTTTGTCTTTGTACTTACCGACAGTCAGTATCTCGGCTTGTGATGCTAAAGATCATGGTTATTTCCCAACTTGGACATTCATAGAGTGAGTTGCGTTACACTAATATTTCACAGACCTTTGGAAAGTTATTTCATTATTTCATAACAAACAACATAGGTTATGTTTGCTAACTTTGTGATAAAATAAACTCTATTGTGAAGTAGAGAACCCGAGTTTTTAGCTAGATAATAAATTCATTGTGTAACATTTTGCGCATCACAAACAGTCATTTCATAATACACCGGAGCTCCGTTTTTGTTCAGCTTCATTTATTATTTTACTCATAGTTAGATAACCATGTAGTTGTATAATACGTTTTTTAACTTATTTTAGCCCCATTTTATTCTTACTGGCATTTTTGATACTGAGACTGAAAGGTACTGAGTAGCATTATTATTATAACATTATTATAATAGCATTATTATTGTAGCAGTATTATTGTAACGTCCCTAATAAAGCAGTAAATACCCAAAGTAAAATAAATAAAAATCAAAAGTAATTTATTCAAATTAGGTTGAGACTTGAGAGTCTACACTTTTCGAACGTCAAAATTACAGTCCCCCAAAACGCCCGCCCTTCACCACTT
This sequence comes from Dasypolia templi, assembly GCA_963555695.1. Classification (NCBI taxonomy): domain Eukaryota; kingdom Metazoa; phylum Arthropoda; class Insecta; order Lepidoptera; family Noctuidae; genus Dasypolia; species Dasypolia templi. The sequence goes on along the minus strand of OY743146.1, from coordinate 15,164,192 downwards.
CCTAGTGCTCTAGCTGGGAAGAAGAAGTGGCGCAACAAACTCCCCAGCAGTAAACGATAATTCATTACACAAATGAATAAATAATTCATTAGGTACTTAAAGGAAACAATTCAAATTCAATTCAAATTAATTTATTTCGTGAACACAGGGTACATACAGAAGGTGTTATAATACATTAGATCCGAGCTGTGTCCCGCCAAAAGGCATACAAAATATCAAAGATTCTATCATACAATATTCAAAATTACAAAATTATATAGTATGTCACATCATTAACAGATTGGATTTAGCATAACATGTCTTATAATTAAAAATTGTCATTTAAATATTCGTCAACAGAATAATACACCTTGTTATTTAATAATGCGAATAGATTTCTTTTAAATTCGTTTATGTTACTACTTGAGATAACTTGTCCTGGTAACTTATTATATAGTTTTTGAGCCATTGCATAAAAGCTGCTGCTATGAAATTTTGTTTTTGTTGCTAACACCTGCAACTTTTTTGAGCGCCGTTTACTTTCTACAAATCTATACAAATTCATATTGTGTTTTACAAAAATACAGGCTTCATAAATATAGAGTGACGGTAAAGTTAATATTTTAAGCTTATGAAAATGTGGCTTGCATGATTCCCTCTGTTTTATTCTACAAATCGCTCGGATACATTTTTTCTGTGCTATAAGTACTTCTTGTATCTTTGGGGCATTTCCCCAGAATATGAGGCCATACCGCAGAGCCGAGGCGACATAACCATGATAAGCTGCGAGTAAGGCGGTCTTATTAGCAATTTTACCCAGCATATAAAGAGCATATGAAAATTTACTAAGTTTTCCACAAACACTTTCAATTTGAGTCCTCCATGTCATGTCATTGTCAATATATAGTCCAAGAAATTTTGTAACACTAGCTTCAAGTATTTTATTCCCTCTATAGTTTATTTGGAACTGTGATTGCTCCTTGTGTCTAATTCTAAAATTCATAACTTTAGTTTTGGTTAGATTTATTTTAAGGTTATTAATATTTAACCAGTCGATAATAGGAGTAAGGCTATTGTTCACATGCTCTTCTATTTCTGTTAAGGTGCCAGTATCATAAATAACAGTGCTGTCGTCGGCAAATAGTGACATTTGATGTTCGACTACTTGGGGAAAGTCATTGATATAACAAATAAAAAGTAAGGGCCCTAACACAGAACCCTGCGGCACACCACATGACAGTATTCTTGAGCTAGAGGTGAAAACTACCTCAGTTTTGGTCCTTATATTTACTCTATTAATTTGTGTAATTTGACTTCTATTCTCTAAATAAGATTTTATCAAATTAAGCACGTTACCCCTGATACCATATCTTTCGAGCTTAGTTAATAGCATGTTATGGTCTACAAAGTCAAACGCCCTAGTCATGTCCATAAACATCGCCATCACTGGTTTTTTGTTATCCATGTTATGATGTATTTTTTCTAAAAAGTTATATATAGCCATATTAATGGTTCTATTTTTCCTAAAGCCCATTTGTTCCTTGCAAAATATATGATTTTTTTCTAAATAGCTGTTTATGCTGTTATATAAAACTTTCTCAAAAATTTTTGAAAAAATAGGTATCAGTGCCACTGGCCTGTAATTGGTAACTTTTGTTTTGTCATCCTTTTTGTGTAATGGCTTTATTATTGAAATCTTTAACTTATCGGGAAAAATGCCTTTCTGAATACTTATATTTATAATGTCACTTAATATGGGTGCTATAATAAGAGCAACTGATTTGACTACTGCGGTGTTAATATCATCATAGCCTGTACTGCTAGTGTTTTTGAGAGAATTTATTATTGTAATTATGTCTTTTGGTATGGTTGGTGACATAAACATGGATTTATATGATCCTGGCGTTTTAAAATCATTTGACTTTGAATAGTCAGCATTCGGTTGCACTGAGGATACGAAATTGTCATTAAATTGTTGTGCTATCTCTTTCGGTTCTGTTATGTATTTACCATTTACATTAATCGCATTTATATTACTTTTAGGAATGTTAGGCTTTATAGATTTAATAACTTTCCAAGTTGCCTTCGACTTGTTAGTGCTTGTTCCAATAAAATAAGAATTCTGTGCTTTCTGTGTTAGTTTGATGACGCTTTGATATCTTTTCGAAAAGGTCTTGAATGCCATTTTTGAGTCACTGTCTCGAGTCAATCTATATTTCCACAATAAACATCGTCTAGTTCTACTACAACGCTTTACTCCACGTGTAATCCACTTTGGTTTAGTAACTGTAGATATTCTGTGTCTAACAACTGGGAAACAGAGATCGTATATTAATTTAAATAGTTCAAAAAAAGAATCAAAACATTTGTTTACGTCATCAGATTCATAAACTTCGGAGAAACTGAGACTGGCGATATGTTTCCTAAAAAGGTTAATATTTTCCTTGCTATAATCCCGTTTATATATATAATAATATGGTAAAATACACTTTTGTTGTACCGGGAACTTCATAAGTTGGGCAGAGTGGTCCGACACACCTAGCTCCACAATCTCACTTTTGCAGCCTCTTATATTGTGGAGAATATTATCTAGACATGTACCACTACTAGGACGCGTCGGTTCATTTATTTCTAGTTTCAGATTAAATTCCTTCAAAAGTTGCTTAAACAGTGTAGAGTTTTTGGTTTTCTGAAGAACATCAATATTGAAATCGCCGCAGATTATTATTTTTTGGTTACTTTTATAGCAAAACTGTTGCAATACGTTCGTTAAATTATCAAAAAAAATATGTATCTTAGTTGGATTGGGGACTCGGTAAATACATAAAATTATAACGTTATCGTCAGTTAATTCCACTGCACAGCATTCAAACACATTGGGAATGTTTAGCTTTTTCACGGAATCTATTTCTTTGTAATTTATGTGGTTATTAATTAATATGCAGGAGCCACCATTTCGCTTTAGTCTAGTGAAGCTTGCAGCTAAGACAAAATTTGGTATATTCAGAAGATCAAGGTCACCTTGCTTCATATTGTGTTCCGTAAAGCATAAAATATTAACATATACCCCATTCCTTGCGAGCGTATCTAAATGTTCTGTCATTACATCAGCCTTGGGTAACAGTCCATTAATGTTTTGATGCAATACACACAATTCATTATACACGAAAAAAGTTTTTGTTGAATACGTTAGAAGTACATGAGGTAAAAGAAAGAGGTGAGTCGCAATACAAAAGATCTTTTTCCGACGCCGGCTCATCCGCAGGTTTCTGAGTATTTAAATTGCAATTCGGTGAAATATAATATAAAAGATTACAAAAAATATTTGAAACGGCATAATTGTTAATACGACCACTCCTTCTTTGAAACATCGAATAATCACAAAGTAAGTCTAAATTAGAGTCAAATAATGTAGCATAATTGTCAATTTGTGTGTCCTGATATAATAGATTATTAAACATTTCTATTCTAAAATTATACAATCCGTAATAATAACCGTATTTATAAGTAGGTAAACATAATATTACGTTTGTATGCTTTATGACTGATAAACTTTTACGTATGATCGCTATTAATTCGAAGTAATTATTAGTTTTTTGGAAGTCATCTTCACCAATAAATACTATGCAATTGTCCTTCATTGTATAGCCCGACAGTTTAGCGCTAATATTACTTAGTAGGTTTTTGATGCCACAATTTGGTAAAAGGAAATGACATATTTGGTGGCATGGAAAAGTATTTTCCGCAATAGGTAATATTTTATTCGATCGGTTGCTGCTTATAATACAGAGCTTGCTCTTTTCTTCGATGGTAGACCTTGTTTTATTTCGTATCATTGATCGCCCCGGTTTATTCCGAGGAGTAACTTGAGTGGAGGTGAATATCTCTGGAGTTCCGGATCTTGAGTTGTCTGATTTGAGTGAATTTTGGATCGTCTGTCTGAGAGGAGTGTGTAAATTCATTTTTTTACTTGGTGTTACCGTCTCGCTAGCTAACTTCTTGGTCACTTTTTCCACAATTTTATATTTATTGTTCATTATTTCCATCGTCTTCCTTAGGTCTGTGTTTTCAATCGAAAGATTATTTATCTCCTCATGTGCCGCCTGCAACTGGGTATTAAGTTCGCCGATTTGCCGTTTAAGTTCTTCCATTTCTTCATCCATAATAATATTAGGCATGCTATTATTTGTGTCGCCCTCTATTGTCGAACCATAGTAGCAATATAATTATTGTTTACCTATAGACTTACAGTAATAATAACGGGTCAAATTAAAAGCTCCGTTCGTTTAAATTCTGGGAAACGTACAACAAAAGCCTGTGTATACTTAAAACCGTTAAGAGTTAATTGAAAATGCTTGTGTTAACTCGATATTATTGTTTTGTCAGATATTTAAAAGTATCCCGAAAAGAGAGAGAGAAATAGATAAGCATCTCGACATTAATTAGGTATGATCTTGTAACTATGTTACATTATGATTTCGAAAAACTAACATTTACGTACTAGATGGTATTTCTAACTATTTTTGGGGTCCCGTACCCAAAGGGTACCAACAGGATATTATTACTAAGCCTCCGCTGTCGGTATCTCGCTCATGAACCGTAATTGGTACAATACATATTTTGAAGAGTGTGTATTTCTATTGCTGCTATAACAACAAATTACAAAAGTAAAATAAAGTTAAAAATTAAAGGGGGCCTTCAACTCATGAAACGTATTTTTTTAGGCGTTTTTTGCCTTGTGGTACTACACTAAAACTCAAACAGAGGTTGTGAGACCATAATAACTACTTATGACACTTCGCAACAAAGAATTATGACGTAATTTGTTGAATCCTGCTCATTCTTCCTTTGTGCTTTTTACTATGGAGAGTTATGGGGTGGTGTACTTGAGACTAGGCACTAGGCAAGTGCGTCGTTAGTAATTGAAGCGTGTCTGCGTTCGCTTACATACCTAGTAACCATAGTAATATATGTACATAACTATTTGTTATATCAGTACCACCTACACACAATACAGTAGAACCTAGGGGAATAGTGTTGTATGACAAAATTGTCTCAGAACAAAAGTTTTTAAGCAGCAGCCTTTGTCTACAAATACTTCAGTTGAAAAAAATAACCTTGAACGACCAACGACCAACCTTAATGTAAAGTTTAGTATTTAGGTACCAGGCCATTCAGAAAGTGACTATTAGAGAGATTGGCCAGTTATAGTCATATGTCTAATATATTTTGAAGATGAGATTATTTGTAAGTAAAAGCAGGTACTTTCCAATTTCTAAATTTCCCTCCACATTGTTTGCGAGATACTTTAAAATAACGTGTCTCATAAAAAATGGATCTGCGCCGAGAACATATTCGCGCTATTATTTTATACGGTTTCAAGTGTCGCCTGAAACTGGAAATTGAAAAAAGTTTTATGTATGAGGGACTGGCCAGTTATAGTCTATTTTTATAATCTGATTATTATTAAGTAAAAATAGGTACGTACAAATTTCTAAATTTTCCTCCACACTGTTTGCGAGCTAATTTAAATTGTCGTGCCTCAAAATAAAATAGAGCCGGGAACATTTTCGCGCTGTGATTTTTACGATTTCAGGTGTCGCCAGAAACCGGACGAATCGTCCGATAGACTTCAAATGGCATTCATGGATGAAGGCCCTTCTAAGGCAACCGTGTATCGTTGGTATAACGAATTCAAGCGCGGCCGACTAACTTTGGGGGATGAAGAAAGAAGTAAAAAGTTAAAAATCGTTTATTTGAACATTCATAAGTTACAATATGGAGGTATCGTTGGTCCCAAACACGTCAATCATATTTAAAAAAGTAGACGAGATCGGCGTTTCATATCTGACTACTCTGAGAAGAAAGGCCGAAACAAACTCAGAGGTTCTCGTCTCTTTTAAGGTCCAGACATAATCTTGGTCAGGTTATGTGAAGACCATGTAGATTGGTGTCTGAAATGGTCTTTTGAGGAAAGAACAACACAGAATGAATGGACCTGTCCAGTCAGTGCACACATTTGTCAGTAATCATGTAGCTCAACACAAACTTAAGGAGCTCAACGATACGACGAACGAACATTTGGGTAGGTCGCATAAATTACTGAACTGCCAGACAAAAAAGTAAGATAAATTAATAATAGATGAAATTAGCTACAGTTAAGCTAATAAAAAAAAGCCTCATCGAGACTACAAAACTAGATGTACAAACAAACTAATTAATTAAGGGTAAAGTAAAGACTATTCTTATAATATTTAAGTGTAAAAGAAAAGCGTGTTATTATTTCCGTTTAAGAACCATTAAACAGGTACATCAAACATTTAAGTAATTTTTTATTAATGTAAAATATGAAATTGGCTACAATCGATCTTGTAAGCCTCATCGATACTACGTAATTAATAAAACTAAAATCAATTCTTAAAAAAATACGTATTTCGTATAATTTCAGTTAATGCTGCTGTTCTGTATTGTAGTTTTAGTTAGTATTTAAGTTTAAGTCCTGGCTGGAGGTCTTAATTTATTAGGGCAACCACAGGCAAGTCCGTTTAAGCAGACGACAACCTCATAGGTTGACCTGCGAGATGACGTACACAAAAAAAAATGTTCTGTATTGTGCGAATGTGTGTGTGCGTCTGTCTGTGTCTGTTTGCGTGTATGAGTGTGTGTTCGGGCGTTTGTTGTGCAGTGTGAGTTGAATTATTTGACCATACTTAGGATTATTTCAGTAGAGATGGATGATTGTTCCGAGAGCCATATTTTAACTTTGTTTTTCATTCGGGTGTAAGAGGAGTTATGGATCTTTAGAACAGAGTTTACCTTATTGTAGATGTGGTTGTGTAAGAATGATGGAAGTCTTTAGGCATACGCATAGTTTATTCTTGGGTTCGGAATTTCGAATTTTCTTATACTTTGCAGGGCTTTTAAATCTTTGCAGGGCTCTTTAACAATTTTAAGTGACTTTTCGAAATTACGGATGTAATATACAATTTCCGCACCCCCAGAAGTTCTGCCTCTTTATATAGTTTGTCGGTTGAATAACGATGAGGTTAACGAAGCATGACTTTTAAAATAGCTCGTTGCGCTCTCTCCAGCTCTAACATATTAGTTTTGGCGACCTCACCCAAAAATGTTATACATTACTGGAGTAGAGACTGACAGAGGGAAAAGTAAACTAATTTTCGAATTCACCACGTATATCAATCAGTTCGCTTCATAACGTATGTCAACCTACGAACTCGTTTTGCCATAACCGTAATGTGTTGTTAGAAAGAGAGGCTGATCTAATGCCTTTCCGAGGTGTTTTAGGTGATTAACCCTTTCAATCTCGTTACACGAACACGTGGAAATGGAGCTACCAGCAAGCTTGTAAGACCTACATCTGTAGATTATTACCCTCCATCCAGGCAGTTTAGTAGCTTTCGTTTTCCTGCATAGAATATATTTTGTTTTATTTACGTTGAGCGTCAGTCAATTTAAATCCAACTAGTTAGCTTACTTACTCATTCCAGACTCGGTTTTCTCATGCACTTCTTTCTAGTCGGCACCGTGGAAAATAATAACTGTATCGTAACTAATCAAGCCAGCATTAGGAGTTTCATTTCTTAAAATGGCATGGCATGGTTTCATTTCCAATATTGGCGAGAAATTCGACAGCATTTTACATGCATCTTCCCCGTCTAAATCCAAACTTCACGACACGTCCATTGATTGCTTTCTCGAGTATTTAAGAGAAAATGCTGAGCAAGGAAATTGGTCCGTGGTTATCGGGAGTCCCTTTTGGCCCTGCCTTGTGGATTGGAGACACCAAGGCAGTTTTCCACTTGTCCGGGAAGACTCCTGTTGACATGCTCAGATTGAAAATGAGCGTGAAAGGCTCCAAAATTGAGTGCCTTATGTATTTGATTAGTGTAGCTTTGTTCCGTCTAATCCGTGAGCACTCTGGTTTTTTAGGTTCAGAATAATTCTTTCTATTTCGTGTTTGTCAGTAGGCGCCAAAAATATGGAGTTACTATTTGATACTCTACATCAGGTTTTTGTGGCTAACTCTTCCTCAGTCGTGGACAGACTGTGTAGAATTTTGATCGGCAGTTCCAGTGGTTCAAAGATGCCTTGATGGAACCAGTGGAAGACATTTTGTGGGAGAGCACTTTCCCCCACAAGAACATGGCATGGCATGTCTTTGGCATGTCACTTATATCTTTGATAGCGCGCTATGATTTCTTAGGGTTGTGCTGATTTTCTTGAAGTTGCGTGCTGCTGTACTTGCACAGCTTTTTACGTAAGCATGATCTAGGCAGGTGTTACCTCGGGTTGGCTTTGTGATCGCAGGTAACAGTGCGTGCTGTGCCTTTAAGCATTGGTACTCGGTGTTGTTGTCTCCACTAGGATTGTCGGCGAGTATTTCAATTTTTAAATCTCCTGTGATCATCAGCACCGATTTCGACTTTACTTGATTTAAGTTCTCATCTAGTGACGATAAGAGGTTTGATAAACTACTAAAAGAAGGGGACCGGTAAATGCCGAATGGATTAATAGTGCCCCCATAACGAACCATAAGACAATTTGCATCGTTTATCTCAGGCTTAGTAACAAGGAGTTCATGACATTCCTTTACATAAATTATGACACCTCTAGCTTTGTTTAAAAATTTCGTTGTGTGATATGAATTATATCCCTCGAGACTTCCTATAATGGAATTTTCGTGCAACCAGCATTCTGTGCGAACGATAGCATCAAATTCGATATTTAAACGTTTTAAAGCTACAGCAAAATGGTAAAAAGAAAAATGCACACTTCTGATGTTTATTGTAATGCACTTATAGTTATAAGCCTTTGTTATAAGGTCATGTGCAGTGTTCTAGGTCGGCCAGTAAGTGACAGTTAATACACAGACATTTTTCAATATTCTCATGATTTTCTAGGTTATCCACGGAGAAAGATAAAAAAATTATAGAAATGTACGATGATATGTTTACTTCTGTCACTCATTCTACAATACTGTAGGGACCTGCAATGTTTCGAACTAGGACTCGACTATTGTTTTGTGTGTAGTGGATATGTAGTGTATTAGGTATGTACATGTGTCTAGCTGAATAAAAAATGCTAAGACAGGAGCAATAACAGGATAGCAACATGTTAACAAGAGGTGAATTTGATACGAAAACCCAAAGGCGACTTAAAATTAAGGAACTAAAAATAGAAGTTAAGGTAAAAGTAGCACCGGAACACGTATTACGTAACAGCTCGTCTACGAGTTTATGCAGGGTTCCATGACTACAAATTGACTTGTTGTGCTTCTTCTTGTGCTGAGACAACTTTTTGATTTGCCTGGTTGTGATGGTGGTGGTAAATCTCTTGTTACGTAACTGGATACATACTGCACATGCTGCAGGTTGGATCGGGAAGCCTTCACGAAATTCTACACGTGCATCCTCACCGATGCTCAGAAGAAGCCCCTGGTGGAATGGTGCCGTGATATGATAAACAGATTTGAAGCTGGCTCGTCTTGGCGTGTTAACGACATCATTACAGGATATGACTTTTGGATTTATCAATACGATCCAGAAACGAAGCGCCAGAATCAACGCCTACCAAAGTGAAGCTAAAGCTGAAGCTTCTAGAAGAAGCGGGGTGAAGATTTTGATTTTTGACTCCTTGTCGGTGTCAATTCCTTTACGGAACCAAAGAAGCATCAACCCTGAATGGTATACTATCAAATGCTTGGCAGAAGTTTTCTCTGTTCGACCAAACAATGCGCCTTCGCACACCGCGCTCAAAACGAGGGACTTCCTGGACAGCACGCCGGTCAACTCCTGGTTCACCCTCCTTACGGCCCTGACCTAGCACCGTGTGACTTCTTTTTCAGCTCAAAGGCATACAATTTTCGTCGCCAGAAGATGCGCAGTCAGCGTTCGAGCAGGCTGTAAACGAGGTGTCTATGGCGGACTGGAAAAAGTGTTTCGAAAACTGGTTCAGACGCATGAAACTTTGTATAGAGGCTAATGGAGAGTACTTTGAAAAGATTTAGAAAGAAAAATTGTTTATTCTACACCAACAAAACGCACATTACAAAAAAGTTACAAAAATTACACACATACAAAGTAGCCAAAGGACTCGTATTTAGAATTTAAAAGTTTTTCAATTTTTTCAAATGCTTGATGTCATTTTCACTCAGCATCAAAGACAAAACACATTGCTCTGTGTGTAATGCGACACTGGAAAATGACAATCATACAAATAATCCAAACAAAAACATGATGCCTATTGCAAAGTGGCAGAATGACTACTTTTGTAACAAACAAACAACAATAATAAGAACAATAAATAAGCCGTGCGTCGCATCTGTGCAAGAACAGGTCGTTGCTCAGAAAAATACTGTGACTTCGGACGAACCTATCGGAAACAGCGCTGATTTTTAGCAACTACCTCTCGAATGACGATTTAATTTAATTTGTGCAAATTTCTGAGTGTCCCACGTATTAATGAGACGGGAACATAATCCTTTGCGTTTGCAGAAATAACAAAAAGAACTTAGTTCATCAAAGCATTCGGTCGGCGAGTCTCGTAGCAATGCGCAAAGGAATTTAGAACGAAGGAATTTTATGAACAAGAAAGGTAGGTAAAGACAATAAATGATAAATTGTATGTAACTCTACTAGAAAAAACGGCAAAAACACTAGTACTAATATTCACTACCAGAATGCGTACGTAGGATGGCCACATATTATCATCATCATCATCCAATTCAAGTGAAGTACATCTGAATGATAAAAACGGAAGAAACGGGAGACAAAATCAGAGCTTTCGAAAAAGAATGACTTTTTGATAGGAAAGTGATTTGTCTTCTCTTCGTAGAGAAGACATAGGAGTGGTCATACAGATGCGACTCGTACATTATTCGAAATGCAAGTATAAGTAGTTGTGATATTCTGAAAAGGTTATCAAACTCAAACTCAAAGCATTTATTTCAAATAAAGCAATTTCAGGCACTTTTGAATTGTCAAGGGGTCGGTCACAGAACATAAAAGAGGGGTCGGGCAGTCAGAAAGATGAAGCTGGTTGTCCATTGACAATCGTGGTAGGTACCTATGGAGAAGAACGGGCAAGAAACTCGACAGACATTCTTTTAAATAAATACAGTATTGTTACATAAAATTAGTTACATCAGTCATGTTGAAATTATAGATGTGAGAACGATGTAGAACGACGTGCACGTTACAATAAATGATTTTTCCTCTTTTTTTATTATTGTCACAATATTGTACTTGTACCTACATCTTAGAACATCGGAGTAGATCATTATTACAATACACTGTTAGATTTATATTTCGAGTCGCCGTGAAAAATATTCACGGTATATCAAAGCGCCCATCTATTACAAGAATTTAATTCTCTTTGAAATATGTCTTTGAAAATACTCAGATTTTCTTTGATACGAGACATAGTGACGTTTTATAGAGAAACTTTACCTTGTATATGCACAAACTGTCCAGTCATTTACCTGAATAATTTTTCAGGAGTTTTAAAAATGGGTGATTTTATGTATTTCGACGTGCTGTTTCCGAATTTTTACTTGTCCTCCTCGTAACTTTGCCGCTCGCGCCGCCATACTGGAAAAATGGCGCCCAAAATCAGGTTTTTGACAATAGGGATATTAACTCCCTAAAGCTCATTTTACGATGAAAATAGTTGCGTGATTAATTAGAGCAAAGTGTCACTGGGTTTTTTCATTAGAAATAAGCCCGGAGTTTGGATTTGTGCCCATGGGAATTAAACATAACTGGCGAAACGGGTTTGGCAGAGGTATGCCTACATATAGTGCACCCAGCACTATATGTAGGCATACCTCTGCCAAACCCTTTGGCTTCGGGGAATGCGGGCATGGTGTTAAGTTTATGTTGCATGGTAAATGATTATTTTGTTTTAAAAGAAATGTTAAAATATAAACAGATACCGGAATGTTTTAGTTTTTTAGGTCATAAGTAAAAAATACCTAATGTTTCATTAGAATTCAAGACAAAGACATTCCAATTTTTTTAATTTTATGTAGTCTCAGATTTCACCAACATTTTATAATCCATATTTATTCTATGACTAAACATGCCAAAACATTTCTTTGAAAGTTTTTAATTTCGACTTATGTACGACAGCGCGTCAAAACATACCGTAGGAAGTTTTCCAGTTAAAATATTTTTTCCTATGACACATCGCTTTGGCAAGCTTAGTATATCGAATCGATCCAGCGTCTGGTAAAATAATTCTCGATTTTACATAGGGCTATTTTACAAAAATTATTTCAAGGAATATTAGACCATAATTATTGAATTCTGAGTGAATTGATTCGCGTCTATCGTAATGAAAATTAAACATTTATAGTTGCAGATTCACCCACTAGTTGTAACAAATATTAATGTTTTAAAGGAATAGTCTCAAAATTTAAAGCGGATTTTCAGACTTTATGCACGTATCAGTAAATTCTAATTTCTTTTTTCAATTATTTATGCGTTGTGTCAATCTCTCTGATTTGATAGATGGACAGGGAAAGCCTCGGAAGTATCCTACCTAGGGGAAAACTAATCGTATTTCCCGTGCAATATTTTCTGTAGAATGTTTGTTAACGGTTAGTCATGTCGCTGTCATCGTATGATGTATAGCACGACCAACTTATCTGCGCAATTATTGGTGGCGCTGGTTGTACACGAAAATCAAAAAATTAAACAAAAACCGATCGTATGTTCCATTGAAAATGTTAGTTTGAAAAACGGCCGTTGCACAGATAAGTTGGTCGAAATGTATGTTATGTGCAAGGCGGTTCTATCAGATATTTCTATTTCTGTCACGACGCTGTTGGCGGCCATATCGTAAATCCAGCAATATTTTCGTTAAGGTATATAATGCGTACATTTTTTCGTTAGGGAATGTGACCAGAGCCAGATAAATGTGCCTGCAAAACTGAGATAATATAGAACGCGTACCGAGATAATAAAATCTCGCTACGATTTCTCAAAGTGAATTTCTTGACTGTACGAATGTCAACATTAAGTATTACAAATTGTTTACGAATGTAAAACTGAGCGTTTAGGGCCGGAGTTTGAATGGATCATTTATTAGAAGTAATTATAACTCGGTTTATGACTCCAGGCGTAATTTATCAATTGTAACGTTCTTGAGAAGTTATTGTTGGTTTAGGTTGATCGTGCATTGTGGGTAGTACAGAGATGTAATTAATAAGTACACGCCTCGCCCGCTCGCAGATTGCAGTCACAGCTCTGAATGGCAGCAAATGAATGTGGGGCCGTTTCAATTAACATTTCCTGTTGTTATTGCTTATTACGACACTCGCTCATGAAACGGATAAATTCTGCTGTTTAAATTAGCTAATTAAGTACTCGTTTTAGATCAACCTACCTTATTAAATATTAATTTCTCATTTTGCTTAAATTGTTGGAGTCCATTAGTTTGTCTAAACATTTTATTTAACCTTTTTTTATCTAATTAAAGTAGGGCAGAAGGTGCCTGACCTCTCCCGGTTGTTCCACGAGGCACCTCTTCTTGTAGAACACGTTAGCGCTTACATTATCCTTTCTTTGTTTCAATTTAAGTTGGACATTTATGATCGTCTTATTGCGGAATTACAGGACGGAGGAATCTAGTGGAATCGGTGGGACGTGCTCTACTCATGAGCTCTGGGGGATTTCTATAAATCCTACCTCACCTCCCTCGTTCAATCTGTAATGATAAAACTTTAATGTGCAGTTATTTTAGCGGAATGGTAGCAACTAGTCATCTGCAGACGCCTCTATGTATCTCTACAGTGTTACTTATCTTTGTTATTTCAAACTAACTAAGCTTTCTCGAGTCATTTGCATCAGGCGCTAGTATTAACAGACTGTGGAATTATTTTACGCCTAAAAATTTCTAAGAAAGGCTTTGTTTAGGGAATGAGCAGAATAATAACAGAACTGTCTCAGTATCTTGTATCGTGACGACTCACGACAACGAAAGGTGCAGTTTCCTTCTCACGTATTTTAGAGAACAGACAGGGAATTTTGCGTCGAGAGGCTTTTCTTGGGGTTTTGCCGGATACAGGGGCGTAACTAACTCCAACAGCGAAATGTGTTTCTCAACAAATATATCTCAGATTTGTGTGGATCTACTCCTCGTAATGTAAAATTCATCACTGACGTACGGAAAGCAGTTCTTGAGATTTACATTCATGAATTAAAACGTGTCAATAGTCTACATAGTTCTTGTTTGTGTATTTTGTTCTTTGTATACTTTGACTCAAGTAAGCCTGTACATGTTACACAATTCGCTATGTACTTTTTCGTAGTTTTTCAACAAAAAAACGTGTTCTCTTTTCGTACCACAGAAGGAAATTAAACTAGTATACATAAACATAACATCACGCCTTGTATCCCCGAAGGGTTGGGCAGAGGTGTACCTATAGTACACCCACATTTCGCCAGTTGTGTTTTTAAGTCCCATGTAATAGGGGGCGAGCCTATTGCCATCAACCGGGCACAAATCCAGACTCCGGGCTGCTACTGAGAAATTCCAGATAGAAAAACCCAATAACAAGTTGCCCGACCTGGGAATCGAACCCAGGACCTCATGCTCAGCAGTAGCGATTGCGACCACTAGACCAACGAAACTAATATAAACTACACATTTTACTTTTAATCAAGGCGTCCATATCGAAGCAATGGCGAGGGTGCAATTAGATTTTGAGAAATAACTCGCACGATCATATCCCACATGTAAGATTTTTCAACAAGTTTCTCAATTTGGGCGAAGGCTTAGCAGTTTTACGACACCCGAGGGACTCTCGATCGTTTTGCCTACAAAGTATTATTTTATATGAGTTTGCCTTCGCCGATAGGTATATTACATTAAGTCGAGCTATCTTCTCTCTTCACGTCGTATTGGACGTTCGCGAAAAGGCTCATATTCTTATTTCAACGATCGGACTGGACGTTGAACGGTGGTGCTGTAACAATTGTTACAAATTGGGTGTGATCATTTTTGACATAAACTTTCACGAGCTTTTGTTTTTTATTCTTGGATACCTACTTTCGATTTTAGATATAACGTAGGTACCAACATAGTTTAGACGTTACGTTGTAAACGTGTAGGGTACATAAAGACTCGTCTTCCGTGGTGCTTTGCCAATCGCGATCAAGAACATTGGGAACGGAACAAGATGTCTATCTAAATGCAGATATCTGGCGTGTTGTGTACACTCAACCAACCACGCGAATACTTTACATACAAACGATACTAATTAGCAAATTACACGAAGGTTTAATTAATTTTATTTAACGGACCAGCGAATTACACCATTTAATTGAAGATTTTGTTATGCAATCCTAAAGCTTAATCATAATTCGAGAAGACCTTACTTCAGAGAAAATACCTCTTTTCAAATACATTTAAAAAATTAGTACCTTTAGAAAACCATATCTAGTTATTTTTAGGGTTTGTTGTCCCACTGCAGGGCAAAGGCTTCCCTTATTCCTTTCGATTTCTCTCTGTCTTGAGCTAGTGTGGCGTTTGTAGTTTAGCTACTATAAAAACAAATACAATTAAAAACATTTTCTAAACAAACAAACCTAACACAACAAGTCAAGTTTCAAGGGTCCGTAATTTACTTCATTAAATTGCAACTCCATGTCGGTTGTAAAACAGAATTAGAAAAAGTTATATTCGGCTGTTAGTTTATGTAAATAGGTACAGGTAAAACTAAACATTAATCTTAATTAATACTCAGGAGTACACGATTAATTAATTTAACGCAGACTGATCAAAAGAGATGTGAGTACAAGGTTCGCTTTATTCTGTTCGTTGCTTCGTTTGCAGAAGACGCACTGGTAGTCACTGTGCTATGAAATTACTCTTGAATAAATGATTGCATTTAATACTCGCTTTCCACCAGTAAAACTTCTATGTGGCGGTACTTGGGTATCAGGTATTTATGTTTATTTAAATCAACTTGCTAAATCCATATGAATATAATACATTCAAAAGTAAACGTCTGTATGTTACCTTTTCACACATAAAACACTGAACGGATTTCTAAAATATAAAATTTCACAAAGAGATAGATGGCATCCGGGGGCAATACATAGGATCTTTGTTCTGGTAGCACGTTCCCGTGGCATAATTTCCGACATTCACGCCCGAAGCCGCGGGCAGAAGCTAGTATACTATATTTATGATATAATTTGTTACTTAGATCCTTTATGTTTAAAGTAACTAGTAAGTGTACTGCCTCGTTGGTCTAGTGGTCGCAATCGCTACTGCTGAGCATGAGGTCCTGGGTTCGATTCCCAGGTCGGGCAACGTGTTATTGGGTTTTTCTATCTAGAATTTCTCAGTAGCAGCCCGGAGTCTGGATTTGTGCCCGGTTGATGGCAATAGGCTCGCCCCCTATTACATGGGACTTAAACATAACTGGCGAAATGTGGGTGTGCTATAGGTACACCTCTGCCTATCCCTTCGGGGAAACAAGGCGTGATGTTATGATGTTTTATTAAAGTAACGCTAATGAGTATCCAAATGTAATTATAAATATTAGGTAACATTTTCGAAATAAAAGCATTTTTAAGTATCCTAAAGGGGGAACATGAAATATTTCGTAAAGTTTCCTACTATTATTTCCAATATCGGGAAAACCGTTTCATACCTACTGCTCCCCTTACCCGTTTTCCTCTATGGTACCCGAGATTGGAACTACGCCCAATAAGGATAGGCTCCTAAGACCGTCATAAACGTGCTGTATAATAGCACAGCCCAACTACAGCTTTAGGGATCTCCTCCAAAGATTATAGACGTGATAGTTTTCCCGAATACTGTACCTAGTAATATTTAAGCTCTTGTTTGAAAACACATGTATGAGAATGTCCCAGAAGCTTTGCAGTCTTGTGGAAGCTTCTCTACATATCTTAGTATGCAATACTTGTATACAGAAAGCACCGAGTTTACGTCGGAAATGGAAGCACCGAAAATCTTTTTTGGTGTCTCGTAGCGGGATAGACGTGGTACCAAAATACCTTTGCAGTATCTAGCGAATTATGTCCAACGAAGGAAGTAGATGTAGAAGCTTAGTACAATATGAATTACAGAGTAAGTAGAAGAACCTAGCTTATGCCCGCAGCTTTGAAATAAATCCAGCCAAACATCTGTCAAAAATTCCTGTCATTTCGCTACATATTTGTCAATTTTAGGTACATTAATCGTCGCTGAGATGAGGATGCGACTACATTTTGAACGTTTTTAATTAGGCACGGAATTGGCCTCATGGTAGCAATTACGTACTTTAAAAATGTATATTTTTGCCTTTATTTTATTTTAATTAGGTATATCTTTATATAGATATAGATGTCGTTTACTTATTTTTAGTGGTTCCATGCAAATATCTCTCGGGAATGGGAACGAAACATCAACATTGACGCTTCTTTTTTTTTTGTGGCCACTACTAAGAATTGTCTAATGCGTCTGCAATACTGAAATCTCCAATCACCAATCCTTATGCCTAGTGTGGTGATTCAGCCAATGAGTATCATACCAAACTACGACGAGGTCAGAATTTTCATCAACAGACCTTTTACGACCTTATAATTATGATGAACGCTTTACGTGTATAATGAAATTCGGCCGCGCACTGTTCGTGTTACATTTTAATAATATCATAAAATGGTAATTTGCTTCATTCAGCGGAGATTGCTCCTTAGTTAAATTTAGCCATTGACTGTACAGCGAGGACCAACCGGATATTGCTCAGAGCATAGAAATGAACATCATGTAACTGTTTGAGTACCCTTTTCATATACTTACACATCCTGGCGTATGAATCTTCAGTCATTAATTTACACAATGATCACAGTCAGTCCTATGTTAATAAACTCCTATATATATATATATTTAATCTTTTTTGTTAATAATGCATAATTTATTTGAGTTTGAAAGAGGTATCCAACACAGTCATGAAATTTTAATTAGGCCCGCATTTTCATAGCCAACCAAAGTAAATATCGTTCGTGAATGGTGCTATAAAACACCCAATAATGTCTAAGCACAAAAACATCAAAAGTAATTTTCTCGATATTGACATTTAATTTATATTTTCGAAGATTGGACAGAAGTGACAGTGTCGCTGTCGTCATATTAACGTTGTGGACAGCTGGGAGCCGCCGGATGCTCTCGAAATAAACTAGCCGCCCCTCGCCCCGTGCTCCGTCCGCTCCTCCCAGGTGCCACTCACAACATGCATCATACTTCACAAGTAATTAAGCCGTGAAAGATCGCTGCAAACATTCATCGTAAGCAACACTACCTACAAACATGCGCCTACTAATAACAACAAGCTAATTAATCAAAGCCATAGTGTCTTGCAAGCTTTGTTCTTGTTACAGTTTTATTACGACGCTGATTGAAGTAATGCCCTCGTTACAATAAAGTACAAAGTTGAAGTAAAAATACTTTTATTACGAGAAGGCTCAATTGGAGTTGAAGTAATGAAATATTGTTCGTTTAGCGGTCACGATTCTTATATTAAACTTTTTCTGTGATGCAATAAGGCTTTTAGCGAGCTGTACCATGTAAAGGAGATAAAGTATGGAATAGAAAGCTAGACGTTCGCAATGCGTTACTTTATGAATTCATTTTGTAGGAGCGCGATTTTACCTTTCAAGCTGCTATAAAAGTGGCTCGTATATCTAAAAGGTTTGACGTAATATAATTTGATGGAAAATATTCGGTAAATATTAGAATGTAGTTGTAGTGAGCCGCAGATGTAATCCTCGCGGTTGTTTTTCCAACACACGTCGGGATGGCATGTTGAAGAAGGAAGTGCGATCCTTGCCAGCTTTGTACCAAAATGTTTTCACAGTTGGCTTGGATGTCACGTTGAAATGAAACATTCGCGAATAACTTTGTTTTTTCAATGTTGATGATAGCTGGCTAATAGGGCTAACATTGTTTTACAAAACATGTTTTTATTAATTTGTGAGTGTGATTTAATAACTTGATCAATGAAACATGGACAGCAGAGTTTTCTTGACACTGTCAAAAGTAAAAGGAAAAGACAAATAATTTATTTCAAATAGGCACTAAAAAGCACTATTGAACGTCAACATTTACATTTAAATATAATTGATTCTAGGCGCCCCTTCCAAAAGGTAGTTTCGTATGGAGAAGAAGGGGCAAGAAACTCCACCGTTACTCTTTTAAAAAATTAACAATATTTTGCATACATTAATTATATTTTTAGATATTAAAACGATGCACGAAGAATAAAATTACTATGCTATAGGTAAAAATAATTTTAAATAAAGCAAAGACAGATAAATCAATAACGTGATAGGTAAATGGTGCTCACATATTTACAAACATTGCAAAAGTATATGATTTTCCTAAAATATTAACCAGGAATAAGTGTGTGAGTTAAGTAAAAATAACAAATTAAACAATTCAATAAGCAATCAGTATGATTTTGTCTAGAATGATGCTGTCACTACTGTCTTTAACCTGTGTTATAATATCTTGCCCTCCATTATTGTAAGGCAGTGATTACTATAATTACTATTATACGTTCGCTATAGTGTGATTGTTACCTGTAACTATTTATCTACCCATTCGCACGCTTGCACCGACCGTAAGTAGTGGCTTTCCAAACTGATCCTTACGGCAATTAGTGTGTTGTCGTTATTCAATAATGAGTAAGGGTATGAGTTATTATTATTTTACATTTTACAGCTAATTCCAGAAAAGTAATCATTTTATCAATGGCTAGATGCTCCTTGCGGTCTCACCCGCATAAGTCTCGATTTTGTAAGAATATCCAGATAAAAAGTGCACTAATTCGGGTCATAGTCTAAATCCGTTCATCCGTTTTAGCGTGTAAGGGTAACAAACCAACATTAAAAAAAAACAATCTTTTCTCTGTAAAATAGTTAGGTGGCGAATTTCATTTGAATTTACTATTTTACATAAAAAAAAACTTTAAAGGTTATTTCTGCTTTTATAATTATGTTATTATGTGTTAAATGAATGTATTTATTGACATTTAAGTCCGCATTGACAGTTGAACCATAAAATATATATTTAATAATCGAAATACGAGTTGAAGTATTTTTAAAACCAAGTGTGCAATGCCGTCGAGCTTAAATGTACCCACGCTTTATGGAATTGCACGCCTGGGAAAATTGTGTGGCGGAATCGTGTATGAAAATATTTACGCGTCGAACTACGATTCAGGAGTCTAATATTGAAAAATACCTCTGCCTACTCATGTACGAACAGTTTGCTTTTATTGGAATAAGTTTAAGCCGACCAACAGACAAAATTAAAATACAACCTTTACCTATGTATTTTAAAAATTATGGGCATTTATAAAAAAATGACGAGAAAATCTACTGTCTGAGACGGTTTTTTAACTCCTGTTGATACATTATTTTTTATTTTCTGTTGACTATTATGACCCACACCTATCACCCGACTCCGAAACCCTATATAATAAAATAGATAGCGAGAATCTTCCAAACGAAAACATGTCATAACTTACGTAAATATACCGCGGGTCAGTGCATGAGACGGGTTTTAAAGAAAGGGATCAGGTTAGCTGATACCACCTTTTGTTTCCATAATAACTCGACTAACTTTGTGGTTGCGTGATAGGGTAGCAAAGTCAAATCAAATCCCCTATGTGTCTAGTAAGCATTAGTGAAGCAAAGTTTGTATGTTTCGCAACCGTCCTACAAGGCTGCTACGGATGTCACGACCTTAACTTTTTCTGTATCGGCTGCAACTTCTTTTTTATGGCTGCAACATAATTACGTGCATTGTTTATAATGCTTTTGATTTAACTCTTTGCATTTTTTTTAAAAGATTTATGATTTATTTACTAGCTTTAGTTGTACAAAAACACTTATTTAAACACTATGCAGCGTTACAACTAAGGAAAATAGTGTTTTCGATGAACTCTAGCACCCAAAGTAAGATTTAACTTACAATAAACGCCTACAATTTGAACATATTTCAGTAGTTGTAGGACGAGCACAGTATACTAATATTAATATAGCTACTTACTAGTAAATGTATGTGTCAGGTGGCCTATTAAAGTACATATGGGTATGAATTGAGAGATAGATAAATATGGTTTATGTAAGTCAGTATAAATATAATAAATATATGTATAAATATAAATATAATTAAATGACTTTATTTTATTTTGCTATTAGGGTTACACACATCATCGCGCTTGTAATTCTCAAAGGGTTAGGCAGACGCGAACCTATAGTAGGTACGCTATCATTTCGACAGTTATGTATTAAGTCTCGAGTTATAGAGGGCAAGCTTTATCAACCAGGCATACATCCAGACACTGAGCTGCTACTGAGAAAAACCCAATAACGTTTTGCCAAACCTGGAAATCGAATCCAGGACCCCTGCTCAGCAGTAACACTTGCGACAGAGGCAGTCAAATTATATATAAATGATATTTGGACATCAAATAATGTACAAATATGCTCGCCCCGGTTATATCAGAACGAGAAGCAATAAACCGCGTGAGGCGTGTGCGGTCGGCTTCCGAATAAAAGGACGAGTGTGTGTATAAAAAATCTAACGAGGATGTAGGACAGGCCGGGTGCGTCAGCCGCGCTCGCGCCATTAATCTCAGCTTTATTATAAACACAGGAGTCGACTAAATCATAAACATGTTTAATGTGAACCTACTTCGTGAGCCCTTTCATTCGAATGCTTTAAATAAAGTGTTCATTGAACTATTTGGTTCACTTTACAATCGATATCACTGTAGTTCCAGTACTTAATTTCCATAAGTTCGTTGACA
This sequence comes from Dasypolia templi, assembly GCA_963555695.1. Classification (NCBI taxonomy): domain Eukaryota; kingdom Metazoa; phylum Arthropoda; class Insecta; order Lepidoptera; family Noctuidae; genus Dasypolia; species Dasypolia templi. Next base: position 15,142,363 of record OY743146.1, on the reverse strand, counting down.
CTGTGATAAAATATTTATTTATTTTATTTATTTTATTTATTTTATTATTTATGTACACACAGTAAAATACAGAGGGACACGTCATAGTTAGAATTTGAGTACAAAGGTACTGCTTATTTCTTAAGAAATTTCTTCCAGCAGACCTGCGAAAGGAGAATTGAAAAAGAAATGTAGACAATAGTGTGTGAAAACAAGAAGAGAAAAACATGAACAATGTGAAGTCTAAAACTAAAATAACGCAAATATATATATATATTGTTTCATGAATAATGAATATAATGTATATATATATATGTATTATTTACATATACATAAATAAATACTCACAGTTAAGAGGAAAGTTAATGCTCTTAATAATATCATTTTTTATTCTGAACATATTTTTCACAAATAGGTCAGGCATTTAAATTGTTATTACTTTTTAAACGATTCACAACTTTTGATCTATGGTTAATGTTATAATAAATTCTATGTAATATCTGGCAACTATTGTCTACTTCATCATATATTACTCAAGTGTCTCCGCATACGAAGGAGATGGGTTTATGTATACAAATTGGACAGTGAAAAAATTGTATTGGGATTGGGATAACGATAAATAATGCGTGTCGGAAAATAATAACTCATTCTGCAACATGTGCTAACAATGGTCCATAGGGATAACCTATATTACGCTTTGTAATTTCGAATGTTTTATTTTTCACATCATTCGGTTTGTAGTAAGTAACTTACCAACAATTTAAAAGGAAACGTTACGAACTGCGCACTACTACGTAATAAACGTAGCAAGATCGTGTTTTCTCTAGGAATATGGCTACAGTCACATCTTCTGCCAAAACTTATTATTACTGCTGTCTACGAGGAAATATTATTTTATTTACTTCATATTAATATCCAAATAAATGTTACACGTTTTCCTTTCATTATGTTCCGTTGATAACATAATTATTATCATTTTATTGCGCTATTCTATGCTCCGCCCGAAATGAGTAAATCCGATTAATAACTATTAATATTGCCCTTAAATTACAGTTAAGGGGAGACCCCTTATAAATAAATTATTATTTGACCGCAAATATTATGGTCTCGTTTATTTAATTTATTATTCCTAACTAATGAACGAGAATGGAGCAATACTGAAATGGAACGTATTTATCGACACAAAATAATTCGTAGGTGCTATTATTGTCAAAGTTTTAATTGGTCAAGTTCGCGATTCGTCAGGTACTGTGCAGCTGCTTTTAATAACTGTGCCGAAAGCTTTGCGAATTACGTCACAATTCACGCCATGTGCGCGAATCAAAATGTGGAACACTCAGCTGCTTGAAGATTGATGACGATTACTGCTTCAGAATTTATTATTACCTGCTTTAGCCTCTTCTATTTGGTTCGCAAATACTTTTAAAATGTTCACAGTAAGTACCCTATTTGGCCCTCACAATTATTCCGTTGGGCGTTGTTAATTTAATAATTACCCCGCCGACGTGCTCGCAGCGTTTACAAATTTTGTTTTGATCAACAATCTTAGAAGAAATTCGCCAGTAAAGTTGTTTTGTAATTAATCTTCACGACTCACCCGCTCGATCTTGCTGAACTAATGGAATTGTAATTAACGTTATTACCTTTTCAATTAGCTTTTTCAGTTTTATTGTGCGACTAAATGTGCATTATTAAACTGTTATTCAGTTTAAAGTTTATTTTAACAAACCTATTAGCTTTTAATGAATGACGTATGATATCGATCTATCTTTAACACAAGTCAGATAGAAAGCAATCTTATACTAAAAGCTAATTAATTAAGTCAACATTGATAATAGAGCAAAACTAAATTTTCTGGCTAAATTAAGTTTAAATTAAATTGGCAATGTTTTGGTTTCGTAACAAAATGTGTGTGGGTGGGAACGTAAAAATCCATGGATTATACCAATATTGCTTAAAAGCATTACTGAAGTTTCTGCGCCGCCCCCCGCGACCTAACATTGTTGAACAAAACGACATAAATCTAAGTTAAAAGTTAATTTTGTCAATCCGGATAATTCCTCAAGGTTTAATCAGACTAAGTTGGGTGTAATTAATGTTCACTAAGGCCACACAATCTAGGGAAAGCTTCGGCTTAGCCCGCTACGGAAATCGGAGTTAGCAGCGGGCTGGGCGGACGCCGGGGCCAGGCGCGCGCCGCCATCGAGCCGAGCGAGCACGGAGCGGCCCGAGCGCCCGAGCGCGGGCAGTGCCATGGCGGCGAGCGACCGCACGGAACGCGCCGCGCACACCCGCCGATTCTACACCCTTATTAAAATTTACGTCACTCGTCTGTCAAAACTCAGTCCAACAAATAAGCCGACGGACCTAGTTAATTAGACGCGTCCACAGATGGAAGTTTTAATAAAATTAAGTCATAAACACTGCGGATTATAAAGTGATTAAGTTTACCGCTTTTTTGTGCTTGTTTCAACAACTGGAAAACTTTTCGAAGGACTTGACGGTACAGTTTCAATGGATGTTTGTAGGTATCGATGTGTTATTGTATTTTTTTTTTGTAAATCTAACCAGGATATTTAAACAGCCTTTTGACAGTTTTATGTAGGAAATAAATCCTAAGCGTTTGTAATTACGGCGACGACATTTATCATGTTTAATGTGTTCTAAAAAATTGCTTTGATTGAGAGTGTGAAGCAAAACGAGACTAGAACGTGCCTAAAACATAAATTACAAATAAGATTTAAAATTACCCGATTAAAGTAAACAATCAATACGTAAAAAAAACGGTCACAGGGACAAAAAAAAAAGTAATTAGAAGAACACGAGGTGAGGGTAAATTTTATCACGTCACCAAAGATAGATACAGATGTAAGTTGAACGAAACGTTCACTGGAACAATTGTGGCGTGATTTAAATGCAGAACAAAAGGTTCACCATTACGTGGTCGATTTCATTACGGAATTCGGCGGTGGCGGGCCCCTTCTGCCGGTTTGCAGACACATCGACCTTTGGCCGGCTGGTCTCTCCCCTTTTCTTTAGTAAATCACTGCCTATCTACATAAAGTAACGCATAAAATACCGTAGACATTCATCCAACCCGGACAATGTGCCATTGATTAATGAATCGGTTAAACACATTTTATTAGATTGCTTTTACACCCAAATAAATTTAATCGTCGCTTCTCCCTCACGACTAAATTCGTTTCAGAGCATTCAATATAACGGAATGTCGTATAGCATTTCAGAAGGGCCGGCTGGTGTAATCGCTTGACTGATTTAAAAGTAATTATATATTTTTCATAATTTGACAGCATAAATGGCCGGGATTATTGACATAGTTGTGTTCAAATTGAGCCAATGGAATGTTTACGGTTATATTGGGGTCGTGAGCTCAACTGTCCGTAATGGGACAGACTTACTTTTCTATTGTTTTCGAACTTAATATTTTCGATCGACAGCTGAGGGATAAGCTGTGTAAATAGGTTTTACTATGATCTACATAGACGAAAGAAACCACTTTCACTGCAGCAACCCGCCGCCGCCGCCACGCATTGCCATCGCAACGGCAGCCGTTTTCCTTTCATTCGTTTGTGACATACCAAGGATCGGTTTCAGTGATTGCTAATACAGCAATGTTACCTGTCAGGGGTGTAAGGGACATACGCGCAAACTGTTAACCATGAATTCAGGAAATGATTCTAGAGTCTAGACTACTCTAGACTCACTATAGAGATTTGGATATTGGTTTCGGCGGTGCATGAGTCGTTTCCCGGAATGTTGCCATTTTATAAATATTAGGTATGTTAAACAATAACAGAGTATTTGTTTTATTTCTTATTTTATTTGCTGCACCGGTTGCCGTCATCACGTCATCGCCGGCTGTCGCAGAAAAATAGGGCTGGGGCATGTCTCGCATAGGGTCGTAGTATTATGCTGAGCGATGGCCGTTTTGCGTGGATGTGACGCATTTTTTCCCAAACATGTTCTTTTTTGTATTGTGATCTTTCTCTGCTTCATGTTTACCGCAAATAAACTTTTTTTTAAATTGTTTTCTTAAATAACCGACTTGAAATTTCTACGCTGGATTGGATTTATTTATGTTAACACTTTCGGCGTCGATGTCTCTTACACTGTGTTTTAATCTGACAAATAACTTTGTAGGAACTAATGATCCATCTAGCAGATGGATCATCCATCATTCATCCCTCAACCATCTCTTGCTTATAAGCTTTACTGGAGACCACAATCGCCAAATGTTATTTTCACATGGTTTTTTTCCGCAAATTATTTGCGTTCACCTCAACTCTGCATAGATCCCTTTCGGAGATTGTATGCTAGAATTTTCAAATTGACATTTGCACTCACTTTTCAATAGCCTGATCTTCAAACTCTAATTGAATTGAATTTTCTACGAGATGTGCTCCTAGGGATCGAAGTTTGTAAATTTCTCTAGCGAGTAGGGTCTGGTTAAGCTTAACTGGCCTTTGCACTGAGTAGGGTACTGGGTTTTAGGCCAACATCTAGAAACGTTACTTAGCTCTTGCTTTGACTTAGACATGATCCTGTCTCTGTCTTGCACTTGTAGTTTTGACAGTGCGGCAGTGTCAGGAATAACGCTTGGCCTAAGTGTATGATAAGTAACGTTTATAGATCTTGGCGTAAGTGTTTACAGAAGAGTCTGCTCTTTCTAAGCATTACCTAGTAAGTTAAGGACAACTTGTGACATTTTTGATTCATTGTAGTAAATGTAATTCCTTATCGGGCGTGGTTGCTACCGGGAGTACATAATAATCTCCACGTAACGCAATGTGCGTTAGAGTAATTGATTGAATTTTCTATCTTCTGATGTTTCGTTCATTTTTGGCCTACGAATAATGCACGCGCCATAAACACGCGTCTATAGTACTTTTGTTGTGTAATTCATTATCACTCAATGAAATAGGTAACCTCGATATAGGTAATAATAGGTAACCTCTTTGTACACCGCTACAGCCTGAATAATTAATTAGGTGTTTAATCTATGTATTTCTAGATTTTAATCAAATGCAGTTTCATAATCTATATTCCATTTATATCTGTTTAAAGATACCTAAATAATATAGAACTAAGTTCCTTTTTAGTGTCTGTTCGTGTGACAGCTTAGATCTTCTAAAATCCTTTGTGTGGTAAACTACACAAAGGATTTTGGTACATCTTTTGATGTCATTTTCACCAACAAGGTTTATTTGTGTAACACATTAATATTTTACTTCAATGAACCACCGAAATCTTGATGTTTTGAGATGTTGCCATGGTATCCGTGTGAAGCAGGGGCTGATCGGTATTTTATACTATATTTTATACACGACAAATAAATTAAAGTGTCCGTTTCTAATGTCGATATAACAGCTTTTACTAAATGCATAAGAATTTGTTGTCTGTCTGTTTGTTCCGGATAATATCCAAAACGGCGGAACTTTCACTGGCAGATAGGCTACTTTTATCCGCGCAAAAAAATGAAATCCCATGAAATCTAAGTGGTTTTCCGACATGCACGCAAAAGTTGCGGGCACAGCTAGTAAGATAATAAAAAAATCAAGAACCCTTTCAATTACTTCAGAAATTAATATCGTTTCAGCGACAAGCGCCTCTGCCCCGAGTGACCAATTTTATACAGAGCGGACTTTGTACGACCATAGACAAGATAGGACATCAAACGTTTCTTCGTATCAAGAGTCTCTAGTTTAAGCTAGATTATTCTCAAAGTAATCTGGTTCTATAGTGCCGCCAACGCCCGTCGGCTTTATCTCAAAGGATTCTGAACGTCAAAGAATAGACTAAGTAGACAGAGAAATGTTAAACTTCTGTTCATACTCAATAAGAAATAAACTTAGAATTGGATGTTACATACATAATCAGCCTATTATGTTCCCACTGCTGGGACACAGGCCTCCTCTCTGTGAAAGGGAATGGGCCGTAATCCACCACGCGGGCCCAGTGCGTGTTGGTAGATGTCACATGTCTTCGAAATTTTGGTTCTAAGACATGCCGGTTTCCTCACGATGTTTTCCTTCACCGTTTTGAGAGCAGTGGTGATGAAATAATTTACACAAAGTAAAGCGCCTATCTGGGTTCGAACCTACGACCTACAACTCGTAAGTCGCGGCCGATACTACTGGGCTACTAAATCAAATAAGGACGCGTTTCAACTATGCAGTTTGCGTTTCAAATAGGGACATAGAAATAAAGAGTAAAGATCATATAGCAAAATTATAGAAAATAGAGGTATAGTAACGTTGTAATGTAGCATGGTTCTAGTCTAGATGTTCAGTAAAAGAAAGATTTTTTTCAATTCTGCACAAACAAGATGCACAAACTAAAATATACACAAAGCCAAAAACCTAGTTTTGTTGCTAGCAAGATTCTCAGTGACATCATTCTGTCCAGGTATACAACATTTTGTGTTTGATGCTAGTAAACTTTACTTAATTTGCTACATTTAGTGTCATACTAGGATATTCTTACTACGCATCATTATTTTTCTGCCCTCACCTTAATTTATTTAGGTCCAACATATTTTTCATACATCTGCATAGCCGTTTATCTTAGTAAAACCGTTTTACCCATTTCCTCATTCTTACAATCCACCCATTGTTTTTAAGGTTGCCACTATTTTAATCGTAAAGGACTCCAGGAAAACAACATTTATTTTGCTTGATTAGGTACCTGTAATTAACACAGTAGCACTGCTATCTGATCTCTGCACACCTAACAAGGGGAGACATCATTAATATCTGGACAACCCACTGACTGGTCACATGGCAAATGCAGACCGACGAAGTTTATACAAATATTATTAGCCTGTATGCAATGATAATACACTGTTCCTACAAAAAAAAAACAAATATACAAAAAGCGAAATTTTCTCTGTTTTTCCTGGAAAATTGGCAATAAAATCTTTAATATTTGCCGCAAAACACCGTATCTTTAAATACAATATATTTTCATTGCATGGCAGAGGTAGGACCTACATAAATATAATTCGGACCGCATCCAGAGAAATAAACGACGTGGCCTTATCCCGAAGTTTTATCGCTCCGTATGGCCTTTGAACTAAATGTATAAAACTTTCAAGACAATATCTAACACGGAACTGATATAACCACTTGTTTAAATGGCTTATGAGGTACTTTTCGCTGTAAAGTAGCTACTTACTAATTGCGCTTTGCGTTTGCGTTCAGTTTGTGGTTATCGCCTTCGGCGTGAATGTTCAGATCGTTTGCTACACGTGTCTCTGTTCGATCGGTCAGGTCTTCACGAAATGGATCTATTCCGTGACTTTGTTCCATATCAGGCGGTAGGGGAGTTACTAGGCAAAGTTTACTGTAATCTTTTGTTTTTCCTTATGGTTGTTGATACGTTATAACTCACTAATGTTTGTGTTATTTAACGACGTTGGTAGAGTTTACAGCAGAAGCTTCTAGAAATGGAACTATGCATGTATTAAAAGCGCAAGTCCATATGATTATCTTTCAGGTAGATCATTATAAAGCTAATAGGCTATCTTGTAGTATCAGTATGTGGGATCTAGATCGTCATCGAGCTTTTGGTGTCTAAAGTTTTGACCAAACTGTTGACCACATTTGTGTTCAAGATTGCTCATACCTATGCTCATAGTTCTTAACGTAGTAGGTTGCTAGATGATACGGTTAGCCACATAGGAAAAAGCATAAGGGATCCGATAGTATTAAAACACGAGTCTAACAGGGATTAACTTCATAGTGTGGTTTTACTTCTTTCACGGCGAAGTTCCACAGGTAGACATTACCACACAAGTTAATACAAAGAGTCTTTTAATGTCGATTGAATCGGCAGTAAATATTTACAAAAAAATTAAGGAAAAAAAAAGTTACAACAACTTTTCTATGGAAACAATACAATTGACTGTCGTGATAAAAATCTACCTTTAGCGAAGTTTCCAGGAATTTATGAATAATAACCGGATGAAGCTTCAGCATAATTTTCAGCGTAGGTCAAAATTTTCTTTAAAAATTAACATTATTGGTAACTGCTTGACTGCCTCGTTGGTCTAGTGGCCGCAATCGCTACTGCTGAGCATGAGGTCCTGGGTTCGATTCCCAGGTCGGACAACGTGTTATTGGGTTTTTCTATCTGGAATTTCTCAGTAGCAGCCCGAAGTCTGGATTCGTGCCCGGTAGATGGCAATAGGCTCGCCCCCTATTACATGGGACTTAAACATAACTGGCGAAATGTGGGTGTACTATAGGTACACCTCTGCCCAACCCTTCGGGGAAACAAGGCGTGATGTTATGTTATGTTATGTTATTATTGGTAACCGAATAAAAAGGGGGGAACAATTGTTTTAAATAATTGAAAGAGACTACGATGCTTCGATATTTAAATCAGAAGGTCAGGTGTTTATAAAATAAGCAGTCAATGTGGAAACCAGCAATTTTTTTTGTTACGGTGGTTTACTAAATTTTACCGGAGCTTGTTGGCATTACCAATAAAAAAACTGCCTGCACGGGTCTAAAAGCTTCAAGTTTCTTATCACTGTAAGATGATATTGGTAACGGTAACAACTCGAACGGTTAATTTTTAATAATTTTTTATTTAGGATTTATTAATATTTAATTCAGGCACATTACCCATAGTTAGTGACTATGTCTTAAACTACGTTAGTATAATTAATTAAGACAGAAACATAAACGGAAACAAAACAATAATATTAATACAACACAACATAAGGAATATTGGAGACACTTGACAACAACACTTGCGCACAAGTGACCTTCAGTCTTACTAGCAACAATGATCAGGAAACTGCACTGCCGCAAATAGGCATTGTTATGCTTTGAAGCTATTCTTGATTTTGGTCAAAAACCTCTTTAAGCAGGAAAAGAAAGCCAGTCAAGTAAAACTCAACCACTGAGGGTTTCACAATACCACTATTTACTTAAAACTTGTTATTAAAGTATTCGTTTCATTTTAGAAACTGGCTAACAAAAATACTTTTAAAATGTGAATAATTTTCCTCTTTTATTTGGTCTAGTGGAGCCGCGGGTTGGCCATTACTAAGATTTATTTGGTTATAACAGACCCACAGTTTCAACTACTCTTGCGTATATTTCTAAGACGTACACTTCAAAGATAAAGGTTGCCTTGCAAACGGAAAAAGTTAAGGAAAAACGGGAAAAGTCCGAAAGTGGAACGAAGATATCACGATGAAATAAAAACGTAAAACACAGGCCGCACATAGAATCGGGATCTCAGCCCTAAAGCCTGGACTACAAATACACACAATCTATATAGCCAAGCTTATATAAATTACGTGAAGGTGAAAGTAGCTTTATTTGCTCTATTCTCAGCGGCCCTTATACGAATCTGTTAGCTTTCCAAAAATACTACCTGATTACATAATTAATTTACCTACTCATCTTAATTACACTCTACAAATTTACAAGCTACCTTTTCCATCCTTAAGTAAAAAAAGGTTAATTATGATAACCGTTTAATATAATGAAGACGAAAAAGTAAAATATTTAATTTAAAGAATATTCGTACAGAGTTTCAACTCCTTCAATCATTTTGAGTTGCTTCATTAAAACGGTCCGTTTCAACCGACGACGACAGGAAAATTAAAAAGTATAAAATAGCCGAGTAAGGGAGAATGTATCATGTATTTACACGAACAAAATGCATTGGTGGCGCAATTCATGTGAAGCATGAAGAATAAACGTTGGCATATCATCTCGTTAGGAAATATGGGACACGGTGCGACGCGCTCTGCAAAATGTGTTCCATTGCTCTTTGTGTCGCCTTCTTTTGTCCAGTGATATACACGCCTACCTACATGCCCAGCAACGTTTTGTGTTGTTTCTTCAATAATAGCTGCTAATTAAAGGGTCGTTATAACAGGCCACTGACAATATGAGAACTGGCTACTTTTTTAACTTCAGAATTGTTGTAGTATTCTCTATGGTACTCTGTGCTTTTTAAACGGGATGTGACCTCCTTTTTTTGTTTTAGGGAAGCGTGACATACATAGTGTGATCGTGACTACGTGTCCATTATATAAGATTGTTTGTTCCATGTAAATGACTTAGTAAATGTGACAGCTAATTTCTAACTGACAAATAGAAAGTGTTAACAGGATTGTCGTCGTTTATTCATTGGTATACGTACCTAATATGTAACTATAAGTAACATTTTTTAAATATTTACAAATCCTATAAAAAAGGACTATTTCATAAATAGTAGGTGCCATGTCCAGAAGTTCCAGATGCCAGAACAGAGCCTCTTAAGGAGCAGTTTGAAGCTATTGGCTATTAAACCATTGTCTGTTGCAAGTTCTCTTAGTGAATGACCGAAATGTCCTTTCGCATGATGACAATTTCGTGTAACTATCTTATTTAATAAAACCAACATGTCACAGACGACAATCCTGCAATTTTACAAGTTTTCTACTTTTTTAGTGATTTATTCATGCTGTACATGCCACAGACGACAATACTAAAATTTTATAAGTTTTTAAAGTTTTTAGTGCTTTATTAATGATGTCGAATAAATGAGTCTCGATTTTGTATTTTTTTTTTGACAATAATTTTCATTGACAGTTACAATAAATAGAACTCTGATTGATTTAACTTTATGGGTTTCATACAAGATGCTGCTGATACGGTTAAAAAAACTTAATGGCTGCTAGCTAAAAATCTTGTTACAGTTAATTAATGAAAAGGGCAATAATGGTGTAGATTTTACGAAATTTAATTAGTCATAATGTTATTTCTTAAATCCAGTTTTAACCTTCTAATGTGATAATAATATTAGTTTACAAACCACAACTGGCGTTGAGTCAATTTGGGATGTAAATCATAAGTTATTATATATTTAATTATTTACGAATAATAAACGTATTTCGTACGTGCACACCCTGTGCAAAACCGATGGTATTCTACAGGGTGTGCGGAGTTACAAAGCCTTCAATTAGAGAGGGATTCTCTTTTCTCGCTATTTCTGTCGATTAATGAGGCTCCACTCCGACACACCTACTAATGTATTGTAGCACACTTGGTGAAAAGGCGTGGTTATTACCATCATTAAGGGCGCATTTCACCAAAATTTATACCTAGAATAAGTCTTAACGTGAGAATAAATTTTGAAATATTGACAGTTTTTCTATAAAAGAACGTAGAACTGTCAGACGACATGGACGAAGACAAATCTGACTTTGGTCAAATCAGCCCTTAGTAGTATTCAAATCATAAAGTATACTTGCCTAGTAGATTTTTGATCAACAGAAAAAGAAGGAGGCTCTGTTTTCGTAAATATATTTTTGTGTTCATATTCAAGTTTTTTAAGTCGAGCTTTGTCATTATTTACCCATGAAAGATAAAAACCAAGAATAAAGTGGTCCTTTGCATGAACTGCCAGCATTTGGCTGCATCCCATTTCTTAGATAAGTTAATGTGTGAGAGGTGCCCATTAAAATGAAAGCTTCTGTACCTACTCAGAATAAAACTTTACTATGAAGAACAGTTTACAGAAGCGAATCGGAGAACTTTACATTTGAAAGTTTTATACAATTAACTGACTTGACTTTATTTAGCATATTATAGATAAGAGAAGTAAAGAGAAATATAACAAAGTTTCTCAAGACCAAACTCGCGAACCAGACTCATGTAGGAACACGTATTTGAATTAATATTACCTCTAGAACTCCTGAAGTACTGACGTATCAAACCTGCTTTATGAGGTTCAAGCCAGGTACACATTCAATAATTTAGGGGTAAAATTTAAAACATTGTATTTACAATGTTTTAAATTTTTATTTTTAAATTTAAAATTTTTAAATCACGTTCATAACTATTTAGTTATGAACGTGATTTTTATGCATGATGTAGGTTAATGATTTATTAAATGGAAATAATTAAACATTGTTTTTCTCTTATTTATTTCCACTATAACAGTTATGAATCGAATAGGTATTCCGAGAATGCAATGGCTATGCAACATTCACCAAATGGGTATTGTTTCACTTTAAATTTAATTTATAGTAAATATTTCTTGATTGAGTTTGATTTTCAATGTAAAGAAGCTGGACTTATTGTATAAGCTGCATAATTTTATAAAATAAGGAGCTTCAAGTCCAACGGTAGATTATTTCTTACTGTAGGTTATTTCCTCTGTACATTTCTAAACGCGGTTATTCACTCAAATCAAATGAAATCAAAAGTCATTTATTAAAATTAGGCTAAGAATAAGAACTTTTCGAACGTCAAAATTACATAAGACAGCCCCCCAAAACGCCCGCCCTTCACCACTTCCTAGTACTTTAGCTAGGAAGAAGAAGTGGCGCAACAAACTCTCCAGCAGCACAGCTGTCTGTTCAGTTAGAAAAAAAAACTTGTATCTGTACAATAATCGGTATAAAGTAATAAAAATTTCGTGACACAGAACATCATATTAAATTATCTGCCAAATGTTAGCTAGCCACGCCAATATACCCAAAAGATAAATCAATAAAAATCAATTTAAAAACAAACAAACAACATAACTGTATACATAAATAAAAGCTTCCAGGCATAAAGAGCGTGGCCGCTTATATAATTAGTACTGGATTAATTGTTAAGTGAACACAAATGATAAACAAGAACCATCGAAGTAAAATAAATTTACTGAACAATTACTGTAACAATAACAACAACAATTCTACAACACTTTCGAAATTAATGGATTAAATGTTCCGTCTGTATCAATATGATAAGAGCTGTGAAAGGCTCGGCTCTCAACCCGAATAAATGTAACGTTGAAACAGCAACTAGATTGGTCAGAGGCAATCGGTGACAGCTGTGTTTTATGTCGCCTCACTCATCCTTAACGTTCCAGCTGTCGTCGAACCTTCAGATTGTTCACTCCTACAAACTTGGAACCCAGAAAATGTACCTCATTAACATTTCATCAAACAACCGCCAGCCCATGTGTTATTACTTTCCAATTTGATTACCACAAAAACAAAACGGATTAAATTAACACAGTGAACTAATTTATGTATTAAAACAACAATATTTGCTTTTCTAAATTGCCTTTGTTATTGCTAGAACATTTTATTTTTTACGTAACAAAAAAATAATCAAAACACTTCCAGAACTTGTTACAAGTTTCAGAGAAAAACTTGAATTGCGGACACAAGTTGCTCCCTCGCAATATTTGAGTCTTACATAAAACACGCTGTCTCTCTCGCTGGGAATGTATTTGGATAAAATCTAATAAGCTTTTTGGAATGGTGCGTAAATTAAGGATTTGAGTTTGCAGATTTAATCAAATTAGAGACGTAATTTATCTGAACCGTATGTATAAGGGTAGGTATTCTAGTCGGGTTTAGGTTATATCTGTGCCCCGCGGTTTCACTCGCCTAAGGCTCGTCCTGTTGAAGTATTGGGATAAAAAGTATCATATTTCCTAATTTAGGTCATGGTCTTCGCATGTGCCAAATCCGTTTAGCCGTTTAAGCGTAAAAGGGTAACAAACAAACATAACAGAAATCAAACCTTTTCTCTAAATAATATTACAAAGGTATCAGTAAGTTTTAATACTCGTATAATTAAAGAAGAGCTTCATAACTCATTTAAAACATTCGTTTTCAAGTAATGATACAATCCAAAGACTTTGAATTCAAACCAATTATCGGAAAGAATTCGTAAAAGTTTACCAAACGTTAATCTCTCTGGGGATCCCTGTTTTTGTTTGTACGTAAATCAGGCTTTTAATATAACATTTGAAATCCTCATGATACGCTAACTCTGATCGCATTTTGAGCGTGTTACGAAAATAAGCTCCTTTTTTCAGGTTCAGTGGAAAGTGGGATTGACATAAAATGCGTGTGATTTTGTGGCGAACTAACACCTGTAATATTGTGGGTTAAAGAAGTGACTACGTTGTACTGTGTTGAGCTGTGAACTGAGTAAGAGTGTAGTGGTATGGTGAGCATCGGGTACCGGATATCAGGTGGTATGGAGGTCGTACCATCGAGCGGAAGCCGCATCCTTGTGGCGTTCTTTGCTACTGTCTTCTGGGGAATGGGTGAGTACCTTTAATATAATATAACTAAACAGTGTCCTCCCTTTTCACCACGACAGGGCTTGATAAAAAAAACGTTTTTGGAAAACCCAAAATCAAGTTTTTTTTTTGTTTTAAATATAACTACTAAGCTTAGGGTTAATCCGACAGCGCCTTTAGTTATTAGGTTTGGCCCTTCTAAATCCTCTGTGAGGTGCTGTTAAAAAAAACGTAAAGTGTCAATATAATACAACCAGTTTATTTTTTCTATCCCATAACTCTAGGGCTATATTCTGTAGGTAAAAATAATACTAAAACTCCTAGAATAGGTGGTCCAATAATTAATAGTTTCAGAGATATCATCAATCATAATATGTGTGTGGGTATCTAAGTTTCTTTGATAAATACGAGTAATTCATATTTAATCAAGCCAATCATTCATATTTGAAACTAAGAAAATGCGACGTTGTCATATTTCACGTAAGGGTGTTTTTTACATTAATGTCATGACTTTGTCGAAATATTTTGTTTGAAAAAAAAAGGATGATTGAAACATAATTCATATGTCAGTTGATTCTTTGATATGGTCTCAATCATACCCTAGAGTTATGGGATATAAAAAAACACCTTGCATAATGAGGAAAATACCGGCAAGATTAAAGTTTATTAACCAAAAGGATTATTTTCATTTAAACTGTATCCTTTCTTTGCCCCACAGGTGTGGAATTTTGGAAAATCTTTTGGGATGTTCCCATAACTTAAACTAAAGATTATTCATACCAATGTTTTACTTAATCCCGCACGCACTTAAATTCTCTCCCTAAAAAAATAATAACTTCAGTGCCTCTTCAGGGGATGTTTAAGTATAAGTAATGAGTTTCAAGTTAATCGGACCGAGCGTTAAAATTCTTCCATATAAACTTTGACACCCTCCAAACCCCTTTGTATTGAGGTAGTTGAGTAGTTGTGAAAAATGAAAAATGACAATCTTTGTAATTTACTTAGATATTATCCGTGCCAAGTTTCAAGTTTAAGAACTCTTATGGAATAAGATATTACACAAACAAAATCCCCCCTTTCCACCCCCTTACAGGTCAAACTCGTCGTCATACCGTTCAGTGGTTTGAGCTATGTGTTAGTCAGTAAGTTAATCTCGGTTTCCTTTTATATTTATCTATAGAAGATAATAATAACGTTCTGAAAATTACCATTTGATATGAAACTGAAGGCAAAAGATCTCCAAAAACCGATTACAACTAAGATTGATCAAGTTCGTTTACTTCAATTATTTCATTATTCAATATTCTTTAACACTTTTACCAAAGTTCACGCACGTAAATATTCACGTGAAATGGAGACTGTGTCTTAATCCACAGCCTCACAATATCGATATTTTTTTTAGTATTTTCTGTTTTCTATTTTGTACATAAATGGTTAAATGTCTGATAAAGATGAAGCAAAACAACAGGTTTTACAGACTAAAAGAATTTTATTATCACGACCATTCTAAGGCTCCATTAACAAACAATGACAACTCAATACTTTTCATCATTAAAATATATGGTAACAATGTTGCTAACTAAAAAGTACTTAATACATTGACCTATTCTAACGCCCCCCCTCAATTTAATAGGTACATACTACAACACAAACAAACACAACAACATACTCAACAACAAATTATTATTCAAAGCCTTTGTAAACATATCTGCAACCTGATGTTCTGTTTTTAATTATTAAGAAATCAATGTTCCTTTATTAATGAAATTTTTAATTAAATGGAATCTTATATCAGCATGTTGCAGGCACTTAATATTATCAGTGTTAGCAACCATTATGGCACATTATGTCACAATTAATCTTAACAGGACAAACATTTTCAATATTAAAATCTTTCACTAAATTTATAAGCCAACAGGCTTCACTAGAGGCAATACTAATTCCTATGTACTCCGATTCTGTCGAAGACAGACTAACACTAGCTTGTTTCTTTGAGCACCAGGAAATTAAACAATTGGCAAACATAAAACAATAGCCTGTGGTGGACTTTCTATCAATCAGATCTCCTCCCCAATTTGCATCACAATATCCCACTAACATGTCACTATTACATTTAAATACTAACTTATAATTAATAGGGTGTTTAACATAATCTAAGTGCTCTTTTTAAAGCTGTTAACAAAACATCATTTGCTTTATTCTGATGTCTGCAAAAATTAATTAAGCAACACATAAGCCTGGTCTTGTTCCTAATGCTGCATATGACAAACAACCAATTATCTTCCTACATTTCTTTTCAATGTCCCTATCAACTACAAAATCATGATTTTCTTCTAATGTTTTAGCATTAAAATTCAGATCCAAAGGGGTACACATGTCGTTACAATTCTGGTTTTTAATTTTTGTAAAACATTTTCAAGATATTCTTTTTGACTCAACTCAGTAATTCCAGTTTCTAAAGCCTGTTTCACCCTGATACCTAAGTAATTTGAAACTAAGCCCAAGTCTTTAATTTTAAATTCATTATTCAACATTTATATTATTATTATATCATATTTCTGTTTTGTTGTTTCCGAATATTAAATCATCAACATACAGTAAAACCAGTGGCGTGCCTAGGGTTCAAATTTAGGGCAAGCCGACAGATTTTTTACGAAACAAAAAGCAGCTGACTGAGGGATTGGCTGATTATCTATAATAATGGTGTCATGGTTGTTAGTAGTACCAACACCATAATTATAATTTTGGTTAGAAAACTTTTATCTAAGAAGCTTCTTATTTCAAGTACGTAATTGTCATTAGCGCCATCTATATTAATGAATGCGCATTACGACATCGAGTTGCCGGAGCTTTTTACCTAAATTCATAATAGGCTTGTCACATGCAAAAAATATTAATCAAATGCCACTGGATGGCCTCCAAATTGTCGATTTAATACTCTTTTGCCGTAATCATTATTTTATTAATGTAATTTAATGTCGATTTAAAGTGTTAAACTAAGATAAAACCATATTAATATATCTTTTTTTACTTATATACCTAAAGACCCTCGTATAGTTACCTATAGTGACCTACCTAAAGATAATGTTATTAGTCAACTCGAATCTTCATTTCAAAACACTTATGAAGAACCTCTTCGATACGAACATTATTGTTTTGTTATGAGATGAGATAAAATGAGATGGTTTATTTTTTCAGTATTTTACCAAAACTACAAATGCAAACAACTGTATTCATGTGTTACAAATTTTGTCTTTTAAACTGCACAAGCTACCTACATGACTTCTTAACAATCGAATGAGTAGGTACCTATTTACAATCCCTTCTTCGACCGACGAAAAAATACTTGTTTTTATTTCCGAGAAATACATACAATAGTTAGAGGATGGTTGCGGTGAAGTAAAGTCACATAATATCAGGAAACTCAATGTATTTGGGTACCTACCTTTCCGTCGACGACAGTTTCCGAATTCACATTTTGATAAAAAGAGAACACTATATTCACTTACCAAATCATAGGGAATGACTTCGCCGCAATAACTATCACATCATATTAAATAATAAAATTAATTCATAACCACAGAACCTAGATAGAAAATATTCTTTCAAGATTATTACAAATTGAGTCGCGTCGCATCATTGCGTTCGTTCGCGTTCCTAAGCTCGCAACTCACTTCACGCGGTCAACGCGGATGGTGCACTTGCGCGAACGTAATGCCTGTCAAATGCTTCTAATTTCATAGATATCTGCTTCTATGTACTTACCAATACAAAGACAAATGTAAACGTTTCTATAGCAATTTGTAGGCGAAAACTGGGAGACAAAGATAGGTGAGGCAAGCCGGATTCGAAGCCGTCTAGCGTGAGCGAGACGGCGCATTTGAACGCATTAGTAGCGCCAGAACGAGAAAGCATGGAATTTAAATGTATTCATAATATTTCTGATTACTGAATGATTGGAGTTCAACGGGTGCTTAATCTGGCAACCTAGTGCGAGCGGCAGAATATGCGGGAATTTCGAAATTTTATTACTCCTATGACATTAATTTGGCATAAATTTTGGCTTCTATGAAAGTACCGCCGCTGAGTAAAACATAAGTTTTAGAACCACTGTTACGCTTACTATACAAACAACAATCACTTTGAGACCTTTCAAAACCTTCTTTTATTATAACACAGTTAAATTAATCATTCCAGTTTTTGGTGACTTGTTTAACCCATTAAAAAGACGTATTTAACTTAACAATATTGTTATTCCCACTATAGGCACCTTCTGGCAATTCTAAATATACCTCTTCATCAATATTCCCATCCCATATAAAAAAGCCCCCCTCACATCCATCTGATAAATAGGTAAATTTAACTTTGTAGCTACTGACAAAAATAACCTAAAAGTAGATAACTTAGCTACTGGCGCATAAATCTCAAAAAATCAAACATATCATCCTGTTCAAAGCCCCTGGCCACTAATATAGCTTTATATTGAACGTTGTTTTCAGAATATAAAATTTTACATACCCATTTATTTATTTATTTATTAACACTTTTTGCACAAGTAAAATAAAAAAACTGTACAAAGGCGGACTTAATGCCTGAGGCATTTTCTAGCAGTCAACCTTAGGGTGATGCAGAGACAAAACATGGCAGGTGCAACAAAAGGGATAGATAACTCGAAAAATAATAAAATAATAATACGTATATACTTAAATACATACATTTAAACAGATTAAACTTTGTCAGGAGAAATAACGATAGGTAGAGACGAAAACGAATCCAGCAAATCAGCGCTGAGATGATTTTATAAACGTCACACGAATATGTTCACGAGCCTTCACTTTAAAAGAAAACCGACTGGTAGCCATCCTGATGTTCAGAAGGATGGCTACCAGTCGGTTTAGTCGCATTCCAAAGAAAGACCGCTTGGACAAAGAAAGAAGAGTGAATAAGACCAGAGCGGTGAGAAGGACATCGTAGAAGACGATTGTTGGTGGAACGAAGATTTTTACTATGGGCTGAGCATAAGTATTGAACATGGGGGGTCAGGTAAGAAGGAGAGGTAGATTTGTCGAGTATAGAATACAACATAGACAGAGCCCTCATCTCTCTACGTTAACGTATGGGTAACCATTTTAAAAGCAATCGGTTCGCAGACACATGATCATACTTACGTAGATTGAAGACAAATCGAATGCAGTTATTTAGAAGGCGGTCAAGTTTATTGCGGAGATCTGCATTCAGGTCATAGTAACACACATCACCGTAATCTATTATGGGAAAGATTAGGGACTGTACAAGCATAGCCTTTATGTGTGATGGGAGGAGGTTTTTCAAACGGTAGAGTGACCGCAACGTACCGGTGACTTTTTTACTTACAGTCGTGACCTGCTTTCGCCAGTCAAGACATGTGTCGACATGCTGACCAAGATCCTTAACATCAGAGCTAAACGGGATGACCGAGTTATCAAACATTACAGGTGGTACAGTAACGCCTTTCACTTTCCTCATACTGTAGGGGCTTCCTACAATGATAGCCTGACACTTGGTAGGGTTAACAGCCACGCCAAATCGATCAGGCCAGTTTTTAACCACACTTAAATCCGGGTTTAGCTCCTCAATCGCATCGGATATGTTGTCCACATTTGCCTGGTAGTAAAGCTGCAAATCGTCAGCATAAAGATGATACGCAATCCGAAGTTCGGTGGTAATTAGATTAATAAAAATGGAGAACAAAAGAGGAGATAGTATACCGCCTTGAGGGACGCCAGCTGCAAGATCAGACCAACTCGACGAAGAGTCTCCGGCACGAACAGACTGCTGATGCCCCTGAAGATAAGAAGAAAACCATTCTTCACATGATCTGACCAAGATTATGTCTGGACTTTTAAAATAGACTGTGAACTCTGACTTTGTTTCGGTCTTTCTTCTCAGAGTAGTCAGTTAGGAAACGCCAACCTCGGTGCCGATTCTCTTGTCACAAATGCGTCGAAACTAGACTAAAAATCACTAAAATTTGGTTTAATCCTGTCAAATGACGATTTTTGTTGAGAAAAAGGACAATGTTCCAATTCCAAATTCGTATAATAATATAATCTATGGTTTTAAGAAGTTAGTTGTCTTTGGGTAATGCTGCTACAAAAATTATTGTAAAGGGAAAATAGTTTTTTAATAAAAAAAGATAAATAGTGAAAAGTGTCTGCATCAATTTGTTTATTGTTCCTCGACCATATAAAAATAATTAACAGTGGTAGCAGAGCGTGGTTCTCTGTTCTCTGCAGTTTACTACACACGAAACTCTGACAGTCAATGATATCGTCGAACGCAACGTGGAACCACAAAAATGGCGTCGGGACATTTCGAATTTGTTAAAATAAAACAGTTTGAAGGAGAAAATTTCGATACGTGGAAATACAGATTAAAAACAATATTAAAGGAGCAGGAATGCTTAGAGGCTAAAGAAAGTGAGGATTTGGCGAGCAAAACAGAGAACATAAAAAAGGAAACGAGAGCAGTAAGTATTTTAGTAAGCTCCATCGCAGACAGTCATATCGAATACATAAAAGACGAGAAAACGGCATATGGAATGCTTAAGAAATTGGAAGAAAACTTTATGAAGAAAAATACCAGAAGTAAAATTTTTATAAGAAGACAATTAATGGAAATTAAGTTTAATGAAAATGAAAAATTGCAGTCACACTTTACACAGTAAAATTGTTAATAGATAAACTGGAATGTGACTACACTAATATTGATGATGTTAATTTGTGGCATAGGCGCTTTGGACATCTAGGAATTAAAAATTTAAGTTTACTGAAACAAAATAACATGGTAAATGGATTAGGAGACTTAAAAACAAATAATTATGATACATTGTGTGAACAGTGTTTGACAGGTAAAATGACAAGATAACCATTTAATAGAGAGGGTCATAGGGCGTACAGGCCTTTGGAATTAGTGCATACCGATGTGTGTGGGCCAATTAACCCACCAACTAGAGATGGATATCGCTATTTTATAACCTTTGTTGATGATTATACTGATTTTGTAATGATTTATCTCTTAAATAATAAAGGTGAAGTTGTTAGTAAATTCAAACAATATTATTATTATGTCACAAACCATTTTAATAGGAATATCTTAAAGCTTAGATCAAATAACGGTAAGGAATATGTAAATAAAGTATTTCAAGATTTTTGTTATTACAAAGGAATTAAATTGGAGTACACGGTCCCATATAACCCCGAAATGATCGGGGTAGCCGAGAGAATGAATAGAACATTGATGGAAAAGACCAGAACAGTTTTATTAGATTCAACATTAGGAAAAGAGTTTGGGGAGATGCTTTATTTTACTCTGCATATGTTAATAACCGAAGTCCATCAGCAGTCAGGCACCATTCTGCAAGTGAACTCTGGGAAGGAAGAAAACCAAATGTGTCAAACATGAGAGTATTTGGAAGCTTAGCATATAATTATGTACCAAAAGAGTGCAGACAGAAACTTGATAACACCGGATGTAAGATGATTATGATTGGATATGCTCCAGCTGGTTACATACTCTTCGATCCTGAAACACAAAAGACAGTACATTTCTTGCATAGAAATGTAATATTTGATGAAAAACCTAAAGATAGATATGTGCCAAGAAGTTACTTACCCTACCAAGATGTAGAAGAAAAAGATGAAGCACCCGAAGAAAGACGGAAATCACCTGAAAATAAAAAGGAAAAAGGTAAGAGAATAACAGAGAATAAGACAAAAGATAACACACTAGAAAGACAGAATACAGGGTTATGCAGAGAGGAAAACATAGAAGTCTGTGAAGATGCAGAGCAAGTAATGGAAGAAAATCAGATTGAAAAGGAGCTGGCAAACAGGGAGAGACCTAGAAGAAATGCAAGAAAACCTAAATGGCAAGCAGTTTATCAGTTGGGTGATAATGAAGATACAGGAGATATATTAAATGTTTTACTTACGATTCATTCTGACACACCACAAAGTTTTGAGGAAATACAGAACAGAAAAGAAAAACAGCAATGGGATAATGCTATATCAGAAGAAATGAAAGTCCTACAAGAGAGTGAAACATGGAAGATAGTACCTAAACCAGAGAATAAGAAGTTAATAGATAGCAAGTGGATATTTACTAGAAAAGAAATGGGTGACAAGGAAATATGTAAAGCAAGATTGGTAGTAAGAGGATTTCATCAAAAAGAAAATTTAGAAGACATTTACTCACCGGTTTTTAACTGCAAACATCGAGAGTGTTGTTGTCAGTAGCAGCACACAGAGACTATAATATTCATCAAATGGATGTTAAAGGAGCTTTTCTTTATGGTAGAATAAATGAAGATGTATACTTAAAGCCCCCTCAGGGATTAAAACTAAATAAGTCACTATACGGATTAAAGAAATCTCCCAAATATTGGTATGATAAATTTAACGAAGTTATAACTACTTATGGTTTTGAGAGATCTAAAAATGATTATTGTTTGTATTATATGAAAGATATATGCTTATTAATTTATGTCGACGATATTTTCATTTTTGGGCTTAACACTAATGAAATAGAAAAAGTAAAAAGCTTTTTGTCAGAAAATTTTAAAATGAAAGATATGGGAAGTAATAATTTAACTTATTTGGGAATTTCTATTTTAAAACAAAATAGACAAATCTATCTTAATCAAACGAAGTATTTACAAAATGTATTAAATAAATATGGTATGCAAGATTGTAAGGGCATGGACACACCTATGGATCCTAATTTACAACTAGACATAAACACTGATATAGATATAAACCATTGTAGATCACTCATAGGATCTTTAATGTATTGTATGGTGGGCACTAGACCAGATTAAGCTACAGCTGTTTCATACTTGAGACGATTTCAAGGAAAACCTAGTGTAAAACTTGTAAAAGCTTTAAAGCGAGTTCTTAGATATATAAAACAGACAATTAATTATCAATTAATTTATACCAATTGCAATATTAATAATACTCTAGTAGGATATGCTGATTCTGTTTTTGCTAGAAGCATGGACAGAAAGTCCACTAGTGGTCATGTTTTTAAGCTTTATGGTAATACTGTTTCTTGGAAGTCTAAAAAATAAAATGAATGTCACTTTAAGTACTACTGAGGCTGAGTAAGTAGCTTTGTGTGAAAGTTCTGTAGAGGCTTGCTGGTTAATTAAATTACTTAAAGACGTAAATGTTAACTTGGAACATGTAACTATTTTTGAAGATAATCAGAGTACTTTAAAGACTGTTTATAATCCTGATCAAAAACGTCTCAAACATATGGATATAAAATATAATTTTATTAAGGAAAAGGTAGAACAGGGACTCATAGAGGTGATTTATATTCCTACAAATAATCAGTTAGCAGACTTAATGACTAAGCCTCTATCTACTCATCTATTTAGAAAGTTTGTTACTTTGTTCGGTTGGGAAGATTGTAACATTGAGGGAGAGTGTTGAGAAAAAGGACAATGTTCCAATTCCAAACTAGTATAATAATATAATCTATGGTTTTAAGAAGTTAGTTGTCTTTGGGTAATGCTGCTACAAAAATGATTGTAAAGGGAAAATAGTTTTTTAATAAAAAAGATAAATAGTGCAAAGTGTCTGCATCAATTCGTTTATTGTTCCTCGACCATATAAAAATAATTAGCAATTTGCCATTCTGAAATTGACTAAAGTGACACAACTTAACTATATTTTAGTTTGACAGCACTAAGATTGCACTGAGTTATTAGTTTAGTGAAAATGGCAAATTTGCTATTCTGAATTTTACGTTTTTCACCTGAAAATTTGAATTTGATTGATGGCGTGAACTAAACTTCACACCAACACCTCGACTTCAGACGTGCAAAAACGGTAGTTCCACTTTTTTTTCTTTTTTTTTTGCTCATATCTCGAAAACGGTGTGTCGTATCACAAAAATAATAAAAAGTTCGACCCCCTTTGTAGCCCTGAAACCGCCAATACTCTACATGTAGTTATTTTATCTTATATTTTCCCTACAAAAAGTAAAAACTTCCATACTAAACACATCGAGGCTGCCCCAGGCTGCCTCCGGCTCTAACAAAGACGTTGCGAAACCAAAAGAAAAAAAAATACGTGGACTCGCGATTGTCAAATTCGATTATAATTGTGTCAAAATAATTTTTCAATTTTTAGATTTTTTTTCGCGGAATATCTAGTAAGTTTAGTTCGGTGTACAAGAGAATCGGCACCCTCATCTAGTTTTTAAAATTAGTTTGAGGCGTAAAAGTGTTTGTACAAACCTACTTACAGAAATAAAATAATTTTTCATATTTTATCGTTTAACCCTTCGGGGAATTACAAGCGTGTTATTTAATGTATATACCTGTAAAGTCTAAAAATAAACATTATTTAAAAGGGAAACGGCCTGGCGTAAAAGGTACCCTAACGCCTGAAAGACTATAAAAGTGATTGCAATATTTAAGCACGTGAAAAATAAAGAAGCGGTAAGTATCAAAGGTAGATTGATATTAGTTCATAATAAAACACTTTATTATGATATCAACTTCCATTTTATGAGGACCTGAAATGAAACGGCATCTCTAAATAGCAATTACTCTATTTATTTATTTTTTATAGACTGCCTCTTAGATCTACTGTTCGCAAGTGCTATTGCTGAGTAGGTCCTGTACCCTAATTGCGTAATACACAATCAATCGGAATCTGAATCGTTTTGAAACAGATTGCTAATCCAATGCTTCATAAGTTCGATAAAATTTCTGCTCAACAATGTAAATAACGCAATGAATGTTGTTGAACTTTCAAAATCAAACAGATTAGTCGTAATCGTGTACGAAAATGTGTTACGCAATTAAATGTAAATTATTGTTGGGTGTTTCCAAAACGAGTCTGGATTTGTGCCCGGTTACATGAGACTTAAACATAACTAGCAAAATATGGCTGGACACCTCAGCCAAACCCATCTGGGATTAAATGTTGGTTTTTAATTAAGTCATGCAGTAGGAAAAGCGCCTTCAACAAATGTTTCCTCATGCTTATAATTGTTAAAAAAATCATTATTTTTGTTTGAAGTTATCAAAACGTGCACGTTAGATTGCTATCATGTTACTATGTGACAATGATATTACTAAAATCTAAAATCAACCGAAGTGCTGTTTTTAAATTGTAGTGTGTAGCCGGTAGGTTTTGCCAAAACAACAAAGCTTAAATATTTTTCAAATTAAACAAGTACCCGAGACTGTTATCAAAACAGCACGCGTTAATTCTAAAAGTTAGTAGGAGGGCATAATATTATGTTAACCTTTAAAATAGATATGATAAAGTAGACGTGGGTGTCTTCGCAAATTGAAAACCCAGACAGGATCCAATTAGCTCACAAATAGTTCTTGGCCCAAAATAAAATTGTTTAACAAAAATAATTAATATCCAGCTTAAGCACTTGATTAATGATTAAAATAATCGTTAGTTTTTACGTGAAGTAATTTAGTCGACATAAAGTTCAGATTTATTAATTGCTGGAAGCCTTATAAAATCATTCGGTCTTAAAATCATTCTGAAAATAAACCGATAAAGAGAAGAACTCTGTATTGAGAACTTTTGACTCAAAGCTTGCAGAAGGTCCTAAGATCTCTTTCAGTAACCATAATACCTAAGTAAAATCTACACTAGTATTATAAAGAGGAAAGTATTGACTGTTTGATTGTATTGAATTGGCTCCGAAACTACTGTACCGATATGAAAAACTGTTTTACCGTTAGAAGCAGAAATTTTGTATGATGAACATAGGCAACTTTTTTTTTTTTTAATACACGCAGACGAAGTGTCGGGCGAAGTGCTAGTTAATAATAATTAGGACAATCATTTTCATTTAATTTTATTTACTCACTCAAAGTAGGTATAACAGAATAATCTTAATTATCTTGTTGTCGTAATTTTAATGATGTTTTTAATAAAACAAAAGGCGTAGTCAAATTGGGACAGTAATGTGACGTCTAGGGACTAATCCATGAGTTAATTTTCATGAACCTCGCTAACAGCATCAATGATAGTTCGTTGTTGTATTTAAGTACCTACAAATAAACACTGCTTCAAGTTGTGTTGTTAGAATAACTACGTATAACCTATGTGTGCCTACATAAAACTTAGACTATGTGTTACCTGTAAATCGTATTTTACAACCTATTGTACAGGCTGGCAGGGACATCATTAGTACATCGTTCTGAACACCCCTTTTTGTTTTTTTATATATTGGTAAATCATCACATGACTTCTCCCGCTCTGGGCGGAGAAGGAAGGCGTGTTAGACTTTTACTGTCTGAAACCCACCCGTGTTCCTCAAGTTGCCTGTACCAGGGACCACGGTTTCTCTTTCGAACAACCCCCGACCCTGGCAGGCATTGGCCCTAACGGACCCCGTCAGTTAGTGCTGACATTTCTTGCTCACAACACGCCTATGGTGGCCGGGAATCTGCAGGCGCAAGGTTTTCTCCCTCACGCGCCCCGCCTCCTCCTTCGAGAGCTACTACTTCGCAGAAGTAGGTGACGGCTTCCCATTCGCTTTCTTCATCGTCGACTCGACACCGATGTGAACCCCTCCCGCCGTTATCTGGGAACCAGACTGTGGCGCGTTCCGAGGACCATGAAAACACATGGCCTCGGACTTGTGCAGGGCCACTTCGAGTCCCAATTGCCGGATCCTCTCGACGATTGTCGCAACCCCGCGTGTCGCTTGTTCGGCCGCCGCCTAGTGCGACTGTGCCAGGACCAGCTTGTCGTCAGCGTAGCAAACCACGCTGATGCCACTAGGGAGGTCGGCGCGCAGCACCCAGTCCTAACCGATATTTCACAGAAGCGGAAAACTCTGTACTATCTAGTGTTTATGTCCACGATAACAATACCGCTATCTACATCTGAAGGACTTTGATTTGTGTATAGCTCAAAAACTGCTTTCAGTTTTTTGATCGTATCCGAATGTATTAAGTTCAGTCAGGTTTTGATATTGAATAATAACGTGTAACTAATTAATACCTCTAGTGCGTCAGTCTCGTAATTTTGTAGATTTTCACTAACTTTCAATACTTACACCATCCATTTTTACAAATGGAAACCTAAATTCTCCTCCCATTTTTCGTTTTCACTTAGGTTAATTTAAAGCCGATTAATGCCGTAAGGTTTGGGCACTATTTTCAAGGCTTTGAACACTTGCTAAGTTAGTTATATAGTCCACAAAGCCTTTGTCTGGCTCTATTTAAAAGTATTTGAAGTACGTAAACCTTTTCTATAATTTGGCAGCTGAAAATTGTAGACAAATAACCAGGTAATTAGTGAAGGAAAGTTACGCAGAATGATGGGCTATGATTATTTTCCAACAGAAGAGGATGAATTGAAAGATCTTATAAATGTTCATATTTCTTCACAAAATCTAGTTATATACGCAATTTGTTAGCCAAATGAGGCTCGATATTGCTCAATACAGTTCCATATTAATAAAAGACTTGCCTTTACAAATCAAATAGCTTCTGCCCGCAACTTCCCCCGCGTGGACGTCGGTAATGAAATGAAATGAAAACGGTTATTTCGACAAAAAAATTATCACAGGCATTTAAATTACATAAATAAAATTAATGACATACACTTAAACATACAACAAAAACATACTACAGATCTCGACTGGTCAGAATGTGAACCAGACAGCAATGCTGAATCATTACTGGCAATCGAACCTCTATGGGAATGCCCTCAGGATACCGTTGGAGCTAGCCCGTACCCTGCGCACCAGGGATGTGCATAGTTTTCGCATAGTAGAGTAAAAACTCCGGGCCATCATATTCGCCCTTACAGACAACGCCCTGCGTTCTCGCTCTATGTCTGCATCGTCTTTCAGATCAGAGGACATCATATGTCCAAGACATTTAAAATGTTCTACACTCTTTAGTGGTGTTCTACATAATTTTATGGCAGGTATCGTTGCCGCCTGAAAGACCATGCATTCCTTTTTTTTAACATTAAATGTCAAGCCATGGCTATGAGCATACTTTTCACAGATGCCCAACAGTTTTGAAAGGCCACATACAGAAGCACTCAGCAGCACCATGTCGTCTACGTAACTGATATTATTGAGACAGACATCATCAATATGGCAGCCGACACGGGTGCTGCTGAGCTCCTTTATCAGAGCGTTGTCGAGTTGAAGAGTTTGGGTGAAGTTATTTCCCCCTGCATCGCCCCACATTCCAACCTATAAGGCTCGGAATATGCACTCGGACCATCGCACGACATTGACCTGGTTATGATACCAAAACTGAAAGATTCTGCTGAGTTCCGTTGGCAAGTCATCCAAGAACGTGGGCAACTTTTGTTCCGAAATAAAAAACTTGTAGGCATTATGATACTTATCTAGTAGAAAATATGTTTTCTCCAATTTAATCACTTTCCTTTGTATCTTTATGCACTTTGGTAATAAACATTGGAACTTGCCGGTTTGCGGCTTTGAACTTACTGTCCGTGTCGATGGACATTCCCATTTTGCTAAGATGTCGATAGCTCGCCTTATGTTTTCGATGCTGTACAATTTTCCAGCCACTATTCACCGTCTTCGGAAATGACGAATGAAAGTTTATGAACTCTTATGGAATAAGATATTACACAAACAATCCCCCCTTTTCACCCCCTTGCAGGTCAAACTTGTCATAATGTTCAGTGGTTTGAGCTATGTGTTAGTCAGTAAGTTAATCTCGGTTTCCTTTTATATTTATCTATAGAAGATAATAATAACGTTCTGAAAATTACCATTTGATATTTTATGAAACTCTAAAAACCGATTACAACTAAGATTAATCATGTTCGTTTACGTCATTTTTGTTAACACGGCAATACTCTACAATTATTTTCGTTATACAATATTCTTTAACACGTTTACCAACTGTGTCTTAATCCACAGCCCCACAATATCGATATTATTTAATTAAGTAGTTTCTGTTTTCTATCTTGTACGTACAGGGTTTAATGTCAAGTAGGTATGGTAGGCTGGGAGTGGGGGTAGGGATACAGTGTCCTTTCGATAAGTATTTTTTTTTCTACACACAATTTTTCTAGGGCAAGGGAGTGCCATTCGAAGCACTTTTTATAATGATTTTATTTTTACTACCTTAACTCACTTTTGAGACTGGTAACACAAAATTAAGTCAACGTGGTTTATTTTCTAGAACCAAGTGTAGGCAAGGCACATTTTGTAAATATGCCTTGCAAATACTATAAAACACCAGAAGTAGTTCTACGTTCTATTACAATCACAAACAAAAAGTCATGGCGTCATGAAAAAAAAGCATATCTCAATACCGTCACACAAAAGACAGCTTAAGACTCCCTCTATCCTAAAGAAAATTGTGTCGGTCCTTCAACCAAATAACCTGTATCGATACAGGGGCCTGAAAGGTCAATAGGACCAAAACAATGTTCTGTACGGTGACTGTAAAAGAAAATCATCGAATATGCCCATAATTGAATCTTAGAGAAGTTTCGGAACATATTATTCGGTTTAAAAATCATTTATTTCTCGAAGATTTACATAATCACTTAATGAGAAACAAAGTTTTAGTAATAGTTTGTAGGTATTAATTAAGATAGTCCAGAGCACTCGTCGTGCAGTTAGCCAGTAATACAAAAAATCGTTTTAATTGTGGTGTGTGGGTACATCGAAATAAAATACTCAGATACAGAGCGTGCGCGTCTATGTAAGTGCACATCGAGTGCGCTATTCTTATCAGTACTGTTATTAAGCACCGTACACACTATACAACACTAGACAATATGTAATAATGTAATATTTATTTATTTATGTTGGAGCCGTCGAGGATGTGTTTCTTTAACATTTTTTTTAAATATAGATTTGTTTTAGCTTCTTTAATGTCTTTTGGCAGTGAATTGTATAGCTGTACTCCTTCATATTTAATATTTTTCTTTCCGTGTTTTGTTCTAGGTCTGTGTAATAGTACAAGGTCATTTGCACGACGTGATGATCGTGTTTGCACTTCATTATTCCTTTTGTATGTAATTTCTGTGTGTATTTCTTTTGAAAGGATTTTTCTTATTGGTAAACAGGTATTATATTGATAAGTTTTGGTGATGTTAAAGAGCTTAGTGTCATTATAGATTTTATTTGTGGATGTTAAGTAGGGATATTGAAAGAGGGCTTTAATAATTTTATTTTGGGCGATTTGAAGTTTGTGTATGTTTGTTTTTGTTGTCGATCCCCATACCTCAATTAGATACTCAATGTGTGGCTTTACTAATGAATTGTACACAGTATACCGAATTTTTGATGGTAGACATCTAGCTATTCCACGTAACGCACCCGTAAGACTTGACAACTTGGAACAAATCTTTTTAATGTGTGGCTGCCACGTTAAGTGACTGTCAAGTGTAAGACCCAAATATTTCTCTGTGTTTACTTTATTAAGGACATCTCCATTTATCGATAGAGGCTCGTGATTGTAATTTTTTTTGTTCTTAGCCGAGAAGATTATGTAGTTTGTTTTGGATGTATTAACTTTCAATAGGTTGTCCAAGAACCACCTTTCCAAAATAACTAGGTCATCCTGTGCGTCTTGTGTGATTGCTTCAATGGAGTTACCGAAGTAAAACAGACAAGTGTCATCGGCATAGAGTGTTATATGTCTTTTTAATCCTAATTCGTGTACATTATTGATATAGATAAGGAACAGAAGAGGACCCAATATCGATCCTTGAGGCACACCACATTCTATCAACTTGGAGCTACTGATGTTGTTTTCCATTTTAACGACTTGCAGTCGATTTTCTAAGTAAGACTCGAACATTCTGAAAAAGCTTCCTGTTATTTTTATAGACGCTAATTTTTGCAAGAGTACATTATGACTTACGGTATCGAAAGCCTTTTTTAAATCTATAAAGACTCCTAGAGCAATTTGCTTTTGATCAATTTTAGTCCTAAGTTTCGTGATCAAATCAGTCGCAGCAGCTAGTGCATTGGACTGAGGTCTAAATCCATATTGCCGATCAAAAAGAAAACCGAAAGAATCTAGATATTCCATAAGTCTAGAATGAATTAATTTCTCCAGTATTTTTGACATCACTGGCAATACCGAAATGGGTCTGTAATTACCCGGGTCTGATTTCGAGCCTGATTTAAAAATGGGATTTACTTTCGCGATTATAAGTGTTTATGGAAAGTTGCCTTCGAGTAAACATTTATTCATGCATTGCACTAAGTTTGGCAGTATCAGTATCTTTATATGTTTAATGGCTTTGACGGTGATACCATCCACGCCAGCGCTGGTGTTTGATTTTAGATTATCAATAATTTTTGCGATTTCTTCTACGTTTGTTGGTGACATTTATGAGAGACCTGGGGCGTTGTTGTGTAGTGAAGTTGTGTTAATGTTAGTATTGTGGTGTTTTAGAGCTATTTTGTTTGCCAGGAGAATACCTATACTGGGAAAGTAGGTGTTGGAGTGTTCACAGATTTCTTTGTCTTCTGTGATGAGGCCTGAGGGGGTTTGTAATTTAGGAGGAATACAGATATCTTTAATTTTATTTTTAGACAGATTATTTATAAGTTTCCACATCTTCAACGGCTTACCTTTGCATTCCTCAAATGATTTAATGAAGTATTTATTTTTAACAGTCTGC
Organism: Dasypolia templi; assembly: GCA_963555695.1. Taxonomy (NCBI): domain Eukaryota; kingdom Metazoa; phylum Arthropoda; class Insecta; order Lepidoptera; family Noctuidae; genus Dasypolia; species Dasypolia templi. The sequence goes on along the minus strand of OY743146.1, from coordinate 15,110,654 downwards.
ATATGCGAGAAGGTGAAGAGAAGTTTAAAAGTGAGAGAAACAGAGTATCTGTTTGTCTCACTTTTAAACTTCTCTTCAAACTCCAAGTTGTTCGGGTTAGTTTTGTGTTGTTTCCACAAATGTTCCTTGCGTTTATTTTACCAATAATATCCTTCGTGATCCATTCTGTTGTAGGTGGGTTCAGAATCTTAATTTTCGTAGTTTGATTCTTGCTGATTGGCAATTTTATTGCTTCTTCTAGTTTTCTAAAATCTTCTCCTACCGTGGCATAGTCAATATCTTCTATAGTTTTATACAGTTTTGAGAATGAAAGTGTTCTTATTTGTAGTTTTTTAGTTGGTTCTGGTTTGTACTGTTTGACCTCTAGGAAAATCTGTTTGTGGTTGGACATGCTTGATTCAATTATTACTAAATGAAAATCATGGCCCCGTAGGTTTGTAGAAACTTGGTCCAAGATAGTACGTGTAGTAGATGTTTCACGAGTGCAGTGCCTTGTATCGATTTTGTTTAATACTGTATAGCCATTTTCCGAGAGTGTATCTTTATATTCGTTGGTGTTTCGATCAGAGCCAAGTAGATTAAAATTAAAATCTCCAAATAGTATTGTCCTATTCTTATTTTGTAGTTCATTTGTTAAGGTTTCGAGGAATTTATAAATTCCACATATGTCCAAGGAAAATTTTTGGAGGTGAACCCACAGGAAGTGGTTATCTTCTTGCAATTTCTGGCTTATAAACTCGTGTTTCATGTTGCTTTTAATAAAAATTTATACACCACCTCCCCTGCAGGCTTAGCACGAGCGCCCTAGAGAAGCGTATTGTCGACGGAAGAGTAGACAAAAATGGCGTTTCTGTGTAGACAGTAGAAAGTTTTCTACTGTCTACACAAAACGAAACGCAATTGTACGGTAAAAATGGGTAGATATACACGTCACTAGCAACTAACCCGTTGCTATGGAAAATCACTGTCTATAAAGCAACCTGAGTCTAAGTATGTCCTCGTGCTCGCGAAAAAGAGATTTCGAGGAGCGTAGAAAGCAATTTCTATTCTACAGTAGAGTAGAAGCAGAAAACGCCATGCTAAGCCTGCTGCTGTTAGTTCTAAAATTGTAATAATGTGTGTAATTTGGCAGTTGTAATCTCTGTTCCTCTGCGTCTGATTTAATCCATGTTTCAACCAGTATCACCACATGAACATCTTGTATTGATGTTAGTATACACCTCAGCTCGTCAATCTTCCCGGGTTTGACTAAACTTCGTATGTTTGAATAAAAACACTTCAGGGAATTTGTTGTTGTACAAAGGCTATCGTATTTGTAGGTGATTTCGTATGTTATATTTCTATTTCTACTTATTGGTTTGTCAATCATTTGCTGGCTTAGTTTTTTAACGATTTTTTATTATTTTTGGAGTGCGATTTATGTACTTTATTGTAAGATCTGTTTCACCATTATCTGTGCGTAGATGCAGCTCTTGCTTAAGATTTTGAATGTATCTACGTTGGTAAGGAATTTGATCTGAGAATATTTTGTATGGCTCAAGACTCAGTGTTGCTTTATTTCGTAGAATTGTTGTTGCCATATCTGAAGATGGAAGAAACACTTTGATGTGTCGGACTGCTTCGGGTTTATATTTACCAAGGCGACGTATCATATTTGGTTAGGGACATTCAGGATGTATTAACTTTAGAATATGAGTTACTTTGCGAGTGTCAGAATTAATTCTGTCTTCTTTTTGTAGTTCTTTAGCTTCCGGAATGCCCACTATGATTATGTTTTTGCTTCTTGATTGTCTTTCCTGAAGTTCCGCAACCGCATCCTCACAGGTAATAATGTTTTCTGGATTTTGTGGTGGAGTAGTTGCTTTATTTAATATTATACCTATCAGTACAAAGTTCCGGCCACACGGAGGCCAATCGAAATACAGGCATTGCGTAGCTTAACTTTCGATCGACCCGTTATCATAAAAACTTCTAGAATTATCGCGAGCAGTTTGTTAACAGTCTCGGCTACTTGTTTCATTTAAAAAAATGGTGTCTTGTTGTTTTTGCAAAACCTGCCTGCAACAAGTGCTTCGCACATTGTCAATTTTTAAACAGCTTAACGGTTGATATTAGTCAAAATCTCGCGCGTGATTTGCCTTGGTGTGGTTAGAGCTTCAGTAACAAGTAATTATAGTGTACGATGTATCTTTAATCATGCATTGTTGTTAATCTAGCTACGGTTTGAGTTAAATTTGATTATCTCAAAGGGATTTTGAATAAGATATCAATTAAGACGCTACGTCGACTCGGAACTGAATTATGTTGAGCACATCCTACTTAAACGTACTTAAAGGATGTGCCTATATTGAAATTGAGACCAAATTATATTCCTGCTGACTGACAAGTTGGTCTTGTGGTGCTGCTGAGGTCCCTGAGGTCCTGGGTTCGGTTCCCAGGCCGGGCAAAGTGTTACTGGGTGTTTCTGTCAGTAATTTCTCAGTGGCGTGGCAGTCCGGAGTCTGGATTTGTGCCGGGGTGATGGCAATAGGCTCGCCTATTGAAAGGTACTTAAACATAACTGGCAAAATGTGGGTGTACTATAGGTACACCTCTTCCTAACCAGCTCCTTAAGTTTCGAGTTGAGCTGCACGATTACTGACAGAAGAGAAATGAGGAACAGGGTGTAAAGTTCACGCATACTCTTGGAAAAGGGAGGATCCTCCGACCAGATGGATGTCGTATCTGGTGGGCAACTGCCCGACGGTTGATGTCGGGAATTTGTATATATGCTAGCTGCGCGGTAAACTCTGATTGTGCGATGCAGGTTTTGTGTGACGTCAGTGTGATGCGTTGTTCGCATGTAGCGGTGTAGATGCCGCCACACGTGCACTGACTGGACTGGTCCTCTTAATCTGTGTGGTTCTTTCCTCAAGAGACCATTTTAGACATTAAGTCTGGACTTTAAAAGAGACTGTGACCTCTGAATTTGTTTCGTCCTTTATTCTCAGAGTAGTCAGTAAGGAAACGCCGATCTCATCTAGTTTTTAAAAATTGCTTGACCCGTAAAAGTGTTTGTACAAACCTACTTACAGAAATAAAATATTTTTTCATTTATCATTTAACCCTTCGGGGAATAACAGGCGTGTTATTTAATGTATATACCTGTAAAGTAAAGTCAAAAAATTTCATTATGTTGAACGGAAACGGCCTGGCGTAAAAGGTACCCTATCGCCTGAAAGACTATAAAAGTGATTGCAATAATTTAAGCACGTGAAAAATAAAGAAGCGGTAAGTATCAAAGTTAGATTGATATTAGTTCATAATAAAACACTTTATTATGATATCAACTTCCATTTTATGAGGACCTGAAATGAAACGGGCATCTCTAAATAGAAATTACTCTTTATTTATTTTTTATAGACTGCCTCTTTGATCTAGTGTTCGCAAGCGCTATTGCTGAGTAGGTCCTGTACCCTAATTGCGTAATACACAATGAATCTGAATCGTTTTTAAACAGATTGCTAATCCAATGCTTCATAAGTTCGATAAAATTTCTGCTCAACAATGTAAATAACGCAATGAATGTTGTTGAACTTTCAAAATCAAACAGATTAGTCGTAATCGTTTACGAAAATGTGTTACGCAATTAAATGTAAAGAATTGTTGGGTGTTTCCAATCGGAGTCTGGACTTGTGCCCGGTTACATGAGACTTAAACATAACTAGCAAAATATGTAATATATCTACACGCGTGATTAAATGTTGTTTTTTAATCAAGTCATGCAGTAGGAAAAGCGCCTTCAACAAATGTTTCCTCATGCTTATAATTGTTAAAAATATCATTATTTTTGTTTGAAGTTATCAAAACGCTTTGTTTGTTTGTTATGCATCTCGCAGTTCAACCTATGAGGTTGTCGTCTGTTTAAGCGGACTTGCCTGTGGTTGCCCTAATAAATTAAGGCCTCCAGCCAGGACTTAAACTTAAATACTAACTAAAACTAAGCGACAATGCCCCCCACAGGGGGTGCTGTGGGGTACGAACCTCGGCTTAGGGCGTCGCTGGAAGAGGGTAGCAAATGACTAGCTGGATCAGGATTGATATTATTTTGGGACGAATTTAAAGCTACAGGCTCAGCGGCGCGGGCTGGCTCGAGCAAGGGTCGGGAGGGGCGTGGATTTGGCCTCGCGTCGGGCGTCGATCGGGTTTTGGGCTTATGTAGCGTGGTGGTGGCCTTACTACTCTCCTGCAGGAGTGTAGTGGCGTCGTCGGGGGCGATTAAAGTATACCTCGGTCGGCGAATACTGCTAATGCGAGAGGGAGTGTAGCGGGCGGCCGCTGTAATCAGGGGGTTAGAATATTTGATGCCACAGTCGAAGAAACGCTTTGATAAGCGTTTCATGAACTGTTTTATGGTTGGCATTTTAAGGTCGACGTGGTTATCAAAACGCGCACTCACGTTAGGATACTATGATGTTACTATGTGACTGATATTACTAAAATATAAAATCATCCGAAGTGTTGTTTTTAAATTGTAGCGTGTAGCCGGTTTTGCAGAAACAGCTGTTATCAAAACAACACGCGTTAATTCTAGAATTTTGTAGGAGGGCATAATATTATGTTAACCTTTAAAATAGATATGGTAAAGTAGACGTGGGTGTCTTCGCAAATTGAAAACCCAGACAGGATCCAATTAGCTCACAAATAGTTCTTGGCCCAAAATAAAATTGTTTAACAAAAATAATTAATATCCAGCTTAAGCACTTGATTAATGATTAAAATAATCGTTAGTTTTTACGTGAAGTAATTTAGTCGACATAAAGTTCAGATTTATTAATTGCTGGAAGCCTTATAAAATCATTCGGTCTTAAAATCATTCTGAAAATAAACCGATAAAGAGAAGAACTCTGTATTAAGAACTTTTGACTCAAAGCTTGAAGAAGGTCCTAAGATCTCTTTCAGTAACCATAATACCTAAGTAAAATCTACACTAGTATTATAAAGAGGAAAGTATTGATTGTTTGTTTGTATTGAATAGGCTCCGAAACTACTGTACCGATTTGAAAAACTGTTTTACCATTAGAAGCAGAAATTTTGTATGATGAACATTTTTGTTTTTTTTTTCGATATCCACGCAGACGAAGTGTCGGGCGAAGTGCTAGTTAATAATAATTAGGACAATCATTTTCATTTAATTTTATTTACTCACTCAAAGTAGGTATAACAGAATAATCTTAATTGGCTTTTCGTAATTTTAGATTATTTTCCTTCTTAGTAACTTTCCTTCACTAATTACCTGGTTATTTGTCTACAATTTTTAGCTGCCAAATTATAGATAAGGTTTACGTTCTTCAAATGCTTTTAAATAGAGCCAGACAAAGGCTTTGTGGACTATATAACTAACTTAGAAAGTGTCCAAAGCCTTGAAAATAATGCCCGAACCTTACGGCATTAATCGGTTTTAAATTTACCTAAGTGAAAACGAAAAATGGGAGGAGAATTTAGGTTTCCATTTGTAAAAATGGATGGTGTAAGTATTGAAAGTTAGTGAAAATCTACAAAATTACGAGACTGACGCACTAGAGGTATTAATTAGTTACACGTTATTATTCAATATCAAAAGCTGACTGAACTTAACACATTCGGACACGATCAAAATACTGAAAGCAGTTTTTGAGCTTTACACAAATCAAAGTCCTTCACATGTAGAAAGCGGTATTATCATCGTGGACGTAAACACTACATAGTACAGAGTAGGCCGCTTCTGTGAAATATCGGTTAGGACTGGGTGCTGCGCGCCGACCTCCCTAGTGGCATCAGCGTGTTTTGCTACGCTGACGACACGCTGGTCCTGGCACAATCGCACTAGGCGGCGCCCGAACAAGCGACACGCGGGGTTGCGACAATCGTCTAGAGGATCTGGCAATTGGGACTCGAAAACATCATGTGTTTTCATCGTCCTCTGGTCGAGTCGACGATGAAGTTCCTGGAACTCGTCCTCAACAGCCGGTGGAACTTCGTGGAGCATTTCCGACGTTTGAAAGAAAGAAAGAAAGAAAGAAAACTATTTATTAGGACTCGCACAGTAATACACAATATACAGTACGTTGTGTGATACACAGTATCACAAACTGAAGTAAACACACTCATAAAAACATAAAAATGAATAACACCAAAATAAAAAAAATAAAAAATAACAAAGTCCTGTACGAGGCTAAAAGGCCCCTATCTCAGCATAATGCTGTAACACTTAAAAATAAGTGTCACAGCGCTGGTATTCTGATAGGGCCCACTGTGATGTCACGGACAGATACAGTAATATTTAATCGATCAAAATAATACATAAATAGTATATGCAAATTAATTAGTGCAAATTATATAAAATTATATTTGCTGGTGCGGTGCTGCCTTGAAGCGGCTCCTGCCCAATCTAGGGGTCCAAACGCATCCTGCCGGAGGTTCTATGCGGGGTTCGTGCGGTCCATGGCCCTTTGCGGGGTACCGGTGTGGGCGCGTTCTCTGAGGCAGTGACTAGCCCGCCGTATGAATTGCCTGACTTTGGTTTTCCACACCATACCCACAGACCAAATTTACACCTAGCCTCCCTATGAAATTTTGTTTCCACACCATAGCCACATGAAATTTACACCTTGCCTCCCTATGAGAATCACTAACATGTCTGTTCCATCCAACTACAGGCTTCTTAATGTCAAGCCGTGTTACGAATGCAAAACTGTCAGTGGTGGCCTTGCTTAGAACGAAAATTATGGATCGCACGATCCCCATATAGAGGCGCCTACAGGCGGCGCTCCCGGACCCCCCCGACCACAATGTGTGATCCGGCCGGCGGCGCCCGCCGGGGGCCATGAAACACTATGTCCTCTGACTTGTTGAGGGCCACCTCCAGGCCGAGGCGCCGTATGCGGCTCACCGTCAGTGAGACCGCCGCCGTCACGAGCAACGCTGCCTCCCTGTGCGGTATGGTATCTTTTCGATCTCCACATCCGCATGCGCAGGCGACGACTGAACCGCTGGTGGGATCGTGACGGGAGAGACACCGGCGGCGGCGGGAGCCGCCCTCTGGACAGCGAACTGCCGCTCGAGCTCCTCGAGCTTGGATCGGAGACGGCCATTCTCCTCCCAGAGCCTCGCCGTCTCCTCCGTGCTGGTGCGGTTTTCGAGGAGCTCGACCGCCTCCATGATGTCGTCCACCGCCTCCTTTAGGGCAAAAATGTACGTCCCCCTCAGGTTGCCTGAATTGGTGGCACCCGTAATGACAACATCTACGCTGTCCAGCACCTGGCTACTGAGCGCCACCCCGGTAACGCTCCCTCCGGCTGCCATACGGGCAGCGCGTCGCTCTTTGTTGCGACTAGCCATTTCAGCCACCACGTTGGCTGCGGCAGCCTTCCGCTGCACCCTGGCAGCGTTTGCCTCCGCCCTGTTGGAGCATAAGCCTAAGCCTATGCTCGCGAGGTCCTCCCTCCTCAGCTCGGCGTCGCTCCCCGCGCTCTCCGACGGAGCTGGCGAAGGAGCCGGCGACGGAGCCGGCGATGAAGCCACTGATTGGACCGGCGTAGCAGGGCGCGTGAAGCAGCCCAGCGGGTCACGCCCCGGCTTTGCAGCCGCACGACCCCGACCACTCGACACCTCGGGCGCCTTTGGCGCCGGCAGGATTTCTTCCTCCGTCTTCCTCTTAAGAAGCGCCTTGCCGCGCCTGCTCAGGTCCGGATCCGACCTACTGTGGTACCCGGAGGGACCGGAGCCTCCTCGGCTCTGGTTGCCATCATAGGTGGCAAGCGGTTCAATCACCACGCGCGGGAGCTTCAAAAGCTCCGTTTCTCGCTGGTGACCGGCGGCAGCCACTCGAGGGCCCGCCAAACCATCGTTTAGCAGGTCCCCGAATGACTGCAACCGGGTTCCTCCTCTCCCTAGACAGTTGTTGCCCCCCCCCCAGAATACGAGGGGCATGACGCATCCGAAACCGGATGCGTGGCGAATTCTCCGACTGCTAAGCAGTCGGTACCGCCCTGGGGTAAAATTTTATCAACTGACTTTTACCCCTGATCCCCCACCCCCTGGATCTCCCCCCCTGGATCCCACCCCTGTAAGCAGAGGAGGGGTGGGCGTACGACCTACTCCAACGACCCTTCCCTAGCCCGGTTCCCTTCCACGACCATCAAGGATGATCGGGGAATGGAACCGTGCCCTTCCCCGTTTTTTGGAGCTGACGTTGCCCAGGATGCGCCACGAGGAGGCTCTTCAACTGCACCCCATGTTCTTCTAGCTGCCCTGACGTCACATAGTTAGATTTAATGTCTCTCAGTTCTGTTTGGAGTAGCAAAATATCCTTCAACAATTTCGTGACATCTAGATGGTCAAAAGTTACCGTTGTATGTTTTTCTAAATCACGGGCTACATACACTGGCATAACTTCTGGGTCAGTTCCCTTGAAAAGAGCGATTATATCCACAACGTTGCGGTTTTCTTTCCCTTGCCTTTAACGCGAGATTTCTCGCTTGCCCGTCGGCAGAGATTCAAAAATTAACGTTTTAGATCGGCTTATTTCATCACTCTTAAACACCGAATCACATATTCTGGTCAAATTGTCAATTATTGATATTTTGTTTTTCACATATGCCAACAACTCGTCTATCACAATATTTCACGGACTGCACTTCACCGTCGCAGTCATTTTCTTTTGTCGAAATAGTACGATCCGCGTTCTAAAGTACACACACCCTGCGTCGCTAGGCGCGACTTGTAATAATCCCATGGGAAGGTGCTACCGGGACAAAAAGTAGCTTATGTCCCTCCCGACGATGCCATCTATCTCCTTGTCAATTTTTTTCGAAATCGGTTCAGTGGTTAAGGCGTGAAGAGGTAACATTACGTACAGATAGAGTTACTTGAATTTATAATATTAAGTATGGATGTACTGTTATGTTACTGTCGAAATAACTTCATATATTTTCGTCGTTCCTGTATTCCTAATGGGAAAAGGGTTCCATACCGGACCGAGTGATTGCGTTAGGTTTGGAAAAGGTAGGTACTAGAGAGTTAGAATGTCACCGTTAAGGACACATTTCCAATTCCTCACCCTTTTACCCTTGGGTAGTAATGAGTAATTTTCTTTCTTATGAGCTGAGACTGTGGAATTTTTTTGTTGAAAGGATGTGTTGTGATTTTCCTGGATTAGCTCTTTTAGTTCTCTAGAGATTCTAATGTATTCTGCCCTGTCCACATCGGAACTGCTTGTGTGTAATTGCCTCCGTTGTTTTCGTTTTTCTTCCAGTTTGTTTCGTATTTCTAGCGGTATATTATTTCTTTGGTTGGAGAAGTTTAATGTCGGGGTAGCACGCCACGCAGCAACTTGTATGAGGTTTGTGATGTAAAATGTTGCCTCATCGATATCTTCTTCTGTTTTAAGTTTGACCTTTAAGTCGACTTCATCTTCCACGTATGCAGTGAAGGCATCCCAATCTGTTTTATGATTATACAGTGCTGGCCTCTGTGCTCTGTGTATTGCCGACACGCTAAATGTTGCTATGATAGGGGTGTGGTCAGATACGCTGTCAAGCGATGAATCCACATCAAAATATACACCAGACAGACCCTTTACAATAAAGAAGTCTACTAGATCGGGTATCTTGTTCACGTCAGTTGGCCAATAAGTGGGTTCGCCTGTTGCTAATGTTATAAGTTTGTGTTTGTCAATACATTTCTTCAACTCTCGTCCTTTAGTGGTAGTTATTCTTGATCCCCAGTGTGTGTGTTTACAGTTCCAGTTTCCACCGCTTATGAATCTGTTTCCCAAGCTCTGGAAGTAGCACTCAATTAAGTGTTGTTTCGGATTGTGCTTTGGTGGGCAATAGATAGCACTTACCTTAATAGGGCCCATATTTTTGTTTATAGTGATGGTAGTAGCCTGTATCCAGCCCTCTTGAAACTCGCTATGGAGGTGGTGTTTGATGTTACTTTTAACAATAACTGCAGAACCTCCATGTGATGTGGTATCAGGATGATTGGTACAATATACGCGATAGTTATCAATCTTGAAATTCTTGCGGTCATTAAGGTGGGTATGACTTATATATATGGTATCGACTTTATTATCTTTTAGCAGTATTTCTAGTTCTTGTTTATTTGGCGTCAGGCCATTGATATTCCAGCTGGCAATGATGTCGGTAACGACATCATTGCGGAAGCCTACTGATGAGTGTCATGATGAGGTTCATCATTGTGCTAAACTGTGATATGAGTTGGTCAATCCTGTCAGTCTGTTTTCTTAGAAGTGCTTCTAAGCTAAATCTATGTTCCTGATCGAGTTCTATTTTTGTGAAATGTGTTCTCTGTGACTGACGGGACGGGCAAATGAAAATTTTTGTTTAAATGAATAAGACACAATTATCATTTTGATAAAAAAACGAAAAGCAGTTGTAAGGAGCGTAGCATATCTGTGATTAAGATATCATTAAAAGTAATTTGACGTCTAGAAATATCGATGGTCTAGACAGACGGATGTGATAAGCGCAGTTTTGGTAATTAAGACATAATTATGAGTTTTTTAAGAAAATTAAAGTACTCGTACTTATGTATTTTGCGAACACTAAATATCTATGGGAATAATATTCGCATTATTCCACTGCGAAGGTCAAACTTCATGAGTACGTATCTAACTTTGATTTATAACGTAATAAGGATAGTTGGGGCCAATAAAAGCTTCCCTCCTTGAATTCCATATAATACAAACGTTTTTGCGGTAACAAAAACATCTACATCTGGACGACATCTGAAGGAAAGTGGAACACAAACGTAATTCAGTAAACATGATGGAAATAGCACTCGCTTGTCCCATGTTAACATTGAACGTGTTTGCACAAAAGAATTATGAATGAGCTTCTATTTATTTTCGTTTTATTTCAAGATAACATAATATTATCGCTAAATATCTTGGTATAACAGTTGACCAACTATTTTCCTGGCACACCCATATCGAAAATACCATGGCCAGAGTCAGAAAACATATATGGATTTTTAAAACCTTGCGGCATGTGATGCCACCGTTGCTACTTAATAAAATCTATACTGTTCTGGCACAATCGGTCATCACATACTGTTTACCGATCTGGGGTGGGGCCACCAAGAACAAATTTCTAGACCTAGATAGGGCCCAAAGGTCTCTCATCAGAGTTATGTATTTTAAACCCTTTCGATATCCTACAGACAACCTTTAGAAGATTAGTAATTTGCTCACTGTTAGGAAATTATACATATTAAACATAACCATACATCTGCATAAGACTCTTTCATTTGATCTATCAAATCTCGATAAAAGACGTAAAGATATTGTGGCCCATTCCCCTCCGGTCTTGAACGTTTTCTTGTGGTTTCTTGTGGTGTTACGACGATCTTTGGCATTGTTTCTGGATGTCTGTTGTAACTGCTCACCCGACCGATCCCAGCGCTCACGGACTTTGCATCTTCTTATTTTGATTTACCTTTTTTTTACATAACAGATTTTTACCCTATTTCTAATGGGGAACTGACGCTGCACTAACTGTGGTATAGCAACGCGTCGCTTAAGGAGCCATTTGTTGGTTTTGCCTGAAATTCATTCTGTTATAATACAATGAATTACTCCGCGACAAGAGAATTTTAACATCTTCAGTAAAGTCTTCAACACATCTTATAATGGTGTAGGGTGTATTTGTTTATGATTATGTAGGTTTTTTATTTTAGGTCACTGCGTCTGATCATGATTGTGTGCGATTCTTGCTGGTTAATGGCTAGGCAGACATCAAACACAAGTGGAACACAAAGCCCTAGTGTTGGTTATCGTCATTTTTGTGTAAACTGTGATAATCCCTGATGTGTGTTCGTTTTCACACACTGACACGTAACCCTGAAACCAATAGCACATTCATGATGTAATAACTGAATGGATGTTTCCTCAACAAGTTAGTGTAAAATGTTTGATTTTATTATGTTCCACGACTGCTTAAATATTTTTATGCAATTATTATGTTCTGAAATGATACATTATAAAACTATTTCTATATGCCACCCATGTTGGCAACGAGCTTACAGAAAACAATCACCAGTACCTAGGCGGCCAACGTCAACGACAGTGAACAACAATAAGTAAATATCATTGTTCAAAGATTATGTTTAATTAAATAGGAATACCAGCCTAAGCTTGTCCCACTGCAGGGCAAAGGCCTCTTCTCAGGAGCATTGATTACCACACTTATTCAAATATTACATAACATAACATCACGCCTGTAATCCCAGAAGGGTTAGGCAGAGGTGTACCTATAGTACACCCACATTTCGCCAGTTATGTTTAAGTTCCATGTAATAGGGGGCGAGATTATTGACATCAACCGGGCACAAATCCAAACTCCGGGCTGCTACTGAGAAATTCTAGATAGAGAAGCCCGACCTGAGAATTGAACCCAGGACCTCATGCTCAGCAGTAGCTCTTGCGACCACTAGACCAACGAGGCAGTATTACGTTCTAACAAACGAAAGCGTTTCTTTTAAAATAGTATCATCATCATCATGAAACCAAATAAGTCCCCTGCTAGATATAGGTAGGCCCCTCGTGGGCATTCGCTCTATGCGAGAAGTACCGGACCGGTCTTTGTGATACCTATAGGATTTTGTACACACGTATTTTAAAAATGATATAATGTTAATTATAAATTATAATACCTGTCTAGTATTGTCCCAAATACTAGGGATCCTCGTTCAGAGAAGGCACGAGTATTGCATAATTGCTCAAGACAGGTTGGCGATTTCAGACTTATAATAAATATAAGTCCAGATATCTCGCGATGTTTTTCATTCACCGATGTCAGTAAACGTAGAAAGTACAAATGAATTGGAAAACGTCACACTGGTACTTGCCAAGAATTAAACCCACCACCTCGTGCATGAGAAGTGAGGCCTTATTCTCTAGACTATCACGAAAATGTACAAGCTTAATTGATTAAACGTCAGAATAAAATATTAACCTATAATGTCTTATATCTCGTCACCACCGAGTTCTGGAGTAATTAAATATTAACAGGACTGTTAAATACAAATATTACTTCATATCATATATTGTTTTATGTATATACATGCTGAGCCAAACTTGTATGGGAGCGTTATCCATCTCCTTTCGTAATTATATGTAAATTGAGCAGACCACAAATTACAGTACAAAAGCCAAAATAATTTCATGCGGTACTAAATCGTTCTAACTAACTATTAGTGGATATTTTAGAATTAGCGTTGAGTGCCGGTAAATTACAAATTGATCATCAAAATGAATTTGTTGGACTTAACGTAAACTCAGTAATTAAATAACGAAATGTAATCAATCGTACAGTCACAAAACTGATGAATTACTAATTAAACCCAGCATATAGAAATTGTATTAAGTAGGTACGTAATGTAGACTTAATGTAAATAAGTAATTAATGTTGATTGCCGTACGTTGAGAACTAGAATTTCTACTGAGTTAATTCCTACGAAGACTCAGCATTACTCTGCCAAAGGAAGTCACACTCGCAAGTCGTCGTCTTCAAATAAATTACCCCTTGTCTCTAGGAGCCATTAGAACGACATTTATATCATTCGCTGGCAGGAAACTACCAATCTGTCTCAGTCAGTGCCAATTGGTGCAAACACATCTCCATTTTCGTCCAAACCAAATCTGCCGGTTAGACAAACACAATTTTTTGCTGACCAGCTTTTTAGTTTTGTTCCAACAGTGGTAGCTTTTGTTGAGTAAAAGCGATATGTTTACAATCAATCGTATAATTAGGGTCTGCAATAAGTTTGGGAAATAGGAGAGAAAAACAAGGTAGCCTATCGTATTTTGGGCGGATAATGGAATCTGTTTTATTCGATAAAGTTTGAAAAGCTCCCTAAAATAGCCTGGCTAGGTACTTTTGTTATGATAAAAATTTGACAGCTTCAATAAAAGTCTGTTTTTTCACAACCATATCATAACATTGTTGAGGATTATCCTGCAAGAATTGGTCATTTAGTTGTCGTAATCAACAAAGAGCGCTAACAATATTCCTAAAGCGATCACGGTTGGCATCTTTCCAACCTAGCTATATCACTGTGATTGTAGTATGATGTTATTGGCAACTGAATTATTATGTTCCTATTACCTCTAATGCTGTTTTATAGAAGCAGAGGAATTAGGATTAACATCACAAATTTATTTTGTTCTCCGTAGCCGTAGCTACGCGTAGCGCGGACTACGCCGTGGATCGTTTAGTTAAGAATTTATTTTCAAAACTATGACAATAAATTCTGAAAAGAACGGAAATGCAACTAGTTTTACGGATTTTTCACGGTTTGGTAAACTTTTAACGTTTCCCGACGGGCACTTTATGCCCCCAGTGAACGAAGCTTCCAAACGTCTAGCGCGTCTACGTCACTACGGAAGTGTTCCAAATATCGTTCAATTCATTGTAAGTATAACATTCAAGTTAGTAAATATCAGAAATTATTTTCGTAGATTGGTAAAGTTTTGCTTCCACTCTCTGCTAGCGCTAAAGTTTAGTGTTCTACCTTTTTATTATTTCTATTACAACCGATTGGATTCCGCTTTTAGCTTATTTATTCTTTGATTTTAATTGAGTATACCTACAAAACTTTATTAAATTGGTCGAAATACCCTAGTAAACCACGACGATATTTTAATTTGTGTGAACTAGTTTTGGGGGCTATCTAGAATGTCAAATTTAGGTGTCCAGCGATCAATAGATCAATGCAATTAAATACCGAACGCCGGCCGCTGCCGGTGGTTCGACCGCGAAACAATTAAGTTCGTGTCATGAGGCTTACTGACCCAAGAGGTCTACGTCATAATAATAGATTGCCTATAATTTCCTCAATCCAGCATTGGCTTAATTCGGTGGAAAATTGCAAAGAATACCGTGTCCCTGAACTTTATCACGTATTATGACTAAGCACCGTTTTCAGTCACCTAGCGTAGTTTTGTTTAAATGATTATTAATAATCAGTTGTACCCTTTGTTTCATTATCATTTATTAATATCTTAGCGAGGAAAATGTAAATTGAGGACAGCCAAATGTACTAAAATCTGTTTGTACCTGGGATAATATTTTGGCTCCAGCGAGACAATTGGATTACATGATGTTACCCTTTCTGTTTATATTACGTACATTGTACATAAAATAATAAGTAGGTAGTGGTGTATACTAAGGCTTACCTTCTTGTAGGTGGGTAGTTCTTATCTTTGCTCCTGTATCTGTCTATTTTAGCGACTCTTGTATTTTGTTGCCAGTATAAACTTACGTATAAACTTATTATTGAACTTTCATTTCAATTACTAAGTCTGGGACCCATGTTGATTGTACGTACTCTTAGGTACTTACTTAGCTCAGCTTTACAAGTTTTAGTCGATCTTAATGTCGAGACTGACTTAGTCTAAAATAAAGGCAGCGCGGTCGACTCAGTCTTTCAAACTGTCCACATTAAGTTCATTTATCAATTTTTCATTCGTGTGCACCCGACCCTAACAAAAGATTTACTTTGTTGATTAATGGAAATAATTAAAAATTGGCTGGAATGGAATTAAGTTTCTTATTAAAAGGGTTGGTATTAGGATACTCAGAAGTTACTTTCAGCATTCGAACCGACAATAGTTGTGATTCGAACCGATAAGTTCTCAGTGTTGTTGTAAAAGTATTAGTGGGCTTTGTGAAAAAAAAATCGCAACTCCGGACGGTGTAAGTTTACTGAAGACTTGACCTCTCTCCGTTATGTTACTTCGCATTAGTTTTCTATGAAGTATCAACATGAAATAAGATTGAAATATTTTTATAGTTAGCTACTAAGTTCATAATCTTGAAACAGTATACCATCTAATGGCTTGGAAACACGATTCATACAGTAATTGTTTATAATTTACAATCAAAACGATTTCTACAGTGCGACTAAGACACACTCGAGATTACGAAAACAAAAGAAAAATATAACACGCAAGCATGATCTTTGGCAATGACAATAGATGTGCCAACAGTAATTTTAGCAATAATTTTAGCGCTACGCACGAACATATTAACGTTATCAAATTAAATATCAATTAAAGAAATACCCAACACTCATCTGTGTACCTAATAGTCACTCATCTGTGTACCTAATCACTCACAACGGAATGGTCTAAGTAAATTAAGTTTCCATTCGATTATGAATATGTTATTTGTTATCAGTCATTGTAATTTTATATCTGAAAAATAATACAGTTTTCTATAAATTGAAACATGAGTCACGTACTCATGTTTTAATACCGGTACTGACTAAGAGCGAAGTTAATCTAAACTACAATTATAAAGAGAAAAGATTCGATTTTTGTATGTTTGTCTGTTACGATTTCACGCCAAAACGGCTAACGGATTTAGATGAAAGAAGAATGGCAGTTTCGGTATCGCTTAATTTCAGGAACTTTCATGAATAAAAGTATCTACATTATATGAAACAGTTACAGGGCTTAACTTTGGATGCATGAGCATTTACAGTAATAATATATTACGCGTACGCATTAGCATGGCTTAAGTATGGAGTTATCTCTTGAAGAAATAGTACAACCGCGCCTACATTATTCACTCTATAAAGAACAAAAATATTAGAACTTTATTATATATCAAAGATACAGACTCCTGTAAACGTCACTTTAAAGACTTCCAAATGTAAACCCTGCCATTTTTTTAAAATTTTTTTTGGGTGGGAAATCATCAAATGACTTCTCCCGCTCCACCATGGAGCGGGAGAAGTCATGTCAGACTTTTACTGACTAAATCCACCCGTGTTCCTTCAGTTGCCAGTGCCAGGGCCACGGTTATATCTATCGAATTACCCGCGACCCTGAATGTAAACCCTGCCCTGCCTCTACATACTTGAAATTTGTAAATTTGTACGAAAATATCCGTAATTCCATACCAAACGATATAGCTCCGTTTGGTATGAAATTGAAATCCAAACAAAAATTGTCATTAGACATGAAATCGGATTAAACATCGACTTCACAAAAAATGCACTCTTCTAGTACATTTGTTGTTTCCATTAAAATAAACAATAAGTTACCGGAATACATCAAAAATAAAAATAATATCTTTATCAATAAATTAAAGCAATATGTAATAACCAAAAGCTACTAGTATATTGAGGAATATTTTTGCGATAAATTTCAACAACAATAAGAACTATTTTTAACAGAATATTTTAAAAACACTAAAATACGGAGGGCACAATTAATAATAATAACAGTCTACAAGACTCAATAAATTGTAAATATTTAGTTTATTATGATTTATAGTGATAATAATGTAAATCGTGCAATATATAATATAAAATACTTTTAGGAAATTCAAATCAAAAGTGAAACCAACAAAATAACACCGTTTATTATCACTTGAATTGTTTTATAGCCCGATTAGTTCACGCACGTCCGATCCGTACCGAGTCCCTAAAGCGTAGTGACATCAGTCAGCCCCTCATTTCAGACGAGTACGTCTTAAACGTAGTGAAGCTGGCCGCAGGTATCAGGAACAGTGTGGCCAACTCAGCTAGTCCCTTCTTACACGGCCTTTCCTGACATAAGAACGTCCTCGTTTTCTAATGACACGTTGACAGTCGACGACTCTTCAACCAGCTGACCTCTCGATGTTTCAGGCATCGGCTCTTCGGAGATTTCTGATGTTCTTTGTTCAACCGTAGAAGACAATCCTCTATGATCGCACCTTTGAGGGCATACAAAATAATAAGGTTTGCTTACATGGAGGCTGCTTACATAAAATGATTGTGAGGTCTGCTCACAATTAATTAAGCTTTGTGAGGTCTGCTCACGATTAAGCCTTGTGAGGTCTGCTCACGATTAAGCCTTGTGAGGTCTGCTCACAATTAAGCCTTGTGAGGTCTGCTTACACAAATCTTGTATGGTCTGTTCACACAGGGCTTGTGAGGTCTGCTCACACAGGTCTTATGAGGTCTGCTCACTTAAATCTTGTATGGTCTGCACACACAACGCTTGTGAGGTCTGCTCACACAGGGCTTGTGAGGTCTGCTCACACAGGTCTTATGAGGTCTGCTCATACCTGCTATAAAAAAAATATATTACGTGAAACTCACTTTCAAAAAAAGCAATGCGTAAAAACGAAACGTCAGGAGTTCACTCTCCCTTCCACGGCACCATAAACTCCGCGGCAGCCTGGGTCGTTTTTCCATAACAATCAGCTACGAATTGCAGCTCTTACCTCCCTTGAGGTAAAGCTTTCATCACACGGTAAGGGCCGCGCATACCAGAGTCAAGTTCCCCTGCGGATTGTGCCTTTTTATTACAAAAACCAGTGAGTTCAATTCAAAGATACGAGGTGGTCGTCTGTTCTTGTTAATTAAAGCATCTTGTCGCTCTTGGTTTAGCTTCAATCGCTCTGAAGCTCTTTGCTTTGTCGTTTCTTTTTCTTAATTAACTTTAGGGCATTACAGTCAGTGACAACCGTGAAAGGCACACCGACCAGATAATGTCTGAAATTTTTGAGAGCCTTGACCACCGCCAAGGTCTTCAACTCGTATGAGTGATAGTTTGGTTCTGAACCCTGAGTCAATTTACTGAAATAAGCTATGCACACGCTTATGACCCGTTTTGTGTACTTGGAGTAATATTGCCCCATAACCGATCGAGCTAGCATCTGTATGGACCTCAATGGGCAACGTAGGGTCATAGATGACAAGGACTGGTTCACTTGTCAGGTGCTCAATAATGTCTTTCCTAGCAGCTTCCTGTTTAGCACCCCATTCAAACAATACACCTTTCCTTGTAAGATGTGCAATACAAGCAACTTTGACGCGAAACCAGCGATATATTTTCGAAAATATCCGGCTAATCCCAAAAACTGACGCACCTGCTTTACATTCTTTGGTACAGGGGCTTCAACTAGAGCTTTTATTTTAAGGGGGCTTGGTTGTTCTAGACCCTGACTAATTGAGCGACCAAAATATTCGACTTTGGTTAAAACACACAGTAGTCACTGATCCTAAAGAAATTGCAACTGCATTCAATGATCACTACATTAATACGGCGCATACTTCTAGTACTGTTATAAAAACCAGTCCTAACAAAAATTCAGCAGCTCATTCGATGTTCCTCAAACCTGTGTCTGAAAATGAAGTTAGAACGGAGATAATAGCATTAAAAAACTCAAGTTCTGAAGGATACGATGAAATTAATACAAAAATTATAAAAGCATGCACTATTGAGCTAAGTGGAATTATAACACATTTAATTAATTTATCTTTTTCACTTGGTACTTTTCCTGAAGCATTAAAAGTATCAATTGATAAGCCAATTTAAAAAAATTATACTATTGATTATCTAAATAGAAATAATTTATCCATAAATCTTAAAAAATCGGTTTATATTCAATTTAATAAATCTAATAATGCTAAATACAATGATAAAATGAATATACATAAAATTGATGAAGTGATGCAAACTAAATTTCTAGGCATAACTTTAGATCAAGACATAAACTGGAAAGCACATATTGATACCGTCTCCAAACGAATAAATAAGTTCGTATATGCTCTTAAAAAAGTCAGAAATATAACAAACGTTAAAACGGCAATAACGTCCTACCATGCATACGTCGAATCGGTGCTCCGCTATGGCTTGATAATGTGGGGTAATAGCACAGAAATGTGGGGTAGTAGCACAAAATAGAGCATTTATTGCACAAAAAAAAATGCATTAGAGCAATACACGGTCTTCGACCTGATGAATCCTGTAGGCCGATATTTAAAAAGCTTGGGTTGTTGCCGCTACCGTCTCTTTACATATATGAAACATGTATGTTTGTAAGGAAGCATAAGGAATTATTTAATAATGCAGAAGATTTATATCCTCGTAACCGACGAGACCCCCACAGGCTCGTACTGGATATACTTCCGAGACTAGCTAAATATAACAAAAGTTGTTTAGCTATGTGTGTACGTATATACAATAAGATACCAAGTAGTCTCAAAACATTAAATATAAGATTTTTCAAAAATAAATTGCATGAATGGTTGTGTAGTCATAGTTTTTATAGTGTCAAAGACTTCCTTGACAGTAAATGTTAAATGTGCTTTAAAATTTGTACGCTTATAACTGTTAAGCAGAAACATCATACATGTTTCTGCTTAACAGCTTGTTATTTTGTATTTTACCATCTTTTTATACCATGTTTTTTAGCAAATAAATATTATTCTTATTCTTATTCTTAAATTTATCGAAAAACCTACTTCGATCAATGTTTTGAGTACTTCAAGCAAAAATTTTAAGCCTTCATCAATCAAATTGCTGAAAATTAGTACGTCATCAATATACACAAGGCCTTTACCAGAATCAATGAAACCACGAAGAGTGTTTGAGATGATACGCTGATATACCACAGGGGCATTATTCAAACCATATGGCATTTTCAAATACTCGTAATTATCTGCTGGTGTAACAAATGCTGCCGCGGAATCGAATCTTTTTCCATTGCTATTTGGTGGAATCCTGTGGCCATATCAAGACTTGTATAGAATTTATGGGACCCCAAACGATCTATATGATCATCTATTAGTGGCAGGGGAAATGATATTTGATAGTGATTTCATTTAGCTTTCGATAGTCTACACACATACGGTCTTTGCCATCCTTTTTCTTAACAAGAAATATAGGACTAGAAAACTCTGATTCTGATTCTTTTAACCTTAAAATTATCACGCCGTTTATGAATCGCATGCTGAGTTGAATCACTTTTACAGGTGTTAGTACCAAGCTTAACATAAATATACAGAAATTTAACTATTCATTTGGCATCAAATTCGCATTGGTTGCGGCAGCGCGAATTTGGGGGTCCGTAATACCACGAACAACTATTGCGGACATCAATTCATCACTCAAACCTGCCACGATATGTAAACGAAGTAATGATCGACGCACGTAATCAGCGTATGTTGGATAATGGTCAGAGCTAGTTTTCATAACGTCAAACAAAATATTAGCTACGTCAACTTTTTTTGGACACAAATGGCTTAAATTCTTTTTTAAAATTACTCCCACTACGATCGTTAGTGACCCACTCGTTGAGCCATGTTCTAGCGTCACCTTTCAAACAGTTACCGATCCGAGAAAGACATTCATTATCGTTCCAATTATTTGTTGTTCTAGCACGAGGTAGACCGTGCTAGAACAACAAATAATTGGAACGATAATGACACCAAAACATCAATGTCATGCAGAGCAGGGTCAAAATTTGAAATATAGTACGGTTGATTTTAATATTAATATTTTAGATACTCCATTAAGTATTAGACTTCTCAATCTGTTTAGGTCTTATAATTTAATTAACTTGTTTTTTGAACCAACTAGGATCACGGCATCTTCATCAACTTGTCTTGATAATATATTTAGTAATTGTGATGCCAAAAAGAAATTAGTGTTAAGTGACTTGACGTCCGACCACTGTGGTTTATTAGCTAGGTTCCCGATGTCATTACCTAAAAAGCCGCATAAACTTGAATGCAGGCCATATACATACATTTACACGTAGAGTCGTTGTAACAAGTTTAAAAATAATATAGCTCATAGAACTACACCATCGATAGTAGAACACGAAAATCCTAATGAAATGTACGGAGCCCTTTTTGATGTTGTGCAAAAAGAATACCAATCTATTTTCAAGACAAAAACCATTAACATTAATGGCACCTCCATTGGCTTCAACCAATGGGCTACTCCAGGTATTTATAAAAGTAGAGCGAGACTATACGAGTTATATGGTTTAAAAAATACAAGTTTGATACTCCTTTCCTATAGTATGTAAAAAAATTATTTTAAAAGATTTGCGTTTTTGCTAAATCAAAATTTTTAAGCGATTCAATTAAAAATTCCAATAATAAAGTAAAAACCACTTGGAAAACTATTAACAATGAAACGGGTCGTCGGTTAAACAAGAAAATCAACTTGAAATTATGGTCGATAACAAACTAGTTAATAAGGCTGACGTGGCTGAGGCATTTAATGAGTTTTTTGCCAATATACCTATAACTACGACTTGCTCCTTAAATTCGTCCCCGTCTAAAGCTAAGAATCTTTTGAATAGTAGTGTGCCAAAATTTACTCGCATATTTAGCTTCGAACATGTAACGCCTAGTGATGTAATTAACGTCTTTAACACACTTAAATCTAAAAACACTGGTGATTACTGGGACATCTCAATTAAACTTTTAAGTAATATAATAGACATCGTAGCCCCCTATCTAGCTGTTACTTTTAATAAATGTGTTGATATAGGAACTTTTCCTGACCTCATGAAGAGTCGTAAAGTCATACCATTATATATATATGGTAATAAAAATAACATTGGCAATTTCAGGCCTATTTCTATCTTACCAGCATTTGGCAAAATATTTGAAAAGTTAATACTTAAGCAGTTGCTAAGACATTTTAATTTAAATAGCCTCCTTCATAATGAACAATATGGCTTTACAAAAGGACGTTCAACTACAGATGCGGGTGTTGCTCTGCTGAAACACATATTTAATGCATGGGAGAAATCGCAAAATGCTATTGGAGTTTTCTGTGATCTCTCTAAAGCCTTTGATTGCGTGCACCATGACACGCTTTTGCGTAAACTAAGTCATTACGGTGTCCAAAACGAAGCTCTCAACGTAATAAATTCTTATTTGCACAATAGGTTCCAATGTGTAAAATCATCCGGGCTTCCAGTTCAGTTAGGTGTTCCTCAAGGCTCAATACTAGGTCCACTCTTGTTCTTAGTGTATATCAATGACTTACCATTCTTTTTAAATGATATCTGTTACGTTGTACTGTTTGCAGATGATACCTCTCTTATTTTTAAAGTAGACAGGAATAAACCAGATTTTGACGACGTAAACAGTGCACTCTCAATGGTTACGGATTGGTTTACGTCAAATAACCTAGTTCTCAATGCTAAGAAAACTAAATGTGTAAAATTCGTCTTACCGAATGTTAGAAATCTAGGACCCAACATAGTCTTAGATAAAGAGCTGCTTGAAACATTAGACTCGGCAGTTTTTCTGGGCATAACAGTACATGCCAAACTTCAGTGGGGCCCACATATATCAAAACTAGCGGGGAGGCTCAGTTCAGCCGCCTACGCCGCCGCGCCGTCAGGAAAGTAAGACAATACACTGACGTTGATACAGCATGGTTAGTCTATTTAAGTTATTTCCACAGCGTTATGTCCTACGCTATTCTGCTTTGGAGCAAACCTGCTGATATTCAAAATATTTTCGTCCTTCAAAAACGAGCTGTCCGAGCAATTTATCGGCTAGGAGCCAGTTTCTCTTAGAGATTATTTTAAACATATTGGTATTCTTACGGTAGCATCACAATTCATCTTCGCCAACATCTTATACATTAGGCAAAATATACACTTATACACTAAAAGCAGTGATTTTCACAATGTTAATACTAGAAGTAAGAACAAACTACGTGCTCCCTTTCACCGGCTTCATAAGGTTCATAACTCATTTGTTGGGCTTGGTATAACCTTTTATAACAAGCTAAATATATATACGAACTCGTATACCCTGTCAGTAGGTAAGCTGATTCTGGAGAAAGAACATAAACAGTGTCTTGAGTTAATTACAGCGACCAACTATTCTTAAGAACCCTCTTCTTTGCTAGATTTGCCTTTTAATGCATTTAAGCCCCAGTAAAATCCAACCTTTGTTCAAAGGCATATTATTCAATTAACGACTACTTAAACGATAAGAATAGTTGGTCGCTGTCATTAACTCAAGACAATGTTTATGTTCTTTCTCCAGAATCAGTTTACCTACTGACAGGGTATACGAGTTCGTATATATATTTTAATTTTATTTGACTGTATAAGTCAATTATTTTTAATTATCTTCATTTATTATTGACATGATCTCATTACAATGTTTTTTTTAACGAGTTGTATTGCAATAAGTGGTTAGCTAGCAACCTCGACAATTGATCATAAATAATTCTTGCCTGAGCAACCGGCAGCGAGTTCGTCATGCTCCCGTAGATGTCACTGCTTGCGGTAGCATCGGGGATCGGGTTGCCTCCTTCCCTCAAATATGAAATATTATCTTTGCGTTATGCTCGTGAACGGGTGCTGCTTGTGGTGACTGGTCGTCTTGCTGTCTATAGTTTTGCTATTGTTAAAGTAATTGTTCTGTTAATTTATTTTACTTCGATGGTCCTTGTTTATCATTTGTGTGTACTTAAAAATAATCCAATAGTGCATATGTAAGGTGTCACGCCCCTTATGCCTGGAGGCTTTTATTTGTGTAGTCGTTTTTTTCATTGATTTTTATTGGTTTATGTTTTGGGTATATTGGCGTGGCTAGCTTACACATGGCAGATAATTTAATATGATTTTTTGTGTTTCGGTTTTTCTTCTTTGATTACCTTATAATTGTATAGTACAATGGTTTTTCTAACTAAACAGACAGCTGTGCTGCTGGGGAGTTTGTTGCGCCACTTCTTCTTCCCAGCTAAAGCACTAGGAAGTGGTGAAGGGCGGGCGTTTTGGGGGACTGTCTTATGTAATTTTGACGTTCGAAAAGTGCTGACTCTCAGCCTAGTTTGAATAAATGACTTTTGATTTTGATTTGATTTTGATTAGATCATACCGCATTATTGTTATAAGAGAACGTAGCGCATTACCGAACACATTGGTCATTAATTATTCCGATTGTGGTTCATTTACGGGCAGCGCCTGCGATGGTCTGTCTTCCGTAGACGCAACTATTTTAACGCAATCAGATTGACAATGCTGAAAAATTAAATTATTTTATTAAAATGAATTATTGGCTTACATGAAGTTAAATTAAAATAATTAATAAGTTAAGAACTACGTAACTACATAATTATAAACTTAAAAAAAACATACCATTCATAAAAAAGAAACACATTATTCTAATCATCACTTGTCAATACTAAAAGCTCTTTAGCTTCGTCAAGTAGTTATTTTGGTATCACAATACTTGTTCTATTTAAACTAGATATATATGGATCAGAAGTATACAACAGGGTGTGCAGAACGTCTTCCATTGTGGCTGATCTGGAACACAGAAAAACCCGATGACATGGTTTGCAGAATTATGTATAATCTCTTGATCAACTCTTTATCAATACCCGTGATTTCTGCAGAACACTGATAGCTTTGAAAGAATCTCCTTGCCGTATTTCCATCATTGCTGTTTCCGGAACCTTGACGAGGTTTATCAATGTGTAAACCAAGCAATTCCCGGAAACGAGTTTGGACGTACTTCTTTTTTCTTCTTTAATCTTTTTGTTCTCTGGAGTCGATGCAGTCCACTTTTTAAATCCTAAGTTATAAGAAGTATGCAGAATCATTTCCATACATCTTATCCACGCATGTAAGGTAGACAGTCCGTGTTTAAACGCATCTTCATTCTCAATTCTTGCAGTTACTTTTGTTCGATCGTTCATCTGTCTAGGAGTTGCTCCACAAACAGTGCATGAAGCACTCGATGGTGTCTGTGTTAACACTTGAGCAACTTTCCCGTCAATCATAGTTATGAACAGCTCATGTATTACTTCTATAATATTACCTTCTATTGCTGCAGGCGTTCGCGTTGGAGTTAATTAATTAATTTTTGCTTCGAGTTCACTTACAATAGTTGTAGTTTTTTCTGGAGTTTCTTTTGCTAATTCCAGAGAAATGGGTCTACAATATCTAACTGAAGAGCATGTCGGATTTTGCCATATAACTGCTTTACTTTCTTCATCCACTAGTTTCAATGGTACAAGTGAAACTATAAACATATTAGCCTCCGATATTTGTTCAATTTTTTCAGGTAAAACTTGTTTATATTCACTTTGTCCCTAGGATCCATCGCAACCCCATTTGCTATACAGCTTGAGACGGCTGTTTTTTTTGACACCGAGTCTATCTTTATAATACGACAGGCAGTATGATCTAAGAGATCTTGAAGGTTCACTTTGGCACTTATATTCGTTACGGTTATGCTTGACGCAAGAGGATAGCAATCCTTCTTTGCTTCAACCAAAGTTTGGTATGATGGAAGTACAGAAACTAAGTTCTTCTCAACAAGTCTCAGCCTCAGGTAGGAATATTGAGCTTTGGATAGATCGGTTACAATATATGTGCATAATGCTTCTTTTTTGGTATAGGAAGGTACACCATCTGGACTCCGTAAAATATTTCGAAGAATGAGTTTTTCTCGTCCTTTTCTGTATTTCTAACAATACTCAAAATCGCAGCTTCGTATTTTTCACCCATAGGTCGCAAACCTTGTACATAAGCGTAATGCACATGCCCCATTCCATTTTCCTGGAGTAATTCCAAGTTTTTACGTTTTTTTGTACTCTCCGAACACGCGTCATATGGTTTTATTGGTCTACCACGATCTGCAGATGTACGAGTATTCTAGTCAGAATTTGCCGATGTTAAGGTACTGCACGAATTCAATGGTACTTTAAACTCGCCATTTAACCAATTTGTGTTTTGGCTCTCGAAACGATCTTGTTTTCTTTGAACTTTCACCCATTTTTGGTTACAAATTGTTTTCAAATTTCTTTATACACTCTGCATAACCGTATTCACATCTATTGTTGATAAATAGAAATTGTCCAACAAATGTTGTTCAATATCTGAAGTACTTTTCCCGCTTATTATCTAAGCACATATATCGCGTCGAAAACAAACGAATTCACTCATTTTGAACTTTTTTTCAACAGTTTTACACTTACTGAGGGAAGGTAATACGGACACTTTGACGAACACGCTGAAAACCCGAGTATTTATAGGACCCTAGTTTCAGTAACTTGTGAAAAACCAATGAGAAAATTGATAAAATCAGTTCTGACAGGAATGCAGTAACCAATCTGATTATAATTACCACAACAGATAAGAACTATGCAGTATTATTTTATTCAAACGTGTGGTTAAAGTGACCACCGCAAAAAAAATCTTATTTGAAAATATTTTTCGTTCGAAATTTTTGCTTCTAGCTCGAACTGGCGCATTAATGACGCAGTTTTTTTTTCCTTGTACTATTGAATAGTTAAGGAATCTAAAAATGTCATTAACTCGACATTGGCAGCCATCGGTAACAAGGAAATCCCATTAGAAAATTGGGAAAGACGGAAAATTTCCTTATGACACTTAAAAATTAAATAAATATATTTCTCATAAAAACTTAACGCAGTTATAAACTAGAGATCTTGAGCAATCCAAAAATGTATAATACTTATATATTCCCTTTGAGAAAATAGAAAATATATTAAGTTGACCTTCCATAATGAATAATCTAGTAAATATAAAAGGCACAACCGCGCCCCACCCTCTCCGCGTCCCCTATCGTTAGAAAGCCGACACCAATATAAGGACGTCAACACCGGGACGTGCTTACTCGGCTGCCGTTATTAAAGCTTCCGTAAATCATCAGCGGCAACCTAATAACACGAGGGGTGCCCAAAGGCCTTCCGAAGCGGTTCGAAGCTCGTTACCACCGGTAAAAAGCCAAGGACAGGCCGATGAAGAAGGCTTCATTCGCGTCAAGAAGAAGAAAAAGAAGAAGAAGCCTGCTTGTCGCAATCAGTGCGGTACGGCATTGACTGGTCCCGACATGTTGCTGCGTCCCGCTATTCCATCGACGCAGCTATACGTGTCACGTTTACATCACACCACGAAGGTAGAAGAGGTCGTGGAGTACATAAGGACGAAGACCAAGTTCACCTTGAGAGTCCAGAAGTTGGAGTTGCGCCGTAAGATTAACTTCAAATCTTTTGTGGTGCGGGTTCCGACACATCACCTGGAAGTTTTCATGACGGAGGAATTTTGGCCGAAGGGTGGCGTGTATCGGCGTTTACGACTCAGCGCAATACGTCGCCGACCCAACGAAGTAAATAAATGATTTTGTGTTTTTTATACGAAACACAAGAGATTCTAATCTTTGGAGCCGTTTAGGGTTGGGTCTAGTATCGTTTGGCAGGAGTTTGGGGGTAAAAAAGGTTAAAGATGGTAGGAGTGGAATCCCTGATTACAAAGCTACCACTCTTATTACAAGGTAATGCACATTTTTCGAGAAATTAATAAAAAATGTTTCTAACCTCAAATTAGATAAACTGCGAAACGAAACGTTAAAATCGGCGATTGACAACCAAATCTGTACTAGTGTATTGTCTGTGGTGTAAAATGTCGTGCAAAATCTATGAAACGGAACGTAAAAAAAAAACGTATTGTTGTCATGTGTCAGTGTCATTTGTTTAGGTTCATTCCGTTTCTCCCCGAGTTGTGAGAAGTTAGTGTACCCCCACTTCATGGTTAAAATAGGTCGACACTGTTCCAAAACCGAATCGGGGCACCCCGACTCCACGTAGTCTTTTGGCTCCTACCCCTAGAGTGTTTATAAAAAGCCGGAGGCGCGAAGGGAGGGCAGCCCCCGCCCGCTGTAACAAAGCATAGGCACCCGTGCGAGCCGCAGCGCAGGTGAGCATGGGTGCCTATCCTTTGTTACGTAAGGGCGAAGGGGTTGCACTTCTTGCAGCGCCGGAGACGTTGCAGAAGCGATATTAAGGTGTTTTGAGGTTAGGTTACAATAATTAATTTTTTCTCAAGAACGGTGCGTAACATTTTCATGGGAGTGGTACCAGGAGGGACTGTGCACCCTCCCCCAAAACATACAACAAACTCCCTGAATTAATTAAAAGAGAAGAGAGTATTAATACATCTAATAAATAACTAAAACAATTATTACTAAGAAAATGCTATTATTGTATCAACGAATATTTAAACGACAACATATAACGTGCAAATGGGGTGTTTAATGGGTGTCGATTTAATTTTGCTTTAATTATTTGTTTTTGATTTGATTTGTTTTTCGTTATTTTGTTTGTTTTTAATTTGACTTGATTTGATTTTTATTTTATTTACTTACCTTGATTTTATTTTGTTTTATCGATTTATTTTTGACATAATTTAATTTAATTTTGTTTGATTTCATTAGTTCTCTTTTTGGTTTTATGTAATTTCTGTTAATTTAAAAAAAGAGACATGATGATCTTTGTTATAGAGATTAGGTAAATTCTACGAAGTTTCCTTTCTCCTACTATTTTTGCTGTGCCCGACAGGGTCCACAATGATCGCATTTAATTTTAAGTTACCACCTAAGTAAACGATTGAGGAATGCAAATAAATGATTGAGTATTTAGACAAGCAAGACGCCCACACGCCGGCTGCTCAGTTATACGACGAAGTTCTTCAAGATTAGAATGTAATAGTTGTGTTATTTTGTTACACCAAAATCACATCTTATAATCTATTTATCTATTTAACACCTGAGGAGCTGTTGTGCACAGCAGTTCTTTTTATGATTCAATAAGTACTAAAGTCTTTATGAAAATTGTATGACACTCATTTAACTTACATTTGTTTATCTGATAATTGTTGTACTGGTTGGCCAGGGGCTATAAAAGGCAACCGTTAGTTTGCACCAGGTTCTTTTGACTCCTTCTTTTGACCCGCCCTTTTGGCTCGCTCTGTTGGATTCTTTCCTTTCGTACTTTTTCTTACTCACCAGTCTATGTTTTTCTAAAAGCTACTTAAATAAACGGATTTCAGAAAGTGAATCTCAGTGAATTTATTATTAACATCTTGTGTGCGTGAAGGTGTTCGACTCACTCGATCACCTCCAACCTTCCCACTTGCGTTTTTTGAGAGGAATTCGAGACGTATTGTAGAGATCTTAAAACGTGGCGTGAGACGCCGCCGCCTGAAGATTGAGCACCACGAGGGCTCCTCCTTGTCTAACAACGACCGACGCTAGCTCACTCGCAACGGGCTGCGGGATGGTGGAGCGGCTGCTGCGAACTCCCACTCGATAGACTGCGGGCCGGAGAAGCGGCCGACGAGAGCTGCTTCAACCTCGAGCTGCTCCGCGACCGTGAGCTCCCTCGTGTCAGACTGCGGGCCATTGGAGCGGCCTACGCGAGCTGATACTAATCAATTTTATATATTTTTTAAATTACATTAACGTTACATAGTATTATATAAATGCTTTATTCAACTACCAAATAACTGTGTACATAACAGGTAGGATAAGCCGACCAAGATAGTAAGAAAACATGAAAGGATGCGTGGCCTCTCCAGCCTCAATAACTTCACAGGTCTTAAATTCTACATTCGCCTTAGAACCTTTCATAAATATAATAAAATATTAGTTACATGAATAAACATATTTAAATACATTAATATATTATATTGAAAATATTTGATTAATATTAAATTGAAAAGTTTGATGATATCATGACTGACAGTTGTCCCCAAAGAGTATAATAATTATATGGGAGGTTTCCCAGTAAGCCCACTGACAGATTTTGTCAGTGATTAAGCCTCATATTCATTGTCCATATATCCCGTGACACTAGTCGCTTCAAAAGTCGCGTCGAGGGATGTCAAGTACAGTCTCTAGATATATTGCCTCACGCGCCAAACATCTGAAGCAAACCTCTACCGCCGTGGTTAACGTAATGGTCACATCACTAAACTAATTATTATTTCCCTTTTATCATCAATATTATTAAACGTACCAAAATCTTAACGAAACAAATTACTTAGTAAAGTGATCTTGGCAGCTACGCAATATTGGGTTAGTACCAGGGGTCCGCAATGTAATTCAATGAAGCAAACAGTAGCTGGGGGCGGCTGTATGGCTATACACACGGGCCGAACCCTAGTCATTGATATCTCGTGCTAAAGTGTCCGCATGATTGATCCACTCCGCGGCTTTCCTTTCAAGCGTACATTGATATTTCATCCCTTATTTAGCTTTCAAGTGATTTGAACATTATATTCTTTGAAACATGATTTAAGGCAATAAATACAAAATATTAAAATGATGATGTTATTTCTCTGGGTTTTATGTCAGCTTTTGTTATTGGCTTTTATTGAGCTGCGGGACAGCGCGGGACAGCTCATATCCATCACAGCTTTACGATTGTTCTATCTTCTATGAGCGAATATATTAAAATGTCGTGAATATATTTTACTGCTAATTCTTTTGCCTGAGAGTGATTAAGACTTGGTAGTGAAGTACTGAAATTGCTATAGTTGCCGTTTGTTAAATTAAATTGGTATCAATACTAGAAGGAACCTAGACATCGACTCGTACATGGGCGTACATGGGCACGTTCGTCTGTGTTTTGCAAGTTGGCGCGTATTGTAAAGTAGGTAATTGCACAACTTGTGAACGTTCCCAGAGACTTGTGTACGTGGCGTATCTTCCTATATCTATTTAGGAACGTATCAAACTGTGTTCTAAGCAACTTGAACAAAGCTTAACCACCGTGAGATAAATTAAATCGCCAGTGCTTCGTCTGTTGTTGTTATTCGTTGTTACTATACATCACCAATATATGATTCTGAAACTTGATGTACACTTTGGGCCGTTCAACTGTACGATAAATCGTGTAGGTAGTGTTTCTCAAGTAGCTAGAATAATTTACGATGTTTTTTCCCTGTATGGACCGGAAACGATCTACTATTGACACACATCCTTCATGTTTCTAACAGGCTGTTCGCCTTGAACAACAATCAACGTTCACTCGAGAGAAGCGTCTGTGGTTCAATTTTTAAAAGGTTTTTTTAGCTCCACTTGGTTACATATACACACAGATTACATTTTGTGGAATCTTTAAGGTCTATCCACAAATTTGAAGGCCCTTCCTGGGACGGAGACGCACCGTGCTCCGTCAGGCTATTTGAGTCAAATATCGTTGTGTACATTTTATGTGAACTCGTCCGTGTCCCTGTGCAATGTGTGAGCCACAGTCCTGTCACGTCCCGGGCACGGCCCTGATAAGTGTACTTTTACAGTTAAAATGCACGACGAGTTATTGATATTCTGTACTTCTGTGTACCTGAAACTTCCATAAAATGCATGAATGCTGAGCTAATTGCGAACCCATTGATTGAGCTACCAACAAAGGATTTTCGAAAATTGCTTAGTGCCCCAGTTGTAAAACATTTCCCACTGCTTTCGTTTATGTTATTTCGTGATTATTATTCATATTATTATACTTAAAACTTGATCAAGCAGTTTAATTACATAACATCACGCCTTGTTTCCCCGAAGGGTTGGGCAGAGGTGTACCTGTACAGGTACACCTCTGCCCAACCCCACATTTCGCCAGTTATGTTTAAGTCCCATGAAATAGGGGGCGAGCCTATTGCCATTGCCATTTTTAGTTTAATTACCCAGCGTAATAATTATTAATTGTACCTACAGTGCTTTGGTAATGTTCAAACTAAATAGAGTGATTAAAATATTGGTTAACATCCATTGAAAATTATTGCCTAACAAACAATATTATTAATAGCGAACCAGCTGTCAACGTTTCGGCACAACGACTGTCGGATCAGGTGCGGGTCTTCCAACGTAATCATATGTTGAATGTACTTGATCGCCTGTGAAGTGAAATGCAGAGTAGCCATGTCAACGCCCCCCCGTCGCAGACTGTTGCGGTACTACAACAGTCCAACACAAATCAAGCTGACGAGGGAAGTGATGATAGGGCTACATACCCAGTGCAATGAGGAATTGAGGAGTGCTTTGGAGGGTGCGATTCGGGTATATCGGTTCATGTTGCCCGAACTTAGACCACGCTAACCTCGTTTTCCCATGCATAACTGCAACTGTACTGCGAGGCTGTAGTTGCATGTCGTGTAGCTCATGTAAAATTTACCAATGAGTCTAGAGCTACACGACCGAAACCAACCGTACCGGCAAAGGCGGTACTTCTGGACACGGCTCGCATTGTCCGGAGGTTCCCTTCTCTGGAGACCTGACCGCCGGTAGCTTGGAACCTGTTCCCGATAACGGTTGGCTATTTTTTAATGTTTTTTTTTATAAGTTAAAAATGTTAAAAATAAGTTTCAAAATTAATAAAGAATATAATTATTAATAGTAATTAATAAAACGTGATTCATTGCAGAAAAATATAACATAAAACCCAAAGTTTATTATAGCTAATCTACAATGATTAAAGATTATGATATTATTAAGAAATCGATGATTCAACACACTTCTTTCCTCAAATTAATGATTTTGACTCATAACATACTTGTAACAGTTATCAATATTGTGTTGAGTTATTTTCTTATTTCTTATTCAAATTTTATGTTTATTTATTTATTTATATATACTTTATTGTACACCACAAAAAAAAACAGAACAAAAAGAAACAATACAAAATATACAATGGGCGCACTTATCGCTTTCTGCGATCTCTTCCAGGCTATCTTGGAATGGACAGAGATTTACCTGTACATAAAAAGAGGCTGTCGTTGGTGCAAATAATATAAATTCTTGACGCGTATCCGGAGATCGCGTTAGTCCTGAAATCTCTTAAATTCTAAATCCTCAATGGCTAACACGAGTTTAAACTGTACAAAACCCCTGTCCCTTAAATTAGGGTTCTTCAACGCAAATGGCGTTTCAGGACAACGCGATGAGATCGCCGCTTTCCTCCGCGACCAGCAGCTTGACATCCTCCTCATACAGGAAACCTACTTAAAGCCTCATCACCGCAACCCGAACATTGCTAACTATAAACTAGTTCGCAATGACAGGTCTCGATGCCACAATCACACCCATCTGGAGATCTCTATCTATCGGCTCGGCATGACCGGTCACCAACCGATCACCATCATCTCTGCTTATATTCCACCAGACAATGGTCCGGAGGATCCCATCTCTCTCCAAAAGGACTTCACCGCCCTCTTCGGTATGAGTGACTCCGTCATATTGGCGGGGGATCTCAATGCCAAACACCCGGCGTGGCATAGTAGCACGACTTCTACCAGAGGTCGGATCATTTTCAAGTTCAGCTAATCCCTTAACTTTGACGTCATCGCTCCAATGAGTCCGACTCATTTCCCCGGAAATCCCAACCATCTTCCTGATATACTCGATGTGGCGCTGCTCAAGAATGTGAACCTCCGTTTGCAATCGATAGAGACGTTCCCTAGCTTAACTCTGACCACCGCCCAGTAGTCATCCATCTTGCCCCCTACTCTGGCCCAAGCGATCCCAACCGCCCCCCTCAGACCCAGATGATAACCGACTGGAGGAAAGTAAGTGAAAGACTGAAATCCACCACGTCGCCTCAATTGGACACCATCCCCGATCACATAGTGTCAGTCGCCTACACGACGGCCGCAATCGACTCGTTTACTGAGCACGTTCAATCCGTTTTGACGGATTGTTCACGGGAAGTTCCGGTGATGGAAGACCATCGCTGGAAACTACCTCCTGACGTACGTGACTTGATAACCGAGAAGAATGCGGCTATTCGTGCCTAAGACTCCTTCCCTTGTGACGCGAACAAAGCCCACATGCGCCATTTACAGCGTGCTGTAAAGAAACGCATAGGGGAGGTTCGCTCAGAGGGTTGGAACAAGATGCTCAGTTAACTCGAGCCCACTCACCAAGCCTTCTGGCACCTTCAGAGGAAATTGCGCTCCTCGAGGAGGTCTCTATGCCTCCCCTCATCCGCCCCGACAAGAGCGTCGCGTTCGACAGCACCGACAAGGCCGAATGCCTTGCTGCCAGCCTAGAGTCCCAGTGTTCTCCCAGCTCTCAACCAGTAGACCAAGGTCGACGCTGAAGTCGAATGGAGAGCCTCCCCTCCACCCGTCGAAGACCCTGATGATTCTCTGCCTCCCGTCACTCCAGACGAAGTGCACGACATCATAAAAGGGCTCCAAGCTCGTAAAGCCCCCGGTTCGGACGGTATTACCAACAAGGTATACAAACTCCTACCTGCCCCTCTAATAATGCTTATGACCGCCATCTTCAATGGCGCCTTGAGCAACAACATCTTCCCACAAGCGTGGAAAGAAGCAACAGTCATCGGTATCCCAAAGCCAGGCAAGCCAAAGTCTGAGCCCTCCAGCTACCGTCCCATTAGCTTACTCAACGTTCTCGACAAAATCTACGAGAGGCTTATTTATAAGCGTCTCAAAGACTACGCCGAAGCAAAGAGCCTCATTCCCAACGAGCAGTTTGGTTTCCGTCCCCAACACTCGAGTATCCACCAGGTCCACCGTATCGTAGAACACTTGCGCGCCGGTATGCAGCGTAACGCGACGACGGGTGTGTGCTATTCTTCGACATAGCGAAAGCCTTCGACAAAGTCTGGCGCAACGGCTTGTTATACAAGCTTTACCAACTAGGAGTGCCAGATCGTCTCGTGCTCATCTTACGAGACTTTTTGTCGAATCGCACCTTCCGCTATCGCATCGAGGGTGCACTCTCGTCCCCTCACCCTATTCGCGCCGGTGTCCCTCAGGGTTCCGTCATATCTCCTCTAGTCTTCACGCTGTTCACCAGCGATATCCCACAGAGTAAAAAGGCTCAGTTGGCTCTCTTCGCCGACGACACTGCCGTTTACTATACCGGTCATTGTCCCAATGCTATAGCTCGTACTCTCCAAACCTCTGCAAACGTCTTAGGCACTTGGTTCCGGAAATGGAGAATCGAGGTCAACCCCGATAAGTGTCAGGCGGTTCTCTTCTCGAGACGTCGTCGACTCCCTCCCCCACTTCCCAGCCCGATCACTATGTACGGTAAGCCGATCCCCTGGGAGAAGCAAGCCAAATACCTAGGCGTGATCCTCGATGAAAAGCTTACCTTTAAGGCTCATATTAAGGCGGTTCGCGCGCGCGCCTCCTTCGCTCTTAGCAGGCTCCACTTTGTACTGACAGCCCGTAGAAAACTGTCACTTAAATGCAAGCTGCGCATCTACACCGCAGTCATCCGTCCCATCATGACCTATGCCTGCGTTGTATTTGCGCACGCACACCCACGTCATCTTCATAAGATGCAGACCCTCCAGAACCGTTTCCTCAGAAAGGCCACGGGTGCCCCCTTCTATGTCCGTAATATAAATCTCCACATCGACCTTAAAATGCCTACCATAAACCAGTTCATGAAACGCTTATCGAAGCGTTTCTTTGACTGTGGCATCAAACACTCCACCCCTTGATCTCAGCGGCCGCCCGCTACACTCCCTCCCGCATTAGCAGTATTCGCCGACCAAGGCATACTTTAATCGCCCCCGACGACGCCACTACCCTCCTCCAGGAGAGTAGTAAGGCCACCAGCACACTACATAAGCCCTAAACCCGATCACCGTCCTACCGTCCTCGCCGCCGAGGCCCGCCGCGACGCCCAAATACACGCCCCTCCCGACCCGTGCTCGAGCCAGCCCGCGCCGCTAAGCCTGTAGCTTTAAATTGGTCCCTAAATCAAAGAAATCCTGATCCAGCTAGTCCCTTGCTGCCCTCTCAGCGACGACCCTAAGCCGAGGTCCGTTTCCCCACAGGGGGTGCCCTTAGAGTTGTCGCTTAGTTTTAGTTAGTATTTAAGTTTAAGTCCTGGCTGGAGGCCTTAATTTATTAGGGCAACCACAGGCAAGTCCGTTTAAGCAGACGACAACCTCATAGGTTGACCTGCGAGATGCAAAACACAAAAAAAAAAGTGCAAATAATAAGTATACTAAATAAAATAACAACGTTAACGTGGGTAAGCTCTTCCAGCTAAGATTTTTGTGAATTGGTTACCTAAAAATAACATTTTTACAATGGTCTAAGTCCGTTTTGAAGGAACTCCATAGACTCGACTCAGGTCGCCATGACCAGTCTCAAAGTACATGCAAATTTCATGAAATAGTCATTCGATTGGATTATATGAACTTAGAGGTTCGTTTTACGGTCACGAATCAATTTTGTTCAACATACAACCTGAACCTGACCTGCAAATTTCAAATAACGTAAGAAAAGTTGAATTTCGGGCTACCCTGATGCTTACTCCTAATATATAACTTTTCCACTTCTGGGTCTCAGGCCTCCTCTCTGCGAAAGGGAGCGAGCCGTAATACACCACGCAAGCCCAGCGTAGGTTGGCGGATGTTGTGACATCCACCAACCGGCTCAAGAATACACTTAGAATTTGTATTCTTGGGCATGCCGGTTTCCTCACGATGTTTTCCTTCATAATTTTGACGATACAACGGTTTACAACAAAACTCTTTGCCTAAAATTTACGAAAATAAATAAAATGTTTTATAATTATTTAGGCACTCCAGTACGTCCGCAAACATCGTTTATTATTTACGCTTCTTTCTTTATTGTCCGTTTCTATTTTCATACATTTTTGTCTCTGTTACATCAAAAACACTTTAACAGCTTTACTGTAACGTTGTAGGACTAAGGGGGTTCCAACAAACTGAAATTCAGAGAGAAGCTTGTAAAGATCGCTACCATTCGCACTCGATTTTCAGTCTGAACGGAATTAAGTTAGGAGTTTCGTATGTAAATAAAATTGGGAATTGAGATGACGTCACGTAGCACCCGCACAATCCTGTTCCATTGTTGGAGTATCTACTCCGATAATGGGTATTAGAAAGTCTGAGCTCACATTAATATTGTTATACAAACTACATTTCTTGTGAAAGTATGGTACATACGATAAATAAAAAATCCCCTTACTTATGATAGCACAAGTAAGGTATAAGACATATTTTATATGGATTAAACGAGTCAAAGAAAATGAAGGTTTGTGAGGCAAACGAGTGTGTTTGTTTGAGCTCTTTATCATGCTGCTGCCACGTTTTTATCTCGAATGTTCCTTCGAGTTTGATCGTCGGGTTCGTTTTATATTCCAAGGCTAACATAACATTATCACATGTTTGCTAATCTTGGAGAGTTTCTTTAATTCCTTTTTTGATAGAAGGTTGCCTATTTTATTTCTCGTTTTCCGAGAACGTTTTCTATTTATTTATTCAGTATATTTGCAGGTTTCGGAACATGGTTTTAGAGAGCTGGCCGATGCCCAGGGGGAATGTAGGCCAGTCTAAAATGTAGGCCAGTCTAAAATGTTGTTTGCTCTGACCTCGTCATTGTTTCCTGGTACATACAATAAGAAGGAATTTTGATCAATGAGACGGTAGTTTTCTGCTCGTATGAAATCTTTAAAATATTTGTTCGATCATAAAAAGAAGGTACCTATTTTATAAAATAATATAAGGAAAATATTAAATAACAATTCTTCTCTCAGAGCTGATAGAGCTGATGAGGTTTTATATCTTTATGGAAGTGTTGATACATTCATTTTATCCATCTCGTCTCTCGTACAACTGAATAGTTCATGTAAAATGCGTTTTCTTTTATTATGAGAACTACATGGACGAAGAAGAGATTGCATGTGCAACGGTTTTCATGTAATAAATTAAAATTACAATTTATTACATGAAAATACCATTTTCCAAGCGGCCAAATAGTGCTGAAAGTGCCACTTTTTCACACTAGTGCTGTTTACTATTCAGTTTTTTTTTTGTAGCTCTGTCTTCAGCCTGGTGCAAAGAGTATTTATAACTACCTTTTTGAGAAAAGTTTTATAAATTAGTTAAGTACAGATTATGATGATGAGATACATATATTTCATATAAATATACAATAAAACTAATATTTCATTAAACGGGCTATTAATTACTCTAGCTCTTGATCAATAAAGTAAGTTTTAACACATAGTTTTTTTATTTCCTCGCACAATGTACAGTAAAACCTTGTATGATACAGGTGCGTGAGATAATTTCCAATTGGACCGAGCGAGAAATAAGTCGACACGAGCTCGCTTGTGAACAAAAATGTCACTCGTCGGAAATCACCTACTTTCCGCACTTGTATCATAAATAACTATTGAAGTACCTAATTGTTGAGATAACAGTGATTCAGTTCACTGTTTCTTTAATATAATCTGATGCTTTTACTTAGAATCTGTTTTAATGGCACCTCTTGACAACTCTTGATACAGACAGGTAATTCTTTTCCATGTTTCTATCCTAGCACTGTGAAACAAGTAATTAATTTTGGTTTTTTTTTATTTTCCCAACAGCTCAGCGAACTTAAGTGTTTCTCCAATAATTTCTGCTACCGTTTTCTTGGCTTAGCCTTTTTTAACTCATGATGTTTGTAACTACCTACTGTCTACCCAGAGGGGTAAGCAGTAGGCAAGACTACCGATTACAATGACTTGCCTCGTTGGTGTAATTTTTCACTTACTGTATCTGTATGAACAATTGCATTACACATCCTTGCAGTGGAGTGGAGTACTGCTATGACGTGGACCTAAAGCTGCGTTTACGCTAGGTGAACTGAGCACGAGCAGAGCAATAATACGGGTAGCGGAACGTGCTCGTTTAATGTCAGAATTCACACATCGCACTTTGACTTAGTTTTGTACATTTTCCGTTGTATACGAAGATAATATTTGTATATTTTTAAGCTAATTAGGTTAATATTCTTATGAACTTTAATACCTACTTATATGATCATTATTTAAAAAAAGACATATATTCGTACGAAACGCCAACATTTCTTACCAAAGTATCTTGCCGAGATGGTTCCAAGTCCGTTCGTGGTCCGCTTGTATGTGGTGCCATAAGTCCGTACGTGCTGGGTACCTACGAGAATTAGGTACATTCCTTGCCCTCTTTTGTCTCATGTATTCGCACAGGATAAGCAGCATCCTTGTAACGTTATCAGATCAATTTGGAACTGAGAATTGCTAAATCGGTCGCATCCGTAGATTGTAGATGTTCACGCATTATTTTGAGACTATTACGACTGCAAAAGTGGTTAGAGACAATACGGTTGCCAGTTGGTAGTTTGAAGCATTTCTTTGCATGGAAACGGATTTAACGTAGGTTTAATTTTTTTTTTTTTAAATCAAACATACTTTACGGAATCTATTTGCCTATTTCATCTACAGGGACCTTTACCCTACTTAGCCTGTAATGTTTATTGCTTGACATAGACAAAACCCTCCATCTATGCAAAATGTACACAATAAACCTATACAATAAGTCGTTTTAAGAGAATGCCATTCTATAATTACCATTCTTGGCAAACAAATCGATTTTGTCG
Organism: Dasypolia templi; assembly: GCA_963555695.1. Taxonomy (NCBI): domain Eukaryota; kingdom Metazoa; phylum Arthropoda; class Insecta; order Lepidoptera; family Noctuidae; genus Dasypolia; species Dasypolia templi. The sequence goes on along the minus strand of OY743146.1, from coordinate 15,070,620 downwards.
GGTAAGTAATATATGATAAAATTACAAAATCTCCAATATTTACAAGATATAACAACTGAATCTATAATTTTATTTGATATAATGATCAGTTAATGTAATAAACGTTCTAATCTAACCTAACCCAAATGATTCACCAACAATATTAATAGGGGATCTGGCTTGTAACCTAACCTATCCGAGTCGGATTCCTCTGAATCGGAGTCTTGACCATAATGATGAGATCAATATATATTTTAAACGATAGAACTAACGATATTCGATTAAATAAACGTTGTATCAAATAATATTATACGAAATAAGTTTTAGAGTTTAAAGATGATATATTTTAAGAAATTATATCAACATTTGGGGTATCTCATGTTTATTTCATCTTGTGAACGTTATTGAAATGAAAATATACAAAATAACTAGGAGGGAGCTCTAGAGATATATCACCGGCTATCAACCTTTTTACCTAAGGTTCGTGAGGAGTACGAAAGTTATGCTTTAGCTGTCTGTACAAACCTCTCTATGTACAGACACGAGCATACATATCTTAAACTAGCAGAATTCAAAAGCAATTTTAATAATAGTATGGTTTTGAGAATACCATGTTGGCAACACTAAAGTTTTTTTTTTTTTGGAGAAAATTGCGTTTGAATCATGTGTAAGATATTTATGCTCTCTGTTAATAATTATATTTATATAATAGGAATGTACATATTATGTAGTATGTCCCCGCAAAATCGAAGGACAGCTCTGACCTTTGCCTGCAAAACATTGCTTTTACGCATCTACGTAAAATTGGTGCTCCATTTAAAATTCAATAAAATCATAGGTATACCACCTATGGTTTTAGTAAATATGGATCTATAGATATTCATTTCGATGTGTAAACGGATATAAGCCAAAATGTGGCTTTAGTAAAAACCGGATTAAAATGTAGATGTTACGCAGTCAGACTCTATGTTGTAACATACGAGTTTACCAACTTTAAATGAAAACATGAAAAAGTGCGAACATTATAAAAAAATAAACTAGAAAAACCTTTTCAAATCTAAGCACATTACTCACTAAAGATACCCTAAGTCCAAACAGATAGTTTAGGAAACAGTCTAGAATAAATAACTTTTATCTACGTATGGAGACCATTAAGGCATTAACTCAACTAGAACAAAACGATCTACGTACACCTATAAAAAGGCCATTTTCGTATTTAAGATAAAGTCTGTTTTCTATGCCATTTTGGAATCGGGGTATTGCATTATTTATTCGAGGCTTAACAGCTGGTTTCATTGCGGTTGGTAATGGAAGTCCTAATAGAGATTGTAACAATGAATACATATTTCATTCAGGCTAGCATTGGGAAATCTACTTAGCAGGATAGTTGGTTAGTCATCGTTATTGGTTTATTTGGTCATTATGTCAGCGAATTTCGAACTGATTTCGACAGGGATAAGCTTATCTACAATAATGTAAAATGTTTGTTTATTTTTATACCAATTAATTACTAATCATTAAATTATCGTAAATAAGTTGTAGGTCAACTGGAACCATAACCCGATTTGTTATCATATTAGTTCAACTTCAAGTATAGAAAGTTCTATTAATTAAATTAGATTGGTTTATCTCCATTGACTCCACACATTCGTACACTATGATTCGTAATATAGAGAAACAATTCGATTTGTCATTATATCGTCTGTCAACTGTGAAACTACATGGCAAAACGATCTATGAAATTATTAAACTTCTCAATATGCTAGTAAGTTGTTTGAAATTGCAGAATGTAATTATATATTCCCACTGTAAACAATTGTCACATTTAGAAAAATAATTTATTGTAATTTAAATAAATTTAATCTCTGCAAATCATTAATCCATTTTCTAGAGAACAATGCTAAATTATGACGAGTCTTAATAGTAGGTGTGTGAAGGCATCTACACCGCCACATGCGAACTGACGTCACGCAAAGTCCTGCATCGCCCAAGTAATTTATTTTTAAACATCTACCTACGAGAAATGACGCCCGGCTGGTCGGAGGATCCTCCCTTTTCAATAGAGCATAAGTGAACTTCACACCCTGTTCCTCATACCTTTATAGGTACTTAAAATGTATTAAATATGTAAAAAAATTATCTATGACTCAATAGTCATTAATTTAATTTACCGTAATATAATCCATACTATGCACCTTTCTTAAATTCTAGACTAGAACATAAAACTACTTTTGAATGGCTACTAAAATATTGACTTTAAATAGGAACTGGAGCACTAGTAATATGAAAAATTCATGCCAAAATCATTAATACAGTTAATTGCAATCGAATTATTTATTGGCGCAATGATTAATGTTGCTAAGTATCCTTTTGACATGGGTCATGAGTTTTCCTTTGAAACCATCACAAAAAGACAGGGGTGGTTAAATGTGAATACTCCTCTGAACTGATGCGAGGCTGAACAATAATAACTAATTCGTATTTCTTTGTTCACAGGAGTAAGAGGTCTTCACAATCTGGAGATCAACGTTCCCAACGCAGTGTTAGTAGGCGAAACTGTGACACTAGAGTGTAGCTGGCAACTAGAAGATGAAGAGGCTCTTTACAGTGTTAAATGGTACAGAGGACGGGAAGAGTTCTACCGATACATCCCGAAGGAGCTGCCCCACACTAGGGTTTTTCCACTGCCTGGCATTGAAGTAGATGTAAGTAAAAACGATTTTAGATTCTCTAAGGTTCCATATCTCGTTCAGGAAAATTCGTACGAATAAAGTCGAAAACACATTTCAATCTAGCTAAACAAAAAATATTTCACTTATTAATGATGTCTTCCTTTCATATTTCTTGAAGTATACCTCCGAGAATACTAAACAAGAAAGGCGCAAACAAATTCTCGTTATGGCTTTGCTAAAATCCACACACATTAATGCCGCTTTACCAATAGTAAATGGAAAAAATAGTGTGTTGTCGAGATAAATAAGAACGAGGGTAAGAGCTTTTTCGGTACTTTATAAGTGATTCAATAACCGACAGCTTAAAGCTCATTTTCATTAGAAAATGAACCAACAATATGACTGACGGAGACTCCGGATGCGGGGTAGTAAAGACTATTAAAAAGAGTAGTTGAACTGCTTTTGTAGCACCGCCATTGGATTGGAAGTTTATGAAAGCATTTGTTTCTCGCAAGCAGACCGCATGCGGCAAATAAATCTCCTGCACTTCGCAAACGATATTCATCGAAAAGAAAACCAGTTATACTGTTAGTGCAAACATGATCATAACTTAACTTGCATCCATTTTCATCTCCCGGGACCATATATCGCACCTAAGTCCAAAGATCGCATTCAGAAAATTCAAGCAAATCCGTTCTTTAAAACTTTCCAAACAAATGTTACGTTCGAAGCTGATAAAGGTGGAGATACAGCGAGTAATTTTATATAGCTTTAAGCCTGGGAGCATAGCACTTATGTTATATTGGAAGTTACTTTCAGTACCTACGTTCATAGTTGTTAGGATAGGCGTAAACATACTCTCTGGCAAAGTTTATTTTTTAACGCGCTTTTATGGGATGTTTACATTATAAGCACTATTTTTGGATCGTCGAAATAAACGAGTGCAGTGCGGTTTCCGACACACTATCGGGTTCTTTTATCCCGCGTTGTTGTAGGCGTTGGAATAATGCTAACCTTTGTATATTTTTAGGCACATAGACACACTTCGGTTACTGATCTGATGGAAATGTGGATATGACTTCTACCTCAATGACAATATTGTCCTTGGTATCAGACAGTATCAGTCTAGTAGAAGGTCCAAGGCCAGCAGTGTGTGTTTATTTCATGATGATGAAAAAGCTAACATTTACATTCTAAAAAGAAAAGAATTATAATCTAAATCCTCATACAAATTTTAATATAAAAGTAAGCTCTGTTAAAAATGAATGTACCAAACGCAAAGATCAAAAGATCGTATCATATTATTATTTTCTTTCTACTTTGCTTGAAACGGTAAACATTACGAATCTATAGATTTTTTGAAGATAATTTCATTAGCATTATAACTTAATGTAATACGCCTCTAGATATTATATTTTGAAAGACTTTCAAGTAGTCAAGCAACAAGACTTATGTTTTGATTAAATATTTATTTGCCTGTAATACTATTCATCCCCATTTTCTTCGTCAACTGTAATTTTGTGAGTATCCTACCATTAGCAGAAAAAATTGTACATATTTAATGGAAAGAGAACCTAGGCTGATTGAGAATACTAAATTGTTATAAAAGTAAAGTTGTTAAAGTAATTACTTAGCTTAATATTTATTAGTGTTCTTTGACTTTTCACGTTAGTTGCTTGGCCTATTACTGGCACAAACTCAGACTAACTATGGCTATAACAGGATAACAGGCTCGAAACAATAACAAGACAGCTTTTATATCAACACGCGATGATCAAGTGCCTCTAGTTTATTACTTTTTATAGTATATTAAGTTTCTTGGAAGCGTAGAGAAAACCCTAACCACAATCTCTTTACGTAAAACTTAGTTTGCAAAGCGGGGTCCTGTGGCTCAAGGTTGAATAGAGGATGTAGATTAGAAGCTTCATCTGAAATATATCAATGTGTACGTCTATTATGCTATGGAAGTTTGAAGCTTGGGTTTCATACGACTGCGGTGGCTGCCACGTTATAAAAAGTCGTCATGAAAATGATGACAGCAGGGTTTGACTTTATTGTGTAACAAAACGCTCTTATAGCGAAACCTAATTACCTAAGACAGATTGCTACGGATGATAGAGAGCATGACAGCCATTAGTTTGAAAGGAACAGATAGAGTTGTAATTCTATCGGTTCCTGTCAAACTAATGGCTGTCAACACGTTTTAGAGTCGCATACTTTGGCTTTATTGAGACGTTAAAACCAGAGATTTTTATATCTCGCCAAAATTAAAGATAGATACGTTATTAGGTTCGGCCATAAGGAAACCACCAACTTACATAAGTAACGTTTCAGTAAAGTCATTTGACGGTAAATTGCGGCCGCTATGAGGCGGCCCTACACTGTCTTAGGAAACCCTAACTTTATTGAATTGTTCGTTAATAATCTTTGCACGGGTGCAATCTACTGATATGGCAACATAACAAAACATATAGATTTCTTTGCCATCGCTTACTTGAATGTTAATGTACATCATAACATCACGCCTGTAATCTCAGAAGGGTTAGGCAGAGGTGTACTCATAGTACAACAACATTTCACCAGTTATGCTTAAGTCCCAGTCCCCCCTATAACATGGGACTTATGTGGAATATTGACATTGACAGGTCTTGATCGCGTTTTAGATGTGCTGAACGCGTTCTGTAACATAGGTGAAATCGTCAAAGTAGTCGTCCGCCTAGCTGTCATCCAGAAAAGTGCACAGAAGGCTGGCAGCATTGCCACGTTGAATGGCAATGCTAATTCTTTGGCCAAAAAACAACTCAGCCCTCTGCACGCGTAGCATGACAACCATAGAAACGAGTTTTGTCGACGAAAGGATAGACAAACCAAAGAAATCTGTCATTTTGTCTATTCTATTTGTCATTATGTATGTTCTTCCGTCGACAAAACTCGGTCGTGCTAAGCGTTATGGTCTCTCGCGTGATGGATTAGTCGGCGAGAAATTTCCTTAAAACAGAAACGCGCACTCGGGCCCCATGTCCCGAGCGTTTCTACCCCAAACGGCTTAATACGTAATGTAAATACTCGTAGGTACTTAGTAGACATTGCAATTAATAATTAATCCAATACTTTAGCCGTCTATGCTTTGTTCCAATGATTGTATCCCATTGCTTTGTCGGATTGAATAATACATAATAATCAGGAATTAATTAATCATACTATGTTGCGATTGATCAAACACAATTGGAGATAAGCACCTACTCAGATGTATAATTAGATAACAAGAAATCACATACTTACCTATATACCTTCGCAAAATATGAATTATCCTAGAAGTAGTTTTTCCATTTTGGTCTGCTTCTAAATTAGGTGGAAAACAATAAAATAATACATTAGTTAAAGTGTCGTCTTGTTATTTATATTGAGCCATGAGATCCGACCTCGAACTCGTAAAAATAAATGGAAAGAAATCAATGATGCTGTATTATTTTAGGCTGCCTGAGATGGTGATCTAGTTTGTAAACACAATTCTGCTATCTGTTGGTCTTTCGATGTAAATTGTAGTGACTATATAGATTATCTTTGATATTCGCTACCAAAAGGCAACCCCCGTGAAGAGCGATTCATTTAATTACATTAATGAATCGCTCTTAACAGGTTAAAAAGGTACGGACCCTTAACAAGCGATCCAAATTCGCAATTGACTGCCTAAAAATTATCTTAAACAATCCTATAATAGAGGTTTTACCTACGGATCCATAAAAGACTTTGGTAATTGCTCTATTAAAAATGTAAGATTATTGGCATAATAACTGCGGCACAACAAAGGGGCACATAAAATAGTAGCAAAGTAGCAAACGATATTATGGGGGAACGTATATTGAGTCGCGTGGTTCCTCCTAACTTTGATGGGCGGAGGATTCTTATAGCTTTGGAAGCTGAAATAAGCAATTCCGAGATGAAATCTGACGTATGATTTCATAAGACTTCTGGGGCCAAGTGGTATCAAGCGATAACGATGTTTTTCGTACACGTCTAGGACAAAATTGAATAATATTGGTACGTCTATCTCTGCCCAACCTTTAATCTATATAAAACTGCATAGTCCCGACGGTCCTTCAAACATTCATTCTCAACATTTTATTACAACAACACACACAAAATTCTTTTACACTAACTCAATCCTCTCTAACTCACCTAGGCAAAAGCAGGAATTTTGCAAAGTACCCTCCCTTCACACGCGGTTTTACGAGTATTAAACGTTTCTTTTACTACCTTAGGTCATTTTTATATAACAGAATAAACAAAACTATATCTGTACATCTATCCTCTTATGAAATTTGCATAAAACAGATAACACGCTTTCTAACCAGTTTAAACTACGACGATACTGAATATCTGCTTACATCACAATCGTAGTGACTTCTCTAACACTCCGTATCTAAACTCAACCTCTTTCCCTTTCGCTTACACACACACACCACACCTTTTTTTTATTTTTTTTTGGGTGGGAAATCATCTAATGACTTCTCCCGCTCAGGGTGGAGCGGGAGGGCGTGTCAGACTTTTACTGACTAAAACCCACCTGTGTTCCTTCAGTTGCCTGTGCCAGGGCCACGGTTTTCTCTTTAGAATAACCCGTGACCCTGAGGCGTCGGCCCTATCGGACCCCGTCATTTTGTGCTGACATCTCTTTGAGGCGCGCGTGGAACACAACGCGCCGTCGACCCGGGCCTGGTCCTTACCGGACGGCGAGCTACCCATGGCTCGCCGTCCGCAAGCGCCTACGGTGGCCGGGAATCTGCTTGCGATTCCCGACGCTCAGGGCGTCTCCTGCGGCGACTAGGGGCGTGAGGGCGCAAGGCTCTCTCCCTCACGCGCTCCGCCTCCTCCTTTGCGAGCATTACTGCTTCGCAGAAGGAGGTGACGGCTTTCCATTCCCTCTCGCTCCGTACCATGGCCTGGACCAGGGCCGGACGCGAGAGATCGCCGCCGCCAATCGCCTCCGCGAGGACACTGCGGTGCTCCGCCCAAGCTGGGCATACCTCCACCGTATGCTCCACCGTGTCCTCCGGGCGATCCACACAATGGTGACAACCGGGCGTTTCCTCCCGCCTTATGCGAAACAGGAACCTCCCGAAACAGCGCCACTCCCATACGTGCGCGAGGGCTTTTGCCTCCAGATCCCATGGCGGCAATCCGGCAAGGAGGCTCGCCGCCTCGCATGAGACCGTGCGGTATCCCCGGACCAGCCGGATGGCCATGACCCTTTGGGACGCGTTCAACCTGCGGGCCGGTCGGCGCCTCAAAGAACGCGCCCACACCGGTGCCCCGTAAAGGGCCATGGACCGCACGACTCCCGCGTAGAGCCTCAGGCAGGAGGCGTTTGGACCCCCTAGATTGGGCAGGAGCCGCCTCAAGGCAGCCCCAGCCCGCTCCAGTCTAGGAGCCAAACATCGGAAATGCTCCACGAAGTTCCACCGGCTGTCGAGGACGAGTCCCAGGTACTTCATCGTCGACTCGACGCCGATGTGAACCCCTCCCACCGTTATCTGGGAACCCGACAGTGGCGCGTTCCGAGGACCATGAAAACACATGGCCTCTGACATGTGCAGGGCCACTTCGAGTCCCAACTGCCGGATCCTCTCGACGATTGTCGCAACCCCGAGTGTCGCTTGTTCGACCGCCTCCTGGTGCGACCTCCCCTGTGCCAGGACCAGCGTGTCGTCAGAGTAGCACACACACCACACCTGCATCACAAAACACATACACAACACACTACAGGTACATCACTTATCACACACATACCACACATGCATCACATAACACACACCACACCTGCATCACAAAACACACACCATACCACCGGTACATCACATTACATACACATACACCACACCTGCATCACAAAACACACACCACCCCACAGCTACATCACATAACACACACACACCACACTTGCATCACAAAACACATACACACCACAGCTGCATCACAAAACACACACACCACAACTACATCACAAAAAAAAGTGTGGATGTCTAGTGGACACGGCCGTGTGTTTTATGTGTTTTTTTTTTTTTTTTTGGGTATGGCATCTCGTAGTTGACCTTGAGAGGTCCTGACTACTTAACCGGACTATCCTGTGGCTGCCTTAAGCGGACTCAAAGCCTCCAGCCAGGGGCGTAAAACTACTTACATTACTAAGCGAACGCTCTCTAAGGGCACCCCCTGTGGGGTACGGACCTCGGCTTAGGGCGTCGCTGACGGGAGGACAGCAAGATGGGACAGGCTGGATCAGATTTTGTTGATTATTATTATTCGGGGAATTTAAAGCTACAGGCTCAGCTACGGCGCGGGCTGGCACTTCATCGAGCAAGGGTCGGGGGGGACAATTACGTCGGGATCTTCGCGAGGAACCTCGGCGGCGAGGTTGGAAAGTCGGTCTGTGTTTGTGCACTGTACTGGTGGCCCTACTGCTCTCCTGAATGAGAGTTATGTGGTCATCGGGATCGGTGAGGACATGCTTGGGACGGCGGACATGACTAATGGAGGAGGGAATATAGCTAGCGGCTTTCACAACCAGAGGGTTGCGGTGATTCGCGGCGGTCTCGAAGAAACGCTTTGAAATGCGTTTCATGAACTGACGGATAGTGGGAATCCTGAGGTCTACGTGGAGGATTTCGTTGCGAACGTACCAGGGGGAGCCTGTTATCCTACGGAGGAACTGTTCTGGAGGGTCTGCATTCTATTGAAGCGAACGGGCTTGGCGTGTGCGAAGACTGCACTGGCATAGGTCATGATCGGGCGAATGCACGCTGTGTAGATACGCAATTTGCACTTTAGTGACAATTTGCTACGTGCATTGAGGACGAAGTGGAGTCTACCTAGAGCGAAGGCGGCGCGCGAACGAGCCGCCTTAATGTGCTCTGAAAACGAGAGGTGTTCGTCGAGAACTACGCCAAGATATTTGGCTCGCTTCTCCCAAGGGATCGGCTTGCCGAACATGGTGATCGGTCGAGGGGGGCAGGGGGTATGACGCGGCTTCGAGAATAGAACCGCTTGACTTTTGTCGGGATTTACTTCAATTCTCCATTTCCTAAACCAGGCGCCAAGCTTGTTGACTTGGGTTGGAGAATGCGAGATATCGAGTCTGGATCGCGGCCGGTGTAGTAAATGGCTGTGTCGTCTGCGAACAGAGCCAACTGCGCCTTGCTGCACTTGGGCATATCGCTGGTGAATAGCGTGAATGCTAGAGGAGAGATCACAGAGCCCTGAGGGACTCCTGCGCGAATAGGGTGGGGGGGAGGATAGCGCTCCTTCGATGCGATAACGGAAGGTGCGGTTCGACAAAAAGTCCCGTAAGATGAGCACGAGACGATCTGGCACACCGAGTTGGTACAGCTTATATAATAAGCCGTTGTGCCAGACTTTGTCGAACGCTTTCGCTATGTCGAAGAAGACAGCACCGGTCATCAAACCTCGTTGGAAACCGAAGTTGATGTGTTCGACTATACGGTGGACCTGTTGTACGCACGAGTGTTGGGTTCTAAAACCAAACTGTTCGTTGGGGATGAGGCCCTTTGTCTCGGCGTAGTCTCTGCGGCGCTTATAAATAAGCCTCTCATAGATTTTGCCGAGGACATTGAGCAGACTGATGGGGCGGTAACTAGTAGGCTCCGACTTTGGCTTGCCGAGCTTCGGGATACCGATGACGTGGCTTCTTTGAATGCCTGTGGGAAGATGTTGTTGCTCAGAGCACCATTGAAGATGGTGGTCAGTAGGTGGGCAGGGAAAAGTTGGAATACCCTATTGGTGATTCCATCTGCGCCGGGGGCTTTACGAGCCTTAAGACCTTTGATGAGGTCGTGCACTTCGTCAGGCGTGACGGGGGGCAGTGGATAATCTGGGTCTTCGACGGGAGGGAGGGAGGCTCTATGTTCGATTTCAGCGTCGACCTCAGAGAGGTGAGCTTGGTCTACTGGTTGAGAGCTAGGCGAGCATTGGACTTCTAGACTGTCGGCTAGAAGCTCAGCCTTGTCGACATCATCGAAGGCGATGGTCTTGTCGGGACGGATCAGGGGGGGGCATGGAGACTATTTCTCCGGATCTACTTCCTCTGGAGTTGCCAGAAGGCTAGGTGGGTGGGCTCTAGTTCGCTCAACATCTTGTCCCAGCCGGCGGTACGCAGCTCCTCTATGCGTGTTCTTACAGTACGCTGTAAGTAACGCATATGGGCTTTGTTCGCGTCGCAGGGGAAGTTGCTGTAGGCACGGACAGCCGCGTTCTTCTCATTCGTCGCGTACATCGTCCGGCAACTTCCAGCGACGGTCCTCCGTGTGAATGAGTCGATCGCGGCCGTCGTGTCAGCGATAGAGTCAAAATGATCGGGGATTGGGTCCAAGTGGGGGGACGTGGTGGATTTTAAGCGATCGTTTACTTTCCTCCAGTCCGTTACCACTTTGTTGGGAAGGGGTTGGGTGGAATCGGGCAGACCTATGCGGGGGACCAGTTTCATGACTACTGGACGGTGATCGGAAGCGAGCTCTTGTACCACTTCTATAGAGTCCAACCGTAGGTTGACGTTCTGTAGGAGCGCCACGTCGAGAACATCGGCGGTGTGATTGGGATCGGGGGGAAAATGAGTGGGAGTCATCGGCGCGATGACATCGAAATTCTGAGAGGAGGAGAGGTTGAACAAGTGTCTCCCTCTGGAAGAGGTCCTGGTGCTATTCCAGGAGGGATGTTTTGCGTTGAGATCACCCGCTATGATAACGGAGTCACTCAGGCTAAAAAGTACAGAAAGATCTTCAGTAAGGAGTTGGAAGGTCTCCGAAGTATTAATGGGGGGGAGGTAGGCCGAAACTATGGTGATCGGTTGATGACCTGTCATGCCAAGCCGACAGCAAGACACTTCTAATCGTGAGAGTGTGGGAGGGTCTATGGGAATGCAGTATAGCTCCTTTTTGTAATAGATAAGGGTACCGCCCTTATGGCAACGCGTCCTGTCATTGCGAACTGTACGATAGTTTGCAACGGACGGACGGATTTCGGTAACTCGGTTTGAGGAACGTTTCCTGAACAAGGAGGATGTCGATGTGGTGGTCGCGGAGGAACTCGCTGATTTCAGCGCGTTGCCGCAAGATGCCATTGGCATTTAAATAACCTAACTTTAGGGATCGGGGTTTGGTTCGCGCGAGGATTCCTTTATCTATTATTAGGATTGGGTTGGTTGGAAAAGGACATCAGGGCTTGCGTAATGTCCGGGTTCGCATTATAAATACTCTGGATCATGAATATGTTGCCGGCATTTCTGGCGGCAACAATTTCGCTGGCCATTTTCCTGGCGCGAGGGGTAAGGAAGGCCGTAAAAGTACTCGAAATGACGTTAAACGCGTCCATCGGGTTCTGGCCGATAACACGAGTGGCTGCGGGTGGAGCTGAAGTGGAGGGAGCGGCTTTGTTCACGGGCATAGTAATGCCTGGGGGCGCGTTGACGCGGATGCGGGGGTCCATGAGTGGAGGGATGGCCGCAGGAACGGGTCTGGGAGCTAAGGCTGGAAAAGCCTGCTGATGGTGGAGGTAATTCCAGGGCGAGGGCCTCTGAGGACTGAGCCGCTCCTGGTGATGTGTGGTAGGCCACGCGTGGGCGTAGCGGGGGCTTTCTCTTTGCTGACGGGCGTCTGCACGCTTCGTCAGTTTGGGAGATGAGGTTTTGGGGGCCTTTGGGCACCCACGATAATTGGCCGGATGGCCTGAGTCGCCGCATAGCACGCAGCTAGGCGGCTCTGTGCACAAGGTGCGGTCTTTTGGGCGTGAGCATTCAGCAGTGCCGTGATCGCCCAGGCACTTGACGCACCTGGGTTTCGCATGGCAGTGCATCTGCGAATGCCCGTATAACTGGCAGCGGTGATTTATGTGAATACGTGAACGTAATGAGTATTTTTTCTAAGGTGGGTAGAGATCGTGCTACTACCGCTAGTTTCAAGTTTTGGTGGCTTGAAAAAACACAGAGTCCGAATGGATTGTTAATATACGTAGTATTGAATAGGGCACTAGATACTGAAGATGTGTCTACATAATCGGCGATCGCACACAATCTATGTCTATACAACACGGCGTTGAAATAGAAGCGATTACAGAACATAAAATAAATGTTCTTTGTAATTATTTTTATTGAATATTTTCATAGTACTCTCCACTAGCCTCTATACAAAGTTACATGCGTCTGAATCAGTTTTCGAAAAAAATAAACCGGTCCGTACTAGACATCTCGTTTACAGCCTGCTCGAGCGCTGACAGCGCATCTTCCGGCGACGAATCTTAAAAAGTCACACGGTGCTAGGTCAGGGCTATAAGGAAAACTTCTGGTTCACCCACCCAGGAGTTTGACCGGCGTGCTGTCCAGGAAGTCCCTCGTTTTGAGCGCGGTGTGCGAAGGCGCGTTGTCGTGGTGGAGCCGTAGCCCTGTGTGTGGTCGCTTGTTGCTCACAACAGAGAAAACTTCTGCCAAGCATTTGGTAGTATACCATTCAGCGTTGAACCTTCTTTGGTTCCGTAAAGGATTTGAAACCAAGTAGCCAGTTAAATCGAAAAAGCTCCCGATCAAAATCTTCCCCCTGCTTCTAGACCGCTTTATTTTGATAGGCGTTGATTCGTTTTGAAACAGCCAAACCGTCCACTGGCACTTCGTTTCTGGATCGTATTCATAAATCCAAGACTCATCACCTGTAATGATGTCGTAAACACGCCGAGACGAACCTGCTTCAAATTTGTTTATCATATCACGGCACCATTCCACCCGGGCACGGGCACGGGACGGCCTGCTTCTGAGCATAGGTGAGGTTGTGCACTTGTAGAATTTAATGTAACTCGCCTGTTGTCTTGGATTAAATTTTTCACTGCTAGCGCGTTTTCTTCCGTAACAGCCGTCAATCCAAATCCCCCAAAGTTAGTCGACCGCGCTTGAATTCGTTATACAAACGATAAACGGTTGATTTAGAAGCGCCTTCATCCATGAATGCCATTTGAAGTCTATCGGACGACCGGTTTCTGGCGACACTTGAAATCGTAAAATCATAGCGCGAAAATGTTCCCGGATCCATTTTTTTTATGATACACGATAATTTAAATTAGCTCGCAAACAGTGTGAAAAGAAATTTAGAAATTGGAACGTACCTATTTTTACTTACTAATCTAAAAATAGACTATAACTGGCCAGTCCCTCATAAAATTTATTTATATAAAACTTATTTTTGCAATACTTTCTGAGTGTCCTGGTATTGGCGACGTCGATGATCCGTACGGACGCATTCATTCTTTTACGTTCTCGGCACCGCGTCACTTTGTCCGGATTGATCTTGGGAAGCCCTTTCCAACCTTTTCCCCATATTTTGACTTGGCTTTTTGACGACTACATGCAAACTTTTTTTTTTGTAACTTTTGCATCGTAGGTAACTTTTATTAACTTTCACGATTTTACACTAATGTTCTATATCCTCGATCGATAGATCATGACGAGAGCTGGCGATTAAAACCTGAAACGAGCGTCTATCTAACCGAGTCAAAATTTATACTTAACGAAAATTATGGAGCACATCAAAATTACCTCAAAATAGCGGTGTCTCCCCTGTACCGCGCGCGAACTGTCACAGTCCTAACTCTAAGTAGCAAAATCTTTGATTTATAGCTATCAAGTCGTGTAATTATATTTTGAATGTAGATGATAGATATGTAGCTGCAACACCATACTGTATCCCCCGATTTTGTTATCATCACTTTATTTAAATGGCCTCTCACTATGACAGCATATTTAAAAAAACATTCACGTCAAAAAACACACACATGCTACAACTTCACTGACATCACACACTTGGTACAAGTTTACACACGTTTGCATATTACAGTCCTAATTAGTCTCTGTTTAAATTTTAGTACTTTTTGTATGGGAGCCTGGGCTGGCGAACCATAAATATAGGTTACCATGTAACCTAGCTAGAACGCCAGATTCAATTCCGTTAATTGTACTCGTTTTACGATCTATCCCTAAATTGTCAAATTATATTTATTGTAACAGACTGTGCCACACTTTTTTAAATAAATAAATTGTTATTTCTTTATCCAATAATTTTCCATTTACGTTGTTAGCATTCTACAAATCTTTATATATAAAGATCATAGAGTCGAAAATAATGATCTTACCTAAACATTCGCAAAAGGAAAAGCAAGAAGCTAAAGAAATTTGAGATGCCGCTAAGTACTCTCTGGTGCTAAAGTTGGAACGCTGCTCACCTGGAGTGAAGTTACAAAATGAATATGCAGGTGATAATCTGAAATGCCTCAGAAAGTTTGATGTTCATCTTATGTATGGGGTCTCAACTCGAACAAATTATAATTTGTCTTGAAAAAATATCATAGATGGCATAGGTAATTTTGGCTGAATTATGATTGGTAAAAGTCAAAATTTCCTTGTTTAGTGCTGATTTATATATGTCCACTCATACTGCACGTATTTTAAAATAAAATAAAAATGACGCCTTTGACTTCAATTCAAACCCTTTTAATGATAAAAGTAGCCATCTGTTTGTCATTTTGTTTAGAGATTTTTGAAATAGATAGCGATTTACTCAATTGGTCCTGTCATCACAGTTTCTTATATGTATTTTTTTAATCAAACAATTTTATTTATTTATTATTTTTACATAGAAATATAAAAGAAATCTAATACCATGTTTTTCTGAACATGGAACTATAAACTTTATATTAAAGGATTGCACGAAACGTTTTCAAAGTAGATAGACTCCTAGATGGCGTTGTAAAACTACAGTCTCTGGCAATTTGTGAGTCGCTGATGCTGCCATCTGTTGAAAAATTGGACGAAGAAAAATTGCCAGGTCAATAGGCAGACTTAGAGAGGTTTCATTTCTTTGTATGGGATTGGGTTTCTGTACGCAGTATTATATTATCTGTGGAATAGGTTTTCAAATAAATGGGGCTTTTGGCTAAATGATAGAAGCCGCATGAATCGATCGAAGGTTAAGTTACGCTTGCCGCGGTCGGCTCGTTGATGGGTGACCATACATTACATAATAGATACCCCTCCGTGCGTCTGAAAGCACGTTAAGTCGTTGATCCCAGCTGTCATTCTTAGCTCTTTGACAGTTGTTACGGATAGACAGAAGCCCAAAAGCCTGACGACAAGCAGTCTTACCAAGGCTATCGTGTTACCCTGTAACTGGGTTGTGGAGGTCAGGTAGGCTGTCGCTCCTTGTAAAATACTGGTATTCAGCTGCATCCGGTTAGACTGGAAGCCGACCACAACATAGTTGGGAAAAGGCTAGGCAGATAGGTGATGATGATGGTTTCAAGTAAATAAGGGTTGGATTTGGATTATATCAAACTACGTCGGTCTGTCTTATCTCTAAATCGGTCCGACCGCAATGGCTTTGAAATTGAAAAGGACGAATTAGAGGGTTATCTCAGGAGCCAAGGGTCATCCGATCTGTAAAGTGCCTTTATGTAGATCAGAGTTTCTCAACCTTTTGTAGATTTTACTTCTTCTATAGCGGGCCCCTTAGGCCACGCTCTTGCCCCAGGTTGAGAAACTCGGATACTTAAATGTTACCTGCATTTAATTAGCAGAGTTTAGGTACCCACTGAAAGGAAAGTTTACCTTTGATTTTTTGTAAGGCATGATTACCCTCATCGTTGAATCGTCCAAAAGAAATGAAACAGAAAAGTGGGCTTTAATTGAATGATTGTATACTTCAACTTTTTTGAGTATGCCACCCACGTGACACAATAAAATAGCTTTAAAAAAGTAGGTTTCTTATTAAATGAATGAATAATTCAAACGAACGAAAAAATAATTCAATTTAAAAGTTCAGTTAAACATGATGGTATCATCATGTTTAACTGAACTTTTAAATATTTATTCGTGCGTTTCTGAGAACGCTAGAAATGTTGTGCCAGTCAACCATGCACTCAATCGCTCGAGTTCCTCGAGCTGATAACAGTTCTAGGAGATCTTGCAAGTAATTGTATCTAGTACCCACTATTTGATTCAGTTGAAACAGCCTACATGTTTGTTGCACTACTACATGCATAGTTTAATTTTCCGACTTAGCTTTCTAAGAACAGTAGGTAAGGTTAGGTAAAAAAACTTGTTTTAAAACACGAATTTCTGAGTATCTATTGAATTTAAGTTTTTCCCATTCTTCTCGTACACCCGTGTATTCAATGCACAAAGAACAAAGAATACGGGTTAGTACGAAAAACTAAAATTATTCTTCAAATAATAACTCTAGAGGCATGAATAAAATTTGTATGTTGTTTTATTTACCAGTTAATGAAACAACACTAAATGTTGGAAACATTATTAGTTTAAAACAAAATGTCAATTATTTTTACGTTGAAAAAGTAATGGTTGGTCCCTCACTTACAACACAACGACGAATTATATAGTTTGTATTGCCTCCATGGGCTCTTCTCACTGCTGTCCATTTGGGCATGCTGTTTATTATGTTTCTTATGCGATGTTTCGGGATATTGGTCCATTCTTCCACTAATGCATGTTTCGAACTCGAAGTGTAGCTGGGGCGTTGTTTCGATTTTTTCGGGCTCGTCCCAATCGTGTTCAATTGAATTCAGGTAAGGATTTCTCGCGGGCCAGTCCATGCGATTGATGCCAACGTCCTAAAAATACTTATTTACAATTTAAGCTGCATGTGGCCTGGCGTTGCCGTGCCTGATTATTGAATTTTCCCCCAAATTAATTAAATATGGGCCGAAATGCTCATTAAGAATTTCTTCCACATATCTTGCACTAGTTAGGGTACCATGTTCTATCAAAAAAAAAAAAAAAGTTTAAAAAAGTTTTTTTTTCTATATAAAAAAGTCTAAGCAACACATACTATTTTAAATTATTAATCAATTATTATATCATTTCTTACCAAGTAGGTAATACCTATGTTAATTTTTTTGATCTATAGGACATACTGGCTGATTGTAAAAAAAATCGAGTATGATTTGTTTTTTTTTTTTTCACAAATTCAAAAGCGAATGCATTTGTTCGAATTTTATAGCGTTTTCTTTGCTAAAATTTAGTATTCTGTACCATTTTATGAATTAAACAATAATTTGAAAAAAGTTTTGAACAAATTTGGATTTTGAGACATTTTTTACGTCATGGAGCGACGTCATTTGAACGCAGATCAAATGCAAAGAGCTGTAGGGATGTTGCAAGCGGGAAGAAGTCAATCTCAGGTATTTTGGTGTCAACAGAAGCGTTATGTGCCATCTTCATCAGCGTTACACTAACCCGGGAGATCCTGCTGAGCAACACCCAGGTCGAATAAGGTGTACAACCACACGGCAAGATCGATACATACAACTGACTGCAAGACGCCAGCCAATGTTAACCGCCCGAGAAATAGGTCTCGATTTGGGTTCAAGCCTGATACCAGAAGGGTAAGAGTGTACCGTCGTCCTGGAAATACTGAAAGACTGAGGTGCGTTCAGGAAGTACATCCATACAACGGCTCAACAGTTATACCGCCCATACTATACCGCACATACTATAACTGTCTCGTATCATACTCGTACTGAGGTCGTTTTTGTAAATGGTAACATGAACGCTGTAAATTACGTTGAGGATGTTCTAAGGCCTTATGTCCGTCCATTCGCAACAAACGCTTGGCTCCGATTTCACGTTGATGCATGACAATGCGCGTTCGCATACAGCTTAGTACACACGGGAGTACTTGGCAAGGGAAAAGATCCTGGTATTGCCTTGGCCTGCACAATCGCCAGACCTCAACCCCATCGAGCATGCATGGGACATGCTCCAGAGACGTGTTTTAATGGACTTGGATGGAGTGACAACCATCCAACAACTGATGTACTTACTATAATTTCATTGGGGGCAATTGCAGCCGGATAACATTAACAGTCTCATCGATTCTATGAATAATCGGTGCCAGCAAGTTCTGAATAACAGAGGAGCCCACATTTTGTATTCGTTTATGCAATTTTTGTACAACCATTTAATTTTAGTTTAAGTTTAGTTGATTAGGCACCCTACTTTGTACTACGTACTTACAGTACTTACTCGTAATGGGGATGATGACAATTATATTATTTTTATTTAAAAAAAATGTTTATTTCCAAATAGTATTACAAAAAGTGTAAAATCTTAAAAAACTGCCAAGTTATAAACGTTTTAGACTAGGACAGAACTATCGTAGAAGTGACGTCACGACTACGTAACTTCATACTAGAGCCGTACATTGTCCGTACCGCGCGACAAGAACAGGAATAATCCCCACCAAAAACTTTTAAAGCGTGTATCTTCTTCATTTTTACATCGATTTAACAGATTTTTCGATTATCTTATTTATACTATGCCTTCTTTGTAATTAAATTATTTTTACGAACATTTTTAATAGTAGTCATCATCCCAATTATTGTTAAAGATAAAAAAAAAAACTATTGTTGTTTAATTTCAAGACAGCATTAAAAAAATTATAAATATGAAATACTAAAGATTTAATGTGAAAACACATTGTAAAATTTAAATTTGATGTTTGTATTTACGTCGTAGTCGTCGTGCGTAAGTACATCGATTAGATGACATAATTATTAAGTTGTACGTTTGATACGTAGGTATTTGTAGACATCTTTTTTATACGTAGGTGTCTCTGTTTTTTAACTATATTTCAAAAATGCTCATGTTCCTTACGTTAAATTAAATTCAGGAATGTTGCGTTGTAGCCTACTGTAAAACCAACACATACAACATGATACTTACCTCATGGATCGATCCATGTCAGTCGTAAACAAGGCGATGTAACTAATTCGTATTTTTATTACGCACTAAAACATTTATTTCGGATGCCTTCCAATATCATGTAACATTAATCTTAATTTGTGGCACTATAAATTACTTAGAAATTGTAGTATTTTGGGTACTTAACTTTGGAAGGGTGCTTTTTAAACGAAACGTTTCTTTATTGTTAATGGTGGCTGTAAGTAGGCGTGGCTTAAAACCGTGGATCCTAATGAGTGATGGATGTGACACGAAATAGTGTTATTTTTCGGGATGGGGCATCGTAAATCTGCGCATTGGTTAGAGGTGAGGAACTGAATAAAAATAGGCGGGTACAGCAATCACATTAATGAGCTGTATGTGTAACAGCACATTATGTTAAGCATTATCACCGGGACGTAGGAAACAAAAGAATGTAATTTTTATTTCCTATAAAAATCTTTACGGTTTTTATAGTAGGCTAGTCTGAAACTAGTCAGCTAAATCATGGGAGAACCCATAAGCATAAACTTGACTTAAACTGTAATCAATAATAAACAAACAACAAAAAAAAAATACCTATAGTAAGCCATCCTAAATGAAGATAAGCCTTTTTTATCCTTACAAGTATTATATATTTCTTTGGGTTTATTTGATAAAATCATGTTTTGTGGCCTTCTTTATATTGAAGTCTGTTCTAATTTAGTTTACTTACCCCTGTGCATTTTACAAGGAAAACCTGAGCGTAGAATACCCAGAAATAGAAAGTTATCATATCAGCACTCCCATTTGGCCAATGCTTCCCTGGTCTTTTATTTTTTTCGTCTTTGTTCTTCTGTAGGTCGTCCAACCACCTGGCTTGGACTGGCCTGGGGGAAAGTACTTTTAGTAAATCTTGCCTGAGTTCACGAAAGGGGTACTATAACTTCGCCAGTTATGTTTATTCCCATGTACCTGACAGATTTTTACAAACGAAAGTTAATGTTAATTTATGCAGATATTCCTTCGAATTCAATGGAATCATTGTTGATTTTATTTTTCGATCCGATAATCCATAACTTATTTTAAACCTAGTAAATGTTTTTGTTTTCTACAGATATCTCGTTCGGGCGCCCGTCGCGTGGTGCTGCAGCAGGCGACGCCAGCGATGGCAGGCCGGTTTCGATGCGAGGTGTCGGCTGACGCGCCCACCTTCCACACGGAGATAAGATCAGCACCCCTCGAAGTAGTCGGTAATTAACATCATGTTACATTACGAACAAAATTATATGTTAGCATGGAGATCAGATGGATTCAGAATTTCTCGATCGAGAACCAAATCGTTTCTAAATGGCATCAACACCAATTTCATGTGAAATATAAAACCTATCGAACGACGAATTAATGAGTTATCGAGTTCTTTATTGGGGCTAGTTTTGGTAAAATTATTTCGTTTGTCATCATCAACAACGTGATCAGCTTATGGTTTACCTAGATATTGTTCAATGGAAGCACTATTTCCAAAGTGTAAAAGTATCAGTTCCCGTTGTCAAGCACCCACTGATTCCAAGTGAAGGCTTATTTTCAAAATCGTGACGCTTAGAAATGGATGTGTTTGAATTCGTCTCTCTGAAAAATCTATTACTAATTTATTAAAAATAACGTGAATGTTGGTGTAAAAAACATAATTATTTTTAGTCTAAGTTCAGAGTTTTTCATTTCAATCTGTAGGTTAACAGTTTGGTGGAAATTTCAAAAATTATCATATTTTAGGAATAATAATGCAGTGGCCGGCCAGCAATTGGCGTGGGATTAGGATTACCATAACTTTGGGAATTATTGAAGGCAATATATAATGTCATTGGAATCTGACATTAATTTTCACTTTGGTAGTATATGAAGCCGGAAATAGCACAATCACAAAATGTGTGAAAAGAGAACGGAAAGTGATTAAATTATAAGCACGATACTTAAAGAGTACAATTAGTAGAAATAACAAACTTTGAATGACAATGACAGAACTGGAGTCGAATTATACCTGTTTATAAATAACAAAAATAGCTATTTCCTGCGGCTTTGCCCGTGTGGAGACGAACATTTTTATTTAAACCTTCGTGATAAAATATATATGTGGCAACTCTTATGCTGGCGTCCTTTCACTAGAAGGCTGTAAAGCCCAAAATGTTGTTTCCGAGCAAATGGCAAAAACACGGGAATCATTGTGTCTTAAAATACTTAGGTTAATGATTGTTGGACACATTAATGATATTTCTTACAGAATATGCTAAAGTCTCCTTTCTGTCTAGAAACTCTTATTACTCACTTTTATAATTCATCTTACTTATTTTGTTATGCATGTATTATAGTTATTGCATCTTATTACTTACTAAAAGGCCGTTAAACATTCCTTAGCGGGTTTTTAGTGAAGTAATTTATTAATTATTTTAACCTACATCATTTTAGATTTTTAGAAATTCTTAGCTTAAAAGTTGTTAAGTGACAACTGCTTAACTGCTTTATACTCGTAGCTATGAGATTTGCTTTGATTTAAATTTCAATAACTTTCCTCATGAGCGGTTACGAGGCTTTAGATGATTTTAAGCTACTTGGATTTCTTTTTAAATCAATAGTACATTTGAACATACGAAAGGTAAAAGAAATATAATTGTCATCAACGAATTAGAATCTCCAATCTCACAGATCATTATTTGGGATCGACACTATGACATTACTTAATCTATGTGACCAAAATGTATGAGATGCGTCCCCAGCCACCAATAATAACCAGATATTATGTTGTTGAATGGGTCTTTATATAACAGTCACTTATTACTATGGTGTTAAGTCTCAATTCTATGTGGGAAAAAATAAGAAAATAAATGAATTAAAACATAAAAAGTATTCCCTAATTCAAATATAAAATTATATTAAATACACTAATTTAAATGCAAAATATATAAACGAATAATTTAATAATAATCCCAGAAGGGTTTGGCAGAGGTGTACCTATAGTACACCCACATTTCGCCAGTTATGCTTAGGTCCCATGTAATAGGGGGCGAGCCTATTGCCATCAACCGGGCACAAATCCAGACTGGGCTGCTACTGAGAAATTCTAGATGATGTAACGTAACGTTTAACCGACTGGCTAAACGTGGTCACAAGTTAAAATGAAATATTTTTTAAATATAAAATACAAAAGTATGTAGAAAAAGATATTAATAATTAGTAGAAGCTCTGGTAGGCCGCTCCTCTGGCCTGTAGTCTGACACGAGGGAGCTCACGGTCGCATGAAGCAGCTCGAGGTTGAAGCAGCACGCGTCGGTCGCTCCTCCGGCCCGCAGTCTGTCGAGTGGAAGCTCGCAGCAGCCGCTCCACCAGCCCGCAGCCCGTTGTGAAGGAGCCCACGTCGGTTGTTGTTAGACAGTGAGGCAAACCGTGTGGTGTTCAATGTTAGAAATAAATAAGAAAAATGTTAAAAATGGAGACGTCAGGACCTCTCGTCCCTGTGTACTAGCGGCGGCGTCACACGCCACGTTATTTGACGTCAGGACCTCTCGTCCCAGTGTACTAGCGGCGGCGTCACACGCCACGGTAATTGATTACTATTGGATTTCTCAAAGGCGTCTCGAACTGGCAGACTCAAGTGGGAGGGTCGGAGGTGATCGGGAGAGCGTGAAGGTGTTCGACCTTCACGCACACAAGTTAAAATTAAATTCACTGAGTTTAGCTTATATTTCTTTTAATTCACCGAAACTATAAACCAATCAGAACTCAGAATTAAAATTATTTATATTTCAGCAGCAAAGAATGGTCAGAGTAAAACGATAGGAGGAAAAGGAAGGAACCGGGTAAAAACCATAAAAAAAGAAAAACTGACAGATGACAATGTTAGATACAAAATGTCACAACATTCAATAAAAGGAAAAGAGATCACATGAAATGAGATAAATGAATTTGGAAATAGACAAAGGTAGCTAAAGGTTTGCTTTTCAGCAGTACAACAATTATCAGATAAACAAATGTAAGTTAAATGAGTGTCATACAATTTTCATAAAGAGTTTAGTAGGTACCTACTGAATCATAGAAAGAATTGCTGTGCACAACAGCTCCTCAGGTGTTAAATAGATAATATATTATATTTATTTATTTACCAAGGCCCCAAGTCCCACTATACAAATTACAAGAACATACAATTTCATCTAAATTTATAAAACGTTAAAACATTAACATTCAATCCAATCATTAAGATAATAAGATGTGATTTTGGTGTAACAAAATACCACAATGGATAAACCAAATAACACTTTGCCCAACCTGGGAATCGAACCCAGGACCTCATGCCCAGCAGTAGCTCTTGCTACCACTAGACCAACGAGGCAGTATAATTAAATAAACAATATAAATATATAATTTAATCCAACAAATAAATACATAGATATAATTTTATCATTTATTTCCTGCCACAAATAATACCATTAATTATATTCAGAGAATAAATAAATAAGTGATAAAAATACTCACACTCATGTATCAATGTACTAATAGTAATGTAAAAACAGAAAGTTAGGACTTTATTTATATGCATTAATAATAAGAAATTTCATAATAGCGCTCTTCCTCTCTCCTAGTTATTTAAATTTTGCTGTGCCCGAAAGGGTATATAATTGTTTCTATTCCATTAATACTAACCACCTGTATGTGTACATTATGGATAGCAATAAAGATTAATTGAATTGAATTGAATTGGGAAAAAAGTTACAGATTAAAGAAAAACCGGTATCATTGCATTAAAAAAAAAAGTTTAATATAGTAAAACGTCGAATAGTCAGTAGCATTGTAGAAAAACAGTGAGTGATAAATAAACAAGGAGGGGCTTGTTAATTCACTGCATTCAGGCAACTGAGCCTTGGCTTTTTAGTATTCCCGCCACAGAGTACTTTTACTATATAGATTCCCGCAGCCGTCGACGAGTGTCAACGGCTGCAGTTGCCTTTGCCGTTGGCGCGTGCCGCTCCTGTTTATGAGCATTTACTCTTGGGAATGTCGCTGGTGAAGATGAGGAGAGATAGTAAGGAGCCCTGAGGGACGCCGTTGTGCCAGACTTTTTCGAATGCTTGCGCAATGTCGAATAATTACAGACCCGTCATCGCGTTGGGCTGGTAACCAGCGCTTAAGATCTACAATGCGGCAGACTTGTTGGATGCAAGTGTTCGGTTCAGAAACCTACTCGTTTGGGATGAGGCTCTTTTCTTCGGTATAGTCTTTGTGACGCTTTTAAATAAGCCTCTCGTAGATTTTGCCGAGAATATTGAAGAGACTGATGGGATTAGTAGGATCAGACTTGGGCTTGTCTGGCTGTTTACAATACAATATTTCCGTCTCTTGCTCAGACTTTCTCTCAACGAGTTGGGTATCTGCAGGACTATCAATTGGCGTCGATTCTGCACCAAACAAATCTGCCTCTTGCTGGGCTTCTGTCATGACGGGTTGTAAAACATTCGATATACATGATCTTTTCAAAGTATAATTAAAATTAATAATGTCATTAAAATGATGTGAGGTTGCTTCGTTTCACAAAAGTATTGGAAAATTCGGACGTCATAGAATAATCTCTACCGTATAGACTGACAACAAATAAGTGGGTTTAATTTGCAATTATTATTTATGCAATGTAGCATACGTGCAAATGATGAGTATTGTTCGGGGTGTGAACTTTTTATAATACCTGTACGACCAGTCTTGCGCGTGTTTGAGTTTTGATCGTTTAACTGTTGGTCAAGGTTTTCAAGATTCGCTAGGCACATTATGTTTTTGATATTTTTAGGGATTCCGGACCGCCTGACATAAATAATTAAATAAGTAAGTGAAGATGTTTTCGAAATTTTATACATAGCCAATATGTATAATAATGTATAATGTGGTATCGGTCTACATATTGACTTATCAAAATTTTGGGGGGAACACGGGTGACGTTTTACACGACCGTGGCAGTCAGCGCTCCAGCACGCGTGGCATGACCACGAATAGAAACGAGTTATGTCGACGAAAGAATAGACAAAATGTCAGAATAATAAAAGAAATCTTTCATTTGATCCATTCTGTAGTCTTCCGTCAACAAAAGTTGGTGGCGTGCAGGTGGAAAGATTGAGTCCGACGGAATGGCGGACGGCAGGGTGACCGCACCCCGCTCACCCCCGGAGTCGGCAAACTGCCTTGTACCTAAGCAACGAGGCTTAGCTGCTATGAAGCAAAATTTTGTTTTTTCACAGTTTTCTTCAAACAGGCAAGAATTATTTTCAAGCAAAGTAACTAGTACTTTACTAAAACAGCGTTAAGGGCGGCTATCTGCAAATAAGTTAAGTGTCTCACTGAAACTGTTCTTTAAAAGCTGAACTATAAAGTAGTTTACTTCTTTTGCGTCTATAGTCAAGTTCAATCAGATAACATACTTGTAATTAAGTATAAGGCTAGAAAGTAATAATCAAATCGGGCAGTTAAGGTATTTTAAAGTACATTTAATACAAAACAGGATTACTGTTAGACTACGCACGCTAATAAAAGATAAGATATTGTTAGAAGTATGATTTAAGGTTTTTTTTGTGCACTGTAAACAGAAGTTCTCTGGTTGATCTGATTGCAGTAGGTCTACCTAGTTTTATTACATACAAGATTGATAGAAAGAAAATAACAGAATAAAGAACATTTAGGTAACAAAAACGGGATTAATAAAATAAAATTAACGATAGTAAAACAAAAGAGGTTAAAGAAGGTATTAGATGTCATCCTGAAGCCTCATTCTGGTTTAAATCAAATGAAGGCATTGAAGAAAAACAAAATGTCATCTTTTTTTTTACAATTCTGAAGTAGAAACTGTCTTGAATAATATATATAAAAAACAAAGTAGTAGTGCCACCATTAATAAAAATCAAATTAACATTCCATAAGAAACACATTGGATGCAATTTGGAATATACGATTCTGGTTCAAATATCATCGGAGTAATGCAGAAATGGAAACAGGGAAAGAAAAAACAAAAAGTTGTTACCAGTTAACAGTGAATTTTAACGGACACCAATTTTAATAATGCAGCTCGAATATAAATAAGAAGCTGAAATAAATAAACTAATTGAAAACTACAAGTCCATCTTCGCAAAACACAAGCACGATATTGGAACTGTCAGGTATTAAAAAGCCAGAATTAATTTATTAGGCTGTAAATATTGTAGTAAAAGACCTAATATATGCAATATTGAGGATAAAAAAAGAAATAGGGAGTCAAGTAGCAAAGTTATTAGAGAAAAATCTGATTGAGGAATCATAATACAGTCCATTTGCTGCTCCGATAACATTGGCATACAAAAAAGAAGACAATAGAATAACAAGACTTTGCATAGACTTTCGCGATCTGATGGTAAAACAAGAAATTGCAAAATATTTTTTAAACATACTGGACGTAGAAGACAGAAGAAAAACAGCTTGTGTAACACAAGATATACATTTTCAGTGGACATGTTTACCATTTGGACTAAAAACACATAAACCTTAACCAAAATTATTACTATTAGAAGCAATAAAGACTTTAGACTGATTTTTTCTAAATGCAAATTCGCATCGGATGCAGTGAAATATTTTGGGCAAATTATTCATAACAATTCAGTAAGCTCGATAAAAGATAATTTCTCTAGACCAGGGGTTGCCAAACTTATATTGTCTACTGCCCACTTTGAGAATAAATTATTTGTAACGCCGCCTGTTTTTCAACAACTTAACAACCACTAAAACTTCAAATTAAATTTATTATTTTGAGCTATATGAGCGTAGATTAAACATTCATTCTAAACGAGACTTTTACTATAACCCGCTAGAGTTAACTTAAGACCTGAGCGCAGTCGTACACAACGGCGCTCAGGTCTCAAGTGAACTCTTACGGACTACATCTGCCAATGAGAATGATTATTAAAATACAACTTTCTAGTATTCAGACAGACTATCTTTTAGTCAAAATAAAACAAACATAATTGATTCTAAAATAAAACTAACGTGAAGGATGAATCTGACGCTGTTTAATAAGTTTGTTGATATCAGGTTCCAATTTACTCAAGAACAGCCGCAAGTCGCCACGTTCGGTAACATGCAAACGATTTCTCTTTTTAGTAAGCAGCGTTGCCACAGTATTAAATCCACGTTCACTCAAACATGACGATGGGAATGCTATCAAGAATCATTGAACGATTGACCACAATCCAGGGTACAATTGCGGTATCGATTTTTGGAGACAAAATTCTTGGTAGCCATTTTTTAACTTGATTTTTGTTTCCTCCCTGAGGTGATAATAACAATTATGTCTTTTTTCGGGCGGAAACAAGGCGCGCGCCTTCAACGGCTGGGTCATGCCGATTTTGATGTACTCTTTCGGCATACTCAAATGGACCCAAACTGAACTCGACGCCCTAGATAGGCGGGTCCGTACACTTCCACAAATCGGATGCATCACCCACGATCATCGGTGATGAGACTGTACATACCGCGAAAGTGCGGGGGTCGAGGCTTTTTAAATGCGAAGACCCTCCAGAACCGCGAGGTGTGCAGTCTCAGGGAATATCTTTTAAAAACCGAAGTGGGTATGCACCACGATGTGGTCGCAGTGGACAAGGGGCTAACCCCGCTCTCCATGGCAAAAGGGAACTGGCACAAACCTGTGGTACTTACTTCCGATGACCGCAAGGCGGTATGGCAAAGCAAGGAGCTTCACGGGCGCTTCTATCGGGCTCTTCATAAGCCTGATGTAGATTTCCTAGCGTCCGTATCCTGGCTACGTTTTGGTGACCTTTTCGAGAAACTGAAGGTTTCGTCTGTGCAATTATGGACGAAGTTATCTTGACGAATAACTACCGGAGACATATTATGAAGGACGGGACGGTTGACGTATGTCGGGCATGCCACCGTCCAGGTGAGTCCATCAGACATATTATCTCTGGTTGTTCTCGTCTGGCTAACGGCGAGTACTTGCACAGGCATAACCAAGTAGCCAGGATTATTCACCAGCAACTTGCTTTGAAATATAAACTTGTGGATTCTGAGGTACCGTATTACAAGTATGTGCCCGACCCAGTTCTCGAAAATGACCTTGTCACGTCGTACTGGCATCGGTCTATCATTACTGACAGGACTATTATCGCTAATAAGCCTGACATAGTAATGATAGATCGATTAGCGCGCCGCACAATGATTATCGATGTTACCATTCCACATGACGAGAACCTCGTGAAAGCTGAGAAAGAGAAACAAATTATTGACATGTGGAATGTGAGCTCGGCTGTCATTGTGCCGATTGTCGTATCGGCCAATGCCCTGATGGCAAAAAGCCTTGACCAACATCTCTCGAGGCTTTCGTTAGGCGGTTGGATCAAGGGCCTGATTCAGAAGGCAGTACTCCTCGATACGGCTCGCATTGTGAGGAGGTTCCTGTCTCTGGAGCCCTAACCAACAGTAGCTTAGATCCTGCTCCCGCTACCGGCGGACCACTATTTTTTTATATTTTTAAATGTTTTTAAGTTGTTTTATAAAAATATTTAAAAATTTAGCAAAATAAGGATAAAAATAAATAAACGACATAATAATAATAAAAAAAAAATATTTGCTTAGAAAGTAGGTACATAAATAAGGTGTTTACAAACTATATACGATACTGCTGTATTGACATTTGAAAACGGATCCAATACCCAGTCTGGTATTTCCAAGTTAAAAATGTGCTGGTATCGTTCGGTGAAGTCAATGTGAAGGTTTTCAAAATGTTTGCAGTAGGTAAACAAGTCGTCGTTACTGCAGGATACTGATAAATTCGGAGAATTGTGAAACTCACGTCTGCCCAAATTATTTTTGTGGAGAAGCAGTTTGACTGCGAAAGCAGCAACGAAATTCGTTGTTTTAATTATATTTAGTTCATCGCCGTACAGTTGGAGATTCATGTCGTTGAACAATTATACAGGTCTGTCATGTAAGCTACATCATTCTTTGATGTCATGAGCTTGTTGCGCAATTATGTATCTTTAGTTTCCAAGAACTATATCACAGAGTCAAACAGGTTGTAAAATCGAGTCAGACAATTGTCTCTATAGCCAACGAGCTTCAGTATGAAACACCAAACGGTTAAAACCTCGTCATTGGTAACACAAAGCTGATGAAATAACTATCATTCAAAGAGCTGTTACGGATTTTATTGACTGCTTTGATGACATATTGCAGTGATGGAGATAGTCGTTCACTTTAATTTCTAGCAACCAAATGCTGTCTATGAATAACGCAGTGTACAGCAAGGACATCTGGAATTTTATTTTTTAAGTACAGTAAGAAGCCCTTATGACACCCTGTCATAGCCGGAGCGCCATCCATAGCAACTGATATAATATTTTTCAAGGGAATCTCTTTCTCATCACAAAACTTTTCCTATGTATTGAATATGGTTTCGCCTTTCGTAACGGTCTCTAAATTTCAAGCACACAACAGTTCTTCATAATAAACCTCACGTAAGACAGTAACAATGCTTCATTAGTTGGTAATGTGGACTGATGCTGAATTGAAAATTGAGTAGTCCTCAAATGATGCACAATGATTCTTCAATGTTTTCAGCCATTTCATAAATTCGTCTTTGCACAAAAAATAATCTCAAAGGAATTTTTCGGATAAATTCACAGTAGATAGTATAGAGTAGGTATTACTTCCTTTATTGCTGGCAAAATTAACTCTTCTGTATCCGATGTTGTGTGGTAGGCAAACCACACAACATCGGATACAGAAGAGTTAATTTTGAGCAATTAAAAAAGAGATGTCGAAGCTCGAAGTCCATCGTCATCATGCTTAGCAGCCACCGAAAATAGTTTTGCTACGAGTATAATTGGCAGAGTATTATGCTTCTTCTCTAGGTCTTGAAAATATGCTACATTCGTGTCTTTCTTATCTGGATGCATTTTATTCAAATGATGTTGCAGTCTTAAAGGCTGCATTGCTTCATTCGAAAATGTTTTAAGACATCGAAGGCACAAAGGCGACGATGGGTTTGTGGGATTCTCAATGAATCCGAATTTAATATATTCCGCACAGTATTGCCGTCTCTTCTTTTTTACTTCCGACACTGCTTTGTTTTAAGAAACACGTAGGTAAGTAAGTGTTGAACTTCACCGCGCGATACCGCAATAGAAGCACGCACCGACAGGAATAAGACAAACATGCATAAACAAGTTTATCTCATTCGACGCTCAATCGTACTTAACGAGGAAGAACAAATATTCCATGAACCAGCCAATTTATACAGGTACGAGTTATTTGACAAAAACTTTGTTAAAACATGATTGCCCGCGGTCTATTATCTATGAAAATTACCTATCTAGGAATACTAATTACTATTAAAATGCGAAAGTGTGCCTGTTGCTTTTTTATTTGTTTGGTTGTGTCTACTTTCATTTCGAAACGGAGCGACCGATTGACATGATTTTTATCTTATTTATTCAACAAAACAGGACAGATATATGAACTACGCGGAGAGAAATATCGAACCGAGTTAGTTTGAGCAATCTTTTAATAAATTTTTGTTGATGTTCACAAGTTGTAGTCGAGAGTCGAGAGCTCAGTCGGTGTCTAAGAGTCCTCCTAGTAGATGAAATTACAAATCGCCCCCAAGCCTTTACACAACGCCCCGATTTTTTTCTGGGTCTCTTACCGCCCCCCTTTAGGCCTGCAGCGCCCACAATGGGGCGTTATCGCCCACTTTGGGAAAGGCTACTCAATCACGTCTCTTTTTTTTCACAACATTGTTTCATTATTCTACAATCTCATTATTACATAACTAAATACCTACATTTCTGATTAGCAAGTTACGTTTTAAACAATGTTATAATAATTCAAGTTTTAATCTTTATCTTCGAGTATCTATCGAGGAATAGATAAAGTGTTTATCCCTCGATAGATACTTTATACTGTCAATTTTTTTACCAAAACTGCATTTAGAAAGAGAAAATTAAAAGTTATTAGAAATTGATTATATCGTCCAAAAACTTTTTTGTAGGTAAGTGCTCTTTAAGCTGCTCTTTATTTTCCGTTCCAATTATGATATCATAAACATAATTCAATAAAAAATCTAAACCTTGCAAGCCTGTATGATACATTAAACGCTGAAGGTGGCTGAAGGTTTGCGCCTCCTTAAGTAATCCACAGGGCATGCGCATAAATTCCAATGAACCAAATGGTGTTATGACAGCAGTCTTTTCGTAAAATTATACGTAAAATCATGCAGACGGGCCCGGTTTAGTAATCGCTTTAAACCTCTATAATCTCCACAAGGCCTAATATTACCGTCCTTCTTGGGTACAACGTGCAGAGGACTTGTCCAAGCGCTATTGTTCGACCTACAAATACCAAGCCCTTACATAACCCTAAACTCATTTTTGGCTTTTACGTACCTGTCCGATGGTATCTGTCTAGCTTATGCGTGCACTGGAAATCCTTTTGACTCAGGTCCGTATTACAGAAGGAAACTCAAGCATTGATCTCTGTTTAAAACTAGTTTTAAGTCTTGTTTGAATTTTAGAACATTCCTCAAGCATAGATGCATCGATCATAGTTCAGCTGAGTTATGCTTTATTCTAGATCATCGCTCAGTTTGTAAATCGAACCCAAGCAGTGATTTGATCTGTAATCACCCAAGTGTGGTCGCGACCGCGCTTGAGCATCATTTTGTCGTGTCAATGTCAATTTTTGTTCTGTTCAAGTGTACGAGTATGCGTTGTCGAGTTTTAAATATTGTTGTTTTTCTTTATTACTATCTTAATGGATATATTTGTAGAAGTAGATAATTACAATAATGTATTCAACGACGATACAAATAGAAGGTTGAATTTTAGCGTTCCTCTCAGATATTTAAGGGATACACAGGACCCTTAAAATTGTGAATATGTCAAAAAGAGATACAGGTTTTCACAGGATGTGGTGAAAAATGTAATTCTACTGATGATATACGACGATTTAAGAAAACCACACAAATATGGGCATAGCCCCAGAATTGCAAATTCTTGTGTGTTTACATTTTTATGCGACGTCTTCATTTCATTTTGAGTGTTTTATTTTCACATTTAAATGCTATTCAATGGTTTGTAAAAACAACATGAATCAATAAATTAACTTTTTTGTGCGGTGATCTTTTAAACGTTTCCCAACCAGCTGCTTCAAACATAGTGGCGAATGTCTCTCGCCTAATGGCTCTTCAACATGGACCAATATATTAAGTATCCACAAGATGTAGTCTCGAGCGCAGTTTCAGCAGCTGGGCCAGTATGAAGGATATCCTGGCTTCAGAAACGTAGATGGTGCAATTGACTGCACATAAAAATTGTTAAAACTGCAGGTGTGCAACAAAATGAAGAAACAGAAAATCTTATTTTTCTATAAATGGTTGGGTTCAGGTTAGATAAATATTGATTATGTACATAACTATCAATATTTTTGTTGATAGTTATGTACTTGTTGTTCAGTTGTTGGTCCATTTGGCCACTTCATTGTGGCACGATGGGCAGCACACATGATAGCAAATTTTTTCAAATGTGCTCCTTACGAAATCAGTATATTCAGCAACAACACAATGGTGACCTTGTTAGTGACAGTGGCTACCCATGCCTTAGGTTTCTTTTAACCCCAATAAGTACACCAACAAGGAATGCCGAAGTAATCTTCAATAGAGTTCATATCAAAACACGAAATGTGGTTGAAAGAACATTTGGTAGATGGAAACGGAGATTTCATGCCTAAGTCGAGGGCTGGGCAATAAACTGGTTTCAGTTTGTAACGTTTCAATGCAACGTATCATGCAACGATTCATTGCCAATAAACGAACAGAGTGATAGCAATGTAAATGAAATTGACCTGGATCATCCCGAAATTCAAGGGACTGTTGATGGGTTTGCGTTTAGAACTACCATAATAAATAATTATATTTAACAAGCTGTTCGTGCCCGGCGTCGCCTGGGGTGAATTTCACAAAAAAATTGTATCATATTCCTGACCTTCCCGGTGGATTTTCCAATCGTTTTTTTTTTTCATACAAACCTTATCCTGACAAATACACACACAACAAAAAAAGAATTAGCCAAATAGGTGCAGCCGCTTTGAAGTGATGCGCGGACAAACATTTTTGGCAATTGACTTTTATGTATAGAGATTTACAGCTACTATAATAGCATAATCAGCCTATAACGTTCCCACTGCTGGGACACAGGCCTCCTCTCAATGAGAGGTAGTGAGCCGTAATCCACCACGCGGGCTCAGTGCGGGTTGGTAGATGTCACATGTCTTCGAATTTTTGGTTCTAGGACATGCCGGTTTCCTCACGATGTTTTCCTTCACCGTTTTGAGAGCAGTGGTGATTAAATTATTTACGCAAAGTAAAGCGCCTGCTTGGGTTCGAACTCACGACCTACAACTCGTAAGTCGGGACCGTTACCACTGGGCCACCACTGCTCCGTATAGAGATTTACAGCTACTATACCCTAGTTTAATTATATTTTTATAAATAAAACAACATGTCAAATGATCAACTTTTTTATTAAAGGCCACCTACAGTATATTTTACTGTTTCTAATCCAGAGAAGATCAGAACAAAGTTGGAAAATAAAATGAATCGTAAACGAAAACAAGCTGATCCATAGACAACACGCATCTCTGCTTGAGGCTCGATTTGAGCCTCGATTCAGCTGAGTATAGATTGATTACCGTTCTGGAATAAGAACGATGCTCAAGTATTGATTCTATACTTAAACGGTGATCGACTGATTGACGATCAAACTGGACTTGAGGAACGTTCTGTAATACGGACCTCAGTGTGATGACAAACGCCATGCCTAGGTGTCTTCTTATATGAAATAGGTTACCTTAATTCTGAAAACTTGCTTAACAAGTCATAATATTGGCAATTCTCAACAATAGATTTTACAGAGGGCTCAGTCGAACTCAAGAGGTTACGTCTCGTATTTAAGTTAGTTACATGATCGACTAACTTTCGTCCGTTCAAATCAATTAACAACGTATGAGTAGCTAAGAAGTCAGCACCTAGTATTAACGTATAACGCATACAACTTATAACATGCACTATTTGAGTTATTTTTCTTGTATACAACATAGTAGAACAGACACATCCATGACACATAGACGATGATTGACGTGAGCTCGGCCACAGCCTCCCGTCGCTGACTGTACCGGCTGTTTTCCGATGGCTTGGCATCTTTTTTCTTCCAGTTGCACGATTCAACACAATTATTTGCTTTATTGCTTAATTGCGGTGTTTTCGCATGATTTCTTGAACTCGAATTTGATCACAATCTGGATCTAAATGTTATATTGTTATCTATTCGCCAGCAACCTCTTCAACTGCTCTGCAAATTGCGTAAACTGTCGCCTAATTTGTTTATTTCCACTATCACCAAATCATTTTTGTTGCGTAGCGCGCTTTGGTAGAGTGAAGGTAAGCATCGTCGAACCTGGATGGTTTTCCTTCACGCCAGCAACACTTTGAATCGGATTGATAGTTTCCACGACTTTATCTGTGTTTGACGCAAATTTATCCATGTCTTATTCATCATTTACTGCCAAAACTCCGCGTCCTGATGGTGGTAAATGATTTTTCCACATAACCTAAATGTGTCATCGCTCGCTCTTCCTCTGCCTACGTCTGTCATTTTTACGAAGGAGATGCGAAGGTTGTTGATCGCCTAACTCCATTTCTCCAATTAATTTCCTTACATGCCGTTCCTCAGATTCTTGGTAAATTGATATTCATTTCTGGTTCAAGGCTTCGTATTTCATTTCCTTGGGCGGGTCTAGTAGGATGTCCGTGATTTGTTCCGTGACGTCCTCACTATATTTCGATAAAATCATCTGGTATCTCGCTTCGTCGGACATCTTCTTATGGAACAACTTCTGCCTTAATGAACCATGTCTTCGGTGATCTCTTCCAAAAAATAATCTAGAATCTTGTCTGTTACGGAGACGGGTGATATTCGTCGTCTACGTAATTTTTCTTTTCATTGACATTTTATTTATGCAATAAACTCTCTAATCTACTTTAAATTGTGTGTTTTTTCAAAAATGATTCGTAAGTCCAACAATACAGACTGCAGTTGAGTTGCCAGTTCTCAATCTGTACACAAACTGCAAGTTCCACAAAGTCTGAATTCACTATTTCACTAATTCGTCTTTCTGCGATCACGTTAGTTTTATCACGTCGGTTTTTACGCGTCGGGGTCACCAGTTTTGTGGATGCGTGTAATGTTTTAGGAGTGTGTACATAGATTATTAAAACGTTGAAATTCTTTTCTATATTTATTTACTTACGGTACCTAATGCAATCAAAGTACTTTACAAATATAGAGACGCGCGCGTCTGTATTGCGGGGTACGGGACAACTGAGGTTGCAAGTCGTGTTGTTGTGTTGCCGCGCCTGCAAGTCCAATCGAATACAAAATGTGTGCGTTAGCGTTCCTCACAAAACAAACGACACGTACAAAAGCAAATGTGAGACAGTAAAAAAAAAAACTATATTAGAGATATTATATTACTTGAGGCTGTGCGTGCCAGACCGGTACATGTGGAGGTGGCGGCGATCGCCACTGCTGGCAGAGCCTACTGCCAAAACTAACATCCTGTCAAAGACACCCCTCACCCACACAATATCACAGGAAAAAAGGAGAGTTAGATTTTTAAGTATTAGCTGTAAGTTGATTTATCAATTTATTTGGTGATGGTTGCAAACCACAATTGTATTGGGGTCATCCTGTAAAGATAGTGTGTGTAATTTTAAGTAAATAAATATTTGACTGAGACTTACCGATACTAATTAACACAGATGCAAATTTACTAGGCGTGGGAGCAGTATTGAAGTGACAACTAAACTCAAAAGAAAAACCAGTTGCATATTTCTCCAAGAAACTAAATGTAGTATAGAAAAGGAAAAAAGCTATTTATTTAGGTAAACGATTTACAGATTTGTCCGATCATATACCATTGGAAAAAGTGAATATTAAATCGAGAACAGATGAAGAACTCGGAGACTTGACATATTACCTTTCTCAACTGACTGAGATATAATATTCACCAGGAAAACTACTTAGAACTTTACTTAGACCGCCTGTTTGTCACAGGCGGTCTAAGTAAAAATCTAATTTTAGAAGCACATGAAAATAACGAAGGACAAGTGGTCAATTGGATAAAACTGGAGGATATTGTTGGTGATCAAGAAAATATCGAAGATCTACAAAAGAAAGAAATATATAAAATCGAAGCTACAAAAAAACTTAGTACAGGTTAAATTTTTTACAGGTTTAATCATATAAATACATAAATAATACTGTCACATTGGAATTAAACAAATGCAAAATAAAGTAAACACCATACTCTCAGAACAATAACTAAAGCATAGAAGAAAGGCTAAAATAAATTTAAAAAAACTGTTATTGCATTTACTCCCTTTCTCTCCTATCTATGGCAAGAAAAAGGATGTTAGAATGAAATAAAAATAAAAATAAATATACTACATATACTAGTTATTTTAACAGACTTACAAGTCAATGTAAGTGTAGGTTGACTGCACTAATGAACCTTGACTGTTCTACTTAAAATGTCGTCCAATACATTTTAACCTACGAGCATAAGCTGTTACAATTAGTCGAATTTTGAAATAAATGTTATTTTTCCGCAAAATCTGTTGATTGGTTTATTTACCAGTGCTCATTCTTTCACCATACTACATAGCTATTAACCGAAGACAATATAATGGAAATATGTAAGGATGTGAAATTTTCATTATGAACAAATCAAGAGGCCAGGATTAATTTCGACCAATGTCTCATCTAGGACCAGCCACACATCCTTTTGGGGGTACCTACCTACAATGGGGGCTCTAGGTCCACAAAGAGGTACATGCATGCACCTATTAGTGTATCATTATGCTAGATATGCATTAATTGTCAATTAAAAAACACAGACATCAAATGACTTCATAAAACTTGTCAAAAATGTTACAGAATTTAATAATATTCTTATGATCTTAATTCTTATAACTTAGCAGTACACATGAATAAATTCAAAAGGAATTGTTTGTTGAGAGATAGAAAATTGGCTCTGAAAAACAGTGTATAATCACACAACTACATTAAAATACTATTTGATAGAACTATAAAATATTAGTTCCAAAATAGTAGGAGACATGGTATTTTCGGAAAACGGCACTAAATTAAATAGAAGAAAACTGGATGAGTCGAAGATTGGACCTTATGAAATAATAGAGAATCTGTCGAACCCAATACACAGAATAAATACAGGGCATAGAAAATCGGAATCAAATCTCTTCCACATCACCATACTATTCCCAGCTCTTGTATTAGAAGGCGATAGTTTAGAAAACATTTAATGAAATTTTATGATACAATTTTCCCCCCGTAGGTGAGTTTGAGTTTGAATCATTTCCATACATCCCGTATGGAAATAATTCAAACTCAAAGCATTTATTTCAAATTAACCAATTACAGGCTCTTTACATTTGTTAAGGGGTTGGTCAGTCAGAAAGATGAAGCTAGTCGCCCACTCCAAAGCGTTGTAATAGGTACCCCTATGGAGAAGAATGGGCAAGAAACTTCACAGACACTCTTTAAAAATAATAATAATTGATATATAAAATTGGTTTCATCATTCATGTTGAAATTATACGAGTGAGAATGATGTAGAAAGACGTGCACGTTAAAAGCGTCTAGGTTCGCGCCGGTTTTAGAAGTTTAGAATATAATAACAAACCAAAGCTTACAAATACATGTCATTTGAACATAACATCAAGTTAAACCGCAGGTGAGATTCGAGCCCACGGTTCGCCATAATCGCTGACATTACACCTCGATACAAGTAGCAGAAGTTGGAGTTAGAGTAAATTAGTCAGTCAGTTCTGTAAAAACATTTGATAAGTTGAGCGATTGTTTTCCAAAATATTGATATACGATAACGATAGACGATGGAAGATCCATTGACTCAAATAAAGAGAAGTTCGGATAATTAGGGGAGGGGGTCTTCCTATACTATATATATAATATTTCTTTAATTTGAATTTACTATAATAATGACTGAGGAGATTGTATGAATGAAGGAATAAATGACTGACTGCGGAGAACCGTGCATCTCATTGTGATTTTGAGGTCATGCAAAATACTGTTGTGTTAGATAAAATACCTGAAGGATTTATTCCTATAAATCCAACGTTTCGTTTAATAAGAAGGTTTGAATGTTGTTTCTTTCTTTACATGTAAAGTAAGTGCACAAGCACACTTAAGTTTATTTACGAATACCTTGAATAAGATATCTTATATGGATATCATGCAGATACCATGATCAAATATAATATCGTAGGCCACATATTAGCAGGTACGCCAGTAATTCCATGAAAACCTCTACCGTGACAGTAAATGAGGTCGAGAGCCTAACAGACGATCCTCTCTGAAGAAGCTCTTCAACCAACGTGAACGTTATTCCAGTACATTGAACAATATACGAGTAACTGACACGACACTCTAAACACAGAAATCCTACTTATATTGTAAGCGTGAACATTTTGGATGTTTGAATTTGTTTGTATGTTTGTTACTCAATCACGGTTCAACGGCTGAACGGATTTAGATGAAATTTTGCAAACAGGTAGACTATAGCCTAGATTAAGATATAGAAATTTTATATCCGGAAATTCCGGCTTGTATTTTTTACCGCCTTGACAAAAACAGGGTATAAAAAGTTAACAAAGTAGAAGCCAAAGAACAAAGTGGCACAGAAATCTCTTTTTATGTTTATAACTTATAATAGTACATTATGGTACTAGTGTGTAACATTTGTGATTACCGCCGAGGCGCCATTGATCTTAAGAGAGCCGAGGACGGTAATTATCAATACACACGTGTATCATACGACGTTTTTCAACACTCTTGTGAATAAAATATCAATAAAAAACTAATTTTATTCAAAAAAAGATCGTGTTCAATAGAACAAATAAATTAATGTTCCTATTGCTTGCTCATTTCATGCAACTTCTTATTTAAATTGATAATTTTAACTCGTACGTGTTTAATAAATAAAACTTTCACTCAAATATAACTTTTGTTTTCTCTGTAATAGAAGAAAACTTTTAATTCCCCATTTTGTACGTGGCAGAATAGGCGCAAACCCTATGCGCGGAAAATAAAAAAAAAACCTCATCCCTTTAGTCTGTGGCCGTTCGCAATGAGCGCGCATAGAAAAACTGATTAATTTTTCCCGCCATAGCGAAACATTTTTCACAACTCGTTTTCACTATTGAATTTATAGTTATTTATTAATTAAAATGTCTACAAGTACTAGTTACGAAGAAAATTATTAAAGAACAACGCAACTCCAACAATAAAAAAATAAAAAAACTATAACTCACTAGTGA
Organism: Dasypolia templi; assembly: GCA_963555695.1. Taxonomy (NCBI): domain Eukaryota; kingdom Metazoa; phylum Arthropoda; class Insecta; order Lepidoptera; family Noctuidae; genus Dasypolia; species Dasypolia templi. The sequence goes on along the minus strand of OY743146.1, from coordinate 15,030,719 downwards.
GTTATAGCAATGAAAAAGTCGCAGTTTGATTATGGGTGTCATTCTGTGCCTAATTGCGGTGACCATAGAGCCACTTTATGAGCAAGTGTGTTGAAAAGAAATTAACCTATCAATAAATACCATTAATTATATGAAGTAAACTTTTCACAAAAAAAAACCACAAATAACATAAAATATCAACTAGGCACTCTACTCTACACGTGGATATTATCAATGAATTCGTAGTGACATTCAATCCTTTAATTGAAGCCGGCCGATAGGTTATTAACGGGACTTGCCGTCGTCGACCTCTTCATTCTCTATATCCTTTCGCAGGCGCCGCTCACGTGTCATCGCATGCGTACACCTGAATACGCGCGCGGATTTTGATTGACCCGAGTACCGCGTCCCGCGCTCCAGTCACCTGCCATAATTATAGCATGCCATTCAATAGTTATAGCATGATATCAATCCCTGTGTTTTACGTTTCCGTTTTCCATAATGACGTACGAATACTCCAACGTAGAGTACCTTGCCATGATGAGATATTGCCTGGTGAAAATAATTAGTGCGAGGCGAATGAACGTCGACAAGGAACACTCACAACCCCTTAGGCGTAACGGTATCTCCGATCCCCAGTACGACCTTAATATACCGCACTCATCAGCGGTTACTCGACCATGGCCAGTTTCAGCTTCCCGGTCATACCAAATGCAGAGGCCGGCCCTTGTCCATACACGTCAAAGACGCCATCCTGGAACATTTCCAGCTACACCCGTGGATGAGGTATGCCAGTCCATTCTTTCTATGTATTTATTTTTGTAATTTGCTCAGTTCACTACGCATCTGTTGCATTAAAATAATAATTATTACATATTTTATTGATTTTTCATTCCACATCAATTAAAACCTTCGAAATACAAAAATTGGGTATGTGAGTGATCGTTCTTTTTTTTTTTTTTTTTGAATGGCATCTCGCAGGTCAACCTATGAGGTTGTCGTCTGCTTAAACGGACTTGCCTGTGGTTGCCCTAATAAATTAAGGCCTCCAGCCAGGACTTAGACTTAAATACTAACTAAAACTAAGCGACAACGCTAATGGCACCCCCTGTGGGGTACGGACCTCGGCTTAGGGCGTCGCTGGAAGAGGGCAGCAAGGGACTAGCTGGATCAGGATTGATATTAATTAGGGACGAATTTAAAGCTACAGGCTCAGCGGCGCGGGCTGGCTCGAGCAAGGGTCGGGAGGGGCGTGTATTTGGGCGTCGCGGCGGGCCTCGGCGGCGAGGACGGTAGGACGGCGATCGGGTTTTGGGCTTATGTAGTGTGCTGGTGGCCTTACTACTCTCCTGGAGGAGGGTAGTGGCGTCGTCGGGGGCGATTAAAGTATGCCTTGGTCGGCGAATACTGCTAATACGGGAGGGAGTGTAGCGGGCGGCCGCTGAGATCAAGGGGTTGGAGTGTTTAATGCCACAGTCAAAGAAGCGCTTCGATAAGCGTTACATGAACTGGTTTATGGTAGGCATTTTAAGATCGATGTGGAGATTTATATTACGGACATAGAAGGGGGCACCCGTGACCTTTCTGAGGAAACGGTTCTGGAGGGTCTGCATCTTATGGAGATGACGTGGGTGAGCGTGCGCAAATACAACGCAGGCATAGATCATGATGGGACGGATGACTGCGGTGTAGATGCGCAGCTTGCATTTAAGTGACAGTTTACTACGGGCTGTCAGTACATAGTGGAGCCTGCTAAGAGCGAAGGAGGCGCGCGCGCGAACCGCCTTAATATGAGCCTTAAAGGTAAGGTCTTCATCAAGGATCACGCCTAGGTATTTGGCTTGCTTCTCCCAGGGGATCGGCTTACCGTACATAGTGATCGGGCTGGGAAGTGGGGGAGGGAGTCGACGACGTCTCGAGAAGAGAACCGCCTGACTCTTATCGGGGTTGACCTCGATTCTCCATTTCAGGAACCAAGCGCCTAAGACGTTTGCGGAGGTTTGGAGAGTACGAGCTATAGCATTGGGACAATGACCGGTATAGTAAACGGCAGTGTCGTCGGCGAAGAGAGCCAACTGAGCCTTTTTACTCTTTGGGATATCGCTGGTGAACAGCGTGAAGACTAGACGAGATATGACGGAACCCTGAGGGACACCGGCGTGAATAGGGTGAGGGGACGAGAGTGCACCCTCGATGCGATAGCGGAAGGTGCGATTCGACAAAAAGTCTCGTAAGATGAGCACGAGACGATCTGGCACTCCTAGTTGGTAAAGCTTGTATAACAAGCCGTTGTGTCAGACTTTGTCGAAGGCTTTCGCTATGTCGAAGAATAGCACACCCGTCGTCGCGTTACGCTGCATACCGGCGCACAAGTGCTCTACGATACGGTGGACCTGGTGGATACTCGAGTGTTGGGGACGGAAACCAAACTGCTCGTTGGGAATGAGGCTCTTTGCTTCGGCGTAGTCTTTGAGACGCTTATAAATAAGCCTCTCGTAGATTTTGCCGAGAACGTTGAGTAAGCTAATGGGACGGTAGCTGGAGGGCTCAGACTTTGGCTTGCCTGGCTTTGGGATACCGATGACGGTTGCTTCTTTCCACGCTTGTGGGAAGATGTTGTTGCTCAAGGCGCCATTGAAGATGGCGGTCATAAGCATTATTAGAGGGGCAGGTAGGAGTTTGTATACCTTGTTGGTAATACCGTCCGAACCGGGAGCTTTACGAGCTTGGAGCCCTTTTATGATGTCGTGCACTTCGTCTGGAGTGACGGGAGGCAGAGGATCATCAGGGTCTTCGACGGGTGGAAGGGAGGCTCTCCGTTCGACTTCAGCGTCGACCTTGTTCAGGTGAGCTTGATCTACTGGTTGAGAGCTGGGAGAACACTGGGACTCTAGGCTGTCAGCAAGGCATTCGGCCTTGTCGGTGCTGTCGAACGCGACGCTTTTGTCGGGGCGGATGAGGGGAGGCATAAAGACCTCCTCGGAGGAGCGCAATTTCCTCTGAAGGTGCCAGAAGGCTTGTTGAGTGGGCTCGAGTTCACTGAGCATCTTGTTCCAACCCTCTGAGCGAACCTCCCCTATGCGTTTCTTTACAGCACGCTGTAAATGGCGCATGTGGGCTTTGTTCGCGTCACAAGGGAAGGAGTCGTAGGCACGGATGGCCGCGTTCTTCTCGGTTATCAGGTCACGTACGTCAGTAGGTAGTTTCCAGCTATGGTCTTCCATCACCGGAACTTCCCGTGAACAATCCGTCAATACGGATTGTACGTGCTCTGTAAACGAGTCGATTGCGGCCGTCGTGTCGGCGACTGACACTAAGTGATCGGGGATGGTGTCTAAGTGAGGCGACGTGGTGGATTTCAGTCTTTCGCTTACTTTCCTCCAGTCGGTTATCATCTGGGTCTGAGGGGGGCGGTTGGGGTCGATCGGGCCCGAGTAGGGTGCAAGATGCATGCCCTCAACAAGTCGGAGGCCATGGTGTTTCATGGCCCCCGGCGGGCGCCGCCGGCCGGATCACACATTGTGGTCGGGGGGGTCCGGATCGCTGTCGAGCCCACCATGAAATATCTGGGATTGGTGCTCGACAGCCGGTGGGACTTCGGACCCCACTTCCGGCGGCTGGCGCCCAAGTTGTTGGGCGCGGCCGGGGCGCTGGCAACGCTGCTTCCCAATCTGGGGGGCCCGAGCGCCGCCTGTAGGCGGCTCTATATGGGGATCGTGCGATCCATGGCGCTCTACGGAGCGCCGATCTGGGCGTCTGACCTGACGGCCGGCAGCATAGCTGTCCTGCGCAAGCCGCAGCGGGCGATGGCCGTCAGAGTCATTCGGGGGTATCGCACGATCTCCTTCGAGGCGGGTTGTGCACTGGCCGGATCACCGCCCTGGGACCGTGAGGCGAAGGTGCTCGCGTCACTGTACCGGTGGCGCGAGGCAGCGCGGGAGCGGGGTGAGCGACCGATGCAGCAACATATCGAGCAGCATCGGTTGCAGCTCCGCGAGGTCCTGGTGGCGGAATGGCGGGTGAGGCTTTCACGCCCTACCGCCGGCCTCAGCACCATCGAGGCGATCCGGCCAGTGCTCGACCGCTGGCTCGGGAGAAAGCACGGCTCCCTGACGTTTCGGGCGACGCAGGTGCTCTCGGGGCATGGTTGCTTCGGGAAGTACCTGTGTCGCATAAACAGGGAGCCGGACGCCCGGTGTCACCACTGCGTCGACTGCCGGGCGTGGCACACGCTGGCAGAGTGTGCCGCTTGGGAGGAGCCGCGCCGTGCCCTCATCACCGAAGTAGGCAACGACCTGTCGCTGCCGGCCGTCGTGAACGCGATGGTCGGCGGTGCAGAGTCCTGGGACGCAGTGGTCTCCTTTTGCGAAACGGTCATCTGGCAGAAGGAGGCTGCGGAAAGGGAGAGAGAGATCTCGGCTCTCGACCCGGCCCGCAGCAGACGCACTGGGCGTCGGAGGAGGGCGGACAACGCCCTCTTCCGGCCCCCCTAAATGGGTGAAAACACCGGGGTGGTTTTTAGTCAGTAAGAGTCTGACAGACCCCTCCGCCCGCCCCAGGGCGGAGGACATCCACAAAAAAAAAAGGGAAACGGCCTTTGCGGACTAAGCCGTTCCGGCATCAGTGCGGAAGGAGGCTTACCCCAGGGGCTTTCCCTGTGCTGGCGGTCGCTCGCGCGTTTCGCGAGTTTGGGAGAGGAGGACTTCGGGGCTTTCGGACAGCCCCGATAATTTGCCGGGTGACCGGATTGGCCGCAGAGGACGCAGCTCGGAGGCTCAACGCATTGTTCCCTATCCTTAGGACGAGAACAGTCGGCCGTGCCATGCTCACCAAGACACTTGACGCATCTGGGTGTTGCGTAGCAGTTGGACTGCGAATGGCCGTACATTTGGCAGCGATGACACTGCCCAATCATGTGCGCTCTATAGGGTTTCTCTATTGAGATGCCTGACAGAGAGCATACCGACTTAACTTTAAAAATCGGGTGGTGACCGTCAGTGGGGTCACAGATGACCAGGACCATGTCTCGCTTTATGTAAGCGATGGACGGCGGAAACTGGTATGCCTTGTGAGACAAGGTCGCTCTTAATCTCCTCGGTGGAGATTTCCTGTGGAACGCGCCTAATAACGACGCGTGTAGGGGTTTCCTCCGGAAGGGAGTAAGTGTGAAAGGAGTAGTTCCTTTCACGTAGGGCGCGGGAGAGATCCCTAAAGTCCGCAGACGTGGGGACCGTAACTTTGATCCCCTGGAGGGTGGATCGGGCGTTAGTATAGTTGATCTTGCGATCAACACACATTTTTGAGATTTCAGTCCATTTGGACTTTTCCTGGACGTATATCGGGGGAGGGGGCTTCTGCTTCCTCGCGGTAGGAGCGGGTGGGCAAGCCATAGGGCTGGCGGGGCGACTGGCCCGCGGACTAGGGGCGGAAGTAGTGCTGGACGATGTATTCGTGACCTGTTTCTTTGAGGCCGGGCCAGCGGGGGCGGAGGATTTAGCCTTCCTCTTGCCTCCTTTGACGACGACTTGGAAGTCGTCATCGCTGGAGGAGGAGGTGCGGGCTTCGTCCGCGGCGAGTGGGACTGACGTGTCCATACTCTCTGGGCGAGTCGAGTCAGTTTCGGTGCGCACCTGCGTCGGGTTTATTGTCTCCGAGACAATGGCGGCCGGGACAATGGCGGGCGCGACAAAGGGAGCCGGATAAGCGGCCGACTTAATTACTGCCGGGGCAGTAGCGGGCGAGACAATAGGGGCCGGATTAGCGGCCGGAGTATTATCTGCCGAGACAAAGGCGGGTGAAACAATGGGGGCCGAATTTTCGGCCGGAACAAAAGGCGGAATGCCTTGTTCGCATACAGGTGGCGATAGCGGGCTTTCAAGCGCGTCGCTGAAATCGCCGAGTACGCCTTGGGACGGAGTAGCGTGTTGGCGTAGACCAACAATTTCCTTGCCATATTTGGCGAGGATTTCGGGGTCCTTTAGGAGGACATTCCTGACGAATGCTAGCAGGATGCTAGCGTCCGTCATGGTAACGGGAAATCTATTTAAATGAGATATTGACTCATTTGTGCCTAATTTGTGGGCCCGGGGATGTGTGACCCTCTCTGTTGGTTGTAGACAGAGAGGTGAGTACCTATTGGTGAGCCCTAAGCTTGTAACCCGTCGCCAGTCTTAATGTGCGAACGGGGCCCTGACCAGTCTAGCGCGAAGAGTGTAGACACACCCTAAAGACACTAGGTGAGTAGCTGAAAAGCAAAACTGTCACCAGAGCCGACTGGGAGATCCCCCAAGGCCGGTTATCTGGGACCCGTCCAACTAACTGCCTCGCCCTGAAGGGGTTCGGCGGGTGTGATTGGGTCAACACCCCACTCGGCTTCGTTGGCACCGTAAGGTTTCAACCGAGGACCACGAAACTGTGGTTTTACCCAGAAGGGGCCTAGTGAAGCTACTCACGAAAGTCTGTTTAAGAAAAGAGATTTGCCTTGAAAAAGGCACTTTTTGATTGATTAAAATCAATTCAATTACTTGATTTGATTTTAAGTCGGAGTAGTCGGGGTGACTACGATGACGTCACGTGGTAGCGACGAGTATAAACACGAAACACAACACTGGGCCGGGAGCGGGAGAGCGCACAGACACGTCCGTCCGCGGCGAGAGTCGAGCGTCGAGTGATTGTTCTTTTTTTTTTTTTTTTTTTTTGTGTATGGCATCTCGTAGTTGACCTTGAGAGGTCGTGACTACTTAACCGGACTATCCTGTGGCTGCCTTAAGCGGACTCAAAGCCTCCAGCCAGGGGCGTAAAACTACTACTTAAATTATTAAGCGAACGCTCGCTAAGGGCACCCCCTGTGGGGTACGGACCTCGGCTTAGGGCGTCGCTGACGGGAGGACAGCAAGATGGGACAGGCTGGATCAAGTTTAGTTGATTATTATTAATCGGGGAATTTAAAGCTACAGGCTCAGCTACGGCGCGGGCTGGCACTTCGTCGAGCAAGGGTCGGGGGGGACAATTACGTCGGGATCTTCGCGAGGAACCTCGGCGGCGAGGTCGGAATGTCGGTCTGTGTTTGTGCACTGTACTGGTGGCCCTACTGCTCTCCTGAATGAGAGTTATGTGGTCATCGGGATCGGTGAGGACATGCTTGGGACGGCGGACCTGACTAATGGAGGAGGGTATATAACTAGCGGCTTTCACAACCAGAGGGTTGCGGTGATTCGCGGCGGTCTCGAAGAAACGTTTTGAAATACGTTTCATGAACTGGCGGATAGTGGGAATCTTTAGGTCAACGTGAAGGATCTCGTTGCGAACGTACCAGGGGGAGCCTGTTATCCTACGGAGGAACTTGTTCTGGAGGGTCTGCATTCTATTGAAGCGAACGGGCTTGGCGTGTGCAAAGACTGCACTGGCATATGTCATGATCGGGCGGAAGTGATTGTTCTATGAACATTACACATTTGTATCAAAAGTTTTAGCGATATTTCGCGACGTAATTTATTTGGGTTACGGTATCGTCACACGGACACTCGCACCGACGTATTTGCGCGTGAGTGTGTAGGGATCAGGCCGCAATATATGTAGCAATGTATAGAGCGAAATGTCACTCATACTTCCATCATGCTCCATTCAAGCGCAATCGCTTTACTATTTCCTATTTTGTCTATTATTAGTGATGTTTCGTGAATTTTGAGGATTTTCGGAACTTATACTAAATCAATGGTACCAGGCAAATATTAGCGTATCTATTCTACTTACACAATACACCATATGTTGTCCGGATGGTAAAAAATGCCAGCTTAGTAGATACTCTAGGATACAACTGAAACTGCAGACAATATCTAAGAAGCAATGAAATTTAATCTAGTCACTGAAGTTAGCTAAGCTTACAAGTTACAAGATAAAATTTATTCAACGGTTTTCAGATTTGAATGAATGTTAGAGTTGATTATCTTTGGTTCTTCTTGTTTCGGTCGTTGTTAAAATAATAACTTTATCTTTATCTGTGAGTAAGTAGGTGCTTATAAAAAGTTTTGATTTAGAGTAACATCATTTCTTTACTTGGTTATAATTCATCTGTGGATGCTTAACCAGCACTCAGAGATTATACTATGAACGCGTTTGATTCGGCAATTATATCAAAGGGGTGCGGATGGATGGAGCACTCGCCCTCATCATCACTTATCTGTAAATAGTATAGAATAAGGTAGCTTTTGCTTTGTTTGTATGATCGCTTAGTTCTTCTATACTACACAACGGACTTTGATGCGGGTTTCACAATTCAATTGATTTCGAAGGGTTTCATATTAAACCCAAATACACATAATAAAGAAATCTCGATGTTATGTCAAGTCATTAAAACTTTGCGAAGCAGGGGTAGGTCACTAGTTCACTATACAATCTTTGGCAGCCTTGTTTCATCCAATGCGTTATGATGTTAAGACTAAATGACAGAGAGTAATTTTGTTGTTGCATGCACACAAAGCCAAGTATTAGTCTCGTAGCTTACGTACCTATAAAGTTGTGAGCCTTTCTTTTTTACTCTATTCAGTGCTAGCTACAGGAATGTAGCAGAGTGAGAAACACGTTATCTCTTAATATTATTTATATTTTTAATACGGACACTAATTTACAGCAATGGGCCTATCTCTACCATTGCTTCCTTTATTTTGGACGTCAACAAGAGAAGGTCGTTCTCCTTTGAATCCGAAAGTATAATAAAATTATCCTCAACATATTGATCAACGACGATGTTATATTTGTATGATTCCTCGTCGTGATCATTAATTTCCTTCGACAAGGACACATTCTGCTGTTCTGACATATAACTAATGGGTTTAATAAAAGTCTGACCCGAATAACCAATTGCTTCCGCGTATTCACTCTCGAACACTTCATTCGATTCCTCCTCGACATTTGCAGGTCTGCACACTGTGCAGCTGCGCCCGTCGACATCATCATCGTCATCTCTGTCTGTTTGGCAGCTTTGCTCACCATCTAGTGGGTCAACCTGTCCTGCTAGAAAATATAACAGCATCATTATCTATATTTACAACATTTTGCCGTCCGCACTCTTCAGACATATCTTGTGCAAACTTCTCTTCTTGCACCCTATGTGCTGCTTTAATTTTTTAGTTTTTTAGTTGGTCGTACATCGCCTAAAACAACATAGCTTCGCGGTATATAAATTTATGAAAAGCTAGGGCGGCGCCCACAAGATATGCGCTCACTATTAGCACACAATCGCTTTCTTTCCATCCGAAGCTGTAAAATTGCTCAATTCTTTAAAAAAAAATACGCAGTCGTTGCAGGTGCCCGCGAAGAACTCTTGAGCCATTTCGTTCCTTTTATCAGAAACTTAATAAAACCACTTAGCTTTTAATCCGGCGTCGACTTTGCGTCTGCTATACTTTTATTTCTAATACATTTTCTTCGCACAATACGTTTTGTGTACGCAACTCGTATTCGCTATGGCTTCTTAATCGGACACTCCTGTCAGAGTGGTCGTGGTCATGAGAGGGTCCTGACTAATGACGACTCTTGCTATGCGTCTCCATTCGGCTCTATTGGAGGCATTGTGGGAACAGTCGGTCATAGTCGAGTTGGTGAGAGATTTTATTAGATCTGTCCATCTAGTCGGAGAGCGACCAAGAATGCAATGGACTCCAAGACAAGACGCTCCATTGAGTCTTCATTTCGGGTTATGATCCCAAAGAACTTCAGTATTAGTATTTGAACAGTCGACGATAATCTCTCTTTGATATGAAGTTCTTTTAGTATTGATACATCGGTGCGGTAAGCAGTCCACGGAACCCTCAGCAGACGTCTCCAGCATCACATCTCCTAATAATTCACTAATAATTCGCTATGACATATGCCTTAATTTTTTAATTGAATCTTAGGCGCCTCCACTACTTGTAGTCTAGTTTTTAACTAAATTAGCTACGGGGGTGTAGCAGAGGGATTAACACGTTATATTTTAATGTTATTTATATATTTAATACGTGCCTATTTACCGCGATGGGCCTATCTATACCATTGTTTATCCAAACATCGAACCTAAATCAAATACTTTTAAGGCTCATTCTAAACAAGCTTGAGCGTTCGAATAATAACCACAGTTATGTTTTACCAGCCTACACAAGATACGGTCGGTTATTGCAGATAACCTTAACAGTACCTAATCTATTTCTATATACATAAATAAAAATCAATTGCCACAAATGTTTGTCCGCACTTCACTTCAAAGACTGTAATTTGGCGAAATAAGTGCAGCTGGCACCTATTTGGCAAAATTCCTTTTTTTGTGTTTGTGACCTGACAATACAGGACAAGATTTGTATGAAAGTATGGAAAAACCACCGGCAAAGTCGGATATTTTAATGCTATTTTAAATGAAATTCACGCTGGCCGACGCCGGGCAGGACCAGCTAGTTACTAATCAAATTAGGCACGATATCATCACTTTTCTTGTAGAATCAATTATTTTCTTGCAATCGCCTTCGCCAAGCGGGATAATTTCCCAAATCCGTTTGTTTTAATAAAACATATTTTGACATTATCAGGCGAAAATAGTTTAATCGTTATTACCGATTAGATTATTTCTCCGTTCGTCTCCTAAACTAACTGTTTTTGGGTCTGCTTTTCACCGGAATCTCGAATCAAATCGGGCTTTCAGTTTCCATTTTTATTATTATTTAATTGGCTAATTTCTAATCACAAAGTGTGTAATCATCACAATCCTTAAATCAATAAAACGGTGTTCCGATTATTTGCAATGTAGGTATGGATTATTTCGCCTCAGGGTCGCGGGTTATTCTAAAGAGAAAATCGTGGCCCTGGCACAGGTAACTGAAGGAACACGGGTGGGTTTTAGTCAGTAAATGTCTGACACGCCCTCCCGCTCCACCCAGAGCGGGAGAAGTCATTTGATTAATTCCCACCCAAAAAAAAAAAAAAAAGGTATGGATTATTTATTATGATGATGGTCTTACTGTTGCGTCTACTTGTAGACGTCAACAAGTCCACTATCTGTTGGCGCTTATCTTCCGCGTTGATCTTTCGAGGATACAGTAAAGACTTGATTAAGGTCTTAATGTAGACTTTGAACTTCAATCCGAAATACTATTTTATCATTGATAAAGTGAGCTTCTAATGTTATCCTGTGGTATTCCGAGGGCTCCTGGTTTTCATAAAGACATTATCTAGCGAATGCAGCTTCAGTACGCGGCAGTGCGAGAGTGTGGTTGAGTTATAAAGCTGCAGGAGTTAGGAGCTAGTTCGATCTAGCCGTCTCTCTAGACAAATGTGAAACACAGTTAAAAATTATGTTAGAGTTCCTCCAGCCCCAATTTAAACAGTTAAAAAAAAATGTCATTTGCCATTTTTTGTTTCCAAATGTGACATTTCCGATATGGCGCGTGCTGTGCAAAAATTATCAATCAATCTGAATAATAAATCCTTTAATAACAAGAAATACGAGAGTAAGGTAGGTAAAAAAGTTACCATCTTCCAGTAATAACATCATACACGTAAACCAAGGTAACTACAAGGCTTCAAATTTAATGAAAGAATTCAGAATGATATATCATATCCTGTTTTGTGCCATTTACCTTTCTTACTATTTTTTTTAAACCTCTGAAACATTCTGAATTTACCTGTTACAAATTTGTAAGCTAACTGAATTCTGTTTTCATGATTGCGTGTATTTTTATTTACAAGCATAAAATTGGGTGTACTCTTGTTTTTATCATTACAACTAGGTTAGTTAGAACGTATTTACACGATAAATCCGTCGACCATTGTGTACTAGTTTCATTAACCTAATTACTTAGCAAGTAAATTTAAAAACAAACATTTCGTCACGTCAACGTTCGTTGTCAGTATTTGCATCGATAGGTACCGAAACGTCGTCACCGCTCCATGTTGTTTACCGATTGAATTTAGGACCATGAAGGCTGCTATTGTAAATGGTCACACGACAATTATCCCCGTGGTGCCACCACCAGCCAACGATACCATAATTCCGAACCATGGTAATAAACCACCTGAGACTGTTTTAGACATTTTCGATTAATTGTCAAACTGGCGCATTGCCCGCGACTATATCTGCGTGAATTTTTGTGAATTTTTCCTTGGAAACTTATACACAATTTCACCACTTTCCGGTTAATTTATAGAAAATTTGTTATATCTAGGTGTTGAAGCCGGAAACTTAATATAGAATATTTTTAATTTTATAGTCTAAAAGGCCTAGTGCGCAAATCATTAATTTAATGTTATTAAGACGAGCATTCGGTCATTTCCTGTATCGTCCCTTTCTTTTCCATAATGATTGAGAGGACTAATGGCGTACAATTCGCCTGTATACTTCATTAAAACCACACGCGCGCGCACCTCTGAATAATAATTCATATTATATATAAGTCATAATACGGGTTTAACTAGTGCTTCAAAGTATCAAATTCGAGTGAACATTTATCGTGAGTGCTGTGCCGAGATCTCGTGCCTAGGGAAGTACCGACCAGTGAAGCCACGTGGAGACCCCAGAAGATGACTCACACCAGTATTCCAGGTCAGTCCTAGATCCCTTCCTACACGTCGAATGCTCGGTCTCGTGCGCGTCAAATAGTTTGAATGAGTTCGTCAACGATACCTACAATCGCCGCAATATGCAGTAACGCTAAATAAATAACCCACCACCAAACGTTTCCCCAAGGTTCATGCTATCTCTTCACAAAGTTCTCCTCAAACCCGTTCAAGTGTTTCGCTGTAATAACGCAACAAACAAACAGTCAGAGACACTTCATATTATAATAGGTGTACTAGGCGACAGTGACTCTGACACGGGATTTACAACTTGATGAAAACCGTTGCGGATAGACACGAAGAGCAACTTTAATTTATAATATGCATAGAAGTATGAATTTTAAACGCTTTTTCTTTTCACGTAACTTAAGTCACGTAGATAGAGTGGCTCTTAGACCAGTATATACTCCTCTACAAAGCTTTGTTCTCACAGTGAATTCCTGCGTGCGATGTCCTTTTCAAAAGTAAAAGTTCCTCTGGCTCGATCACTATCTGTTTATTTTTTTTTTTTTCTTTCTCATTTGTTTTTTTCTTAGCCTTTATTGAAACTTTTACAGCTCTTATCAGCTCTGTATGCAAGAGGTTACAAATGGCACGTTAAACGTGTGTAGTTACGCGTGCGTATAGTCACGACTGCGAGTGTCACGTCCACGTGACATGCACGCTTAACACGCGCGTTATTCAAACACGCGTATTGCGCGTAGGTGAATGACATCGGCATTCGACATAATACGAGTATCGTTTGTTCTACCTCTAAAATATCTGCTTTAATTTAACTTTGTTGACCAAAACGGGAAACCGCATTTTTCATTTACTACGAAGCACGTGTGGGAAAGTGACAGCTAGGGTTCTCAGCTCTAACACTATAAAAACAAGCAATTGCAAGCAATTGCAAAAACAAAAACAGCTGTTAAGATGTAGAAAACATCTCGCTATTAAAGTTCCGTTGAAAAATCTCCTGCTTGTAGTTTTTGTCGCACTAAATCCATCTTGCCGCACAGCTTCTCACAGCAGTTTAGATCGAAGGAATCGCGTTAAGTTCTCTGTGAAGATTTTACTCTGCAGATTGGTAGAAATAGCAATTCCTTGTGAACCTACGTACACTCTCTTCATTTTGTATTTATTGCCATTCCAAAGATCGTCTCCATAATATTTTGTTAATGGCGTCGCGACAGTTATGGACTCCGAAACGAAACACGAAACTTCGAATTTCCTCATCGTGTAAAATAGACCCCTCGGGCGCCATAACGTTGTGACTTACTTACATTCGCGCACCTCTCTAAATTATAGGGCTTTACCTGTCCCATCATGACGTGATTCTCCGCCATGAATCACGACTGATGAGCTCATTTGTGTGACGCGATGCCGCTATACAGATTAATTAGCTTCAAAGGATTCTTGAAATTTGAGAGCCGCATTTTCAATGTTTCCCGTAGGTATAATACGAGTAACAAAGTTACCGGAATAGACGTGATAGTTACGAGTAGGTATACCCTACGCACATCCTTATAATTACGGCAAGATTAAATACATCACGTATTCCTGGAACGTTCGTTGGTATTTATTTATACGCTAGGGAGGGTTCATAGAGTTAAACAGACCCTTAATATTAAGAGATTTGATTGTGAGCGGTTAGATTTTTTTCCTATCTGGAACGCACGGCGTGACCCACAAAGGGGAGTAAACAAACGTGCCATAAACACAGCTGCCTGTATTAATGTGATAGCTCCGAAGTACACCTTCATTTAATTTAATCATAAACTTTATTTACCGTGGCTAAGTAAATACTTTTTGACCCCATGCAGATAATTTATAGTTGTGTTATTCCATTTTAGGAAAGCGTATTATTATAAAATACTTGTCATGTCATAATATAAGGTGCTCTAATTGTAACTATAACTTACATTATGAATTCACCATCAAGTCAATAATGACTTATCTTCGCAATATAAAAACTGCGTAAATTCAAATCTGAATCTTCCTGCGAGCTAAACATTTGCAGACATTACACAAACTATGGCATGAAAGCTTTTGAGTGTTCGTCTAATGTTAGCCATAAAGGAATTTCATGTATTGTCAAGAACACACTAACACAGTTATATTCATCTTGGCTCTCAACGTACGTTAAACGAGATTCTCTATGGCGATGGCTAAAACTGTATAATGTTAACCGCACTGAAGTGATAATTAGCAATATGGTACAGCTATCAAAATGCCAGCGGAGTGGTTAGTTACCTACATTTGAATTTCAAGCGCCGCGTACCACTTCTCATGTAAAGTAACCGCGTTCATTAAAAAAATTAAACCACGTACCTACGTACTAATTTATAAGGACGTGACTTTGTGGCGAGTGCGCTCGCAAAAAGTACAGCATCAATATAATTTTACGAAATTTTTATGAACCTTGTCGAACTTCCAACGAAAATGGATGCCGAATACTTACTAAAAGCCTTTTTCGGCTGTAAATAAGCTTCTCATTCATGACAAGCTTTTTAAAAAAAACTGAAAGTGTAAATGTAACTATCTTTCGAATGGCTATTTTATTTTACAACAGTATGCTAATATTATGATAGCATGTTGTACCAGATAAGCTGGCGTTGGAATCTTTCCAGCTGCGTCACAATTTCTTAGTCAATAAAGCTTAATAGTAGTATATAGAGGCCGGCTTGTCAGACTAAACACTAGCTGCCTGGGAGCTTTTGTTATCACGCCATGGGAGAAAGCTGTATTCGACAGAAAGCCATTCGGGTTACATAATCGAAACAAGCATCCTCGCTCTATGGTTTGGTCGATCTAGAGTTTGCTAATGTAGTCGTATAGAGACTACATACTGTATGTATTGAACTGCTTGTAAACTGGGAACTTAATTACATGCTGTGCCTAGTTAGGGAGCCGCTGTTAAATCTGTCTAAGTTTTCTGTTGGTTAGAACTTCATGCCTTGTTACCTAAATGTTTGTGAACTGATTGGACTGTCGATATGTTCAACGCTGTCATTTACATGTGCCAACGTATCATGTTTATGTGTAAGTTTAATAAATGAATGTGAAAGTGAAACTACTAAAATTACTTTTCAGAATAATTGTTAATAATAGCAGACTGCATCGCAAAAAGTGTAGTAAAATTAGCTTTCCAATAAAGTTAGCACACCACCTATAACAATTTGTTAACAAAATCAGCACCCTGAGTACCTCCAGGAATACCCGGCAAATCACACGTTAATATGATAAGGGTCAAACTTGTTGGAAGATCAGGTTTATCCTGATTTATTATAAGCGAAACATTATTTTAAATTGTGTGCGATCTAGTAAACAAGCTAGGAATTATAATTTCGCAGTGGACTCTCCGCAATAAGGCCAACAACGCAATTTATATATTAGGTACACAAAAATTGCTGTTATCTTTTAAAATTTAAAAAAGTCTTGGTTGGTTCCCTAACTAAAATAACTGTACTTTAAACTATAAAATGGTTATTTTTGTTTGTTGGTGATCTGATAAAAATAAAGAACTAAACTTCAATCCCGTGCTTATGTATTTTTGACTATAATTGGTAAGCTTATAAGGAAATTCGAACACCTAACCAAAACATGAATGTGATTAGTCATTTTCAGATTTGTAAATGTAGTTACTTATATAAATGGTCATGCTGCGCTCGACTTGATACCGCACTCTCTAAATACAACTGCTCCGTGTTTGCAGCAACTCATTATTGCAGTGTGTGTAAGACATCGTCACTTGACGTTTGTCACTTGACATTAACAACTAGTGTGCGTGAAGAATTGTGTTACCAACTGCTCAACTGTTATCCGAGTTAATGATAAACATATTTTATGCTGTGGTATATTAGTTAAGTTATAAATAAAGCCCAGAAAATACTTAAAAATTAACAATAAATTAAAAGCGAGTGAATAACCAAACAAAAACGTTTGTATCTTTGTAGGTTGTTGTTGTATGTGGGTTTCTTCTTAAGAAAAAAGGAAGGTAGGTAATTCAATGATTAGGCCTCATTTATAATTTTTTTTTTTTTTTTTACAAACCTTGTTCCATGTTCCTCGGGGAAAGTTGTTCCGTTTCATGGGTAGAATCACCCCTTGAAATTTTGTCAGCTAACATTTTTACACCTTATGTGTATAGGTTACTAAAATAAAGGTTACATAATTTATAGCACTAGGTTAAGTACTCAATAACTACGTTAGATAAATGAAATAGGATATATAATAAAATACAAAAACAATCAATTCACATTATTTAAATCTCAACCACGGGGAACTTGACTCTTGTATACGCGGCAACATTGAATGGCGTTTAGGGTTCATGTTATTTTATGTTGAAATTTCGAAATTATACGATACTCACTGATGGTATGTGATCCCAGTGTCCTTCTTATATCTTGTAGTATTATTGTTACACAGTTTCACTACGCAAACTGGCATTTTACTTAGGATTATGCCCAAAATTTAATCAAAATTCGGCACGTGCACGTCACAGACAGCTTGTAGTGTGACTGGCTCGGGCACGCCGACTTCGGCGTAGTATTTGTTGCCGCATTTGACAAGTACGCCGGCGGTATCTAGTAGAGCGCAGCGAAACCATTCATTTATCTAAGTGTGGTTGTATATGTGTCCACCAACAATCAAATCAAATAATTTATTTCTATGCAAACCTGGGTAAATTTGTTCATAGGGGTTTTCATAAAGTTAGTTCTCCATGTTCTGCCGGCATGCAAATCACAATTAATTAATATAATTTTGAATAACATAAGAAATATCACTATTTTACAAATTATTTTCAAATCATTTGACTCAAAATAAATAGGAAATGACATAATGAAATGTCACTGGCTATGTCAATGGATTCAATACAAGCATGTTAATATTAATACTGGTATAATACGGGTAGTACATCAGACCCTACTAATTATAGACCTATTTCAGTGCTACCTACCTTTAGTAAAAAATTTGAATAACTTATTTTAGATCAAATGCAAAGATTTTTTAATAAACACAAATTACTGCATATCAAACAGTTCGGTTTTAGAAGGGGTCGTTTAGGAGACGTTTATAATGCATGGGAGGACAAGTGCGATGCTTTGGGCATCTTTTGCGATTTGTCCAAGGCATTTGATTGTGTTCTTCATGAAACATTAATCAGGAAACTGCACCACTACGGAATCCGGAACGCCTCTCTGGATCTTCTTACTTCTTACTTAAGTGATAGGATTCAGACAGTTGATGTTAACGGAAAAATATCACCTGGTTCTGTAGTAAGAATGGGGGTCCCCCAGGGCTCAATTCTTGGCCCATTTTTGTTCCTTATTTACATTAATGACTTGCCTTACCTCATAAATGATAATCATGATATAGTGTTGTTTGCAGATGACACTTCACTTTTATTTATACTGAAACCTCAACAGCTGGTTACTGACAATGTAAATAGCGACCTCGCTGAGGTAGTTAACTGGTTTAATGTTAATAACCTACTTCTTAACGAGAAAAAAACTAAATGCATTAAGTTTACGATACCTCATGTTAGACAAGTAGAAACTAGTGTTCTTATAAAGGGTGAAGAGTTGAAACCCGAAAACTCCACAGTGTTCTTAGGCATAACTTTGGGTGCCAAGCTTCAATGGGGCCCCCATATAGATAAATTGTCAAAAAAAAAAAGCGCTGCAGCATACGCCGTTAGAAAATTCGTAATTTAACTGATTTGGAGACAGTGCGTTTAGTTACTTTAGTTATTTTCATAGTGTGATGTCCTACGGTATTCTTTTGTGGGGAAATGCCGCCGATATTCAAACAATTTTTGTTTTACTAAAAAGGGCAATTCGTTCAATTTATAAATTAAGTCCCAGACACTCCCTCAGAGACAAATTTAAAGTGATTAATATAATGACTGTGCCCTCTCAGTATATTTATGAAAATCTTTTGTATGCACATAAAAATATTAATATGTTTAAAAAATACAGTGATATCCATAACATAAATACTAGGAACAAACAAAAATTTGTTGTTCCCACTACCAGGCTCAAGAAAATAGGTAGCTCGTTTAAATGTCAATGTATACGGTTTTATAATAAACTTCCTAGCCACATTCAAGAACTAAGCTTTAATAAATTCAAATCTTTTATAAAGCGGAAATTATGCCAGAATGCCTATTAAACTGTCAAAGGCAATATTGAGGACAAGAAGGCTTGGGATTGAGCTGCTCCAACAAGTTTACACATATATTGTTGATGTTTAATTTGCTGTTTAACTTTTACTTTTGATTTTTTCTATATTCGTACATTTTTTGTTAAACAATGACATCTATATATTTACTGTTTAAATTATAATATTGTTTTAATTTTTGAGAATGTGAGGACTATGTGGGTCATTGTATTTTTCTTTTAACGATGGTCTGGCTGTTTGAGTACTTACGCGGCCTACCCAAATGTCCTTTCTTTTGTACTGTTCGTCGATTCGTTGAGCTCCTTAGTTCTGAGTTGAGCTGCACGATGAATGACAAATGCGTGCACTGGCGGCACAGGTCCACTCATTCTGTGTGGTTCTTTCCTCAAAAGACCATTTCAGACATCAATCCACATGTTCTTCACATGACCTGACCAAGATTATGTCTGGACTTTAAAAGAGACTGTGACCTCTTAGTTTGTTTCGGCCTTTCTTCTCAGAGTAGTCAGATAGGAAACGCCGATCTCATCTAGTTTTTAAAATGTGATTGACTTGTAAAAGTGTTTTTACAAACCTATTTACAGAAAATAAATCATTTATCATTTAAATAAGTTCATTGAAAGAAACTATTTTTTTTCAAAATGTCATTGCTGACAAATTAAATTTTAATTTTAATTATTATATCACGAATTAAACTGAAAGAAGATGAGTACCAGGAAGTCAATCATAAAGTCATAAAAAATTGCAACTTAAATCTGTATTTAGGTCCCACAGATTTTTTCAGATTTTTTAAAAATCTGTGGGACTGCGAGATGTTTTAATACGATTTACTTATGAGAAAGTTTATTAAATGTCTTTTAAACAAATTAACATTTAAGATTTTGATTGATTCTGTTATGTAATCATGTATAATTGGTGCCAGGCAGAAAACACTTTTATGCATCAGAGCTGTCATAAACTGACTTGCACATAACATATTGACATGTCGTCGACTCTGGATATTTGAGTCAGATGCTTGGGAAACAATTTCTGGTTAGTTTTCACAAATACCACAACCTCAAATATGTACAGGGAGGGCAATGTCAGTATTTTATACTAGATAAAAAATGGTTTACAAGTGTCTGTGCACTTCAGACCAAACATTACCCTTAAACACTTTTTTTTGGATTTAAATATTAGTTCCTTACTGGCTGACTTCCCTCAAAACATAACGTGATCTTAATATTGAACCCGCCATTTCATGATATGGTGTAACAATAGCGTCCGTTCCTATGACTGGAGCGAGCTTATATAAAGCATACGTCAATTTGCTAAGTCGCTATGCCAATTCTACTGTGTGTGCTTTCCAATCCAACGGTTGGTCTATGGTTAACCCTAAGAATTTGGAGGTACTTACTTGATTTATTTTATTGTTATCATGGTGAATATTCATAGTTACAATTTTGCGTTGACTGAATTACTTTGGTTTTGTCAATGTTTATTTTGAGATTGTTATTGTTGAGCCATTTTATTATTGAATTAATAGAATTAATTACTTCTTTAATATAATTATGTTTGTTTGGTCAATGGTAACTGAACTGTCATCAGCAAAGAGAGTCATGTGACGTTTCGTCACACACTATACTTAAAGTATACTCGTAAATAGAAGGGGGCCAAGCACGCAACCGTGGAGTAAAACTTTGTTCTAACATAATACGTTTTTTTTTTAATATGTGCAGAGGCTCCTGAATGGGGTCCTAAGCTGGTGTCAGATAGATCGTGGTACGGCGTGGGTTCCACTCTGCGAGCGACGTGCGCGTCACCTCCTGCGCACCCACCAGCAAACCTGACCTTTGCACTAAACGGACGTGAGGTAAGAATGTCTTACCTACTGTTTACATACACTTTGCACAAGACACAGATAGCAGGTTCCATAGCTGCAAAATTCTTACCTTTTATAAAAGTGATAAAGTGCTGTGCATAACTCCCATTTATGTTAAATAATAGGTTCTATACATCTTCATATTGTACTTGCCAAGCTGGATACCCAAATTTGGAAAGTGACCTCATGGATATGGCTGGGATAATATCTCGAATCACTGAAATTCCTCCTGTAGCCTGCCTTTAGTATTTTGATATTCATTTGCGGAACGCCGCTTCTAGC
The DNA here is from genome assembly GCA_963555695.1 of Dasypolia templi. Lineage (NCBI taxonomy): Eukaryota > Metazoa > Arthropoda > Insecta > Lepidoptera > Noctuidae > Dasypolia > Dasypolia templi. The sequence goes on along the minus strand of OY743146.1, from coordinate 15,009,850 downwards.
TATGGAACAGGGTTCTGTATACCATCGATTTCCGAGTAATTTTCATCAACCGTAGCTACACAAAAATAAATTAAAACAACAACATTTCGTAGAGCTGAGTAAAAATAAAAAAAAGACTACCTTAGCCTGTGTTATATTAAAATTTTGTGATGTTTGATGTTAAAATCAATATTACTGCTGGCAGCAAGCGGCAAAAGTTAAAGATAACTATAGTACCGCGTTGTAATAATAACTCGAATGGTTCAGAAGATCGATGTTTTATTAATACGGTAGGCAATGCTCGCCGACGATCCTTTTTCATCAAATAATTTGATTAACATCAAAGGCAGCATATATCGCACTAGTGCTGTGGGGATTTATATATATGTGATGTACCCGTCTGTGATATAATAAAGAAATATGAGTGTATTAAAAAAAGGTTTCCTTTGCAATAAGGTATCCATTTGGTCCATTGAAGCACTTACCATGGTACAATTTATTTAAAACTTACAGAACACTGAATATTTTTGAGTCCTAGACATCAGTCAATGCAATGTTAATCCCAAACAGGATCATGTGTGGTCTGGTAAACAATCGTTTTGCTAGATTATGTTGGGTAAAATCCAACCAATTAATCTTTTTCATAAAGATAAGCTTTAAAATCCGATTCACCCTAAGTTGTCAAATCAGCTGATAAAATACAACTAAAAAGAGGAAATTTCTAGTCGTATTAACGACACGTTTTCGTTTTCACATCTACATTAGTAGACGTTTAACTGAAATTAAGGCCACAGGATGGAGAGGACATTAGAAACAGTTAACCTGAAGCATCTGTTACACCGGGGATTTTACAGTTCGTAGTTGTTTTTTAACCGGAATAGTTTTACCATAACCACGAAAGGATTGAAAAGTATCTACCAGCCAAATAGCTTATAAAAATATTCGTAAAACGGTATCTGTTGATGATATATGGGATCTCTGTAAACTACTACAATTCCTGTCACCCAAACGAGCGCTAAATACCTACTCGAGTAACACAAAGTAAATTTTCTTCAGAAATGTGACTAATGTAACTCCAATAATCAGGTGCTCGACTCAAGTATTTTTCTGACTAACTATGTATATTGAAATTGACGTTAAAAAATGCGTTTGATCATCGTCCAACGGACAGCTACAGACAGGGGTCCGCCATGTCCACGCAAATAATTGAGCAGTTCCTACTTGCTTCGCTTTGACGCGACCGTTGTTTTTGCCGCCGTCACTGCCCGCTGCGTAGGCGAGTTCATTAATCACAAAACAGCTCAGAGCTATATAAGCTTCCTTTATCTAACGTAGAGCTGTGTAATATCCGTAATATTTCCCGCTCAACCGCTGTGTCGCACTATTATATATTATATTGTATTTTTCTCAGATCGACATGGATTCTCTTATCCACGAATTGCCGTCGTGGTTCAAATGGGATCCGCCGCCGAAGGCGGAAACTACAACTACGGAGCAGCCAGATGATGATGTAAATTTTAATATATTCCACGATGAAGGAAATATACAGTATTTGGATGAGTCGTATATAAATTTGCATAAAGAGGAGATTAGAAGGCCATCGAAGGAGAGTTTGAAGCCGACGTTTGAGAGAACAGGTCCAGATAACAGGCTGCCTTCTGTGGGGGAGGTGTCGTTCGTGGTTAGGAATGAGGCGTTCGAGCGAGGCAGTCTTCGGCTGACCTGCATAGCGAGCATATATAACCTGTACGCGGCACGCGCAGCACTAATTTTCGATATGGAGCAACCAGAGGTTGCCTCCGTGCTAGGCGTCCGTAATACAGCAGTAGGTAAGTGCAATCGATTCTTGTGTATAGCGACTCCGGGTCGCGAAATAGCGCCGGGATAAAACATTGTCTTTTGTCGCATTTTGGTACAAACACATTTTGAACTAAGACTGTACTTATAATTATAAATAATAACACATTTTCCCGGCAAGTTAAAAATTACTACGACATTCTTACTAATAAAATTAAGAATAATTAAGTAATAGAGAGCACAATATTTAACCAAGCTCGAAAACTATTTATACTTGCCTCCATTGAATTTTTTACAGTATCTAATCTAAGTTTAATAGAAACAGGAAATGTATCTTAGGCTAGCATATAGTAACATAATAAAATGGTATACAAATAGCCGCGGAGCCGCTAGGGATAAAAGTGCATAGTCCGGTAATGCGGTTTAGAGCTCGGTTGAAACCAATTTTCCCCTACTAAGACTCTAGATACGGCGCTGTACGTATTTGAGACGTATTTACCTTTATGTAAGCCTGTTATTTAGTATTACAAACCATAATATTGTTCAAAATTGTTTCAGATTCAACATCTCGTAGTCTTTGGCGAATACCAACAACGCTCGTTCCGTTATTATACAGCGTGCGGTAGTTTATTTAATAACTAACATTAATTAAGTACAAATTTATTTTTAAGAACTCGCTGTTTGTGTTAAAATTAATCTCATTCTGTAAAAATTCGTTGAACATATCCAGTCTCATGAATTTATATTTTGTTGTACCACGATCTTCCCTTCGAATATGTAGATAATGTTGCGACAATCGCATTAAATTACTCTAACGTTGTTTTAAAGTAAAGTTTATAATTATTTAGTAATAGGTCAAACTGGCCAAACATAGGTTTAATAAAAATGAATACCTAAATCAGAAGATATGGAATTAGATGAATTATATTACGCATTTGTAGAAGTTGTTGGATAATAAGATGAAAGCCAACTGTTATTTCCAACATACCGAGTATATTTTCAAATTACGGTATCAAGAACCGTTTAGAAAATTCTGTAATTTTTATGAGAAATCGAAAAATTACGTTCCTTATCAAAATTATAGATAAAATATATATATACGTGTAAAATAATATCATCGTGTCTATAGAGTTTGATGAAATAAAAATATCTTCAAGGCGTAAAACGTTACTTATGTCACGGACTAAAACTATTTGTAAATAATAATGTGATAGCTAATAATTAATATTAATAATAAAAGAATGTCTGTTTCAAAATTACCTAATAGAAAACCTATGTGAACCTTATCTTCCAGAGTTACAAAGTATCAACGGTATGATATTAATGAAGAAACTTTAATTTCATTATAAGCTGGGGCATATTTTTTACCCTTGACAAAGACTGATGAGTAAAGATTACAAAAGGGAGATACATTTCACGCGGTTCTGTTTCTAGTACATAACATTGATTTATGCTAAAATCTATACTGTTTTATCGTTAAAAAATAATAAGTTTATCAAAATACCTTCGTCATTTTCGAATAACTGGAGATTTTAAACAGTTTAAGTTGAATTTAAATTTCGACTTGAAATCTGAATTTTAACTTGTTATTTAAAGATTTGTAAATAAATAAGTTATAATGTCTTACTCTATGTTAATGAATATGGATGAATAGAATAAAGAAATATGTTGGATTTGTCTAAATAATGTGCCTTTTTTTGCCCATGTATTGTTTCTAACTCAAAAACAAGAAGAGCCCGTTCCTTAACGTTTATAAATGCTGATGTAAGTTTATTTGTTTCGTTTACACGGTAAAACAGCTGATCGGATTTGAATGAAATTTCGCCCACAGACAGATAGACAATGACCTTGGTAAGGACATAAGCTAATTTTCATCCTTTTTTTTTTAGGGTGGGAAATCATCAAATGACTTCTCCCGCTTTTCGTGTCAGACTTTTACTGACAAAAACCCACCCGTGTTCCTTCAGTTGCCTGTGCCAGGGCCACGGTTATCTCTTTTCGAATCACCCGCGACCCTGAGTCAATTTGTGCTGACATCTCTTTGAGGCGCGCGTGGAACACGACGCGCCATCGACCCGGGCCTGGTCCTTACCGGACGGCGAGCTACCCATTGCTCGCCGTCCGCAAGCCCGCGCCTACGGTGGCCGGGAATCTGCAGGCGACTCCCAACGCCCAGGGCGTCTCCTGCGGCGACTAGTGGGGGCGTGAGGGCGCAAGGCTCTCTCCCTCACGCGCTCCGCCTCCTCCTTAACAAGCATTACTGCTTCGCAGAAGGAGGTGACGGCTTTCCATTCTCTCTCGCTCCATACCATGGCCTGGACCAGGGCCGGACGCGAGAGATCGTCGCCGCCGATCGCCTCCGCGAGGACACTGCGGTGCTCCGCCCAAGCTGGGCAGACCTCCACCGTATGCGCCACCGTGTCCTCCGGGTGATCCACACAATGGTGACCCGGGCGTTTCCTCCCGCCTTATGCGAAACAGGAACCTCCCGAAACAACCGTGTCCGGTGAGGACCTGTGTCAGGCGGAAGGTGAGGACGCCGTGGCGCCTCTCCAACCACTCCTCAAAGAGGGGACTTACCGCCGCTATTGTGGCGTGCACAAAGCTAATTTTCATCCTGGATCGCAGACAAAGTCGTGGGCATCAGCTAGTGTTTTTTATATTTTTTATAAGCAGTCGGTAAATTTGTTTACAATAATCCTGACGTACCTACTAAAAATACTACTCGCCATACAAGGGAAATAAGTTTCATACTTACAAAATATTACATAAGCACACACTTGGTCCCACATCGTAGGACGACCATCAAACAAATAATACAACATTTAGGCGATATTGATAGCCGACATTTTCGTTCACAGCTACGTACTTAGAAAGAATAACGAAGTAATTTACCCTTGGAAGAGTTCCACCTAAGCCTCAATCAATCATAGTAGGAGATTGAGTCCACAACAAACAGAAGAAAATCCAGTCATTATCCATAAGGAGGAAATCATTTATTGAGCAGATAATGTGGAGAAAATGGATTAGTCAGCTTCGAATGAAGCATGATGTATTACTTGTGCCTACTTAAATTTGCGAAGGTATGTGAGTGCGTGAAATACTCGTATGTAGGTACTGAAGATAATAAAATTACGAAACTTTTCTCAGCACGTGTGTTATCGACAGAATGATGGATTAAAGTGTAATTTGTTTATAACACGAGGGCGTATTATCGATTTATTTATAGCTCAAAATGTACCTTTTTTGTTATTGTGGTAATGTTACTGCCCGAAAATCCATTAACGAACGTTCGGGTAATTCTGATAAAGGAATATAGGTACTCATTACATGGCCGCCCCGGGGTAGGGCGAGCTTACCCACATCAAAACCATTTATTTTCCAGTATTTACTCACGGCAACCGCAGTGTGGCGCTATTGCAAAACCAATAACAATCAGTTACCCCGTTCTAAGGCTTTCGCCTGCCGACACTATTGTCTGGACTCTTCGTTAGGCGCTCTTTTCATTTAGCCAGTTGCATTGATTGGACCAAAATCCATCACGGCCCACAGACTCCCTTTCTGCCTGCCCATTGATTATTCTCCCAGTTTCGTGAAAATGAAACTTTATGAATTGACGACGACGCTCGTGACCCCAAACTAACTTTGAACTGAATGAATAGAAATGGTTTTACAGCGAAATCGAATGAAAATTTTATAAATTATAATGCTAAAGTAAAAACAACGTGAGTTTACAAGTTAAATAGATTACGGTAGACGTAGGTTCGTGTGGAAATTATGGACTTTGAAAGTAAAGGGATGCTTATTTAGGTTAAAGTTAAAATAAATCTACAGGCGGCACTCTTAAAAGCAAAGTAGAAGTTTGTTTGTGATAGCCGCGGGCGTATATTGGACAGGCGCCGAAAAGCACTCGTGAATGCGTGTTTACTGTGTTCAATATTTACGAGTATGTTCCAAAATAATGGGCGTATAATGAAAGCGATGCGAGTAAAATGTAAGAGTAGTCTAATTGTAATGTGATTAATTTTACTTTGACACTTTTTTCATTCACATCGAGACAAATAATTCACTATGATATCGGTTCATTCGGTACTACGAACTTTTGCGCATATTCTCGCACTCATTGGCATGTCACCAATTGGTTCCTAAAAGATGTTGTTCTGCGTAAAGTTCGGACTAGCCAAGATATATCGGTCGTAGTTAAAAGTTTAAAACTACAGTTTAAACTTATAACTGCACGTTAACAAAGAGCTCTGTACAACCCTGCACATGTCCCTTGGTTATAATTTTTTTTAACTAATTACCTGCTAAGGAAGGTACTACATACATTCTTTGATTATTGAACAGTTCTATAATTATGGAATGAAATTACCATAATTTGAACCCGAAAATAACAATTATAGAATTTTATTTTTAATGAATACTGTTTATTAGCTTCTAAATTAAGTCTTTACCACTTAAGCCGACCTCAGATCCCACTCGGAGCCTATTCAAGGGCGAGTGCTCTTTAAACTGAAAGGAAATCCCTCTGAGAAATGAATTAATCCGTGTTTCGCTGAGAATTTGTTCTTTACTTAAATCGGTTCACATTTTTTATCCTTTTCGAGCCTTTGTAGCTTGACTGAGCTACGAATATTTGTTAGTAATAGGAAATATTTAAATAATGTTATATTAGATCATACATAAGTTTATAGATGTTAGAAATGGATCCAGTTTCAGAAATATAATGCTAAAATTATGTACTTAATTTAAAAAAACTGGCATGTAGTAAAAAACAGACATATGTTTGGAGTTTGTTGACATTACATTACATATGTAGGGGTATGTACCTACCCTCAACATCAACTCTCGGTGAAGGTACCTCTCTCAAACCTTCGGTCATTCCACGCAGGATACACCAGTCTGAAGCCAAACTCTAGAAAACCAACGTAGTTAAAACACAATCGACTGCATTTTCAATAGAAAGAACCATTGATCCAGAAACGCAAAGATAAAATCTGTGAAAACAAGGTTTGCGAGAGAGGTTTGACATGAAATATGTTCAGTTTTCCGTGAATATGCATTGTAAAGTGTGAGTGATGCGGCTGGTATTGACAGCGGTGACAAGAGAGCGGTGCACGCGACCCCCTGTCAACACGGACTTGTTTGTTCTGATCTCACGTACATGTCCATGTATGGCTAAACACTCATAATCTTTGTATCAATAGCGACCAGGTAATATGAGATGTCTGCTGTAGTAATTTTGGATGATGTACTGTGGACTGATTTGGCAATTACCATGTGAAATCGAAATATTTTTTTTGTTTTAAAATTGAAACTAGTTTGGTTTGGAAATTAGTTTTTATTTTCAGTACTTGTGATAATAACTGATCAGTCTATAATAACATATATCTGCAATTTTGGAACTTGCTGTTTGTGTCCAATCATACTTTAGAGAAAACTGTAGCGGTAAAAAAACAAGAGAAGTAATTTTATTTCACATAAACCTACATGGGCACTTATGAGCACTAATTTACGGGGTCCATCAGGGCCGATGCCCGCCAGGGTCGCGGGTTGTTCGAAAGAGATACCGTAGCCCCTGGCCACTGGCCACGTTTTAGTCTGTAAAAGTCTGACACAGAGCAAGAGAAACATTTGATGAAGTCCAGCCAAAATAAGAAGCTCCAACGGTTCCAATTGGTAAACGGAAAAATTGTCCTATGGAGAAGAGCCAGCAAGAAACTCCGCGGTAACTCTTTGAGTTAGCTTTTACAATGTTTTTAAATTACAGTGTTAATAGGTACATCGCCCACCTGCACTACACTACTAAGGCGGAGGACATCAGGGAGTACGTGCGCCAGAAGACAAGGTACATGCTGAGGGTGCAGTTACTGGAGACGCGCCGCAACGTCAATTTTAAGATGTTCGTGGTGCACGTACCGAATTGTTACCTGCCCCTTGTCATGAATGAAGGCTTTTGGCCGCAGGATGTGGTGTTCCGTCGCTTCCGCGGACAAGTACCACAAGAGAGCACAAAGTCTAGCTAGTGCAAAGTGAAGTGCTACTAACATAGTCTTAAGTATTTTTCATTAACACAAGTTTTGACTATGATAAAAGTTGTATGTTTAGGACTGTGTCGCCTGAAAATAAATGGATTATTATTATTATTTGGTCTAGTCACAATCGCTACTGCTGAGCATGAGGTCCTGGGTTCGATTCACAGGTCGGGCAACGTGTTATTGGGTTTTTCTATCTGGAATTTCTCAGTAGCAGCCCGGCATTAGGCTCGCCCCCTGTTGCATGGGACTTAAACATAACTGGCGAAATGTGGGTGTACTGTACACATCTGCCCAACCCTTCGGGGAAACAAGAAGTGATGTTATGTTATGTATTGTTATTTGTTTTATATACTTTTAAGTATCTCGGTGTTGCGCCGGATTTATGGGGGAAAACGGGCCGAAGCCAAGTGCTAGTGCAAGTGCCCTGGAAATTAGTTAAACTATGATGAGATGATGGTGTGTTTGGCTGTTGCGATGGTGAGTGTGTTTGTCCATGAGACTGTGTTCGTGCGGTGGGTGGGTATTTTACAATCCTGCTGGTGTTCAAGATTGCAGCTTTCTGAAGAGTCTGGTATGTGTGCCACCCGGCAAATCGAGTGTTTTTAATGACTGGTGGAGCTGTTTAGGTATTCCACATGTTGTTGACAATACTATAGGAACTATGGTGACATTGCTAAGCCGCCACATTCGGCTGATTTCTATTTTCAGGTCTGTATATTTTGAGAGTTTTTCTGCTATAGTATTCTGTAGATTGTGTGTAGAGAACAGTTTCAGGTTGATATTTTATTCATGTGATGTATGCGTTTTGTAGTCTCTTAATATTGTGTTCCCTTTTTATTAGTTTTCTGCTCCTAAGGCCATAGGAGCAGATTTTTTTATTTATTTATTTATTTATTGGATCTCCAACAGAGGCTACATAATTACATGCAAGGATACATACATCAGGGACAAAAACAAGTGTGCGCTTCCAATTATGGGACACCACATCATTTGCTTATAATCTAGGTACATTAGGTTTGACAAGGCCATTTTTAAAATAAATCATATAAACATAAGGTAACAAACAAAATTAAAAAGAATTAAAATACAAATGAAATATAAGAAATAAAGAACCATTAACCATTTATAATAAAACAACGGACCCAAATAACGGACTTTTTAAAATTTGATAATTTGCTTGTAATATCTAATTCATTACGCTTCGATATTTCGTTATACTAAATACAGAGCCTTGGCAAAACGGCAAAGTGTCCGAGGTTTGTTTTGGATCCCGGCACATAGAAAAGGTTATAGTTACATTTCCGCGTCAAGCGAGATGGTGCACTTATCTGCAGCTTTGCAAGAAGCTCGCTACAATCAACAACCCCATTGAAAAGTTTGTGAAGAAATGTGAGATCTAGAACCCTTATTCTATGTACCAACGAGGACATTTTATAATGTTGTAGTCTCAAGTCGTAGCTCCTGATTTTTTTTCCTGGACGGTCTCTGTAGCAAAGATGGTATAGAAAACGTCTTTGTACACTATCCAGGCGTTTAATGTAGATATCATAGTGAGGATTCCATACGGTGCTGTTGTATTCAAGCAGAGGGCGAACTAGTGCGTTACATAGTTGAAATCTAGTCGAAGCCTTACAAAATTCCTTACTATGGGGAAGGCAACTGTCAAAATGGCGCTGTCGTAGCTAGTTCCCAACACAAGCTAAAAATACAAGGCGTGATGTGGTTTTATTTTATTTTAGCGAAAATTGACGCGTTGTTGTGTTCCTAGATACTCCGAAATTGGAGTCCGAATTTCTCGTAAGCCCCTAAATTAGAAGATTGTGGTTTAAAGCTATTCGTACAGATTTTTTTTGAGTTCGAGTTTATGTCGTGAACATTTTTAAGAAAGTGATTACGAGGAAATATTCAAGGTTTAAAATTCTGACACTTTCCATGTCAAGTACTTGATTTAAAATACTGAAGTCACCGAAAATGACGAAATAGTGAAATAAAATCAAACTCATGAATGAACATGAAATGAAATGAATGAACGAAATGTCAAATTTATTATAGGCCGTAGGGACCTAGCTATAGTCACGCCATCTACAATTAGCTTTGCCCGACCTTCCCCATTACGCAATACAAATTCAAGCACCTTGAACGCTTTTGAGGTAATGTTTATTACATGCCTATCAAATCTCAGTTTTTTGTCAGTCTCAGTTTTATTCAGTGTGTAATTGTTGGTTTGCACTGTTTTATTACGAGAGAATTACATACAGTGACATTTAGAGACATTAGGCGACATTTTATTTATTCTACACCAATCCGCTATTCTATCGAGATCAGCCTGTAACAGTGCGGAATCTAAGTTGGTAGCTATTGGTTTCAGAATTTTGACATCGTCGGCAAACAGGTAAAAACTTGAGTGCTTGTAACAAAACGTAATGTCGTTAATAAAGATGTTAAAGAGGATAGGGCCTAAGTGCGAGCCTTGCGGGACTCCTGATGTTGCTGAAAAGGTGTCAGAGTGGTGACCATTAATTACCACTTTTGAATTCCTGCCAACAAGGTAAGAATGGAACCATTCAAGCATTGTCCCACCTATTCCCAACTGATTTAGTTTTTTCAGTAGTATATTGTGGTCAACCTTATCGAATGCCTTACTAAAGTCTGTGTATACAGTATCTACAGAGATTCTTTTATCAAGAGGCTCTGATATGGCTGAGACATAACACTTAAGGTTTGTAGAAGTTGACCATGAACTGATAAAACCATGTTGGTGGGTAGTAATACAGTGTTTAACATGTGCATTTAGGCGTGTGGTTACTAACTTTTCAAGTACACTTGGGAGCAAATAAATCGAGCCACTACCTTTTTTCACGTAAAATGGTAAATATTTTTGGGAATATGGAACGTATCAATTCGAACTATATATCACCTAAAAGTTAAGTTAATAACCTTAACAATGAGGGTAAATTATTGAATAATAACCTTATTGAATGATAAATTATTGGCTCTGCAAGAAAAATGGTAATTTTGATAGAAAATTTAGTAGGGCTAAAACAGTCCATAAAAACAATAAAAAACAAAATTATTGCAAAAAAAAATATTCTTAATAACTGGTATTACCCCCCCGTGCCCTGATGCATTCTTGTAGCCTATTAGTCATCGATCTGATCAGAGTTACGATGACATATTGTGGTATGTTCTCCCACTCTTCAAGCACAGCGACTTTAAGCTCGGGAATGGATGAAACAGCGGGAACCCTGGCTCGGACTCTCCGTTTTAGCTCGTCCCATAGGTGTTCGATCGGGTTCAAATCGGGACTACGTGCTGGCCATACCATTTGTTGAATCCCGATCGCAGACAAGTATTCCGTAACGATCTGCGCGGTATGAGGTCTCGCATTGTCATGCATAAACAAGAAATTTTCTATGACAAAACCAGCATACGGCATTACGTGGTCTTCAAGAATGTCAGTTATGTATCGGTCAGCTGTTAATCCACGTCTACCACTGCCATCGTTGGCGGGGTCGACGAAGACAAGTTCCGTTTTTCCGTCTAGAGAAATTCCTCCCCACACCATACAAGAACCACCACCAAAACTCACAGTTTCTCGAATGCAACATTGGGCAAATCTTTCACCAGGACGTCTATACACTCGGTTTCTCCCGTCATTGCTAAAAAGACAGATTCTTGACTCGTCAGAAAACAAAACTGACCTCCAGTCTTCTAACGTCCAATTAATGTGTTCTCGAGCAAACTCCAAGCGAGATCGGCGATGAGCTACAGTCAATTTTGTGCCAGTTGCTGGTTTGTGTGATGTTAAATTTCGTTCCTTTAGTCTTCGTCTCACTGTCCACCTACTGATTGCGACACCTCGAACGTCACGTAACGCTTGCTGTAGCTGAACAGCATTAAGTCCACGGTCGCGCAACGAATTGGTTGCAATAAAGCGGTCGTCACGTTCTGTTGTTGCCCGTGGTCGGCCAGTTCCAGGTCGCCGAACAAAAGCACCAGTCTCCAGATACCTGCGGTATACCCGCTGTACCTTTGAACGACTCAAATGAAGTCTGCGTGCCACTTCACGTTGTTCGTGTCCAACCTCAAGTAAAGCTACAACTTGGGCAGCTTCCGTCGGTGTAGTATCCATTTTATCAGGTTATTTTGATTACACAGACACAGATAAAGACAACAATAACAAGTAATATGGGTATGATTAACAAAAACCTCAAATTTAATCTTTTCTTAACAGAGTACAATAAAAATGTCATAAGCAAATTAAATGCGATAATTTTATTCTACCCTTTAAACTTTAATTAAAATGAAATTTTGACAACTAACTACCCTCATTGTAAAGGTTATTAAATACCCTTTTAGGCGATATATGTTTCGAATCGATGGGTTCCATAATACCAAAAATAATGACCATAATGCGTGAAAAAGGAAGTGGCTCGATTTATTTGCTCCCAAGTGTATTTTGCCGAATATGTTTAAAATAGAGATGGGCTGATAGTTGGATACTTGGTGCTTTTCTCCTGATTTGAACATAGGAACCACTAAAGCTTCCTTCCACCTCTCAGGAAATACACCAGCCACTATTGACTTGTTGAAAATAAGTTTCAGAAGTAAAGTTAGTGCTTTTGCACATCTTTTGATAAATATGGGAGGAATACCGTCACTTCCTGCACCTTTACGTTCATCCAAGGCTTTTAGGGATCGGAATATTTCCTCAGCACCAAATTCAAGTTTACAGAAACCGGACGGGGCAAGACAGCTGTCAACGTGGTTCGACACATTTACAGTCGACGAGGTATTGTAGGCTTGTGCAAAGTTCTCGGCAGACAAGTTACAAATTTCGCGTCCACTTGATGCTGTCTTGTTCTTGTGTCACATTTCTGCTGGGTTAGTACTCTTATTTTTATTTTTAATAAATGTCCAGAACATTTTCGGATCCTTTGCAAGTGCTTCTTCCATTCTAACTATATAGTTCTTGTAACAGACATCCATAAGCCTACCACATGTTGCACGCAGTGTTTCAAATGAGATGATGTCTAGGGGATTTTTGTACTTTTTCATTTTAACGCGATATTTTTTTTTCTTTTATGACGTATTAGATTTTTAGAATACCACTGTGGATATTTATTTGCCAATATTCTTTTCATCGGGACATTTTCTTTGATGACATCGTGCAGTACCTTGTAAAATGTATAAATCATTTTGTCAGTTGTTGGGTGACCTTCCAGTTCTTTTTCCCAGTCTACAGAATTAAGTCACATATTGATTCTATCGTAGTCAGCTTTAAAGAAGTCTGGTTTTGTTGGTGGCTTAGCTTGAAGATTGTTTGAGTTAATGGTAAGGGATATAGAGAATTCAAATGATGGGTGCAAGGGATCTTCTGAAATCAAGTGACAGGTGCAACGGCTAAGGTTATCTATCGTAGTGTTACAGAGGGCAAGATCTAATGTTTTAAATTTAGCATTTGGTAAGTGATTAAACTGCTCTAAAGCATTTAAAGAAAGAAAATCTAGGAAAGATTTAATCACCTCGCTATTATTACTAGGATATGGTTGGGCAAGACCTGTGTTTTGCTTATCGATTTTCCGAACTATATTACTGAGATTAAAGTCCCCGAGATACGTGTGTGATTATCGTGGTCAAGAGCACCCTGAGCAGAATTCAGAAATACTTGCATGATGTCATAGGTCACAGGCGGGGGCAGATAGACACCGCAAATACGGAATTTTTGTGTTTTTGTGCCACGCGGGGCTGTTTCAATATTTATCCACAAATACTCACATGAACTTTCCAGGTGTGGCAGTCTACACGAGTTTTTTGGCTATACCCATTGTTTTGAATTGCTTTTCGGGTACGTTCGAACACAGCAAGTCCGTACCGTTATTTACAAATACAACGTTGCAGGTAATCTTTACTTGCGATTGTATTCATACAACCAGCACATTCGTTGGCCATTATCGTAGTAATATCTTGTTCCTTAAAACTTGACAAATTACAAAAATCAAATCGGAGCGCTGGGCTCGAACCCGGTTCACTATGATACTCACACGTGAGTATCACGTTGCGCCACTTGAACATTTGTAATTATGTCATAATTACAAATGTTGAAATGTTGAAAAATTGTAATATTTAAAAGTTTGACTCATTTGTCACACATTCCACAAATGTTTTCACTGTTTACGATTATTCTAGCTAGCGTTTTTGACACCGTTATTACGATTTTCTTGCAGAAAATCGTTATGTTAATTTTATTTGGGATGTACTTTGGTGTTTTAGCACTTTTAAACGTTATATTCGTAGTTCAACTGCACTTGGTCCTGCGATTTTAATTCCGATGGTTTCACAGATGCCCGTCACAGAGAGCTTGAATAAAACTTTCACTTGATATTTGTCCTTGGACGTTCACGTAAGTTACAAATTTAGTTGAAATTTTACAGTAATTATAATAATAGAAAAATATTTAACACGGAGCTTATCAAACTTAGATGTTCACCTAGTGGCGCCATATGTTGAAAACGAATTAAAAAAGCATGTAATGTGTTAATCTTCCGATTTTGGTTCTGATAACTTCTATTTTGTGGTCTAACCTTTTTTGCCATTTAGGCTTGCGATCTTGTTGGAGTCTACTTCTATGTTCAGGTAAATGTTTCTACCATTGGCCTTAGCAGCTGTCTACACAGCGCACTATATTTTGGTCTGAAGATTATTGAATTCTTTATCTCTGGTAACTTGTTTTGGTAAAATAACTCTGTCAATATAACTAATAAATAATAAAAGTTTTTATTGTTTCTCATCTCATTTGTTCTACAGCACAAAATTGAGGCAGCCCCAGAAAGTTATGAGAATACTTGTGATGGGGTTACCTCGCAACTTCCCATGGTGGTGGTTGCTAACAATAATGGTGAGACCTAATTAAACATAACAATAAAATTAAAAAATAAAGCAAAAATAAAAGTTTAGGTAGGACGTTGCAATTTTTGTAGCATGTTCAGGTGTGTACTCTACAGATTGTTTGTGTGTGTGTATGTGTGTGTGTGTGTGTGGATTCGAATAGGTGCGTGTGTTAATGATTGAATAACTGGCGTATGCTAGGATTGGGTACAGGTTTTTCATTAGCATATTCTAGTTAATATAAATTCAATTTCATCATACGTTTGTGATTTTAACCATTCCATTAGAGTATTTTTACATTCGTACCGCAACATGGGGTATATATTAAATTTAAGGTTCAATTTATTGTAAATATAAGTTGATTGAGTATTATACTGACGCCTGGCGAAAACCGTACGGACCGGAGGGGAATGGGCCACAATATCTTTACGTCTTTTATCGAGATTTGATGGATCAAATGAAAGAGTCTTATGCAGATGTATGGTTATGTTTAATATGTATAATTTCCTAACAGTGAGCAAATTACTAATCTTGTAAAGGTTGTCTGTAGGATATCGGAAAGGTTTAAAATACATTACTTTGATGAGAGACCTTTGGGCCCTTTCTAGGTCTAGAAATTTGGTCTTGGTTGCCTCACCCCAGATCGGTAAACAGTATGTGATGACCGATTGTGCCAGAGCAGTATATATTTTGTTAAGTAGCAACGACGTTTAAAAAATCCATATAAGTTTTCTGACTCTGGCCATGGTATTTTCGATATGGGTGTGGACCAGGACAATCGTTGGTCAACTGTTATACCAAGATATTAAGTGAATCTAACTTGTTTTATGCTTTGACAATTGAAAGGATAATGGGAGTTTGCACACTCATGGATCACAATCCCAAAATCAGCACCTGGCTGTGTCCTCTGGTTTGGAGTAAAGCAGATGAAGTTCGTTTTAGATACGTTGAGGGTTAAAATATTATCATTTAGCCAACTTGCTATTACCGCTAATCCACGTTCAGCAGCAGCACGCACAGCAGCCCATGAGTCACCACTGTACTCGTCCGCCACTGCTCCTGATATTACATAACTCATTTATATAGATCAGGAAAAACGTCGGGGCGAGCACACTTCCCTGCGGTGCTCCAAAACATACAGTTTCTTCATCACTAGTTAAGTCTCCAACCTTAACCTGCTGTTTACGGTTAGATAGATAGCTACCGAAAAGAGATAGTGCGCTAACTATATTCGTTGACTTTTTGATGATTTTTGCATGGGTATGTAACTCCTCTCAGTAGTGTCTTTGTAATACTGCGGTGTTTCTAAGAATATTTTATCTATTTCAAGGTTTCTTTCTAGGCCAGTTTGTGTATTAAGGTGTACGGGGAGTTCTGACTCTATGTCATTGAGGTTATCAACTTCCTTTTCTAATCAATTTTGTTGCGTTTGTGACGTCTCTATATTTTCTATATTTATATTAAGTGTATTTGTGGATGGTAGTAAGTGCTAATTTTCTATTTTTGATCTTATACTATCAGATTGCCAATGAAAAGAGTCTGCCTCGAGTAATTGTTTCTCTATTACTGTTTTTACTATCTGAAATCATACTATTATTAACTATTACTCTTTTTTGGTCCGATATGCGCTGTTCTGAAATATGTTACAAATGAGGGAAACATTCTATGAGTTTTTCTTTTAAAATTTTCCGCCAAACTGTCATCCGTCTCCATTTTTGTTGCCCTAAAATAATATTTCTTAAGTGTTACATTGAGGTCGTTGGACCATTTCATCCTGCGCTTAGGTTCCGATTGTGTGTTCGTTTGAAATGAATGAATCTCCTGTGGTTTCTGGAGCTGTAGTTGTAAGTCATTATTTGATGTTTGTAAATTACTTCTAATCTAATTGAATCGAGTGTAGTGGAAGGTAACAACTTTTTGGACACTATTGCTCTCCTTTGATCTCCAATTCTTTGATTTTCCTATGAACTTTGACTTTTTCTATGAAGTTTTGATGTAATGATGTTAAGTATGCATTCATGTCAGATTCTAAGTTGGTGATGATACGGTAGGTACGCCAAATGAATTCGTTCATCTCTTTACTCCATTTTTTTCGCGTATTTTTAAGACAGAAGTGGGTGAAGGGTGATGCTGATATTGATCTTGATGAACGTGATAGATATGAAGGTGGTGATGATGTGACTGATGATAAAAGGACCTCTGAGAGGCTGGTGATGAAACCGGTTATGTTTAATCATCTACAGAAGGCATATTTGCCTGGACACATTTTTTTGTTTTCGATCTTGTTATCATAATACGTCCCACGAGTAGCTAGAGACTAACTAAGTCGACCACAGCAGAGCCCTGCGTTCACTGTGGTAAGGGTAGGAAAAACTGGAGGTCCCCTATTATCCAGAGTTGGCACACTAGCGACTAGCGCGTTCCCGTAGCCATGCAGCCCTCGGCGTGTGCGACCTTGGCTTCGATTGTATCTCGTTTGGTCTGGCCCCTCACCCTAGATAAGCGTCGGCTATAGTAAACACTACCGGTACAGACCTAAGGATCATTGGAGCGCGCAAGCCCCACCACGACGTCAACGTAGAGCTACGGCGATGGGGTTGTTATTATTATTGTAGGCCTGTCAACAAGTAACATATTCTTAACAAATAGGCAAGTACTACAAATCTACAAAACATTAAGAGGAATCACACATCATTCAAGACTGAGAAGGTATGCACTTATGTCGATATAATTGTTCTATTTTATATTTAGCAGGTCAACATCCTATTTACAAAGGCATATTTTATGTCAATATAGTTCCTAAGTTGGTAGAAACGCATCATTATATTTTCTACTTACGATATTGTTTCAAAGATAAGTAGTGTTTTTATGTTAATGAATCATCCCAATTTTCGTAATACTAAAATCTTTCCCTGCTCATACATTGTGAATCACAACAACAAAAAGAGGTTATGACTCTGTTTACAATGACCTACAATTCAAGAGAATTAGTCAGTTGATTATCATCTTATGTACTCGTAACACTTTTATTGATAACACAGGAAGTAATGAATTAAAAAGTAAGAATGACTCAATGATTCAGACGCATTAGTATAGCCAGGCATTAACCTAAGATATATTTAAAAGGCGTCTACGTTTCCATTCATGATAAAAGGTAATTCGATAGTGCATTCAATAATGTTACCTTATTATCTAAGTTCCTATCTTATTTTATTGTTTTAATTAATAATTCTTGCTAAAATCTTGTTCGTTATTCATGCAGCAAGCACATGTGACTACATGTTTTAGGTACTTGGATGATTTGTACATGTATTCTACATGGTGTGTGAACAAAACTTGTCAAAAGTTCATCAAAAAAGTTGAAAATACATTTAAGGGCTCCTACAAAATGACGCGACACGCGACGCGAATCGCTCGCGATAAAAAGGCACCGCTCCACGCTCGTTGCGGGACTCGCGGTGCCCTATCGCCCCCTTATACTGCGCGCAAGCACGCACACCAAGGACAAATTTATAGTGGGTGAAGTTTGTGGCGAGACGTTTGCCGCGCTGTAAGAATTCAAGATCGAAACACGTTCGTTTTTTATGGCGCGGTGATTTGCAAAAATGAAAGACAACATTGAATTTAACGTCGAATTTATCGTAGAGCTTTATTGCAGATCAGATCAGCAAATAACTGCATGCATGCATACGGGATTAGGTACACTTACACCCACGATGCAGGTGCCATCGGTATTTTATCTAAACGTATTGTTAACATTGAAAATGAACTAAAATCGAAATATCGAGACGAGTTGCCAATATGATTTCTTTGAACTACGCTATTTTCAATGTTTTCAGTAGTAATATAAAATTCAGCGACAGTCCACGTAAATTAGATCAGTGAGCATCCTTTCTTTGAGAAATGATACGGCGACGGAAGGAGAGATAATCTTATTAGAATGATGAACTTAGTTTGGGCTACTAAGTAAGTTTGGCTCATAAATACGGGCACAAAATGTCTCCACCAGCTGGCGGTGTCTTAAAAGGGATATAATAAACAAGTGCCGCTTGATATTCGGGAAATAACAAGATTTTGTTATTAAACTTGAATACTGCGAGTCCAAAATTACTGTGAAGCAAAATGATAAAATAATTTATGAAACGTATTGTTTGTATTGTTACGTTGTTGCGGATGCGGTACAATGTCCAAAAAATGTCAAACCGTCACTCAAGTGAGCCGCAAACAGAAGCGCCACCAGTTTAGCTCTGAGCTCATGTTTACCTACATTTATTAAATTCACTAGCTGTTGTCCGCAAATTCGTCTGCGATCCAAGATGAAAAGAAGCCTATGTCCTTATCCAGGGTCTATCTGTGTGCCAAATTTCATCCAAATCTGAAACAGCCGTTTTGGCGTGAAATCGTAACAAACAAACAAACCTACTTTCGCATTTATAATTTTAGTTAAGATAGATAATGTTATTATCCCCTATTGTATACAGGTGGTCTAAATTGTGATGTCATATAAATATATTAGAGTCCAGTATCCAAAAATACCCAAAGTACGTGGGACACTCAGATAGTATTGCAAAAATAAAAATAAATGTTCTTAAAGTAAATATTGTTTTATTAAATATTTTCAAAGTACTCTCCACTAGCCTCTATACAAAGTTTGATGCGTCTGAACCAGTTTTCGAAACACTTTTTCCAGTCCTCCGTAGACACCTCGTTTACAGCCTGCTCGAACGCCGACAGCGCATCTTCCGGCGACGAAACTTGTATCACTTTGAGCAAATTTTTTAATTTTGGGATGAAAAGAAGTCGCACGGTGCTACGTCAGGGCTGTAAGGAGGGTCACCCAGGAGTTTGACCGGCGTGCTGTCCAGGAAGTCCCTCGTTTTGAGC
Source organism: Dasypolia templi (assembly GCA_963555695.1). NCBI lineage: Eukaryota > Metazoa > Arthropoda > Insecta > Lepidoptera > Noctuidae > Dasypolia > Dasypolia templi. The sequence continues at coordinate 14,990,264 of OY743146.1, read as the reverse complement.
GCGGTGTGCGAAGGCGCGTTGTCGTGGTGGAGCAAAAGCCCGCGGAGCCCCGTGTTTGGTCGCTTGTTGCTGACAACAGAGAAAACTTCTGCCAAACATTTGTAGTATACCATTCAGCGCTGATACTTCTTTGGTTCTGTAAAGGAATTGACACTAAGTAGTCAGTCAAATTGAAAAATCTCGTGATCTAAATCATCCCCCCGCTTCTAGATCACTTCACTTTGGTTCACTGGCGCTTCGGTTCTGGATCGTATTGATAAATCCAAGATCCAATCCATTACCTGTAATGATGTCGTAAACACGCCGAGACGAGCCTGCTTCAAATTTATCATATTACAACACCATTCCACCCGGGCCTGCTTCTGAGCATCGGTGAGTTTGTGCGGCACCCATCGTGAAACTATCCTCCTCACGCGAAGATGCGCTTTTTGAAGAATTTCGTGAAGGCTTCCCAATCCAACCTGCAATATGTGCTGAATTTCTTGACGCGTAACTCGCCTATTGTTTTGGATTAAATTTTTCACTGCTAACACGTTTTCTTCCGTAACAGCCGTCAAAGGGCGACCACTTCTTTCTTCATCCCCCAAAGTTAGTCGAACGCGCTTAAATTCGTAATACCAATGAAACACAGTTGCCTTCATCCAAGAATGCCATTTGAAGTCTATCGTACGATTCGTCCGTTTTCAGGCGACACTTGGAATCGTAAAAAAACATAGCGCGATAGTGTTCCCGGCGCTGATCCATTTCTTATGAGACACGATAATTTAACCTTTCTCGGCCCCGGAAACGGCTAACGTCATGTGGCAAAACGCTCGCAAAATTTCGCGATATCGCGGAAATTCGCCGTTTACGCGGTTTTGATAAAAAATAAACTTTTTCATAAATTTTTGGTAGATTCCACCCACTATAAGTAAATTATTTTGGGTTCTTGATTAAACATACCATATTACAAAATAAAAACAGTATTCGTAATACGAGAGTTGAATATTGTAAATAAATGACGAAATAATACTTACAATTTTCAAAAACGGTTTGTTTACGTAACACATTTTTGCACACAAAAACTTTTTTTTATGATTTTTCGCTCAAATAACTATCCACAACAATGAAATAACTATTCACAAGTAAATATCAATCCACTCACAGTCAATTTAAACACAAAAACACTTAAATTCACTAAAAAACGAACATGCGCCATTGACAGACCACCCACGGCGACAAACTACGCGACTTTAACATTTTTTAAAAAAATATTCCGACAAAATGTATGGTTTCGAACGACTGATATGAATAGAGTAACTATCTGGCTCGACCCTGACACAAACCACAGACTAATATAACCTTTATTTATTTTACTGTTAGAGATAAAACCGAGCGAAACGGTTGGATCCCAAATGGGACCAGCGGGACTTGAGAGAATTTTCGATTACCGAACCCAAATGGGACCAGCGGGCCGTGAGCGGTATTAGCATAAAGTGTGGAGGGTAATTTTGAAATTGGAACGTGCCTATTTTTAGTTACAAATAATAATATTTTCAAAATAGACTATAGCTGGACAGTCTCTCACACATAAAAACTTTTTTTTCGCAATACTTTCTGAGTGGCCTGGTATGTTCCGCGATTCTTGATAGCTTTCGAGTTATAATTTTTACAAATTTCTTGAACATTGAAAAAACCTATGACGCTTAAAAAAAAACTTTATTTTACACGGCTTTTTCAATTTTTTTTGCATATTTCGTTGTAATGGAATATTCTTTCAGACCTGTTTTTGCAATAATAACAATAACATAAAACATAACATCACGCCTTGTTTCCCCGAAGGGTTGGGCAGAGGTGTGCCAGTACACCCACATTTCGCCAGTTATGTTTAAGTCCCATGTAATAGGGGGCGAGCCTATTGCCATCAACCGGGCACAATTCCAGACTCCGGGCCGCTATTGAGAAATTCCAGATAGAAAAACCCAATAACACTTTGCCCGACCTGGGAATCGAACCCAGGACCTCATGCTCAGCAGTAGCGATTGCGTCCACTAGACCAACGAGGCAGTCAATAAGTATTTTTTAAAAAAATTACTTTTGTATTGTTTTTGTTACTGCATAAAGGGTTTAGAATATTAAAAAAGCGTTACAAGTGATACCAAAAATAAAAACATATTTATTTGTTTTAATATTTTACATATGGATAATGCATACAAACTAATACGATAATTTATAATAACTTCTTCTTCTTGAAATGTTCAAAAAAAATATAGAAGATTTATTTTACCATAAACATACCAGCTTCGATCTTTAATTTCTAAAAATAAGTGATTTTAATAAGTGGTTATGTAGGGCGGTTTGTTTACATTAAGTATTTCACATTTAATTTCGCTTTAGTGAACAAAACTTAAGTCTTAATTTTCTCTAAGAAAAGAGGATTGAAACTAAACCTCATTTTTTATGATTAAAAAATCACGGATATAGCGCAATATACAGGATAAACTATTCCGAAACTTAAACGTTATTGTTTGCTGGATTTCGGTGATGCAATTTTTATAGCATGGAGTACACGGCGAACAGTTTTTTAATGACGTGTTGAATAATTCAGCAAAATGTCCGGATGGTATGAAACCATTTGTTTCATATTCATTCAGCATGTGAAGTCTTGTTTAAATAAGCTTTCCACTTCATAAACAAGCACTCCAACTAGCAAGGATTCCCTCTTCCTCACATCTCTTAACCCACAGACTCACAGTATTTCTCTAGAACAAAGAATGTTATACTATTAGAGATCTCTTAGCAAAATGCTATAAACTATAAAATTAAGAAAACATATTATAAATGATATTATCAGCCTTATTTATAAAAATCTCGCTAACCATTTGTTAGCCACTGCTTAGCTAACCAATTAGTTAGCTCTAAATCAATGCTTAACTTTTCTTTATTTATAAACGCTAGTTAGCGGGTGATTAGTAGAGAAACGGTATAGAGGTGAAATTATGTATTCAGCACAGATTATAATCAAAATAGTCGACTACAAAACAGAATTTCAAGAATAAAGTTGTCAAACCCACGATTTTTGTATCTGTCGTGACTTTAACAGACGTATGTCAAAAATTGCATCGGAAAATTTGAATTTTAATATAATTATTTATTACGTTACTTCAGTGTATTTCATTGATAATAATTATCTACAATAATTGGAGTAAACTGGAAAAGGTATTTATCCCTGAATTTATATACACTTAATAATATAAACTAACCAAATTAATGTAACACTGATGTAACATCAGTACCCGATTATAGCTATGTTTTTTTCATGTCCTAGCTTGAATATACTCTTTTGGAAATGTATGTAGGTACTTGTGTCTATTATATATTACTTCCTTATTCCTATCGCTGTTGCAACACGGTTTCACTGTCTTTTAATAACAATTATTATACTTGTTTACAGGTACAAGTTTGACTGCTGCTATGAAAGCCACTATTAGCACCTAGCACCAATACTACCTATTCAACCGCAAAGACGGGGAGGGAGGAGACCATTAGGGCTGAGGCTACGTGGAATTGATGAGAAATGAGAGTGGCATGAGAAAAGAATGGCACAGTCCATGTCTTTGTAAGAAGAATATTGGAAAAAAAAAAATGGGGAATTTATAACAAAAATGTTACTTTATTAAATATCAAAATAAATTGTTTTTACAAAATGTCTGTTGTAATTTTTGTGCCGCGTGGCTATTCTTATAGTTTATGGCCTTAGAACTGGCGTCATAAGATTAAGGGCACATGGGATAACACATTGGATAATAACTATCTCCTATGAGCTTCCTCACAAACTCATACTCTTCAACCCTCATGAGTAGGTACCTACTGAGCCTACTCCTGTTTGAGTTTTCCCTATAAATCCTTTCATCATGTGTACTTCGAATGAAGAAAATAATCATTCTCGTAACGGATGTTAACGAGCTATGTAGGTCTTCCTTGGTCTACTTCCCGCTGGCGTTTAAAAATGATTATTTTTTTTTTCTGCGTCGTTCTGAAAGGTCGTAAAAGATTGTCGAATTCCATATTTACTAAGGCACAGCTCGATATTAGGAACAAAATAACCTCGAGGCAAACAATAATCCCATTGAATCGATCAGCTGACTCAAATAAAAACCGCCATATTGCCTCTTAGCATCCTCTTATCAAGCTACCGATGGTGTTTAAATTTGACAGCTACTAATCAATTGGTTAGCGAACTCTTAGCGCTAAACAACGTTTATGAATAAAAATTTGGCTAAACATTTGCTTAGCAATTGATGAAAATTTAAGACACGTTTATGAATAAGACTGTATGTTTATAACACTTTACTCATCATTCACTAATTTAAACAAATAATAATTTATATATAGTCAAATATGAAATATTTAAATGACAACACTCACACTTAGTCCATTTGTGTTAAATTGCCAATGCTTCAATATTTATATTTTACTTCATTTTGAAAGTTAAAACCACAATACCGCTTAACAGATTTAAACATTCGTCACTAATCAACAAAGTTCAATTAGGTCGTAACGAATTGCATCTACCTCACAGAAATCGAAATAATTTACTCAGTTTTCTGTGGTCTACCTACAAACTTTTATTATCTAAGTAAACAAGATGAACGAGACAAGTATCGAATGATTATCGAACCACTTCAAGTAATTTTATTAAAACAAACAAATATTGTTCATTTTAGGTAATATTTTAGGTAATATAACAAAAACTAGAAATATATATTTATAAGTTGAAATGTAACGTAACGTTTAGCCGACTGGCTAAACGTGGTCACAAGTTAAAATGAAATAATTTTTAAATATAAAATACAAAAGTATGTAGAAAAAGATATTAACGATTAGGAATCGATTAGTAGTAGCTCGCGTAGGACGATCCTCTGGCCCGCAGTCTGACACGAGGAAGCTCACGGTCGCGAAGCACCTCGAGGTTGAAGCAGCTCGCGTCAGTTGTTGTTTCTTCAGGAAGGAAAACCGCGTGGTGCTCAATCTTAGAAATAAATATAATTTAAATGTTAATAGTGGAGACGTCAGGACCTTACGTCTCACTGTGCGCCACCGCGTCTCACGCCAAGTTATTTATTCTCTCGAATTCGTTTCGAACTCCTGTCGTAGACGCAAGTCGGTGGCTCGGAGGTGATCGACTGAGTCGAACACCTTCAGGTGGCGGCGGTCCAATACGTCTCGAACTCCTCTCGATGCAAGTGGGAGGGTCGGAGGTGATTGAGTGAGTCAAACACTTTCACGCACACAAGATGTTTATAATAAATAAATTCACTGAGTTTCAAACTGTTTATATAAACAGTTCGAAAAGAAAGAAAAATCGAGTAAAGGAAAAGAAAAGAAAGAACCAGCTGTCAAAAGATGGTGTCAAAAGACGGAATCAGAAAAACCTGGTGAAAAGTAACGCTTGCTTTTTATAGGCCCTGGCAGAACTTCTAGAAGTGATTTTTTTTTGTTTTAAATCCAAATACTTCTTAATTGGTTATCGGCCAGGAACAATAAAGATGGCTACATACAAAATGTCAAAACATTCAATTAAAGGAAAATAATAAGAGATCACATGAAATGAGATTAATGAATGTGGAAAATAGACAAAGGTTTGCTTGTCAGCAGTACAACAATTATCAGATAAACAAATGTAAGTTAAATGAGTGTCATACAATTTTCATAAAGACTTTAGTAGGTACTGAATCATAGAAAGAATTGCTGTGCACAACAGCTCCTCAGGTGTTAAATAGATAATAAGATGTGATTTTGGTGTAACAAAATACCACAGTAAAGAAATAATTTATAGAAGAAGGTCGTAAGTGAAACCGAAGCGTCAATCTATTGCTTTGTGGGAATGCCTATGGACTTATGAGTGCTACTGTACATAGGATTCAGCATTGTCGGAAAACGTACCAAATATAATGACAATGCTTAAATATTATAGAAAAAAGTGTAACGCAAGTATATTTTTTGTCCATATAAACGCTGACTGGTAGAGATCGCTTTTAGCGATCATTGTATTTTTACTTGTGTTTAATATTACAGCACAAAAGAGTTGGTATGGTATTCCTACTTATTTAACGTTAATCGATACGTGAATTAAAGTTGCTTAAATTATAACAACTAACGATTCGTGAGGAAAAACAAAGATGGTTCCAAGACTTTTTCCACGAGGAATAATCAAACTATCATCATTAACTGTTCGGGCGCCTCCAACCACTCGGCAATCTTCGGCTGCTGTCGTGAGACGGCGGAAGGCGGCGAGAGGTGGCCGCGTGCGGGACGCGGACCAACGACCACTCCATTACCGATCTTGGACTAAAGCACGCGCGCGCACTCCATCCGCTTACCATCGTCGATAACTATTATTGTACCTTATTTGGATTATATTTATATTTTAAATACTGCTTTTGAGTTTAGTCCGTAGGTCCCTAACATTGACAGTTGCATGAAATGGCAACGTATAATCAGGGACTCAAACAGTATCCGTTAATACCTTAGTGTTTTAATACCTTACTGTTTTAAACACAATTTTTATGAAATGTTTAAAAATGTGAGATACAATAACGTTACAGTATCAAAATGTAACCTTTTTTAAGTGTTAATAAGTGTAACAGACATGAGCAGTTTTAGGTATTATTGCACCAATGCTCGGCGGACAGACAGACGCGGCGTTGCCAAAATAGCTTCGATCCAGTCGGAAATTCCGGAAATTTTGGCGATTACCGATGTTATTCTTATTAACACCGTTAACACCCTTATATCGGTTACAGCTATATTACTGTTACACTTTTGTAAGTGTTTTGGGTTGACACATTGAAAAGCACATTTGTAAGTGTTAGATATTTGATTCTGTTAACAATTCAAAATATAACACCTATAATTATCTAACATCAATGAAAGTCTTTTAAGCTTAAGACATGCCAAATTGACGTACCTAGTTTACCAGTTTGCTTAACAACTAATTTTCCTGACTGTGCTTTCATACTTTGAACTCAACCATAAGTAAAGTTTAGTATGTATAGGCAGGTACCTAATTCCAAACTAATATTATTATTATTTATTGATTTAGGATCTCATACAAAGGATACACGTATCAATCATAATAACAACAAGGTTCTTTTATGTGTGCTCCTTCAGTTACAGGAGACCACAACATGCACATTAAAATAAATGATTTAATTTGAGAAAAAGAAAAAAAAACATGACCAGATGGAGCATTTATGTTACAGTTGTTTAACATATTATTAATTATAATCTCACACTTATTGTCTTTTGGAGAAAAGTAGGTAACATAGTTACGGTTACGGTTAAGGTTACAACGCTAATACATATACAAAGTTAATATGTTATGTACAAATCACATCGTATATGTTAATGTGTTTCCCTATTTCCGTCCGGTAAGGCCGGTAAAGGGCTATGTTAATTGCTTAGGTACCTTATTTACGTGACTTTTGATACGGGTGTCTACTTAAAACAGTTCCATCCCTACCCTGGCTTGGCATTTCATTTAATATTAAATAGAATGCCCCGGTTTTTGTCACTGCTGGTCTTACTTGTGTGCTGTGACTTGACATGTTTTTAATAATATTGACAGAGTTGGTAAGATTTTAATGATTTTCGTTTGTTTTTTCGTTCGTTCGATTTACATGTGACATCACGAACCTTATGACATCGAGTGACTATTAGGCAGAGCACAGGGCCTGACCCTGAAGTTAACTATGTTTACCCCTTCCCCCATAACGGGTGACGTATATTTATAGATGGCCTCGATAGCCTTTACCAGAAGTGGTAATCGTTATAATAGTTCGGCAGCTTGAATATCATCCAGGATTGTGCCGTAATATAGCAGGTCGTCGTGGACGTGGTAGGTACGGCAGCGGCTGTGGGTTCCCCTGACATAATCCGAAGACAGCCGCCACGAAAACGACCTTTTCGGTGATTCCAGTAACTTCGTACCAAACAAGGCGTCGTCGCCTCTTGCTGCGCTATCTTGCACACTTGGCCATATGATTTCTAAATAGTATTAACGGTAGAACATTCATATTGAAGAATCTTCGCGACTGCCTACCTTCAGATCTCTTCAGAAAGGTCTACCTAGCTATCTGTCAGCCATACAGTACTGCGTCTCTGTCTAGGGAAGCGCCGGAAAGAGCCACATGATTAACATCGAGAGAGCTCAGCGGACACTTCTGGAAGTCACGTTTGGGAAACCATTCCGAATCTCAACTAACTCCATAGAGAAATACAAGTCCGCGTGAGGCAACTTTATAGTGGAACTGCAATAGTCCGCACTCACAAGACCCTCCAAAATAGGGTGTTCAGAATCCCAACTCCGCCTGCGAAGTCTCAAAAGGGCTAGACGGAGCCCAGCTTACTCTCACCTATACAGATTTAACAAGGTCTGCAAATCACTGGACAACAAAGGCTAGTTAACCGCTTGCCTAAAAAGTGTTTTAAAGAAACGGCTGCCGGAACTAACATACACTAAAACAGAATCATTTCTCTAACAATAATCGCCAAGACAAAGTGCCAGCCAACAACATCCCTCTCTTACACTTTCACCCTCGTAGGTACAAACACACACACAACCTAATACAACATACAACCTAAACTAGCCTTGTAAATCGACATATTTTTTTCTGCTCATTCGCACTGAGACCCCCAAGATACAAGCCTTGTTTAGTTTGGGGGTCAACGATCATATCAAAAAATTATGATGGTCGAACTTAATTGTGTTTATGTAAGCCCAGCTTCTGCACGCGGCTTCGCCGGCGTTGATGTTGGATATTATCCCACGGGAATGTGCTACCGGGACAAATAGCCGCCTATGTCCTTAATCAGAATGCCATCTATTAAGTTGCCAAGAGTTATTGAAATCCGTTCAGTGGTTTAGGCGTGAAAAGGTAACTAACATACAGACAGTCGAGACACTTTCGAATTAATAATATTAATATGGAAAACTGTCTATCATCTTCGCCTTTTACTTTTACTATTGTATTTTTCTGTAAATTCATAATCCATTAATTCTCACTAAGCTAATTAGCAATAAATTACTTAGGTATTTCACTTTGCGCAAAACACGTGCGGATATATATGATAACTATTTGATAATCACACATTGTTTTTTTTTAATACTTTCATGATAAGTGCATTAGTTACGGTAAAAGTCTGATTTATGTATGCCAAACTTTTTGATTTAGAACTGAAAATGTAAACACTATTTATAATTGTAAAAACAACCAGCTATTTTTTCATGATTTTTGGTGAATGCTTGTAATAGGAATCATGAAATATTTTTTTTATAAAAAAAAACGTTTGTTTCCAAATAGTGCAAACAATATTATAAAAAACGTGTAAAGGCTTAAAAAATTGCCAAGTTATAAACGTTTTAAAATAAGTGTTAAACAAGGTCACAGCTATCGTAGAAGTGACGTCACGATTATGTAACTAGCGCCGTTCATTGTCCGTACCGCGCGACAAGGAAGGGAACTTTTAAAGTTTATCTCATTAATACTTTGCCTTCTTTGAAATTATATTATTTTTCAAACATTTTTAATATTAGTCATCATTATTGTGTCGAAATCAATCATCATCAACATCCTGATACTGACAGTTTAATTAATCTCGTAGTAAAAGTACCGTATTTGTTTAGTAGTCGATTGCAAAAAAAAATACGTGTATTACACAGCAAATTTTTTTAACCTATGTTTCTACTAAAGCCTGCTATACAATATTACCTAATAAAGGGTACTTTTCGTAGGTTAAAATTCTGCTACGAGCATATACGGAAGGCATAAGTCAACAAACCTACGGAACAAACCAAGCGTAGCGGCCAGCAACCGTTCGTGTTACAGAAGTGGAAGTATGTTGACGAGTTGAAAGGAAAAAAAAACAGTGCGCAAACTGTAATCATGAATTATATTCAGCATATGATTGTAGCGTAGAAATTATTCTTCGGTAAAAGAAACTGCTGTTTCATAGAAAAGTACAATCAAAAAAATGTATGGAACAACTTTTTTTTCTATATCTACACTAATATTATAAAGAGAAAAGATTTTATTTTTTGTTTGTATTGAATTGGCTCCGAAACTACTGGACCGATTTGAAAAATTGTTTTACCATGTGAAGCCGAAATTATGTCTGATGAACATAGGCAACTTTTTTTAATTTATCTTCGCGGGCGAAGTGCTAGTTTTTGATAACCGACGAATAATTTCCACGCTAGGAGGTTTGCGCACTGGTTAAAAACTTTTCTTGTATGACAATCAATCACAATATCTACAAATAAACTGTATGTTTTTGCCATTTTATTTTTATCCTCTTAATTATCTTTTATTTCGGAAGTCGTTTGGGTTCGGCTCCCTGTCTAACTAGATGAAGCTGATATTCAGTATTTACATGCAGAGACTGCAATCTGGTGACCAAAACTCAAACTGGGCAAAATTGACCAATTTACCGATATTCGGAATTTATACCAGCACCCTAATTGCGTAACACATTTTCGTAAACGATTACGACTAATCTGTTTGATTTTGACGGTTCAAGAACATTCATTGCGTTCTATATATTGTTGAGCAGAATTTTTATCGAACTCAAAAAGCAATGGATTAGCAATCTGTTTCAAAACGATTCAGATTCCGATTGATTGTGTATTACGCAATTAGGGTGCAGTTTTCTTTAAGAGTTATTGGGTGGGTGTAATGAATATCATAGACATTCGTATAACAACCGAACATAACTGCTCTAACAGACATGGATGACCTTGAAATCTTAAGATGGTTACTAGACCAATCAGCGCTTTTAATTGCAATTTATATCGGTAACCGAAAAGACGAAGTTTGGCGTTTCAATTGGCCGTTACAAGTTTTGTTAAATTTAAAGGGCCAACACATTTTTTTTTTACTTTTGAAAAGCTTTGTTTGTATCAGGGGATTTATTAAAGTTTAAAATTTAAGCACTATTTTCCAGAAACAATTTCGAATACTTTCGAAACAACCGTTCCATACATTCGGAGCAACATGCGCGGTAAACAATCATTTTTAAGATGATTAAAATTTATGAATAAATCACTCAACAGCTGTATCGTTGGACACCTAATCTTGATATAGAGGACTAGAAATTATTATTATTTCTGTTATTATAATTCCAACAATTTTTTTGACGTCATATGAGATAATAATGTGTTATTTTCGTGATTTCTCTGATAAGCATGGATAACCTATTACAAAATGTCAAAATGGAATAAGTTTATCTTTTAAGTACCTAGATACGCATGCTTTAGATGACTTGATAACACCAGGTGTTCTTATATCTACAGAATGACTTAGAGTTCATGCGATACTGAATCGTACGTGCGTACGGGCAGTAACTATCACCACCTTCCTACTTGGCCATTCTGTTTCAATGGCATTAGCTATTCATACAAAGTTCGCTCTGCTAGTATTAACTACTAGCTGTTGGCCCCGACTTCATCTGCGATCTTTGATGAAAAAAAGCCTTGTTCTTACCCATGGTCTATACGTGTGCCAAATTTCATACAATCCTTTGAGCCGTTTTAGTGTGAAAGCGTAACAACCAAACAAACAAACTCACATTCGCATTCATTATATTACGTGTATAGTTAGGATGTAAAATAAGGCATCTAATTCTGAAGACGGTAGTATCCCCATTTCCTTTGCCTATACCTTACCGCAAAAGCTGTTGTTCGTGTGAACAAGAAAGGAAATATCGGTTGCCTTTTATCAAGGGTTTTATGCTTATTAATACAAACTAAAAAAATTATAGAATAATATTAATCAATCTGCAATCTTTGCATCTGTGGTTTTATACATACCTACCTATATTAACGTAGAATACAAAGTTAACCAAGATTATTTCCTACCTAAGAAATGTAGTAGGTTACATAAGATGTCCGTAGGCCGACTTTCATATTTTGAAGTCCGCAAAAGCTTCCCTCCCGACAGACTTCCGGTCTTCTTACGTTTTGTGAGTCCGGAAGTCCTGTTGAGAAAATTGTCGTTTATTCGCTTTCAGCTCGCCGGTTCATATTTTGTTAGCTTAGTGTTATGTGAACTGGGTGGTATAAATGTTCCTTTGGTCAAAGTTGTTATTTCTGTAGGTCTGACAAATTAAATTAACTTGGGCATAAAAAACGACAAAACTACGTGTACCATGTACGGTGGGAAAAAGAAATCTACATGTATGTGGATTTTTTTCCCTTTTGATCCAATATTTAAGCCCGTAGACACTTAAGTAGGCCTTAATGACATTGTAGTGTATGTAAGAAAGCATTAGAAGTATTTTTATGTAAGTGTGTGTCCCACACCATATTTACGATTAGCCAAGTCAGCCACCCTGTGATTATGGATTAGCAATAGTTTAAGATTATGTACGCTCAATCTATGTGATACAATAAATCGAGACGTTATTCAATGCAGATGTATTTCATTTACCACGACACTTCATAGCGACCCTGCCATTCAAGGTCACATCGCGAGTGAAATTTGGAAAGTGAATAAAATGAAATAATATTGTGATATTATTTCATTTTATTTGAAGGAGCACAGCTGTTCAATGGATTGCCGGACGATATAAAAGAGTGCGATAACGTGAATATATTTAAAAATAAGCTTAAGAAACATGTATCTACACTATAACTTCTAACACTCTAGAGGAAATTGTATTATCTTATTCAACACTTTGTATCTCATTAAAAGCGGACTGTAAGTTCTTAGGAGAAATAAATTTCTTTAAACCGATCTATCATCGGACATTATTATAAAATTAGTGGTTTTGTGTTGTAAATCATGTGCCAATCTACTCAAACGAAAGAAGAGACAATCATCGCGCAGACGGCTGCTGGTAATGGGATAAATGGTGCGACAACCGAGCAAGGCTACTGCAGCATCAGCACGACAAATATCCTTCTCACCCATATGACAATCGTCCTACTGGCAGCTGCATGCTATGCTATTTGTTATTATAACAAGAAGGTGCATGTAAAATGTATGGAAAGGTGGATGAACCGCAGGTCCTTACGTCGCAGGCAGACCTCAATGTAGTTCAAGAAACACGCTCCCCGTAATGATGACGACGACGCTGTAAGTGAAAAAAAAACTGATTTTCCAAAAATGAAATGACCGCGTATATTATTATTATTACGTGCTACACAAAAATAAAAACAATAAATAAGTGAATGCTCAAGACTTGTGACACGTATTAAGTGATTAGATAAGACCAATAACATAGTACTAGGTACATAAAGTATCATGAAAAACAATGCTACGGAACTTTCAAGTGATGCTCATGTACGTATATAATTTAATGAACTTTACGACTTAAAAATAAGAAATCGCGTGTAAAATGTAAGTAGTAAATAGCTTAAGGTTTTATTGTGCTATTATGTAACAGTTCATAAATCGTTCACGACAACACACTGAACCCGATATCCCTCGCCTTAAACGGAATCTTTTCACATTGCTATCCATATTTAGAATACAGTTAGAAGAATTGTAGTGAAGATAATTTGTTGCTAGAATGATGTCATTGCATTCCCTAATGTTTTATTTTTAGATTATGGCCGATGATTTTCTCAGAAATATGAATATTTGGTGGACATCCGTAGATATTTAATAAATAAAGGACAAACTAAGTTTACGGGTTCTATTGCGATAAATAAGTTGAAAGAGGCTAAAGGTTTATTCAGTGAGTCGCAATTATAAGTTCTAATCTACACTTGGGAGCAAATAAATCGAGCCACTTCCTTTTTCACGCATTATGGTTATTATTTTTGGTATTATGGAACGCATCGATTCGAAACATATATCGCCTAAAAGGGTATTTAATAACCTTTACAATGAGGGTAGTTAGTTGTCAAAATTTCATTTTAATTAAAGTTTAAAGGGTAGAATAAAATTATCGCATTTAATTTGCTTATGACATTTTTATTGTACTCTGTTAAGAAAAGATTAAATTTGAGGTTTTTGTTAATCATACCCATATTACTTGTTATTGTTGTCTTTATCTGTGTCTGTGTAATCAAAATAACCTGATAAAATGGATACTACACCGACGGAAGCTGCCCAAGTTGTAGCTTTACTTGAGGTTGGACACGGACAACGTGAAGTGGCACGCAGACTTCATTTGAGTCGTTCAAAGGTACAGCGGGTATACCGCAGGTATCTGGAGACTGGTGCTTTTGTTCGGCGACCTGGAACTGGCCGACCACGGGCAACAACAGAACGTGACGACCGCTTTATTGCAACCAATTCGTTGCGCGACCGTGGACTTAATGCTGTTCAGCTACAGCAAGCGTTACGTGACGTTCGAGGTGTCGCAATCAGTAGGTGGACAGTGAGACGAAGACTAAAGGAACGAAATTTAACAACACACAAACCAGCAACTGGCCCAAAATTGACTGTAGCTCATCGCCGATCTCGCTTGGAGTTTGCTCGAGAACACATTAATTGGACGTTAGAAGACTGGAGGTCAGTTTTGTTTTCTGACGAGTCAAGAATCTGTCTTTTTAGCAATGACGGGAGAAACCGAGTGTATAGACGTCCTGGTGAAAGATTTGCCCAATGTTGCATTCGAGAAACTGTGAGTTTTGGTGGTGGTTCTTGTAAGGTGGAGGGGAGTAATTTCTCTAGACGGAAAAACAGAACTTGTCTTCGTCGACCCCGCCAACGATGGCAGTGGTAGACGTGGATTAACAGCTGACCGATACATAACTGACATTCTTGCAGACCACGTAATGCCGTATGCTGGTTTTGTCGGAGAAAATTTCTTGTTTATGCATGACAATGCGGGATTCAACAAATGGTATGGCCAGCACGAAGTCCCGATTTGAACCCGATCGAACACCTATGGGACGAGCTAAAACGGAGAGTCCGAGCCAGGGTTCCCGCTGTTTCATCCATTCCCGAGCTTAAAGTCGCTGTGCTTGAAGAGTGGGAGAACATACCACAATATGTCATCGTAACTCTGATCAGATCGATGACTACTAGGCTACAAGAATGCATCAGAGCACGGGGGGGTAATACCAGTTATTAAGAATATTTTTTTTGCAATAATTTTGTTTTTTATTGTTTTTATGGACTGTTTTAGCCCTACTAAATTTTCTATCAAAATTACCATTTGTCTTGCAGAGCCAATAATTTATCATTCAATAAGGTTATTATTTAATAATTTACCCTCATTGTTAAGGTTATTAACTTACTTTTAGGCGATATATAGTTCGAATTGATACGTTCCATATTCCCAAAAATATTTACCATTTTACGTGAAAAAAGGTAGTGGCTCGATTTATTTGCTCCCAAGTGTAATTCTGTTGTCCAAAGGTGTTTGATAATATTAATTAAGAGTGTATTTTTAAAGAAAAGTCAATTGTGTATGTAGAAAGTATTGCTCGGCGCAATGGTGACCTAGCACGCCTTTCTCGTATTGGTTGAAGTGGTTGGGTTTGGTAAAAGTTAAAGTCTTGAATAATAAGAGAAATAACAATATTTAATCACTATGGTGATTACACTTATTTGGTAAAATGGTAAACTATATAACTAGCTTATTGGTAAAATGTATGGTAAAGTAGTAATGGTAATGGTTATGGTTATGAGTACGAGGTGTCTCTGATGAGATCTATACGCGAACTGGCCCACATTTTGGTGGACGAGCGAATGTGCATACTTGCGTTCGCTGCACTTATGCATTTTCGCTGAGTCGATTGAAACTCGAACATATTCCCGAGAACGAGAAGAAATGCGGGATGACGGATAAAACTAAATGATGTGTGTACAAAAACATTAAACTACTTAAACACATTCGTTTCTAGACATCTTAATTGGTAGGTGTAAAAACATTGATTAAAAATTGTTTATTTCCAAATCGCTTTTCTTTAGTTTCTCTATCGCCTCCCCCAAACTGGTCATGGTTATGGTTAGGTTTCCGTCGTCGGTCTGCTTTTCGTCGGGGATTTTGATGTTAATCACGTGTTTAATCTGATCGAATTCAGGTATGTAAATGGTAGGTGAAATGTTCATGTGATTGGCTTGATGACGTATTGCATACAATGTGAAGTCCTTTCCTTTGATGACGCACTCTTGACCTATGGCAATGACCCCGGCTTGGCTCAGCTGACGAACTGTTACATGATCGCCGCATATCAGTTTTATTGTGTAGGTGTCACAACAAAAGTAAAAGTGCTAAGAAGTCGAATGTAATTCTAGCCATTCGTTGGTGCAGTTGGTTTTTTCTTCTTTACATGTTTTGGTTGCCGAGTTCGTGTCGCAAAAACTGTCGTAATTTTGCAGGTCTTTAATTGGTTTTAGCAGCTGACACATGTAAGTTGGTCCATGGTGTAGACTGTAACGTAACGTTTAGCCGACTGGCCAAACTTCGTTACAAGTAAATATAAATAAAGAATATAAAATACAAAAGTTATAATTTATCGACTTTAAAACATATAGATATTAATTAAAACATAACAACATATATATAACTAAATTAAATTACTAAATAACTAACTACCTGTACAAATTAATATAAAACACTCAGGCGTCGAAGTACTCGTCCGCATCGTTGTCATCTGGAAACGTGCCCAGAAGACTGGCAGCATTGCCACGCTGAATGGCAATGCTAATTCTTTGACCAAAGAACAATCCAGCCCTCTGGTCACGTGAAGTGTCGACTAGTCGGTGAGAAATTTGTCTAAAAAGGAGGCGCGCACTCGGGCCCCATGACCCGAGCGTTTCGACCCCAAACGGCTCAAAACTGTAGTTATCCATAAGGCTCGCCGTGCTAGGAACATGAGATGGAGCAAGGGTATCGACACAGGTTGCGTCCCACACCAGCGGCCTACCCATCTTCCAAGGCAACAACGTCATACCGTCTGGTCTGATATATAAATACAAAAGTATGTAGAAAAAGATATTAATTAGTAGAAGCTCTGGTAGGCCGCTCCTCTGGCCCGCAGTCTGACACGAGGGAGCTCACGGTCGCAAAGCAGCTCGAGGTTGAAGCAGCACGCGCGGTCGCTCCTCCGGCCCGCTGTCTGTCGAGTGAAAGCTCGCAGCAGCCACTCCACCAGCCCGCAGCCCGTTCTGAGAGAGCCCACGTCGGTTGTTGTTTGTTAGACAGTGAGGCAAACCGTGTGGTGTTCAATCTTCAGGCGGCGACGTCTTATGCCACGTTTTCAGATTTCTCCAATACGTGTCGAACTAATCTCCTCTCGAAGACGCAAGTGGGAGGGTCGGAGGTGATTGAATGAGTCAAACAATTTCACGCACACAAGATGTTAATATTAAATAACACACTGAGTTTCAAAACGTTTATATTAAGGAGCTTTAGAAATACATTGACTGGTGAGTATCAAAGCAAAGGAATCGCTTGTTTCGCATATATGGTTTGAAGCTCACGTTTAAGTTGCGTTAGTGGCAGTAAATGCATGATAATTTGACCGTGGTAGATGTCTGTCAATGCAGCGAGCAACGTGTCTTGAAGTCGTCTTAATCCTTGCAGCAAGCTGTTTGCAGACATCGCTGACAATGTGAAGTCATTGATGTATGATATATTTTGTATTTCGCGTTGGAGTGTGCTTGCGTTTTCTTGCAAATCCATAAGCTCCTTGTGTATTAACTTGTGCTGTTTGTTTACAGTGGTCTCCATTCTCTTCATGAGGTTGAACTCTACTTCAATTATGGAAGTTGGTTGTTCCACAAGTTAGAAAGGCGTTTCTCATTGCGATGTATGGTTTCAATATCTTTTTCATACTGGTCTGCAAAACGCGAGTCCAACACTCCGAATAAGTCATTCGCTAGATACCCGATACCGTTGATAAGGCCTCGTCGGCGCCGACCCGTCTTCCCCGTGGCGCGTCGCCGTCTAGCGCAGACATCATAATGCTGTGTTAGCAAAAGTTCATTGTAGTATTCGAGTTCCTGGTAATCGTGCCGGGCTTGCTGCACGATCGTATTACAATGGCTTAGTGTTTCAATGGTAGCGCACAATTATTCTTGATAGTGTACTATTTTATTATAGGTATTTATGCCTGTCCAATAGGGTTCCATGTCGTAGTGCATGACCAACGTCCATTTATCCCTGATTAATTGTACTTTTGAAATAGGATCAAAATAAAGTTTCTGGTTGCTTGGTAATGGTTTGACGTCGTCCAAACCGTAACATGGAAAAATCAGCATAAAAAACTCAGTAAAACAGTAACTACAGTTGCGATTTTTGATCTTGGTTTTCTTTTCCTTTCTGTAAATTTTGTTGTGGGTTCTGGTTCAGATATCGTTGCGTTATTCTGGTTAACGGGCAAAACTGAGAGTTTCACAATAGGGCGTTTCATGACCCCATTTTTGGTTTTTAGTGAAACCGCTCTGGTTAGACCATCGTTTCCTGGATGTGTGTCGACCACACGTCCAAGAGCCCATTTTCCTGGAGGTAGATTATCATCGTGAATCACCACTAGATCTCCAATTACGATGTTTTTCTGTGGTTGCATCCATTTACTTCGAGATGATAGTTGTACCAAGTATTCGGTCTTCCATTTTTTCCAAAGATCTTGGAATAATTTGTTGGTTAGTTGCCATCTGGTTCGAGCATCTTACTCCGTTTCTATTACAGTTGTCCCTGGTCTCCCTGATAAGAAATGTGCTGGTTCAAGGAAGTTTACATCATCAGGATCCTCGGATATTGCGCAAAGAGGTCGAGAGTTGAGGCACGCTTCTAGTCTAGCTAACAATGTGGTGTACTCTTCGAAGGTAAGGTTTTGCTGACCGATGACCCTCTTGAGATGATGTTTTAGACTGCGTACCGCTCGCTCCCATATACCGCCGGCATTAGGCCAGCTAGGTACGTTAAAGTGCCATTCTATACCCATTTCCGTTATCTCGGTAATAAAACTTTCACTGAATACTTCGTGAAGCTGGTTATATTCTTCCTGTATCATTCTGTTTGCTCCCACGAAGTTAGTGCCGTTGTCAATGTACATATGCCGTGGTGCCCCTTTTCTGGCTGACATTCTGGTTAGAGCTGCCAAAAAGGCGGAGCTGCTCAGCTCCGACACGTGTACTAGATGTACCGCTTTGTAGTTTTGATTCCCCGTCTTTTATTATCTTTTACCTCTACGAAACCCGTGTAATCTATGCCGCAGTGATAAAACGCATGATCTGGATTCACTCTTGGTTCTGGTAAATCTCCCATGAGCTGGTGCTGCCGTACGGGATTCTGTTTTTTGCATGACACACATTCTTATAAACTTTTTAGTTGCCATATATCCGCCTATAATCCAAAACTGTTGTCGAAGGTTTCTTAACGTTAGACGCGCTCCGCCATGAAAAGCCAATTTATGAGCTAGATCGATGAATAATGTGGTTAGCAGATGATCGTGAGGTAAGATGAAGGGATGTTTCATCTCAAGACTTATGTGGGCGTTTTCTAATCTCCCACCTACACGTAAAATTCCACGTTCATCTATGGTTGGATTCAAAGTCAATATCTTGCTTTTCGAGTGCACTCTTCCGTGTTTGTTTATCGAATCTACGTCTTTTGAAAAATCTGTCTGCTGTACGTTTTTGATTAGCACGACGAAGCTCGTGTAATTCGAGGTAGGGTCGGCGCACTTATTTCTTCAAGGTAGGCAATCGCAGTATCCATGCATAGGAGCTACCGAAATTATTAAATATTTGGTTATCAAATATTTAATAATTTCGGTAGTCTGCGATTCTCTTGGTTGTCCAATGACTACCGCGTCGGTTTGTTTTAAAATAGACGCCTTTATTTCTAAATTCGTCTCATAAATGGTTAGGTGGTTTTCTCGGTTTGTGTATGGTGGTAACCATGACGGCCCTTGCCACCATAACTTGTGGTCATTGAGTTGCCTGACAGTCAAACCACGACAAGTCGATATGTCTTTTGCTGCATCAGGAAATTTCTGCCTTTCATCGGCGCCGCCAATTGTTTCAAGCACATCATAGCGGTTTGTGAGCGATGGTACAATTTCGAAAGATTTTTCACGGATGCCTCTAAATTATCAGATACAAGCTGCACTAGTGCTGCGGTATACTACTAAGAAAATTGTTCTAAAATTCAGATGCCCTCTACAATCATCAGTGTTTACAGGTGAGTGCGTGGCCATATTAGAAGCGTGTTTATTTATAGAGGCTCATAGCATAAGTATTGGGGTCATCTTTACAGACTCACTTAGCTGCTTTCAAGCTTTGGAGCAGAATCCTTTCAAGAGCAAACTACACAGTCCAATACTTCTTCAAATCAAAAAGTCTTTTTTCTCTTGGGCCAAGAACAAAAAAATCGTACACTTGGTTTGGATTCCAAGTAATTGTGGCACAGGAGGAAACGAATATGTTGATTCTCTTGCTAAGGTTGCAGTTACTTCCCAAGCCGTTGACCTCAAACATTTTCAATGTCAAGGTTACGATTTGCTGACTGATAACCTCATGGCAGGTGCAGAGGCTAAATTCAAGTAAACGAAAAGGTGCTTTTTATCACGCAATACAGCCTAATGTTATTCCCAAGCCTTGGTTTTGTCCGTACAAAAATATCCAAGAAAGTGATCTCTATTCTTTGCCGTCTTCGTATATACAGGCCATTGTTGTTCGCCGGTCTTCCTTAATAAAATTCGGGTCAGAGACACATCACTCTTCGAATGTGGATTCCAACCCAAAGGTACTTTGGAGCACATCTTTTAAACTGCTCCAATAATAACCCGCCCCATGACTTGTATAGCCAGCTCCCTAAATTAAAGATCCCTGTCCCAACTTACTTTCCATCCTGACTAACACATTCTTATCCAAAGCTCTTTGAGGCTTTGATGTTTTTATTCGTATCAATGACATTCAATTATGGTGTTTTTTGTGTACTTTATCGACTGTTTATATACATTTATCTTATAACTAACTAAAATTTTTGTTTGTTTGTTTCAGTGTACCTGCTAATAATTTTTTGTCTACAAGTTTCACAGTAAACTCAATTGTTTATAAACAAATAGTTATTCTTTATTTTTTTACTGTTTTTTTTAATTCGAAAAAAAAAAAATTGTTCATTTTAGGTATTATTAATAACATATCAAAAACTATAAATACGTATTATTTGAAAATAACATCAAGCTTAATGCGCAGGCGCAGATGAGATTCGAACTCAGGGCTCACCATAATCGCTCCTACCCAAGCATGGTAGCGACTAAGCTAGCATGCCATAATGTTAAGTTAGTTGAAATTATGAACTACTATCAATTACATACAAAGTGAGTGTGCGTGTGTGTCTATACTATAGAAACAACTTATTGAAGAAGGTCGTAAGTGAAACCGAAGCGGCAATCTATTCCTTTGTGAGATTGCTTATGGACTTATGAGCGCTACTGTACACGTAGGTACCTAAATGCGTCACAGCAGTTCTTCAAAGGCCAATGGGATTAACTCAGTGTTATTGGCATCCATACTCCTGAGTCCTATGCTATCCATTACTTGAGTTCCATAACATCTGATAAAACCCTTGTGTGTCTGGGTCCACCGGCCACCTTTCTGCATAGTGTTTTACAGAAATTAAATATTTTTTATGCACTTTTTGAACCTTACAAACATTTCAAAGAGAACGGAGTTACTTTGTGAAGCTTTGGACAACATTGGATTCAAAGTTTGTATCTGTGCATAAATAGAGGCAAATGGCTGTCCTATTGTCTCACGGCATTTTAAGAATCTATGTATAACTTCGGGAAAAGACAAACTGTTTCTAGGTGAGCTTTATTTTCGCTCCGTGATCAACGAGCGTTACTTGCATCAGTATTTGTTCTTGCATAAATATTTGTGATTTTGTCGGTACAAATGGAACTGGCTCCGGGAATTTAAGAACGACAGTCAACGCACAGACAAGGTCCACTTCACTTTAGAAATATTAAATTCGCAAAAAAAATATCCATGGATGGTGGACTTAGAAAGGATTTTTCAGAAATCATCCTCTGAGTTGATCGAACTGGGGATAGAAGCTTGTATGCGAACGACCGTTTACGTACACTATCTTGCCCAAACACGATAGCTAACAAAGCCTTGAAACGATTCATAAATATATGCGTACGAAAACCAAATAGTGCCATAACCATTGTTACATCGTCAGTATGAATAAAATAATATGTCAGTTATACATTGCAGACAGCGGATATGAAGGTACATACACGCAAAATTAATTTCAGTCATGCAATGTAAATATTTTTTCATTCAGTTTTTACAATTGAATTCGAATCACAACATTCACCAGCTGCAGGTATTGCCTTGATAAATTAAACCAAATGACTATTTAAAAAGAGAGCTGTTTTCATTAAAAGCGACAGGTTTTGTTTATTTATTTGTCGGAAAAAAAATTAAATGAAATAGTTATGTTGTGTGAGCAAAGTAGTAAAGTCAAATTCAAGTGTCCGCCGTGCGCCGGGATTTTCCTAACTCTTTAAAAGACAGCGTCTCGGCAATTTTGCAGGAAAACAATTTCATTTATTTTCTTTATGTTCTCCTGCGTTACGTATTATCCCGACCTGAATCCGTCGCTCCACTTTTTGCATTAAGATATTGATGTATAAACTTTTGTTCAACTAGGTGTTCAGCCCAGACTTGTTAACATTACATCAAGTTCTCATCTTGAAGACTCAGTAAAATGACATTTTCAACCTTCATCATTTTTCATAATGATAAAAGGCTTTGGAATGATTGCTGTACCTATATTAAAGTTCCGCAGAGGTCATCGAGGAGTGACGAAGGCGCGGGTACTCTCCACACTCGGCGTGACGTGATTAACCTCCCCCGCCCCCGCGCTGTCGCCGGCTACCACCCGCCGCACAGTGGGTCGAAACTATGATTTTAGTGACTTAGGGCTCAACTTTGCTTTTTCACTTTTTTTTTTATGCGGATGGGTAGAGCTCATTAACCTCAATAATAATTGTTCTGATGTATTATTTCCTAAACTTTATACTTTGGGTAGAAAAATGTGTTTTGTTATTTTTTTGTATGGAGCGGCTCAAATAAACTTAAATTCCTGCTAAGTAGCGTGTGATCCCGCGTTGAAACTTTATTTTTCATATACCTTGTCTGGTCTATTATCATTTGATGCTATAAACAAATGCATAAAGTTGCAACTCTGCCAAATAAATGGATCGAAAAAAATGAAAAAATACATAGAATAAAAAGCTTCATTTTTTACTTTCGTAAGTTATTTTAAGTTAAATTTGATATGGAATAGTAAGTAAAAGCACGTAATAATACACATAATTACTTAGCAACTAACAACAATACATTTAAAAGGTCCCTAATTAGCTTAAATTTACTAATACTACATATATTAGTAAATTTAAGCTAATTAGGGACCTTTATTTAAAAATGTGGATATGAAATCAATTAATTTCTATTTGTGTGTTTAATTACTGTAATTAGCTTAACCTTTTACCTTATAAAATAACAATGTTTTTCACTTTTAGTCATTACTGTAATATTAATTAGGATAATTAGTTAATGAGGGTAGTAGAAAAATTAGTAAACATTGTTTGTCACTGGATTCTGGAAGTATAAAATGACCATAATTTATTATATACTAACTAGTGTTCGTTTATTCGTACTACTACTAACATCTCGTGATTCTGATCGTCCCTTTTTCGTTATAATGGATAATTTAGTTAACAATTTAGATTTATTTATGATTTTAAGAGAGCAGGTCAAGTCACTGTCGGATAGTCAAAAATTCTTTCAATTCCTACAACATAAAATAAACGTGACCGAAGAGAACAGTGTTGAGCTCCAAAAATTCTGTACGCGCTTTTGTTCAAATATAAGTGCAAGATGGGAACGAAGTAGTCGCACGTTAGCACAGTTTGTAAGAAAAAATGGTGATTGGTTGGAACGTGCAATAAACTGGCCCGAAGGAATGATACCTGAAGCTGTGAACACTGAACAGGAAAGGCTCGAGATTTGTAATACTGAAGATGTCGAAAATCTACCACCATCTACTACAGAAGCTTCGACATCTACATTTACACCTCGAAAACCTTTCGAGGAATTGGGCTCCAGGCAAAAACGACGACGCGTTGATCAAATTAACCAATCGCTTTCGTTATCCCCGGATGAACTTAAAGCTACTACAATTGCTAGTTTAAGAAACACCGGAAATGAGGATGTAGGAAAAATTATGAACCATTTACTAAATCACCCCGAAGATCTAGAAAAAGTTAAAGAGTGTTTAAGTACAAGTAAACCGAAAAGTAGTACATATTCACCCGATAAGGCACTGTCTTTATTAGTTTCACTTAAATTAAGTAAGTGGCAGTATATAAGCCTAAGAGAAGCAGCAAGTGAAAATAGGTCTGATTTATACCCTTCTTATTATAAAATAAAACAAGCGAAGGCAAAATGTTATCCAGGGAAAGAAGACATAATTATAACTGAAGAAGGAGCTGCTATTAAACTGCAAGCTTTACTCAACTTGACGGTATCTAGGCTTTTAGAAGTGATTACTTTAGATTTGGATTCGCCAACTGAGTTACTGCTAATAAGCAAATGGGGTTTTGATGGAGCCTCAGGTCAAAGTAATTATAAACAAAAGACTGAAGCAGAGTTTGATGACTCAACTATCTTCATGGCCAGTCTAGTTCCTATAAGGCTTCAACAATGTGATGGAACAATTGTTTGGGAAAACGATCGACCCTCATCAACTTTCTATTGCCGTCCGATAATGTTCAAATTTACCAAAGAAACGCAGTCAACAGTGGTAACTATAAAAGCTAGCATAACCGAAGAAATAGAAACACTTCAGCCAATCAAGTTCAATCAAGTTGAAGTTAAGCATCAATTGCACTTGACGATGATAGACGGCAAAATATCGTCATATTTGTCAGACACATCTTCAGCTGTCTGTGATATCTGCAAAGCAAAACCGTCAGAGATGAACAATTTAGAGTCACTTGCTCAAAAAGAGAACAACGAAGAAGTGTTCCAGTATGGAATGTCATCTTTACATGCCTGGATAAGAAGCATGGAGTGCTTACTTCATATCGGTAAATATAATTTTATTAGTTCATAATTTTTTTCACGTTATATAGTTACTTGTGAGATTTTTATTTAAGTGATATTTCTTTTTGTTTGCAGCTTATCGTTTGGACTTCAAAAAATGGAGTTGCAGGGGCGATGACAAAGAAAAAATGTCACTCAGAAAGAGCGCTATACAGCAAGCGTTTAAGAAAGAATGCGGTTTACTTATTGACGTAGTCAAGCAAGGAGTAGGCACAACCAATGATGGCAATACTGCCAGAAGATTTTTTAGGGATGCAGAAACAACAGCTCGCATAACAGGAATAGATAAAGATTTAATAGAAAGGTTTCATGTGATTCTTCAGACGGTTGCATCTGGAGAGAGCGTGGATCTTTCTAAGTTTTCCGAATTTTGTAGAGATACTGCACAATTGTACGTTCACTTATATCCCTGGTATTATATGCCTTCCAGTATACATAAATTGTTAGTACATGGGAGTGATATAATTAAGCACTTTGGTGCCATACCTATAGGTAAACTGTCGGAAGAGGCAGCGGAAGCTCGTAATAAAGATTTCCGGAAATATAGAGAGAGTCATTCTAGAAAGGTAAGTAGAACGGCGACAAATGAGGATATTATACACAATCTTCTTTTGTCTTCTGATCCAAAGATCACAAGTCTAAGACCTCGAATGGTGAAACAAAATATAATGGTTCTCTCTCCAAAAGTCAAAGAGCTTCTGCTGATTTTTCCCACAGAATCCGATATAGATTTTATTGATGTAGATAATTTACAAGATAGTCATAGCGATAGTGAATAAGATTTTTTGGTAGTTTGTAAGTTTCTTGTTTTTTTTATTAGTTTATAAATGTCAAACTCATAATTGAAAGGAAATAGTAATGTTTGATGTTGTTTATAGTTAGTTTTTAGTTTGCTTGTGTTAGTTGTAGTAATGTTAGTTTACCTTTACTAATTTGTATTATTATGTACCTATCTTTACTCACTATTCAGTATTAAATCTAACTTAAAATAACATTTCATAAACATGTTAAAGTCATTAAAACAAAGAAATTGAAATTCATAGATACCTAATTAGCTTAAATTTACTACTACTACATATATTAGTAAATTTAAGCTAATTAGGGACCTTTTAAATGTATTATGATTAGTGTGATTAGCTTTAAATTTACTAATACTACATATATTAGTAAATTTAAGCTAATTAGGGACCTTTTAAATGTATTATGATTAGTGTGATTAGCTTTAAATTTACTAATACTACATATATTAGTAAATTTAAGCTAATTAGGGACCTTTTAAATGTATTGTTGTTAGTTGTTAAGTAACTATGTGTATTATTACGTGCTTTTACTTACTATTCCATATCAAATTTAACTTAAAAGAACTTACGAAAGTAAAAAATGTAGCTTTTTATTCTATATATTTTTTCATTTTTTTCGATCCATTTATTTGGCAGAGTTGCAACTTTATGCACACGTTAATAGCATCAAATGATAATAGACTAGACAAGGTATATGAAAAATAAAGTTTCAACGCGGGATCACACGCTACTTAGCAGGAATTTAAGGTTATTTGATCCGCTCCATACAAAAAAATAACAAAACACATTTTTCTACCCAAAGTATAAAGTTTAGGAAAAAATACATCAGAACAATTATTGTTGAGGTTAATGAGCTCTATCCATCCACATGAGGAAAAAAGTAAAAAAGCAAAGTTGAGCCCTAAGTCACTAAAATCATAGTTTCGACCCACTGTGCGCCGTCGCCCGTCCCCGGGGCGCGAATCCAATTTACCAACTTGTACCCTGTTATTGTGTCCGCCACTGTTTGCGTTCCCATAAGAAAACTTTTCTTTATAATAAATATACTGCGGTGGACGTGTGCTGTTGATAGATTCAAATGTTTCACTATCTTGCAGATACATGCAATACATGTTTGTTTATAATCCTAAATCTGATTAAGAACATTGTATAATTGTGATTACTTCATCATTTATCAATGTGATAGCGAATACATGATTGTCAGAATCGAATTTCTAGTAATTTATAATTTTATTGTTATTAGTTAATTATGCACACTATGATTTGTTATTACGCACAATTCATTATTATTTAAGTGACATAATCATCAATCGAATTTAGCTTATATTGGCATACATAATAGAGATTGCGTAGTATCCATGCAAATGTATTGTAGGTTAAGGACTGAAGAAATTATTCCACGAAAACGTACTAACGGGAATAAGTCTTATAAAATAACCCAGGTAATTTTCTACCTGAGTGCCAAATTTCATCGAAATCCGTTCAGCCGTTAAGGTGTGAAAAGGTAACAGACACATAGAGTTACTTTCACATTTAGTCTACAGCTGTTGCCCGCGACTTCCTCTTTGATCCAGGATGAAATACTATAGTATTTCATCCTGGATGACATGTCAATGACATGAAAATTTTACTTTGTAAAGTATTATAATATTTTAATTATTGTGAATGTGAAGGCAGCATGATTACTGACAAATGCGTGCACTGACTGGACAGGTCCACTCATTCTGTGTGGTTTTTTCCTCAAAAGACCATTTCAGACATCATTCTACATGGTCTTCACATGACCTGACCAAGATTATGTCTGGACTTTAAAAGAGACTGTGACCTCTGAGTTTGTTTCGGCCTTTCTTCTCAGGGTAGTCAGATAGGACACGCCGATCTCATCTACTTTTAAAATATGATTGACGTGTAAAAGTGTTTGCAAAAACCTACTTACAGAAATAAAATCATTATTTTATCATTTATGAAAATGAATGAAAACGATGAAAAGTAGCCCATGGTCATGGTCTAAATGTTTGCCAAATTTCATCCAAATCCGTTTATCCGTTTTGGAGTAAAAGCGTAACATACAAACAAACTAACATTCTCATTTATAATATTAGTTAAGATTAGGATATAGCATCTATTAGAAAGGTGTGGTCATATTTAAGGGTGTGGTAGAGACCATCGAATTCAACAACTTGCTCCATGGGACCAACATAAAAATCGCAAAAAAAAAACTGTACCACACAAAACTTAAATACCTACTCGGCCCAAATGTATGTGCGGCTGATTATTTTTCGCAATTAAGATGTTGGTCCCTAGAAAGTTGTTTAGTTCGATGGTCCCACAACACCACTACCACCACACAATTACCACACAATTTAATATGACCACACGTTTCTGATACATGCTGTATACGGATGTTTATGGATTTAAATTATATTTTTATAATTTATTTACTAAGTATACAAGTTAATAGCCTTAAAATAATACTTTCTTCCCCCCTGTATGTGGCTCCAAAGAATGCGCTCATGAAATTTTCATTGACATTTTGTGTCCACCTCGTGCGCTGCACACTCGGCTGGTGAGCCTCGGAGTCCTAAGCGGGCCGGTGGTCGGCCTCTTCCACGCCGACGTACTGGTGGTGATGACTTCGTTGCTCGAGCTCGTCGTAACTCCAGAAATAATACTGGAATTTGGATTCGAACCTTCCACTCTCCTGCAGGAGACTATTGATCGTTCAGTAATCCCAACCAACAAGGCGGTCATTACCAGATTATCCTCAATTCGCCAAACATTCATAACAATCCTTTGCAAAGTCCGTTATAAACATTAAACCGCTTAATTCGAGTCTTTCGGAACTTTTACAAAAAGCTTAAGCAGGCAAACGTCTTTTCGGAAGGCTGAAATGATACTGTTTGGTAATAGTACATTATGATATTAGTGCGGTAAGTTGAAAATTCCAGCCGAGGCGATATTGCTAAGGCAGAGGCTGTAATTATCAAAGCGCACGTATGTCATACGACGTTTTATAACATATTTGCGAGGAAATAAATAAAACTCGGACTTTCTTAAACGAATAAATCTTTAATCACTTGTTAATGCAGTTAGAAAAAATTGTTATTTAATACTAATAAATCTTTAGTCACTTGTTAAAGCAGTTAGGAACATTTGAACAATTTGTAAATTAATATTTTTGTGTTTTTGTTACAGATAAATGGTTGTATTTTATTGTCAAAATGAATTAAATTAAAGATTTAAATATTTATTTATTTATTTTATCTCCCAAAGTTAATTTTATTCATCATATACTGACATTAAAAATCTTTGCTTAGATTTAAAAATTAAAGTTCGTTTTAGACGGAGCATCTTGATAAACCGTGCGTTTTACATTACAATAACGCACGAGTACTTATGAGATACATTACTATATAAAATATTCAAGACATACAATCATTGTACAGTAGCGCTCTTATGTCCATAGGCAATCTCACAAAGGTCGTAAGTGAAACCGAAACGTCAATCTATTATTGACGCTTCGGTTTCAGATACGACCTTCTTCTATAAGTTGTTTCTATACTATACACACGCACACACACTCGCTTTGTCTGTAATTGATAGTAGTCCATAATTTCAACTAACCTAACATATGGCGTGCTAGATTAGTCGGTCCCGTGCTTGGGTGGGAGTGATTGTGGCGAGCCCTGAGTTCGAATCTTAACTGCGCCTGGGGATTAAGCTTTGTGTTATTTACAAATAATATGTATTTATAGTTTTTGGTATGTTATTAATAATACCGAAGATGAATAATTTTGTTTGTTTGAATAAAATTACTTGAAGTGGTTCGATAATCATTCGGTACTTGTATGAACATCTTGTTTACTTAGATAATAAAAGTTTGTAGGTAGACAACAGAAAACAGTAAATTATTTCGATTTCTGTGAGGTAGATACAATTGGCTACATAAAAATAATTTTGTAATAAACCTAGGTAAGACAAAAGTAATGCACTTTCATACCAAGGCTGTGATATTGAGGAAGCAAATAAAGCAAAGTTCTTAGGCATAGTAATCGACAGCAAACTCACATGGAAACCTCATGTTGAAGAACTGTGTAAGAAAATAAGTAAATCGGCATATGCTCTCTTTCAACTTTCTAAAAGAGTCAACAGTCAGGCTTTTGTTACGGCATACCATGGACTAGTTGCCTGAAGACATAAGATAGCTGTGTTCCTTATTTCAAATCTTCGAAATAGCTTTATTTGTGAAAAATAATCCACATCTATTCAAAAAATTGTCAGCAGTCAGGAAGAATCCTATACGGACTCAATATGTAAATCAATTGTGTCAAGTGAAATGTGAAACCGCAATTAATGCAAAAACGCAACCGCAACCGAATTAATAAAAAATAAAAAAAATGGGATTGCCCCCCGCATTTATAATAAAGTACCTAATATTATTAAAAATATGACTGTATTCAAATTTAAAAGGGCACTAAACAAAATATTAATTGAAAAATGTTATTACACAATTGACGACTTCCTGAATGATGAATCACTAACTGATTAACATGCTATTATTTCCATTTGGCATTTTATTTTAATTTGTACTTTCGCAACCTTTCTGACATTTCGGTATTATTATGACAATATACTGAAATACAAACGATTTGATATTTTTACTTTAATTGAATTGATTTTTCATTACTTTGTTTTTTTTCTGTATTTTGTATTATTATAATTTCAACATTGTTATATAAAATTACAATGTCTTTTAAATTTGTGTACATTTAACACGATTTGCATTCCCATGACTGTAGAACATGAAGCACTTTTCAAAAAAGAAAACATCTATGTACTAATTACACATGTTTGTAAACGAATAAATGATTTGATTTGTTTTTTTGATTTTAAGATGCAAATTTGTTAATTAGCAGTATTGTGGTTATGATTTTTAAAATGCAATAAAATATAAATAATGAAGCGTTGGCAATAATATTGCGCTGCGTAAAAGTGGACGTAAATGATGTGATAACACAAATGGACTAAGTGTGAGTGTTATGATTAAAATATTTCATATTTTACTAAATATCAATTATTATTTGTATATAGTAAATCAGTGAATGAGGAGTAAAGTGTTATAAACATTATGTTATTTATATAAAAAAAACTTAATTTTTATAGTTTATAGTATTTTGCTTAGAGATGTCTAATAGTATTACATTCTTTGTTCTAGAGAAATACTGTGAGTCTGTGGGTTAAGAGATGTAAGGCAGAGGGAATCCTTGCTAGTCGGAGTGCGTTTATGAAGTGGAAAGCTTATTTAAACAAGACTTCCCATGGTGAATGAATATGAAACAAATGGTTTCACACCAAGCGGACATTTTGCTGAATTATTCAACAAGTCATTAAAAACTGTTCGCCGTGTACTCCACGCTAAATAGGTTGCATCACCGAAGCCTAGCAAACAATACCGTAATAAACAAGAACGTTTAAGTTCCGGAATAGTTTATCCTGTATATTTAAGTTTAAAAGTTGAGGTTTAGTACAATCAACTTTTCTTAAAAAAATTAATACCAATATGTAATATATAATCACTAAAGCCAAACAAAATGTGAAATACTTAATGTAAACAAACTGCCCTGAATAACCACTTATTAAAATCATTTATTTTGGAAATTAATGATAGAAACTTAATGTTTATGGTAAAATAAATCAACTTATCAAATTTTTTGAACATTTCACATGACAAAATAAAACAAATTGCTTCTAATTTTCTGATATAGTATTGCACATCCTATTTGGCTGAAGAAGTTATTATTGACAATCGTATCGGTTTGTTATTTTATTTAAAACCCTTTATTGCAATAATAAAAATAATGAAAAAGCAGCATTTTTTTTTAAATAATATTATTATACCCTTGATTTAGGTCTAAATGAGTGAAATACATTTCACTCATTAAGACCTGAATCAAGGGTATTTTCAAGTTAGTTTAAGCCCGGACAGTCGCAAATATACTGCTTTTTCAACCAGCTCGGATCAGTATAAAATTAATGCGTCTTCCTATGGGACTTAAAACTTCCTGTAGTAATTTCAGTAGAGTAATGTCTATAGCTATGTCTGGTCTAACGTATGACAAGTGTTTTATATATCTTGATGATTTAATATTTTTTGGGCGAAATCTAAATACTCATAATAAAATGAAAGGATGGCGAGGTTGTACCCGCGTAATTTAAAAATTAACGGAGCACCGTTCACGGGCAAGTTTATATTAATTATAATTACAAGTTTATAAGAGTTCTATATAAAAATGTTGAGTTACTAGGTGATGGGAATTAAAAGTTATTAATGATTTTAATTTATTTATAAATAAGTTATCGTTCAGTTTCCGAACGGAACGTGTTTCGCGATTTACATTGGTACATTCCAATCTAAAGTAATGATTTACCTTCTTACACCTACGTACGTTTTTGCTTAAATGATACATGATTTATTTATGTAAGTAGGTTTGTACAAACACTTTTACACGTCAATCACATTTTAAAAAGAGGTGAGATCGGCTTTCCTATCTAACCACTCTGAGAAGAAAGGCCGAAACAAACTCAGAGGTCACATTATCTTTTAAAGTCCAGACATAATCTTGGTCAGGTCATGTGAAGTACGTTAGTTGTAAATATGTGAGCACAATCTACCTATCACGGGATTAATTTATCTGCCTTTGCTTTATTTTTAATTAGTTTTACCAATTGTGGTATAGTATTTTTATTCTTGGTGCATCGTCTTCACATATAGAAATATAATGAATGTATACAAAATATTGTAAAACATTTTAAAAGAGTAACGGTCATTTTGCCACTTCTTCTCCATACGAAACTATATTTTGGAAGTGGCGGCAAGAATCAGTTCTATTTTTATTGTAAATTTTGAAGTTCAAAAGTGCCTTTTTATGGGCCTATTTGAAATAAATGCTATGACTTTGACTTTGAAGAACATGTGGATGGATGGCTTGGCTATATAAAGAGAAAAGATTTGATTGTTTGTTTGTATTGAATAGGCTCCGAAACTGCTGTACCGATTTGAAAAATTGTTTTACCGTTAGAAGCCGAAATTAAGTCTGATGAACATAGGCTACTTTTTATTTTTTTTCGAAACCCACGAGGTCGAAGTCGCGGGCGAAGTGCTAGTTTTTAATAACCGACGAATATTTTCCATGCTAGGAGGTTTGCGCAATGGTTAAAAACTTTTCTTGTATGACAATCAATCACAATATCCACAAATAAACTGTATTTTTTTGCCATTTTCTTTTAATCCTCTTAATTATCTCGGAAGTCGTTTGGTTTCTGCTCCCTGTCTAACTAGATGAAGCTGATATTCAGTATTTACATGCAGAGACTGCAATCTGGTGACCAAAACTCAAACTGGGCACGATTGACCAATTTACCGATATTCGGAATATATACCCGTTTTCTTAAAGAGTTATTGGGTGGGTGTAATGACGATCATAGACATTCGTATAACAACGCAACATAACGGCTCTAACAGGCACGGATGATCTTGAAGTCTTTAGATGGCTACTAGACCAGACAGCGCTTTTAATTGCAATTTATATCGGTAACCGATAAAAAGACGATGTTTGGCGTTTTATTAAACTTGAAGGGCCAACACATTTTTTTTTTACTTTTTAAAGGCTTTGTTTGCATCAGGGCATTTTAAAGTTTAAAATTTAAGTACTATTTTCCAGTAACAATTTCGAATACTTTCGAAATAACCGTTCCATACATTCGCAGCAACATGCGCGGTAAACATAATAATTTTTAAGATGATTAAAACTTATCAGTATATCACACAACAGCTGTATCGTTGGACACCCAATCTTGATATAGAGGACTAGAAATTATTATTATTTCTGTTATTATAATACCAACAAGTTTTTGACGTCATTAGAGATAATAATGTGTTATTTTCGTGATTTCTCTGATAAGAATGGATCACCTATTACAAAATGTCAAAATGGAATAAGTTTATATTTTAAGTACGCATGTTTTAGATGACTTGATAACACCTGGTGTTCATTATACCTACAGAATGACTTAGAGTCCATGCGATACTGAATTGTACGTGCGTCACACTGGGCAGTCACTATCACCACCTACCTACTTGGCCATTCTATTTCAATGGCATTAGCTCTTCGTACAAAGTTCGCTCTGTTAGTATTAACTACTAGCTGTTGGCCCCGACTTCATCTGTGATCCTTGATGAAAAAAAGCCTTGTTCTTACCAATGGTCTATACGTGTGCCAAATTTCATACAAATCCTTTCAGCCGTTTTAGCTTGAAATCGTAACAACCGAACAAACAAATTCACATTCGCATTCATAATATTACGTGTATAGTTAGGATGTTAAATAATGCATCTAATTCTGAAGACGGTAGTATCACCATTACCTTTGCAAATACCTTACCGAAAAGCTGTTGTTCGTGTGAACAAGAAAGGAAATATCGGTTGCCCTTTATCAAGGGTTTTATACTTATTAATACAAACTAAAAAAATAATAGAATAATATTAATCAATCTGCAATCTTTGCATCTGTGGTTTTATAGACACCTACCTATATTAACGTAGAATACAAAGTTAACCAAGATTATTTCCTACCTAAGAACTGTAGTAGGTTACATAAGATGTCCGTAGGCCGACTTTCATATTTGAAGTCCGCAAAAGCTTCCCTACCCACAGACTTCCGGTTTTCTAACGTTGTGTGAGTCCGGAAGTCCGAGTTAAGAAAATCGTCGTTTATTCGTTTTCAGCTCGCCGTTTCATATTTTGTTGGCTTAGTGTTATGTGAACTGGGTGGTATAAATGTTTCTTTGGTCAAAGTTTTTTTTTCTGTAGGTCCGATAAATTAAATTAACTTATGCAAAAAAACGACAAAACCACGTAAAATGTACGGTGGGAAAAAATTATCTACATTATATTGGATCAAAATGGAAAATTTCCACATACATATGTGGAAATTTTCCATTTTGATCCAATATTTAAGCCCGTAGACACTTAAGTAGGCCTTAATGATATTGTAGTGTAAATGTAAGAAAGTATTAGAAGTATTAATTATGTAAGTGTCCGCTCGGCGGTGGACCAGACTGAATCAGTCTGCTTAAAAAAAGCAGTAGATGGTGGAGCAGACTGACTCTGGCTGAGACGCAGTCTGTTTTGACGTTAAATATTATTATAGTTCTGTATTTTAAGCATTCAAACTTGCACAGAGTGTACTTAATGAAATAAGAATGCTACACAATCACATTTCCCTTCACTGGAACGTGAACGGCGGTTGCCATAGACATTTGTAGAACGCGGGCCGCGCAGCCAATTTCGACCGGTCGACGCACATTTTGCCAAGCTCCGGAGACGTATCTATTCTATAATAAACTTATGCAGCCTGAGACTGGGCAAGGATAATTAAGTAATAAACAGTTTTTAATGCTTACATTGTTGATTTGTTAAAGATTTTGGATAGAAATTGTTATTACAACAAACACCGTGAGCTATTTTGGCGCCATTTTGCTGCAGCCGGCGTTGCATTTCCCCGTATTACAATTTATAATTATACTATAGTGATCAAGCTGTGGCTACTACGTACGTCGTTATGTATCGTATTATTCAAATGATGCATTAATTTTAACTGATAACGTAAGCAATTAGCGCAACAAAAAAATCTGACTGATTCAGTCTGCTCCACCAACAAGGGTTTTTGACGTAAATCCGCGATGATCGAAATGGGTGGACAAGAACGTTTTCCACGTAGTAGAAATAAGGATTAAACGAGTCGAGTAAACTATTTAAAAAAATGTAATTCGGGATCCAGCAATCCCATGCGTGACTCATCGGCAAAAAAAATTGGGAACTTGCTATCCCATCTGCGATCGGAACAAAATTTGGTATCCGTTTTCT
The DNA here is from genome assembly GCA_963555695.1 of Dasypolia templi. NCBI lineage: Eukaryota > Metazoa > Arthropoda > Insecta > Lepidoptera > Noctuidae > Dasypolia > Dasypolia templi. Next base: position 14,954,469 of record OY743146.1, on the reverse strand, counting down.
GTCGTTCCTTGTCAGGTACTTGTGCATTTCGTAAAGCAATTGTTTCTTGATTTTCGTAATGTTTTTCCATGATAGCATGCCTTTGAATTGTGCTTATCGATATGTAAACATCATCAAGATGTAGACATCAACATCATCAAGAAGTATGTTAATTTATATTTAAAATAAATACAACAGAATTTAAACTATGATGCAATGTTTGAGTGGATGTTTTTTGCGCTTTTTTTCAAGTGTTAGTTTTGGTTTGTCTATACTGTTAAACTAAACACTTCTAGCAGCTGAAACTCTGTCTGTGATAAGTATGTGGACCATTTGTTATTTTAAGATAAAAACCCAAGCTACTTAACCTTTAGTGTTCTGGGAATCGAACAATCAACAGACCCTTTTTAATGCAGGCGCTCGAGTCGTCCAAATGACGTCATGTTATTTTTAAGCTTGTAGCTTGTAAAAAATGTATGGTGAGGTTTGTACTTTTAATGGATTATTGTGAAATAGTGTATAATTATGTTAATTGAACGAACAGTTTTTGAACAAAATGTTTTTTTTTTTAATTATGTTCAACTTTACACAAGATATTGGGAAAAATTCCCTCACCCTGATTACAAATTATAATTATTAATAGATTTCAAACAAAACTGGGCTAATCTATACATAATATGTTAGCTTATTTAATATCGATTCCAACGACGTAACTATTATACAGTTTCCGTGTATAACTTAGGAGTTTTCGTAGTTATGATTAGCCAAGTTAGCCACTCTGTGATTATCGATTAGCAATAGTTTAAGATTATGTACGCTCAATCTATGAGATACAATAAATCGAGACGTTATTCAATGCAGATGTCTTTCATTTACCACGACACTTCATAGCGATCCTGCCATTCAAGGTCACATCGCGACTGAAATTTGGAAAGTGAATAAATTAAATAATATTGTGATATACTAACGTCGGACATTATTATAAAATTAGTGGTATTGTGTTGTAAATCATGTGCCAATCTACTCAAACGAAAAAGAGACAATCATCGCGCAGACGGCTGCTGGTAATGGAAAAATGGTGCGACAACCGAGCGAGGCTACTACAGCATCAGCACGACAAATATCCTTCTCACCCAGATGACAATCGTCCTACTGGCAGCTGCTTGTATGCTATTTGTTATTATTACAAGAAGGTGCATGTCAAATGTATGGAAAGGCAGATGAAACGCAGGTCCTTACGTCGCAGGCAGACCTCAATGTATTTCAAGAAACACGCTCCCCGTAATGATGACGACGCTGGAACCGTGTAAGTGAAAAAAACTGTCTTTTCCTAACATTAAATGACCGCGTATCTTATAATTATTACGTGCTACACATAAATAAAAAAACAATAAATAAGTGAACGCTCAAGACTTGCGACACGTTTTAAGTGATTAGATAAGACCAATAACATAGTACTAGGTACATAAAGTATCATGAAAAACAATGCTACGGAACTTTCAAGTGATGCTCATGTACGTATATAATTTAATGAACTTTAAGACTTATAAATAAGAAATTGCGTGTAAAATGTAAGTAATAAATAGCCTTAGGTTTTATTGTGCTAATATGTAACAGTTCATAAATCGTTCAAGACAACTCACTGAAACTGATATCCCTCGCCTTAAATGGAATCTTTTCGCATTGCTATCCATATTTAGAATACAGTTAGAAGAATTGTAGTGAAGATAATTAGTTGCTAGGATGATGACAGTTAGAAGAATTGTAGTGAATATAATTAGTTGCTAGGATGATGTCATTGCATTCCCTAATGTTTTATTTTTAAGATTATGGCCGATGATTTTCTCAGAAATATGAACATTTGGTGGACATTCGTAGATATTTAATAAATAAAGGACAAACTAAGTTTACGGGTTCTATTGCGATAAATAAGTTGAAAGAGGCTAAAGGTTTATTCAGTGAGTCGCAATTATAAGTTCTAATCGAATTCTGAGTTATCCCACGATTTAAAGCCCCAATTACTGACGCAATTGTCTACCACCTTTGATAATATTAAGAGTGTATTTTTAAAGAAAAGTCAATTTTGTACTTCCCCTCCTAGTGAAGTAAAAATTGCAAAAATGGACTGGAATGGAATTTGACATTCGAACGGCATATAACTTAATTCCCCTTCTGGATGGTAGGGAGGACACCACGAAACGATTGTTTGATGCAGTGGAGATGTTTGCGGATATGTTAGATGATTCAGGAAAAAAACTGTAAAAAAAATTCGTAATTAAAGGTCTATCTGACAACGCTCCGTCTAGCGAAAAGCTATGACACCGTTCCTTATTTAATACAGGATTTATTTAATACAGGCCCTTATAGAGACCTTCAGTAAGAAAACAAGTACCTCAGCATATGCTCTGTACAAACTGGCAGCAGTAATTAGTAAAAATGCTTTGCTCACCGCATACTATGGTCTGGTGGAGTCCATTTTAAGAAACGGCGTTATTGTCTGAGGTAACTTTACTGACCGGGAACTTATATTTAAAACTCAAAAGCGTTGCATTAGGTCGATGTTCAAACCACTTGTCAATGTTGAAACCACTCAGAGTCGCAAACCTTACTTTCAAAAATGAAATCATAAAATCTTTACATTAACTTCACTATATTTATTTCGAAGATGCAATGTTTTCTCTTTTCCCGCATGGCCGATCGATTTCCACATAACAGACGTGACAATAGTCAAATTTATCTACGGCAATATAGGACGGCACTCATGCGAAAAAGTGTCTTTTGCATGGCTTCAGTAAAAGCGTTTAAAAATAAAGTTGAAAAAAGGCTAGCAGAAAAAAGCCTATTTTAATTTGAACGAGTTTTTAGATGAGAGGTTTTGAATTTACTTCTTTATTATTTTTAATGTTCTTATTCTCTCATGACATTTTTTTATATAAGTTGACTCAGAGTTACATTATAAATTATTCTATTAATATTGGCATGCCATTGTCTATGGCAAACGTGATGATCTGTTTTTATCTGTACTTTTAATATCTCTTGCATGCTGACATGTTGTATGTAATTGTACTCATGTTTGAGCAAATAAATGATTATGATTATCATTATGATTATCTATTAATCTCTGGCTTCAATTGTTGAGCCAATCTATGAGGTTTAACATATGTTGGACTAACGTTAGGCTTTAGTGTAATGAATTGTTCGTAAATCTTGGTGGTGGCTAGCTTATCTCCTGGCAGGAAAAACACAACTGCATATTTTGCACAAATTAATTCGAGAGTACTCTTTTTTCTGAATTGAGATGATTTATTTTTAACAACGAAAGTAAAGTTTCGCCCCTATTGTCATTGACATTTGTTTTATCAAAAGTTAAAATATTGTACTTGTTTAAAGTTTTCACTTCCGGGATAAAGTTTTCTAATCTAATTTCCGTACTTTTAATATTAAGTATTCTGATCAGTATTCTACGATTTTTAGGTCTAACTATAGCTCCTGCTTAAAACAATATCATTCTCTATCTCTCTCGAGCAAACAACATAATCATTTTCGGCATCAATTTATAATTCTATTAAATGGGTCGATTCACTTGGGGCCGGTAATACGAGTACTAGACAATTATTATTAGTAAACGTTGAATCAAGTCTAGGCGAGATGGGTAAATAAATTAGTTTAGCCGCATTATTAAACAAGTAAAACGTTGTTGGCCAAATCGATATTACAGCCATACGTAGATAGAAAATCTAAGCCTAACACCAGTTCCCTGCCTTGAAGGGTAAATTTTGAAAACGTAAAATTTATGGAAAAACCTGTCAGTATTTTCTGTAACAAGTTTCAAGGTTCCATATCCCAAAGAGAAAAGAATTGATTCGCCCTCCTATGCCGTTTATCGTAGTGCTATTATAACTTCTAGGCATCGAATCGGGTAATTAATTTTTCCTAATAATAGATATTGACGCACCCGTATCTACTAAAAAGGAATAGTTTCTTTTATTACAATATAATGACACAAATTGATATCATCCGTTACAAGCCAAAACATAATGATTAAAATCAAAACAACTGCCTTTTAGTAATATTTTGGGAATTATCGTTTTCATTTGAATTTTAGGAAACTCTTGCGCCAATGCTTGCACGGGTTGCGTTGTTAAAACAAATATGCGGTTGTATTTATTCTATATTGTTGTAATTATTCAATATTGATATTACCATCTTCGGCCGTTGTTAATATTAGCCTGTGAGAAGTTTCTACCGCGGTTATAATTTTGAGATGATCTTCCGTAACCACGGCGGTTATAATGATCAAAAGGTCCATAATTGCGGTCCCGTTGACATTGACCCCTTGAACCTGAAGAAGGTGTAAACTTACCTCGACTTCTTGTCGAATACTGCATGACGTCCTGGGTAGAGGAGGTAGAAGGCGTTGATACATCCTTGTCCTTTGCACCTTGTATGGCGTCCTTGATATTGCTGTAGTTGCGAGCGGGCACGATGGTGCTTAGCCTTGATTTTTTCAACCCATCTGAAAATGGGCATTTTCTCATTTAATGGCTTTAGAATTGCGAACTTTGACGAATCTCCGTCTGCCTGTGAGATAGTTAAATCGGTAAAAAATTGTTTCACTTGAGAACCGTAGTCAATTGACCTAAAACCTTGGTTCATATATTATTTAGGAGGCGGGACTGGATTGCGGTGAAAGATTTTGTAATAAATTTTTTAAATCCTGTATTAAATTAGGTCATGGCTATTCGCTAGACGGAGCTTAGCGTTCTCAGATAGACCTTTAATTATGAATTTTATTTACAGTTTTTTCCTGAATCATCTAATATATCCGCAAACATCTTCACTGTATCAAACAATCATTTCGTGGTGTCCTCCCTACCATCCAGAAGGGGAATTAAGTTATATGCCGTTCGAATGTCAAATTCCATTTTTGCAATTTTTACTTCTCTAGGAGGGAAGTACACTGTTCGAGTTTCATTCGAACACAGCGAAAATGCATAAGTGCAGCGAACGCAAGTATGCACATTCGCTCGTCCACCAAAATGTGGGCCAGTTCGCGTATAGATCATCAGAGACGCCTCGTACTCATAACCATAACCATTACCATTTAACCAATAGATCGCGTTTAGATCTCATCAGAGACACCTCGTACTCATAACCATAACCGTAACCATTACCATTTTACCATACATTTTACTAATAAGCTAGTGATATAGTTTACCATTTTACCAAATAAGTGTTATAGTGATTACATATTGTTATTTCTCTTATAATTCAAGTCTTTAACTTTTACCAAACCAAACCACTTCAACCAATACGAGAAAGGCGTGCTAGGTCACCGTAGCGCCAAGCACTACTTTCTACATGGTCCTTCGAGCATTTTATAACCAGTGACTACTTTCTATATGGTCCTTCGAGCATTTTTTTACCAGTGACTACTTTCTACATGGTCCTTCGAGCATTTTATAACCAGTGACTACTTTCTATATGGTCCTTCGAGCATTTTATAACCACTGACTACCAAGTGAAACAGTGTCACGCGAACCAGAAGATCGCTGCAATTAGGAAAACCTGGGATTGCAGAGACGGTCGGTTGGAGCAAATAAGGTCAGATCGAAACATTTATTCATACTAACCATTACCAGATATTTTTGTCAAATCAACATCAACCATGGATTCCGATACTCTATTTATCAACCAAACGGAGCTTTATGAAATCTTAAACAAGTTTTTAACTAATATTAAGAAAGATGGATCCGAAAGAAAGACCATTCATAATTACAAGCGCAAAGCAAATATGTTGGAAGCATACTGGCACGATAACCAAGAAAACCATAAGAAAATGTGTCAGTTAGCAAATTTCGACCACATTTACTTCAAAAAGGGTTGTTTCGGTACGGTCCAGGAAGTTCATTTGAACAGCAAGGCGATTATTGATAACACCCTTGAGCAGCTAGGGACATTGCAGCTGCAAGAAGAAACCCTTCGTAGAACAAAAGCGGAAGAGGTACCATTACCAGTTATCCGGGCTAGGCAAGAGCAAAGCGTAGACCATCTTCGGCCGGAAGATGAGACGGCGCAGCCACAACCAGGTACGTCGTCATGCTGTGAGGAGTCCTCGCAGCGTGACAATTCTCTCTACACAGAGGAAGGTCCAGCAAGCTGAACGGGTTAGTTGAGAAGAAGACCATTAATTTTAAAGCATTCATGAGAACCGCAAGTAAAATTCAAGTTGACAAGTTCGAAAATCAATGGCAATTCGAGAACGCTCTAAAATCGCTGGATAGCCGATGGGGTGAGATCGACAAACTTCATTGGGAAATTGAAGGTGAGGATGTAGGCGACGACATTAAGTACCAAATGGAATTCTGCAAGCACGAGGAAAGGTACAGTGAGTTGACAAACGACTTCAACAAAAAGATGTGGGCATTGAGGCGCCGTGACAGTCAGCTCCAAAGATGGACATACCCGTGTTCAATGGGACTTACAACCAGTGGGTTCCGTTCTAAGATTTGTTCAGTAAAGCCATTGATAAAAACCCGTCGATGTCTAATGCGCAAAAAATGCAGTTTTTGAAGAGTAAGGTTACTGGAGAAGCAGAGCGACTGATACACCATTTACAGATTAGCTCTGACAATTATCAAGGATGTTAGGAGATTTTAAACCACAGGTATGGTAACAAGAAATTGATTTTCACGTCCCATATCAACATTTTACTTGGACTCCCCAACAAACAACAGCAATCTTTGGTCATGATAAAGAAGCTGCAACCAAGCGCTCAACAGACGCAACTAGGATGGCTACTCTGTGGATCCATGAAACCTCCATGTAGTTCTCAACAGCACAGAAGATCTACTGAAATATTGGGAGAATGAAGACATAAACCAGAAGATAGAGATGTCCAACGATGACCATGAATGTTTACAGTTTTTTATTAAAACCACTAAGAGGCTTGAAGACGGAAGGTATGAAGTCCGACTACCACTTAAACCGGAACACAAAGATAAGTTGGGGGCGACTAAACCACAAGCGTTAGCTCAATTTAAAAACTTAGAGAAGAAATTTGAGAGAAACAGCGAATTGAGAACAGATAACAAAACATTTATGGACGAATATTTTGCATTAAACCACTTGATACCATGCAACGTTAACCAGGCGAATGCTACTTACCACATCATGCAGTCATTCGGATCGAATCTACCACTACCAAACTGACAGTAGTTTTTAATGCCTCAGCAAAGTCATCATCAGGATACAGTCTAAATGACGTCATGTACAGGTATACAGAAGGATCTTCAAGAGCTTATCCTAAAATGGAGACAATTTCAATTTGTATATACTTCCGATATCGAGAAGATGTACAGAATGATTCGAGTGCACCAAGAAGATCAAGCTTACCAAAAAGTACTATGGCGAGAATCAAATAACCAACCTATACAATCATTTAAATTCGTCACGCTTACATACAGAACCAAACCAGTAGGATTCTTAGCGATGCACAGTGTACCGCGTAGAACATGCTAGGTGGACAATATTATTTTATGATATTGAACGATGCTTTTATATATAAGTAGTCATGTTGAGGCATTATTAATAGTTTTTGGTATGATTTTGTAATAAAAAACAAAAAAAAAATGTAAAAACAGAAAAAAATATTTAATAATAATAAACAAACAACAAAAATGCATGAAATAAATAAATACCTACTGTACAAACTAACTTAACCTAAACCTAATCATCAGAATCATCATCAAAATCTTCTGGTGAATCGTCATCATTTTGTGGTAATGTGCGACAATATGATGACGTTTCCGGTCTTGATGCTACTATGGTCGGGCTCACGATTAACTTTAATACTTCTGCACATATTTTTTTCGGCTTTTTTCGGGGAATCTCACGAAGGCCATTGATCAAAGGGTCAGATGTTATTATTAACATGTACAGCAAGTCTCTATTCGTGGCAACACGTGAGCACTTGCGGGTGTTGTACTCCCTAAATCTGCGGCAATCTTTGTTACGTGCTTCTTGAGCCTCTTCGGAAAGTTGCCCAATTGGAAGCAATGCCGCTTTGATGACCTCAGTACTGTGTACTAATATTTTATGTACAGTAGCAGGCATATAGTAGCACGAATAGAGACTAACATCCAATCCTGTGATTTGAGCGCTCATCTCAGCATTCTTAAAAAAGCGACGGGCTGTGTTTCCATCATTGGAAGAACCAAATCCTGGCTTTGGTTTATCTACAATGAGTCCCATCTCGTTCTTGAATATCAACTTGATTTCTTCGGAACGAATCTTGATATCAGCTTTGTCTTCGTCGCTTCTAGCCTGCCATTTCTTAATATTCAACTTATAGCTGATATGTAAAAGGCATTCAAAGCAACGAATCCAAGCATGAAGTGTAGATAAACCAAAGCCAAAATGTTCCTGATTGCTGTTAAACTTCGCGGGGTCATCGTTCATCGTCTTGGGGTGGCACCACAGATGAAACACTTTTGAGATGAACGAGTTTCCGTTAAGGCGTTACATACCTTTCCGTCTATCATTGTCTGAAGAAGTTCGTGTTTCACAGAGATTTGAGAATCACCAAAGTTGATAAGTGTTGGAAGAAGAGCATTAATTTCTTCCAACAATCTATTTGTCTCCGCTAACGTGAAGTCACTCGTTTCCTTAGCAAATATAAATTTGATGGGGCGACAATACATAGTTGATGAAGGCCGAGGATTTTGCCAAATAATTTTAGACCCATCATATAACTTAAGGGGAATGAAAGAAAATACGAAAAGAAATTCGTCCGTATCTTCAGTGTTCTCAAATTTCTGTTTGTATGTGCTGTGCCCAGAACTTCCATCACATCCCCATTTACTAACAAGTGTAAACGTTGCACTTGTTGGGAGGATACTACTGATAACTTCATTCTGTGCTATTACTAGACGTTCCGCTGTTTTATTTAATAAGGCTTGCAAATTTATTTCAGCACGAGTTTCTGTTATAGAAATGTGATCCTCTGCAGGGTAACAGGCCTTTTTTAGATTTTAATACACTAAAATATGACGGAAACACATTATGTCCTGCCATTATGGACCACTTCCTAGTTTGTTTGTAAGCATGTGTTGTTGACTTAGAATCTATATAGTATGCTAAGGCTTCGTCACTACTTAACTGCCTAGGATTAACGGAACTGGTATTTTCTTTTGACTTAATAATATTATCTGGCCTTTCACTAATGTCTCTTATCACATGGGCAACTTTTCTTTGCCCTGCTGAACGCAAAGCAATTTCGGCAGCAGTCACTCATTCACTGGCACTTCGAGATTCTACGAGATCCACGACTCGACGTTTCTTCGTCTTAAACGACGATTCCTCGAAACCTTTGCGAGGTCTTCCTGCAGATGTCACAACCTCACTCGATGTTGAAGGTTGTGGGGCTAAAGAACTCACAGTAAACTGTATGTCTCCTTCATCCAGCCAAGTCTTATTTCTAATTAAAAAACGCTCCTTCGATTTTCCCGAAGCCAACCATTTGGCTTCAATCTTAGTAGAAAAGTTGGATATTTTCAACTTTATTTCTCTTTGGCTGCTTTCAGTAATGTCACCAAAGTGAAATTTTGAAGAAAGATAGTCATAAATACGCGATCTTTTATCATTCTTCGTGTGTTTCAACCACTCTTCAAAAAATGCTACCCTTGAAATAGAGTAAACGTGTTCTGAAAAAAATATAAAAAAATATGTTGTACTGAAGTGTGCTGAACAATGTGTATTTTTACAAAGTACACAGTTATACCCACAATATATCTAAAAACTAGCCCGAATAGAGGCGAATCAATGTATTTCCTGAACGTTCAAAGTTTTGTTTATGAAAAAAATTACGCAAAAATTTATGCATTAAGTTAAAAAAATGCTAAAAATTCATTTTAATAGATTCTGATAAAAATAATATATTAAATGTACATACCCTCAGTATTAATATCCACCACAAACAACTTTCACAATATCACTATAAACCACTATGAGATGTGCACAAAAGTGTCGCTAAATTGCAACTGATTGACCGGAACGCTTGCATTAAACTCATTACCTGACTTCTGAACTCTATGACGCAGTTAAGCATTTGAAAAACAACTTTTTCTCGGAATTTGGAGTTTGGGGGTGTTGTTTGTGTTATGCAATTAAGATTTCCTGGAAATAAAACTTGAATTTTGTCCACCTAGAATGTTCTAGGCGAAATACTGTGCGCTGCATTGAAAATAGAGTTCGCCAAAGGAGATTTTTTCGATATGCCAATATTGTAGAAAATATCTGGTTTAAAGCATATTATTTCATAGTCAAAACTGTAAATAGGAAATTTCGGATACCTGAATAATGGGGGAATCTAAATTTCGATAACAACGGAGGGATTTTAAAAACAAAGGGACTTCTTTATGGTTCCAATAATTGGAACTGCGGCATGCAACATCCAATCGTCCACTTTTTTAACAATTGTTTGAGAGGATTTGGTGATGACTCTAGCCCAGAATCTTGATGCTAGATAGTGCCTTCTTAAGTCTAACGGTGGTTCTACGCACTCTACCTGCAATGCGTTAATTGGCGAGGACTTCATACATCCCGATATGATCCGTAGACACTTAGCCTGCATTCTGAAACCTTGCCAAAGCACCATCGTTGCAGGGGATTAAAAGAAAAGATCCGTAGTCTAGAACACTCGTAATTAAGGCATTTTATATCAGTTTCATGGTGTAGGGTCCATTTTTAAATTGCAGTTTGGTGGGGTGCACATCCCACCAAACTGCAATTTTAAAATGGGAATAGTCCTCTCGCATCTATTAACTAAATAATTTAGGTGATAAAAACCGCTCAATTTGGAATCTTTAAAAACACTGTACCATCCTCTCCGGTATTCTCAGCTGTTGCAATTTGTACATGAGGATGGGAAGAAGTACATTATCATATGCAGAGGAGATGTCTAAAAAGGCAGCGACTACGGATTCATTTTTCTAAAACGATATGCGTATATCTGATACCAAAATCCCAACACTATCCATGGTACTGAGTCCCTTTCTAAAACCAAATTGAGACCTAGGAAGTGCGTCTCTCGATTCTACTATAAATTCTAGTCGGTTCTTTATTAAGTTTTATAATATTTTTTGAAGGACTGATGACGAAGCGATTGATCTGCAGCTGTTGGGGTCGTCAGCGTGTTTGCCAGGCATTAAAATAGGTACTAATTTGAGTTTTCCACTGATGGACCCATCCTTTGGTGTAGGTAACAAAAAAAATTTTTGCTCTGCGACCTGCGTGTGACATAAAGAAATAGACAATACCGTCAATACCTGGGGCAGAGTCATGAACATTTTTCAAACTGAGTTAAGCTCCTGCATAGAAAATGGTGCATCAAAGGGAACCTCTGAATAAATGAGAGACGGCTGATTATGTTGTGTTTCCGATGGTACATCTGCTCAGCAGTCTCTCGAGGGATTGGGGAAGAAATTGAAGGGGAACATCAATCAAAATCAAAATCAAGATATTTTATTTCACATAGACCTACATGGGCACTTATGAAACGTCAGATTCTAGGTGCACGGTTCCAATTGGTCGTTTCCCATGGAGAAGAGCCGGCAAGAAACTCCATGGTTAAATCCAAATCTAAAGCGGTTGATCTTCTTCCATACTATTGATAACGGAGTGGACGATCAGAGACTTACAAAAGTCAGCCCAACCGGCAAGTTTCTTCCTTCGCAGCAAACTTTTAGATATAGCGAGGATCCTATTAAATTCTATGAAGTTTTCGCTAACCATCGCCTCATTAAACACCAGTTCAGAATCATCCCTTTCTCCTATGGCTGTTTTGCATTCCTGATCCCACCATGGTGGAGGAGGAATCTTCCCACGTGTTAAGTTTTTAACAGGAAAACATGAGCTGTTATGGCAGAAATGAAGTTATTGTAGCAGTTTGACACATGAAGAGGATCAAAATCAAGAGGTACTAAATTTGGAAGTGTGTAAATTTTGGCCTCCAACAATGAGGAATACTTTGCCCAATCAGGATTAGACAAGTTATACCTCAAGACTCTTGAGGTATAACTTGTCTAATCCTGAGAGGAGGCCGGCTTGATTTTTCTGTGCTCACTGCTCAGTGCTCACTGCCATGTGACAAACTGGTACATTTCCAATAACACGATGCTGCGATATCCAGTGAGCAAAATGTGAGATCAACACAACTCTTATGCTGTCCAGGGAGAGACCTGCGAGTTCGACAACCACTGTTTAGGATACAGAGATTAACGTCATCCAAGACTTAACTAAACGTTCCCCAAAAGAGTCGCAACGTTCAGAACCCCATCTAAAGTGATGGCAGTTGAAGTCCCCCATAACAAGTACAGGGCCCTCTATGTTTTCTAACGTACGTTTTATTAATGGGAGAAAACTTTGATGAGGGTGGGCAATATAAACAGATAAGAGGGTTATACCCTCCACCTTACCGGCCACAATGCTACACGTACAGCTAAGATACAGCCACAAGTGGAACACGATTGTTCACGCAGAGAGCCGACCCGCCATAGCCATCAGATCGGTCGCATCTTAATATTAAAGAATGGTAAACGAAAACTAAGACTCGGAACTAGCCAAGTCTCAGCAAGAGAACAAGCTAAAGGTTTGTATTTGTTCAGAAGAAATGTGAATTCGTGTTTCATAGGCCACACGCTCCTCACATTCCATTGAAGGAACACTAACCGAGCCATTATTATGGGATGAAAGTGAGTTAATAAGTAAAGAAGCAACAGTAGACGGTAATTGATTTTTATTGGATGAAGACATTAAAGTTAACAGGAGTTTACTAAGAAGTTCAATCATTAAAGACAAGTTTTCTGTAGATTCTGTTGGTCGACTATTGAGAGCACAGCCATTAGGCTGGGAAGATTGGGGGGTGCTAGTGAACTGCTGATGAGCTGTTTTATCATGGGAGGGAGAAAGGGGAGCATGGGTCATTGGCTTGAGAAATACAGTTTTACGGTATCACTGAGTCTGTGATTTAGCTATGTCTGCTTAACTACGAGTAGAGATTGGAACTGTTTTACTTGCTTATGAATAGGAAATTAATTTCTCAGCCATAATAGTTTTAATTGACTTCTGCCTGCTGCAATGATACAACCATCACCGAGGTGATCATTGACACACTTTCTGCACCAGGGTTCGGAACGACAAAGAGATTCTACATTACCAAATCGGCAGCACTTGCGGCATTGTATGGTGGGATAAATACACTGTTCTACATTAAAAGATGTATAAAACAGAAAATTCGTTTCGGTAAAACTTGGCCATCAAAAGTGATGACACAAGTTTATGTGGGTCTGCATTCAATTAAACCTTCTCTGTTAACCTTCCTGTTGAATCGCCTAACTTTAATCATTGGACTCAGCCTACTAGAACTTTCAAATATGTCAGCACTTCCTCTTCTGAGAATTCAGTAGGGATGCCACTAACAACGCCCATACGGGTAATATTAAAAGACGGGATTACCGCCTCATTTATATTTGTCCCCCAAAATAATATTTGACCAAAAAGCGGTTGCATCCTGAGGGGATGTTAATTCTACTGATACGTGATTTCTACCAACTCGCTTGACTGCAGCAATATTAGATATGTTCTGATTTGCCAAAAATCACCCAAATAAAACTGGGTGTAGAATAGTTCCAGAATAAGGTTGCGATTCCTTTCGGGAAACATGAACAATAAAAGGTCCTTTATCTGTGACTAAGTAATTATCACGGCATATATTCTCGGTTGTTTGGTTTGAAGATGGAAACATCCTCTTTAGTACCGTGTCGTTTACGCATGTAAGTCTGGGGTGGCAGGGTTTGGGACTCCAGATCCGTCCGTCGTGTGGTCTGTCCACATCTGCAAACTGGCTTAATGGGTTGGGGGTGGGATTTGGATCAGACGGAGAATAGCCGGATATGGGGGTAGTAGGGATTTCATCAGGAGGGTCTGGGGGTTTATTTTTATCACCGCACAATGGTGCCCAATATAGTTTAAAACAAACACGAAACAAACCTGATAGCAGGTAACAACGATACCACACACAAACAAATACAATAACAAGTCACAATAAACACAATTTCACAGAAAAACAGCGAACATTCAAACACACGTGTTACCCAGAAGCACACCGTGGCGAGAATCCGATGCTTGTCTCAATCATCTTGTTTACATAAATAGTAAAAGTTAGGTCGGTAGCAAATTATTTCGATTTCTGTGAGGTAGATGCAATTCGTTACGACTATTCACCTAATTTAAGGTTGTTGGTAAGTGACGAATGTTTAAACCTGTTAATTAGCGGTGTTGTGGTTATAATTTCCAAAATATTGCAGCATTTGCAAATATTATTGCGCTGTGTAAAAGTGGATGTAAACGATGTGATAACACAAATATATACTGAAACCGGACTAAGTGTGAGTGTTACCTATCATTTAAAAGTTTCCTTTTTTTTTTTTTTTTTACGTTAGTATTTCATGAGTAAACTGTTATAAATATAATGTTATTTGTATTTTTTTCTTAATTATTATATCTAGTATATAAATACTGAGTCTGTGGGATAAGATATGTGAGGAAGAGGGAATCCTTTGCTAGTCGGAGCGCTGATTTGTGAAGTAGAATGCTTATTTAAAAATAAGCCCTTACATGGTGAATGAATACCAATGAAACAAATGAGTTCATACCAACCGGACATTTTGCTGAATTAATTAAAAGCGTCATTAAAAACTGTTCGCCGTGTACTACACGCTCCACGTTGCATACCCGAAGCCCAGCATACAATAACGTAATAAACGAAAACATTTACGTTCCGGAATAGTTTATCCTGTATATATTTTTATTAAAAAAATAAGTTTATTTTCAATCTACTTTTCTTAAATAAAAAGAATACTTAAGCATTCATCAATCTGTAACCTATATTCACTAAAGCCAAATAAAATGTGAAATAGGTACTTAATGTAAACAAACTGCCCTACCACTACTAACACTACTACACACTAACCACTTATTAAAATCACTTATTTTGAATATTCATGATCGAAGCTTAATGTTTATGGTGAAATAAATCAACTTAACAATTTTTTTGAACATCTCACATGTCAAAATAAAACAAATTGCTTCTAAGTTCCTTAACATAGTATTGCACATCTTGGCTGAAGAAGTTATTATAAATAATCGTAGCGGTTATCAAAGTCAAAGTATTTATTTCAAATAGACACTAAAAGGCACTTTTGAACTTCAACATTTACATAGAATTGATTCTAGGCGCCCCTTCCAAAAGGTAGTTTCGTATGGAGAAGAAGGGGCAAGAAACTCCACCGTTACTCTTTTCAAATGTTTCATAATATTTTGCATACATTAATTAAATTTTTAGTGAAGACGATCACAGAATAAAAATACTATACCACAAATAGGTAAACATAATTTAAAATAAGCAAAGACAGATAAATCAATCACGTGATAGGTACAAGGTGCTCACATACTCGTATATTACAAACATTGCGAATGTATATGATTTTTCTAAAATATTAACTAGGAATAAGTCAGTGTGTAAGTAAAGTAAACATAACAAATTATACAATTCAATAAGCTACTAGTATGATTTTGTCTAGCATCTAGATTATCCTATGGAGCAGGACCAGCATGTTTCCAAGCATTCTTATCTAGGAAATAATCCTCTAATTTGTAATATGCTTGTTCACAAAGTGTACTTTTAGCATGAGTTTTAAACTTTCATTCATTTAATTGCATTATATTAGCCTTTAAAGTTAAAGTTCGTGAGCACATTCGCAAGAAGCTGGCAGTATCATCATAACGGTATAGTTTTCTAATTGTTTGTCTTATTTGTTTTAGTATATTCATTTATTCATGTTTAGTTATTTGTGTTTATATTTATTTATAATTAGGTATATATATGTATTATATATATAGTTTAGGTATCTTTGTATTTAAATATTTATTCCTAAATGTTTTTTTATAAATTGCACCTACCAATGTTTGTCTCTGCATCACCCAAAGGTTGACTGGTAGAAAATGCCTAAGGCATTAAGTCCGCCTCTGTGCATGCTTGTGCGAAAGTATTAAATAAATAAATAAATATATCACAAGGTATTTTGTTGTAACATTTGACACAGTACCCCATAAAAGATGTATGTACTTTAGATTGTCTGATCTATTGGTCATATTAAATGGTTGATCTATTTTATTTTTATTTCGAGTGGTAATATTATGTTTTTCTTTATGTAAAATATTCAAAAAAATATATTTGAATTTTTGTTATCACTTGTAACGCATTTTTTTAATCTAAATTGCAATAATAACAAAAAAAAAGCATTTTTAAATGTTATTGCTATTTCAAACCAAAATAAAACATAGGCAATAAAACTGCGCAGCATAGCTTACGAGTTCAGAACCTAAGCCGGAGGCTTCTCAGTCCAACGCTTGGCGCCAGCTCATATTAGATTAACTGGAATTTTAGCAATGCCATAAACTGGCCTGGTCACGCTCATGATGCGTGTCTAACAAAAGCGACGGAAATATATTTTTATATGCATTGCGCTGCGAGTACGCGACGATACGTCAGTGTGTGCCGTGCAAAACTGCGCCCTTCGTGGTGTATGTTGTTTAAACACATACAGTCGTACCGCGAGTTCACAACAATACGACTCTTAACTTGCCTATCCACTTTTGAACGCTTACTGTATGTTTAAAATTTAAAATAATATTTCTCACGCAATCTTATTTAATTCCTAACTTTTTCAACATTGTTCTACCCGTCGAAACTTGTACCCATCCCATTCAAATAATTCCATCATAATTTTAATGTAAATGGATACTTCGCAACAAAGGTTTTATTGAAAATGTTTTCATGTTTTAATGAGGTATTCAGTAAAGCTAAATAAAACAAAATAAGTAAAACATTTGGAGCACATTTTCTATTACAATACTGGCTTCCAAT
Source organism: Dasypolia templi (assembly GCA_963555695.1). Lineage (NCBI taxonomy): Eukaryota > Metazoa > Arthropoda > Insecta > Lepidoptera > Noctuidae > Dasypolia > Dasypolia templi. The sequence continues at coordinate 14,937,503 of OY743146.1, read as the reverse complement.
AACTGTACACATACGAACCCTGGACCATATATTAAGTAACTTTATATAGATTCTACTCTAACACATGTTGTCTACATCTCTTTTAAATACTCTCCTATCGCAGGTATGCTGGTCGAGATTTCTTTAAAAAGCATAGCCTTTGCATACTGTTCTGTTCCTTTCTTCTTTTATGTTTATATGTGTATACTTAAATGGTCAAATAAATAAATAAATAGATCGGGTATTTTATGTGAAAAAACTGCAAGCAGCAAATTTACGAGTATTTGTTTTTGGGACTATCGCAGGATCTTGTAGCAGTAGCCTGAGAGTGATAGATGTATCCGCTCAATCTCTGTCTACTCAGATTATTGAGAATTTACAGTAACTTATAACTTGTAGTGAAAACGACACCGCGTTTTATTAAGAAATGTTTCTGGCAAATGGCTTTTTAGTTCAAAATTAATTTGTACTGAGAGGTTTAGAAGACGTAAACTTCAAACAATGGTCTTATTTCAGTTAATATTTAAAACGGAACCACTTTGAAACCGGTAGGCCTCTCGCATTTCAAGTTAATTTTCACGAGCCAGAGGAAAAAAAGGTATATTTAGTAGAACGTTAACAGAGAATTTGATTTATTTTACAAAACCCTCGTTGTAGAGCACAGTACCTATAGATTTACCGACAATATGTACCTATTCATAAAAAAACAATTGAGTGGAGGAACAAATGGAAACGTTCGGAACGTGCAATTCATTGCATTTCAGCTGGAAAATAATTGTTCGCAGCTAATGTTCACTGTTCAGTACTTTTTCTTTCAGGTCGATTTCATCAATAACTTTACGAGTGCCCATTTTCAGCTCAATGGTTGTTGAAAAAGAAGCAGCTATACAAACTAATTTATTGAAAAACGTTTTATTTGTTTCTTATTTATACTCATCATGAAATTCATGGAAATGGTTCAAAAATATACGTGACTCTTTTGTAATAAAGATCACGTATCACATTATGATTTCACAGCACATTATTATTATGTTTCATGTAAATACGTAACAAATTAGCAGTTTAAAAACCAAATAGCATGTAAGTAGCCGACATGTTAGCATGAAACAGCTCTTAAGGCTGCGCCTGAGTGTACCTACATCCGCGTCTACGCTCCGCTTTTTGCTCGAAACGAGTTGCTACTTCATGCTAAGTGCTCTTCAGCAGCCAGTGTACCTCCCACTCGACATTAATGCATTCCATTACGAGTTATGCTACGTCCATGCAAATTAATGTTCATAATTCTTGCCGCTATTCGCTTTTCGGTGTGTGCCGATTCAAATTTGACGTATTACGCGAATCATACCATCGAGCATAACCAAATACAGTAATTGAAATTGGAGTTTACTTAGTAACAGTATTAACAGGCGCGGCACGTTCAATGAACGCACTTCGAATACAAATAATCCAACCTCGACGTGTATCATTCTTGTGCGGCTCTCCGAATATTTTCGTCAATTTTCTCATTTCGGATGTCATCGTAAATTTCATCGGGTGTACAATTACACTTATTTGTTCCCTTTGATCATACGTAGATACTAGGTACCTATAGCATCTATCTACGACAATATCATTAGTAATAATATCTCGTATTCCATTTCCAACTATCACTTATGTAGCCAAGGTAGACATGCTCCTTAAAGCCTGGTAAAACACTAAACAACGCTAAGCTTTATTAGCTTTGTATAACTTACTTGTATTATGTAAGTAAATATTCTCATTCTCCTGTTTTTCCTAAGGTCCAATTACTTCGAAGGATATTTTACCATGAATTCTTTAATTATTGAAACCGTGAGGCCTTTACTTATTGCATGAGGTCAACCTTACGGAAACAGATTTCACAAACGATTTTATAAATATTGCCTTTCATTTATAATCTCCCGTAATTACCTCATTAGTAGTGGCGTGCATTGAATGTTGATTCACAAGCCCAGCAAAGTGCTTTTTTCACGTTCGAATCAGCAAGCATAATCAACCCACTGCTCCCATGTTCCCACTGCTGGGACAAAGGCCTTCTCTTTGTGAGAAGTGATTAGGCCGTAATCCACCACGCAGGGCCAGTGTGGGTTTGTAGATGTCACATGTCTTCGAATTTTTGGTTCTAAGACATGCCGGTTTCCTCACGATGTTCCGTTCATTGTTAGTGTGTAGTGTAGCAGTGTTAATGAAATAATTCACACAAAGTTAAGCGCCTGTCTGGGTTCGAACCTACGACCTACAACTCGTAAGTCGCGGCCGTTACCACTGGGCCACCATTGCTCTAATAATCAGCAAGCAATCGTTGGGAATACAGGAATGGCTGCACGGCTATGCCACTGCTACGGTGCTACAAGCGTAACTATGAGCCTACGCTTACCGCTACGCAGGACCCTATTGTTATTATGTGTATACTAGCGCCCGCTCCTGTTTTCAACTTTTTTATTACTAGACAAAACATCGAGATTTCATTTGCTTAACGTAAAACCGTGCAAAGCAGGTAATAATCTATAAATACCAAACCGGCCAAGTGCGTGTCGGACCACGCACAATGAAGGGTTCCATTGTTCATTTAATCCCAAGAAAAAACTTAAAATTGTAGTTGAAAAATATTTTCTCCAAAACATTCCAACTGCAAACGTAAGTTGGTCGTCTATTACCCTTTAATTTGTACAGCCTACTTCGCTGTGATAGTTTTAATTTTAACTTCCCTATACAGGGTGAAATTTTGTAATGCCACCTGAAGGGAAAGTACTCTTAATACTGTAGATGGAAAATTTTACTCAAAGAAAACAGCATTCAAAGATTTTCGAAAATTCGCTTACCACACCCGGGAATCGAACTGAATAAAATCAGTAAAAATTACCACGCATTAACGATCGATGCAATAAAAGTATTTAGTATTGCATCGATCGTTAGGATCAATTATAACAAACTTGATATATTAAATGAAAGACAAACCATAAAATCTGGACTTATAAATTCAATGAGTCAAGTTCAAAGCTTTTTAACTCAAACAGATGGATATCTATTTACTTATGTTAGTAATTAATAATTATCATTGACGTCATTTATGCATTAAAATGACGAATTACAATTTAGATACGATGATTGCAATTTGCACATTTGTAATGCAGACTCCTTTCTTAGATGCGACCTATCTGCGAGTATGAGGTAGTTTAAATATGGAATGTTACATTAAAAAATTAGTATATCTTATGTATATTGTGGTGAGAAAAAAAAAAGTTGATTGATAATGACCACATCTCCTTCCACAATTGAGGGTGCAGTGCCTCCAACCCTTCTGGGTGACAATGAAGGCAGGTATTCTCGAACCCATCGCTGCCAGAAATGATCGGCTAGTCTGAGAGCTCTCCGCCAATGACTTCGGCTCGAGAGGTCCAACTCCTGAAGCGTGGCTGGGATGGGATGCCCTGGTGATCCGTTTAGGAGAAAGTGAGCTGGCGTTAGAGCTTCTTCGGAATGAGCGTCAAGTGAGATCATCGTTAGTGGCCGCGAATTTACCAAGGCTTCCGCTTCAGCTAGCAGGGTTCCGAGAACCTCGTCAGAGGGAGTCCGCTCGTGGAGTGTCACATTCAGGGCTCCCTTGACAATTCGGAAAAGGCGCTCCCAAGCTGCACCCATAAATGGTGCCGAGAGGGGGATGAAACGCCAGTTTATAAACTCGCTGGCAGAATAGTCTTCAACCGCATCACCATACAAGTGTTCCAGTTCTCGGCTGGCCCCAACAAAAGCAGTATCGTTGTCGGACCAAATCTCCAATGGGGTTCCTCTGAGCGACACGAAGCGGCGTAGGCACATGATCGCCGAGTCAGTTGATAAGCTGTGCACCACGTCCGGATGTACGGCCCGGACGGCCAAGCATGTGAATAGGGCTACATAGCGCTTCTCCTTTCTTCTGAAAACCGTGACGTGAACGGGCCCAAAATAATTGAGACCGGTGAATGAAGCCCATAGGTGGATGGAAGGGTCTAGCTCGACCCAATTCGCACAACTTTCTGAGTCCAATAATCCAGTAGCGTTGGTGAAGCTAGTTCAGTTAACTCCAGAGTAACGTGGATCTCAGGTCCTGCCTTCTTGCTCTCGTCGGACTGGCCTACTGAACCCGTGATTGATGCCAGTGGACTAGGCCGCGAAGAATTCAAACATCATGTTCATCTCATCACTGATACAGATCTGCACACAAAAATCTCCGCGGATCCAACTTCAGCAATAACGGCATGTACAATAGCTGCAATAACCGCTAGTGGTTTCGAGTGAATCCTGTTCGTGTTCATGAAACTAACAGTCGAGTAAGATTTTCTTTCAACGTTTGGCGCGGAATTATGAGAAATATTGTAGTGTTAGTCCGCGTGTACGTCATTTAAACACTGTCGAGTATCTTGAAATACTGGATCTCTAGAGAAATGAGTTAAATGGCTTCCCCGAGGAAGAGCGAAACCAAATAATGCTACAGCAAGATGGTACTCAAGCCCATAACAGCAGAATCACTACTGCCTAAATTAATAACCATTTTATTACCTGGATTGGTTTTGTACCAATCCGGCACAATCAAAAGGCCTGCGAGATAACCAGATCACTCACCCCTTTAGATTATTTTTGTGGAGATATGTGAAAAATCAAATTTACATTAAATCTTATGCCAATGTAAACGAGTTGAGAGTTGTAGTTCAGAATACGATTAATATTCACCACAACACATTATTAAAGGTTACTAGAAATGAATTCTCTAGTTTGTTGAGATTTCATCCTTATAATTGATCCTAACGATCTATGCAATAAAAGTACAGGGTGTAATTTTTACAGATTTTAGTCGGTTCGATTTCCGGGCGTGGAAAGCGAATTTTCGAAAATCTTTGAATGCAGTTTTCTTTCTATTCAAAAATAAAGGAATGTTTTCTTTGAGTAAAATTTTCTATCTACAGTATAAAGAGTACTTTCCCTTCAGGTGACATTATAAAATTCCATACTGTATAAACTACTGCGGTGAGTTCTTTTGACATATCCAAAACCAACCGTTTAGCTGGCAGGTGATTCTAAATAAAAATAGCACTTCTAAGCATAATACTTCGCAAACGGATCACTGAATTCAAAATTTGGTTTTCACTCACCCTCAATATTTTTGAACGACACCCCGCTTTATGGGATAGACGAGAAAAAAGTAATTCAGTAAAGATAAGTAATAGGTTTTTGGTTGACTACGGAACCCTAAAACTAGGTACATATGACATGTATTGCTTCTTTAAGTCAATACTTAGATGCGAAATTACTTCAACAAAGTTACATCGCTAAGACTTATTGATTAAAATCTTGGTATTCAATTACATACTTAGTAAGAACCAAATTATAATTACAATAACAATCAAGTACGTACCCACCGTACTATATGAAAACTAATTAAGATAACCGTAAATAAAACTCAGTTGCGTTATTGTAGGCTCTTTTCTCGGGGATCAATTTCGATAGGAAAACAACTTTGACACTTAAAATTATCATTCAAAATGTGTTTTATTTTCGATTTCCAGTTTTCTGTGGTACAAATTCCAAATTTTTCAATTTCGCTTACTCTCAATAACACTCGAAATCGAAACTGCTGTTTCTACAATGTTTTCTCAGTATTTATAATTTATTCTATTCAGGGAGCAAACTGTCACTACAATTAGATTACTTAGTTAATATTTTCAGTAATCGAAACTTTATAAACAATGTAATCATTCTCTAAATACTCTTGAACGAAACAGTTCTCTGGGGATCTCGAGCCTGTACTACCAAATGCCTTGAAACGCACATTTATGGACATCATACCTTTATCCTTGTGTCTTGGCAATTATAATCCTTCGAAATTAAACAAAACACATCCGCTGAAATTAGACACGCATTTGTGGAGAATTAAAATAAACGTTTCCTCCCGGACGGGTACGTGAGTTTTCGTGTAAAGAGGGTGATTAGAGCACACGTCGCGTCGGAATTGCTGGGAGACACCGAAACACGCACCTCCCAGACAACTGCGCCACTTCAAATTACTTCAATGCTGCTCGCTGCGCAAACAATTTATCTCAAACGAGACAACGCCTCGACAACACTGTGAAAAGGCATGCTCACATAAATTTTAATCTCCGACTAAATAAAATTGGGACTAAAAGCAACTTCCACTGATACATCGTTGCATAAAAAATCTACATTTTTACAATTCCAATGACCTGAATAAAGGCAGATCGCAAAAACTTTTCACATAAAATGCTGCAATTCTATTGTCGTTGGAGAGGCAAATTTGAAATTGAAAATAGCAGTCGGAGCTGGGTGCAGCGCTCCGGAGCCGTTTATTTAGGAGCAGCGACTCTGCTTTGTTCTAATGTAGCCGCGGGATGCAGGTGAAACTTTCATAATATACTAAGTTGCCGCTGACCTTCGGCTTCGTTGCTGAAGCAGTTACCAAATTCATTACAAAGTTTTATAAATGTACAAGTGCGACACCTTCTTCAGCACTTTAAAATAACCACAGCTGTGCCATATTCCACCTCAAGCTAAAGTTATAACTATTAGCTTGCTTACAGCAAATATCTCGACTGCTATTCACGTAGAGTGCTATGCACCATCATGTACAAACTTCTGAAACCGCGTCGTTTGTGGTATTTTGTTACATCAAAATCACATCTTCATCAATCATTATCTATTTATCTATTTAACACCTGAGGAGCTGTTGTTCACAGTAATTCTTTCTATGATTCAGTAGATACTAAAGTCTTTATGAAAATTGTATGACACTGATTTTACTTACATTTGTTTATCTGATAATTGTTGTACTGCTGAAAAGCAAACCTTTAGATACCTCTGTCTATTTTCCACATCCATTTATCTCATTTCATGTGATCTCTTATTATTTTCTTTTATTGAATGTTGTGACATTTTGTATCTAACATTGTCATCTGTCAGTTTTTTTTTTTCTATGGTATAGAGCTAAGAGGTCGTCTATTTATTGTAAAGGTATCGTAAAACTAGCGTAAAGCCAGGTTCTCACTGTTAGCCATCTTTATTGTTCCTGGCCGATAACCAATTAAGAAGTATTTGGATTTGAAACTAAAAAGTCACTTCTAGAAGCTCCGCCAGGGGCTATATAAGGCAACCGTTACTTTTCACCAGGTTCTTTTAACACCGTCTTTTGACTCGTTCCTTTGACTCATTCTTTTGACTCGCACTTTTGGCTAGCTCTGTTGGCTTCTTTCGTTTCGCAATTTTTCTTACTCACCAGTTTATGTTTTTCTAAAAGCTACTTAAATATAAACCTTTCTAAAAGTTATTCTCAGTGAATTTATTATAAACATCTAGTATGCGTAAAGGTGTTCCGACTTACTCGAATACCTCCGACCCTCCCACTTGCGTCTACGACAGGAGTTCGAGACGTATTGCAGAGAACTAAAACGTGGCGTGAGACTACGCTGCCTGAAGAAACAACAACCGACGCTAGCTCCCTCGCAATGGGCTGCGGGCTGATAGAGAGTCTGCTGCGAGCTCCCACTCGACAGATTGCGGGCCGGAGGAGCGGCCGACGCGTGGTGCTCCAACCTCGAGCTGCTGCGCGACCGTGAGCATGGCGAGGCTGCTGCGAGCTTCAACTCGACAGACTGCGGGCCGAAGGAGCGGCCGACGCGTGCTGCTTCAACCTCGAGCTGCTGCGCGAGCGTGAGCATGGAGAGGCTGCTGCGAGCTTCAACTCGACAGACTGCGAGCCGGAGGAGCGGCCTACCCGAGCTTCGACTAATTCTTAATTTAATATCTTTTTCTACGTAATTTTGTATTTTATATTCTGAAATTACATTAACTTGTAACCACGTTCGGTCAGTCGGCTAAATGTTACATAACACGTTCAAGCTCCTTTTATTTTTAAGCCATCTGAAGCTGCATAAGCTGCAAAAGTTATTCGGAAAATTGGGCCAGTTGCAACATGATCCGAATCCCGATTATTGCAACGTAAAAACCAACGCTCTGTGGCCCGAAAAAGGAGTATTAGTGGTGGCACAGCATTCTTGTTTACTTATGTAGATAACTACGTCTGTAAGACATTGTTTTCCCTACGAGCTCGCCGTGGGAGTAGGACGCCAATATTCCCATCACGGTAGAGCCATACCCGTTATTTGGACCGTTTTATTCACTACTCAGCTATAATAACATTAACTTTTATGTGTACACACGAAAAATACCCTTATGACGTGGGTACATGAATTGAGTTTTGTGTATATTTGTTTAGTCGAGCCCTGATGTTTTCGCTCTTGGGCAGGAAATAAGCTTTACAATGACTAGCGCTAACCAACACCTCCATAATAATACTCGTATATGCTTCTACCAAATGGAGAATAGGGGTGCAATAATAAAATACAATTTTTACGCTACTTCATTAACTCTGGCAAAACTGTTTATAACACTGGTTGCTTGTGTTTCTAGTATACTGTTTGAAGGCTGGCGGCATTTGGTCTGTTTTCGGTTCAATACAGTCGGGTAGTTTAGAATGTACTTCAGTACTGCAGCGAACGACTCCGCCAAATGGGATGCTTTGCTCTCAGTGACCGTTAGGTACAACCACTATCGTATCGGACATGAGTTCATACATGGTTTCATACTTCGTGGTTCGTTTGGGCTTTTTCAGGCGACGTAAAGAGACGTGCATTGTTATTGATAGGTTCTTCTACCTCTTAGAAAAAAAACACAGCACCGCCATCAACGTTGTTGCGATGCTTAGATGAGGCCTATGTCCAGCCATGGACGTTTTCCGGCTGAAATAAAAATGATGATAGTACCAAATGAAAAAGTAGGTACTTATAAATAAACTGACACTTATTTATGTGTCGGCCACTCTCCCGCCCCGGCGGATATTAGAAAAAATACATTTGTCAAGAGCTGCGACTCATCAAACATCAAACCGTTTTCAAATCGAGGTGATTATGGTACCACCTTTCATGGTAGTAGGTATTTAATAAAATGAAAAGAACCTAATGTTGAGCAAAGAACGAAAATAATCCTTTTTTTTCTCATTTTATTTCTAGATTGTGAATATAAAAATTTCACAATAGATATTCTAGTAACAGTTACATTAAGTGGCTCGTTAAAATTCTCGGGGCAGAGCGCGATAGTATTCATGTGAGCGTTCAGTTGGGGCCACGAAAAAAGCTGCGAAACATTAGCGACGGTTTGTAATGGATTGTACGAAGTGGTTCGTACGTATGATGATTTATGTTTAGGCTATGTAAGCGACGCAACTCGCAAAAGTACTTTTTGGAACATACTTTTTTGTAAAAGGTCAAATACCTTTTGTTTTCTTTTTAGACGTCATAGAGATGTGCATTTTTTTTACAAGCTTTTACCGCTATTATTTAGTTTCACCTGTCCCGGTGTCTGTTTGTCTGTAATCAAATCTTGCAAGTTGAATTTGACCAACTTTCCGGTCTCCGATTGAGCTGAAATTTTGTTTGCATAACGACAGAAATAACCCACCTGCTCCATAAATCAGGTAGTACTGCAGAGCCCAAAAATTATAGACTCATCAGTTGTTTATCTTGTGTGACAAAGTTCTTACATCCATTTTTTGAGCTAAAATAAACATACATATTGACACCAACTCCATCATGTCTGTCTTTTAAAATGGATGTAAGAACGGGTCCTCCTGGTACTAAGGAGCTGCCCCTCATTGATTTGACCATTAATCAACAGGTTCGTCGTTCCCGAAAGGATCTGTCGACATGTTGGATAGATTTTATGAAGGCCTATGACTCGGTGCCACATACATGGCTCATTAGGTTGCTGGAGTTATATAAAGTAGATGCAACGCTACGCTACTTCCTGATGTCGTGTATGGGGCAATGGATCCAGAGGAATAGCGAGCCGATATGGATCGAGTGAGGCATATTTCGGGGTAGTTTGAGCCCGCTTTGGTTCGGCTTAGCCTTGAATCCTCTAAGCGCACTACTAGAGGATTCAGGTCTAGGCTATCGGCTGAGAAGAGGTGGTCAGGTTACATCTCACCTTCTTTACATGGATGTCCTTACATTCTTTGCCGACAACAATTTGCAACTGATGGAGCTACTAAAAGTAACTGATACTTTCAGTAGCGCAGTATAAATACAAAACTCTAGTTCTGTATTTATACTACGTGTATTTATATTATGGAAATCGCTTCCTAATTTGAAAACTCATGAGTTTTTGCGAACATACAGAATACTTTTTAAGATATAAAGAGAAGGCAGAGTTAGTGTATCAATTTCTTTGAATTCGTTTCTGAGAGACTTAGGAGGACTCATTTCATAGATCGCTCTGATTGCACTCTTTTGTTAAATGAAAATCGAATCTACGAAAGCTGCTGATCCCCAAAGCAGAACGTCATAAGACATAATACTGTGGAAATAAGCAAATTATACTAACCTAGCTGTGGCTATATCGGCCACCTGCCTTATTTTTCTTACTGCATATGCAGCTGAACTTAATTTATATGAAAGAGCTCTAATGTGGGCGTTCCATTACAATTGTAAATCTAAAGTAATTCCTAGAAATACCGTTTCCGTAATAGCATCTAGTATCTTGCCATCAAGTTTTAAATTTAGACCAACTTTGGGTACATTTTGTAATGAGAACATAAGACCCACACAGTATTCGGTAATGAGATTATATATCCCGCAAAACTGTGCAGATCGAGACATTTTAAACTCTACGACACTTCACAATCGCGAGATATGCAGTCTTTGGGAATATTTCCTTGCATCGAGAAAGGGTCCCGGTGAACAAGGGCCTCACCCCGCTCAACTTGCTTAAAGAGAACTGGCGCCAAGTGCTTGACACTAATGATCGCAAGGAGGTATGGCAGAGTAAGGAGCTTCATGGACGCTTTTTCCGGGCCCTACAAGGACCCGATGTAGATTGTCTAGCGTTCGTAGCCTGGCTCCGTTTCGGTGACCTCTTTGGGGAAACCCTAGTTTTGTCTGTGCAATTATGAACGAAGTTATGATGACGTATAATTTACCGGAGATTTATTGTGAAAGACGGCATGACATCTCAAAGTCAAAATCAAAAGTCATTTATTCAAATTAGGCTGAGAATCAGCACTTTTCGAACGTCAAAATTACATAAGACAGTCCCCCAAAACGCCCGCCCATCACCACTTCCTAGTGCTTTAGCTGGGGAGAAGAAGTGGCGCAACAAACTCCCCAGCAGCACAGCTGTCTGTTCTGTTAGAAGAACTGGATTCTAAACAATTGTAAGCAAATTACCAAAACATTAACTTAATTGCCATACGTCAGCTAGCCACGCCAATTTAAAAAAAAATATACAAAAAAATGAATGTAAATAAAACTTAAAAAATAAATAAAAGCCTCCAGGCCTAAAGGGCATGGTAGCTTACATATGCAATACTGGATTTATTATACAAACAAATAAAATAAATAAATGAAAAACTAGGACCATCAAAGTAAAATAAATTAACATAACAATTACTGTAACAATAATAAAACCATAGACAGCAAAACGACCAGTCACCACAAGCAGCACCCGTTCACGAGCATAACGCAAAGGTCAGCCATTACCCCCCTCGCCATATTTGAGGGAAGGAGGAAACCCGACCCCCGACGCTACCGCAAGCAGTGACATCTAAGGGAGCATGACGAACTTGCTGCCGGTTGCTCAGGCAAGAATAATATTATCAATTGTCGAGGTCGCTAGCTAACCACATATTGCAATACAGCTCATTAAAAAAACATTGTAATGAGTAGATCATGTCAATAATAAATGAAGATAACAAAATAATTGACTTATACCGTCAAATAAAATAATAAAAAAACAAATATATGAACTCATATACCCTGTCAGTAGGTAAGCTGATTCTGGAGAAAGAACACGAACATTGTCATGAGTTAATCACAGCGACCAACAGTTCTTATCGTTTAAGTAGTCGTTAATGGAATAATATGCTTTTGAACAAAGGTTGGATTTTACTTGAGCCTTAAACGCATTAAAAGGCAAATCTAGCAAAGAAGAGGGCAACTTGTTATAAAAAGGTTATACCAAGCCCAAAAAATGAGTTATGGACCTTATGAAGCCGGTGAAAGGGAGCACGTAGTTTGTTCTTATTTCTAGTGTTAATATTGTGAAAATCACTGTTTTTAGTGTATAAGTGTATATTTTGCCTAATATATAAGATGTTGGCGAAGATGAATTGAGATGCCACCGTGAGAATACCAATATCTTTAAAAAAATCTCTAAGAGAAACTCTGGCTCCTAGCTTTTCTTGGCATTGAGAACTAGGTTATTTGACGTAAACCAATCCGTAACCATTGAGAGTGCACTGTTTACGTCGTCAAAATCTTGTCTATTCCTGTCTACTTTGAAAATAAGAGAGGTATCATCTGCAAACAGTACAACGTCACAGATATCATTTAAATAGAATGGTAAGTCATTGATATATACTAAGAACAAGAATGGACCAAGTATTGAGCCTTGAGGTACACCTAACTGAACTGGTAGCTCGGAAGATTTCACACCATCGACATCAACACATTGGAACCTATTATGTAAATAAGAATTTATTACTTTGAGAGCTTCGTTTTGGACACCGTAATGACGTAGTTTACGCAAAAGCGTGTCATGGCGCACGCAATCAAAGGCTTTAGAGAGATCACAGAAAACTCCAATAGCATTTTGCGATTTCTCCCAAGCATTAAATATGTGTTTCAGCAGAGCAACACCCGCATCTGTAGTCGAACGTCCTTTTGTAAAGCCATACTGTTCATTAAGTTAAAATGTAGTAGGCTATTTAAGTTAAAATGTCTTAACAACTGATTAAGTATTAACTTTTCAAATATTTTGCTAAATGCTGGTAAGATAGAAATAGGCCTAAAATTGCTGTCATCCGGAAACGCACGTTTCCGGATGACAGCAATTTTAGAAGACTGGCAGCATTGCCACGCCGAATGCCAATGCTGCCTTTGGCCAAAGAACAATCCAGCCCTCTCGTCACGAGAAGTGTCGACTAGTCGGTGCGAAATTTCCTTAAAAAGGAGACGCGCACTGGGGCCCCATGGCCCGAGCGTTTCGACCCCAAACGGCTCAAAACTGTAGTAACCCATAAGGTTACAGTATTTGCGCCGCTTGTGGGTCTCAGTAGCCGCAGCAGCAGCCGAAGCACAGCCCGCCGTGCTAGGAATATGAGATGGCGCAAGGGTATCAACACAGGTTGCGTCCCACACCAGAGGCCTACCCTCCTTCCAAGGCAACAACGTCATACCGTCTGGTCTCTTCCCATCGTCACGTACCAAGCCGTTTGGTTCTGAAATGCAGGTACACCGGCGGCGGTGACAAGGGCTCGACGAATAATATCGTTGATGCTGGCGTGCCGTGCTTTGCGATTTGCGCTCCTGTAGCAGGATAGGCCATAGTGCCCGAGACTGTCGACAGCTTCACCGCAGTGAAACCGATGCGCCCATGTGGAGACAAGAAGAAAGCGAGCCGAAACGATGAGCCATCCATCATTGTGCCTATGGTGGATGAAGGGAGCTCCTGGAGCCACAAGCCTGACTTCCATTCTCCCATAGCCAGCAGACGGGCACGCTCAACAGTATCAGGTGACGTGTTTATCAGGGTGTTGCGTATAATACTGCAGAGCGGCACCGTCTCTGGGAGGAGGGGTTGTCGGGGAAAACAGTATTGGGACACTCCATTTTCCAAGCGTTCAATGCATCGGTCAAACACGGTACTTCAAAATCGACCAGTGACGAAGATAAAATATTCCTGGTTAAGTTATCTGTACTGTGGACCGAGGAGAAGAAGGCCGGTAATCTTATAGCTAAAATTTTGCGGACCACCCAGGCGAATGGGAAGTGTGGCTTGGTGCCACGCTCGATCGTCCAGGGCCACATTTAGGATCTAAGTTAGTGTCTTCAAAAAATTTGCTCTACTTTATCTAAAAGTTGTGGATTTTGCCATAGGAGGAGCAAAGTCTATATGTAAATTTTGGTCCAAAACAACAGTATCGAATGAGTGTGAAGGCCGAATGAATATTAATTTTTAAAAGTCTTTCCGAGACATTCTTCAATGAACGTTGGAAAGGATTCGTCAAAAATTGAAAAGAGAGTTAATTTCCGTAATATTTGGTGCTATGGTACAAAATATTGCTATGGTAGTCTGCCTGTCAGTGGTTTCGGGAAGATAAATTTCATTCACATTTTGAAAGGTTGAGGTCTAAGCCAATAGAACTGAGTTTTTCTTTTAAAAAGTACATCATGTAAGACTGTGTACATCACCTCCTAGGGTTACGTCATCCAAATACCATACGTTGAATTTTGAATTTAGCTGTCGGATTTATTGTCATTTATCAAACTAAAAATGCCTGGCCCAAGTGGATCACCCTGTTGGCAACCAACAGCTGATTTCAAAATGTTGACTTTATAAAGTAATTTAGAGGGGTACCTGTAACATTGATACAGAAAACTGAAATTTTTTGGGATTTCTTTTTGAACTTCTGCCAACAAGGTTTACGGAATTAAAAGCATTATTAAGGATGACCTCACCTTTCGCACTACTGAGGTAAGTGGTTATTGCATGTACCGCAGCCTCACAGCCCCCTTTACACCCAAAGCACAGCTGTAGGGGCTGGAATTTGCTGGCCAGTGTTTCGCTGTAAAAAGCTCAGCAAATTTTGGCTGCGACGAGAAGTGGACCATATGGTAATGGGACGAATGCAGCCATCCTTCTTGCGCAGGGCACATAGATTTGCGCCATACAAAATATCAATGACGGCTTTTTTCACATTGCCGGAGAGCATGAGATTGATGAGGGCCATCTGCTCCTTCAAAAGGGACTCACCAGCCTCCACGGCGCCTGAAGTCCTTGAGATGTTGAGGTGTCAAGCCGTCTAGACCGCCGGCGGAGCCACTTCGAAAGGAGTACAATGCCGCGCATACCTGTTGAGCTGTAATTTCAAACCGTTGCCGTGAGACAGTGTAGCGTCCAAAAGTCAGTTGCTATTTTTATGGTGCTGTTAGTAAACAGTCCTTGCACTGCTTTCGCCCCACTTATCCAGCACACAAGTAAGGTAGTTATAGTTTAAGTACCAATGTGTTGTTACCGTTTTTATATGATTTCAATAAAGATGACGTTTGTGTTCTACTTTTTGTAAAATATATCTGTTTTGTCAGTGACTTGGTAATTGTTCAACCATGAACATACAACACCAATTACTGCGTCAGCATCAAGAGCGACACACATTCGTACCACGTGCCGGCAACACCGGCACACAGTCAGCGCTAAGAAGTGACCTACTGAGATCTCGCTTCATCGGCTCAATACACACACAACACACATGGATATACGTATCTATGTGTATTAACCAACAAATTTGTATATTATTAAGTTAATTATCATAATAAATTAGTCATCAAGCTGGAGTCGAGTTTGATTCACCTTCCGGAACTCCCCTCACTGTGGCCAAGACACCTTTAGCCATCATCGATCCTATGAGTCTGTGGGATCGGCAGTGAGATAACCATTTCCTGTGTACATTGCACGACGTACACAAACCCCTATTCCTACCCAACTTCCGTCTGTTACCGTAGGTCTCATTGTAACAGATTTCCCTCAAGTGAAACCAACGTAACCTGCGTTTGGTATGGTTTGTATGGTAGGTAGGGCATTAGGAGAAATAGGGTGCTAGCTTATTGCTAGAGGGCTAGGTTGTAGTCAGTAGGGTCGTAGGTAAATCCATAGGTACCAGCCTCAATTGATTAGACATAGCCAACTGTACGCATTTGGAATAACGGCCGTACTAAGCTGTGACTACAGATGCGTACATTTTGGTCCTTCGAGCCGGATTTTTAGGGAAACCAGGGTAATTTGTTTTAATCGGTACTTTAACATTGTAACATTTACGAAATAATAATCATAAAATAAAAAGTTCTTCTTTTTGTCTCGCGCAATTACTAACTGACTGACGTATTTACACGCCATTAAACGATAACGGATCGGAAATCGGTACCACGAGAAGCGGGTCGCCGATATTTTGAGAAGTCGCACTAAATAATATCGTAAGGGCAATTAGGTAACGTTAGGAGCATATAGGACTAGTAGGGACAGTAAAGAAAAATGGACATACAAGAAATAAACGAAGTTATAAGAAGCCAAGAAGCAGATTACAATGATCTGAGACAAATATACATCAACATCAAGAAAGATTCAGCTTCTAGAAAAACCCACAAATATATAACGGAAAAAAGAACTCGACTTACAGAAATATTTACTAGAACAACTAAAAACCATTTACAACTAAAAGACCAAGATATTTTATGTGATCACAAATATATCACTACCAATTACTATAGTTCTATTAAAACACAGTATACACAGGCAATTGAATACCTGTTAATGTGTGAGAAAAGACTACAGGTAGTGAACCAACTGTATGAGCTAGAAGATGTACAACTCGAAGAGGAAGAATGCACTAGCACACCCAAATTATTTATTCAACTATTTCGGGTAAATCAGATGCAAAAAAAGCTACACTCAGCAACTCAATCGATGACTGAAGAGACAGCGAGTTGGCTCTTAGAATCTTTAGTGACTACTTTACAAAAACAGTGGCAAGAAATTGAAGAAACACACGTATTAATTCTAATGGAAGATAGTACGTTGGAACACAGCTATTTTCAAGAAAACATGTTTGAGAAAACACAAACGGCATACGATCTTGTAATGGATAGATTATTAGCGACAATAGGTCAAAAATCGATACACAAAAACCAAAGAACCTCGGTTAAATTACCAAAATTAATAATACCAACGTTTAGTGGAAGTTACGAGTCATGGAATTCTTTTTATGATTTATTTTTGAAAATAATACACGAAGATAAATCGTTAAGTGACACGGAAAAAATGCAGAATTTAAAAACGCATGTGACGTGATTCATTCAATTCATTCAACACATTCCAGGTGACGCCGCGAAGCTGATCAAGCATTTACCAGTCCGTGACGCTAATTACACAACTGCATGGAATCTGATAACAAGACGATACAAAAATGAAAGAATAATTATCACTAAGCATATCGATAACATTCTAAGTATGCCAAAAATAAGAAAAAGTAATGCCTCAAACTTAAGAAATCTCCATGACACAATCAACGAGAACCTAGAAGCACTAAAAAGTCAAAACATCGATATTTCAACTTGGGATCCTATTCTGACAAGAATAATAAGTAGAATATGGGACTCTGAAACAAATGAAAAATATGAACATCAATTAGAAGAGCCAAATAAATTGCAAGAAGTTTCGGCAATGATACAATTCTTAGAAAAAAGTTTTAAGTGTCTGGAAACTTCAAGCTCCTTGAGGGAAGAATTTCCTGCTCACAGATCGCGCCATGAGTCATTAAATACAACAACCAAACAAGTAGATAAACGTGTGTGCTGGTTTTGTCGAAATCACGAACACAGCATTTACCAATGCTCTAGTTTTAAAACGCTGTCAGTGCAAGATCGCAATAAGGTCGTAAACGAAAAACATATGAGCAAAAATTGTTTGAGTCATGAAACGTCGATAAAATGTCACAGCAATAAAAGTTGCGGATATTGTGGTAAAACAGGTCATCATTCCTATTTACACCAGAGCAACAATAACATTCCTATACAACAAGCAAAAAGTGAGTCAAGAAACGACGACTACACAACGCCATCAACAAGTAAATGCTTAAAGAAAACTGTTTCAAATATGTCAACTGTTAATAAAACTAATGTACCCAAAACCACACTGCTGGCGACAGCCTTAATAAAAACCCATTCGTCGGATGGGACATCGCATTTACTAAGGGTTCTATGTGATCAAGGTTCAGAGGCATCATTCTGCACAGAAGAGGTCGCCCAACTATTGTCATACCCACGTATTATGATACATACCGAAGTAATCGGGATTGCTGACCAAAAACCTAAAACATCGAAAAATTCTATAAATGTTATGCTACAGCCAAGATTTCCGAGTGAATATAGGTTACCAGTCACACTTATAATACTACCAAAACTAACTGGCTGTTTGCCAGAGAAAAATGTACCAGAACTAGAATCAAATTGTTTACAAAACAAACTATTTGCCGATCCTACTTACTACACAAGAGGACCAATAGATATAATATTGGGGGCTCAAGAATATAGTAAATTACTTCTAAACGGGTTACACAAGATGCAAGACGGAATAATCGCCAAAAATACCGAGTTTGGGTGGATTTTATCCGGGATTTGCGGCACTACTACCAATACTAATAAAGTTATCAGTATGATAACACGTACTACAGAAGTTCAACAGCTGAAAAAGTTTTGGGAATTAGAAGAAATTCCTGAAAAATACCAATTATCTAACTATAAAAACTATTACCAAAAAACTACAACAAGAAATCCAGATGGAACCTACACAGTGAAACTTGCATTCAAGAATCACGATGTAGATTACGGAAATTCGAGCAAAAAAGCAATTGCAAGACAGTTACAATTAGAACGGAAGTTCGACAAAGATGAAAACTTACGGAAAAAATACAAAGAGTTCCTCAATGAGTACTTAGCCAGACCATTAGGCCATATGAGGAAAGTTACTAGTACAGACTATTACCAAGGTAAATATTATATACCTTATCAACCAGTAATCAGGGAAAATTCACTGCCTACTCAGCAACGAGTAGTTTCCGATGCGTCGAGTAAGTCAAGTACTAACATAAGTCTTCACGAAAATATGTTTACGGTACCAAGATTACAGCAAAATTTAGCAGTTATACTGTTAAGCTGGCGTAAACATAAAATTGCGTTTATAGCGGACATCGAAAAAATGTACCGATACATAAATGTTAACGAAGAAGACTTCACATACCAACGAATAGTATGGAGGAAGTCTCCGAAACAGATTATCGACGAATACGAATTAACTACTGTAACGTTTGGAACTGCAGAAACCCTATGCTTAGCGATTAAAACGCCGCAACAATTGCTCGCTATTGATGAGAAAGAGGATTACCTAATAGCCAGCCAAAGGGCTCTCCAGGACTTCTACGTGGACAATATGTTGTCAGGAGATACTAATGTTGAGTCAGCAAAAATACTACAAGAAAACTTATTAAATATGCAAAAAGGCGGATTAAAATGACGGAAATGGTCGTCTAACAGTACAGAATTGTTACATGGGTTCAGTGATGCTTCAGAAAAGGTCTACGGTGCAGTGATATACTGTCGGATACAAAATAAACATACATTCAACGTAACCATGTTACAAGCTAAATCAAAAGTAGCGCCAAAAAAGCAGAAAACTACATTACCAAAACTGGAGTTCTGTGCTGCAGTATTATTAACCCAACTGATGGAGGAAGTAGTGACAGGAATCGAAACGCATATCGCAAATATCAATTGTTGGACTTACTCAATGATTACTCTCGGCTGGATCAAAGGAGAAGCTGAGCGATGGAAGTCGTTCGTAGATAACAGAGTATCCGAAATACAAAGAATATCACAACAAATAAATACCGCAACAATCCTAAGACATAATAAAACTAAGCAACCAAAACAATTTAACAAAGTAACAAAGTGGTTCACATTGCTTTTCATAATTTTACAAATATTGTGTTCAGCAAAAGCAACTACAACGACATATTCTTTAAAAACAGTACCACCAGGGTTTTATGTTGAACAAATAGGAACAGCAAGCATTGACAGAGGAATATTTAGGATAGAAATAAATTATGAAAAACAACACATAGAGCAAGAGTTTGTCAAAATAAAATCAGTGACGTCACAATATAATCAACTATGTAAAAATACAGAAAAGTTAACTGATTCCACATTTTGTAAGCAATTACACCATCATTTGTTAGAAGAAAAAGCAAAATTCGAACGGACTAAAGAATATTTGACAGAAGTGAACCAAACTAGGAAGAAAAGGGGTATATTGGGACAGTTATTAACGTCCATCTTCGGAGTCAATGATGAGGCATACCGAGATATCGACTCATTAAACTTGAATAAAAAAAGACTAATTGAAGCTGCCAACCATCAAACCAAATTTATGATATCAACAATGTCACAAGTCAACAAAACTGAACAAAGATTGAACCAGAAACTTATAGGATTTCAAACTAAACTGAACCAAGTGATAGGTTACATGGAGAATTACAACCATTGGTTCAGCACAGTCGACCATAACAGTGTAAACATACAGATTATGCAGACTTACCAGTTAGCATATAATTACATAAAAGAAATCATGGATCATTATAACGGGTTATTAGAGATATACTTAACCAAGGCAACAGTATACAGTGTATTAACACCGAAAAATGTCAGTGAGTTAATATCATCAGCAAACAAAAAACTACCTTCTAATTTAAAAATCGTTCAACAACAGTTACTAGATACCAAGATATCTGAAAACAATACTTATATAAAAGTATACTCATATTTTGCTATACAAGAGATATCTAAATACACTTTAATATATTACACCAATCCCAAAGATACAATCAGATAAGTCAGCCCAAAGTCTAGAAGTACCTAAAGCTTACATAGGGTTAGATTACAACAACGAACTATATTTTGATTTGAACTATGAGGAATTCAAACGTTGTTTAGAATGGACTCACCATTTTATTTGCTTTCCTGGGGCCGTGAAAAACATGCAATTAAATGAAAATTGCATTGTAAATCAACTATTTAAAAACCAAACAAATACGAAATGTCCTACCAAATCATTTCACTTATCCAATAAAATAATATGGAAACAACTTCACATGCCAAACACTTGGTTATTCATTGCAAGAGATCGGGTTACGACTTCAATACTTTGTGATGGACAAAGACAAGAAATTGAGCTTAAAAATACTGGTGTAATACGAATCGCAGAAAACTGATTGATTAAAACAACTAACAACATATTAACTGCCAAAAGAATTGTTTCAGTACCGATTGTAACATCATACTCAAAACAAATAGAGTTTCCCATGAATACACACGTGGTGACTAAATCCATGCTAAACATTACCAAGGAAGAAGTAATAGATAACTCAAAAGAGATTTTTCAGCATTTAATTAATCAAGAAAACGCCTTACAAAGCGAACTAGATAGTACTGTTTGGAGTCAAATTAGCACACACACTTACTTAACAACTGCAATATCTTGTACAATCATGTTCATAACCTTTTTATTTTTAGTCTGCTACGGCCCTGCAATACTGAGATGGATGAGAGCCAGAGTGCAGCTCAAGACCAGAAGAACAAGTACCGAGACAGCTGACAATCCAGCAAGAAAACCAACCTCGCTCGCTGCCAACAAGACATCTACCCAACGAACAACTGGCGAACCAACTATCACTACGGAACCTACGTACAGTGTACCACATCCACACGAATCTATTGAGTTATACCAACTGGAGTCCAGGTCCTGAGAGGCGCCAGAATGTTCAACCATGAACATACAACACCAATTACTGCGTCAGCATCAAGAGCGACATACATTCGTACCACGTGCCGGCAACACCGGCACACAGTCAGCGCTAAGAAGTGACCTACTGAGATCTCGCTTCATCGGCTCAATACACACACAACACACATGGATATACGTATCTATGTGTATTAACCAACAAATTTGTATATAATTAAGTTAATTATCATAATAAATTAGTCATCAAGCTGGAGTCGAGTTTGATTCACCTTCCGGAACTCCCTCACTGTGGCCAAGACACCTTTAGCCATCATCGATCCTATGAGTCTGTGGGATCGGCAGTGAGATAACCATTTCCTGTGTACATTGCACGACGTACACAAACCCCTATTCCTACCCAACTTCCGTCTGTTACCGTAGGTCTCATTGTAACAGATTTCCCTCAAGTGAAACCAACGTAACCTGCGTTTGGTATGGTTTGTATGGTAGGTAGGGCATTAGGAGAATTAGGGTGCTAGCTTATTGCTAGAGGGCTAGGTTGTAGTCAGTAGGGTCGTAGGTAAATCCATAGGTACCAGGCTCAATTGATTAGACATAGCCAACTGTACGCATTTGGAATAACGGCCGTACTAAGCTGTGACTACTGGTGCGTACAGTAATTTTAATCAGCAAATATACAGTCTACTATATTTTCCCTTACGTAGGTATCATAGGTATTCGAAGTGCAATGTTATTTTGCCAATTAATATTTATTTAATGGCACGAATAATAATATTGAGTCTGTCAGTTTTTCCTTTGACTTTTACGAGTAGGTCTATAACTAAAAAATCTGTTCAAAAAAAGTTCAATTACTGAACTACATAGTTATTGAACACCTTTTTTATCGGATAATAAAACAGCTAACAAACAAAATACCAGCTTGTTTATAGGCTACTTTTCATCGCAGACAAAGTCGCAGGCAACAGCTAGTTAATAAATAAAGCCAAAATCAGGAACCACAAAAAATATTACCTTTTTTTCTCTCTCGGTAATCGTAATCAAATGATTATGATAAAAATACAGTATTAATGAATAGTACATTTTCTACCGTGATTGATCATTACTTAATGAGTGTTTGGAATTTTAAATGCCTACTTATTAATATCAGACGACTATTATCCTTGTTATCATACTTATTAAAAACAGGTGCATTCTTGGACTGCGCGTTACATCAGCGAAGATACCATTTTGAATGTGTGAATTGAAGTAAAGATTCACGATTTACATTTATTTCGTAATTAATATAAGTTTGCATATTCTGTCGCTCGTAATTTTCTCGCCATGAGAAATGAGCTGCTGGTGTCCCTGCAGCAGAAGCTGAATGTGATGGACGAGGTATCCGCTGTCCAAATCTGCGCAACAAACTTCAGTGAGGATGACATTATCACGCTGTTCAAAGAGACCAACCCTGACGACGTGCCGACATTTGTGGCGAAGGAGCTGCACATGCTTCCACCGGTCACAAAGGCAGAGGAGCTGCACATGCTTCCACCCGTCACCTTCGACCACTTCAATGTAACGAGCAAACTGAAGGACATTGTCTTTCTGAAGGCCTGCCTCGCGGTTGTTTTAGCTAAGTTAGATGCATCCCTAAAACACCGTCACCGATTTGCACAAAGAATTAACCGAGTTGCGCAACAGTGTGGCGAAATCAAGGTCATCAGTCGATGCGTTTAACGTAAACATGTGTCGCGGAGCCAGCCTTGATGTACTTGTATTGTCATCGCATGAATTGTTTGCTGAGCTTACAGAGCGCCCCACCCGTGTGACCCGCAGCTCTGCACCGGTCGTTGCGGCTCCTCCGCGCAGCGCCGCCCAATTCCCTCGCCCCGTCCCGCTGAAAGCGTCTGCAGCCCTGGCGAATCCCCTACAAAAGGATTTCGCAAACGTTACCGCGAATGCCCCAGGCGCTGTATATGCCAAGTATGAAGCCTATGCCAGGAAATGCGCCAAATAGGGCTGATGATGAGGGTTTCCTGGTTGTACAAAAGAGAAAGCGCCAATCGCGAACGAATAAGAACCGCTGCGGCAAAGCTCCTACGGAGCCCGAGGTCAGTTTTTGCGCCAAAGCCAAAAACACCGGTGTACATCTCCCGCCTACAGTACACCACTAAGGTGGAAGACATCGTGTATGCCATTTTTTTTTTTTTTGGTTTCGGCTTGGAAGATCCTCATGGATGTCCCCCGCCGGGGAGGGCGGGGCGGTCTGTCGGACTCTTACCGGATAAAAACCAACCCGGCGTTCCATCACTCACCTACGCCGGGGTCGCGGGAAGACATAATTCTTTCGCAACCCCGGCTAGTGCCGGCCTGCTTGCGCGGGCCCCGTCTCGGGCGGAGGGAGTGAGGTGTACTCCCTCCGCAACGTCTGTGAGCGGCGCGCGCAGAACACTACGCGCGCCGCTTTCTCGGGTCCTGATGTTGGGGGGCAACGGATGTCCCCGAATCCGTCGCCCCTCCCTGGACCCATTTAGGGGGGCCGGAAGAGGGCGTTGGCCGCCCTCCTTCGACACCCGGTGCATCTGCTGCGGGCCGGGTCGAGAGTCGAATTTCCGCAGCCTCATTCTGTGAGATGACCGTTTCGCAAAAGGAGACCACTGCGTCCCAGGACTCTGCGCCGCCGACCATCGCGTTCACGACGGCTGGCAGCGACAGGTCGTTGTGACTCCTCCCAAGCGGCACACTCTGCCAGCGTGTGCCACGCCGTGTCCTCTCGGCAGTCAACGCAGTGGTGACACCGGGCGTCCGGCTCCCTGTTTATGCGACACAGGTACTTCCCGAAGCAACCATGCCCCGAGAGCACCTGCGTCGCCCGAAACGTCAGGGAGCCTTGCCTTCTTCCGAGCCAGCGGTCGAGCACTGGCCGGATCGCCTTGATGGTGCTGAGGCGCGGTAGGGCGTGACAGCCTCACCCGCCATTCCGCCACCAGGACCTCGCGGAGCTGCAACCGACGCTGCTCGATATGTTGCTGCATCGGTCGCTCGCCCCGCTCCCGCGCTGCCTCGCGCCACCGGTACAGTGACGCGAGCACCTTCGCCTCCAGGTCCCAGGGCGGGGATCCGGCCAGCGCACAACCCGCCTCGAAGGAGATCGTGCGATACCCCCGAATGACTCTGACGGCCATCGCCCGCTGCGGCTTGCGCAGGACAGCTATGCTGCCGGCCGTCAGGTCAGACGCCCAGATCGGTGTTCCGTAGAGCGCCATAGATCGCACGATCCCCATATAGAGCCGCCTACAGGCGGCAGTCGGGCCCCCCAGATAGGGAAGCAGCGTTGCCAGTGCCCGGGCGCCAGCAGCCGGAAGTGGGGTCACGCCCAGCGTGGGCCGTCCAAACGCGGGACTGATGTTCTGCGGCCGCCAGCGGTCTGGGGGACACGTCGAATCGGATATATCGGTATCTCCGCGGCGACACGCCAGTCGCGGACACGGCTCGCGACAGCAGGGCTAGCGAACTACACGTCCACTATGGACCCACCCCGCTGCCGCACGCACGTGTGGTCCGAGCCCCGGTTCAGGACGACCAGGCCAGTCGTGATCGCCCACTCCTCCAATGCCTCACCCTTAGCATCGGTCACCGGGGATCCCCACGCCGCAGACTTGGCGTTGAGATCCCCGGCCACAGCACCGGGCGAGGATGAAGCTGGCCCACGACGGCACCCAACTCGACAAGGAACCTCTCGAAGTCGGCGAGACTCTTGTTGGGCGAAAAATACGCCCTCGCTCTTGCTCTTCGCCTCTCGGAGGACCGCCGCGTAGGTGACGCCCCTCTCAGCGGTTCCGGACTGCGATGTGATCACCACAGCCGCAGAGCGTGGGGCCCTACGCCGTCCTTGTGACTTCTTTTTGGGCATCTTGGCCGGTGCTGGTGCTCCATCGGCGTTTTTCGCGCTCTTCTTCTTCTTCTTTTTTTTCTTTCTCCTCTTTCCCACCGTCGTCCACCCGGGAGGTGAGGTAGGATGTGGTGCGGTCGCCGGAGGCGCGATAGGCGCGGTGGCCGCAGGTGCGCTCGCCGGAGGTGGCGCGGGCGAAGCCCCCTTGGGCTTCCTGGGCCCCTGCGTGGGCATTTTGGGCCCCTGCGTGGGCATTCTGCCCCCCAGCGCGGAGTTCGTCCCGGCGGCAGCATCCTCCGCTCTCCTCCTATCCGCCGCAAGCGGGGGTCGGAGGGTCGCGGCTGGTGGGAGTCGCGACTCCAACGCCTCCATCCGGGCGTTTATCATTCCGGCGCACTACATCATGCAGATGCTGGCGATCTTTTTGATCTCCGCATCCGCATGCGCAGGCGACGACTGGACCGCTGGCGGGATCGTGAGGCGAGTGACGCCGGCGGCGGCGGCAGCCGCCCTCTGGGCAGCGAACTGGCGCTCGAGCTCCTCGAACTTGGATCAGAGACGGCCATTCTCCTCCCAGAGCCTCGCAGTCTCCTCCGTGCTGGTGCGATTCACGAGGAGCTCGACCGCCTCCTTGATCCCGACCACCGCCTCCTTTAGGGCACGAACGTAGGTCCCCCTCAGGTTGCCTGACTTGGTGGCAACCGTCATGACGACCCCCACGCTATTCAGCACCTGGCTACTGAGCGCCAACCCGCTAACGTTCCCTCCGGCTGCCATCCGGGCCGCGCGTCGTTCCCTATTCCGACTGGCCATTTCAGCCACCACGTCGGCTGCGGCAGCCTTCCGCTGACCCTCTTGGCAGCGTTTGCCTCCGCCCTGTTGGAGCATAGGCCTAAGCCTATGCTCGCGAGATCCTCCCTCCCCAGTTCGGCGTCGCTCCCCACGCTCTCCGACGGAGCTGGCGATGGAGTCGGCGACGAAGCCGGCGATGAAGCCTGCGATGGGACCGGCGTAGCAGGGCGCGTGAAGTGGCCCAACGGGTCACGCCACGGCTTTGCAGCCGCACGACCCCGAGCACTCGTCACCTTGGGCACCTTTGGCCCCGGCAGGATTTTTTCCTCCGTTTTCCTCTTAAGCAGCGCCTTGCCGCGTCTGCTCAGGTCCGGATCCAACCTACTGTGGAGGACCGGTCTCCGGAGGGACGGGAGCCTCCTCGGCTCTGGTTGCCATCGTAGGTGGTAAGTGGTTCTATCACCACGTGCGGGAGCTTCAAAAGAAGCTCCGTTTCTCGCTGGTGACCGGCGGCAGCCACTCGAGGGCCCGCCAAACCATCGTTTAGCAGGTCTCCGAATGACTCCCACCGGGTTCCTCCTCTCCCGAGACAGTTGCCCCCCCCCCAGAATACGAGGGGCATGACGCATCCGAAACCGGATGCGTGGCGTATTCTCCGACTGCTAAGCAATCGGTACCGCTATTAAAAATATTTTCAACTGACTTTTCCCTTTGTTTTTCCTTTGAAGGGTGCGGTCCCTTTGATCCCCCTAGATCCCCCCCCCCAGCGCTAGGGACCGGATACCCTCCGGCCATACACCCCCTCGGCACGCTCGACCTTGGAGTTGGGCTTATTTTTTTAAGAGGTTATCTTCCTCTCCTCCCACAAGACTACGCCCACACAAGTCACCCTCTGAAAGCAGAAAGGGGATGGGCGTACGACCTACTCCAATGACGGACTAGCCGTCCTTTCCCTAACCCGGTTCCCTTCAACGACCATCAAAGATGATCGGGGAATGGAACCGTGCCCTCCCCCGTTTGTTGAGATTTGCCGCCAGCGCCAATTGTCCACCAGAACCGGTGGGCGATTGGAGCTGACGTTGCCCAGGATGCGCCACGAGGAGGCTCTTCAACTGCAATGGACGCCGAAAAAGCAGTACGCGACCAGCCACGATTATGCGAAGGGGAAACCCGGCGCACAAAGTGGCCGGACGCGGAACCACGCGACCAGCCGCAAGAATCACCCGAGGTAGCGGAGATACTGTCCGATGAATCAATCACCGACTAACCCCACCCCACTGCCTTCACCGCCCTTAAACATTATACAGACCAACCTCCAGCATAGCCAAACTGCCACGGCTAGCTTACGCAGGGCACTGGAGGTAAAACCCCGAACCATCGCACTGATCCAAGAACCGACCTGGTACAACACTGCGAGCGCGCCAAACTAGACCTGATCATCTGCACTGACTCAAACGCTCATCACCCACTCTGCGGCAGCGGCGCACCGAACCCCAGAGGAGAGGCACTATCCACCTATTAATTCTCTACTAACCTTAACATTGTTAACCGTGGCTCTGAACCCACTTGGGTCACAGCCCGAGGACAAACAATCATAGATCTTACCCTTGCAACAGAAAATGCGACAAATCTTATCACAAACTGGCACGTATCCGACGAGCCTTCCTGCTCAGACCACAGAAGGATTCGTTTTACACTAGCTACCAATACAAGCAATCCAGTGCCAAGGCGGAACCCGCGGCGCACTAATGTACCCGGGTATAAACGCCTCCTAGCCTCCCTGCTAGACAGGCACTTATCACAAGTAACCATAAGAGACCCTGCACAATTAGAATACACCGTGAATAAACTATCAGAATACCAAACTGAAGCATACCATGCATGCTGCAAACTAAGAGCGCCAAAAACCAACAGCGAGAGGAACCCATGGTGGAACGCTGAACTTAGTAAATTCAGAGATGCATTACGTAAGCAATTTAACAGAGCCAAAAACACTAGACTCCCGGACGACTGGGATTTATACAAAGAGACCCTATATATATACAAAAAGCAAATCAGAACTGCCAGGAGAACAGCATGGCGGAAATTCTATGAATCCATCGAACGCCGACGAAGCCGCAAGGGTAAGGAAAATCCTATCAACTGATCAGGACCGAACCCTCGGCACGCTGAAAAAACCCGATAACTCATACCCACTAACTGACCATGAAACCAGTAAACTCCTCTTAGAGACTCACTTCCCAGACTGCGAACTCCTAGAGGACAAGGTATGGGAAGCTGAACCAGACTGGGCCCCAACAGATCAAGACTGGTCTAGAGCACACAATATACCAAACAACGGACAGAAGACCGGATAAAGTGGGCCATCAACACATTCCAGCCCTATAAATCTGCAGGGCTGGATGGCATCTTCCCAGCCCTTCTACAATGGGGGCTTGATTTACTAACACCATGCCTGGTGGAGACCTATCGGGCCCGCATAGCACTCAGACACATACCCCTACAGGTCCATAAGCCTCACATCTTTCTTACTGAAAACCCTCGAGAGACTCTGTGATAGATACATTCGTGACGGACCTCTTCAGGCAAAACCACTTCACAAACAACAGCATGCGTACTCCACAGGCAGGTCAACGGAATCTGCGTTACATAGCGTAGTATCCAAAATTGAATGCGCCGTGGATCACAAATGCTCAGCACTAGCCGTCTTCATTGATATCGAGGGCGCCTTTGACAAAACCACTTTTGGTATCATCCACATGGCCCTCGACAGACAGCATCGACCCGACCCTGAGCGGGTGGATCACCAATTTGCTCAAACTGAAAGCTGTACAGGTAAAAGTGAACGACACCACAATTGCCATTGTGGCGAAGGGCTGCCCGCAGGGGGGCGTCCTCTCGCCGCTCCTGTGGAACCTGGTTGTAGACAGCCTCATCAGAACACTAACTGACAAAGGCTACTTTACTGTAGGCTATGCTGATGATATAACCATAATAATAAATGGCACCCAAGAAAATACATTACACAACCTTATGCGCCTAGCCTTGAAAATAGTAGAAGACGGGTGCAACAGACACCAGCTATCCGTCAAACCCACAAAAACCGAACTGATTTTCTTTACAAAAAAGAGGAAACTAATGACACTATAACTACCATGCTTCTTTGGTACCACCCTAAGCCTATCAACCGAAACCAAATACCAAGGAATTTTGGACAAACAGCTGAATTGGGCGAAACATACCAAATACATCACTACAAAAGCCAGCATATCTCTGTGGCAGTGCAAGCGAATGCTTGGCAGAAAATGGGGGATTAGCCCTAAAGTCGCCTACTGGCTATACACTACTGTCATTCGACCAATTATCAATTATCGTGCGGCTCGTTGGACTGGTGGCCTAGGACAGACCTGAGCACAGCCCAAAGAGATCTCGAAAAACTGCAGCGTTTTGCCTGCGTAGCAATCACTAGCTGCATGAGAACCACACCCACTGCTGCCCGACAGACAATGCTTGGGCTGCCACACCTACACCTCATCGTGCGGAAGGAGGCGACCCTGGCTGCCTTCAGGCTCCACATATCGGGAACCCTAAGCAAAGACTCTAGGGTCAAGCACATACGCATAAAGGAAGATGCGGTCAACCGAAAACCAATGATGGCATTACCTTGCGACAAAACCCCGAAACGACATTACTTTCAAAAGCACTACAATATCATACTGTGTGACTACTCAAGCACGAATGAACTGAGAGTATACACCGACGGCTCAAAGACCGGATCCGGTACAGGAGCCGGAGTTTTCTCACATGACCTCAACAAAACCATATCAAGTCCGCTGGGAATGTTCAACACCGTCTATCAGGCGGAAGTATGGGCATCATTCAAGCGGTGTATGCCTTAGAAGCCAGGAGAGTTACGGACACCCATTTACGTATACTCTCCGACAGCGCCTCAGTCCTCATATCATTAGGGAAAGAAAATATTACCTCGAGTCTAACACTAGAATGTCACAATGCTCTAGAACGAGTTACGGTATCTAACCGCAACACGGTGACACTACAATGGATAAAAGGACACAGCGGATCACTAGGCAACGACACAGCTGCCGCAGTTGCGGGCCTGAACCCATCATACCCATCCCCTTCAACCAGATACGCAGGTGGCTGCGGGAGTCCACCCACACACAAGCCGAGAGGTGGTGGACCTTGACACCAGGCTGCAGGCAGTCCAAGGAAGCTTTGCCATCCTTAGATGGCAGGCTAACCAGACGGTTATTACGCCTGGACAGAAATGGCCTACGCCTGGTGACGGGGACCATCACAAGACACTGCTCGCTAAACAAACACCTTCACACGATATGCTTATTGTGTGAAGGTGTACGGTGGTACAGATAGTCCACTGTGCAGAGCTTGCATGGAGTCGGACGAAACCGTTGCGCATGTGCTCTTTGAGTACACAGGCGTTAACCAGATAAGAACAGAGACCATCGGGACACCCGGATCTTTCACAAATGTTCTCGATAGACCAGAAGCTTTGATCGGCTTTTGGAGGGAGGTGGGCTGGTTGGAATATTAACCACCGACGGCCGCCATGGCCCACGCAAAATGGTCCACATGAAGGACTAAGTGCAGAAACCAAACCCTCTAACATAGAACCACCGGACAGCACAAGGACGTGACGTGAAGTGCTACTAACATATTTTTAAGCTATATTTATTAACACAAGTTTTGTTTTATATTTTATCTACGAGTATGTTAGTTTATAAGGTGTATGTTTATGGGTTTTTATAGCCTGAAATTAAATGTTTTATTTATTTATAAATAATATTAGGTAATAACCGTTAATAGCCACATTATCGAATTAGGTCTATGATACTCGTATGTATAGATAGTTGTATAGGTAAAAATAAATAAATAAATACATTCTTATAGTCCGCAGTAATAAATCATTTCAATTAAATTCTTACCGCTGTATGGTTTAATGCCCATGTAACGCCCACTGTCATGAAGATCGTAGACTCTACACCTGAAGTGGTGGACGAGTATACCTAGGATAATTCTATATCCTTTCGTACCACATACAGAAGTGTCTCAAGACGAAAGTCGTTGACCAGTGCGTGTTGCCAGTGATGACATATGATGTATCATAGGTCATCACTCAATGGGCCGTATTAGAAGGCTAAAAGTTACCCAGTGGACAATGGAAACGGCTATGCTTGGAATTTCCCTACGTGATTGAATCAGAAATGAAGAGATCCGCAAGAGTAGTATCTGTAAGTAAACGAAGACTATTGGCAGTGGCAGTGGCATTGCTCGCAGAACAGATGGTTGGGAGACTGCGTACCGAAAGACGTAGCATTGGAAAGCCTCCCCCAAAGTAGACCGATGAGCTTGTGATGGCCGCAGGTATATGCTGGATGCGAGAAGAATAGAACCGGTCGAAGTGGCGGGATTGAGGAGATCTATTACCGGCAAAAGACGTTTTTGCCTTAAATGATGATGATGATAGGTTTATGGAACAGGCAGCTCTATATTATAGAAGTAGGTAGGCATCTACCTACTTCTATGTCTGGTTAGAAACAAAGTTGTCATGAAATGTGGAGACGCCACTTCAGGAAAATACCAAACTACATTTACCCACGTGAATCCTTTATCATTTCGCCTGTTACGCCCACTTATCGGTTCAAATTTCGCTGAATACTACTCGTAGCTTTAGATGGGTAGATTCAGCTTCATAATTTAATCAATCACGTAGGTACGGCCCAAAAACTTAAATATGAAAATTTGGCACAAAAAAGTGATAGATTACTCTTAATAGCTATTGTTGTATTTTAGAAATAAGACATGTATCCGTACTTTCTCATGTCGCCTCATGACACTAGCCATTTGCGAGCGTGTTTTCAGCAAGGATATTTTTAACTCGTTCGTTGCGTGACCGTAGCGAGCATGCACGCGTGCGCAACGTGTTTGACGCGTTTGCGCCACGAGAGCTATTGACGTGAATGAGGCAAGCGCAAGACAAGCGAGAGAGAGGCAAGCAAGTGTACAATATTGTGAAAATGTGGAGAAAACGTCGCTTAGTCGCAGCTAGCCCGCTTTGCACCCGCGGAGAGTCCGTACACAAATCGCTGCGCTGGAAAAACGCTGGCAAATCGTTAGTGTGATAATGGTCTAAGCCTAACCAAACCAACGGATTTTTATTTTCGAGAAGTTAGGTTAAAAAGATACATGTTACATAGTCAACAACCCTTTTCGCTTCACGTAATCGCGTTTTAGTGGACTTCAGTTCAAGTACACTACTTAACGCCGCCGCTTTGCCACCTCTCCGCGACCACCACGTGCATCCACTTGCTTTTAAACGGTACAACTAACTTAGCGGTTTGGTAAATAAAACTTAATTATTTAATGTTTTCTGTCGCAAAGTTAACAAGTATATTACATGCCGTTAAGAAACTTTCTCTGGTAACCTGCCTTGATATTGTTATCTGGTTTTTTATAGTTAAAAGTGTATTTAACAATAAGTTAAGACAAATGACTGCGCGGTGTGCTCAGGTGACTTGGTGACTATGATTGTCATAAGTACATACAGTCCGCGAGGCCTAAGCTGTGCTTTGCATTTGTGTGAGTGCGTTGCTTGGCAATCGGCCAATCAGACAATCTGCGGGTCTGAGGCGCTGTGCGATCGCGCGATCACATTGGTGAGGTTGGTAATCACTCACACAAATGCAAAGCTTCGATTAGGCCTCGCGGACTGTATACGAGTGAATATACTACTTAATTTCAATAAGATTGTACGGGTATCTATCGAAATCCACTAAATCCGGACATCAGTAGAGAAGTAGATATATACATACCTGCTTCTTCTTAGCGTGTCAATGGCAATCTATATACTGTCATCCCAGAATTAGACTGCGAGCTTAGCACCTTCAGTAGCATCCTTCAGCTTTACGACGATTATTTATCACAAATCACTGTCGTTTCTGCGTTTTCAACCCAGGATTAAACCATTTTCTCAATAAGTATCTTAAACTTTGAAAGAACACCTCCACATATCTATAGAGCTAATCCGTGTATCGTATTGGCCCTTCCCTTATTGTATCACATAACTAGGTTCAAAAACGTCACACGTGGAAAAGAAAGAGCAACCAGCACAGAAGGTCATCGAATTTACAAAACACATTGTCGCACCACCTGTACCGGACGGGCGTGATCGTTGGACGCGAAGTGTGTAAGGAGGTTGTATACCTACCCAGCTTGTTCCAGGCTGAAGTTAGGTCTCCCACTGTCCAAGCGGTGCTAACGTCATAAACCTATAGGTTCCGGGTAACAGCTATGTCCTGAAATTTACACGGGCAGGAGTTTCATGTCGAAGAAATAATCACACAAAAATCTCAATTTTCAGGGTGTATGTCGCAATAGACGGTATAGAGTACATTGTCGATGACTATTAATGTATTATGAGGCGAGGGAGTGAACCAACATATAACGGGCGTATCAATGTTGATTCACTAGATGATACCTGACTACTATATCGTTATTTTTATTTTTTTGGAATGGCATTTCGCAGGTCAAACTATGAGGTTGCCTGTGGTTGCCCTAATAAATTAAGGCCTCAAGCCAAGACTTAAACTTAAATAGTAACTAAAAACTAAGCGACTACACGCTAAGGGCACCCCCTGTGGGGTACGAACACCGGCTTAGGGCGTTGCTGGAAGAGGGCAGCAATGGACTAGCTGGATCAGGATTTTAGTGATTTTGGGACGAAATTAAAGCTACAGGCTCAGCGGCGCGGGCTGGCTCGAGCAAGGGTCGGGAGGGGCGTGGATTCAGGCGTCGCGGCGGGCCTCGGTGGCAAGGACGGTAGGACGGCGATCAGGTTTTGCGCTTGTGTAAAGTGCTGGTGGCCTTACTGCTCTCCTGGAGGAGGGTAGTGGCGTCGTCGGGGGCGATTAGGGTATGCCTTGGTCGGCGAATACTGCTTATGCGGGAGGGAGTATAGCAGGAACCCGCTGAAATCAGGGGATTTTATGCCACAGTCAAAGAAACGCTTGGATAAGCGTTTCATAAACTGGTTTATGGTTGGCATTTTAAGGTCGACGTTGAGATCTATATTGCGGACATAGTAGAGGGCATCCGTGATCTTTCTGAGGAAACGGTTCTGGAGGGTCTGCATCTTATGGAGGTGACGTGGTTGAGCGTGCGCAAATACAACGCAGGCATACGTCATGATGGGACGGATGACTGCGGTAAGATGCGCAGCTTGCATTTAAGTGACAGTTTACAACGGGCTGTCTTCGTACTGTCTACTTAGCTTGCTTCTCCCAAGGGATCGGCTTGCCGTACATAGTGATCGGGTTGGGAAGGGGTAGGGGGAATCGACGACGTCTCGAGAAGAGAACCGCCTGACTCTTATCGGGGTTGACCTCGAATCTCCATTTCCGGAATCAAACGCCTAAGACGTTTGTGGAGGTTTGGAGAGTACGAGCTATAGCATTGGGACAGTGACCGGTATAGTAAACGGCAGTGTCGTCGGCGTAGAGTGCCAACTGAGCCTTTTTACTCTTTGGGATATCGATGGTGAACAGCGTGAAGACTAGAGGAGATATAACGGAACCCTGAGGGACACCGGCGCATATACAATAGGGTGAGGGGACGAGAGTGCACCCTCGATGCGATAGCGGAAGGTGCGATTCGACAAAAAGTTTCGTAAGATGAGCACGAGACGATCTGGCACTCCTAGTTGGTAAAGCTTGTATAACTAGCCGTTGTGCCAGACTTTGTCGAAGGGTTTCGCTATGTCGAAGAATAGCACACCCGTCGTCGCATTACGCTGCAGACCAGCGCAAAAATGCTCTACGATACAGTGGACCTGGTGGATACTCGAGTGTTGGGGTCGGAAACCAAACTGCTCGTTGGGAATGAGGCTCTTTGCTTCTGCATAGTCTTTGAGACGCTTATAAATAAGCCTCTCGTAGATTTTGCCGAGAACATTGAGTAAGCTAATGGGGCGGTAGCTGGAGGGCTCAGACTTTGGCTTGCCTGGCTTTGGGATACCGATGACGGTTGCTTCTTTCCACGCTTGTGGGAAGATGTTGTTGCTCAAGGCGCCATTGAAGATGGCGGTCATAAGCATTATTAGCGGGGCAGGAAGGAGTTTGTGTACCTTATTGGTAATACCGTCCAAACCGGGGGCTTTACGAGCGTGAAGCCCTTAAAGTGTCGTGCACTTCGTCTGGAGTGACGGAAGGCAGAGGATCATCAGGGTCTTCGACAATTTCCTTTCCTTTCCTTTGAAGGTGCCAGAAGGCTTGGTGAGTGGGCTCGAGTTCACTGAGCATCTTGTTCCAGCCCTCAGAGCGAACCTCGCCTATGCGTTTCTTAAAAGCACGCTGTAAATGGCGCATGTGGGCTTTGTTCGCGTTACAAGGGAAGGAGTCGTAGGCACGAACGGTCGCGTTCTTCTCGGTTATCAAGTCACGTATGTCAGTAGTTTCCAGCGATGGTATTCCATCACCGAAACTTCCCGTGAACAATCCGTCAAAACGGATTGAACGTGCTCAGTAAACAAGTCGATTGCGGACGTCGTGTCGGCGACTGACACTGTGATCGGGGATGGTGTTCAATTGAGGCGACGTGGTGGATTTCAGTCTTTCGCTTACTTTCCTCGAGTCGGTTATCATCTGGGTCTTATGGGGGCGGTTGGGATCGATCGGGCCCGAGTAAAGGGCAAGATGCATGACTACTGGGCGGTGGTTAGAGTTAAGCTTGTGGAACGTCTCTATAGATTGCAAACGGAGTTTCACATTCTTAAGCAGCGCTACATCGAGTACATCAAGAAGATGGTTGGGATTTCCGGGGAAATAGGTCCGGGTCATTGCAGCGATGACGTCAAAGTTAAGGGATTCGCCTAACTTGAAAACGATCCTACCCCTGGTAGAAGTCGTGCTACTATTCCACGCCGGGTGTTTGGCATTAAGATCCCCCGCCAAGATGACGGAGTCACTCATACCGAAGAAGGCATTGAAGTCCTTTTGTAGAGAGATGGGATCCTCCGGACCATTGTCTGGTGGGATATAGGCGGAGATGATGGTGATCGGTTGGTGACCGGTCATGCCGAGCCGACAGATGGAGGTCTCCAGATGGGAGAAGAGAGTAGGTGGGTCTATAGGGATGCAATACAAAGATTTCCTAAAGTATATTAGTGTGCCACACTTGTGGCATCGAGACCTGTCATTGCGAACTAGTTTAAAGTTGGCAATGGTCGGATTTCGGTGGTAATATTTAAAAAGGTTTCCTGTATGAGGAGGATGTCTAGCTGGTGGTCGCGGAGGAAAGCGGCGATCTCATCGCGTTGACCTGAAAGGCCATTTGCGTTGAAAAAGCCTAATTTAAGGGACCGGAGTTTGGAGCAGTTTACTCTCGTAATATCAAGCGGGAGCGGCGTAAGTCAAAATTGGGCGAATGTACAGCTTGTACACGCCCAGCTTGTACACGCCCAGCTTGACGCGCGCCGGGATGCAGGACGAGAGCACTGGTTTAAGGAGATGGCGGACGACATTACCCTGCGCGGCGACATTGTGGACATGCGTCCCCATCGTGAGCCGACGGTCGATGGTGCCCTCTCTCCTGCGGCTGTGTGCTTGTCGCCGATTCATAGGCGCTTTGAATGCAAGCAGTGACATCGTCCGCCGTCTGGTCCACGTCCGCGGAGGTAACGATAGGCCGAGTCGGCGTGGCGGACTCTACTTTCTCTTCAAAGGTTGTCTAGTTCGTTTTACGACGTGGCGCTATGGGCTTCAGTTGGGTCGGCATACCTGATAGGACGACGAGTACAGGTTGATGATCCGACTGTAACTCGTCGTCTATGACTTGCTGTGTGGTCTGGCATTGTAGCCCTCGGTGGACTACGATGTTCAGTACATTCGGCATGTGTTGTGCAGCGTCTGGGTAGTGGGTCGGCGTTTCTGGGCCGGACACCGTATAGCCGAAGGCTTCCGCGTCCGCGAAGAGCCGCCTCCCCTCGGTATTCGTTGTACACGAATTCCACGCTGGGTGTTTGCTATTGAAATCACCGGCCAGGATGGTGGCGTGCGTCGAGTTGTTGAGAAGTGCCCGCAGCTCTGTAACGTCCAGGTGAGCCACGGGCGGCTTATAGCAGCTGTAGATGTTAATGTCCTCGCCGGCTACGTGTAGCTACACACCCAACGCGAAAAACGTGTTAAGTGTCGTCGAAAGGATTTCCTGATGGACGACTCTTCGTCTCACTAATACTGCCAGACCACGGTATCTTCTGTGAGCAGACCTTTCATCCTTCCTGTAAACGAGGTATCCCGGGAACCCTGTCTTCGGGTCCCAGGTGCGTCTCACTTATGAGCGCCACGTCGATGTCTTGTTCCCGAAGGAGGTAGCGAAGGGGGGGCCGCGGGCATTCCAATGAATCACCCTGAGTGGCCTAACCATGATACAAAGTCAGTAATGTGGCCAGGCCATCCAGGATGACCGTCTCGATATCTTGCCCCTGCCTGATGGCCTTTATAAGGTCCATCAACAATTTAATGGCGCAGGTTGTGAATTCCTGTTTAGTTCTGGCTGTTTTGGTGCCGATAGCGCCGCCACTAGTTTCTTTGGGGAACTCTTGTCTTGGTAGTTCCCTGGCCGTCCGCGGCGCTATGCCGGCGCTAGCGGTAGGTTGCGTTTTCACAACCTGCGCCCCAACTGTGGCAGGGGCGGCCTTGGCGTTCTCCTGGGTCGCTGGTGGGGAAAGGGAGACGTAAGAAACCCAACCCCCCCCGGGTTGGGTTTCTTACGTCTCCCTTTCCCCCCGCGTCTCTTCTTCCTCCGCCTCGATGAGGCGTCTTCTCTGTCTGTGGGCCCATTGGCCGCCGCCATCAGCGTCGTGCCTTGAGCCTCTGACAGTTCCACTTGCGGCCTCTCTGTGGAGTCGCGCTTTCGCGCGGTGGCCGCGACGGGTCGGGGCAAAGTCGCTTGCTCTCCTCCATATCTCCGGAGCTCCGTCTTCTTTGTTTTCGCTGGACCTTGGGCTCGAGGTCGCACTCAAACCCGAAACCCAGCGACTGCGTTGTTGTTGGCGACAGCATATGGGCGTCAGCCCCTCCCACGGTGGGCCGTCGCCCGGATCGCGGCGTCGTATCATTTGACACGTCCTCGCGACCGGAGACGGCCGAGCCCGCTGATGCCAGCGATATGCTCGACCCAGCTCGTGACGAGCATGCCGACAACACGGCCGGCGAGTCGTAGGCGGAGCCACGTGGGGGCTGCGGTGAATCGGGCGCCTGCGGTGTTGTTTGTGCTGGCCGCTCACGCTCAGCCAACGCCGGTCCCGCCAGCGAGAGGCGGGGGCCGGTTGCGGCGGTGTGTGGAGCTGGCACAGCTTTGGCCTCCTTCGGCCCGGGTGGCAACACGAAGCGCGGCGGCGCGTCGGTACGAGCAGGGGGCGGGCGGGGGCGCGCGGATGGTGCGGGGGGGTGCGCGGGTGGCGCGAAACGCAGCGGGGCGGATCACCACCGCATGATGTCGACTCGTCGACGGCGTCGGCGCAACACGTGCAAGCGCCGATGTCGCCGGTGGGCCGGTCCCTACGGCGGTAGCCGTGCCCTCTCCTCCTCCTCTTCTTCCTTCTTCGGGTCGGGGTGGCCCAGCGGGCGGTGCATCAGACGACGCGTCGCCGATGTTCGGCATCAATGTCGTCCGGTCCATCGCCGGGTGGGTGTCCTGGGACTCGGCATCGCGGCCCAGTGAGCTGCGCTTGCCGGGCTTCGGCATCCCGGGGGCGGGTGCGTCCGCGACCGCTGCGGTAAATAAACACCGAGCATCACGGTGGCTCCCTCTGTGTTCGCACCGGTGACAGCTGGAACCTGTGCAAACACAAAGGAAACAGTAAACTAAAAACGGTCCGCGCGGCACAAGTCTATACGACACTAAAGGATAGGCTTGTGTAGGCACCAGGATGCCAATCCAAATATATCGTTATGTTTTTTTTTTTTTTTTTGAATGGCATCTCGCAGGTCAACCTATGAGGTTGTCGTCTGCTTAAACGGACTTGCCTGTGGTTGCCCTAATAAATTAAGGCCTCCAGCCAGGACTATATCGTTATGTCAAGAGAATGTCCTTTTATAATTTTGCAGTGTGGAAAAGCTATTGTGTAATTATTGAGGTCGTGCAAACACAGGTGTGCTATTGCGTGTAATCATGCAAACACAGGTGAACTATTGCGTAACGATTTAGCGTGGAAATAACTGTTTTATATCTACGTGGTTATTTTTAACTTAAACTTATCGCTAAATACTTTTACTTAATATTACGAATACTAAAATCATAACTAGGGGGCTCGCATTAAATCTTGGTTTTTATTAGGGCGTCTCTGAAAGCAGGTTGGAAAAACCATATTTACGAACTTAACAAACTTATATAGGCTTTTCTCATGAACTAGATATCTGAAAGTTAGGTTCCGGGCTTGGCCTCGGTGTAGGGTACCTGGACGCACTTAAAAAACTATAAAATACGGCTGTATAGTCCACTTTATTGAAGATTTCAAACTGATCGCGATCAGCACATAAACTACGTTTAAGAGCTGTCAGTGTCCTTCTTTTCTATGGAATTTTGACACTGACATCTCTTGAATGCGTTTTAGAAATCGTTGGTGAAATCGGCACTTAGTTATTACACAACACTATACTATTTAACTTCTTGGTGACACCGTCGCGAACACTACCTTTTAACTCCTTCTAATATCTCTAATAGATGGATAGAGGTAAACTCAATTTATATTAGTGGTTGAATATTAACAAGATCCCATTACCAAGTTGGACTGGTATGCTTCAGACAAGGATGTATAATTAAACTACAGCATCTATAATTGCCAGCACTGTTACATTTAAACAGTTTGCTCTGTCCAAACTTCAAATTGAAATAAGTTTGTTGTGGCCGTTAATTAAAACTTAAACATAATTTCATATTGAGTTGTGGGCAAACTGTGCTATGTTCAATAAACAGTACAACGTAAAACTTTGTTGAACCTGCCTTAAGATAACAAGAAGAGGCGAAACTCATTAAAGTTTTATGTTCGAACCCTGCGCCGCGCATCTCGCTGTTGATCTTTACCAGCCACTTTTGGAGCTAATTATTGCTAATAGGCAAATACTAAATTTGCTACTAAGACACATCGAGCATGCCTGAATAATTAATCTGCGAAGAAAGTAGCAATTATTTAGTTAATTTCAGAAGAGCTGCTTTGATCCGAATAAGTTTGAATATTCTAGAAAATTTTCAGTAGGTACCCACTCTTTGTAACGGTGCTTATGTCAACAGATAAGCAGTGGATCTGCTGCTATTTTTAAACCTACTGCAGTATAATCAATGATCCTAAGAACATGATCAGCTTTAGATTATAGTGACGTACAAGATTATAGTAATTAGCAGCTATCCGCAATTGCTCAATACTGCTAATTATTATAATCTTTTTGATGAAAACATATTTTCAACAAACAAAAATGAGTTTTCATATTGTATCTACATTCCTTCTTACACTAGGGGGTCGATTGGTACCGGCAAGGATTGTGATCGACGTTTTTAATTCCGCCTTTTATAATCAACGATGGGTACCACGGCAACTGTTTGTAGCGAAACTCACTCCCCAGATTGCGCAGTGTGGCAGTGGCGATGCTTGTCGTAGATTATACTCAAACTGTGCCATTGTGTTAAGACGAGAACAATAAATTGGTCATTTGTTTTATAATTCCACCTTGAACGGAAACTTGAAAGTTAAACGTGGAGCACCAAAAACTGCCCTGCCTACCTATTATTCCCGTTTAAGGGGACAAAGGGAATTTAATAAAATAATTTAAATTACTTCCCGTTGCCCCGTAGGCTAAACCCGTTAATTTATTGTTAATGTTAATTTATAGTGTTATTAAAATTATAAGTGAAAGTTAATAGAGAGAATATGAATACCAATATAAATAAAATGTAAACAACAGTAGTAGTAGTATATTTATAGTGGATACACACCCTCGTGAGTTTTATTTCCCGTGGGTACTACCGGATAATGTCACTGCGACGAAGTGTCACTTTGATATTTGAGAAAAAATAAAAAATCAAGGCGCCAGGCTACACCTGCCGTACTTAATAAATGTGTGTTACATAATGGACATACGGACAGAACAAAATGATAAGACTTCCGTTGCCATTTGGCTACGGATCCCACAGATAAATTATAACTTCCTTCTTTTAAAGTCGGTTATAAAGATGGCTCAATAAATCTTCAGTTTTTCTTCAAAAGATTCGGTTGAAGAGAACTGAGTGAGAACTTGAATGAGATGCGACCTCGACCTCTGAGTAAAGAGTTATCCAGAACCAGGACCAAATATTCAAAGACCCAACCCAGGACCTACAAATCGAATTTATTTCCGATTTTCGTTTTTTTTATAAACTTGTAATTAATATACGAATGACTGTCACTCTTCTGCGAAAATTTTTAACACCGCGATTCAGAAAATTGCGACATTTGCTTAACGCTATCTATCGATTACAGTGGCTAACACGAAACTGGCTCTGCATACAATAAACATAAACTAAAATAAAACTGAAACCCCAAATCAATTATTACAGATCACAGGAAAACCTATAAAAAGTCTGTGGTCTTAAAATAATGTGGTAAATCTTTCAACACTGTGCCTACAAACATACAGTCGGAGAGTTTCGTCGTATTTTGATACCCTCATAGCTTCGGCCTGGATAATGCTAGAGAGCTCGACTTCTCTGGATAAAATGTACTGAGCAGACTTGTAAAACACACAAAGTTTCATATATCTAGCTTTTACACTGACTGACTCACTCGCTCATCATTACGGATAATTGGTGTACCTCCTTCAATTTGTTGTGAAAGTCTGATCAGATGTACTTAAACAACAAAGTCAAAACTCTTTTTAACACGCTTTTAGCTTTCCATGTAAATAACAATGTATATATATAAAATCTTAGAAGTTAATTTAACTTATTTTTGCTGTCGTATCAAAATGAAATTTTGCATGTGTATGTAGTTCGGATGACAAAACTGTAGTTTGGTATTGATTATTGGAGTTGATCTGATTATGGAACCAGGAGGTGAATAGTAGAACTCTTCAGTGATTACTAGTAAGCCACTTGAGTTTGGGCTCATATTATTTGCTTTAACGAGTCCAAAACATTGGGCTTAGGCAACGAGGGTCCGATGATGGAGCCAGGTGGTGAATAATGGAACTCTTCAGTGGCTACTAGTAAGCCACTCAAGTCATAACTTCCTTAATAGTGTACTAAAAAATAAAACACGTAGTTAAAAAAAACAAAAAACACGCTTCGAGTCCAGTATATTGCACTTGTTGTCGAGGGTCTGATGATGGAGCTAGAAGGTTGTGGCTTTTCAGTCGCTACTAGTAAACCCGACCAGTTTTTTTCATATGATTCGTTTTGATTAGTCCAATATACTACACTTGGTGTCGACGATCTGATGATGGAGCCAGAAGGTGGATAGTTGAGCTCTTCAATGTCTACAAATAATAACTTCGACTTTTGCGGCAAACGATTTGTTTTAATGAGTCCAATAGATTGCACTTGATGTTGACGGTCTGATGCTGAAGCCAAGAGGTGATAGTGGAACTCTTCAGTGGGTCCTAGTAAGCCACTCAAGTCATAACTTCCTTGACTTTAGACTAACAAAAAATAAATGAAGAATATAGTGGACTAAAAAGCAAATACGTGGTTAAAAAAAAAACAAAAAACACGCTTCGACCACACACAAAAGAATTAAATTGACTTGTATTAGTTCTCATTTATATCCAATTATTAAAACAAAAAGCGTTTACTGTTTTTTAGTTGTGTATACTTTTAATTATTTTGAGTAAAGTGCTCCACACACCCTTGATTTAACCATTGGATCGAAGAACTAATGCAAGTCAATTCAACCTTACAAACACATTTTTATGAAGATGTAAGATTTGTAGAGTTAATCCTCGTAGAATAAGGGGCTTGGCTCTTCATTAGATCTAATAACTTTTTAACAGCGAAAGCGTTATGTAAGTTTTGGCAACCTACTTTACAGTAAATGTTTTTGGTGGGTATCATCATCGTACGAGTTGAACTAGCGTGGAGAGGGGAATCGCACTTGTCCGTATTTTTTTTATTTCACGAGGTTTAGCAAATTTTTGTTGTATGTAGGCATTTATATAAGTACAATATTTTTTCTATTAAGGCACTCTCACTTATAATTTAAACACAACACGGGGACAACGGCCATAATTTGAAAAGTATCAAAATTAACAAGGACAGCGTACGGGGGAACAACGAGAAGTAATTTTAATTATTTTAATCACGGAGACAACGGGAATACAGGCTGCCAACATTTGTACAGTTCCTAGGCAGTCAAATTTTTATGCAATTGATTCTTATGTCACTCATATTCTGACATTGACATACACATACACGTATTCTTAGATTATCGTTGCTACGCCATCACAAGTATCGAGAATTAGAATTTCGATAAGGACTTTTACAAAACCGACCCTATCCTGGCTACCTTAATCGTCGTAACCGTCTTCTTTAATGCTATATATCATCGGAAAAGCGGAGTTTTCAGTTTCCAAGGACGGGTTATGGAGACCTCTGTAAATTT
The DNA here is from genome assembly GCA_963555695.1 of Dasypolia templi. Taxonomy (NCBI): domain Eukaryota; kingdom Metazoa; phylum Arthropoda; class Insecta; order Lepidoptera; family Noctuidae; genus Dasypolia; species Dasypolia templi. The sequence continues at coordinate 14,893,731 of OY743146.1, read as the reverse complement.
TGTTGCAGGACACGTAGCTATTTGGTAATAAAAGTATTATCTATCCTTTCACAGAAACAAACACGATGCCCTATGGATATGATTAATTCGTCGAAGGGGTAATTTGTAATGATAAAGATCGCTGTTCTGTTTTGATAAAGTAGAATACAATAACAAATATACACACCAAAGGACTGTTAGTTTCATCTACCGCATGCTGAGGCCGCACCTGATCATGGTTTGTTCAGACGCGAATGCCTCTTAGAAAAATTATCTTGCGTATATTTCCATGGAAGCAAACTACCAAGTACAAATGATACGAGAGGCGAATTTTTGCTTTTTGAACGACCTATTCCGTGTGTTACGAGTAGCGGGTAAACACATAATATAATTTAGACTAGCAATCTGTTTGCGTGAAACACCGAAAATGCTACCTAATGCTTCTCATTTATGCATGAGAAGTCAGCCCGCTCAACAACGTTTTTAACGCAATAACTGTTTTTAACTGTAAAAATTAAAAGCATTGCCATTTCAAGTGTGTTACGCAATTACCCCGCAGATGAGCATGTGGGCAAGGAGTGCTGTGCACACACAGAAACATGCTTTAAGCAGTTGTAGCCCAAATGCTATTCTTCATTATCAGAAAAGCACTATTTGTTCAAGTGGTAGGTGTTCAGCATGGTTTTGCTATAGAAATAGATGATGAATATAATTAAGAAATTTAAGATTACGACTTATTTCAATGTCAACAAATGGCTGACACGAACGTATTTGATGTCAGTAAATGAAACAAATGAAATCTCATTTATTGTCTTCATTTTGGACTTATTGGCATCTTAACAAAACTCGTTAAGAATTATTTCTCGCTATCATTTGTCTCGCTACATTTTCCAGAGAAATACTGAAAGTCAGGTGCCTTGCAAAATTTCAGAATATCATTATGAAAACTGGCGTAAAACGCAACAAAAAATTAAACACAGAAATGAAACCTCATAATAATTTCAAGTATTATTAAACGAAGTTAAATCTGTGAAACTAGCTGATTTCGCCGATTAAAAATTGCTTTATCGCTTGTTGCCGTAATTTAAAACGGGTCATTTCCACTTAATAAACTTGCTTCATATTGTATTTCAACAAACGCGTTATCTTTCAATATAAGAATAATTTTGTATTTTCATATTTATGATACATAATCAGTCTATTATGTTCCCACTGGTGGGACACAGGCCACCTCTCTGTGAGAAGGAGTGGGCTGTAATCCACCACGCGGGCCCAGTGCGGGTTGGTAGATGTCGCATGTCTTCGAATTTTGGTTCCCTCACGATGTTTTCCTTTACCGTTTTTGGGAGTGATGATTAAATAATGTACACAAAGTAAAGCACCTGTCTGGGTTCGAACCTACGACCTACAATTTGTTTTTCCATAATGGCTTCATTTCCAAATCCCTAAGGCCGAAATCCTCGCATGACACTTGACGGACGGGCGACAAAAAATGCCGTATATACCATATTTTTGTTGCTCTTTCAGATTGTCCTCTTTGTTTACCTTTAATACACTAACTACGGGTGACGAAAAATACAATTTTAAATCATACATAAGATATTGCTATCATTTTTATCAGGAATAGAGCGAAGATTAACAGATATCTATCAAAATTTAATAACGCAATCACTGTATAGATAAAAATAATGAGTGAAACATATATAAACGCTGTCCATTGATATTTCATTTATTCGTGGAAAAAGTTCTGCTACCGAGATCTACTACTTGGAATAGTAGAAATACTGGTTTTGTGTTTTGTTTATTGTGATAACAGGTGTTTTAAATAAAATGGCCGATATTCATTCGAAGACAAGTATAACGAACCGTGTGGAGCGGTTCAGGAAGAGCGCTGTTGAGCGGTATAGCCTCAATGAGGAAGATATTCACATCGGGCACATAGCCTTGGAGGCCATGTACGATGACCCAGGAATGATCTGTCAGGTACATACATGCCTATGTATTGTCTTTCATCTATGTGTCGTAAATTTATGGCGAATTTGAAACTTTTGGAGATCTTAAAATACATCAGGGTCCCTGAACATGATAAAAACTAAATAAATGTAAATGCTAGATTTAAAATTTCATTTCAAGGTAAATTCAATTCAACTTTAATTGTCCACAATTATCTTAATTTATATTAATTAACTTAATTCACTGCTATCAGTAATTCAACTAATTGACTGAGCTGATTACACTAAAATAACTCAGTGAAGATGTAAGTGTACACGTCTTTACATAGTCAACACTGCCGCGACTCTCACGTACCACGTGAACTATTTGTTCATTTGATCTACTACGAGAGTTAACTAATAATAGCACACAGTATCGATAGTTTGAGCAGCTTTAATACCAATGTAACTAAGACAGCAAGCTTAGTTTTTTTTTATTTCAGCGTCTTTTTAAGTAATTCAAATTTTACATCAGTAAACTAATTTATTTAACTAATTTTAATAACTGTAAACTAAACTATAGTTTTTATTACTAAACTAAACTATAGTTTACAGTTATTAAAATTAGTTAACGCTATGACAAAAGCTAGAGACTATATCAACCTAAAAGGTGTATAATAAAATAAGAATTTCCTGAAACGAAATTAGTTCAAATTATTTTAGCTAATCAAAAAATAAACAACTCTAATCAAATCTTATTTAAGTATTCTTCTCGAGAAAGATCCTACAAACTTAATATAGCGATAAAGCCGCCCATTGTATAATTTTTAGGATGTTTTTTTTTTTTGTTATGTCATTTTGTGGTGTACAATAAAGTATATATATATAAATAAATAAATAAATAATTGAACAAATAAATAATTAATCCGATAACACAGAAACGTTATTAGCAAAAATATTTATTACAACAATTACTCCAGGTAGCTTTTGATTTTAGCCTTAGAATGGTGCTTACGGAAAAGTAAGATGGATTGATAATTTATTAATTAAATAACGAATGGTGTAAGTGCTAAAACAACTGAGTTAATAAATAAAAACCAGTGTGTCTTTACAGACACCGGATTAACAACAAAAAAAACTTTTTTACACCTTCCAGATCGATTTCACTACGGGTCAAAAAGAAACCAACAGATCCGTTGCAAAACGCACTCGTCGCCTAGCCAAAGCAATGGTTAACTCAGGGCTGAAGCCCGGGGACCCAGCCATCCTCATCGGCAACAACCATATGGACCTGTGCATCCCTTACTTCGCCTGCCAGTTCGGAGGATACCCCATGTGTGCCATTGATACCAGTATTGGACAAAGTGAGTTCATTGAAATATTCTTGGTTTAAATTGGATGATGAGGACAAAAAGAAAACATTTCTACTTTCATTTGTTGCAATTTGGAGTCTATCATCATTCTCTAGCCCTTAGCCCAATGTATTTGAAGTCGGGCAGCACATCTTCTTTTTCATACTACTCCAGTAGTCATCATCTCAATAGTCACCCTCTTTCTAGCTAATTGGCAATTCGAATTGGCAGCTAACATTTTTAACCCAACTTCTTTATAACTTTTCTTCCAGACGATCTAGCTAAATTATTCCCAAAGATCTTCCCGAAGATAGTGTTCTGTCAGAAAGCTTGTGAAGAAAGAGTCAAAAAGGCTTTTAAAGCGTCCAATCAGGAGGGAACAATTGTCATATTTGACGACAAAGACTCTGATCTTGAGGCTTTTGTCAAGAAATACAACGGCACAGAAGTTCATTACAGGTAATGAACCACCATCTAGAATCATTATGTTGAAAACGTGGCCCACGTAATAAATACCTAAATGAAAATCAGTTACGATAAAGTGTGAAAAAAACGTAGGTATTTACATGTTTATATATCTACTTGCAACTACATCAACTTAAAATTACCCATTCATGAGTACAGTGATATGAATGGCTTATATTATTTTTTGATAAAGACAGAAAGAGAATAACACATGTTAGGTTGAGTTTTAACGAATTTTCCTGTTAAATGTGTATGATGTTTTCAGGCCAGCTATATTCGACCAGTCCAAAACGACTGCGTGGTTGATGTTGACCAGTGGAACTACAGGCTTGCCAAAGGTGGCTGTAATTCCTTTCGACACATTACTCAATGGAATTATTAATTGGTGGTGAGTACTTATACCTGCACTAATGTATGTACAAAACATATATTTTGATAGGCTTGAAGTTGGTCATTTGTAAGCATGGCGTAAGATATAATTATGGTAAAAGCAGCAAAGCGATAAATGATACTTTAAAATCAAATCCTCTGCTTATATATCCGACTGGACGATTGGTTTGGCTGTGGCGCATTATAACGGTCGGCATTAGCAATAGAATCATTAATTTGCCAAACAATCATAACTGAAAATAACATAACAGTGTAACTGGAATTACAGGGATGTGACTCCTGTATGATGTAAGAAATAAATAAAATAATCCATCTCTATCAATTTCAAACTTCAACAAATATGCACAAGATTTGCAATAAACTCACATTGTACACAGAATGCATTATTTTGTTGCAATATGCAACCCTCCAGGAATGTTAATTTATCTTGTAGGTACTATATTCAATGCTGTTCCTTTTGAAAATATACCACGGAATTGCATCGGTATTTTAGCTATAAATCAATAACCAATCAATTAATTAACTTTGTTACAATGAAAATGCTTCGAAACTTATTGCAAGTTTAGTTAGTTCGCAACATCGCATATCGGTAAATAATAAATTTATGGTTTTGGTTGAAGTTATGTCCAAAACTAAATTGTTGGGACTCACCACACAGTTCAAGTAAATTGAACATTTATCATTGGCTCTTAAACTTAGAGAACCTCATAAGCGTGATATTAAAATTGCTTTTCAATGCAAACATTATTTTGTTAATCATCTGAACAAACCTGGAAACAACGAAGAAAATTAAAGCAGAGATGTCATTTAAAATAAGGTTAGTAAAGAGCGACAGTAACATATTTATTTCCGTTGTGCAGGAAACCGTTCCCGGATAGATGTGACGTCATATTGGCTATGGCGACACTACAGTGGGTCTCATCACTTATATACTACATATCTGGCCCCTTGAAAGGCTCCACAAGGGTTCAGTCGTCGGCACCACTGACTCCGATGAAAATCGTCGAAATTATCAATAAATACAGGGTAATTATAATGATAATAACAGTTCATGCAGTTAGAGAAAACACTCCCGATAATAATAATGGTAATAACACACAGGTGTGTTATTTACTTATAAGTGCTGATATGTTATCAGTACTGTGATTTTTACGTACTTGATATTAATATTTATGTAATTATTTCAGCCCAACACCACTGCATTTACTCCATATTTAGTAGGTCATTTTCTGAATGTGGCAAAAAAAGCTTGTGACTTATCGTGTTTCAAAACCATACTTATTGGTGGCAGCGCTATGGACAAGCCGTTACTAGACAGATTTAGAGTAAGTATTATAACGCACTTTATATTATCAGATATAGGTCCATAGCAGACTGTAAAGAAAGAATGACTATTCTTTTTCGACATAATTTCATAAACACGTTGGGCTTCCGAGTTTTATATTTTCAGAGAAATAATATCGACCGAAATAATATCTCTGTGAACTCTATTTTTTTTTAAATTATTATCATCATTCGAAACGGGGGATTGCATGGATAGTGTTAACTTGACCACCATACGTTCCATATTTATCTGAATAAGAAACATCATTGATATCATGATAAATATATATAATGTATTCTAGTACCTATCAATAAAAGCGTATTTATTTACAGAGTATGTGCGACGCGTTCTTTTACCTGGCATATGGAATGACTGAGTTATTGGCTCCCATCTTTGATTTCGATGACGACACACCTTTCGGTTCAAGTGGCAAGCCACAATCCCAATACGAGTTCAGGGTATGTGTTTTAAACTTCAATAACTTTATATGTATTTTTGAGAACATTTAGTTTTGTAAACTAGTGTTATGAACTGGTCGCTGAAAAGTTCTGAATTACAGTCCCTTTCAAGTAAAAATATGAAATAATAATGAATAATTATAGGTTTCCCGTAAGTCAACTTCAATCCGTAATAGGTCAAGTATTCATAGTCAACAGCAAAAATTCCTTTTTTTTAATTTTCTTTTTATTATGTACTTAAAATAATCCAGAATAATGTTTCTGAAAACTGTTGATTAATTTGCAGCCAACTGCTCCAGTCCAGAAGGAAATGTGTTTTTTTTTCCAACCAAGTATTCAAAATTAATACTTAGATTTTTAGTAATATAAATATTTTTCATTTGATTAGTGTTTTTTTATATTTATTACTGTTTTTTTTATATTTTTATTTTTATTACTGTTTTTTATATATTCTTCTGTTAACTATTATGACTATTATGACTTATCACCTGATTCAGGCTTGACGTCGACTTCTGGGACACGCTGTCTAATAATAATGATAATGTTTCAATAGCTAAATATTTCAGAAAATACAGTAATTATTACAGTAAAAATAATAACAATATCTAATCGGTTTCTTAATAGTAATGACTGATTACTTTTTACTTGATAAGCTATTTACTTATACTAGAATGTGTTTTCAGGACTAATATATTTCATTACGAATCATTAGACCTATGTACTTATTCTAATATTAATTATTTTGTTTGCAGCTAATGAGTGATGATGGCGAGCCATTGGAAGGAACTTACAAAACCGGCGAATTGTGGGTTAAGGGCGACGTATTCTTTAAGGTAAAAAAATACATTTCCTACATCTTCATATATTTTTCTTTTTTATAGTTTACTACGGTCATTTCTATGTACTAGCTACCTATCAACTAACAAAATAGGTATGATTTTCGATAATTTTATCAAAAATACTATCGTGTTAATAAAATGTTTGGTAACATTTCTCAGAATCCCAATCCTCAAAAAGGTAAACCGTTAGTTAATCCATGTGCCGCGAATGATAATGCAATAAGGATGAACATATTCATAATTTATCTACGCTTACTGCTTCGGCTCAGACTTACACAGTTACTCAATAAAGTATTCTGAATATTATAGCTATAGGTAGTATCTATTCCTGTACGTTTGCCAGTTAAAAGCAGCACAGTTTTGGAAAATATTTTGCGACGTATTTTTTTTTCGAACAGTTGGTACCTAAATAGTTTAAAAACATAACGTTTTCAGTATGTAATGAAAGCTGTGTTGCGGTGAAAATTAAATTTTTCTGGAAAATACCTTTTACATTCGCTAGATATTTTGGGTATGGTAATACCCAATTTTTTTTTTGAGTATTTTTATTAATTATTGATTTAATACTTAGGGCTATCTAAACGATCCCGAGGAGACGAAGACCATGTTAACCGACGACGGTTGGTTCAAGACCGGAGACATGTTCTACAAGGACGAGCAGGATTACTACTACTTTGTGGAGCGCAAGAGACTTTTAATTAAGCACTACGGTTTTCTGGTGAGAAAAGAATCTTTTAATAGTTTTATCAGAATTTCCCTTTCTATACGCCAAATAATGAAATACACGAAAATATTCAACGGATATAAAAAAAACTCAATGATACGTAAACATGCAACGCAATTATACTAAATGTGATAATTCGGTCTAAAAGTTTTCTCCTCCTTTAAAAATAACGCAAGGCGAAAACTCAGACAGCGTAATCTTAGCTAGACTTACTCTCACGCTCTGATTCATCCCAGTGAATGAACTAATTGCACGGAAAGATTCAACGGATATTAAAAATCTCAATGATGCGTTAATAAGCAATGCAATCAAATCAAAGCCCAATCGGACTAAAAGATTCGTTCTAAATATTGTTTTATCAGAACCTCTAAAAATAACGCGAGGCGAAAACTCAGTCAGCGTAAACTTAGCTAGACTTATTTCTCTCACGCTCTGATTCATCCCAGTGGCGCACTGTCTCGAGTCGGTTGATATGCGACACGAGAAAACTAAGACTTATTTCGCAAGAAAAAATATCTCCCAAATCCTTGCTGCCCGTCTACAGTTCGACGTTTCAATTTCAAGAAAACATTTTACAAACATCGCTTCACGTTATTCAAATAATATTGTTTTTACCATCGCCTATTGTCTTTCATTATTGATATTTAAAAAAATATACGATTCATTTTAAAAGGAGCCTTTCACATGGACAGTTCCATTCATTTATGAAACCCTGCAAACTCTCCTGCAAGTCACTCAAAAGTGGTTACGATATTATCAAACGATTCATGATGTTGTTTTATTATTTCATTATTCATATTCATTCTTGCACATAAATTAATTACATGTAGCCAAGTAGGCTTGTGAATGTTCTTATTTATTTATCTTTTATGAATACCTACTGGAATGATTAAATTTGATGCAAAGGGCATTAGGTGTATTTTATGAAGTTGTGGGCTTAAATCGAGTGACAGAAATTACGTATACGGTACGACTTTATTAGTTTCGGAAGTCAATTAATGTATAGTATTAATTAATTATTTTGTTTTAAGATTTCACCTTCGAGAATGGAAGGTATCGTCAAGCTTCACCCTTCCGTGGCGGACGCCTGCGTTGTGAGCCTGCCTCAACTCGATTGTATGGAACTGCCCGTCATTGCCCTGCAGAGGAGAAACGGAGATAATATTGACACAAAAGAGATCTTAGACTTAGTTAGAAGTAAGTATTTTGATCTTGTTACTGATTGACACAAAAACGTTATAATTCACAATCCAGCAAGGTTAGTTAGACTGATTTCTTCGCTTTGTACACGAGGCATGCTGTTCTAAAACAGCCAATGTACGTGTAATTACGGTGTCTTCTTATTTAAAACTACATTTTACTTAAAGCCAACCGATCACAGGAGCAATTCTCATATTTTTAAGAACGTTTGCATTCGAATCTGTCTCAATATGTCGAAATACCTTTATTTTGCATACGTATTGACAAGTTTTTGTTATTTGATTGTTGTCGAGGTGAGACTGCGACTGGATTTTGTCCATTTTTAATTACAGGGTTTTGCCTTCACATCCAAAGTCATTAAAATAACAACAAAATATGATCAGGTTTGTTAATGTGTATCTATCTCTTGAACAATATTTTTCTATTACTTAATTGAATTGCCATTGAATAAAATCATACGATATGATAAATTGTTACGATAACCATTGGAAAATTTTGATTTATTAGGTACTATGTCATAATCAGCTAATGTTATAAAATTAATCAGTTATTTTACCTGCCTAAAAAAACTACGTACCAAATCACATATCTTTAGTATCCGTGATAAGTAGTTAGATAGGTGTGTGCCAGTGTTCCGTAAAACTAATTGGTAATTTTCCCATTTGTGAGGTTCATTCGTTCAATAAACGTCTTTAGAGGACACATAGTAAACGACCTACCTGTACACTCATGAGCTTATTTTCTCCTACAGTTTTGATAGAAGTTTTAAGGTGTCACGAACATAATGTTTTCGAAAACATACCTACGTCACAGCGCGACACAAAGGCACCGGTCGTCGCGCGATACGCGGCGCCTTTGTGTCGCGCTTGTTTGTAGGAGCCTTAACTTAGCGAGAAAGTCGCATTTGTATTTTACGTAAATGTAAGATATTTAAGCTTGTGTCTGTTCCTATGTGACGTAAGGAAAATATCGAAAACTGTGGTTTCTCTTTGCTAAAACTGTTTCTAGTAGCTACGTTTAGCTCAAGATTATGGATATTTTGCGGTTTTAAGATGTCTGTTGTAATTTCCCTAAAGAGTTGAAGGCACAGGAGAAATATAGCTTATTACTTAGCAAGAATTCACTATTTTGCGTACCTTTATACGCGATTTTAGGTACCCATTCCTAAATAGGGGTCACACAATATACAATAGGTAAACATGTGCCAAAAACGAAAATTAAAATATTTTGTTGAGAAACAGCAATCATAAATCCATGTTTTCATCTGATGGTTCAAGAAAACTCATCGCATATCATAATTACTTGTGTAACAGTTGACCCGTGTTTTGCGCAGTAATAATATTCATTTGTAACATAACTCGCAACTGTGGCTACCGAATACATTTCAGTTTCAACAGCGAAATCCAGGTAGAAATATAAAATATGTTTGCTATATCATCACGTCCTTTGATTCATTTTGTTTAGCTATTGTGGCAATTGCAAAAACAATGAAAATATTAACATGTTAGTTTTTAGCGAGATTAGCTCGGGCCAGCTTGTGTGAATTACATTTACCCGAAAAACAATTCGTTCATTTTCAAAATTGCGACAAACAGAATAATCAACGTTACTAAACAGCTCAAAGAAACAGTTTAGTTGCATTATGTACTTGCTCATTATATTTTTATTAAACGGAGCTACGATTGAACACAATTAATCATTGTTTTTCATTGTCATTTCTGTGCTTTCTAGAAAACAAATGACATCTGTTCCTTTGATTGATAAAATCTCAAATCCAACTGACTAAGCAAACAAAAACAATCAAAACCAATTAATTTTCACATTCAGTTGGCAAGATAATGTTGAATTTCTTGTGAAATCATGAAAGAACATGGTAACTTTATTCTGTGATATGTAACATACAACGATACATTGTTAAAATTGGTTTAAAAGAGGAACAAAGTTTCTCATAATCTAACTATGCCCGTGAGCCAAAAGCCTTGTTTTCGTCTTTGCCGTCTTTAAATAATAAATTCAGAGGTTAGTTAATAACGCCAAAGACAATGTCAAAAGAAAAATAACATATTAAATTGATTGCATTATAAACAACGGATGATGGATGTGAAGGCAATTGAACGGAATCTACCCCCTGAGACTCGGGCATTTGAGATAAAATTTATAAATTCCCTTTGGTGGTACTAATTTACATATTTTCAAGAAACATCATAATTAAAATCTTGTTGTGCGAAAGTAATTATTTTGTAGGAACCAATCAAATCTGAAGGTAATCAAATTGTAACTGAAAAGCTAGTTTATAGTATATACATTACGTTACGCGTGAAACTATGAAATGTGTCATCATTATGTTGATGTATACAATATATTAGATTTATTAGACAAAAAATTGAGTGTTACATTCTTGGGCATTTCTCCAAATGCTTCTGGGAAATGTCACCACTCTCATCTTCACTTAATTCACTCTCTGAGTAGTTAATATTAAAATCACAGTGTTATCACTGAAAAAGTATGGTTTTCTACGAACAGTAAACCAAATCTAGATATGATAGGTAAGCCTTTCTGAAATTGCGTTGTGACTCTATCTACAGCACTAAACTGTTTTTGGAAATGCTACCCTACCCTTCTTTTGTCATTTGGGTGCTGTGAATTTCTAAGTGTGTTTAATACGCATGTGTAAAAGTATTATTTTAGCTGATTGCTTTTCGCACGGTGTAAAAATGTTAGACAGTGCTTAATGTAGTATATGAAATTGTTGCATAATGAGGGGTATTCAAACACGAATGGTTTAATGGATAAATATAGCTTAGCTTGGGAGAAAAAAAACGAGGTTTAAATAAAATGTTTCCCTCTCCCTCTCACAGAGAGAAGGCCTGTGTCCTAGCCTGTTGACAATCATCGCAGTAAATGCTTGGCCAGCTCTATGTATCTCCGCCGCCGTAGTTCGGGTTCAGCGTCGCAGGTGGCACAATCTATTGCCGTTCACGGGACTACACACTTTCCAGATTTATTACCAACGGCTAGCCACACGACTCAACAATTTCATTCTTCATTCTTACTCAATTGCTAACTTATTGTTTACAGAGAACATGGAAGGGAAGCGAGTGGATGGCGGTATTTTCTTCGTAGATTCATTACCCGTTACGCCCTCTGGCAAAGTACATCGGGTAAAAGTAAAGGAGATGGCAGTCGCAGCGCAAAAAGCGGGAAAAATTCTCTTCTAGTGAACTGGATATAAACTGCCAGTGTTCGATTTCATCAATAATAATGGCCACTTACCAATGAGGATCTAAGTACCTGTTGATAGTTCTAGTTTATGTGTGTTGTGAATTCTCACTCCAAAAAATATTAAACATATCGCTTGTGAAAATTTAAATGGAATAAGTACAAACTTTTCTTAAAGCTAATTTAGGAGTGGGCATGTATGTGTGTGTTAGTATTTAATTGTTGTGTTTTCTTTATTGTATCAATTTCGTATTAACACACTATTGTGATAGGCGGTCGTAATATTAATTTGATTCAATTGGGATGATGACTATTTTTTATTCTTGTCTCCAAAGACTTTTTGTTTCCAAATAGCGCAAACCTTATTACAAAAAGCTTAAAAAATGACCAAGTTATAAAACGTTTTAAGATAATAGTTAGACAAGGTCAGCACTATCGTAGAAGTGACGTCACGACTATGTAACTTCATACTAGCCCCGTACATTGTCAGTACCGCGCGACAAGGACGGCAATAATCCCCTCTCGAAAACTTTTAAAGCATGTGTCTTCTTCAAATTTTCACCGCTTTAACAGATTTTTTCGAGTATCTCATTTTTACTAAGTCTATTTTGAAATTACATTATTTTTATGAATATTTCATCATCCCAATTAAAACACAAATTGCGTCATGACCATCATTGTGTAGAAGAAAGTTTAAATTTTCTAAACTAAACTAACGTAATTAGATTATAACTTAATTTTATTACCTATTATATTGTGATAAAGTAGGGAAATTAGATTTGATTTTAAATAATAAAGACTTTGTTAAATAAATTATTTGTAATCCTACAAACTGTGTTTTCTTCATTTCAGTAACCACTTTGACTTATTAAAATGATGAATAATCCAAATAATGACTAAGTGGCATAACATTCAACGTTCTACTTAAACATCACATGTTATAATTGTATTTTAAATAAATAAATAAATCACCATCTTTCCAAACCCCAGTGTATTGAATTGCAATATTACTAAGTTCCAAACTCGCAAATAAGTTAAAACTCATTGTTTCGAATCGGATTATCAAAGTCCGTACAGTTGTAAGAATTAGCAAGCAGCTTGTGAGTTATCGAAAATACACCTGAGTAGTTTTAGAATGTCTGCGATTTTCGAATTTAAACTGAAACGATTCAAAATTCAGTAACAGTTTACGTTTAAAATGCTTCGTGGTAAACACACAAAATGTAACAACTCTTCTAAAGTTTAACCATCTAACTTGAACCGTGCAAAGTACTAGAATTTCTACTAGTGCAATAAAAAAACAGCGATATAATATCTCGAATTGATGCCTTTTGCCGTGTGAGCCAGCACAGCATATGTAAGTTTAGTGATTGGCACTCGGCAGACAATTCCCGCGATCGGTAGCGGTATAAAATAAAGTTGGTTCGGCGCCGGAACGACTAGTGCCATCAAAGTTTTGAATTCGCATTGATTGAACGAACGCCTCCAGTGACGTGATCTATCCCAGTTTCGTAACACTTTACTATTTCACACTAACAATTTTCAGTTTTCGAATCGCAAGTGGAAAACTAAAGCAAATCAACCTTTTGTTTCTTAAACTGGCTTTTCATGCTGGTTTTAGTTAACAATATTTTGATTTCATATATTTTCAGAAAATTTAAGTGGGAACCATATTTACTTCAATGTTTGATACTTTGGCACTTAATATCCATCTTTTTCATGATTTATGTACGGGCTAAAGTCATAATTTTGAAATCATTTTGTTGCTGCACACAGGTCTCATATTTTTTCATTTTGCTTTAAAAAAAAGCTGAATTCTGTAACCATAAAGCAGAATACTGAAAAAAAAAGAATTCTCGCTCCAATTATGAATTAAACTTTTCGTACTTCTCGTCCGTAATTAGGCCACCACTTCCTTCCAAAAGCTTCCTAACAAAGTAAAAATTTTACTTGTAATATTAAAAGGTTTCCGATAATCATATCGGAAACCTTTTAATATTACAAGTAAAATTTTTTGTCTTTTAGTTCTTCAAATCATTGAATAACTAAAAGACAAAAAAGAATCTTTTAAATTTTCAAGTAATAAGGAACTCAATGAAACGCGGCGACGAGCTACAACAATACATTTCTAAGTAACAAACAATTATTAATTTTAAAAGGAATTTAATATTTCGTTGTAACTTAACGTTATTTATTAACTTACTTAGGGACAACAAACAGCAGTGTATTAATAGGTAAATACAGGTTAGAAGTTAATAGAAGTAACAAACACCACTCCACTATATAATATGCCTTTTCAATTCCTAAAAGTTTTGCTCAGTATTTTAGATTTAGACTAATAATAATAATAATAAATAAGCTGGCAACACTGTGTCAACAAAACGTCTCGATTTCTCATATAAGCAATTTTAATTGTTAAAAGTTATTTCACCTAATATATCAAGACATTTTTATTTTGGAGTAAACCTAAAACCCCGAAAACTATAGAAAATTCAAAAAAGACGTCGAAACTACAATTTTAAAGAAATTAAATCAAAAACTACCGCATCGGAGGTGACATGACAGATGTCACCTCAACATCGTAAAAGATTATGAGCCAAAATATGAAACCGAAGATGAAAAAATGTTGACGAGGTCAGCTTCCAGACGAGCACGCCTACCACCTCCGGACTCTTCGCTCAGCTCCGCCTCGCCGCCGCCGGATTCCAGCTCCACCGTGAGTGCTGTGACGACACCGGCCGCGGTAGTTGCGTCGAGCTCGAGCGACGTGTATTTTTCCCCGCCGATGTCGCCAACACCTGTTCGTCGGCAGGGGAGAGGCCGGCCACCGAAGAGCTTGGGACTTAGGGGCCATCCGGCCCCGAGCCGGGTCCTCGCTGCCGGTGGTTGTGTGCAGCGCATGAGATGGACTCAGTCTATGAACGAGAACGTCATGCGCGCATATTATGGGTCTACAGAGGGGGCAACTCACCTCACTGCGTACCGTGATAGGATGCTGTCTCTTTTTCAGGAACTAGAACCAACCGTCAGCGTCTCGGCCCAACGACTGTCGGATCAGGTGCGGGTCATCCAACGCAATCATAGGTTGGACGATGCCGCACTTGATAGGCTGCGCTCAGAGATACTGAGCAACCTTATCGTCTCGACTCCGGCACAAACCGCGGTACAAGCGTCAACCATTGATCTACCGCGGTCCAATCATGGTGTTGAAGAAGAAGATGATAGGGTTACCACAGTAAGTAGCCAATGCAACGACCGATTGCGGAGCGCACTGGAGGATGCGTTTCGCGAGTATAGATCCACTCCGACCGAACTTAGACCGCGATTACCACGCCTACCTATGCACAAAAAAAATAGGGCGCTGGTGTGTGCCCTGGACTCGCAACTTAAGAATGTGTTCGAGCACAGCGAGGATCTCGTTGATACACACTCGATCCTGTATTGCGCGGCTGTTGCGGCATGTCGTTTAGCTAACGTCAAGTTTCTAAACTGTGACGGAGCTGCTCGACCAAAACCATCCGTACCAGCCTGGCAATGCAGGATCGAGCGTCGTATCGATGGAGCCAGGGTACTCATAGGCAAACTATACTGTTTCAGGGAGGGCAATACAAGACCACGAGTGATGCGCTTTGTGAGGCGGGCATTTGCGGGGACTGAAATAAACCCTCGAGAATACATGTCCCGTGTCACAGAGCGCATCGACTTCCTGAAGCAGAAAGTTTGTGCATGGGCGAGCCGTATTCGTCGGTATAAGCAGCGGGTTGATCGATACAAGCAGAATCGAATGTTCCAGAGCGATGAAAGGTGGGTATATAGAGCTTGGGAGCGACCTGAACAAAATTTGACAGACGTGTGCCGCCCAGATGATGCCGCCACAAGTGCATTCTGGCGCAGCATCTGGTCAGTACCCGTCTGTCACACTGAGGCTGACTGGATGCAGGATGTCGAGCGAGTGTGTGAAACTATACCAGAAATGGAAACAGTCCTAATTACGCCATCAGACGTTGCCAGAGCAGTCCGTCCGTTACCGAACTGGAAATCGCCAGGGCCGGATGGATTGCACAACTTTTGGTTGAAATGGCTAATTAGTTCGCACACTAGCCTGGCATCTCAGTTCCAGTCAGCCTTAGAGTCTGGGTCGCTACCGCAGTTTCTATCAACAGGCGTTACCCACCTGCTCCATAAGTCAGGTAGTCCCACGGAACCCAAGAATTATAGACCGATCACGTGTTTGTCGACGATCTATAAACTTCTTACATCCATTTTGAGAGCGAAAATTAATACACACATTGACAGTAACTCGATTATGTCTGCCTCTCAAAATGGATGTAGGAACGGGTCCCGAGGTACTAAGGAGCTATTCCTCATCGACATGGCCATTAGCCAACAGGTTCGTCGCTCCCGCAAGGATCTGTCGACATTCTGGATAGATTATAAGAAGGCCTACGACTCGGTGCCACATACATGGCTTGTGAGGGGGCTGGAGTTATACAAGATAGATGCAACTCTACGCACCTTCCTTAAGTCCTGTATGGGGCAATGGAGGACGGTCCTTCGCTATCCGGGGTGTCAACAGATCCAGGGGAATGACGAGCCTGTCTGGATTAAACGGGGAATATTTCAGGGCAACAGTTTGAGTCCACTTTGGTTCTGCTTAGCTCTGAATCCTCTAAGCACACTGCTGGAGGATTCAGGTCTAGGCTATCGGTTGAAGAGAGGTGGTCAGGTCATATCTCACCTTCTTTTCATGGATGACTTGAAAATCTTTGCCCCCAACAAATTGCAACTGATGGAGTTACTAAAGGTAACTGAAACATTCAGTAGCGCCATCAGGATGGAATTTGGTGTGGACAAATGTGCAATCATGCATGTTAAGCGAGGTGAGATTATGGAATCCGAAGGTATTCAACTTTCGGATTCCATACACCTTAGATCCCTCTCTTCATCCGAAAGCTACAAGTATTTGGGTATGTCGGAAGCGTTAGGCATCAACGTTATTAACATGAAGCAATCGTTGAAGGAGCGCTTCTTTGGCCGCCTGAAGAAGGTATTAATTAGTCTTCTTTCGGGCGGAAACAAGGTGCGCGCCTTCAACGGTTGGGTCATGCCGATTTTGATGTACTCTTTCGGCATACTCAAATGGACCCAAACCGAACTTGACGCCCTGGATAGGCGGGTCCGTACACTTCTGACCGCAAACCGGATGCATCACCCACGATCATCGGTGATGAGACTGTACATCCCGCGAAAGTGCGGGGGTCGAGGCTTTTTAAATGCGAAAACCCTCCACAACCGCGAGGTGTGCAGTCTCAGGGAATATTTTTTAAAAGCCGAATTGGGTATGCACCGTGATGTGGTCGCAGTGGACAAGGGGCTTACCCCGCTCTCCATGGCTAAAGAGAACTGGCACAAACCTGTAGTACTTACTACCGATGACCGTAAGGCGGTATGGCAAAGCACGGAGCTTCACGGGCGCTTCTATCGGGCTCTTCATGAGCCTGGTGTAGATTTCCTAGCGTCCGTATCCTGGCTACGTTTTGGTGACCTTTTCGGGGAAACTGAAGGTTTCGTCTGTGCAATTATGGACGAAGTTATCTTGACGAATAACTACCGGAGACATATTATGAAGGACGGGACGGTTGACGTGTGTCGGGCATGCCACCGTCCAGGTGAGTCCATCAGACATATTATCTCTGGTTGCTCTCGTCTGGCTAACGGCGAGTACTTGCACAGGCATAACCAAGTAGCCAGGATTATTCACCAGCAACTTGCTTTGCAATACAAACTTGTAGATTCTGAGGTACCGTATTACAAGTATGTACCCGACCCAGTTCTCGAAAATGACCTTGTCACGTTGTACTGGGATCGGTCTATCATTACTGACAGGACTATTATCGCTAATAAGCCTGACATAGTAGTGATAGATCGATTAGCGCGCCGCACAATGATTATCGATGTTACCATTCCACATGACGAGAACCTCGTGAAAGCTGAGAATGAGAAACAAATTAAATATCTCGACTTAGCACACGAGGTTGTTGACATGTGGAATGTGAGCTCGGCTGTCATTGTGCCGATTGTCGTATCGGCCAATGGCCTGATGGCAAAAAGCCTCGACCAACATCTCTCGAAGCTTTCGTTAGGCGGTTGGATCAAGGGCCTGATTCAGAAGGCAGTACTCCTCGATACGGCTCGCATTGTGAGGAGGTTCCTGTCTCTGGAGCCCTAACCACCAGTAGCTTGGACCCTGCTCCCGCTACCGGCGGACCACTATTTTTTATATTTTTAAATGTTTTTTTTTTTAAAGTTGTTTTATAAAAATATTAAAAAATGTATTAGAATAAGGATAAAAATAAATAAACGACATAATAATAATAATAAGCCCCCTAAACAACCACACGTCCTGATTGACCATCTTATCACATAGGGGGCGGACACACGAATGAGAAATTACTGGCGTGGCTAACGTGGCTCTGGAAACCCACTCAAAATGGAGACTCGTTCTAAAAGAAAACGTATAGGATCGCTGCCCGGGGGCGACCGCCGGGGCGCACTTGGAGCTGACGCTGAGTGTCTCAGCATGCGAACCGTCAGCGGTGAGGAGCTGAACAGGCGGGCTCCCACCGATAAAGATGCTACAGCCGAAATCATTGACGGTGGTGACAGACTGACGGACAGGACAAACACCCCTGCAGAACCGTATAGTCCAAGTACAGTTTCTTACACACCTTCTAGGCCATCATCACCATCCATACCATCGTCACCCATACCATCATCACCTCCCATTATTAGTTTAAATTCAGTCCCACCCACTCCAACCTTGAATGTTGCGCGGGAGGTATCTACCTTTTTACCTGCGTCCACCAAGGCTGGAAAAGCAAGAGTTCGCATGAGATGGAGCAAAGAAGTTAACCTATTCATCATGCGAACTTACCTATACATCACTAAATTAGAGACCGACTTTACCACATACAGAAAACAAATGCATGAACTTTTTACACGTCAATACCCAGAGATTACAGTCACAGAACAGAGAATTTCAGATCAAAGGAGAACAATAGTAAGAAATAAGCTCCTGTCCCAAGAAACAATAGATCAGTTAAAAGAAGAAGTACGTACAAAACTACTAGAAGAACCAGAAAATATGGAGGGTGCCACCACTCTCGCATTAACACCACAAAACACAACTGAGTATAATGACCAAGATCAACCACAACCATACACTCAATCACAACCAATCACACAATCTCAATCATCCGCATATTCAGAAACCGTGCATACATCCACGCAAACCGAAAGCATAACAATAATGTTAGAAAATGAAATAGAGACCCTAGCCGATACCAATCAGAGTGGGCCTATAGACACAAGTATACAAGAAATACACGATAAATTTAAAACAGCTCTTACTCAATGTTCCGGCATGAACCCGGCAGCTCGACCGATACTACCCAAACTTAGATACACACCAAAACTTTTTCATCTCGTTAACTTATTCAATATAAATATTCTTAACCAATATATTAGCGAAGAAACTCAACTTGTAGACGTACATACCCTGATATATTGCACAGCATTAGTTATTTCCAAAGAACTTAATTTTAAAATCACAGAATACACAGGCAACAGAAAACAAGGAAATATTGCCAAACCAGCATGGCAGCAGAGACTTGAAAAAGGTATAGAAAAACTTAAAGCAGACTGCAGTAGACTAACTCATTACATTAACAACAATAGATCAAAAAAAGTAGTTAAGAGAGTAGAAGCAATTTTTAAAAACATGGCCACCCACACTAGGCACGAAAAAGACAATAGGAAACCGGAAGAGTTCTTGGACACATTGAAACAGAAGTTAGCCCTAAAAGTACACAGGTTGAGAAGATACAAGAAAGCACAAGAACGTAAAAATGATAACTCCTTGTTTGCTACGAACGAAAAGAACTTTTACAGAAAATTACAGAAACCACAAACTGATATCGAAACATCGACAGCCGAAAACAACATTGAACTACCAACAGCGGAACAACTAGAAACATTTTGGTCTGGCATATGGGAAGAGCAAGTGCAACATAACGAAAAATCTGATTGGATAACAGACGAAGAAACTAAATGGAGTTCACTAGAAGAAATGGAATTCATTGAATTAACTGAGTCTGACATAGCTAGCATTACAGCGAGATTACACAATTGGAAATCCCCTGGTATTGATAAAATACATAATTACTGGTATAAAAATTAGAGTCATTACACAAAATTTTAGCTAAAAATTTAACAGAAATGATTTTAGGCAACTAAAACATTCCTGAATTTATTGCTACAGGCTTAACTTATATGTTGCCAAAAACTGAATACTCACCACAACCTTCACAATACAGACCGATCACATGCCTGCCCACTATATACAAGATCCTAACGTCAGCAATCACTACAAAAATCAATAAACACATAGAACAAAATAACATAATAGCAGAGGAACAAAAGGGATGCAGAAGGGGCCACATGGGATGTAAAGAGCAACTTGTTATAGATTCAATAATCCACAAACATGCCGCCACAAAAAATAGAAACCTACATTGCACATACATAGATTATAAAAAAGCATTCGATAGCATTCCACACTCCTGGCTAGTTCAAATATTACAGATATATAAAATAAACCCAAAAATAATAGATTTCTTACAGAATATCATATCCCGTTGGAAAACTACACTCCAGTTAAATTATCGACACAACAATATCACTACGCGACAAATATCCATAAGAAAGGGTATTTATCAGGGAGATTCTCTTAGTCCTTTATGGTTTTGTCTCGCTCTGAACCCTCTGTCCCACCTACTTCATCGTTGCAAAGTCGGATATTTCCTTAAATATACCACAGAAGAAACAGTCATCTCTCATCTTATTTATATGGATGACATAAAACTATACGCAAAGTCTGAAAAAGATATGAAAGAATTAATATATACTACGATAATAACGAAATAAGACATAAACATGCACTTTGGTTTAGATAAATGCAAAACAGTCCATATAGTAAGAGGCAAAATAAAACCGGGAGACTATCTTGTTAATAATACAGACACAATCACAGCTATGGAGCCAGCGGATTTATATAAATATTTAGGATACAAACAACTCAAAGGAATAGATCACACAGCAATAAAACACACCTTAATCACTGAATATAAAAGATGGGTGATCGCAGTATGTAAAACTCAGCTCTCCGGAAAACATTTAACAAAGGCATTGAACACCTATGCGATTCCAATATTAACATACTCGTTTGGAGTGATTAAATGGTCAAAAACTGACATCCAGCAAATAGAGAGAACAACACGCACCACACTCACTAAACACAATAACCTTCACCCCAAATCTGCAATAGAAAGACTGACCCTCAAACGGCAGTACGGTGGGAGAGGCCTTATAGACGTTCATCATCTTTGGCACAAGCAGATAGCTAGACTAAGAACATTCTTTCAGTCTAAATCACATACAAGCAATATTCATAAAGCCGTAGTTATGAACGATATCAGTTACACCCCACTTAACTTACACGAACAGATAGATACACAACATACTAGCATTGAAAACCCACATAAGCAAAAGTTAGAAGACTGGAAAAAGAAAGTGCTGCATGGACGGCACCCCCATGATCTAGAACAACCTCATATGGACACAATAGCATCAAATAAATGGCTTAAAATAGGTAACTTATTTCCGGAAACCGAGGGATTTTTAATCGCAATACAGGATAAATCATAAATACTAAAAAGTACAGGAAATTCATCATAAAAGACCCCACAATAACAAACGACAAATGCCGCAAATGTCACAGTCAAGCAGAGACCATACAACACATAACAGGGGCATGCACAACACTCACACAAACAGACTATACACACAGACACAATCAGGTAGCAAACGTCATCCATCAGGTAGCAAACTCATAGAAGATACAAACACTCCTTATTATAAGTACGTACCACAAACAGTTTTAGAAAGTACTACACACAAACTCTAATACGATCGCGCCATACTAACCGACAGGACCGTACACTATAATAGACCAGATATAACCCTTTTAGATAAAACTAATAAAGTCACATACCTCATAGATGTTGCAGTCCCTAATACACATAATTTACAAAAAACAATAGGCGAGAAAATCAGTAAATATGCTGAACTGAAAGAAGAAGTGATTAGAATTTGGAGGCAAGAAAAAGTCTACGTGGTACCCATAGTTGTCTCCACGACGGGTGTTATACCCAATCACCTCCACCACAGCCTTAAACTAATAGACCTGAAAGACACAATTTACATAACACTCCAAAAAGCAGCAATTTTAAACACCTGCAGAATAGTTAGGAAGTTCATGCAAATTGAGGAAAATGAAATTAGTCCTCATAACATTAATCCTACGTAAATCACACAAAAATCACCACACACGCTACATTGACTTGGCTTGGGCCCGTTAATGTAGCTTAAACTAGCCAAAGAGCTAAGAAACAAAATTTGTTTACCGAAATAATAATAATAATAAATCATTTAATTCAGGCAACAAAGACCCATAACATAAATACCTTATAGCCTAACATACATAATTATAAAAAATATATATTATATACAGGGTCCATTATGATCTAGATTTTATTATGTAGTTACCACCACACTTTATGCTAGCAATGTAGATCATGAGTATTGAGAGGAAAAATTGATTATTAAATAGTAAGTGGTAATCTTTGGAAGTCCGATACCAAAACTTCATTCACTGATAGAAAGTATAGTGATATGAGTCCCGTTCGGTATATAGAAATCAATTTGCGGTAGCCCTGTCAAAATTTTATGAGCAACAAACAGAAGACAATTGTTTAGGATTAGCGTAAGGAAAGGTGCTTTCGGTGAAAATAGTTATCGGTAAAAGATTATTTAGTTCAAGTGCGTTCCGGCGGACCATTGCATTGACAAATCTTAGTATCGGCCATTCATTCTTTGTATATTACGCGAAACGTGCTGTCGCTAAATAATGGTATCGGCATTTTTTTTTTTTTCTTTTTCGTATTACCGTTCAACGGTGAACCATGCTTGTTGTAGGCAATTATATCGTTCAAGGGTAATTCTATATACAAGTTGGCAATGTAAAGTCTCAACCTTATATTGGGCACAACTTGTGGTTTAGAGTACTACGTTGGCAACCTCTAATGCCATAAATAAAACAGAAGTTATTCTCACAAAACTCTGGAACCCCCGACTAGAAAACACACTATCGCAAATATCGATTCATAACATAATACAACACCACAAAAGGAAATTCTCCTGAATTTTAGACTTACTGCACATTCACTGTCGGCGTTTAAGAAGGAGATTCGCAGATAAACCGGACAGGCTCACCGACGAAAATTACCGATACAAGAGGAACTGAAAAGCACACAAAGCTATCTTCAGTTATGGTTTCATGGATTCTTCTAGTTTTCGGCCATACTGGACCGTGGTAAATCATTCATCTATGCAGATCGGATCCAAGAAAGCTGTCGCACTGCTGACATCATTAAATAATCCCTATGCCATGTTCGGATTTCGACAGTGCCGTCAACATGAACGGACGTGTCTGCGCAGACGTATTGTTAACCTAGATTTTGTAATGAATTACAAGCAAATTATTGCAATGGCATAGGCTCAAATCTGTGATACCATTGTGGTTCACGAACTGCTCCCCTTGCTACATAATAAGTTGGATGTGATGGATGAGCTCTTACTGGAGCAAATCTGCGTGACCAACTACAAGGAGGGTGCTAAGAAGTTAAGCACCTTCCAACCAGGACCAACATGAGGCTTAACACGAGCATTCGAGACGGACGTGGCAAGAGGGACTTGCAGGACATCTTCCGAGTGTTCAAAGAAACGTATCCGGATGATGTTTCAACATACGCAGCTGTTAGCTTTGTTAATTGCCGCCAGTGAAGTTTGACTATGTGACTTCACAAGACTTCTAAAGGATATAACGTCACTCAAGACTGAAGTCGCCCGAGTCTTCAGAACGGACCGTTGCCGAGCTAAAGCAAGAAGTATCGGTGCTACGCAGTACTAACGCTGTGTCAGTAATTCAACGTCACCTTCGCGGATTTTGAACGTGCGTCGAGGCGCTGTTGACCAATTTTCATTTATCAGCCAAACTGGAGCTGCGACGGACGGCGCAACGCAAACGCGAAACAATGAACACAATGTGCAAGCGGTTTGTGATACAATTACCTCACAGGCTCCAAATACAAAGCCAAAGACACATCCGTGTAAGGCAACCTAAAAGTAGTTTACCAAAGTTCACAGCTGACCTCTGCTGGTTCGGCATCGGTTGCTGAGAAACAGAAGCGGATGGCGTCGGCTGCTAAAACCAGTAAAGTGGATGAAGACGGCTTTGCTGTTGAGGTTGAGGGCAAAACGGGTCGTTCGCGACGCAACCGCAACAAATGCACCATGCTTCTGTACATTTCCCGGTTGGACTCACAAACATCGGGAGATAAGCTCCTCCAGTACATCATTAGGAGGAGCCAAGGCAAATTGGTGCCGAGGAATGGAAGTTGCTGAAGCTGTCGCGGTTGGAGTCAACCAGAACTATAAATTTTAAGTCCTACGTCCTCCAGATTCCTGCTATGCAGAAGGCTGTCTTCCTTAGCTCAGATTTTTGGCCGGCAGGAGTTGTCTACAGACGTTACAGGGAAGCACGACCAAAACCAAGCTCCCAAGTGTGGTGTTTTTTTGTGATTTTTATAGTTTTGTATGTTAGTCTATAAGGTATTTATGTTATGGTTGCCTGAATAAAATGGTTTATTTATTATTATTGTTTATTTTTTTATGTGCATATCGGGATAGGCCCTCATCAGCGATATTACACTTGCACTTTGTAAGTAGGCGTGGATTGTCGGGCGAAGAAAATAGAGAAACTAGTTACAGCACAATCACTTTATTTCACTCACAACTTCTTATAAAATAATCACCATGAAATAACCTGAAGGCAGAGGTCCGACATATTAAATGAAAGTATGAAATATAGCAGTAACCAACTTATTTTCCAACCGCTTGTTAATTAACTAAATAGATAGCTATAATAGCTCTAGGCGCTACAGCAGGCGCACCGGGCCGAGCCTGCCACAAGAATGATCCCTTCCAACGCTGCGCACTCGCTTACATAAAGTGGCCTGAGTAGTGGGGAGAGTGGGGAGGTGAATGTGCCACTTTGCACAGCGTAACTCGGCCCGCTGCACTTGTCGTTTACATTGATCACGCCGACATGCATATGTTCCCTCAAAAAATTATAAACGCGACAATGTATGGCAAGGTGTTAATAATATGTGCCACAAAATCGCCTAATACTGTTCAACTGAATTTTTGTGGCTAATGAAGGGTCTGTAATTTGATTGCTTCACCCAAGTTATTGGCGACGAAGTGAAAAATTTCCTCAAACCCTGCGAGACACAAAACAGAATAGGACCGAATGCGTCAATTAATTACCGTGCCGACGGCGTCTAATCAATCCTCTGGCTACAAGGATGAACCTGCTACTGTCTCACTAGCCCAATTAATCTGTATCCTGTTTTTACTCGACTTTTTCCTCTTCTGATCAAATCTTTGGCTGTTCAAACTTTGCTCCCAATTTAACTTTATTTACCGAACCTAGTCAAAGAGTATTCTGATTCCTGCTAACGGACGATCTATCAAGGAAGTAAATGTTAACTCGGTTGCTGCTGAAATAAAAATACTAATTGTAGTCGAATCTAGATACCGGGATGAATGTCGTAATATATCTGAAATTAATTGCACCTGTATTGCTATGATAACAAAATTTGCCAACACACATGAAACATTTTATTTGCATAATGCATAATCAGCCTATTATGTTCCCACTGCTGGAAGAGAGAGGAGGCCTGAGCCTCCTCTCTCTGATAGGGAGAGAGAAACATTTTATTTAAACCTCTTTTTTTACCTCCCAAGCTAAGCTAAGTTTATCAATTTAAAAAAAAACATCCAAACATCGATTAGTGAAGGTCTTCAATTTTCTTGAGTTTCAATCGTAATTCTGCCAGGATTATAATTTAGTCATTAAATAGATTACTACTATTTAATGACTAAATTATAATCTTGTAGCAGCCGTAGCAAGTCTACAAAACTTTTTTCATAGTTTATTCAATAAATCATTATGCGATTCGTTATAAAATGTTAAGTTCAAAACTAATCTGTAGAATAAATAGAAAGGACATTGGTGTGAGCTATCATAAGCTGTCACTTACATATTCCTGACACACGTGGTTACACAAACTGCATTAGTACCACTTGGGCTTCTTACTTTGAAAGAGTGATAAAATTTTACGAACGTAGCGTCACAGAAGCGATCAGTTCTTGTGAGCGCTACTTTCGTAACAGTCACAGATGTACGTGACGCGATGCTCGGAAACTTATTCGTTATTTGTAGCATTTGTTGTGTTGTGATCAATTATGAGATCAATATTAGGTATTTATATGCCCGTGTGGCTTTTGGCAAACCCTCCCGTAGTCACATGTTATTTTGTAAGCTGATTTACTAATTTTTAAAAAGAAAGTGTAGCGGTATTTTCTTCGACGTAACCAAATAACTTTGATCTTTAATTTGTCAATGTGAGGTAACTTAAGCCTTTCTTTTTCACCTTTGTTTTGGAGGTGCATGTTCCAAATATCTACACTCCTAAAGACTGATATAATGTATGAGAAAACCAATAGAACGAGGAATCTGTGACCCTAATATCTATGACCTACAGCTGAAGCGATCAAGCATGTGTCGCAAAAACGTGTTCCAAAATCGTGAAATAAGTAGCGTCGGCGGGCGACGGAATGTTGGCAGAAGTCGCTAGCCTGACGAGGAATTCACTGACACATTTTCCATTTCCCTCGATCTCTTGAGACTTTAGTACATGTTAGGAGGAACCATATTATGTTTTGGTTTTTGTGAAAATTATATGACTCACTGACAAGCCGAAAAAAATAATAGAATGTTATTCATTGTTGCTATAGGTTTACAAACAAAGCTTGTAAAAATGAAAAGGAGAAGGAATTCATCAAACCCTAAAATTTAATAAAAAACTAAATAATCTGTTTTACACAAACGTGCACAACATCAGAACGCCTCAAGCAATTTTACAAAAAAAAAAATTGGAATATAAAGAGAATGACTTGTTAAGACAATTTAATCAATTAATAATAAGTCAATATTGATTACCTTTTGTATAGATATCGAAATGAGCGACCTAACCTGCAAATTCCAGGTGATGCAGCATCAATTCAAGGTTACTATGTGTGTCTAATATCATTGAAGTAATACAATACCAAATTTCGACTCGATCAGCTCTTTGGAAGATGCTCACATTCTTTCAACAACTAGAAAAGAACTGATAATCGTCATACGTCTGAACAGATTTTCTTGAATCATACCTAACACTCTCAGTCAAGTCACCTTTCGAACAAAATGATATCAATCAAAATCGGTGCAGCCCTTTGGGAGCTACGATGCCACAGACAGACACCTAAACTTATAACACCCCTCTTTTCGCGTCGACGGTTAAAAAAATGACATCAAATTGGTCGTTTGGTCCGAAACCGCATGGGAACATTACAGTAACTATAACGTAGTTAATCTCCTGCCCTCTTTACCTACTATTGTAAACAAACACATCTGTCAACGTTAAAGCCCTTTATTCATAATCCTTTTTGAAGGTGATACAGTGCACGTTCCGAGTATGGTCACGTTTTTAGCCCTGTCATTATAACCCAAACCTTGAATTAATTTTAAACATAAATATATTAATGTTTACCTACAGCGTCGACAATCAAAACATCGATAAGCTTTTTGGAAATAAGACGATATTTCGACCTATTTTTGTACGATTAATTCAAAAGACCATTTCAGGCACCAGTCTACATGGTCCTCAAATGATCTGAACAAGATTATTTCTGGATTTTTATATACCTACACTTATAGACTTTATATATACAATGACATAAAGGTTTGCTTTGTAAAGTATTATATTATTTTAATAATTTCGAATGTGAGGACAATGTGAATATTTTTAACTTTTATTATGTTATCGTCTTGTTTTTCTCTGTTAGTTTCAATTTTGGTCTGGAGTTTATTTAATTTATGCGGCCTACCCAAATGTCCTTTCTTTGGTAATGTTCGTCGATTTGTTGAGCTCCTTAAGTTCTGAGTCGAACTGAATGATTGCTGACAAATGCGTACACTGACTGGACAGGCCAACTCGATCTGTATGGTTCTTTCCTCAAAGACCATTTGACCGATCTCATCTCGCTTTTAAAATATGATTGACGGCAAAAGTGTTTGTACAAACGTACTTTTGTACAAATTAAGTCTTAGACACTCCCTCAGAGACAAATTTAAAGAGATTAATATAATGACTGTGCCCTCTCAGTATATTTATGAAAATCTTTTGTATGCACACAAAAATATTAATCTGTTTAAAAAATACAGTGATATTCATAACATAAATACTAGGAACAAACACAAATTTGTTGTTCCCACTACCAGCCTCAAGAAAATAGGTAGCTCGTTTAAATGTCAATGTACGAGTATACGTTTTTATAATAAACTTCCTAACCACATTTAAGAACTAAGCCTTTATAAATTCAAATCCTTTATAAAGCGGAAATTATGCCAGAATGCCTATTATACTGTCAAAGGCTATATTGAGAACAAGAAGGCTTGGGATTGAGCTGACCAGCCCGATCACTATGTACGGCAAGCAAATCCCTTGGGAGAAGCAAGCCAAATACCTAGGCGTGATCCTTGATCAAAACTTAACGTTTAAACAGCACATTAAGGCTGTTCGCGCGCGCGCCGCTTTCGCTCTTGGTAGACTCCACTTTATTCTGACAGCCCGTTGCAAACTGGTACTTAAATGCAAACTGCGCATCTACACCGCAGTCATCCGTCCCATCATGACCTATGCCTGCGTTGTATTCGCGCACGCTCACCCACGTCATCTCCATAAGATGCAGACCCTCCAGAACCGTTTCCTCAGAAAGGTCACGGGTGCCCCCTTCTATGTCCGTAATATAAATCTCCACATCGATCTTAAAATGCCTACCATAAACCAGTTCATGAAACGCTTATCGAAGCGCTTCTTTGACTGTGGCATAAAACACTCCAACCCCTTGATCTCAGCGGCCGCCCGCTACACTCCCTCCCGCATTAGCAGTATTCGCCGACCAAGGCATACTTTAATCGCCTCCGACGACGCCACTACCCTCCTCCAGGAGAGTAGTAAGGCCACCAGCACACTACATAAGCCCAAAACCCGATCGCCGTCCTACCGTCCTCGCCGCCGAGGCCCGCCGCGACGCCCAAATCCACGCCCCTCCCGACCCTTGCTCGAGCCAGCCCGCGCCGCTGAGCCTGTAGCTTTAAATTCGTCCCAAAATCACTCAAATCCTGATCCAGCTAGTCCCTTGCTGCCCTCTCCCAGCGACGCCCTAAGCCGAGGTTCGTACCCCGAAGGGGGTGCCCTTAGCGTTGTCGCTTAGTTTTTAAGTTAGTACATAAGTTTAAGTCCTGGCTGGAGGCCTTAATTTATTAGGGCAACCACAGGCAAGTCCGTCTAAGCAGACGACAACCTCATAGGTTGACCTGCGAGATACCATTTATAAAAAAAAAAACAAATGGGATTGAGCTGCTCCAATAAGTTTACACAGATATTTTTGATGTTTAATTTGCTGTATAACTTTTATTTTTTATTTTTTTCTATAGTCGCACCTTTTTAGATAAACAATGACATCTATATATTTACTGTTTAAATTATAATATTGTTTTAATTTTTGAGAATATGAGGACTATGTGGGTCATTGTATTTATATTTTTTTATTGTAACGATGGTCTGGCTGTTTGAGTACTTGTTCGTCTTCTTCTCAGAGTAGTCAGATAGGAAACGCCGATCTCATCTAGTTTTAAAAATATAATTGACGTGTAAAAGTGTTTTTGCAAACCTATTTACAGAAAATAAATCATTTATCATTTATTTATCATTTATCACGTACAAAAATAAAATCATTTATCATTTAAATCAACGTTTGGATAGTTTTAACGTTTTAGCGTGAAAGCGTAGCAAACAAACATACAAAAATCCAATATTTCATTTATATAATATTAGTTTAGATAAAGCGAAGATTAACCAAAATCAATAAAAAACATAATGTCACAGACCATATCAATCACTATAAAAGATCATAGAATTAGTGTGTACTACTGGCGGGCATAGATAAAAATAATAAGTGAGACTTAAAACGCTTTCCACTGATATTTATTTATTTGTGGAAAAAGTTCTGGTACCTAGATCTACTTACTACTCCTTGGGATAGTAGAAATACTGAATTTTCGTATTCATTGTGATAAAAGACGTTTTAAATAAAATGGCCGATATTCATTCGAAGACAAGAATTACGTAACCATGTGGAGCGGTTCAGGAAGTGTGCTGCTGAGCGGTATAGCCTCAATGAGAAAGATATCACATAGCCTTACGAGGCCATGTACGATGACCCAGAAATGATCTGCCAGGTACGTGCCTATGTATTTTCTTCTATGAAACTCTTGGAGGTATTAAAATACATCGAGGTCCCTGAATTTGAGCAAAATCTAAGTAAATATAAATACTAAATTGAATATTTCGTATTTCAAGGTAAATTCATTGTTTTAATCACAAGCGGTATCAACATCTGTCTCAATAAATAATTGTAAACGGTATAATTTAACTTATCTAAAAGTAATTGAATTTATCTACCTACTGTTTAAAAGTTTCAAGTCAAAGAAATGTCTGATTGATATATCGTAATATTTTCCAGGAATATAAATTTTAATTGTAGTTACACAACTACCTTTATTCATTGATCGTTTTTCGGAAATCTACGAATTCACAGCCATCAATTTTACTTCAAAGAACTGAATTGTAAAATGAATTGGCCGGCTGTTTTCACTGCACCTAAAGTATGAATAGTTTATACTCATAGCTGCCAGTGTTAGATAAAATTTTTGAAGAAAGCAAATAAGGCGAAAGCAAAGTGCGTTTAAAACTGAAACAAACGTGAACTATTTGTTCATTAGACCTAGTACTACTACGAGAGTTAAGTAGCTCAAACTCAAACTCAAAGCATTTATTTCAATTAAACCATTTACAGGCATTTTTTCATTGAATTGTCAAGGAGTCGGTCAGTCAGAAATTTGAAGCTAGTTGCCCAATCCTAAACGTAGTAGGTTCCTATGGAGAAGAACGGGCAAGAAACTCCATGGACACTCTTTAGCATTAGCATTATTTTTCTTTTAGCTGTATTTAGTATATAACACAAACCTTACCTCTACGTGCATGGCTCTGTAGGGTGTTGACAGACTTTTTCCTCTGCTTCTCGTGGGAACTAAATTAGTAATTCAAATGCTAATAATGAACTCGGTGGCGGCGGTGATACTCGGTGGCGGCGGTGATGCTCGCCACACACCACGTAAGTTGTTTCCACGGGGCGAAGAGCAAGCGGTGGAATGTCGCTTAGCTACGCTGAATGTGCAGGGAGGTATAAAAGATAAGTTGGATGAGGTGTATGAGATGGTGAAGGATAAAAGGATAGATGTGCTATGTGTTAATGAGACAAAAAGAAAGGGAGCAGACATATCTAAACACGGTTCACTGACCGCTATCTGGTCCGGTGTTCAAGAGACACATAGGGCCTGTCAGTGTGGGGGTTGAAGGTGGGCCTAAGCCCTATCTTTATTTTGTGTGTTTATGCACCCGATATGGGAAGCTCACCTTTAGAGAGGGACGAATTTTGGGGCAGTAATAAGGATTTAATGAATGGATGTAGGTACTTGGTTGCGTTGTCGTAAGGAGGAACGGGTACTTTTGGGGATGATAGAGTGAATGGGTATGGGAGAAATTTAGTAGAGATATGTGTAGAGGTGAATTTATCTGTTATGTACACTATGTTTAACCGCTGAAGGCCAAAATCCAGGGGAACGAAATGTTCCCTTAGTACCTTCAAGCCCAGCCGGGCGCGTAAAGGCCCACCCCTCTTTGCGCGGTTTTATCTTTAATGGTAAAATAAATAAAGGTTATAATAGTTTGTGGTTTGTGTCAGGGTCGCGCCAAATGATTTGAACAGATCTATCTGTTCAAATCATTTGTTCGAAACCATAAAGTTTGTATGACATTTTTTTTATGTCAGGCACCGCGTGTTAGTTTTTTTGTGAAATTAAGTGTTTTGTGTATATATTGATTGTGAGTGGATGAATATTTACTTTAGAATATTTATTTCACTGTTCTGGATAGTTATGTATGCGAAAAAACATTTTAAAAAAAATGTGGGCAAAAAAGTTTTACGTAAAAAAACCGTTCGTGAAAATCGTTAGTATTATTTCGTCATTTATTTACAATATTCAACTCTTGTAATACGAATACCAAACCAATACCGAAACCCAAAATGGTTTACTTATAGAGGGTGGAATCGAGCAAAAAATTAATTGATGGAAAGTAAATACATACATAAATTGATAATGTATCTATGTTTGTATTGCCTTTGTTATCAGTTTCGTTATTGTAATATTTATCGAATTGTATCTAAAACGTTAACGTAACTTATGAAAGCACGCTAAATAGAACTTCGAGTGTCAATCATCGCAGTAAATGCTTGGCCAGCTCTATGTATCTCCGCCGCCGTAGTTCGGGTTCAGCGTCGCAGGTGGCACAATCTATTGCCGTTCACGGGACTACACACGTTCCAGATTTATTACCAACGGCTAGCCACACGACTAAACAATGTCATTCTTCATTCTTACTCAATTGCTAACTTATTGTTTACAGAGAACATGGAAGGGAAGCGAGTGGATGGCGGTATTTTCTTCGTAGATTCATTACCCGTTACGCCCTCCGGCAAAGTACATCGGGTAAAAGTAAAGGAGATGGCACTCGCAGCGCAAAAAGCGGGGAAAATCCTCTTCTAGTGAACTAGATAAAGTGCCCGTGTTCGATTTCATCAATAATAATGGCCACTTACCAACGAGGATATTGATAGTTCTGATATAAGTGGGTTGTGAATTCTCACTCCAAAAAAAATTAAACATCGCTTGTGAAAATTAAAATGAGATAAGTACAATTAAAGCTAATTAGGAGTAGCATGTATGTGTGTGTTAATATTTAATTGTTGTGTTTTCTTTATTGTCATTCAATTTCATTACAAGACCTGTGTGAAAGGCAATGGCAATCTTCATTTTTACCAGATCTTTCGGATCAATTCAACATTCGATTCAATTAAAACACAAATGGCGTCATGACTAACCATTGTGTAGATGTCAGTTTGAATTTTCTAAACTAAACTAACGTAATTAGATGATAACTTAATTTTACTAACTATTATATAGTGATACAGTTGAGAAATAAGATTTGAATTTAAATAATGCTTTTGTCAAATTAATTGTTTTTTAACCTACATACAGTGTTTTATTCACATGAGTAACCACTTAGTCTTATTAAAATAAAGAACAATTCAAATAATGACTAAGTAACGTTACATTCAACTTTATACTTGCATCTCTTCAAACACCTGTGTATTGAATTACAAAATGATTATGTGTCAAACTCGCAGATAAGTTCAAACTAATTGTTTCGAATCGGATTAACAAAGCCCGTGCAGTTGTAATAATCAGCAGTTTGTGATTTATCGAAAATACAGCGGAGAAGTTTTCGTTTTTTTGCGAGTTTTGAATTTAAATTTAAAAGCTAGCAACTAACTTGGACCATGTTAAGTATACTAGAACTTAGCGTCCAATTACCAGTCCAGTATGGGCTATTATCTCGCTTAAAAAACATAGGTACTCGTAGTTAGAACAGATATAACAGTAAC
Source organism: Dasypolia templi (assembly GCA_963555695.1). NCBI lineage: Eukaryota > Metazoa > Arthropoda > Insecta > Lepidoptera > Noctuidae > Dasypolia > Dasypolia templi. The sequence continues at coordinate 14,859,935 of OY743146.1, read as the reverse complement.
GAAACGTTTAGCCGGTTGGCCAAACGTGGCCACAACCTAATATATATTTTAAAATAATAAATACAATAAGTATGTAGAAAGAGAAATTAAGATTAAAGACGATTAGATAACGAGAAGCAGCTCGCGTCGGCCGCTCCTCCGGCCCGCAGTCTGTCGCGAGGGAGTTCACGGTCGCGAAGCAGCTCGCGTCGGCCGCTCCTCCGGCCCGCAGTCTGTCGCGAGGGAGTTCACAGTCGCGAAGCAGCTCGCGTCGGCCGCTCCTCCAGCCCGAAGTCTGTCGAGTGGGAGCTCGCTTCAGCCGCTCCACCGGCCCGCAGCCCGTCGCCAACCAACTTGCGTCAGCCGCTCCACCGGCCCGTAGTCTGACGCGAAGGAGCTCGTATCGGTTGTGTATCGTCGCGGAGGAACCCGCAAGGTTCTCAATCCTTCACGCACACAAATTTAAGGTTCAAGGGTGAATGAAACTCACATTTTTAATTAGCAGATCTATTAACTTAGAAAAACGATCACACCAGTATTAAAAAGATAGGTCAGAGAAGAAGAATAACGAAAGGAAAGAAGCCAAAAGAGAGAGACAAAAAAAGCGTGCCTGGTTAAAACTCACAGCAGCTTTTTATAGTCCCTAGGCGACCTTCCAGAAGTGACTTTTTTAGTTTTCTATACTAATATTATAAAGAGGAAAGATGTGATTGTTAATTTGTATTGAATAGGCTCCGAAACTACTGGATCGATTTGAAAAATTGTTTTACCATTAGAAGCCGAAATTATGTCTGATGAAGATAGCAACTTTTTTTTTCGAATTCCACGCGGACGAAGTCGCGGGCGAAGTGCTAGTTCAAATATAAATCCAAATACTTCATATTTGGTTTTCGGCCAGAAACAATAAAATTGGTTTACAGTGAGAACTTGGCTTTACGATAGTTTTACAATAACTTTACAATGAAAAACTGACAGATGCCGATGTAAGACAAAAATGTGAAAACATATTGAATGTTTAAGGTTTGTTAAAGGAAAATAATAAGAGATCACACGAAATTAGATAATTGGATGTGGAAAATAGACAGAGGTAACTAAAGGTTTGCTTTTCAGCAGTACAACAATTTTCAGATAAACAAATGTAAGTTAAATGAGTGTCATACAATTTTCATAAAGATTTTGGTACCTACTGAATCAAAGAAAGAATTGCTGTTCACAACAGCTCCTTAGGTGTTAAATAGATAAATAAATTATAAGACGTGATTTTGGTGTAACAAAATACCACAAACTTCTACGAGTTTTATGTAAAAAACTGCGATAAAATATCTCGAATTGATGCCTATTACCGTGTGAGCAAGCACAGCATAAACAAGTTTAGTGACTCCCCACACGGCAGACACTTCCCGCGTTCGGTAGCGGTATCTCCATAATCCAAAGTTGGATCTGCGCTGGAACGACTAGTGCCATCAAAGTTTTGATTTCGCATTGATTGAAGTGACGTGACTTATCCCAGTTTCGGGCCACTTGCTATTGGAGACACACGCACACTCACAGTTTTTAGTTTTCGCATCACGAGTGGAAAACTAAAGCAAATCAACCTTTTGTTTCTAAAATTGGCCTTTCATGCTGGTTTCAGTTAATATTTCGATTATATTTTTCAGAAAATTAAAGTGGGAACCATATTTACTTCAATGCCGATCTTTTTCATGATTTATATACAGACTAAAGTCATTAACCTGAAAAAAAAAAACTGCATACTACTCTCATATTTTTTTCATTTTGCTCCAGAATAGCTTAATTCTGTAAACGTAGAGCAGTACCGAAAAAAAGCAATTCTCGTTCCAATTATGAATTAAAGTTTTTCTACATCTAGTCCGAAATTAGACCACCACTTCCTTCCAAAAACTTCCATAGAGAGTAAAATTTTAACTTAAAAGGTTTCCGATAAGACAAGAAGAACTAAGAGTCTAAAAGACAAATGGGGATTCTTTTGAATTTAAAAGTAATAAGGAACTCAATGAAACGTGGCGACGAGCTACAACAATAGATTAAAGTAACAAGCAACTAATAACTTTAAAATTTATTTAATATTCCATCATAACGTAACGTTATTTAGGCCTTTTCAATGCCTAAAAGTTATGTTCAGTATTGTAGATCTAACCAAATATTGTAAAGAGGTAAAATCGATTATGATTTAGTAAGAAGTAATCTCTGGAGGTACGTACTGATCCGATTAGAAAAATTATTTCACTGATAGAAAGTATAGTACGTATGAAGTATGGTGTAGTAGACTTCTACGCAGACCGTGGTCAAAAGCCAGTTAGTTATAATTTCAGTAGTTATATGTCGTTTATATCTCAAACTGTAATAAACGAGAGATTACACGATGAACTAGGTACGTTTAGGAATAGGTTCTCAACGTGGGCGATAACGCCCCCGCGTGGGCGCTTGTGACTTTCAGGGGGCAGTAGAAAACTTAGAGAAAATTTGTGGCGTTGAGATGGGATCTTACGACCATATAATTTAACACGTTTAAAAATAATCGTGGCAATAGTAGTTTCAGATTCGCGACAGACAGAAAGTAAAAAATTGAGGGACATAAGAAATAAAAACTCGAATTGAGGAAAATAAGGTTGTGAACTCTATTGGTTTAGAGTACTGCCATGCCCTGGCAATCTCTAATGTCTAAAATAGAACAGAAGTTATTCTCACAAAACTCAGTTAGTCTAAATAAAAGTCATACAAATTGATTGGTACCTACAAGAAGAACTGGAAACCAACTTGGCCACCATCAGTTTTGGTTAAGCTCCTGGATTTTAGACTCACTGCACAGTGTCGACGATTTGAAAAGGAGATTCGCAGATAAACCGAACAGCCTCACCTCACCGACGAAATTCACAGATACAAAAGGAACTGAAAAGCAACACAAAGCTATCTTCAGTTATGGTTTCGTGGATTCTCCTAGTTTTCGGCCACACTGGATAGTGGTACTCAGTCGTCTATTCATATAGGATCCAGGAAAGCTGTCTCACTGCTTACGTCATTATATTGCATCTATGCTATGTGCATGCATATTATTGGCGATGAGGTACAGTAGATGAAACTAACGACACTTGGGCAGAACATCCTTTTATTGTTATTACATATATTAATTTACAGGAAAAATAGACGAGACACAATATACATTTGAGGCGATTACAGAAGAAGAGTTGTTACCAGGACTAAAACTTTGTAACATAATTTTTTATAATAAAAATATTGTCAGATATATGAATTGGGGAGGAAGGCGTTATTTGGTGACGGTTTATTGATACAGAAGAGTGAGCTAGTGAAATGTTTAATTAATTTAAAAAAAATTGTGAAGAAACAAACGGATTTTATGGTTAAATATTTGAGATCTGACAATGGGACAGAATATGTTTTTAAAATTTTTGTAAATTATTTATCTCAACATGGTGTTATACATCAAACCACTATACCTTATAGTCCGCAGCAGACTGATTTTCCTGAGCAGCCTAATAGAACCTTAATTGAAAATAATAGATTTATGTTAGCCGAAGCTGGCCTAGACTATGTCTTAAGAATATGTCTCCTACTGCTGCTTTGACCGGCACAATACCTGAACAAGTGTGGACAGGGTCCAAAGTTGACTTGAGTCACCTAAGGGTGTTTAGCTGCAAAGTTTTTAAATAGGAACCAGGATACGGACGCTAAGAAATTTACACCAGACTCATGAAGAGCCCGATAGAAGCGGCCGTGAAACTCCTTGCCTTGCCATACCGCCTTGTTAGTCATCGGTAGTAAATACTACCGGTTTGCGCCATTGAGAGCAGAAGTCCCTTGTCCACTGCGACCACATCACGGTGCAAACCCACTTCAGCGTTTAAAAAATACTCCCTGAGTAAATTTCTTTGTATGTAAAAAGCCTCAACCCCCGCACTTCCGTGGGATGTACAATCTTATCACCGATGATCGTAGATGATGCATTCGATTTGCGGTCAGCAGTGTACGGACCCTCCTATCCAGGGTTTCGAGTTCGGTATGAGTCGAAAAGGTTACTTCAAAACCGGCATGACCAACCGAACCCGAAAGAAGACTAATTAATACCTTCTTCAGGCGGCCAAAGAAGCGCTCCTTCAACGATTGCTTCATGTCAGTAACATTGATGCCTAACGCTTCTGACATACCGAAGTACTTACAGCTTTCGGATGCGGAGAGGGATCTAAGGTGTATTGAATCCGAAAGTTGAATTCCCTCGGATTCCATAATCTCATCTCGCTTTACATGCATGACTGCACATTTGTCCACATCAAACTCCATCCTGATGGCGCTACTAAAATTTTCAGTAACCTTCAGTAGCTCCATCAGTCAGAACTTGTTGAGGGTAAAGAGTTTCGAGTCATCCATGTACAGGAGGTGTAATATGACCTGACTACCTCTCTTCAACCCGATAGCCTAGACCTGAATCCTCCCGCAGTGTGCTTATAGGATTCAGAGATGCACCTAGAATCTGACGTTTCATAAGTTCATAAGTGCCCATGTAGGTTTATGTGAAATAAAATATTTTGATTGATTGATTTAAGAGCTAAGCAGAACCAAAGTGGACTCAAACTGTCGCCCTGAAATATTCCCCGTTTATTCCACACAAGATCGTCATTCCCCTGGATCCGTTGACAACTCGGATAGCAAAGGACCGTCCTCCATTGCCCCATACACGACTCAAGGAAGATGCGTAGAGTTGCATCTATCTTGCACAACTGCAGCACCCTCATGAGCCATGTATGTAGCACCGAGTCATAGACCTTCCGATAATCTATCCAGCATGTCGACAGAACCTTGCGGGAGCGACGAACCTGTTGGGAAATGGCCATGTCGATGTGAAGTAGCTACTTAGTGCCGCGGGACCCGTTCCTACATCCACTTTGAGAGGCAGACATAATCGAGTTACTGTAAATGTGCATATTAATTTTCGCTCTCAAAATGGATGTAAGAAGTTTATAGACCGTCGACAAACACGTGATTGATCTATAATTCTTGTGTACCGTGGGACTACCTGACTTATGGAGTAGGTGGATAACGCCTGTTGTTAGAAACTGCGGTAGCGACCTAGACTCTAAAGATGACTGGACCTGAGAAGACAGGCAAGTGTGTGAACTAATTAGCCATTTCAACCAAAAGTTGTGCAGTCAGTGATTTCCAATTCGGTAACGGACGGACTGCTCTGACAACGTCTAATGGCGTTTGGATTGCTTATGATTATTATTATTTAGTAATAGATTTAATGAGTAAAAATTATAGTGATATAACTTATCTTCCATGAATATGATGCTAGCGGACGTTTCAACTAAACCTTTATCGGGTACTAAGCATAAGGATTTCTTGAGTCAGTTAAATGTAAAATTTCTGATGTAGTAAATTCTAAGTTTCATTTCACTTACTTTATCTGATATTATTTGTGGTAGTGCAAGGAGAAGTGTTGAAATAATTCAGTACACTTCCTGGATAAATCATCGGTGAACATCACCAAATAACGCGCTCCTCCCCAGCTGCTCTGGGACAATAGCCCACAAACATCAGAGTGAATAAACTCAAACAGCTGCTCTGCACGCTTAGCTTGGGCTTTGGGGAAGACTTCACTGTTAATGCGTGGGATACAGTCTTGCAAATCACCAGTCACACTTGAAATCAATTCCTACAGCAAGACCCATCCCGCAGTGCATACATACCTTAAAAGCATAAGTGACCGAGTCACTTGTGCCATTCCATTTGGCACTGTGAACATGAGAACATTGCTTCTTGTTCATCTGCAGAACATTGCAAGAGACCTGAAAACATAAGACATTAGGCACACACTCTAACCCATACATTCTATTTATGAAAACTGCACTTATTATCAAATTGCCTGCTTTATCATAAAGATAAAATTTTGAACTATCAAAGACGACTTTGAGATTATATTTAGTTAAACAACTCACAGTTTCTCACGTTCACGTTTTCAATTATTTTGGTATCATTTTCAAATTTAGGCTTATCATTACCTCTACCCAAAACTAAGTTTGTCATTATTTGCTACAGTAACTAAACTTGTAAAATCGGTGTCAAAATTTTAAAACAGTCTCGTACGCTTGCACCGTTATATACACCCACTATACACAAACCAACAATGTGAGCTGCGAAATGTAGTTAAAACAGAGGCTGACACAAACTGAGTAGCACTTGTCTCTGTTTTCTGTTGCAATTTAGAGGCAGTTTTCTCACGTTTCTTAGTCCGTTTTCTTACAGTAAATGCACACGTTGTGTTTTGTACTTACAAAAGCCATATCATTTTTGATTTCACTATTGTTTCCATTGTTAACGTGGCGAAAATGTGTCTGCAAAAGCCTTGACCGAACCATCTCACTTTTAGTGCTTCTAGCGATGACAAAGACTCCAGACCAGATACAATGATGTCATACTCCTGTGGTAGTCCACTTAATAGAATATTAGCAACTTTCTTGTCTTCAATCACGCGCAAAATGTCCGCCAGTTGTTGCACCAAGGTCTTTACTCCTTCTATGTACTCGTTCATTGAGTTGTAATCGGTGTTGTTAGCACGACGATGAAGTAAGGTAACAAAAAACACGCCGGCCAATAAGACCTTTATCATTGAAGACAGATTTCAGTTTTCGCCAATATAACATGTTGAATGCAACATGATTTTATAGCAAAACAAATACGGGCTAAAGCACGTTTGTTCTTTAGTGGAATCTATATCGGTGCCCTCCACACATTTCCATAAGCCTTCAAAAACTAGTAACATTTTCATTGGAACTTCCAAGTGTTGTAATTGACAACGCCGTCTAGTTTTTCAAATGTTATATCGGATTGAATGTCCAGAGGCAAATTGCTATTCTTCGCCGCCATTTTGCCCAGTGTCGTAGGTACAACTCGTAGAACAAAGGGAAAAAATCACACGCGTCAATCTTGATTTTTCAACGCTGCTGGGACCATAACCTATCTATAACGAGTATGAGGTGCAGTTGATGAAACTAACGACTATTGGGCAGATAATTCTTTATTGATAAAACATTTATTAATTTACAGGAAATATTAACGAGACGAAATAAACGATAGAGGCGATCACAGAAGAAGAGAGTGTCACCAAGACTTAAACAATCGAACTCTGGCAATATTTTTAACATTCAAAATGATTTTGAATATTCAATTATTTCAACACATAAGTTACTTCAAAAATTATAAACGAGACAATGTATGACAAGATGTAAATAATGTATGCCACAAAACCGCCTTGTACTGTTCAACAGAATTTTAGTGGCTAATCAAGTGTCCGTAAATTTACTTATTAGCGGCGAAGTGAAAAATTCAATCAAACCCTGCGTGACAAAAATACAACCGAATGCGTCAATCAAGGTGTCTAATCAATCATCTGGCTACAAGGATGAAACTGATACTGTCTCACTAGTCCAATTAATCTAATTCCTGTTTTTCGATCTCCTAAACAAATCTTTGGCTATTGAAACTATGTTCCCAATTTAAGTTTATTTACCGAACCAAGTCAAAGAGTGTTCTGATTCATGCTATCAGATGATCTGTATTCGAAGTATATGTGAACTCTAACGGATTAACATAAACTTCGACTTAAGATCATCCTGATCATCTGACGACATTGTGGTTACACAAAGTGCATTAGCACCACTAGGGCTTCGTAATTTGAAAGGGTAAAAGAGTGATTACATTTTACGAACGTAACGTCACAGAAGCGATCAGTTCTTGTGAGCGCTACTTTGGTAACAGTCAAAGATATACGTGACGCGTTGCACGAGATGAATAAGTAATGATGCACCAACAGTTGTGGCCGACACTGCAGCGCGTTGCTCGGAAACTTATTCATTATTTATTTTGTTGAGCAATTATGAGATAATAGAGAATATTGGGTATTTAAATGCCGGCGTTTGGCAAACCTGCACCCTAATTGCGTAACACATTTTCGTAAACGATTACGACTAATCAGTTTGATTTTGACGGTTCAAGAACATTCATTGCGTTCTATATATTGTTGAGCAGATTTTTTATCGAACTTAAGAAGCAATGGATTAGCAATCTGTTTCAAAACGATTCTATTTGGTATCCGCTGAAACCAATGAGCTTTGATACTCAAGATATGTCTATGCGAGGTAACTTAGTAATGATTCCCCTAAAAGACTTTTGTTTTGAAGGCGCATGTTCCAATTGTCTGCACTTCTAAAGACTGAAATAATGTATGAGAAAACCAATAGTACCTACAAGGAATCTGTGACTCTACGCCCTTCAGCTGAAGCGATGGAAGCATGTGTCGCAAAAAATAGTGCCAAAATCGTGAAATAAGTAGCGGCGGCTTGCGACGGTATGTTTGCGGAAGTCGCTAGCCTGACGAGGAATTCACTGACACATTTTCCATTTCCTTCTTTCTCTTGAGACTTTGGTACATGTTAGGAGGAGCCATATTGTGTTTTATTTTTTGTGAAACTGAACAATAGAAAAATAATAAAATAGAATGTTATTAAATGTTGGTACGTGTATTAACAAATAAAGCTTGTTAAAAATGAAAAGGAGAAGGATTTCATCAAACCATAATGTTTTGTCAAAACTAAATAATCTGTCCTTACACAAATATGCGCAACATCAGAGCACCTCAAGCAGTTTTATAAAAAATGTTTGGAATAAAAACAGAACGACTTTCAATTACCATTTAATCGTCAATGTTGATGTCGTTATCTATTTAAAGATATTCAAATTTCTTAATTTCTGATAGCGGCTGCGGGTAATGGTGTCATAAAAATAAAATCGTTTAAAAACAGTAGGTAAGCACCGTGTTGAAGCGAGTGCCATCAAACGTCAATCTTCGATTACAAATCATTGCAGAATGCGGCTCAGCTAACCGTTTACTGATCTGCAGTCGCGTGCCGATTGCGATCGGACATCGACCTCGTTTGCGATGCACTTTATTTAAGTAACTATCACCATAGTGGTGACTTTTTTTCATAATATTTGTTTTAATTTGTGGCCTAGATTCGTGGTCCCGGATGCGTGTGTCGGGGCCGCAAACGTTCGTGGTTCTGTGGACGATGTAGACTGACACCTCACTATTCCGCTATATAGTCTTCAAAAAGAAAAGTAATGTTGCTATTATAATAGCCATGTACCGTCTGCATTTTTTCAAGTGAGTGCTCTCAATTCGATTAGCTTTAAATCCTTCGTTAATTTTTATACATCTTCTGAATAAATGTTTACTTTTTGTAATGGAATTTAGACAATTTAAACGACTGCGGCATTTGAGATTGATTTCGAAAATCCGTTGATGAGTTCCAATCTTGAAAATGAAAGGAACTTCACCTAATTTAAAACTAACCATCCTACAACAAATTTAGAAAATAAAAATCCAATCAGAAATTTCGGAGGCAGGTTACGTTAAAAACGAATTAAATACCTTTTTGTATAACCTTGTAGCTATCAAATCTTAAATCATACAGCCTCATTCAAAAAACATCTGACCCAATCTTCAGGTAAAGTACTTATTAAAAAAGTTCAATTGAACGTAAACAGTTTTTTACTTTCAACACAATTGTATTCCTTTGATTGTCTCAGAGGGTATTGTCTAAGCGAAGATTTATAAAAATTAAGTGAGAGTGGATGCAGGCTTGCTGAAAAATTTGTTATCGACCTCGCTGGTCGCACGTTCAAAGTGGTCATGTGGTAGGTGACCGCAGTATAGCATTAGTTAGCAGGTAACATTACAGTAATTGTGTCGTAGTTAATCTCCTGCGCTGCGCTTACTGTACCTCTGTACAGTAAGCGCAGTGCAGTAAGCGTTCAAAAGTGGATAGACACGTTAAGAGTCGTTTTGCTGTCAATCTGCGATATGACGTTGTTTAAACACTTACAGTGTTTAAACAATACACACCACAGAGATCGCAGTTTTGCATGGCACACACTAACGTATCGTTGCATACTCGCACCGCACAGCACGAGCCAAAATTATATTTCCGTCGCTTTTATTAGACACGGTCACACGCATCATGGCCGTTAACATGCCAGTTTATGGCACATGGTAGCAGTAGGCGCCAAGCGTTGGACTGAGAAGCAGCCGGATTAGTTTCGGATCTCATTGGCTGCAGCCCAGTAGCATTTTTTTTTTGGTTTGCAATAATATTAATATTATTTAGAAAAATTACTGCTTTTTTTGCTGTTTTCGCAAAAAAATAAGTTTTGAAAAAATAAACATACCATAACGTCACGCCTGTAATCCCAGACGGGAAAGGCAGAGGTGTACCTATAGTACACCCACATTTCGCTAGCTATGTTTAAGTCCCATGTAATAGGGGGCGAGCCTATTGCCATCAACCGGGCACAAATCCAGCCACCGGGCTGAAACTGAGAAATTCTAGATAGAAAAACCCAATAACAGTTTGCCCGACCTGGGAATCGAACCCAAGACCTCATGCTCAGCAGTATCTCTTGCGACCACTAGACCAACGAGGCAAAAAAATATAACTAAAATAAAAACATATTTATTCGTTAAAATATTTTACATAAAGATAACAAACCGATACGAATTATGTATTTAAATGTCTTATAATATCATTATAGGACATATTTATAATAACTACTTCAGCCGTAGAAGATGTGCGATTCTACTTCAAGAAACATAGAAGCAATTTGTTTTATTTTAAAACATTAAATGTTCAAAAAAATTGTTAAGTAGACGTGTGCAGTGTTATTTCACCATAAACATTAAGCTTCGATCATGAATTTCCAAAATATTTATTTACAGGATTATTTAAGCGCAGTTTGTTTTCATTAACCATTTCACATTTTATTTGGCTTTAGGGAATATAGATTACATTTTAAGGTAATGGTCTTAAAAAAGAAGATTGAAACTAAACCTCAATTTTTATAAAATGAAATAATCACCGCTAAAGCGCAATATACATTATAAACTATTCTCGTGCGAAACTTAAACGCCTTTCTGTCAGAAACGGTTTTTAAGCTGGTCTTCGTTGATGGAACAAGCATTGAGCCAACGGCGAACGGTTTATAATGACGTATTCATTAATTCAGGAAAATGTCTCGTTGGTATGAAACCATTTGTTTCATGTTCATTCACCGTGTGACGTCGTTGCTTATTTAAGAAGTTAAAAAAGCCTTCCACTTCGCGCTCCGACTAGCAAGGCTTCCCCTCCCTCACATCTCTTAACCCACAGACTCACAGTATTTATCTAGAACAAAGAATGGAACACCATTTGACAAAAAAAGCAAAATACTATAATAATTAAAAACTTTCTTTTACTTTTTACTTTTATTTACAACACTTTACTCATCATTCATAAATGTAAAGAAATAATCTTTAAAATGATTTGTATTTTCAGTTCTTTAAATTAAACCTCTTAAAGAATTTAAACTAAAATCGAGTTTCAATACGGCACATTTTGACTTAGTGCCGATTTTACCAATGTTACTAAACGCGTTCAGCACATCTTAAACGCGTTTAAGAGCTGTAAGTGTCAACATTCCATAGAAGATAATGGCACTGGCAGCTCTTACACGGAGTTTATGTACTGATCGCGTTCAATTTAATTGGTGAAATAAGACCTTAAAGGATTAGCAATGCCTTTGATTTTGATTTATATTTAGTAAATTAAGAAATATTTGAATGATAACTCTCCACTCATAGTCCGGTTTCGTAAGATAGGTATTTGTGTTATCACATCATTTAGATGCACTTTTACGCAGCGCAATAATATTTGTCAACGCTTCAATATTTATATTTGACTAACAGATTTAAACATGCGCGAATAACCAACAACGTTCAATTAGGTGAATAGTCATAACTAACTGCATCAAGCGCACAGAAATCTAAACAATTTACTCACTTCTTCTGTGGTCTACCTACTCACTTGCATTATTTATGTAAACAAGATTAACGAGACAAGTGTCGAATGATTATCGAACTACTACAAGTAATTATATTAGAATAAACAAAAACTGTAAATACGTAGTTATTATTTGAAAATAACAAAGTTAACATAGCGGATGAGATTCGAACCCATGTCTCGCCATAATCGCTCCTACCCGAGCACGGTAACGACTAAGCTAGCATGCCATACGTTAAATTGGTTGAAATTATGAACTACTAACAATTCCTTGCATCCTCGACGCTCGACTCTCGCCGCGGACGGACGTGTTTGTGCGCTCTCCCGCTCCAGTGTTGTGTTTCGTGTTTTCTACTCGTCGCTACCACGTGACGTCATCGTAGTCGCCCCGACTACTCCGATTTAAAATCAAATCAAGAAATTGATTTGATTTTAATAACTCAAAAAACTGCCTTTTTCAAGGCAAATCTCGTTTCTCTAACAGACGTTTTGTGAGTAGCTTCACTAGGCCCCTTCTGGGTAAAACCACAGTTTCGTGGTCCTCGGTTGAAACCTTACGGTGTCAACGAAGCCGAGTGGGGTGTTGACCCAATTCACACCCGCCGAACCCCTTCAGGGCGAGGCAGTTAGTTGGACGGGTCCCAGATAACCGGCCTTGGGGGATCTCCTAGTCGGCTCTGGTGACAGTTTTGCTTTTCAGCTACTCACCTAGTGTCTTTAGGGTGTGTCTACACCCTTCACGCTAGACTGGTCAGGGCCCCGTTCGCACAATAAGACTGGCGACGGGTTACAAGCTTAGGGCTCACAAATAGGTACTCACCTCTCTGTCTACACCCGACAGAGAGGGTCACACATCCCCGGGCCCATCCACCCGGGGAGATAGGTATAGGGTTTAGGCCACGTAGGAAAAAAATTTCCACCATTCCCTCCCTAAAATAGCTCCTCCTCCGACCATGGAGGACGCCTTTATTTTGGCGTTCTTCAGAGAGGTCCTTTTTAAGGACCCCGAGTTCTTGGCGAAATATGGCGCCAAAATACGCCAACGGTCCACCCCCACTCCGTCCCACGGGTCACTTGTGGAATTCAGTGACGCACTGGAGAGCCCGCTATCACCACCTGCAAGTGAACAAGGCATTCCGCCCTTTGTTCCACACCACAATGTTCCGGCAACTATCTCGGCCCCCATTGTGTCACCCGCCTTTGTTCCGGTAGACAATACTCCGGCCGCTAATCCGGCCCCTATTGTCTCGCCCGCCTTTGTCCCTGCCGCCATTGTCACGGCCTCCATTGTTCCGGCCGCCATTGTCTCAGAGACAACGCAGCTGCGCGCCGCTGTAACAAATACGACGGAGAGCATGGACACGTCAGTCCCACTCTCCGAGGAAGAAGCCCGCACCTCCTCCTCCAGCGATGACGACTTCCAAGTCGTGGTCAAAGGAGGCAAGAGGAAGGCGGCTAAATCCTCCGCCCCCGCTGGCCCGGTCACCAAGGCCCAGAAAAAACAGGACGACTTACCGTCCAGCTCCACTTCCGCCCCTAGTCCGCGGGCCAGTCGCCCCGCCAGCCCTAAGGCTTGCCCACCCGCTCCTACCGCGAGGAAGCAGAAGCCCCCTCCCCCGATATACGTCCAGGAAAAGTCCAAATGGACGGAAATCTCTAAAATGTGTGTTGATCGCAAGATCAACTATACTAACGCCCGATCCACCCTCCAGGGGATCAAAGTTACGGTCCCCACGTCTGCGGACTTTAGGGACCTCTCCCGCGCCCTACGTGAAAGGAACTACTCCTTTCACACTTACTCCCTTCCGGAGGAAACCCCTACACGCGTCGTTATTAGGCGCGTTCCACAGGAAATCTCCACCGAGGAGATTAAGAGCGACCTTGTCTCACAAGGCATACCAGTTTCCGCCGTCCATCGCTTACATAAAGCGAGACAGGACCTAGTCTACAACATGGTCCTGGTCATCTGTGACCCCACAGACGGTCACCACCCGATTTTTAAAGTTAAGTCGGTGTGTTCGCTCTCAGGCATCTCAATAGAGAAGCCTTACAGAGCTCAATTAATTGGACAGTGTCATCGCTGCCAATTATATGGTCACTCGCAGTCCAACTGCTATGCCACCCCTAGATGCGTCAAGTGTCTAGGAGAGCATGGCACCGCCGACTGTACCCGCCCAAAAGATAGGGAACAATGTTTAGAGCCTCCCAGCTGTGTACTCTGCGGCCAATCGGGACACCCGGCAAATTACCGGGGCTGTCCTAAGGCCCCGAAGTCCTCCTCTTCCAAACTCGCGAAACGCGCGAGCGACCGCCAGCACAGGAAAAGCCCCTGGGGAAAGCCTCCTTCCGCGCTGATGCCGGAGCGGCTCAGTCCGCAGAGGCCGTCTCCCTGGGCTAACCTAAATCACCTGAAGGCTCCCGCAGCTTCGGTGCCCTCTATCCCCGCGCAACCAGCGCAACCCGCTCAACTTCCAGCGCTGATGGCTTCCGCCATCCCAGCGCCTTTGGTAGCCTCCGCGGCCCCTACGGCCTCTCCAGCGAAACCTCAGGGAACCCAGGGCCGAAACAGCGCCCAAATTATACTTAGTACATACGCGGCTCTCTTCACCACCGCCGCGGACAAAATGGCGGAAGAAATCGTTGCTGCAAACGGCAACGCACTCCGCCTTATGGAAATCCTCAGCGCGTATCCCGAGATCGCGCAAGTTCTACACTCACTCAAATATTAATTCTCAATGGATAATACGAGAGTAAACAGTAACAAACCCCGATCCCTTAAATTAGGCTTCTTCAACGCAAATGGCGTTTCAGGTCAACGCGATGAGATCGCCACTTTCCTCCGCGACCATCAGCTTGACATCCTCCTCATACAGGAAACCTTTTTAAAACCGCATCACCGAAACCCGAATATTGCCAACTATAAACTAGTTCGCAATGACAGGTCTCGATGCCACAAGGGCGGCACACTAATATACTTTAGGAAATCCTTGTATTGCATCCCTATCGACCCACCTTCTCTCTTCTCCCATCTGGAGACCTCTATCTGTCGGCTCGGCATGACTGGTCATCAACCGATCACCATCATCTCTGCTTATATTCCACCAGACAATGGTCCGGAGGATCCCATCTCGCTCCAAAAGGACTTCACTGCCCTCTTCGGTATGAGTGACTCCGTCATCTTGGCGGGGGATCTTAATGCCAAGCACCCGGCGTGGAATAGTAGCACAACTTCAACCAGAGGTAGGTTAGTGTTCAAGTTAGGCGAATCCCTTAACTTTGACGTCATCGCTCCAATGAGCCCGACTCACTTCCCAGGTAATCCTAATCACCTTCCCGATGTTCTCGATGTAGCGCTGCTCAAGAATGTGAACCTCCGTTTGCAATCGATTGAGACGTTCCACGAGCTAAACTCTGACCACCGCCCTGTAGTCATGCATCTTGCACCCTACTCGGGCCCGATCGACCCCAACCGCCCCCCTCAGACCCAGACGATAACCGACTGGAGGAAAGTAAGCGAAAGACTGAAATCCACCACGTCGCCTCACTTAGACACCATCCCCGATCACTTAGTGTCAGTCGCCGACACGACGGCCGCAATCGACTCGTTTACAGAGCACGTACAATCCGTATTGACGGATTGTTCACGGGAAGTTCCAGTGATGGAAGACCATCGCTGGAAACTACCTGCTGACGTACGTGACCTGATAACCGAGAAGAACGCGGCCATCCGTGCCTACGACTCCTTCCCTTGTGACGCGAACAAAGCCCACATGCGCCATTTACAGCGTGCTGTAAAGAAACGCATAGGGGAGGTTCGCTCTGAGGGCTGGAACAAGATGCTCAGCGAACTCGAGCCCACTCATCAAGCCTTCTGGCAATTACAGAGGAAATTGCGTTCCTCAGAAGAGGTCTCTATGCCTCCTCTCATCCGCCCCGACAATAGTGTCGCTTTCGACAGTCCCGATAAGGCTGAATGTCTTGCCGACAGCCTAGAGTCCCAATGTTCTCCCAGCTCCCAACCAGTAGACCAAGCTCACCTGAACAAGGTCGACGCTGAAGTCGAACGAAGAGCCTCCCTCCCTCCCGTCGAAGACCCTGATGATCCTCTGCCTCCCGTCACTCCAGACGAAGTGCACGACATCATTAAAGGGCTCCATGCTCGTAAGGCCCCCGGTTCGGATGGTATTACCAATAAGGTATACAAACTCCTTCCTGCCCCGCTAATAATGCTTATGACCGCCATCTTCAATGGCGCCTTGAGCAACAACATCTTCCCACAATCATGGAAAGAAGCCACCGTCATCGGTATCCCAAAGCCAGGCAAGCGAAAGTCTGAGCCCTCCAGCTACCGCCCTATTAGCTTACTCAATGTCCTCGGCAAAATCTACGAGAGGCTTATTTATAAGCGTCTCAAAGACTACGCCGAAGCAAAGAGCCTCATACCCAACGAGCAGTTTGGATTCCGTAGCCAACACTCGGGTACCCAACAGGTCCACCGTATCGTAGAGCACTTATGCGCTGGTCTGCAGCGTAACGCGACGACGGGTGTGCTATTCCTCGACATAGCGAAGGCCTTTGACAAAGTCTGGCACAACGGCTTGATATACAAGCTCTACCAACTAGGAGTGCCAGATCGTCTCGTGCTCATCTTACGAGACTTTTTGTCGAACCGGACCTTTCGCTATCGCGTCGAGGGAGCACTCTCGTCCCCTCATCCTATTCGCGCCGGTGTCCCTCAGAGTTCCGTACTATCTCCTCTCGCCTTCACGCTGTTCACTAGCGATATCCCAAAAAGTAAAAAGGCTCAGTTGGCTCTCTTCGCCGACGACACTGCCGTTTACTATACCGGTTACTGTCCCAACGCTATAGCTCGTATTCTCCAAACCTCCGCAAACGTCTTAGGCGCTTGGTTCCGGAAATGGAGAATCGAGGTCAACCCCGATAAGAGTCAGGCGGTTCTCTTCTCGAGACGTCGTCGACTCCCTCCCCCACTTCCCAGCCCGATCACTATGTACGGCAAGCCAATCCCTTGGGAGAAGCAAGCCAAATACCTAGGCGTGATCCTCGATGAGAACCTTACCTTTAAGGCTCATATTAAGGCGGTTCGCGCGCGCGCCTCCTTCGCTCTTAGCAGGCTCCAATTCGTACTGACAGCCCGTAGTAAACTGTCCCTCAAATGCAAGCTCCGCATCTACACCGCAGTCATCCGTCCCATCATGACCTATGCCTGCGTTGTATTTGCGCACGCTCACCCACGTCATCTCCATAAGATGCAGACCCTCCAAAACCGTTTCCTCAGAAGGGTCACGGGTGCCCCCTTCTATGTCCGTAATATAGATCTTCACGTCGACCTCAAAATGCCAACCATAAAACAGTTCATGAAACGCTTATCAAAGCGTTTCTTCGACTGCGGCATTAAACATTCTAACCCCCTGATTACAGCGGCCGCCCGCTACACTCCCTCTCGCATTAGCAGTATTCGCCGACCAAGGCATACTTTAATCGACCCCGACGACGCCACTACCCTCCTCCAGGAGAGTAGTAAGGCCACTAGCACGCTACATAAGCCCAAAACCCGATCGCCGTCCTACCGCCCTCGCCGCCGAGGCCCGCCGCGACGCCCAAATCGACGCCCCTCCCGACCCTTGCTCGAGCCCGCCCGCGCCGCTGAGCCTGTAACTTTAAATTCGTCCGTAAATAATATCAATCCTGATCCAGCTAGTCATTTGCTGCCCTCTTCCAGCGACGCCCTAAGCCGAGGTTCGTACCCCACAGGGGGTGCCCTTAGCGTTGTCGCTTAGTTTTAGTTAGTATATAAGTTTAAGTCCTGGCTGGAGGCCTTAATTTATTAGGGAATCCACAGGCAAGTCCGCTTAAGCAGACGACAACCGCATAGGTTGACCTGCGAGATGCCAAACAAACAAACAAAAACTACTAACAATTACAAGCAAAGTGAGTGTGTGTGCGTGTTTATAGAAGGTATAGAAACAACTTATAGATGAAGGTCGTAACTGAAACCGAGGCGTCAATCCATTGCTTTGTGTTAATGCTACTGGATTTATGAGCGCTACTGTACCTACTGTATATAAGTTTCAATTCAACGAAATGTCTGATTGGTATACCCACCTTGAGCATAATTTTCAGGATTTTTAATTTTCATTGTAGCTACACAATTACCTTCATTTATAAATCGATCTTCGGAAATCTACGAATTCACGGATTTTAATTATACTTCAAAGAATTGAATTGCAAAATGAACATCGCCGGCTAACTTCATTGCAACCTAAAGTATGAATATGAAAATCATGAAACTCATAGCTGCCAATGCCAGATAACATTTTAAAAGAAAGCTAATCAGGCGTTAAAACTGAAAAAAAAACTTAGTAAAGAATACGTGTTCACGTACGTGTACTACGTGAACTATTTGTTCATTTGACCTAGTACTACTACGAGAGATAAACTACTAGCAAACAGTATCGATCGTTTAAGCAGCTTTTGTACCAAAATGTCTAACATGGAAAGCTTAGTTTTTCTAACATTGTTTATTTAACCGTTTTATAAACTAATTTTAATCACCTAATTTAGTTTACATTTCATACAATTACCTATCGCTATGACAAAAGCCAGAGACTGTAAAAACCTAAACCATATTCTATGAATGAATTAAGAATTTCCAGCAACGACATTAGTACCTACAAATCATGTTTGCTAATCAAAAATAGAAAACTCTAATCAAATCTTAATTAAGTATTTTTCGCGAGATAAGATCTAACAAACTTAATTATAGCCTAATTTATTCGTTCAATTGGATTGGTAATTAATTACATTAATATTTAATCATTTAAGTTATAGAAATGCTAAAACAACTGAGTTAATAAATAAAAACCCAGTGACACACGAACACGTCTTAACGGATATCAGATACACAACGAAAAAAAAAATTGCATATTCCAGATCGATTACAAGCTTGCCAAATATGGCTGTAATTCCTTTCGAGACAACTCAATGGAACTATTAGTTGGTGGTGAGTAACTATTTTTACACAAATCTACAAAAGATATTTATTTATAGGCATGACTTAGGATATCATTTCCTTATCATAATATCCGGTTTTATTAAACCTAAAACAACACTGATGTTAAACAATTTTTTTTTATCCATCTTTCCAATTTCTTTGTTTGTGGCGGATTATATAGGTTGGCATTGGCAATTGAATCATTAATTTGCCAAACAATCTTAACTCAAAAATATTGTTACAGGGTAAATGTTGTTGGACAAGGTATATGTTGTTGGATCGATCGTGGAGCGCTGCCACGATCATTTCGAGTCCGTGTTTAAAAATACTTTAAAATTATAAATTGTACTCTGTTTATAATCGATGTTATCTAAAAATGTGCTAAAACATCTAAAGCTCTAGTGACATTATTAGTGAGTGAACAGTGACGCTTTAAATCGTAATGAAACACCTCGAAAACTATCATCGTCAACTTCACTATTAAGTGGACAAAAACTAAAATTGTAAAGTAAAATCAACAAATAAGACAACCAACGAGCATATAAGTGAACAGTGACAGTGACAAAAAGGACCATAATTAAATAAAACAATCAATATAAAAACAAAAGTGAAGTTTCACTGTGTAGCAAACATTTTTTCTTCATGAGTCACAGTAACGCACTTTCTTGATTCAAAATTTGTACGAAGAAGTAACCTGTAGCCAATTTCAACAGCAATGTGTAACACTCAAGTAGCTAATTAGCTACAGTAAGGGTACAATATTTAACACCGCCGCTCGACTCCGGGTTCAAACCTGAGCAAGTGCAAATATTTTTGGAAACTAAAAAAAATCTAAAATGAATTATCTTAGATAACATCACCTTTCGTCGCAACCGTACTAGGTCCGACTCAAACACTACTAGTATTGGGAACTAAAGTATAACTTCAACTGAATCGCCTATAGATGGCACCACAACAAGCTTACCTGACATTTCAGATGGCGAAGATGACCAAACTATCCAAATAAAAAAACAACTTGAACGATTAACAACTGAACTAAACCGTGCACACAATAAAATAGAATCATTATCTATAGAAAATACTAACCTCAAGCGTATTAATCAGGAGTTGCTTGAACAAAATGAGCATTATAAAGAAACGACATGTAGCTCCGTAAAATCAAAAACATCAGTAAACCAAGAATTAGATGAAAACAGCAAATTAAATTAACCACAAATGAATACCACTACAACAGTGCAACACAATCAGAGCAAACAAAATATCATTCAACAAAGTATAAGTAATATCAACAAAGTATCATTAGTACCAACAAATCTAATAAAGTATTATCGATTGCAGAGGAAAAAATTGAGTGTTATAATATATATCATTACATAAAAACAAACTGCGGAATCAAACAGCTACTCAAAGGAGTAAAAAACATGCTTAAAGACTATACTAAGGAAGATTTCTGTATAATATTAATTGGAGAAAACAACAAATGACTATTTTGATTTAATCTATGACATAAGAAACACCTTGAAAGAAATTGACAATACAAATATTACCCTATGCCTGCCTACCTACCTTCAAGTTTAATAGCAGTTCAAATCTGTTCAACTGGCGAGTAGAAAACTTTTCCAACTTGCTGTATCTAGATATAATGACACATTTACATGCATTGGACTATCCTATCCTATTGGACTCGAACCTACATCTTACGTATGACAGTAGAATGTTTAGCAATTTGACAGGAAGACTGAATAACAATGGAATGCGGACCATTTTTGACGATATAAAACGGCAAATGGAAAATATAATTGCTGTAAACCTTAGCCTAAATGAGAACTGTGATCTCGGAAAACAGGATCAATCAAAGACAAAAGGAAAACTACGTAACGGCTCTCAGCTTTTTCTCTAACACCGAATTGCATCAACGACACAGAGTACAAGAAAAGAAAATATCACTGACTAATTTTTCAAAATATCCAAAGTATCGGAAACAAAGTAGAATTAATAGAACAATTACTTTTAGATTCTGAAATTGATTTTATCTCACTATCCGAATTGTGGAAAAATGAAAACTATTGCCAATCAATTTTGAGTTTGCATTATTGTCAAAAACTCATTAGATTTTATTGAACGAATAGACATAGTTAATCATTCAAAGGAGTATTATATAGAATTTAGTGCTATTGATGTTCCCAAACTAAACTGTACTTTTATAGGACTTTATAGAGCAGATCGTCAAATTGATGTATTTCTTCAACAATTGGGAAAAGTTTTACACAAATTAAATATGAAAAAATCACATCAACCCTTAATATTAGGAGGAGATTTTAATATAAACGTGTATAATAAAAATAAACAGACTCTGGAGTTCTTGAACTTTATGAAAACATATAACCTGCAACAAATAATCCACGAACCAACACGAGTAACCAAGACAACATCCACTTGCATTGACCTACTTTTTTACAAACTACCCACCGCTCATAAACAAAGCAACTGTCAAAGATTATGGACTATCGGACCATAAGGCAATAAATGTTCAGTTAAACGGAGACTATTTATCAAAAAACGATAATAAAACTTGGTATACCGAAAAAAGATTATTTACAAGAAAGAACATAGAACGTTTTAAAAATTCACTAAAATCAGAAAATTGGGAAATTATACTAAGCCCAAATAATAGTGTACACATAAATTACGAATCTTTCATTGCAATAATAAAACAGAATCTAAATAAATATATTCCATTACAAAAAATAAGAATAAAATGCAAACTAAAAAAAGGATGGCTTACTAAAGGTCTCAAAAAATCATGCGAACATAAGAGAGTTCTAAGAACTATTTTTAATGAGACAAAAAGTTGCGTTATAAAAAAACACTATAAACTATTCAATAAAATATTAAAACTGACTATAAGTAAATCAAAAAAACTAACATATATTAAACAAATGCAAAAATCTGACAATAAGGTAAAGACAATGTGGAATATAATTAACACAAAAACAGGGAAGACAAAAATAAATAGACGTGAAAATATATCACTGAAGATAGACAATGAAGAAGTAAAATGCCCGTTTAATGTATCCAACAGATTTAACGAATTCTTTGCGGCGGTAGGGCAAAATCAAACAACAAACTCGACCAATACCACTGGAAAGCCCGTGGTCAATCCCTCTTCTTGTTCAATGTATGTACGCCCGGTAGACCAAAAAGAAATAATTAATATAATAAGATCAACTAAAAATAAACATAGCTGTGGTATCGATGACATTCCACCAATTTTATTAAAGCAATGCGCAATAGAACTTTCCATTCCTCTAATGTTTTTAATAAATCAAAGCTTCCAAGATGGCCAATTTCCAGACGCACTAAAAGTAGCTTTAGTAAAACCAATACATAAAAAAGGTGACAAGCAATCCCAAGCAATTATAGACCCATAGCAACATTACGTCAAAAATTGTGTATTAACCCGTATTACTCGAATTTATAACACCGATTTATTACAAGTGGATATATTTTTCCAAAATAATTGAAAAAGCTATGTGTTATCAGCTATATACATTTTTAGAAAAGTTTAATATCCTTGACGACGCACAAAATGGGTTTAGCAAATGTAGATCAACAACACTAGCAGTTTATAAATATACTCAACAAGCGCTTCAACATATAAACGACAAACATTATGTAATTGGGCTACTACTAGACATGACAAAAGCATACGGCAAGGTCCTTTATGACATCTTACTTACTAAAGTATACAGCTGCGGCGTACGAGGACCAGCTTATTCGTGGTTCAAATCATATTTACATAATAGGACACAAATAGTGCAAATTGAAAATTACGACCATGATAAAAATGAGATCAAAACCATAAGATCACAAGAAAAACCAATTACTTGCTCAATCCCACAAGGAAGTGTGTTAGGATGCCCACTATTTTTAATTTATATTAATGACCTCCCCAAAACATTAAATAAAGAAAACGCTTTACCAGTATTATTTGCAGACGATATTTCAATATTAATCAAGTGTGAAAATGTAAATAACCCTAGTCTACAAATACAAGATACCCTCCAAACTGTAGATAATTGGCTCCAGATCCACAACTTAGAAATTAA
Organism: Dasypolia templi; assembly: GCA_963555695.1. Lineage (NCBI taxonomy): Eukaryota > Metazoa > Arthropoda > Insecta > Lepidoptera > Noctuidae > Dasypolia > Dasypolia templi. The sequence continues at coordinate 14,836,926 of OY743146.1, read as the reverse complement.
TAGCAGTAAAACTAAAATAATACAATTAAGATCATACAAAAAATCACCTCTCAATCTAATAACCACATTCAGGAACTCGCAAATGGAAGAAGTTAATACATTTAGCCTACTTGGAATAAATATTGACACACACATTAATTGGACGTCACACATAGAACATATAAAAACAAAACTCTCCAGATTCTCTTACGCTCTTTTTCAAATTAAAGCAAAGCACTAACACACAAACAGCTATGGCTGCTTACTACGCATACGCAAACTCATGGCTGCGATATGGCGTCATGCTATGGGGAAATAGTGTTAACGTAGATGAACTATTCATAATGCAAAAGAAGTGTATAAGAATTCTGGCCCAAATAGACAACACGGAAAGCTGCAAACCATATTTTATAAAAATTCAAATTCTAACTCTGCCGTCAATATACATACTTGACATTTGCATATTTGTTTTTAAAAATATTGACAAGTTCATCAGAGTAGAAGATACGCACAACGTCAACACTCGCCATAAAAAGAGGTTATGCGCTCCATCCACAAGAATAAAAATGTTAAGTGATAGCCCGTATTATATGGCAATATAAATTTATAATAAGTTGCCCAACATGTTTAAAACTGAAAAATCTGTAATACTATTCCAAAAAAGACTAAAACTGTACCTAATCCAAAAATGTTTCTACTCAGTAAAACAATATTTAGAGTCTAGCTTAAAATAACGTGTTTCTCTCATGTACAAAAGTGGCGATCCGTCCTATACAAACAATAAGATTAAGTCTATCCTATTTAACTTCTTAATATATTTTTAATTTGCACGACCTAAAGAGGATGACATACATATTGCTGTTTTTTTATTAGACTCATTGACTTTTAATTTTGACATAACTATAATTTATCAAACGAATTATACTAATATAAGGAAATAATTATGATATAATAATGTTTAATGCATGCCAATTTAGGATGATAAGGGCAGGCGAATGATAAAATTGCAATGCTTGTAAAAGGCTGCTAAGTCGTAGGTGCTATCATAAAATAACATCAACATTGTACACTTAGTTCGCAATAAACTTTTGACTTTGACTTTGACTTTGACTTTAAATGGAAATACAAGGATGTGACACCTTTATATGGATCCTACATTCAATAAAGCAAGGGCTTCAATCTCCTTCTCTCCAAGTCTTGCATTGGTTTTTTAGGTGTAAATGAACAACCAATCGATTATTTACAAGTAGTTGCCCTCGAAACTTTGTTACACCGAACATGCTTCGAAACTGGTTGCAAGTTTAGTTAGTTCGCAACATCGCACAGTAAATAATAAATTAAGTAAATAATAATTAAAATCATGTCCAAAACAAAATTTTGGGACTCACCACATAGTTCAACTTCAACTTGAGAGAACCTCGTAAGCGTGATATTAAAATGGTTTTTCGATGCAAATATTATTTTGTAAAACATAATAAATTTTTTAAACCTGGTTACAACGCTGAAATGGATCGTATAAAAAATAATGTTCGTAAGAAGCGACAGTAACAGATTTTGGTCTATTGTGCAGGAAACTGTTCCCGGATAAGTGTGACGTCATCTTGGCTATGGCGACAGTACAGTGGGGCTCATCACTCATATACTTCATATCTGGCTCCTTAAAAGGCTTCACAAGGGTCCAGTCGTTGGCACCACTGACTCCGATGAAAATCGTCGAAATTATCAACAAGTAAAGGATTATCATAATGATGATAAGAACAATAACCGATAACACACAGGTCTGTTATTTATAATTGTTGATAACATGTTGCTACTGAGATTTTTACCTATACCTACTTTTAATATTTTTGTTTATATTTCAGCCCAACACCACTGCGTTAACTCCGTATTTATCATTTTCTGAATGTGTCAGAAAAAACTTGTGACTTATCGTGTTTCAAACACATTCTTATTGGCGGTAGCGCTATGGAGAAGTCATTTCTGGACAGATTTAGAGTAAGTATTATAACGCACATTATATTATCAGATAAAGGTCCATTGTAAACTGTAAAGGAAAGAATGGCTGTTCTTTTTTTAACTTAATTTCATGAACTCATCAGGCTTCCGAATTTTATATTTTTCGATAAGAAATATCGAGCTAGCACGTCGTTATGAACTCGGAATGTATTTTAAACTATGGAAACAAGTGTTTTCATCATTCTAAATTTACATTGTGATTGCATGGAAAGGAAAAAAGGGGGAGTGTTAACTGGACCACCAGTAGTTCCATAACTTCCAATTAAGTCTGAATAAGATACACCATTTATATCATGATATATAATGGTCTAGTACCTATCTATGAAAACGTATTTTTTGCAGAGTATATGCGACGCTTTCTTATATCTGGCATACGGAATGACTGAGTTATTGGCTCCCATCTTTGATTTCGATGACGACACACCTTTCGGTTCAACTGGCAAGCCCAAATCCCAATACGAGTTCAAGGTATGTGTTTTTACCAATATGTGTATTTTTAAACACATTAAAGTTAATTATTATTATGAACCGGCTGCTGAAAACTTTCTAAATAATAGTCCATTTTTTGTAACCACCTGGCAAAATAATAACGTAAGTAGGTAATCATAATAATGTCTGAAAAGATAATTATTTCGGTAAACACAAAAATTATTACAGTGAAAACAGTACCAAACTCATAATAATATTATCTGATTCGTTGCTTGATATTAATGACTGATTACTTTTCGAAGTTTTTACTGAAAACAATCTAAGTATTTGATAAGCTACCTACTTAAATATAATAAAATTAATCTAGTGTTTATCTACTATCATATCGTAAAATTTTTAGTTACTTACTTATAATCTTTTGGAGTTTATAAGTAATTCGATTTTTACGATATGACGAGTTTATATTGGCATGAAGTTTCTAATTATTATACTATTTCTCTAACAATATAATATAAGTAATAATAGTACATTATGGTATCATACACACGTGTATCATACGACGTTTTTCAACACTCTTGTGAATAAAATATCAATAAAAACTCATTGTATTCAACAAAAGATCGTGTTCAATAGAACAAATAAATTAATGTTTCAAATTCTTATTTAAATAGATAATTTTAACTCGTACGTGTTTAATAAATAAAACTTTCACTCAAATATAACTTTTGTTTTCTCTGTAATAGAAGAAAACTTTTCATTCCACATTTTGTACGTGGCAGAATAGGCGCAAACCCTATGCGCGGAAAATAAAAAAAAACCTCATCCCTTTAGTCTGTGGCCGATCGCAATGCGCGCGCATAGGAAAACTGATTAATTTTTCCCGCCATAGCGAAACATTTTTCACAACTCGTTTTCACTATTGAATTTATAGTTATTTATTAATTAAAATGTCTACAAGTACTAGTTACGAAGAAAATGATTTAAGAACAACGCCACTCCACCAATTAATTAAAAAAAAAACTATACGTCACTAGTGAGTTATAGCAATGAAAAAGTCACAGTTTGATTATGGGTGTCATTCTGTGCCTAATTGCGGTGACCATAGAGCCACTTTATGAGCAAATGTGTTGTTTTTTTTTTATAAAGCTACGATACAGGGAAAAGCCAAGAAGTTAGTTAATGTCACCAAGTTTCCATCTTTTTTTTTTCTAATGGAACGCATTTATATGCGGGGCGCGCCCTGTTTTTAGTTGTCGGTGACAGCGCCTGCTTTAGCGCATGCACGGTGGTGTGCTTGGTTTTGGCGCCATACATAGGTTTTGTTGTACAGAATTTCGTACAACAAAACATATGTATTGTTTTTTTTTTTTTTCTCATAACAGTGAATGTGAAACAAAATTATCTATTTATTATTTAGTAGATTTAATCTCAATGTATGAGAGGAGATAAATTAATGTATGAAACTGCAAATAACTAGGTAGAATAGGTTGGGTATGTTTTAAGCACAAACACGTGTTTTAATACACCTCATTATGCAACAGTTTCGTATAATACTATTTCAGGACTGGTATAGTTAATTATGAATAATTCGACCTATTCTAATATTAATGTTTTTTACGCAGCTCATGGGTCATGATGGCAAACCTCTGAACTTACAAAACCGAAGAATTGTGACTTAAGAGCGATGCGTTCTTTAAGGTAAAAATTTAAATTTTTCAAAAATTTAAAAAGCCGTTCACACGAATTATTCCAAATTATTTGTTTACTGGAATTACCTGTAGGAACGTGAGAATATCGAGGCATTTTGTAAACAGGGTGGTGACATCGACACGCAAACTGAAAAAGTTGCGTTACCTACGCGGTCAAAACGTATGGAACAGCATTCTTTTTTATAACCGCCAAACAGTAGTGCTATTCCGTAACGAGATGGTTACAGAATACTACTGCTCGTTGGTTAAGGATAATTGAGGTGAGGTGAGCGTAGAGTGAGCTGTCAGTGCCACTGATGTTCTTCTCCACGCAAGTTTTCACTGTGAGATTTTACAGAATCGGCATGATGATCATGTACTGAATCCATGGTAGCAGGGTAGCAGGTTGCGTACAACTAACTAAATAGCTACTCTATTAGATAATACTACCCAGTTAGCAACGTAAAGTGTTTGGGAACGATTCTCAAAATCTCAATCCCCGAAAAGGTAAAACGTCAGTTAATCCGTGGGTCGCGGATGAGTTTGCCCCAAGGATGAACACATTCATAATTAACCTGCGCGCTAATACTGCTCCAGCCTCGACTTACACAGTAACTCAATATGGTATTCTGAATATTATAGCTATTATACTATTACGGTATTCTGGTACTATGCCATACAAGCCGGTTTGCAAGTTAAAAGCAGCACAGTTTTGGAAAGTTCTTGGCGATAAACAATTATCTATTTTACGATGCATTATGATTTCATTACATCGATGCTTGAACGCTGTAGGAAATCTTATTTTTTGTGGAAATACCTTTTAATTTTGTCAGGTTACAAAGAAACCTACAAAAAGTTGGAGATTTTGGGGCACTTTTATTCATTAATGATTTAATACACAGGGCTACCTAAACAATCCTGAGGAGACGAAGACAATGTTAACCGACGATGGCTGATTCAAGACCGGTGACATGTTCTACAAGGACGAGCAGGATTACTACTACTTTGTGGAGCGCAAGAGACTTTTAAATAGGCACTACGGTTTTTGGGTGAGAGAAGAATGTTTTAAAAGTTTTAAAAGCCAAGCCTAGTTTTAAAGTTTTGCCTTTCTAATTAAAACTTTCATCAAAATGAACGATTCCAATATCGAATGAAAATTACGCCAATGAATGAAATACACGAAAAGATTTAACGGATGATAAAATCTCTATGTTGCTTAAACAAGTGAGTAAATGTGATGATTCGGTCTAAAACTTTAATCCACCTTTGAAAATAACGCAACGCGAAAACTTAGACGGCGTAGTCTTAGCTAGACTTACTCTCACGCTCTGATTCATCCCAGTGGTGCACTGTCTCGAGTCGGTTGATATGCGACAAGAGAAAACTATACTTATTTCGAAAGAAAAATATCTACAAAATCCTTGCTACCCGTCTACGATGTATTCCCGTTGTCCCCATATGCCATGTCCCCGTCAAAGGGGACAAAGGGAATATAGTAAAATAATTAAGATGACCTCTCGTTGTCCCCCGTACGCAGTGCCCAATAAAGGGGACAAAGGAAATTCAATAAAAATAACGCTGTCTTTTAAGCTGGGTTTACAGAAAATTAACGGGTAATTTACTGTAAAAGTATCTATACTTTTCAAATTGTGCCCGTTGTTCCAGTTTCGTTAAAATATTATACCTATACAAATGCCTACTTGTAATATTAAAATTAAATTCGAAGTTAAATAAAAATGACTTTGTCAAATACTGTGTTTTCTTCACATGAGTAACTTTGACTCACAAAAATGAAGAATAATCCTAATGATGACCAAGTTACGTAAAATTCAACGACATACTTAAACATCACCATCTTTTCAAACACCTGTGCATTTAATAGCAAAATTACTAAGTGCCAAACTCACAAATAAGTTCAAACTTATTATTTCGAATCGGATTATCAAAGGCCGCACAGTTGCATTGCAATAATCAGCAGATGTTTGCGAGTTTCGAATTTAAACTGAAACAATTCAAAATTCAGCTACAGTTTACGTTTAAAATGTTTCGGACTAAACACACAATATTATACAACTCTACGAAAGTACTCTAAGAAAAAATTATAATACTAGATTTTCTACTCGTTTAATAAAAAAAAACTGCAATAACATATCGAATTGATGCCCTTTACCGTGTAAGTTACCACAGCATACGCAAGTTTAGTGATTCCCCACACGGCAGACACTTCCTGCGTTCGGTATATATCCTCTGTAATCAATTATCTGGCTATAAGGATGAACTTGCTACTGTCTACCTCAATTAATCTGTATCCTGTTTTTACTCGACTTTATCCTCTCCTGATCAATTCTTTGGCTATTCAAACTTTGCTCCCAATTTAACTTTATTTACCGAACCAACTCAAAGAGTATTCTGATTCATGCTATCCATATCTGTATTCGAAGTATATGTTAATTCGTTTGCTGCTGGAATAAAATGATTGATTGTCGTGGAATCCGGATACCGGGATGAACGTCGTAATATATCTGATTTTAATTGCAGCTGTATTGTTGTGATAGCCAAATTGCCAACTTACATTAAACATTTTATTTAAAGCTCTTTATTTTAACTAACAAGCTAAGCTATATTTATAAATTACTAAAAGTGTTAAAAGTTCTAAACATCGATTAGTGAAGGTCTTCAATGTTCTTGCGGTTCAGCCTGTTTACGCCAAGGATTACTATTTAATGACTAAATTATGTTTAATCTTGTAGCAGCCGTAGAAAGTCTACAAAATAATTTCATAATTTATTCATTAGATCGTTATACGTTTTGCAATAAAACGTTACGTTCAAAAACTTATCTGTGGAAGAAATAAAAAGGACTTTGCTCCTTTTCGTGCATGGTACTTACGTCCTTGCAGCGATGTGCGAGCTGTCATAAGCTATCACTAACATATTCCTGTCGCACGTGGTTAGACAAAGTGCATTACCACCACATGGGCTTCGTACTTTAAGAGGGATAAAAGAGTGATAAAATTTTACGAACGTAAAGTCACAGAAGCGATCAGTTCTTATGCGCGCTACTTTAGTAACAGTCACAGATGTACGTGACGCGTTACACGAGACGACTAAATAATGACGCGCCAACAGTTGTGGCCGACACTGCAGCGCGTTGCTCGGAAACTTATTTATATTTGTTGACCAATTATAAGATAATAGAGAATATTGGGAATTTATATGCAAAATCAAAATTTAAAACGGACGACGAGTGGTATTTTGTATCCGCTGAAACCAATGAGGTTTGATCCTCAAGATGTGACTATGCGAGGTAACTTAGTTATGATTCCCTGAAAGGACTTTTGTTTTGAAGGCTCATGTTCCAATCTACACTTCCAAAGACTGAACTAATGTATGAGAAAATCATTAGTACAAGGAATCTGTGACCCTACGCCCTTCAGCTGGAGTGATCAAAGCATGTGTCGCGAAAACGTGTTCCAAAATCGTGAAATAAGTAGCGTCAGGGGCCGGGCGTCGGGATGTTGGCGGAAGTCGCTGGCCTGACGAGGAATTCAATAACACATTTTTCATTTTCTTCGATCTCTTGAGACTTTGGTACATCTTAGGAGGAGCCATATTGTGTTTTATTTTTGTGAAACTGAACAAAAATAATAGAATAGAATGTTAATAATTGTTGCTACAGGTATTAACGAATAAAGTTTGTTAAAATGAAAAGGAGAAGGAGTCCATCAAACCATAAAATTTAGTCAAAACTAAATAATCTGTCCTTACACAAACATGCGTAACATCAGAGCACCTGAAGCAGTTTTATTTTAAAAAATAGAATAAAAACAGAACGACTTGTAATGACCATTTAATCGTCAATGTTGATATCATTATGTCTTTAAATATACCCAAATAATTTCAGAATCTGATAGCGGCTGCGGGTAATGTGTCAAAAAAATAAAATCGTTTAAAAACAGTAAGCACCGTGTTGAAGCGAGGGCCATCAAACGTCAATCTTCGATTACAAATCATTGAAGAATGCGGCTCAGCTAAAAGTTTACTGATCTGCAGGCGCGTGACGATTGCGATCCGCCATCGACCTCATTTGCGATGCACTTTATTTAAGTAACTATTCCCATTTTGTGGTGACTTTTTTTTTCATAATATTTGTTGTAGTTGTGGCCTAGATTCGTGGTCCCGGATGCGTGTGTCGGAGCTGCAAACATTCGTCGTTCTATGGACGAAGTAGACTGACTCTGACGTCACAATTTCGCTATAGAGCGCGCCAGAGCCTTCCGCTACAGCAGCAACTATACTTGTTTTCGTGAGTTTTACCCATCCATTTCTATTATAACTGAAAAGTTTGAATAGCGCTGAACTATGCCTAGCGAAACACGAATGCTGTTAGAAATAACGTAATAGTGATGTCAATGGATGCTAGTGGACTGTAATAATTAACGACATACAGAATAGTCTACACATTATAAAAACACTATAACAACGAGTTATTTACAGCACAACACTTAGGTACTTACGGACCTCAATGTGGGCTTCTGACCTGACGGCCGGCAGCATCGCGATGCTGCGAAAACCACAGAGGGCGATAGCCGTCAGGGCAATCAACGAACAAGTATGGACGGTAGTACAGAAAGGTAAACCAATGAAGAATAACCGTTTAAAGGGGGGAAAGATGGGGAAACTGTACGGTATATACCGAACATAATTTTAGGGCGGCCGACCGAAAAATACCCATAATCATTACAAACGCACAGGAACGTCAGAATCAGATATACGCAAGTTTATTTAATATTACAGCTTTGCGTAGGGTGTCCAAATTTAAGTACTTAGGACGTATGCTGACCTCTGACCTCAGGGACAATGATGACATCGAGAGGGAACGAAGGGCGCGGCAGTGCGAGCGAACATGATAGCTCGCAGGTTTGCACGTTGTTCGACAGATGTCAAAATTACACTTTTTAGGTCTTATTGTACATCATTCTACACGTGCAGCCTGTGGGCCAACTATGCTCTAAAGTCCTACAGTGCCCTCCGAGTCCGATGGTCGGAGCTCCGAGTCATGGGATGCGGTGATCTCCTTCTGTGAAACCGTAATTTCACAGAAGGAGGCTGCGGAAAGGTGGATGGAGGTCGAGACCACTCTTCCGATCCGCAGCAGACGTCCCGGACGTCGACGGCTGGCGGACTTCGCCTTCTTCCAACCTCCATAAACTGGTCGAGAGGGTCGGCGGACTTGGGTACTTGCCAAATTTTTGCTTTTTAGGACTTCGGGAAATACCCTAGATGTTTTGATGGGCGAGTGAGTGAGTCAGTCAGTGTAAAACTGTTCAGTGTGTGTCAGTGTATAACTAGTCTCACTGCATTATATCTTGAGAATCTGAGGTCTCTAGCATAATCTCAGCCAAAGCTATGAGTGTATGAAAATACGACGAAACGCTTCGAGTAAAGGTAGACAGTGCTTGTTTTTGACTCGTCTTGGTACTACCGAGTCCCCAGATCCCATGAAAAACATTTTGTTTTCTTATACATTCCAACTGCAACGGTAAGTTTTTACGCACAATATTGAAAGATTTACCTTGTTATTTTAAGTCCACATACTTTCCTGTAATCTGTTAGGAATTAACTTATTTTTCTTTTCAAAATTTTAGGCGTAGTGTTTCGGAGATAAGGGGGGAGGGGAGGTATGGTCTAATTTCATAAATATATTTTTAAAATTATACAAAATTATCACAGCAAGCAATTTTCTGGTTTTCACCCCAAAACTGATCTTCATATTCAAAATTTGTTTATTTACGTTACACGACCGTTTTTGGGTCACATAAATTTAGAAATGTATCAAAATTCAACTTAAGCAGTCCAGTAGATTAGGAGAAAAACTGTCTGATGATAGATGTTCCGTTTTTCATTAGGACGTACGGAAGCCTAAAAAAGATCAAAGAGAATAAATTAATGTTGGCTATCATAATAACCATTTGTAACTTGTGCATTTTTTCAAGTTCTCTCAATTAGATTTGTTATCAATTATTTGTGACATTTTTATGTATCTGCCAAATAAATTTTAACCTTTTTCTAAAAGAATTTCCGTTAATGACTTCCGTTTATGAAAGAAACTAATCCTAATTTAAAAGGAACCATCCACCACATTTAGAACATACATATCCAGTCCGAAATGTCAGAGAGAGGTTACATTAAAAACGAATTCAACACCTTTTTGTAAAACCTTGTAGCTTTCAAATTTTTACTCTCACAATCTCGTTCAAAAAACATCTTACCCTGTAAATCTTCAGCTAAAATACAAATTAAAAAAGTTAAATTGAACGTAAACAGTTTTTTACTTTCAACACAATAGCATTCCTTTGATTGTCTGAGAGGGTATTGTTTAAGTGAAAAATAATAAAAAGTAAGTGAGATTGGATGCAGGCTGGCTAAAAGATTTGTTATCAACGTCGCTGATCGTGGGTTTAAATTAAAGTGGTAATTTGGTCCGTGACCGCAGGCAGACATTACAGTAACTATTTCATAGTAAGTCTCCTGCCCTCTGAACTTCCTATTGCCATGTGGGTTCACAATGTAAACAAACACATCTGTCAACGTTAATTCATATTCCTTTTTGAAGGTGATACAGTACACGTTCTGAGTATGGTCACGTTATAGCCCTGTCATTACAAATCCAACCCTTAAGTTAATTTTAAACATAAAAATATTAATGTTTACGTACAGCAACGACAATCAAAACAAAGTTAGGCTTTTGAAAATCAGCCGATAGTTCAATCCATATTTGTAGGCAATCGTACGATTAGTTACAAATCAATATTTGGATACAAAAGTCCGTTTTTTTTTTGTTATAGATTAAAATATACCTACTGATTTGGATTTAAATGAAAGGGAAAAATATAGAACTGTTTATTATTCCATGGGAGTTGCGACTCACTTAGAAAAAAGAGTTATTATGGTACGCCAGGTTCGGCTGGAAACTAATATTGATACCTACCTCTATAAACCTAATGCGTTATTATTTATTTAAACTATGTTACACCCTTTGTGCTGTTATGGCCACACAAATACCCCACATATAATATGAATGTGGGTATGTGCGTAAAAGCAGGGTGTAAAATGTATGAAAATCAAATATTTAGAAATCACCTTCTATTACGTGCTATTGCCTCCGAAGATCCGTAGTACCAAAGACTCCGTAATAATTTATGCTCTCAAAATACTGAATCGGATCTTTAAATATTTTTTTATTTTTTTATTTATTTATTTATTTATATTTCTACAATCACTGCTATCATTACAGGAATATTCCTAATGCGGTAGCGTGGTCCTTATTATACTATCTTAAATAACATAAAACATACAATATTATTTTTGTGAATTCATTCAGAGAGCAGGAAAATAAATCGATTATGTCAGCAGTGTCATTAAGTGCGTGCAAGGCGCGCGTCAGTGGCGCTTTGCTGAGTAAGTTGGTTCGTGCGTGTGGCACTGCTAGTAACCGTGGCTTCCTGCGTCGCAATGCGTAATTGTCAGGTGTATTCAGACAAATCTCCTTCAAAACACCGGGATTATAAGTCTTACCGCGTAATAGTTGGAATACATATGTGGTTATAGCTAAGTCCCTCCTTGTCTCGAGTTTGTTGTATCCAACCATACCAATAACGAATAAGGTTGGGTACATTAACGGATAGAAGGGATACACACCGTAAAGCTTCATGTACAAAAATCTGGTGAATTTGTTTTGTATACGCTCCAACATGAGGTTATATTTAGTCTCATGCGGGGCCCATATGACAGCATTAAATTCTAACTGAGTTCTTATAAGCGCATTATACAATGCTACAACTGCTTTCATATTAGTATAACTCGATGCTCGTCGAAGAACAAAACCCAGACTTCTGTACGATTTTTTTACAAACTTTTACAATATGGTCACGAAAAGTTATCTCAGTGTTCAGGCGTACACCCAGGTCACGCACCTCTTCCACCCGCTTAATTGATGTGCCCTCAAGCTTGTTGTTGTGCCCTATATATACGAGTACTCCTTTACTTTCTAGATGGGGTTCAACAATTTGCAATATAATCGTGAAAAGAACACTACAATAAGAATTAGAAGTACTCACAACAAGCATTCACATTATAAGTGTTAAATTAAAATTAAAAACAAATAAGTAAAAAACTCTTAAACTCTCTTAACTTTTCACATAACACATAACCGTCCCAAAACACTTTCAGGGAATTGTTATCATTAACAATTAACCATGTTTAACTAAACAATATACATAATACTGACTTCAAAAATTACCTTGTAAGTCCTAAAACGATTAAACAGAACAAGATACATAACTAAAATCTGAATCCCTAAATCTGTAAGAAAGCAGGTATCAAATAAACCAGGTTCATTATATTCATAGTAACTTTGATTACTCGAGGACCGCAAATGGAATTTTGAACACGTTTTAGTTTATTCCAAAGTGCTCCCCTGGCATCCTGAAATCTGAGTTGAATGCTTGAATACTATATTTGTAGGTCAAAAGTGGGTTTTTATGCAAAAATATAGGAAATGTAATCTTATCTTACCTTACTATTTACAGGTTGGGTGTGTACCTACACAATTTTTTTTAGGATTTGGGATGTCGTATGTAAGCACATTTTTTTTCAATTTTTTATATTTATTTTGATTCAATTGAAATTTTTCGTACCTTAACACAATTGATGTTATTGATGATTTTGGAAGCACACAAGTCATTTTCTAAAAATAATTGTACATAAATGAACATAGCAGATAACTCCAAAAAAAATTGCGTTCTATTACAACCACAAACAAAAACGTGACAACTATCTAAATTACCTACCGTGGCACTCAAGACATAGGTTTTATGAGTGAAAACTAGGATATGACGGTCACTATCCCTAAGAAAATTGTGCTGGTCCTTCTACCAAATACCCACTATAATAAGTAGGTAAGTACGTAAATGCGAAAGTTTCATCTTTTGACACTTGCAGGCATAACGGGGTAATTGCGTTAAAAAAACTAACATTAGGAATGGCTTTCATTTTGACTGCGTAACAACATTCATTGCGTTATTTACTTTGTTGAGCAGACAAATTGTTCTAGCATATAAAGCCATTGATTATCAATATCCTTCAAAATGATTCAGATTGTGATAGATAGTGTGTTACACAAGCATGATACCATTATGTAAGCTCGTAAGAGGACAATTTTTCAATAGAACAAAATGGATTAGGTGAGTGAATACGTATTTTTAGCTAACAACGAATACTAAAAGAGAGTTATGTGTTTAACAGTGCCGGTGACCACACGTGTACTAAAACCTACAATGTGTTTTAATAACAATATCCATAACTATTGCATCAAAACCAGGATAATGATAATTTTCGTTTAATTATCCTGTTATAACCACAATGCAAATATTAAAAGGTTTAAAAGCATAATGTTGTTACAAAATAAATACAGCTTTGTATACCTCTTCTCTCAACCCAGGGGTCGTTTATGAATACTAAAATACAATGTGCCGCATTATGGCACTATAGTCTATTCACATAACGATTACAGATTTTGTTTAAATTTTAATAAACTCATCCTGTCGGCACTATCAGCGCCGCCATTATCACAACTGACTCAGCGGTTATTTTCATAAAAATAATTAATGTATTTGCTCTCAGAAAATTAAAGCCTAGACTGAAACTAAGTAAATATCCAGATACGTAACGAAGTAAGCGTTTTGTTAACCGCTCTTGCTATCATAACATTTGTTGGATTAGAGTATACGAGACTGTTACATTTGCTTAAGGCTGTTGGAATAATTGGATAGCAATGTACGCTTACGTACAATTCGTATCTCGGGGCAATTTATTGCAATCACAATGTTTGGAAAAAATAATTAAAGTAATGAAACTTCAGAACAAAGATAGGAGTACGTATGTTGTTACTAAGCTAATATGTACCTTTGTTAACGTTTCATCAGAAATAGCTTTGTTATTGGTTTATAACGAATAATAAAATCATAGTTTACACAACTGTAGAGACTGACTGTTCAATTTATGGAGATTTATTCTGAATTGAAATCAAAGACAAAGGTAAGAACAATAAAAATCAATAAAATTGTCCCGATGTGATTTCCCACCGGCAAAAATGATGAACTTCAATAGAAACTCGGTCCTTAATTAAAACCCTTTTAAAGTATGAATTTTCATAAATCCTGTCTAACTGTTCTCCTTCGTTGAATAAGAAACATTTGTGCATAATTTCATTATTCTAGTGAGCGATTTAAGCTGGGCGTTGTTTGTCACTGAAAGAATGAGTTTAAGATTTTTATTTAGTAGAAGATTCGAAACTAGACTTGTAAATTATTGTAGTCTTGAGACAAATACTAATAAAATGATCTTCACATCCGATATCAAGCACCCCACGCTATTTCACTTTAACTTTTACTTTTTTTTATAATTTTCTACTTTTTAGTTCGTTTGCTAATATAGCGTAACTATAAATTAGTTTCTGAGTTTTTTGTCTCAAGACGACATTTTTTTTTAAATAATTTTATGATTATGAGATTATTGTATTATCATCGGCCCTTGACCCCTGTGCAAATTTTCAAGTGTTTCAGACTCCTAGAAGTAGGTGAAAATGAAGTTAAAAGATTTCGTTACATACATACATACAGGTCAAGCTAATAAAAGCGTGTTAAAATCGTATTGTATGCCACGTACCGATGCAGGTATATGCGCAACGCCATCTCTCACCGCTACGTCGCCCGTGCATGCCTGTCGTATCACCCGTAGACATAGAGAACCTGTGCTACGGCGTAGCAGGGCATAGCTCGCTACGAATGCTTGATCTCGCTACCTCTGCGCTCTGGAACGTTTTGAAAGTATTATATGCTTTCCATTCTAAACGAAACTTTTAAAATTACCAATGCTGACCTAATATACAAACCTAATCTGTTTGGTTTATAAAAAGAGGATCATCAACAGTAACAAAAAGTGGTATCAATTAGCCTAATAATATTTTTGTTTACTTTCCTGAATTACTTGTTAGTAAGTACTATATAATTAGTGAATAAACTTTAACGTTTCTAAGTTTCAAATATGATTTATCAAATCTGACACACTATGTTACTTGCTCACATCAGTTAAGATCGAGATGACAGGCACAGTCAGAATGCGGTTGCTAGTCAAACACATAAACACATGAGATCTGAGAAGTACTGACCTCCAAACCTTTGTTTTTCGGCATCAAAATCGACGCAAAACATGGTATTCATCTTAGTTAAAGGCACGTCTGCGTTGTCTGGCACGACAAACGAAAATAAAAAAGAGACGAGACATTCATACATATTAGTTTCATATAACTTTCACTCTCCTACTACTTTTTGCAGCTCCTGACTTGTCAGGCATAATTATCTCATAAAAATTTATGATAATAATGATTGAGTATTGAATGACAATTCAATACTCAATGTTTTAGTATCGATATTCCTACCGAAAAAATAAAAATAAATAGTTTTTCCCAATATCTCTTGCAGGATAAAAATACTTGGTTTAATAATATATACGTATTTCTAGCCTGTGTATATATCCGATGACCGTTGGGGTAGACGTGTTCTTGAGTGGAGACCGCGAATCGGCAAACGTAAGTTAAGACGCCCTCAGCTAGGTGGAGCGACGATCTTAGCAGGGTGGCAGGTAGCAGCTGGATGAGAGTTGCCGAGAGTCGAGCTGAATGGCGTGCAATTGGAGAGGCCTATGTCCAGCAGTGGACTGCTGTAGGCTTTTGATGATATCTAAGGAATGAAGACTCATACAACGTTGATCGAACTTCACTCCAGAAACTCACTTGATCTTGTGTATATCAGAGATAAATAAATTTAAATTATTTCGTAAAAGCTCGCAGAGAACTCAGTGCCATTTAAATAATTCTAGCAGACTTGGGTTAGTAAGCACTTAAAGAAACCGAAATAAGTTAGCTCATTTCTACAGAATATTATAACACTTTTTCGTCGTAGTCAAAGTCACAGGAAATTCATTTTTCTCGGAAGTGAACTCGAAGGAAAGTTGGATTAAAAAATAGTTCTTTTTCCTAATACAGCTATTAGATACAATCTATTACAGATTTGAGAAAAGGATTAGAATAACACTAATACCCAATTTTTGGCGATTGAAAACAATTATTAATGAATTACATGAACATTATCAAAATATGTACATTGAAAACACAATGATGCTACTCTTCCTTTCCCAGCGTCTCCAATGACGTTCTAATTTCAAATTCAAACAGGTAATGTTTGATATCATTCTGAAACGTGATAATCAATCTTTGGTTGTTTTGCCAATTCTATTAAAGTTGCAAACTTAGATTAAAAATTGATTGTGTTTATTTTTGTGTTAAATCTATTGTTTATCTTAGAATCTTAGTATTAAGTGTCTCACACAGTTTGTTCCTTGTTTGTTTTTTCGTTAGTATTGATAACAATCTATATGTATTTCAAAAAATCATACACCGGTTTTTAAAGTTTGAAATTTTGGATTCAGGATTTGAATTCATCGAACCCGGGCAGCATTTTGTTTTTTTTTGACAAGTTGTGAATGAAGAATCGACGACGAAAACACTTGCCCCAGATATATAATAAACACTACAAACTTATTTTTACCTAATTGTAATAAGTACACCATCGTTTGAAAACAAATTGCTTTGTCGAATTAGGATGATGACATTTATTTTTATTTTTAACTCAATAAAATATTTGTTTGCAAATAGTGCAAAAGTGTAAAACTTAACAAATTGCCCAGTTATAAACATTTTAAAATAACTGTGAGACAAAGACAACACTATCGTAGAAGTGACGACACGACTATGTGACTTCATACTAGCGCCCGTACCTACTGCGCGACAAGGACGGGAATAATCCCCTCCAAAAATTATTAAAGCGTGTAGCTTTTGTGGGTTCCGTACCTCGAAAAGAAAAAGCGGAACCCTTATAGGATCACTTTGTTGTCCGTCCGTCTGTCTGTCTGTCAAGACCCTTTTTCTCGGGAACACGTAGAGGTATCAAGGTGGAATTTACATAAAATACTCAAGTTTACTGTCCCTTGGAGCTGTGAAAAAATCTCTCTTTCTAAGCCAACGCAATCAAAAGATACAACCGTTTATGCCGGAAATTTCCGCAAATTTTAGACACTCGCAATTTTGGGTTGATAATAATAATAATAATAAGCAATGAGGAATTGAGGAGTGCTTTGGAGTGTGCGATTCGGGAATATCGGTTCATGTCGCCCGAACTTAGACCACGCTTACCTCGTTTACCCATGCATAACAAAAATAGGGCGCTGGTGGCGCTCCTGGATTCGCAGTTATCAAACTATTTTGATGACTGCGAAGACCTCACCGATACTCATTCAATTCTGTACTGCGCGGCTGTAGCGGCATGTCGTGTAGCTCACGTCAAATTTACAAATGACTGTAGAGCTACGCGACCGAAACCAACCGTACCAGCTTGGCAGTGCAGAATTGAGCACCGTATTGGTGGGGCCAGAGCGCTCATCGGCAAACTAATCTGCTTCAGAGACGGCAATACTCGTCCAAGAGTGATGCGCTTTGTGAGGCGGGCGTTCTCAGGGACTGATATTAGCTCTCAGAACTATCTGTCCCACGTCACAGAGCGCATCGACTTCCTGAAGCAGAAAGTGTATGCATGGGCTAACCGTATTCGTAGGTATAAGCGGCGAGTAGAGCGATACACTCAGAATCGCACGTTCCAGAGCGATGAAAGGTGGGTTTATAGGGGTTGGGAGCGACCGAACCAAAGTGTGGCTGACACGTGCCTGCCAGATGATGATGCCATGTGTTCTTTCTGGCGAAGTATCTGGTCGGAGCCTGTCAGTCACACCGAAGGTGACTGGACTCGGGAAGTCGAGCGAGCCTGCAATCCAATACCAGAAATGGGGGCTATTACCATCTGCCCCCAAGATGTAGCTCGTGCAGTCCGTCCGTTACCTAACTGGAAGTCACCAGGGCCGGACGGGCTGCAGAACTTTTGGATTAAATGGTTTACAAGATCGCACGCTCGCTTGGCGGCCCAGTACCAGACGGCTTTGGAGTTTGGTTCGCTACCCCAGTTCCTAACAACAGGAGTTACCCACCTGCTCTATAAATCAGGTAGCACCGCGGAACCCAAAAATTATAGGCCGATCACGTGTTTACCGACGGTCTATAAAGTGCTTACATCCATTTTGAGAGCTAAAATTAACAAACATATAGACACCAACTCCATCATGTCTGCCTCTCAAAATGGATGTAGGAACGGGTCCCGCGGTACTAAGGAGCTACTCCTCATTGATATGGCCATTAGCCAACAGGTTCGATGTTCCCGAAAGGATCTGTCGACATGTTGGATAGATTACAAGAAGGCCTATGACTCGGTGCCACATACGTGGCTCATGAGGGTGCTGGAGTTGTATAAAGTAGATGCAACTCTGCGCACCTTCTTGATGGCATGTATGGGGCGATGGAGGACGGTCCTTCGCTATCCAGGATGTCGGAATATCCTGAGGAATAGCGAGCCGATAAGGATCGAGCGAGGCATATTTCATGGCGATAGTTTGAGCCCGCTTTGGTTCTGCTTAGCCTTGAATCCTCTAAGCACACTGCTGGAGGATTCAGGTCTAGGCTATCGGCTGAGGAGAGGTGGTCAGGTTATATCTCACCTTCTGTACATGGATGATCTAAAAATCTTTGCCTCCAACAATTTGCAACTAATGGAGCTACTGAAAGTAACTGAAACTTTCAGTAGCGCCATCAGGATGGAATTTGGTATGGACAAATGTGTGGTCATGCATGTAAAGCGAGGGGAGATTGTGGAATCCGTGGGAACCCAACTCTCGGATTCCATAAACGTCAGAGCCCTCTCCGCATCCGAAACCTATAAGTATTTGGGTATGTCGGAAGCGTTGGGCATCAATGGTACTGACATGAAGCAATCGTTGAAGGAGCGCTTCTTTGGCCGCCTGAAGAAAGTGTTAAATAGTCTTCTGTCAGGCGGAAACAAGGTGCGCGCTGTTAACGGTTGGGTCATGCCAGTTTTGACGTACTCTTTCGGCATACTCAAATGGACTCAAACCGAACTCGACGCCCTGGATAGGAGGGTCCGTACACTGCTGACTGCAAACCGAATGCATCACCCACGGTCATCGGTAATGAGACTGTATATCCCGCGAAAGTGTGGTGGTCGAGGCTTTTTAAACGCTAAGACCCTACACAATCGCGAGATATGCAGTCTCAGGGAATATTTCCTAGAAGCCGACGTGGGGATGCATCGTGATGTGGTCGCGGTGGACAAGGGCCTCACCCCGCTCTCCTTGGCTAAAGAGAACTGGCGCAAACCTGTAGTGCTTGACACTAATGATCGCATGGAAGTATGGCAGAGTAAGGAGCTTCACGGACGCTTTTTCCGGGCCCTACATGGACCCGATGTAGATCTTTTAGCGTCCGTAGCCTGGCTGCGTTTCGGTGACCTCTTTGGAGAAACCGAAGGTTTTGTCTGTGCAATTATGGACGAAGTTATGATGACGAACAATTACCGGAGATTTATTGTGAAAGACGGCACGGTTGACATCTGTCGGGCATGTCACCGTTCGGGGGAATCAATAAGACACATTATCTCCGGTTGTTCTCGTCTGGCTAACGAAGAGTACTTGCATAGACACAACCTTGTAGCCAGGATTATCCATCAGCAACTTGCTCTGAAATACAGCCTTGTGGAATCGGAAGTGCCGTACTACAGGTACGTGCCCGACCCAGTTCTCGAAAATGGAAATATCACATTGTACTGGGATCGATCCATCATCACTGACAGGACTATTATTGCCAATAAGCCTGATATAGTGGTGGTGGATCGAGTACAGCGGCGCACAATGATTGTTGACATATCGGTCCCGCATGACTGTAACCTCGTGAAAGCCGAGAAAGATAAAGAAATCAAGTATCTTGATTTGGCTCGCGAGGTTGTCGACATGTGGGATGTGGACTCAGCAATCATTGTGCCGATAGTCGTGACAGCCAATGGCTTAATAGCCAAGAGCCTCGACAAACACCTGAGGAGGCTCTCGTTGGGCAGCTGGATCAAGGGCGTGATTCAGAAAGCGGTACTTCTGGACACGGCTCGCATTGTCAGGAGGTTCCTCTCTCTGGAGCCCTGACCGCCGGTAGCTTGGACCCTGTTCCCGATACCGGTGGGATACTATTTTTTATATTTTTAAATGTTTTTTAATTATTTTTTTTCAGATTTTTTAAAAAATATTTAAAAATGTAATTTATAAGTTTGTAAAATATAATAAAGGAGATAATAATAATAATAATTGTTTATTTGTACACTTAAAAAGAACATTCATAAGTACAAGGATTAAAAAAAAGCAATTGTACATCAGAGTCACCATGACGCTCTTTTCAAAAATGCCACTAATTTATGATAGGTGTTGATATGTATATCTTTTTTCATTTTTATTGTTGCTTTAAGCATTGAATATGTACTCCATAGAGTGCTTGACTTCTTGGTCTCGGATAATTCAATAAAATATGCCAACAAAACGTTTTCCGACAAAGATTTGGCTCCTTTAGCTAGTCGCCACGTGTTAAACATATCGTACTGTTTTAAATACTTCTCACGTGATTGTTGAGGGAGAAAACTCGTTTGCGCATTGTTATTAACAGTTTCAATCAATTCTGTAGGCGTCAAATAAACCTCCTCGTCGCTTGAATCACTCACTTTTGGTTGTACACTGGTTTTCAAGTTTATTTTTAACTTGGTTTGTTTTAACAATAAATATGATCAACATGAAAAGAAAAACGCGCGAAGCAATTTTTTTTTTAATTTCCAAATCAAATTCCGAACAATAGAGCACCATAGAGGTAGAAGTAAAATGGTTTAATAATCGCACCGCAATTAGGCACAGAATGACACCCATAATCAAATTGACTTTTTCATTGCTATAACTCACTAGTGAGTTAAAGTTTTTTTTTTTATTTATTGGTGGAGTGGCGTTGTTCTTAAATCATTTTCTTCGTAACTAGTACTTGTAGACATTTTAATTAATAAATAACTATAAGTTCAATAGTGAAAACGAGTTGTGAAAAATGTTTCGCTATGGCGGGAAAAATTAATCAGTTTTCCTATGCGCGCGCATTGCGATCGGCCACAGACTAAAGGGATGGGGTTTTACTTTTTATTTTCCTCGCATAGGGTTCGCGTCTAATCTGCCACGTACAAAATGGGGAATGAAAAGTTTTCTTCTATTACAGAGAAAACAAAAGTTATATTTGAGTGAAAGTTTTATTTATTAAACACGTACGAGTTAAAATTATCTATTTAAATAAGAAGTTGCATGAAATGAGCAAGCAATAGGAACATTAATTTATTTGTTCTATTGAACACGATCTTTTTTTGAATTAAATGAGTTTTATTGATATTTTATTCACAAGAGTGTTGAAAAACGTCGTATGATACACGTGTGTATTGATAATCACCAATGTTACACGCTAGTACCATAATGTACTATTTCTTCCAACTATGCTTTAATTTCATCACAATCACACTAAAAACTCAGTACAAAGCGAGTCTTTAAAGCTAGAGCAATAAAAATGTATGAAATTTCATTATTGCACAGTTTTTTTTTATCGCACCAAAAGGTGCCAATCTCAATGGATTAGCTCTATTCAGCCAGCCGATAGCAATACTTTTTTTTATTACGTACGTATTATTCGTTTCTATCCTACTTGTTTCAAATTTAAATATAAATTTGCCCAACAAAACTCTTAACCTTACGTTTAATAATTGCTCAAGTATAATTTTTAATTTCAAAAATTAAACTTCTATTTGAACTGTTTGATATGAGTTTCTTTTATCTACTATTCATATAGGTAATAGTTGAAAAAAAAGCAGATTATGCACCTCGCCTTAAGTAACTTATATTGCCCTCGTGCCTGTTAGATTAAATCCCTCGCTAACGCTCGGGCTCTAAATCAGGCACTCGGTGCATTGATAAATTACTTTGTGCTCGATGCAATAATCTACTATTACTATATCACCAAAATAGAAATCGCTTCTTTGGCAAAATCCTAGACGTAGAAATGATCATATATCCATCTCTTGATGATGATGATATGATGACAATGATCATATATCTTATGTTTTTGTGAAATCTGTTTAAAACCGGATAGGATGTTGTTTAAATGTAAAAAAAAACAGGTGCCAGTGCGTACAACATGTCCTCAATAGGGGGTGGTACCTACCTAATAATATTGTGTAATAGTTGTTTTTGATATAAAGAGAGAAGCGATCAACATAGCAGGCAGTGATGTCTACATCCTGCTCTGTTGATCGCCTATGTGAGGTGGCATGTGCCGGGGTTGCGGGCCATACTTTCTTATGTGTTTATAGACCACCAGCCTCAAACTTGTACCATTGTACTTGTACCATTTTAACTAAAATTGATACTTACTATTTTACACAAAGTGACAGATGACTACTAAATACCGCGTTATAAGTGGATGTACCTAAGAAGTTTTCGTATTTCAATGTGGAAGATTCTGCGACAAAATTGTTAAAAAGAATGAAAGTCAAACAATCTATTTTAATTAGACCATTCACAGATAATTTTGAAATGTCAAGAAGACAGATAGCTAGTGGGAAAGTTAGTAACTTGTTTCCAAATGTAGATTTATATAATAGAGAACTCAATGGGCACACTTTTTCTTTAAATCATTAGTACATTACTGCAGCGGCCGACAACAGAGGCATTGTTGGAAAAACGTGAAAATGTGGGCCGAGGCGAAGCCGAAGAACACAGACGTGAGTCCATCAATGCCTGGTTGCGGCCAAGGCTTGTATAGTACTTTTCTCAAATCATAATTTATGATCATTATAGAAGAAACACGAAGTAAACTTTTTAATGATAATAAATTAGTTTTTATTTGTTTTGATCTAAATATTGATCTATTAGTTAATTCACCGACTAGAATAACAAAGACCTCAGCATTCATGCACAGACAATGCCTTTACTATGTATTGTTATCCCTTGCACCCGGTCAACAAGAAAATACAATTTTGTATTTGTTAATAACACGCTCGTTTATTATATTTTTCAAGGCCATAATCGGGGCATATTCTCCAAACATACACGCAACGCTTGGACTGTTGGCCCCAAAATTCTTACTCCTTAAACTTTTTAACCAGTGCGCAAACTGTAACCATATGATTCTAGACGAAGACATTTTTCGGTTGTAAAAAAAGTTGTTCCAAACAGCAGAATTGTTATTGATATTGCTATACAGTGTGTCCCGTAAGTCGACGTTAAGCCGGAATCGGGTGATAGGTTATTTTTTTTTTTTTAAGTATTAAATTATTATACTTTTTCTCTAACAATATAATATCAGTTACAAAAAATGCATAAAGCTACGACAGGTAAAAACCAAGAAGTTAATATGCGCCTGCTTTAGCGCATGCACGGTGGTGTGCTTGGTTTTGGCGCCATAAATAGGTTTTATTGTACAGAATTTCGTACAACAAAACATTTTTTTATTATTATTATTATTTTAGTCTCATAACAGTGAACGTGAACAATATTATCTATTATTTAGTAGATTCAATCCCAATGTATGAGAGGAGATAAAGTAATGTATGAAACTGCACATAACTAGGTAGGTTAGGTTAGGTAGGTTTTAAACACAAACACGTGTTTTAATGGCCCTCATTATGCATCAGTTTCGTATAATACTATTTCAATACATAATTATAAACCAATTGACCTATTCTAATATTAATGTTTTTATGCAGATCATGGTTGATGATGGCAAACTTCTGAAAGGAACTTACAAAACCGGAGAATTGTGACTTAAGGGCGATGCGTTCTTAAAGGTGTTTGATTTCACTGCCACCCTGTTTACAAAATGCCTCTACATGATCACGTTCCTAAAGGTAATCCCAATAAACAAACTATTTTAAATAATACGTATGAAATCCTTTCTTTTTAATTAAATTTTTTACCTTAAAGAACGCATCGCCCTTAAGTCACAATTCTCCGGTTTTGTAAGTAGTAGTAGGAGTAGTATTTAGTTAGTTACTAGGCAGGGTACCTAGTAACTAACCAAATAGCTACTCTATTAGAAAATACTACCCAGTTAGCCACGTAAAGTCTCTGGGAAGGATTCTCAAAATCTCAATCCCCAAAAAGGTAAACCGTTAGTAAATCCGATAATGCACTTAGAATGAACACATTTATAATTATTAACCTGCGCGCTTATACCGCTCCGGCCTCGACTTACACAGTAACTCAATATGGTATTCTGAATATTATGGCTATTATACTATTCTGGTACTATCTATTCCAGCCGGTTTGCGAGTTAAAAGCAGCACAGCGTTGGAAAATACTTGGCGAAGTACAATTATCTATTTTTCGATGCATTATGATTTCATTACATCGATGCTTGAACGCTATAGGAAGTCCTGAGGAAACGAAGACAATGTTAACCGACGACGGCTGATTCAAGACCGGAGACATGTTCTACAAGGACGAGCAGGATTACTACTACTTCGTGGAGCGCAAGAGACTTTTAATTAGGCACTACGGTTTTTGGGTGAGAGAAGAATGTTTTAAAAGTTTTAAAAGCCTAAGCCTAGTTTTAAAGTTTTACCTTTCTAATTAAAACTTTCATCAAAACCGAAAAGAACTAGGTTCCAATATCGAAAGAAAATTACGCCAATGAATGAAATACACGCAAAGATTTAACGGATGTTAAAAATCTCAATGTTGCTTAAACAAGTGAGTAAATGTGATGATTCGGTCTAAAACTTTCATCCACCTTTGAAAATAACGCAACGCGAAAACTTTGACAGCGTAATCTTAGCTAGACTTACTATCACGCTCTGATTCATCCCAGTGGTGCACTGTCTCGAATCGGTTGATATGCGACAAGAGAAAACTAAGACTTATTTCGAAAGAAAAATATCTACAAAATCCTTGCTACCCGTCTACGATGTATTCCCGTTGTCCCCATAGGCCATGTCCCCGTCAAAGGGGACAAAGGGAATATAGTAAAATAATTAAAATGACTTCTCGTTGTCCCCCCGTACGCAGTGCCCAATAAAGGGGACAAAGGAAAAAAATCAATAAAAATAACGCTGTCTTTTAAGCTGGCTTTACAGTAAATTAACGGGTAATTTACTGTAAAAGTATCTATACTTTTCAAATTGTGCCCGTTGTTCCAGTTTCGTTAAAATATTATACCTATACAAATGCCTACTTGTAATATTAAAATTAAATTCGAAGTTAAATAAAAATGACTTTGTCAAATACATTACTTAATAACCCACATACTGTGTTTTCTTCACATGAGTAACTTTGACTAACAAAAATGAAGAATAATCCAAATGATGACCAAGTTACGTAAAATTCAACGACATACTTTTAACATCACCATCTTTTCAAACACCTGTGTATTTAACTGCAAAATTACTAAGTGCCAAACTCCCAAACAAGTTAAAACTTATTGTTTCGAATCGGATTATCAAAGTTGCATTGCAATAATCAGCAGTTTGTGAGTTATCGAAAATACACCTGAGAAGTTTAAGATGTTTGCGAGTTTCGAATTTAAACTGAAACAATTCAAAATTCAGCTACAGTTTATGTTTAAAATGTTTCGTACACACAAAATTATACAACTCTACGAAAGTTTAACCGTCTAGCTTGAACCATGATAAATACTAGAATTTCTAATCGTTAAAAAAAACTGCAATAAACATCTCGAATTGATGCCTTTTACCGTGTAAGTAACCACAGCATACGCAAGTTTAATGATTCCCCACACGGCAGACACTTCCCGCGTTCCGTAGCGGTATATCCTCTGTAATCAATTCTCTGGCTACAAGGATGAACCTACTACTGTCTACCTCAATTAATCTAAATACTGTTTTACTCGACTTTTTCCTCTCCTGATCAATTCTTTGGCTATTCAAACTTTGCTCCCAATTTAACTTTATTTACCGAACCAACTCAAACAGTGTTCTGATTCATGCTATCCATATCTGTATTCGAAGTATATTTTAATTCGTTTTCTGCTGTAAATATAGTAAAATGATTGATTGTCGTGGAATCCGGATACCGGGATGAACGTCGTAATATATCTGATTTTAATTGCAGCTGTATCGTTGTGATAGCCAAATTGCCAACTTACATTAAACATTTTATTTAAAGCTCTTTATTTTAACTGACAAGCTAAGCTATATTTATAAATTGCTAAAAGTGTTAAAAGCTCTAAACATCGATTATTGAAGGTCTTCAATGTTCTTGCGGTTCAGCCTGTTTACGCCAAGGATTACTATTTTATGCCTACATTATGTATAATAGCAGCCGTAGAAAGTCTACAAATTTTTTTCATAATTTTTTCATTAGATCGTAATACGTTTTGCAATAAAACGTTACGTTCAAAAACTTATCTGTGGAAGAAATAAAAAGGACTTTGCCCCTTTTCGTGTATGGTGCTTACGTCCTTGCGGCGATGTGCGAGCTATCATAAGCTATCACTAACATATTCCTGTCGCACGTGGTTAGACAAAGTGCATTAGATAATGAGGATGAGGATAAAAGAGTGATAAAATTCTACGAACGTAAAGACACAGAAGCGATCAGTTCTTATGAGCGCTACTTTAGTAACAGTCACAGATGTACGTGACGCGTTACACGAGACGACTAAATAATGACGCGCCAACAGTTGTGGCCGACACTGCAGCGCGTTGCTCGGAAACTTATTCATTATTTGTTGACCACTTGAGAAAATAGAGAATATTGGTTATTTATATGCCCGTGTGGCTTTTGGCAAACCAATGAGGTTTGATCCTCAAGATGTGTCTATGCGAGGTAACTTAGTTATGACACCCTGAAAAGACTTTTGTTTTGAAGGCTCATGTTCCAATTATCTACACTTCTAAAGACTGAAATAATGTATGAGAAAACCATTAGTACAAGGAATCTGTGACCCTACGCCCTTCAGCTGAAGCGATCGAAGCATGTGTCGCAAAAACATGTTCCAAAATCGTGAAATAAGTAGCGTCGGGGGCCGGGCGTCGGGATGTTGGCGGAAGTCACTGGCCTGACGAGGAATTCACTAACACATTTTTCATTTTCTTCGATCTCTTGAGACTTTGGTACATCTTAGGAGGAGCCATATTGTGTTTTATTTTTGTGAAACTGAACAAAAAGAATAGAATAGAATGTTAGTAATTGTTGCTACAGGTATTAACGAATAAAGTTTGTTAAAAATGAAAAGGAGAAGGAGTCCATCAAACCAAACTAAATAATCTGTCCTTACACAAACATGCGTAACATCAGAGCACCTGAAGTAGTTTTATTTAAAAAAATAGAATAAAAACAGAACGACTTGTAATGGCCATTTAATTGTCAATGTTGATGTCATTATGTCTTTAAATATACCCAAATAATTTCAGAATCTGATAGCGGCTGCGGGTAATGGTGTCATAAAAATAAAATCGTTTAAAATCAGTAAGCACCGTGTTGAAGCGAGGGCCATCAAACGTCAATCTTCGATTTCAAATCATTGCAGAATGCGGCTCAGCTAACCGTTTACTGATCTGCAGTCGCGTGCCGATTGCGATCGGACATCGACCTCGATTGCGATGCACTTTATTTCAGTAACCATCCCCATTTTGTGGTGACTTTTTTTTTTCATAATATTTGTTGTAAGTTGTGGCCTAGATTCGTGGTCCCGGATGCGTGTGTCGGAGCTGCAAACATTCGTCGTTCTGTGGACGAAGTAGACTGACTCGTTACAATTTCGCTATAGAGCGCGCCAGAGCCTTCCGCTACAACAACAACTATACTTGTTTTCGTGAGTTCACTCTACGTTTTACCCATCCATTTCTATTATAACTGAAAAGTTTGAATAGCGCTGAACTATGCCTAGCGAAACACGAATGCTGTTAGAAATAACGTAATAGTAATGTCAATGGATGCTAGTGGACTGTAATAATTAACGACATAAAGAATAGTCTACACATTATTTAAACACTATAACAACAAGTTATTTACAGCACAACACTTAGGTCCTTACGGACCCCAGTGTGGGCCTCTGACCTGACGGCCGGCAGCATCGCGATGCTGCGAAAACCACAGAGGGCGATAGCCGTCAGGGCAATCAACGAACAAGGTTGGACGGTAGTACAAAAAAGGTAAACCAATGAAGAATAACCATTTAAAGGGAAAGATGGGGAAACTGTACGGTAGATACCGAATAGAATTTGAAATGGCGGCCGACCGAAAAATACCCATAATCATTACAAATGTACAGGAACGTCAGAATCAGTTATATGCAAGTTTATTTCATATTACAGCTTTGCGTAGGGTGTCCAAATTTAAGTACTTAGCACGTATGCTGACCTCTGACCTCAGAGACAATGATGACATCGAGAGGGAACGAAGGGCGCGGCAGTGCGAGCGCACATGATAGCTCGCAGGTTAGCACGTTGTTCGACAGATGTCAAAATTACACTTTTTAGGTCTTATTGTACATCATTCTACACGTGCAGCCTGTGGGCCAACTATACTCAAAAGTCCTACAGTGTCCTCCGAGTGGTCGGAGCTCCAAGTCATGGGATGCGGTGATCTCCTTCTGTGAAACCGTCATTTCACAGAAGGAGGCTGCGGAAAGGTGGATTGAGGTCGAGACCACTCTTCCGATCCGCAGCAGACGTGCCGGACGTCGACGGCGGGCAGACTACGCCTTCTTCCAACCTCCATAAACTGGTCGAGAGGGTCGGCGGACTTGGGTACTTGCCAAATTTTTGCTTTTTAGGACTTCGGGAAATACCCTAGATGTTTTGATGGGCGAGTGAGTGAGTCAGTCAGTGTAAAAGCTGGACATTAAACTTATTGTGTTTTACTAGTCTCACTGCATTATATCTTGAGAATCTGAGGTCTCTAGCATAATCCAAGCCAAAGCTATGAGTGTATGAAAATACGAGGAAACGCTTCGAGAAAAGGTAGACAGTGCTTGTTTCTGGCTCGTCTTGGTACTACCGAGTCCCCAGATCCCATGAAAAATATTTTGTTTTCTTATACATTCCAACTGCAAATGTTAGTTTTAACGCACAATATTGAAAGATTTACCATGTTATTTTAAGTCCACAGACTTCTTATAGATTTTCCTGTAATCATTTAGGAATTAACTTTTCTTTTTCGAAATTTTAGGCGAAGTGTTTCGGAGATAAGGGGGGAGGGGAGGAATGGTCTTATTTCATATACATTTTTTCATAAATATCTTGTTTAAAAATTATACAAAAATATCACTGCAAGCCTATTCATTTTCTGGCTTTCTCCCCAAAACTGATCTCCATATTCAAAATTTGTTTATTTACGTTACACGACCGTTTTCCCACATCACATGGGTCACATAAATTTAGATATGTATCAAAATTCAACTTAAGCAGTCCAGTCGATTAGGAGATAAATGGTCTGTGAGCAACGGACAAACAGACAGACACCACTCGCGTGTCTGTCTGTCTGTCCGTCGGTCACTATAGATAGAGGTTCCGTTTTTCATTAGGACGTACGGAAGCCTAAAAAAGATTAAAGAGAATAAATTAATGTTGGCTATCATAATAACCATTTGTAACTTGTGCATTTTTTCTAGTTAGTAATCTCAATTCGATTTGTTATCAATTATTTGTGACATTTTTATATATCTGCGAAATAAATTTTAACCTTTTTCTAAAAGAATTTCCGTTAATGACTTCCGTTTATGAAAGAAACTAAACCTAATTTAAAAGGAACCATCCACCACATTTAGAACATACATATCCATTCCGAAATGTCGGAGAGAGGTTACGTTAAAAACGAATTCAACACCTTTTTGTAAAACCTTGTAGCTTTCAAATTTTTAATCTCACAATGTCATTCAAAAAACATCTTACCCTGTAAATCTTCAGCTAAAAGACTAATTTAAAAAAGTTAAATTGAACGAAAACAGTATTTTACTTTCAACACAATAGCATTCCTTTGATTGTCTGAGAGGGTATTGTTTAAGGGAAAAATAATAAAAAGTAAGTGAGAGTGGATGCAGGCTGGCTAAATGATTTGTTATCAACGTCGCTGATCGTAGGTTTGAAGTGGTAATTTGGTCCGTGACCGCAGGCAGACATTACAGTAACTGTTTCATAGTAAGTCTCCTGCACTCTGTACTTCCTATTGCCCTGTGGGTTTACAATGTAAACAAACACATCTGTCAACGTTAATTCATAATCCTTTTTGAAGGTGATACAGTACACATTCTGAGTATGGTCACGTTTTAGCCCTGTCATTACAAACCCAACCCCTAAGTTAATTTTAAACATAAAAATATTAATGTTTACGTACAGCAACGACAATCAAAACAAAGTTAGGCTTTTGGTAAAATCAGCCGATAGTTCAATCCATATTTGTAGGCAATTGTACGAATAATTACGAATCAATTTAGATATAAGTCCGAAAATATGTTTTTTTATAGATTAAAATATACCTACTGATTTGGATTTAAATGCAAGGGAAACATTCAGAACTGTTTATTATTTCATGGGAGTTGCGACTCATTAAGAAAAAAGAGTAATTATGGTACGCCAGGTTCGGCTGGAAACTAATATTGATACGTACCTCTATAAACCCAATGCGTTATTATTTATTAAACTATGTTAC
The DNA here is from genome assembly GCA_963555695.1 of Dasypolia templi. Lineage (NCBI taxonomy): Eukaryota > Metazoa > Arthropoda > Insecta > Lepidoptera > Noctuidae > Dasypolia > Dasypolia templi. Next base: position 14,806,067 of record OY743146.1, on the reverse strand, counting down.
ACCCTTTGTGCTGTTATGGCCACACAAATACCCCACATATAATTAATATGAATGTGGGTATGTACGTAAAAGCAGGGTGTAAAATATTTGAAAATAAAATATTTAGAAATCACCTTCTATTACGTGCTATTGCCTCCGAAGATCCGTAGTACCAAAGACTCCGTAATAATTTATGCTCTCAAAATACTGAATCGGATCTTTGAATATTTACGAGTAGTCTTCTACTTTCTAGATGGGGTTCAACAATTTGCAATATAATCGTGAAAAGAACACTACAATTAGAAATATAAGTAACTCACGACAAGCATTCACATTAAAAGTGTTAAATTAAAATTTAAAAAATTAAGAAAAAAACTCTTAAACTCTCTTAACTTTTCACATAACGCATAGCCGTCCCAAAAATCTTTCAGGGAATTGTTATCATTAACAATTAACCCTGTTTAACTAAACAATATATCACTGACTTCAAAAATTACCTTGTAAGTCCTAAAACGATTAAACAGAACAAGATACTTAACTAAAATCTGAATCCCTAAATCTGTAAGAAAGCAGGTATCAAATAAACCAGGTTCATTATATTCTTAGTAACTTTGATTACTCGAGGACCGCAAATGGAATTTTAAACACGTTTTAGTTTATTCCAAAGTGCTCCCCTGGCATCCTGAAATCTGAGTTGAATGCTTGAATAGTATATTTGTTGGTCAAAAGTGGCTTTTTATGCAAAAATATAGGAAATGTAATCTTACCTTACTATTTACAGGTTGGGTGTGTACCTACACAATTTTTGTAGGATTTGGGATGTCGTATGTTAGCACAATTTTTTTCAATTTTTCATATTTATTTTGATTCAATTGAAATTTTTCGTACCTTAGCACAATTGATGTTATTGATGATTTTGGAAGCACACAAGTCATTTTCTAAAACTAATAATTGTACGTAAATGAACATAGCAGATAACGCCAAAAAATATTGCGTTCTATTACCACAGAGTACATTATATAGACGGACATTACAACCACAAACAAAAACGTTGTGACAACATTCCGCGTTAAAAAAAAAAACATAATTATTACTATCTAAATTACCTACCGTGGCACTCAAGATATAGGTTTTATGAGTGAAAACTAGGATATGACGGTCACTATCCCTAAGAAAATTGTGCTGGTCCTTCTACCAAATACCCACTATAATAAGTAGGTAAGTACGTAAATGCGAAAGTTGTCATCTTTTGACACTTGCAGGCATAACGGGGTAATTGCGTAAAAAAAACTAACATTAGGAATGGCTTTCATTTTGACAATGTAACAACAGTCACTGCGTTATTTACGATGTTGAGCCGACAAATTTTTCTAGCATATAAAGCCATTGATTATCAATATCTTTCAAAATGATTCAGATTGTGATTTATAGTGTGTTACGCAAGCATGATACCATTATGTAAGCTCGTAAGAGGACTATTTTTCATAATAACAAAATGGATTAGGTGAGTGAATGCCTATTTTTAGCTAACATCGAATACTAAAAGAGAGTTATGTGTTTAACAGTGCCGGTGACCACACGTGTACTAAAACCTACAATGTGTTTTAATAACAATATCCATAACTATTGCAGCAACACAAGGATAATGATAATTTTCGTTTAATTATCCTGGTATAACCACAATGCAAATATTAAAAGGTTTAAAAGCATAATGTTGTTACAAAATAAATACAGATTTGTCCTATTCTCTCAACCCAGTAGTCGTTTATGAATACTAAAATACAATGTGCCGCATTATGGCACTATAGTCTATTCAAATATCGATTACAAATTTTGTTTAAAATTTAATAAACTCATCCTGTCTGCACCATCAGTGCCGCCATTATCACAACTGACTCATCGGTTATTTTCATAAAAATAATGAATGTATTTGCTCTCAGAAAATTAAAGCCTAGACTGAAACTAAGTAAATATCCAGATACGTAACGAAGTAAGCGTTTTGTTAACCGCTCTTGCTATCATAACATTTGTTGGATAAGAGTATACGAGACTGTTACATTTAAAGGCTTTGCTTAAGGCTGTTGGAATAATTGGATAGCAATGTACGCTTACGTACAATTCGTATCTCGGGGCAATTTATTGCAATCACAATGTTTGAAAAAAATAATTAAAGTAATGAAACTTCAGAACAAAGATAGGAGTACGTATGTTGTTACTAAGCTAATATGTACCTTTGTTAACGTTTCATCAGAAATAGCTTTGTTATTGGTTTATAACGAATAGTAAAATCATAGTTTACACAACTGTAGAGACTGACTGATCAATTTATGGAGATTTATTCTGAATTGAAATCAAAGACAAAGGTAAGAACAATAAAAATCAATAAATTGTCCCGATGTGATTTCCCACCGGCAACAATGACGAACTTCAATAGAAACTCGGTCCTTAATTAAAACCCTTTTAAAGTATGAATTTTCATAAATCCTGTCTAAGTGTTCTCCTTCGTTGAATAAGAAACATTTGCGCATAATTTCATTATTCTACTGAGTGATTTACGCTGGGCGTTGTTTGTCACTGAAAGAATGAGTTTAAGATTTTTATTTAGTAGAAGATTCTAAACTAGACTCGTAAATTATTGTAGTCTTGAGACAAAAAAATCTGAAAATAAATTAAAGCTGGTATTTAATTATATTTTATAAAATAATTCTGATTGCAGTCAGTAACTAATAAAATGATCATCACATCCGATATCAAGCACCCCACGCTATTTCATTTGAACTTTTACTTTTTTTTATAATTTTCTACTTTTTAGTTCGTTTGCTAATACAGCGGGTTTTTTTTTTTTTTTTAGCTATAATTTAGTTTCTGATTTTTTTGTCTCAAGACGACATTTTTTTATTTTATAATTTTATGATTATGAGATTATTGTATTATCATCGGCCCTTGACCCCTGTGCAAACTTTCAAGTTTTCAGACTCCTCGAAGTAGGTGAAAATGAAGTTAAAAGATTTCGTTACATACATACATACAGGTCAAGCTAGCAAAAGCGTGTTATAATCGTATTGTATGCCACGTACCGATGCAGGTATATGCGCAACCACATCTCTCACCGCTACGTCGCCCGTGCATGCCTGTCGTATCACCCGTAGACATGGAGAACCTGTGCTACGGCGTAGCAGGGCATAGCTCGCTACGAATGCTTGGTCTCGCTACCTCTGCGCTCTGGAACGTTTTGAAAGTATTATATGCTTTCCATTCTAAACGAAACTTTTAAAATTACCAATGCTGACCTAATATACAAACCTGCTGCTACCTGTTTGGTTTATAAAAAGAGGATCATCAACAGTAAAAAAATGGTATCAATTAGCCTAATAATATGGTTGTTTACTTTCCTGAATTACTTGTTAGTAAGTACTATATAATTAGTGAATAAACTTTAACGTTTCTAAGTACCAAATATGATTTATCAAATCTGACACATTAAGTTACTTGTTCACATCAGTTAAGATCGATATGACAGGCACAGTCAGAATGCGTTTGCTAGTTAAACACATGAGATCTGAGAAGTACTGACCTCCAAACCTTTGTTTTTCGGCATCAAAATCGACGCAAAACATGGTATTCATCTTAGTTAAAGGCACGTCTGCGTTGTCTGGCACGACAAACGAAAATAAAAAAGAGACGAGACATTCATACATATTAGACAACATTATATAATATAATATGTAGTTAGTTGGTTAGGTTTTAAAACTTTCACTCTCCTACTATTTTGCAGCGCCTGACTTGTCAGGCATAATGATCTCATAAAAGTTTAAATGACCACTTATGAACACATTGTGAAATGCGATAAATGATTGAGTATTGAATGACAATTCAATGTTTTGGTATCGATATTCCTACCGAAAAAATAAAAATAAATAGTTTTTCCCAATATTTCTTGCAGGATAAAAATACTTGGTTGAATAATATATACGTATTTCTAGCCTGTGTATATATCCGATGACCGTTGGGGTAGACGTGTTCTTGAGTGGAGACCGCGAATCGGCAAACGTAAGTTAATACGCCCTCAGCTAGGTGGAGCGACGATCTTAGCAGGGTGGCAGGTAGCAGCTGGATGAGAGTTGCCGAGAGTCGAGCTGAATGGCGTGCAATTGGAGAGGCCTATGTCCAGCAGTGGACTGCTGTAGGCTTTTGATGATATCTAAGGAATGAAGACTCATACAACGTTGATCGAACTTCACTCCAGAAACTCACTTGATCTTGTGTATATCAGAGATAAATAAGTTTAAATTATTTCGTAAAAGCTCGCAGAGAACTCTGTGCCATTTAAATAATTCAAGCAGACTTGGGTTAGTAAGCACTTAAAGAAACCGAAATAAGTTAGCTCATTTCTACAGAATATTATAACACTTTTTCGTCGTAGTCAAAGTCACAGGAAATTCATTTTTCTCGGAAGTGAGCTCGAAGGAAAGTTGGATTAAAAAATAGTTCTTGTTCCTAATACAGCTATTAGATACTATCTATTACAGATTTGATAAAAGGATTAGAATAACACTAATACCCAATTTTTGGCGATTGAAAACAATTATTAATTAATTACATGAACATTATCAAAATATGTACATTGAAAACACGTGATGCTACTCTTCCTTTCCCAGCGTCTCCAATGACGTTCTAATTTCAAATTCAAACAGGCAATGTTTGTTAACATTCTGAAACGTGATAATCAATCTTTGGTTGTTTTGCCAATTCTATTAAAGTTGCAAACTTAGATTAAAAATTGATTGTGTTTAATTTTGTGTTAAATCTATTGTTTATCTTAGAATCTTAGTATTAAGTGTCTCACACAGTTTGTTCCTTGTTTGTTTTTTCGTTAGTATTGATAACAATCTATATGTATTTCAAAAAATCATACACCGGCTTTTAAAGTTTAAAATTTTGGATTCAGGATTTGAACTCATCGAACCCGGGTAGCATTTTGTTTTTTGATATTCATTAAGTGTTGTAATTATATTTACACACTTTACAACATCTGTAAACACTGCTCAGAGTTATGAGCAACGTCCAGTACCTACACATTGGCACCTTTTACTTGACAAGTTGTGAATGAAGAATCGACGACGAAAACACTTGCCCCAGATATATAATAAACACTACAAACTTATTTTTACCTAATTGTAATAAGTACACCATCGTTTGAAAACAAATTGCATTGTCGAATTAGGATGATGACATTTATTTTTATTTTCAACTCAATAAAATATTTGTTTACAAATAGTGCAAAAGTGTAAAAACTTAACAAATTGCCAAGTTATAAACATTTTAAAATAACTGTGAGACAAAGACAGCACTATCGTAGAAGTGACGACACGACTATGTAACTTCATACTAGCGCCCGTACCTACTGCGCGACAAGGACGGGAATAATCCCCTCCAAAAATTATTAAAGCGTGTAGCTTTTGTGGGTTCCTTACCTCGAAAAGAAAAAGCGGAACCCTTATAGTTTCACTTTGTTGTCCGTCCGTCTGTCTGTCTGTCAAGACCCTTTTTCTCGGGAACACGTAGAGGTATCAAGGTGGAATTTACATAAAATACCCAAGTCTACTGTCCCTTGGAGCTGTGAAAAAATCTTTCTTTCTAAGCCAACGCAATCAAAAGATACAACCGTTTATGCCGCAAATTTCCGCAAATTTTAGACACTCGCAAGGAAATCAAAACCTACAGGGTACTTCCCGTGTACTCAGAATCTTGAAATTTCGTACGAAGCAACGTCTTATAGCACAGATGAAGGAAAAATTGCGAACACCATAAATTTTTAGTGACATGATCGTTTAATAAAATAATTTTAAAGTTACCCTTACCTTAAACCCCTTTCCTCATGAACGCGTAGAGGTATTAAATTGAAATTTATATCAGATACTCAGGTCTTATAAACCTACAGGGTTTGTAAGGAAGCCTCGGTGCGCGACTCCGACTTGTACTTGCCCGTTTTTTTTATATTTACATCGATTTTACACTTTATTTCGGTTCTCTCATTTTACAGATGCCTTCTTTGAAATTACATTATTTGTTCGAACATTTCTAATATTAGTCATCAACCTTATTGATGAAACTTTGTTGCTTCGAATCTCATTATTAATGGAAATTAGCTAGCCCAATCATTATTCTAAATAATAATAATAAAGTCTTTCTGCAAAATTGTGATAAGCCCCAGAATAAATTAGATAGCTTCATATCTTCTTAAACCTATATATTTTCATACGAGTGTTATTTTCTTTAACTTCATGTTTTGATTTTATTATTTCTTGATAACTGTCTAACCCTCCTACCTTCTCAAGATCTCAACTCATTTAGATGTCTCATACACTCAGCTGTTTCTTGTCACATTCCAGGTGTCATTTGCTCGAGTATCACTTTTAATTTCAATAATTAAACTTCTATTTTAACTGTTTGATATGAGTTTCTTTTATCTACTATTCCTATTAAGTAATAGTTGAAAGAAAAGCAGATTATGCACCTCGCCTTAAGTAATTTATATTGCCCTCGTGCCTGTAAGATTAGATAATATCAGGCACTCGGTGCAATAATAAATTACTTTGTGCTCGATGCAATAATCTAATATTACTATATCACCAAAATAGAAATCGCTTCTTTGGCAAAATCCTAGACGTAGAAATGATCATATGTCTATCTCTTGATGATGATGATATGATAACAATGATCATATATCTTATGTTTTTGTGAAATCTGTTTAAAACTGGATAGGATGTTGTTTAAATGTAAAAGAAAATCAGGTGCGAGTGCGTACAACATGTCCTCAATAGGGGGTGGTACCTACCTAATAATATTGTGTAATAGTAGTTTTTGTTATAGAGAAGCGATCAACATAGCAGGCAGTGATGTCTACATCCTGCTCTGTTGATCGCCTATGTGAGGTGGCATGTGCAGAGGTTGCGGGCCATACTTTCTTATGTGTTTATAGACCACCAGCCTCAAACTTGTACCATTGTACTTGTACCATTTTAACTAAAATTGATACTTACGTTACTATTTTACACAAAGTGACAGATGACTACTAAATACCGCGTTATAAGTGGATGTACCTAAGAAGTTTTCGTATTTCAATGTGGAAGATTCTGCGACAAAATCGTGAAAGTCAAACAATCTATTTTAATTAGACCATTCACAGATAATTTTGAAATGTCAAGGAGACAGATAGCTAGTTGGAAAGTTAGTAACTTGTTTCCAAATGTAGATTTATATAATAGAGAACTCAATGGGCACATTTTTTCTTTAAATCATTAGTACATTACTGCAGCGGCCGACAACAGAGGTATTGTTGGAAAAACGTGAAAATGTGGGCCGAGGCAAAGCCGAAGAACACAGACGTGAGTCCATCAATGCCTGGTTGCGGCCAAGGCTTGTATAGTACTTTTCTCAAATCATAATTTATGACCATTATGGAAAAAACACGAAGTAAACTTTTTAATGAAAATAAATTAGTTTATATTTGTTTTGATCTAAATATCGATCTATTAGTTAATTCACCGACTAGAATAACAAAGACCTCAGCATTCATGCACAGACAATGCCTTTACTATGTATTGTTATCCCGTGCACCCGGTCAACAAGAAAATACAATTTTGTATTTTTTAATAACACGCTCGTTTATTATATTTTTCAAGGCCATAACCGGGGCATATTCTCCAAAGCTAACACGCAACGCTTGGACTGTTGGCCCCAAAATTCTTACTCCTTAAACTTTTTAACCAGTGCGCAAACTGTAACCATATGATTCTAGACGAAGACATTTTTCGGTTGTAAAAAAAGTTGTTCCAAACAGCAGATTTGTAATTGATAAACAGTTTGTCCAGTAATTCGACGACAAGCCGGAATCGGGTGATAGGTTATATATTTTTTTTTAAGTATTAAAGTTATAAAAAAATGCACAAAGCTACGACAGGTAAAAACCAAGAAGTTAATATCAATAAGTTTCCATCAATTATTTTTTTCGAATGGAACGCATTTATATGCGGGGCGCGCCCTATTTATACTTGTCTGTGACAGCGCCTGCTTTAGCGCATGCACGGTGTTGTGCTTGGTTTTGGCGCGATACATAGGTTTTGTTGTACAGAATTTCGTGTTTTTATTATTATTTTAGGCTCATAACAGTTAATGTGAAGAAAATTATCTATTATTTAGTAGATTCAATCCCATTAAATGAGAGGAGATACAGTAATGTATGAAACTGCACATAACTAGGTTGGTTAGGTTAGTTAGGTTTTAAACACAAACACGTGTTTTAATACACGTCATCATGCAACAGTTTCGTATAATACTATTGCAATACTTAATTATGAACCGTTTGACCAATTCTTATTTTAATGTTTTTTTATGCAGCTCATGGTTGATGATGGCAAACTTCTGAAAGGAACGTACAAAACCGGAGAATTGTGACTTAAGGGCGATGCGTTCTTTAAAGTAAAAACTTAAATTTTTCAAAAATTTAAAAAGTTCGTCGCACGCATTATTCAAAACAGTTTGTTAACTGGGATTACCTGAAGAACGTGAGTATGTAGAGGCATTTTGTAAACAGGGTGGCAGAGAAATCGACACGCAGCCTGAAAAAAGGTACAATACCTACGCGGTGAAAATGTATGGAACAGCATTTTTGTTTTTAAATAACCGACGATGCAGATCATGTACTGAATCCATGGTAGCAAGATAGCAGGTTGCGTGTTGATTTCTCTGCCATCCTGTTTACAAAATGCCTCTACATGCTCACGTTCCTACGGATAATACCAGTAAACAAACTATTTTGAATAATACGTGTGAAGCGCTTTTTTTATTGATTTTAACGCATCGCCCTTATGTCACAATTCTCCGGTTTTGTAGGTAGTAGTAGGAGTAGTATTTAGTTAGTTACTAGGCAGGTTACCTAGTAACTAACCAAATAGCTACTCTATTAGAAAATACTACCCAGTTAGCCACGTAAAGTCTTTGGGAACGATTCTCAAAATCTCAATCCCCAAAAAGGTAAACCGTCAGTTAATCCGTGGGTCGCGGATGAGTAAGCCCCAAGGATGAACATATTCATAATTAACCTGCGCGCTAATACTGCTCCGGCCTCGACTTACACAGTAACTCAATGGTATTCTGAATATTATAGCTATTATACTATTATAGTATTCTGGTACTATCTATTCCAGCCGGTTTGCAAGTTAAAAGCAGCACAGTTTTGGAAAATTCTTGGCGAAATACAATTATCTGTTTTTCATTACGTCGATTCTTGAACGCTGTAGGAAATCTTATTTTTGTGGAAATACCTTTTAATTTTGTCAGGTTACAAAGAAACCTACAAAAAGTTGGAGATTTTGGGGCACTTTTATTAATTAATGATTTAATACACAGGGCTACCTAAACAATCCTGAGTAGACGAAGACCATGTTAACCGACGACGGCTGATTCAAGACCGGAAACATGTTCTACAAGGACGAGCAGGATTACTACTACTTCGTGGAGCGCAAGAGACTTTTAATTAGGCAGTACGGTTTTTGGGTGAGAGAAGAATGTTTTAAAAGATTTAAAAGCCTAAGCCTAGTTTTAAAGTTTTACCTTTCTAATTAAAACTTTCATCAAAACCGAAAAGAACTAGGTTCCAATATCGTAAGAAAATTATGAATATTATACACGCAAATATTTTAACGGATGTTAAAAATCTCAATTTTGCTTAAACGTGAGTAAAATTTGAGTAAATGTGATGTTCGGTCTAAAACTTTCATCCACCTTTGAAAATAACGCAACGCGAAAACTTAGACAGTGTAGTCTTAGCTAGACTTACTCTCACGCTCTGATTCATCCCAGTGGTGCACTGTCTCGAGTCGGTTGATATGCGACAAGAGAAAACTAAGACTTATTTCGAAAGAAAAATATCTACAAAATCCTTGCTGCCCGTCTACGGGGACGTGCCCTATGGAGACAACGGGAATACATTTTCCCGTTGTCCCCATAGGCCACGTCCCCTTTAAAGGGGACAAGGGGAATATAGTAAAATAATTAAAATTACTTCTCGGTGTCCCCCGTACGCAGTGCCCAATAAAGGGGACAAAAGAAATTCAATAAAAATAACTTCGCTGTCTTTTAAGCTGGCTTTACAGTAAATTAACGGGTTATTTACTCGTCGACTTTATCCTCTCCCCATCAATTCTTCGGCTATTCAAACTTTGCTCCCAATTTAACTTTATTTACCCAACCAAATCAAAGAGTATTCTGATTCATGCTATCCATATCTGTATTCGAAGTATATGTTAATTCGTTTGCTGGAATAAAATGATTGATTGTCGTGGAATCCGGATACCGGGATGAACGTCGTAATATATCTGATTTTAATTGCAGCTGTATTGTTGTGATAGCCAAATTGTCAACTTACGTTAAACATTTTATTTAAAGCTCTTTATTTTAACTAACAAGCTAAGCTATATTTATAAATTACTAAAAGTGTTAAAAGTTCTAAACATCGATTAGTGAAGGTCTTCAATGTTCTTGCGGTTCATCCTGTTTACGCCAAGGATTACTATTTAATGACTACATTATGTACAATAGCAGCCGTAGAAAGTCTACAAAATATTTTTCATAATTTATTCATTTGATCGTAATACGTTTTGCAATAAAACGTTACGTTCAAAAACTTATCTGTGGAAGAAATAAAAAGGACTTTGCCCCTTTTCGTGCATGGTGCTAACGTCCTTGCGGCGATGTGCGAGCTATCATAAGCTATCACTAACATATTCCTGTCGCACGTGGTTAGACAAAGTGCATTAGCACCACTTGGGCTTCGTTCTTTAAGAGGGATAAAAGAGTGATAAAATTTTACGAACGTAAAGTCACAGAAGCGATCAGTTCTTATGAGCGCTACTTTAGTAACAGTCACAGATGTACGTGACGCGTTACACGAGACGACTAAATAATGACGCGCCAACAGTTGTGGCCGACACTGCAGCGCGTTGCTCGGAAACTTATTCATTATTTGTTGACCACTTATGAGAAAATAGAGAATATTGGGTATTTATATGACCGTGTGGCTTTTAGCAAAACCCTCCCATTATCAAAATTTAATACGGACGACGAGTGGTATTTTGTATCCGCTGAAACCAATGAGGTTTGATCCTCAAGATGTGTCTATGCGAGGTAACTTAGTTATGATTCCATGAAAAGACTTTTGTTTTGAAGGCTCATGTTCCAATCTACACTTCCAAAGACTGAAATAATGTATGAGAAAATCATTAGTACAAGGAATCTGTGACCCTACGCCCTTCAGCTGGAGCGATCAAAGCATGTGTCGTGTTCGTGAAAAAAACGTGTTCCAAAATCGTGAAATAAGTAGCGTCGGGGGCCGGGCGTCGGGATGTTGGCGGAAGTCGCTGGCCTGATGAGGAATTCACGAACACATTTTTCATTTTCTTCGATCTCTTGAGACTTTGGTACATCTTAGGAGGAGCCATATTGTGTTTTAGTTTTGTGAAACTGAACAAAATGAATAGAATAGAATGTTAATAATTCTTGCTACAGGTATTAACGAATAAAGTCTGTTAAAAATTAAAAGGAGAAGGAGTCCATCAAACCATAAAATTTAGTCAAAACTAAATAATCTGTCCTTACACAAACATGCGTAACATCAGAGCACCTCAAGCAGTTTTATTAAAAAAATAGAATAAAAACAGAACGACTTGTAATGACCATTTAATCGTCAAGGTTGATGTCATTATGTCTTTAAATATACCCAAATAATTTCAGAATCTGATAGCGGCTGCGAGTAATGGTGTCATACAAATAAAATCGTTTAAAATCAGTAAGCACCGTGTTGAAGCGAGGGCCATCAAACGTCAATCTTCGATTACAAATCATTGCAGAATGCGGCTCAGCTAACCGTTTACTGATCTGCAAGCGCGTGCCGAATGCGATCGGTCATCGACCTCGTTTGCGATGCACTTTATTTCAGTAACTATCCCCATTTTGTGGTGACTTTTTTTTCATAATATTTGTTGTAAGTTGTGGCCTAGATTCGTGGTCCCGGATGCGTGTGTCGGAGCTGCAAACATTCGTCGTTCTGTGGACGAAGTAGACTGACTCTGACGTCACAATTTCGCTATAGAGCGCGCCAGAGCCTTCCGCTACAACAACAACTATACTTGTTTTCGTGAGTTTTACCCATCCATTTCTATTATAACTGAAAAGTTTGAATAGCGCTGAACTATGCCTAGCGAAACACGAATGTTGTTAGAAATAACGTAGGTAATAGTAATGTCAATGGATGCTAGTGGGCTGTAATAATTAACGACATACAGAATAGTCTACATATTATTTATACACTATAACAACAAGTTATTTACAGCACAACACTTAGGTACTTACGGACCCTAGTGTGAGCCTCTGACCTGACGGCCGGCAACATCGCGATGCTGCGAAAACCACAGAGGCCGATAGCCGTCAGGGCTATCAACGAACAAGTATGGACGGTAGTACAAAAAGGTAAACCAATGAAGAATAACCGTTTAAAGGGTGAGATGGGGAACTGTACGGTAGTAGATATCGAATATAATTTTAGGGCGGCCGACCGAAAAATACCCATATTCATTTCAAACGTACAGGAACGTCAGAATCAGATTTATGGAAGTATATTTATAGTAAAACGGGTGAAAAAGTTACATTAGAGAAAATTTTAATGAAGAAGCAAAGTGCCCATGACGCTTATAAGTTCTTTGTATCTGCATAAAAATTACATATGTTCTTGGATGAGAAGCTTTGGCCTAGTGGTATTATTTTCAGACGCTTTGAACTTTTTAAGAAGAGATCTTCGACAGAGACAGTAAAGGTAAAAGTTTCTGATAACGGTAATTACAGTAAATTAAATGGCAGTGACTTTTACACATTGTTTAAAAAAAATGTTTGACGTGTAAAAGTGTTTGTACAAACCCACTTACAGAAATAAAAATCATTTATCATCATTTGCTACTTTAAATTGTAAGAGTGTGAAGAGCTCTGTGGATGGAATAGGTGAGCTGTAAAACATGTGACATGTTAGGTCTTCAGGAGACATGGTTGTTGCCCAGTGATATTTCATACTTGAGCAGTTTTGATGACGAGTTTAGCTGCACGGGGACCTCGGCGGTGGACATGTCGTCGGGCATGTTACGAGGACGTCCTCACGGCGGTCTCCGAATACTCTGGCGGCAAAAAGTGTTTCCTAATGTGATAGTTGTGCAGTGCAACAATCTGCGAATATGTGCGATACGCGCAGTGTTACCTGAGCGGTCTATACTAGTGGTGAATGCTTACATGCCTGTGGACGCTGCGGCGAATCTAGTCGAGTTTACGGACATCCTCGGATCTGTAAGCGCTATCATAGACAGTTGCAACATCGACTGTGTATACATACTAGGTGACTTTAATGCGTACCATACTGAACAATTTTATAGTGAGCTATCGTTATTCTGTGAGGACCAGAAGTGGACTTGCATTGATGTTGAAAAAATATATGCTGCGTGGGGGTTCACTAATCTTAGTTAAAAAGTCTATTAAATCTAAGACTCGTAAAGATATAGTTGATCTTTCGGTTGAACATAGCATTGAACTGTCCTGTGTTGAGCTAGATAAGCATGTTATAGTGTGCGTTTACAGACCCCCAAATTATCAAAACTACTCCGTATTTGAGTCAGTAATGGAAGATGTTCTAGCAAAACTGGCAACTGGTAAAAAATCGCTAATTATCTGTGGTGACTTCAATATTAATATCTTAGAGAATAGTTCAAATAGCAGTCGATTATTAAGTCTCTTTAAATCATTCAATTTGTCAAATGTGTTTTCAGAACTCACTCGCAATGCTACAAATTCTGCTACATGCATTGATAATATTTTTTGTTGCTGCGACTACTTACATAAAGCCATTGTAAATTATTTCCCTTCTGATCACAGTGGTCAAACCGTTGCTTTCAAGTCAAACACACCTTTACAAAAAATTCTGATACAATCTAGACAAATAACGCCCAGCAATCTAAATAGATTTAATAATAACTTAATTTCTAAGTTAAGTATACCGGGCCATATTAGAAACAACGTAAACGAATTATATGAGGAATTTTTTTCGGTAGTGAGCACCGAGTTCAATAATACTTTTAAAAAAAAAACAAAAACAATTTGCCCCAATTTTTTGTTCAGTGACTGGGCAACTAAGGGTATTAGGAAAAGTAGGGAAAAATTGTTTGAGTTGTATGGCCTTAAGCCTTATATTAACTCTGAAACGTTTAATAAATACGTTGCTAATTACTCTAAAACTTTTAAAAAGACCTGCAAGGTAACTAAAGCCTTGTACATTAGCAACAAGATCAAAACAGCCGATAATAAAATAAAGACGGTTTGGAAAATTATCAATGACGAAACCAACAGGAATAAAAGACACAATAATGATTTCACACTTCAGACTTCAAGTGGTCTCGTAAGCACTAACAAAGAAGTTGCTCAAGAATTTGTTAATTTCTTTACCAGTATACCACTTAAAACGACTGAAACCTTAAACTCCTCGCCCCTGCGTTCTATTGACTTATTAAAAGCAAATACTTCGTCTTGCCCGATTGAATTTAAATTCAAGCATATAAACCCCATAATAGTAGTGAAAGCTTTCAAGCAAATCAAGATCAAACTAACAGAAGATCTATGGGGAATGTCTGTTAAAGTTTGTACCTCCATTATTGAGACTATAGCGCCATACTTGGCTTTAATATTTAATTTGTGTGTGGATCAAGGAGTATTCCCGGATCTAATGAAATACAGTAAGGTAATACCACTTTTCAAATCCGGGGACAGTAAAGATAACAATAATTATAGACCCGTATCCGTGTTGCCGGTTTTTAGCAAGGTGTTTGAAAAGGTAATGCTGAATCAAATGTTAAATCATTTCGACACCAATAATATCTTACACGGTCAACAGTATGGTTTCACAAAGGGACGTTGTACGACTGACGCCGGTGTCACCTTATTAAAACACATATTTACAGCGTGGGAAGAGGCTCAAGACGCCATAGGAATCTTTTGTGACCTCTCCAAGGCATTTGATTGCGTCGACCACGAAACCTTGCTCTTAAAACTTGAACATTACGGACTTGGAAAACTTGCGCTCAGTTTAGTAAAATCTTATTTGAATGATAGACAACAGCAAGTCCAAATAAACGGTGTCAATTCACTCGGTCTAAAAGTAAAAATGGATGTACCACAAGGCTCGATATTGGGTCCTTTCCTCTTTTTAGTTTATATTAATGATCTACCTCATTTGTTTAAAACCCAACCACATATGGTGTTATTTGCTGACGATACTTCGTTAATTTTTAAAATTAATAGGCGTGCATTAAATCTTGACGACGTGAATAACGCCTTACTGCAGATCCAAAATTGGTTCACTGCTAATAATTTGGTATTAAATGGGAAAAAAACTAAGTGCATAAGATTTTCTTTACCAAATGTCAAAAGTACTAATTGTGAGATAGTATTGAATCAAGAGAAACTAGAATTCGTCGATAAAACTGTTTTCCTGGGGATCACGCTCGATTCAAAGCTTCAATGGGGTCCTCATTTAACATCCCTTGCAGGACGGCTAAGTTCAGCAGCATATGCTGTGAGAAAAATCCGTCAATTTACTGATGTAGATACCGCGAGACTAGTCTATTTTAGTTACTTTCATAGTATTATGTCGTACGGTATTTTACTATGGGGACGGGCTGCAGACATCGAGTCCATTTTGATTCTGCAGAAAAGAGCCATCAGAGCCATATATGGCCTCCGCAGGCGCGACTCTCTAAGGGAATTGTTCAAAGATATTAACATCATGACGGTACCTTGTCAATATATCTATGAAAACATCATGTACGTAAGGAAAAATCTACATCTTTTTAGTAAAAGAGGTGAAAGACACAATTATATCACTAGAAATAGGGACCAATTAGTTCAACCAGGTTTCAGGCTGGCTAAAGTAGACTCATCTTTCATGGGGTACTGTTTAAGATGTTACAATAAAATACCTCCCCACATACATCAACTGAATGAAACCAAATTTAAATCTTGTATAAAACGCACACTATGCAGCCGAGCATATTATAAGTTAGGGGATTACATTGCTGATAAAAATGCTTGGCTAATCGCTGGTCCTGCTCCTCAAGGACGCATCAACTAATTGATTAGCATTTAAAAATACAAATGGAGCTGCTGAAGATTAAAAACAAGAATCTTTGCATTGTATAAACTCAACTTTTTTAGTACTGTATAATTGCTATATGCCATATGTGAGTACTATGTACATGCTTTAAAGCTACCATTTACAGGGTACGTCTTTCATTGACTTGAATGTGTCCTGGCGGCTGAGAGTATGTCATGCTCACTTTAATGTTTCGCTGATGGTGGCGCGTGTGTTGGATCATTTAGCTCCCTTCAAAATGGTTGAGTTGAATGGTGCTAATCCATGCGTCATGTTCGTGAACGGGTGCCGTCAGTTGAGACTGGTCATCTCTTAGCTGCCACGGCGTATTTTAATTAAATTTTATTTTCGAATTGTTTTCATATTTAAATAACGGACGCTTTTAACGTTCTGCATCGTTCTCACATGCATAATTTCAACATGAATGATGTAACCAATCTATTGTAAACATAATTTGATTTAAAAGAGTGTCCGTGGAGTTTCTTGCCCGTTCTTCTCCATAGGTACCTACTACGCTTTGGAATGGGCAACTAGCTTCATTTTTCTGACCGACCGACCTTGACAATTCAAAAGTGCCTGTAATTGGTTTATTTGAAATAAATGCTTTGAGTTGAGTTGAGTTGAGAAAAGTTGAAGGGTGTTCCTAACTCATTTGATTGTTTCACTGATCTTGCTTTGCTTGCTAGCTGCATTAGATGGCTTGATCAGTGAGACTATATACTGATCAAGCCATCTAATGCAGCTGTGCCATCAGTGCGCAGAGTGTTTGTAAAGTATGAAGTGCTGTGGTCGGACCACTTTCCGTTAATAATGAAATATAATCTGGGCGTAGTCTCACCAGAATATAAACGTTATTCACTAGAATATAAACCGACTGTAAATTATGTTATATGGTGGGAAAGAAGTGTAGATCAAGTTAATCTATACTTCACTGAATGTCATAGACTCGTAAGACTTCATGACTTTCCAGAGGAGTTCACAAAATGTGCAGATTATACTTGCAATATTTTGCAGCATAAACAAGTCATTAAAAGTTTGTACTCGTATAACAATATTGTGAAAATATTAAGAGAGGCAGCATTGTGTAGTAAACATTGTAAACATAAACGTAAGAAAAAGAAACCTGTTGCAGTGTGGAACTTGCATGTTGGCGAGGCACACAAGGAACCTAAGCGGAAATTTTATTTGTGTTTCATGACAATAAGTTTAGTAACTGTAAGTTTCTACGCACAATATTGAAAGATTTACCTTGTTATTTTAAGTCCACAGACTTTCCTGTAATCTGTTTTTTTTTTTCAAAATTTTAGTGTTTTGGAGATAAGGGGGGAGGGGAGGTATGGTCTAATTTCATATACATAATTTCATAAATATCTTGTTTAAAATTATACAAAAATATCACAGCAAGCCTATTAATTTTCTGGTTTTCTCCACAAAACTGACTTCATATTCAGAATTTGTTTATTTACGTTACACGACCGTTTTTGGGTCACACAAATTTAGGTATGTACCAAAATTCAACTTAAGCAAACCAGTAGATTCGGAGAAAAATGGTCTGTGAGCCCCAGACAAACAGACAGACACCACTCGTGTGTCTGTCTGTCTTTCCGTCGGTCACTATAGAGGTTCCGTTTTTCATTAGGACGTACGGAAGCCTAAAAAAGATTAAAGAGTATAAATTAATGTTGGCTATCTATCATAATAACCATTTGTAACTTGTGCATTTTTTCAAGTTAGTAATCTCAATTAGATTTGTTATCAATCATTTGTGACAATTTTTATATATCTGCGAAATAAATTTAAACCTTTTTCTAAAAGAATTTCCGTTAATGACTTCCGTTTATGAAAGAAACTAAACCTAACTTAAAAGGAACCATCCACCACATTTAGAACATACATATCCAGTCCGAAATGTCGGAGAGAGGTTACGTTAAAAACGAATCTACACCTTTTTGTAAAACCTTGTAGCTATCAAATTTTTACTCTCACAACCTCATTCAAAAAACATCTTACCCCGTAAATCTTCAGCTAAAAGACTAATTAAAAAAGTTAGTTTGAACGTCAACAGTTTTTTACTTTCAACACAATAGCATTCCTTTGATTGTCTGAGAGGGTATTGCATAAGTGAAAAATAATAAAAAGTAAGTGAGAGTGGATGCAGGCTGGCTAAATGATTTGTTATCAACGTCGCTGATCGTGGGTTTAAAGTGGTAATTTGGTCCGTGACCGCAGGCAGACATTACAGTAACTGTTTCATAGTAAGTCTCCTGCCCTCTATACTTCCTATTGCCATGTGGGTTTACAATGTAAACAAACACATCTGTCAACGTTAATTCATATTCCTTTTTGAAGGTGATACAGTACACGTTCTGAGTATGGTCACGTTTTAGCCCTGTCATTACAAACCCAACCCTTAAGTTAATTTTAAACATAAAAATATCAATAAATAAACCTCTATAAACCCAATGCGTTATTATTTATTTAAACTATGTTACACCCTTTGTGCTGTTATGGCCACACAAAAGCCCCACATATAATATGAATGTGGGTATGTACGTAAAAGCATGGTGTAAAATATTTGAAAATAAAATATTTAGAAATCACCTTCTATTACGTGCTATTGCCTCCGAAGATCCGTAGTACCAAAGACTCCGTAATAATTTATGCTCTCAAAATAGTGAATCGGATCTTTGAATATTTACGAGTAATCCTCTACTTTCTAGATGGGGTTCAACAATTTGCAATATAATCGTGAAAAGAACACTACAATTAGAAATATAAGTAACTCACGACAAACATTCACATAAAAAGTGTTAAATTAAAATTTAAAAAAATAAGTAAAAAACTCTAAAACTCTCTTAACTTTTCACATAACGCATAGCCGTCCCAAAACACTTTCAGGGAATCGTTATCATTATTTTAACTAAACAATATACACTTGGGAGCAAATAAATCGAGCCACTACCTTTTTTCACGTAAAATGGTAAATATTTTTGGGAATATGGAACGTATCAATTCGAACTATATATCGCCTAAAAGTTAAGTTAATAACCTTAACAATGAGGGTAAATTATTGAATAATAACCTTATTGAATGATAAATTATTGGCTCTGCAAGAAAAATGGTAATTTTGATAGAAAATTTAGTAGGGCTAAAACAGTCCATAAAAACAATAAAAAACAAAATTATTGCAAAAAAAATATTCTTAATAACTGGTATTACCCCCCCGTGCCCTGATGCATTCTTGTAGCCTATTAGTCATCGATCTGATCAGAGTTACGATGACATATTGTGGTATGTTCTCCCACTCTTCAAGCACAGCGACTTTAAGCTCGGGAATGGATGAAACAGCGGGAACCCTGGCTCGGACTCTCCGTTTTAGCTCGTCCCATAGGTGTTCGATCGGGTTCAAATCGGGACTTCGTGCTGGCCATACCATTTGTTGAATCCCGATCGCAGACAAGTATTCCGTAACGATCTGCGCGGTATGAGGTCTCGCATTGTCATGCATAAACAAGAAATTTTCTCCGACAAAACCAGCATACGGCATTACGTGGTCTTCAAGAATGTCAGTTATGTATCGGTCAGCTGTTAATCCACGTCTACCACTGCCATCGTTGGTGGGGTCGACGAAGACAAGTTCCGTTTTTCCGTCTAGAGAAATTCCTCCCCACACCATACAAGAACCACCACCAAAACTCACAGTTTCTCGAATGCAACATTGGGCAAATCTTTCACCAGGACGTCTATACACTCGGTTTCTCCCGTCATTGCTAAAAAGACAGATTCTTGACTCGTCAGAAAACAAAACTGACCTCCAGTCTTCTAACGTCCAATTAATGTGTTCTCGAGCAAACTCCAAGCGAGATCGGCGATGAGCTACAGTCAATTTTGGGCCAGTTGCTGGTTTGTGTGATGTTAAATTTCGTTCCTTTAGTCTTCGTCTCACTGTCCACCTACTGATTGCGACATCTCGAACGTCACGTAACGCTTGCTGTAGCTGAACAGCATTAAGTCCACGGTCGCGCAACGAATTGGTTGCAATAAAGCGGTCGTCACGTTCTGTTGTTGCCCGTGGTCGGCCAGTTCCAGGTCGCCGAACAAAAGCACCAGTCTCCAGATACCTGCGGTATACCCGCTGTACCTTTGAACTACTCAAATGAAGTCTGCGTGCCACTTCACGTTGTCCGTGTCCAACCTCAAGTAAAGCTACAACTTGGGCAGCTTCCGTCGGTGTAGTATCCATTTTATCAGGTTATTTTGATTACACAGACACAGATAAAGACAACAATAACAAGTAATATGGGTATGATTAACAAAAACCTCAAATTTAATCTTTTCTTAACAGAGTACAATAAAAATTTCATAAGCAAATTAAATGCGATAATTTTATTCTACCCTTTAAACTTTAATTAAAATGAAATTTTGACAACTAACTACCCTCATTGTAAAGGTTATTGAATACCCTTTCAGGCGATATATGTTTCGAATCGATGCGTTCCATAATACCAAAAATAATAACCATAATGCGTGAAAAAGGAAGTGGCTCGATTTATTTGCTCCCAAGTGTATTACGGACTTCAAAAATTACCTTGTAAGTCCTAAAAGAATTAAACAGAACAAGATAATTAACTAAAATCTGAATCCCTAAATCTGTAAGAAAGCAGGTATCAAATAAACCAGGTTCATTATATTCTTAGCAACTTTGATTACTCGAGGACCGCAAATGGAATTTTAAACACGTTTTAGTTTATTCCAAAGTGCTCCCCTGGCATCCTGAAATCTGAGTTGAATGCTTGAATACTATATTTGTAGGTCAAAAGTGGCTTTTTATGCAAAAATATAGGAAATGTAATCTTACCTTACTATTTACAGATTGGGTGTGTACCTACACAATTTTTTGTAGGATTTGGGATGTCGTATGTTAGCACAATTTTTCATATTTAATTTTTCAATTGACATTTTTCGTACCTTAACACAATTTTATGATTTTGAAAGCATGCAAGTAATTTTCTAAAACTAATTATACATAAATGAACATATCAGATGACGCCAAAAAATATTCAAAATGATTCAGATTGTGATTTATAGTGTGTTACGCAAGCATGATACCATTATTTAAGCTCGTAAGAGGACAATTTTTTATAATAACAAAATGGATTAGGTTTGTGAATGGCTATTTTTAGCTAACAACGAATACTAAAAGAGAGTTATGTGTTTAACAGTGCCGGTGACCACACGTGTACTAAAACCGACAATGTGTTTTAATAACAATATGTATTTGCTGCAATAGTTATCCATATCCATAACTATTGCAGCAAAACTGCAATAGTTATGGATATTGATAATGATAATTTTCATTTAAATATCCTGGTATAACCACAATGCAAATCTTAAAAGGTTTAAAAGCATAATGTTGTTACAAAATAAATACAGCTTTGTGTACCTCTTCTCTCAACCCAGGGGTCGTTTATGAATACTAAAATACAATGTGCCGCATTATGGCACTATAGTCTATTCAAATATCGATTACAGATTTTGTTTAAATTTTAATAAACTCATGCTGTCTGCACTATCAGCGCCGCCATTATCACAACTGACTCATCGGTTATTTTCATAATAATAATTAATGTATTTGCTCTCAGAAAATTAAAGCCTAGACTGAAACTAAGTAAATATCAAGATACGTAACGAAGTAAGCGTTTTGTTAACCGCTCTTGCTATCATAACATTTGTTGGATAAGAGTATACGAGACTGTTACATTTGCTTAAGGCTGTTGGAATAATTGGATAGCAATGTACGCTTACGTACAATTCGTATCTCGGGGCAATTTATTACAATCACAATGTTTGGAAAAAATAATTAAAGTAATGAAACTTCAGAACAAAGATAGGAGTACGTATGTTGTTACTAAGCTAATATATACCTTTGTTAACGTTTCATCAGAAACAGTTTTGTTATTGGTTGATAACGAATAATAAAATCATAGTTTACACAACTGTAGAGACTTACTGATCAATTTATGGAGATTTAATCTGAATTGAAATCAAAGACAAAGGTAAGAACAATAAAAATCAATAAATTTGTCCCGATGTGATTTCCCACCGGCAAAAATTACGAACTTCCATAGAAACTCGGTCCCTATTTAAAACCCTTTTAAAGTATGAATTTACATAAATCCTGTCCAAGTGTTCTCCTTCGTTGAATAAGAAACATTTGTGCATAATTTCATTATTCTAGTGAGCGAGTTAAGCTGGGCGTTGTTTGTCACTGAAAGAATGAGTTTAAGATTTTATTTAGTAGAAGATTCTAAATTAGACTTGTAAATTATTGTAGTCTTGAGACTAAAAATTCAGAAAATAAATAAAAACTGGTGCTTAATTATATTTTTGTAATAATTCTGATTGCAAACAGTACCTAATAAAATGATCATCACAACCGATATCAAGCACCCCACGTTTTTACACTTTAACATTTTTTTTTAATTTTCTAGTTTTTAGTTTTTTGCAATTAAAGCGTGTTTTTTTAAATTTGTTTCAACTATAATTTAGTTTCTGAATTTTTAGTCTCAAGACGACACGTAATTTTTTTTAAATAAATTTATGAGTTAATTGTATTGTCATCGGCCCTTGACCCCTGTGCAAATTTTCAAGTTTTTCAGACTCCTAGAAGTAGGTGAAAATGAAGTTAAAAGATTTCGTTACATACATACATACAGGTCAAGCTAATAAACGCGTGTTAAAATCGTATTGTATGCCACGTACCGATGCAGGTATATGCGCAACCACATCTCTCACCGCTACGTCGCCTGTGCATGCTTGTCGTATCACCCGTAGACATGGAGAACCTGTGCTACGGCGTAGCAGAGCATAGCTCGCTTCGAATGCTTGATCTCGCTACCTCTGCGCTCTGGAACGTTTTGAAAGTACACTATTATATTCTTTCCATTCTAAACGAAACTTTTAAAATTACCAATGCTGACCTAATCTGTTTGGTTTATAAAAAAAGAATCATCAACAGTAACAAAAAGTGGTATCAATTAGCCTAATAATATGGTTGTTTACTTTCCTGAATTACTTGTTAGTAAGTACTATATAATTAGTGAATAAACTTTAACGTTTCTAAGTACCTAATATGATTTATCAAATCTGACACACTGTGTTACTTGTTCACATCAGTTAAGATTGACATGACTGGCACAGTCAGAATGCGGTTGCTAGTCAAACACATAAACACATGAGATCTGAGAAGTACTGACCTCCAAAACTTTGTTTTTCGTCATCAAAATCGACGCAAAACATGGTATTCATCTTAGTTAACGGCACGTCTGCGTTGTCTGGCACGACAAACGAAAATAAAAAAGAGACGAGACATTCATACATATTAGACAACATTATATAATATAATAAGTAGTTAGTTGGTTAGGTTTTCAAAACTTTCACTCTCCTACTACTTTTTGCAGCGCCTGACTTGTCAGGCATACGAGTAATTATCTCATAAAAATTTAAATGACCACTTATGAACACATTGTGAAATGCGATAAATGATTGAGTATTGAATGACAATTCAATGTTTTAGTATCGATATTCCTACCGAAAAAATAAATATAAATAGTTTCTCCCAATATTTCTTGCAGGATAAAAATACTTGGTTGAATAATATTTACGTATTTCTAGCCTGTGTACATATCCGATGACCTTTGGGGTAGACGTGTTCTTGAGTGGAGACCGCGAATCGGCAGGGTGGCTGGTAGCAGCTGGATGAGAGTTGCTGAGAGTAGAGCTGAATGGCGTGCAATTGGTGAGGCTTATGTCCAGCAGTGGACTGCTGTAGGCTTTTGATGATATCTAAGGAATGAAGACTCATACAACGTTGATCGAACTTCACTCCAGAAATTCACTTGATCTTGTGTATATCAGAGATAAATAAATTTAAATTATTTTGTAAAAGCTCGCAGAGAACTCAGTGTCATTTAAATAATTTAAGCAAACTTGGGTTAGTAAGCACTTAAAGAAACCGAAATAAGTTAGCTCATTTCTACAGAATATTACGAGTATAACACTTTTTACGAGTATAACACTTTTTCGTCATAGTCAAAGTCACAGGAAATTCATTTTTCTCGGAAGTGAACTCGAAGGAAAGTTGGATAAAAAAATAGTTCTTGTTCCTAATACAGCTATTAGATACTATCTATTACAGATTTGAGAAAAGGATTAGAATAACACTAATACCCAATTTTTGGCGATTGAAAACAATTATTAATTAATTACATGAACATTATCAAAATATGTACGTTACATTGAAAACACGTGATGCTACTCTTCCTTTCCCAGCGTCTCCAATGACGTTCTAATTTCAAATTCAAACAGGCAAAGTTTCGATACCATTCTGAAACGTGTTAATCAATCTTTGGTTGTTTTGCCAATTCTATTAAAGTTGCAAACTTAGATTAAAAAATGATTGTGTTTATTTTATGTTAAATGTATTGTTTATCTTAGTACTAAGTGTCTGACGCAGTGTTTGTTACTTTTTTTTTTGTTGTTAGTATTCCTCACAATCGATATTTCAAAAAATCATCCACCGGCTTTTAAAATTTGAAATTTTGAATTCCGAATTTGAATTCATCGAACCCGGGGTGTATTTTGTTTTTTAATATTCATTATTGTAATTATATTTACCTACACACTGTAAACACTGCTCAGAGTTATGAGTAACGTCCAGTACCTACACCAAAAAGTACTATTATTATACGGGTAGCCTACACACTGGCACCGTTTATGTCCCCTTTTGCTTGATAAATTGTGGAAGCAGACTTGACGACGAAAACACTTGCCCCGACATATAACATACACTACAAACGTATTTTTAACTAATTGTAATAAGTACACCATCGCTTGAAAACAAATTGCATTGTCGAATAAGGATGATGAAATTTTTTTATATTTTCAACTCAAGAAAATATTTGTCTGCAAATAGTGCAAAAGTAAATAAAAAGTGTTAAATAAGTTATAAACGTTTTAAAATAACTGTTAGACAAATACAGCACTATCGTAGAAGTGATGACACAAATGTAACTTCATACTAGCGCCCATACCTACTTCATTTAATCATTTATTTATTGCATTCCATATTGTAAAAAGACGTTACAAAGGGCTTAAAGCTAGGTACAAAAATATGGACCTTGTAAGGGCACAACAAAAGGATAAAATAAAGTAAGTAGAGAGAGGAAGAACGCTTTTTGATTACTTATTTGAAGGTATTCAAAAGTAATAAAATTAAATATATACTATTTTATGAAACATGTCATTTAGAATTTTTCATTTAGATATTCATTGATATTATAATAGCATTTAGATAATAATAATTGTTTCAATTTGTTTGTGAATGAATTAAATTTTTGTTCATTTTTTATTACTTCCGGTAATTTATTATATACTTTCATTGACATGACTAGGGTACTTGTTGAGTGCATTTTTAGCTTAGAGCTTGGTAGGTTTAATCTGTTTTTATGGCGTAATATGTATCTTGACTGTATATTTTCTCTCGTGGTGTAAAAGTGTTGGTACTTTCGAACAAATTTGCAAATTTCTAGAATGTATAGGCAGGGGAGAGTGAGTATTTTAAGTTCTTGAAAATGAGGTTTACAGCTGTCGGTGTCTTCTATATTTACTAATATTCTTTATAGTCTTTTTTGCAGTGTGAAGAGGGTCGGTGCATCTGTGCTGTTTCCCCATAATATCACGCCGTAACTGAGCCATGCATAAGCGTAGGCGTAATAGGTGACTAGTGCAGTTTCAAGAGTTTACTGAGCGACAAGTGTAGCGTTGCAGCCGATTTCCTAAAAATCAACTAAAACGCACATGTCTAGTTACGGTTTTACGAGAGTGACAACCTACTAAATCTTTTAAATTACCAACACGTCACGCTGTGTCGAGGTGTGGTGGCCACGGCGAAGGACCTCCGAGAATGCCCGCGGCATGTGCACGGCATAACCTCTAAATGTAAGCGGCCGCGAAGAGTGAGTCTTGCTCCATCCACCTTGCTTTGGGCTTACGGCTGGGAGACACACACATCGACGGAGGCTTGCAGTGGCACAACGCTTACGGGAGCACCCGCCTTGCGCTGTTTCCAGGGTTTCAGTCTTGGGGTCTTCCTGCCTACTGCTGACTGACGTCATCGCTGCCTTCGCCCTACCGCTGGAGAGACGCTCGTCACGCAGACTACCCACGCGGCCGTTACCGCCGCCTGAACCTGCCAGCCACGTGGCTCGTGGGTGCCTCAGCGGACCACGTGCCTACACGCGGTCGCTCATCCCTGTGTAGTGCTGCTCACGTGGTGACCTCTGGGGTCGCTCCCCTACTCTGCTGCCTGCCCTGTGACCTCACGCCGGACCACGTACTGCGGCGTAGCCAAGCCCAGGGCAGTAAAGTTTCTTTCCTTCTAACTATTTATATTTCCTTTTTATATTTCCGTTTATATTTCCTTCTAACAGGTACTGTAATTGTGTAATTTAAGTTGATTGAGTTATGTAATTTAATTAGTTTTTTTATTATTTACTTATTATTAATTCTGTGTGTTAATTCAGATACAAGTTTCTTGTTTATGAATAAATGACTATGACTATGACTATGACTATAGTTACCAGTGAACAAGTACTTAGAGACCTTATAAACCTACTTCCCTGATTTCTGTGTCTCGTGTTTCACACCGAATGTGTAAAGTGACCTTTGGTTTCACTTCCAACCTACTACGAAACCCGCTTGCCACACAAGGATTGAAATAATCCTCTCCAAAAACTGTTAAAGCGTGTAGCTTTTTAGGGTTCCGTATCTCGAAAGGAAAAAACGGAACCCTTATAGGATCACCTTGTTGTCCATCCGTCCGTCTGTCTGTCAAGACCCTTTTTCTCAGGAGCACGTAGAGGTATCAAGCTTGAATTTTTATCAAAAGATACAGCCGTTTATGTCGCAAATTTCCGCAAATTTTCGACACTCGCAAGGGAATCAAAACCTACAGGGTATTTCCCGTGAACTCAGAATCTTGAAATTTGGTACGAAGCAACGTCTAATAGCAGGAAAAATTGCGAAATCCGTAATATTTTTGTTACATTATATAATAAAATATTTTTAATAATTTTAAACTTACTACCCCTTTCCTTAAGAACGCGTAGAGGTACTGGTTTTTTATATTTCCATCGGTTTTACGGTTTATTTCGGTTATCTCATTTTACAGATGCCTTCTTTGAAATTACATTATTGGTTCGAACATTTCTAATATAATTCATCAACCTTATTGATGAAACTTTGCTGCTTCTAATCTCATTATTAATGGAAATTAGCTAGCCCAATCATGTATTATAAATAATAATAATAAAGTCTTTCTGCAAAATTGTGATAAGCCCTAGAATAAATTAGATAGCTTCTTATTTTCCTATACCTTTATATTTTCATAGTTGTTTCTTAAACTTCATGTTTTGATTTTATTATTTCTTGTCTTGTCAAGTAGTTCTCCACTCATTTAGATTTCTCATACACTCAGCTGTTTCTTGTCATATTCCAGGTGTTATTTGGGGAAATTATTAAATATGATGCCCGCGTAGCCACAGTCCGTGTCATGAGTGACAAACTGAAACAGCATCGAAGAAGCTGAAGGCATCAAAAAAAGGAATGCCATCAGCTGCTGCAGGGAAGAAAGGACAGAAGTCAAGAGCACTCCGCCACCTCTCATGTCACAGCGACATGTGACGTCGACTTACGGGACAACCTGTGTATTGCCTGCTGATAAAGTACCGAATTTTCACTTACTACAACGTCGAACAATATAAAATACAAAGTAAGTTATCAGCGGTACCTCATAACGTCAATTTATGTTTACATTACTAACACTAACCCAGAGTTTAGGCCCTCTTGCGCGTTCATGGGTTATCCTAAATAACTCGGAGTTAATGGCAGACTCAATGTTAATCAAATAATTCATCTTCCACCACTACCAGTTAAATAAAGTTAAAAATAACTATAATAACGTCTATTGTACCATAGGTATTCTAGCAAATAAATTTAATTGATTTGATTTAATTTGATTTGAAGGTTTACTACCTTCAAATCAAATTAAATCAAATTAATTAAGTTATTTGAGTTAAACTTTTAAATTAAACCCACCGATGTATGATATTGTCTCTAACCTGTGGGTTAGTGTTAGTAATGTCAAATTAAATTGAAGTTATGAGGTACTACCGCTGATAACTAATGCGTATTTTATACTGTTCGGCGTTATAGTAAGTAAACATTCGGTACTATATCAGCAGGCAATATATTCAGGAACTCATGTAAAAATTAATGCAAATTATAAAAAACTTAAATCGTATTTTTCCATTTGAAGTCTTTATCAATCAACGTAACTTCTAAAATAAGAGAATGATTTAACAAAAAAGAAATGAAATACATTACCATGCAAACTTGCACGGAAAATTTGTTTGAACGAGATTTTACAATATGTCATAAATCGTAAACAGCAACCCTTCATGGGTGAGTCCGACTCGCACTGGGCTGCTTTTTTTTTGTTTACCCGACAAAAAAAATCCAACTACTTCCCGCCCTGTTTAGGTCCAACAGAAGACACCTTAACGTCCTAATTACTCTGACTACTAAAAGTCTCTTGAAGGCGTCACGGAAGGCCAGAAAAGCTTCAGCGGACTTAATTCTACCAAATAATTTAGTAGCTTGCACTTTGAGAGAGTAAAGTCATTTAAATAATTTAATTAACAAAGTATCTAAAGATTACGTAGCTCTCATTTATTATTTCTCAAAATCAGAGTCGGTGTCTAACTTTGTAACTTGTCGTCATGTTTGAACATCGAGTAAACAGTACGTGGGAGTTTTAAATATATTAATTAACGAATACGCACCGTCAAGACTTCACAAACACGCAAAGTTGCCAGTTCAACAAATCTTCATATAACCGTTTTAGTGGTGAGCAGCGAAAGTTCCAGCGGCGTAAATCACGTGATTCTTAGAGAAGGTAGTTAGGAAACCACAGGAGTGCCGTAATGTAGCGCCCTCTGCGTCGGGCGCCAGGAAACTGATAGTAATAAATGGACGCCTGAATTTTTGCAACTGTTAATAATCACTAAGCTGCGGATGGACGCGGTGTCCGTATATTTTCATTTTTAAAATTTCGTCGTTCTCACACGTGTTAAGTACGGTAATGTACAGTAATAAAACCATTTTTTTTTGTTGAGAATCATAGTGTTGAGCTACATGATGACTGATGCATGCATGCCGTCTGTTGGGACATGACAACTCAGACCTGCAATGTATCTTGCTTCCAAAGGCCCTTCCAGACATGGCCCTGCATTGTTATACTCACATACAATCCGAATAATATAATGTTTGGAATTTAAAAGAGACCATGACCTCTGAGTATGTATCGGCATTTCTTCTCAGGGATCACTCAGATAGGAAATGCCGGCGCCATCTAGTTATTAAATATTGATGGTCTTAAAGTTCTACTTATAGAAATAAACATTTCATTGCATTTCTTTTCATTCAGCAATGATAACACCTGGACTAAAAGTCAGTTGGTCGCAAATAACTGGATAACCAAATGACAATACAGGGTGAAATTGAATTCATGGGCATCCATTTAAGAGGTCATTGTACTCATCATTATGAACAACTTTTACTATGGTACCAAGCCTGAAATCGCAAACAAAAAACTGCTGTTCCCTATTTTGTTATGTTCAATTTATGTTCGCATAACTCGTCAAAATGTAGGGAAGAGTTGTTTTTTTTTCCCAATATCTGTTTATGTCCGCTAGTAAAAGTTGTTAATAATGATGAGTACATTGACCCCTTAAAAGGATGCCCATGAGTTTAATCTCTTAAATTATATACACATATACAAATTATAAACTAATTTTATTTCCAGACTGATTTTGTTGTCGTGGTGACCACGGTTAACGTAAACGTATTTAAGCGCCTAATGCTCGGTAATACTACACATTAGAAGTTCGTGGTTTTCAGTAATTCCGAGAAAATTATTGTATTGTGTTGCCGGGCAGTCTGTTCTACGGCTGTTAGCATGGAGCCCGTAATACTAGTACGTATAATCAGAGTAAATGATGTTTGCAAGTAAAACACCTTCATTAAAGGTACATAATTATAAGTGTTACATTTTGAATTGATAACAGAATCAAATATAACACTTTGTAACACTTATAAATGTGTTTTTCAAAGTGTTAACCCACTCATAAAAGTGTAACAGTGATATAACTAACCTATATAAAAGTGTTAACAAACACTGTTAAAAAGTGTAACAGGTGAACGCGGCGATGCCAAAATAGCCACCATCCCGATTGGATTGAGGTTATTTTGGCATCGCCGCGTCAATGACATGAATACTTACCTAGGTATCATGTTATTGTTATTATTGTGAATGTTAAGACTATGTGGGTATTTTTTTTTCTTTTGTTTTCTTATTTTATCATCTCTGTGAGTACCCAATGTCCTTTCTTTGGTATTGTTCGTCGAATCGTTGAGCTCCTTATGTTTTGAGTTGAGCTGTACGATTACTGACAAATGCGTGCACTGACTGGACAGGCACACTCAATCTGTGTGGTTCTTTCCTCAAAAGGCCATTTCAGACATCAATCCACATGGTCTTAACATGATCTGACCAAGATTATGTCTGGACTTTAAAAGAGACTGTGACCTCTGAGTTTGTTTCGGCTTTTCTTCTCAGAGTAGTCAGATAGGAAATGCCGACCTCATCTGGTAAAAAAAAAATGTTTGACGTGTAAAAGTGTTTGTACAAACTCACTTACAGAAATAAAAATCATTTATCATTTATGTCCGCCGCGCGTTGTTGCGGTACCGTGCAATACGGTAGTATTGCACGGTACCGCAAAAACTGCTTATTTCCGTTACACATATTAACACATAAACGGTTACACTTTGACACTGTAACATTATTGTATCTGTTACATTTATTTTATTCATGTGTTTATTTTAAAACAGTGTTAAAAATAACTTTTGACTGTTACAGTTTGAGTCCCTGAAAACACCCAACTTAAAAAATCACCATTCAAAACAAATTGTCTATAAAAACGCATGTCATCATCCTGTCTCGATATCAGTGTTTCACAATATGATTTTGTCATTTGCAAAACGTAGCTCGAGTAACACATGCATCGGCAAACGCTGCCACCAGACGTAAAAACGGAAATGGAAAACCATTTCTAAGTTACCCAAGAGCATTGTATTTTCCTTCTGACTTTTTTTGCAAAGCAAACGAGGTAGGAAAAAGCTATTACACCATTAATGAGGCTCATAATCTCCCTATACACTTGTAAGTTTGGGAAACTATCGTAACATTAAATACAATGAACGTATTTCTTGGTGGAGCGTGCTGGCGAACTGTGACCAACTTTGATTCAATGTTGGTTTACGTGTGATTGTAGATCCCTCGCTAGGGCTCACAGAGCGGAAACATAAGCAATCCTAAGTTATTCCAATGTTTGATCCATATAGCTTTTCAATGCCTTCGGCTATCTTTCGGTTCTGAGATGTTTTGGTGGGAGGCTGCTACGCAATAGAACTTCGTCAATTGAGGTGGCTTTAAAAATAAAATGGGTACTGGTACGTTGTCCCACATCTTTTAACATGAACAGTCCCTTGAAATGTTGAACAGCGCTGACACAAAGCCTCGCTGTAGACGACTTGTATTTTAAATCTCATTTTCATATTTTATTTCCCAAAACATCATTATTTTACTTATTAGGCGTAGCAGTTGGTTTAAACTAACAAAACATGAACCTCGATTAGAATAACAATAAATGATCGACAGGCACGACTGAAATTTAATAATTATGCGGCCTCATTATGCGGCAAGATCTTAACAAAAACTTTGCACACACACAAAGTCAATATGTTTGAGGGTGTAAGCCAACGCGGCTCCGGAGAAGGAAAATGTACTTTATTGCTAATATTATTCTAAGAGGATGCCATTGCCAACCCTAACGCTTTGTGGCTGAATTCTTCGATTTCGTCCCAGGATGACGATATGGAAGCATTATATCCCGACACAATAAAACTGTATTGTCCATAATCACGAGATTATTGGATGAATAGCTTTAGCGAATATGCAATCAAATCGTGTTCTCTGGTACAAGGACTGAACTACAACTCAGGGAAGTTAATCTTGCTCATAATTGAGTTGACAGTGTTTTGTTTGTCGCAGTGGTATTGTTTCTAGAATTAGATGAGCTTTCGAGAAATACTCGGTTTGCACACGGTACACTTTAATAGAACGTACTATTTATGCTTTAAATGAAATGCAATACATGCGTGAAGTAAAAAATCCGTCAGGTTTTTGGCAGTAGAGGAAAAAACAGTTTTACTAAAAAGATTAACTTATTCAATCAATGTAATGTTATTAAAAGCAATGTTACGCATTTGAAACCTACACAATTTATTAAAATCTCGAAAGCGATATCTCACAGACTTGAACTAATCGAATTTCAAATATAGCAAAACAATAACTCGGGCCTCAAGTAGGTTTAGGAAAGTCTTCATCGAAAAACATCGAAGTTTTGACAGTAAACGTCAAAAGACATCCTAAGTAATGAGAAGGAAAATACGCGGTAGGTACTTGCAAATGCCGGTCTCGAGCTAAATCGAGAACTCATTAGCAAGTCGAACAACAAGATCGCAAGTCATTGCATAGCACGAGACGAGAGGGCTGAAGAGAGGGGTGCGAGGGGTTTGACGTGGGGATAATTCATCCACTAGGTATAGTTTCAACTCAATGTCTCCTTACCTTTGTGAGCCGTGCGAGAACCGACTCATTAAGCTTCTTTGTGCCCTCAGGCTTCTCATTCATTAATCCATGTTTGAAACATTGAGGTTCTATGCTAACCTATTGTTAACCTCAGTATAATACTGTACTCGGCCCACTATAGGCTACCCTTTTACTTTACAAGATCCACGATGCTATTATTTCTTTATAGTGCTGCAGTATTATGGGCTGAGAAAACGTTTATTGTTATAATACGTTTACAATGTCATAATTTAAGGAAAATATTTTTACGTTATTCGACTCCAAATCTCTACTGGATTATGAATAAAAGTGGCAAATAAATTACTTTTATGGTATATTCACAACTTTTACTATAATATGAAGTTGGGAAACGTTAGTATAGCCAATTATTGACCTAACGAAAGCATAGCTATGGAGTTAAAATCACGGAAATATCCAAAGTAGAACCAGGATTTATGACCTAGTTAAAATTACTACTAAAATAAAATGAGTTCACGGACCCAATTAAATGCAGGTAAAACAGCAAGCAAAAGTGGTTTAATATCTGCTCCACAATCACCATTGTTGGAAAGTCTCTGAACTCCAATGTTGTTAAAGCGTACAGAAGTTTTATCGCCAAACCACTTTTCATATTTGATGTAAGATAAATTTTGCTGGTTCATGGTATATTTTAGGAACCTTATTTACCCTTCTTTAGCTTTTGTTTGTTGGTTCAGTTGTGATTTCCTGCTACATTACATTATGTTGGTGTTTCTGCGCTGTCTTTTATTTGTTATTGCTGATACAATTCGTCTAGGCGTCCGTCTTATTTGGAAGGGTTTTTGCCTCCTCTCCGACCGACATGAGGCGTGAGTGAAATGAGAGTAGAAAAGGACACTTTAGATAAAACAAGCCGAGTTTTTTTTTCAGATCGCCGACTTATACAATTATCTGATGAGTAAACTTTTGTTGTTAATTGTTGGAATTTAAAACTAAAGTTTTGCTGTATTATTTAAGGTATTTAAAATTTATATATTGAAGCAAAAGTCTGAAAATATTCCACCGCCTCATCGATGATAACCAACCACAAAATATAAACTAGAACACGAAGATTCGTAGCGAAACAAAGATCAATGCAAAAATAGGCTTCGAATTTCCCCAAAGAGAGAGCCGGAAGCATAACATTTTACTACTATTTCAGCATTCAGTATAGCTCATTATTCTTACTGATAAACAGTTTATGTCCAAACGCTTACAAGATTCTGTGGAGAACAAAGACGATGTTGCGCACACAACTACACAAGTTTATCGTACTGTACCTAGACTTGCGACGTGTCCAAACTCAGAGCACCAAGTTCCACGCAACTCATGAATTATAAAGTATTGACAACTAAATACACAGGTCAATGTTTGGAGACTATAATAAATTATACTCTCTAAGACCAAAATCTCTACTGAATTAAGCCACACATGCTTCATAATTATTTACCCTTCAAAATATTATTAAGTACAATGCTTAAAAGAACAAACATAGGAATAAAATTCCACTTACCACGATAATAAAGATAGAGTACACGATCAACTGGTTATAAAAGTACTTGTGAATGTTTCCCGGTACACATAAAGTTATAGTTATAAAGCCTCTGATCCAGAATGATAGGTATTCGAAATGCCAACCTTCGATGTGACGACGTTTTACATACAGAAGCACTTTATAGTAAGTAAGCTGACTGCCGGAACGATACCGGGAATGCAAGGAGGTTTAGATGAAATGCTATTCGAACCGTTCTTGGTACCAAGCCTAGTTTTCGAACCTGAAAATGTTAGAAGCGGAAATAAATCTCTTAGGCCGTGACTAACATTTATTGACCACTTCGCTGAACTAGCTAGCTGTTAAAGCTTCAGAATATTTCAAAGGTAGGTATTATTTGCTTTACTTTTGGATCCAATGATTGATTGAACTACGAATTCTTAAAAGGCTTTATGTACTTGAAATTGAACAGAAGACATAAACTATAGCAGACGCTTATCAGGTTGCTAAAGGTCGTAAAATCGGATTAGAGTAGTGTGACG
Source organism: Dasypolia templi (assembly GCA_963555695.1). NCBI lineage: Eukaryota > Metazoa > Arthropoda > Insecta > Lepidoptera > Noctuidae > Dasypolia > Dasypolia templi. The sequence continues at coordinate 14,770,983 of OY743146.1, read as the reverse complement.
GTGTGAGTAGGTAGTCAGTAGAAACTTTGGTTGTGGCGAAGAACTAGCGATGTCACTGAGCTCGCTAATATTAAATACAAGTAGTTGGGTCAAATGCACAAGAACGATTGTATTGTTTTCATAATAATATTTTACGAAGTTTAATTTGACGGGCGATACTTAGGTGATGTTGACGAAACCCAGAAAGACGAAGCATACACTTGACATTAGGTACAACACTATCTCCCTTAAGAAGTCGTTTGAGTGTTCAATACATATTTTAATAGACAGTTTCAACTTGAAAACTCCTTCATCTAGTACGGGTAGAGTGGAAACATTTGTTCGAGCGGAAGCAAACAAAATTTTATGTTAAATCACGTTTTCAGCACCAATGGTTGGAAATCGTTTTATTGGAAGCAGAAAATTTCTCATTAATTCCAAGAATCTTTTTGTCCTGTTTTAATGTTACGTACGGATATTGGTACATATATACAAGGTGTCGTTTTGCAATTCAAGGGAGTTACTATGCTAATGATTCTCGACACGAATCAATTATAAAATAAGAAGGTTTTTTTTTTCGTTTTTCTAATTTTCGGAAATCGACTTGTGTGGAACGCGCATGTTAAAACCCGGGCCGTGTGATACCGCACTTTAACTGCCCTGTTATGTGACATAGCTGTGCGACATTGCCTACCGCATACACAGCGGGGGGATTCTGTTCTTTGAAAGTAGTTTATTCTGAAAAACAGTCAAACTTTAATAACTAAAAAAACAAGTGTATATTAATTATTGAGCATGTATCGTAATTTTATTTGATTATTTATGCCTTTCATAACAGCATCCTGAAATTTGACGAGGATGCAAAACGACACGTTGTATATTTATAGAAAATAATATGAAATATGGGCTGAATAAAGAACTGTAACGTGTTTGTTTCCAGTTAATTGGAAATCTAATCTTGTTATTTTACCCGCTATTCGAAACCGAGAGATTGACTTGATAATTCTGTGCGAAAACTTAATTCGCAGCTAGAATCGGTCTTTACGATGGTCCCTGTATACCATTCACCATTTTTTTTATATGGAAAAGTCATATTAAACATGCCGCTCATGTTCTTCAGCTCGTTTACGGGCTGAAATAATCCATTTGAATTCCGTCTTATTGCGCAATAAAAATACCACAATGAATGAAGCCACACTGCTTGCTTGATCTTCTATGTGGAGCGTTTTGAGAATTTTAATTTAAACATTCTTTTCATCGAGCTTTCTTATTTGAGTAAGTAAGTAAGCGTTCATTTTTTATTCTCATTCATGTTTTACCTTTAGGATTATCCGATTCTCCTCTTTCAATGTTAAATGTCCTTAGGCGCAACTGAAGAACCTTTTTCTATATTTTAATGACTTCTGTTCTTATCGACTGTTTTATAAAAGGCAGGGAAATGTATACAACTTTATCCCTTTTCGTTTACGATGTTTGTAAACTCCGGGAGGTAACGTGGCGCGTTAGTGTCGCATAAAATGTAGTGCAGCTGTAATGGACGGAATTAACAGTAAATCGCTACAACTTTACAGTAAGCTATGAATTTTACTGAACAGTGTTAAGCTTTCAGTGTGTTGTAATCTTCTACTACATCTAAGCTTTTTTACGTGAACTTCGGCACCAGCTTCCTAGTTGCTTCGTGCTAGTTCATAGTGCTAAAAATAAAATCGATAAATAAATCAATATCAAAATATATTATTTAACATAAACCTACATGAGCACTTAAGCTAGGTGCACGGTTCCAATTGGCCGTTTCCTCTGGAGAAGAGCCGGCAAAAATTCTACGGTTACTCTTTTAGTTGGCTTTTACAATGTTTTCAAATAACAGCATTAATAGGTACCTATGCGAGGGCAGTATAGGTACCAGGTACAAAATAGAAAATAACATTAGCAAATTACGTAAATCTAAAAAAAAAACTTTCTTTTAAACCGTTCAAAATTATAATAATAAACGTAGAACACTATTATGAAAGATTATTTGATGAAGAATTCTGCAAAACTTTGACTTTTAAAAGTTTTAGAAATATTTTATAACGTCTTCAGAACTTTTACTGCGTGCTTAAGGGGACGGCGAACATCATACGTTATAGAAATTCGAGGCCGGATTCGGAATATTGCTATCTCTGTTTGACAAAAGAAGGGAGTGAGGGGCGCGGTGTGCAGCCATGTGTGTGCGACTATGTGAGTAGATAGATAGCTATTATGAGCTGTACTGTACTAACTGTACTTTCCATTCATTCGTGACGACTCTGAAGATATTTCTATCTATTAGTAATTAGGTATGTTCAAGATTTGCGTTGTTTTTGTTGACGACTTTGGGGAATCGTTTGTAAATCTACAGACTAGTAATGCATTTTTTGGAAATTTCTTTATAATGCCGGTATCTCAACATAATTATAAGAATATTTCAACATCTAGGCCTTGTAGAGAAAATCAAGAAAAGCACCTAGGTATATGCTGTTGGTGTTCTTGAACAAATTATATAAAGTACTACTTATGGTACTTAAACGTCGTCATCGCGCGTGTTGTTAGGCACCGGCCTAATAGAACGCGATTGCGCGATCATCGCGCGAGTAAGCGATGCGACCATCGTGTGTACAAGCGATGGCATAAACTGGTGTCCTAATTGATCATCGCGCGAATTGACGACGCGACGAAATAAAATGGCGGCCAGCCGGCTGGGCCGGCAAGGCGAAAGGGGCGCGGGCGCGGTGTCCCGCTGCGCTACGCGATTCGCGCTAATTTCATTAGGACACCTATTCGAATTCAGTACGTTTGATCGCGCGTGCGTACGAACTAAGTTCGCACGAATAGATTTACAAACATTTTGATCGCGCGACAGCGTCGTGCGATTGTCAGTTAGGACACGTATTCGAGTTCAATATGTTAGATCGCGCGTTCGTACTAGTAAAATTCGCGCGAACCTACGATGCTCGCGCGTTCGCGTTCTATTAGGACGATGCCTTAGGAGGAACCGGCCGACGTTGTACGTCGAGTAAATACAAATTATAGGGATATTTATAATTTATTCCCTTGGTCGCCTCTTTTAAAAACTAAGGCTTCTTCTGTCTTATTTATGTATTTATTACTTTTACTAAACTAAAAATTGTTACTAAATGTATACATTATGAATACAAGTCAAATTATTAAAGTACCAAATAAAAAAAATCCACTAATTTATACCTGTTTACGTGATACGAGTACATCAATAACACCGTCCTGAGCTAAGAACAATAAAAATAAAGGATTTTGAATAAATATTTATTTTGTTATGTTCTTCATAAATATTGCTATTACCATTGTTTTTGTTGATTCATCTATAACAAAAAAAAAAGGAAACGTAATAAAGTCGGACAAACGTTTCAGTACCAATAAAGGTCCAGTGTCCTTGAGATAATTTTTTCGCGCACTGGATCTTCAACGCAATGCTTAGCGCCTTGAGTTGAAAATCCTACAGTGTGCAGCACTCTGTTGTAATTCTCAATGCTCGGTTCAACACCGAGAGTTGAAAATGCAGTACGTGAAAAAATCCCGCCTCGAGATATTTACGTCCGTGTGAACATAGTCTAAAGAAACGCAACAAACAAAGCTCCATACGTAGGTAGATAGGTAGGTAAATACTAATTTATACTAAATATACTTAGGTACCTAGTAGTGTGAAACTCAAACCAAGAAATTCTACAGTTATATAGCTTATCCTGTGAGGTGTCGATTCGATCCAACCGATCCGATTACATAAGATGTCACAGTTTGGCAAAGGACAAGATTATTAATTGTTTAGTCATACACTATACATATACACATAGAATCAAGCTTGCCCTGTGCACACAATTACTAATAAACAAGTCACACCTATGTACTACATGATGTTTAATATTCAACATATTTCAAATAACAATAAAATTATTGATAATAAATTATTATTAATTTATTCAATATTTGAATTTGAACAAATAAACTTATGGTTGTAAAAACTTGTTTTTGAAGGCTATTTATTATAAACTTATGTAAGTATTTGAGTACTGTAAATAAAATACCACCTCCTTGGTATTTAATTAATACATTTCACTGAATAATGATGACATTAAAAACTTGGTATAATTTCATTATCAATCCATAACAGTAATGGAATTTTCATAACAGTAGATTATACTTTGGAGGATATAACTATCATAGTTTCTAAGTAACTTGGTATCAAATAATGGTGGATATCAAATGCCAATGTACTTATATTACCAGATGCTTATCAATGCTCATAGTCTGGCTGACATCATTGATATCATACTCCAAATTGAAATTATAATTTTAATTTGTGCATGTAAGTTTCATGTCTTTTGAAGTACTCACAATGATGACGATATAATGCTTGTGTGGGGAAAACATTAATAAAACTTTACAAATTATTAGCTGCTCCCCATGGTTTCACCCGCATATATCTTGATCCCGTGGGAGTATCGGGATAACTCTATGTGTTAATCCAGGTTATAAACTATCTGTGTGCCAAATTTTATCCAAAACCGTTCAGTAGTTTTTGCGTGAAAGAGTAACAAACATCCGTCCATACTCACAAACTTTCGTGTTTATAATATTAGTAGGATATGATATCTGCTGCATAATAGGTATGAAATCACCAACCAAAGTTTGAAACATGAAATAAAAACAAATTCAAACTTTTTAAAGCACTCAATTTTTTTATTTATAATGATTGAGCATAAAACCAATTTTATAAAAAGTACTGCAATCCGGTAAATAAAGCAATCATTTTTTTTTTCAAGTTATTATCACCACACTGCACTAGTTATACATCAGAATAACACATAGACTATAATTTATAAACATTGTGTGATTTGTCTATACTAATATTATAAAGAGGAAAGATTTGATTGTTCGTTTGTATTGAATAGGCTACGAAAATACTGGAACAATTTGAAAATTGTTTTACCAGTAGAAGCCGAAATTATGTCTAATGAACATAGGCTACTTCTTTTTTCGAAATCCACGCGGACGAAGTCGCGGGCGAAGTGCAAGTACATAATATAATGATAAGTATAAAGTTAGTCGAAAAAAATCCAGCCCTGTGAGAGCTATCTTGTCGTGCGCTGTCTAAGCCGTATGGTGTTGGTGTAGACGTAATACACGATGATAATGTATCGTGGGATTATTTGTCATAAACAATTCTAAATAAAAGTCCGCGACAGCATACATCTACATTTTATGTGGAAGCTATTATAGCCAAAATAGTGAGCCATAAATGAATTGCTTTTAGGTTTTTACAAATCACATTTTAGAGTATTTAATTAATTCTCATCAAAATTAATACCTTTATCGCTTTTGGTGTTTGATGTAGATAAACTTTGTCTTTTACACTTATTAATTTGGACGGATTTTTCAAAAGTTACTACTATCCGAACGGAGGATACCGCCCGCAGAGCGGGGCTGTGATGTTTCACAGCCAATCCGCTGAACTGTGTTTCAAGCCTGGGGAAAGTAGCCTATGTACTTATAGGCTACTTTTCATCAACACTCCACATGGGCGAAGCCGCGGGTGGAAGCTAGTATGAAATAACGTTAGAAAAGTCCGTATTGTAATGTTACGTATCAACATTTTTATCCAATTTACTGCATGTGTACTAAAACAATTTACTTGTTTTATTTTTGTAATATTTATTTTCTTAAATTGCAAAGTATTTCTCACACATAAATTAATGTTGACTTCGTAATTGAATTACATAAAGAAAATTTCAGTTGATGTATCAATGATTATATTACTCGATACCAAATATAAGGCCCATCTGAATCCAAATTCACAGCATTTATAAGTCAATAGTGTCAAATATATTACAATACAATTATGCAAATAAATACGCACGCCCAGGACAATAAAGTAATCGAAACACTGACAACAAACACGGAAAACCCCAGCGCGTGGCGGGCAAAACCTTGCGGTAAATCGGTTATGTGTGTGCTTGTCCGAGCGATACACATCTACTACCCTGAGCAGTACGACCATGCACACATTGACATTTGGTTGACGCGATAGCACTACTAGCTATTGAAAAATTGTGTTAAATTTTGATGTGTTCCATAATACCAAAACTAATGAATTATAATTTATCTTTTCGACTTTTTGCAACAAGATAATATAAGCTATGTTTCTATTACAACAACTTAACAGATATTGTTATATATAGTACAGAAAAAACGATAAGAAAACACGTCATTTACGCTGTAAAAAAGTGCGAAATCCAATTAGCTTAAACTTCATTTTAGATAAGTATTTTGCAAAGAAAAAGATGTAGGAACCTAGATAAATACTGTCTTCATCCGAATATAAGCATAGTGTGGTGGAAATATGCTTAAATTGCAAATGGTTTTGGTATTACGTTTGTATGGACAATTCAGACGTCGCCCTGCTCTTAAGTAAAGTAAAAAGTATTTTGATCGATTCGTTTTAACATAACAAGTCTCCTGAGTCCTGCTACGATGTTTTTGTAGGCTTTATTTGCCTTTATCTATATTATTTATAGGTATGTACCAAGGTTGCTATTTATTGTGTCTGTCTGTGTGATTGCTAAGATCATCATTGGGGAGTCCGTGTCTACACTGTCTACACATTAATACAGTACTCAGGGGCAGGGCTGCTCTATACCGCCCCAACATTGATGTGTATTAAACTAATTATGTGTACTAGATGTATTGAATCAATTGGAAGCAAAAGACTATTCAAGCTATTATATATTATTACGCGCACGCTGTGCACGCTCAACGTGGTAGCCGATAGAATAGACTTGTTTTGTTGTATACTGAATGACTTTACTCTGGCGACTTTTAGGGTGTTGTGTTGTAATTAAGTTAAAATTAGGTGTTATGTTTGTTTATTTTATTGTGAATTTAGTTTATTATTAATAGTATTATTGTACCTACTTAACTATTGAATTTGGGCAACCTGTAAATATAGATTTAAGGTTTTATATTTAATTAATAAATGTTGTGATCAAATACACAACATTTATTTATATAAGGTCTTATTGTAGTACTATTTACCATTTACCATCCAAACTACACAATGGATTTTGTTGCGGTTTTCACTATTATTTAGGATGTTTTTCCATTAGGTTTATGTGAACTTCATATAGCCCAGAAATCACGACGTTTTGACACGTCACGTTGCACCCGAGCGAAGTTGGGGCGGCTAGCTAGAGTAAGTATTAAAAGAATGCCCCTGGCAGTGTACGCATGTATTAATTAATTTATTAAGCATTTATGCACACTCATATAAACAGACAAGTAGAAAGGAACAAAAAAATTCGTACAAAGGTGATGCTTATTTCTATATTTATTTATACATTTTACCCGCGTTCGTATCGTCAGTCTTAATTATAAATGACAAATGATTTTATTTCTGTAAGAAGGTTTGTACAAACACTAAAACTTCTTATTTGTTTGTGACAAGCCTTGGGAAAAAAGGAAATGCTATTTATGCTATAATTAAATAAATGAGGACCAGAAGCGATGCGCGCTTTACTTGTGGTAACCAAGTTTACAAACACGCTAAGAATGTGTATATGTGTGCGCTGGAGCTCTCGTTACTGTCCGAGACAATGGCGAAGATGGAAATCTGTGTATGTGTGTGTGTGCGTGCCTGTATGAGTTATGCGCTGACGCTACCCTTCTTCACGCACACATTCGCAGCATGTTTGTACACTTGGTTACCACAAGTAAAGCGCGCGTCGCTTCGTGATATACAAATACTATAGGAATAAAGAATCACATTTGAAAGAAAATTTATGTAAAGAATAGACAATGAAAATGCTTTGATATGACATTGGCAGGTGTACGGTGAATGTGTCGTGTGTGTGTGTGTGTGTGTAGCTTGAATTCATCGTCAAGGCCTGATCGATCTAACAAGCACTACATTCTTGTTCACTCAGCCCATTGCTTGCTAACCAAAAAAAAAAAGAAACATATTAAGAAAATCTTAAGTAATTTTAATTTTAACGTAATCCCTTAGTTATTCATATGGACAACCACTGTAATGAGGAAACAGGAAAACGAAGTAAGCAGACAGCATACAGCATAATTTACTCACTCCAGCGGAGTACTGGAAACCGATAACAGAATGCAGAAATAAAAGGGAGTTCGCATTATAAACGGACGAGCGCAGGCCGCACAAAGGCAACGGCCTGTTCATTTCGGTACAGTATCCCTTCCTCTTACTTGATGTGAAATGTCGGCCTTTTGACTACATCTGACGTTTGTGGTAGTGTGGTACTCAACGACCACTACAAGTATGGATCTACATTTAGTTTCGTAAAACTGAAAATATTCTCAATGTGTTTTTTTTTTTTTTTTTTTCTCAAATGTTTTTATAGACTTTCTTATGAAATACCTATTCAACTTATGTTTATTTATAATGTCAGATTGTCTACCGCTCCTGTCTAATATAACATTATATTAGGTGCCAATAAAGTCTCTCTTAAATTCAAAAACTATCTTCGAGTATTTACAACCCTAACTTGAAAATCTTACGTTGTGTTTGCTTAACTCGTGTCAAAAGGCTTGCTGCAACTTTACTTCTTGTTCTGATAGAAACTTCTATTTAAAAATCAATGTAAACGGTGTCTACATCATTATGTACAAAGCCATGCACGAAAACGTTCTAGAAAAACGTTTTCCGTTTGAAACAAACTAGTGAAACAGGACGGGAAGTTTGCACAAAACATAAAACTTGAAACTGCAAGAAGAAATGTCATTACAGGCAGGGATGAGCTTGAATTTGGCCCCTTTCCTCTTCATTTACAATATTAGCAAACTCCCGCGGAAACTTCCTTAATTAGACTCGCGTTAACCGAAACTTAATGTTAAGTAAAGTCGACTTCTGATCTTTTAAAGTCACGTAGATTCAACTCCTATAACTTCACTTTTCGAGTTCGGTCCAGTGGGAAACTTGGACAACTCGGCCAACTTCTTACACTACGGCTCGTTACAGACGTACTCATATGAAGAAACGCGAATAAAAGAACGTATTTAGGTTTCTAAGATTTAATAACAACCTACTTTACTAAGACCCTACACAAAGGCGCCGCTAATGCTGTTATTGTTAAACATAATTGGCATTACAGAACGACAAATCGTTATACATCGAGAATATTACTTGCGTAAATCGACTAAATAACAGAAAATACCACATAAGTATCCGACATGGTACATTCTCGATACATTTTATCAAACGTGCATTGCCTGGAGAAAGTTCCTGTTTCACGCAATAACTCAGCTGAATGAAATATTAGCGTTTTCTAGGTGGTTGGTAACTTACTACAGCAGACACGCTATGCAGTTAATTCTCGATCTACGTTCCAATGAACTTTCATTCCAAATTGTGAATATCAAATTGTCAACAGTTTGTAACTTTAAGTCCGAAGGGCAAATGATTTTAGTTCAAAACGACATAAGTTCCAAATTAGGGCAGATTTGCGTGTAAATCCTAACTCATTTAAAATACGCTGAACGGGTTAATTAAGAGAACCAGCGGTGTATGAAATTGTAAACGTATGTGAAAACATTTGGCGGTTTCTGGGAGACCACTCCTTCCGTTATATTTACCTGTTACTATTTAGAGTATTGACCTTAAATTTCATACTTACGAGTATAATGGTCAGGTTTCTACGCAATAACACACCATATACCGCCCCTCACTTAAGTATCTTACGATACTGTTACAGAACCGTTTAGGTAGACATTAAATTGATACATGACTTCGAAAAGCCTGCACATTATTTTTGTATTTATTTGACTTATGCTTTCATACTCGTACATATGTCACAGTTTAGTACTTTATACGAGACGAGTCCTGAAAAACTATGTATACTTATGAGTAAATCGAGAAGTGAATCTTGGGGCAGCCTCCCAGCTTTCGCTAAAAGGTTGAGGTCAAGACCACTCTCCCAATCCGCAGCAGACGTGCTGGGCGTCGGAGGGCGGACGACGCCCTCTTCTAGCCCCCATTGACAGGTCCAGAGGGACGGCGGACTTGGCGACGTCCGCCGCCCCCCATATAACTGAATCCGAGGCGGCGAGTCGTGGTGTTCCACGCGCGCCCCTATTGGACATCACCAGGAGTTTGACACCTAACTCCCCCTGCGGATATGAGGAGGCCCGCAGATGCGGGCCGGCACTAGCCGCGGATCGTGGAAGGCGCACAAGTTCCCATGATCCCCGATGAAAGTGTGAGAAGAGAACACCGGGATGGTTTTTAGACATTAAGAATCTGACAGACGGCCCTGGAGCAGGCGGGGGACATCGACATCCATGAGGATTTTCGACCCCGGACCAAAAAAAAAAGAGCTTTGGGTTATCTACCCAAGTTTAATCAACGCAACAATCGCGGGGTCTGATTAAGTGTCAGAAACGAAACGTTCCCCAAAGCTCTTTAGAAAGAAGCTGGACAGTGAATTGTTGAAAAGTGAACGGATTCCATTATCGGAAGTGGAATTAAAGCCCGGCTTGCTTGATAATTTAGCAGCGAGTGAAGTAATTCATACCAACTCGTTACTCGCCGAGTGATCATGCTTTTAGATTGGACAGACTAAGGATTATTGTGCCTTAGCTTTAATATGTCAGTACGCAAACGGATCAATTACTCACTTGCGAGATAAAGGCTTTACCCTAGCGTATAATAAATACTTTACTTCAAAGTTATCCTGAAATGATTTTTTGCTTTTTACTTAAATGTTGCTTTTTCAACTTATTTTTATTGCAGAAGTGAGTAGCGGTGAACTAGCAACTTGGAATGGCAAGAAAGAACTCCTTTTACTTGTATTTGATAGAGTTAAGTGATTCTCATAAAGCCCTGACTTACATAGATTAGGTATAATAATGGATAATAACCTCGGCAGAATACACAATACACACGAATACACGATATAAAAGTAAAAACTTAAATGAAATAATAATTCATTTATTTTTTAGACACAGTCCATTACATTTAATTAAAACAGATGAAATTGAAATATAAAACTACAACACACTGTAAGTAGGTATAAGCAACATACAAGTTACGCACATTAACAATCGGTATACCTACCTACAATAAGTGTTTTGTTTTCTTTACAATTATAAATTATGTTCATACATATGGTTATCAAATACATTAAATCAAATTAATTTCATAACCTAAAATAAGATGATTCAAATAATATCATTTTAGAAATTGACCCAATATTTCATTTACGTTTAACAAGCAAGTTTCCCAAACTTTTTCTATTTGTTATGTTGGAGGAGATAAATCCAATTTACTGAATAATTCAATTAGACACGATTTAAAGCCCTAAACTTCTTATGAAGATATATTTTCGTTCGTCTGCGAAGTTGCCTATCTTAATGTCACAGACAAAATAAGTATCTAAGTATCTACATATGAACGTTGTCAAGTTAACGTGGGCTTTATTAATTAATAAAAGTGTTTTCGTATTTCTATTATGAAAAGATTATTGCGAATCAGGCTCGCGTAATTGTATAGTCTGACATTTTGAGTCCTTTAAATATTTTCGTGCACTAAAGCATTATTAAAAATAGGGAGGCTGAATAATACTCAAGTATAAGCGATAAAAACCGAAATCGTTTTTAAATTGTGTTACAGGTCTCGTCTCCTCACGGCTGTCATCCGAGTGCCTGCGCAGAATCTTGGAATACTTCGGTCACATAGCGAGGAAAGACGACGTCAACCTAGAAAAGTTAATCATCACCGGAAAGGTGGATGGGAAAAGACTTCGTGGACGCAACCCAATACGATGGTCTGACCAGATCTGCACCGCCCTTGACTCCACAGTCCACAGCGCCCTACACTCAGCCAGAGACAGAAACGGATATAGAAAGATCGCCAGAGACAGAAACGGATATAGACACATCCTCTCCACTCATCTCACTCAGCGTTCTTTTTGCGTGACGGGACCTATACTTCAAGCGGCACGTAGCAGGACTCGTCAATCAAATTATAAGTAACTACGAGTAGCTTCTGCTGTTTCGTCTGCGTGAAATTTCTTGTTCCACCGACCCATCGCATAATTTTTTAAAGAGTGTGTTTAGTATGATACTGCGTATCACACTACTTACTGCGTATTCCTGTGCGAGTCACAGTAAATACTTTTTCTTTTCGTTCTTTGATCACCCGCCCGAGCATCACTTCGTTTTCGCATAGCGTTATTTCTGACTTTTTATCTTTTTGCTTAGCTCCTAAGGGTTTATAGTATGATGTTAAACTTCCATTCCATTTGTATTCCTCAAGAATGGGGAAGGCAACTGTCAAAATGGCGCTGTCGTAACTAGTTCCCAAAACAAGCTAATAACGCAAGGCGTGAGGCGGTTTTTATTATTATTTTCGAAAATGATTCTTTGGTATGTCCCTCTTTCCTCCACATTCTCGAAAATTTGAGTCTACTATGCTATGTATAGCTTAGCAGATTATGGCATAAATCTATTGGAAGAGAATTATTTCAATTACAACATAGTTCGAGGTTATGTCCGATTTTTTTTAAAGAAAGTGATGACTAGCCATTAAGCAATATTTAAGGTTTTCAATTCTGACATATTCCAAATCGAAAATTTATTGTTAAATTAAATAGTGAAATCAATGAATAATGAAATAGTGGAATAAAACCAAACTCATGAATGAACACGAAACGGAATGAATGAACGGAATGTCAAATTTACTGTAGGCTATAGGGGCCTAGCTATGGTCACGCCATCTACAATTAGATTTGACCGACCTTCCCCATTGGGCTATCAAATGCAAAAAGATATTTTCAAATCCGACCTGAAGTTCCAGAGATTACCTTTTACATATAATTAACCAAACCTCCTTCATACAAAGTTACAAACCAACAAACAAACCTCTTTATAATACTCGTATTAGTATAGATAATTTAATTGACGAGTCCTGCTACGTGCATACATTATACATAGGTACTGCTATTTTTATTAAGAAGATAAATAACCAAATCACTTCCATAAAATTGACGCTGAATTTAAATTAGCAGAGCAAGCCAGTAGTAGATTGGATAGAAAACGTGTAAACCAAAAAGAAAGGATGGACTTCTTTCACTCAATCAGGGAAAAACCGCCATGTTTGTTTTTCAACGCTGTCACCGTTTGCTACATCAAAGTTTCCTCGACTTTCGTCAACCGAAAACACGATGATTGATGAACTAGTGCACCCGGAAGCCATTCTGGCGTGGAGAAAAAAACTTAGTCTTCGCGGGCGGAAACCGCATTGTTTTTTTATTCTCGGTTTGACAACGGAAACAGGAGCAACAAACATCTCTGTCGATAAATTTTTCGCGCCATTGAGTTTGCACAACTCTTTATTGTCATAACAAAAGTGAAATAAAGTGTTTTGTTCTTATTTGGCATTAAATTAATTTGAGTGCAGATGCGCTGCTCGCAGCGGAATGTGCGGTGTCGGTGTTTTATTTTAAGTTCTATCGATATTTAATTGGTGTATGAGTTAATATTTGATTGACAATCAGCAAGAACTGATTTCATGATTCATTCATTAAAGTCTGTATTCAAGAACACAGCAAATATACGTGATTATCTGTGGAAGGCATATACACAGAGTACTTATAATATTTAGGGCACATACAAGTAACGGAATTATACGATCAATTTTTATGCGGGCAAATGATGACAGATATTTTTATCACTACTAGGTACCACATTCTTCTGAACCGAACTAGGTAGGTAAACTACATATATAATATCATATGATACCTACGTAAGGGAAAATGTAGTGGACTGTATATTTGCTGATTTTAATTACCAAGTCACTGACAAAACAGATTTACTTTACAAAAAGTGGAACACAAACGTCATCCTAATATAAATCATTTAAAAACGGTCACAACACCTATTTAATCAAAATCAAATCAAATCAAACTTTAACTACCTTACTTTTGTGCTGGATAAAGTGGGGTGAAGCAGTGCAAGGACTTTTTACTAACAGCACCATCAAAACAGCAACTGACTTTTGGACGCGACGCTGTCTCACGGCAACGGTAACCCAGGGCTGCTGTCATTGTGCTTCAGTCAATTATAACGTTGTTTTACATTTTAAAGTTACCTTTATTGTGTGAACGAAAAGTCGTGTAAGCAGTCTTTGTTTATTTATGCTGAACACTGACGACAGTAGTGACGCCGTACGAAGCGCCAGTCAACCTGCCACATCACTGGATACCTTAGTGAGACACCCTCATTGTCCCTAAGCACGTTTTTTTTAAATTAACAGCGCCCCTCCTCCAAAGGGGTTTATTGCACCACGTGGAGTCTAAACTAGGCGAGGGTGATATCAAAGGTGCGGCTAGGATAATCTTTAGCAGCGATGTGGTTGCTCCGTACTCTCCAGAGACAATTACAGCTCTGGAGTGCAAACACCCTGCCCCGGCAGATGACCTCTCCTTCCCACCCCATTCGGAATCCAACTCACTTGACATTACAGCTTAACAAGCATTCGCGCCTGTGTACTCCTTTCGAAGTGGCTCCGCCAGCGGCCTCGACGGCCTGACACCTCAACATCTCAAGGACTTAATGTGTTCAGACGCCGGGGAGGCTGGTGAGACCCTTTTGAAGGAGCTGACGGCCCTCATCGATCTCATGCTCTCCGGCAATGTGAACGAAGCCGTCATTGATATTTCGTACGGTGCAAATCGATGTGCCCTGCGCAAGAACGATGGCGGCATTCGTCGTATTGCCGTAGAGGCCACTTACCGTCGTATAGCAGCCAAAATTTGCTGTGCTTTTTACAGCGAAACACTGGCCAGCAAATTCCAGCCCCTACAGCTGGGCTTTGCGTCTAAAGGGGGCTTTGAGGCTGCGGTACATTCATTTTCCATAGTGACCTACTGCGCTTTGGAATGGGCAACTAGCTTCATATTTCTGACTGACCGATTCCTTGACAATTCAAAAGTGCCTGTAAATGGTTTAATTGAAATTAATGATTTGAGTTTGAGTTTGAGTTTATCCACTTTCCTCAATAGTGCTAAAGGTGAGGTCATCCTTAAGGTTGACATTAAGAATGCTTTCAATTCCGTAAACAGTGTCTCTTGTTGACAGAAGTTCGAAATGAAATAGCCAAAATTTACAGTTTTCTATATCAATGTTACAGGAACCCCTCTAAATTACTTTACAAATGCAACCTTTTGAAATCAGCTGTTGCCAACAGGGTGATCCTCTTGGGCCAGTCATTTTTAGTTTGGCAATAAATCCAATCATTCGACAGCTACATTCAAAATTCAAAATATGGTATTTGGATGACGGAACCCTAGGAGGTGATGTAGACAGTCTTAGAAGACTTAACGATTTTAAAAGAAAAAATCAGTTTTATTGGCCTAGACCTTAACTTTTCAAAATGTGAAATTTATCTTCCCGAAACCACTGACAGACAGACTACTTTAGCGAAATTTTGTACCGTAGATCTCTTCACCTCCCCAATTTTTGACGAATCCTTTCCAACGTTCGTTGAAGAAAAAATTCAATGAAGTCTCGGAAAGACTTTTCAAAATTAACATTCATTCGGCCTTCACGCTCATTCGATACTGTTGTTTTGGGCCAAAATTTACATATAACCGTCGCTCCTCCCATCTGTGGAAACATCCACAACTTTTAGAAAAAGTAGACCAAATTATTAGAAACACATTAACTTCATTTCATTTCGCTTCCACATTAGCGTTGGAAGATATGTTTAAGACGCTGGACTGGAAAGGTAAGGGCATTAACATAAACGGCGATTACATCTCACACCTGCGATTCGCTGATGACATAGTTTTAATGGCGGAGTCGTTGGAGGAGCTGAACCAGATGCTGGACGGCCTAGCTTCAGCCTCGCGACGCATCGGTCTCGGCATGAATTTGGATAAAACCAAAGTCATGATCAATGGTCTCATTGATCCGGGACCGGTCGTCGTACATGGCCACCCTCTCGAAATTGTTTCCGAGTACACTTACCTTGGGCAAATTCTGCAGTTAGGTAAAAACAATTTTGAGAGGGAGGCCAAGAGGAGGATCCAGCTAGGCTGGGCAGCGTTTGGGAAACTACGCCGAGTCTTCTCGTCATCCATACCGCAATGCTTGAAAACTAAAGTTTTCAATCAGTGCGTCCTACCCGTCATGACCTACGGAGCTGAGACGTGGACACTCACGATAGGGCTGGTCCACCAGTTCAAAGTCGCTCAGCGAGCTATGGAAAGAGCTATGCTCGGAGTCTCTCTGAAGGATAGAATTCGCAACGAATGCATCCGACAGAGAACCAAAGTTATCGACATAGCTCTAAGAATTAGCAAGCTGAAGTGGCAGTGGGCCGGCCATATCTCGCGAAGAACCGACAACCGCTGGGGTAAACGATGTCTTGAGTGGAGACCGCGACTCGGCAAACGTAGTGTAGGACGCCCTCCGGCCAGGTGGGATGACGATCTGCGAAAGACTGCAGGCAGATGCTGGATGCGTCAAGCTGAAGACAGGGCGCTATGGCGCTCATTAGGGGAGGCCTATGTCCAGCAGTGGACTAAAATAGGCTGATGATGATGATGATGACATTAACTTCGATCCTAAATGTGGCCCTGGACGACCGAGCGTGGCAGCAAACCACACTTCCCATTCGCGTAGGTGGTCTCGGCGTCCGCAAAATTTCAAGTATAAGTTTACAGGCCTTCCCCTCCTCGGTCCCCAGTACTGATAAATTAACCAGGAATATTTTATTTTCTTCACTGGTCGATTTTGAAGTACCGTGTTTGACCGATGCGTTGAACGCTTGGAAAATGGCTTGTCCTAATACAGTTTTCCCCGACAACCTGTCCTCCCAGAGACGGTGGGACGTGCCGCTCTGCAGTATTATACTGTTGTACTGTTGAGCGTGCCCGTGTACTGGCTGTGGGAGAATGGGAGTCAGGCTTATAGCTTCAGGCGCTCCCGTCATCCACCATAGGCACAATGATGGATGACTCATCGTTTCGGCTCGCTACATGTCTCCGCTTGGGCGCACCTTGTGTTGCTCCGCATCGATGTCACTGCGGTGAAGCTGTCGACAGTCTCGGGCACCATGGCCTGTCCTGCTACAGGAGCGCAGGTCGCATAGCACGGCACGCCAGCATCAACGATATTATTCGTCGAGCCCTTGTCACCTCCGGCGTACCTGCGGTTTGAGAACCAAACGGCTTGGTACGTGACTATGGGAAGAGACCAGACGGTATGACGTTGTTGCCTTGGAAGGTGGGTAGGCCTCTGGTGTGGGACGCAACCTGTGTCGATACCCTAGCACGGCGAGCATTGCTGGCGCTGCTGCTGCGTCTGCTGAGACCCTCAAGCGGCGCAAATACCTTGTGGGTAACTACAGCTTTGAGCCGTTTGGGGTCGAAACGCTTGGGTATCATGGGGCCCTAGTGCGCGTCTCCTTTTTAAACAAATTTCTAACCGACTAGTCGTTCACGTGACCAGAGGGCTGAATTATTCTTTGGCCAAAGAATTAGCATTGCCATTCAGCGTGGCAATGCTGCCAGTCTTCTGGGCACGTTTCCGGATGACAGCGATGCGGACTTCCGGATGACAGCGATGCGGACGAGTACTTCGACGCCTGAGTGTTTTTATATTCATTTGTATAGGTAGTTAGTTATTTAGTAATTTAATTTAGTTATATATATGTTATTATCTTTTTATTAATAATTACTATAATTTTAAAATAAATCATTAATTAGGTAGGTAAATATTTATTACGCAAGATTTGCCCAATATTTATGCATTCTGAGAGATGACACATCTTTTTGAAGCCGATGCCGCGACATTAATTCCTTAATGGTGTTCGTGAATATACGTGGTACCTTGCTAGAGAACGTTTTTCCCCTCAGAGTAATTTGCTCCATTTTTTCTCACATTTTCACGTCAGTCTTACTCACTTGTCAGTTGTCATGGATGACAAGTTACATTTCGGGCGATTTATTAGATAGATAACTTTGTCGATTGCGATGAGATCCGATATAAGTAGATACTTTTCTGAAGAGTATCATTAGTTAAAAGTTTAAAAGTTATGCAAGACGTAGGTATTTAAGTGTAGGACATGAAAAGATCCATGAAGCATCATTTGCTGAAGTGCTTTGATTAGTTTAAAAGTTTCTAAGATCAACACATAAGTTGTCCTTTATAAGAAGCTACCAGAAAACTGATTTGCAAAACCAGTCACAATATACTCGAAGCACATATTATTCAAAACTTTGTGATTGCACAGCTATCTTAGATATCTTTGTTAGGAGACCCCTAATAGAAATATAAATCTCCAAGTACGCAGGCTGACGATTTATGGAGCCAACCAACTTACCCTTTATATTAGTCACGTCTACAACATCAACTTTTTTCTCTCCTCACTAGTTACTTTATCTGCGAGCATCGAATATTTTTACAGCGAAAGAGCGCAGCCACAACGAAGCGAAAACCATTACAGGGCGAAAGTTATAGACCTCATAAAACAATAATGTCCCGAAAGCGACGTAACTTTGAAAATGAATTTCGGCGTAAACGATGTAAAATTAATCTTAGTTTAAACAACAACATTATCAGTGTTAAAAGTCAATTTATGTACAGCCTGATTCTCCTTCTAAAACAGAAACAAAAAAATTGCCGATTGATTCAGCATAATCAGCCTCTGATGTTCCCACTGCTAGGACACCGGCCTCCTTGCGGTGAGAGGGAGCGGGTCGTAATCCACCACGCGGTACCGGTGTGGTATGGTAGTTGTTAAATGTGTGGTGATGAAATAATTAACAACTTTAATGGATGAGAAGTTATGCAAAGGTTACCTTACTACGTCTAGGTACTACTAGTAGGCTGCTGGTACGCGAATAAGAAACATATGTTATAATAGTTCTAGGGGTACTTCATTTCAGCCGAAAGACTTCTACTGCTGGAGATAGGCCTTCCCCAAGCACCGCTACTTCGACCGGTTCTGTGCTTCCCGTATCTGGAGGATTCCTGTGGCCTTCACTAGGTCATCGCTCCACCTTGTCTTCCAACGCTACATCTTACGGCACGCGGTCGCCACTCCAGAACCTTTCGGCACCATCGGCCATCTGGTTTGCGTGCAATGTGCCCTGCCCACTGCCATTTAAGTTTGGCAATTCTCATATAGATACTTAGTTCATATGAATCCACCCACTCCACTAGCTACTTTAATTTAATATAAGCACGACACGATCTCTGAATTTGAAAGTCAAGTGTTGGTTAATGAGCCGTTTAATTATAACATTTGTTTGGTCGGTCAGAGCGAGTGGCCGAATTTATTGCCAATCAGACTGTGACATGTCCGCGGTCCGCACGACATTAATACGTAACAGTTTTATCCCCCAGTCGTAGATCGTGACTGAACACACAAATAATGTTAACGATAGGTAGCTGGGAAACATAAATATTGGTTAGTAATTGCGTACCTGACGTAACAGTTACGTGCACTCGCAAAACTAAATGGTAAGCAATTTTCTAACAAGTACATACCATTTTCTAATACAGTACACACCTTTCCTGCAAAACGGGCACATTTCACCTTTTCAAAGCATATTATCGCCTTACATACGGAGGTGTGAGTACAGAAAGTCTTTTTTTAAATTAATTAACTTCCAGCTCTACTCAACTCAGTCCAACTCATCCGCAGATCTTTTTCTATGTAACCCCAAGTTTCATCGAGCCTGTACATAGTGGCAGATGTTGGGCTTTTTTTGTCATTAACCAATGGGGCTATAAACGTTGGAATCTGGCCAATGTAATACAGTCTACAAAACACAGTCGTAAGAAAATAACCATTCTTGTGTTTGGACACTACTGCTGATTGAATTGAACTCACAATTAATATAGGTTGTGTTAATGAATACAAAAATATCATGCATGACAGGATAGGCCAACATTCATAGTCCAACAACATTATTGCAGCAGAAAGACGACCACTGCTGCACATAAGCTGTCCCCAAGCGTTGCCACATCGATCGGTCCTGTGCTTCTCGCATCCAGCGGATTCCTGCCGGACTGTCGCCTTCACGAGGGCATCGATCCACCTTGCAGCTGAGGCCTTTCAAAGCAACGCTGTCTGTGCTTTCCGGTACTTAAGCACTCACCTCTACAGAACGTTTCGGCTCCATCGGCCATCCGTATATACCAATATCATAATGAAATTTTAAAATGTGAATGTATAAAATTTCTAGCAGCATATTCCAGTTAATAAAGCAATAAAAGCAGGTAATGTAAAATCTATACAATGAAATGTAAGAGAAATTTCAAAACCACCTTTATTATTCTTCAATTTACTTAAACTCCTACCCACCTTATGTATCTACTCCACCAAAACCTAGAACTTTCCCATTTACGTTTGTATTGGTAGAATAATGTAGTTGCTTTCAGGAGTTGCCAC
This sequence comes from Dasypolia templi, assembly GCA_963555695.1. Lineage (NCBI taxonomy): Eukaryota > Metazoa > Arthropoda > Insecta > Lepidoptera > Noctuidae > Dasypolia > Dasypolia templi. The sequence goes on along the minus strand of OY743146.1, from coordinate 14,750,534 downwards.
CTACTTTAACGTTTACCTAACCTATGTAAACTAGAAAATATTGCCAACTGTTCTAGAATGTTCTTCGGCTAACTCATATAACATCACGACTGATTCCCCGAAGGTGTGGGCAAGTTTAGAAAGGTGCACCCACTTTTCGCCAGTTTTCTTTTTGTCCAGTGCTATGCATGGGACACAAATGAAGACTTCGGGTTGTTCCCTAGTAGGAAATTCGTAATGAATAATACCTATTCAGTATCACTGTCCGAATCAGGTATTGCTCAGTGCATTCGCACTTGGGACCAGTATTTGGGTTATAAATAGAGATCGGATTTTCGGGTGGTTGAGATGTGGCCTTAAATTTAATGCACTTTTATACCGTTCGTAAAAATCCCGCGATTCCGTAATCAACAAATTTTGTGGATAATTACAACTATAGAATCGGATACATATCTATCTACCCCGGAGTTTATTTTTGTTTTTTTAGAAGCGCTTACATACTATACACTCGATGAGTTAAAAAAAAAAAAAAAAAAAAAACAGGAACCGCTTCCATACTTTCAGAGCGTAAAATTAATTTTAGGTAAATATGCATCCAAATATCCGATCTCTAGTTATAAGGTACAAGCAGCCGACCTATTCGATACGTACAAAAAACTGAGCTATATCGCAAGTAGAAGAGAATGCGGAAATATTTTATCTTCTTGCTGGCAGCAACTCTTCACACTCAATGACACAAGACAGCTGACTTCAGGGCAACTTTTAGGTACGCCACATCGAAATGCTCTGCCATATTCCGCCGATAAGAATTCTTAAATGTCTTGGGTACCAGAATCCAGAATGCGACTGCTGGAGATTCTTATTGCCTCTCATAAAAAAACTGGGTATGACTGTTTCCATCGCGTTCTGTCTTGTTCTTCCCGAGTCTTTCTGCCTTTTTAGCGGACTTAACTTGATGTCACAAACATAAGAACAAAGGATTCAATCATGTGTAGATCTATCGTTCTATAACAATTATAATACACTGTGTCTATTTACATAAGTGTTGCCGACATATTTTTATTTAGTCAAGTCGTTTATTTTGTTCACACTTATAATAAAATTATTCACACGTTTTATAAATTTAACTATTTAAATAGTCATTTAATCAAATACACAACCAATACATCATCGAACAATAATGTTTCCAAGAACGAAACGTAATTTAAATTGCGGGATATACAAAATGCGGGTACTAACATAATTTTTTCACAATACCAATTAATTCGCGTATTTTTCTAGACAGCTCGACGTTCGTATGTCACTGAAGGCACAGATAATAATAGGTTGGGGAAAAAGTTTCTTCGCATTTTTAAGAAAATTCAAAACTTTTTTTATCATAACATAACATCACGCCTTCTTTCCCCGAAGGGTTGGGCAGAGGTGTACCTATAGTACTACTACTACTAGTAACTGGCGAAACATTTTTTAACATAGTTTATTTACATTGAACTAAAGTATGAAGGTACCATTTTGTTCGATAACTTTTTGCCATCTTGTAGGTAGGGACATGATCCCATTGCTATAGAAATTTTGGGACTTCTGATCAAAATACCGCGACAAGTGGTTTTGGCAGTCCTCTCGGGATGTTAACCTGACACTGCCTAAAGAATTCTGAAGAGAACGAAACAGGTGGAAATCTGAAGGTGCAAGGTCAGGACTATACGGCGGATGCATTAACACCTCCCAGCCAAACTCTCTTAATTTTTGCTGAGTGGCTATAGATGTGTGAGGTCTAGCGTTATCATGATGAAAAACCTCACCCCTTCTGTTGATTGATTCCGGCCGCTTTCTCTCAACTTCTTGCTTTAATCTCATCAGTTGTTCGCAGTAGAGTTCAGAATCGATGGTCCTGCCTGGTGGTAAAAGCTCATAATGAATAATGCCCTTCCAATCCCACAACACACACAGCATCACCTTGTTGTGCGTTAACCCGGGTTTAGCCACAGTCTGTGAAGCCTGACCGGCCTTTGACCACGACCTTTTTCGCACATTCTTGTCGTACGTGATCCACTTTTCGTCACCAGTTATCAGCTTCTTCAAAAATGGTTCAGTTTCATTACGTCGTAATAAAGAATCACAAATGAGTACACGGTTCATTAGGTTTCTTTCAGTGAGCTCGTGAGATACCCAAATATCGAGATTTTTAATGTACCTAGTTTTTTTCAAATGCGCCTAAACTGTTTTGTGGTCAATTGTCAGTTCTTCAGCTACGTCGTAACTACTGATATCCGATCCGATCTTGCTCCACTTTTTCAAAAATGGCATCCATTTTATCCGTAACAGGGCGACCAGAGCGACGTGCATCTTTGACATCAAAATTTCCGGATTGAAAACGCTTAAACCAAATTTGTGCTACTCTCACAGACACTGCACTAGGTCCATAAACATCGCAATTTTTTTTTCGCGGCATGCGTTGCATTTTTACTTTTTTTGTAGTAAAATTTTAAAATCTATCGAATTTCTTCATTAGATTCACTCATCTTGACAGTACGAAAAAAAAAAAAAAAATCACACATTTTCCTAATTTGAATTTGGAATTATGTTCTTTAAAATTTAAACTTTCAATGATACCAAAACCAGCCAGATACAAATAGTATAGCCAAAGAGATTTTATTGCAAGTTCATACATACTATAATGCGAAACGACTTTTCCCCCAACCTAATATAATACTACGTACAGATACCCAATCCCATACAAAGAAATGAAACCTCCCTAAGTCTGGCAATTGAGCTGGCAACTTTTGTCGTCAATTTTTTCAACAGATGGCAGCATCAGCGACTCACTAATTGCCAGAGACTGTAGTTTGACAACGCCATCTAGGAGTCGACCTTCTTTTAAAACGTTTCGTGCAATCCTTTTTACATAGTTTTATAGTTCCGGGTTCAGAATAACATGTGATTAGACTTCTTTTATTTTTCTATGTAAAAATAAAATAAAAAAGAAGTAGGTGATTTAAATAAGTATAAAAATTTTGGAAACTGTGAAGAGCCAGCCATGGTCCTGACCAATTAAGTAAAACGCCAAACAAAATGATTAACAGATATCATTAAAAGGGTTCGAATTGAAGTTATAGGCTTCATTTTTATTTACTTTATAAAATATGTGCATTATGAGTGGAAATAGATACAACAGCACTTAACAAGTATGTTTTGACTTTTACCAATCTTATTTCAGACAAAATTCTGCTGTTTATCGCTTTTAAATGATTGTTAATTTCATAATGGTTACCTATGCTGCCATCTATATTTTTTTTTCAAGACAAATTATAATTTGTTCGAGTTGAGACCCCATGCTGAAGGGATCCAGCAGAATACCAGCGTCAGGTATATTTGCCTAACAATAGGCTGAGCTGGACTCCCATTTGGTGCACCTTTGAGACGCACACCGCACTTTGTATGTTCGTTAGTTGAAAGTGTGTTGTTTCATAGTTACAGGGCTACTTTTTTTTTGTTTGTTAGAATTGATGTTAGAAGCACATTGTATTTATTTAGTTAAATTATGTAAGTTCTTTATTAGTGATCGATCAATTAGAATATAATTTAATTGTACTTTTGTGTGTTGTGCTATTTTGGTTGCCATGTTGCGCCATTTTGGCGGTGCATCAGGTGAGTGTAACAAATATATGTACATATGAACTAATAATTTTGTATTACATTTTTTACTCATCATATGGATCAAGGTTTGAATTAAAGCATTTTCATTTACTTTTTATTTTATGATTTTTTTGATGAATTATGTAACTACCTACCAGTAGACTAACGAAGTCTTTAATAGAACCAAGATCATAATAATAAGGTACTTACTTGTTTCCATTTATATGCTACTCCGCAGTCCTTCCAGTGGTTTTGATAAGACACGAGTAACTGATTTCGCCAAATTTGCAGAGTAACATTCATCATGTCGTAGCTGCGAGAACCCGTCCGTTTGTCAGGGAGGCTGATAAATGAACTGCAATATACGGCTAATTTCATCTTCAGCACAACACATTTGCCGGCTTATTATGAGTATGGTGATTTGTATGGTCTTAGATTATTTTCTTCTAACTCAACGACATAGAAATTCGAAATAGCCAATTCTTCAAGTTTACTTTATCAGTTTCTTTCAAGAAAAACGTTTAAAAGAGCTTCTCTTTCCTTGGCATTGGGGGCGACGTATCTACCTAATTATGTTCTGACACCCCAAAAACGTTTTCTAATTCCGTGATGCAAAACCAGCGCAAACACACGAAGGCGACGATCAAACAATATCCGCATAAACCGTCAATAAAATCTGATTCCGGAGCCCTTCCTACAACAAAATAAAATTACTACGTGGCAATTGACAAGCGGATATGGAAATAAGATGAAGGAACACTCATTCATCCACACGTCCGCACCCATATCCCGACTCCGAGCCGTTGCGTATGTACCGTCGCACGAAGACATGACATTGCTCTTTGTTAACGAACCCTCATATCTAGAGATCCATCATTTTGAAAAGCAGTTCGTTATACGCGAGTTATTCTATTCCAAACATGTATAGATTTCAGGAAAGAGGATTTAAACCTCATTACCATGTGTCTAGGGTTTAGTAGAGTGAGTGATAAAATGGTTGGCATCTACTACGAATATACTGCTATATGGTAAATAATGCTTTTTAGGTCTCTACTATTTGTTGAGCTCCTTAAGTTCTGAGTTGAGCTGCATGATTACTGAAAAATGCGTGCACTGACTGGACAGGTCGACTCAATCTGTGTGGCTCTTTCCTCTAAAGACCATTTCAGACACCAATCTACATGGTCTTGACATGATCTGACAAAGATTATGTCAGGACTTTAAAAGAGACTGTGACCTCTGAGTTTGTTTCGGCCTTTCTTCTCAGAATAGTCAGATAGGAAACGCCGATCTCATGTAGGTTTTTCTTTAAATATGGTTGAGGCATCGATCACCAACAAAGAACTCGTTCTTTATTAGTGATCGATGGATAGACGTGTAAAAGTGTTTGTACAAACCTACTTACAGAAATAAAATCATTTATCATTTACCTAAAGTCACTTCGTACTACGGCCAAAAGCCATTTTTTTTTGTATTGTGACAAAAACATGGCTTTCTGCCGATTAATGTTTGTCTTGTCTTTTTGTAATAGACCCTAGATCTGATATCTCAGTTCTTTAGTCAGTCAGTCAATTATCAATTTGCAGCATTTATACTGATGCTTAGTTCTAGATATCAATTCAAGTACCTACATAGAACGGATCATGCTTTCAATAAAATTACAAACGAAGTTCAAGTATCATAAAGCCCGAAACTAAAAGAACACTGGAAAAACTAACCTTAACCTATGACATGGAGTCTTATTCAATCTGTGTCGAAGAGGAAGGCGGAAACAACAGTAATTCCTTTAAAACTTTGAAAACAGGAACTAAGACGCTATTTTCTCTGTGGGACTACAGTAATGGCCCGGTGAAATGTTTATAGCGCCCGCTTCGCGTCCTGCGAGCCCGAAACAAATCTCAGATCGCAATAAATCGTACGCTGTAGGTACGTACCGAGATTTATTCTTTGATTAGCGTCTCTCTATTCACCGGATACGTACACAACTGAAATTGGCAAACACCAGAAGAATACCTACTATTGGAACCAACTAAGGGCGGATTTCAACAAAGAAACGCGTTCAAGAGCTTTACAGTGTCAACGTTATGGTGGATTGTTGTGAACGCAGTTTAACTAGATGAACTGATCGCGTTCAGCTGCATTGGTGCAATTGGCACTTAGTCCCATTAAGTATAAACACCCAGGAATTAAAAAGCAGAGGAAAATGTCATGCAAAAACTTCAAGTTAACATTCTGTTTTTTTTCTCGTTGTAACTTAAGTAAAAATGTACCCGTCTTAATCTTAAGCTGTCTACCCGGGATAAAATAAATTGGCTCAGAGACTGATCCTCATTTTCTATTCAAGATTTTATTAAATGCGACATAAAAAATTTAGTGCGCTAACTGAAACATCAAAATGCTAAACTGTTGAAGATTATGACGCAGACTGAAGAACACGTGGACTACCTACTTTAAGCCTAGTGAGAACGCCTGTCTTGTAATGTAAATTTAACGTAGATCGATTAAAACTTAATCTACCAAGATGGCGAGTTGCAGCTAATGTGGTTAAGAAAATGTTCATTGTAGGAAGGTACCTAGTATAATTTATTCTAAATTTATTCTAAATTCCTTAAGGAAATCAGATGTTCTCCGTCTTACCTCTACATCACAGAAGTCAGTGAGAAGCAAGCCTTTCCCGTAAAATCTTACATAATTTACATTCAACATGAAAAAACGAATCTATTTACCCTAGTCTAGTAACGAATTGGCTAAAAGCGCGAAAAGTGTTTTAAACGTTTTATTTAGCTTCACTTGCACTACGAGACTCTTAAAGTTTTTACAATTAAAACATAAATAACAAGCATTCATAAAAATAAACTTATTATATTTTTACTATCATACCTAATGTTTTAACTAAAAAAAGTGCAGAAAAACTGGCCAAGAGCGAGTCGGGATCACACAATTATGGTTCCAAACCAAACGTACTTAACAGTCTTTGGAACCGTCGCGGTCGTTTTGGTATTTGACTGGCGATCAAAGCGCGCGTCATCAAATCCAAACATTATGCCCAAATTCAAATACCTTGATAAGCATGGTATGCGTATTTTTGGGTAATTTGATTTGTCAAATGTTTTTATTGAACCAACCCGAGTGACAGCTTCTTCTGCCACTTGTTTATATAATATTTTTTGTAACTGCGATTACTTACACAAACAAATTGCAAATCAGTTGCCATCTGAGCACAGTGGACAAACTAACATATTGCTCCTACATGCCTTTACAAATAATTTAAATAAGGTTTAGGCCAATTATATGTAAAAATTTAGAGAAGTTAAATCACTCTTTGGCCAGTAAATTATGTGTTCACTTCATAGCATTTATAATAAAAGTTGTATGATGTGACCCAAATTAACTCTATGCCGAGTTCTTTTCACTATTCATCACACAATTTAATTAAACTTTTCTACTAAAGACTAAAAGTATTTACACAAAGTTCTTTATTTTGTGATTGGGCGACTCCAGTGGCCTGTTAAATAAAGCTGACAATTCGACATATATATCAAAAAACTACAAAATTGTAGAATTGTAGCACCTGTTTAATGAAAGTGACGATTATGTCAAAAATGGACAGGTACATTTTTTACATATTTGTCATTCAAAAACTCGATTAATAAAACTCGACGTATGTCAAAAATCAATCACAATCACAGTCAAATTATTTCTGACAATTGCCGGTGACAATTGCCGGGTTGTTCGACTTTTTTATAATTGCAAATGGTTTTGTTTTATGAACCTAAATAAGGGTAAAATAGAAAAAATATTAACTAAGTAAATAATCAACCATGTATTTATTATAAGCAAGTAAATGATTCATTTAATTATTAATTCAGAATAAGAATAAGAATCATTTATTTGCATGAAATATATATTTCTAAATAGGGTGCATAGCAATCTGAGCCTGTTTCAATATTATGCAAAACAATGCAAGATAATAAAACGTTGCTTTCAATTATCGGCATCTTATGAAATTATAATAAAACCACTTCTTAGACTTATTTAGTATATTTTACCAACATCAAAATGGACACTAACATTCGATATTATTAATCCGTATAATTTTACTTAGATATCATTAAGAACGTCTTCCTAGGTCGACTCCTCAAGCGAACTGAACGAGCGACTCAAAGCGTGAGGCTAGTTTTCATTTTACCCCACCATAATGCTATTCAAACGGAATGGCGGTTGGCTGTGTTGCCAATTTAAATAAATTGAATTCCAGAACATAGTATTTACAAAACGTGACCTGATAACCGAGAAGAACGCGGCCATCCGTGCCTACGACTCCTTCCCTTGTGACGCGAACAAAGCCCACATGCGCCATTTACAGCGTGCTGTAAAGAAACGCATAGTGGAGGTTCGCTCTGAGGGCTGGAACAAGATGCTCAGTGAACTCGAGCCCACTCATCAAGCCTTCTGGCAATTACAGAGGAAATTGCGTTCCTTAGAAGAGGTCTCTATGCCTCCTCTCATCCGCCCCGACAATAGTGTCGCTTTCGACAGTCCCGATAAGGCTGAATGTCTTGCCTAGACAGCCTAGAGTCCCAATGTTCTCCCAGCTCCCAACCAGTAGACCAAGCTCACCTGAACAAGGTCGACGCTGAAGTCGAACGGAGAGCCTCCCTCCCTCCAGTCGAAGACCCTGATGATCCTCTGCCTCCCGTCACTCCAGACGAAGTGCACGACATCATTAAAGGGCTACACGCTGTAAGGCCCCCGGTTCGGATGGTATTACCAATAAGGTATACAAACTCCTCCCTGCCCCGCTAATAATGCTTATGACCGCCATCTTCAATGGCGCCTTGAGCAACAACATTTTCCCACAAGCATGGAAAGAAGCCACCGTCATCGGTGTCCCAAAGCCAGGCAAGCCAAAGTCTGAGCCCTGCAGCTACCGCCCTATTAGCTTACTCAATGTTCTCGGCAAAATCTACGAGAGGCTTATTTATAAGCGTCTCAAAGACTACGCCGAAGCAAAGAGCCTCGTACCCAACGAGCAGTTCGGTTTCCGAAGCCAACACTCGGGCACCCAACAGGTCCACCGCATCGTAGAGCACTTATGCGCTGGTCTGCAGCGTAACGCGACGACGGGTGTGCTATTCTTCGACATAGCGAAAGCCTTCGACAAAGTCTGGCACAACGGCTTGATATACAAGCTCTACCAACTAGGAGTTCCAGATCGTCTCGTGCTCATCTTACGAGACTTTTTGTCGAATCGCATCATTCGCGCCGGTGTCCCTCAGGGTTCCGTACTATCTCCTCTCGCCTTCACACTGTTCACTAGCGATATCCCAAAAAGTAAAAAGGCTCAGTTGGCTCTCTTCGCCGACGACACTGCCGTTTACTATACCGGCCACTGTCCCAACGCTATAGCTCGTACTCTCCAAACCTCCGCAAACGTCTTAGGCGCTTGGTTCCGGAAATGGAGAATCGAGGTCAACCCCGATAAGAGTCAGGCGGTCCTCTTCTCGAGACGTCGTCGATTCCCTCTCCCACTTCCCAGCCCGATCACTATGTACGGTAAGCCAATCCCCTGGGAGAAGCAAGCCAAATACCTAGGCGTGATCCTCGATGAAAACCTTACCTTTAAGGCTCATATTAAGGCGGTTCGCGCGCGCGCCTCCTTCGCTGTTAGCAGGCTCCACTTCGTACTGACAGCCCGTAGTAAACTGTCCCTTAAATGCAAGCTCTGCATTTACACCACAGTCATCCGTCCCATCATGACCTATGCCTGCGTTGAATTTGCGCACGCTCACCCACGTCATCTCCATAAGATGCAGACCCTCCAAAACCGTTTCCTCAGAAGGGTTACGGGTGCCCCTTACTATGTCCGAAACATTGATCTTCACGTCGACCTTAAAATGCCAATCATAAAACAGTTCATGAAACGCTTATCTAAGCGTTTCTTCGACTGCGGCATCAAACATTCTAACCCCCTGATTACGGCGGCCGCCCGCTACACTCCCTCTCGCATTTGTAGTATTCGCCGACCAAGGCATACTTTAATCGCCCCCGACGACGCCACTACCCTCCTCCAGGAGAGTAGTAAGGCCACCAGCACACTACATAAGCCCAAAACCCGATCGACGCCCTACCGTCCTCGCCGCCGAGGCCCGCCGCGACGCCCAAATCCACGCCCCTCCCGACCCTTGCTCGAGCCAGCCCGCGACGATGAGCCTGTAGCTTTAAATTCGTCCCTAAATAATATCAATCCTGATCCAGCTAGTCATTTGCTGCCCTCTTCCAGCGACGCCCTAAGCCGAGGTTCGGACCCCACAGGGGGTGCCCTTAGCGTTGTCGCTTAGTTTTAGTTAGTATATAAGTTTAAGTCCTGGCTGGAGGCCTTAATTTATTAGGGAATCCACAGGCAAGTCCGCTTAAGCAGACGACAACCTCATAGGTTGACCTGCGAGATGCCAAACAAACAAACTAACAAACTAGTATTTACAAACAAGAAATCATGACATTCAGCCATCCGACACCGTGCTACTCCCGGAGCACCACTCCCACTTTAACCCGCTCAATCAGTTCTTATTTCAAAATACAAAAATGTAGAAGGTAGTTATATTCTGCGAACCCACTTTATCGCTGTGGTAGAGCCATAAGCTCGTAGGCTGCATTTTTGCCCTTATCAGCCAGACATGGCGTGATGTGAAGGCGCCAGTGACCACCAGCTTAGTTGTAAGTTCTATGTATTAATTAGGTTAGATAGAATAGTTAGTCTTACATCAAGCTCTGTAAGCTCGGGTCGTTTATTCTAATAAACTCTTAGTTAAACGAGTCCTAATATTTTTATTTTCAACCATCGCTCCGCTCCCGAAATCTAACTGGCGCAGCCGGTAGGATTTCCGTAAACTGTTGCCTTCGCGGAAAGACAAGTGTGAAAGACTTAAAACTGAAAAAGAACACTAAGGAACTTATTCGCGAGTGGTAACGTAGAGTCGTCGTTACTTAAAATCAGTGAGACGTTCTTGGCAATCCTCGAACCAAATAAATAAGTTTAGATAACGCGTAACGATAACGTGGATGAGCAGAGATGGTGATAAGTTATAAGGCGGTTGGACTGTGAGTAACCTTCTACTTCCTTCCTAATTCCCCACACTAATTATGCTTATAAAACTCTAACTTTTGTATTATTTCATAAAATCTGAAAAATCGAGTGAAAAAAACTTTATGTGGTAGAAATTAATCAAGTATTTAATTAGTAACTAATAAAATAAATGAATATTATCTTCGTGCTAATATAGCGACAAATATTTACATTTTTATAAGATTTTTCATAAGATTTTCTTTAGAATTTTAATTTAGTTGTCATTTTTTTTTTTTTTTTTTTTGATAATTATATATTGTTGCTTATCTTTTGTCTTATCTAAACGATTCTATTTAAAATGAATCAAGGCCAGATTCCTGTATCCGCGGCAACCGGTCCAGCCCCGTCGGCTCGGACCGAAACACCATTTTCTATACAACATGTTGAATCGTTAATACCCCGGGATATTTTAAATTTAATTCCTGAATTTAGTGGTGAAACGCATTTGATTAGTTTATTTCTAAGAAAGTGCGAATATGTTATTGAAAAGTATCAAGGGACTACCGATCGAAATGAATTTTTAATGCAGAATATTACTAGTAAATTAAAGGGGGTCTGCTCAGGGACGCCATGCCGGACGGTCATCTCTGTGTGATTTGTGGTGTCTTCAGTGTTGTTCAATATGTGGTCGATTGTTGAGAGTTTAACGGTGTTTCATTTGTTTGTTATGAGTCAGTGTGTGTCGCAAATTAAAATAATTGTAGACAGTGCAAAAGTGATATACGTGCGTTCCTGATTTCCAGCCTGCGACCGCGGAACCCGAGCCCCCGTACGGGCCCATCTGGTGAGATCGCTCCATATATAACAGGCGCTTGCCCTCGATCCCGTATCAGGCTGTTTTAGTTTGTTAATTTGAAGCTGCATTCAACATAATTTACCAGTGGTATAGTGTTTCAAAATCGTTTCACATTCAAAAGTGCAAACATTTAGAGACCAAATCCAAACAGAGTGTATTTTTTTTTGTGAGTGCACATTCTTTTAGATATTTCGTGTATGCAGTGGGCGACTCAGGTAGTGGACCCTTGGGCGCCAGATGGTGTCGGGATATTTTAAACAATGAAATCTTCGACTAATGTGCGTGTTAACTGTGTATTTTGTTATAAATCGAAATTAACATGAAGCTTGTGTGATACTTATTATTTTAAATATAAAACTTATACTTTAACAAAATGGGGTGCTCACAAGGCACAAGAGTGCGGCGGGCGTTTCGCTAGCCCTTTATCCTTATCCGGCGACAACATTTGCCATTAGAATAGCTGAGGACACAAAATACTTCGAAAGGGAATCAATTTTTGAATGAGCACGGCAAAAGAGCCAAGAACTCAAACTCAAACTCAAAGCATTTATTTCAAATAAACCCATTACAGGCACTTTTGAATTGTCAAGGGGTCGGTCAGTCAGAAATATGAAGCTAGTTGCCCATTCCAAAGCGAAGTAGGTACCTATGGAGAAGAACGGGCAAGAAACTCCATGGACACTCTTTTAAATAATATGGTTACAGAAAATTTGTTACATCAGTCTTGTTGAAATTAAACATGTGAGAACGATGTAGAAAGACCCGTAATAAAAAACATAAAAACCGGAAAAGAAAAATTAAAAAAAAAAACAAAAAGGCGTGGCAGCCAAGAGATGACCAGTCCCCACTGACGGCGCCCGTTCACGAACATGACGTATGGATCAGCACCATTCAGCTCAACCATTTTGAAGGGAACTTAATGATCCAACACACACGCCACCACCAGCGAGACATTAGAGTGAGCGTGACATACTCTCAGCCGCCAGGGCACATTCAAGTCAATGACAGACGTGCCCAGTATAGGGTAGCTTTATAGTAGGTACCACATAGTGCTCACACGTGTGCTTTGCAATTATACAATACTAAAAGATTGAATTTATACAGTGCAAAGACAGTTTTTACAATCTTCAGCAGCTCCAACAATATTTCCGAATGCTAATCAATTGTTTAGGCGCCCTTGTGGAGCAGAACCAGCGTTGAGCCAAGCATTTTTGTCAGAGATGTAATCCTCCAACTTATAATATGCTTGGCTGCATAGTGTGCGTTTGATACAGGTTTTGAACTTCGTTTCGTTCAGTTGGAGTATAAGTGTATAAGAGATTTACAAAGATCGGAAACGGCTAGTAGCGAGACCTCAGACGAAGAGATTGAAAAGTAAAAACAGCAACAGTTATCACAGCAGAACAAGGACATGGATGATGGAAAAAGCCGAGAAAAGATTCACCAAGGAAGCTCGACCTGAAACAACTCGGCTGCGACGTTAATAAAAGATCCCATAGATAAATACCACCATTCTCTCCACTATTCCAATGCTAATTTAAGGGTGCACTACTCGATTGGCTCTTCCCTTCCTATCCTAAGGGCACGTCTCCTTACCATTAAAGCGTCCCCCGGTCTATTCCTTGGTATGCAATGGTCAATGTAGCACCATGAAGCATGAGGCTTCAGGGGCTAGTGCAAATCTTGGGGTTCATTCGATTAATCGAGTCTGGTCAAACCACGCTGGGGTCGGTGCATTTCATTCATTCATGCATTCATTCAGAATATTACTAGTAAATTAAAGGGTAAAGCGGCAGCCCTAATAAGTGAAAGAGGTGATTTTGAAACCTATAGCGAATTAAAATCTTTATTGATCCAACATTTTGGTGATCCCAGGAGCGAAGAATGCGTAGTTATTGAGCTGGAAACTTTAAAAATAAAACACAGTGAGTCATACTTACAGTTTTGCAGTCGTATTCAAGACATCCGTGCTATATTAATTTCAAAAGTGAATCAGAACGGCTCTATAACGCTAAAAGAAGCTAAAAAAATAATTTATAACAATACTTCTCTAAATATCTTTATGTATAATTTACCAGAACATATGGTGCGGCTTGTTCGAATTAAAAACCCTACTACGTTGGAAGAAGCTTTAAAATATGTCCTTGAAGAGGTTAACTTTCAAGAACAATATAATTTACGTAATAAAATGTTGCAAAACCGACCGCAAGGTATTATGTTACCATCGCGCGATAAAGGATTTGTTTTTAATTCACCCAATCCGAAGTCATTTATCGCATCGCCCCCTTTACAAAATAACAATTTCAGACCTTATACAAATCAAACTCAATTCAAATTTGGTATACCTAATCAAAATGGTGTACGTCCAAATATACCGAGTCAACAAATTGGTTCACGACCGCAAATGGTTCCAACTGGACCACCAGTCGTTGCTAGAAGAAATCCACAGCTATTAGACTTCCGACCTCAAGTAGGACCACTTGGATACAGGCCCCCAAACGCACAATTTGGCTATAGACCCGTTCAAGCTTTGGCGTATCGCCCAACCAATAGTTTCTACGATAATGACGTGACAATGAGAACTGCTCCAGCACCGGTTAAGCAACAACAAGGTTTTCCTGTGAACGAACATTATACGGATAACGAACAATATTACTACCGCCCCACTCACGACGATAATACGCATAATATGCCACACTATGACAATGACTATACAAATATGTACACTGAAGATGGTGGCGCTGATGAGGAGCCTAGCGCAGAATTTACGGAAACTGCTGAAAACTTGCATTCAACTGAACATAACAGTGATCCGGAAACTGTCCAAAACTTTCAAATAAATTCAATACTAACCCACCGGAAATGATAGAACTTAATTTCGATGCCAACCTAAAACATCCATACATATACAATCCTGAGATACACGGCAAGTTTATGTTGGATACAGGAAGCACACGATCTTTTATAAGTCCCAGGAAAGCTGATCAGTATTTTGCTAAATTAAAATCATATGAACCATTTACAGTTACAAGCATACATGCCACTAGTAAACATTATGAGGTAGCTGAAATTCCCCTATTCTCTATTTTAAATTATGATGGGTATCATAAATTTTATATTTACGATGTGGACAACAGATATGACGGGTTGATTGGAATGGACCTTATGACTCGACTTAATTCTGAATGATCGTTTAAGGACAAGACTTTAAAGGCAAATGGCGTCAACATTCCTATAATCTATCCCACTGACCTTGAATTTAGATTGGAACCGCGGACCGAACATCGAGTAAAATTACCTGTAAATCAAAAGGATGGCTATGCCTTAATAGATTTCCAACAGTTTCATGAAGGCATTCGAATGCCAGCTGCAATTGTTAAATGTGAAAATTACTTAGCCTCTACTGTTATACAGAATGCAACTAACCTTGAAATGACTTTAATTATAACGGCTCCGTTCAAGGTTACCTATTTTTCTAACCAGTGTATAGTAAATAATATAACTGATTCAACTGATGTAGAGATAGACTCATTACTGACAGACAACCTAAAGAAATTGCGCCTTGACCACCTCAATCAAGAAGAACGTGACCTTATTAGTAAATTATGTTACGAGTACAAAGACATATTTTACTGTGAAGAGCTGCCCTTGACCTTTACAAATCAATTCAAACATCATATACGAACCACTAATGAAGATCCTATTTATATCAAACCATATCGGCAAGCTCCAGCACAAGCTGCAGAAATCAAACGGCAGGTAGAAAAACTTCTCAAGGACAATGTGATCCGTGAATCACACTCACCCTGGAGTGCACCTGTGCATTTGGTTCCCAAAAAGGCAGATGCTTCCGGTCAAGTGAAGTATAGAATGGTAATAGACTATCGTCGACTCAATGATATAACAATCGATGATAAATATCCACTTCCCAACATATGCGACTTATTTGACAAACTTGGCAAAAGCAATTATTTTACATCTCTCGATTTAGCTTCCGGTTATAACCAAATTGAAATTTCTGACAGCGAGAAAACAACTTTTTCTACACAAAATGGGCATTACGAATTCCTCCGTATGCCATTTGGCCTCAAAACCGCTCCAGCAACCTTTCAAAGGACAATGGATAACGTCTTAAGAGGGTTGCAGGGTATACATTGTATGGTCTACTTAGATGATATTCTTATATACTCTAGTGGTATTTTAGAACATGTTCAGAGATTACGATCTGTTTTTGATAGGCTACGTCAGACTAACCTTAAGGTCCAATTAGACAAGTCTGAATTTTTACGCAAGGAAGTACAGTACTTAGGACATACGCTGACTAAAGACGGACTTCGACCAAATAATGACAAAATACAGGTAGTTCTTGACTATCCCTTACCACGGACACAGACCGAAATCAAACGATTCTTAGGATTTGTGGGATATTATAGGCGGTTCATTAAAGACTTTTCCAAAATTACACAACCCTTGTCAGCTTGTTTAAAAAAGGGCAATAAAGTTGTGACGGATCAAAAGTATACTGAGGCCTTTGAAAAATGCAAGGAACTTCTAATTAATGCACCTATATTGCAATATCCTGACATGAATAAACCGTTTGTACTAACCACAGACGCTTCTGAGGTCGCTATTGGTGCTGTTTTATCACAGGGACCTATAGGTGGCGACAAGCCCATAGCTTATGCTAGTCGAACGTTGACAGACACTGAAAAGAGATATAGTACTATTGAACGTGAGTTGTTGGCAATTGTCTGGGCCACAAAACACTTCAGGCCCTATTTGTACGGACACAAATTCGACATCTACACTGACCACAGGCCTCTAGTCTGGTTATACCAACTTAAAGAACCAAATAGCAAATTAACACGTTGGCGTTTACGTTTACAAGAATACGATTTTAACGTTATATATAAAAACAGTAAACAAAACGTGAACGCCGATGCATTATCTCGCATTCGCCTAAATGCCCTAAAAGGAACCGACAATTCAGACAACAGTTCAATGTTTGTTTTAGACGAACATAAAGACATGTCCAGACATAGTACGGACGGTTCTACAACTATTTCTATAGCTGACTCTGAAAGAACCGCTACAGCTAGTCCGATAAGTATATCAGAAACTGAGGCAGGTCTTGACAAATCACCTCAGTATCCCTTACCATCTGAGACTTCGTCTATACAGACAGTTCATTCAGCCAATGATCTCGAATCCAGTGGAATACCGATCTTAAACGAAGCGATAGATACCAAGCCTAATCAAATACTTGTCTTTAGCTGGTTTCGTAATGAGATTCAAGTAAAGGATTTATCTAGAGACAAACAAAAGGTGTTTGAAGTATTTTTGCCCCTACATAACTATAATCTCATCACAGCATTTTTGAAAGACTACATAAAACCAAAAATTAAGTATTTCATTTATTTTGAAAAGAAAAGAATTCAGTAACATCATAATTTCTCTGTTTAAGAAAGACGTGGTTATTTTCTATGAATGTACCGAGCGGGCTGTTTACATCGAAGAAGAGCAGGAACAAAAAGCTATAGTCATTAAATTACACGAAGGCAAGACATGTCATCGTGGCATCAGTGAAACCGTTAAACGTATTCGTCGTAACTATTATTGGCCAAATTTGGTTGAAACCGTTTCCGCCATTATTAATTCATGTGAGCGTTGTAAAATGTCTAAATACGATAGAAAACCCATTAAACCCTTTTTGCAACTTACACAAACTCAGAATGCCCCTTTTCAAGAAGTATTTATAGACCTGTTTAGCATAGAATCGAAATACTTTTTAACTTTAATTGATGCATTTAGCAAATTAGGTTAAGCCATAGAAATTCCATCTCGTTCAACACCAGAAGTGATTAGAGCACTGATGAAATATTTTTCTTTTTACGGCATACCACAGAAAATAAGTTCTGACCCTGGAACTGAATTCAACAATGAATTACTAAGAGAATTAACAGAATTACATAAAATAAAAATACACATAGGGACCCCCAACAATCCAAACTCTATGGGCCTCATAGAAAGTTTTCATTCCACAATTATAGAAATATATAGATTGGCAAAATATGAAAAGAAAGTTACAGACGCAGCCTCTGTAATGGCCTATGCTGTTATGGCCTATAATAACACTATTCATAGCACCACGGATTTAACTCCGTTTGAAGCTGCGTTTGGTCATACTGAATTAAATTCTACATTTAATTCTGAATTTGATAAAGCTTACATACAACAATTGATTAGGGATCATAAGAAAAGAACTCAGGCACTCTATAAGTATTTTTCGGAAAAGGTAAGAGATCGCAAAGAAAGGGTTTTAACGAAACGAGGAGGTGAATTAGAACCAGCTTTAGAAATAGGAAAACCGATTTTCGCTAAAGTTGTTAATAAGAGACAAGCAAAAGATAAGCCTAGGTACCAAAAACCCGTTGTAAAAACAAGTGGAGTATATTCAAAATCAGACCGTAGAGAAATTACAGCAATTAATTCCATCGAAAAGATATAGACGTGGTATTGTAAATCCTTTAGGCTCTATTATCAAAATTGTAACCTTGATCATGAAGATGCGGTTAGATACGATCATTTAATTAACAATATTCGCACTAAAGAACAGGCAATAACCAATAAAATCACTGTGATTTCTAAAATATTGGATCACTTTCTGAACTCCACTGAAATAATAAATGAAAATACAAATAAAATTAACGAGCGCATTAAATTACTTGAAGGCCTTGTAGGTAATCTTAATACAAAAGATAATCATTCAATTTATATGACCTATGTATTTGGATTATTCAATCAATTTATTGTGAACTTTAGAACTATCTATGTCAAACTTAGCGAATTAGAAACTGCTGTTGCATTTAGTAAAGCATCTGTTTTACACAAAGCCGTAATAAATCCTGACGAATTGTTAAATTTACAAAAACATATTAAGGAACATGATAACTTAATGTATTCTGTAAATTATAGAAATTTAATGAATATAGAAGAATCATTGTCTGTAAAAGCTTACGTTAAAAATGAAGAAATAACCTTTATTATTGAAGTTCCGCTAATCTCGAATGTTACTCATAATTACCATAAATTGTATTCCCTTCCTATGGATTCCTTGAATCAAACCTTTGTCGTTATTCCTGAATTTCCTTACCTTTTGGTAGAAGGCTCGAAATATCGTCCTATTGATCAACCATGCCAAGAGATAACAGCCAAGGAATACCTCTGCTCTGAAAATAACCTCATCCACTATATGGAAGAAACCTGTATCGAACAACTAATGAAATATCACCACGATTTGTCGCGATGCCACCCTCGTCAGATAAAGTCTGAATTCCTGAAACTACAAAGAATTAGTCCAAATGGTTGGATAGTGTATACTTTTTTTTTTTTTTTTTTATAAATGGCATCTCGCAGGTCAACCTATGAGGTTGTCGTCTGCTTAGACGGACTTGCCTGTGGATTCCCTAATAAATTAAGGCCTCCAGCCAGGACTTAAACTTAAATACTAACTAAAAACTAAGCGACTACACGCTAAGGGCACCCCCTGTGGGGTACGAACCTCGGCTTAGGGCGTCGCTGGAAGAGGGCAGCAAATGACTAGCTGGATCAGGAATGATATTATTTAGGGACGAATTTAAAGCTACAGGCTCAGCGGCGCGGGCTGGCTCGAGCAAGGGTCGGGAGGGGCGTAGATTTGGGCGTCGCGGCGGGCCTCGGCGGCGAGGACGGTAGGACGGCGATCGGGTTTTGGGCTTATGAAGCGTGCTGGTTGCCTTACTACTCTCCTGGAGGAGGGTAGTGGCGTCGTCGGGGGCGATTAAGGTATGCCTTGGTCGGCGAATACTACTAATACGGGAAGGAGTGTAGCGGGCGGCCGCTGAGATCAAGGGGTTGGGGTGTTTTATGCCACAGTCAAAGAAACGCTTCGATAAGCGTTTCATGAACTGGTTTATGGTAGGCATTTTAAGATCGATGTGGAGATTTATATTACGGACATAGAAGGGGGCACCCGTGACCTTTCTGAGGAAACGGTTCTGGAGGGTCTGCATCTTATGGAGATGACGTGGGTGAGCGTGCGCGAATACAACGCAGGCATAGGTCATGATGGGACGGATGACTGCGGTGTAGATGCGCAGCTTGCATTTAAGTGACAGTTTGCAACGGGCTGTCAGAATAAAGTGGAGTCTACCAAGAGCGAAAGCGGCGCGCGCGCGAACAGCCTTAATGTGCTCTTTGAACGTTAAGTTTTGATCAAGGATCACGCCTAGGTATTTGGCTTGCTTCTCCCAAGGGATTGGCTTGCCGTACATAGTGATCGGGCTGGGAAGGGGGGGTGGGACTCGACGACGTCTCGAGAAGAGAACCGCCTGACTCTTATCGGGGTTGACCTCGATTCTCCATTTCCGGAACCAAGCGCCTAAGACGTTTGCGGAGGTTTGGAGAGTACGAGCTATAGCATTGGGACAATGACCAGTATAGTAAACGGCAGTGTCGTCGGCGAAGAGAGCCAACTGAGCCTTTTTACTCTGTGGGATATCGCTGGTGAACAGCGTGAAAACTAGAGGAGATATGACGGAACCCTGAGGGACACCGGCGCGAATAGGGTGAGGGGACGAGAGTGCACCCTCGATGCGATAGCGGAAGGTGCGATTCGACAAAAAGTCTCGTAAGATGAGTACGAGACGATCTGGCACTCCTAGTTGGTAAAGCTTGTATAACAAGCCGTTGTGCCAGACTTTGTCGAAGGCTTTCGCTATGTCGAAGAATAGCACACCCGTCGTCGCGTTACGCTGCATACCGGCACACAAGTGCTCTACGATACGGTGGACCTGGTGGATACTCGAGTGTTGTGGACGGAAACCAAACTGCTCGTTGGGAATGAGGCTCTTTGCTTCGGCGTAGTCTTTGAGACGCTTATAAATAAGCCTCTCGTAGATTTTGCCGAGAACGTTGAGTAAGCTAATGGGACGGTAGCTGGAGGGCTCAGACTTTGGCTTGCCTGGCTTTGGGATACCGATGACTGTTGCTTCTTTCCACGATTGTGGGAAGATGTTGTTGCTCAAGGCGCCATTGAAGATGGCGGTCATGAGCATTATTAGAGGGGCAGGTAGGAGTTTGTATACCTTGTTGGTAATACCGTCCGAACCGGGGGCTTTACGAGCTTGGAGCCCTTTTATGATGTCGTGCACTTCATCTGGAGTGACGGGAGGCAGAGGATCATCAGGGTCTTCGACGGGAGGGAGGGAAGCTCTTCGTTCGACTTCAGCGTCGACCTTGTTCAGGTGAGCTTGGTCTACTGGTTGGGAGCTGGGAGAACATTGGGACTCTAGGCTGTCGGCAAGACATTCAGCCTTATCGGGACTGTCGAAAGCGACACTATTGTCGGGGCGGATGAGAGGAGGCATAGAGACCTCTTCTGAGGAACGCAATTTCCTCTGTAATTGCCAGAAGGCTTGATGAGTGGGCTCGAGTTCGCTGAGCATCTTGTTCCAGCCCTCTGAGCGAACCTCCCCTATGCGTTTCTTTACAGCACGCTGTAAATGGCGCATGTGGGTTTTGTTCGCGTCACAAGGGAAGGAGTCGTAGGCACGGATGGCCGCGTTCTTCTCGGTTATCAGGTCACGTACGTCAGTAGGTAGTTTCCAGCGATGGTCTTCCATCACCGGAACTTCCCGTGAACAATCCGTCAATACGGATTGTACGTGCTCTGTAAACGAGTCGATTGCGGCCGTCGTGTCGGCGACTGACACTAAGTGATCGGGGATGGTGTCTAAGTGAGGCGACGTGGTGGATTTCAGTCTTTCGCTTACTTTCCTCCAGTCGGTTATCGTCTGGGTCTGAGGGGGGCGGTTGGGGTCGATCGGGCCCGAGTAGGGTGCAAGATGCATGACTACAGGGCGGTGGTCAGAGTTTAGCTCGTGGAACGTCTCAATCGATTGCAAACGGAGGTTCACATTCTTGAGCAGCGCTACATCGAGAACATCGGGAAGGTGATTAGGATTACCTGGGAAGTGAGTCGGGCTCATTGGAGCGATGACGTCAAAGTTAAGGGATTCGCCTAACTTGGAAATGATCCGACCTCTGGTAGAAGTCGTGCTACTATTCCACGCCGGGTGTTTGGCATTAAGATCCCCCGCCAATATGACGGAGTCACTCATACCGAAGAGGGCGGTGAAGTCCTTTTGGAGAGAGATGGGATCCTCCGGACCATTGTCTGGTGGAATATAAGCAGAGATGATGGTGATCGGTTGATGACCAGTCATGCCGAGCCGACAGATAGAGGTCTCCAGATGGGAGAAGAGAGGAGGTGGGTCTATAGGGATACAATACAAAGATTTCCTAAAGTATATGAGTGTGCCACCCTTGTGACATCGAGACCTGTCATTGCGAACTAGTTTAAAGTTGGCAATATTCGGGTTTCGGTGATGTGGTTTTAAAAAGGTTTCCTGTATGAGGAGGATGTCAAGCTGATGGTCGCGGAGGAAAGTGGCGATCTCATCGCGTTGACCTGAAACGCCATTTGCGTTGAAAAAGCCTAATTTAAGGGATCGGGGTTTGTTACTATTTACTCTCGTATTATCCATTGAGAATTAATATTTGAGTGAGTGTAGAACTTGCGCGATCTCGGGATACGCGCTGAGAATTTCCATGAGGCGGATTGCGTTGCCGTTTGCAGCAACGATTTCTTCCGCCATTTTATCCGCGGCGGTGGTGAAGAGAGCCGCGTATGTACTTAATATGATTTGGGCGCTGTTTCGGCCCTGGATTCCCTGAGGTGCCGCTGGAGCGGCCGTAGGGGCCGCGGGGGCTACCAAAGGCGCTGGGATGGCGGTAGCCATCAGCGCTGGAAGTTGCGCGGATTGCGCTGGTTGCGCGGGTTTTGATGGCACCGAAGCTGCTGGAGCCTTCAGGTGGTTAAGGTTAGCCCAGGGAGACGGCCTCTGCGGACTGAGCCGCTCCGGCATCAGCGCGGAAGGAGGCTTTCCCCAGGGGCTTTCCCTGTGCTGGCGGTCGCTCGCGCGTTTCGCGAGTTTGGGAGAGGAGGACTTCGGGGCCTTAGGACAGCCCCGGTAATTTGCCGGGTGTCCCGATTGGCCGCAGAGTACACAGCTGGGAGGCTCTAAACATAGTTCCCTATCTTTAGGGCGGGTACAGTCGGCGGTGCCATGCTCACCTAGACACTTGACGCATCTAGGGGTGGCATAGCAGTTGGACTGCGAGTGACCATATAATTGGCAGCGATGACACTGTCCAATTAGTTGAGCTCTGTAAGGCTTCTCTATCGAGATGCCTGAGAGCGAACACACCGACTTAACTTTAAAAATCGGGTGGTGCCCTTCAGTGGGGTCACAGATGACTAGGACCATGTCATAGACAAGGCCCTGCCTCGCTTTGTGCAAGCGATGGACGGCGGACACTGGGATTCCTTGAGCGATGAGGTCGCTCTTAATCTCCTCGGTGGAGATTTCTTGAGGGACGCGCCTTATTACGACGCGAGTAGGGGTTTCCTCCGGAAGGGAGTAAGTGTGAAAGGAGTAGTGCCTTTCACGTAGGGCGCGGGAGAGATCCCTAAAGTCCGTAGACGTGGGGACGGTAACTTTGATCCCCTGGAGGGTGGATCGGGCGTTGGTGTAGTTGATCTTGCGATCAACACACATCTTGGAAATTTCAGTCCATTTGGACTTTTCCTGGACGTATATCGGGGGAGGGGGCTTCTGCTTCCTCGCGGTAGGAGCGGGTGGGCAAGCCATAGGGCTGGCGGGGCGACTGGCCCGCGGACTAGGGGCGGAAGTGGAGCTGGACGGTATGTCGTCCTGTTTTTTCTGGGCCTTGGTGACCGGGCCAGCGGGGGCGGAGGATTTAGCCGCCTTCCTCTTGCCTCCTTTGACCACGACTTGGAAGTCGTCATCGCTGGAGGAGGAGGTGCGGGCTTCTTCCTCGGAGAGTGGGACTGACGTGTCCATGCTCTCCGGGCGAGTCGTGTTTATTGCTGCGGCGCGCAGCTGCGTTGTCTCTGAGACAATGGCGGCCGGAACAATGGCGGCCGTGACAATGGCGGCCGGAACAAAGGCGGGCGAGACAATAGGGGCCGGATTAGCGGCCGGAGTATTATCTGCCGGTACAATAGAGGGTGAGACAATGGGGGCAGAGATATTAGCCGGAACATTGTTGTGCGGAACAAAGGGCGGAATGCCTTGTTCGTATGCAGGTGGCGATAGCGGGCTCTCAAGCGCGTCGCTGAAGTTAGCGAGTGCGCCTTGAGACGGAGCGGGACTAGAAACTTGGCTTATTTTGGCGCCATATTTCGCCAAAAACTCGGGGTCCTTTAATAGGACCTCTTTGAGGAACGCCAAGAGGACGGCGTCCTCCATGATCGGAGCGGGAACTATATTAGGGAAGGAATGGTGGAAAGAGAAAATTCCCTACGTAGCCTAAACCCTATACCTAACTCCCCGGGTGGATTGGCCCGGGGATGAGTTCCCTCCCTGTCGGGTGTAGACAGGGAGGTGTGTACCTATTGGTGAGCCCTAAGCTTGTAACCCGTCGCCAGTCTTATTGTGCGAACGGGGCCCTGACCAGTCTAGCGCGAAGGGTGTAGACACACCCTAAAGACACTTGGATAGTGTATACGAAACATAAACAAATTATATCGCAATCATGTGGTAATGACGACAGCAAGGAACGCATACAAGGAACATATATTATAACCATAGAACCACACTGTGACGTTTCTATAGAAAATGTCCAACTACATGGACAGCGTTCTTACTTCCTGCAGACGGAATATAAGCCTGTTCCTGTGATAAGTTTACCTGATTTACGAGAACTCACCTCTAACGCCGCGAACATGGAACCTGTAAACCTGGAAGGAGTTAACCTGGATGATATCCGCCATTTAAATTACCTTCTGAAGAATAGAGCGATTAGTGAGATCAGTGAAAACAACGGTAATAGTGTCAGTGTCGCTCTTTACTCTCTGTACGCGATCGTCTTTTTATTGTTAATAGTTATAGTTATGTATAAGTATAATATAAGGAAAATTTGTAAAGGGCAGGATCGTCGTTCGAATGGTGTTGAAGACAATTCTACTCAACAGGAGGAAAATAGAGTCATTCAGAGACCTGTGTTATTAGTGTCTTAACTCTATGATTCTCACTTTATGATTATTTTCTATTTTTATAATTTTGCGAAGTTCTCGGAAAATCGTTAAGTTAAGTAAGAAAAAGTTTTTCCGATAGCTTCGGTCCAAAGGGGAGGAGTTATATTCTGCGAACCCACTTTATCGCTGTGGTAGAGCCATAAGCTCGTAGGCTGCATTTTTGCCCTTATCAGCCAGACATGGCGTGATGTGAAGGCGCCAGTGACCACCAGCTTAGTTGTAAGTTCTATGTATTAATTAGGTTAGATAGAATAGTTAGTCTTACATCAAGCTCTGTAAGCTCGGGTCGTTTATTCTAATAAACTCTTAGTTAAACGAGTCCTAATATTTTTATTTTCAACCATCGCTCCGCTCCCGAAATCTAACTAGGTATGAAAAAAAATAAACAATAATATTTAGTACAAGAGACAGGGTAGATGTTTCTGGCTTTAGTGCGTAAGTAAAGAAATTAAATGAATTATTAACAATCACAATTTTCTAGAGTTACATACTTTAACATGAAAAAATAAAATAAAAATATCGTGAACTTAAGTAAATATGTTTGCTATGATAAATGAAATCATGACATTCGGGGTCCTTTACAGGTACCTAACTGTTATAGTTGCAAAATCATCCTTACAAAATTATAACTAAGTACACTGTTAGGCAAATATTTAGCAACTAGTTTCCTCATCTGAACTAATATTTACATTATCATCCAGCTCAAGAGCCTTGAGATGTATCCAGGGTCTAATTCTATCTGAAGATACAGCACTTTCATAATTATTTTTCCTTTTCGTATCAAAGCCAGGTACATCACTTATCCTATATCTATCGTTACCCAATACTTCTACAACCTTATAAGGACATATAAACTTTGACAGATACTTTGTACTATTGCCGTCATTATTATAATTGGTCCGGGTTAGTTTAACTAAGTCGCCAACCTGATACTCAGGGGCAGAAGTACGACCAATGTCATGTTTACGCTTTTGTTCTTCTTGACTCTTCTTAATAGATTCGCTGATATTCTCGCGTAATGACAACAAATCTTCGTGTTGTGACTGTTGTGGAACATTAATCTGAGAATTAAGGCAGTCCTGACCTACCCGCAAAAGTTCTACAATCTTGGCTATGTGGTTATTTATTTAAAACTTATTTGATAAACTATCGCGCATTTTCAATCCGAACAAAGCCTCTGTTGCCGTTTTTTTGGTAGTCGCATTAACAGTATTGTTAATGCCCCACTGAAACTTACCAAGACACTTGTCCCAGTCATGCTCATTTCCATTACAATTTTGAGCAGATAATGAATTTAAAATAGTTTGATTAAATCTTTCGGCTTGTCCGTTTGCTCTGGGACAAGCGACTGCATTGAGTACATGTTTTATACCAAGACAATTGCAAAAGGTTTCGAAAGCTGTTGATGTGAACGAAGTGCCACGGTCCGATATGATTCTAGCCGGTGTACCAAAGTCAGTGAAAATATTCTCCAAGATTTTAATTGTGCTCTTTCTTTGTATCTTTCGCTGCTTTGACGAATACGTATTTAGTGAACCCATCTACAATCGTAAGTATGTAAGAATGAAAATGTTTTTCATCCACTGTAGTATGTCTACTAAAATAAGCGACAGGTTTTTGGACTCGGGGGGATGCTTGCCATTGCATGAGGATTCCCCCGATACCAAGGGCGCTGGCATCCGTATGTAACTCTGTCTCTAACTGCGGATCATATAAGGCTAAAACCTGCCTGGTTAAAAGACTTTCCTTTAAGGAATCGAACGCAGATTGTTGATCAGTGCCCCAACCAACACCATGCATTATCTTTTTTAAGTAATTTGGTCAGTGGTTGCGCTAACTCCCCGTATCCATTTATGAATTTACGGAAATATCCTGTTAGCCCCAAAAATTGACGGACTTCATGAACATTACTGGGGCAAGGGAATTATTTAACGGCCAAAACTTTTGCTTCCCCGGGTCTTACTTCCTCTGCAGATATTTCGTAACCTAAATAGCTGATCGTAGTATCGAAAAACCGGCATTTCGTTAATTTTAGTGTAAGTCCGAATTCACGGAGTAATTTTAAAATTTCTTCTAAGCGCTCAAACCCTTGTTCTATAGTTTATAGGCGGAATAAGTAAATCATCTAAATACGCAAGTGCATAATCAAATCGTCAATTCCCAAGAATTTTATTAATCACTCGCTGAAATACAGCAGGGGCGTTGGTCAGTCCAAATGGCATCCTTTTAAATTCACAGTGCCCGTCAGGAGTGATGAAGCCAGTGAGATGCCGACTTTCGGGAGACATACAAATCTGGTAATAACCAGACGCAAGATCTAATGTCGTAAAAAACTGATTGCCGCTTAAATTAGTTAACTGGTCTTCAATGAGAGGCAGAGGAAACCTGTCCTTAACTGTTTTGTTGTTAAGGGCTCTAAAATCTACACAGAGTCTTTGAATTTCTCCCAATTTTTTTCGGACCATTAATGTAGGTAGGGCTTGCGTAATCCGAACTAGATTCTTGTATAATATCTGTTTCTAATAGTTCATCAACAATTTCACGCACCTGCACCCATTCTGAAAACGATAACCTGTACGACCGGTAAACAACGGGTCTGTTATCTGTAAGGTTAATTTTCATTTCAAAATCTTTAACACAACCTACTTCTTTCATATTGGTGGCAAAGCAATCGCGATACTTTGGTAATAACGTATACAACTTATCTTTATTGCTACTTGTTACAACCTCACCGACTTTAACTTGCGTTATATCTAATGGTTCTAAAGAAAGAACAGATTTTTTTTAAATACGATTAACCTGACAGTTCTTGGCCTCAACTACTGGTGACGTGTCCGTGACAAGTTCGTTACGGCTATTTCTCCAGTGCCATTTGAAATGCCATAAGTCCCTTGCAACAAACGAAATTCTCTATCAGGTTCCAATGAGATATAACCCTCGACTAAGACGACACCGGAAAAAGAGGCATCCCTGACTGTGATGGGTACCATACAGGTATCAACAATCTAGATGGGCTTCGAGGTAAATATTTTGAGAAAATTTCAATTGGGAAGAGATTTTCTCCTGGAGTTCTGTAAAAAACTAATTGATTGCAGTCTTTTAAGACTGTTATAAAAGGAAGTACGGCGAAGTTTTGTCCGATTAAGAGACTGTTTGTCATGAACTCGCGCTGACTACTAAGACGTCTAACTGGGTCTCGATATCATCAAGTCTTAAGTTCAGAGTAGACTTATACAAAGGTGAAACGCATGAATTGCCAAATCCTCTAATTACTGGAACGGTGTCAGAATTTTGCGCTAGCTGAAGTTCTAATGCAAGGCTCTCTCGAAGTAAGCTGCATTCACTACCAAAGTCTATGTAAGCCATAAAGGGTCGACCGTTTATTATAATAGCTTTGTAAAACTTACCATTGGCTGTCGCGATCGAAGTCGACGCTTTAGGGGTATCAATAGGTTTAGGGCTTATTTGATCATTAAACGAGACGATCTTTAATGTGTTCTTCTCTATGGTACTGGTACGAGTTTCATAACTTTTGGATCTAGGGACGTAATTTTCAGCAATGGGTCGCAACATACAGTTTTCATGATCATGACCTATTCTGTTGCATTGCTTACATTTTGTCAGAGGTTATGGACACTTATGATAAGGGTGACCTTTGTTACGACAGTTAAAGCAGACTATAGGACCTTCAGCACTAGAATTTGATCTCTGCCTATTTTGGTCTCTAACTCTGTTCGAATAGTACGTAATACGTTGAGCACAAAGAAAGTTAAGCAAGTATTCGGGTTCCTCGCAGTTAAGTGCCTGTGCACCACTTGTAACTGACCTATCAGTAATTCCGTGTATGACACAATTAACAGCTCTCTTCTCCTTTATTTCACAACTGTTCAACAAATTCAACTTATCATAAAAATACTCGCGTTAACTTTCGTCGACACGAGTGGTACGAGCAAGCATTTCTTCTAAAAGTTTACCATAATTTTCCTCACTAGGGTATGCTCTTTTTAATTTGGCTTGCCCCTCGTCCCAAGAAAATACGACTGTAGGAAAAGACTCGAACCATTTCTTCGCAAGTCCAACCAGTTTTTGTTGAAGGGGGAAGTGAATGGTTTGCTGGTGATCCCAGTTATAAAGAACAATGCCCACTTCCCATTTATTTCAAAACCTGATAATGAAAGTTTATGTATAGTTATAAGGTATAGTAGAAACACTACATGTAAGATTAGAAAATAATGTCATATGGTCATTTTCACAATTGAAACGCTACGAAGTCCAAAAAATATTAATGTTACTTTGTAGGTTAGGATTTGCCGTTATAATGAAATAAATGTGCTAGAACGAATTACTTATATTAGAAGTTTAGTCTAAAATAGTACTCGTACTTACTTAATAATACATATTTATTATCTAAAACGTCTTTTTTACTTTGTGAATTCCTTAAAACAAGCTGCTCTTATGGCACTGCTTAGACTCTCGATGATTGTCACTATGAAGTGAGTGTCGAGCATAAAATGTCAAACGTCAAAAAATACGTTTTAATCGTCGTAACTCAATTGCATATTGCATGATTCATTAATTTAATTATTCATTAAATTCATTAAAAAAGAAGTACTTACTGAGTAAATAAAACATAAAATAATGTTATCAGTCACTTATGTTTTCAGATAGTATAGGAAGAGGTTTAGGGAAATTAGTTAGTAACAACCTGAGTATTTCTACTCAAAACTATTGTTTACCAGGGACATCCTTTAAAAAAATAATAAATTCAATTACAAGAACCCAATATGATAATAATACTAACATTACTGTATTTGTAGGTAATAGTTCTCAGGTCAGAAAAGAAGATATCACTGACAGTGTTACTGAGATTTTAAAGCTAAATTGTAATAAAATTATTTTGTGTGCTTTCCCATATTTTGATAGGTTATCAAAAGGAAAAAACAATTATATACATATGCTTAATAAGCATATTCAGTTCTTGGTAAGTCACTACAGTGACAAACTTATATTTTTTGACACCAACATTTTTGTTGAAAAGTTAAAATCGACAAAGAATACAGTGTATCTGCCCATTAGGTTTAGACATAAAATAGCGAGGCTATTAGCTAATATTATAAACTCAGACATAAACAGTATGTCGAAGTCTAATTATATTATTAACACCGCAAATATTAGTAGTAATTCTAATGTACAGGTGGTCACCTCAAGTAACTGTAGCACTAATGCTATATCTGTTTACAATAATTGTACGAAGGAGGATCCATGTGTCACTATGGCAAATCCTTGTCCAAATGTGGGACCCACAAGTAGTAGGATCTCATTGCCTGGTGATGGCATGGGAGTCTTGGAGCTCACTCTGGATGTTACTTTAAACTAGATAGTAAGACAACAGAAGATACCAGTAACAATACAGTTATACCTACCAACAACAAGGTGTCTTCTTGCTCGCAATTAGTTAAGTGCAAAAAAGGTACTAAAGAGAATTCCTTGACAATATTTCATCAAAATATTCAAGGTTTTTCTTCGAAACAGTTAGAAATAGAACTATTTTTAGAAAATACCATGTTTGAAATTATTTGTTTAACTGAACATTGGTTGAAAGATTATGAAATGCTAATTAATTATGAAAATTATAATGTGGGCAGTTGTTTTAACCGAAAATCTATGCTGCGTGGGGGTTCACTAATCTTAGTTAAAAAGTCTATTAAATCTAAGACTCGTAAAGATATAGTTGATCTTTCGGTTGAACATAGCATTGAACTGTCCTGTGTTGAGCTAGATAAGCATGTTATAGTGTGCGTTTACAGACCCCCAAATTATCAAAACTACTCCGTATTTGAGTCAGTAATGGAAGATGTTCTAGCAAAAGTGGCAACTGGTAAAAAATCGCTAATTATCTGTGGTGACTTCAATATTAATATCTTAGAGAATAGTTCAAATAGCAGTCGATTATTAAGTCTCTTTAAATCGTTCAATTTGTCAAATGTGTTTTCAGAACCCACCCGCATAACTACAAATTCTGCTACATGCATTGATAATATTTTTTGTTGCTGCGACTATTTACATAAAGCCATTGTAAATTATCTCCCTTCTGATCACAGTGGTCAAACCGTTGCCTTCAAGTCAAACACACCTTTACAAAAAATTCAGATACAATCTAGACAAATAACGCCTAGCAATCTAAATAGATTTAATAATAACTTAATTTGTAAGTTAAGTATACCGGGCCATATTAGAAACAACGTAAACGAATTATATGAGGAATTTTTTTCGGTAGTGAGCACCGAGTTCAATAATACTTTAAAGAAAAAAACAAAAACAATTTGCCCCAATTTTTGGTTCAGTGACTGGGCAACTAAAGGTATTAGGAAAAGTAGGGAAAAACTGTTTGAGTTGTATGGCCTTAAGCCTTATATTAACTCTGAAATGTTTAATAAATACGTTGCTAATTACTCTAAAACTTTTAAAAAGACCTGCAAGGTAGCTAAAGCCTTGTACATTAGCAACAAGATCAAAACAGCCGATAATAAAATAAAGACGGTTTGGAAAATTATCAATGACGAAACCAACAGGAATAAAAGACACAATAATGATTTCACACTTCAGACTTCAAGTGGTCTCGTAAGCACTAACAAAGAAGTTGCTCAAGAATTTGTTAATTTCTTTACCAGTATCCCACTTAAAACGACTGAAACTTTAAACTCCTCGCCCCTGCGTTCTATTGACTTATTAAAAGCAAATACTTCATCTTGCCAGATTGAATTTAAATTCAAGCATATAAACCCCACAATAGTAGTGAAAGCTTTCAAGCAAATCAAGATCAAACTAACAGAAGATCTATGGGGAATGTCTGTTAAAGTTTGTACCTCCATTATTGAGACTATAGCGCCATACTTGGCTTTAATATTTAATTTGTGTGTGGATCAAGGAGTATTCCCGGATCTAATGAAATACAGCAAGGTAATACCACTTTTCAAATCCGGGGACAGTAAAGATACCAATAATTATAGACCCGTATCCGTGTTGCCGGTTTTCAGCAAGGTGTTTGAAAAGGTAATGCTGAATCAAATGTTAAATCATTTCGACACCAATAATATCTTACACGGTCAACAGTATGGTTTCACAAAGGGACGTTGTACGACTGACGCCGGTGTCACCTTATTAAAACACATATTTACAGCGTGGGAAGAGGCTCAAGACGCCATAGGAATCTTTTGTGACCTCTCCAAGGCATTTGATTGCGTCGACCACGAAACCTTGCTCTTAAAACTTGAACATTACGGACTTGGAAAACTTGCGCTCAGTTTAGTAAAATCTTATTTGAATGATAGACAACAGCAAGTCCAAATAAACGGTGTCAATTCACTCGGTCTAAAAGTAAAAATGGGTGTACCACAAGGCTCGATATTGGGTCCTTTCCTCTTTTTAGTTTATATTAATGATCTACCTCATTTGTTTAAAACCCAACCACATATGGTGTTATTTGCTGACGATACTTCGTTAATTTTTAAAATTAATAGGCGTGCATTAAATCTTGACGACGTGAATAACGCCTTACTGCAGATCCAAAATTGGTTCACTGCTAATAATTTGGTATTAAATGGGAAAAAAACTAAGTGCATAAGATTTTCTTTACCAAATGTCAAAAGTACTAATTGTGAGATAGTATTGAATCAAGAGAAACTAGAATTCGTCGATAAAACTGTTTTCCTGGGGATCACGCTCGATTCAAAGCTTCAATGGGGTCCTCATTTAACATCCCTTGCAGGACGGCTAAGTTCAGCAGCATATGCTGTGAGAAAAATCCGTCAATTTACTGATGTAGATACCGCAAGACTAGTCTATTTTAGTTACTTTCATAGTATTATGTCGTACGGTATTTTACTATGGGGACGGGCTGCAGACATCGAGTCCATTTTCATTCTGCAGAAAAGAGCCATCAGAGCCATATATGGCCTCCCCAGGCGCGACTCTCTAAGGGAATTGTTCAAAGATATTAACATCATGACGGTACCTTGTCAATATATCTATGAAAACATCATGTACGTAAGGAAAAATCTACATCTTTTTAGTAAAAGAGGTGAAAGACACAATTATATCACTAGAAATAGGGACCAATTAGTTCAACCAGGTTTCAGGCTGGCTAAAGTAGACTCATCTTTCATGGGGTACTGTTTAAGATGTTACAATAAAATACCTCCCCACATACATCAACTGAATGAAACTAAATTTAAATCTTGTATAAAACGCACACTATGCAGCCGAGCATATTATAAGTTAGGGGATTACATTGCTGATAAAAATGCTTGGCTAATCGCTGGTCCTGCTCCTCAAGGACGCATCAACTAATTGATTAGCATTTAAAAATACTGTTGGAGCTGCTGAAGATTAAAAACAAGAATCTTTGCATTGTATAAACTCAACTTTTTTAGTACTGTATAATTGCTATATGCCATATGTGAGTACTATGTACATGCTTTAAAGCTACCATTTACAGGGTACGTCTTTCATTGACTTGAATGTGTCCTGGCGGCTGAGAGTATGTCATGCTCACTTTAATGTTTCGCTGATGGTGGCGCGTGTGTTGGATCATTTAGCTCCCTTCAAAATGGTTGAGTTGAATGGTGCTAATTCATGCGTCATGTTCGTGAACGGGCGCCGTCAGTTGAGACTGGTCATCTCTTAGCTGCCACGGCGTATTTTAATTAAATTTTATTTTCGAATTGTTTTCATATTTAAATAACGGACGCTTTTAACGTTCTGCATCGTTCTCACATGCATAATTTCAACATGAATGATGTAACCAATCTATTGTAAACATAATTTGATTTAAAAGAGTGTCCGTGGAGTTTCTTGCCCGTTCTTCTCCATAGGTACCTACTACGCTTTGGAATGGGCAACTAGCTTCATTTTTCTGACCGACCGACCTTGACAATTCAAAAGTGCCTGTAATTGGTTTATTTGAAATAAATGCAAAAAAAAAAAAAAAAAAATGTATGAAACTCAGAAACAGAGTTTAATAAAGTCAAGTAGCAGTGTGTAAAATGGAACGTTGTAAAAAAGGGTAGTTAAGATGCGTTAAAAACATGCTAATATGTGTGGCGTCATGATATTCAACCACGTTAAGCTTGTATTTATGTGTCCACAGACAAATCTGCTAACCCTCTGGGTTTAGCCGGGGCGATCTAATGGGACCGTGTGCGCGTCACGCGCATGTGTGTGTCGCACGGACACACTACACCTGTTCCGGCCGGTTACCGCGCCCCGCGATGCCGCCTCCCCGCAGCCAACGGCTCCGGGCCAGACAGTTGTGCGCGCAGGACTAGTAATCAACACGCCTTCATCAAGACTTCACGTTTCCTTAATCTCTCCCGCGTTATTATAATTCATTCGCGAAATAAGTTGATTTACGATTGTTTTACTTTGCTAACTTCACAGATTCTCATATTGACCCTTCTGGTGTAAAAATAATTTCTGTTATCTCAATTTAACTTCGTGTGTATCCTTCGCTGTACAACAGCTGTGTATTGTTTTTGATTCCAAAATATAACTATTATAATCTTGTTCGCGGCCTTTCACTTTACACGCCTACTAAACTATAGCTTCCAAAAGTGGTGACCCCGTACGTTAGACGTGTCGCGAAGTTACCGAGTCGCAACCGCGTGAATTTCGGAAAGTTTCCAGAACGTTCGCGAACAACTCGTCAATATTTTTTTTCCTGCAAGTCATTGGCATAAATGTCCGAACACGGTATAACGGAGGCGTTGATAGCAGCATTGGGATCAGCGGATATAGCCAAGGTTAGAGTACGCGTACCTCCTGTTTGGCCAGAGAAACCCGCGGTATAGTTCGCGCAGCTGGAGGCCCAGTTCGCATTATCGGGTATAACTTCCGACTCGACGAAGTACTTTACTGTGTTAGGGAATCTAGAACCTTCCATCATGGAACAACTAGAGGATATTTTAGAAAGTCCACCCTCCAGTAATAAATACGAAAAACTTAAGGCAGAACTAATTAAGCGTTTGTCAGTTTCGCAGGAACAAAAAGTGCGTAAACTCCTCAATCACGAGGAATTGGGAGACCGCAAGCCATCCGCATTTCTCCGACACCTTCGGAGCCTAGCTGGCCGCGGTGTACCAGACGACTTCGTACGCACCATCTGGACCAGCCGCCTGCCAACCAGTCTGGAGGCGATTGTAGCGTCTCGTATACTGGTTTCTATCTACAAAAAGGATGAAAGTAGACTTTCAGATAATATAATAAATGAAATATAAAATACAGGTCGGAATATAAAAATAACACAATAAGGTTCACGTGACACTGAAGTTAATAGGCTTGAATTTGAAGTCCGGAGGAGGAGGTGGAGAAAAAAGGTC
Source organism: Dasypolia templi (assembly GCA_963555695.1). Taxonomy (NCBI): domain Eukaryota; kingdom Metazoa; phylum Arthropoda; class Insecta; order Lepidoptera; family Noctuidae; genus Dasypolia; species Dasypolia templi. Next base: position 14,715,459 of record OY743146.1, on the reverse strand, counting down.
TTCAGGCGTCGAAGGGACACTTTAGAGTGCCAGTCTCCTTCGACAAAGCTCGACGTAAAATCTCCAGGCAGATGGTTACTCAGCAGAGTGCAGACGTAGAATTGATAGGTGTTTGTTGATAAAACCCGGACGCCGTATCCTCAGGCAGACGGTTAGTGAAATGGGTCCAGACGCAGAATCTGAGGCAGATGGTTAGTGAAATAGGTCCAGACGCGGAATCCCGGGCAGATGGTTTGTGAAACAGGTCCAGACGCGGAATCTCGGGCAGATGGTTAGTGAAATAGGTCCAGACGCGGAATCTGAGGCAGATGTTTAGTGAAATAGGTCCAGACGCGGAATCCCCATCAGGTGCTTCAGACTTTTCTTTTATAGGAAAATATTCCTTTTCCATAATTAATTTTAGATATTTTTGAAGTTTAAAAATTGTTTTTATTCATTCTGACATCTCATCTGCCAGTCATAAAACCAGCCTGTGTGTTCAGCCAAGACGTATTAAAACCTCCACGATCGAGAATGAGCGTGTCCTTATTAATTATTGTAGATGTCGAAATTCAGTTAGTAATCGGTAATTATATAGAAAATACAATATTTCAGCTAAACCTATTGATAAAAATAATTCAAGTTATATAAACCAAAAAGTAATCTTCATAGACTAAAAGAGAAAATTTAATGACAGTTTGACAATTGACTTGTGTCACAACAATGGAAAATGTAAACAATGAACGATTTTATAAAGATATTATAAAAGAAATCGTTTTAGAACGATTCGTAAAATGCTAGCAAATAAAAGGATATGATACGGGACATGAATGAATGAATGATGAACAATGTTGTTAGTATAAGTAGCATATACTATATTTCCCCAACGACCCCGAGAAAATTTTTGGCCTAGAACAAAAATTTTGCTAAGGTTAAGAAATTACAGCATTCAAAAAATCTTACATAACTCACACAAACATACCGACATCTTACGAAGTTAGGTCAGATAGGATTCACATTCAATGATCACTACGCAACCTGATAAGTCAATAACTTTAAGGCTTATTTTCGGAGTTGTAATCCGCTCTCGTCTAAAACCACTAATATGATGAAATAAAGATTTTTAACTTTAAGGCTTATTTTCAGAGTTGTAATCCGCTCTTTAGAACATATATGAAAATAGATACGATAGTTTAGTAGATAGGCTTGTTTAGGGAGTCACCAGCCGCTCCTGCATGGGCTTGTTTAGAGAGTTGCAAGCCGCTAAAAAAATAAAAATAAAGACGATAAAAATTAATTTGGGAGTAAAAGAGGGTGGGTTAATGAGTGCAAAAGACAACTCTGTAATAATAAGTCGAAAAAAAAATAGTTAAAGAGCCCACGATACTAGACCTATTCTGATCAGACTCCCAGATGAATAAAACGAAATAAATATTATATAAATGTGCAAGAGGACAGTGCAGTAATTGTAGTGAGTGTAACGTAGTGTTTAAGGTTTGTACAAACGTCCACAGAATATTCTTCTGTATCAGTCGTGAAGTGTCCCAGCAACCAACTTGGGAGTGTCCACGAGTGGATTTAAACACACCAAGCGACTGCTGGGTACGATTACCAGAGGGTAAACGTAGTGTTGTGCAAGTCTGTGGGATGCAGTGTAGAAATGTTTTGGTAGAGAGTTAGTGTACGAGATTAACGATTATAGGATATTGTCCAATAGCCGTCGTAGAGTGAGCCAAACCCCAACTTGCAAGAGACCCCGAAAGGTTTTAAGAACACTTACAAGTGAAGAATGGATGCCAATTACCAGTGGGTAAAAGGAATGTATGTAGGGGTGTAGTGTTTAGTGATGTTCAGTATGAAGGATGAGTAAGGAAGTCTTCAAGAGGAGGGCTGAGGAGGAAAAATAGGTTAATTACATAAAGTCAAAATAAGAAACCAAAAGGAAATAGAACTAGTGATATTTTTTTTAGAATTTTGAGAGGGTGAAATGTAGTATATGCTACTTATACTTACAACATTGTTCATCATTCATTCATTCATGTCCCGTATCATATCCTTTTATTTGCTAGCATTTTACGAATCGTTCTAAAACGATTTCTTTTATAATATCTTTATAAAATCGTTCATTGTTTACATTTTCCATTGTTGTGACACAAGTCAATTGTCAAACTGTCATTAAATTTTCTCTTTTAGTCTATGAAGATTACTTTTTGGTTTATATAACTTGAATTATTTTTATCAATAGGTTTAGCTGAAATATTGTATTTTCTATATAATTACCGATTACTAACTGAATTTCGACATCTACAATAATTAATAAGGACACGCTCATTCTCGATCGTGGAGGTTTTAATACGTCTTGGCTGAACACACAGGCTGGTTTTATGACTGGCAGATGAGATGTCAGAATGAATAAAAACAATTTTTAAACTTCAAAAATATCTAAAATTAATTATGGAAAAGGAATATTTTCCTATAAAAGAAAAGTCTGAAGCACCTGATGGGGATTCCGCGTCTGGACCTATTTCACTAAACATCTGCCTCAGATTCCGCGTCTGGACCTATTTCACTAACCATCTGCCCGAGATTCCGCGTCTGGACCTGTTTCACAAACCATCTGCCCGGGATTCCGCGTCTGGACCTATTTCACTAACCATCTGCCTCAGATTCTGCGTCTGGACCCATTTCACTAACCGTCTGCCTGAGGATACGGCGTCCGGGTTTTATCAACAAACACCTATCAATTCTACGTCTGCACTCTGCTGAGTAACCATCTGCCTGGAGATTTTACGTCGAGCTTTGTCGAAGGAGACTGGCACTCTAAAGTGTCCCTTCGACGCCTGAAGACCCCTTGGAAGCGGTCGCGGAGCTGGCAGATCGGGTTTTGGAGATCGCACAGGTGAACCCGGTGGCCCAGGTTGCGAGTGCCTCACCCTCTTCAGGGAGCATATTAGAGGTAATGCGTACGGAGATAGCCAGTCTCACCTGCAAGCTTGACGAGTTATCCACCGCAGTGGATCGACGACCACGAGCAGAAGGTAGGTCAAATAGGAGCCGTAACCGGCAATTTTCACACTCACGCAGCCGTTCCAAAGACCGTTCACACAAAATGGTGGACAAGCGCAGCGAGTGTTGGTATCACCATAAGTTTGGCGGGAAAGCTCATCACTGCATAAAACCGTGTGATTACGCTTCGGAAAACGCCAGAGCCAATCGCTAATTACGGCGAGCGATTGCTGCAGTATTTCCAGCCGTGTATTCGTCACGGATCTGTATTCTAGAAAACCTTTTCTAGTTGATAGTAGCTGCGGGGGTAGACGCACATATCGGATATGTGCGTCTACCCCCGCAGCTATCTATATGAAGAGCGGACACGTGTAAATTACGACCTTAGCGCAGCTAATAATTCTGTTATATCCACCGTACGGATATATTAATTTGGAGCAGAATTTAGGTCTACGCAGGGAGTTTAGCTGGAATTTAGTCGTCGCCGATGTGACCAAACCAATTATTGGGTTTGATTTTCTTTCACACTACAAACTTTTGGTGGATTGCCACAACAGCAGGTTGATCGACGGATTAACTAACCTTTCGGTTAGCGGAGCATTCGCAAAAAAAGAGATTTTCCAGCGTCAAAGCTGTAACTGGTTCTTCTCGGTACCATGTGCTGCTTCGAGAATTTCCGACCATCTCACGGCCGTCCGGTGCACCAATACAGGTACGTTTTTTTGGGTATGGCATCTCGTAGTTGACCTTGAGAGGTCGTGACTACTTAACCGGACTAAGCAATATAGGTACGTCATTCAACCGTACATTTTATTAATACTACGCTCGGACCACCGGTTTTCTGCCGGCCACGCGGTTTAGCACTCGATAGATTAACGATAGCTAAGTCAGAGTTCCAAGCAATGGTTAAGGAAGGGACAGCTCGTGTTTCCAGTGGACCTTGGGCGTCTGCCCTACACCTGGTACCTAAACACGAGAACAATTGGAGGCCCTGCGGTGATTACCGCGCTCTGAATGCCAGGACCGGGCCAGATAGGTACCCGGTCCGGTACATTGAGGATTTCTCCCAGCACCTACATGGGAGTACTATCTTCTCAGTTGTTGATTTAGTGAAAGCATATCAACAAATTCCAGTAAATCCAGCTGATATCGAGAAGACAGCCATCACGACACCGTTCGGATTATTCGAATTTCCATTCATGTCGTTTGGTTTGAGGAACGCAGCGCAGACAATTCCAACGTTTCATCGATGGATTGGTACGCGACTTGGACTTCTGTTATCCATACATCGATGATGTATTAATTGCTTCTAGAAGTACGCAGGAGCATGAAGAACATCTGCGGAGGCTATTTGCTCGCCTCGAGGAATATGGAGTGGACACCGGGCGTCCGGCTCCCTGTTTATACGACACAGTTACTTCCCGAAGCAACCATGCCCCGAGAGCACCTGCGTCGCCGGAAACGTCAGGGAGCCGTGCCTTCTCCCGAGCCAGCGGTCGGGCACTGGCCGGATCGCCTCGATGGTGCTGAGGCCGGCGGTAGGGCGTGACAGCCTCACCCGCCATTCCGCCACCAGGACCTCGCGGAGCTGCAACCGACGCTGCTCGATATTTTGCTGCATCGGTCGCTCGCCCCGCTCCCGCGCTGCCTAGCGCCACCGGTACAGTGACGCGAGCACCTTCGCCTCCAGGTCCCAGGGCGGTGATCCGGCCAGTGCACAACCCGCCTCGAAGGAGATCGTGCGATACCCCCGAATGACTCTGACGGCCATCGCCCGCTGCGGCTTGCGCAGGACAGCTATGCTGCCGGCCGTCAGGTCAGATCGGCGCCCAGATCGGCGCTCCGTAAAGGGCCATCGATCGCACGATCCCCACGTAGAGCCGGCCACAAGCGGCGCTCGGGCCCTCCAAATTGGGAAGCAGCGTTGCCAGCGCCCCGGCCGCGCCCAACAACTTGGGCGCCAGCCGCCGGAAGTGGGGTCCGAATTCCCACCGGCTGTCGAGCACCAATCCCAGATATTTCTTGGTGGGCTCGACAGCGATCCGGATCCCCCCGACCACAATGTGTGATCCAGCCGGCGGCGCCCGCCGGGGGCCATGAAACACCATGGCCACCGACTTGCTGAGGGCCACCTCCAGGCCGAGGCGCCGTATGCGGCTCACCGTGAGTGAGACCGCCGCCGTCGCGAGCAACGCTGCCTCCCTGTGCGAACTCCCCCGGGCCGTGACCAGCGTGTCGTCCGCGTAACACGTAAGGTCCGCGCCCGGCGGGAGCTCGCCCCTCAGCACCCAGTCGTACCCGATGTTCCACAGGAGCGGTCCCACGACCGATCCCTGTGGAACACCGCACGACACCTGGCGCTGGTTTCCGCCATCACGTCCCATGTAGGTGACACACCTCCCCGCCAGATAAGCCCCAACGATGCGGCGGAGGTAGAGAGGCACCCGATGATAACGCAGTGCCTCCCGAATACAACTCCAGGGCAGGGTGTTGAAGGCGTTGGAGATGTCCAAGGACACCGCCACCACCACCCCGCCCCGGGACACTGTTTCCTCCGCCAGGTCTCTCACCCTCGACACAGCGTGGATGGTAGAGCGCCCATGCCGAAAGCCGAACTGGTTCTCGTCCAGGTCCGGCCCCTCCCTGCACAAGTGGCCGACAAGGCGGGCTGCGAGTATGCGCTCGAACAGCTTGCCCACCTCGTCGAGCAGCACTATGGGCCGGTACGCAGACGGCGAGTCGGCAGGGCGCCCCGCCTTCCTGAGCAGGACCAGACGTCCAAAACTTCCACAGACTGGGAAACTGGCCCCGCTCAAGTCACGCTGTGTAGAGTCCTCTCAGTTTGGGCTCCAACTCCTTCAGAGACAGAGCCAAAGCCAGGCCGTGAATTCCGTCAGGCCCCAGAGCCACGTTCTTGGCCCGGAGCCGCATCACGGCCGCCCCCATCTCTGCCTGTGTCACCTCTGGGACGCTGATGGCTTTCTCCTCTGTAGACCCTGCGGCTGTGGGCAAAGCCATCGGCGGCGGGGTATGCTCCGCTCTTGTCGGGAAGAGGGCTGCGACTACCTCCTCCAGCAGCTCGGGTCGGAGACTCTCCGTAATTGGAGGCGCCGCGGCTCGAAGTTTCCCTCGAACCGCTTTATACGGGCCTTACCGCCCGCTCTGTGCCCAGCGGGCCTCCCTGCAGCTGTACAGAGGCTGCAGTTTGGCGCCGCGGAGCACTGGGCCGCCTTGTGGCCGGGCTGGCCGCAGCGATAGCACTGCTCGCTGCGGTCAATTGCGGCGGTGCACCGTGCCTTAACATCCCCCACGTCCAGGCATCGGTAGTACCGCAAGGCCCTGGGCTGCAGCAGCTTCACCCTCGCTGCAACCCATCCCACCAACAGACGCCCACCGTCAGCGACCTTATTCGCCGCCGCCACCGGGCACCGCACCCAAATCGTGCCGAGCCCAGAAGCGTCGGCGCGTATGTCGCCCGTCCGCACATCTCCTGGCGGACATCCGCCGACTCGGGCGACGGCCACCACGACTTTAGCCGGGGTCGTCGAGTCGTCCAGGCCACCGACGCGCAGCTCAGCGGTCTTCATCGGCCTGAAGACTCGGACGTCGTCCGGGTTGAGGACCTCCTTCAGCTTGGCGACCAGGATGTCCGCCTCCGGCCTCATTCTGAAGCCGGACGGTGTGCCAAGGTCGGGGAACGCGACATTGGCTTTCGCCTGCGTCAGGACCGCCTTATATGTAACGCCCCTTTCGACGGCTCCGGGCTGCATCGTAATCACTACAGCCGCGGAGCGTGGCGCTCTGACCTTAGGCGGTCCTTGGGACTTCTTAGGTGCCGGTGCCGGTGCTCCAGCGGGTGGAGGTGGTGCCGTCTTCTTCCCACGGCGGCGGCCCTTTTTAACCACCGTCGCCCAGGTCTCCGTGGGAGGCGCAAGCGAGGCCACCAGTGGTGCGGTCGTCCGGGAAGTGGGCACGGACGTACCCTCCGCGGGCTTTTTAGTCCCCTTCCCGGACCCACTCGTCTGAACCGCCGCGGTTGTTGGCCCCTGCTTTGAAGGGCCCTCCTTGCGCTTGTCCGCAGCGAGCGGTGGGCGGAGATTCACTGCCGGAGCCTCTCCTCGATGGCCTCCATGCGGGCACCCACCATCTGTCCACACTGCATCATGCAGATGCGCGCGATCTTCTCGATCTCCGCATCCGCAAGTGCAGGTGTCGACGATGGGACCGGCGATGGAGCTGACAACCGGGCCGTGACGGAAGGGGAGTCGGTGGCCGAGGGTGCTGCCCTCTGGGCGGCGAACTGCCGCTTGAGGTCCTCCAACTCGGATCGGAGACGGCTATTCTCCTCCCATAGCTTCGCCGTCTCCTCCGTAGTAGTGCGATTAAGGAGGACCTCAACCGCCTCCTTAATTCCCTCAGCCGCCTCCTTCAAAGCACGCGTGAATGTGCCCTTCAGGTTGCCAGATTTGGTGGCAACCTTCAGGACGACATCCACGCCGTCCAAAACCTGGCGACTGAGTGCCACCCCCGCTATGCTCCCCCCCGCTGCCATTCGAGCAGAGCGCCGCTCTCGGGCCTGTCAGGCCAACTCGCTGACTTCGTCAGCCGCGACAGTCTTCTGCTGCGCCCGCTTTGCCGCACTCGCCTCGGCCCTGTTGGTTCCCAACTGGGACGGGGACGTAGTGGAGCCTCCGCTATCCTCCACCACGGGCTCGGAGTCAATGTCCGAGGACATTGACTCCGAGCCCGTGGTGGCTGTCAACGCTCGCCACAGGAGGTGGCGGGTCGGGGCACTTGAGAAAGCGTCCCCGAGAGTCGCGCGACGTCGAAGCTGACGATCTGCCTTTCGCTCGCCCTCTTGTGCCCGTTGGCCCCATGGGGGCCGATAGGTTCTCCTCGCTGTAGGAAAAACTTGTCTTCCAAAATTTGCCCCCAACCATCTCATCTCCAGTCTCTTGGGTCTTGCGCTTTGAGCTTACGCTCGCCACGCTCACCACACTCATCCTCTCGGATGCAGTGTCGGAATCTGACACCGCACCTTCGTCTCTCTGTTCGTCCCCTGAGGGACAGGAGCCTCCTCGGCTCTTGTTGCCATTGGCAAGCGGATGACAATTGATGCCCCCCCCCCCCAGAATACGTGGGGCATGACGCTACTGAAGGTAGCGTGGCGGATTCTCCAGCTGCTGCGCAGCTGGTACCGCCCTGGGGTAATATATTTTCAAATGTCTTTTCCATATTTTTGGTTTTCCTTTGAAGGGTGCGGTCCCTTTGATCCCCCTGGATCCCCCCCCAGTGCTAACGACCGGATGCCCTCCGGCCATACACCCCCTCGGCACGCTCGACCTTGGAGTTGGCGTTATTTTTTTAAGAGGATTTCTTCCTCTCCTCCCACAAGACCACGCCCACACAACTCACCCTCTGAAAGCAGAGGGGGGGTGGGCGTACGACCTACTCCAACGACGGACTAGCCGTCCCTTCCCTAGCCCGATTCCCTTCCACGACCATCAAAGATGATGGTTGCTTTACTAAGCCCATATGCATCACCAATTACGTGGTGCTGTGAACCACAACCCATCCAATGCAAAGCGCATAGAATTTGTTGTAAGTGTAAGTGCTAGGCTTCTGCTTCTAACGTGTTCATGTCGATGATCAATTTTATCAATTTATTATTTTATGGTAGTTTTACATACCCGTAGTTTTTCTATAAAGCAGAAATCTGTAGTTGCGAAGGAGAAATTGATTTATCGTCGTTGCCACCTCGTTTATATTTGTTCCAAATATTCATCATCACTTACTTACTCTTATTGCTCGATGTAAGTTCAATTTTTTTGCAATAATTTTATTACAAACACTTTCTTACACCTTTAATATTCATTTTTGTTTTTCACGACAGGTGGTAACGCTCCTGTCAGAATTGTCGGACAATTCTACTAATGTTTCCTACCAATTTTCCAGTAAAAAAAATCACAATTAAGTCGGATTGTCGCAAAAATCCGACTTAATTGTGAATTTTCCACCTTGACAATTTTGTCGCCTTTAAGTTTTATTAAACAGATTTTTTTTCGAATTATCGATTCGAAAAACTCTTCGAGTCGGATTGTCAGCTTTATTAAACAGGGCTCAGGTATTCGTAAAAGCAGGGAAAAACTTTTTGAACTTTATGGTATCAAGCAACATATGAATAATAGCTTCGATCAGTATGGTGCAAAATATTTCTAAAACTTTAAAAAATGTGTGTACAATTGCTAAAGCTCTTTATATTAGCAATAAATAAAACCAGCTGATGATAAAATAAAAACTACGTTTAAAAAAATAATTAAACAGGTAGGAAAAAACAGACTGCGCATGGCACCATCAACTCAGACGTAGAAATAGCTCAGGTATTTGAAAACTGGGGAATGTCTGTAAAAGTCTGTAGATCTATCATCGAAACCATTGCGCCAGATTTAGCTTTCATATCAGGTCACTCAGAAAGTATTGCAAAAATAGTTTTTATGTATATGAGAGATATAGTCCATTTTGAAAATATTATTATTTGTAAGTAAAAATAGGTAAAGTAAGCGTTCAAAAGGGGATAGGCACGTTAAGAGTCATATTGCTGTGAACTAGCGGTACGACTGTATGTGTTTAAACGACACACACCACAAAGATCGCAGTTTTGCACGGATTTATCAGAAACAAAGCGACAGTCGACGGTTTGAGTGTTTCAAAACAAATCAACGCCTACCAAATTGGTGCGATATAAAAACGGGGGGAAGATTTTGATCGCGAGCTTTTTCAATTCGACAGGCTACTTGGTATTAATTCCTTTACGGAACCAAAGAAGCATCAACGCTGAATGGTATACTACCAAATTATTGGCAGAAGTTTTCTCCGTTGTGAGCAACAAGCGACCAGAAGGAAAACAGGGCTCCGCGGGCTACTGCTCCACCACGACAACGCGCCTTCACACACCGTGCTTAGAAAACGAGGGACTTCGTGGACAGCACGCTGGTCAAATTCCTGGGATGACCCAGGAATGACCCAGGAATGACCCTCCTTACAGCCCTGACCTAGCACCATGTGACTTTTTTTATTCCCAAAAGAAAACTGCTCAAAGTGGTGCAATTTTCGTCGCCGGAAAATGCGCTGTCAGCGTTCGAGCAGGCTGTAAACGTGGTGTCTACGGCGGACTGGAAAAAGTGTTTCGAAAACTGGTTCAGACGCATGAAACTGTGTATAGAGGCTAGTGGAGAGTACTTTGAAAAGATAAAAAAGAATACCTTTAGACCCTTTTTTTTTCTTCGCAAGATTTTCAGAGTGTCCCACGTATTTAACACCAGTTTGGACCGAGGAGTCTTTCCGGATCTCATTAAACACAATATTATGGTTCCTTTGTTCACAACCGGTGATGGTAACCCAACAATTATAGGCCCGTATCAATTCTGCCAGTTCTCAGTAAGATGTTTGAAAAGTCTTGTTTGAAATCTTAAGTCACTTTAATAAAAACTCCATCTTTCGTGTACGGTTTCACCAAAGAGCGTTGTACAACTGACGCTGGTGTCACCCTAATAAAGAACATTTTTTACGCCTGAGAAGATGCACAAGATGCCATTGGAATCTTTTACGACTTCTCTAAGGCGTTCGATTGCGTTAACCATGAGACACTTCTGCTGAAACGAGAGCACTATGGGTTAGGAATACAGATATTGATACAGCTAAGATCCTGAAAGATAGAAAGGTTAAAGTACAAATAAACGGCATAAACTCATTAAGGTCTGAAATGGCAATGGGCGTGCTCAAGGTTCGATATTGGGTCCATTCCTTTTCTTAGCTTACATTAGTGATTTAGCCCAACTACTTTTAAATCAACCAAAGATTGTGTTATTCGCAGATGACACATCACTGATCTTTAAAATAAAACCGACGGTCACACAATCTTAACGACGTGAATAACTCGATTCTTCAAGTCCAATATTGGTTTACGGTAAATAACTTGGTGCTTAACGGAAAAAATTGCATTAGATTTAAATTACCTATTTTTAGAAGTAGCGAATGTGACAACAGATTGAATGGAGAAAAACTGGAATTTATTAATCAGACAGTGTTCCTAGGAATCAGGCCAGACGAGAAGTCATAACGGAAACCTCATATAACATCTCTTGCGGGGCGACTAAGCTCGGCCGCGAATGTTGTTAGAAAGATAAGACAGTTAACAGATGCAGAAACCGCGCGTTTGGTTTATTTTAGTTACTACATAGCATGATGTCATATGGCATTTTACTGTGGGGTCGGGCTGCTGACATTGAATCCATATTTATTTAGCAAAGAGAGCTATCAGAGTCATTTACAATCTACGTCGCTGCAAATCTCAGGAACTATTTATGAAGATTAATAAATAAATAAATAAAATACATCTATTTGGAGCAACCTTAGCTCATATGTGAAGTACACACAAATACAGAAAACACAATAAAAGGATATCACAAAAAAAAAACTAAAAGACTTAATATCTAACCAGCCCTGCTGACTGCAACATGCCTATCACAGCAGTGCCGTATGTATGAGAAGTCCATCCGGTCCGCGATCATTGCCAGGACGACATTGGTGCTGCCCCACACTCAATGCACCAGGGACGCGCCCCGCTTGCGCATGGACGCGTAGAAGCAATCAGTACGCGCCTCAACGAACATACCTGAAGCGCTGCATTAGCGAGGCAGCCCCAATATAGCCCTGAACGCATTGTTGAACTGGACGCGGAGGGCTCTGTATGATGCACACGCCAACAGACTGCACGTGTAGAGAGACGTGCAGTACGCCCTAAAGAGCGTTATCTTCACCTCCCTCGAGCAGCGCGCAAACCTGCGTGCGAGCATGTTCGCTCGCACCGACAAAGCCCTCCGTTCCTGCTCCATATCAGCATTGTCCTTGTGATCGGTAGCAACTACTATATGCCCTAGGTATAAGGTATAAGGGCAAACTCCTCACAGGTCCGCACCAGCTTTCTGAGGCCACTGTCTGACGCGCTCAGCAGCACCATGTCATCAGCATAACAGAGATTATTGACACAGACTCCACCGACATGGCAGCCGATATGCTGGCTGCTGAGCGCGACAATCAAAGCATTCATGTACAGGTTAAACAAGGAAGAGGAAGTCAACCCGCACTCCAGCTGATACGGCGCTGACATTGTACCCGCCCACTTAACGCTGTTGACCTGATGACTGTACCAGTATTTAAAGACGTTGACAAGTTCACGATTTATACCCTTTACCCTCGAGTTTGGCCCACAGGATGTCGTATGACAACCAGGTCAAAAGACTTGGACAGGTCGAGGAAGCAGGCATACACTGGAGTCTTTCGATCTGTGTAATATCTGACGGTATGCTTAAGACACAGTATTGCACTTTCAGTTGACAGTCGAGGACAAAACCCAAACTGATTATCGTGCAGATCCAGGTACTTGTCTAACTGCGTTAACCGCTCGGATGCAAATGGCGGAACAAAAAAAGTGACTGTCCGCGAGATATCGCTATCACCGAGGGTGGCGGCCGGCCGGCGCATGTTTGTAAACAAATGATGATTTACCACTTAGTTTCTTCGAATGGTGCTTACACTCGAATGTTTTTTATAATGATAAGAAACAGACCTTTAAAACTGTGTGCTCTTAGATTTAAAAAAATTGCTAAAATTAAAAAAAAACAAGCGGTGACCTATATGTTTTAAGGTTTATAACGCACGGTGTGTATTTTCTTAACATAAATAATAAATTAAACCATATTTGACAACTTTTTAATAATTAGTAAAATGATCTAGATATCTAGATTTAAGTTTAAAAAAAACACTGTTTTTTTATCAGATACGCAGATTAAAAGTATTGGTACCTGTGGCAAGCTTATTAAATGCTTAAAGATATTTGTAAAACGTTTTGGCACTAGAATTCAACACTACTAAAATACGGTACTGAATTCACATAAAAGTTTTAACAAAAACAAATGAATTGCATTTTTGTGGTAATGAAAAGTCAAAAACGTATGTAATAATTTGCTCACCAACATGAATCCTGCACTAGCTCACATCACTTATTATATTGGTAACACACACACACACACACTGTTTTTTACCTCGTTTTCCAGCGAAATGTCCATTAAAACAATTAAAACATCACTTAACCTAACACATCACACCACGAACGAAAGAACGAAATTTTGACAGCTGATTTATTTTTCTTAAAATCATAAACGATTCGCTCCTAGTGTTGTCATACATCAAAATATGCGGAATTTAAAAACGAACGTAACTAAATGCATGTTATTAGAATGTATAACTTACAATTAAAGAAATGAGGATTAAACTCGTAGAGTAAGCAATAGTTTTTTTTTATGTCAGATGGGAGCCAAAGTCCCTTATGTCAGATTACGTTTAAATAATTTTGGGAACCTTGGTAACCATCGATAGCCGTCCGGTGTAGACCGTCAAAGACTTTCGCAATAATCGTTGCAAGAGAAACCGGCCTGTAGTTACTTTTGTCGGCAACATCACCGGTTTTATTTTTCACTACAGTCTACTACGGTTAACATGAAATCAGATGGTAGGTATGAATGAGTCACGCAAAGTGTATAAAACATTGCTAAGACTCTATTAATATGCGGGCCAGCGTGAACTAGGTGCTCGATGCTGAGTCCATCGTGTCCAGGGGACTTGCCCTTAGATATAGCTTTTATAGCCTGAGACACATCTTTGGCAATGAAGCCAGTCCCCACTTCCTCGACAGGCATCTCAACATCGATCACCGTCCCCGTCAGTCTCCGTGGGGACAGCACACGAAAATGGTCCCTAAAATATCAGCAACATCCTTAGGGTCACTCACACCCTTGACACTCACCGGGAGTCCAGGTCGAACGTTTCCTTTGTTGGTGCTCTTCCAAAAACTACGAAAGTACCCACTCTTTTGCTTTTCAGCAAGGGCATCAATTTTGATTTCGTCCGATGGTTTTGACACCATTTAAGTCTGGACTCGAATATTTTTCGACTTTGATACATTTCGTCATAAAAACACTTGCTAAATAGCTTGGCTTACCACACATCACCCACTCTTGAAACTTCATCCTAGCCACCCGATGAGCCCCGATAACATGCCTATTCCACCCAGTAATGCGTGGGCCACGGGTAGAGGTGGACCCGTGCGAGTGCCTCCCCGCGCCGGCGCACAGTGGGTCGAAACTATGATTTTAGTGACTTAGGGCTCAACTTTGCTTTTTTACTTTTTTCCTCATGTGGATGGATAGAGCTCATTAACCTCAACAATAATTGTTCTGATGTATTTTTTCCTAAACTTTATACTTTGGGTAGAAAAATGTGTTTTGTTATTTTTTTGTATGGAGCGGATCAAATAACCTTAAATTCCTGCTAAGTAGCGTGTGATCCCGCGTTGAAACTTTATTTTTCATATACCTTGTCTAGTCTATTATCATTTGATGCTATTAACGTGTGCATAAAGTTGCAACTCTGCCAAATAAATGGATCGAAAAAAATGAAAAAATATATAGAATAAAAAGCTACATTTTTTACTTTCGTAAGTTCTTTTAAGTTAAATTTGATATGGAATAGTAAGTAAAAGCACGTAATAATACACATAGTTACTTAACAACTAACAACAATACATTTAAAAGGTCCCTAATTAGCTTAAATTTACTAATATATGTAGTATTAGTAAATTTAAAGCTAATCACACTAATCATAATACATTTAAAAGGTCCCTAATTAGCTTAAATTTACTAATATATGTAGTAGTAGTAAATTTAAGCTAATTAGGGATCTATGAATTTCAATTTCTTTGTTTTAATGACTTTAACATGTTTATGAAATGTTATTTTAAGTTAGATTTAATACTGAATAGTGAGTAAAGATAGGTACATAATAATACAAATTAGTAAAGGTAAACTAACATTACTACAACTAACACAAGCAAACTAAAAACTAACTATAAACAACATCAAACATTACTATTTCCTTTCAATTATGAGTTTGACATTTATAAACTAATAAAAAAAACAAGAAACTTACAAACTACCAAAAAATCTTATTCACTATCGCTATGACTATCTTGTAAATTATCTACATCAATAAAATCTATATCGGATTCTGTGGGAAAAATCAGCAGAAGCTCTTTGACTTTTGGAGAGAGAACCATTATATTTTGTTTCACCATTCGAGGTCTTAGACTTGTGATCTTTGGATCAGAAGACAAAAGAAGATTGTGTATAATATCCTCATTTGTCGCCGTTCTACTTACCTTTCTAGAATGACTCTCTCTATATTTCCGGAAATCTTTATTACGAGCTTCCGCTGCCTCTTCCGACAGTTTACCTATAGGTATGGCACCAAAGTGCTTAATTATATCACTCCCATGTACTAACAATTTATGTATACTGGAAGGCATATAATACCAGGGATATAAGTGAACGTACAATTGTGCAGTATCTCTACAAAATTCGGAAAACTTAGAAAGATCCACGCTCTCTCCAGATGCAACCGTCTGAAGAATCACATGAAACCTTTCTATTAAATCTTTATCTATTCCTGTTATGCGAGCTGTTGTTTCTGCATCCCTAAAAAATCTTCTGGCAGTATTGCCATCATTGGTTGTGCCTACTCCTTGCTTGACTACGTCAATAAGTAAACCGCATTCTTTCTTAAACGCTTGCTGTATAGCGCTCTTTCTGAGTGACATTTTTTCTTTGTCATCGCCCCTGCAACTCCATTTTTTGAAGTCCAAACGATAAGCTGCAAACAAAAAGAAATATCACTTAAATAAAAATCTCACAAGTAACTATATAACGTGAAAAAAATTATGAACTAATAAAATTATATTTACCGATATGAAGTAAGCACTCCATGCTTCTTATCCAGGCATGTAAAGATGACATTCCATACTGGAACACTTCTTCGTTGTTCTCTTTTTGAGCAAGTGACTCTAAATTGTTCATCTCTGACGGTTTTGCTTTGCAGATATCACAGACAGCTGAAGATGTGTCTGACAAATATGACGATATTTTGCCGTCTATCATCGTCAAGTGCAATTGATGCTTAACTTCAACTTGATTGAACTTGATTGGCTGAAGTGTTTCTATTTCTTCGGTTATGCTAGCTTTTATAGTTACCACTGTTGACTGCGTTTCTTTGGTAAATTTGAACATTATCGGACGGCAATAGAAAGTTGATGAGGGTCGATCGTTTTCCCAAACAATTGTTCCATCACATTGTTGAAGCCTTATAGGAACTAGACTGGCCATGAAGATAGTTGAGTCATCAAACTCTGCTTCAGTCTTTTGTTTATAATTACTTTGACCTGAGGCTCCATCAAAACCCCATTTGCTTATTAGCAGTAACTCAGTTGGCGAATCCAAATCTAAAGTAATCACTTCTAAAAGCCTAGATACCGTCAAGTTGAGTAAAGCTTGCAGTTTAATAGCAGCTCCTTCTTCAGTTATAATTATGTCTTCTTTCCCTGGATAACATTTTGCCTTCGCTTGTTTTATTTTATAATAAGAAGGGTATAAATCAGACCTATTTTCACTTGCTGCTTCTCTTAGGCTTATATACTGCCACTTACTTAATTTAAGTGAAACTAATAAAGACAGTGCCTTATCGGGTGAATATGTACTACTTTTCGGTTTACTTGTACTTAAACACTCTTTAACTTTTTCTAGATCTTCGGGGTGATTTAGTAAATGGTTCATAATTTTTCCTACATCCTCATTTCCGGTGTTTCTTAAACTAGCAATTGTAGTAGCTTTAAGTTCATCCGGGGATAACGAAAGCGATTGGTTAATTTGATCAACGCGTCGTCGTTTTTGCCTGGAGCCCAATTCCTCGAAAGGTTTTCGAGGTGTAAATGTAGATGTCGAAGCTTCTGTAGTAGATGGTGGTAGATTTTCGACATCTTCAGTATTACAAATCTCGAGCCTTTCCTGTTCAGTGTTCACAGCTTCAGGTATCATTCCTTCGGGCCAGTTTATTGCACGTTCCAACCAATCACCATTTTTTCTTACAAACTGTGCTAACGTGCGACTACTTCGTTCCCATCTTGCACTTATATTTGAACAAAAGCGCGTACAGAATTTTTGGAGCTCAACACTGTTCTCTTCGGTCACGTTTATTTTATGTTGTAGGAATTGAAAGAATTTTTGACTATCCGACAGTGACTTGACCTGCTCTCTTAAAATCATAAATAAATCTAAATTGTTAACTAAATTATCCATTATAACGAAAAAGGGACGATCAGAATCACGAGATGTTAGTAGTAGTACGAATAAACGAACACTAGTTAGTATATAATAAATTATGGTCATTTTATACTTCCAGAATCCAGTGACAAACAATGTTTACTAATTTTTCTACTACCCTCATTAACTAATTATCCTAATTAATATTACAGTAATGACTAAAAGTGAAAAACATTGTTATTTTATAAGGTAAAAGGTTAAGCTAATTACAGTAATTAAACACACAAATAGAAATTAATTGATTTCATATCCACATTTTTAAATAAAGGTCCCT
Organism: Dasypolia templi; assembly: GCA_963555695.1. Classification (NCBI taxonomy): domain Eukaryota; kingdom Metazoa; phylum Arthropoda; class Insecta; order Lepidoptera; family Noctuidae; genus Dasypolia; species Dasypolia templi. The sequence continues at coordinate 14,697,933 of OY743146.1, read as the reverse complement.
AATTAGCTTAAATTTACTAATATATGTAGTATTAGTAAATTTAAGCTAATTAGGGACCTTTTAAATGTATTGTTGTTAGTTGCTAAGTAATTATGTGTATTATTACGTGCTTTTACTTACTATTCCATATCAAATTTAACTTAAAATAACTTACGAAAATAAAAAATGAAGCTTTTTATTCTATGTATTTTTTCATTTTTTTCGATCCATTTATTTGGCAGAGTTGCAACTTTATGCATTTGTTTATAGCATCAAATGATAATAGACCAGACAAGGTATATGAAAAATAAAGTTTCAACGCGGGATCACATGCTACTTAGCAGGAATTTAAGTTTATTTGAGCCGCTCCATACAAAAAAATAACAAAACACATTTTTCTACCCAAAGTATAAAGTTTAGGAAATAATACATCAGAACAATTATTATTGAGGTTAATGAGCTCTACCCATCCGCATAAAAAAAAAAGTGAAAAAGCAAAGTTGAGCCCTAAGTCACTAAAATCATAGTTTCGACCCACTGTGCGGCGCCCGTGACGCCGCCGTCGCCGACGCCGCCCCTCGTATGGCAGTCACAATGTCAGAATAAAGCCTATCAAGAATACGCCCATGGTCCGAGTTATTACAGTATCGATCTCCACAGCTTGCAAACTCCGCAGGAAAATCAACACATCTTAGCCTATTATGACATTCTTTCGGAAATAGTGCAATTTGTTAATCAGTTCTGTCCCCCCACACAACATCACTGCGTGGTCGGCTTTCAACAGGTAGCATTGGTGTTAATAAGTTTAAATTACACTCGATAATAAGCGGAAAATGATCCGACCAAAAAGTGTTATAGTCTACATATACATATATAATATAATAACCGGGTACATTTCCAGCTCATTTATGAAAATATTATGTATGGAAGAAAAAATCTGCATCTTTTTAATAAAATAAATGATAGATATAATTTTAACCTTTGAAATAAAGATAATATAGAACCATTTTTCAGATTATCTAAAGTGCCTACATACATCTTTTATGGGGCAGTACCCCATGTTAAATGTTACAACAAAATACCTTGTGATTTATTGCAATTTGCCATTTAATTAAAGAACATTTAAAACTTATGTTAAAAGTACACTTTGTAAACAAGCATAATAGAAATCAGAGGATTATATCCTAGGTAAGAATGCTTGGAACCATGCTGGTCCTTCTACATAGGACATTCTAGAGGTTAGACAAAAACAAGCTGGTTACTTCCTGAATTGTATAATTTTTCATTTCACATTGATTCATTTGATTCTTTTTTTTATTGTTTCTGTAATTACTTTAACTCATACATTATTACTTCTTTAAAAATTGAAATCATCTACTTTTACAATATTTGTAAATATGTCAGCACCATATTCTATCACATAATTAATTTACCAGCCATTGCTTTATATTTAATTCTTTTTACCTATTGTGGTATAGTAATTTTATTCTAGGTGCATCGTCTATCATATATAGTATAATTAAAAGAGGTGGAGTGGAGTTTCTTGCCCAATCTTCTCCATACGAAACTACCTTTTTGAAGGGGCGACTAGAATCAATTCTATTTTAATGTAAATGTTGACATTCAAAAGTGCCTTATATGTGCCTATTTGAAATAAATGCTTTGACTTTGTCCTACTTTGTATAGATCTCAGGAAAAAGCTTTATGTCAGACGGACAAGAAAGCGAGCATAAAAAGGTTTCGATTTTTATTTGTTCGGAACCTCAAAAAGTAAAAAGCACCGTGTAGTACGACATACTGCGTAGTGAATTGAATAGCGCGTCAAGCTCTCCCCAGATAGTTCCGATGTTTACGTTTAATCAGCTCGTGGATAGTATGTTGATTTATACAAACTTGTGTCCACTACAGTTCGATTCTGACTGACGGTTCACATTGTGTTTATTGAAACAATACATACAGACATGACACTTGCAACGTCGGTAGGTTATAACTTAGGTCGAAATAGATGACTTTCATTTGAATAATATGATGTATGTCCATCAGCACTGCGTGTCTCAAGAGCAAAACGTTTTCACCGTCCCTTTCCCGACCCAAAGCACTGCAACCTAGAGCAGTCGTCAGGCAACCGAAAACGCAATCGCTTCCCCCAAGTAATTGGGATGTCGAGGTATAACATAGAGCTATTACCATCTGCAATCACTTTAGCCGCATCTACGCAGATTGGATGGAAACCTACGCTAGCAGAGTTGGGTAACGGCATTGGACGTAGATACAGTAAAAATATTTTGCATCAATGTTTGAATGAATGATAATTTATGTACCCATTTATGGGCAAGGAAGGTTCTAACCTTAAATGGTATGAATCTGCAAGTACGAAGGTCCACCTAACCTTACTTTATTGAACGACTCATGCTGTTCATGGTCCCTCTATTGGGACTATGAACAGCTTCCTATAAGTTGGTTTTGCTAGGTTCATTTTTGACGATTTTTAATTGACCTACAGTTTGCTTTGGCTTCATATAATTATGTTTCGGCGATCCCTGAATGCACAGCGACTTAGGATTGAACTATTTTTAAAGTATATGGACGATAGCCAGTTCAGTAATTAAGAGTTAATGTAGTTTATGCCAAAAACGGACCCCTTTCTCCGGACAGGCACTGGCAGACTAAAGTGGGGGGGGGAGAAAAGTACCCTTTAATCAAATCCCAAAACATGGTCAGTTACAAGCAGTGGAGTGGTGGAGTTACGTATGTGAAATTTAAATGTAGGGTGCTAACGTTATCTTACTCCGCAAACCTTTTTTTGGTATAAAAGTCGAAAGAGTGATGGTCAAGCTTTTTGCATGCATATGAAGAAATACGAGGAACAGGATGTAAATGACACTCATACTCTTTCAGAAAAGGGAGGATCCTCCGACCTGATGGATGTCGTATCTGGTGGGCAACTGCCCAACGATTGATGTCGGGAAGTTGTAAAATATGTTAGCTGCGCGGTAACCTCTGATTGCGCGATGCAGGATTTGTGTGACGTCAGTGTGATGCGTTGTTCGCATGTGGCGGTGTAGATGCCGCAACACATAATACAAACTAACTCCTACCTTCGTATGAAAAACATAACATAACATCACGCCTGTAATCTCAGAAGGGTTAGGCAGAGGTGTACCTATCTATAGTACAACTACATTTCGCCAGTTATGCTTTAGTCCCATGTAATAGGGGGCGAGCCTATTGCCATCAACCGGGCATAAATCCAGACTCCGGGCTGCAACTGAGAAGTTCTAGATAGAAAAACAGAATAACACTTCGCCCGACCTGGGAATCGAACCCAGAACCTCATGCGCAGCAGATTAGTCTAAAAAGAACCCAACCTAACCCAGCACGCGCAGCATAACCAACTTTAGTCGACGCAAAAATAGACGAAATCATTTATAGAATAGACAAAATAACAGATTTCTTTTATTCATCTGTCATTTTGTCTATTCTTCCGTCAACATAACTCGTTTCTATGATGGTCATGCTAAGCGTGCAGGCGGAGTGCGAATATTTTCGATCATGTTAAGTTTTGCATCGAACCTTCTCAATGTTTCTGCGTAAATATGTTTGTATGTACATTAGTCGTCAAAGTGACTCATATTATGTATTTCTCATAAAAATGCACCTCCCCTAAAAAAAATATCCTGCCGGGTGAAAGGCCCATGGTGTAGAGTAGTATAAATATTTATATTATCAAAGTATTTACCCTTATTGTTTAAACATTTCTGCCATCTCATGGGAAGGTCATTTATGCCTTAACGGTTTACGGTAGAACTCTGGGGACCTGCACTTAACAAACTGTATAAAGGCATTTTGGTTTGCTTTCTGGGGAAAAACAAACTATGTAAAAAATTGTCCAAGTCGCAAAATGGTAGTCGATCGGGGCCAGATTCGGCGAATATGGATGATGACGGATGGTTTCTTTCTGTAGGTCCTTTAGTGTTAAAACGGTTTCTCGCAGTGTGAGGTCTTGCGTTATCATGGTGAAGATCGGTTGACGAGTCGGGGCTTTCGCGGCGAGTTTCGCCATCATTGTTTAAAGTTCTATTCAGTAGACAACTGCTGATGTTGCTTGATCGGATCTGAAGAAGTTGTAGTGAATTACACTATGAAGTGACCACCAAACAGTTATCATCACTTTTCTATGGGCATTGTTGCGACTTTTGACCTAGAGTCAGCCATTGCGTTGTTCGCTTGCGATTATCGTTAAGAATCCTTTTAATTCAAAGTGGACGTTAAAACAGCTATTTCTTAGAAACCCCTATTAGGTTTTTTTTTATATTTTTGTAAGTAGGTTTGTACAAACACTTTTACACGTCAACAAAATTTAAACATACTATGCGGTCGGCGTTTATATCTGACTCTCTGAGAAGAAAGGCCGAAACAAACTCAGAGGTCAGTCTCTTTTTTGCGTCCAGACATCATCATCGTGAGATCATGTACTTAAAGACCATGATTGTCGATTGATGTCTGAAATAGTCTTTTGAGGAAAGAACCACACAGATTGAGAGGACCTGTCCAGTCAATACACACATTTGTCAGTAAGCGTACAGCTCAACTAAAAAACTTAAGGAGCTCCTATTCGACGTACAATACCAAAGAAAGGACTTGAGCCTTTTTGTAGGTACAACAAAGTGCTTGTTCCTAGTATTTTTATCATGGATATCACTGTATTTTTTTTGTGTTTTGTTTATGGGCATATAAAAGTTTTTCAAACGTAAATTGAGAAGGCAAAGTCATTATATTAATCTCCTTAAAGAAGAATGGTCAGGGCCCATACAAAATTTAACCAGGCCCGACACAAAAGAAACATACATCGTAGATTTTTTGTGCGCAGTGCGATATGTAGGAATACTAAGCCACTCAGAAATATTGCGAAAAAAAGTTTTATGTATGAGAGATACTGGCCAGTTAAAGTCTATTTTGAAAATATGATTATTTGTAAGTAAAAATAGGTACATTCCAATTTCAGAATTTCAATCCACATTGTTTACGAGCTATTTGAAATTATCGTGTCGCATTAAAAAATGGATCTGCACCGGGAACATTTTCGCACTATGATTTTTTACGATTTCAAGTGTCGCCTGAAACCGGACGAATCGTACGATAGACTTCAAATAGCATTCATGGATGAAGGCCCTTCTAAGGCAACCGTGTATCGTTGGTATAACGCATTCAAGTGCGGTCGACCAACTTTGGGGGATGAAGAAAGAAGTGGTCGCCCTTTGATGGCTGTTCCGGAAGAAAACGTGCTAGCCGTGAAAAATTTAATCCAAGACTATATGCGAGTTACGTATCAAGAAATTCAGCACATACTACAGGTTGGATCGGGAAGCCTTCACAAAATTCTACACGTGTATCTTCGCATAAGGAGGATAGTTTCACGATGGGTGCCGCACAACCTCACCGATGCTCAGAAGCAGGCCCGGGTGAAATGGTGCCGTGATATGATAAACAAATATGAAGCAGGCTCGTCTCGGCGTGTTCCACATAATTATAGGTCTTGGATCTATCAATATGATCCAGAAAATGGTTTGGGTGTTTCAAGTACGAATCAACGTCTATCAAAGTGAAGCGATCTAGAAACGTTCCCCCGTTTCTAGATCGCTTCACTTTGATTTTGATCGCGAGCTTTTTCTATTTGACTGGCTACTTGTAGATGCATCGTATTCACATAAAATTTCATAATTGATGTAGGTATAGGTAGGTACAAAATATTGTAAAAAAATTAAAAGAGTAATGGGGAGTTTCTTGCCCATTTTCTCTATACAAAACTACCTTTTGGAAGGGGCAACTAGAATCAACCCAATTTTTTTCGTTGTAAATTTTGACGTTCAAAAGTGCCTTTTAGGTGATTATTAGAAGTAAATGATTTGACTTTGACTTTTGAAACTGTTTGAGATGAGGACTAAAATTGCAACAATGAATATCAAACCACCTTAGTGAGGTTGAGTCAAGAAGAGCAAATCATGAGGTTTTGACTTAGATTATGGCACCCATGCAGATTTGCTCAGACTATCTTTGTTTTGCAGAAAAGACCTGTTCGATCAATTTATAAATTAAGTCCGAGACACTCTCTCAGAGAGAAAGAAGAACGGTAATTTGTGACCCAGGCCCGACACTAAAGAGACGTATCCCAGTTTTTTGTTACATTAAGTACTTATAACAAAAATATGCAGTTTTTATTTTCAATTATAGTGACTATTAGACATAATGTAATTATAATGTAGTCGGGGTGGGCCAGGTTCAGTTAAAGAGCTTTGTTACACGATAGAACTTTTATTAAAACACACGTTGGGCGCCAAAATGTAGTCGGGGTGGGTCAGGTTCAGTTAAAGAGCTTTGTTATACCGGTTACACGATAGAACTTTTATTAAAAGATTGTATAAGCGTGCCATTTGCTTTCTTAAAACTACTCCCTTTCACAACTCACATAATACTCTTGTCCAAAGACAACTTAAACCTGATTGGTTCTAACATAATTCAAACTGACCAATCAGTGATCAGTAAGCCTTGTCCTTGAAGTGACCGTGGCCACCATTGGTCAGTGCGACCATAGACAAACTCTATTGTCTATGGGCGCGTTCGGAAACGCGATACTTAGCCTGGCGAATACCGCCGAGGCGGAACACCTTTGCCTTTGCGACCAGGGACTATATGACCATCCGCTATAATAATTATATTATAATTAATAATAGAAAAATTTCGGGAATAAAAAGAAGTCACACGGTGCTAGGTCAGGGCTGTGAGGAGGATGACCGGGGGGTGTACCGTCCAGGAAGTCCCTCGTTTTGAGCGCGGTGTGCGAATCAGCGTTGTCGTGGTGAAGCAGTACATAGCCCGCGGAGCTGTTTGTCGCTTGTTGCTCACAACAGAGAAAACTTCTGCCAAGCATTTGGTAGTATTCAGCGTTGATGCTTCTTTGGTTACGTAAAGGAATTGACACCAAGTAGCCAGTCAAATTGAAAAAGCTCTAAATCTAATCTTCTGCCAAAGTGAAGCGATCTAGAAGCGGGGGGCTTATAGATCGCTTGTCTTTGGTAGGCGTTGATTCGTTTTGAAACAAACCCAAACCGTCGACTGGTGCTTTGTATTGATAAATTCAAGAGTCACCTGTAATGTTGTCGCAAACACGACGAGACGAGCCTGCTTCAAATTTGTTTACCATGTCACGGCACCATTCCACCCGGGCCTGCTTCTAAGTATCGGTGAGGTTGTGCGGCACCCAGCGTGAAACGATCCTCCTCACGCGAGTTGCTCACAACAGAGAAAACTTCTGCCAAGCATTTGGTAGTATTCAGCGTTGATGCTTCTTTGGTTACGTAAAGGAATTGACACCAAGTAGCCAGTCAAATTGAAAAAGCTCTAAATCTAATCTTCTACCAAAGTGAAGCGATCTAGAAGCGGGGGGCTTATAGATCGCTTGTCTTTGGTAGGCGTTGATTCGTTTTGAAACAAACCCAAACCGTCGACTGGTGCTTTGTATTGATAAATTCAAGAGTCACCTGTAATGATGTCGCAAACATGACGAGACGAGCCTGCTTCAAATTTGTTTACCATGTCACGGCACCATTCCACCCGGGCCTGCTTCTAAGTATCGGTGAGGTTGTGCGGCACCCAGCGTGAAACGATCCTCCTCACGCGAAGATGCACGTGTACAACTTCGTCGTGGCCTATGTGCAGAATCTCTTGATACGTAACTCGTCTTGATTAAAATTTTCACTGCGTACACGTTTTTTCCGTAACAGTCGTCAAAGGGCGACCACTTCTTTATTTATCCCATAAAGTTATTCGAACGCTCTTGAATTCTTTATATCCAACGATACACGGTTGCCTTAGAAGGGCCTTCATCCATGAATGCCATTTGAAGTGTATCGTACGATTCGTCCGGTTTCAGGCGACAATTGAAATCGTAAGAAATAATAGCGCAAAAAAAAAAAATTGGAACGTACATGCTTACCTATTATATTACCTTCCTACACGGGTAGCATGACCACCATAGAAAAGAGTATTGTCGACCAAAGAATAGACAAAATGACAGATTATTAAAAGGAATCTGTCATTTTGTCAAATCTTCCATCGACAAAACCCGGTCATGCTGCGCGTGCTACACGGGTATCATGACCACCATAGAAACGAGTATTTTCGACCGAAGAATAGACAAAATGACAGATTATTAAAAGGAATCTGTCATTTTGTCTATTCTATCTGTCATTTTGTCTAATCTTCCATCGACAAAACCCGGTCATGCTGCGCGTGCTGGACAATTAAATATTTTCTATTTATAGTAGTTGGTACTGTACTTTATAAAGAAAGGTACACAAACTCACGGTAGATTTTAAACCGAACATATCCATAACGCACCGTTTCTGTGCCCTAAAGACAAGATCTTTGTTGGTGCAGTTCCCCCAATTAATTATGCCATATCCGAGGATGGACGCCATAGGCTCATGATATTACAGTTATAAGTGTTCTAGAGATTATTTAGCTCTTACATAAGTAGTCCGATCTGCCTTGCCTTCCCTTTTCCTACCTACCTTAGTATTTATATTTGGGGATATACAAACCAAATTCGGGTAACGCGTTACACTAACATTTTTTTACACCAATTATTATAATTAATTTTGTTAACTTTCCTGGTCTGAAGGTCATCTCCCAGGTCAAATCCATTCCATGGCCATTTCATTAAGCTACAGCACGTTTCAGATTTGTGGTGAGTCCCCGTTGCTAACGACATCTAGGTTCAATAATATACACTAAACGGTCACAACAATCCCATTTCATTCAAATCAGTTTTAATTCTATTTAAATATTAAAATAAAATCTTCAATTAAACCATAACTTAAACTACCTACTGCACTAAGAAATTAGTTCACGAAGGCAGCATAAGATAAGATTTTGTTCTGACTGTGGCGCCATCCCGAACTGACAAGAGACACTTTTTTTGGCTCACTCACACGAAAAAATTGCGCCCTGGCTATTTGTTTTAGTGATAAAATATATTTTTTTGAGTAACATTTCCTTTTAGACAACATTGTCTTACTGCTGTTTTTGCGACAAAATAAACATATTTTCTTTCATTCATAAAATAATGTTGGGCACTCTTGTTTGTAAAGACGCTGACTGAAACGTTTTCCGTAATGGAAACACCTTCTAATCTAATGTCACCGGTCATTCCCGGGCGGGCTGTTTCTGTCACAGAACATCTAAACCCGTAAGTTTCTGTTCATACAAAATCGAAAATAAAAAAGGGTGTTTTCATTTTCTTTTCTAATATCCTAAATAAACATTTGGAAGAATAAATTAATAAACGAAGAAATTATACAATATTTACATAAATTCTAGATAATGGTTTATCCAACTTCTAAAGTTTTAGGTAAGTTTTACATTGTTTAAATGCTGAAAGATTACTTAGATCTGAGTACGATATCTCAATGGTTAAATAATAATAATGAAATGATGACACGGATGTGTTAATATTTTGTACTATTATCTGTTCATTTTATTCTTAATCAAAACATGTAAAGTTAACTCTATTCAAAATTATTTCCTCCAAAAATTATGAAATAGTAAACATTAATTTTATTGGACTTAGTATGGTACAATAAGTCTTTATCCAAATTAGGCACAAAGGCAGTTTTGCTACAGCAGTACTAAACAGAACTAATAACCATAATAACTTTATTTTGCTTAGAAATGGGAGGGATACAGAAAGTTTACATCAACAAATCAAATGTTGAAGCACAAATTAAAACCATACTGGAGACACACCCTGTAAATGGAGATAACCTCAATGCATGGCTACTAAAAGCCATCACCGTAATTGACTTGACTACACTGGCGGGTGACGATACTCGGTCCAATGTCTTCAGACTTTGTGTGAAGGTTTGTATAAAAATACTTGTTAATCTACATACAAACATATATATATCAGATATTTGGTAGGTACTTCAGACAAACAAAAAACTAAAAAAAACTCATATCTATTTATTTCTACATAATGGCCATCCTTATTTGGTTTGGATTAATATGATCTATGGTTACATTATATAGATTTATATTTCATACTTACAGATTTTTTATTTCAGGCTGCAAATCCTTTGCCCTCGGACTTAAAAGATAAGCTGAAATTAGAAGAAACTATTAGAACTGCAGCTGTGTGTGTATACCCTAACAGGGTGAAGGATGCTTATGAGGCCATAAAACTAATGAATCTCACCAAAGAAATAAACATTGCTGCGGGTAAGTTGAACTTTTATATTTGTAGGGTTCTGTATGTCCTAATGAAAAAACTGAACCCTAATAGGATCAGTGCTGAGTGGTGTGTCTGTCGGTCCGTCTGTGTGTCACAGCAAATTTGCTCCGAATCTATTGGACTGATAAATTTGAAAATAGGTACATCTATGAATTTCTGTGACCCAAACACGGACGTGTAATGTAAGAATCTGGGTTAATTTTGGTGGGCAAACTAGAAAATTACAAAACAAATGTTTTGCAAATTGTACCATGTGACATATCAAATGAAAGGGCTTGTTGTGAGAGTTTCAAAAGTTGGTGCGCTTGCCTAAACCCGTATGTGAATTTTCTTGTTTTTTCTTCAATTGTGAACGCCATATCTATTGCCAAAACCCTTATATGATAATTCACACTGTATCTCCATTTACCACAACTAAAAGTGTTTATTTGAACAGTTAAGTGTACCTAATATTCAAGTACAAACAAATTTCACACAAAAAAATGCACATAGCAGATTTTGCGTGACTGAACTCGTACACTCTTTACGCGCTATCAGCTGTTTCGACGTAAGGCGAGAGGAAGAGTTTTATAGTGCAAAGTTCAAATACAAAAAAGACACTAAGATTAAACAATTAATACTCGAGTTGGATTGTGGATATAGAAGGAAGGAAGAACGAATACACAAATTTGAGAAAGAAGCCGACAGAAGGATCCAGTTGGGTTGGGCAGCGTTTGGGAAACTTTGTCATGCCGTCTCGTCGCCTATCCTTCAATGTTTGAAGACTAAGGTTTTCAACCAGTGCGTCGTGGACACTGACAGAAGGGCTGGTCTACAAATTCTAGGTCGGTCAGCGCGCTATGGAGCGGGTTATAGTTGTAGTTATATTAATATTAAATAATTATGGATCTCTGTTACAATATTCTACGTAGCTTACAATTTATATAGCAGTTTTGTTTTTCTGAGTACGATAAGTACTACCTACTTTTGCTGAAAATAAATATGTTTTTAATACTTAACCCATACTTGTCTTGTTATACTTTGTTAGGCTGCTAGATAAAAAACATAGTGTAAAACAAGTTTTAATAATGTTCCTAGAAAGAACAAAAATCCTATTAAAATTTCAACAACTAATTTATTTCCTTTATTTGCATTTTTAAACTTACCGTAATTTGCACCACCTAACAAATGTGATATGTGCACGAAAATTACAAAAAAAATCCCGACATTTAGTGCTGACATCTATTTGAGGCGCGCGTGGAACACGACGCGTCGTCGACCCGGGCCCTGGTCCTTAACGGACGGCGAGTTACCATTGCTCGCCGTCCGCAAGCCCGCGCCTTCGGTGACCGGGAATCTGCAGGCGACTCCCGACGCCCAGGGCGTCTCGCACAACTAGGGGGGGCATGAGATCCCTCCGGAGCTCTGTCCGCTGTACCGTGATTTCTCCGTGGTATGCAGGCTAAAATTTGCAAAAACAAGAAATCTGTTACTTTCACCCTCCAACTCCCAGGGAGGTGCATGTCTGTTTATAACATAAAACCTCTAGGGTACTTCCCGAAATCCTAGAAAGCTGCAATTTGGTATGCAGGCTTAGATTTGCACATAAACAACAACAAAAAAAAAAAAAAAGAAATCTGCAACTAGCATTTTTACATAAACAACAAAGAAGAAACCCTTTTTCGTTGGTTATGAAGAAAGTATCAGCTGGCGTGCAAAAAAATCCTTTTCAATTCACTATGCTAGAAGTAAGGGTTATGATTTTAATATTTCTGTGATAGATCAGTACAATATCACCGCTAAAACAAAATGAAATATAGCACCTTTCAAAAAGAAATGAAATACCACCAAAAACATTTCATGTACAAGTTGCCAAGACTTATACAAAGCTTTCACTGTTAAAAAGTTATCAGATCTAATGTAGAGCCAAGCCTACTTGGTAAAAATGTATGGCTTGTCCGTTCCATTGAACTATTGCATGACACAACATTAAAGACCAATGACTTCATTTCTTACCATTAGCCCATAGCAGTGTCTGTGCGACGGCCGCGAAATGGCCAAGCCGTACTTTTTGACCAACATGTAAGGTCTGTAAAGGTAAGCCTTGTAGTGTTAGGGGCTTTTGGTAATATTTCGTATTCACTTCTTGTGTTAGACTGGTGTTAGTTGTAATTTCTTCCCTTTAATGACCCTTTATTTGGATAAAAGCCTCCTCCATCCCGTTCCTTTTTTCCTTGTCTTTGACGTATTTAATATAAGCATTATGATAATAATTAGTTTAGGTGGATATGGGTAGTATGAAGACTTATTAAAAGTTCAATATTTTGACAGTTGCCACCGGTTTCCCCTCTGGTTTGTACCCGTTAGAGACAAGACTGCAAGAAATCAATTTTGCTGTATCAAGTGGAGCCACAGAGATTGATGTGGTCCTTGACCGGAGTTTGGTACTAACTGGGGAGTGGGACACACTGTACTATGAAGTTCAGCAGATGAGGAAGGCATGCGGTAAAGCTCACCTTAAAGTCATCCTAGGAGTTGGAGAGCTGGGAAGTTATGAAAATGTAAGTTTTAGTGAAACAACACGGAATTTTCGAAAATGAAGCCTTATGACATTTAAAGTGACAAAGCATAACAGCATTTTGCAATTGAGTTGTTTGAGTGTAGCTGTATTAAAGGATTATAAAGCAATTGGGCTTCAAAGCAGTTCAGAAACCTAATTGCGTGACACACCATTAATCACAATCTGAATCGTTTTGAAGGATATTGCTAATGGTTTTTCCTCATCGTGTTTCCTATAGTTTTGTGGTGTGTTTATTTAGTTCTTACGAATTTATGTTACATTTTAACTTAATATTAGAACATAGGTATTTTAAACCTATTCTGTACCTATATCTTATTAGAATGAGTATTTAGTTAATTTTTATCAAAATTAATACTTTTATCGCCTTTGGTATCTAATGTAGATAAACTGTCTTTTGCACTAAGTAATTTTGACGGATGGTTCAAAAGTTACCACAGTAAGAACGGCAGAAACGACGAAAGCGGGGCTGTTATGTTTTACGGCTAATCCGCTGAATTGTTTCTGAAGCCTGGGGAAGGACCTTCATTTCATCAAACACCACGCGGGCGAAGCCGCGGGCGGAAGCTAGTTGCTTCATATGTTCGAAAAATTTGTCTGCTCAACAACGTAAATAACGCAATGAATGAAAAATGAAGCCATTCCTACTGTTAAGGTTTCATAGAAGACCGTTTCCGTCACATTCCTATCGGACGTCATGAAAATCTGTAATTTTCAACAGTTTTTGACATTAAGGTGTCAAAAACCGCCCTATATTTGGTCATTACGGTCGCATGCGGCGTTCACCGCGTTTCTTGGAAACCCTAGCTTTATTGTGTTACACACACTATTCGATTGTTCAACAATGACATCTGATTTTCCAATGACCTCTCAGAGACAATAAACTTTTTTAGATTTGTCTTATAAATTGCTCCAAAAATTGGTCATAGATTCATACTTTTATTAAAGTCTCACTCCTAATTGACTGTGCAAAAAGTGTCCTAATTATGTTATTTTGATACAGATTTACAAAGCTTCAATGGTGTCAATGATGGCTGGAGCAGACTTCATAAAGACATCAACAGGAAAAGAAGCAGTCAATGCTACCCTGCCTATCGGTCTCATCATGTGTAGAGCTATAAGAAAGCATTACCAGACAACGGGTGTTAGAGTAAGTAATTTCATCAAAGGAGCCTGACTGATTCATTTACTTTGCTCTTTACTAGAATATTTCAACTAACCACTACAGCTATTCACAACCATTCGACAGGTTTCCGTATCGATAATGACATACAAAAATAATATTCATGGATGAAAATTAACATGCTTGGACGTTTTCATTAAAGATTTTTCACCCCAATGGTCAAATAGGACACACTGTTTAGTCATACAAATTTGTTCCACAGATCGGCCTAAAACCAGCTGGGGGAATAAAGACAGCCAGGGATGCTGTCAATTGGTTGGTCTTAGTGTACACGCAATTAGGACCAGAATGGCTTACACCGAAACTGTTCCGCATTGGTGCTTCTAGTTTACTTGGCGAACTAGTAGATAGCATTAACAAGTAAAATCTTTTACTATTTTTTATATTCCCAAATAATTGTTATTGTTGAGAATTGTTGTTAAGAATGAGTGCCAAATTTTCACATAGGTTAGTGCTGTATTATACCGTTTTAAAAGTACTTATTACTAATAAGGATCTTTCTTACCTTCCTGTAAATATATTGTGTTCCTTCACATCTTAAATTAATAATTTATGTAACATTCCTCTACATTCCTGAGTACCTATCAATAAGAAATATTTTTGATACAAAGATTTATAGACAGAGGTATTGATCGTTTTTTTAATGTTAATAGTTGTTTTTTTAATGTTTGAATGATAATGGATGCTATTGATATTTAATATACTTTAATAAAAAATATGAATTTAGTAAAACTTTTTTATTTTATTAAGTTTAACATATAAATTATTATATCTTATCCACTATATGACACTTATGGTAACAGACCTAAAATTGCTCACATAAAAACTTACATAACTTAATACAATTTGTATTTAGCTATTTCACATTGTATGCTCACGTCTTGTATGGACTGAACTCCCTCTACCGACACAATAATTTGGCGTAAATACGATTATTTACAAAAAATTATGTTTACAACATTCTAACTCCCAGAGGTCATGAAGGTTAGATAATTTTATCAATACCCGTTAACAGAGTACGACCACGCGTACAATACCCGGTAGCACAGATAATATAGTAAATCAATCATTGAGTTTGAGAAACAATTCAGCTTTGTAGAGCGTCATCTCACTCATAATTATGTGTGACGGTCTCTTTCTAGCGCTCGATGTATCCTTCGGTCCCCGGGTACTATCGTTAATACGTTAAATAATATTCGATGTTCATGACTGCTTTTCTACGGGCTCTTCAGCACGGAAGCCATGCTCGGGGTGTGCGCTATAGTTGACAACGCGGAGTTTTCCGGCCCTGTCCATGTACCCATAGTGTCCTTTCACCAGGCCTTCGTTGTCACGTTCCTCGTATCGGAATTGACGATTTTTCCTGCAATTTTTACAATTCAGCTATCATGGATCACGGTGATCACGGCAAATGTAAACAATTAAACATAGGAAGAACCTGGACAAAAAATGGTCTAAAAGCGCTTTTCACTGGCTTACACAGGTCTTTGTTTGTTCTGCAGTGGGAGAGGATTATAGTTTTGTCGTAAGTACTACTTGGAAATGGATAAAATAAATACCTACCTACATCCTGAATAATTTTAATGACTCCTATCATGTCACCTTTGAAGTCCAATTTACCAACTGACTGTCTACAGATTGCCTTTGACAAGCCCTCTGGCAGCACCGGCGACTACATCGGCCGACAACCAGCTTTAACTTGGCCAGTGGTGTGACCAAAGGTAAAAGACAACAGCCTTTTTTAAATTAACGTTAACTCAGTCTATTTTAAATTAACGTTAAGACAGCCTCAGTCCAGTGCTGGTCATAGGCATCTTCTATGTTGCGCATACAACATCTGGTTCCCGCCTTCCGCATCTAATCTGTCCTAGCCGCCTTTTCTAGTCCATATTATATGAATGGCCCGCCTTCATTTGACTAGAATACATACCCTTTGCCAGTATCGTATCCGAACTGGTAACTGTGAGGTCCCTTCATGCCATGCATCCTGAATTCGGTCCTGCCATCAGGGGCAGGGGCCGCGGGGCCCACGTCTTGTGGGGGGGACGGCGGGGGCGCCTGACGCAAGGGCGCAGGCCGGGGCCCATAACGAACTGGTGCAGAGGGCCCGTGATGCGGTGGGTACGCGTTGTCTGGAAAATTATACAAAAGTATTATTACACTTCAGTGTTCACCATTGCAAAAACGTTACATTAATTTTTTGAAGTTCTATGTATGCCAGGCGCAAGTGCGGGGTGTCAAAAGACGTCTCCGCGTGGGCTAGCGATCTACGAAGCTACTGAACATATTGCTGCATTTTTTTTTAAATTTTGATGGTAAAAACATAGTTTTCATAAACCTACCTAGGAAGTTGATGTAAGATAAACATTTGTCCTATTAGCTACACCTACGGTAGCTTCCAAATATCAAATAAGCATGTATGAATAACCCAATTTATGTTATTGATATTATTTATTATATTTATATTGTTTAATTTGTATACCAACATATCTTACACGTCGAGTGTACGAAATTGTATCTCCAACAATAATATAATTCAGTAGTTCGTTGGAACTTGTCGAAGGGTCGAACAATCTATTGAGATTATTACAGTAACTTTAGTCATACAACAAGTTTTAGATTTATTTACCTCAACCCACTTCAAACAATAATTGTTATGTTATTATGAAGTTATATTAAACTTACGTCCGGGGTATCTCAAGTTAGTTTCCGAAGTGTCTTGTTCCGCCGAAGTAGGCTCGACATATGTTTCCTCTGAACCAACATCAGCTGACTGGTTTTGCTGAGAGCAAAACAAGTTTCAAGTTAAATTCATATTTGCTTATAACTCACAGTATTTCAAAATGATATACTACTGACCTTAGCGGCTTCCTCTTCTCCCTTCAGTTTACGTTGATGTTCAGCTTTTTGGTAATGATAAAAATTCTTCTCGTCGGTCGGCGTGTAAGGTTCTACTTCAGCGTTAGACTGGGGTTTGAAGTATTTCGCTGGTTTCGCTTTAGGAATTTCTGGGGCGGACTCTGCGAACTGGGCCAGGGGTATCGGAACAGGCTTGAATCCACCAGAATACTTCTTAGGATATTGTTTTGTTGGCGTATTGAATGATTGCGGTTTAGGTGGTGTTAGATGTAAGGCGAGGGTAGGTTCTGCAGGATTAAGTTGTTGGTTTAGTGGTGAGCCATCGTTTTCGGGGTGTACATTATAGTCTGATGGTTCAATTGGCTCGTTGTTTTCATCGACATGCAGCTGTTCGTCCTCGGGCACTTCTATAAAGAACTCATTGACAGCATCAACTGAAGGTGGTTCAAGGTGTGTTGAAGGTACAGCGGGCATACGTAGAGGAACTTGAACTCCACCGGCTTGGTTAGGGTTGAAAAAAATCGGAATGGACTCCAGAGGCAATCTTTGCTGAAATTGAGCATTGCGTTTACTTTGGGTCTGTGCTTGAAGAATAGGCAGCCAGTCACTTTGTACATCTGCAGACTCTTTGGGAACGTTATAAAAGTTGGGCTGGTCTTTCTTTGAGGGTGGTATCAGGAACGTGGGAGGTCCCTCGGGCGTTTCTTCAGACTTGTGAGGGTTTGGAGGGATGAGGTAGCTGTCGACATTGGTTTCGTCAGATATGTAGTAAACAGGAGTATTCTGTGTGCCTTCCGGAGCACGGGGTACTTCGGTGGGAGTATCTACATTGTCGACTGGTACTTTTATTGTTGATACTGATAATATGAACGGCAATATCTGAAACAATACAACAATATCACAATATTAGTTAAGATTTCCAATCGCAAAAAATTGGCAATGCTACGTACACCAAATTACGTGTTATTTGCAAGAGGTTTTTCATTTGAGGTTTCAAATTTTCAAAAAGAAAACTGGATCTTAAATTGGCTATACAGGCACCCTAGTTATAACTGCTGTAAAATTCGACTATTCGGGAGTCACATCCTTTCTCAGAATCGAAATAAGAGCTCTCCTTTATTAGCAGGTGTCTGTGCAGTGTACGTGCCTACATAGGTATCTACCTATACTCAGTCTTCCTTCACTACGCCCCTGGGAGTAATTTACTGACCTACTCTTAACACACGACCAAGCAGAACTTATTGAATCTGCTTGCCAAGTCAACCATGCCTTGCAAAAAAAAGCACCATGCCATTCATTTGTAAATTAACCAGACCATTTCTAAATAGCTTGAAAGGTTTACGAGATCATTGCACTGCATCTCAATGTAAGAAGTTTTAGTAAAAAAGTTATTTGTTTTTCTATTATATCATGTTACGTAAAGTTCAATTACGAACAACTGTGTCACAATAATGGGTAAAAAGTATGCAAAAAATCAGTACAGCCTACAGGTGTAAGTATTTAAGTAAGTACCTACCTGACTACCTACTGACATTTATATATATATAAACAGACAATAAAATAACAACACATCACGCCTGTTATCCCCGAAGGGTTAGGCAGACGTGCACCTATAGTACACCCAAATTTCGGCAGTTATGCTTAAGTCCATGAGCCTATTGCCATCAACCGGGCACAAATCGAGACTCCGGGCTGCCACTGAGAAATTCTAGATAGAAAAACCCAACAACACTTTGTCCGACCCGGGAATCGAACCCAAACCTCATGCTGAGCAGCAGCTCTTGCGACCACTAGAGCAACGAGGCAGAAAAATAGCTTTTTCTAAGTAATTGGTTGGAACATTACTAAGTTATAGGTATACCCAATCAAGTATTGGAATAACTTTGAATGGTTTCTTTCCAATTTATCATCGAATTGTTTCGTTCATATTGGTATGGCTTCTTCTGAACTATATATATAGGTACCATTTTACCATACCATATACCTTCCCACATTTTACCATATTAGGTATAGGTCGTATGGTAAAATGGAGGAAATAGTGAATAAGAGCAGGGGCAGGGGCAAAATGGAGGAGGTGTTCCGACGTTGATTTTATTTAACTAGGTAGGTATATATGGGCGCCAAACCATTACATGATTTTAATTTTAACTTGTTCTAATTATTTTGTACTCAATCTGACTTCCATGTTATTTATTAATTTAATACTTGTATTTCCGGTTAAGTCTATGCTAAGTTTCTATTTTGATTTATTTAAAATATTGTGGTTTCCGGTTGAATTTATGTTAAAGTTCCTATTTGACCTACTTCTTTTTAATTTATTTAAAATATTGTCGCTCCCGGTTGAATTTATGTTAAAAGTTTATATTTGACCTACTTCCTTTTAATTTATTTAAAATATTGTGGTTTCCGGCTGAATTTACTTTAAAGTTTTCTATTTGAACTACTTCCTTTTGATTTATTTGAAAATTGTTGTTTTTGATTGAATTGATGTTAGTTTCTATTGCTTCTTACTTTTTATGACTTTATTTAATTTTCTATTGAGGATTTAACTTGACACATCCGCTTGAATGATTATTAAAAGTAACTTCCTTTGAGTTAATATTATTAAGGATGTGTCTTGACACATCCGTTTGAAAGATTAAAAATGTTAAGGAATGATTTTGACATATCCGCTTGATTTATATAGATTTTAATTGGCGGTAAAGATTCGCGGTAAAGTTTGGCGGTAATTTTGTGTATAAAAACTGTTGTAATGAGGATGAAGACACATTTCTCTGTACGCTGCTCGTGGAATAAACACCCTGATTTTAAGTAAGGTATTTTCTTTGTTCTCTCATAAACATTTTTCGTGTCATTCTCTATTACTGTGTATTTGTGTGATACATTGGTGCAAACCTATGTCGGACTCCAACAACAACGGCGATGATGCGCCGACAGCAGCGGTGGGATCCACCTCGCCCCTACTGAGGTCTTCTGGATACCGGATCCGCAAACCAGTGCCGACCGCCCAGTCAGACCCAACTTTCTCGATGGAGCAAGTGTTGAGTCTGGTGACATCAATTACGAAGCAAGCCACGTCGAGCGCCGTGGCCGCAGCGCTATCCTCTACTCCAGCGCCTTCACGGGATCGTGGCAATTTCTACCTACCGCCATTTGATCCCGATGTGCGCTCACACGACATCAGGGACTGGTGTGCCAATATTGACCAAACCATTTCAACCATTGGCATATCACCACATGAAGCTCGTATGAAGGCAATACTGCAGCTGAAAGGAAGAGCGAAAACGTGGGCTGATACGTGGTCCCTACAATCCACCACGTGGGAGCAAGTTAAGCAAGACTTGATCCAGACGTTCGGCGAAGAGTTCCGGTATGCTGACGACGTCGAGCGGTGGCGCAACTACACGTCGGAAAATGCGAGCAGCTACGCGGATTATGCAACCACAGGATGGACGCTGTTCAAAAGAGTGCGGCCTGAAGCCGCAGACACCGAGGTAATTGATGCTCTTATCACTGGTATCTACCCTGATTTTGTGAAATGTGAATTGTTACGTAATACGCCTGACTCTTTGCCCAAACTAGTCTCAACGCTGAAAACTTTTCGTAAACGTGACCGACCGAAAATTGACAGTACAGATAAAAATCTTCTTAACAAAAGACCCCGGTTTTCGGAATCCCGTGATTCATTATTAGGTCAGACGCCAATTTGTTTCAACTGTAAAAAACCTGGTCATAGAGTTCGTGACTGTAAGGAAAAGTCGACACAAAATACAGACTATAATATTTCTACAAAGCCA
This sequence comes from Dasypolia templi, assembly GCA_963555695.1. Taxonomy (NCBI): domain Eukaryota; kingdom Metazoa; phylum Arthropoda; class Insecta; order Lepidoptera; family Noctuidae; genus Dasypolia; species Dasypolia templi. Next base: position 14,677,270 of record OY743146.1, on the reverse strand, counting down.
GCCTCTCAGGCTACGCCAGACAACCGTAAGTCAATTGAATGTAACTATTGCCATAAAAAGGGGCATTTAGAGAAATCCTGTTTCCGTAAGCAAAATGATGAAAAATCGAAGTCGGTAGATAAAAAATCCGTTAATTTTTGTGGTCCCATTAGTCGTTGCACGACTACCATCAAAATTGGAGCTACTTCATATCCTTGCCTATTTGATTCCGGCGCAGATTGTTCATTGGTACGTAAAAGCATTTCTGGTTCGATTCCTGGCAAAAGAAAGATTGTCAATACAGTTTTTAAGGGAATAGGTGGTGTGAATGTCACATGTTCCCAGAGTATCTCGGCGATTGTTGAGATCGATCAAGTAAGTGTAGAATTAGAACTGTTTGTTGTAGAAGATCACCAAACACAGTTTAATATTTTAATTGGCTACGATTTAGTGCAAATTCCGGGTCTTACTATCACATTGAAAAATAACAATATGACTGTCTCGAGAAATATGGTTATTTCTGAATGTTCTTCAGCAGAGTCGGAAAAAAAAGTAAATACCGACCTGGCTGACCCTACCACGTTAAAACAATTGAATTCAATTTTAAATAATTTTAAAGACTATTTCACTTCTGGTAATAAAGTTTCCGAGGTCAAAACTGGACAATTGACGATTACATTAAAGAATAAGGATAAAATTGTTCAACGTAGACCCTACAGGTTGTCGCCAATGGAACGCGAAAAAGTCAAAGACATTGTAAACGACCTTAAACAAAACGGTATAATTCGAGACAGCTCATCCCCTTTTAGCAGCCCCATTTTATTAGTTAAAAAGAATGATGGAACTGACCGATTGTGCGTCGACTTTCGGGAGTTAAATGCAAACACGGCTAGGGATAATTTTCCATTACCATTGATTGCCGATCAGATTGATAGGTTAGGTAAAGCGCGTTATTTCACTTGTTTAGATATGACTGCAGGGTTTTATCAAATACCAATCAAGTCAGTAGATTCAATAGAAAAAACCGCGTTCGTTACACCTGACGGTCAATTCGAATTTTTACGCATGCCTTTTGGGTTGTGTAATGCGCCATCTGTTTATCAACGTGCCATTAATAAAGCTTTAGGTGACTATAAGGATAAGATTGCTCTGGTTTATATTGACGATGTCCTTGTAATTTCTGCAACTATAGAAGAAGGGTTAACTAACTTAGAGTTAGTTTTGGAAAGATTAACTAATGCAGGTTTTTCACTAAACATAAAAAAATGCTCATTTCTAAAAGAATCTGTTGAATATTTAGGAAATATAATAGAAAAAGGAACCGTTAAGCCTAGTCCTAGAAAATTAGATGCACTCTCTAAGTCTGCAGTACCAAAAAACGTTAAACAATTACGGCAATTTAACGGTCTAGCTGGTTATTTTAGGAAATTCGTACCAAATTTTTCCAAAATCATGGCCCCTTTATATGAATTGACTAAATCTGACATACATTGGAAGTGGACTGAAGAGCAGGAAAATGCCCGAAAGGAAATAATTAGTAGATTAACATCTTCCCCACTCTTGACAATTTTCGACCCTGATTTACCATGTGAACTTCATACAGACGCTAGTTCTCTGGGTTATGGTGCGGTTTTGATTCAGCGACATGATAAGAATCCTCATGTCGTTGGTTATTTTAGTATGCGAACGACCAATGCTGAGAGCAAATACCATTCATATGAGCTCGAAACATTGGCTGTCGTCAAAGCAATCAAACATTTCCGCCACTTTTTGTATGGTAGATGCTTTAAAGTAGTAACAGATTGTAATTCGCTGAAAGCATCCAGAACCAAAAAAGAACTAACGCCAAGAGTACACCGCTGGTGGGCATTTTTGCAAACTTTCCAATTTGAAATTGAGTATAGGAAGGGTGATAGACTTTCTCATGCTGATTTTTTTAGTCGAAATGCCGTAGCGAGCTCCTGTAAAATCCCTAGCGGGAATATCTCATTGCAATTTTCGGTAAACTCTTCTACACTTGATCATAACTGGTTGCTAATAGAACAAAAACGTGATCCAGTTCTTAATAATATAGTTGAACAACTTGGTTCTGATACGATCCCAAAAGACATTGCTGACACTTATGTTATATCTCAAGATAAATTGCTTAGACGTAAAGTTCAAATAGAAAATAAAACCCGTAAACTTATTATCGTGCCACGTAATTATAGATGGAATCTGATTTCTCACTATCATGATAATCTTCTACACTTCAGTTGGGAAAAGGTTTTAGATAAATTAAGGGAGCAATATTGGTTTCCCAATATGTCAAAAATAGTTCGAAAGTTTACTGAAAATTGTGTTAGTTGTAGGATTCGCAAAGGTATGTCTGGTGCTAAACAAATAACCCTTCATCCAATAGATAAAATTGCAATTCCCTTTCACACTGTACATGCTGACATAACTGGACGTATGAACGGTAAACGTAATAATGCTGAATATGCGTTTGTTTTTATTGATGCTTTTTCTAAATATACGCATTTAATTTATACCAATGATCGGACTTCTGATACAGCCATAACTTGTTTGCAAAAAGTAATTTCTATTTTCGGCACCCCAAATAGACTCATAACAGATCAGGATAAGAGTATGACATCATCTGATTTCAAGAATTTTTGTCATCGTTTCGGTATCGAACATCACGTAGTAGCTAAAGGCGCTAGTCGGGCAAACGGTCAGGTAGAACGTATTATGAAAATCATCAAAGATAATATGTCTGTTGTGGAGCTTAATAAACAGTGGCACACTGCTATTCAAGATTTACAGTTGGCTATTAATTCTACCGTTTCTAAAAGTACGGGAAGATCTCCCATGGAGTTGTTGTTTGGAAAAAAATGTTCGCCACCGGGTATTAAGCTCTTACAAATCGATGATGATGAACCAATTGAAGACCTTAATACTGTTAGATCATTATGTAAATTAAGGATGGACGAGCGATCATTTCGGGACAAGTTAAGATTTGACAAGGGCAAAGCTCAAATTAAGCCCTTTGAAAAGGGGGACTTTGTCTTAATGCATAAGCATGAAAGACATACGACTAAGCTTGGTCCTAAGTATGAAGGTCCTATGGAAGTTCTAGAAGTATTGCCTAATAATCGCTACAAAATAAAGCATGTAAATTTAAGGGGATGTTCCGAAAAGATCGCTAGTCATGATTTTTTGAGACCAGCACCTCTGGCCCAAAATGATCCATTTTTGGATGTTAATGAAAATGAACCGACCGTATGGGCGGATGATTTGTAAATTATCTTAGCTACTCCACCTTCCTACCTATTACGCTGGCTGGCCACCATGCGTATCCTTATTCCTGGTCTTAGGGCTATATCCCAGGCGGGTGATGCCATATGATATGGCTAGATCCAAGGCGGGTGATGCCATGTTAGGGTGCTATATCCCAGGCGGGTGATGCCATATGATATGGCTAGATCCAAGGCGGGTGATGCCGTGTTAGGGTGCTATATCCCAGGCGGGTGATGCCATATGATATGGCTAGATCCAAGGCGGGTGATGCCGTGTTAGGGGGGCTATATCCCAGGCGGGTGATGCCATGTAATATGGCTAGATCCAAGGCGGGTGATGCTGTGTATTTTTGTCGAAGCCTGAAATGGGTGATGCTGTTTTAATGTAAAATGTTTTACAGCGCAGAGAGCGCGCTGTATCAGAATGGCCGTATGGGCGCCAAACCATTACATGATTTTAATTTTAACTTGTTCTAATTATTTTGTACTCAATCTGACTTCCATGTTATTTATTAATTTAATACTTGTATTTCCGGTTAAGTCTATGCTAAGTTTCTATTTTGATTTATTTAAAATATTGTGGTTTCCGGTTGAATTTATGTTAAAGTTCCTATTTGACCTACTTCTTTTTAATTTATTTAAAATATTGTCGCTCCCGGTTGAATTTATGTTAAAAGTTTATATTTGACCTACTTCCTTTTAATTTATTTAAAATATTGTGGTTTCCGGCTGAATTTACTTTAAAGTTTTCTATTTGAACTACTTCCTTTTGATTTATTTGAAAATTGTTGTTTTTGATTGAATTGATGTTAGTTTCTATTGCTTCTTACTTTTTATGACTTTATTTAATTTTCTATTGAGGATTTAACTTGACACATCCGCTTGAATGATTATTAAAAGTAACTTCCTTTGAGTTAATATTATTAAGGATGTGTCTTGACACATCCGTTTGAAAGATTAAAAATGTTAAGGAATGATTTTGACATATCCGCTTGATTTATATAGATTTTAATTGGCGGTAAAGATTCGCGGTAAAGTTTGGCGGTAATTTTGTGTATAAAAACTGTTGTAATGAGGATGAAGACACATTTCTCTGTACGCTGCTCGTGGAATAAACACCCTGATTTTAAGTAAGGTATTTTCTTTGTTCTCTCATAAACATTTTTCGTGTCATTCTCTATTACTGTGTATTTGTGTGATACATTGGTGCAAACCTATGTCGGACTCCAACAACAACGGCGATGATGCGCCGACATATACATACCGTACAACGAAATTTTAAAACGGCAACTGTAGTGACCATGGACTGTAAAGACTAGTTTTACATTGGCAACTGCTGTTAACATTGGCTACAACAATTTTGTAACATCCTAGAAACTAAATCTTTTTTGTTGTTGTTTAATTATGTCTCAACATTGTAGCTAGTAACCCATGGGAAGTTACGAAGTAACCCCATCACAAGTATCCTTATAACTTACCGGGGCTGCCTCAATTTTGTGCTGTAAAACAATTGTATGAGAAACAATAAAACGTATTATTTTTATTGCTGTGACTAAGGACTGAAAAGTGGTTAAGCTACGAAATCCTTGCATCATAACTTGTTGATTATAAGACTGTCGCGATGAACTTGTCATTTTTAAACGATTTATTACGTCACAGTAGACGCACACCTTTATTTTGAGACAGGCGTGAAGTATGTACCTACTTGGCGACACGATATTTATTAGACCATGACTACTTATTACAGAACTTTTTATTCATATTAGTTTTTCAATTCGTTATGTCAATGCACACAATATGAACTCGGGCAGGAAGTAAAACTAAATTGTTGCATCGGGAACAATCGATGTGACCTAGAATGGTGTTTTAATTAAATTAGGTAAGTAAGTAGGTAATAGCGATCACAGAAAGCGGATTCAAGTCTTTATTACAAGGAGTCCTAAATAGGAAGACATGTCTCTGACTTGGGAGTATAGTTTGCGCAAAACTTTATGAGCCCTTTGAACACAGGCCCGAGTACGAAACCGCGAATGGTACAGTTGAGTGCACAATCATGATTGTAGATGTGAAACACTTTTATAGTACCTGTATGCCTACCTACAGTATTGATGTGTTCATCATAAAAATAATCAGCGTTTAGGTACTTTTGCAGGCACCAATCGCGTGCAACTTCCGAGAGCTCATAAAGTTTTGCGCTAACTATATGTTTGATTATATGCTTTAAAAACATGTGCACTAACTTGTCAGTGCTAAATTTATGAATCCGGAACTTTCGTTCATCCGGCTATTCAAGCAACGCTGATACCTTATCGGTACTTCCAATGCAGTTAATCTAGATGGTCTTGCTACAATTTTCTCCTAGGTGCGAAACAAGACCAACCGCTAATTACGCAATTACTAGTCTACTATGTAGTTTCCACATGGGAAACTTTACGTGGTCCACATTTCATTTCCTTTCTGACTTCGTAATAAAAAGTTATCTTTCTCCATACATAGTGTCATCAGGAAGCAAACTTACTGTACTTATGACATAACATGAAACAGGAAGTGGCACAAAGTTAATCTTAAACACATAAAAAAAGTGTAACTTGTGTAATATCTTGCCACTGGGCACTTATTTGTAGACAGCAAAAAAACCTGATGGCGGTCGTGAAATTAATGAACCGTGTACGGAAACTAATTTTTACTTTCCACGGCGGTATCGTGTCGCTAAGAAAGTGTAGTACGTAGATTGGATTTTCTAATATTCCTATAAAATTCTCGTGTCGCAATGTTTGTTACCGAACTCCCCCGAAACGGCTGGACCGATTTGTATAAAATTTTGTGTGCATATCGGGTAGGTTTGAGAATCGGCCAACATCTATTTAAAAAAAAATGCAAAACAACGTTTGCGGGGTCAGCTAGTTATAACATAATAATGTGTCTTGTGTAAACATTGTGATACAACAACATCGATTGACAAAGCTTGGTTTTATTCGTAACTCGAAAGTAGGTTGGTAGGGACCTACCTGCTGAAAATATGAATTTGTTTTCGACAACTTAAAACATCATGAAAAATCAATAAAACGTAGAGACCAACCCATAGGTATTACTAAAACTACTACTGTATAGCTACAACATAGTACCTAGGAGCAACTTAGGCAAACAATCAATGTAAGTACCTAGGTACCTACTTACCTAATTAGAAAACTTAAATAGACAGGTAGGTACAAGTTAATATACCATTCAATGTTAACAAACACGCAAGTCTTAATTTCAGTAATTTTATAGAAATCTTTGTAAAATAATTGCCGGTAGATGACGACGACAATGAATGGCCAATTAATAACTTTATGATTATCAATCGGCTAATTAACGACGGATCAGTCATCATTTATTATTGGACACGGCCACGAAATGGTTTTAAGGTCGCATGCTGAGTAGCTATATTTTAATTTTTTTGTCGATGACATTACCTATTGAGATTCCCAAAAAGATTGGCGTAGGTAGATCTTGAAAAAATGTTCTAAATTAAAAACTTTTGCCTTACCTACCCACTACTAGGTTTACGATATTCCTTTGTCTCCTATTTTACAAAATATCGCGGCGGGATTTTAATGCGCACTGGATTTTCAACTCTCTGTGTTGAACCGAGCATTGAGATCCATCAGTTATTTTGTGTGTTGAAGACCCAGTGCTAGATTAAATCCCGCCGCGATATTTTACTAACGGCTGTCCAAATACAGAGCGTGTTTTGACAACTTAGTGCGGATTTCACTAATGTTACTAGCGTTCAGCACATCTAACACACGTTTAAGAGCTGTCAGGGTCAATATTCTGTAGAAAATAATGAAACTGACAGCTTTTAAACGTAGCTTATGTGCTGATCGCGTTCAGTTTCATTGGAGAATAATACCTACTGGTGAAAATGATCAGATTTTCGACGGCCGATGATGACGGCATTGATGACAGCTGTCATAATATGGCGGAACTCCTTTCCTAGGAAACCCAAGGTTTAGGTATCCATCACCTTACCCACCTAATTAATTCTAGCATTATCATACGACGACTTTGAGTCGACCCGAACGTGGGTAATAAAAGCTGAACCTATTTAAAAATACCTTTTTTAGTTATAATACTCAAGATTTCGTGCCTTCACATGAATAAATACTTACGTACAGATAGGTGGAAAGGTAGGCTATGTAGATAAGTATCATAGATATGTATAGAATATAGATGGTACCTACCTACATCATAAGTAATAAAGAGAATAGATTAACCTGTTATTCAATTCAATGCTAGTGTTATTTTTATTAAGATGCGAACAGGTAATAACCAAGAGTGTATTTTACGTCTGCTGTAGACTATAACGTGCAATTTATAATAATACACTATGCTCTTAGTCAGTCTAGTCGGTACATCTTAATGATTTATCGTTGCCTGCTGCGATTATAACAAAACATTCAGGTACCTAGGTGATTAACCACAAACAACTCGGTTTAACCTAGTCATGATGGTTTTACCGTTTATAATGTTCAAAAACTTGTAAAAAGTAAAGTTTGTTCAATATCAATTTTTACGTTTAATGCGAATGTGGCGTGCCACAAAATTAGGCTTTTATTTATCAAACTAAATATTGAAACTTCCATTTAACGACCATGTTCTCAACCTACATACTCAATGTATGTACATAACTGTGGAAAACAATCATAGAACATAATGAACTGATGTCGCTGTCGCGTGGCCGTTCACATATTGAACGAGCTAAGAGCTTTTACCAAAATTTCAATAACTAAAATCACAACGCTTGGCCAGCAAGACAATGTTATCAGCACACACAATTCTCCTCTAGAAAAAAAAATTTGAAAGTCTGAAAACTACATAAAAGTAGGCTGCCAGCAGAAGCGACCTTTCTGTTCTAAAGAATGGCAAATAGAAGTATATCTTAGATTTTGTGACTGCCAGCAGTTCTATGTTTGCAGGGTTCTGTTCTGTTCAAATTCGATTTGGTAAGGTAACTTACTTAGTATGTTAGGGTAAGTTCTGGGTAACACCGTACGAATAAAATGGCGCAAAACTCAATGTTGTCAGCATTTAAAAATATTGGTAAATTTGATTCGTACGGTATAACTCTAGCGCCGGACCTACCCCAACAACACAGAAACTACTTAGTTAGCAGTAACAGGAACGTTTGTCACGAGAAATTACAGCCATAAATAACATTAAGGAAATCCTTTTCTCTATGGTAGTGTACCTGCTCGTGGTTGTGAAATCGATTTTAATGAGTTTCGACCATAAGAAAGCGATTATTTTGAAGCAAGCAAGAGCTTCCTGAGTTGACTTCTAGATCTCACATTGGGTCTTGGGATTAAAATTGCAAGTAAGACGGATAAATATAAATTATGTATATTAAAGTAGGTGGGTAGTATTACCTAATAGGTACCTGTCAATTCAAAAGTGGTTACCCCAGACCTCCATTTCGATGAGCAAATTCTAGTTATAGTAGACCTACCTACAGTAGGCCGCACAATAGGAGTTACAACACCAAAAAATTGGGGGTAATTGCGTAACACACTTATTATGACAATAGAGATGATGAATAATATTAAAATGTTCGTGAAGGCTTCACAATCCAACCTGCAGTATATGCTGAATCTCTTGATAAGTGACTCGCCTATTGTCTTGGATTAAACTTTTCACTGCTTGCACGTTATCTTCCGTAACAGCCGTCAAAGGGCGACCACTTCTTTCTTCATCCCCCAAAGTTAGTCGACCGCGCTTGAATTTGTTATACCAACGATACACGGTTGCCTTAGAAGACCTTTCATCCATGAATGCCATTTGAAGTTCATCGTACGATTCGTCCGGTTTCAGGCGACACTTGAAATCGTAAAAAATCGCGAAATTGGCACTAAGTACACTAGTTTACAGCTTCAGATAGAGACCCGAGATCTATTTAGACTTATTACAAAGTAGGTACCTATCTAGTCGTCTAAATTGGATTGGGCTAATTAATGCCAAAGTAAATACCTACTACAGTGGGGCTACTACTTTATTTTTTATAGGTTCATTGTTCAATTAAGAGAAAAAAGAAAATAGGTACGTACATAATTAATTTGTAAACAGACCTTCCATGACTTTTGTTTCAATAGGTAATCAGAGAGGTAGGGGTAATAGTTCTTATGTAAATATCCACTGATAGATTATTATTTCTGTTGCTAAATTCGGTTTGCGCCACACTACTGAGGGCTAGACCCTTAAGGCTCCCGCACACAGGCGTAACACCACAGCGCGACACAAAGGCACCGCTCGTTGCGCGACACGCGGTGCCTTTGTGTCGCGCTGCGGCGTCGGGCCACTGTGCACGAGACTTTAGGGCAACACCTGGCAGGTATTAGTACGATCTTGCAAGCAAGCAAACAAACAATCTATCGAATCCTAAGAACGCACAAAATGAAAAGAATATTACAGATCTTGGGTACCTAGAATATAGAACCTACCTACACCTACTTACATACATTACATGCCCGGAGGCAATCATAACAATCTAATCTCTTTTAGGTAACATATTCTAAGGAATCCAAAAAATATTCGGCACGAATAGGTGGCCAAAGAACCTATGGTTTTGTTTTTGTGTTTTCCAGTAACGAGGTAAATAAATACCTAGATAGACCATACGGTCTACCAGTTAATAATTATAACCTACCTGAATATTAATCGAGGTGTGCAGGGTGTACCTAATAATAAAAATCTCGGAAGGAAAACTAGGAGTGTAGGTAGGTTACTCCTAGAGTGAAATAAATGTAATTCAGTCAAAAGCAGACGCATTAACGAAAAGGAATGATCGCCCTTTTAAAACTCGCCCCTCGTGTCTGTCATAGGTAGGTACAATATAATTAAATCTAACTATGATTGAAATATAACATGGTCCGTGTTAAAAAACATTTTAATCGCGTAAAGGAAGGTAAGAGACCTACATCACAATTAAAGCTATGCTGTGACTGAAAGGGACAGCACCTTTTTTTAGGGAAAGCAAACAATTTTATTGTACATTAGGTACCTACATACAGGTTGTTAAAATACCCATCACATAGCTGTCAACTATGCATTCTGTACATCAATTTAACACAGCACAAACATAATTGCTGGAAAACGACTTTTCTTTGTGGTGTGAAAATTTGCGTTTGCGGTTGTGCGCAATGTAACACACGCAAAACACTGTGCTTATTGGTGCATGTAACGGTACAGGGGTCGTGGGGATATTAGTAGTGTTGTAATATAACATAAAAAAGGTACTTGCGTAAAAAAAGGTCAGTAAAAGTTGGAACTTGGTTCTTCAAGATCGCCGAATCCAGAAAGTTCCTAGGTATGGTAAAATATGATTGCAATGAGAGGGAATACAAGTGGCTCTGGGCTTCGTTATCAAGCTATAGAGTTCCAGTTTAAGCTGACCTCTCATTGTACGGAAATCCTATACAATGCGAGATCAGCTTACACTGGAAATGTAGGTATAGCTTGATATATAGCTATGTGTACACCCGAAATAACAGTACAATATTAAAAGCTTAAGATGGATTAGGTACTCTACAATCCACTACGTTTCCACATATAACAAAAATTTGGTAGGTAGGTATATACGAGTACCTACCTACAGATACATAGGTACAGGCAACTAATTAATTGGTTAGTGTTAGGTAAAAAGCTATAGAAGATGTAAAATAAAAAACAATTAGGTGTACCTACCTACTTGGTACATTAAACTACATACAGTGCTATAACCATTATCAGCATCATCGATGAAGCTGTGTCAATCTCTTCAGGGGAACCAGGCGTGATGGTTTTAAAGATCAATTTTCATATTCAGATGAAGCCACTGCTTGTGGTCACGGCCAATGGCGACGATATTCCATTACCTGTTTTCTAGGTTCCTCTGGATAGAAAGTAGAGCTTTCAAAAACCTGCGATTGTAAGCGATACCTTTGCGGCTAGGAACCGAGGTATTCAATGTACTAAACGAATTAAACCACCGAATGCATATTGTAGTAGGGAGTTAGGTAGTATTCAATTAAATCTGGTTAATTGGTAACTAGTGTAGGTACCTACTTAGCTACCCAGAGAGGTAACCTAGAGATGATTTTGTCTACATGAGAACGATGCAACTTGTGTAGGTACCTACATTTTATGGTTGCCGTAAAAAAACTTTCTCATAAAGTGTGCTGTCTCATAGAAAGAAAATTGCAATACCTACGCGGTCGAAAAGAACGGAAAAGACCGACGAAAAACTTTAACGCAAGAGGATTCAGAACCATGAACTCAATCCATGGTAACAAGTCGTGTGTCGATGTACCTTCCAGCCAGTATCATTTCTCACACAATGCTACAGTGGTTGATATTTGTATTGTGTTTGTAACTTTGTAGTACTGACATAAATTTATTAAATAAGCATGAAGAGCTCGTCTGGGTAACTGGTACCACTACATTAACTCCTGCTTCCAAGCAGTGAGGCTGTGCTCTGGTTTGAAGGGTATGAGTCGGGAGTAAGCAGGTGTGCCTGTAGGAGGCACATGAGACAAAATATTATAAAACTAACTTTTGCGGGAGGCTTCATTTGCGTGGATGTCGGATATTATCCCACGGGAAGGTACTACCTGGATAAAAAGGTAATTTAATCCAGGTCATAATACCTACATGGGCACGCCACAATAGCGGCGGTAAGTCCCTTCTTTAAGGAGTGGTTGGAGAGGCGCCACGGCGTCCTTACCTTCCGCCTGACACAGGTCTTCACCGGACACGGTTGTTTCGGGAGGTTCCTGTTTCGCATAAGGCGGGAGGAAACGCCCGGGTATCACCATTGTGTGGATCGCCCGGAGGACACGGCGGAGCATACGGATGAGGTCTGCCCAGCTTGGGCAGAGCATCGCAGTGTCCTCGCGGAGGCGATCGGCGGCGGCGATCTCTCGCGCCCGGCCATGGTCCAGGCCATGGTACGGAGCGAGTGGGAATGGAAAGCCGTCACCTCCTTCTGCGAAGCAGTAATGCTCGCGAAGGAGGAGGCGGAGCGCGTGAGGGAGAGAGCCTTGCGCCCTCGCGCCCCTTGTCGCCGCAGGAGACGCCCTGGGCGTCGGGAGTCGCCTGCAGATTCCCGGCTACCGTTGGCGCGGGCTTGCGGACGGCGAGCAATGGGTAGCTCGTCGTCTGGTAGGGACCAGGCCCGGGTCGACGGCGCGTCGTGTTCCACGCGCCCGGTGTCCGAGGGTCCGATATGGCCGACGCCTCAGGGTCGCGGGTAATTCGAAAGAGTAACCTTGGCCCTGGCACAGGCAACTGAAGGAACACGGGTTGGTTTTAGTCAGTAAAAGTCCGACACGCCCTGGAGCTCCACCCAGAGCGGGAGAAGTCATTTGATGATTTCCCACTCAAAAAAATACAAAATGGTTATAATACCTACATAATACTTGACAGATTACCCTATTGATATTTTCTGCATGAGTTTCGTTCATAATGTCAATGTCATGCTTATCTGTTATTTGCAAGTGCAATTTGAAGTGTTATTTAATTAGAATTGTAAGTGACTGTGCTGTTTGTGTGCTTATTCTAAATAAATAAATAAACCATCTGTGTACCAAATTTCATTCAAATCCGTTCAGCCGTTTTTGCGTGATTGAGTAACAAACATCCAAACATGCAAACTTTCACATTTATGTTATTAATAAATTATATATTTTATTATAGTAGGAAGGAGAATATTCACAAAATCAGAAAAAAAATGATAAAACTGTTTGTTTTTCAGCACGAGTCGTTACAAATTAGAAAAGCTATTTGCTGTAAACTTTTTTTAATACGGGAACAAAATCCATAGAATGTAACTATAAAGTTGGCAGGAAAACATGTATTGTCTAAAATCTTATCATTAATATTAATATTGTTTATTTTTCTTTAAATCAACGGAAACGTTTGAACTAAAACTAATTTTAATTATGAACCGACCCCGCTTTTAATATGATTATAATCATATATTAATGTTTTAAATGTTAGATATTTTACTTAGGTACCTACCTTACCTTACTTAGGTAGGTACCTAAGTAAAATATCTAACATTTAAAACATTAATATATGATTATAATCATATTAAAAGGCTTTTGAAAATTACTAATAGGATAGGTACCTACATAAGAATTCATCAAAAATGCAACGTTAACTACATATCTCATTGGCTGGAATCGGTTCAGAAGTTAAGGTTGTAGGTATGAGGCAAAAAACTATGAGGGGACCTACCTCAGGTAACTAGGTATACATAACACTTCCTAATAGCTCCACCGCAGTATCCGCAATGTACAATTATCAAACCAATTAATACCAGCTTTAAAAACTTATTTACTGTAGCATCGCAATTAAATGGTTTTTGCATATTTTTTGTAGTATTTAATTATTTCATCAATATTAATGGACCGTTGTAAAACTATTATGCTTTAAAAACTGCGTTGTTTTTGGTTTACACGTTCCTTTACAAATTGTTTCCTATAGTAGGTACCTATATGTTAATTTTAATATTATGTAGGTAAATACATTCAGGGTTCTTGTAGTTTTTTTACTACGCAATATTGAGTAAATAGGTAAGCACTTAAAAGCTTAGTATAATTCTTATATAGGTATTATGCTCATAAAAACAACATTACGCATTGTCTCCTCGAAGGGTTGGGCAGAGCTGGTGTAGGTACCTATACCTAGTCCACCCACAATTCGTCAGTTAGGTATATTTAGCGCCGATTTCACCAATGATACTGAACGCTCACATCTAAAACGCGTTCAAGAGCTGTCAGTGTCAAATTCGACAGAAAATAGTGACACTGATAGCTTTCAAACGTAGTTTATGTGCTGATCGCGTTCAGTTTCGTTGGTGAAATCAGCCCTTAGTCAAATATAGGTAATAAGGGGCGAGCCCTTGCCATCAACCGGGCACAAATTCAGACTAGTAATTAATTAACTCTCCTTTAAATCTTCAAATCCAAACCAAATACAAGAAAGTGAGTGTAAGACAGTAGACTTTTATCCTTCGTTAAGTTTTCTTCGCGGTCATTTAAATGTAGACGAAATTAGGTTCCTATTGATGGAAAACGTTGTATAGGCTAACCATAGACAATGCTAAAAAAACGGAGCAAACTCCTGAAAAACAGGCAAGACGTGAATAAAAATTACCTGCTGTTTTTATTGGATATTCATTTTAGTATGTACCTACCTGCTTCCATAATATACATAACATCACGCCTGTAATCCCAGAAGGGTTAGGCAGAGGTGTACTATAGTACCTACACCCGCATTTCGCCAGTTATGCTTTAGTCCCATGTAATAGGGGGCGAGCCTATTGCCATCAACCGGGCACGAAACCTGCCTGCTTAGATACTGTAAACATTTATGGTACTATCAGTAGGTACCTATTTGAGAGGTTAAAGGGGAAACAATATTATGTAGTTAGTTAAAATAGGTAAGAGAGCAAATTTGATCTTTGCTTCCAAGACATAATCTTATGCAATTGTTGTTGCATAAAACCAGTTTTATTTAAAAACCAATTAATCTAACGTTATTTCCTGTTCAATAGTGGCTTTCAAATTGGGGCATTACATCACATAAGTACATACCTCTCTATAGGTGGGTAATGTAGGTTACCATGCTTTGTAATACAAATAAAAAAAATTGCTCTCAAGCAGTCACCGTGCGGTAGTGTCTCATAAAATTAATAAACCTAGGTTTCAGTAACTACACCAATATATTCACTGTCATTCATTACATAGTCAAATCACGTAGACCTAAGTACAAACTCGGAACAAATGTCATACAACACCTGGAATATTTGTCCTCATGCGGAAATCGAACCCGCGACGACAAGAACAACAGGCCGGCCACCATTTAAGTCACCAACAAGGTTAAAAGTACCTACTTACACAAAAATAACAATTTGTATGGATGTCTACTGCATTTTGATATGCATGAAATTCCATTGTCTTTGTGTTCTACATTTTTTAATTATTACCCATTCGGTATGTGACGAATTAGACAAAAGGATACATTTCGTCTGAAAGGCAATAATAGATAACTGTTATAACGTTATAGGTACCGTGATTTTCAATGCTTAGCGCTGCTCATACATGTCTGACCGCTACATCATCAATCCTAAAAATCTGGACGCGTAAAGCATATTGGAAGAGGTACCTCCCTACTAAGCTATTATATCTACCTGTCTCGAAAGTAAGACAATCCGCAGCCTAATTGTGTAACACATTTTCGTAAACGATTAGGACTAATCCGTAGTATTTTGACAGTTCAACAACATTCATTGCGTTATTTTCATTGTTGAGCAGAACTTTTAATCGAACTTATGAAGCAATGGATTAGCAATCTGTTTCAAAACGAGTCAGATTCCGATTGATTGTGTATAACGCAATTAGGGTGCTGGTTACAAAGTAATCAAGCTCATGGTTTCCGGAACTAGAACTACCTAAGTAGGTAGGTACCAGTTTCTTAAATCAGAAAAACCTTTTTTATTTTTAACGCTGGCGGCTGCGGCAGACCTAGATCAAGGCGCGGTTTACCTCAATTGGTTTCAAAAACAGTTTTTTTTTTGTTGTTAAAAAATCGTTTCGGTGAAGAAACAAAGTTGGGATAAACTAAAGCGAAAATCCGTAAACACCAGAAACATATTGAACGAATGATTATGATCAAGTCATAATGAGCTTGTTTTATCTACCAGTGAAATATTGAAATGAAAGTGAGACTAATAGGATGCGACCGTTGAGCCAATCGTGGAGAAATTTTTGATAGAATCTGTTGCCCTTGGTCGGCCTTGGTTAACTTTCAAGAGCTGTCACTCAGTGCGGTTGCATAGAATTCACATATAAATTATGTATTTAGTTAAGTATTACAATGGTGAGGTGCTGCACGGCATTAAAAACTATTTTTATAAATTACTTACAGCTTTATTAAACACGTTGGGCGTCATATCTATTCAAATATTCGGGTTCATAAAAAATATTTTTGTGGGAGGTACCTAAAGGTCTGCCTGACTCTTAATATCAAGGACTCACTAAATAATGGATAAGGCTTATACTAAGTTCAAAAAGGAATTCCGGTACCATCGGAATGTAAGATAGAATAGATATTTTCTTCACATCGTAATGTTTCACCGTTCAAGACTACGTTAAATATCTTCAATATTAATTTCCATAATTTTAATAAAATATCAATACTCACTAATATCAATCTTCGCCACATTTTAATAACGATATTAAAAATTACTGCACTGTTACAAAGATCTGTCTTCTCCTATTCAATTCTCAAAGAATACTGCACAACACTTTGTATTATCGAGAAGTCTGCGTTACAGTTTCCCGCCCAGTACTGCGCTGGCGCCTCCCTTACCACTCATAATATTGGAAGCGAACGGCGGCCGCGCTTACAATTTATATAACATCGCCAATCCAACGCTGCACAATTTATAATTTAAACTTTAAATCACTGTTGTTTTGTTTTAAACAAGTTAGATAAGATAAAGGTGGCACGATAACTCATCCATGAAATTAATCGTCTTCTTAATAATGTTGAGCATATAATCGTTGCATGTTTTGTGTTGCACATAAACTTCGTGGAGTGCGTAAAAACTTGTCTGCCTTCAAATATTTATGTCAAGTTCATGGCCGAAAAAATGCTTGTCGAAACGTTAAAATTTGCTAGGGTCTAGTTACTCCTAGTGGCCCTAGGTCACCCTAGCTAATTGCATTATTTAGGATGCACAAGCAATTAGCAAGTCCCATGTAATAGGGGTATTACATGGGACTTAACATAACTGGCGAAATGTGGGTGAACACCAGGTAGGTACACCTCTGCCTAACCCTTCGGCGAATGTAGGCGATGTGTGATGTAAAGATGTTTTTTTTTTAAAGGAATAAGGTAGGTACAGACCGCGAGGCCTAAACTGAGCTTTGCATTCGTGTGAGTGATTACCAATCGCACCAATGGAGGGACACACAGCGCCTCAGGCCGATTGTATAAACCAGTTTAAACCAATCGCGATCTAGGCCGACGTCACACCTACACTATCTTTACTGCACTCACAAAAATGCAAAGCTCAGCTTAGGCCTCGCGGACTGTACTATATTTCGGTTGGATTAAATACATCAACAACTAGCTCTGTAGATAGATACGAGGGCGGCACTGAAAATTTCGGGAATCAAGGAAGTGACACAACGTAATGTTGTGTCACTTCCTTACTTATTTAAAAATGTATTTATTGCTTTTCGAAGTATTCTCCGCGAAATTTGACACAGTTTCCATACGATGGAACCAATCATTGAAGCAACCATTCCATTCGGATGTTGGGGTCTCCAAAATGGCCGTTTTGTAGGTGTCCACAGCTTCTTCAGGTGATGAAAATCTCTGTCCACGCAATTTATTCTTTATTTTAGGGAAAGTATAGAAATCATTAGGGCTTTGGTCGGGGCTGTACGGCGGATGGTCTAATAATTCTATGTTTTCTTGCTCTAAAAACTCTTTTGTTCTGTGTGCGGTGTGAGAACTCGCATTGTCGTGATGGAGGATGATGCGGCGGTTGCAGTTCTCTTTACGGAGTTCAGAAGCGACCTGTGGCAAACAAATGCTAGCATACCATTCTGCATTAACCGTTCTTTGTCCCTCAAGAGGAATAGTCGTAACATGGCCGGTTTTGGAGACAAACGTGGCCACCATTTTTGTTGCAACACTCCGTGAACGAACAATTTTTGATGGCTTTAACTCATTTTCGAACACCCAAACTCGTGACTGGTTTTTTGTTTCGGGTTTGTACGCGTATATCCAGGATTCGTCACCTGATACGATGTTGTATACAGCATTTGAGGATCCTACGTGGAATCTTTCGAGAGTTCTGATGCACCAAGTAACGCGAGCCGCTTTTTGCTCTTCACAGAGCGAATGCGGTATCCATCGGGAAAACAACTTTTTTACACCTAATTGTTCATGCAAGATTATTTGTATTTGACTCATGCCAATGTCTTAAGTGGCCTGAATTTCGCGGTATGTCACATGTCGATCTTCCTCAATCAGCTTACGCACAGCATCAACGTTTTCTTGGGTGACTGCAGTTTTTGGACGACCTTGACGGGGATCATCACTGAGCTTGACACGTCCACGTTGAAATTCAGCAAACCAGCGATAAATTGTGGTTTTGGATGGGGCTTCATCACCAAATGCAGAAATCATCCGGTCAACACACTGCTTTTGTGTTAAACCACTTCGAAAGTCATAATAAATCATCGCTCTTGAATTTTCTCGAGTCAATTCCATTTTCTCAACGACTAAACAAGTTTGACAAAACCTTGTGACAAGACCGAGAATCTATTTTTAAATAAATAAATGATATTCGATTTTTTTAAACCAAGTAGTTTTCAATTAAAAAGATTTTAATATGACAGGAACAGTGGAAATATTCCGTTCCCGATACTTTTAGTGCAGCCCTCGTATACATAGGTTCTTGAATATGTCATAATAATATTGTCAATAAGCTATGGAATAGCCAGTCTTCCAGGAAAATTCCGCCGGTTTTCCTAAAAGTCCAGCAGTAACATTCGCTGGTGCATGTGGTCAATTCTGTAACACTGATGAAGTTTATTGGCAAACAAAACTGGCCATAATGGTAGATTGGTCTTACAAAATAATAACTACGCCTTGGCTGATTGGCTCAGGGTTTTGTGGATTTCATTGAAGAAATGATAAATTCAATAACTTAAACTTAATGAGAAAGAAATCGCTTTATGTTGTACCTATTATTTAAACATCAATCAGTGTTACTCTACGGTAGCCGTTATTTAACCACATAGCCTAACGTAATAAATATATAAATCAAATCTTCTGCGCTGTGTAGAATACCTATACATGATTTGTGCAATCAACACCTACGTGACTGATTACCTGACCATGAGTCCTCAGTCCATAAATGGTAACAAATGAATACACTTTAGAAAATAATATTGCAACACACAGCTAATTTTGTCTAGTACCTTTATTAAATAAAACCACTTAAAGTGACAAAAACGGACATCTGGCCCGATGTGCTTTTACCTTCGCCGAACTAAAAAATAAATTAAGCAAAGTTAATTTAACTTTTTGATTTCAAGGTAAACGTTACCAAAACGACCAGATAGGTATATTTTACACATATTAAGAAATCATTCATGGTTAACCTTACGATTCGTCACCTATACAAATAGTTCATAGGTAGCAAGGCCTTGGTCACTGTCCTCCCCAGAGTGCTAAAAAATAAGAATAGAAAACAAATATACAAAAGTTAATAACATTAATCATCTTTAGAACTTAGTTAACTCTGAGTTTGTTACGACTTTTCTTCTCAGAGTAGTCAGATAGGAAACGCCGACCTCATCTAGTTTAAAAAAAAATGTTTGACGTGTAAAAGTGTTTGTACAAACCTACTTACAGAAATCATTTATCATTTAGTGCTTTTGTATTTTTTTGTAAAGATGCCAGTTTAGAGAGAAATTAGAGCATGTGTATGGCGAACTATTCAGCTTACTTCCATAAGATCGGCTTATTCCAGTTGTGTATGGAATATGGATGAATAAAAACTACCTATTTTGAAAATTCTTTTTTATCTGGTTGTCAAAATCTGGGAACTGGTAAATTTTTACAAAATAAGGTACTTTTCCTTACCCTCTAGAAAACATTGCGGGGCTGCTTTAGCTGGAAACTTACAGAGTCCCATACATTGTACGCTCCATACAACAGATCCGTGCCTGTCTGCATACTCAAAATCTATTTTTTTTAAGTGGCATTTTTTAGAGATGCAAAGAACAACAAAGAAAACTAGTTTTATATTTAATTAGACGTTCCGTGACCATAATTATAATTTATAATTACACATAATTATGTGTACTATGTTTGTTATTCAACTCGTGCGCATCTTCCGTTGACGTAGTACCATGTTATTAAGTCGCAGTAAATTAAATTGAATAATTCAAGGACCTGCACATAACGATGATCGGAGAAACTCAAGACGATTAGATGACATTATTCGATAGGTACTTATAAATGGTCGGTCACGCAACTCGCAATCACTTACAGCGGGTCGTTTAAAATAGATTGACTTTTTCACAATACCGATTATTGGGCAAATAACTTTTTTGTTAGTAAAAGAACAGATGCAAGGTCAACTGCGGCAAGTATTACATCCCATCCAGTTTCATCATACTAACAATAAAACGAAGGTGTTATTAGTAATACAAACTCATTATGTAACAAGTTATTAATTAAAATACATGAACTGTTTACTGATTTATTTATTGGATATCGCCGGTACAATACTAGTTGACCAATTTAAAATGCAATGTTTATTATTGTATCACTTCGAATAGTAATTTCGAACGTTATTTGTACACAGGACAACATACATAAATGATTGAAGACCTATTTTTAAAATAATACACGGCATTATTTCTACTTTTCGTCTGGTGTGTAAATGGATTTACAACTTCCGAGTTGACAACGTAAAAATGTACAAAATTATAAAATAAAATCAATTCTTATAAATTGTTAGTGTGAACAGCTCTTTTCGAGTGAGTTGTTTGTCAAATCTCTACTAAACAATTAATTAGTTTATGTCTACAAGTTACAAAAGTTAATAGTGAACACACATTTACCTCTAAATACAGAAACCTTTATCAATTCAAGACTTATTAAATAACCTAACCCTAGACTTTTAATCTCTTATGATCATAATTATTCACAAGCGACAAATAATACTGCTAATGAGAGGACAACGTGTATAAAGACCGTTCTTTTAATGCGTTTATAAAATGTGTTAATGCCAATAAACAGACTTTGTCCAATTATGACATTAACCAAGAATGTCATCATTACACTCACTGCAAAGTTAGACGATGCAGTGAACTTGAAAATAAAGAATCGCATCCGAAAACACACCAAAGAAAAAATAGAAATAGTGACTACAGTTAAGTTAAAAACGACTTTCACAATCAGATCATATCGTTTAAAACACATTACAAATTACATAAATAGTTCTCTATGCATTTAGCATTTGCATACATAACTACTATGTAAGAACATATCACGGATCTGTAGGTTAAATGAGAAACTAAAGTTTCTAAGATACTAAGGGCGCCTATCTAAAATTACGATTGATAAATACTCCGTACAAGCTATATTCGACTTAAGACTATGTAGCAACATATCACATCCATTAATCAATCCATAGCCACAGTAATAAAGGGACTTACTGACAACCGACCACACCGAACTATTAGTGGGATTGAATATGTACTTGAAAATTCTACACTCATTGAGTAATTAGCTTGGAGAAATTCTGAACTTTTCACGCATTCATTACAATATTAATAGATTAATATCCACACAAAAACTTTTCCTGAAGATCGCACTAAGTTGTGCTTTATTTTACATCATGTTTCATAGTAAGTACTTAATAATAATTGCATTTTAACATTTATCGAAAACATGTTCAAAATACATAAATAATTTAAGAAATGTGTACATTTTTTTGTATAAATTATGTATAATTATAGCTCTACAATCCCAAAAAAACAGAAAATTTTGTGACATTTTCAATAAATCTTATTTCTCCAACTAAAGTTTGGGACGTAAATGAGAGGATGTAGAATAATCCATCATATTAATTATGATAATAATATCAAGGAATTCATGGTGAAAATGCCATGCTAGGCTAGACAAATTAGTTTGCTGTAAAGTCAGAAATGGTTATGTAGGTATGTTACCACAAAACTAGAAAACACTTCGTATTCCCCAGCACGTGAAATATTGGAATAGAAAAATGCACACTCCGTTTTCATGGCATTTAAAACGTATGTACTTATTTATTACAGAAAAATATTTTAAGCACATTCACATGAAACATACTGTAATTGCATCAAGTGATTGGAAGTATGTATAACGTTTTTGTTCCATCAATAATATTTTAGATCTACAGATACATCGGATCAAATATACGTATAGGTACAAAAGAGAATAAATATAATACGGAGAAGAAATCCGGCGGGGCCCATCGAGCTCCCAGGAGGGTAAACGATGGTGAAAATTTAAAGCCACACTACTCACTCGACCGGGAAGCGAGTCAATCGTTATAGAGGAACACTCGGCCATGCACATCAATCTTAACACTGAATATGGTCACACTCTCGCACTAAACGTTAGCAGTCAGACGAGCCTACCACTGCGGGTTGGGCGGCAGGTAGCCCTCCGGTGCGTACGCGGGCGCGGGCGGCGCGGCGTACGGCGGCACGGCGCCGGCCGGGCCCGCGTAGCCGCCGTAGTACGCGCCGCCGTAGGCGCCGTAGTACGCCGGCGTGGGGTACGCGCCGTAGCCCATCCCGTAACCTGCGGACACATCAAGCATAATTAATATTACTTGCTACCAGTTATGCTAGTACTGCACAACTGGTTGAGGCGGCATCTACACCACCACATGCGAACAACGCATTACACTGACGTCACACAAATCCTGCATCGCGCAATCAGAATTTACCGCGCAGCTAGCATATATACAACTTCCGGACAACAATCTTTGGGCAGTTGCCCACCAGATACGACTTCCATCTGGTCGGAGGATCCTCCCTTTTCGAAAGAGTATGAGTGAACTTTACACCCTGTTCCTCATATCCTTTCCCTTCATGTTCAAAACCATTCAATGCGCCATGTGATTCGATTGATAAGGTCAGTAAGAGGAATGCTACAAAATGGCAACATTTATAATACTTTTATAAATAAATCATAATCATTATTAGATACTCGATCTTGGATGAAGGTTAGCCTATGTCTTTACCCAGACAACTTACTTTCGCATTTATATATTAGTTAAGATTAGAATTTCGTAACATAACTTAAGTGCTACTGTAAACTATACATAAAGTGATTCATTAAAAAAGGAAGCAGTGGTAACTTTAAAATGACATAATATAAAATTGTGTTTTTCTTATTTTGAATAAGCTTGCTGTGGAATCGAGCGGTTGTGAATAGCTGTGCTGAAACAGCACACATTAAAGGACAAGGGGTCTTACCTGGGTACTGAGCGTAGGGTCCTTCCGGCGGAGGGTTCCCGATGGGGTAGGCCTGTCCGGGCGGCACGTGCGGCCCGGGCGGCCCGTGCGACCCTGGTGGCACGTGCGACCCTGGCGGCACGTGCGGCCCTGGTGGCACGTGCGGCCCGGGCGGCACGTGCGGCCCGTGCGGCACGATGACGGGAGTGGACGTCTTTGACAAATCGGCGGGCGCTGCCGTGCCACCGCTCATCATCGCAGGATGACTCAGGCTGAGTGGCATACCGGGCGAGGGCTTCATATGTCCGGCGTGAGGATGCGGCTGCGGTTCGTGTGGGCGACCCATTAGCCTGGGGTGCGTGCCGACGTGCTGCGTACTGTCCAGCGGAGAGACAGGCGCGGCGAGCGGCACCGGCTCCGGCTTGCGGATGCGCGGTGCCGTCGCCGGGCCCAGTAAGCTCGACACACTATGAGGCATAGGAACGGGCGCGGGCGGAGCACTCAGCACGGGTTCAGGCACGGCGTCAGGTTTGGCAGGCGACCGACGCTTCTTCGTCTTCGCTCCAGGCTTCTCTTCGCCGGTGGGAGAGTACGACTGCGTAATATCATCCAAGTTTCGACGGAAGTCTGGCATCCCCTCTTTGTTTAAAACGCTGGCAGTCCTCTCTAGCTGACTGAGGCTTGATTCTAGTGACGGCCGAACTCCCGGTCTCTGGTGCCTATAATTCTTCAGCGGATTAATTTTTCTTTCGACAGCATCTGCAGTGCGGCTCAAATCTGCTGCTTCCACTTTTGACATATCTGGTGTTTTAGATTGCTCACTTGAGTTATCTTCTATCGCCTTATTTTCTAGAACATCCTCGGAGGGCAATTTTTCATCCGTTGTTAATACTATGGGTTCTGGTTCAGGATTCGTATCCTTATCAGGTGTTGTACTTGGTTTTTCTTCGTCACTAGGTTTAGAAGATTCTGGAGTTTCTGGTTTAATCTTTTCTTGTTCTACATCAGAAGATGGCTTCGAGCTCTGTTGCTTGTTGTCATCGTCCTCGTCACTATCTAATACTTGAGTATCTTCATCAGAATTTACTTCCATCTTACTTGTAGAACCGGAATCATTGCCGTCAGCTTCAGATTTCTTGGGTTCTCTTGGGATTTTCGTTATACTCACGGAACCAGGTAGATTAGGTCGTAATAATCTGCCGGCAAGTGGGGATTTCGGACGCAAACTTGAGTATGATCTAAGTTCACCCAGTCGACTTCTGATATCGGATATTTTTTGACCAGGCATCATGGGTCTCATTTTGTTTTGTCCTATTATAGAAGGCCGCATTACTCTGTGAAATCCAGGTCTAGGACCTGTTTTTGATGTAATTGTAATTGCCGAATTATTCTTCAAAGAGCCTGGTATGTTAGCAACTGGACGACTGCCTAAAACTTGAAACAAAAAAGTCGTCATTATTTAAATTTTAAAAAATATTACAAAGCTGCATTTAATGAATCACTAACGAAGGCTTACCTTTCTTCCCTATGGGGCTGTTGTCTTTGTTATCTGCACCTTTTTGTCCTAATCCTTTGAATGATGTCTTGATGGCAATAATTTTACCGGACTCTAGTTGCATATAAATTCCTTTTGGAGATTTCAGTACCATGACGCGTTGTCCCGCCTTCAAAACTATGTTTGTCTTCTCGGCTGAGTTCGTCGGTATTACAACATCTGTAAAATAGATATAGATTAATCATTCGAAGTTACTAATAACATTTACTAGACCATACTGTGGCAGAATTTATTGGAAGGTTAATCACAGATAGCTAGACAACGTATTAGGCGGGTGTCCCATCTCCGCGACGATACCGAAGTGATACTGCCTTATCTTTTAACCACGGTATTAGTTATTATTAATGGCCCTTATCCCGACTTAACAGAATAAAGAAATAGGGCTAATTTAAGATTTGAATGATTCTAATGAATTTTACAATTTGATCTATTTGTTTTTTTTTTAAACGTTGCCCCACACTAGGAATTACTTCTGTATCGTGGGTGCGTTCACAAACATGAAAACTCACATACACAAGACACCCAGACCCGGAACAACTATTTGTAGGTTATACAAATATTTGTTCCTTGCGGGAATCGAACCCGCGCCACGCGGCGCAGCAGCCGATCGCTCGACCACTGCGCCAACCGTGCCGTCTTATAATACACATATCTATTATAATACATTATTCTTTTATTTAATTTTGGTGTTACTATTACTGTGGTGTGTATTTTGTATCTTTGGTTAATTTAATAATACAACAAAAATATGATTGGCAAATTATGGATTGAGAGGGCCTCGTGGTTGAAAAATAACAGCACAGGTGGATCTTCAACATTAGCAACGAGGTTGGTCCGAGGATGGGTGGCTATCCATTACATATCGAGGAGCCCTCCGTGCCTCGGAAAGCACGTAAAGCAGTTAGTCCCGGCTGTTTTTCGTAGATCTTTGACATTCGTTACGGGTACTCAGAAGTCCGAGTCTGACAACCAGTCTTGCAAAGGATACCCCTTGGAAAGACTGGCTGTCATGCTTTTGGGTGTGTTACCCAATAACTAGGTAGTGTGGGAGTACTTGATAAAAGGCTAGACATAATAAGGACAACAAAAATGTGGATCAGTGTGACGTAATGAAATAAATAAGAATGCTGCAGACCTAGCGGCAGCGTCATCTCCTGCGCCGTCATGCCCTGTCGCCGCCACACGTCAGCCGGGATCCAGCGCGCGCCGTGCTGCATGGGCCGCACGGACGCCACGGGCCGCTGCACCAGGCTGCCGTCGGCCGTGCGCACTGTGCGGTACGCCGTCGTCGGCTTTGGTGCTAACGCTGCTTTCTTTTCTAGCTCATATCTGGAAAAAGTATCGTCGTTTTATTTTTAACAAGCCTTGTGACGCACTTTCGAGCTTTCATCCTTTAATCCCTTTTGATTTTCTCGACTTGACTCAACCTTACTTAGGTGGTTTGAAATTCATACTATCAATTTTACTCCTCACCTCAAACAGTTTCCTCAGTCGAGGTGAGTTTGAGTTTAGGAACCTGTCAAATATAAGGTACATTGGCAGTACAGTCAACAAGGAAGGTTTTAACCGAAACACGCGTATTTTAACCGATTTTCATAATGTCCTCTAAAGAGTTTATTGAATGTTGACGTAACCACCTCGACTCACACTCTTTCGAGGGACCTCTTAATTTCCTATTTATATCTGATGACTATGAATACCGATTTAGAGAGACTCGCAAGACGCGCCTCGAGGTCTCCTTGACAGAGTTGTGAGTCGAGTAGCTTTCGAGGTTACAATTTAGAATATGGGAGTTAGTGCTCATCTTCGTTACAAAAGTAACTCTTGTGCAAAATTTCATGTTCCTAGACTAAGCGGTTCAGGGTCTACCAGTGAATGGATTAATTAAAGATTTTTCTCATGTAAATTACTTTGAAGTACTAATAATTAGGTAGCTAAATAATAATAACTTTTCCTAACAAGATAAACACAACCAACACTAATTTACCATTTGAAACTCTAGCTCTATTGTAACGCTATAGCTTTCTTTGCTTTAAATAAGACATGTCAGATGAGTTCACAAACACATAAACAGTGTGTCCGGACATGGACTAGCGATATTCTAAATACTTAAATATAAACTATTTTAAAGTACAATTACAGTCTAGGCTTGGGTCCAATACACTTACCCGCTATGTGGCAGCCATTTTGTTTAAATATGCTCTATGCGATTACAAAAAAAAATCATATCTCTCAAAGTTTTAGTCATACTGAGCTAAAAATAGGCTTATTCGAAAGGCAATAATATTGTCTACCGTCTGCATTACAAAGCAATGTGTTCACAATTCCATAACTTTTGAAAAAAAAAATATGAAGGTCGAAAAAAAATACGGTTTCCTGCCCATTCTTCTCCATACGAAACTACCTTTTAGAAGAGCTATAATCAAATCTTATTTTAATGTAAATGTTGACATTCAAAAGTGCCATAAAGTTGCATAATGAAATCAATGCTTTGACTTTGACATTTTTATCAAGACTCATACAAGTTTTCATATATTCAAAAATCGAAACTCACCCTCTTTGCGCCAACCTCTTTTCAGCACTAGATAACTTCTTCTCTTTTCGATCAACAAGTAGGGACTCATGTTGGAACGGTTCCTTGCTCAGCATCCTCCCGTGTTGCGATATAACCCCTTGCATCAGCACATCGATGTACTTATCTTTATGTTCGGACAGATCTTTGATTTCGGATTCCTAGAAAAAATAAAATGTTTTTCTTGTAAGCAGTAAAATCGATGATTCGGTTTATTTTATTTCTTACGATTCGATTTTCTTTCCGAACACCCCGACAATGTGGGCTGTAATGCATTGTCGGGAAATAAAAAAGGTATTCTAATTTAAATATTGTTTTTTTTTTTTTACTCCTGTATCGTGGGTGCGTTCACAAACATGAAAACTCACATACACAAGACACCCAGACCCGGAACAACTATTTGTAGGTCATACAAATATTTGTTCCGTGCGGGAATCGAATTAACCTTATTAACCTTATTTATATCTTAACAAGCTGCCCCCCGCGGTTTCACACGCATAAATCTTGATTTCGTGGGAGTATCGGGATAAAAAGTACTCTATGTGTTAATCCAGGTTATTAACTATCTGTCGTCCAAATTTCATCCAAATTAGTAGTTTTTGCGTGAAAGAGTTACAAACATCCATCCATACTCACAAACTAATATTAGTAGGATTCATTCGTAGATAAAATAAAGGTTGGAACGACCTAACGCCATGTACGTGATAAACATGATTTAATCGAAACTGACAACTAATCGCGTATATTAAAACTTACCTTCTCATCATTATCGAAGCATAGGTTAGTAATTTCTTTCATAGAGAGAACAGCGTCGGGATTGCACTCGTCGACAACACGGTCAGCCATGCCTTGTTTGTTTATCTGACGATCATAAATCTTCTTCTCGAGACAGCAGTCCATTACGAAACGGTAGACGAAGCATGGTTTTCTTTGACCGTATCTGAATAATATTACGTTTATTATGAGTAGAGTTCAAAAATTACATAAAAAATTTACTTACACGATTATTATACCGAAATATGAGCGTAGGGAAATAACCTCAACGTTTTAATATTACAAAACCGCTCTACTAAAGTTTATAACAGTCTTTCCCAACGTGGGCGATAACGCCCCCTTGTGGGCACTGCAGGCCTAAAGGGGGGCGGTAAGAGACCCAGAAAAAAAAGGGGGCATTGTGTAGGGCTTTGGGGTCGATTTATAATTTCATCTACCTAGCTAGGAAGACTCTTAGACACCGACTGAGCTCTCGACTCTCGACTACATCTTGTGAACATCAACTAATATTAATTAAGATATAGCTCAAACTCGGTTCGATATAAAAGACCGCGGGCAATCATGTTTTAACAAGTTTTTGTTAAATAATCCGAATTGTACATTCCTATACCAATCGGCTGGTTCTATAATACTTGTTCTTGCTTGTCGAGTACGATTGGGCGTCGAATGAGATAAACGAGTTTATGCACGTTTGTCTTATTCCTGTTGGTGCGTGCTGCTTATGCAATCCTATATAAACGACGTAAATTTATTTTATTTTCATTTGCGGTTTCGCGCATAATAGATAAGCAGTACTTGATTTCAACACTTACGTATTTCTTAAAACAAAACAATGTCGGAAGTAAAAAAGAAGAGACGGCAATACTCTGCGGAATATATTAAATTCGGATTTATTGAAAATCCTTTGTGTCGTCTACGTCTAAAAACATTTTCGAACGAAGCAATGAAGCCTTCAAGACTGCAAGATCATTTGAATAAAATGCATCCAGATAAGACAGAAAAGAATGTAGCATATTTTCAAGACCTAGAGAAGAAGCATAATACTCAGCCAAGTGTATCAAAACTATTTTCGGCGGCTGCTAAGCAAGATGACGACGGACTTCGAGCTTCGTACAATATCTCTTTGTTAATTGCTCAAAAAGGCAAACCACACAACATCGGAGAAGAGTTAATTTTGCCAGCAATAAAGGAAGTAATAACTAATGTGCTTCATAAACCGGCCGCAGATATTATCCGAAAAATTCCTTTGAGTAATAATTCTGTGCAAAGACGAATTGATTAAATGGCTGAAAACATTGAAGAATCATTGTGCAATCATCTGAGGACTAGTAAATTCTCAATTCAGCTCGATGAGTCCACTTTACCAACTAATGAAGCGTTGTTGCTATCTTACGTGAGGATTATTAAAGATGAGAAAATACGTGAAGAACTATTGTTTGCCAGAAATTTGGAGACAGATACAAAAGGCGAAACCATATTCAATACATTGGAAAAGTTTTGTGAAGAGAAAGAGATTCCTTTGAAAAATATTATATCAGTTGCTACGGATGGCGCTCCGGCTATGACAGGGCACCATAAAGGCTTCATAGCACACTTAAAGAATAAAATCCCAGATGTCCTTGCTATACATTGCGTTATTCATAGACAACATTTGGTTGCTAGAAACTTAAGTGAACGACTATTTCAATCACTGCAATATGTCATCAAAGCAGTCAATAAAATCCGTAGCAGCTCTTTGAATGATAGATTATTTCATCAGCTTTGTGTTACTAATGACGAAGATTTCAACCGTTTGTTGCTTCATACTGAAGTTCGTTGGCTGTCAAGAGGCAATTGTCTGATTCGATTTTACAACCTGTTTGACTCTATGATAGAGTTCTTGGAAACTAAAGATACAGAACTGCGCAACAAGCTCATAACATCTAAGAATGATATAGCTTACATGACAGACCTGTATAAAATGTTCAACGACATGAACCTCCAACTGCAAGGCGATGAACTAAATTTAATTAAAACAAAAAATGTCGTTGCTGCTTTCGCAGCCAAACTGCTTCTGCACAAAAAGAATATGGGCAGACGTGAGTTTCACAATTTTCCGAATTTATCAGTATACTGCAGTAACGACGACTTGTTTGCCTACTACCAACATTTGGAAAACCTCCACATTGACTTCACCAAACGATACCAGGACATTTTAAACTTGGAAATACCAGACTGGGTGTTGGATCCGTTTTCAAATGTCAACACAGCAATGTCACCTCAGCTGGAAGAAGAACTTATAGAATTGACAACAAACGAAGAAATAAAAATCAAGTTCAAAAATGGATATCAAGAATTTTGGCTACAAAAACCGATCCCGCAATTGTACCCTGGATTGTGGTCAAATGTTCAACGATTTTTGATAGCATTCCCATCGTCATATTTGTGTGAACGTGGATTTAGTGCTGTGGCAACGCTGCTTACTAAAAAGAGAAATCGTTTGCGTGTTACCGAACGTGGCGACTTGCGGCTGTTTTTGAGTAAATTGGAACCTGATATCAACAAACTTATTGAACAGCATCAGATTCAACCTTCACATTAGTTTTTATATAAGAATTGATTATGTTTGTTTTATTTTCAATAAAAGATACTCTGTCCGAATACTACAAATTTGCGTTTCAATAATCAGTTATAAGTACTTAGCGGTTTTTAAGTATGTTTAAAAAGGGGGGCGTTAATAAATAATTTATTCTTAAAGTGGGCAGTAGACAAAAAAAGGTTGGGAACCCCTGGTTTATAACATAACATAACGCCTGTAATCCCGAAGGAAGTCTCATGAAGGGCAATAAGCTGAAATGTGTCAAATATAATAAATACTTGCCTGTAAACACGACAAACAGCCTGCGTGTCGTGGCAAGGGTTCCAACTGGCGTCGAAAACGATTACCCTATTGGCTCCAACGAGATTTATACCAAGCGACCCGGCGCGAGTCGATACGAGGAACAAGTGTATGTGCGGGTTGGCATTGAACTCGTTAATTAGCTTCTCACGCTCTAAAGCGTGTGTTGAACCATCCAAACCTGAAAGAATATGATTTATGAATAGAAGCTTGGCTAACAAACATTCATTTCGGTTTCCAGAATAATACTTACGATAGTAGTTCGTATTTCTCTCCCAAAGACAATTTGTCCCAGGAATGTAATTCTTTTCTAAGAAGTCTTCAATGAGATTCAATGTAAATAAACTCTGGCTAAATAACAGTAGCCTGTCTCCAAGCTTTATGCTCTCATTCAATATGTAAAAGAACAATTCCATTTTTGAAGAATTTTCAATAATCCCAGGAATGTAATCTTTTAGCAATTCAGCTGCCCAGTCGTATGTCATTTCTTCAGCTTTCTTGACCATCGCTAATTCTTCTTCTCTATTCATTTTTTCTTCCTTCTCACTCTCTTCAGATTCAGAGTCCTCATTATTCTTTTCTTTCGACGTCTTCCTATCGTTTCTTCCCTTAGCTTTCGGTTTGCTCTTCGCCTTTGACTTTTTACTATCTTTCCCTTTACCCTTTTGTTTACCTTTCCCCTTTGGAGTTTCTTCTTCTGATTCAGATCCCTCACTCTTTCCTCCATCTGTTTTGGAGTCCTTATCTTTCTTTTTAGTAGATTCACATTTTGAATCTTTCAAAAGAAGAGGTTGGTTTTTGTTTATCTTCTTTGTTTCATCTTTCACTAATTTCTTTGTATCCAAGTCTTCTATTTTAACTTCACCATCAGACTCCGATTTCATCTCGGTTTTTTCCTCAGCTTTCAATTTGTCAATTTCCGTCTTTATTTCAGTAATAGGCCATGATGTTACTGGACTGCCAGAACTGGCACTACCCATAGGTGGTTTAGTTTCAAGATGTGGGGGGAAATTCTGATATGAGCATGGATAGTTGTTACCATTAGAGTTGGTTTCTTGCTGATCAGGGTAAGACGGTGTATTTGGAGGATATCCATAAGCAGGATTACCAAATGGCACAGGGTTTGTATTTTGTGTTTGTGGTACATTAGGTTCTGTTTTGATGTCATTTGCTGGGTAATTACTAGGAACAGTGTTAGGCTCGCTTTTAATAGCAGGTTGAGTTGGCACATGTGGATCAGTTTGGCTGGAAGGCATATTGTTGGGGAAGCCCGGGTAATTGTTAGGATGATTGTCGAACTGGTTATATGGAGTTGTATTATTCCCATATCCAGAAGTGTTGGCAGTATATGGTGGAGGATATGGTTGATTAGGATTAGGATATCCTTGAGGCCCAGGATTATTAGCATTATAGGATCCCTGTGGCGCGTTGGAGTTATACTCAGAGTATCCAGGCTGATTATGATAGCCTTGATATGGCGGTCTTTGTTGATTACCAGTGTAATTATCTTGATTATTCGAGTAGGGTTGCATCGCATTGCCGGGATACGGCTGATCGTTCGATGGCGGTCCGTTGTAGTTCGGTGGGTATTGCTGAGAATTATTGTATTCAGAAGGGTTGCCTCTAAAGTCTTGTGGTGGCTGATTATTTTGTTGATATTGAGGATTATTGTAATACCCAGTGTTGCCATAGTAGTTCCCATTACCCCAATAGTTCTGGTTATAACCTTGCCCACTCTCTGGAGGCATGTTTTGTGGATACTGATTAGGGTAATTACTGCCGTAAGGCGGTTGTTGCTGGTAGTAATTGCCGTCATAGTTCTGATTGTATCCTTGATTAGGTGGGTAGTACCCAGGGCCCGGGTTCTGATAGTTATGGTACGGTGGGTAGGAGCCGGAAGGCTGGTCTGGTCTGAACGCGTTGGAGGTTGGACCATAAGGAGCGTTCGGGTAGGGCGCGTTGCCGTATATATTAGCTTCGGGACGTGGCACCATCGGAGCAGTGGTTGTATTAGGCGGTATTGTTGCCGCTGGCTTTTTGGATGCACCCTAAAATAATAATAAACATTAAAACCTAAATTACAAGTCATTACTCACAGAAAAAAGCTGTTACAGTATCAAAGAATTAAAATAAAGCACACAATATAAATACTTTATGTTTTTTTTAAATCAAGTTTGATGCCAAGTGCCGATTTCACCAATGTAGTCAAGACCAGCTGTCAGTATGAAAATTGGGAATATTAACACTGACAGCTCTTGAACTGGTTTTAAAATTTGCTGATCGCGTTCAGATTCAGCGGTGAAATCGGCAGTAATATGGGAAAAGTTCTTAATCTATGTAAATATTGTGATATTACTTGAAAAGTAAAATGTTATGAGTATTGTAATAAAATTTTTTTGAATAGGTCCCTAATTGGGAAGCCAAATGTAATATAAAAAAATAAAAGAATAGGTGTGTGTGTTTCTGAGTGTGTGATCTCCTAAAAAAATATGATAATGTAAGAAATTAAATTTCGGGCGCCGTGGAGCGACACACTATTAATAGATAGCCAGATAAAGTTGGAGAGATTGAACCATTAATCTTAGGATGGGGGCCTGTGGATGTCAATGGTGATTAAAAGTCTCACTACCTTGAACATTCCCAGTTTATTGTATACCTTTAGCCTAATGAATACAATTATATTAATATAAATTTTAGTTGCTATATCATCATTGCATCTTTGTAACTTTAAATTCGCAGCTGAAGGCTGTTTTGTTATAAAGGAAAAAAAAATAATGTAACTTAAAGGTGACCCCGAGAGCCGGAAGGTGGTACCTCTCAGGTAATCAGCCCCCGTGGAAGGCCCGTAGAAATTTCCCGGTTGAATTGAAGTAAAGGTGGAATAAGCACCCACAATTGTAGGCGCTTATTCCAGGTATTTAAACTCGCGTCTCCCTCGGTGTACCGTGAAGATATCTGGTATCAAAAGACGTAGGGAGGCGACGAGGAAACCAAAAATCCGATAGAAATAACCACCGGGACCATTCCACGGGTCCTTTGGTTTAGGATTAGGGCATTAAAGCGCCACTATAAACCAGATTAGTTACGATTCCATTCAGGGAAAATCAGGAGACCTGTCACCTTGTCGTGTCGCAAAAGTGACTTGTCAAACCTTGACGTCCAAAATGTCATACGAAACGTATCACAGATAAAAAATACAATTAAGAAATTGTTCCGAAATCGTTCCGAAATCGACTAGAATTATCAATACATGTAACGGTGTAAAAAAACTCGTTACAGTATACAGGGTGAAATTGTATTATCTAGCGAAACTCAGCAGTATCATGAATGGATGGATGGGTATCAATATCTAGAAACGATAAAATGAAAATGATTTGATGTTTTTTAGGAACAACGACGACTGGTGGTGTTGTTACCGGAGCTTAAGAGTTGAGAAAATCTGTCCTCTTTTGTTTTATCGTGTTTAGATACCCATCTCGTCTGTGAAGTTTAAACAAAAATAAAAAATGTTTTTTTAAACAGCATCCTAATTGCGCAACACGCAATCAATCACAATCTGAATAATTTTCAAGGATTGATAATCCATTGCTTCATTTGTTCGAAAAAATTGTTGCTCAACAACGTAAATAACTTATTGAATGTTGTTGAACTGTCAAAATTAAAGAAATGGCTGTAAAATGCAAGCCTGTAAAACGTTATAAGTGTATTACGCAATTACCCCGCTGATATTTCAAGTGACTGCATTAACTGCGTGCAATGACCCCACAAAAAAAACCCAAATTAATAAAAAAATTGTTTTCAGGTTTAGATATCCATACCCATTTCATTTCTGGAGTTTTGATAGCTAATTTAATTAGACCCTGTATATGTATAACTTGCTGCGCCCTAACAGGGTCATGTACTTATTAGTTAAGTTTAGTCTTACCGTCTTATTCATACAATAAAGCCATTAGCCTAAAAAACCTATCTTAGCTATAGATCTGTTTCAAGCAAAAATGAAGTTTAACAGAAAGGGACAAAACATGTTGATGGTTAAAATAGTTTTAAACGAATGGCTTTATTATAAATAAAACAGTTAGTCTGTAACTTTGCACACTTTCATAATTACATTGTGCATGAATAAATAAATTAAAATAAGTAAATACACGAATATTTTGGCTATAGTCTTATTCTCATAACAATGCAACTTAATTACTTAATTTCACCTGCTCAACTGATACATGAAAAACTTTAGCGTTTACATAATCGTCTCTTACCCGTGGTTTTCCTGGTCGTCGACCCGGTGTTCCCTTCATATTCCGTGCGCGTCCGGCCTTTGTAACGCCCCCAATCTCCTCCAAATCCA
Source organism: Dasypolia templi (assembly GCA_963555695.1). Taxonomy (NCBI): domain Eukaryota; kingdom Metazoa; phylum Arthropoda; class Insecta; order Lepidoptera; family Noctuidae; genus Dasypolia; species Dasypolia templi. Next base: position 14,641,826 of record OY743146.1, on the reverse strand, counting down.
AATCTTCTTCAATAGCGGCGTTCACTTCACTACGCTTCTTGAGAAAATTGTATAGCACGTCAGGGTGATTCCAGATCTATGAAAGGTATATAAAATAGATTTTTAAAATAAAAGTATGGTTGAACAAGTAGTCAGAATATAAACTCTCTCATTTAACTGCAGAAATAATTAGAGTAAACAAGTGTTTTTTTTAGATTATGATTACAAGCTTGGTGGCTATGGCAATTTACATTCGAAGTTAACTTTAAAAACGTTCCGTGAACACGTGAGGTACCGCTATTGTAAGCAGAAGAAAACGACATTTATTAATGACATTGTAATATTTCATACCTTACAACAAATTGCGAAAGCTTTCAAAGGATTTGGCACAGAAGTGGAGCGAACTACTTCATTCATGAACCTTTCGTAGAGTTTACGTTGAAGTGGTGTCATTCGCACTAGGAGCACGTATTCTTCCTTTTGAGGTAGCGTTGACTGCAGAACGGCATGCGATCGTCTGTAAACATATGACTGGTGTAAATATGTTAATGTAATGTCCCAACACCGACCTGGCCTTTAAGGCTAAATACTTTACTTCATTTTAGGGATGCCAATCGTAAAAGGCAATTAGTAAGACAGTAACCAGCCAATAGAGCAAAAAGGTCTTAGCTTTTTTTTTTTTTGTGTATGGCATCTCGTAGTTGACCTTGAGAGGTCGTGACTACTTAACCGGACTATCCTGTGGCTGCCTTAAGCGGACTCAAAGCCTCCAGCCAGGGGCGTAAAACTACTTACATTACTAAGCGAACGCTCGCTAAGGGCACCCCCTGTGGGGTACGGACCTCGGCTTAGGGCGTCGCTGACGGGAGGACAGCAAGATGGGACAGGCTGGATCTGGATTAATAAGGTCTTAGCAAGAGCATGACTTCATTTATACTAGTGCTTCAATGCCCGTCCAATGAGGAACAAAAACAAGAGAAAAGTCAATGCTGTTGTTCTATATCTTACCTTTGAACAAAACCTACAAGTAGTGAATGCAACACGTGAGCCCGATATCTCATGAGCCGTATGTCCTGAGGAGTCGAGTCTATACACTGTCCGTTCTGAATGGGGCGCTCGAACATGTTACAAAACTCCGTCTTGCTACCCAGGTAGTTTGGACGCACGAAGTCTACCATACACCAGTATTCCAGCAAGTTGTTTTGCAAAGGATAGCCTGAATAAAAAATAAAAAATAAAAATGAAAAAATAAACTAGTCCGTGAGGTGCCTCCAAGGCTCCTCAACTAGTACTCACTACACGATTTACGTGGAGCAATCTACATTCGCTTTGAGCAATATACTTTCTGAACAAAGATAGGAGATTACTCAACTTCATATTATTTTGCACTAGCTAATGCCCGCGTGCGTTGCAATGCCTTTTTTTAGAGACCGCCTCTTTAGTAGAGCCAACAAAACAAAACAAAAAAAAACGGTTAAGCCGTTATTTATAGTGAGACTTTAACCAACAGCAATTCATTTTTATGTTTTAAGAAGATTAAGTCTAAGCTAATCTCTGATTTTTTAATTGCTATACCAAAATGACAGCTGTAATTAATCTATTTTTTTTTTGTTGCAAGCGTGGAGCATAGTGTTTAGTATGATTAATTCAAAGCTTCATAAGTGATACACTGAATCTTTGTCATAAAAAAAGTTGATTGTTACCGTCGCGTCGTTTTGATCTGGCAAATTTGAAATCAGAGTACAGATTAATCTGAGTTTTCTAGCTATGCTTAATTGATCTCTCGTGGCCGAATACGCTTTACGATAGATCACAACTTTCGCAGTCTGATTCTCATAATATAAGCACATGAGATAAAAACGCCAAGAACTTGTCTGACTAGCAAAAACTGCGTTTCCTACTTATTACCTTTAGTGAATAGTTAACAATCATACCTGTTAACACTACTCTTCGCCTCGTCCTCATTTGCTTCAATGCGTAGGAAATATTCGAGTGGGAGTTCTTAATTCGATGTCCTTCGTCACAGATCACCAAATCTGGACCTGGCTTGACCAATGCTTCGTACATTTCTGTAAATCCAAAATAATTGTTTTAACTACGATTTGTAGTCTCTTTAGTCTACAGGGTGCATACATAGACACGCAAACTATTACCATGAATTCACCCCATGATTTTTGACCTCACAGAGGAGAATTTTTTCGCAGGTTATTAAAAAAAACAGTAAGTACTATTTTTTTTTAATTTCCACATTCAGACTCAAAAATAACCAAAGCGTGCACAGCGTAATAAAATATTATTTCTGAGAAAAAAATGCCCTTCCATCAAACACTATACAGGCTGGCTAGACTCATCAGTTCACCAAATAAAAAATAGAGTCTAGGTAGATGCTCCACCAGTTTTCTGTCCAGTTGTTATATTTTGGCTTTTAATTTTACAGTAAATTAACAGTTTCTGACAAAAAAAAGTGAGGGGACAAAAAGAAGAGCGAATTTGAATTAATGTTGTAATGTATGTATGTACATGCATTTTTTATTTGAAATTAATAACTTAAACTTTAAAACTCATTAAAATATCCGTTTATATCATAACTCAAACAATCAGTAACGCAGGATCCCACATTGTTAAAAAGTCAATTATCTGAAAACAATTTCGATTGACCATGGTAGATTAAAAAATTACGTGTTATTTTGGCATATTATTAGGTTATAAGGTTTCAAGACTGGTAAAATAATTATTTGACATATTCCAATAAAACGCATTCTATGGGATTTATTCAAATTCAACTATTTATAACATTCAATCTTTTGGCAAAGTATCATATATCTATCCCAACCCAATAGTTTTAGAATGGTAACGTAATTTTGCTTTGAACTGGCATTTAAATTCTTATTAAAATAGTGCTACGTATGCTCACCATCTAATAGTTTCTTATCTTCATCGTTGGCATTGTCCTCCTTTTTATCTTCTTTCTTTGTATCATCCTTCGGATCATCCGGTTTCGCCTGACTGTCACCTTCGTCTTTATCTAGTTTCGATTCTTCAGAAGCCTTCACAACCAAAAAAATAACAAGTTAGCATGCAATAAAATGTTTCGTTTATTTAGCGTCGCATATCCAGTCTTTAATGTCCCCCCACTGCTGGGACAAACGCCTCTTCTCTGTGAGAGGGAATTTCGGGCATTCCTTCTCACAGAGAAGAGGCCTTTCCACCCGCGGGTTCAGTACGGGTTGGCGGATCATCCATAGAAATCAATAAAATTGAGAAAATCGGTAGTAACAATAATTTTTGTTAAATTTCATCGGATGCAGTTTTATGCAGACACATATTGGCATTATGATAGTCGTGTCGCTGGATATTATTCCTACGAATTAATAAAAAAAACAAATATGGGTACAATATTAATAATCTTTTACCTGTGTATCTTCCGTAGGCGGATCTGACTTTTTCTCATCTTTCTCCTTTTCGGCTTCCAATTTAGCGTCAGCTTTTCTTTTCTTACGAGGTTTCTTATCTTTCTTCATACTGAGTAGTCTGTATAACTCGTAACCTATCATAAGAACTCCGCCTGATGTAGTCCAATCCTAAAAAGTAAAAAATAATAATATTTCAGGGACACTTTTTATTTATTTTTGGGTGCGAAATTATCAAATGACGTCTCCCGCTCTGGGTGGAGGGGGAGGGCGTGTCAGATATTTACTGCCTAAAATCCACCCGTGTTCCTTCATTTGCCTGTGCCAGGACCACAGTATCTCTTTCGAATTTCCCGCGGCCCCGAGGCATCGGCCCTATCGCACCCCGTCATTATGTGCTGACATCTCTTTGAAGCGCGCGTGGAACACGACGCGCCGAGGACCAGGCCTGGTCCTTACCGGATGGCGACCCATTGCTCGCCGTCCGCAAGCCCACGCCTACAGTGGCCGGGAATCTGCAGGCGACTCCCGACGCCCAGGGCGTCTCCTGCGGCGACTAGGGGCGTTAGGGCGCATGGCTCTCTCCCTCACGAGCTCCGCCTCCTCCTTCGCGAGCATTACTGCTTCACAGAAGGAGGTGACGGCTATCCATTCCCTCTCGCTTCGTACCATGGCATGGACCAGGACCGGGTGCAAGAACTCGCCGCCGTTGATCGCCTCCACGAGGACACGGCGGTGCCCAAGCTGGGCAGACCTCCACCGTATGCTCCAACGTGTCCTCCGGGCGATCCACACAATCGTGACACCCAGGCGTTTCACAGGAACCTCCCGAAACAACCATGTCCGGTGAGGACCTGTGTCAGGCGGAAGGTGAGGACGCCGTGGTGCCTCTCCAACCACTCCTCAAAGACGTGACTTATCGCCGCTATTGTGGCGTGCCCAGCACTGGGTTGCGACAATCGCACCCTCCATGTCACCATGAGATCCCGCCGGAGCTCTGTCCGCTGTACCGTGATTTCTCGCGGCAGCGGAGTTACACCCTCCTCACGAGTTTTGCCTCCTCACGCCATTATAGTAACACTGACACTGTTATATCCCTTTATCATTCCAACTTTTCAAGAAGCTGACAAAACGCTAAGGCATTTATTATATAATATCATAAGATCAGTGTAAATTCAACTTTTTAATATTAGGTATGTTCCATAATTTAAAAAAATCCATACCTTCACAACTTTGGCTCGCATTTGTAACGTTTTGTGACTATCGTTGAGCACATAGATTGGGAAGTTCCTCGGTCGCACCTCGCCGTGAGCTGATAATGGACTTGTGTTCGCGTCAAATGGCAACCACATATTAAATTCTGCTACCTGAAACATTATACAGAATGGATTTTAGAATGAATAGTACACACAACAATCATGATTGTGTTAATTGTCTTTGGTAAGGATAGATCCTCGAAATATTTAATAGTGGTACTGGCTTCTTAATTGGACATCAATCAACTATTGATGTTTATAAAACCATTTTTGACAATGTGGCAATGCTGCCAGTCTTCTGGGCACGTTTCCGGATGACAGCGATGCGGACTAGTACGTCGACGCCTTAGTGTCTTATTATTTTGCATAGTTAGTTAGCATTTAAATTTGTATCTCGTGTTAAATAATCCGTTTTAAAGTTATTTAAGAAAATAGATTTACACTACTGTATTCGTCCTTTTTTGGCAATAAACTCAATAAAGTTCGATCAAATCGCATTGTAAGTTGCATCAGCAATCACTATCAGCTACTACTAGCATCATACTGGGACACTTACCCAATTCTGAAGTGTGTTGATTGGCATGATACACAACACAGTTTTAGATGAAGTGTGGCGAAGGAATATATCACAGAAACAAACAATTTGTAACGTTTTGCCAAGGCCCATTGAATGTGCCAATATACATCCAAAGCCCGATGATGTCGAGAATCGTTCAACAGACTCTATAATGTTATCAAATAGGAATCTTACACCGCCAATCTGGAACACAGACAAATCAAATATAGGAAGTGTTTATTTAGTCAATGTCTCTTAAATTAGAAGGGTCCATTTAAACCAAAAAGAATAGTTCAAATATTCACGATACCGTATTTAACACCATAGAGCATCGTGATATTATAAATAAATCAATTATAATTTGTAATGAGCTTTTTTTTAATAATTTGTTAATTTACCTGATGAGGTTTGATAACCCTAGCAATTTGTGGTGCCAAGAATATGTCCTCATCAGTTTCCGGGTGACCAATATTGATTAACACACGGCCTTGTTCATCTGGGATGTTATACGCATCATTCACATGGAGACCTTGAAAACAAAGAGTAATATTTTCATACAACTTTCAAGTGTTATGCGGAATTTCACACGCGGTATTGGTCCGCATGCGTGAAGTTGCACGATACTTAAATCACACACAAATGAACACATAATACGAAAATATACATTGCGGGCACTAGCATACGGCCAATCTCGCGTTCGTGATTTAATCCGCATGACACTTGGGTGTTGTAAATGTCATGCGGAATCTCAGACCAACTTTTAGAATACAATTAAAATAAAGTTGATTTAAGTTACAAAATAAATGTAAGCTATTGTCTTAGTAAAGGGATAATTGGCCTATAGGTAAATTTCCCATAGCTGGGACACAAGCCACATCTCTGTGTGAAAAGTCTACCAAACTTTCCCCAACACTAAGAGGGCAAAGGACGTAGTACGATTGACAATTAAACCAATGTTTTATCTGACGCTGAAGTGACGCAAAGGCGCTAAATAAGTCTAAATGTCAGTTACTTCTCACGATACCCAGGGAAAGACTAAATACATACTTTATAGGGTATTACAACATATCCTTTCTATTTCAAGAGTCTTACCTGAGTTACCAGGATCCTCTTCGGCTTCAGGACTAGGCGGCACTTCTGAATCTGACAGCATTATGCAATCATCAGAATCAGATGACGAAGACGAAGACTCCTCACCACTGCTGCTATCAACTATCTCTACGACCTACACATTAAAATTTTGTGTTACATTTTTGAATTTGTTATGAATAATCATTACTGAAATGCAGACTGATATTATTTGAGAGGGTGATAGAACATCAACATGTACTAGTTTTCATTTAGATAAAATATATACTAGCCTTTTTTCAAATGAATGATTCCAAAATAATCTATGTATGGGAAACGCGTTTTGGGAAAATACAACAGCTTCAAAAGTCATACAGGTAAACGTGAACCAAAAATTAGGATATTACGAGATTCCAAATGATAGTTTTCCTACCTCTTTCTTATCTGCCTTCTGATCAGATTTCCCTGGTTTAAGGGCACCAGAGGTTGTAGGTTTCAGCAACTTTGTAACTTCAACTTGTCCAGCTTTTAATGTCTTTTTTGTTTCACCTGACGGTAATTTCACAAGCACTGTATTTGGTAAACTAGAAACAAGAACAGAACACCAATTAGTTTTTGCATTTCAACTAATATTAATATTTGAACTTATGGTACATACTTTAGTTTCTGCCCGGGAAGAGACTTCTTCAGAATTGATGAGCCTCCTTGCAACAGTGATATAGTTTTCTGATGAATTTTATTTTGTCTATTGATAGCTATTTGCCTTTGTACCTGTATAAAATAATAAATGTATGCACATTAGAAATACCTAATCATTAATTAAGCAACCTTCATTTTCTAAAACATAATTTCAAATTTACTTATAATAATTGACTTTACAGAGAACATGTTTGGTGAGGCCTATGTCCAGCAGTGGACATCTTTCTACTGAAATAATGATAACAGAGAATATAAGATGAAAATCAGTAGTTTATTCATTGGGCTTCCATTCTAGCTTTATTGAGAGTACAAAACTAATATAGCCATACCTCTCTGATGATTCTCTGCTGTTCCTGAACTCGAGCCAATCTCTCTGACTCCTGTCTCTGGGCAGCAAGTGTTGAAGCATCCAAATTTTTCTCATCCATGACTTCCCTGATATTTCGGCGTACATTTATAGCGTTAGTATTCACTGGTTTCTTCTGCAATATGAACAATTTTAAAGTAACTTTCCATAATTAACTATGTTGTGGGGCAGAAATCTAACCAAATTCTATGTTTATGAGGTTGCATTAGTTAATTGATAGAAACATTGACTTTTGTTCCAGATTATGTCTTAGTATCTCGTAATGTAATACAGTAATTCTCGTGAATGGTAGGTAGATACCGAATTGTACTTTGAAAATTACTCGTGTTTTTATTGTCTCCTTTATCTAATAATAGTAATTATTATAGAGGGTCTTCAACTACTGTTGTAATTTAAGTAAAATTCATAAGAAACATACTCTGTGAAATATTCCAGTTGAATAACATATTTTGACATAGAACTTATATAATTGTGTAAACAATTTCAACAACATCTTAAGGATCAAATAACAATCTTGTACAGTGGACATTATTGTGACCAAACTCAGATAAACATACTTAACAAAATCTCATCACATTTATAATGACTAGAAAGTATGAATTTGTAGTCATTGCTACATAGTATTATACATAGGTACCTATATCATGACTATTATTTAGCCTGCTATTATGTATTACTATTCAACCAGCATAGGAATGATAAGAATCATTTAATTTAGCTTTGTTTCTTTAACCCAAAAGCTTCCAAATCCAACCCGGATTTGGAAGCATTGATATTGCAATACAATACAAATGATCATGCATTATTATTATCAAAATTATCATACAAAATGACTATGTTTTGTGTCAACATTGCATTACGGTAAACAAAAAACTTTAAAATTTACCATTATTGTTATTAAATTGCATTATTATGTAAACAAACAATATGGAACATGGTTTGTCTTAATCCAAGTATTGGCAGGACATCAAGTCTGTTTAACAGTAAAAGTTATAACCATACATAATGTTTATATTACTTTCAATGCATTCTATCACTGCTAACACAAATAATTGTAAAACTGGCTTTTATGTCTGAATTTAGTACTGACCTGAATGTTACAGAGAAATACTAAGAATAGGGTTACTATGGGTACATTATTTACATACACAACAATATAAATCAGTACATACAAGATAGTAAAGAAAAAATCTTACCTCATCTTCGCCTTCAGGCTTCTTGTCTTCATCTTTTGATGACTCCCCACTATCATCCTCCTTTTTAACAATGGGCTTGACACTAATCTCTCCCATTTCTTTCAATTTCTCTGTGATGTCGAAATCCTGACTACTTTCTTCTTGTTTAATATCTAACAGCTCTTCTGCTGATTTCTCTGGACACAAGTCACCCTCTTCAACTTCAGCAATTTCAACGTTTTTATTATCTAAGTCACCCTCATCAATAAGGTCACGAATTGAAAGGGTTTTGGGTTGTTCTTCTTCTTCTTCCTCTTGTTCCTGTTCCTGGTCTTGCTCCGGCTGTTCCTCATGTTCTTGTTTAACATCTGGTTCTGGACATGGAGGAGGCTCTTCAGGAGGTTTAATAGTGCTCTGTGGCTCCTTTTTCGCCTCCACTATGTCACCAGTCTCAGGGTCAATGTAGCTCTCGTTTTCTTCATTTAACTCTTGCACAGCATTGAGGTTAACTACAAATTCCTCCTCTGATAGTCCATCACTCTCTGTCTTACTGTCTTCACTTGAAAAGTCACTTAATTCTAAGACGTTATTACCAACTAAGCTGCGAATTGTAATACCTGTATCCTTTTTGAGTTTCTTTGTGAAATCATGGAAATTTTTTACAGCTTCCATCTTCCGCTTGTGGCTCATAGGCCTGGGCCGAGGAGCCGCGCGCTTCCGAGCGCTCATAGCCGCTGCCTGAGCAAAGTGAGCTCGTTGTATTCTGGCGATGGTCTCGTCATCGTCTTCACTGTCTACCACTTCTTCCTCGGACTCCTCCTCTTCGTCTTGCACCTTGCCCTTCATTTTATTCTTCACTGAACTCGTGCCGCCGGCATCATCCATGACAATTAACTAATTTCTAATATCTCAGATTCACTAAAACCTATCGCAAGTCATAATTTTCACGTCTTATTTCATTAAATGAAATCTTATACACACTGGATTTTTGTTGTGAACACAGGCTTATTTCATAAATGGAAATAAATTTTCTTGGACACAAACAATCTTTTTCAGGATATCTCTTTGTAGCACTTTTACAGGACGCGGCATTTATATCCAAGGGAGTAAGCCGGATGACACAACTATTCACATAGCGCCCCCGATCAGGTCAAAAAATACAACATATCGTCATATCTGATTTTAATTATCGATAATAAAATAATGTCTGCAATTAAAATTTAGGAAGCCATTACTTCCGCAATAAATAGCCTACTCAACTATTCGTATAGATAGAATTTGTGTATTCGACAAGCGTGTTTACAAAAATTGTGGATGGGCGACTGCGTCACAAAACGTCACGAAGACCTTATTAGCGATGACTATTAAAGTGTTTAATTGCGAATTCTCTTGTGCCAAATGTCTGTGTAACTCTCGTTACAGCATCTCGCACTTGCCATTGAAAATGCATCCTTGTTGTACAAAAACAATGCGTCAAAAATTGTAACAGCAAATATTTTTATTTCATGGCAACATTATTGATTTTCTTCTCGGGGTTGACCTTTAATTTCATTGTCTATGAAATACTTTATGGTAAGTCAATAAGTGAGATCAAATTAATGAAATCTTTTTTATTTTAACCACTTTAGGCTTCCACTGCGTGACGACTGTGGCCAATCTATCCAGATGCCAATTCACTTAAATTATTATTTTTTCAGTAAAGCTTGATTTTTAAACTAAGTATAACACACCCCACACGAGCTGGACAGTGGGCCAAATAAATATGAGATAAGATATAATGAAATTACTATAATTAACTCTGAATCTTGAATAAATAAATTGTTAAATCACTACAGATTAACCCAACAGCATTCCAGTCCGACTCTCCTTAAAAACTTACTCACCAAATTGCAATTAATTAGAATATAAAAGCCTGGGGTCGCCCCCTATTACATGGGACTTAAACAAAACCGGCGAAATATGGGTGTACTATAGGTACACATCTGCCTTACCCATATGGGATTACTGGCGTGATGTTATATTATGTAACAGTGTGGACCATAGAGTATAGTAACTAAGTGTGGACTGCGAAACGGACGGGGTGTCGGTGTCATGCATATCCTTTGGTATTATGGCCAGCCTGGGATTCGAACCAGCCGACAATTAAGTGTCCTAGTTATTACCATATTTACCATTAGTACAGACAGTGGTAGTTTATTACTAAGTACGAAATACCACAGAGTACATTTCATATAGGGAGGGAAATACCTCGAACTTTAAGCGAAAATTATTCGTGCTTTTTGCAGTTTGCAGGCTGAGGAGGAAAACTGTGTACAGTCCGCGAGGCCTAAGCTGAGATTTGCATTTGTGTGAGTGATTACCAATCGTACCAATGTGATTGCGCAATCGCACAACGCCTCGGGCCGATTTCCAAGCGCAGGACGCGTCGCTATGTGCACTCAGCGGCGTAAGTCCCCTCTTTGAGGAGTGGTTGGAGAGGCGCCACCAGCGACTGATCAGGAGTTCTGACCGCCCTAAGCTAATTATGAGGACGCGCCCCCGCCAGGTGTGTTACGGACGGCCTACAAAGTGGTGAGTAGAGTAGTAGTGTGAAAATTTTAACATGAACGATGTTAAAATTTTCACACTACTACTCCCTCCACTCCTATACAACCTATAAAAGTTTTCAGGTCGATCTGCAAGCGAAACTAACGTTGTTCTTTAACCTGCATGACATTCACCCTTAGGGTGGCAAACCATTGGGCACGCCAGAATAGCGGCGGTAAGTCCCGTCTTTGAGGAGTGGTTGGAGAGGCACCACGGCGTCCTCACCTTCCGCCTGACACAGGTCCTCACCGGACACGGTTGTTTCGGGAGGTTCCTGTTTGGCAAAAGGCGGGAGGAAACGCCCGGGTGTCATCATTGTGTGGATCGCCCGGAGGACACGGTAGAGGTCTGCCCAGCTTGTACGGAGCACCGCACTCGCGGAGGCGATCTCTGGCGTCCGGCCCTGGTCCAGGCCATGGTACGGAGCGAGAGAGAATGGAAAGCGGTCACCTCCTTCTGCGAAGCAGTAATGCTCGCGAACGAGGAGGCGGAGCGCGTGAGGGAGAGAGTCTTGCGCCCTCACGAACCCACTAGTCGCCGCAGGAGACGCTCTGAGCGTCGGGAGTCGCCTGCAGATTCCCGGCCACCGTAGGCGCGGGCTTGCGGACGGCGAGCAATGGGTAGCTTGCCGTCCGGTGAGGACCAGGCCCGGTTCGACGGCGCGTCGTGTTCCATGCGCGCCTCAAAGATATGTCAGCACAAAATGACGGGTTCCGATAGGTCCGACGCCTCAGGGTCGCGGGTAATTCGAAAAGAGATAACCGTGGCCCTGGCACAGGCAACTGAAGGTACACGGGTGGGTTTTAGTCAGTAAAAGTCTGACACGCCCTCCCGCTCCACCCAGAGCGGGAGAAGTCATTTGTAATAGGTACTTAGTTAAAATTTCAACCAATGCAAAGTATGGGAAATAAAAATTACATAAAATAATGGGCTTACAAATAAAATATGTTTTGTATATTCTATTTACACAGTATTCATAGCAACATATTTTTTCTACGGAAAATTTATTTTTATTTTAAGCAACTCCAACAAGACGCTTTTCACGTAGCCTGAGACGACGCTCACGTTCGAATTCCTTCATGCGAAGTTCATAACTGAAATCAAACATTAATTTATTAACGCTTACTTGGTTAACATACCCTACTTTCATGATACCTACATTTATTTCTTCATAAATTATGTTCACTTGGCCTCACAAAAACATGGTAATATCAATTATTTGTATATTAAACGAAAGAAGTCTTTATGTCTAGTACTTTTCATTAAAGATATTCACTTCAAAACAATATAAACAAGCAAACATCTTTCACGATGGTATTACAGAATTACATTCAACCTCATTAGAAATTTTTTCAATATTTAAAAATCTTGCTAATGTCTATTGGATGACCAATGTCATAATCAGTGATATTTTAGCAACGCATTTTTGTGATTGTATTTTTCTTCCACATAATCCGATAGTTAAAGAGTTGTAGTGATGTAAACTTATATAGGATTTAGTGATTTTGACATTATTGCACAATTCCCACGGATAACCAATTTGTTTGTCCCAACATTAAAATGGCAAATAAAACAAAATACCTTAGTGTTTTATTAGATGAAACACTTTCGTTCAAACAACAGAGAAGCTTTAAATAATAGAATTAGCAAGTAGATATTTGTTTTTAAAAAGTTACTCTATATTGCTGACCCAAAAATAGTTAGACAAGTTTACTTCGGTCTATGTCAAGCGATATGAACTAGTCCTCATGTAGGTACACTTTCCTCATAGAGACGCTTTTGTAAAAATCTTGCTTCTGTTCCTTATATAAACTGACAGTATTACCACATGAGGTGGAGCAGGTAAAACAATATTATTAACCATTGATAGACCTCAGAGGATGATTCTTAAAGTATCTACTCTCGCCCTTTCCTTTTCCCTACTAACCTCCTATACAAGTTGTGTGAAGTATTAACAGTTTGGCAACTATTTATAGTGGGCATTGTAATAAAACAACACACAGCTCTACCATAGAGCACTGATTTGTACCAATAAAAGACTTTAAGATATAGTATGACCACAAAATACAAAAAAACATGCTTTTATATCAAAATTTTACCTGTACCTCGGCCCTCTCCGCAAGCAAACATTATTATTTTTCCTAAACTACACAAATAGTAAGACAATTCTCAAGGAGGTTCTCCAAAGCATGTCTTATGCAGATTCAGAGAATTTATTAACTGTATTAAAGTAAATATAACTCAAACTCAAATGATTTGTTTCAATTAAACCATTTACAGGCACTTTTGAATTGTCAAGGAGTTGGTCAGTCAGAAATATGAAGCTAGTTATATGTACTCGCCTACAAAAAGTATTTATCAAATTGCTACTCAACTTATAATTTTAAATTTTATTTGTCTATTTTCAACTTTTTGATTGTTTGTAAATTTTATCAGACATCCTGACATCCTGAAAACAGGATTGCCTAGTTAGGCACGTAAGTCTTAGAGATATAATTTACATATAAGCAAAACTGTATTAGTTTTTATGCCCTGTAATATCTTGAATAAAATAATATTTATATATTTTTCTTTTCCAATAAAATACTAGATATTTGAGAGAAAAATCGAACTGGCTCCACTATCCTCTTTTTCTTATTTTTATGGTTACAACTTTTCTTTTAACAGTGTGTTAATGATGTCTGTAATTTAATATTGAAATACATACTCATCCTTTTCACAGGTCAAGAAGGCATGTTTCTCATGGGCACACTTATAGACCATTGGCATGTTTTTATAGCGGCATGATTGATATTCCAACAAATGATGGGCACAGTAGTCGCGGTGCTTTGGTGGAATCTTAGCAGAAATAAGATCAGCCTCGCGAGCTACCATCTCTGAAATAGAATGACAACAGCAGTGAGTGTAAACATGTAGTTTTATTGAATAATTTATGCTAATTAATAATGTCAATTATTAGTACGTCTTCAATCCTGCAAGTTGTACGGTAATAACACTTTGTTTTGGCTGCAACATAACCTAAACAAAAAAATTATGTAACTTTTGTTTAAATTCACCTTAAAATATGGAACACTATTTGGAGTAATAAGAACTCACTAAATTAAGATTTTTAACAAATTACCCCTTGGTTTTCTCTGGTAATCAAATCCTGCTTGCGGGTCAAATGTTGGTGGATCATCCATATAGAGACCAACATTCTTCGCGTCGTAAGATCCCATCATTTGACCCATTCTTACAGTTGAGAGAATTATTTAACGAACCAGCTAATAATATGGCCTTTTTATACTATTTGCCTTGTATTTACAACTCGTATGTTGTATTGTAAGCCAGCTGAGTAGGATGGAGTAGTTCGGACCGGATTGTAAAACCGTAAATCGAATAGTGTTGCCACTTTTAAAGGAATGCCCCATTAATCTGGGAATCGTCAATATCAACATCTTGATGAAAAAAAAAATTGATAGAAATCATAGCACTATACGACAGACTTCGTAAGATATACTGCTAGTTGACGGGCTAAAAAAAATCGAAAATCATGTTATTAAATAGCTAGCTAGCTGACCCCGCAAACGTTGTTTTGCTTCTTTTTTGAAAAACAGAAGTTGGCCGATTCTCAGACCTACCCGATATGCACGCAAAATTCACACCCTTCATTATTTAATTTTGTTTATGAAAACAAACGTAAAAACCATAGGTAAGTACCACGTACCACTGATATCGTCAAGAAAACTTAGAATGGGGAAGGCAACTGTCAAAATGGCGCTGTCGTAGCTAGTTCCCAACACAAGCCAATAATACAAGGCGTCATGTGATTTTATTTTATTTTAACGATAATTGAAGCCTTTTCGTGTTCCTAGATGCTCCGAAATTGGAGTCTACAATTTCCCGAAAGCCCCTAAACTTAGAACTTTGTGGTTTAAAGCTATTCGTGGAGATTTTTTTGAATTCGAGTTTATGTCGGAAACATTTCGAAGAAAGTGATTACGAGGAAATATTCAAGTTTTAAAATTCTGACATTTTCCACGTCAAGCACTTGATTTAAAATACTGAAATCGCGGAAAATAACGAAATAATGAAATAAAATCAAACTCATGAATGAACATAAAATGAAATGAATGAACGAAATGTCAAATTTATTGTAGGCCGTTGGGACATGGACTATGGTCACGCCATCTACAATTAGCTTTGCCCGACCTTCCCCATTGTTGAAAAACGTCAAATCCACGGTAAAACAAAATATACAGATGGAAACACAAGTTTGACGTTCTATTTCAATGTTGCTAGCGCTAAAATGTCTTGAAAGCAATGATAAATCGATACGTTATAAAGTAAAGCGCCTGCCTGGGTTCGAACCCACGACCTACAACTCGTAAGTCAAGGCCCTTACCACTGGGCCATCACTTCTCAGTGCTCTCGTGCTCGTATCTCTGCCCTTTTTATTTACATTGTATCAATTTACAGTCTAAAATAAAGATTGTGTAAATAAATAAAAATGCCAAGTCAAACCATATATCAAGACAAGCAATCAAACTATGAAAGAGAATGAAAATTTACTGAATTTTAGAATGACAGGACTGTTGTCACTATGTCAATCTTTTAAATCCAGTTTAAATCCTTGACAATATTTTATTCTTAGGCCGCATTCCGAATTGCATTGTTATCGATTTTAGAGCGCTTACACCCGTTCCGAGTTAGCGTGAGCGCGATAACGATGTCCCGTGCATCGTCATAGATGACGTCATGACATGAATAACACCCACCATGTCTTAAAGTAATATCACTGTGAGCGAATTGTTGACAGCTCTCAGCTGTCATAATCGTGATAACTAAATCGGAGCGCAAACAATGGGGAAGGCAACTGTCAAGATTTTGCCGTCGCAGCTAGAACCCAAAATAAGCTAATAATGCAAGGCGTGAGTCGGTTTTTATTTTAATTTTTGAGAAAATTATTCATTGTTATGTTCATAAATGCTCGAAAATATGAGTCTACCATTTTTCGAAATACCCTAAGCTGTGGCTTAAAGCTATGGGGAAGGCAACTGTCAAAATGGCGCTGTCGTAGCTAGTTCCCAAAACAAGCCAATAATGCAAGGCGTAAGTCGGTTTTTATTAATTTTTGCGAAAATTATTCATTGTTACGTTCCTAAATGCCCGAAAATTAGAGTCTACCATTTTCCGAAATTCCCTAAACTTAGCAGATTGTGGCTTAAAGCCATTGGAAGATAATTATTTCAATTACAACAGAGTTCGAGGTTATGTCGGAAACATTTTAAAGAAAGTGATGACTAGGAATGAAGCAATATTTAAGTTTTTCAATTCTGACATATTCCATATCGAATAATTATTGATATAAAATATTGAAATCAATGAAAATAACGAAATGGTGGAATGAAACCAAACTCATGAATGAACACGAAACGGAATGAATGAACGAAATGTCAAATTTATTGTAGGCTGTATGGACCTAGCTATGGTCACGCTATCTACAATTAGCTTTGACCGACCTTCCTCATTGGAAGATAATTATTTCAATTACAACAGAGTTCGAGGTTATGTCGAAAACATTTTAAAGAAAGTGATGACTAGGAATTAAGCAATAAGGTTTTCAATTCTGACATATTACAAATCAATTAATTATTGATATAAAATATTGAAATTAAAAATAACGAAATAGTGGAATAAAACCAAACTCATGAATGAACACGAAACGGAATGAATGAATGAAATGTCAAAATTATTGTAGGCTGTAGGGACCTAGCTACGGTCACGCCATCTACAATTAGCTTTGACCGACCTTCCCCATCGATGTGAGCGCTGTCAGCGATTATGGTCTAACTCGGAGTGAACTCATAATTTACCACTTTTCAATGAAAATCCAAGATGGTGGCCGTGAAATCCCCTCTCACACTCATGGGTGTCGTTTTCATGGTTACTGAGGGTGTTATAGTTTTTTTTTTTTGTGTATGGCATCTCGTAGTTGACCTTGAGAGGTCGTGACTACTTAACCGGACTATCCTGTGGCTGCCTTAAGCGGACTCAAAGCCTCCAGCCAGGGGCGTAAAACTACTTATATTATTAAGCGAACGCTCGCTAAGGGCACCCCCTGTGGGGTACGGACCTCGGCCTAGGGCGTCGCTGACGGGAGGATAGCAAGATGGGACAGGCTGGATCAAGTTTAGTTGATTATTATTAATCGGGGAATTCAAAGCTACAGGCTCAGCTACGGCGCGGGCTGGCACTTCGTCGAGCAAGGGTCGGGGGGGACAATTACGTCGGGATCTTCGCGAGGAACCTCGGCGGCGAGGTCGGAATGTCGGTCTGTGTTTGTGCACTGTACTGGTGGCCCTACTGCTCTCCTGAATGAGAGTTATGTGGTCATCGGGATCGGTGAGGACATGCTTGGGACGGCGGACTTGACTAATGGAGGAGGGAATATAGCTAGCGGCCTTGACAACCAGAGGGTTGCGGTGATTCGCGGCGGTCTCGAAGAAACGCTTTGAAATGCGTTTCATGAACTGGCGGATAGTGGGAATCTTGAGGTCAACGTGAAGGATCTCGTTGCGAACGTACCAGGGGGAGCCTGTAATCCTACGGAGGAACTTGTTCTGGAGGGTCTGCATTCTATTGAAGCGAACGGGCTTGGCGTGTGCAAAGACTGCACTGGCATATGTCATGATCGGGCGGATGCACGCTGTGTAGATACGCATTTTGCACTTTAGTGACAATTTGCTACGTGCATTGAGGACAAAGTGAAGTCTACCTAGAGCGAAGGCGGCGCGCGAACGAGCCGCATTAATGTGCTCTGAAAAAGAGAGGTGTTCGTCTAGTACGACACCCAGGTATTTGGCTCGCTTCTCCCAAGGGATCGGCTTGCCGAACATGGTGATCGGTCGAGGGGGGCAGGGGGTATGACGCGGCTTCGAGAATAGAACCGCTTGACTTTTGTCGGGATTTTACTTCGATTCTCCATTTCCTAAACCAGGCGCCAAGCTTGTTGACTTGGGTTTGGAGAATGCGAGATATCGAGTCTGGATCGCGGCCGGTGTAGTAAATGGCCGTGTCGTCTGCGAACAGAGCCAGCTGTGCCTTGCTGCACTTGGGCATATCGCTGGTGAATAGCGTGAATGCTAGGGGAGAGATCACAGAGCCCTGAGGGACTCCTGCGCGAATAGGGTGGGGGGAGGATAGCGCTCCTTCGATGCGATAACGGAAGGTGCGATTCGACAAAAAGTCCCGTAAGATGAGCACGAGACGATCTGGCACACCGAGTTGGTACAGCTTATATAATAAGCCGTTGTGCCAGACTTTGTCGAACGCTTTCGCTATGTCGAAGAAAACAGCACCGGTCATCAAACCTCGTTGGAAACCGAAGTTGATGTGTTCGACTATACGGTGGACCTGTTGTACGCACGAGTGTTGGGTTCTAAAACAAAACTGTTCGTTGGGGATGAGGCCCTTTGTCTCGGCGTAGTCTCTGAGGCGCTTATAAATAAGCCACTCATAGATTTTGCCGAGGACATTGAGCAGACTGATGGGGCGGTAACTACTAGGCTCTGACTTTGGCTTGCCGAGCTTCGGGATACCGATGACGGTGGCTTCTTTGAATGCCTGTGGGAAGATGTTGTTGCTCAGAGCACCATTGAAGATGGTGGTCAGAAGCATTATCAGGTGGGCAGGGAAAAGTTGGAATACCCTATTGGTGATTCCATCTGAGCCGGGGGCTTTACGAGCCTTCAGACCTTTGATGAGGTCGTGCACTTCGTCGGGCGTGACTGGGGGCAGTGGATACTCTGGATCTTCGACGGGAGGGAGGGAGGCTCTATGTTCGACTTCAGCGTCGACCTCAGTGAGGTGAGCTTGGTCTACTGGTTGAGAGCTAGGCGAGCATTGGGCTTCTAGACTGTCGGCTAGAAGCTCAGCCTTGTCGACATCATCGAAGGCGATGGTCTTGTCGGGACGGATCAGGGGGGGCATGGAGACTATTTCTCCGGATCTGAGCTTCTTCTGGAGTTGCCAGAAGGCTAGGTGGGTGGGCTCTAGTTCGCTCAACATTTTGTCCCAGCCGGCGGTACGCAGCTCCTCTATGCGTGTTCTTACAGTACGCTGTAAGTAACGCATATGGGCTTTGTTCGCGTCGCAGGGGAAGTTGCTGTAGGCACGGACAGCCGCGTTCTTCTCATTCAACAGTTCGCGTACATCGTCCGGCAACTTCCAGCGACGGTCATCCGTCGCTGGAATTTCCCTTGAACAATCGTTCAGGACTGATTGTACGTGAGCTGTGAATGAGTCGATCGCGGCCGTCGTGTCAGCGATAGAGTCAAAATGATCGGGGATTGGGTCCAAGTGGGGGGACGTGGTGGATTTTAAGCGATCGCTTACTCTCTTCCAGTCCGTTACCACTTTGTTGGGAAGGGGTTGGGTGGAATCGGGCAGACCTATGCGGGGGACCAGTTTCATGACTACTGGACGGTGATCGGAAGCGAGCTCTTGTACCACTTCTATAGAGTCCAACCGTAGGTTGACGTTCTGTAGGAGCGCCACGTCGAGTACATCGGCGGTGTGATTGTGATCCGGGGGAAAATGAGTGGGAGTCATCGGCGCGATGACATCGAAATTCTGAGAGGAGGAGAGGTTGAACAAGTGTCTCCCTCTGGAAGAGGTCCTGGTGCTATTCCTGGAGGGATGTTTGGCGTTGAGATCACCCGCTATGATAACGGAGTCACTCAGGCTAAAAAGGACAGAAAGATCTTCAGTAAGGAGTTGGAAGTTCTCCGAAGTATTAATGGGGGGGAGGTAGGCCGAAACTATGGTGATCGGTTGATGACCTGTCATGCCAAGCCGGCAGCAAGACACTTCTAATCGTGAGAGTGTGGGAGGGTCTATGGGAATGCAGTATAGCTCCTTTTTGTAATAGATAAGGGTACCGCCCTTATGGCAACGCGTCCTGTCATTGCGAACTGTACGATAGTTTGCAATTGACGGATTTCGGTAACTCGGTTTAAGGAACGTTTCCTGAACAAGGAGGATGTCGATGTGGTGGTCGCGGAGGAACTCGCTGATTTCAGCGCGTTGTCGCAGGATGCCATTGGCATTGAAATAACCTAACTTTAGGGATCGGGGTTTGGTTCGCGCGAGGATTCCTTTATCCATGATTAGGGTTGGGTTGATTGTTAAAGGACATCAGGGCTTGCGTAATGTCCGGGTACGCATTGTAGATATTCTGAATCATGAAAATGTTGCCGGCATTTCTGGCGGCAACAATTTCACTTGCCATTTTCCTGGCACGAGGGGTAAGGAAGGCCGTGAATGTACTAGATATGACATTAAATGCGTCCATCGGGTTCTGACCGACCACCCGGGTGGCTGCGGGCGGAGCTGACGCGGCCGGAGCGGCTTTGTTTAGAGGCACAAGAATGCCTGGAGACGCGTTGACGCGGATGCGGGGGTCCATAAGTGGAGGGATGGCCGCAGGAACGGGTCTAGGAGCTAAGGCTGGAAAAGCCTGCTGATGGTGGAAGTAGTTCCAGGGCGAGGGCCTCTGAGGACTGAGTCGCTCCTGACGCTGTGTGGTAGGCCACGCGTGGGCGTAGCGGGGGCTTTCCCTTTGCTGGCGGGCGTCTGCACGCTTCGTCAGTTTGGGAGATGATGTTTTGGGGGCCTTGGGGCACCCACGATAATTGGCCGGGTGGCCTGAGTCGCCGCATAGCACACAGCTAGGCGGCTCTGTGCACAAGGTGCGGTCCTTAGGTCGGGTGCACTCAGCAGTGCCGTGATCGCCCAGGCACTTGACGCACCTGGGTTTCGCGTGGCAGTGCATCTGCGAATGCCCGTAAAGTTGGCAGCGGTGACACTGCCCTATGACACCGGTCTTAAAAGGCTTCTCGATCTGCAAGCCGGTGAGGTTGCAGACGGAACGGACGTTGAAGATAGGGTGGTGACCCTCAGTAGGAGGGCAGACGACGAGGACCATATCGAACGGTACCCTGCCTCGGGCGCGGTGCATGCGGTGGACTTCCGCAACGGGGACGTTTTGCGACAGAAGGTCGGCTTTTATATCTTCCGCGGGTATCTCCTTCGGGATCCTACGGATCACGACGCGGACTTGGCGGTCTTCGGGGAGGGCGTAGGTGTGGAAGGACACACCTCTAAGACGGAGAGTCTTCGTGAGCTCTCTGTAGTCGTTTGACGTCGGGACGGTTACCTTAATACCCTGTTGGGTAGACTTCGCGCTGGTGTAGCCTATACGCAGGTCGGTGCACCATTTGGACACGTCTGTCCACTTCCCCTTGTCCTGGATGTACACAGGGGGAGGGGGGGCGATTTTCTTTGCCGCAGAAGGCTGGGCAGCGGGCTTGGCAGCACTGTGGCTGAGGGAAGAGGTTGAGGCCGAGGCGGCCTGAGAGGGGGCGGTGGCGGTGGCGGATGGAGCCACGGGAGTGGAGGTGGCTTCGATAGCCGGTTTCTTCGTCCTTGTGTCCTCGGTTTGAGGCTCCTCTTTTTGGAGCCGACCGTCTTAAAGACGCCTTCGTCGGAAGAGGGGGAGGAGCTCTGGTCGTCGCTCGTGATTAAGTACGGCGAGGTCGGGCGAGGGGAAGGCTCGCTGGTGTCCATGTGGACAGCCGGCGGCGAGCAACCTGGAAGTTGCGACGGAGAGGGCTCGAGGGCATCGCTAAACGTAGCGATGTCAGAGCTGGTGCCTACTGGGTCAGAGGGACTGGGGACGGACTGCTGCAGTGCAGCGAATTTAGCGCCATACTTGGCGAGGAAATCGGGGTCCTTAAATAGGACCTCCTTGAAGAACGCCACTATCAGGGCGTCCTCCATGGTCGGAGTGGGGGGAAAGCTTAAGGGAGGGAATGGTGGAAATTAAGTTTCCACTTAGAGCCTATTAACCCTATACCTAACTCCCCGGGTGGATTGGCCCAGGGATGAGTTCCCTCCCTGTCGGGTGCAGACAGGGAGGTGTGTACCTATTGGTGAGCCCTAAGCTTGTATTCCCGTCGCCAGTCTTATTGTGCGAACGGGGCCCTGACCAGTCTAGTGCGAAGGGTGTAGACACACCCTAAGGACACTAGGTGAGTAGCTGGAAAGCAAAACTGTCACCAGAGCCGACTAGGAGATCCCCCAAGGCCGGTTATCTGGGACCCGTCCAACTAACTGCCTCGCCCTGAAGGGGTTCGGCGGGTGTGAATTGGGTCAACACCCCACTCGGCTTCGTTGACACCGTAAGGTTTCAACCGAGGACCACGAAACTGTGGTTTTACCCAGAAGGGGCCTAGTGAAGCTACTCACAAACGTCTGTTAGAGAAACGAGATTTGCCTTGGAAAAGGCACTTTTTTAATTGATTAAAAATAAAATCAATCTTGATTTTATTTTTTATCGGAGTAGTCGGGGCGACTACGATGACGTCACGTGGTCGCGACGAGTAGAAACAGGAAACACAACACTGGAGCGGGAGAGCGTACAAACACGTCCGTCCGCGGCGAGAGTCGAGCTTCGGGTGTTATAGTCGATGCCCGATGTTTTTATTCTTGTTTGTGTACACACATGTTTGAAAAAATAAATGGTTTTTCCTATATTACTTTAACCACATACATACAACAGAATGGTGCCGATTTTCTTGTCACAAATGCCTCTAAACTAGACTAAAAATCGACTAGATTTCCCATTCTGAAATTGATTAAAGTGACACAACATAACTATATTTAGTTTGGCAGCGCTAAGATGGCACTGTTATACTGATAAATTTAGTGAAAATGGCAATTTTGATATTCTGAGTTTGTCGATTTTCAGCTAAAATTTTGATTGCCTCACTAAACCTGACCATTTTGACCATTTAGCGATTAAAAAGGTCTAGAACATAGTTATCATCAACTAAAATTCACACTAACACCTCGACTTCAGGTGCAAAAATAGTACTTTTTTCTTTTTTAAGCTAAATAATTCGAAATCAGTAATGAAAAATTTCAACCCGCTTTACAAAAGTCATAAACCGTAAACCCCTAAAACTCAACATGTAAGTAATAATTTTTCATATTTTCCATACAAAAAGTGAAAAAGGCCGATTTTACAAACCGGTTTAAACCAAACGCGCTCTAGACCGATGCCACACGTTTTTTTTTTGGGTCGGAAATCATCAAATGACTCAAATGACTTCTTCTGTCAGACTTTTACTGACTAAAACCCACCCGTGTTCCTTCAGTTGCCTGTGCCAGGGCCACGGTTTTCTCTTTAGAATAACCCGCGACCCTGAGGCGTCGGCCCTATCGGACCCCGTCACTTTGTGCTGACATCTCTTTGAGGCGCGCGTGGAACACAACGCGCCGTCGACCCGGGCCTGGTCCTTACAAGACGGCGAGCTACCCATTGCTCGCCGTCCGCAAGCCCGCGCCTACGGTGGCCGGGAATCTGCAGGTGACTCCCGACGCCCAGGGCGTCTCCTGCGGACCGATGTTACACCTACCACCACTATTGTAGTTGTGCACCGCTCAGAATTCGCGGACTGTACCACGTTGCAAAGCCAAAAGAAAAAAAATACCACGCTGAGTCGTGATTGTCAAATTCGATTATAGTTGCGTCTAAATTATTTTCAAATTTGTAGTTTTTTTTTTCAGAACAGCTTTATGATTCTCATAGCAAAAAGTAAGGAATGTTAGTGATAGTTTAGTAAGTTTAGTTCGGTGTACGAGGGAATAGGTACCATTGTCCATCTATCTACACAAATATCGACCTAAGACCCATCGTTACTTTCTGGAATCGTAGGCATAGATGGCAGACCTACCTGTACACCTCTGCACCCCTGCATATTCTATGGTCGTTGTTTTGGTGTAGCGCGCCACCGCGTCTGCGCGAGAGTAGTGCGTTTAGTTCCGCCCACATGCGCAAGGTCATCTAGGCCTCTATGTACGCCATACCACCGCTGTTCAGAAAATTACGACATTTGCTTAACGACATCTATCAATTACAGTGGTTAACACGAAACTCGCTCTGCAAATATAAATTTTTATAATCAAACTGGAACCCAATCGGGGGGCACGGCAGTGCCTCCGCCAAGTCGAGCGCGAAGCAGACACTGCCGTACCAACCTTTACTGGAACCATTTCGCCGCATTTTCAGGCCCCTATTTGAGAACCTCTGGATAAGACCAGAACGCAGAAATTTTCGTCATCTAGTAAGCTATAATCACATACTTAAAATCCAAAATGTCAAGTCTGTAGGTAATTTAGGTCCGAAGTTAAGCGAAAGCAAAGTTTCGCATTTATGACGCTCACTCACTCACTCATGATCATCAGAATAGAACTAGTACTTCCCATAAACTCAGACAGCTGAAATTTGGTAGAGAGTTACGGTTTAATGGCCACATAAAGGGAAAACTATAAAAACTAGGATAATCGAAGATCTGGAGTACCTGGTGACCCTGATTAGAAAACATAAGAGCCCAAACAAAACTATTAGAGATCGACATACCGCCTTTACAAAAAATATTCAACTTGGTGGGCCGCTTCATTTGATGTCAAAAATCGAAGGTCTGAAGTATCTAATGAAGAACCCTCAGCTGGTCTCAGCTGTATTAGAGATATGGTAATGCCCCCTTCTACTATTGGTACATAAAAAAATCGACTGTCATTGCAAAAACCCTGCGTGGGACACATCTTCTAATTTAATCTAGCCTATAGCGTCCCACTGCTGGGCGAATGCCTCCCCTTCTGCTTTTAATACGCATATAAATAAAATTAAAGGAAAACTCTATGTATGCCCACAATTCACAAGAGCCAAGGTCTAAGTCAAAAAAATGCCCTCATGGACAGTGGCACCTCCATATTCTCTTGTGGCCAAGCCTACGTGGCGCTTTCACGAGTAACCAATCTTCATGGTGTGCACCTCATAAATGTTGACTTCAAGAGTATAAAAGCTCAAGCTTCAGCGATACGACATTAAAGGTTCTTGGCTTATTTTATAAAGGATTCGGTACTCTGTAAGTCTATTAGTCCCATTAAAGTAAAATTAAGCACAAAAATTCTGTTAATAATGTGCTGTATCTACAAGAGAACATTATAAAAGGTACAAACAGATCGATACAAACATTGAAAAGAGTATGTTTAGATGGTTGGATCACACCGAATACAACCGGCTTAGGCGTAAATACCGCGCCGATCTTTCAGACATTAAACCGTCTAAACCGTATAAAAGAATAAATAATGAACTTGAATGGTCAATACGAAAAACTGTTGCTACTGTACAAGAATCAGAACCAGAAAAAAAGAAAGGAAAGATTTGTAAAAATAAAAAACTACTCCTAAAAAGAAAAAAACTGTGTCAAATAAGAAAATCTAATAAAATAAATCAATATGCCCACGTTTCTACAAAAAGAAGTGAAATCCAACCAAAAACATTCTGTAAAAAACTAGCCAAGCCTCGACGGACCTGCTTGTTTATCTCTAAAAAGTAATAAAATCTAGACAAAGTCGTGCCAAGTCTAAAGTTCCTTACTGCGATTTCTTTATTATTATAGTTAATGTTGTGTGACTTGGCCAACTTTTAAGTAATATAATAGACATCGTAGCCCCCTATCTAGCTGTTACTTTTAATCAAATATGTATTGATCTAGGAACTTTTCCTGACCTCATAAAGAGTAGTAAAGTCATACCATTATTTAAATCTGGTAATAATAATAAAATTGGCAATTTCAGGCCTATTTCTATCTTCCAAGAATTTAGCAAAATATTTGATTAGTTGATACTTAGCAGTTGCTCAGACATTTAAATTTAAATAGCCTCCTTCATAATGAACAATATGGCTTTACAAAAGTACGTTCGACTACAGATGCGGGTGTTACTCTGCTGAATCACATTTAATGCATGGGAGAAATTGCAAAATGCTATATTGGAGTTTCCTGTGATCGCTCTTAAGCCTTTGATTGCTTGCACCATGACACGCTTTTGCGTAAACTATGTCATTACGGTAGCCAAAACGAAGCTCGCAACGTAATAAATTCTTATTTACATACATAAACTCACGCCTTCTTCCCATGGGGGTAGGCAGAAACCACAGAACGCCACCTGCTACGATCCTTACATACTCCTTTTGCCTCGTTTACGTGCACACATCTGGTCATACACGAGCGCCGGTTGACACCACAATAATAGCCCCCGGTAATAGCTTCCAATGTGTAAATGTCGATGGTGTGAATTCTTCCGGGGTACCAGTTCAGTTAGGTGTACCTCAAGGCTCAATACTGGGCCCTTACCATACTATTTAAATGATATCTGTGACGTTGTACTGTTTGCAGATGATACTTCTCTTATTTTTAAAGTAGACAGGAATAGACAAGATTTTGACTACGTAAAGAGTGCACTCTCAATGGTTACGGATTCGTTTACGTCAAATAACCTAGTTCTCAATGCCAAGAAAACGAAATGTGTAAAGTTCGTCTTACCGAATGTTAGAAATCTAGGACCCAACATCGTCTTAGATAAAGAGCTGCTTGAAACTGTAGACTCGGCAGTTTTTCTGGGCATAACAGTAGATGCCAAACTTCAGTGGGGCCCACATATATCAAGCCTAGCGGGGAGCCTACGTACGCCGTCAGGAAAGTAAGACAATACACTGACGTTGATACAGCTCGGTTAGTTTATGTTAGTTATTTCCACAGCGTTATGTCCTACGGTATTCTGCTGTGGGGCAAAGCTGCTGATATTCAAAATATATTCGTCCTTCAAAAACGAGCTGTCCGAGCAATTTATCAAAGATATTGGTATTCTCACGGTGGCATCACAATTCATCTTCGCCAAAATCTTATATATTAGGCAAAATAAACACCTATACACTAAAAACAGTAATTTTCACAATGTTAACGCTAGAAATAAGAACAAACTACATGCTCCCTTTCACAGGCTTCATAAAGTTCGTAACTCATTTGTTTGATCTACTCATTACAATGTTTTTTAATGAGTTGTATTGCAATATGTGGTTAGCTAGCAACCTCGACAATTGATCATACATTTTTCTTGCCTGATCAACCGGCAGCAAGTTCGTCATGCTCCCTACATCATGACCAAATGTCACTGGTTGCGGTGGCGCCGGGGGTCGGGTTGCCTCCTTCCCTCAAATATGGCGAGAGGGGGTAATGTCAGATCTTTGCGTTATGCTCGTGAACGGGTGCTGCTTGTGGTGACTGGTCGTCGTGCTGTCTATGGTTTTGTTATTGTAATTACTCTGTTATTTTTTTTACTTCGATGGTCCTAGTTTATCATTTGTGTGTGCAATAATCCAATATTGCTTAAGCTGTCACGCCCTTTATGCCTGGAGGCTTTTATTTGTGTATTATGTTAGTTTTTTAATATAATGGGGAAGGTCGGGCAAAGCTAATTGTAGATGGCGTGACCATAGCTAGGTCCCTACGGCCTACAAATTTTTTGACATTTCGTTCATTCATTTCATTTTATGTTCATTCATGAGTTTGATTTAATTTCACTATTTCTTTATTTTCGGTGATTTCAGTATTTTAAATCAAGTACTTGACATGGAAAGTGTCAGAATTTTAAACCTTGAATATTTCCTCGTAATCACTTTCTTCAAAATGTTCACGACATAAATTCGAACTCAAAAAAATCTGTACGAATAGCTTTAAAGCACAATCTTCTAATTTTAGGGGCTTACGAGAAATTCGAACTCCAATTTCTGAGTATCTAGGAACACAACATCGAGTCAACTTTCGCTAAAATAAAATAAAACCACATCACGCCTTGTATTTTTAGCTTGTGTTTGGAACTAGCTACGACAGCGCCATTTTGACAGTTGCCTACCCCATTGATTAATTTTTATTGTATTCTTTTTTGGGTATCTTGGCGTGGCTAGCTAACATATGCCAGATAATTTAACATGATGTTCTCTGTCTCGAAATTTTTATTACTTTACATACCATATTGTATAGATTCAAGTTTTTTTTTAACTGAACAGACAGCTGTGCTGCTGGGGAGTTTGTTGCGCCACTTCTTCCCAGCTAAAGCACTAGGAAGTGGTGAAGGGCGGGCGTTTTGGGAGGCTGTCTTATGTAATTTTGACGTTGGAAAATGCTGATTCTCAGCCTAAATTTGAATAAATGACTTTTGATTTTGACATCACCACTTTTTACATGGAATTCTTTTAGCGCAACTAATCAACCACCAATGGAAAGCTATTTTTGTAACATTGTAATTAAAATCATTACTTTTTGAAATAATACAGTTTTTACCTATATGACGTGTTATTATTAACTTAATTTATAGGTCTGCCTCGTTGGTCTAGTGGTCGCAATCGCTACCGCTGAGCATGAGGTCCGGGGTTCGATTCCCAGGTCGGGCAAAGTGTTATTGGGTTTTTCTATCTGGAATTTCTCAGTAGCAGCCCGGAGTCTGGATTTGTGCCCGGTTGATGGCAATAGGCTCGCCCCCTATTACATGGGACTTACACATAACTGGCGAAATGTGGGTGTACAGGTACACCTCTGCCCAACCCTTCGGGGAAACAAGGCGTGATGTTATGTTATGTAATTTATAGGTATCACATAGTATCACTTAAATTTATTAGTACCATTTGGCGTCAATAGATGTCGTTACGTGTATTATGTACATTACGTAATGAAAAATTATTCTTGAACACTCTAAATTGATTATATGTTTTGATAGATAAATGATTACAAAGAAACAAAAACTAATATTTACTCCGAGTTATACACAGTATTTGATTTCACATTGTAGGTATACGACTTTGTTCATTTTTGCTGTGGTAATAAGAAATAAACACGCCCTCACTATCCTTACAGATAATTTTATTTAATGCGGGTAGGTTTTTTTTTACGAACTTCAAATTTTAGTCAGTCTAAACTGTACTGGCATTTAATGTGATAAAGAGCCCAATAATGTGATAAGATTCTAAATTAACGGACATTCGGAATCATGATCTAATAGGAAATAATAATAAAAATGGACTGTGTAACGAAAAGATTTAAAAGTCATAACTTAACAGTTTTAAAAACTGTTGGTAAAGGGACGTACGGGTATGTAATTAATCGTTAATCTTTCCACCATTTTACTTAGTAGGTACCTACCTAGTTAATCTTTTCACCAATTTATGAACATACAACTTCCTTTTGGTAGGTATAAACTACCTACTGTTGGTATTTGTAAGTACCTACGACTTGAATAACACTTTGGTTTTCCAGGAACGTGTATTTATGTGAAAAGCGAGATAGTTCTGAATTAACAATAGTAAAGGATATAGAATTGAACATAAAGCTTCAAGACCATAAGCAAGTGAGTATGGTATAATAATAGGGCACATAGTAATACCTACCAACACTTAGCAAAACAGACTTGTTCTTGTTGATTATAATGGGGATGATGACAAATTTTTTTTTTCAAAAAAAAATTTATTTCCAAATGCTGCAAATAGTATTACAAAAAGTGTAAAAGCTTAAAAAACTGCCAAGTTATAAACGTTTTAAAGTAAGCGTTAGACTAGGACAGCACTATCGTAGAAGTGACGTCACGACTACGTAACTGCATACTAGCGCCGTACATTGTCCGTACCGCGCGACAAGGACAGGAATAATCCTCTCCAAAAACTTTTAAAGCGTGTATCTTCTTAATTTTTTGTCGGTTATCTCATTTTACAATGCCTTCTTTGAAATTACATTATTTTTACGAGCATTTTTAATAGTAGTCATCATCCCAATTTGATTTATTTTATTAGCATATTGATTACTAACTGGATACCCACATAATTTCAGGATATAGCAAATGAAGTTCAGATCCTGTCTTCGCTTCATCACTCCAATATCATCAAGTTTTATGATTGCTATTACACTGATAATCATGTTATGATATCCATGGAATATGCCACTAGCGGGAATCTAGCGGAATATATGTATCAGAGATGTCCAAAATTATTACAACAGCAGGTAAAATGCAAACCTATGTATTTTAGACATCTGCTAATGAGTCTACCTACCGTTTATTAGAATTATATATAGGTACTTACGCCAACACTCAGTAACGTCCAAGGCGTATAGTCTAAACTGTGTGGCTTAAGATAAGACCTAGTTTCACAAATAGGCTCGCCCCCTATTACATGGGACTTAAGCATAACTGGCGAAATGTCGGTGTAGGTACTATAGGTACACCTCTGCCTAAGCCTTCTGGGATTACAGGCGTGATGTTATGTCATGTGTTCAGTCACGTCTAAGGCGTATAGTCTAAACTGTGTGGCTTAAGACCTAGTTTTATCAAACTGTCCATAATCGGACATTAGTAAATCAGTCACTAAAATAAACATCAATGTTAAAGGTTTTTACGTTCCACCAGAAAACAATAAACCTGGCGTTATGCGACTTCATGTTTTATTCACTCGTAGATCAGTCAGTTGTCAAAGCAATAATTGCAAAGCACACGTCTGATTGAATGAAAACTCTATAAATAAACCCGCAAATACCTCGTGTGTATCTGCATGGCAATAATTCGTGCTCGGTAAAGTAATCGCATGTAGAAGTAGGTACTTACTTACTTGATATCATCATCATATCAACCCAAAGACGTCCTCTGCGACACATTATTTCGTCCTTAACATTGACCATCGCCCGTCTGATTATGCGCTGTCTACGTCCAGAGGACAGTACCGTCAGCCTTAACATCATAATGTTTTGTGGCTACACATTATGGAACAGAGATTGTAGACAATTAAATTAATTGTTTTCGATGTTTAGGTTTAGCTGTCTGTATCTACTAAGGTGTAAACTTATTCACTCCATATTTATGATTTCAGGAAATCCTTTTCTACTTTTGCCAAGTTTTGTTAGGAGTAAACTACATTCATAGTAAAAACATAATTCATAGAGATTTGAAAGCCGAAAATATTCTCTTGACTGGCAAGCATGGTGTTGTAGTCAAGATAGGTGATTTCGGCATTTCAAAAGTGTTAGCGAGGTAAGCCGAATCGATACATTAATTTATTTAAGTAATCGTACTACATCATGCTTAGTGTTCCTCATTGGGGTAGGCACGGTTCTAGTTAGTACACCCCATTTTGATGAAACATTGACCTGTTCCAAGCTTACATAATGGTATCATGAATTGCAATAGACACTATCAATCTCAATAATATTGAAAGATATTGCTAATCCATTGCTTCATATGTTCGAAAAATTTGTGTGTTCAACAAAGTAAATAACGCAATGAATGTTGTTGAACAGTCTAAATTAAAGCCATTACTTCATAGAGAGTGTTACGCAATTACCGCGCTGGGTTCAATACCATCGGAGAATTTATCTTTGGGTGTATTCAATCATTATATGTTATTTTTACATTAAATCTGTTGTGTGACAATATATCTTGCGAATTTGTTTTTCTCAGTGCGAAGAAGACATCGACTGTAATAGGCACTCCTTACTACTTGGCCCCAGAACTGTGTGAAGGCAAACCGTACTGTAGCAAAAGTGACGTTTGGGCTTTAGGATGTTTACTATATGAAATGTGTACTCACAAACGGGCTTTCGACGCTGAGGTATGTTTAAGTGTAGAACTTTACAGTAGTTTTAATAACAGAAGAACAATCAAAACGAATGTAGGTATCTACTTGGCGCATGTCAGAAGCGAAAATATGTTTATCGCGAACTCAAACCAACAAAGCGGAATCCATTTGCAAACATGTACCTACAGTCACGAGCATAAATACAGGGTTTAAGGGACATCGACGGACAAACCAATTGTAGACCCCTGAGGGGTCTACAACAGTTGAAATTATTGGTGGGTTATTAAAAAAAAATGTTCCATACATTTTGACCGTGTTCCTATTCTTTGAAAAACTTTATTTTATTTTATTATAAACAACGGGATTAGATTCATGTGTTGAATACATGGTTACAGTTTGTGCGTCGATGTCCCTTACACCCTGTATTATTACAATGGACAGCTCGGCAATAATGTCTGATTCATCCATTAAATATGATGACGAATATATGAACAATGCCACTCAGAAAGTATTGCGAAAAAAAGTTTTATTTATGAGAGACTGACCAGTTATAGTATTTTTACATACATAAACTCACGCCTTCTTCCCATGGGGGTATATCCATACATAAGCGTAGGCACCAGCACACTATTGTGAACAGCCAGTCGTGCCTTCTTGGACATCAACTGGTTGGTCGCAATTGCATGTGTAGCACCATTCACTTTATTTTCCCGCATTCACTCTCCTTTCGACATCTCCATCAATCTTTCCATCCCTTGTAAACAGACTCCCCAAATATACGAACTCACTTACTTGCTCCACACTCTTACCATTTATTTTCACATCACACACCGATACATCCTCTTCTCTTTCAAACACCATGACTTTCGTCTTATTTACATTTATATTCATTCCTTTCACCTTATATGCTTCATCCATCACAGTCACCATGTCTTGCAACTGTTCTGCTGACGATGCAAGTAGCACTTGATCGTCTGCATAGAGCAGGCATTTAACAGGCAACTCATTCATCGTCAATCCACATTCACCCTCTTTCAAATCCTTCAGACAGTTATCCATGTACAGGTTGAACAGCCACGGTGACGCTACACAACCCTGTCTAACACCCCTCGAGATGGAGAACCAGTTCGTGTATGCCCCATTTATCCTAACACAAGCACTGGAATCCTTGTATAAGGATTTCAGAGCACGTACCAAGCGCCAGTCCACCCCGTACAAGGATAGTGTCGACCACAGTTCTTCCCTGCACACACTGTCATTGGCCTTCTCCAAGTCCACGAAAGCACAGTAGACTTTCTTATGCTTTGCCAGATGTTTTCGGCTATGCATCTTAAGGAGAAGGTTTGGTCCATACAGCCCATTCCCTCTCTAAATCCTGCCTGCGCATCCCATATTTTCTCATCTCTCACTCTTATCACTCTGTTTATCAAAACCTTCGCATACAGTTTGCCGATAACACTTAAAAGACTAATGGCGCGGTAGTTTTTACACTCCTGCTGAGAGCCTTTTCCCTTATATAGTGGCACAATTACAGCCTTACACCAATCATCCGGTACACGGCCATATCTCCAACACATATTAAAGATTAGGTACAGCAGGCTTGCCACCACCCCATCACCGCCCTTAAGCATTTCAGCAGACACTCTGTCGTACCCTGCAGCTTTGCCGACTTTCATCCTTTTCAGCGCTCTTACAATCTCATCTATTTCTATATCATTCTCTTCATCTACTTCTGAGCTTGGGTCTTCAAAACTAGCGTCTGCCCAGTTACACACTCCTTGCACACTATCCTGACAACTAAACAAACTTTCAAAGTTTCCCTTCCAGCGTTCCAAGAACTTACTTTCTTCGCTCAGTATACATCCATCTTCTGCTCTTATAACATTCATACTCGATGTTCCTGTAACTGTTTCCAGAACAGCTTAACATTGGCTCTGAAGATATCAGAGAACTTCCTGTTATACTTTTCTTCCTTTTTCATTTTTACCATCTCTTTCACTTTAGTTTTCATTTCGGAGTATTTCTTCTTCGCTCTTTCCAAATCATCGGTCACATTTGTTGCCTGATTCATCCTATTTTGGGCATTACAGGCTACCACATTAAGCCAGGCCTCTTTCTTCTTCCTCACAACCTCTTTTACTTCACCATCTACCGAAGAATCATTCGTTCTACTACCACACTTCCTCTGCGCCAGACCACATACTTTTGTGGCTACTTGCACCATACTATCTTTTGCTATCTCCTATACTTCTTCTAGACTGTAATCATTCGTATCATCAAATATCTTATCCGTCTTATATTCCTCTTTTACTTTCAAATCTTGCAGTGCTTCTACTTTTATTCTGTCTAGAGCAGGCACAGGAACTCGTACTCGGTGACGCCAATGCCTGAACAGACCATCCACCCGACACATAACCAGAGAATGATCAGTCCCTACATTAACACCCCGATATGCTCTAGTATCTGTGACTTTACTCTTCAATCTTTCATACATAATCACAAAGTCGATCATGTTTCTACTGTCTTGCCTTTCCCACGTGTACCTGTAAACCTTTCTATGATTAAACATAGTGTTCATAACTGACAAATTCTTCTCTACACATACCTCTTGTAAATTCATCCCGTTCTCATTCACTCTATCATCCCCAAATGCACCTAATACTTTTTCGTACCCATTCCTCTTCACACCAACCCAACCATTAAAGTCTCCAGTAGTATTTTTACTTACAAATTAACATATTTTGATACATAATTGGATAATTTGTAAGTAAAAATAGGTATGTTCCAATTTCAAAATTTCTCTCCACATGGTTGGCAAGCTAATTAAAGTTATCGTGTCTCAGTTGTTATAAACAAATCATGTTTCGACCAAACCCTAATAAGTTATAATTATGCTTTTCAGACGTTAGTGGGTTTGGTGAAGGCAATTACAAGTGGCAGCGTACATCCAATAGATTTGACGATGTATGACAGGAGCATGCAGGACCTTGTGGATTCTATGCTGTCAATTTTACCTGACAAAAGACCTACTATAAAAGAGTTAATGGGACGAATGGTACTTCTACCTGATATTTATACAGTCTATTTAGATGCTGGAAATGATGAATTATTATATTTAAAAGTGAAACAATTTGTGTATACATGAAAATGACACATTATTAAACAAAATAATAAGACAATTTAGTGGAATTTTGTTTTATTGGAAAAATAGAATGTAAATGAAAATAGTTGTAGTATGTAGTTCTTTTCAGATAACATCAGAATATTACAAAACCAGCAAAAAGTTTCCGATTGTCTTTATACAATGCCATCTAGACATTGTTTAATACGAAACTTTATTTTCGTAAAGTACATAATTTTGTGTTGTACATTTATCTGTACTATTGTGTATCTGTTCTTTTGCTTAATAACCTTGGTTCCTGTGTAATATCTGTCTTAATAGCTAAATATGTAGTGTAAAACTAAACACTGTTCTTACCAGCTTAATATAATCACACTCCATATTATTTAATCTAAACAAGGAAATATCTTAATCAGGTTGTATCTGTTCTTACAGCCTAAACAAAAAGTTTGTATATTTTTGTGGTGAAAACCTCCTTACTGGCCATTTGCTTGGTCAGTCTCCATCTCCTCCTCGTCGTCTTCTGGAATCACAAGAATTAGTACATTTGGTTTTTAATATTTAATAAGGCTCAATGGAAGTGCAGTTTGCCCAGACATCTTTAGTCAAGGTTGATGATAATCCATTCCCAGCTGAGACACTAAAGACCTCCATTTGCCATTCTTAGGTCGAGCTGTGCTGTAAATATGCTGCTTGTACATTAATTCACATAGGTTAATAATAAAATTGTTAGAATAAAATTATATAAAAGTAACTTGAAAAATCAGTGCTGTAACTGATAGTGCCATTGACATGTTGAAAATTAGAGCATGCTATATTTTTCAGACTTGCTTAGTGCAAGCTGCTGGATAAATGCCTTTTCAAAGTTGCACCATACAACTACAACACAACCGATCGCTTCACATGAGGTACGCATCTGGTGTCCCACTAAGGTAGTTGGTCCTCTTATCTTGCTGGAAAGCGTCAAAACTAAATTGGCTGATTCAGGATTACCACATTGGGATTTATTGGTTCCAAATGCCATTGAAACAGGTAGTTGGTATATAATACATATCTTACGTTGGCCATTTGACTGAGTTGGTGGTTGTAAAGGTTTCTGTCCAGGGATTTGGCCTGATTGGAGCATTCTTGTCAGCCTCTCCACTTCTTGTAGAGATGAAGCATTCTTGATTGCTTCACGAATCTTGTGGATTTCTTGTGGGGTGAGATCTGAAACAAATTGATTGAGAATGTGAAATTTTTACTGAGTATGGATGCTAACATGCACTGCATTTAAACCACATAAGCGCAGCAACAACTGTTCATGTTTAACTGACATTGCCTTAAAAAAAACATATTTTTAGAGGAGGGATCCATGGTGTTTGCTGTTGTTTCATACAGATTGTTATCATTTTGTATTGATTATATTTAAAAAAAATCTGTATTTTAATATAAATATTGTAACCTCCTTGGATCCCTTTTCTTAAAATATGTGAAAAATAATTGGTAGAATTGTACTTACTGGTGACTTTAGGATCTGGCATGTTTCCTCCAGGCACAAATGTCTTTGCCTTTCTTGTAATTTCCTTCTGCATCTCTTTTCCTTTCTTACTTTTGAACAAAGTATTTGCTTCATCCCTCTCTTTTTGTTTGATTTTTCTAAAATCTAACAATCTTAGCTCTGGGAATTTGAATGCCACATATGCCCTGGAATTCAAGGGGCAAACATTTTAGATGGTCATAGAATTATCATTTTGTTTGATATTTCTTATAAAAAGATGATGATTTAGCTAATATTTATCAGCAGTGCAACATAACCCTTTGTTATTTTTAACAAATAAATTGAAATGGAATGTTGCAATTCATAAGCCATGTCCATAGATTCAAATGGGCACAATGAAAGGGAGAACTTGGCCCTGTAGGGATACCACAGGATAAAAATAAATCATGGTTTTAAATAACAAAAATTAAACTGCTGTGTATTGTATTCTATGGCTTAAATTCTTCCAATGGGCTAGTTAAGAATAATGATAAGATAACTGTGTATGTAAAATATTACACAAATTTACCTGTAATGTTGTTTGTTGGAAACTGGATTATGCAGTAGCGATAGTGTTCTCAGTTTTGGCAGTGTGACTAGAGGATCCAAATCACCTAATTCTGTTATATTGTTGTTTGTCAACACCAGGGATTCTAAATTAGGGATGTATTGCTCTAAATTTTCACCAATTCTTCTGGAAAAAAATATGTTAGGGTTTTATTTGTTCTCTCTTGTGAGTAATCTCTTAATTTATAAAATTACGTGTCATTTAACAAATTGTTATTACTGTTTCTAATATACCTACTGCATAATTTGTCTGTGATGAGGTTTATAGTTCACACAAAAAAATAAGTGGCAGTCAAGCATAGCCCTTGCTTCTGAACTGGTACATAATAATTATGAATATTACATTATAGTATTAATAGATCTTGCAATATTTAAATTCTGTATTTATGTATTGTTTTTCATCATAATACTTACACAATCCTGTTGTTGTTCAACAACAAGCATTTGATCCTTTTCAGCAACGGAAACCCATCTAGTTTCCTGATATCGTTGTCTGAGAAATCAATGGTGTCGAACTGATCTAAAGTTGCACCCATATTCTCAATTTGCGGTATTTTGTAACCTATAAGAAGAGGCGGGGAAATTTAGAAGGTAATCCAAAGCTAGTATAAAGTTGAATTGATTTAATTACCAGAAAAAGAAAAGACTTTGATTATGCACATGTATCGGGTAGAAATAAATAAAATGAAACAGCCCAAACTATTACAAAAATGTATCCAAGAACTAACCTCTAAGATCTAACTCTCGATCTCGACATGGATTCATGTATTGCATCGAGTTTTGTATCAGCTCTGTTGAGAGTTTCACCATTTTGGATAATTAGCTAAAACACCGAAGTAATAACTTGAATTTACAAATTACGGCGAAACCGCGAAACGAATATTTATTTTCGTAGCGTTGCTTTGCGTTGCTTCGTAGCGTCAATTTGCCTATATGCTGACAGTTGACAATTTGACATTGGCATTTGACAAATGTAATGACAAGTCAGTGACAGGTAGTCTTGCCAAGAGAAAAAAAATGTTTGAACAAATACTGTTATTTATTCAAAGAGGGCATAGTAAAATGAGATGATCGAAAAAACAGTAAAATCAATGGAAATATAAAAAAGCTTTACAAGTTTTTGGAGGGGTAATGCTTTCGGGTCGGCTTTAGTATCGTTTGGCAGGAGTTCGGGGGAAAAATAAATACGTATAATCACAATTATCACAAAAACAATATTTACAATAAAACGTACGTAAACGACCACGAGATTTTTTCTTTATGACACGAGTGACAATCAATAGGATAATTATGCAGTTGCTATGTAACCAAATTGAAGTTCCAATTTTAAATATCTCCTCTCAACAAATATCTATCAGGTCAGAGATCTTTCTGATCCTCGGTCTTGCTAGTGGCTTGGTTAGGATATTTGCGAGCTGATCTTCGCTAGCTACCTTATCGACTTTTAGCTCACCTCCAGTCACGAATTCTCTAACAAAGAAATGTCGACCCAGAATATGCTTAGTCCGTCGATGGAATTCGGGATTTTCAGCCAGCCTGATCGCAGCTTCGTTATCAATTCTTATGCATGGAATCTCCTTAAGAGTGACAAGATCACTCATAAGCCGAGATAGCCAAACAGTCTCTCTGGCTGCTTCACTGGCAGCTACAACTTCTGCCTCGGTGGTGGAAATTGAAACGCTTGCCTGTCTTTGGCTTAGCCATGACACCGCTCCTCCTGCATACATGCACAGCACTCCAGTAGTGGATCTACCAGTGCTGATATCTCCTGCATGATCAGCATCACTATAGCATTCCAAAATGCCTTGTTTGTAATGTCTCTTGTACATTATATCTAAATCTGGCGTGTACTGCCAAAAACGCATTATGCGCTTCAGTCGAACACAGTCTGTTTCTTCTGGCTTGTCCAGACTTCGTGAGACTACACTTACAGCATATGCAATGTCAGGTCTAGAGCATACCATCAAGTAAGCCAAGTACCAACAATTTGCCTGTAATTATCTTTCATATAATTCATGTCCACTTTCTCGCTCCATGTACCGTCTTTTGCAATCGGCGTCGAGACCGGTTTGCAGGTGTCCATTCCGAATCTCCGCAAGATCTTACGTGCATACGACGTTTGGAATATCTTAATACTATCTCCTTTGCCAGCACCGTGG
Organism: Dasypolia templi; assembly: GCA_963555695.1. Lineage (NCBI taxonomy): Eukaryota > Metazoa > Arthropoda > Insecta > Lepidoptera > Noctuidae > Dasypolia > Dasypolia templi. The sequence continues at coordinate 14,602,861 of OY743146.1, read as the reverse complement.
TGCTTGATTCAGCCCATAGAGACTCTTCTTTAGAAAACATACTTGACCGGAGCCGTCATTATAGCCGCCTTCTGGTTGTTTCATGAAGATCTCTTCATCTAACGAGCCATACAGGAAGGCAGTCGAAACATCAGTGATGCCTTTGGTATGATTATTTTTAATTTTTTAAATTAATTGTTTTCATTGGGGAAAAATAATTATCTCGTATCCATTAAATGATTACGTATTTGTGTACGCACTACGATACCAAATAATACCCTTCAGGATCGGACAGGGTTTTCGTTACATACTGTAGAGCGATTATCTCGTTCACTACCCCCCTTTTGTTCTGGAGTGTACGGCATAATGAGTTTTTGCTTTGTTCCAGCTTGTCCAAGTAGATCTCTGACTTTCCTGTTATCGTATTCGCCTCCATTATCACTCAAAACCCCGAAAATAGTATGTCCAGCATTTCTAGCCTCAGACATCATCTGTTTTAATTTTTCGGGAACTTCATACTTACATGTCTGTATCGTGTGAACTCATCCTTAAACAGTACGAAGTAGCGATATCGAGAGAGACTCAAAGGGAAGAGTCCACAGACGTCTGAGTGTATGCGCTCACCAGGTTTTGTTGCCTTTTTTATACAACCTTCGCATAAATCTCCACTGTTGGATGTCTTTAACCCCTTCTCTATCAATCTTTTGATAGGTCTCTTGTCTTGATTACCCATACACTCATGCCATAATTGAAGCATATCTCCATTCTCAATTAAGTTGATTGAAACATCAGCACATATGGCTTTGCATCTTGAACAAACTGCCATACCTTTGCCTTTTTCCTGTTAAGACAACCTTACCATTGATCTTCATGTTGTAACCCGTGACTCAAAAATACTTGAGGGTTTCTTGTCCTGTGTACTAAGCACAGAGAAAAGGTTCTTGCTAATCTGGGGAACATACCAAACATCTCTTAGCAAAAAAAAGTCACTTTTTCCTTTAACATTGGCCTCTACACGGACGGTGCATTTCCAACCGCCTTTATCATGTTTCCGTCAGCCGTAGTTACTGTGTGAGGTTCAATAAAATGTTTAAAATCTTGAAATAGATCTCCTCGACTTGTGACGTGATATGTCGCTCCATTGTCTATGTACCAATTATCACTATCACGGTTAGTGCCAGAATCGGTTGAATTCACCGTCAGTTACATTATGTTGGAACTGTGAGCTTTATATTCCTTGTCTTTCTTGCTATTATTCGGGCAATCCTTATTAACATGTCCAGACTCATTACAAATGAAGCATTTGTACCGCTTTTTATTTTCCTTGTCTCTGGTCATTTCCTTTAGCAACCTTTCTATTCGTTTTCATATAAAGCGCACTTTTGCTCGAATCAGCGTCAGCCATCGATGCATTCAGCGCTTTTTTATGTGCACGCAGTTGAGCCGTAATGTTGTCTACTGTTCTTTCTTTCTTAGACATCAATAGCCAACTGGACTTGAAAGAAAAAAAGTTTCCGGCAACGTATGCAATTTGCAAATCAAGAGAACTTCAGGCATTTCAACGTTCTCCTCTTTGAGCAGTTCTTCCTTCAGGTTGTGCCACAAATTCTTCAGTTTCGAAACATGTGTTGATATGTTGTCTGCCGGATCCCTTTTAAGTCTGAAGAAGTCCAAACATAAGTCGTAGAGCCAGCCCTCATCAGGGCCCTCATACAGCCTATGGAGTTCTTTCCATACTTCCTTGGGAGTGGACAACCTTATTACTTTCCCTAGTGTTTCATCCGTTACATTGTTCGTTATTAGCAGTAGGGCTGTGCTCTCCAATGTAACAAAATCTCGTAAAGTTTTATTGTAAGAATTAACTTTGGCATCCCCACTGCCTTCCGCAGGCTTCGCCGGTTTTTGTGTCTTGCCTTCCACAAGCTCCCAAATTCCGTTTATGCCTTTAAGTAAGGCATTCGGTATTTCCAGGCGACCCAATTGATTCCGTTTATGCCTTTAAGTAAGGCATTCGGTATTTCCAGGCGACCCAATTGAGGCCATCAAGTTTTGTGATCTATATTTGTGAAAGCTCCATTTTACACTTCTGGGTTCTGGGCCCATAACCAATTGAAGATTGAGGTGGAACAGAAGACGAAGTTTAGCCAAAAATAAATACGTATAATCACAATTATCACAAAAACAATATTTACAATAAAATGTACTTGAAGGCGCAGGAGGGCCATCATCAGAACTCATCTCGCAGGGCGTGGATATAAGGCGGTGAATAAAACCAACACTTCACACAATAATCAAATGTTGTAATGCTTTTCTTCAATAATCACAATATCACTAAAATTAACCTTCTAATATTTAAACAATAGTCTCTAGTCTTTAAATCTTCACAATCTTATTATAAATCACTTTGATTGAGGCGAAGGGAAGCGATTCGTCGCAGATGTGGTGCGCTGGTGCCCTTCCGTCAAACAAAACTGTTTTTAAGATGGCTGCCTCGCTACCATCGACACGACGCTCCGCTAGAGTGGCTTTTGAAGGTCCGTCAAGCCGCTCTTGTCGTTGATATTTTGAATTCCACGTCGAGGCGCCGTTATACTTAATAAACGATCACGAGATTTTTTCTTTATGACACGAATGACAATCAATAGGTTATGCAGTTGCTATGTAACCAAATTGAAGTTCCAATTTTAATAATTGTAACGCTACCACTCTTATTACATGGTAATGCATATTTTTCGAGAAATGAATAATAAATGTTTCTAACCTCAAATTAGATAAACAGCGTAACGAAACGTTAAAATCGGCGATGGACAACCAAATCTGTACTAGTGTTTTGTCTGTGGTGTAAAAATGTGCAAAATCTATGATTCGGAACGTAAAAAAAAAGCAAAAACACAATTTGCGTCATGTGTCATTTGTTTACGTTCATTCCGTTTCTCCCCGAGTTGTGAGCAGTTAGTGTTTCCCACTTCACGGTTAAAATAGGTCGACACTGTTCCAAAACCGAATCGGGGCACCCCGACTCTACGTAGTCTTTTGGCCTACCCCTAGAGTGTTTATGAAAATCCGGAGGCGCGAAGCTGCGGAGGTGAGCATGGTTGCCTATCCTTTGTTACGTAAGGGCGGAGTGGTTGCACTACCCGCAGCGCCGGAGACGTTGCAGTAGCGACATTAAAGTGTTTAGAGGATAGGTTACATTAATTAGCTTTTCTCAAGAACGGTGTGTTACCTTTTCATGGGAGCGGTACCAGGGGGGAGGTAGCACCCCAACGACTCCCCCCACCCCCTACCAACCTCCTCCTCCTGCCAAACGATACTAAATGTTAACCCACTACCGAATTAGGTCGAATATCTTTAAAGATAGTTGTAAGAAGTAAATAAACAAGTATATATTGTGCAAACCTCACAATACTTTTATTTATTTATTTAAATAAGCCCCTTCAGTCCTTGACGCATGCGCTGATAGCGATGTAATTTGACCCCGCTCTAACCCCGCTCACAAAAAAATCTGTAGCTTCTATTATTTTGCCTCTATTTACATTATGTAAACAGTTTCAGGTTCGTGAAGAATGGAGCCACTCAAGATAATATCAACAACACTCATAATAGTACGTTTGAATTATAAACATCCAATTAAAAACATAGAACTGGTTTTCAACTAAGATTCTAACTTGAAAATCACTTTTTCATTAAAATCGTAAGAATTCAAAATGTAAACAATGACGTCATTGACAACCACTTGACAACCTTGAAAACTATGTCAAATATTTCTCCAAATATCGAATAAAATTGTTGTAATACGGCTCCAATGCATGGAATGATGTATCAGTAGGTTTTGCGTCATTATTAACATCATATCTAATTCATTGCAAAATCGTTAAATTCGTACAACAAAATTCATGACAACGAATTCTGTTTACGTAAAAAAAGATTGCCCAAAAAACATTTTTTATGATATTGTTACATGCTGTCTAAAAAGTTGTATTGTACACTTATAAATGAATATATATCCACTTGCCGAAGAATAACACACAAAAAAACAATATATACACAATCACTATCGCACGGTACCCACTTGACACCACTTTACACTGACGCGTAAAATAGCGGGTTTCTAATTCGGTTTTTGTAATGTTGGGAGTGATATTTTTATAAATTTTTAGTTCGTGTTTTTGTCTATGATTGAAAAATAATGGTGCCGATTCTCTTGTCACAAATGCCTCTAAACTGGACAAAACATCACTAAAATTTGTTTTAATTCTGTCAAATGACGATTTTCCATTCTGAAATTGAGTATAGTGACACAACTTAACTATATTTTAGTTTGACAGCACTAAGATTGCACTGAGTTATTAATTTAGTGAAAATGGCAATTTTGCTATTCTGAATTTTACGTTTTTCAACTAAAAATTTGGTTGTCTAACTAAATCTGAACATGAATCTGACTATTTTTAATCGCGATTAAAAAGGTGTGGAATAAAATTAGGTGGCGTGGACTAAAATTCACACCAACACCTCGACTTCAGACGTGCAAAAACGGTACTTTAACTTTCTTTTTCTTTTTTTGCTCATATCTCAAAAACGGTGTGTCCTATCACAAAAATAATGAAAATTTCGACCCCCTTTGTAATCCTGAAACCACGAAATCTCTACATTTAGATATTTTTATTTTATATTTTCCACACAAAAAGTCAAAACTTCCATATAAAACACGTCGAGGCTGCCCCAGGCTGCTTCCGGCTCTAATAAAGACGTTGCGAAACCAAAAGAAAAAAAAAACACATGGACTCGCGATTGTCAAATTCGATTATAGTTGTGTCAAAATTACTTTTCAATTTAGAGATTATTTTTCGCAGAATAGCTTCAAGATTTTCATAGTAAGAAGTAAGTAATTTTAGTGATAGTTTAGTTAGTTTAGTTCGGTGTACAAGAGAATCGGCACCATTATCTGTTCTGTGGATTAATTGTACAGAACAATATTGGCATAAAGGCCTCGTAGCCATGCCATATACATTCAAAAAAAAATACAGAACAATAGTAAACCCCTGCTCCTCAAGGACGCATCAACTAATTTAATAGCATTTGAAAATTAGTACTGTATAATTGCTTAAGCCATAAAAGTAACAGTCATTAAAGTTTAAAATCGACTGGGGTCGGTGGGGTTCGGTATCCCCGGGGTATTTGACAAGGGCGCCTGGAACACACGTCAATTGTGTAGCGGTTTTTAGTATCTACTTACCTACCCAATTTTTTCGCGGTGAACGTCAGCGGCTATGAAGGAAGGACGGTGATCGAGTTTCGTGCTTATGTATGTGCTGGTGGCCTTACTACTCTCCTGGAGGAGGGTAATGGCGTCGTCGGGGTTGATTAAGGTATGCCTTTGACGGCGAATACTGCATAAGCGGGAGGGAGTATAGCGGGCGGCCGCTGCAATCAGGGGATTGGGGTGTTTAATGCCACAGTCGAAAACGATTATAAACGCTTTGATAAGCATTTTATGAACTGGTTTATGGTGGGCATTTTAAGGTCAACGTGAAGATCTATATTACGGACATAGTAGGGGGCTCCCGTGACCTTTCTGAGGAAACGGTTCTGGAGGGTCTGCATCTGATAAATGATAAATGATTTTTATTTCTGTAAGTGGGTTTGTACAAACACTTTTACACGTCAAACATTTTTTTTTAAACTAGATGAGGTCGGCGTTTCCTATCTGACTACCCTGAGAAGAAAAGCCGAAACAAACTCAGAGGTCACAGTCTCTTTTAAAGTCCAGACATAATCTTGGTCAGATCATGTTAAGACCATGTGGATTGATGTCTGAAATGGTCTTTTGAGGAAAGAACCACACAGATTGAGTGGACCTGTCCAGTCAGTGCACGCATTTGTCATTAATCGTGCAGCTCAACTCAAAACGTAAGGAGCTCAACGATTCGACGAACAATACCAAAGACAGGACATTTGGGTAGGCCGCTTTAAGTACTCAAACTGCCAGATATAAAAAAATTATGAAATAACTGAGATAGACAAAATATATTGAAATAATACCCACTAAGTCCTCACACGAAATTAAAATAATAATAATATTATACAAAGTAAATATTCATGTCATAATCATGAAATTTCAAAGTGTATATAAAATAAAACAAAAGTTACGTACCAAACAAAAAAAAAAAACACTCAATAAGCAAAAATTGGAGCAGGTCAGTCCCAAGCCTTTTTGTCCTCAATATAGTCTTTGACTGTATAAAAAGCTTTCTGGCACAACTTACGTTTAATAAATGATTTGAATTTATTAAGGCTTAGATCTTGAACATGGCTTGGAAGTTTATTATAAAAGCGTATACATTGACATCTGAACGAGCCACCTATTTTCTTGAGCCTTGTTGTAGGTACAACAAATTTGTGTTTGTTCCTAGTATTTATATTATGGATATCACTGTACTTTTAAACAATTTTTATGTTTTTGTGGGCATATAAAAGATTTTCATAAATATACTGAGAAGGCACAGTCATTACATTAATTTCCTTAAATTTCTCTCTGAGAGAGTGTCTCTTTTCTGCAAAACAAATATAGTCTGCATGTCGGCGGCATTTCCCCACAAAAGAATACCGTACGACATCACACTATGAAAATAACTAAAGTATACTAAACGGGCTGTCTCTAAATCAGTTAAATTTCGAATTTTTCTAACAGCGTATGCTGCGGAGCTTAGCTTTTTTGACAATTTATCAATATGGGGCCCCCACTGAAGCTTAGCATCCAAAGTTAAGCCCAAGAATACTGTGCTGTCTTCAAGTTTCAATTCTTCGCCCTTTATCAACACATTCGTTTTCACCGGCCTAACGTGAGGTAGCGTAAACTTAATGCATTTAGTCTTCTTTTCATTAAGACGTAAATTATTAACATTGAACCAGTGAACTATTTTTGAGACCGCGTTATTTACATCGTCAGTAACCAGCTGCTGACGTTTAAGTTTAAACAAAAGTGAAGTATCATCCGCAAACAACACTATATCATGATTATCCTTTATGAGGTAAGGCAAGTCATTAATATAAATAAGAAACAAGAAAGGACCAAGAATTGAGCCCTGTGGAACTCCCATTGTTAAGATAGATCCGGGAGATCTTTCTCCATTAACGTCAACGCTCTGAATCCTTTTACTCAAGTACGAAGTAAGAAGTCTCATCCAGAGCGGTGTTTCGGATCCCGAAGTGACGGAGTTTCCTGATTAACGTTTCATGAAGAACGCAATCGAATGCCTTGGACAAATCACAAAAGATGGCCAAGGCATCGCATTTATCTTCCCAAGCATTATAAATATGTCCTAAAAGTTCAACACCGGCATCAGTAGTTGAACGACCCCTTGTAAAACCGAATTGTTTGCTATGTAATAATTTGTGTCTGTTAAAAAATCTTTGCAGCTGGTCTAAAATTAATTTCTCAAAAATTTTACTAAATGTAGGTAGTACTGAAATAGGTCTATAATTTGTGGGGTCTGATGTACTACCTGATTTAAACAAAGGTATTATTTTACTTTTTTTCATAAGGTCAGGAAACTCCCCACAGTCAATACAATTATTAAAGATAAGAACTAGAGTAGGTGCTACAATGTCTATAATAGACTTAGCAACTTCTACAGAATTACCCCACAGATCTGCAGTCTTTTTTACATTTAAAGTGTGAAAAACTTTGATTATATTCCTACATGTAATATGTTCAAAATTAAATTCCGAATCGCAAAATTTTACATTTTCCTTTAGCAAAGACTCAGCAACAGAAGGCGATGAGTTAAGGGATTTAGTAGTTGAAACGGGAATATCTGAAAAGAATTTTTCAAAGGCCGCGGCGACTTGTGAGTCTGATTTTATTATGTTGTCATTAATAGACAGGCTGCAGTCAGTACTTCTGTTACTAGACCTTCCCGTTTCACTATTAATAATTTTCCAAGTCGTTTTAATTACGTTACTACTGCTTTTAATCTTCGAACCCAAATAACGTGACTTGGCCATAACACAAACTTTTTTAAACAGTTTTGAATAATTTCTAACATATAAATTAAATTCAGCAGTGTTAACATAAGTCCTTTCATTATACAGCTCATAAAGCCGTGTTCTACTTTTATGAATACCAATGGTAGCCCAATCACTGAAAGATGCATTACTATTAACCGATATAGTTTTGGGAATAAAGATCGAATTAAATTGTTTACAGTAAATATTAAAGAACTCATCATATAGATGATTAGGATCAGCATGAACAGGAGAATACAAAAGTGGTAAATTATTTATTAGTTTAAATTTAAAAGCCTCTAAGCGGCTTGTAGTTTTCGGGTTGACAGTGCTATCCTTTTTACTTATTTTGTTGTTTTGGTTTTGAATAGTAATCCTTTGTCCGCAATGATCAGAATCTAGTAAATTAATAATTTCTTTGTGGCTTGGTACAATATCTGTATAAATATTATCTAGGCATGTGGCACTAGTAGGGGTAATTCTTGTTGGCTCCAAAAATAGATTTATAAGATTGTAGGACTGAAACAAACTTATTATCTTGCTACAAGAACCTGAGTTTTCCAATAAATTAACATTAAAATCACCGCAAATGATAATGGATTTGTTTGAGTTACAAATCTTGTGTAATACTTCATCCATTACCTTTTCGAAGCAGTCATACAATCCTGAAGGGGGCCTGTACACACTTAATACAATAAACTGCTCCAATTCTATACAAGCTATTTCAACAGTCCGCTCAACAGAGAGGCTCACAATATCCTTACGGTCTTTAAATTTAAGCTGGTTACTTACTAAAATTAATGAGCCCCCATGTATAGCGTTTCCTCTGCGGGGATCTTATTGAGAAGACGTGGGTTAGCGTGCGCAAATACAACGCAAGCATTGGTCATGATGGGACGGATAACTGCGGTATACATGCGCAATTTGCATTTAAGTGACAGTTTGCAACGGGCTGTCAATATTATGTGGAGCCTACCGAGAGCGAAGGAGGCGCGCGTGTGAACCGCCTCCTTGAAGGTGAAGGTGAGATGTTGGTCTAGCATCAAGCCAAGGTATATAGCTTGCTCCCATGGGATTGGCTTGTCGTACATAGCGATCGGGCTGGGAAAGGGGGGGGGGGAGGGAGGAGCCGACGCCGTCTCGAGTAGAGAACCGCCTGACTCTTATCGGGGTCGGTTTCGCTGAAGACCAGCGCACAAATGCTCTATACGGTGATGATCTCATCACCGTATAGAGCATTTGTGCGCTGGTCTTGGCGGTGGACCTGTTGGATACATGAGTGTTGGGTTCGGAAACCAGATTGCTCGTTGGGTATGAGGCTCTTTTTCTTCGTCATAGTCTTTGAGACGCTTATAAATAAACCACTCGTAGATTTTGCCGAGAACATTGAGTAAGCTAATGGGGCGGTAACTAGGAGGGCTAGACTTTGGCTTGCCTTGCACCTCGTCGACCTTGTTCAGGTAGGCTTGGTCTACTGGTTGAGAGTTGGGAGAACATTGGGACTCTACGCTGTCGGCAAGACATTCGGCCTTGTCGGGACTCGAAAGCGAAGCTTTTGTCGGCGCGGATGAGAGGAGGCATAGATACCTCTTCAGTGGAAAGCAATTTACCCTGTAGTTGCCAGAAGGCTTGATGAGTGTGCTCGAGTTCACAAAGCATCTTGTTTCAGCCCTCAGAGCGAACCTCCCCTATGCGTTTCTTTACAGCTCGCTGTAATTGGCGCATGTGGGTTTTGTTCGCGTCACTAGGGAAGGAGTCGTAGGCATGAATAGCAGCATTCTTCTCGGTTATCAGATAACGTACGGCAGCCGGTAGTTTCCAGCGATGGTCTTCCATCACCAGTACTTGAAAAATCCGTCAAAACGGATTGAACGTGATCTGTAAACGAGTCGATTGCGGCCGTCGTATCAGCGACTGGCACTATGTGATCGGGGATGGTGTCCAAGTGAGGCGACGTGGTGGATTTCGGTCTTTCGCTTACTTTCCTCCAGTCGGTCATCACTTGGGTCTGAGGGGGCTGGTTGGGATCGATCGGGCCCGAGTAAGGGGCAAGATGATACTACTGGAGGGTGGTCAGAATTGAGCTCGTGGAACGTCTCTATAGATTGCAAATCGAGGTTTACATTCTTAAGCAGCGCTACATCGAGTACATCGGGTAGCTGATTGGGATTTCCAGGGAAATGAGTCGGGTTCATTGGAGCGCTGACGTTAAAGTTAAGGTATTCGCCTAGCTTGAAGACGATCCTACCTTTGGTATGTGTCGTGTTACTATTCCATGCCGGGTGTTTTCATTAAGATCCTCCGCCAAGATGACGGAGTCACTCATACCGGAGAGGGCAGTGAGGTCCTTTTGGAGAGAGATGGGATCCTCCGGACCATTGTCTAGTGTTATAATAGGCGGAAATGATGGTGATAGGTTGGTGACCGGTCATGCCGAGCCGACAGATAGAGCTCTCCTGATGAGTGAGGAGAGGAGGTGGGTCTATTAGGATGCAGTACAATGATTTCCTAAAGTTGAGGGCACCGAAACGGGAGCTTTGAGGTGGTTTAGGTTTGCCCAGGGAGCGGGCCTTTGCGAACTAAGCCGTTCGGGCATCTGCCAGGAGGGCTTTGCCAGTTTGGGAGAAGAGGACTTTTGGGCTTTAGGACAACCCCGGTAATTGGCCGGATGTCCTGATTGCCCGCAGAGAACACAGCACGGAAGCTCTGTACTCTATCTTTAGGTCTGATACAGTCAGCGGTGCCATGCTCGCCTAGATACTTGACGCATCTAGGAGTCGCATAGCAATCGCCTGTGAGTGACCCTATAGTTGGCAACGACCAATCAAATGTGATCTTCGGGGCCTCTCAATAGATATGCCCGAGAGTGCCTCCCTTCTTGCCTCCCTTTCCGACGAATTGGAAGTCATCTTCTCTGGAGGAAGAGAAAGCTTCGTCCTCGGAGAGGTGTCTATGTTCTCCGGGCGAGTTATATTTGCAGCTGCGGTGCGCAGCTGCGTTGAGTTTATTGTCTCCGAGACAACGGTGGCCGGCACAAAGACGGGCGAAACAATAGGGGCCGGAGCTAAAGTGGCAGAAACAATGGCCGGAATGCCTTATTCGACAGCAGGTGGCGAAAGAGGGCTTTCAGGGCGTACCTGAACTCGACCTCGAATTAATTTATCGTGACAGATAAAAGCCAATTCGATTTCCATTTTACTACGTGTATTTATAATATGGAAATCGCTACTTATTTTGAAAAGTCCAAAGTTTTGTAGAACATACAAAATACTTTCTAAGATATTAAGAGAAGGCAGTGTTAACCCACACAGGATTAGCTCCAGACGAAGGAACTCTTCAACGATAAGCAGTACAGACACGAAATGTTATGTACGCATTTGATTATGATAGCCCGTTCTAAAGTATGGCATGACTAGGATAGTGCAACTCGGTTGGCTTCACACCATGATTTGTGTAAAGGCGTGTTTGGTTTCGTTGGATATGTCTTTACAAGTACAAGTACCACGTACCTTTTAAGTGAAGGTAATATAACATATTTATTCAAACAAATTCTAATGCCAGAAAGAAAAAAAGGAAATTTAAGTAAAAACCGTTTCTTAAACAAGCTTTTCATGAACTAAAAACCGGCCAAGAAGTGAGTTCTGAACGAAGGGACTACTGAACTAAATAAAACTTACGTAAACATAGAACTTTACGAATTTCTTAAAAGCTTGAGGCGTGGACGTCCTTCTTACAATTTATGATAACTTTACTTAAACTTTATTTGAATCTCTAGGTCCAGGGGGGGGGGGGACAGCTGCCTCTCCCTGTCCTCCCTTGGTAACGGCCATGAAACCTAAAGTGCTCACTCATATACCTACTGTAATGGGTATCAGAAAGACCAACACAGTATATTTTAATCAAAACGATTCTACGAGCACCGGCTGGCAAAAAATATAAATACCCACATCCGACGACGTTTTAAAACACAACGTTAAATTTTTAAGTAAAATATTTACTTAAACAAGATTTGCAGTAAATGAAAACAACCACAGTAATTTACCACAGCAAAGCAGGAAGACCTTTAGCACAGCAACGGTTATAAGGATTTATCCTTCAATTTAGACTGGTCTCAGACTTTTTACTGCGCCGTAAAGAAGTTATAAAAATAAACCTGTATTAAACGGTATAGAAATCCTGCAGCTGTGAACCAATGAAAAATATACGTAGTTGGGTCATAAGTTCTTTCACTTATCAAGTGTGAAATAAATGACACATTTTCAATTTCACTGTAATAATTTATACAAAGTGTCCCTTAAGTCGACGTCAAGCCGGAGTGATAGATCGGGACATAATAGATACGAGTAACAGTAAAGAAGGTTTTTAGCAAGAGGAGATAAAAGAACGTCACAGACAGTAGATTTTCTGTTTTTATTTTATTTATAAAGGGCCGTAATTTTGAAAATACATAGCAAATCGTTTTTTAAATATTTTTCTGTTAACTATTATGACCTAACACCCGATTCCGGCTTGACGTCGAAATACGGGACACCCTGAGTATGGGAAGATAGGCAAAAATACACAGTTTTACATGTATATTTTAATTTAATCGATATGACCTTGTTTTTCGATCTGCGAGGCCAGTCATCGATTGAATCACGCACGTCATTGAAATCCATTTCGGCCACTGTTTTGATGAGGGAAGCTTCAGAAACTCCATATTTTTGTGGGGTTTTGCGCAGGCTTTTCCCTCTAAATAAGATTAAGTTCCGGATTGCAGGACGGCCAATCTTCGTGGCTGGTGAAATACATTTCGTGAGCGTCCAACCAGTTTCGCTCGCGGGACACGCCTGCTTGCTTTATCACTGTTGTGAGCATATAGAGCACTCCTTGTCATTTGCTTATTGAAGCTCTTTTCGACTGTAAAAATGTATTCGTCTGAAAATAAGATTACGCGGTATTGTTTTCCAGCGTACCTACCGGTTCAACAAAACGCGTGATCGTTGAAGCCAACTTTTTTTTCAAACAAGCATTCAAGAGCTTAGCTGTTCTTTTACGGTAAGCCCGTAACCCGAGGTCTTCATTCAACACCCTTTTCACCGTGGTTCTGTTTAAACCCATTTGAAGAGCCAACAGTTTTTGCTTTCGCTCGGGATTTCTTTGAATTCGCGCCTTTATGGCTTTGATCACCGCTGGATTGCGAACCGTACGACATACCACTCCTCTCTCTGTCTTCTATTCTTGAATCTTCGTCGTATCGTTTAATAGTGCGATAAACGAAACTTTGTGTTATTTTCAAGTTTTTCAGTAGTTTGAAAATTTCAGCAGCGTATCCACAACGATGCAACGCAATTACAGCGACTCTTTCTTTTTGAGCCCACTCCATGTTGAAAATTAAAGAATAGTCTACAAAACCGTGAAACGTTTTTAAAATCGTGAACCATTCAAAATTCGAACGTAATTTATTGTTTTTTTCGCTTACATTCTGAATTCCAAATTCAGAACCTATGACAAAATTATGACCCGACTACGTAAAAAAAAAACTGCTCACGTCTCCGTTTCTTCTTTAGTCATGGAAATGAATTGAAATCGATACATGTAAGTACCTACTTACTTAGGTTCACCTGGTCCCTATGACAAAGGCTTGCAGAAATGTCTCCTCTATGTCCCATGTTAGAGGGCTTGGTTTCCGCACTTACACCTTCAGGTGGACTATCAACGCCGCCTTAATTAAAACTAGCACAGGTTTTGAGGAAACAGCGTAGATCCTTCCAAACAAAATTAGTTATGCGATCGCAATAAAGGAGAATGAGTAAGAGCGTACCGAGTCACACAGTTAATTGTAGCATTATGAACTATAGGTCTTAGTTGCCCTCATCGAGTAGTTTTTTAATCCTAAGATAGCATGTCTGAATTATACAAGCACTGGAATCCTTGTATTAAGATTTCAGTGCTCGTACCAAGCGCAAGTCAACACCGTACGTGGGTAGTGTCGACCACAGCTCTTTATTTGTAGTCTTTATTATAATTAATTTATATTAAGTTTTTTTTAAGGTCCTGGGTTCGATTCCCAGGTCGGGCAGCGTGTTATTGGGTTTTTCTATCTGGATTATCTCAGTAGCAGCCCGGAGTCTGGATTTGTGCCCGGTTGATGGCAATAGGCTCGCCCCCTATTACATGGAACTTGAACATAACTGGCGAAAGGTGGGTGACCTATGGGTACAGTAGAGCTCATAAGTCCATAAGCAACCTCACAAAGAAATTGATTGACGACCACTTACGACCTTCTTCTATAAGTTGTTTCTATACTATAGTACTACAAATTGAGTGTGTGTGCGTGTCTTTTGTCTGTAATTGATAGTAGTTCATACTCTAAATTTCAACTAACTTTTCTTAAGGTATGCTTGCTTTGTCGTTACCGTGCTTGGGTAGGAGCGATTATGGCAAGCTCTGAGTTCGAATCTCACCTGCGTCTGGGGATAAAGCTTGATGTTATTTTCAAATAATATCTATTTATAGTTTTTCATATGTTATTGATATTACCTAAAACTATCAATGTTTGTTTGTTTTAATAAAATTACTGGTTAACTAAGTGGTTCGATAATCATTCGATACTTGTCTCGTTCATCTTGTTTACTTAGATAATAAAAGTTTGTAGGTAGACCACTGAAAACTGAATAAATTATTTCGAAGTTTGTGAGGTAGATGCAATTCGTTACGACTATTCACCTAATTGAACGATGTTGGTTAGTGACAAATGTTTAAGTCTGTTAATTAGCGGTATTGTGGTTATAATTGTCAAAATACAGTGAAAATATAAGTATTGAAGCGTTCTTGGCAATATTATTGCGTTGCGAAAAATTAGACGTAAGTGATGTTATAACACAAAAGGGATAAGTGTGAGTGTTTTCATTCAAATATTTCATATTTTACTAAATATAAAATACCATTTGTTTAAATTTGTGAATGATGAGTAAAGTGTTATAAACATAATGTTATTTATAATACCTTTTCTTAATTATTATGGTTTATAGTATTTTGCTTAGAGATATTGATATTTGTTCTTATTTAATAGTATTAAATACTGTGAGTCTGTGGGTTAAGGGATGTGAGGAAGAAGGAATCCTTGCTAGTCGGAGCACTTGTTTATGAAGTGGAAAGCTTGTTTAAACAAGACTTCACATGGTGAATGAATGAAACAAATGGTTTCATACCAACCGAATATTTTGCTGAATTATGCAACACGTCATTAAAAACTGTTCGCCGTGTAATCTACGCTATAAAGGTTGTATCACCGAAGCCCAGGAAACAATAACGTTTAAGTTTCGGAATAGTTTATCCTGTATATTGCGCTATGCATTTATGATTATTTAATTATAAAAATTGAAGTTTAGTTTCAATCCTCTTTTCTTAGAGAAAATTTATACTGAAGCTATCCTCAATATGTAATCTAAATTCACTAAAGCCAAATAAAATGTGAAATACTTTATGTGAACCAACTGCCCTACATCACCTCTTATTAAAATCACTTATGTTGGAAATTAATGATAGAAGCTTAATGTTTATGGTGACATTAATCTACTTATCTAATTTTTCGAACATTTTACATGTCAAAATAAAACAAATTACTTCAAATTTTTCGAAGTTATTATAAATAATCGTATTGGTTTGTTATCCATACTGGTGTAAAATATTATAACAAATAAATATGTTTTATTTTTGTTGTCACTTGTTACGCTTTTTTTATTCTAAACCCTTTTTTGCAATAACAAAAATAATAAAAAGCAGCATTTTTTTTAAATATTGTTATTATTGCAAACCAAAATTGGCAATAAAACTGCGCTGCATCTTATGAGATCAGAACCTAAGCCGACTGCTTCTCAGTATAACGCTTGGCGTATACTGCTACCAGCTCATATTAGATTAATTAGAATTTTAGCAATTTCATAAACCGGCCAGGTCACGAGCATGATGTGTGTCTAACAAAAGCGACGGAAATATATTTTTGTTTAGTGCAGTGCGATGCTAGTACGCGACTTTACGTCAGTGTGTGCCGTGCAAAACTGCGATATCTGTGGTGTGTGTCGTTTAAACACATACAGTCGTACCACGAATTCATAGCAATACAACTCTTAACGTGCCTATGCACTTTAGAATGCTTACTGTACATCTCTGCCCAACCCATCGGGGAAACAATAATTTTATTCAATAATTTTACTTAATTATCATTATTACCAACTATAATATCGTCCCTCGCAATGCCTGGACCAACAATAGGTTGAAATCCCCCGTTGCTCTAACGTGAGCATACGTACCCACTGTACTTTTTCTTTTTGTACTAAGTTACTTTAAGACAGTGTCTGGTACCATACAGTCAAAGCATTTAATTCAAATAGGCACATAAAAGGCACTTTCGAACGTCATTACATTAAAAAAGAATTACGTAAGGGCAATCGTTCCAAGATAATTAATAATTAATTACAATAATTGATAATAATATGTATCGATTAATTCTAATAATTAATACACTTGTAGAACTTTCCTATTATTTTGGTTCAATACAAAGAAATATTCTACTCCATGATATTCTTTTATTCTATTTATTTCATAAACGTAACTTCTTCACATATCTTTTATCTCCAAAAGGGCATTAATTAAATTACTCCATGAGAGCATAAAAGACAGACATAATTCATAATGTTACAGTCAAATCCAATTTATAAAAAAAAATACATTTGCCATTTAAATATATTACGAGAAATATTTAAATATACAGAAACATGATCATAGTGGAATGTCGTACGGTATTCTGGGGAAATGCTTCCGACATTCAGACTATATTTGTTTTGCAGAAAAGAGCTGTTAGATCAATTTAATAATTAAGTCCGAGACACTCTCTCAGAGGAATAAATAAATTTAAGGAAATGAATGTAATGACTGTACTGACTTTCTCAGTATATTTATGAAAATGTTTTATATGCCCACAAAAACATAAAAATTGTTTAAAAATACAGTGATATCCATAATATTAATACTAGGAACAAACACAAATTTGTTGTACCTACACCAAGGCTCAAGAAAATAGGTGGCTCGTTCAGATGTCAATGTATACGCTTTTATAATATACTTTCAACCCACGTTCGAAAATTAAATTCAAATCATTTATTAAACGTAAGTTGTGCCAGAAAGCTTTTTATACAGCCAAAGACAAAAAGGCTTGGGACTGACCTGCCCCAATTTTTGCATACTGAGTATGGTTTTTTGTTAGGTACCTAACTTTTGTTTTATTTTATATACACAATGACATGAATATTTACTTTGTATAATATTATTATTATTTTAATTACGCGTGAGGACTTAGTGGGTAATATTTGCATATATTTTGTCTATCTCAGTTATTTTTTTTTTTTTTATATCTGGCAGTTTGAAGCGGCCTACCCAAATGTCCTTTCTTTGGTATTGTTCGTCGAATCGTTGAGCTCCTTACGGTTTGAGTTGAGCTGCACGATTAATGACAATTGCGTGCACTGACTGGACAGGCCCACTCAAATCTGTGTGGTTCTTTCCTCAAAAGACTATTTCAGACATCAATCCACATGTTCTTAACATGATCTGACCTAGATTATGTCTGGAATTTAAAAGAGACTGTGACCTCTGAGTTTGTTTCGGCCTTTCTTCTCAGAGTAGTCAGATAGGAAACGCCAACCTCATCTGGTTTTAAAAAAATGTTTGACGTGTTAAAGTGTTGCCCCAGCGCGTGTTGCGAGTGACTGGACTCAAATGTGTTAGTTTAGTTTTTGAACCTTGACTTTGTTAAATGAATTATCTCCTCCACTAAGGAAAACTTACGTTTCTGTCAATTAATAACAAGTTTTAACTGTCAATGTTACTGATGGAGGCGGAGTCGACGTGGAGTGGGGTGTAGGAAATGACTTTGAGTGTAAGACGTTATTTTGACTCGAACTTGTCAAAGTGTGAACCGTCCTCACTCATGATCATAACATTCTATCCACCCTACATAATCAGTTTCTATAGGTAGGTATATCAGTAAACTAAGCTGACCCCAATCACTCTCTCCATTCTGAGTAGGTATGTAAGTTGGTAGGTAGGTGTATCTACTGACTGTGGGGAAGGTCTATCAGTAGTACCTTGACTATAGAAACAATTGGAATAGAATATGCAAATAGCGACATCAAAAATGGCTCATCAACGACGTAATATACACCTTCAAAGTGATATGTTTGACTGAAAACTAGTTGAAGAAACATGACGAAGTGTTTCTCAATGTTGATAATTTTACCGTTCCATGTGCATTCGTAAGAACAAGTGATATTCGCGGTGGATCTTTAGTTCTTGTTTCAAACAAGTTGAAATCTAAATAATGTTTAGATTTAGTTTATCTTTCTATCCAGCGCACTATTGAGTTGTCTTGTGTTGAACTCGAGCAAATTATCGTTTTAATTTGCGTTTATCGACCCCCATCTGGTGATCTTATTCGTTTTGAATCGGTAATGGAGGATTCTCTCAATAGGTTAAAATCAAGTAATATGAGTATAATTTTATGTGGAGATTTTAATATTAATATTTTGATATTTTTGATGTTACTCCACTAAGTATTAGACTTCTTAATCTGTTTAGGTCTTATAATTTAATTAACTTGTTTTTTGAAACAACTAGGGTCACGGCATCTTCGTCCACTTGTCTTGATAATCAAAGTCAAAGTCAAAGCATTTATTTCAAATAGGCACATAAAAAGGCACTTTTGAACGTCAACAATAACACATTAAACGAGCTATCCGGTGATATAAATATGTCACCTATTAGTTATAATTATCACCCCTCCCGACCCTTGCTCGAGCCAGCCCGCGCCGCTGAGCCTGTAGCTTTAAATTCCTCCCTAAATCACTCAAATCCTGATCCAGCTAGTCCCTTGCTGCCCTCTCCCAGCGACGCCCTAAGCCGAGGTTCGTACCCCGAAGGGGGTGCCCTTAGCGTTGTCGCTTAGTTTTTAAGTTAGTACATAAGTATAAGTCCTGGCTGGAGGCCTTAATTTATTAGGGCAACCACAGGCAAGTCCGTCTAAGCAGACGACAACCTCATAGGTTGACCTGCGAGATGCCAATTATAATTAAAAAAAAATTATAATTATCACTTACTTTTTGACCTCGGAAGTGAACGCATCGTTACGTTGCACTCGCTGTTATCGGTGACTTTTCATTAAAGTATTTGGTTACAAGTGAATTCTCGGAATTCTTTTGTTTGTGTTGTTGTTTTGTGCAATGGAATTTCAAGAGCAAGGTATGTTTGTCACATGTGATTGTATTTTGAATAAATTGTCACTATAATATTTGTACTATTTACGTGCTACGCCATGCATAATTTATTGTATATTTTTTCTAATATAATAACTTTGCTTAGAGCTACAAAATTTTACTGAAATTCTACTAAATTGTAGTTGAGACTCTATCAACAATCGTAGCAAGGTCTAAGAAATTCGCAACTAATTTAAAACTTTTCTTTCAGGTACTTTGATCAAGTGTTCCTTCTCAAGGATGTATATCTTTGAGATTTGGAGTACTGTGAGTGGAAAAGCAACCAAAAAACACCAAGGTATATTAGAAGTTTTGCTGTCATCATTCAGTGATATCGAAAATATAGACTTTAAGGATTTAGATGATCGTATACTGTGTTTATGTAAAAGTCTTGGTTATTATTGGAATCAAGTAGGTAGTTTTTTAATAACTCTGAAGTATCCGCTGAAATTACAGGCTTAAGAAAATACTTGATCGATCGTTGTTATATAATTTTACAAGCTTTATCATCGGGTTATAAAATTGACACAACAACATTTAAAGAGTATGCTTTGGAAACCGCACGGCAATTAGTCCAAGAGTATCCATGGTACAATCTCCCAGCTTCCGTCCACAAAGTTCTTATTCACGGATCTCAAGTAAGTGAATATGCTTTATTGTCCATCGGGGAACTTTCCGAAGAGGCAGCTGAAGCCAACAACAAAAATTTTAAAGCTTTCAGACGAGATCACACTCGAAAAATGTCGAGAGAACTTACAAACTCAGATTTACTTAACAGACTTTTACTTAGCTCAGATTCTTATATTACTGGCCTTCGGAAACTTCCCCGTAAGAAAAAGAGCGCAGTGTCAAATCAAATTTTAGATTTATTGCAAGTCTAGCTAATTTTAAATCTGTTATGTAAGTTCTAATTTTAAGTCGATTTCATGTACCTAAAATATCTATTGATTTCCATTTTTATTTTTTCATTTATCTATTTAGTTGTGTCCTTTTGACACATAGAGAATACACCCCAACATGAAGAGTTTTGATTTATTGTCAAAAACGCTTCAGAACGGGGGACAAGCACACTTAATATTTTGATATTTATTTATTATTCTTTTCGTGTTAACAAATTATCAAATATAAATCATTATGTATTAATTTACATATACACTAATATATTATGAGTTTTTATTGCTACCTGAACCACTTTCCACGAAAAAAAAAGCTTTAAATAAGATTTTCAGTATTTATGACCGCCTTTGTTCGGCGGCGGTACCACTGTGCGATGGCTCGATCACTGCTTGATCAGTGCGGCGCGGCGCACGGTTGTGGATGTGTGCGTACTGTACGATACATACTGGTCTGATCACTATGCGTTACTGATTGAATGTAAAATTAATATAATTTTGCCAAAAACTACAACCCCTGCTAACCATGTCAATGAATGAATGAATTAGAGACCATAAGCAAACACAAGATTATGTAAGTTATTGTAACTCAAAGTTAAAGCACATTGATTTCCCACTATAATTTAGATATTGCGCAGATGGAATGTGTAGTGATCAGAAACACAAACCGACAATAAATTCAATATATGACAAGATTGTAAATAATTTGACCGAAACCGCTAAGAGTACCTGCACTGTACCTAAACGGAACAATTTTAAATATGTAACAGGGTGGAACAGTCATGTTAGTGATGCTTACCGGAGGGCGAGAATATGTTATCAGACGTGGGTGCCTTATGGACGTCCTAGATCAGCACCCTAATTGCGTAATACACAATCAATCGGAATCTGAATCGTTTTGAAACAGATTGCTAATCCATTGCTTCTTAAGTTCGATAAAAATTCTGCTCAACAATATCTAGAACGCAATGAATGTTCTTGAACCGTCAAAATCAAAGAGATTAGTCGTAATCGTTTACGAAAATGTGTTACGCAATTAGGGTGCTGGTTATGTTTATAATAAAATGTTTGATCTATGAAAATATTTAAAGCTTAATGAAAGTACTGTCAAGACAATGAAACTCAGATTAAAATGGATTTTATTGCGGAACATCATGCTAATAAAAATTTGGTGACTTTTGGAAAAACACATAAACTGAATCCAAGGTTGGGCTCTCCGGTGAGTGTGGGCGGCACGCATGAGCCCTGGGACATAGCCTGCGCCTTTCAGCGTCATTTCAATGTGGTGTCACCGTTCGGGTCTGCGTCACAGATGCTCGCTGCCTAGGATCACTCTATACTCGTAATATAGGTTTGTTTAAAAACCCGAAGCAAGCAACACAATTTCCTCTCCGACTCCGACATTCTTTCCACAATCAATAAATATATTATAAATTCCGGGAACCGGAGACAATACTCGTCGAAGTGTTTTTTCGCACAGAAAATAACTTGAAAACCAAATTGCCATTTGTAAATTTGTTTTTTTGGGACATTGACAAAACTGAGGTGTTAACTAAAAATAATCTGAGGAACGGAAACATGAATTAATGAATTTCTTCATAAATCTACCAC
Source organism: Dasypolia templi (assembly GCA_963555695.1). Lineage (NCBI taxonomy): Eukaryota > Metazoa > Arthropoda > Insecta > Lepidoptera > Noctuidae > Dasypolia > Dasypolia templi. The sequence goes on along the minus strand of OY743146.1, from coordinate 14,581,080 downwards.
GAAGTTAGTTGCGGGTTAGCTACGTTTAATGTTCTCGCATTTTCGTTTGTGTGGTAGGTGTGACTCGTGGGATGAAGAAATGGATTAAGTGATGGAAAAAATTGCATTGAATATCTATTCAATACGTTCTTGTTTTAGTTTTGTATGGTCTTTATTTATTTGTCCGAACACGATTATGTCTCCGAAAGGGTAGCATACACTTGGGCTAAAAAGTTGCGGAAATGAGATTTCTTCATAACAGCACGCCTGTTTCTTTTAAAGGAATGGGCAGGAGTGTATTGTACTACCCACAATTCGTCAGTTAGGTTCAAGTTACAGGCAGACTGGAAGTTAACAGTCCAATAAGGCGTCAATAGTGAACGTCGCAGCTTTTTATTGCACCTGAATGTCGAAAAAAAAGCAAACAATATTATAATAAGAAAACAATCTTGAGAAATAAGCAGGTACTCAAATGTTACAATATGTTTTTCACGTATAAGTCATTTTTCTTTTGCATGAAATATACATATTGGTAATTTGGTATACACAAGAAACACTTACCTTACTTACCTTAATTTAGCACAGATTTTTAAAACTATAATATTTACATAAATTGGGTAACCGGAAGGCTCGAATAGAATAGAATGTACATGCGGTATTAGAAACCGACACAGGATGACTATCAACAAAATGGCAACGCGGCGTGGTGCGTCTGTGCATCCCTCACCCTGCACACTTCACTTAGTACAAGTGTTTTTTTATCGGCGGTGCGTAATTTGTAACATTTATGCAAATAATATGGTTCTTTAAACATATTATAAATAAAATGAATTAACATGCAATTTAATCCATAAAATCATACATAAAACAACTAAACATAACAATGTGCTCATGCCTCGACCCGCACCCTTTACACGATGCAAATATCTATATGATGATCAGGTTGTAAAGTTATCATCCACAGAATAGGGAGGATCCTCCGACCAGACGGGTGTAGTGTCTGGTGGGAACAGACACAAAGACCACCTGGTTGGAGGATCTTCCCTTTTTCATGGAGGATGAGTGAACTTTTCACCCTGTTTCTCATATCTCTATACTTGTGAACCCGACGTGATGAGTGTTAGCCAAGCCTTTATGTAACTGTGACGTCATTACCATCACCTGCTGCTACTCCTGCTGTGAAGGTACCGCGTGTCGCGTGACGAGTGGTTCCTTCGTGTCGCACTGTCGCGTCGCTCCTGTTTGTAGGAGCCTTTAGTTGTTTTCCAAATAATATAGGCGTGCGATATAAGTTTCATAGAATTTTAATAAACACAGCATTGCAGCATTGGTAAAACTTATATAGTTTGCAAGATAGAACTTATATCAATTTCTGCAACAACACTAGATTAGACGCGAATATGGGATTAAGCACAAACTAATTCAAACTTCGTCGTACTTGCGCCTTCCATACACATTCAACGATGGAATCCGATAGCTCGTCATATACAATGACGTATACAACTTGTTCCTCGTAGTTTGTTTGCAGAATAGTTCCAAAGGAAAGCAATAATCTTTGTTTTCTGTGTTTGCTAGGTTTGAAGTGTTTGCCTACTCGTGACATTTTCATCGTGACTCATAACATCACACCTGAATTCCACGAAGATGTAGGCAGAGGTGTAAGTTACACCTACATGATTCCCCGAAGCTTAGAAAGGTGTATAGTTCCTACCCACTCCCACATGTGTTAGCTTCTATCTGGTAACCCTACCTATTTAATCGACTCATACTCGTACATCACTCAATCGATTATTTGATCATTATCTATCACCTTTGAATAATAACGCATAGAAGGTTAGTCTCATAGAGGCGGCGTACTAATAAGTGACGCCAATTTGGTATTTAAAGATTCGACAAAGCGTTACCTTGAGCCACCCCGACCCTTGCTCGACGAAGTGCCAGCCCGCGCCGTAGCTGAGCCTGTAGCTTTAAATTCCCCGATTAATAATAATCAACTAAACTTGATCCAGCCTGTCCCATCTTGCTGTCCTCCCGTCAGCGACGCCCTAAGCCGAGGTCCGTACCCCACAGGGGGTGCCCTTAGCGAGCGTTCGCTTAATAATATAAGTAGTTTTACGCCCCTGGCTGGAGGCTTTGAGTCCGCTTAAGGCAGCCACAGGATAGTCCGGTTAAGTAGTCACGACCTCTCAAGGTCAACTACGAGATGCCATACATAAAAAAAAAAAAAAAAAAAGTTACCTTGAGCACGGACGGCTCGCTGCGCCACCTATGTCGTATTAGGTATAGTTTGAGTTGCTTCACTTTAGGTGCTCGTTCTACTTTTCTATGCGTTATTATTCTAAGATTATCACATTCACAGTCATTCTCAATGGGAGACAACTGACAGCCGGCTTTCTTGTTCGAAACCCCGCGACGAGCAGTGAACACATCGACTGTATCAGCGTAACAAATTGTTTTTTTTTTTTTTTAAATAGGCCCATAAAAAGGCACTTTTGAACGTCAAAATTTACATTAAAAGTAGAACAGATTCTAGGCGCCACTTCCAAAAAGTAGTTTCGTATGGAGAAGAAGTGGCAAGAAACTCCACCGTTACCCTTTTAAAATGTTTTACAATATTTTGTATACATTAATTATATTTCTATATGTGAAGACGATGCACCAAGAATAAAAATACTATACCACAATTGGTAAAAAGAATTAAAAATAAAGCATATAAATTAATCACGTGATAGGTACATTGTGAAATTTAAATCTTAGCGAGTAAGTACAGGACTTTTTTGGTGATACCTGAGTGTTATTATAAATATTGTGGAAAAGGAAATAAATATGTATGTGTTAAAATAATGTGTTGTAGTTGACTATTGCGAACGCCTTTTCATCTCAGCTGTGGCTTACACATGTCACCGGTTATGTTCATAATAAGATTCAAGTTGACCGAACCTATTGACATAATCCGGGCTACTGTTAAAAGTATTCTAATGAAAACTCTATAAGTTTCCAGTCTTGGAATGGAACCTAGGACTTCATGGTTAGTACTTGGAACCGCACTAGATTCACGAGGTAGTCATCAATAGACGGCAATTTGAACGTAAACGTACCTACATTCAAACTGTATAGACACGGCTTTCCATTCCAGTGCCATTTAACGCTATATTTTTTCACATTTTATGAAGGTATAAGAGACGCGCAAATTATTACCTGGACAATAGACTGCGGAAAAACGTGAAAGTACTTTATATAGGCCTACCCCCATATTTTTGTGTCAGAAAAAGAATTTTCATTTTAAATCATCCTTTAGGTAAGGCCTCGATATTAAATCATGGTTATGAAGTCATAGAACTACCTACATTTTATTATGTACGCCCACATTCCGCCAGTTATGTTAAAGAGGGTTACAAGAGCTAATTTGCGGTCACTTTCAGACTGCATAGAAAAGAAAGAGAAGCGCGATGACACAACGCTGGTAATTAATTGCAAAAAATGAAGCAATTATCTATTTACGAAAAATCTGTTGACTGGACTAAAAAAATGAAACACTGTTATGTTAGGTACCTTAAATGTTGCTTGTAAAAAAAAAAACTATTGACAAATATAAATAATAATAGTATAGTCTAAGCTGAAAGAATATATTAGTATAGTTTTTTTTTTTTTTTGGTAGCTTCTTGATTTTTTCCTGTCGTATTAAATTAGTTTTATTATGTTTTCAACATTCTATATAACTAGCATAATTATGTCATGAAGAATATCATACATTTTTCTGATTTTGTTTACTGCAGTGTATCACATAGTTTTAGGCAATAAAAAACTTGGGTTTAGGTCCTGAGTTCCGGGGCGAGCCTATTGCCATCAACCGGGCACAAATCTAGACCACCTCGCCTTTTTTTTGTTTCGGGGTGGAAAATCCTCATGGATGGCTTCCGCCCTGGGGCGGGCGGAGGTTTCTGTCAGACTCTTACTGACTAAAAACCACCCCGGTGTTCCATCTCACACCTACGTCGGGGTCGCGGGAACATACGATTCTTCCGCAAACCCGACTGGTCCGTCCGGCCCGCCTCGGCTGGCCTCCTCGTGTTGGGGGGGGGGAGGGGGGGGAGTGAGGTGTTTGGCTCCCCCTGCGACGTCGGGTCCTGATGGGTGGGAGGCGGCGGAGGACCCCGGAAGGCCGCAGAAGATAGCGAGAGCGGCGCACCACAATACCGGCACTCCTCTCCCGCTGCGGCCACAGTTGCGATGACGCCCTAGCGGCACCGCAACCTTGGCCGCTACGTCGTCGGCAAAAGCCCTGACGAGCGGCCCGTCCTCGGGTTCCTCTTAGCTTCACCGTCGTGCCCAAGCCACGGTTACTGAGCCCCCCCGCACGTCAACGCGGGAATCCACTGGGGGGCCCCTATCCTAACCTAACCTCTCGGGGATTACAGGCGTGATGTTATGTTTTGTCAATTTTAGGAATCATTTGTAGCGTTTTTTCCTTTTAATTTACTTGGAAATGAAACAACGAATGTTTTCTATCAAAAACATTCGTTGTTTCATTTCCAAGTAAATTCTTCAGGAATTTTTTCAATTATGGATGTTCCTTCCTCTTTCTGAAGGCGAATTTATATTTGGTTAAGAAAACGCTACGAATGGTAGAACAAATAAACACTGTCAGGTGATAATAAACAGACAAACATGTTTTCTTTGTTTATTTTGTCCCTTGACTTCCAGTTTTGATCTGACATAGTAGTTCAGGTATTTTTCACAGTAAATTCAATTATTCAGCGTAGACTATTTGATGTTCGCTGTTTCACTTCGGGTATAAACCAAATTAAAACGTCTCTTGTTGGATTATAAAGATAACGAAAAAACAAAATTAGGAACGGTAGACTGTATGGTTGTTGGTGTAAGTGAAAGTATTTAGCTGCTGAGAAATGTTTAATTAGGATAAAATGAGTGAAAACTGGAAGCTCTAGCGTTGTATTCCATCCACATAGTAATAGCACAAAAGGTTCGTCAATTACCTACCTACATTAAAGTCGACAAAGACCTACTTATAACCGATTTGGTGCCGCCGCCGGCGCCGTACTCAACTTATTGCCGCAGTCAGTTGAGTCAACTGAGTACGGCAATACAATCGAGTGTAGTCCTAAGTTTTAAAAGCTACGATTATTATTTTTTGTTCATATTAACAGACGGTTAACAGTTTATCAAAACCGGAGCAATAAAATTGGCTACATTCAAAATTGATGGCAATGAGAGAAATCCAACTTAGCTGTAACAAAGTTTGTACGGGTAGTACAAACGGGTACTACCCGGGTACGGGTACGGGTAACGGGTAGTCTGTACTATTTCTTTTTTCTAAATAATAAAGAGTACAATTAATTTTTCATGTGCATTGTTGTAGGATATATCCCTACGTATAGTTCAAATGGTATTTGCTAGGTTTATAATGAACTAGCTGTGCTCGCTGCTTTACATACGTGACTGTGTGTTTGATTGTCATTCTAGGTTACTGTCTCGAGTGCTCGCGTCATTGTACCGGTGGCGCGAGGAAGCGCGGGAGCGGGGCGAGCGACCGATGCAGCAATATGTCGAGCAGCGTCGGTTGCAGCTCCGCGAGGTCCTGGTGGCGGAATGGCGGGTGAGGCTGTCACGCCCTACCGCCGGCCTCAGCACCATCGAGGCGATCCGGTCAGTGTTCGACCGCTGGCTCGGGAGAAGGCACGGCTCCCTGACGTTTCGGGCGACGCAGGTGCTCTCGGGGCATGGTTGCTTCGGGAAGTACCTGTGTCGCATAAACAGGGAGCCGAACGCCCGGTGTCACCACTGCGTCGACTGCCGGGAGGACACGGCGTGGCACACGCTGGCAGAGTGTGCCGCTTGGGAGGAGCCGCGCCGTACCCTCATCTCAGAAGTAGGCAGTGACCTGTCGCTGCCGACCGAAGTGAGTTCGATGGTCGGCGGCGTCGAGTCCTGGGACGCGGTGGTTTCCTTCTGCGAGACGGTCATCTCGCGGAAGGAGGCTGCGGAAAGGGAGAGAGAGATCTCGACTCTCGACCCGGCCCGCAGCAGACGCACCGGGCGTCGGAGGACCCGAGAAGGCGGCGCGCGTAGTGTTCCGCGTGCGCTGCTCACAGACGTTGCGGGGGGAGTACACCTCACTCCCCCCGCCCGAGACGGGGCCCGCGCAAGCGGGCCGGCACCAGCCGGGGTTGCGGAAGAATTATGTGTTCCCACGACCCCGGCGTAGGTGTGAGATGGAACACCGGGGTGGTTTTTAGTCAGTAAGAGTCTGACAGACCCCTCCGCCCGCCCCAGGGCGGAGGACATCCATGAGGATTTTCCACCCCGGGAACAAAAAAAAAAAAAAGGTTACTTACTCGAAACTTGAAGTCATATCCTCTATCACATCGGAGGGGATGCTAAACGGCTATTAAAATAACAGTTCTTATTCATAGCAAGATTCACTGCTTAGCTCTTTGTAGGTTAAGAGTGTTGATATTAATTTCAGAGGTTAAATCCGTATCTAACTGTGATATTTTGTATTTTTCTCTCGTCTAATTAAATCTCACGGTAAACTGTTGAGAAATATAGACATAATGCAATAATGCTCACCCCCTACAGAAAATAGCGTGATAATATACAGCCTTTTAGATGATCCGACCTTTAAGGAATGGCAAGGAATGGAGGTGCAAAATTTTAACAGAATCTATTCGGTCGTTTTTGCCTCAATCCGAAACATACATCCAGACAAACAGACAAACGGACAAAAATTCAAAAAAATATTTTCGGTATCGGAATCGTTCCCACCCCTCGTATCAATTACTATTTAAAAAAAAACATTATATGACTTCGCTACTATTATATTAAATCTACTAGTTATTCAGACTGCTGTACTTTGTTGAGTACAGTGACCGAACTCATCTATACAGGGTGGAAGGGATATCGACGCGCAAACGTCGTGAGAAGGTAACACCTAATTTCATAAATAAAATGACGAAAGTCATTCATCTCGTATATGACCGGTATTTTTTTTTCATTTTTGAGCGCGCAATGTATTGCAAACAATGCGATCACAACGCTCTGCGGTAAATGTTGACGCGCGCGAGCTACCTAACTACCTATAATAAAAAATTATGAAATAATTTCATAATTGTTATTTAAAATTACAATGTCTTTTAAATTTGTTTACGTTAAACACGATTTGCATGCCCATGACGGTAGAACATGGAGCACTATTAAAATAAGAAACCATCTATGTACTAATTACCCATGTTTGCAAACGAATAAATGATTTGATTTGATTTGATTTGATTTTTATTCGTACACACAGAAGTGTGTGCCGCCCGCCGTCCCGCCGGACTTTCATAAAAGTACAGGACCTACAAACTATCGCCTAACGACAACATTGACCGGTACCACATTAAAATCATGTTTTAATTAGTCTTGATTAAAGATAATAGGTATTTATTAAGTAACCGTTATGAATTAAAAACTAACAATAACTTTATTGTTATAAAAATAGCTATGCCGATGATGATTGATAACAAAAAGGTGCTTGATAAGTACGTATCGATTTTTAATTAATGAACTCACCTTAATCTCGCTCATTCCTAATGGGATAGGGATATGAGATAGGGAATAAGAGAATAGATGCCACCAACTCGCTCGAGCGCGGTGCAGAGTTTCAACGTGGACACTGACACATGCCCATAATTATTCCCGTATTCGCTGGCACTAAAGATTAGGTATTGGAAATCCGTAGGTACTAGACCGGTGTTACTACTTAACTTTAGCAAAACAGCTGATCAGTAGCCATTCCGAGTTTTAAATATATTGCTGTTTTTAGTGAAATAAGAGAATGTATGGTTTTTAATTAAAAACCTCATTAGGTTAGATATAAATAATAATTTTCTGTAGTTTAGAGTAAAAAAAACGCAAAAAACCCCTTAAAACTAAAAACTACCTAAAATTTTCAACTCCAGGGGGTCCAGAGTCATGTACTGAAGCCATGGTATCAGGATGTGCGTCGATGTTTCTTCCACCTTGTATTGTAAATGCCCATTGTAGTCTTATGGTTTCTAAAATGAGTTTTCAACATTTCAACGTTTCTCGCAGCTAGAAATACCTGACGGAGCTTGTTTTCCATCTTAGGAGGTATTGTTATCATGACTTGTTATCATACCACCAGAACCCAGTGTCAAGACAGCTGAATAAGATGCCGACAAGGACATGTATGCTTCACCGTAGGATCAACCTGATAATCCAAACATTTTCAGGAGCAACGAGAATACAGTATTAAGTAAGAATACTGATAGGCGTGATGATGAACCATTGGCTGTTAAGTGAGGTTGGTCTAGTGGTGGCTGAGCATGAGGTCCTGGGTTCTATTCCCATTTTTTAAATTTACGCCATCTAGACTTTTTAATTTTCAACCAATTCCATGAAAAAAGTACATCAAGTGATGTTGAAAGTATAACTATTGCCTGTAATATGCGTGTGTCAAGAATATAGTGAAGACGGCTAAATGTTTCGTGGAACAAATCTTTGTAAGATACGAGTTAACAAGCAAAGTGAATATCTGTAAAAAATAAGTTAATGCGTTAGTTGACGCGTGTGATCAAGTTGTCTCTCAAAGATTGATAATTAGCGCGTGAAAATTGAAAATTTTCGAATGTGCAACTGTGCTGCCATTTGGTGAAAAAGTGGCTGCAAGAAAAAATACGGATATCACATAAATCCTTGTCTTACGAAGAAGCTGAGCAACGTAAGGTACACACTTCACCCCACTTCCATTCCACATAGAGTACATTCTCTTTTTATTCCTTTTTTGTTGCTGTAATTTTTCAATTCAATATTAATTAACTTTCTGTCTGGAATGTCTTTGTATATATTTTTGAGTTGGGCGTTGATAGCTGCGCCATATTATTTACACCGCTCTATTTTACTTTTGCGGCTATCTTCGTTTTCCTTTGTAACTTTTAAACTAAAATTGTTCTTTGGAAACGTTTTTTTTTTATTTGTGCTAGACGCCCTAGTTGACGATGATATGTTTAGTTTTTTTGATAAAATTGCTTGAGTTTATATTTTCATGAGATTTATAAAAATCAAAAACCCGACAGGCAGTAAGTTATTTTATTAAATCTCAGATTTGATGCAACCAACTGCATCAGACTGCTTGAAATGTGAGCTTGTTTTGAATCTTTGTCGCAGAATGATGCCAGCGGTATGCAAAAGTTCGGAAAGCCAGATTCCAGAACCTAAACTGCTGTAAAACCAGTATATGCTTTTCGTCGTAACTAAAACTAAACACACACACACTAAAAGAAAACAGTCCCTATTCAAGGTGGTGCTAAAATTTTCAGACTAGGTTCTATCGCTCTTCCGTTCTACATTCTCTTGATTCTTCAGCTTTTCTTCATCAGTAAATAATTCTTAGTTCTTTTAGAAAGATTTCTAAAAACTTTGATTCTTTTGAACGAGCTCGCTCTTGCATTCTACATTCTTAACAAACTTTATTCGAGTCTTACGTACGTAAGGTTCGAATAAAGTAACCCAAAACCAGGGTAACCAAATTCCCAAGTTTCCTTCGCTCGCGCTTGCGTCCTACATTCTATATTATATAACAGGATTTTTGAAGTAAGAAACTTCTTTAAGCGCGTTAAGCGATTTTTGGTAGGGGAAAATTTAATAGGTTCACGTCACCTTAATGCCCTTGCTTGTGCTTAAACATAACTGGCGAAATGTGGGTGTAGGTACTATAGGTACACCTCTGCCTAACCCTTCAGGGAATACAGGCGTGATGTTAGATGTGAAATTGTAGTTCTTGATACTACAGTTAGTTTGAAAGAAAAAAAACACTGTTATTCCATGGTTTTAAGTTTACACTTCGGTCGGAAGTCCCAATGGCTGACTGCTTTATATGCCCATCGGGGTCTCCGTGGCTCATATATAGTTTTAACTTAGAAAGACAAGTAGGTACATCATTCAGGCTCTCGGCAGCTTGTATGGTTTGGAGGGGCGTCATGACCCCCATGTCCCCTCCCCCTGCGACCGCGCCTGGTGCCAGGGGCCACGGTATATCTCTTTCGAACAACCCGCGACCCTGGCAGAAGTATGTATACCAAACGAACCTGCGAAATGTTTATTTAATTAGTTTTCGTTAATATTCAGTTATTCTAGGATCCTGAAAATAACGTGAGCGTAAATAGCAAAATATGAAATTTCTAGAAGCTAAATTAATAATATTTCAAAGGAACAATTCTCTAACTCGTTTCTGTTTTCGAAGAAAATAGGTTTATGTTAATAAAACGTGATGTTATTATGAGTCAATAAATAATCCAATTAATTTAACTAACACTAATCACCACTCACTCACAAACTTATTAATAATTATTTAATTAATTGGATTATTTATTGTACTTTGTAAAATTATCGCGTAGTAGGCCTTTTAGGAGCCAGAGGGGTGTAAGACCTACACAAGATCGAGGGTAGGACCATCACAGACCTGCTAAGCATTGCAAATAAGGTAGGACTCCTACACTTAGGAGTGGGTGAAACAGGGCTGATAATGATGATGATGATGATGAGACCTTTCAAATATTTGTTTAGTGTAGGAATCGGACCCACGGCTGGCAGCCTATCGCTCAGTGATTGCACCAGTCGAGCCGACAATTTGAAAATTTAGAGGTTCGTTGATTCCATTGAAATCAATCCTAATCATAACATATGTGTTTCGTATGTTTGAATGTTTGTAATTCAATCACGCAAAAATCGATTCTTCGGTTATCCCACTATAGCCATATGTGAGTACTATGTATATACTTTAAAGCTACCATTAACTGGGTACGTCTTTCATTGACTTGAATGTGCCTTGGCGGCTAAAATTATGTCATGCTTATTCTAATGTTTCGCTGATGGTGGCGCGTGTGTTGGATCTGTTAGCTCCCTTCAAAATGGTTGAGTTGAATGGTGTTAATCCATGCGTCATGTTCGTGAACGGGCGCCGTCAGTAGTGACTGGTCATCTCTTAGCTGCCACGGCGTATTTTAATTAAATTTATTTTTGAATTGTTTTCATCTTTATATTACTTACGGTCGCTTTTAACGTTCTGCATCGTTCTCACATGCATAATTACAACATGAATGATGTTACCAATATATTGTAACCATAATTTGATTTAGAAGAGTGTCCGTGAAGATTCTTGCCCGTTTTTCGTTTCTCGCTTTGGAATGGGCAACTTTCTTCATTTTTCTGACCGACCGACCTTGACAATTCAAAAGTGCCTATTCTATATCTATACTAATGGTTTATTTGAAATAAATGCTTTGAGTTTGAGAATAATGCCGTGTATTCGCAAAGAAAAAGGGGGTTCAGACTGGCGCGCTTATTCGGGCCCCTCAGAGAAGATTAGTGCGAATTACGAACAATAGTAATGGCTTTCGTGTTGCAAATCGGAAAACGAATGGGTCAATTAACGAGTAAGCTATCTATTCAAAATTCCAAATATTCAAAATTCGAAAGGAACTCTGTCTGTATGTTACCTTTTCACGTCTTAACCACTGAACGGATTTTGATAACATTTGGCGAGGAGATAGATGGAATCCTAGGAAAGGGTAAACATAGGCTACTATGACTTTCTAGCACGTTCCCGGGAGATAACTCCCGCCATCATGCTATGTGAAACCAGTTGCAAAGTAGAATTCTGCCGAGGTAAGGACCAGGGCAAGGCCCGTGTTGACGGCGCGTTGTGTTCCACGCGCGCCTCAAAGAGATGTCAGCACTTACTGACGGGGTCCGTTATTGCCGATGCTTGCCAGGGTCGCGGGTTTGTCGAAAGAGATACTGTGGCCCCTGGCACAGGCGACTGAAGGAACGCGGGTGGGTTTTAGTCAGTAAAAGTCTGACACGCCCTCCAGTCATTTGATGATTTCCCACCCTAAAAAAAGGGTTGTGTTTTGTTTGACAAGACAGGACCCTGCTGCTGCTTCTGTCTCAACTGGTGGGTGAAGGCCCACGAATGTATTTGGCCTGCCTATGTTCTTAGAAACTAATTGGCACATTCAACTGGCTGATGAGAAGTTTCATGTGCAATAGAAACCTGTGAGAATAATCATCACTAACTTTCATATGCGTACCAACATCCAACACACACACAAAACCAACCCACATAATAACCTCTTTCCTCCCAGCATCATCCCATTTAATTTCTTTATAACATGATGAACTAAAAAATCTGTGTTTTATTTAAATTATTAACATTACGAAAAGAAATCCCGCGAGTAAAGTTCGTATCCAAATAAATTCTTATGTCCGTTGAAAGATTAATTAATACAGTCGTTAATGAAAATGCTTTGAATGCCTGCAAATCGGTTTTTATCAAGTAATGTACTTTATTTATTTCCAGTTCGTTATTTTAACGAGTGCCAATTTACATTCAGAGTATGTTTCGGGTAGGTACTTAAATATTCATAATTGGAAGCCGTTATTGCAATGTTGAAAACTCAAAATGATGAACTAACAACACACACATTAACAATAAATCCACATTAACAATGTGGGCCGACGAAAGAAATGGTTTATGCATTGCCGGCGTGATAAATCCTCCGAAATTAATAAACAGTTTATAAATGAAGTCAATTATTTGATCATTATCCGTCTTGCCTTTCCAAATAGGTTGGGGTGGTCGCCCAATCTAACCAAAGCGGTTGATTATCAATATTTTACATTTAGTGATGAAAGCCATCTGACCTCGACGACCCAATTACCAGGAGAAACAGACATTATTATGTAGTTAAAACAGTCTATTTGACGATGATAGGGCTTAAGTTTTTATTAGGCGAGTTTGGTTTGTATAGTGTATGTTCCGGTCGTAAATAACTATCGTAAAAAGGCAGTTTATTCGTCCTTTTAACCCCTTGACACGAATAACACTTTTGATCACACTTTTATGTTTGATCTTTGAAAATCTAGGAGATATTTACTGCGTCATTTATAGCGGTCGCAAATGCGATTGCTGAAGTCGCGGGATTCATACCCAAGTCCGGCGAAATTTAAGGAGGTACGGGAAATTTCTCAGCAGCCCGGAGTCTGGATTTGGGCCCGGTCAAGGCAATACAATTTATATACGACTCGCACTTGACTGTAAATTAATCGATAATAAATTGAAATGCGTCTAGCACTTTTGTAAGATAACAATTAAACGTCATCATTCAGCATAGAAATGATTACTACTTTGTTGAAAAGCGTTATTAGGTGGTTCTGGATCAGGAATTTCTCAATAGCAGTCCGGAGTCTAGATTTGTGCGCGGTAAAGGCAATAAGCTGCCCCCCATTTACATGGGACTTAAACATATCTGGCCAATGGCGGCTTTACACGCCTCTGCTTACCATTTTGTGGGGCTCAGTCGTGAAATTATTGTCTTAGTAACGAATGTGCCTTCAGTAAGTGGTATCGTTTGGTCGTATGACGTATATACGCATCGTTAAGTGATGTGGACGGACGTAGGTATAGTTGGCTCCTGCTCGAAGAAATTTGAAGGCGGAAACTTGATATGCCAGACTCAGTCTCACATGTTTTTGTATTAGATGTGGATAGTTATATTATATACACAACATACATAAACGGTAGGCAGAAACCACAGAACGCCACCTGCTGCGATCCTTACACACTCCTTTTGCCTCGTTTACGTTCATACATCTGGTTATACACGAGCGCCGGTTGCGAGTACTACGCACCTGACCTTTCTGAAGAACATCATAAAAATAATAATAAAATCATCATCATTATATAATTTTATGTATTAGGTGTATTACCCACGTGGGCGAACCGCCGCGCGATAATAGTTTTCCGTGTTCATATTATCACGTTCACTCAAAGACCTTAAAGAGAGATCTTAAATCTCTTTGCGTTCACTTAAGGCTAGTGTTAGTAAGTACTTTTTTTTGAAAAGTATTAGGTTATAACTATGTATCTATTACACTGTTACCTATGTGTAATCATGATTTGATTTAACAGCTTTATACTCGTATCTAAATTCATTCAATGGTTTTGGTTTTATGGAGAACGAACAATCTATCAAACATACATTTTATCAAGTTATAAAGTAGTCCTACAGTATAACATAACATAACATCACGCATTGTTTCCCCGAAGGGTTGGGCAGAGGTGTACCTGTACACCCACATTTCGCCAGTTATGCTTAAGTCCCATGTAATAGGGGGCGAGCCTATTGCCACCAACCGTGCACAAATCCAGACTCTGGGCTGCTATTGAGAAATTCCAGATAGAAAAACCCAATAACACTTTGCCAGACCTGGGAATCGAACACAGGACCTCATGCTCAGCAGTAGCGATTGCGACCACTAGACCAACGAGGCAGTCACAGTAGGCCATGCTCGCCCTGCGCCATTTAGTCCTACAGTATTTCCATTTTAAATACTTGATTACATGATTATTAACACGTTTGACAAGAAACCAAACAGACATCTTGCATAAAAACAGTAGCTTACCTAAAATATTATCGCTCCATATTTTGTACTAACACAGGTACATAGGAAGACTTATAAGTAGGTACCCGTGCACTGCCAAAACAAAGGCAAACATTAATAAGTAAACATAGACTATGTCCACACTGTTGAATGATTTGCGTTTGTATCGGCCTTGACCAAGGCCATATTTTGAGCTGTGTCGTCAAGCGTTCTGCGTCATACTTGAATAAATTATGATGTGAGCAGGACCACCTATAAACTATGAAAAATGATTCACAGGCGAATGGCCCAAGAAGATAAGTTATTGTCTGCGATAAAAACACTAATGTTTTTTTTACTCGAATTTTGTTTAATTGTTCTTGTTTTCTTGGGATTTTTCTTAGTCTTACCAAAGGGTGATACCAAGTAACTGGGTTGTGGTGTTCAGATAAGCAGTTGCTCCATGTAAAATACTGGTATTCAGCTGCATCCGCCGAGACTAGAAACCGAACCCAACATAGTTATAAAAAGGCGAAGCAAATGATGATTCTCCTGTTCCATAATGTCGCTTAGTGGTACTGATAATAAAAGAAAAACAATCTTCTCGAGTCGGCACGAGCTAAACGATAATACCTTATCAAACTAGCAACTTTGATTAGGTAGGTAAACTTTGATTGCGCGATGCAGGATTTGTGTGATGCGTTGTTCGCATGTGGCGGTGTAGATGCCGCCACAGGCGTCTGACTACCCTCATGTGTCGATTCTTCTGAAGGTGCGTCCATACAATGTGAGGCATGTGCTTCGGTAAGCCACGCGTGTGACGCCTGCCTCACTCAGCAGGGCGAGGACGGCCTACTGTGACATGTCATGAGTCACGCAATTTATCACATTTTGGGCGATAAAACGTTTTGTCTTAAATGCTGGCGTGAGATAATTCTCTCGACATGTGACATAACTTCTTGACGTTTAATTGGGACTCTTTGCTAATACGGGCGCAGCCATTTTGTAACAAAGGTCACACTTTGACATATGGTTATGAAAAATTTATCACATTCGGTCAGAGGTGGTGATAAAAAATACATTAATAAAAATAATATTTTCCTGCTACTTACTGCACCAAATGGCAGTAAACTATTATAATTATGTTCTTGCCAGAAGGAAAGAAACCCAAAGCAGGAAAAGCTTCCGGAGAAACATTGGGGACTCTAACCCGTTCGAGTTGCCAGACTGGGAGTTCCAACGGATTTTCTGCCTGACAATGCCTATGGTGGTTTATTTGTGTGACGAACTGCGCGTGGACTTGCAGCCTCTAAATACGGTGGGTGGTTTGCCCGTTCACATGAAAGTAAGTACATTTTAATACTTACATATGTTGTTAGAAGAACCCATTTACGTATTTCAAACTTATGTATCTACATGTCTAACATTTCCATTAAAAAAAAAAAACTTTTTGGCGATGGGAGCAAATCCAATTCTTTGCAAAGACGTGACGCGCGTGTGTCAAAAATGAATTAGATCCCAACCAAATTGAAAACTTGTTAAACTTTATGAACGGCACTCATACATACATATTATTTTGTTTGGTTGCATATTCAGATGGCTATAGACATTTTAACTTTTTTAATTTACTGTGTCACATTATGAAGTCAGCAACAAGAAAAGGCATACCACGCCATATTATTATGTCACATGGTTGACCCATGCTAGCATTTAAGACAATTTGTAAGACATGACATAATTTATCTCGTCTTGTCACGAACATCTTGGGTACGCCCATACTCGCCCCGCAGGCTGAGATATCTGACATTTAAAAATTCTTCATAAAATTTGAGGTCCGTAATCCTGGGGGCCTACGATAGATTGAGTTTTTTGGACGGGTGAAAACACATCTGAAGTAAGGACATCTGTCAAATCGTGTTGTCATTTATTCTAGTCCGGGCCCCGAAATAGTCTTATGTCCGTAAGTGATATGGGGTAGCAAACGTCCGTAACCTCAGCCGAAACTACGGACTTCGTGCTAATGGAGTAGACCTCATGAATTAAAATAAAATTGAATCAAGGTGAAATTGAAAAAAAGAAGTTGCAAAAATAAATGCACCTGATTTAATTAATTTAAAATGTCATTAAACTTCGTACAGTTCAAATTTGGTTTTACAACTGTTTATTTATTCACCAATGTCAGTTCAAACTTATCATGCAAACACATTGCACTCCGAGGTTCTTGATATTTTTTAGTATCTAAATCAAAGCACAACATTGTATCAAACCAACATTACATTTTAGTTTTCCTTATCACATTGTTGTCATCGTACATTTACAGAAATAAGTTTGAAGTCGCATCGCGGCGGCAACAAAATGTACAGCTATTATGCAGTCATATGTGATAGTTATCAGTGATTGTTGTGATAAGTCGACACGCTATGCTACGGTTGTGTTTACAGACGCCCGGCACATTGACTGTATCATAGTACAGTATAGAGTGTTTGCAGGCAAGCGTCGCTCGTAGAGTCGTAGCTGCAAGGCAGTCGCGATCCGAATGCCCGTCAGAACCCACGCCTCACGCGCGCTCAGGCTGCTACGAGCTACGCCGTAGCACGTCCCGGATTCTCGTAGCCAACTCCTTAAACGACACTTTCAAAAATCGCTTTAAATCACCCTTACTTAATCGACTTAAATTCTCCAGTGAAGTTTTTGAGTTGAAACTTTAAAAGTAATCTGTGTAAACAAAAACTATTGTAGTCGTATTTTAGTGGGTTTATTTTTTGAGTAAGTGAAGAGATCGACTTTGATATACTTTATTTAAGTGATGATTGTGAGCTAGTGTGTGTTTTATGTGTATGTGTGTTATAGCTTAAAGTTTTGAATATTGGTAAGTATAACGATATTATTTAAGTAATTAAGGAGATATTTTCAGTAACAAGTGTGCTAGTTTAAGAGGAAGGTAGAAGAAATTCATTAAGTTGCTGAAAATTTATGGTAATTAGCATATTCGTTAGGTGCTGACGTAAAGATTGCCTTATCTTGAAAGTAATAAATTACGTATGTAATATGATAACATTTATCAACACTTCACTTTTATTCATGATGTAAATGTCTCGTATAATCTATGTTTCAAATAAAAAAATTTTTTGTTAATTTATATTTATATTTTTAGGCTTATACAATTTTTTTGAATTTAAAAGTTTCAACCAAAAGTCGTTGCGCAAAATATCTATGATAACAATATTTATCATCACGGGCTCATCTTACTTTCATTATTCCCAACATTTTGGCAATGAACCGTGTTTGGAAATCCAATATTGTTTGTCAAACAAATTACTAATATTAATAAAGCTATCCATCACCATGTGACACTAATTTTCTTTATCAAAACATATTAAAAACGTTGGCAAAGGGAGCCCAATATATCAAGATATCATAACTTTCTGGTTGTTTTTTTTCTTAGAATACTATCCAATAAGAGAATGCGATCCATCAAACGATGTGATAGCTTGATTATAGGTAAACGGATAATATGTTTGTTTATTAAAACACGTGTTTGGTGGGCTTATGTTCAGCAGTGGACTACCGAAGGTTCGTTGATATTGTTTCTAAATAAATATTCAATGCAGTCATTGTTTTAGTTTGAGTTTAGGCGAACTTAGTGTTTACAAAACACTTTATATTATAAGCAGTTTCATTGTATATTTTGTAAATATGTATGTTTATTATTGTTTACAGTTTTACTAACGTTTCGGGATTGCGAAGTACTTTAGGCTGGAACGAAGTTCTTTTTAGACTCCTATAAGAGCAGGCTCCTTTCGAACTCTTAAAAGAACTTCGTGTGACCGTATCATGACCGGCTAGGCTATTCTTTAAAAGACGCACCGTGAAAACTTAGGTGAAGTGAGCGTGGTGTGAGCTGTCAGTGCCACTGATGCTAGGTATTGACCAAGCCGGGATGACACTAACAGCTCACTCCAAGCAAGCCTTCACGGTGAGATTTTTATAAAATTTACAATGATGATGATGCTAGGGATCGACACTATTGCCTTGCTCATTTCATTTAAGTTTTCACAGTGAAATTTTACAGAATATATCGGCTAATATTGTTGAGCTCCTTAAGTTCTGTACGGTTATTGACAAATGCGTGCACTCACTGGACAGGTCCACTCATTCTGTGTAGTTCTTTCCTCAAAAGACCATTTCAGACACCAATGTAGGTATGTACATGGGCCTCAAAGATTAAAAGTGGAATCATTTTGTTTGTAAAAAGGGGTTTAGTAACTACTTAAATGAAATCAAACAAAACAGCTGATGGTGTACAATTTTTGTAAGGTAGGTACTCAATATGTTATTGAGGTGATTGGGGTCATATGTTTGTAAAACAAAAAGTTTCTTTGGGAAAGTTGTTTGTTATGATGAGTACAATCATGTGTTTAAGTATCGGTCACTAATTACCAGTCACCCTATATAATATGAGTTCTGAGTTGAGCTGCACGATTACTAACAAATGCGTACACTGACTGGACAGGTCCACTCAATCTGTGTGGTTCTTTCCTTAAAATACCATTTCAGACACCGATTTACATGGTCTTCGCATGATCTGACCAAGATTATGTCTGGACTTTAATAGAGACGGAGGCCTCTGAGTTTGTTTCGGCCTTTCTTCTCAGAGTAGTCAGATCGGAAACGCAGAGCACATCTAGTTTAAAGTTGGAAATGACAGCCGATGCCATATTGCTAGCCCGAGCCGTAGGCACGGGCTACAAGAAAGCAAAGGCTGTAATTATCAAAGCGCACGTATGTCATATGACGATTTATAACATATTTGCGAGGAAATAAATAAAACTCGGACTTTCTTAAACGAGTAAATCTTTAAATAACTTTAAAACTTGTTAAACACTAGTTAAAACAGTTAGATTTTTTTTTTAAATTTGTAATATTGATTATTACGTTGCCAGTAGGCATTTTTAATGTTGTCAAGTTCTTATTACTAGTTACAATTTTACCAGTCTCTCTCTCACTCTCTTGAGTGAAAGTAGGAGAAACGTGACCTTAGAGTTCTGCAGTCGGTGGCGGCGACGGCGTCGACGATGGTGCAATGTACGCGTCTGTGCTCGCGGATGGTCGAGAGTCAACCATTGGCTCCAAATTTATATTCCTTGTAATGCGGGAGCTAATTTCTTCTTTATTTCTCATCAAGTTATCTATGTAGCCCTCGGCTACACTGTTCGACCGCCACCCTCCGTGGCGTTTTAGTGTCAATAAGTTCGCACCTAAATCGGCGAGCAATGTAGCCGAGGACCTTTTGAAACTGTGCCCTGTGTAATCATGTGGATGATCCAAATTTAAGAAAGTGGCAATTTATTTCGGCATTGCTCCAATTTTATTAATGCCAATGGGTTGGCTAGTGCATTTTCCATTTCGGTAATTTTCTAAAAATCTGTTAGACATCGCTTTTGTTGAAAACAACGTAAAAAACACCTATATTGTTAAGAAATACGAAAGTAAAGAAGTTAAAAACAATAATTTAGTTTCAACTGACCTTTGTTACCAAATATTGACAATCCAGAGCTTCTTTTATGAACTACTTGACATTGTCAGCCGAAAATACTTTCGACTTTTTACTCACATGGCCACTTGAGCTTCTTGAGAGCCTTTTTAGAAATGCCAGCAAGTTGGACTATGACTTGATATAAATACCATGTTTCGTTTTCACAGTGCTTTTTAGCATTCAATAGTAGCACCACAAAGAGCTTGAATTTTATTTTTGAGAAAGTTCCATGAAATAGGCTAAAAACACACTTTCTGAAAATGAATTTGCATCGTTGCTTGTTTTCCATAGGATAAAATTTTGATACGCTTGTAAGTATCTATCGGTGGATTTTTCGGGCGAGGCTAAGATTAGCCTTTTTCGCTGCCTCAGAGACTTCTGGCGGTGTAGAATGAATAAATTCACCATTACTTGACGAAACTTTCAAATAGAAACAATGCAGCGAAATGAAAAAGCGCGCGGAATAATTTTTACTTGTTCAGAAATTAGCGATGCGCGCGCATCTGGCCTTTTTTAAGGCAAAGGCACAAAAACAGCCAGTATTACTAATAAAGTAAATTAATATTTTTGGTACATTATTTTTATTATAGTATATTATTACAGTGGTTGTTATATTATTGTTAAAATTAATTAAATTAAACAATTAAATATTTATTTACTATATTTTATCTTCCAAAGTTAATTTTATTCATAAAATGTTGTATTCTGACGTAAAACTCTTTGCTAAGATTAAAAAAAGTACCGTTCGTTTTAGACGGAGCATCTTGATATACCGTGCGTTTTACATTACAATAACGCACTAGTACGTAATGAGCAACATTACGATATTGAAATTGGTGAAATAAGAAACCCTTTACAAGCAAATGTGTTATAAAAGTGTTTGTACAAACCTACTTACAGAAATAAAATCATTTATCATTTATCTTTCGATACTCGAAACGTGCACGTAAAATCGTAAGCAAAAGTAAACAATGTATTAAAATATAATAAAGAAATTAATAAAAAAAAGTAATTACTTACTTTATAATATTTGAATACTTAGTTTGTTAGTTAATGTTATTCTTTAGATCATATAAATTATAGTAAACATGAATGTCTGACAAAACTAACCACCGAATTAAACATTCGTATTTTTAGTAACTCACTGAATTTACTGAAACCGTGTAATAATGTAACTTTAATACTATACTTACTTCATCACGAAGGCGTTGTATTTTAACGGACTAAAATCATGGAAATGATGGGAGTTGAGACTTTAATTAAGAGTTATAGCCGTTAAAACCAGCACAGTTTCACGTAATTTATAACTCATAGAGTTACGAAATGAAATCATTTCCAAAATCATCTACAGAATGTGGTCGCTTTTGTAATACAATGTTCAAACAAACTTATTTTATTATTAATCTGAAACTTTAGACACAGAATACAGATAAAACTTATTACCCATATAAAAACAAAAGAAACCCTAGTAGGCCTGTAGTGTTATTCTGTAACCATCTCACCGTGAAAACCTAGGTGAAGTGAGCGTGGAGTCAGCTGTCAGTGCCACTGATGCTAGGGATTGACCCAGACGGGATGACACTGACAGCTCATTCCACGCAAGTCATCACGGTGAGATTTTTACAGAATCGACATGCTGTAGTCATTATTTTGGTAATTTTATCTGTCACTTAATAGACTACAAGAATCTCATGTTGATCGGTTTTGTGGTTTTTGAGTTGTAACTCCAATGATGAACAGACAGAGAGAGACGCCGCTTTGTATGTTGTGCTAACTTTGCTTTTGTGTTTATGCCATTTGTTACACTCAATTATCGATTCACTCAATACACCTATTACAAACCTACGTATACCTTTATTGTACCTATTTTGCCGCATAGTCAAAAAAAGTTTCAACATGAAGTTTAATCCATTTGTTCATTGTTCACACGGGTACAATGCTCACTTAGTCTCCCTGAAACTATGCTTTATCCCACTGATTATATTACTCGACTATAGTTTGCACTAATCCTTAGAAACGCGGCTTGCGTTATTCGATAACCAGAAGGTATCAACTATTGAACGCTATTACTTGTGCGGAAGCTTCTGTCTACAAATTCGATGGATTAAGTGACAAATTGCTTCCTATTTAGATGTTAGATTTAGTAAAGATGTGATCGATATTTTGGAGTCCGAGGTCAGGAGTAATGAACGTACAGCGAAGATGCAAAAGGCAAAGAGTAGTTGAAACGGGTTGGGCTAGGGGTCGATTGAACACGCATTAGAGTATTTCAACTGAAATGTACAACAGGCTGGAAAAGTTTTGTAGTCAGGGATCGTCCCGTATATACAAATAGGTAAATAGGTCCCTACATATATATGTGTTCGATTTTCATTTGTTTCCCCTAGGGAGGGAGTGTAGCCGGATATTTGGCAACCTCCAGTTTATTCGTACCTACGTATGTAAAGCCAGGTAAATTAGTTACCAACTTAAATTGTCCTTACATTCAGTTCACAAGTGTCATTCCCTAGCAGTTGTATGAAATGAGTATATCATGACGAATTGACGTAGGATGCAAATTTGTTTAACAATGAATTTCCTTGACTGTACCTACTAAGCACTTACATAACTCAAATAGTAATAAAAACGCTGCGATCAACTTTTACAGCTAAAAAGTTAATCGCATCACGTGTCGGTTTATGTATTGCGCTGTCCGAAATAAAGAGTTAGAAAACGGATTTATGAATGTAGGTGTTTGTATTAGGGATTTAAATATGAAATTGCCGTTTTGTACCAGACAATTCAAACAAAGGTAAAAGGGAAAGGGTTTTTCCAAAGTTATAAATATTTATTTAATCAAACTCTTTACCCTTATTGTCTATACAGTTCTGCCATCTCATGGGAAGGTCATTTATGCCTTGATGTAGAACTCTGGGGACCTGGATTCAAAAAAACTGTGTGAAGGCATTTTGTATTGTTTCCTGGGAAGATTTTGTTTTATACTTGAAAAGAAGAAAAAATATACTAGCTCAAGTTCTACAAACTAAAACCAAGTTCGCCGGTTTACAATACAAAAAACGTTCAGCTCAACTATACAATGGACTTAACAAAGAGATTTACGTGTGTATTATGAAACAAAATGAAGTAAAAAAATTAACTAATTGGATAAAACCACTTACCTATGATGACACGGAGGCATTGCTGGAATTAAATATAAGCCTTCACTTAATGCCTGTACCAGTCGTAACCTCGCGCATACAGTCTGATTGATTCTTTCTTACATACACATTCACACAAATTCACACACTTTCCCTCCCACTCACACACTCGCATGCCTGCGTGTGCGCTTCATGTTTAGTTTTATTTGGATTTAATTCTTATTTTTTTTATTCATTCCTGCTCACATTCACACACGGTCACTCACCCTCACATTCACCTTCAAACACCCTCACTCTCACACACACACTCGCATGCCTGCGTGCGTGCTGCATGTTTATTTTTTAATTCTTTATTCTTTTTTTATATACAAACAAGTAGAACAAATTTGTCTAAGTTATGGAAGAGCGGAGTCTCCTAACACAGGCTTGTCTGCTTAAAAGGAGGCTCCAATCACAAGTTGTTATAATTTTAACTTGTTTGATTAATAATAAACCATTTAATAACCTGTAAAAAAAGTTGTCTAAATCGCGGAAAAAATGGCAGCGAGTACGGAGGATGACGGATGGTTTCAAACTGTAGGTCCTGTAGTGTTAAAACGGTTTCTCGAGCAGAGTGAGGTCTTGCGTTATCATGGAGCGATAGTGGTGAAGACCGGTTGACGAGTCGGGACTGTGTCGCTGCGGGATTCGCCATCATTGTTCGAAGTTCTGTACAGTAGACATCTGCTGTTATTGCTTGATCGGATCTGAGCAAGCTGTAGTGATTTACATCATGAAGGGACGACCAATCAGTTACCGTCACTTTTCTATGAGTAAGCTTCGCTTTAGGGCATTGTTGCGGCTTTTGACCTGGAGTCAGCCATTGCGTTGTTCGCTTGTGATTATCATAAAGAATCTACTTTCATCACACGTCACAATTCACCCCTAAATCCCATCATTTCTGTACCGGTTCAACAAGGTAAGGCAAGCTTCAACGAGCGCTTCTCTCTGCAGAGCACCCATTGTGTCACCCAATGTAAATTTTCCTCCTACTTCCCTCATACTTACCATGAAGTTAATTCCTCACTTGGTTAATTTCATTCAAAAGATTGAGCGAAATTAATACGACATAAACTTGAACAATAAACGGTTAAGTGACGGCAGGTGCTTCTTGTAAATGGCTTTACTAAGAGCTCCCTAACTGTGCTTGCATTGGTGCAGAAAAGGTCAATGCCGTGTTCGCAAGAGATTTCATTAAAACTACGATTAGCCCTCAGAAAATATGCATTACGTCGATAATTAGTGTTTGCATAAGGTATATATGCAGAAGAGGTCGCTGCCGCAGCCCCAACTGATTAGTGCGAATCCTTAATTTTGAAACAAGTTCAGGACAGTCAATTGTACCATTTGCGGTATTAAACAAGTAGCATATATCATGAATATGACGTCTACGGTCGAGTCGTAGAAAATGGTAACTTCTGCATCGGTGATTGTAATCAACAGATACTTGTTCTGCCCTGTAATCAAGGTACTTAAGAAATTTTCTCTGAGTGCCCTCAATACGAGCCTTGTAGATCCAGTATTGAGTGTTCCAGACTTGTGATGCATATTCAAGGTGGCTGCGTACGAACGAACAATACAAGACTTTGATCGGTTTTAGTGTTTTGAAACATGCTGAGGTTTTCATTATGAAACCAAGTGCTCTCGACGCCTTATTCACTATGTTATCAATATGCTGATCGAAGAGCAGCCTACTGTCTAGTAAAACACCAAGATCCCTGATACTATTATGACTTTGCCTATGTTTATATTGTAAAGTTTATATTTGGAGTCAAAATAGACTTCTGGCGTGTTAAAATTATGTGAAAACATTTAGAAACATCCAACTCAAGCCTGTTACGTCTACAGTATTTTCAAATCTATTCAAGTCAGCTTGTAACAGTTGTGTATCAGATATGTCTCGGATAACCTTATGAACCTTTATATCGTCAGTAAAATATATGAATTTTCATAACAATGCCTTACGTCAGCAATAAAAAGAGTAAGTAATAAAGACCCCAAAATCGAACCCTGAGGTACTCCAGAGGGGACAAAATACCATCCAGATATGTAACCCTGAAGCACCACAGCCTACGTACTGTTATCAATATAAGAGGAGAACCAACGATACAAATCTCCATGAATTCCGGCTGTTAATAGCTTCTCCAAGATCAGTCCATGGTCAATACGATCAAAGCATTTACTGTAATCAGTATAAATAATGTCAACTTTTGCACGCTGTTCCATACCTTCGGATATTTTACTCATGGGACAATATTAAGTTAGATGTAGTGGAACGCTTCTTGAGAATAACATGTTGCTCATCACCAAAATTATATTTCATAACACTTAACTACAAACACCATGCATTCGAGGATGTTGGAGAACAGATGACCAATATCTTAGATATTGGTCGATAATTAGAGATATCCGATACCCGAATTATTACCTTTTTTGAAAACTCTGACTGCCTCGTTGGTCTAGTGGTCGCGAATCGCTACTGCTGAGCATGAGATCCTGGGTTCGATTCCCAGGTCGGGCAACGTGTTATTGGGTTTGTGCTATCTGGAATTTCTCAGTAGCAGCCCGGAGTCTGGATTTGTGCCCGGTTGATGGCAATAGGCTCGCCCCCTATTACATGGGACTTAAAAAACATAACTGACGAAATGTGGGTGTAACATAAGTACACCTCTGCCCAACCCTTCGGGGAAACAAGGCGTGATGTTATGTTATGTATTGAAAACTGGGGTAACGACTGCTGACTTCCACATTTTCGGAACGATGCCTTTCGAAAGTGATCGCCTGAATAAAATACATAGTGGTATAACCAGACTGTCAGCACAATTCACAATAAAAACCGGAGGCATAAGATCTGGACCGCCAGATTTGGAGAGGTCTTTAATAACTCTAGAATGAGATAGAACAATCGAGCCGATGCATGACACACTATCTTCAACACCAATGCCACCGGATTAGCCGTATCTTCTACTACACAGCGTTGAAATTGCGAGCTGTTTCTGATGCGTTAGTTCCAAGTCTGAACGAAATACAATTGAAAATCAAACAATCGAAAGTTCTACATTTTTCAAATTGAGAATGTTATAGTTATTGTGTGAAAAAGTCTGGAATCTGGAAAATCTGGAATCTCTACCATGCAGGTTTAATCTTAGTTCAAATTGGCCAATACTTACGTTAAAACGGAAATTTCATATTTATAACGCTAGGTATTTACATTTAACTAATGTCTTTCACCCAAGATTTTAATAACTCTCTATTTGGCAATACACGTTGTATTGCCAAATAAAGAGTCTTAATTTTAGAGGATTACATTGACTTTAGAATGAATGTGACTAAAATTAATATGCCTATATTTTGGCATTATTTTAACGACTAGCTTCTACCAGCGGCTTTGCCCTCGCTAAGTTTCTTATTTTAACATAATATTATATATCCTATGACACTCGGCAATACTGTAGCTTCCCATTAGCGAAAGTTATTTTTTTCGGATCTTACCACCTTCCGGAGATTACCACTACATACAAACTCTCAAATTGTACCTCTTAAAACGTACACTAGCTGCGCCCCTCACCCGCATAAGTCTCGACCTCGTGGGAACACCAGGATAAAAAGCATCCTTGGTCCTAAGTCAGTCATGTCATGTTTAGCCGTTTTAGCGTGAATCACGCGTAACAAACTATCATACAAAAACCATATTTTTTCTTTGTAATCTTTCAGTTATAAGTTTAGATAATGGAAAAGTTTGAGTCGCTCGTCGTTATTTAGCTGCCAGATACTTGGCTGAACCGTACTATTTGTCTCCCCCGATTCCCCGGCCGTTATCACGTTCAAAAGATTTTGATGAAATGGGATAATTTCAATGTTTTCGGGAGCGAAAAAACCAATTTATTTAGAGGGTAAACGCAACCACGTTGATATTTCCCGGTCGCACTTCCATTCCCCAGAACTGCTCCATTAAATGTACAAAAGCTGTCAATTCAATTTTCTTGCGTTACGCTCATTCGTTTTATAACGTTTTCACAAAAATGATTTACGGTATTTTGTACTGAAACTCAAAACACGTGTCCTTTTGAACGAATTCAATGGGGCGGCAATTTTGTGTCACGTTCACTTTAAAATATAATTGTAAGAAGCTTTAAAGTATCGTTTTGAACTCTTACACATGACTTTATTGAATTGGTCTTCAAAGTAGTTCAAAGGCTCACAGTGCACTGAAACACTTATCGGCTTGCTTTAGTGGTGGCGAATCAAGTTGAAATTTTATCGATATTTCTGTGGCAGCCTAAGTCAGTGCAGTGTAAAAATGAATAGGTACTTAAGTGAGTTGAGCGAATGGAGTTATACGCTCCAGTGACGTTCAAAGTAAGTTTGGCGATATATATATTTACATCGTAAGCTGTTTTCACTAAACAGTGGTGACAGAGCACCTTTCTAGTCTAATCTCTCGGTGACTCATCACAATGTACTTTTTATTGAAAGTAAACAGCTTATTTTAAGACTTTTACGACCATACAAATAACAGATCCCATTGACGCTACATGAAAGGAATCCGTGTTATTGTGTTATCGCTATATAAATTTAAGAAAGGCCTTGTGAATTGGGAGCATGGACGCAACACATTTTAAATACTCGCTGGTAAAGGTGGAGAGAAGTGGATAGCTATCATGAGATAATGATTCTATTAGCGGCATCTTTATTTATCCATGCAAAAAGAACTAGTTATTTTTCGCTGTAAGAATTTATCTTATCATAACTTCCTGTCTATATAAAATTATAAATTGCGAAAGTAAGTTTGTTTGTTACGTTTTCACGGCAAAATGGCAAAACGGATTTAGATGAAATTTAGCACACAGACCAACCTTGGCCAGACCTTTTTTTTTTGTTTCTGGGGTGGAAAATCCTCATGGATGTCCTCCGCCCTGGGGCGAGCGGAGGGGTCTGTCAGGCTCATACTGACAAAAACCACCCGGTGTTCCATCACTCACCTACGCCGGGGTCGCGGGAACACATAATTCTTCCGCAACCCCGGCTGGTGCCTTGCGCGGGCCCCGTCTCGGGCGGGGGGAGTGAGGTGTACTCCCTCCGCAACGTCTGTGAGCGGCGCGCGCGGAACACTACTCGCGTCGCCTTCTCGGGTCCTGATGTTGGGGGGCGACGGATGTCCCCGAATCCGTCGCCCCTGGACCCATTTAGGGGGGCCGGAAGAGGGCGTTGTCCGCCCTCCTCCGACGCCCGGTGCGTCTGCTGCGGGTCGAGAGTCGAGATCTCTCTCTCCTTCTGCGAGATGACCGTCTCGAGGAAGGAAACCACCGCGTCCCAGGACTCGACGCTGCCGACCATCGAACTCACTAAGGTCGGCAGCGTCAGGTCACTGCCTACTTCTGAGATTAGGGCACGGCGCGGCTCCTCCCAAGCGGCACACTCTGCCAGCGTGTGCCACGCCGTGTCCTCCCGGCAGTCGACGCAGTGGTGACATCGGGCGTCCGGCTCCCTGTTTATGCGACACAGGTACTTCCCGAAGCAAACCTTGGCCAGACCTGGGTAAGGACATAAGCTTAAGGGGTCGGTTTTCATCCCGGGTCGCTTACTAAGTTACGGCCAACAGCTACTTTAATTACGAGTAAGAGTAACACAAAAATTTATCATTAACTTTTAAATTGAACTTGAACGGCCAACGCTTGAGGCGTCATTTTAATTCAATAAAAGCACGTAGCATTTCGCAACTTTTTAGTAAAAGTATTTTAAGGTGAACAAGTCGAGTGAATGGCGTTGTTATTTTAGCAAAGCATTGTAACTCACTCCAGGCGTTAATTTGTGAGGTAACATGTGATGAAGGTTTGACAGTGCGGCCCAAGTGACTGGAATTGATGTTGAAATAGTTCAGTACAGCACACCAACATACAGGGCATTAAATATATATGTTTCAATAATAAAGCCGCAACGTTACTGCAAAATAATTCGTGTTAATGAGTCGTAATATTTATGTTCATTTTGTTGTATTACAAGTTACAACATTCTACGATATTAATCTACTTTGCGTTGTTATTGCTTGTAACATTTTATTGGTAGTAAACTGAATAAAGAAATGCTTGTTCGTTTTAAATGCGCGCCGGTATACTTAAGCAATAGTACTTGAGGGTTGCTCAATCGCAAACTTTATGTCTACGTTCTTGAAAAAGCACGAAATACAAAGTCTAATTTATTATAATTTCCTCTTTATAAGCCCCTATTTACCTACGAATACACGTGTTGTTGACTCGTCTTGAATTCTCGGGGCTCTTACTGGGGTTCCAGTTGAGTGGCACAGGGTTCCAAGTACTTAACAAGATTTGCTTATAAATAACTACTTAGTGAAGTTTGCTGTCACGGCTAGGTGCCTGAAATCATATTGTCACGTTTTGAAGTAACTTTTTAATAGCATGTCGAAATAGTTTACGTAAACTTTGCGGACGCCGAGGCCTCCCATATGAATGGGAAGAGTAGCTTGAGCCCATGGGCACGTTTAAAAATGAAGTAAATGTAAAACGGATAATTTGGTCCATTTTGTCTAAAAGGTGAGGGTGCTTCCATAAATGGGAAGCTCGAAACAAATTTCGGGCCGAAGCAGCAATAACGGATTAAGGTTATACCCGGTGTGCACGTTAATTTACAACAATCTTTGCGAAACGTCATTGAAATTTTGTATTTTTTCCTCAATAAGAACGGGAAAGAAATTCTCAAACATTGTAGACCAAAGGAGACGAAGAGAGTCTTTTTCAGTAATTTTGATTTCTGGATCTATTGCGTTACATTTGGGAAATGTCTGATGTCAGTCAGTACTGTCCGCTAAGTATAGTTCACATTTTGAAAGGTTGGGCTAGATCCCATCCATGGAATGAAGTTCTGTAGTGCTATTCTGTAACTATCTCACCGTGAAAACGTGATGATGTGAGCGTGGAGTGAGCTGTCAGTGCCACTGATGCTAGGGATTGACCAAGACGGGATGACACTGACAGCTCACTCCACGCAAGTCTTCACGGTGAGATTTTTACAGAATCGACATGCTGTTTTTAAGTATTGTAGGTAATTTACAACAGTTTCTACATCGCCTCCCAAGGTTCCATCTTCGAGTGGTATCTCAACGTTAAATTTGGAATTTAGCCGTCGAATAATTGTTGTCAGCCAACAGCAAATTCCAGTTCTTAAATATAAAACATAACATCAAGCCTGTATTCCAAGAAGGGTTAAGAAAAGGTGTACGTATTAAACTCCCATATTTCGCTAGTCTTCCCATGTAATTAGGGGCGAGCGTATTGCAGATCGTGGTTAAGTACCTAATTTGGTACTTAATTAAAAACTTTTGGAAGGTTATTCACCTCACTGTCTCATCATTGGGAATATTTAAAGTTATGAAACTCGTAACATGTTTTATTAATTATTCCTAAAGGTTTTCGATAGACTGGGCGTTAGTTAGCCGAAACTATTAACTAATTAAGTTTGTTGACAATGTGAGGAGTGACAGTTACCTATTACTCGAGTTTTTATGGCTACTTTAAGGACCCTCTAGTGAGGATTATGAAGGTCGATGGATGATAATACAGACAATTATACCTACGCTTTACAATGTTAGTTTAGATACTGTAATGCCCGTTTTTTGTAACCTCTGTGACGGCCGCGCCTCGCCTACGTCTGTGTGTCTGTCACATTGGTCTAGTGCTGTCACATTGGTCTAGTGGTCGCAGGTGCTACAGCTGAGCATGAGGTCCTGGGTTTGATTCCCAGGTCGGGCAGTGTTATTGGTTTTTTCCATATGGAATTTCTCAGTAGCAGCCTGGAGTCTGGATTTGTGCCCGGTTGACGACAATAGGCTCGCCACCTATAACATTAAACTAGCGAAATGTGTGTGTACTATAGGTACACCTCTGCCTAGCCCGTTTGTGAATACAGGCGTGATATTATGTTATCTATGTTTTTTTCTTCACTTTAATATTTTTAATTAATTGCACTTGCATTTTCAACTCTCCGCGCTAAGCCAAGTGTTGAAAATTTAACGGCTTAGTGCGCTTTTGTAAATATATTTTTAACTAATTAATGTTTATTAATGTTTATGGCTTAATTCACATGTTGTGCCTCAGTCACAAGTTCATGACGAGTTGAGGTCACGACTCGAAGAGATGTTGAGTTACTTCTTGTTTTTATGTTGATAGAGCGTTAATGACTTACTCAAAAAACGAAGAGTTTCTCAGTTCGTCGGAACCTTTTTACTTACGTAATAAAGAAATTTCTAAATCGGTCAGCCGTCTTCGAGCAATCGGGGAATATAAAGGGTATTCTTTCCAGGTGGTCTCATTGTCATCAGGTCAGGATCTGATGATGGGATCTTGGAGAAATCGAGGGAACTCTTCAAATACTCGTCTCGTACTCGGAAGTGAAACTGATGATGAAGACCACAGATGGCCACCGGAACTACTCAATAATAAATATTTCGTGGGTTGCCATTCGATTACTTTATTAAGGTTGCTAAGCAATTAATGCTCGTTAAAATACATATGGTGATGTGGAGCTGATAGTGAAGTACCAGGGAAACTTCTAACAATTCACGTCAAAGCTTTATTTATTAGTGTTTATGTACTTTAAGGTTCTCTTTGGTTTTGACAATGGAACGGTGTTTTAGAAAAATAACAAACGTCTTTACTTAATGATGATTTATTTGCGACTACTTCTACATATTACTGCATGCGTTAATATAGAAACTGGACATACCGCCCACCAAAACATTCGTTTTTAATCGATACTTATTTATACTAATACTCGAACAATGGACTGTAAAATTTTCAACTTTATTTTTGCTATACAATACTATTTTATAACTTCAACACTTATCTAATCATTCATCAAACCGCCCACCATAGCTCACTGACTTATTGGTTCTTTGGGAAGCAGTATCAATTTATATAGTGGCCTTTTTAACTCCTTGTTCCCCATAGTCTGGACTGTTACCACTCTTACGAGATTGTCCTTTCCAGGATGTAGTTCCATCACCCGTCCCAATAACCATTTTGTGGGGGGCTGATTATCTTCCTTGATAATCACAATATCTCCAATAGCAGGCTCTGGAACCTTTACTTGCCATTAGTACCTTTGTTGAAGCGTGTTTAGATACTCTGTACGCCATCTATGCCAGAAGTCTTCAGTCATTTTCTGAATAAATTGCCACCTATTTAAAAGACTAACTGGCTGGTACTCGTAACAGGTATCAGGAACCGAAATCAAGGGCTCACCAACTAAAAAATGCCCTGGAGTAAGCGGCATCATCGTATTTTCCATTTGATAAAGAGGGCGAGAGTTGAGACACGCCTCGATTTGTGCTAAGAGCGAAGACATCAACTCGTAGGTCAGTTTAGTTTCCTTATTTATCCTATAGAGGTGTCTTTTAGCAGACTGAACTCCAGCCTCCCATAGGCCTCCACATGTGGGCATCCTTGGTGGTATGAAGTGCCATATTGTGCTATCGTTAGCTAGAAGTTCAGCCGCTTCGCTTGCGATATTTCGCTTTCCCTTCTGGAACATGACTTTCAATTCTTTGGCAGCGCCCACAAAATTGGGTTTTGTTTGTTTGTTTGGCATCTCGCAGGTCAACCTATGCGGTTGTCGTCTGCTTAAGCGGACTTGCCTGTGGATTCCCTAATAAATTAAGGCCTCCAGCCAGGACTTAAACTTATATACTAACTAAAACTAAGCGACAACGCTAAGGGCACCCCCTGTGGGGTACGAACCTCGGCTTAGGGCGTCGCTGGAAGAGGGCAGCAAATGACTAGCTGGATCAGGATTGGTATTAATTAGGGACGAATTTAAAGCTACAGGCTCAGCGGCGCGGGCTGGCTCGAGCAAGGGTCGGGAGGGGCGTCGATTTGGGCGTCGCGGCGTGCCTCGGCGGCGAGGGCGGTAAGACGGCGATCGGGTTTTGGGCTTATGTAGCGTGCTAGTGGCCTTACTACTCTCCTGGAGGAGGGTAGTGGCGTCGTCGGGGTCGATTAAAGTATGCCTTGGTTGGCGAATACTGCTAATGCGAGAGGGAGTGTAGCGGGCGGCCGCTGTCAGGGGGTTAGAATGTTTGATGCCGCAGTCGAAGAAACGCTTTGATAAGCGTTTCATGAACTGTTTTATGGTTGGCATTTTGAGGTCGACGTGAAGATCGATATTACGGACATAGAAGGGGGCACCCGTGACCCTTCTGAGGAAACGGTTTTGGAGGGTCTGCATCTTATGGAGATGTCGTGGGTGAGCGTGCGCAAATACAACGCAGGCATAGGTCATGATGGGACGGATGACTGCGGTATAGATGCGGAGCTTGCATTTGAGGGACAGTTGTTTACTACGGGCTGTCAGTACGAATTGCAGCCTGCTAAGAGCGAAGGAGGCGCGCGCGCGAACCGCCTTAATATGAGCCTTAAAGGTAAGGTTCTCATCGAGGATCACGCCTAGGTATTTGGCTTGCTTCTCCCAAGGGATTGGCTTGCTGTACATAGTGATCGGGCTGGGAAGTGGGGGAGGGAGTCGACGACGTCTCGAGAAGAGAACCGCCTGACTCTTATCGGGGTTGACCTCGATTCTCCATTTCCGGAACCAAGCGCCTAAGACGTTTGCGGAGGTTTGGAGAGTACGAGCTATAGCGTTGGGACAGTGACCGGTATAGTAAACGGCAGTGTCGTCGGCGAAGAGAGCCAACTGAGCCTTTTTACTTTTTGGGATATCGCTAGTGAACAGCGTGAAGGCGAGAGGAGATAGTACGGAACCCTGAGGGACACCGGCGCGAATAGGATGAGGGGACGAGAGTGCTCCCTCGACGCGATAGCGAAAGGTCCGGTTCGACAAAAAGTCTCGTACGATGAGCACGAGACGATCTGGCACTCCTAGTTGGTAGAGCTTGTATATCAAGCCGTTGTGCCAGACTTTGTCGAAGGCTTTCGCTATGTCGAAGAATAGCACACCCGTCGTCGCGTTACGCTGCAGACCAGCGCATAAGTGCTCTACGATACGGTGGACCTGTTGGGTGCCCGAGTGTTGGCTACGGAATCCAAACTGCTCGTTGGGTATGAGGCTCTTTGCTTCGGCGTAGTCTTTGAGACGCTTATAAATAATCCTCTCGTAGATTTTGCCGAGGACATTGAGTAAGCTAATAGGGCGGTAGCTGGAGGGCACAGACTTTGGCTTGCCTGGCTTTGGGATACCGATGACGGTGGCTTCTTTCCATGATTGTGGGAAGATGTTGTTGCTCAAGGCGCCATTGAAGATGGCGGTCATAAGCATTATTAGCGGGGCAGGAAGGAGTTTGTATACCTTATTGGTAATACCATCCGAACCGCCTTACGAGCGTGGAGCCCTTTAATGATGTCGTGCACTTCGTCTGGAGTGACGGGAGGCAGAGGATCATCAGGGTCTTCGACGGGAGGGAGGGAGGCTCTTCGTTCGACTTCAGCGTCGACCTTGTTCAGGTGAGCTTGGTCTACTGGTTGGGAGCTGGGAGAACATTGGGACTCTAGGCTGTCGGCAAGACATTCAGCCTTATCGGGACTGTCGAAAGCGACACTATTGTCAGGGCGGATGAGCACAAAATTGGTACCATTGTCGCTCCATAAGTTCGAACAGTGGCCTCGGCGCGCCACAAACCTCCGAAATGCGGCTATAAAAGCTTGTGTTGTTAGGTCTGTGACCGCTTCTAGATGGATCGCCCGAGTGGCCATGCATATAAATAGGCAGATATAGCCCTTTGTTGCATGGTGTCCGCGGCCTTTCGATGTCCTTATGAATACCGGTCCAGCGTAATCAACTCCACTATTAATAAATGGCCGATGTTGATTGACTCGTACGGCAGGCAACTGACCCATGAACTGGGTTTTTACCTTCGCTTTATCCAAAATGCAGGTCTTACAATTGTGAATACACTTTCTTACGGCAGACTTCAAACCTATGACCCAGTATCTGGTTCTGATAAAAGCCATCATCGCTTGTATCCCACCATGTAGTGTTCTAAGATGAGCTTCTTGAACTAATAACTTAGTTATATGCTGATTACATGGTATTACAATTGGGTGTTTTCTAATTTCAGCTATGGAGGCATTTTCTAACCTTCCTCCCACTCTTACGATCCCGTTTTTATCTAAAAAGGGGGCGAGTGTGATAAGAGAACTTCTTTTCTTCACGTTTCCATATTTCTGTAAATCTTCAATATCCTTCTGATAAACTAAATCTTGATAATACTTTATGCATAACTCTAATACTTTGTCTAGCTCATTAACTGTTAAATATATTTCTCTTTCTCCTTTTTTAAATCTTCTGCAGTATGCTAATATTCTTTTCATTCTTGAAATTGTAGAAAAATGTTCCCAGATTGTTTTGACTTCTAAATTTGTGTGAAATGATGAGCCCTTCAATTCTAATTCAGTTTGAGGAATGTCATATGTTTGTAGATCGAGATTTCTATGTTTCAACCATACAGGCCCAGTCCACCATAAATCTAAACAAGCCAGGTCGCTTGCTTTTACGCCTCTTGTAGCGATGTCGGCTGGGTTATCGGTAGACTGAACGTGTCTCCATCTGTCAGTGTCGAATATCCGTGTTATGTCTGTCACTCGGTTCGCAACAAATGTCGACAAATGTCGCCAACGATTAGGTTGAGATTGCAGCCATGACAGCACGACCATTGAATCAGTCCAAGCAAAGATTTTGTTTTTAGGGGTATTTAATAGGTCTTCCAGATCATTGATTAAGTCTGTTAGTAATGCTGCGGCACATAACTCTAATTTAGGAATTGAAATTTGCTTCAACGGTGCAACCTTGGTTCTGGATGCGATGATTGTGATATGTACTGTGTTCTCTTCAATAATCTTAAGGTAGGTAACAGCAGCATATGCGTGCGTAGATGCATCTGCAAAACCATGCAACTCAATGTTTGTATGATTGATTGGTGTAGTTTTCAACCAGCGTGGTATTGTAATGTTTTGTAGGTGTATTAATTCTTCTCTATATCTCATCCATTCATCTATCACCTCTGACGGCAGCTCGTCATCCCATCCCATGTTGCATAGCCACAGTTTTTGTATCAACACCTTAGCGTTAATGATCACCGGTGACAGCCAGCCAAATGGGTCAAACAGCCTTGCTACATCAGATAGAACAGATCTCTTCGTTACGGGACATCGTACTTCAGGTAAGTTAATTGTGAATTTAAATGTATCATCCTTCCTATCCCATGTCAATCCCAGAATTTTTATAACTTTATCTAGCTTTATCTCTATTCCATCCTTCGTACTGTTTGTGCTATCACCCTCTTGTAAATACTTTAATACTTCTTCCGAATTACTAGACCACTTTTGCATTTTAAAATTTCCTTTACTTAGGATCAGCTTTATTTCCTCACACATTTTCTTCGTTTTTTCTTCAGATTCACTTCCCGACATTAAATCGTCCATATAAAATGAATCTTTAATTACAGGTGCTGTTTTAGGATACTTAAGTGCTTCATCATCGGCGAGTTGGTGTAACGTTCGTACAGCTAAATAGGGTGCTGTAGCTGTACCAAAGGTTACAGTTGTCAAGTTATAGCTTTCTAGTTTTTCTTCAGGGGTATCTCGCCAAACTATGCGTTGTAAATTTGTATGCTCAGATGTCATATTAATCATTCTATACATCTTAATTATGTCTCCTACTACACATATTCTATGTGGTCGCCATGTTATAATTAAGCTTCGTAAATCAGGTTGCAATACAGGTCCAATCATCATGGTGTCGTTCAAAGAATGACCGTTAGAACCTTTCGCAGACGCGTCGTAAACTACTCGAATCTTTGTTGTATCTTTGTCTTCGCGTATTACAGCGTGGTGAGGAAGATATACTGATTTGTTGTCATTGTTTGGGTCAGATATTTTCAAATGACCCATTTCCATGTACTCATGAACTACTTTAGAATAATCTGACTTCAGCTTCTGAGAATTTTGTAACTTCTTCTCCAACTGTTTGAATCTATAAACAGCTTGTTTTTTCGTATCTCCGCATAATTTCAGTGTCTCTTGTATTCCATGTCGCAAAGGTAAGTTCACTGTGTATTTTCCGTTTACTCTTTTAGTTGTCTTTTTGTAAATCTCTTCACACATCTCTTCTTCTTTTGTAAGCAGGTTTCTTTTCTTGTATAAACCTGTTTCAATTTCCCAGAATTTTCTTAGTAAATCATTGTCTTCTGATACCATACTTGTCACATGTAGTGTTGTTATTTTGTGTTTTTCGCTAATTGATTTGTCTTCCCTTTGACCTGAAAGTATCCACCCCAAACGTGTTTTCTGAGCCACTATACCATCAGAAAATCTTACTAAACCAACTTCAATAATTTTGCAAAAGATGTCTGCAACGAGTAATATATCAATTTTACCGGGTGTGTTATACGTAGGGTCAGCCAATAGTAATTTTTGGAGTTCTGGCCAGTTCATCGTGATACGTTTTGAAGGTAATCTAGCAGACAGTGATTTCAAAACATAAGCCTTCAATTGAATAATTTCTTTTTTGTTATATTGCGATGTAACTGACAGGTCAACTACATGTTTTATAGGAACCAGATTTCCTTCTCCCACTCCTGAGACTACACCGTTGATGCTTGTCCTCTTCAATCTCAAGAGTTCGACTACTCTTGAAGATACAAATGAAGCCTCTCAGCCTTGGTCAATCAATGCCCGAAGTACATGTGTTTCGCCATCGCTTGATGTAACATGTACTTGTGCTGTTGCCAATAATACTTGACGACCAGGTTGTTCTTTAGAGAAATGTGCGCTTGTGACCTGGTTGTGTTCTGGTTGTTCATTTTGTTTGTTACTCTCTTGTGTGTCACTCTCTTCTGTTGTTTCCCTTGATTCGTGTAAGAGAGAGTGATGTTTTCTTCCACAGACTCGGCATTTCCTCTTTTGTTTACATTTGTAGACTATATGATTCGGTACTAGGCAATTGAAGCAAAGATTTTTGTTCTTCACAAATTCACGTCGTTGTTGCACAGTTTGTTTTGCAAATTCTTTACAACTAAAGATGTAATGGCCGCCCTTGCAATATACACAAGATGGTGATGAACTGTTATTGGCTTGTGCAGAGTCACCTTTATCGTTCTCAGTATCCTTTGCAACGACATGATACGCTTTGTGACCTTGTGTCTTCTCTTTTGTAACTGTAGTAGTGATTGGAGCTATTAGCTCGAGCGTACGAAACTTAGACTCGAGGAACTTTTTCAACTCTTCCCACGAAGACAACTCATCGCTATTCTCCTTGTAAGCTTCCTCTTCCCAACACTTTAACGTCTCAGAATCCAATTTCTGCGCCACTAGAAATACTAGGATAGGATCCCAAGTGGCGGTATTTATTTTCATGTTATTCAGACTGTTGATACATTCTACAGTATTGTCGAGCAAAGCTTTAATTTGCGTAGCTGATGGGTTGCTTATCCTTTTCTGACCACAAAATTTCTTTAAAACTGACGACACAATCATCTTTTTGTTACCGAAACGTCCTTGAAGTAGTTCCCATGCTGTTGCATAATTACTTTCCGTAATTTGAATATGTCGTAATAACATCTCTGCCTCTCCAGTAACACTAGTCTTTAAATAATGCAACTTACGCACATCGCTAATAGTGGTGTTATGGACGAGTGCTGTAAATATATCCTTATACGTAGGCCATTCTTCATATCTGCCCGAAAAGGTAGGTAGCTGTATTCTCGGTAGCTTAGCAAACGGTAGATGGCCATCTTGTGATGATGAAGACATGTTGGACGCTTCTAATAATCTATGTTGAGACTCCAAGTTTGTTAGAAGATCGGTTAAATCCGCTTGTAAACAGAGATACATTTCTTCGTAGGTATAATATTCTTCATTAAGAAAGTACGGCAATACGCCCCGCTGTTCGCGTGGAGTACACTTTGTAAGGCTGCTATGGGTTTGTTTGAACGAATCCCAATATTCCTCAATAGTTTTTATTCTCGCTTTAACATAACCTGCTGTTAATCGCTGTTTCGGGCACTTCTTAATGTTAACTTGCGCTTTCTGTATCATGCTAGCCACATCTTCTAACATAGATAAATATTTAGACTGTTCTGGAGTTGGTGTCGTCATTTTGCAGAATTAAAACAAATAGTCCACTTAATATTATTCGCACAAACACTTTCAATACAGTTACAAACAATGTCTAAACCACTTTTTTAATAAGTTTTTATAAGTAGTCTTCACAATACACTAATTACTTGTACACAACTTCAATCCTTATCTGAGGAATGCGGTTCCCTATTGTATTCGCGCACCGAGTCCGCAAGCCGTTCCATTCACTAATTAATCCGGCTCGAAGGACCATATCGACGCTAGAAAGGCATATTGTATTAACGACCACTTTGGTCAAAATTGAGTTATTTATATTGTTGGAATCGGCAGATTTTTCTCTTTCGAATGGCCTAGGTTTCAAGTAAATCCGAGCACTTTTGTGGTCGTTAATACAACGGTGATTTCAGTCATTTTCGTATTTTATTTTGTTTTAAATCCAACCATTTTCGTCATTTGTTTCATAAACCGTAGATAACGTCAGAAAATTGGCCATAATTCATTTTGCTTTTTTTTGTCTAACTATAGATTTGATGTTAAAACACTTTACCGAATCATTAAATTTTTTTTTATCAATAAAACGTTTTACTAATTGACCACTTTATCCAATTTTGGAAATAATACAATTTCTTTGCGTGTACTTTTTTATTTATTTTCCGTTAATACACTGT
The DNA here is from genome assembly GCA_963555695.1 of Dasypolia templi. Classification (NCBI taxonomy): domain Eukaryota; kingdom Metazoa; phylum Arthropoda; class Insecta; order Lepidoptera; family Noctuidae; genus Dasypolia; species Dasypolia templi. The sequence continues at coordinate 14,541,173 of OY743146.1, read as the reverse complement.
ACCTTTCAGCTAATTTCAATCACTTGGACGTTAAGCGCATTTTGTGGTCAATGTTCAATAGCAAGTTGGTCGATCATATATTTTTACCTGAAACGGTTTTGACGCATCGTTAGCATTTAAGCTACTTTAATTTAAGCAAAGTTTTTTGTATTAAGTAAGTTAAGCCTACTTAAAAATCTTTTTTGGGTGAAAAAGTGGTGGATATGCTGTACTCAAGGAGCGCCTTTTATGCTCACGAAGCGCTGCGTATGAGCTATAGCCGTTGCTAGGGCGCTTCAGTCGACCACGCACTGTGGATGAGGGTCACGCACGAATTGCCCGCTGCTTCTACTCGAAAATTGTTTTCACTTAGGAGTGTAAAACTTTAATTTATCATAGCGTCCGAACGATGCAAGAAAATATTAAATAACGTTAGACTAAGAAGGAGATTAAGGTTTGATATTGAATTACATTCAGCTGATTGTGAACAGGTTAGTGTAAATCTTAAAGGACCTACTAAATCAAAATGCATGAAGCGAGCACTTACCTATTATTAAAAACCTACATTTAACACAAATCGTTTTTACTTTAGGACGAAAACGTAGTACCAAACCATTCAAATATTATTATTGAGGAAACCAACAATCAAGTATGTATGCTATTTACCTACTATAACTAGGTTTTTGACCTTACCACACTTACCAACAATTGCGTAGGTACTTAACCTACCTAACCCAGGAAACATCAAAAGAGGATTTACAGACGTCATGCGTATCTTTCGATTTACAAAAGGTACTCAACACTCCATACGGCGAGAGTATGTTGTTTTATAACTCTCGCAATTATTCTGTGTACAATTTTACAATATTTGAGAATCAGACTAAGGAAGTTTTTTGCTATTCATGGGGGGAAGCTGATGCTAAAAGGGGCGGGAATGAGATTGCAACTATTCTATTTATTTACATTAAAATTGTGGACCAACGTAAAACCGTACGATATTTACTGCTTAACAGTGATTCTTGTTGTGGCCAAAACCGCAATAAAAATTGTGTTTGCGGCTGTTCACACAGCATTACAATCCTGCGAATTTATCGAGAACATACAAATGATTTTTTTGATACCAGGGCACACTTCTATGCCTGTTGATAGTGTCCATGCAGTAATAGAAAATTTAGTAGTTTATGCTCCTTTACAATGGGCAACGATATTTCGATTGGCCAGGAAAAATCCGAAACCGTACAATGTAGAAATAATGTGTCACCAAGATTTCAAGGCTTGGGAATCTATGTCCGAAAGATAATTTAAAAACAATCTTGTTGGCAAAATGAGTAAACTAAGAATTGTTACATTTAAGAAAAAAAAAAAAATAGATAATATGTATTTATATAAAATACAGCATGAATGATACAGCGGCTGCTGAAAAAGTTGAAGTTGTTGGTAAGAATAGGCATCCAGGAGATAATTTGTATAAAAACAGACTTCCTATTCCTAAACAAAAATATGCTGATTTGGTAAAGCTTTGTAAAACCTTTGTATATCCCACGTAGGTATCATGAGGAGTATCTAAATTTGCAAACTTGCAACGCTAAAGAATTGTTGCCAGACACTGATATAGAAGACGTTGACTATTGAAGTCAGATTTTATTATTCCATGTGAATGACCATGACATTAAAAAAAAACTGATTATGTTTTTCCTACCCATTTCCGAATTGAACCCGGGGGGGTTATTGTTTTTTATTCGAGTATTTTATTGTCTTACTTTCTATTACACTACCTAGTTAGTACCTATAAAGTGTCTACTAGACGCATATTATCTGATCTATTGAGTTATAATTATAAACTATTAATGTTTAATTGTTAAAACATTATGTTTCATAGGACTGATTGATGTCAAAGTTGAGTAGCTTAATTAAAATGTTAAGTTGCTTTTATTTTTTGTTACAATAATTAATATACGAAATAATAATTAAAAACATAATTTTCATGTGACTGATTGATCTCAAATTTAAGTAGTTTTCTTGTTTAATTTTTTTTTTTTTTTTTGTGATTATCATGTAACAAAAGATTGAATTTTCATGACACTGGCAGTGATCTCAAAGTTGATTTAGTTTTTTTTAATTATAAAGAAGTTGTTTTATGTTTATATCATCATTTATCAACTGAATAAGTTTGTGAATTGTGATTTTCGATAATAAACAAATTATACTTCTTTATTTTGTATTTTATTTCTTACCTATCGCTAAAAATACAATAATATTGGGATATAATACCTTGATCCTAGATGGAACTAAGTTTAATGAGTGAGATTAGATTTTTTGGTTTTCCTCAGTTGAATATGCTCAGTTTGATAAAACATTTTATTGGAATCTTAAAGTTTACCGAATAGAACGTAAGATACTTTAGTTGTAGGTTGTATGCAGCTATTCAATCGTTAAAACATTTTTTACAGGACCTCTAATGTTGAAATTGTGACTTAAGTCAATTTTACCTAACCAAGATTGTGCACAACCTTGTATTATCTCCTAAAAATATATAAAAAAACTCGTGTTTATTTTTTTTGACTAAGGAATTAATTAAAAAACATATTAAATATTAACTATTCTGAGTTTCAACAAGAATACTTAAGTAGTTAATTTACTATGATTTTTTTTTGTGAAAAGTAAAACTTCAAATCAATTTATTGAACAATTTATGCAATAGTCGTTAATACAATTTGCCTTTGTAGCGTCGATATGTTTATGTACTTTAAGGTTCTCTTTGGTTTTGACAATGGAACGGTGTTTAAGAAAAATAACAAACGTCTTTACTTAATGATGATTTATTTGCGACTACTTCTACATATCGACGCTAGAAAGGCATATTGTATTAACGACCACTTTGGTCAAAATTGAGTTATTTATATTGTTGGAATCGGCAGATTTTTCTCTTTCGAATGGTCTAGGTTTCAAGTAAATCCGAGCACTTTTGTGGTCGTTAATACAACGGTGATTTCAGTCATTTTCGTATTTAATTTTGTTTTAAATCCAACCATTTTCGTCATTTGTTTCATAAACCGTAGATAACGTCAGAAAATTGGCCATAATTCATTTTGCTTTTTTTTGTCTAACTATAGATTTGATGTTAAAACACTTTACCGAATCATTATTTTTTTTTTTAATCAATAAAACGTTTTACTAATTGACCACTTTATCCAATTTTGGAACTAATACAATTTCTTTGCGTGTACTTTTTTATTTATTTTCCGTTAATACACTGTACCTTTCAGCTAATTTCAATCACTTGGACGTTAAGCGCATTTTGTGGTCAATGTTCAATAGCAAGTTGGTCGATCATAAATATATTTTTACCTGAAACGGTTTTGACGCATCGTTAGCATTTAAGCTACTTTAATTTAAGCAAAGTTTTTTGTATTAAGTAAGTTAAGCCTACTTAAAAATCTTTTTTGGGTGAAAAAGTGGTGGATATGCTGTACTCAAGGAGCGCCTTTTATGCTCACGAAGCGCTGCGTATGAGCTATAGCCGTTGCGAGGGCGCTTCAGTCGACCACGCACTATCGATGAGGGTCACGCACGAATTGCCCGCTGCTTCTACTCGAAAATTGTTTTCACTTAGGAGTGTAAAACTTTAATTTATCATGGCGTCCGAACGATGCAAGAAAATATTAAATAACGTTAGACTAAGAAGGAGATTAAGGTTTGATATTTAATTACATTCAGCTGATTGTGAACAGGTTAGTGTAAATCTTAAAGGACCTACTAAATCAAAATGCATGAAGCGAGCACTTACCTATTATTAAAAACCTACATTTAACACAAATCGTTTTTACTTTAGGACGAAAACGTAGTACCAAACCATTCAAATATTATTATTGAGGAAACCAACAATCAAGTATGCATGCTATTTACCTACTATAACTAGGTTTTTGACCTTACCACACTTACCAACAATTGCGTAGGTACTTAACCTACCTAACCCAGGAAACATCAAAAGAGGATTCACAGACGTTATGCGTATCTTTCGATTTACAAAATGTACTCAACACTCCATACGGCGAGAGTATGTTGTTTTATAACTCTCGCAAGTATTCTGTGTACAATTTTACAATATTTGAGAATCAGACTAAGGAAGTTTTTTGCTATTTATGGGGGGAAGCTGATGCTAAAAGGGGCGGGAATGAGATTGCAACTATTCTATTTATTTACATTAAAATTGTGGACCAACGTAAAACCGTACGATATTTACTGCTTTACAGAGATTCTTGTTGTGGCCAAAACCGCAATAAAAATTCTGTTTGCGGCTGTTCACAAAGCATTACAATCCTGTGAATTTATCGAGAACATACAAATGATTTTTTTGATACCAGGGCACACTTCTATGCTTGTTGATAGTGTCCATGCAGTGATAGAAAATTTAGTAGTTTATGCTCCTTTACAATGGGCAACGATATTTCGATTGGCCAGGAAAAATCCGAAACCGTACAATGTAGAAATAATGTGTCACCAAGATTTCAAGGCTTGGGAATCTATGTCCGAAAAATACTTTAAAAACAATCTTGTTGGCAAAATGAGTAAACTAAGAAATGTTACATTTAAGAAAAAAAATTAGATAATATTTATATAAAATACAGCATGAATGATACAGCGGCTGCTGAAAAAGTTGAAGTTGTTGGTAAGAATAGGCATCCAGGAGATAATTTGTATAAAACAGACTTCCTATTCCTAAACAAAAATATGCTGATTTGGTAAAGCTTTGTAAAACCTATGCTATCCCACGTAGGTATCATGAAGAGTATCTAAATTTGCAAACTTGCAACGCTAAAGAATTGTTGCCAGACACTGATATACAAGACGTTGACGATTGAAGTCAGATTTTATTATTCCATGTGAATGACCATGACATTTAAAAAAAAACTGATTATGTTTTTCCTACCCATTTCCGAATTGAACCTTGTTATTGTTTTTTATTCGAGTATTTTTATTGTTTTACTTTCTATTACACTACCTAGTTAGTACCTATAAAGTGTCTACTAGACGCATATTATCTGATCTATTGAGTTACAATTATAAACTATTAATGTTTAATTGTTAAAAGATTATGTTTCATAGGACTGATTGATGTCAAAGTTGAGTAGTTTAATTAAAATGTTATGTTGCTTTTATTTTTTGTAACAATAATTAATATACGAAATAATAATTAAAAACATAATTTTCATGTGACTGATTGATCTCAAATTTAAGTAGTTATTTTCTTTTTTTTTGATTATCATGTAACAAAAGATTGAATTTTCATGACACTGGCAGTGATCTCAAAGTTGATTTAGTTTTTTTTTTAATTATAAAGAAGTTGTTTTATGTTTATGTCATCATTTATCAACTGAATAAGTTTGTGAATTGTGCTTTTCGATAATAAACAAATTATACTTCTTTATTTTGTATTTTATTTCTTACCTATCGCTAAAAATACAATAATATTGGGATATAATACCTTGATCCTAGATGGAACTAAGTTTAATGAGTGAGATTAGATTTTTTGGTTTTCCTCGGTTGAATATGCTCAGTTTGATAAAACATTTTATTGGAATGTTAAAGTTTACCGAATAGAACGTAAGATACTTTAGTTGTAGGTTGGATGCAGCTATTCAATCGTTAAAACATTTTTTACAGGACCTCTAATGTTGAAATTGTGACTTAAGTCAATTTTACCTAACCAAGATTGTGCACAACCTTGTATTATCTCCTAAAAATATATAAAAAAACTCGTGTTTATTTTTTTTGACTAAGGAATTAATTAAAAAACATATTAAATATTAACTATTCTGAGTTTCAACAAGAATACTTAAGTAGTTAATTTACTATGTTTTTTTTTGTGAAACGTAAAACTTCAAATCAATTTATTGAACAATTTATGCAATGGTCGTTAATACAATTTGCCTTTCTAGCGTCGATATTACTGCATGCGTTAATATAGGAACTGGACAATTAGTATAATTTTTTGTTTCCCGAAACTTTTTCATTGTGTATGGAAAACTACAAAATTTGTAATTTATTTGTTTATTAGTAAGTGTTTAACATAAAATATGCATTCAAGATCCACATCTAGTAGATGTCAATCAGAATATTGAGTTGCGATTTTTTTATTATTGCGTTTGAGATTGTATAACAGTTTTGTGAATAAAAAAAAACATCAGGCAAAGCAATATATTTTTATAGGTTCAGCAGTTGCCATTGTAACTTAGATAAATTACAAGCCGACCCACTAAAAGCGAGAAATAATTTTATTAACTTTGCTTGGGAAGTTTTTTGAGTATGCTTCGATAATACCACCACCACCACCACTTTGGTGTTTTGATTATGTTTTAATACTTCCTGTCACTGTCACTTACGAATTGATGTGGGGTAGGAACCATATCTAAAAAGTGAAAAATATAGTTTTTTATTGTTAAAAAAGTTTACCAAAATGGTACCTGTGAATGGTACTTTTAAGCAAAACATAACCAATTTTTCGTGAGCAATACATTTAGGTTTCCTCACGATGTGGCGATGTTTTCCTTTGTCGTTTGAAGCTCGTGATAAATTGGGCACACATGTTTGTAAACACGCCGTCGCTGAAGTTGTGATGGTATTAGTGTGATCGTCATTCAACACCACAATTCACAATACCTAGTGTTTCTTGCTGCAAAAAATGTAAAAGGAAATTACCTATTATGAAAGTACTATGATAAACATCGACATGTGCTCGCTACAACACTTTATTAGAGTTAAGGCTGCGAAAATGTATTTTGTAGTATAAATATTGATGAGAAATAGTTTAATAGAATATGTCGAAACCAGTGATGAGCTATGAATACGAGTAGTGTTGTTATAAAATACAAAGTTATAAATGGCATTTGAAATAGTTGAGCCCTTAATAAAGCCGATTTACGTGTTGATCTTGATTTTTTTGGATATAGTATGGGTTATTATATTTATGAATAAATGGAAATATGTAGATGTAATGTAATGTTAATAATGTTACAGTCCGGAGACTGGATTTGTACCCGGTTTATGGCAATAGGCTCGCCCCCTATTACATGAGACTTAAGCATAACTGGCGAAATGTGGGTGTACTATAGGTACACCTCTGCCCAACACTTCTGGGATTACAGGCGTGATGTTATGTTATGTTTTTGGAAATATGTAAGAAAGCTGTCATTGGACGCAGTCTGTTAACCAGAGTTTCTTTGAAAACTTTCTCACCGTTTTCGTTTATGAGTTAAAGTCAATTTTTCCCCATTGAAACGTGAATTTTTCGGCAATAATGTTTTACGCTAACTGTACTGTTCATAGAACGAGGCGTGCTTAAATTAAAATCACGTCAATCGATCACCCTGCAAGGGGGGCAGGGGGGGTTAATTGCATTAGCCGTGGTCAGCCATTGTTTTAAGTTGGTAATTTTAGTGCAAATTAAGCTGGTGGTTGCCATATGAATACTTTTGATCTTGGCGGTGCATTGGTGCTTACTAATTGGATTATTAAGGGCAGTTGATAATGTGTAGGTGTGTCCATTGAGAGCCTTATGAGCTCTCTGTACCGGGACGGGAAATTGAAATAAAGTTTCGGCGTATAAGCTCGGTCATTATTCCCAGAAGATAAACTTTAAAACCATTTTATATATTAGATCCTTGCTCGATGGCTTCTCAAGAACTGACACCTACGATTGTTTTCTTCTATTCTATTGTCTCGTTATTCGGCCATCTACTTATCGAAGTATTCATAGAGGTTGCATTCAAGCACCTAACAGGATATTCTCTCTACAGTACCAACTCATACCGATGTTCGTTCAGTTGCATCTAGTAAAATTGACGCAGATCCCTATAAATATTGAAAGAATGCTTAGCAAATGTCTGTGTTTGAAGCAGCTTATTGTAATTCAGATATGACAGGTACAAATCATGCCACTGGGAGTAAGATGGACGCAACGATTGAAAGACCTATACCATTATCGGTCTATAATGTTCCAACTGCTGGGACACAAGCCTTCTTCTACTATCTACGCGGGCCCAGTGCGGTTTGGTAAAGACCCATAGAAAGGTGCAATTTCGAATATGCGGCTAATGAAAAACAAACAGCATACTGTAAAACCTAACGACGCAATATCGGTTTCCCTGTAGCTGAGATTGCTTCTACAGCAATCCTAGTCGGAGTGTTTGTGTTCCTTTAGAAAGTTAAGTGCTATGAAGCAACAAAATTACTGATTGCAATGGTACACCAGATTGGACAAATTGCTAGGGCGCTAACTTCCGTTTGTTTTTATTTATTTCGACAATTTTGATTTAATTTGCGCGATGTCACTGGCCATGGAAAATAAATAGAAGCCTTTAAATGTATACACAGACAATATTTTATAAATCTGCTAGCATAAATCAAAAGATTGGGTCGCTGTTTGAATTTTCATCTTAGGTATTATTATTCTGGGCACGCCACAATAGCGGCGGTAAGTCCCCTCTTTGAGGAGTGGTTGGAGAGGCGCCACGGCGTCCTCACCTTCCGCCTGACACAGGTCCTCACCGGATACGGTTGTTTCGGGAGGTTCCTGTTTCGAATAAGGCGGGAGGAAACGCCCGGGCGATCCACACAATGGTGACTCCATTGTGTGGATCGCACGGAGGACACGGTGGAGCATACGGTGGAGGTCTGCCCAGCTTGGACGGAGCACCGCAGTGTCCTCGCGGAGGCGATCGGCGGCGGCGATCTCTCGCGTCCGGCCCTGGTCCAGGCCATGGTACGGAGCGAGAGGGAATGGAAAGCCGTCACCTCCTTCTGCGAAGCAGTAATGCTTGCGAAGGAGGAGGCGGAGCGCGTGAGGGAGAGAGCCTTGCGCCCTCACGCCCCTAGTCGCCGCAGGAGACGCCCCGGCCATCGTAGGCGCGGGCTTGCGGACGGCGAGCAATGGGTAGCTCACCGTCCGGTAGGGACCAGGCCCGGGTCGACGGCGGGTCGTGTTCCACGTGCACCTCAAAGAGATGTCAGCACGTAATGACGGTGTCTTTTCCCCGAGTTGAACTTTACGACTTGCGCTGAATTTTAAGCAGCTAATATATCTTTCTCTATAAGTCTGGCTATTATTTTTGCAGGAAATCTTTTGAGTCTAGACGTAATTATCATGTATTATAGTCAAAGGAAATATCTTGAATATAAAGTTCAAACAAACGTAAATTGTGTTGTGAACTATTGAACATAATGTACAATAATTATACATGATAACAAGTCACTTCCTTGATCTTAGTGAATAGGAAAATATTATAATAGGTAAATATCTAATAAAATTTTGATATTTCCTTACCACAAACGTTACATAGGGATGTTGATTCGGACACCTGCAAAAATACGCTCACCTTTTTTTTGAACGCATCAAGAATAGGTATTTTGAGAACCATAAAGACAAAAACGAAAATTTCAAACTTATTGACATGTGTGCACTCAGAGGCAAAAAGATTCTTTTAGCACTCTATAAATCTCTATATAGGGTGGCGGACATCGACCCACCAACTGTTACCATGGATTCAGTTCATGGGCCTGACCCAAATAGGTAAGTAGCTAATAAACATAGAAAATTTTCTACGCATGGGTAGAAATTTTACGTTGCTTATTAAAAAATAAATAAAAGATGTATGCATTGTGTTGCTGTGTGTGCTTTTTTAGGTATTGCACTTTTCTATAATAACATACTTAATATAATCATTCATTTCGAACGACAAGACTCATAGTATACTTACAAATTATGTTAGTATATGTTGTGTGTGTATGTTATGCTATGAATACGCAGTTTTTTTTAAATAACCTAAGTAAAATTTCTACGCTAGTGGTTCTAGAATCATGTGTCGAGTTACAATAACAATGAATTACAAGAAGTACCAAATATTCTGGCATTCCAGAAAATGAATACTTTCCTTTTTTTTGTCTAAATCCGTTAATTAATTAATAGGTGTATAACCGTCACAATTCGACATCAGCTGTAAAATTTTGTTCATTTAAAAGTACTCTGTGAATATAGTGCAGTTACCGCGAGAGCTTAAAACAGTGTTCAAAATAACCAGTGCCAAGTGTAAATTAACATTTATGCCCATTAAAGTCAGAGTTTACACACAATATATAACAAAAGTTAGTGCAAAATGTGTGTTGTTAACAATAAAGTTTAGGACAGCATTTCATAAATTATAATATGTATTAAAAGGAACAACGAACTTGTTTAATCTGCTTTCAGGCCAAAATGAACAGATAATGCAATTAGGCTGTTAATGGAATTAATTGGGGGAACATTAAGGCACGTCATTAGATAAAGTGTTAGATAGGACAATGTAAAAGCCCTACGTTTGTGTATTCTGCTTATAAATTGATTTCCCCAATTATCTTAAATAAATTGAAAATCTGAGAAGAGCATGAGTTTGCTATAATAGTTTTTTGATGATTGACATGACACATCAAAAAACAACTCTGCAAGTTACGATTTCAAGCTTAACTTGCAGAGTTGTTTTCTTGGCACGGTTTAATCGTAATTTAAGAAAGATATTAAAAAACTAAGAAACAGATCAGTAAAAGTAAAAGCACGTACTTTCGGCAAAAAATACTATAATTAGTGTGGGTACGTGCCTGCATGTATCAATTAATCTATACAAATAAATAAAATGTATGTCTGTTGGTGATGTCAAAATAACAGCTTTTTACCCGACTGCAAGGAAAGGGTTATGTTTTTTTACAAAAAAAAAATTAAACAAAAAAACTGTATGTCTGTCTGTCAGTTCCGGCTAATTTCCGAAAAGGCTGAACTGAGTTTAACTAGGCTTTCGCAGGTAGATAGTTGATGTTTCATTGAGCAACTTAGGCTACTTTTGTCTTAGATAAAAAAATAAAAAACAAATCAAAAGGTACCTATTAATGTCACGCGAATGAAGTCGCAGACAGCACCTAGTTTTAAATAATTTCGCAAAACTTAATTAGTGCCTCAGTACTCGAACATGTAGGTATGTAAATTACAATATGTAATCCAGCAAAAAAAATTAAAAGCATACGGCCTAGTAGTTAGCCTCCATTGACTTTCACATCGACCATGAACTGTTCGACATTCAATAATAAATTGTAGTAGGTACATATGTGTCAACCTTTCACTCTTAGACCCTCATTCATTAAAGTAATTTACTGCTCAATAAATTGAAATGCTCAGAGTATTAAAATACTAACAAAACTTCAACTGTACCTGTAGCCTAGTAACCATAAAACTGTATAATAAAGAGAGAAAAGAGATTAAGCAAAGGCTTGTTCTTTGAAGTCCATAATTTGATTCGGATGTAATTTGCCGCACCTTTATATTCATCACGGTTTTACCGACCTTTCTGAACGTAAAATGTTTAATTTTTTTACTGTGATTTGGTTTGATTAGCGCTCGAGGACTCGACCTGTTAGGACTCGAGCTTGCCTGATTGACGAACACGTTCCAGGTCGTGAGTTCGAATCCAGGCAGACATTTGACTTTGTGTATTTAATTTCATCACCACTGCTCCCGAAACGGTGAAGGAAAACATCTTGAGGAAATTGGCATGTCCTAAAACCAAAAATTCGAAGACATGTGACATTCACCAACCCGCTCTGGGCCCGCGTGGTGGATTATGGCCCACACAGAGGGGAGGCCTTTGTCCAAGTAACTACTTGAACAAAGGCCTGCCTATAATGTTCACACTGGAACATAATAGGCTGATTATGCTTAAAACAGTTACGAACAGCTTGTTCGACTAATCATGAAAATTTGTGGGTAGATTTTGGTATGGTTTTTACGTGTTTTTATATGTTAGGTATGCACAGGCAATGGCCGGTGACAGTAAAAACAAGAATACTGTTATTACACGTTCGCATGGAAGTAAAAGTTTCGCGGCGGCATTTTTTCGCGCACTCAATCTTCAACGCACTGCTCAGCGCCGCAGAATCACAACACAACAGTGTGCTTTTTCGACGCGATGTTGACGCGATGCACTCTGTTGGATTCTTAATGCTCGGTTCAACACCTAGAGTTGAAAAATCCCGCCGCCATATTTTTGTCAGTGTGGTTCTGTTACTGAATAAACTAGGCATCGCTTTACTTGGCGCTTTAAAAGTGTGGCTTCTTGAAATTTTTGACATGACCCTCGAAGACACTTTCATCATGCAAATGACATTCATTGCTAAGTATTACCTCGCTTTAACGAAGTTTTTTTTAATGCCTAGTGTGAAGTCCTAAATGCAAATGGTCATTGTTCTGTAGTTCATAATCAAATGTTAGATCTCTAAAAAATACTCCATATCAAAATATGCCGACTCATTTTTATGCAACAAACCTAAATACGCAAAGAGATCGATATCTATTTGTATGATTGTATCATCGTCCAAACTGTGCCGAATGTCATTTCCGTTTATTTTCCCTCCAAAGAAAATAAACAACATTGCTCTCTTTGTTTTCAATATGATTTAAAGGTGTACGCTGGCAGACGCCTTTATATATTATTCAAGTACTTATCGAATTTAGAGTGAATTGCAAAGACTTGAAAGTGAACAAACGCAGAAAGTGGCGCATGCGCATCATTTCTTCTCTCATACATATCTATCAGCCGTCTTCTCAGTATGGACTGGTTAGATTAGCCAACACATCTAGAGCTGCGTCCAGATATTTTCTTGTTATCTATGTTCTTTTATCCGTACCGTTTCTTCGTTCTGTATCGGCGTCGCGATTCAAGAAAAAACGTTAATCGAGTACCGTACCGTTCTGCAATGCGCGGCGTTCAAACTAGCGTTCTTGGAACATATCGGGACGTAGTTTAACTTACAATTCATTTATCATTCCTTTGGTCTTCTTCTACTCAGAATGCCATCCACATATAATTTCATTAGCATTTAACTCGTTTATAAAATTATTCCAAAGAATATAGTGAGATTAAATTGTTTGCACACGTGGCTGGCTATATGTTATTTGACGTTTACATAAACGTAATGGGTTTAATAATAGCCTTTTCCCTGAGTTGAACAACACACAACAACCAGTTGTAACTTGCGCTGAATATTAAGCAGCTAATACTCATATATCATTCTCTGTAAGTCTAGATCTCTTAGCCAATGACAACGTCTATATCCATTTTATTATTATTGCAGGAAATCTCTGGAGTCTAGACGTGCTTATCATGTATAATCGTCAACGAAAATATCTTGAATATAAAGTTCAAACAAACGTAAATTGTGTTGTGAACTATTGAACATAATGTACAATAATTACACATGATAACAAGTCACTTCCATGATCTTAGTTAACAGGATAATATTATAAAAATATCTATTAACATTCTGATATTTCCTTACCACAAAGGTTACATAGGGATGTTGATTCGGACACCTGCAGAAATAAGCTCACCCTTTTATTCATTTTGAACGCAGCTGTCTTAATACCTCAATAATAGGTATTTTTAGAACCATAAAGACAAAAGTAATAGAAAACACAAAAGTTTGAAGCATCCATTAAAACATTTTAAACACGCCACATGTGGAGGAAACTTTGCTTTTCGTGTTCCGTAAAACCGACACAAGAACTTGGTAAGTACAGTAAGCGATTAAAAGTGGTATTGCTGTGAACTCGCGGTACGACTGTATGTATTTAGACGTATCGTCGCGTACTCGCATCCCACTACACGAAACAAAAATATATTTCCGTCGCTTTAGTTAGACACGGTCACACGCAATGATCACGCATCATACGATTGACCTGGCCAGTTTATGGCATTGTAAAAACTCGAGCTAATCTAATGAGCTGGAAGAAGTAGGCACCAAGCGTTGGAATGTGAAGCACCCGGCTTAGGTTCCGATCTCATAAGATGCAACTCTGTTTCTTGCTTTTTATTTTATTTGGTTTGTTATAATAATAATGATTAAAAAAATTGCTGCTTTTGTGTTTTTATTGCAATAAAGGGTTTTGAATAAAAAATGCGTCAAAAATAACGTATTTATTCTTTATAATATTTTATATAAAGACAACAAACCGCTACGATTTTTTTATAATAACTACTTCAGCTGAATTAGATGTGAAACACTATGTAATGAAACTTAGAAGCCATTTGTATTATTTTCACAAGTAGTGAAATGTAAAAAAAAAATATCATGGCTTTCCAAAAAAACTGATTTTAAGGTTATTGAGTAGTTTGTTTACATAAGTATTTCACATTTCATTTGGTTGTAGTGAATGTAGGTAACATAATTATTAAAGTTATAGCTTATGGATTAATTTTCTTTAAGAAAAGAAGATTGAAGCTAAACCCCAAATTTTTATTCTTTCATGGATATAGAGCAATATACGTGGAAAAATTAAACGTTCTTGTTTATGCTTTTCTGTCAAAAACGGTTTTTAGCTGCTTCGGTGATGCAACCCTTCAACGTGGAGTGCACGGTGAACGGTTTATAATGACGTGTTGAATAATTCAGAAAAAAATCTCCTTGGTATGAGGTTTAAGAGGTTACTTAAGCCTTCCACTTCGCGCTCCGACTAGCAAGGCTCCCTCTTTCTCACATCTCATAACCCACAGACTCACAGTATTTCTCTAGAACAAATAATGGAATACTATTAGACATCTGTAAGCAAAATAACAATAATAATAATTATGAAAAAAAAAACATATATATTTAAGTATAACACTTTACTCATCATTCACTAATGTAAAAAAATAATCTTTGAAATTATTTTACACTTTTAGTTTTTTTTTAAACCTCAAACTAATACGGCATCTTCTGAGGTAAAGGATTCACAATGACTTTGATTTAGATTTATATTTAGTAAAATATGAAACATTTAAATGATAACACTTAGTCCGGTTTAATCAGACATTTGTGTTGTATTAAATCATTTACATCCGCTTCAATATTTATATTTGACTGCATTTTGAAATTTATAATCACAACACCGCTAACACATTTTAACATTCGTCACTAACCAACAACGTTCAACGACTATTTTTAAACATGTATCGACTAAACCGAAAGTTTAACTAGGTCATACTTTGTATTGGTTGAATATTTGTGGCTTCCTTGGTACATCATTAACGGCATGATTATGTAAATGTCTATTAACTGCTCCCAAATCTTGATGGTTTTTTACATACTTCTGTGACATTCTAATTTTGTGGGCAGGATATTCACTCAGATTTTTTACAGTTATAATGGCTGTCATGTCATTAGGTTTAAATGGGTTTTTTATTTTATCATTTAATTTATCTTTTATATGAATTCTAATATTTTGTTGACTACCTGTTGACTTTAAATTGGATAATTGAATAAAGTGACATGGTTACTAAAAAGATTATCAATTGTGACACACGACACTGAAGTAGTGGTTTCTGAAGGAAATCAATAGTCGTATCACAATTTCTTCAGTTTGTTAGCATTAATAACTGTATCCGTGTGCACAGAGCCTTAATAATTCGTCGAGTATCAGATTTATTTTCTGTCGGCTAAGTTCAGAAGGTTATTACCAACTTTAAAATTGAACGTGCGCCATTAAACTTTATAGTTTAAAACTTTTACAAGATGCTATTATCAGCATTTGCATTAATTGACTCCTTCATGATGTGTTTCTAGATACAAATGGCATGGAATGGCATTTAATTTCGGTAGCCATCCCGCAACAATACATTGTACATTGTACATTAATTGGATATACTACTTTCACTTAAATACTGGATAGAAAGAGTCTAGTTGGGTAGATAAAAAACTATCCAATGTAATTTCTACTGTACTCTCAAAATTCTTTGAAAATAAATCGATAATTTGGAAGGTACACTGGAAGGAATCACAAAAATCGGGAGTGCCGGCAGAAGTGAAAACTTGAATATTAACCTTGTGCATTTTTGATATTTTGGAATAGTTAGGGAATAATTTTTCACGAATTGCTTTAATTATCAGTATAAAAGTACTATCATTTATGTGGTAGAATACAATATTTATTTATTGCGCTATCGTACTCAAACATGACAATTTATATTACATTAAAAAGTTTATCTCTCAGAAAAATCAATCAATAAAAATCAAAAATCAACAATCATCCGTCTTACGAATTTTCGATCAGGTCACGTGTCCTGACGCGAGTTTAAATTTTTTTTCACACCACCTGCTCGAAAATGTCAAATTATATGTCAAGCAACCTTAACCTAAAGTGAGTCATTAGTGGCCGGAGGCACAGCCGGTCAATAATGTTGTACTGGATTTCATTATGACCCGCTGGTCAATAATGTGATTTGAATTTGGAATCTCACATGCTCAGCTAAATTGGCAGTATAGTACTAACAAACACTCTTTAGTGCCAGAAAGAGGAAAGCTATTCTCGATTTCCTACAAAATCATAACGACTGCTTCTTCATATCGTTGCCATGTTTTCGAAGACATAATATTGTAAGAATAACTAGATAACTGCGAACCATTTTTTACAAGGAATGGAATAACATTAAAACTTGCATTACTTACATATTTGGCTGTAACATTAGTTAATTTTTTTTAAGTAAACTGCGCTAAGATTGCTGTGGATTTTGTGAATAAATAAATAAATAATAAAACCTATCTAGACTACATTCGATTTATCACATTTTATAAAAATACTCTATTTTCACGAGCGTCTCCAATGACGTTCTAAATTCAAAATGCATACAGCCAATCATCCAAAACCATTTTACCAGCCCTGTATAAAGCTTAGTTTACACAAACGCCACTTCCATGAGAGTGATATCCATAGACGCACACGACAAAACCGTAGAAGAGACTTTTTTTGTTTGAAAATCGAATTGATCGTGTCTTGGCTACTTATTGGTAGGCTCAATAAAGGCGCGAACTTTTGGCATTTAAACTTTAAGTTTATCAACAAAGTATTATAAAATGTCGAGTGATGAAAGTGATTGTACTCCTGAATTCATTACAACCGAAGCTAATAATATTTCCCATGATTTACTGCCGGAAAAGTCAAAGGAAACTTATATAAAAGCCTACGACAATTTCCAAAAATGGAAAAGTACGAAAGGCGTCAAGTCCATTTCGGAACCTGTTCTATTAGTGTATTTTCAGCATTTATCTTGTACTCAGAAGTCAAGTAGCCTATGGTGTACTTATTCAATGCTTAGGTCAACAATAAGCATGAAACACAATATATTTTATGTATTTATTTATTCAAGTAACAATAGACTCATACAAATTATTATTTAAACATAATTTCAATTACAATTTCATACAGACACACAAAACATTAAATGCAACTCAATCATTCACAAAATATTATTATTATTGGTCAGTAAAATTAAATTAAATTAATCAATAATTATAATTTCCTAACCGGCATTGGAACAGCAACATGCCTGCCACAGCAATGCCGGACATAAGGGCAGTCCAGCCTGTCGGCGATCATTGCCAGGATAGCATTGGGGCTGGCCCGCACCCGCCGCACCAGGGACGCACTCCGCTTGCGCATAGAAGCTTGGAAACAATCAGTGCGTGCCATTGCGAACATCCCTGATGCGCTACAGAAACGGGGCAGCCCCAACACCGCCCGGAACGCGTTATTGTACTGTTATGCGGAGGGCACTATATGCCTTTTCAGTATAGTTAACCCACAGGCTGCACGTGTACAGGGATGTGCAGTACGCTCTAAAAAGCGTGACCTTAACGCCAGTAGTACAACGTGAAAACCTGCGGGCGATCATGTTGGCTCGCACTGACAGCGCCCTCCGCTCCCGGTCGATGTCAGCATGGTCTTTAAGGTCCTCGGTGAGCAGATGTCCTAAATACTTAAATTGGTTCACTCGGTCTATTGGAAAACCAGCGAGACTAATATTTGGAGTGTTCAAAGGGCTCGACACACCGATGGCCTGAAACACCATGTATTGGCTCTTCTTCCCATTATATTTTAACCCATGCCCATTCGCGTATTCCGTACACGTACTGAGTAGTCTCCTCAGCCCACAGATCGACGCGCTCAGTAACACCATATCGTCCGCATAACTCATATTGTTGACACAAACTCCGTCTATATAGCATCCGACATGTTGACTGCTGAGGGAGACGATCAGTTCGTTCATATAAAGGTTGAACAATGTAGGCGAGGTCAGACCGCCCTGCCTTACGCCACATTCGTTAGTGTAAATGTCCGACATTGCACCCGCCCACCGAACACTGTTGACCTGGTGCCCGTACCAGTATCGGAGTATGCTGATGAGTTCCCACGGTACGTCCGTGCTCTCCAGCTTCCCCCAGAGGATGTCGTACGAGACGAGGTCAAAGGCCTTAGATAAATCGAGGAAGCAAGCGTATACTGGGGTCCTTCTCTTCGTGTAATATTTAACGGTGTGCTTTAAACACAGTATTGCACTCTCTGTGGACAGTTTAGGTCGAAATCCAAACTGGTTATCATGAAGTGTTACGTATCTATTTAACTGTGTGTTAAGCACACCGTCAAATACCTTCGCCACTACAGTTGCAAGCGAAATAGGCCTGTAGTTATTTTTATCAGCAATATCACCAGTTTTAGTTTTTATCACCGGTACTACAACTGTCCTCATGAAGTCCGCAGGCAGGTAGGAGTGGCACACACACAGCGAGAAGAACATTGCAAGAACTCTCGCCAAGTGCGGTCCGGCGTGCTGCAGGTGCTCAATGCTGAGTGCGTCGTGCCCAGGGGACTTTCCCCTCTCAATCTGGCTTATAGCTTTCGCAATATCTTTCGCGAGGAAATTTATTCCTAAAATTCTACTGTTCGGGTCAGCCTTTAGCACCCTACTCGCCGGACCGAGCGGCGACCGGACCGCAAACTGTTCTCTGAAAACGTTCGCAATGCTCTTAGGATCACTTAAGCCATCGATGCTCCCAGGAAGGCCAGGCCGCTAGTTAAATTTTCTCGTTTTTCGCCAAAAGCTACGGAAGTCACCTTTCGAGTGTTGTTCAGCGAGGGCGTCCATCCGAATCTGGTCCTGATTGTTCTGGCACCACTTTAACCTGGACTTAAACACTTTTCTACTCTCTCGCATCTCCTCATACACACAACCGGACTTAGGTCTACCACACAGTACCCACTCGTTAAGCCTCAGCCTGGCCACCCTGTGAGCCTCGCCCACATGCCTGTTCCATCCCGCCAAGCGTGCACCATGCCCACACTTTCGCGCGCCTCCGCCATTAACCATTGCCGCGCCCTGAAGAGCAGACACAATGTCGGAGTATAGTCTATCTAGGACACGCTCATGGTCATGGTTACTACATAAATAATCCGCACATTGTGTACATTCTGAGGGAAAACCAATTAATTTTAATCTCCTATGACACTCCACATTATACATTAAGACCTGTTTCTCATCTCTTTCCCCCCATTTAATATTCATACTTTCATCACAAACTGTACGTGGAACTATCTTGGGCGTTACTACATATAGATTGCATTCCACAATGAGAGGATAGTGGTCCGACCACAAAGTGTCATACCCAACAAAAACATTCGTAACAGATTGCTTAGCCGCGTGAGTTACAACACAATGATCGAGCCAGCTGGGCGTCCCGTGCACGTCACTAATGTAGGTATAAGTACCAGAATTTATCCCTAACATTTCTACATCTATACACGACCAACTCTCCTCACTACACACATTAATAAGTTCATTGTAAAATAACTCACCCGGCTGCGCATTAAAATCACCCAACACAAAAACAGACTCGATGTTACTCTCATCAACAATTGCACTAATCTCACTTAGACAGTCAATAAAATCCGGCAAATTGTTCACAGAGTTCGTAGGCAAATACGTACTTATAACTAACACTGACCTATCGCCTGCCTCTATTTTAATGGCACAAATACGCTACACTGAATCACCGACACTTCTTGAAAGGTATTGTAACGCCATAACACCGCGACGCCGCCGTAGGGGCGTCCGCGCAAAATGCCCGCCGACGTGTCCACGGCTGACGTCGCCGTGTAGCCGAACCCGCTATCAATCGTAGCTACAAAAGGTATGTCGTGTGGGAGCAGCCAGGTTTCCTGCAAGCATATCACGTCACACGTACTACACAGATCTCTGATGTCGTGGACAGCACGTTTCACATTTTTACAATTGTAACTTGCCAAGCGGTAAGACCGACTATCCATTATTTGACTTATTTGTGCCGCCAGCATAATTATTCTCCTGATTCCTGTCTCTTCTCCTGTAACTAACGAACCGTCGAAATATGACACCCGCCGGCCAGAGTTTCTCGTCCAAGTTATGTACATAATGGATAGTATATTACATTATTAGTATTAGGATGGTATATTACATTCCAGTACATAAAACTTATAGGCTTTATACCCTCGCAGCACTCGCATGTTTATACCTTCTAGAGATACAGTTTCCTTAGTCCTTCTTTGTATATATTGGACTATATCGCTTTCCTTAGTCGAACTATGTAC
The DNA here is from genome assembly GCA_963555695.1 of Dasypolia templi. Lineage (NCBI taxonomy): Eukaryota > Metazoa > Arthropoda > Insecta > Lepidoptera > Noctuidae > Dasypolia > Dasypolia templi. The sequence goes on along the minus strand of OY743146.1, from coordinate 14,520,742 downwards.
GTTCTGTCTGTCGCGCAACAAACACGGGTATATCATTTGGTTCCGTAGATTTGAAAAGGCTAATAATATCCGCCAGATCACGTTCCTCCTTGCCTTTATTCTTTCGGATTACTTTTCGCTTATCCGTTGATAAGGCTTCGTATAAAAGCGTCTTGGATTCCTTTATTTCGTCACTAGTAAAAGCCGACGCACATATTCGAACTAATGTTTCCTCGTCCGCAATCGATATCTTCTGTTGCACATAACATAGCAACTCATTTACGATGAGATTGCAGCCCGTACACTTTACTAGGTTCGTCATTTTACGCGAATAGATAATGCGAACCGACAACACGCATCCTTCCTAGGTGGATGCGCGCGCGCGACTAATGATATAAAGAATATAGATATATATAGATAAATATAGATATCAAGACATACGCTAAGCTATTAGCATTTCTAAAGAGGAAATCGGAAGGTCACCAATCAAAGAAATCGAAAGTTTTCACACCTATGAATGTTGAAACTTTTTTAAATGAAGCTCCTGATCATAGTTATCTTGCCGTAAAAGTAAGTACATCATTTTATTTATAACTAAATAAAATACAACATGGTAGCAAATAGCAACAAGAACGCTTAAGTATACTTACTGAATTTACGTATGTTGTTAGTAAAATTTATTTTTATTTTTGTTACAGGTGGCTTTAATTATCGGAGTGAATGGGGCTTGTCGTTGTCAAGAAATGGTAAACATGAAGGTCCAAGATATAGAAAAACACTCAGAAGAGTTGTTATTGATTAAGTTGACAGACACTAAAACCAAAAGGGAAAGGTCATTTGTCATCCGCGGAGCATATGTAAAGGTTGTGGAAAAGTATCAAGCTCTGCGGCCTCCTAACATAAACACTGACCGATTTTTTGTAGCGTTCAGTAGTGGAAAATGCACCCGTCAAGTGATTGGGAAGAACAAAATAAGTGCCATGCCAAAGGAAATTGACAAATACTTAGGATTACCAAATATCGAGCTCTATACAGTTTATTGTTTTCGTCGAACGTCGGCTACACTGTTGGCGGATGCGGGAACAGATATAACCCAAATAAAACGCCATGGTGGCTGGAAATCGGATACAGTAGCGGAGGGCTACATTGAAAATTCTGTACAAAACAAAAGTAAAATAAGCTGTCAAATTGGTAACAGCATCACATTAAAACGTCATCTGATTCTTTTTCACCACAACCTTCAACATCACACCATCACATTCCATCTTTCCCTGAGCCTCATGCTCCACCTTCACCAACTTTCACCAGCCAAAATGCTCCTCTGCAAATACAAGATTCTGAAGCATTGACGAGCAATACTCAAATAAATTCCACATCAACATCTATAAACGTACCAAATAAAAACTTAACTTTATCTTTGCACAACTGGACCAATGTCTCAAATGTTACCATTAACTTCAATTAATATGTAAGTGCATATAACTAACTAGTTCCAAATATGTTATTCTTACTGTTTGTTTATTTAATAAATACTTTGTTTTTCGTACTATGGCTATTATTTTCTCACAGTAGGTGTAAAAAGTAGAGTATCCTCCTCTGGGCTAAAGGTGTATTTGCCTTGGGCTAGCTTGAATCCCTCGCTGCATTCAGGATTCTTGTATTAACTCCCTCGCTTCGCTCGTGAGTTAAATCCCGAATCCTTCATTGCGCTCGAGATTCAATATGACGCCCGTGACATAAGACACAACTTTAGCCCCTCGGTGCATAATCTACTATTACCCATTACAAAAAAAGTGTACAACGCCGCTAAAGAAGTTTTTACAAAAAAAAAACAAGTCTCTAAGTCCATTCGACAAGCTAAGCTAGTCTACACCAGTTTCGTTGCTGTGGCTCAAGAGGCCAGCTAGTTAGAAACACATTTCTTCGTGGTATCCTCTGGCCACGTCTACAGATGTATTAAAAAGAGACCATTTCTCAAGGGGATAATATTATAGACGTGTCGGTCTGTCTGTCTGCCAAAACAACAAACTTTTATTACCATCCACTAAAGGTACAGTTATTCAGAAGCTAATGGTCTATCATGGAATAAACTTTTACAAGTTGTTTCAAGCGGGAAATCGTGGTTTATTTTACAATTATTCCGGATCTACAAGCCCCGGGGCCAAAACTGTATGTTACGCGCGCACAAATGTTATTTCTGAAAAACTGTACTAGCATTTATTTAAGGGAAACTTTAAAGTAAAATGTATTGAATGTTATTTTACTTAAAACGAAATTATTTTGTTAATGTTCTGGTAGAATGGTTTAGTTTGTGGAGCTTATATTTATGTCAATGTTTATAAGAGTAGTAACGATTATGAGTTACGACAATTTTTCGTGTAAATGATAAGATATTTATTATCTTTTGTCATAAATAAAATAATAATAAATCATTGAATAAACGACTGTGATTGCCATTGCGACGTTTTCATGAGTCATACATTATTACATGAAGGGAATTCACAAATAGGCTGAGTTCGGGAGTGACTCAGCTATGAGTTAGCGTCCGCGGTCGAGGATTTTAATATTTAAATCCGGTTCATGTATGTAAGTGGGTTATGAGGCAGGCATAAATATGGAAGCAGGTCGTGACGAGATTGGACCCCAATTAACTAACAATTGAACTGGAAATCTTTTGAAACCTCAAATAGGATTTAAGAGCAGGATACCCAAAAATAAACCTTTAGAATTGTAAATTACGTTTGCAATAGGTTGAGATCGGTGCTAAGTAAGTTTTAGCATTTAAAAAATGTATTGAACAAACAGACGTTACGAATGGTGTATTTTGCACTTGCCGATTCGTTAATAAGCTATGGACTCCTTGTGTACGGGCGAACCTTTATTACATGCGGGGTGGAAGGGACGTCGACGCGCAACCTGTTACCATGGACTCAGTACCTAATTCTGAAATAACCGACAAAAAATGCTCTGCCATACATTTTGACCGCGTAAGTATTGCACTTTTCTATGAAAAAGCAGTTTTGTTTTTTTTTGATGACCGACAAAAAAATTCATCGCGGGCGGCTTCAGAATCATGCACCGATGTCCCTTCCACCCTGTATTTAAGAGATATTAAAGACATACTTATAACGACTATATATAGACTGATAAAGTTTCTGGTCAGTAAAATTTTAAAGATAAGTGCAACATTTATTTCCCTTCTGTAAAATTATACCCATACTTAAAAAGTAGATTATTTGGTGGGCCTGGAATATTATTATAACGATAAATATAAAGTTAATGTTAATAACAAGTACAACACAGGTAGGGTTAGAGAGAACAAACTGGTTCAACCACAGATAACAAATTATTATGGTAAGAGAACATCTAAGTATTTCGTACCAAAATAGATTTATTAAGAGAAAAATTTAAAATTTGTATTGTACTATAACAAAAAAAAAACAATATACATATCAAACAGATCTAAATACATTGTTTAAGATTAAACCATAACAGTATAGGTAATATATAAGTAGAAGGTATGTACGTAACGTGATGCATTGTGATGTAAAAGAGCGCTTCTCGCTATCAAAAGTAAATATAAAAATGTTACAGAATTATAAGTGTTACATTTTGAATTATTAACAGCATCAAAAATGTAACACTTATAAATGTGTTTTTCAATGTGTTAATCCAAACACTTAAGTGTAACAGTAATATATCTGTAACAGATATACAATTTGTTAAAAAGTGTAACAGGTAGACGCTGCGTTGCCACTATGTACACACATACCTAAACTCACGACTTCTTCCCATGGGGGTAAGAAGAAACTACAGAACTCCACCTGCCACGATCCTTACATACTCCTTTTGCCTCGTTTACGTTCAAACATCTGGTCATACACGCTCGTCGGTTGCGAGTACTAAACATACGCCTCTGCCAGGCTGCGCCACAAGCGGGGTGTTGTGCCTCGGCCTGGCAGAGGCCTATGTGTATCAGTTACAAATTGATTCTGGTTTAAAGCACAACAGAAAAAAACTCATAAATGAACAAAGTAAATACATAATTACAGTTCCAGTACAAAATGTATTTGCACGCCATATCATCACAGAATATGTTGAAATACAAAATGACTGTAATATCTATCGTACGATATTCCAGCCGATAAATATTTTTGATTTGAACCTATGATATTATTGGCAAGTTTTGCCGTTGAATTGGGGCAATTTACATTCAATGGCTTGCAATAACTATCTGTTGGTGTGGACTGAACTAATTAAGTTATTGGACCAATAATTATTATACTGATGATTCAAAATATTCATGTTTAAATATTCATTGACGCTTAGATACTGTATTGTATTCAGAGTGTTCGTCTATCAACTATTTACTTTTATTGATACTCATGTAGGTATATACCTAAATAATGATACCTTTGTGTGTAATGATCTCGCTAAGAATGTATTCAAATAGTTAATATTAATCTACCTATAAATACGTACCGTCTTATTCTTAACAAAGCCATTCGCTTTATAAATATTTTTTTTGCTATCGAACTGTTTTGTCCCTTTCTGTCAAGTTAAAATGTAGTTTGATAATCAAAATCAAAATATTTTATTTCACATAAACCTACATGGGCACTTATGAAACGTCAGATTTTAGGTGAATATATTATATAGGATAGAAAGGGAGAAAACAGTTCGATAGCTGAAATAGGCTTTATTTTGATTATGACGGATAGTATAAAACAAAGTCGCTCTTCGTGTCAGTTTGTTTGGTAGCTTAGATCTTTTAAACTTCACAATGGATATTTAAACGGGTTTGACCATCCATTTAGCACAGAAATATCGTTGTTTTGAGATGTCGCCATTGCACCCGTACGAAACAGGGCGGGTCGCTAAGTAGCTAATTATAGAATAAACTAGCTCGCGCCCGCGTCTTCCCTTGCGTGGTATGTCGATAAAAAATAACCTAAGTATGTCCTACCCCATTGTTCAAAGTATCCTAACACCAAATTTCATCAAAATTGCTCTAGCCGTTTCGGAGATTAGCCGGAACATACAGACAAACAACTACCCGCGACCTCGTCTGCAATACAGGATGTTAAGAAGCCTATGTCCTTCTCCAGGTCATGGTATATCTATGTGTCAAATTTCATCTAAATCTGTTCAGCCGTTTTGGCGTGAAAACGTAACAAACAAACGTACAAAAAAACAAATCTCTTTATTATATTAAACTAGCTGTTGCCCGCGACTTCGTCTGGATAAAAAGTAGTATATGTCCTTAGCCAGTTTGTGGTCTATCTGTGTGCCAAATTTCATCCAAATCCATTTAGTCATTTTAGCGTGAAAGTGTAACAAACAAACAAACTTACTTTCGCATTTATAATATTAGTTAGGATAATAATAGTTTAGATAACTCAGACTCATGATCAATACTTAGTTGTATGCTCAAACATGACAGGAATTAGGAATGTAAACAGAATACACGCTCTATTAATGAAAATGCAAATTATGAAAAGTTTAAGCAAATATGTGCACTGTGATTAGATAAGCACCACACGGTTTGTGCGTGTTATCAGTTATCTAGATTGAGATGGTACAATGAATTTTACTGTTAATTTTGGTGTGAGCCAGACAAACAGGGCAATACACGGGATTCAACTGGCATTCGCGATTTAGCGATATTGGTTCAGATAATTGAAATTTTTGGTCGATAAAAACAAATTAGTTTTGTGTACCTTATCTGCAATTCTCGATTATGTAAAGAGGATCTGAGGCTTCTGAGGATCACAAGCCACAGAATCTTCCACTGTGGTAATGTCATTATCGCCTATTTACACGAAGCAAGTTACTTGCCTGTGGCATATAATAAAATTAAAGCATCAAATGACTTGCGTCGTCCAAACACTATTAGTTAGACGGTGCAACTTTTATCGTACCGTGTAAATCAGGCTTTATGGAACGTGCCTGCACTTAATTTTCATATCTTTCATTCAATTATACCTAAAGTTCAATCCATAATTTTCTAGGAATTTCCTTGACGCTGAATAAAATCCTATCCAACGTGAAGGTAGAACTCAATCGGGGCCAGCGGATATTCAGAATCGATGGGTTAATAATCTTGACACTTTTCCGCCATTACAATTTTCATATGCGTCCTGTCATGGTGGACATATTCAACCTGAATAAAACTATCCTATTTATTGACTCAGTAAAGAGTTAAAAACAAGGACCTAATATTTTCTGAAATAAAAGCTAACCAAGTCTGTCGAGATTTAGATTTAAACTTCACTTTCAAAACAAATTTTCTCATTTCGGCGACGTAGTCTCCCGAGAAATCCCTGTCCATATTTGAGGTCTACATGCTTCGATACTAAAAGCCCCCTCCCGACCCTTGCTCGAGCCAGCCCGCGCCGCTGAGCCTGTAGCTTTAAATTCATCCCTAAATCAAAGAAATCCTAATCCAGCTAGTCCCTTGCTGCCCTCTTCCAGCGACACCCTAAGCCGAGGTCCGTACCCCACAGGGGTTGCCCTTAGCGTTGTCGCTTAGTTTTAGTTAGTATTTAAGTTTAAGTCCTGGCTGGAGGCCTTAATTTATTAGGGCAACCACAGGCAAGTCCGTTTAAGCAGACGACAATCTCATAGGTTGACCTGCGAGATGCCATACACTAAAAAAAAAAGATGCTAAAAGCGATTTGAAAAAAAGTTTAAAAGAAAACGCATCTATCATACATATGTGTCATACAAGTATGACACAATGAGAATTCTTACTCTAGGGAAAAAACAGGGACACCAATTAAGCCTAACACCAAGACGGCCGTACAAGAGATATTAATTAATTCAGTAACAACAAAATAATTTCAGAGAGGAATTTTTTTCACTCATTTTGTTATAAATTCTGTAAACAATACTGTACACAATAGTAACGTGCATAAACACTATAGTTGCTTGTACAAGTAAAGAACAAAGTTAGGAAAGTGCTCAAAACTTAACAGTTGGTAATAGGTCAACTTTTCAATCATAGTTTGAAAATAAGTCATGATTGCTTGAAATAATTTGTCAAAGGAACATAAGGCGCTGATTAAATTACAGATTGGTTTCGACAAATAGTGGAAGAAGTTAAACCTTTGTCAGTCGTTAAGGCGACTGTAGCATAATATCAAGATGGTTTTCTTTTGATTCTGTTATCTCTCTGACTGTGGTTCAAACCAGCGGTCTCCAAGACGACTTTTGTCCCAAAAACATAAGATATTGGCCACATACCGAATTAATGCAAAAATATATAGACAGTAGCACGCATAACCAACTTTTGTTGACGGAAGAATAGACAAAATGACAGACTAATTTGACAAAATGACATATAGTGTAGACAAAATTACAGATGTAATAGACAAAATGATAGATGGAATAAACAAAATGGCAGATAGAATAGAAAATGACAGATTTGTTTTATTCATCTGTAATTTTGTATATTCTTCTGTCAACAAAACTTGTTTCTATGGTTGGCATGCTACGCTTGCAAAAGAGAATTCTATAATAGGTATTATATGTCCGTCGCCAATCGTCGTAAGTTCAAACGGTGTTAAACGTAAATCTATACTAACACTAACAATATAAAGCTGAAGAGTTTTTTGTTTGTTTGCCTGTTTGTTTGTTTAAACACTAATCCCTGGAACTGCCAGTCGGATTTGAAAAAATATTTTTGCGTTTGATAGCCCAATTCTTGAGGAAGGTTATACAAGAATACAAGCGTGATGTTATAGTAACGTTTTCCATTGACATTTTTGCATTTGACAAACACGTAAACTTTTATCAAAAAGTTAATCCTCTATTGAAACCTTCGTCACATTTATGTACGTCTCGTTTTTAATTACAAATCATTATGACTGTCAAGATTTGGGTAAACTTACAGAGAAAATGGTAAATTTTACATGAAGATGAAAATTTTAAGGAAGACTAATAACAAACCAGATGGTACTACCTAATTAGTAAATGAATCATATGAAGATTTCCATCTAGCTTTGTATTAGGCTCAAATATATTCATTTCTGTAGCTCAGGAGCTTTAGCAAAGATAATATTTATGACAACACTAAGCTTAGTTAAACCATTTATTTAACTAATTTCATTTCATAGGCGTCCTTTGGTACAGTACCTACGTTTATATGCGTACCACATTTTAAAATAATGGGTTTAATTTTCACAATATGATAAAACATTAATTTACCTAAAACTAAATAGATAATGGTTAGTGTCTTAAAATCACCCGTATAAGAAATTACTACTGCCTGCGACTTCGTTCGCGTTAAATTTCTTGTTCCCCGTCGTATCGCATCGCCTGCCTTTTTTTTAAATGGGAAATCATCAAATTACTTCTCCCGCTCTGGGTGGAGCGTGTCGGACTTTTACTGACTAAAACCCACCCGTGTTTCTTCTGTTGCCTGTGCCAGGGCCACGGTTATCTCTTTAGAATTACCCGCGACCCTGAGGCGTCGGCCCTGTCGGACCCCGTCATTTTGTGCTGACATCTCTTTGAGGCGCGTGGCACCGTAGGCGCGTGGAACGCGACGCGCCGTCGACCCGGACCTGGTTCTTACCGGACGGCGAGCTACCCATTGTCCGCAAGCCCGCGCCTACGGTGGCCGACAATCTGCAGGCGACTCCCGACGCCCAGGGCGTCTCCTGCGTCGACTAGTGGGGGCGTGAGGGCGCAAGGCTCTCTCCCTCACGCGCTCCGCCTCCTCCTTCGCAAGCATTACTGCTTCGCAGAAGGAGGTGACGGCTTTCCATTCTCTCTCACTCCGATCCATGGCCTGGACCAGGGCCGGACGTGAGAGGTCGCCGCCGCCGGTCGCCTCCATGAGGAAACTATGGTGCTCCGTCCAAGCTGGGCAGACCTCCACCGTATGCTCCACCGTGTCCTCTGGGCGATCCACAGAATGGTGACACCCGGGCGTTTCCTCCCGCCTTAAGCGAAACAGGAACCTCCCGAAACAACCGTGTCCGGTGAGAACCTGTGTCAGGCGGAAGGTGAGGACGCCGTGGCGCCTCTCCAACTACTCCTCAAATAGGGGACTTACCGCCGCTATTGTGTTGTGCCCAACACTGGGTTGCGAGAATCGCACCCTCCATGACGCCATGAGATCCCGCCGGAGCCATGCCTCCTCGCGCCACTCCCATACGTGCGCGAGGGCTTTTGCCTCCAGATCCCATGGCGGCAATCCGGCAAGGAGGCTCGCTTTGTTGTCGTATATGTCATATCGTATCTTTGTTGATTTATAACTTAGTCTACTTATTAATTTATATTAAATTAAAAAGTAACAATTGACTCAAATATTTCAGTAAAAATATTTCTTAACAACTGTTTTAGTAAGCATAACCTAATCACTTCACTTAACATTGCCCTGCTACAAGCTCAACACCGATGTGGAAAGCTTGCAGCAGCGATTCACAAACAAACAGTCCAGTCTGCTCGCGATGCACCGCAGTATCATGTTTGAAGTAACGGGCCCGCACCCGGCGCACCAGCGCAGCGAGGCGCATTGTTTTCGCATCGTAGCGTAGAAGCAATCGACACGAGTTTCAGCAAACATCCGTGATGCGCTACAGAAGCGGAATAGTCCCACCAACATCCGGAACGCATTAGTATATTGAATGCGATGGGCGCTGTACGATTTTTAAGTGTAATCTACCCATAGGCAGCACGTGTAAAATGAGGTGCAATAAGCACGAAATAAGTTTCTTATCTAAGCTGCTTTTGTTTGGGTAATCAGTCCGATGGGACGACAGTCCGACATGACCGTTAATAAAATATTATTAATATCGAAACTCCGATTTATTTTGGCTCAGACTTTCTGGCTTCTTCAATTTTGAACGGTTCGAGTATGCCTTGTTGTTTCTGGCATCATATTAATAGGTTATTCACTATTGAAATCACAACTCCACCATTTGATAAACCTAGTGAATGATACAATTCTCATCAGCAAAAGTACAGGCGTGATGTAACATTCGAAGACATGTGATATCTACCAACCCACACTGGGACCGCGTGGTGGATTACAGCCCACTCCCTCTCAAAAAGAGGTGGCCTGTGTCCCAGCAGTAGGCTGATTATGCATATTTTAGAAAGTGGGGAAAAATAAATTTGTAAGTATTGACATCCACATACAAGCAAGCTTTGAGTCTCTGAATGGTTGCTTGTAATTTAATACAAAGATCATTGCGGACAATTGATCACTATATCAAATATAAACAAAAAATATACTAAAAATGATATGACCGTTAATCCAAAATCAACTAAACGTTTGTAAACATTTAAAACTAAACTTTTGAGTAATTTACCACTTTTGTCAACTAATGATGACTCTAAACATCAATATAATGTTTCTTTAAATATTTATTGCACGCAATTTGATAACACTTTCATTCCAAAGACATTCTCGGTTAATAGTAACGCTTCCTTCAGTGATTGGGCCACTCTTGGTAAAGATAAAAGTAGAAAACGTCTATAAGAGTTTTATGATGAACGGACTTGTATAAACACTGCTGAATTTAATTCATATGTTAGAAATTATTTTAAAAAGTTTGTTGCATAGCCAAGACACGTTACTTGAGTTCAAAGATTAAATAGTAATGTAATTAAAATGACGTGGAATATCATTAATAGCGAAACGGGAAGGTCATGCAATGCATTGTGACTACAGCCTTGCTATTGATGGCGACCTTCGAAAATTTCTTTGCAGAGATTCTCGTTTCGACTATTAAATCTCTAAACTCATCGCCCACTGCTGCAGAGTCTTTACTTAAAGAAAACGTTCCAGTATGTGATTTTGAATTTAATTTACAATATGTCACCTGTAGAGATATAATTAAAACCTTTCGCACATTAAATGTTAAAAAGACCGCAGATCTATGGGGTAACTCTGTGGATGTTGCTAAGTCTATTATAAATATTGTAGCACCTACTTTAGCTGTTATTTTTAATAATTGTAGTGACCGTGGTAAGTGTCCTTATCTTAGTAAAAACAGTAAAATAATACCATTGTTTAAATCGGGTAGTACATCTGACCCTACTCATTATAGACCTATATCAGTGCTACCTTTAATAATTTTTTTTGAAAATTGCAAAGATTTTTTAATAATCACAAATTACTGCATAACAAACAGTTCAGTTTTACCTACAACTGGTCATTCGACTACCGATGCCGGAGTTGAACTTTTAGGACAAGTTTATATGGCGTGGGAGGACAAATGCAATGCTTTGGGCATCTTTTGTGTCCAAGGCATTCGATTGTGTTTTTCATGAAACATTAATCAGGAAACTGCACCACTACGGAATCCGGAACGCCTCTCTGGATCTTCTTATTTCTTACTTAAGTGATAGGATTCAGAGAGTTGATGTTAACGGAAAAAGATCACCTGTATCTGAAGTAAGAATGGGGGTTCCCTAGGGCTCAATTCTTGGCCCATTTTATTATATTTATTTATTTATATTAATGACTTGCCTTATTTCATAAAGGATAACCATGACGTAGTGTTGTTTGCAGACGACACTTCACTTTTATTTATACTCAAACGTAACCTACTTCTTAACGAGACAAAAACTAAATGTATTAAGTTTACGATACCTCATGTTAGACAAGTAGAAAATAGTGTTCTTATAAGGGTGAAGAATTGAAATCCGAAAACACCACAGTATTCTAAGTCATAACTTTGGATGCCAAGCTTCAATGGGGCGCCCATATAAGATGAATTGTCAAAAAAACTAAGCTTCAAAAAAAAAACCTAATTTAACTGATTTAGAGACAGCCCGTTTAGTATACTTTAGTTATTTTCATAGTGTGATGTCGTACGGTATTCTTTTGTGGGGAAATGCCGCCGATATTCAGACAATTTTTGTTTTACATAAAAAGGCAATTCGTTCAATTTATAAAGTCTGAGACACTCCTTCATAGACAAATTTTCAAGAGATACACACATCAAAAAAGTCTAAGCAACACATACTATTTCAAATTATTAATCAATGATTATATAATTTCTTACCAAGTAGGTAATATCTATGTAAACTTTTTTGATCTAGAAAACATGCTGACAGGTTGTAAAAAAAAATCGGGTATCATTTGTTTTTTTTTCACAAATTCAAAAACGTTTGCATTTGTTCGAATTTTGTAGCGTTTTCTTTGCTTATTAAAATTTAGTATTCTGTATCAATTTTATGAATTAAACAATAATTTGAAAAAAGTTTTGAACAAATTTGGATTTTGAGACATTTTTTACGTCATGGAGGGACGTCATTTGAACGCAGACGAAATGCAAAGAGCTGTAGGGATGTTGCAAGCGGGAAGAAGTAAATCTCAGGTATTTTGGTGTCAACAGAAGCGTTATTTGCCATCTTCATCAGCGTTACACTAACACGGGAGATCCTGCTGAGCAACACCCAGGTCGAGGAAGGTGTACAACCACACGGCAAGATCGATACATACAACTGACTGCAAGACGCCAGCCAATGTTAACCGCTCGAGAGATAGGTTTAGGGCTACAAAATTCAAGCGGTGTTAATGTTAGCTGCCAAACTGTGCGAAATCGACTACATGAGTATGTCCTACGAGCACGACGGACAATTAGGTGCCCACCGATACGTCACGGGAATCGCGCTCGTTGGAATGAATGGTGCAGGGAACACATTACATGGAGCCGGGAACAATGGGATAAAATTTTATTTTGCGATGAGTCTCGATTTGGGTTCAAGCCTGTTACTAGAAGGGTAAGAGTGTACCGTCGTCCTGGAAATACTGAAAGAATGAGGTGCGTTGAGGAAGTGCATCCATACAACGACTCCACAGTTATGGTATGGGCGGGTATTATGAAGAACAGACGAACTGAGCTCGTTTTTGTAAATGGTAACGTGAACGCTGTAAATTACGTTGAGGATGTTCTAAGGCCTTATATCCGTCCATTCGCACAAACGCTTGGCTCCGATTTGACGATGATGCATTACAATGCGCGTTCGCATACAGCTTTGTACACACGGGAGTACTTGGCAAGGGAAAACATCCTGGTATTGCCTTGGCCTGCACAATCGCCAGACCTCAACCCCATCGGGCATGCATGGGACATGCTCCAGACACGTGTTTTAAAAGACTTGGATGGAGTGACAACCACCCAACAACTGATGGGTTGATTAGGCACCTTACTTTGTACTACGTACTTACAGTACTTACTCGTAATTATAGTTAATAAAGTATTAAAAAAAAACAGTTGTTGTTTAATTTCAAAAAAGCATTAAAAATAATATGATAAGGATTTAATGCGAAAACACATTTTAAAATTGAAATTTGTATGTGTTGCTTAGACTTTTTTGATGTGTGTATCGTATTGATTTTTGAAGTGTATAATGACTGTGCGTTCTCAGTATATTTATGAAAATCTTTTGTATGCACATAAAAACATTAATCAGTTTAAAAAATACAGTGATATCCATAATAAATACTACCACGCTCAAGAAACTAGGTTTTATAATAAACTTCCTAGCCACATTCAAGAACTAAGCCTTAATAAATTAAAATCTTTTATAAAGCGAAAATTATGCCAGAAAGCCTATTATACTGTCAAAGACTATATTGAGGACAAGAAGGCTTGGGATTGAGCTGCTCCAATAAATTTACACATACAATCTGATGTTGAATATTATTTTGCTAACTATTTTATTTTTATTATGATTTTTTCAATATTTGTACCTTTGTACATACACAATGACATGTATACTAATTTTTACTGTATAAGTTATAATATTACTTGAATTGTTTGAATGTGAGGACTATGTGGGTCATTGTATTATTCTTTTTTTCTTTCAGTTATTTTTAATTATTATCTGGCTGTTTGAGCACTTAATGCGGCCTACCCTAATGTCCTTGCTTTTGCATTGTTCGTCGAATCGTTGAGATCCTTATTTCTGAGTTGAGCTACACGACAAATGCGTGCACTGACTGGGCAGGTGCACTCAAATCAATGTGGTTCTTTCCTCAAAAGACCATTTCAGACACCAATCCACAGGGTCCTCATATGATCTGACCAAGATTATTTTCGGATTTTTATACACTTTGACATTGATGGACTTAATATATACAATTACATGAAAATTTACTTTGTAAAGTATTATAATATTTTAATTAATGTGAATGTGAAGGCGATGTGTATTTTTCTCTTTATTTTGTTTTAAGTTAGTCTTAGTCATGGCAACATCATGCAGCTCAACACAGAACTTAAGGAGCTCAACGATTCGACGAATATGACCAAAGAAAGGACATTTGGGTAGGCCGCATAAATTACTCAAACTGCCAGACAGTTTGAGTAATTTATGCGGCCTACCCAATCGTTGAGCTCCTTAAGTTCTGTGTTGAGCTGCATGATTTCTGACAAATTCGTGCACTGACTGGACAGGTCCACTCATTATGAGTGGATCTTTCCTCAAAAGACCATTTCAGACACCAATCTACATGGTCTTCACATGACCTGACCAAGATTATGTCTGGACTTTAAAAGAGACTGTGACCTCTGAGTTTGTTTCGGCCTTTCTTCTCAGAGCAGTCAGATAGGAAACGCCGATCTCATCTAGTTTTTAAAATATGATTGAAGTGTAAAAGTGTTTTTACAAACCTGCCTAAATAAATAAAATCTTTTTTCATTTATCAATATGTATGAAGTACCTAGAATTATGGTGAGTAAAGGAAGGAATTAATGAAGAAAAGCACAGAAAGAAAAGACGGGGCATTTATTTATATACGGCTATTTTATTAATAAAGGTTACGTTAATGAGAAAGCTAATATCCGTTCCAAATCTAGGTCTTCATGGAGAAGAAGGATAATAAACTCCATGGCAGGTTGTTTTAAAGTATATATTCAACACATTTTTACATTAGCATTTTATATTATAGTTCACATTAATCTCTTGGACCATTTCTCAAAGTTACCAACTATAACAATGTAAAGAAACAATACATGAATACCTATTCCTTAATTCGATTTGACACATACGCAATATTAGCCATATTATAACACATGCAGAAAAACATAGTTTTCAGCAATAATCAAGATAAAACATCAATTGACTTACCACACGCTGCACTATTACAAACCACTTCTTGTGAAAACAAGAAATGGTTTGTGATAATGCAGCGTGGTTACCTTACATTGGCCTTTAGCAATTAATGGAACACCACTGAGAGTCTGTCCTGTGTCGTCCAACAGTTGTATCCAAAATCTTCCTCAAAATTGGCGGTAACCTCGTCTTATAGTCTACCAATCTTACCAGTGCCTCAAACATTGCCGCCATTTTAGACCAATCGGAGATGGTCATACATAATTGCTATGTAACTTCTAACATAGTGTGGCGTTATACGCTGCAATTCAACCTCATTTATTTATATTGCAACTTGTTTGGGCAGATTCAATGGCATATACTTTTTCATGTATTTTGAAAGTTCGATTTTGTCGAATATATGGATTTCTTTTCTCTCACTGATGTTTCATTTCAGAATTTCCTTCCATCAATGATGGATGCAATTTTTTTTTAAATTAAAAAAACAATAATTGAAATTTAATCACTTCTAACCTCCACAGCTTTTTTGTGCTATTTAAATTACTTTTAATGAAATCAAACATGATAGAAAATTTAGTTTTAACAATTGGAAATCCACGACACCCATGTTGTGGAAACTTTTGACAGCCGCCGTGTCAAAAGTTTCCACAACATGGGTGTCGTTTTCATGGTTTTCGGGAGAGTGGTATGGGACGTGGACTCAGCGATCAATGTGCCGATAGTCGTGACTGCCAATGGCATGATAGGCAAGAGTCTCGGCCAACACCTGGGGTTGCTCTCGTCGGGCAGTTGGATCAAGAGCTTGATTCAGAAAGCGATACTTCTGGACACGGCTCGCATTGTTAGGAGGTTCCTCTCTCTGGAGCCCTGACCGCCGCGTAGCTTGGACCCTGTTCCGGATACCAGCAGGCTACTATTTAAATATCCTCCAAGATCTGTTTGTGTTACGAATCTTTGTGTCGTCAAGAAGTTTGAAAGAACGACGGTAATATATTGTAGAACATACACGTTATGTAATTAAGCCTGGAGGAAACAGTTCTAAATGGTCTAATACGTTACCTAACAGGTATACCATTTGTATTTTTGAGATAGGGCAGTAAGGACCTAATCTACCCTGTAGGTACTTGTCATTATTTGGTATATTACAAATCACTTAATGACCTACAAATTAAAGTAAACGCGAAAAGACGGGATTGAGTAACCCTCTTTCGACAGATATATTTTCCTTTCATAAATAATTTAGATTCCGAAGAAATATTTCCTTTTGCTCGAAACAGATTTTAAGCAATTGAATTAAGGCCTTTTTTGCGTCTAAAATCGGCGAAGATATACCATTATTTCTTTAGAAAAAAAAAACACCTTCAATCTCGCATTCAGAAACGCATGCGACTACACGTGTCTATCTATACCAACATAATTATAAAACTTATCTGTATTTTTCAGTTTAGCGAGTAATAACTATGTATATATACTATATTGTCCCACTCGTATTTTGCACATGCTATTAGTTGAGGGGCTGTCGTGTGAGTGAAGTTTTAGTTACTATACTCTATGGAGTGAAGTGACGTAATTGGAAATGGTAACGTTATCATCAGTAGTGAATAGGTATCAGTTTCCACCATTGTGTGCAGGAACACGGATGTTATTGACATTGGTAATTGTATGAACTAACAAAAGGTTTGTTGATTATCGAGTATTTGCTTTCTATTGTATATTAAACAGTTCTATAATTTTGTTAATAGTGAACCACCCTGTTTCTGATAGCCTGATCAATTCTGTGACTAGGTATTTGATTGATAAATCAAGTAATATCAGTCAAATCTCATCTTGGCTCATTTAATTGGTTAACGGAAATAATATTGCAGCTTCATCAAAAATCAAACGACTTGAGAGCGATTGATTTCCATCACAGTTTTCATTTTAATTAAATCAAATCACTTTTCCGGATGACAGCGATGCGGACGAGTTCTTACTTCGACGCCTAAGTGTTCTTTCGTTTTTGTATTTGAATAGCCAGTTAGTGAGAAGTTTGTACTTAGTGTAAATAGTTAGTTGTGTAATATATTGTATTTAAGCATTCTTATGTTAATAAGATATTTTATATCTTATTAATACGAGTAATAACTATGTATATGTACAAGTTTAATGTAAGCAAATGCTCAGTAATAACTTTTGGTAGGATGAAAAACCACATCATCACGATTACAAGTTTGAGGGCACATCAATTGAGCGGGTGGAAGAGGTGCGTGACCTGGGTGTACGCCTGAACACTGAGGTAACTTTTCGTGACCATATTGTAAAAGTTTGTAAAAATCGTACAGAAGTGTGGGTTTTGTTCTTCGACGGGCATCGAGTTATACTAATATGAAAGCAGTTGTAGCATTGTATAATGCGCTTATAAGAACTCAGTTAGAATTTAATGCTTTCATATGGGCCCCGCATGGGACTAAATATAGCCTCATGTTGGAGCGTATATAAAACAAATTCACCAGATTTTTGTACATGAAGCTTTACGGTGTGTATCCATTCTATCCGTTAATGTACCCAACCTTATTCGTTATTGGTATGGTTGGATACAACAAACTCGAGACAAGGAGGGACTTAGCTATAACCACATATGTATTCCAACTATTACGCGGTAAGACTTATAATCCCGGTGTTTTGAAGGAGATTTGTCTGAATGCACCTGACAATTACGCACTGCGACGCAGGAAGCCACGGTTACTAGCAGTGCCACACGCACGAACCAACTTACTCAGCAAAGCGCCACTGACGCGCGCCTTGCACGCACTCAATGACACTGCTGACAGGATCAATTTATTATGTTATTTAAGATAGTATAATAAGGACCACGCTACCGTGATTGTGGAAATATAAATAAATAAATAAAATAAATATCACATTAGGCGTAATAATAAAAAATGTAAACTAAAATTATTGTACAATGCATTAATATATTAAAACTTACATGAAATTAAAGAAACGACATTTAAATACATTTATTACAGCTATCTCGATTCTCATTCTAATAAAATGTACGTAACAAATATTTAGGAACAAAACATTATTATTGAATTTTTCATGTCACGTTGACATCTCTTCCTTTTTATAGTTGACATCCGTATTAACTGTCATAAAGAAACTCTTTAGTTTTAATAAGCAAAAAGTTTTATACGTGGGACACTGAGAAAGTTTTGCGTAAAGGAAATTAATGTTCTATAGGTATTTTATTTTATTTATTAAATCTTTTCAAAGTACTCTCCACTAGCCTCTATACAAATTTTCATGCGTCTGAACTAGTTTTTGAAACACTTTTTCCAGTCCGTCGTATACACCTCGTTTACATCCTGCTCGAACGCTGACAGCGCATCTTCCGGTGACGAAAATACTATCCCTTTGAACAGTTTTTTTTTTCGGGAATTAAACGAAGTCACACGGTGCTAGGTCAGGGCTATAAGGAGGGTGACCGGCGTGCTGTCCAGGAAGTCCCTCGTTTTGAGCGTGCTGTGCGAAGGCGCGTTGTCTTGGTGGAGCAGTAGCCCGCGGATCCCTGTGTTTGGTCGCTTGTTGCTCACAACGGAGAAAATTTCTGCCAAGCATTCAAATTCAAATTCAATCATTTATTTGAATTCACTTGGATCATAATTAAGTTTAATCTACATGGGCAATATTATTCAAATATAAATTGCAATCAAATAAAAATTAAGTAAATAAAAATTATAAAATTAAATTAAAATCCTTAAGTGAAATAAATTTTTTTACCTAATAATACACCTGCCTCTGAGTCATTTGTTTGTTTGTCATTAAATTAATTATACAACAATGGTTAATGTACTGACAATTATACCTGTTCGCAAATACGCTCAGGATGGTGTTGGAGGTGGTCCGGAGCCTGCACCACAGAGATGTGCACCGCTTCCGCATCGTCGTGTAGAAACAGTCAACACGGGCGTCGGCGAACATCCCCGACGCGCTGCAGTGCCGGGGCAGCCCCAACAACACCCTAAACGTATTGTTCTACTGAACACGGAGAGCGTTGTACTACTTCTGGGTATATGACCCCCGCCGGCTGGCTGTATATAGGGACAAACAAAACGCTCTGAAAATGGTTATTTTGACGGCCCCCGAGCAACGGACTAACCTGTGGGCGATCATAATTATTGGCCCTCGCAGACAACGCCCTCCGCTCCCTATCGATGTCCGCATCGTCCGTCAGGTCAGAGGTCACGAAATGCCCGAGGTATTTAAACTGATGAACTCTTTTTAGCTTGACACCGTATAACCTAATAAGTAGAACAGAATCCGAGCAGCTCCGACCCCTGGCCCGAAAGACCATGCATTCACTCTTTTTAGTGTTATAGAGCAAACCATGATCCTGCGCGTAACGCTCGCAGATGCCCAAGAACCTGGACAGACCACACACCGAGGCGCTCAGCAGCACCATGTCGTACGCATAACTAATATTGTTGACACTAACCCCGTCAATATGGCAGCCGATACGAGTGCGTTTACGCACAGGTTGAAAAGCTTCGGCAAGGTCAGCCCTCTCTGCCTCACCCCGTACACCTGTACAGCTCCAACAGAGCACCCGACCATCGAACGACGTTGACCTGGTTAAGATACCAGTACTTGAATATTTCTATTAGTTCGAGAGGCATTGAGTCATAGTTAACCAGGTCGAAAGCCTTCTTGAGGTCGAGGAAACAGGCATAAATAGATGTGCTCCTATCGGAGTAGTACTTATCTTGTGTTTGAAGCCAACTGTCAGGTACAGTTGGCTTCAAACACAAGATAAGTGACTCAGTCGACAGTCCCGGTATTTGGTAGTTCGGCATTTGTTAGTTCATAGTCCATTTAGCGTTGATGCTTCTTTGGTTCCGTAAAGGAATTGACACCAAGTAGCCAGTCAAATTGAATAAGCTAGCGATCAAAATCTTCCCCCTGGTTCTACATCGCTTCACTTTGGTAGGCGTTGAAACACCCAAACCGTCTCCTGGCGCTTAGTTTCTGGATGGTATTGATAAATCCAAGACTCGTCACTTGTAGCGATGTCTTAAACACGCCGAAACGAGCCTGCTTCAAATTTGCTTATCATATCACGGTACCATTCCACCCAGGCCTGCTTCTGAGCATTAGTGAGGTTGTGCGGCGCCCAGCGTGAAACTATCCTCCTCACGCGAAGCACATGTGAAATTTCGTGAAGGCTTCCCGAGCCAACCTGCAGTATGTGCTGAATCTCTTGAGACGTTACTCGCCTACTGAATTGGATTAAATTTTTCAGTTTGCATGTTTTCTTCCGTAACAGTCGTCAAAGTGCGACCACTTCTTTCTTCATCCCCCAAAGTTAGTCGACCGCGCTTGGTTTCATTATACCAACGATGCACGGTTGCCTTATAGGGGTCTTCATCCATGAATGCCATTTGAGTCTATCGTACGAATCATTCGGTTTCAGGCGACCCTCGAAATCGTAAAAAATCATAGCGCGTAAATGTTTCCGGCGCAGATCCATTTTTTTTAATGAGACGTGATAATTTAAATTACCTCGCAAACAACATTGTTTGCGAGGTAATTTAAATTATCGTGGGAAATTTTGAAATTGGAACCCCAATCCAATAATTACTTACAAATTTTTATAAATTCAAAATAGACATTCTGAATACTCTCTGAGTGGCCTGGTATATGCGCGGAACGCGAAATAGGAAATACATTTTCATAAACAAAAAACAATTTCAAAAACCGGCCAAGTGCGAGTCGGACTCGCGCACCGAGGGTCCCGTACAAACCTGTAGGTATATAAGTAAAAACTCACACGCGTTCATGAGGAAAGGTGTAGTTAGATTAAAATTATTAAAAATGTTTTTATTAATGATATTACAAAATTTTTACGGTTTTCGCGGTTTTCCTTTATATGTGCTACATGGTGGACCAAAAGTCCGTTTACATTTAAAATGGTTAGAAAAAATTAAACAGCTGTATGAATGAAAATCTTTTTATTTATTATTGAAGTATACAATTTTATTTTTTAAATATCTCATGCAATCTAAACCGGAAATTTTCCATGACAGCTCGGCGTTGTCAAGTGTTTGGGTAAATGTTTTGTATTTCATTGGTTATGTTTTCTTTCAATTGTTCAATAGACACTGGATTGTTGAAGAAAACTTTAGTTTTAAGGTATCCTCAAAGATAAAAATATAGTGGGGTCTAATCCGGACTGCGGGGTGGCCAGTTAATGTCACCTCTTTTGGATATGATTATTTGTTGCCCCATCTTGTTGGAACCATGAATTTCGGGTACATCCTGAAAAGTCCTGTTAACTGGCGTAAAAAAAATCTGTAGCATCTCAATGTATCGCTCTGTATTAACAGTAATGGTACGGCGTCTTTGATCTTCATGAAAATATGGACCAATAATTCCTCTCGCTGACAATGCCGCCCATACCGTAACTGTAGGCGAGTGTAAGGGTTTTTGGTGTTTTAATTGAGGGTTAGTGTCGCTCCAGTATCTGCAATTTTGTCTGTTCACACGACCCTTTAGTTGAAAGTGTGCCTCGTCTGAGAAAAAGATGTTATTGAAGCTCGTAAATCTCTTTAGCATCTCGTCAGCAAACTGCAGTCTCTGAGCATGGTCATTAGGTTGTAATGCCTGTAAAATTTGAATTTTGTAATGGTGTAAGTGTAAATCCTTGTGTAGAATGCGATTTAGAGATGTGTTTAAAACACTAGATCGCTTTCGAGTATACAGGCTTGGTTGTACTCGACTCTCGTACACGCTCAATGATTTCGGGTTCTCGCGACATCCTCGGTCAGCCGGATCGTGATTTTTTTAAAGTTGAACCCGTCGTCTCAAACTTCTGTACCCATTTTTTTATGGTTTGAATTGTTGGAGCTTAATTTTCATTCCGTATATTGTAATGACTACAAAATTACCGCTTAGCTTCGGTCCAAGAATCGTTATTTCGATAGTACTCGCGAACGCAAAGCGCGCGTTGTTGTACGCTGAATGACGCCATGGCACTAAATCCCTATTGGCCGCGCTTGCGTTTGGTAACCTCCCCGCTCCGAATCCCCCGCCCGCAGCGAAGCAGCGTCCCTTTCAAATGTTAACGGACTTTTGGTCCACCCCGTATAAGACGTTGCTTCGTACCAAATTTCAAGATTCTGAGTTCACGGGAAGTTCCCTGTAGGTTTTGATTCCCTTGAGAGTGTCGAAAATTTGCGGAAAATTGCGGCATAAACGGCTGTATCTTTTGATTGCGTTAGCTTATAAATTAAATATTTTCACAGCCTTAAGTACCTACCGGAGTATTTGATATGAATTCCAGCTTGATACCTTCACGCGTTCCTGAGAAAAAGAGTATTGACAGACAGACAGACGGACGGGCGGACAACAAAGTGATAATATAAGGGTTCCGTTTTTTCCTTTTGAGGTACGGAACCCAAAAAAATATACAAATTGAATTACTTTAATACAGGTTACCATATATCCAGATAGGACGCCAGATTCAATTATTTTAATTATTAGTCTCTTAAGTTTTCAGCAGACTGTATCTCACTTTTTAAAAATAAATAAATAATTTTAGGACTCCGACTTCCAGAGTAAAATTAGCAACATTACTGACAGTCCAAGTCATCGTTTTCACATTAACAACATTGCTATTTTCAGCACGCCATTAGGAAGCCATGCTCAGCACTGGACGTTTACAGTCTGAAATTATGATGAATGTGACAAAGACGTATTGTTTGGCTTGATGTGGAGTAGTAAAGTTTGATGGTTTATTATGATGCTTGTACTGCAACTATGTCGTATAGTGTATGGTTGTCTAAAGGTCTGCCAGATGTAGGTATTGTGTGAAAGGTAAACAGACTAGATAGTGAACAATATTCACCTCTGTTTTACGTTATAAATTTGTATGGAATTAGGCTCGTCCCCCTATTCCCTGGGACTTACAAAACTTCTGGGTTCTGTGTAACAAGCGTAATGACATGTATAAAAAAAACAACAACTTTATGCCTTAAAAAACATTTGAAAACCTATGAATACAACAAGTACACCATTTTTGTCGAAAAATATGTTCCGTGATTTTGTCTAGTTACAACTCCCAGAAATTGATAACTTTGATGAGTTAGATTGACGTGTAAAAGTGTTTGTACAAACCTACTTACAGAAATAAGCATGACAATAAGGAGGTTTGTTCTATATTTCTGGAGCGTGCCGACACTCGAACGATCAAAGAGAGAAGTTACTAGACGTTACTACATAAAACTACATAGGTAAATAGATAATAGGACTTGATATCGAAAGAAATTGGAAGGAGGACAAGGTTATTCTAAAAACTAATTAGTGGCCTATACAGCCTTTGCCTTGTCACTCACCTAAGGGTTTAGACTTCTATAATGACGGCGTTAATTCAGCAAGCATAGCAACACCGGGTATTTGTCAACGGAAGAATAGACAAAATGACAAATTTCTTTTATTCATTTGTGTTTTTGTCTATTCTTAAGTCGACAATGCTGCGCGTGGATATACAAAGTTTACTCACTTGTCTATTCAATGCTAATTCATAATATGTTGTTTCTTATCAACCGTAGTTATTTTTTTTTCTATGGCACCAGTTGAGATTTCTTTAGAAAAAAAGTTATATTTATGAAAGAAAACTGTAACAAATATGATTGCATACACTTAGTTCTTACTCCAAATTGTATGGTTAACTTCTTACGAACTATTCAACATGTTAATTGCCACCTCACCCTCACGAAGGCACTATTACTTCTTCAGAAAATTTACAGTTCTCCAGGGCAATCCGAACAATAGAGTTAATACCGCAACGCAATTAGTTGCCAGTACCGAGTATTTGCATTAAATTGAGTGTGTCAGTAACAAATACATATCTTTCAAACCGTATGATTTGTACGTTTCATGCGGCTTTGCTGTATAGTTTGCTACAATTTAGTGTTGTGATCATGTGAAGGCTCATACACACTGTCGCCTGTTTGTGACGGATGGGCACGTTGGTATAGTTGACGCGCGTTAGCATGGCAATAGCGGTCATTGCCCTTTCTCCAATTTTTCTCCACAGGAACCTAAACAATCAACTACGTATGGTTTTTCGTTATTGTAACATGTTGAAGATCACTATAGATTTTGATTCAGGACGTTACTGGACTTTGAATAAGCTTTAGAAAAAAAGTAGCTTGATCAATAACCGCTATGACCATGCTTAAATGCGACAACTATAGTATTGCCCTCTTAGGGCCATTTGCGCGTTCGTGAGTTATCCTAAATAACTCAGAGTTAACAGCTAACTCAGTGTTAATCAAATGATTAATCTTGTGCCACTAAGATTTAAACTTTTATAAATTTAACCCACCGATGTGGGAGACTTAATTCGCTAAACTCTGGGTTAGTTTTAGTAATGTCAAAATAAATTGTGAGGTACCGCTGATAACTTATTTAGTTTTATGTATTTGTTCGACGTTATAGTGAGTGAAAATTCGGTTCTATATCAGCAGGCAATACATTCATGAACGAAAACGAACGAGCTTTTATTAGAATTCATGAACTCGGGTTCCGTAGCAGCAAGTAACATAATATAAAAGTTCCTGTAGTTCGTTGTAACTTTGATCGATGTTTTAATAATCGTGTTTTTCGAGAATTATTATTATTTACTTAGGCACCTATTACAGATTTATTATTAGACTAGCAATTCGCCCGTGACTTCGTACGCGTGGATATCGAAAAAAAAAGTTGCCTATGTATGAAAACAATTTTTCAAATGGGTCTAGTAGTTTCGGAGCCTATTCAATACAAACAAGCAATCAAATATTTCCTTAAAAAATAATGGTTCACGGTTTATGCATAAGGTTTATCTTAATGATTTAAAAAAAATAAAAGTTCATGACGTATAAAACAAAACTACTTACTAGATCTCGTTCAAACAAATTTTCGGTGGAAGTTTGCACGGTAATGTACATCATATATTTTTTTTAGATTTATTGTTCTCTTGTTTTAGAAGTTACGGGGGGGGGGGGGAGCACATTTGTCTCCCGCGCAAACTATTCAGTTTAGAAAAATATATTAGAAACCTCAATACCATTTTTGAAGACCTAGCCATAGATACCCACACGTATGTGAATTGCACATTAAAAATAATGGTTCATGGTTTATGCATAAGGTTTATGTTTATGATTAAAAAAAAAAAAGTTAAATTGCGGTTTACGATTTATGACGTATAAAAAATACTACTTACTAGATCTCTTTCAAACCAATTTTCGGTGGAAGTTTACCTGGTAATGTCTATCATATTTTTTTTTTAGATTTATTACTTATTTTAGAAGTTACAGGGGGGATACATTTTACCACCTTGGAAGTGTCTCCCGCGCAAACTATTCAGTTTAGAAAAAAAAGTATTAGAAACCTCAATATCATTTTTTAAGACCTATCCATAGATACCCACACGTTTGGGTTTGAAAAAAAATTGGAGTTTCAGTTCTAAGTATGGGGAACCCCCAAAATTATTTTTATTTTTGTGTGAAAATCTTAATGCGGTTCACAGAATACGTTTACTTACCAAGTTTCAACAGTATAGGTCTTATAATTTCGGAAAAACTGGCTATGGCACACGGACGGACAGACAGACAGACATGACGAATCCATGGGTTCAGTTTTTTGCCATTTGGCTACGGAACCCTAAAAACTATGGTAAAACGATTTATTTCCTATCTGACGTTTTCGTCAATCAATAAAGTAAATCTCCATGGTAACTAGGTAGCCACATACCTGCAATACGATTATAATGAAATTTTCATGGTACACAATTCAAAGACAAGGAAGTATTACGCATCGTGATGTAGTGTAAAAGAGATGCGTTTACAATTTCCGTTAATTGTTCTTTTATAAATTTTTGGTCGGATTACATATCAGCGCATCGACATTGCGGTTCTATTTTATGTTTCGTCGATTGAACTGCAATTTTCCAAACTCAGAAAACACAATGGTCAGGTTTTAACTAAACCGGTGTTACTTTTAAGATCCGCAACGCGTAATAAGAGTTAAAATGTTAATTACTTAACTCCGCAAACATACTGAAATTACCGATCCGTTTACGAATAATTAAAAGTCATGGTGATTCTTGCAATAGACTTCATAAATACTTTAAGTTCCATTTACCTGTCCGAGCCTGTCATGTGGAAAACGTTACTAACATCTCGTATTCGGAAGACCTATTCGATTTTGTTTTACGAGTAACACTTTCAGTTTCTGAGTTAAAAAAATCAATACCTTGCCAACGTTATATTCGAATGAAATTAACATTTGCATTTATTTAATCAATTTAATTAATACAATTATGCTACTCAACTTGCTAAATAATAGCTCAAGCTGTAACAACAATAAATTCTACGCATGAAGGTTTTAAAAACCCTTGCTATGTTAAAAAAAAAGGATTTCCGTTAAACTCGACAATGAAATATAATTTATTGTGAGAACAGTTTTATTTTCCTGTAGCGAGTCCTTGATACGAGCGGCTGTTAAATTCAAAGCGTCATGTAGAAAGGGAGGTATCGGATTTGTCACAATAGACTCGTCCCGTTGATTGCGACCGATCTTATTGTACGGGTTCGCTTCAATAGGCTCAGTTATATCAATAGATGGCAGACTATCAATTTCTGTTAGGTATCATTGGCGTTCGTTTCCGGGGAAATATAAACTTGTATAATCTTATCGACTCCTCGTATAGACTTTTGATGAACTCTCAGAGTAATCACACAGTCGGGTTGGGACTTGCATACAGTTTTATCTTAGCTCATCTCTTAAGAGTGTGTGTTTTCACCTCAAAGCTTTTACTTAAATTTAAAATAAAATAAAAACTTCAATACAAACAAAATCCTCTAAAAATGGCTGAACAGTTTCTTTTTAGGGTTCCGTACCTCGAAAGGAAAAACTGAACCCTTATAGGACCATTTTTCTCAGGAATGCATGGAGGTATCAAGCTGGAATTTATATCGAATACTCAGTTCTACTATCTCTTGGAGCTGTGAAAAAATCAAACTTCTAAGCCCTCGCAATCAAAAGATACAGCCGTTTATGCCGCAAATTTCCGCAAATTTTCGACACTCGCAAAGGGAATCAAAACCTACAGGGTACTTCCCGTGAACTCAGAATCTTGAAATTTGGTACGAAGCAACGTCTTATAGCACAGATAAAGGAAAAAAAACTTACTACCCCTTTCCTCATGAAAGCGTGTGAACTTTTACTTATATACCTACAGGTTTTTACAGAACCCTCGGTGTGCGAGTCCGACTCGCACATGGTCGGTTTTTTTTAGGTAAGAACACTATCGGTCAAGTCACGTTTCAAACAAATAAAAAAAAACTGAATCGGTTCAGCCGTTTGGCAGCTGCATTGCCGTAGACAGACACACAGAAACACACTTTAACCTTATAACACCCTTTTTTCCATCGGGGGTTAAAAATTAGTGTCACTTTAGTGTAGGTATGTGCGTGCACCTGCAAGCGGTAAGGCTAAACGGACGCAGATTTAAGTAACGCCTGATGGAAAGCGATGGATGAAGTCTATGTTGGAAGAGCAGAGAAGAGCGTTATTTAGCTTTTCCATGTAAGGTAGCTTGAGCTTGTTGTTACATGATTCGACCCGATAAGGTTTCCATGGAAGTTTAAGTGGTTCTACGTAAAATTATGTAACTAAAACGATCCATTTTGTAAATTAATGTGTCGCTACTTTTAAAAAGAAGAAGGTATTAGTGTTGATGCTGGGCCTGTGTTATCAAGATATCGGATTTACCATCAGCGACAGTTCGCAGATACGTACAGTCAACAAAAGACTTTGTAATGTATGCAAGCTGAAAATAAACATCCTTGCACTACGCTGTTAATGTTCACTGTTATTCTTCAAGAAAAAATAATGAAAACTCAAAAAAGAATTACACTTTTAGACTACCTTACTAACATAGTAGTTAGATGGCTGTATGTACCTTTTTGTTGATAATACCTACGTGTGAACTGTGACATATGATGTTGTTTCTTAGTACTATTTTTGTATCGTTCTATAAAATGAACAGCCGTATCGATTTTCGCGGGTAGCATGGCTAGGTTCCGACGATTTGTCTTGGTCACGCGACAGACATGGGCCTTAGATATCCTGTCAGAACACAAAATTGAAGTCGGTTAGAATCGTATTACACAAAGCTTGGCGCCGTATTTTGTTTTTATATTGTGTCTGTGCCAAATACAGGTGATAAGATTGAGGTGGATCAGTCGAGAAATTTAAAATGAGGTTACAATGGATACGAAATTGTTTGTGAATCAAATTCCTTAATTCATGATCATCAATCATTGTACATTTGCAACGTCTAAATCTAAGATACTTTAAAGAAATCATTAATTTAATATAGAGATAAATTGAAGTGTTTTCCTTTGCGAAACAATTTCGATGTAACTAAAAGATACGTTTTTCTTTACTTTAGTTGACGCTTAAACATTATCATAATCCTCTTTTAGAGGATAAGTACCTACAAAAAAAGTAGAAGAACCGAAATAAAATAATATGTTATTACTTTCAATTACGGGTATTTCAAAAGAATCACAAAATTCCTAAAGTTCGAAATTCTTGTGTTTCGAAGACACGCTCGCGCTTAATATTAAGAATGCTTAACTTGAAGGGTTTTCTCAGTTTGTTTTCATTCAATTAATTAAGCACTAAATGGAAGTCTTAAATTTTATAATTATGTGCATATTTAGTGCGCTAAGTGACATGAGTTCACAACCGCTGTTTAATTAGCAATATTGTTATGGAAACAAAGCGATCAGAGTGGAGGATTAATTATCGTAATCAATTTTACTTCAATGCAATTAGATTATTGTGCTTTGATAAAGACGCCCTGTAAAATATTGGGTGCGCGTGTTACATTTTTTTTTAAATTTCTTAGTATACAAATTAAATTTCTGGAATAAATGCTCTCAATTATGGTGAAAACCCTCATCCAAATCCATTGTGTTGATTAGAAGATTTGAGCGATTACACGTACAGGCATGAAAATCGACTTTATTTTCTAACGAGCTGCGTCTCGATCTATTGGGAATATCGGGATAAAAAGGAAGTAGTAGTTATATTTGTTAATCTAGGTCATGGTGTACTTATGTGCCCAATTTCATCCAATCCGGTATGCCGTTTTTGCGAGAAAGCGTAACAAACAAACATACAAAAAATGAAATCGTATTTTTTTATTATGTTACTAGCTGTTGCCCGTGACTTCGTTTGTGATGCAGGATGAAACGTAGCCTATGTCCTAACCCAGGTCATGGTCTACCCTTGTGCCAAGTTTCATCAAAATACGTTTAGCCGTTTAAGTGTGAAAGCGTAACAAACAAGCAAACTAACTTTCGCACTGATAGTTTCTCTATACCTAAGCGTATGGGATGGGCCCTAGTGTAGCTTCACCACTGTGGCCGACAATTCAGTGAAATTAACAAAGTTGATTTGTATAATGATGTACAATTTGACTTAGCTCATTTCATTTCAGTTCTAATTACTGAAAGACAGCAGGTATGCACGAGTAAACAACTTTTTTTTTAAGTTGAACACAATAGCCATTAAACTTCTAAACTGACTTTGTACTTGTAAAAATAAAGGAGCCTTTAGTTATCTGGGTGAATGTCACGCCAGTTTTCTTCGCTTTAATTATACCTGTAACAATGTAAAAATAAATCGCAATCAC
The DNA here is from genome assembly GCA_963555695.1 of Dasypolia templi. Taxonomy (NCBI): domain Eukaryota; kingdom Metazoa; phylum Arthropoda; class Insecta; order Lepidoptera; family Noctuidae; genus Dasypolia; species Dasypolia templi. The sequence goes on along the minus strand of OY743146.1, from coordinate 14,490,954 downwards.
AGTGACTTGTCTGCACGTGACAAGGGAGGCAGGGCAGATACGGGTATATTAGCATTTATATTAACCCTTAAGAAAACAGGTTTGAGGAAATTAAAGTAAATCAGATTACACCTCCAGTCCCTTACGCAGAGTCTACGATGAAGTTATACAATTTATTTTATGCCAAGTTTATCTCACAAAATGGTAAATGTGAAGGTAAGTCTGTGACGCTTTATCTTGTTAACACGTATTTGAACTCATGTTTATATCAGTGAAAACATGCATATTATAATCATACACACCTGTAATAAGTACATAACTGGAGCATGATGCTTGACAATGATCGAATACCACTGTTGAAATCGCATTTTTAGACTAGAACAACAAGTCAGAGGTGCACATTTTGTGTTCAGCTAAGTTCTGAGGTATCCAGCAAAGTGACATCTTATAATACCAGACGTGTAGAGGGCAATAATGGGAATACGTGAGGAAAAGGATCAGCAAGCGTCCGGCTGTTTGCTCAAAGCAAACTGCAATCATCAAACCAACTGCCGACCGTGATAAACAAGGTATTAACTAAAAACACTGTTCATTCTAGCGGTCATTGGTGCTCCCATCAGGGATCAATAATACTTACCTAATATTGACCGTGACTTTCTGAACATCGTGTATTTCAGTGGTGTTGAGGCTTCGGTTTCGTAAGAAAGCGGGCGCCGCCGCCGGTCGCACTATAGCGGCTGACCAAATGCAGAGGAGATTTTTGACACCTTAATGTCATATACGGGTAAAATGACAGATTTTCATCAAACGTCAGTCACGTCAATTTGATTTTCGTTCTTGGTTCGATTTTGTTTCGTTCGTCAAATCAATCAAATCAAATCATTTATTACTTTGCAAACATGGGCAAATTTGTACATAGGCGTTGTCATAAAATTCACATGGGCATGCAAATCATAATCAATAGGTAATATAATTTCAAATAACATTAGAAATATCAATATAACCTTATTTTCAAATTTCAAATCATTTAGATCACAATAAATAGGAAATGTCTTAGTGTTATATGAAATGTCACAAGCTATTAACTATGTCAATGGATACATTACAAGCATGTTAATTTTAATAAGTATAATTAAAGTTTATTTTACAATACAAGCAACACAAGCAATACAAGTTCTGACTTGCAGGTGACGCGACGTCGACCGAGAAGCGCCGGTCGTGACGTGACTGATGTGTGTCCTGCCAGATCTACGTTACTGTATTTTTTGACGTGACTGATCGGCTACTTGACGTTGACGTGGCTGACGTGTGTGCATGAGCCTTTAGGAAAACGAAGCTTTAGGTGACAAGTGCAATAACTGCCCGATGTTATATTGGTTACTTTTAAGTTATTGTTCAAGTAAATAACTTATTTTTTAGGTAATTGGCAATAGCGCAACGCAGCAACAAATAGGTTCAAAACGGCGATGCGTTTGATGTTAGTTGAATGACTATTTAACTTATAAGAAATTTTGCAGTTTTAATTAGCTCAGTGGAACCATTTTTAAATATTTATTTAGTTGATTGAATTCCGTTTATTATCATTAGATAGAATAATATATTGTGATAGTTGAAACTCATTTCACAGAATATTTCTAATGCCCAAATAAAGAATGCTCCTGTGAGAAATCTTCAGTAGGATTTGTTTTGTAGACATTCTTATTTTCCTGGGCTACGGTCTTCGATCAATTATAAGGTACTAAGATTTATTACATAACTGCGCTTACAATGTGAAAGTTTAACATAAATTGTTTCTGTAACAAAAATGTTACACAAAGTACTGCATGAGAATTATGCACACATAATGGGCCTATTACATTCCCACTGCTGGGACAAAGGCCTCCTCTCTTTTGAGAGGGAGTGGGCCGTAAACCACGGCGCGGACTCAGTGCGGGTTGGTATATGTCAAAAGTCTTTGAATTTTTGGTTCTAGGACATGCCGGTTTCCCCACTATGTTATCCTTCATGGTTTTGAGAGCAGTGGTGATGAAATAAATTTCACATAGTAACGCTCCTGACTGGGTTTGAACCCCCGACGTACAACTTGTAAGTCGGGGTCGTTACCACTGGATTACTACTGCTCTCAGAATCATGGAACGATTTTTTTTATTGAGTTTTTATTTTTTATTTATTACGATACTATTTTATTGTAATTCACAACATAACATCACGCCTGTAATCCCAGAAGGGTTAGGCAAAGGTGTACCTTTAGTACAACCACATACCGCCAGTTATGATTAAGTCTCATGTAATATTGAACGAACCTATTGCAATCAACCGGGCACAAATCCAGACTCCGGGCTGCTACTGTGAAATTCTAGATAGAAAAACCCAATAACACTTTGCCCGACCTCGGAATCGAACCCAGGACCTCATGCTCAGCAGTAGCTCTTGCGACCACTGGACCAACGAGGCAGTTTAATTATTCAATATTTTTGAATATGGCTTTTGTTTGAACCACACACTATTTTTTTCTGGCGTTTAATAGGTAGGTATGCCTAAATGTGTGATAAAACACGACGTTTTCTGTGTCCTACGTTTGGGCAGCACCTTAGTAAAGTATCAAAGTAGCCTCGAAAAAAGGGGCGATACTTAAATGCACGCCATACATCAAGCAGTAGCAGCAATCAGAGCTGATTACCAAATATTTTTGCCTATGACGGCAAGAGCTTCATTTTGCTTGTATCTAATAACGTTTATACGTCAGGTTATTAAAATTTTCTTACGTTTTTTTGCAATATCCATGTCAGTAACGGTTGTATGTTGATCGAAATATGATTCGCGGCCGAAACAAATATTTATTAAACAAAAATAACATAACATAACATCACTCCTGTAATCCCAGGAGGGTGAGGCAGAGGTGTACCTATAGAACACCCACATTTCGCAAGTTATGCCAGTTCTCCAGTTTTAGAATTATAGCCATTAAAATCATAAATACGTCTTTCTACGTTCATATTACCCTTTTGAATGAATCAATTCTGTAAAGCCATATTTGTTACGATCGCGAATCATATTTTAAACAACATACCACCTGACACTGACCTGCCAATTGCAAAAAACGTAGGTAAGTAAATATAAACTTCGAGGGCTACATTAGCGCATCTCCCTTTATCTAACATCTACAAAACTGTAATATCCATGCAGGTAATGCAGTTACAACTGGCAGTATAAAGTAACGACATGGATTACCTTCGTATATTACCTCCTGAGAGCTTAATGGCTCAGTATTCCAAATATAGGTTAGTATTCCGAATAGATTGCATTGGACAGCTACTTATCTAGACATTCATTAAACCATAGGGAAATAACATTGTATATCCATTGGCAGTTAAATTTTATGCGCTCCCAATTCAGTGTTGTGTTTATTTATTGTTTCATTAAACATCGCGTCTGTATCTCCCAAAGAGGTAAGCAGAATTGTAAAGAACAGCAATTCGCCTGTCACATGAAATTTTAGGCGAATCTTTTGCAATCAACCAGGCATAATTTTGTTTTGGGCTGCTGCGGAGAAATTCTTTTTGAAAACTCGATGACACTTCGACAGAACTTTTGCCAGGGTCTGGCGACTCCAGTCTTGCTCCTCAGAAGGGGCGCTTGCGACCAGAAGACGTTGTGGATATTTGTGTGTTACTTATGAAGTGGTGTGTTATAAAACTGTTAGGTGGAGTATTCATTAAAATATAACTCACAAGAATGAAGTAGGCTAGCACGTAACACGGCTACAATGTACTCGTAAATTACAAGAAATGTAACATTAATTTTATTTTATAATGGGTTCTTGTTAGCTCAGATGTGGTTAGCGTAGCGGTCTTCTTGAAAATATATTTTCATACCTTTGGATAGAGTTTCTCGAGAGGATTGTCTTTCTTTATTAAAATTACGTGGCATTACTAAGTGAGATGTATTTTAATTACGATCTCTGTGTCAATGGTGTCCAGATGGGTAATGTCAATCAGGGCGTTCGGCTTGCGTAAAGGGTCAAAGCTTTATTTTTAGGCCAAAACACCCGTCTGGCTGTTATAGAAATGGCTACTGTTTATCCTGTTTTTGGAAATTTATAAATTAAATGAAAATCTCGAATATTATCACAGACAAATGTATCATTCAGGTACATTACATTCATTAGCCTATACCAATGATCTCGCTAATTTGAACTGATCACATTATAAGTCAAACCTGCGAACGATCAAATATAATAAAATAAAGTGATTACTTGTAGGTACCTATTTCTCATTTATGACATTGTCAGACCAAACTCTTAGACACTCCATGTACACATAGATACATAGGTAGGTACGTAGGTAGATAGGCATCTCATATTACCCGTACGTAGAAAACCAACGTTTTACCGGTAGGTAAAACGTTGGTTTTCTACGGTTGGTTTTCTGTGACATCAAATTGACAATTTTCCACGTAGTAAGCCATGTTAGATATATGGGTGCTAGTAAAATCCTGTTAAATGATTTCGTTTACTACGGTATTTTTATATATAGTTTCGCCTGTAGCGTTAGAGAATATAATAATTTAATGATGAATGAAACGTCTTGTCGCACAGTTTGATATTTTTTTTTTTACTTGGGATGGGTTTGCTCTTGACTCTAGTCTAGGTCAGAGGTGACAGAGACAAAGTCTATGATGGAGTGAGCTTACCCAGAAGAAGCCTGTTCACTCTAACTTTGAAGAGATTCGGGTTGAATTCGTTCGGGAACACAGACGCAGGTAGTGAGTGACACTTTTTTGCCGTGCGCATTATGAAGGATGTTTGGAAGCGCTTAGTGCGAATTATAAATATTTCCTGCAGATAAACAGTGATAAAACAATAAACATTAAAACAAATTTTAGCATAATTAGAAACGTGGCTCGGATCAGCTGTTGTGTATCACTGCAGGAAAAAGGCCACCATTCCCTCTTTCCACGTATCTACGCTGTTCGTTGGCAATTCTTATGAAAAAGTCGAGTTTTTTCCGCCATCTCTACTGTTGCTGGTCTGCTGCGTTGCCTTGCGTTGTTTGTTTGCTGGTAAAACTCAATAGATTTGGATGAAATTTGGCACCACAGACCATGACCTGGGTAAGGATATAAGCTTCTTTTCGTCCCGGATCGCAGACGAAGTCGTGGTCAACAGCTAGCTAGCCTTCAATAAAAAAGCATTCAGAAATAATGGTATTTTTTTAAATAATTGCCAATACCTAAGTAGGAAAAAAAAACAAATTAGGTAACGTGGGGAGGAAATAGGAAAATTGGAAGGCGATGAGTCAGCCTGTCTTCATTTACGTGATGTTCAGATATTTGAGCAGAAAACGGTTAATGACAAAATAAAGCACATGATTTACAGCTTGCCAAAAATTCATAGATACCAACAACATTGTACTGTTATGGAAATGTTATTGTTGAAACTCCTATATCGACGCGATTTGAGTGCTTGAAAATGATTCCAAAACCAATTAAGAATGGGAGTAGTTTTAGATATACATGTTCTTTTTCAGGCTTTGGAAAAAAGCCTGAACAAAATTATATCGGCCAGCTATATTCGCAATATTGGCACCAATTTTTTCTACTTTTTATGTCAAGCTTTGAAAGGACAGCTTGTGGTTCCTAATGAAATTGAAAATATGCCTTATTTTGTTGTGATTGATGCATTAAAACATGTCTATAAATTGGCGTCATTTGCAAAGTTTACGATACTATTAATAATTTAATTAAGTTTGCTTCGTTAGGTGCCACTAATACAATGCTAGTAAGTTTTAAACAGTTTTCCCTCCAATTCCCTGTGCATTATCTATAACGTATTTCTATTTAGTAAACTATTAGAATAGCCCTGTTATATATAAATGATTTCTGAGTAGGGTATTATTTGTAGTGCTCACAAAGACCCCTCGCAGGGCATAATAATGTCGGCTGAATTTAATCGACTTTTGTTACTACTCAAATATTGAGTTTTGGGAAAATTACATTAAATTCAGTGACCTTGTCGGTTTAAATGCTTCGTGGAGCTAAGTAGTATCGGTACTTTTTATGAATTTTTAAGGTAAACAAAGTCGATACCCGAAAGTGAAGGCAGAGATGTACCTATCTGTAGTACACCTACAGTTTGCCGGTTATTTTTTAGTCCCATGTGATAGGGGACAGCCGAATACCTACGCGTTCAATATAACAATGCACTGAGTACTGCTGTGGCTGCAGGCGCTGTAATGCGTCAGGGATGTTTGCGGATAATTGTATTAATGGTATTGCGTATTGCCGCCATTATTAGGAAAAGAAGTGTATCCCTGATGACGCGTGTTCACGGCAGCACACCGACAGTATTCTCAGTGTTTTCGCAGATCGGCTGAATCCCCTGATGTTGGGGAGGTTCAGAGGCAGCTTCAGGCTGAAATTAATTGTTTTATGTTAATCTGTGTCTGTAATACGTACTAACACTGGAAGAAAAGTAAAATTGTTACTAACCCTATGGACTCCTGTCTGATGTAAAGTTTTTCTATTTTATTATATTCTATTGCCTATGTAATACAGTTAAAATGTCCACGAAAAGATCACAAACGTAAATTCAAAGTCTCACAAATGTTACTTCTGGATTTGTTTTGGTGAAGACAGCTTGTGAATAGTATATAGAATTATAAATGTGAAAGTAAGTTTGTTTGCTTATTACGCTTTCACGCTAAAACGGCTGAACGAATTTGGATGAAATTTGGCACACAGAGAGACCATAACCTGTCGCCAAAGTAGATTATGTCTTTAACATAATCGAATTTTCATCCTATATCGCAGACCAATTTTTTCGATTTGTATAGATTCGTAGATATAGTTTGTTGTAAGTTTCAGTATAATAGACGTCTTTTCTGAAAAAAATTATTAAATTTTATTTATTTATTTCATTATTTTTAAACACACAGTAAAATAGGTAATAGACGACGTGTTAGTATTTTGAGTGAGTTTTCTTATTATTATTTCCGATTTTTCGTTTTTTATGTTTTTCATTACGGACGCCTTTAATGTACACGTCTTTCTACATCGTTTTCACATGTATAATTTCAACAAGACTGATGTAACAACTTTTCTGTAACCATATTATTTAAAAGAGTGTGCATGGAGTTTCTTGCCCGTTCTTCTCCATAGGTACCATCTTCGCTTTGGAATGGGCAACTAGCTTCATATTTCTGACTGACCGACCCATTGAAAATTCAAAAGTGCCCGTACTTAATTGGTTTATTTGAAATAAATGCTTTGAGTTTGAGTACAAAGGTATTGCTTATTTTTACTTATAAGAACGTTCATACAAAAAGTATACGAGTATCTCCATATATCCAGTAAATAGGTGACAAACTATCATTGATCACTAATTGCTTTCTGGGTTCGACAGTCTCGTACAATTAAGGCTGGACATCAAGTCGTGGGTAATATTATGAATTCCACTCTTAATCTACTCGAATACTAAATTACTTTTGCCGAAGCCGAAATGAGAAACATTATCGTTTATATGTTGTGTGTGAATGACGTGTATGTGAGTTCGTGTGTGTGTGCTTCGATCCACATAATTAACGTGTGTACTGATTTAGCAGGTCAATGTTTGTTTTGCTTAAAGAGGTGAAGATTAGCTTAATAAACATCCATTTAACTTTTATTTAAGTGATGAATGAATGATTTTATTTTCTGTAAATAGGTTTGTACAAACACTTTTACACGTCAATCATATTTTAAAAACTAGGTGAGATCGGCGTTTCCTATCTGACTACTCTGAGAAGAAAGGCCGAAACAAACTCATAGGTCACAGTCTCTTTTAAAGTCCAGACATAATCTTGGTCAGGTCATGTGAAGACCATGTAGACTGATGTCTGAAATGGTCTTTTGAGGAAAGAACCACACGGATTTGAGTGGACCTGTCCAGTCAGTGCACGCATTTGTAAATCATCGCGCAGCTCAACTCAGAACTAAGGAGCTCAACGATTCGACGAACAATACAAAAGAAAGGACATTTGGGGAGGCCGCGTTTTTTAACACGTTTTTTGAACAGTTATATTTAATAATAACTACGCCAGTAGAAAAGGAGTTTTGGAACAATAGTAAGTACAAGCATGACCTTTTCCTAGTTGACTCCTTGCCTGATTAAAAAAATTATGCAAACCATGTCTCATGAGTTGTATGTTAGGAAATTTTGTATTTACAGACACAAACAGGCGGAAAGACAGACAGACACACATCCGTATCCATACTAATAATATAAAGCGGTAAAATTAGTTTTTTTGTGAGTTTGTATGTAGGTTATCTCTGGAACGACTGGTCAAAATTAAAAAATATTTTGGCATTTGATATTCCAGGAATGCTATAGACTACGAAACATCATGCTATTACCCTTAGGGGCCGAGCAAAAAGAAAAAAAGGCAGAAAGGACGCTCAGCGACAACGAAGTGAAAGCGCGGGCAGGTGATGCGGTGCGACAGGGGAACACATATTGGGCACGCCACAATAGCGGCGGTAAGTCCCCTCTTTGAGGAGTGGTTAGAGAGGCGCCACGGCGTCCTCACCTTCCGCCTGACACAGGTCCTCACCGGACACGGTTGTTTCGGGAGGTTCCTGTTTCGCATAAGGCGGGAGGAAACGCCCGGGTGTCACCATTGCGTGGATCGCCCGGAGGACACGGTGGAGCATACGGTGGAGGTATGCCCAGCTTGGGCGGAGCACCGCAGTGTCCTCGCGAGGGCGATTGGCGGCGGCGATCTCTCGCGTCCGGCCCTGGTCCAGGCCATGGTACGGAGCGAGAGGGAATGGAAAGCCGTCACCTCCTTCTGCGAAGCAGTAATGCTCGCGAAGGAGGAGGCGGAGCGGGTGAGGGAGAGAGCATTGCGCCCTCACGCCCCCACTAGCCGCCGCAGGAGACGCCCTGGGCGTCGGGAGTCGCCTGCAGATTCCCGGCCACCGTAGGCGCGGGCTTGCGGATGGCGAGCAATGGGTAGCTCGCCGTCCGGTAAGGACCAGGCCCGGGTCGACGGCGCGTTGTGTTCCACGCGCGCCTCAAAGAGATGTCAGCACAAAATGACGGGGTCCGATAGGGCCGACGCCTCAGGGTCGCGGGTTATTCCACAGAGAAAACCGTGGCCCTGGCACAGGCAACTGAAGGTACACGGGTGGGTTTTAGTCAGTAAAAGTCTGACACGCCCTCCCGCTCCACCCAGAGCGGGAGAAGTCATTTGATGATTTCCCACCCAAAAAAAAAAAAAAAAAAAGGGGAACACATATATTGTATTTCGTGTAAGCTTAAGTACAATACAGAAATGCTTTCAACGCCAACCTAACTATTGCAATTCCATTACGATTTCATATCCACATATGTATCTCAGGTAATGAGGAAAAGCAGCCAAGTGCGAGTCGAAATATTACATTTATTTGAACTGTGACAGACGGACGGATGGACAGCGGAGCCAAATTAATAGGGTTCTGTTGGCGCCCATTGGGTACGGAACCCTAATAAACTGCGTTCATTCGTGGCCTACGTGTTACCTCACGCAACGTTCGGTACAATCGATAATCCATTGACCCCTGTGATAATACTGGCCGAATAATCTTTTTTTGTATCAATCCTAACTTAATATTATGAATGCGAAATAAAGTTTACGCTTTCACTCCAAAATGGCTGAATAGATTTGGATGAAATTTGGCACACAGATTGTTCATGACCTGGGTAAGGCTATGGGCTACTTTTCCTTCTGGATCGCAGATGAAGTCGCTCGCAACAGCTAGCATTAGATAAATATATGGATTCCTAATTTTGGATTTTGAATTACTTTATCGTGGAGTGTGAATTCTGAATTATAATACCTAAAACTACGCTTTATTTACTAATATTTTTTCTCTCCTGTTTAGGAACTAACTTAGGAATTTTACAAACCCAGTGAAGGGACATGAGGAACAGGGTGTAAAGTTCATTCATACTCTTCAGAAAAGGAAGGGAGGGAGGATCCTCCGACCAAATGGATGTTGTATCTGGTGGGCAACTGCCCGATGATTGTTGTCGGGAAGTTGTATATATGCTAGCTGCGCGGTAAACTGATTGCGCGATGTAGGATTTTGTGACGTCAGTGTGATGCATTGTTCGCATGTGGCGGTGTAGATGCCACCACACCAGAAACTTCAATTTCACTCTATGATTAGGTTCAAGGGTTAATAGCTTTAGCGTGAAAACGCAGCAAACAGACTAGTCGACGGACACACTTTTGTTTAAACACATTGACATTTAAGTACATAACTAAACGGCTTTTGAAAAGAAAACAACTAGCTATTCCTAACAAAATTATTATACATAGGTACATGATATAGTGTCTTAGTAAAGTTGAAAGAAATGTGATTACATAAACAAGTTGTGCCAAGGACGGCCATTTGTTACGGCTAGTAACTATACTGAAGATTAATGACCCAACATACAGCGGTAAATGACATGAAGAAAGTATGACTAAGCCTTTTATTGGCACTGCCTGGAGTACTGTTCATTTTGATAGGGGACAGACACTTCACGAGGCATAATTGTATCCAAACTTTCTTAATTGTAATACTCTGTGCTTGTTACTTTGTGTTGACTAAAACGCAAGCTACTTTTCTTAGAGCCGTGTAGTAATTCTGAGAGCTGCTTATCGGTTTCCTGTGCTCGAAATTGTTTCAATGTGCGATATAGAAGCCTCTCTGACGTTATCAGCACCATAAATGTGTTTTGTCGTAAAGTCGCTAATGAACTTAATATGCCTGATTCTCCTAGGGGTTTCCGTTTAGATACGTAGTTTACTAAATAGATACACTAAGGGTTTGTGGTCTGTGAGTTTTCTAAAATGTATTATCGCCAGGTATATGCCTAATAATTTTCTATCGTATATACTGTACTTCCTTTGGGCTTCAGTAAGTCGTTTGGAGAAAAAACTAAGAGCACTCCAGTTGTTACCTTCACGTTGGTGCAATACCGCTCCCACACTGCTGTCTGATGCGTCTGTCATCAATGCTAGTGGGGAATCTGGTAGAGGATGTGTCAACAATCTGCCTTTTGTATACTGACCTTGCTTTTTACCAATTCGCATTCCGCCTCCTTCGTCCATTCGATGGTGGTCTTGAATTTTTTCTCTGAGTTGTGGAGGTCTTTGTTTATTTCTGCTTGGTCCTGGGCTGCGTGTGGAATGTGTGAACCTACTAAAGTTTAACATACCTGGTATCTGCGTAGTTCTTCAACCGTCTTTGGCCTTGGGTAATCGCTTATCACCTTGACGTCACCAGCGAAACAGTACAGAAAGTCCAACCCCTGTAATACACTATTAATCTTTGAAATGTTTGGGCTGCGTTACGCAAGCCGAAAGGCATTCTGGGAAATTCATATAATCCGAATGGGGTGATATTTTCTGTTTTTTTTTCTACGTCATCTTGATTTACTGGAATGCAGTTGTAGGCTCCGTTAGTATCTAGGCTAAAGAATACTCTTTTGCCTGCTCATATGTATGTGAAATCCTGTAGGCTAGGGACGGAGTACCTATCCGGCTTAGTCATGACGTTTAACATTCTATAGTCGCCACACGGCCTAATATTGGAACTATGTGTAGTGGGCTGGCCCACGCCGTTTTACTGGGACTGCAAATGCCCAAGCCTAACAAGAGTTAAAATTCATTCTTAGCTTTAGCATACCTATCTGGGGACAAAGGGCGTGCGCGTGGGTGCACCGGTGCGCCACTGGTCTCTATGTGATGACACACATTATGTTTGGGTACCTCTTTAAATGAAAATGGCTTAGTCAAACTCGGATACGTTGCTTATAAATCTATGTATGGGTTGTCATCTACTATTGTCTTAATCGTGGTCTGGTTGGAGTCAGAAATGAAACCTGCAACCTTCAGTTTGGTTTCGGTTTCAATTAATCGGCGGCCGCTTAGGTCTATTAACAACTTATAGTTTACCAGGACATCCGCGCCTATTATTGGTTGCTTTATATCTGCTACAATAAATACCCATCTAAAGTTACGACGTAGCTTAAAATTCTTAAGTTACCAGTCCATGTGTTTCTATTTGTTTGCGGTTTAGCGCGAATAATTTATACTTATCAGGTTCACACTCTTTTGGTAGACTTTTTACACTCACATGATTACGCGGATATACCGATACATTTGCACCACTGTCAATTAGGTATTGTATGACTGTATTTACGTCCATTACACTTCGGCGGTGGTTTACTTTCGCAGCACAGATTCCCGCCACTCTCTGCTCCGCTACTTGTTTTCCGGCTTGTTCTCTCTTTGCATGTACCAGTTGCACGGGTCCACGTATTTATTGGCGCGTTGTCGGAAGCGAAAGTGGTGCACGAACAGCCAATTCGAGTCTGGCGGGGTCCATCGTCTGCTGGTGCTGCGGTCTCGCGATAATGATCTGTAATTTTGTCTTCCCCAGTTGTTGTACCTTGGTCTCGAATTAAGGCTCTCCAATCCCCTAAACTTCTTATTTCGGCGACCATGTCCGTTGTTTCTTTTGGCGCGTCTATTTTGCCAAAATTATCTTTTGTTGTAATTGTTTCCATTATTTGTCCGCTACCGATGCCAAGATCTCCATGTGTTTTGACTCTGTGGCTGCAAGAACACTGCTCAGCAGTGGTGGGCAAGTGACTTTTCCATAGAACTGTCAATGTTTCATCAGTAACTTTTCCTCGTGCCAGGTCCTTCATTTTCCGCAGCAGCTGCGATGCGATGGTTGTTGGTCTCCCAGTTTCATTTCTTCTATACAGTACAGATATACTCGTACAGTAGCGCTCAATTTACGTCCATTACACTTCGGCGGTGGTTTACTTTCGGAGCACAGATTCCCGCCACTCTCTGCTCCGCTACTAGTTTTCCGGCTTGTTCTCTCTTTGCATGTACCAGTTGCACGGGTCCACGTATTTATTGGCGCGTTGTCGGAAGCGAAAGTTGTGCACGAACAGCCAATTCGAGTCTGGCGGGGTCCGTCGTCTGCTGGTGCTGCGGTCTCGCAATAATGATCTGTAATTTTGTCTCCCCCAGTTGTTGTACCTTGGTCTCGAATTAAGGCTCTCCAATCCCCTAAACTTCTTATTTCGGCGACCATGTCCGTTGTTTCTTTTGGCGCGTCTATTTTGCCAAAATTATCTTTTGTTGTAATTGTTTCCATTATTTGTCCGCTACCGATGCCAAGATCTCCATGTGTTTTGACTCTGTGGCTGCAAGAACACTGCTCAGCAGTGGTGGGCAAGTGACTTTTCCATAGAACTGTCAATGTTTCATCAGTAACTTTTCCTCGTGCCAGGTCCTTCATTTTCCGCAGCAGCTGCGATGCGATGGTTGTTGGTCTCCCAGTTTCATTTCTTCTATACAGTACAGATATACTCGTACAGTAGCGCTCAAAAGTCCATATGCAATCTCACAAAGCAATAGATTGACGCTTCGGTTTCACTTACGACCTTCTTCTATAAGTTGTTTCTATACTATAGACACGCACACACACTCACTTGGTGTGTAATTGATAGTAGTTCACAATTTCAACTAACTTATCATATGGCATGATAGCTTAGTCGTAACCGTGCGTGGGTAGCAGTGCAGCGATTATGGCGAGCCCTGAGTTCGAATCTCAATCAGGGTGAGGGAATTTTCCCAATTTCTTGTGTAAAGTTGAACATAATTAAAAAAATAAACCATTATTTCAAAAACTGGTTGTTCAATTTACATATATATACACTATATCACAATAATCCATTAAAAGTACAAACCTTCCCATACATTTTTTACAAGCTACAAGCTTAACAATAACATGACGTCATTTGGACGACTCGAGCGCCTGCATAAAAAGGGTCTGTTCATTGTTCGATTCCCAGAACACTAAAGGTTAAGTAGCTTGGGTTGTTATCTTAAAATAAAAAATGGTCCACATACTTATCACAGACAGAGTCTCAGCTGCTAGAAGTGTTTAGTTTAACAGTATAGACTAACCAAAACAATCACTTGAAAACAAGCGCAAAAAACATCCACTCAAACATTGACTCATAGTTTAAATTCTGTTGTATTTATTTTAAATATAAAATAACATTCTACATCTTGATGATGTTTACAAATCGATAAGCACAATTCAAAGGCATGCTATCATGGAAAAACATTACGAAAATAAATAAACAATTGAACTACGAAATGCACAAGTACCTGACAAGGAACGACAGAAAACAGATACGAAAGTTTGTTCCGATTTTAGGTGGGATCGCAAGTTCCCAATTTTTTTGCTTGAGTCACTGCATGGGATAGCTGGATCCCAAATTACGTTTTTTTAAATAGTTTACTCTACTCGTTTAATCCTTATTTCTACTACGTGGATAACCTTCTTTTCCACCCATTTCGATCATCGTGGATTTATGTCAAAAACCCTTGTTGGTGGAGCAGACTGAATCAGTCTGATTTTTTTGTTGCGTATTTTTCATATCAATGTTACGCTAATTGCTTACGTTATCAGTTAAAATTAATGCATGAAATGAATAATACGATACATAACGACGTACGTAGTAGCAACAGCTTGATCACAATAGTATAATTATAAATTGTAATACGGGGAAATGCAACGCCGGCGGCAGCATAATGGCGCCAAAATAGCTCACGGTGTTTGTTGTAATAACAATTTATATCAAAAATCTTTAACAAATCAACAATGTAAGCATGAAAAACTGTTTATTACTTAATTATCCTTGCCCAGGCCCAGGCTGCATACGTTTATTATAGAATAGATAGGTCTCCGGAGCTTGGCAAAGTGTGCGTCGACCGGTCGAAATAGGCTGCGCGGCCCGCGTTCTACAAATGTCTATGGCAACCGCCGTTCACGTTCCAGTGAAGGGAAATGCGATTGTGTAGCATTCTTATTTCATTTAGTACACTCTGTGCAAGTTTGAATGCTTAAAATACAGAACTATAATAATATTTCACGTCAAAACAGACTGCGTCTCAACCAGACTGCTTCAGTCTGCTCCACCATTTACTGTCTACATTTCAGCTATTAAAAGTTTTGATATGTTATTAATAATACCTAAAATTATCAAGTGGTTCGATAATCATTCGAAACTTGTCTCTTTCATCTTGTTTACATAAATAATATTTTTTTGTGGGTAGGCCACAGAAAACTGAGTAAATTATTTCGATTTCTGTGAGGTAGATGCAATTCGTTACGACTATTCACCTAATTGAACGTTGTTGGTTAGTGACGAATGTTTAAATCTGTTAAATAGCGGTGTTGTAGTTATAATTACCAAAATGCAGTGAAACGTAAATATTAAAGCACTGGCAAATATTATTGCGCTGCGTAAAAGAGGATGTAAATTATATCACTCGATAGTCATGTTCTATCACCCAGCTGATGCACACGCGGAAACGCAAACAATGCACCGTCACACCGTGACTAATCGCAGATGATTGGAGAGAAAGAATATGATAAGAATTAAGTTAAGAGCGCAGGGTGTGGGCGGGCACTCGTGCGCTTGCGAAAGGATATTATTATCAAAGAGGCCGACGACACGTGCGGCGAGTATACCTACCTACCGACCGGCTTCAAGAAATAGGATACGATTTCATTGATAAATTCCGCGCAATCAGTATGGTGCGTATGATTTGAATTTCGATGTATTTTTTCTATCTTTTTTTCTTGGTTCTATTTTTATTGTTCTGGTATGAAAAGTTTACTTCAAATGTGTAGTTTTTTATTGATAGATCAATTTATTTTTACTTTAATGAAAGAAAAATAAAAACTATGCCATCGGTTTTTACTCCGTTCACCATATTTTTATACCAAATGGGTAATGGCCACATGATCATATGGTAATGTTACCATACCCTATTTTTTCGAGACGGTAAAAATGTCATACGGTATGTTAACCAGTTATGCACACTAACACTTACAAAATTTAATGTTTTAACTTACGTACCTGACAGCGCTCATCGTGCACGGCTCATATTGGAATGAAACAAAACGTCACCCTGAGAACTGTCATAGCGCGGTATCAAGCTGGCTCGCTCCTAATCTTCTTACTCATAATGTCGAAAAAACTAGATTCATACCCTATTCTATAAGTACGAAGAGCCATCCTCTGCAGGATTTAATATTTAATTTCACAGTTGCCACTTAATACCTTACTGTATCTGTCCATACTTGGGTCACATATTAAATGTCTCGGAGTAGTATTAGATGAGCATCTAAATTGGCACAAACTTCACTTACATCTAGAGTTCGCAAAGTAATTTATCTATTTAATCTAGCGGACGATAGGCGTGTCGATGTCCGCTGAGTTTCTAATCTAGAAACTCAGCGGACATCGACACGCTCAAAACTGTCTACTACTCTTTGAGCCAGTCACTACTGACATACTGTGTGACTCCTTGGAGGGGTGCAATGTTACCGCTTGAGGGCTCAAAGAGCTGTTCTGAAGGTAATGTTACGCAAACCGTTTAGATACCCGACTGAACAGTTATATCAGGACTGCAAGTTGCTCACCGTTAGACAATTCTTTGTTTTCCGATCCACTCTTCGCAAACATGCCTCCGTCATACCAAGACAAGTACTCCATACTCGACGTGCTCGAGTATGCCAAATCGAGCGTTACAGGACCAAATTTGCTACTCGCCAATATTTCATCCTAAGTCCTAGAATATACAACAAGCTTCAAACCCAACGGACCGGCTTAACTCCACAGCAACACACACGAACAATCACTCCTCACAATTAACTTTTAAGCTCATTCAATAAACATGAATGCTAACATCAGATTTTTTACGCAATTATAGATATTTTGTAAAAACGTGTCAATCCTACTAAAGTACACTGTCCTTCAAGATACAGGATTTTCCTAGTTTGAAGGGCAAGGGTCTTACTCATCTGTAACAGCCAGTACCCATCCTTTATTGAAAAAACAGTGATGTTAGCTAGGCTAAGTGTTTTGGTAAAATAAATTTTTACTTACTTACTTGCTCCTCATTCAACACTTTTTTCACACCTTCTGATGCCATTATGCAATTATTCAAAGTGCCTTCCACGTGGTAGTTGAGTCGTCCGAC
The DNA here is from genome assembly GCA_963555695.1 of Dasypolia templi. Taxonomy (NCBI): domain Eukaryota; kingdom Metazoa; phylum Arthropoda; class Insecta; order Lepidoptera; family Noctuidae; genus Dasypolia; species Dasypolia templi. The sequence continues at coordinate 14,473,885 of OY743146.1, read as the reverse complement.
CCAGTTATGTGTAAACACGATCTCCTTTCCTGCTTGATCACGTCGGGGTCACCAATGTGGAGACGATATATTCCTTAGGTGTTAGCATGAGTAAATAAACGATGGACAGGGAGTTCAGTTGTGGTTTTATTTGATTATCCAACAGTTACACAATGAGACTTGATTATTACATGAACAGTTAACTCACTCCACAATAATACTGACCCGAGCGGGGCTCACGGTACGATACGACTGGCCTCTCGCCGGTGTCGCCTGTACATTTCCTATGAAAGTGCTTGCAATGCAATTGATGACGCTGTACGGTCGCTACAATTACTGTAACACAATAGTTAAAAACCATTAAATATGAAGCAAATACAGATAAATTAACTATGTGATATATCTATCTGAATCTGGAGTTACGTGAGCACCATGGATACATGGTGCTCACGTAACTCCAGATTCAAGACGATTGAATAACAATATTCAGCAATAACAAGATTCTTGCTATTATGCAAACGTACTCCGTTTGATGTTTAGGAGTGTGAGGAACAGGGTGTAAAGTTCACTCATACTCTTGGAAAAGGGAGGATCCTCCGACCAGATGGATGTCGTATCTGGTGGGCAACTGCCCGATGATTGTTGTCGGGAAGTTGTATATATGTTATCTGCGCGGTAAACTCTGCTTGCGCGATGCAGGATTGATGCGTTTGTTCGCATGTGGCGGTGTAGATGCCGCCACATCACTCCCCTCCGAAGACCGGAGGTCGATAGTGGACTAAGTCTTGTATCTTGCGATGCTTGCCAATGCCAGTTGGGTTCCAGTGGGTTGGAACCGGGTGTCGCATAGTTCGCAGTGAGTCGGAACTGTCTGCGAAGATGCCCGAGTGAGTCGGGGTGGCTGACTGCTGATGTCGACCAGGAGAGGGATTAAGCACTCTGCTTGTGGACCGGCCGAATGTGCAGTGTGCTGTGCCAAGGTTGCTGATGAGGCTGAAGGTGATGACCAGGTATGCGCTTGCGCTGCATGCTGATGGTCAGGACAACCGTTCAAGCCGTGGTTGCTGGCTGGCTGTGTGACTTGCGGGAGTGATGATGATGACGTCACGCTGAAGTAGTTGCACGAAGGCTGCGCTGACGTTCATACTCGGGGTCACCAGTTTTAGGAGTGTGAGGAACAGGGTGTAAAGTTCACTCATACTCTTGGAAAAGGGAGGATCCTCCGACCAGATGGATGTCGTATCTGGTGGGCAACTGCCCGATGATTGTTGTCGGGAAGTTGTATATATGTTATCTGCGCGGTAAACTCTGCTTGCGCGATGCAGGATTGATGCGTTTGTTCGCATGTGGCGGTGTAGATGCCGCCACAGATGTAATCTGGTCTAAAATCTTTGGTAGCCGTCCTCGATAGTTAGCTGGTAACTCAATATCTCCAAATAGTTGCAGCCTGCATGATAGGTACCATACATTCTATGACAAAATGTTGCTAGGTTGGTGAGGTGTTTCTAGCTTCAAACTCACTTAAAACATTGACATTTTGGTGTAACCAACATAATAAAAAATAAAAAAAAATGGGAAAGGCTTTGATTTTTGTGTGTTTGTTTGTTACGCTTTCACGCTAAAACGGCTTAACGGAGTTAGACGAAATTTGGCACATGGGTAGACAGGTGGTCTACCCATTGGGCACGCCACAATAGCGGCGGTAAGTCCCCTCTTTGAGGAGTGGTTGGAGAGGCGCCACGGCGTCCTCACCTTCCGCCTGACACAGGTCCTCACCGGACACGGTTGTTTCGGGAGGTTCCTGTTTCGCATAAGGCGGGAGGAAACGCCCGGGTGTCACCATTGTGTGGATCGCCCGGAGGACACGGTGGAGCATACGGTGGAGGTATGCCCAGCTTGGGCGGAGCACCGCAGTGTCCTCAGGGAGGCGATTGGCGGCGGCGATCTCTCGCGTCCGGCCCTGGTCCAGGCCATGGTATGGAGCGAGAGAGAATGGAAAGCCGTCACCTCCTTCTGCGAAGCAGTAATGCTCGCGAAGGAGGAGGCGGAGCGGGTGAGGGAGAGAGCCTTGCGCCCGCACGCCCCCACTAGCCGCCGCAGGAGACGCCCTGGGCGTCGGGAGTTGCAAGCAGATTCCCGGCCACCGTAGGCTCGGGCTTGCGGACGGCGAGCCATGGGTAGCTCGCCGTCCGGTAAAGACCAGGCCCGTGTCGACGGTGCGTCGTGTTCCACGCGCGCCTCAAAGAGATGACAGCACATGATGACGGGGTCCGATAGGGCCGACGCCTCAAGGTCGCGGCAAATTCGAAAGAGAAACCGTGGCCCTGGCACAGGCAACTGCAGGAACACGGGTTGGTTTTAGTCAGTAAAAGTCTGACACGCCCTCCCGCTCCACCCAGAGCGGGAGAAGTCATTTGATGATTTCCCACCCAAAAAAAAAAAAAAAAAAGGTGGTCTACCCATGTGCCGAATTTCGCGCGTACCCAGTACCAGTAGACCAGTATTAGGACATAGAATACTTTTTATCACGCTATTCCCTCGGGATCGACATGACCAGTTGTTTGTGGTGTAGTGTAGTGTGTTTTGCTTGGAGATTATGTATATTACTAGTTGAGAGGAAGAACACTTACTTTCGATTTCAAACAAGTCGGAATGCGAACGCGACGATCCGTTTACGTCCGTTCCGATGCGCTCACGTCCCGTGGTGTCATTCAGTCGTGCAAAAATGTGACGTATACACGATTGCACATTCGAATTTTTTGGGTAGTTATAAGAGCAATGAAGGCGTACAAGAAGAAATGACGCAATAAAGAAGTCAAACACGGGATAAAAAATTGCCAAACGCAATTACAAAAACTCCACTTAATTATGTACTAAGTGACTCTTTGAACAGTGTGACCCATGTTTTAATTTCAGATCCATTTCCGACAGATATTAGAATGGCATTATAAGCTGAGATTACAGGCACATTAAATTGGCTAACGTCGTTGTAGGAAAATAAGTATTGTGTTAAAATAAGACGGTTTCAAACATGATTCGGGAAAAGTTATTATCCAGCGCAGGACCAATCGTTGTGGCAATACTTAAATAAACTTGCCTTTCTAATGACATACCCACCCATTGCTCAACTCTAATCTTACTTTTAAATACTTTTAACTATTCAAACTAAAAATGACCAGTGTAGAGAGTACTAGTTATTTCTTCTTCAATGATGTTATTAAAGCATCTTGTTTTTTATTTGCTAAAATGTCTACTATGATAGAGCCGGTCCTTTGCGAGCCACTTGAACGTTGTCGTCAATTGGTTTTTTCTTTTTAATTATACCTTATTATACTAGCTGCGCCCCGCGGTTTCATCCGTATAAGTCTCGATCTTGTGAGAATATCGAGATAAATCGGATCCTATGTCCTGATCCAGGTCATGATAAACCCATGTGTCAAATAACATCCAAATCCGTTCAGCCGTTTTAGCGTGAAAGCGTACGAAACAAACATGCAAAAAATCAAATCTTTATGATATTAATTAAGACTAGCTTTTACTTTACTGCCATGATAAAAATCCGAACATTTGCGTTACTCCCGGTTATAAACTATGTATGAGCCAAATTTCATCCGAATCCGTTCATTATTTTTTGCGTGATTTAATAACAAACATCCAAACAACCAACTTTCACATTTATAATATTAAATTAGTAGGGATAGGATTTTAGGATAGTAGGATTCATCTCGCTCCAGAAGATTGGGTGGCTTGACTAAGCCCAAACATTTTCCTAATTTTCTTACAAACATGCGAATCGACATTACGAATATCAGGTTTTCCGCAGATTTAGTATTGTAACTTTGCAACGTATTTTTCTGCTCATTTTCATGTTACGAAGACGAAATGGTTTCTGGCAGGCTTTCTACACATTTTACTGTGAATTGAGATCTTTGCTTGAATTGTTTAATTCCAATTCCAATTAATTAGTCAAAAAGTTTGAATGAGTATTCGATACAACTATAACATAGTTTATAAATGAATAATGGTTTTTGGCCGGGAAAAGTATAGAACGTCGATAATTATGGTCATGTTTGTTACGCTTGAATTGATTTCAGTTTAGTAACGTAACACGCGATCAGGTGTATGTTTCACACTGACTATAAATTTATTTATTTAGGTTTCTGTTTATACTGATTTCATAATGACAGTTACAAGTTTCAAACCTGCGTTCCCACTGCTGGGACACAGGCCTCCTCTCTGTGAGAGAGAGTGGTAATAAAAACGCGCGGGTGCGGTGTGGGTTGGTAGATGTCATATGTCTTCGATTTCGGTTAAATAAGTAATAAATAAATCATAAATCTTAATACTTTTGGAATTGGGAATATAATGAAAAGTAATTTCGTACTTTTAGGTTATAATTTAACATTTTGGCATGAATGTCTTTACTTTTAAACCTAAATACGAGTATGTATTTCCCAAGAGTTTAGAGTACGAAAGACAAAAACAGTGGAAGGCTGACCTGTTCGCGAATTGTCGCGATTTAAAACAAGCATGTAATTGTCAATAAATAAAACACAGTTTGTCCGATTTAGAGGTTGCTTCAAATAACCAAATGCAGGCATTTCTTGAAAGATGCCCAAAGATTACGATTGTAACATAATCGTAGTAAACAAACAAATAGTATAAATAAATACGGACGACATTATATTTCACACGAACGGTAGCCAAGAACTTTGTTGTGAATACAAAAGCTAACCGCTGAAGAAACTTGGCAAGCAATTTGGAAGGTATTATTGTGTCTATACACTCTGACGAAAGTTTAAAAGAAGAATATAATTCCTTGTGTAAACTGTAGAATCAGTTTTCGGGGCACCCAAAGTCAATTAGCAGTGTTATATCCATTTCAAACAACTGCCAAAGAAAGTCAATTTGGTAGTTCATTTGCTTAAAATATATACTAATTTCCCTGACTTTACATGTCACCTACCAATACAGCAATTAAGTGTAATTTTCGATAAGCTTTTTTTTTAATTTATTTATTTATTTACTATGGGACAATAAACAGCTACAATATAAAATGTTTACAAATTACAATAACATAAGTAGTATTAACAATATTGCAGCCCACTACATTATCCTCATGTTAACAAAATTAAAATAAGGTTAGAAGTGTCAGCATTACTCAGAAATATGAAATTATCAAAAAAAAAAAAAAAAATTATTAAAATACCATAAAATTAATTAATTATTAAAAAAGAAAAAGAACAATACATAATTTGTTCGATAAAAATTCAAAATTTGGGATTGTTCCTCATTATCACAAATCATAATTTAAATTAAAAAAACAAAAAATTAAATAAAGGAATTCACAGTAGAATGCAATTAATTAAATAACAATAATCCGAATGGTAACACTAAATAAATTTAGAATAAAATACTCACACTATTTCTTATTTTCATTAGATAAGATTTTATAAACATTGGTCTTAAATTTCGATTTCGAACATACAAAAATATCAATATCAGTGAAGTTGCGATTATAAGACTCCACTATACGACGAACAGGGCAACGCAATCCTGAATTAGTCCGACAGGCATTTACAGCGAACAATGTTCCTGCTCGGACACTACGCTTATTTACGGTGCGGGGGACCACATAACATAACTTATGTTACTTAATTTTATGAGCCAATTAAGTGACCTAATACTACGCAGACTCTGTGCGACAAATTTCATCCAAATACGTTAAGGCATTTCTACGCGAATCCTGAACATGCCTACATCCAGACAAACACATCCAGACTCGTTCCTACACCTCATAGCAAATATTTTTTCAAAAATATTCACTGTACTGTTTGGACACTGTACAAAAAGAGTATGTAAGGATAGTAGCAGGTGCCGTTCTATGGTTTCTGCCTACCCCCATAGGAAGAATGCGTGAGTTTATTTACAGATTTAAGACATGTTTTAATCTATTATATGGATAATAGGAACGATTGATTACGAAATTAACTTTTATGTATCCATATAGAATCGGGCAAACCCACTGCAAACTTAAATGCTTGGAGAACGTTTTCTACAGTTAAATGTAATATCGTAAATGTTTTAACTATGTTGTCCTTAAACGTACCGGACGTAGGGACAACATAGTTCTAAAATTTCAAATATCATTCATAGTCATATTCATGAATCATGAAAGATTTCCCCATCGTAAGGGAAATACCAACTGTGGGGTGGATCGACATGACCGGGGAGTCAAACAGCTGGCCCCTTCTACGAAAAGTTCGCGTTTAAACGTAAATTTTCTGCAAATAGATCCTAGTCATAATCGCTTAGTCAGAATTCTAATTAAGCGAATAACTTACTTACTAGCTAACGCTAGCGTAGCTTTATGTTTAAGTAGGACTTTTTTGGCGCCAATATTTGAGGACCAACTGATAACAGATTAATTTAAAAACAATAGAAATGAATGCAATTCAGACTTTATCCCGAGTATTCCTGCGTCATCACAACATGCTTTTCTTTTGTTAATTGTACCCATAGAAAGTGACTTAAAAAAAAAAAGTTAACTGACCTATCAAAAGCAATACAACCCCAAGCTTTACTAACCTTCATTATTTTGTTGTTTAAATAACATTGTTATTGTAATACAGAAGCAGGAAAGACAGCGAAAAGCTTATGTAAAATAAACAATAACAGTGGTTCAAAAAATCTGAAGTAAGATTGACAGTTCTTTTTTATGAGATGTTGAAATTGAGGCAGCAAGTGACAAAGTTTGCTTTTGTTTATGTTCTCCTTGTTCTTGAAAAGCCGGAGACAATGGAGGAGAGTTTCATCACTTAGCTTATTCTTGGAAGAAAAGCTGAAACTTATTCTTAGAGTGCAGGTACATAGATATAGCATCAGGGGTTTCCGAGTTTGTATTATTGGAGTTGGTATTAGCACACGTACGCACAATATTGCGGCGGGATTTTATCGCGCACTGTATTTTCAACGATCAGTGTCGTTTAGTGCCGAGAGTTGAAATTCTACATTGAGTTTTAGACGGGCGTCGAGACCTGCAAAATTGCAAAACTTGAATGTCGCAGGTGACCTGGCGCTTCGCTTTTAATGTATGAAAAGGTTCCAGACAGACATACAGACTGACCGGCAGACACAGTTACTTTCACATTAATATGAAAGTATGGATTTACTGAGAGCTCCAGGATGAAATAGTGAATCTTATTTTAATAAATGAAAAAGTAAAGGACGTCCTACATTGGAAATAAAGAGTCCAACTAGTAGATATTATAATTTTGCAAAAGCTGGAAAAGTCGAGCTTGGAAAATAGATGAGTAGGAAGCCCGGCGGGATAGCCGAAGTGGAAAACTTATAAATCACGATAAAATGAATATAAATTGTATAGAAACTACTCGTAATTTGTTATTTGTGTAATTAATAAACTTTGTTTTGACCATAGTTTTAAGTGCATAGGCACGTTAAGAGTCGTATTGCTTTGAACTCGCGGTACGACTGTATGTGTTCTAACGACGCACACCACAAAGATCGTAGTTTTGCACGACACACAATGACGTAAAGTCGCGTACTCGCATCGCACTGCACGAAACAAAAATATATTTCGGCCGGTTTATGGCTTTGCTAAAATTCGAGATAATCAAATATCTGCTGGTAGCAGCAGGCGCCAAGCGTTGGATTGAGAAGTAGTCGGCTCAGGTTCTGATCTCATAACATGCAGCGCAGTTTTATTGCCAATTTTTAATTTGGGTTTGCAACAATAACAATGTTCAAATTTTTTTTAGCTTTTATGTTATTTTTGTTATTGCAATACGGGTTTAGAATAAAAAAATCGGTACAAGGGATAACTGTAATAAAACATATTTCATTGTTATAATATTTTACATAATTACCTATGGTTTACAAACCGATACGATTATTTATAATAACATAACATAACATCACGCCTTGTTTCCCCGAAGGGTTGGGCAGAGGTGTACCTGTACACCCACATTTTGCCAGTTCTTCAGCCAAATTGGATGTGCAAAACCTAGTACATCAAGGAACTTAGAAGCAATTTGTTTTATTTTGACATGTGAAATGTTCAACAACATAAAATGCGTAGATTTATTTCACCATAAACATTAAGCTTAGTTCTTTAATTTCCAAAATAAGTGATTTTAATAAGTGGTTATGAAGTGCAGTTCCTTTACATTACGTATTTCACATTTTATTTGGCTTTAGTGAATATAGATTACATATTGAGGATAGTTTAAGTATTCATTTTCTCTTAGAAAACAGGATTGAAACTATCCCATAATTTTTATAATTAAATAATCACTGATATAGCGCAACATACAGGATAAACTATTCCGAAACTTTAACGTTATTGTTTGCTGGGCTGTGGTGATGCAACCTTTATAGCGTGGAGTACACGGCGAACAGTTTTAATGACATTGAATTGAATATTTTGTGTTGGTTATTGATTCATGCCAACTTTTACCATTTGTTTCCTCTTCATTCACCATGTGAAGTCTTGTTTAAATAAGCTTTCCACCTCATAAACAAGCGCTCCGACTAGCAAGGATTCCCTCTTCCTCAGATCTCTTAACCCACAGACTCACAGTATTTCTCTAGAACAAAGACTGTAATACTATTAGACATCTATAGGCAAAAAACTATAAACTATAATAATTAAGAAAAAGTTTATAAATAACATTATGTTTATAACACTTAACTCATCATTCACTTATTTAAACAAATAATAATTTACATTAAGTAAAATATGAAATATTTAAATGGTACCACTCACACTTCGTCCATTTGTTTTTTCACATCAATTACGTCCACTTTTACGCAGCGCAATAATATTGCCAACGCTTAAATACTTAATTTCACTGCATTTAAAAAAACATAACCACAATACCGCTAATTAACAGATTTAAACATTCGTCACTAACCAACAATGTTCAATCATGTGAATAGTCGTAACGAATTGCATCTACCTCACAGAAAACGAAATAATTTACTCAGTTTACTGTGATCTACCTACAAACTTTTATTATCTAAGTAAACGAGATGAACGAGACAAGTATCGAAAAATTATCGAACGACTTCAAGTAATTTTATTAAAACAAAAAAAAAACATTTTAGGTAATATTAATAACATATCAAAAACTATAAATAGATATTATTAAAAAATAACCTCAAGCTTAATCCGCAGGCACAGGTGGGATTCGAACTCAGGGCTTGCCATAATCGCTCCTATCCAAGCACGTTAACGAGAAAGCTAGCATGCCATATGTAAAGTTAGTTGAAATTATGAACTACAGATCAATTACAGACAAAGTGATTGTGCGTGCGTGTCTATAGTATAGAAACAACGTATAGAAGAAGGCTGTAAGTGAAACCGAAGCGTCAATCTATTGCTTTGTGAGATTGCTTATGGACTTATGAGCGCTACTGTACACATAATAGGACTTAGTGAATTTCTAACTAACTTAAACTTTAACAATATTTTATATATGTCGGATCAGGGGTGGCCGAGATGCGAAAAATCGGGTCTTCTTCACGATCCGAACATATTTTAGTGTGGGCATTGTAGTGGGTACTCGAACGAAAAGATAATTCGAATTAAATAAATAACTTTAATACACTGGCTAACGAAATAAACACGCGCAACGGAAACAGACACGTGCGTTGGTACTGAGCGTTTGCCAAGACTGTCCGAACTCGACCGTATTCTGTTGACTGTCGCAACACTCGGTCTATCCGCCAGTCCTCACTGCATCCCCTCCACTGACGATCGTGTCCAAGCGATAGGGCTCGCTTGCATTTCCGATCACATGATCATTCGTTTATGAATCAAATTGTTAGATGGCGCTGTCCGCTGTACTGTGGCCTCTAAAGTACTAATAAAAATGATATAGCTTTCTATTGGAACGAGGTTAATGTAAACTAATATTATCCTAACTAATATTATAAATGCGAAAGTAACTATGTTTGTTTGTTTGTTACGCTTTCATGTCATAACGGTGCAACGGATTTAGATGAAATTTGGCACACAGATAGACCTTTGTATCCCAATATTTCCACGTAATTGAGACTTAAGTGGGTGAAACCGCGGAGCTCAGCTAGTATGAAATACCTTCATAATAGTTACCAACAGGTTTCAGTACCGCGGTATGATATTGATTTCAAAACCGTCGGCAGTTGGTGTTAATAATTGCATCCAACCACGCAAAACGCTTACATAATTAGAGCTCCTTAATTTGTTACTTTTTTGAAATTAGGAACGGGTTTATTAAATAGTCATAGGTAATTTGCTATGCCGTCATTTTCAGAATTATTTAGGTTGAGCGAGTAGGGACATTCAAGAACCTTTATTGCTTCATTTGTTTAGTGGTGAAAATAAGCCATCATGAAATACGTTATCGTGTTATGCCATTAGAGGCTTAATATCCTATCATGGCAAAGCCTATATCGTCATAATTTGACAGGGGCATGATGTAATCAGCATGCTCCTGTCACACCATGACGATATCACCTTTCCATAAATTATCGTCTAATGGTAATTAAACTCTTAATTTATTCATGAAACATAAATTAAACACACATGTTATTTTTTCTTTACACGAACTTCCGAAAAAAGAACCTATGTCAGACTTACACAACTCATTTTAACAGCGTTACTTTTAAGGATAATACTGTGAATCATTTAATGGGTTAGTTGGTAGGCAAGTAATTATTTTTGTAGTTATAGGCTTGGCACAACTTGCATACCAACTAAAGGCTCAATCACACAAGCGCGAAGCGACAGCGCGACACAAAGGCACCGCGTGTCGCGCGACGAGCGCGATCGATACCCTTGTGTCGCGCCTGTTTATGGCCACCCTTAATATGAAATGCTTGAACGTAATTGGTTACGTTGAAGCATTACTATTAACTATCCACAAGCTCAGCGTCAAGCATAGTACGCTGACGGTTAGGTTAGTTAAGCTTTTAACTAAAAAGCTTTAATTTTCACGTTTTGATGAAATTAAAGCTAAACCACAATTTTTTCCTCTTCGTGGTTAATTAAATTCCCGAAATATTGGCGGCTATTGCTATTTTATCCCGAGAATGCAAGATAATCTGATCTCAAAGTATTGTACACTAGTTTAGATGACGGTTTAACTATGGGTCTTTTTACACCCGGTATATCACGTGATGCTGTTCCTACGTCTCGTAATAAGGTTCCACGACGTAACACTTAAGGTCATTTTGTTACGTTCCGCGCGGGACGTGCAATCACTTTGAGAGCCAACACCTTGTCGTGCAGTACAATAAAACTGCGAGCAACTTCGCTGCTCGTCCATTTGTTATTTAGCACGCTATTTCTGAAGTTCGTGTTGTGTGTGGATTGTCGGGAATGTACCAAGTTAAGGAGTGTGGCATACGGTAGTAAAAATAAGGGTAGAAGTATTCCTAAGAGAATTTTAGTCTGGGAAATGCCATTTAGTTCCACGAAGTATTTTTCAGAAAGAGAGGCAGAAGGAATCGTAAGTAGGTACTTTGGTTAATATGTATGTAAGTCCAAGGTTTTCTGTTCTGAGTTTTAAGAATGAAAACTTGCCAATATTATTACTTGCTTTCAATTAAACATTAGTCAGGTAAAACTTTGAACTTTATTATTACGATTGAGTTAAAACAATTTATTAAATAGACTTTTGTCAAAGACCGTACCGATGATGATCACGGAAAGTAAAGTTTTATTAATTCCGAGTCGAATCACGTATTTCAGATAACAGAAGGTTCGGCGTAGTACGACGTATTTCGAAGTTCTATTAACAGATATTCTCGGTACTAGAAATGCGATTTTGCTAGAGCTGCTTTGAGACCCATTTGGTAGAATTTTGTAGTGGTTTGCCACTCTTTTGAATGTTTTGTGTTCAATTGCGATTTGTCGAAAACCTATGGTTTTAAAGTATAATATCAATAAGTGTAAACAATATTGTTAACGTTGATTGGTTCCGTTTTTTATTGTTATCTATTTGTTGCATACGATTCTTTGAAAGCAATATTGGGATAGAAAATATTTAATTTGGAATACATTTTTCTTTTTAGACGCGCAGAAAGAAACACCCCAATGTAACTCTAGGGGTGTTTTTTGTGCGATTGTAATTTCACACAAGAGAAAATAAATAATAATCCCTAGGAAATATTGTAAAATCGCAGTGCATTTGTATTCTGTTCGTAGTTTATATTGCCATACCCTTTTTATAATGAATACCTAAAGGAAGCAAGGATAAACTTCAAATAAGTGTTGAGAGTTCATTGATTGAAGTCATTTGTCTCTGTTAATTGATTGAGAGTATTATTTTCGTCAAGGTTCTATTAACAACTGGGACTGGAGGGCTAGATGGAATTGCGTAGGATTAAGATGAAAAATATTTGTAGGAAAATACTCAAGATAATATTTTTGTCCCGTTTTCCTTATTCAGTAGAGGAAATATTAGGACGTGTAATATTTTCCGCTTTCTTGACTAATATCTTGAAACATTTCAGTAACCGGCCCCATACTTAAAGTTCTTGGGGTCAGATTTGTATGTATGGACCATAGTCATCATTTCAGCCGAAAGATGTCCACTGCTGGACATAGGAGGAGAAGGGTTCTGCGCTTCCCGCATCCATCGGATTCCTGCGGCCTTCACAAGGTCATCGGTCCACCTTGTGGGAGGCCTTCCAGTGCTACGTCTTCCGGTACGCGGTCGCCACTCCAGAACCTGGACCATGGACCACAGTATTTCCCCGAAAAAGCTTTCCAATGCTGCAATGGAGATCTATCTACTTCCAAGCTACTTTCTCGACCGAATCTAGAAAATCCTTTGATTTACAGCGCTAACTCCTAAGTTTATTTAATTTAGCATACAGAACGTTTCTCATTGCATTTCCAAACGACTTTTCACAAAGTCTATTCAAAACTCACACAAGCATACCAACACAAGTACAAATACAAGAATTCATTCAAAACGTTACACAGAAATCTTTGCTCAATAATCCTGAATGCTCGCTCCGTGCATTATTTCACATGAGTTCACATTTCGCAATATGTAAAACTTTCGGAAAGGTAAAACGTACAAACGAATGTAGGGTAAATCTGGAATATATGATGTATTTTGTGGCGTAAGTACGTATGGCAAAAAGGGTAAAATTACATCATCAATCATCATTATGATAAGCTTTTAACGTCCACATGGGACTATAAAATAACGGTCATATGGGATTAATCTTAGATCATCACTCCTCATCACGGTTGGTAAACGGATTTTTGACCGCAAAATGCACCTAAATGATGAATGATAAATGATTTTATTTCTGTAAGTTGGTTTGTATATATATTCTTGCTTTCTAATAGTGACTTATTATAAAAAATAAATTAATTATAACCAAAAGTATATTCTAAATAAAAGTAAAATGGTTCGTTTGTTTGTTACGATTTAACGCTAAAATGGCTGCTCGGATTTCGATGAAATTTGGCACATGGGCAGACCATAACCTGGAGAAGGATATATGCTCCTTTACATCATGGATCACAGACGAAGTCGCGGATCACAGCTACTAGATAATAATTGTTATTGACTCTTCAATAACAATTACTAAGAGCATAGAATTTCATATTATATATAAAATATTTTTTTTAAATAATATTATATCTATAAAAAAATTGCTGTTTCATAGAAAAGTGCAAAACCTAAACGGTCAAAATATATGGAGCAGCTACTTCTTTTTTTTTATAACCGACCAAAAATGTCAATGTAGGGGTGATACAGTTTGGGGTCGCATGTTGAAGAGCCTCCACGCGGCGCACCCTGGGCAACGTCGGCTCCAACTGTCCACCTGCTTTTGGTGGACAGTTGGGGTTGGCGGCCAATCTTCAACAAACGGGGAAGGGTCATGGTTCCAATCATCGATCATTTGTTATGGTCGATGAAGGGAACCGGGCTAGGGTTGGGGCGGCCAGTCCGTCTTCGGGACAGGTCTGGTGGCCATCTCCGTCCACACCCCCTCTGTTTGCAGAGGGTGAGTTTTGTTGGCGTCGAGTGGGGAGGGGAGAGGAAGACAACCTCTTTAAAAAATTACCTCAATCCCAAGGTCGAGCGTGCCGAGGGGATGAATGGCCGGAGGGAATCCGGTCACTAGCGCTGGGGAGGGTTTTCAGGGGAAAAGGGACCACACCCTTCAAAGGACAACCAATATAATGATTAAGACAAATGTAGAAAAACTACCCCAGGGCGGTACCGGCTGCGCAGCAGCCGGAGAATCCGCCACGTTCCCTTCGGGAACGTCAAGCCCCCATTCGTATTCTGGGGGGGGCAACAAATGTCTTCTGAGCCGAGGAGGCTCGTCGAGTGATGCGCGGTCAGAGTCTGACGCGGCATCTGGCGCGGAGGGCTCATTTAAGAGCCCGGAGCGCGTAGTGGTGGGCGCTGTTGGGAAGAACAAACGGTTCTTCCTGAAGCGGCCCAAACCGAGGGATGGCCAGGGGTCACACTCGGATGGCGGGATGGCCTCGGCCCGAAAAATCGGTCGACGCTGTGGGCCGAAAAAAAGAGGCGGAGAGCTCACCACCCAGGAGGGCAGGGAGGCCAGTCCGGCCGAGCCACCCCAGCGAGCCGTGAGTCTCGCCACGGAGGGGCGCCACACTGAAGTGGACGGCCGTAGCGTGGCCCTGTCGGAGTCGTCAGGTGGTGGACGGGATGCTGCTGGCGGCTCAAAAACTGAGCAAGCGGCCAGGTTTGCGGAGGTCGTGGTTGCCGCGATAAAGGGTGTGGCCTTGAAGAGGACTCAGTCCTCAAAAGACAAGGCCATATCTGCAGCCACGGCCTCCATTATAGAGGCAGCGGAGGCCATTCATTTCGGGCCTTCGCCGGACGGCATGTCCGAGATGCGGGCGGAGGTCGCCCGCTTGACAGCCGCCATGGAGCGTCTCCGAAAGGAGAATGTGGAGCTCCGAGCAGACCTGGCAAAGGTTCAAGGAGCTGGCCACCGGGAGGCGGTAACAGGAAGGGCGCAGCATGGGCAAGGCCAGCCCGTGTCTGCCGAGGACCGGGTTTTGACCCTGGTGCGGCATGAGCTGGCTGCCTTTCAGAGTCGGTTCTCCACTCTGGAGGCTATTGTCCTGCGCCCTCCGCTGGCGGCGAGCCATTCGGCCTCGGGCCAGCGAAAGGCGGCGTCGTATGCCGCCACCGCGGCCAAACCAGGATCCTCGGGGCGGACCCATAGTGGGGCCGTGGCGGGCCCGCCCCTGGCGAAACCTGCGTCGCCCCAGACCAGGAAAGGTGGAGTGACTGCACAGACGGCGAAGGCCCCAGCCGTGACGGAGAGACGGCCACCCCCGCCTTCTAAACCGCCTTCTAAATCTCCTCCGGCCGACGCCGAATGGCAAATTGTCGGGGAGAAGGGGAAGGTGGGTAAGGCAGCAAGGGCGGCCAGAAGAAGGCAGAGGCGGCAGCGGCGCAAGGAGCGAAACGTCGCGGCTAGGCTCCGTGCCCCGAAGTCCGCAGCTGTAGTTATCACACTACAGCCGGAAGCGGAAAAGAAGGGCATGACCTACCGCGAGGTGCTCGGCAAGGCGAGGACGGCGGTGAACCTCCAGGAGATCGGCGTCACCAATGGCCTTCGGTTAAGGGTCACTGCGACTGGGGCCCGGATGCTGGAGGTCCCCGGTGCGGCCAGCGGCCCGACCGCAGACGCTCTAGCTGAAAAGCTTAGGGCGTCCCTGAATGCGGACGAGGTCCGAGTATCCAGGCCCACCAAGTGCGCTGACATGCGTATACTGGGCCTGGACGACTCCGTGACGGAGGAAGAGGTCGTGGCTGCCGTTGTTAGGACGGGGGGGTGCTCTGCCCAGCAGGTAAGGGCAGGCACCATTCGTCCTGACTTCACGGGGATGCAATCCATTACGGTGAGCTGCCCCGTAACGGCGGCCCAAAAAATTGCCGGGGAGGGCCGAAGGCTCCTGGTGGGCTGGGTCTCCGCGCAGGTCAAACTGCTGGAACCCAGACCTCTGAGGTGCTTCCGCTGCCAAGTGGGCAACCACGTGGGAGTGCAATGCACCTCGGAGGTGGACCGCAGCGGCCACTGCTTCTGCTGTGGTCAGCCCGGTCACAAGGCCGGCTCGTGCAGTGCCACGCCGCACTGCTTTATATGTGCGGCAGCTGGCAAGCCGGCCGATCACCGGGTGGGGAGTAAGGCCTGCGTACTACCCGCCAAAGCCAGGGGCAGGGGCAAGCCCACTGCCACCGCCGTCAATGCCGCGTCCGCCGACACTGCCGCCGCCGCTGCTGCCTCCACCGTCGTCGCCGCCGCAACCATAGTGGCAGGGCCTTCACAGCGGGCTCGGGAGGGGGCTGATATGGAGTGTCAGTAATGGCCCCATTACGCCTCCTCCAGGCGAACATCAACCACTGCGCCTCTGCTCAGGATCTGTTGCTCCAGAGCATGGCACAGTGGTCGATTAACATCGCCGTGGTCGCTGAGCCGTACTTTGTCCCGCCCAAGGATGACTGGGTGGAGGACCTGAGCGGCTCAGTGGCCCTAATTTCGTCGGCCGCCGCCGGTACCCTGTCCCTCGAGGCCGTCAAGAGGGGACGGGGTTGCGTGGCAGCACGGTTCGGGGAGATAGTCGTGGTAGGGGTGTACTTCTCTCCGAACCGAACTCTCGCCGAGTTTCACAACTCCCTAGCGGAGTTGAGAGTCGTCGTCGTCGGGTTTCGTTCCCTCCCCGTGCTCGTCCTCGGGGACTTCAATGCCAAGAACTTGGCTTGGGGTTCCCGGCTCACGGACACGCGGGGCAGGATGGTGGAGGACTGGGCTCTGGAGACAGGCCTGGTCGTCCTAAACCGGGGTTCTGTCCCAACGTGTGTGCGTATGCGGGGTGAATCAGTGGTGGACATTTCGTTCGCCAGCCCCGCTCTGTCGCCGCACGTCATTGACTGGCGCGTCATGGAGGGGGTGGAGACCTATTCCGACCACCGGTACATCCGGTTCGATGTCTCCGCCCAGACCTCGAGCGCGCCGGTCCGACAGGCCCCGAGTGGTCCGCGGTGGGCGCTGAAGCAGCTGGACCGGGAGCTCCTCCTGGAAGCCTCGATCGTGCAGGCCTGGGTGTCACCACCGGACAGGCCTGCTGACATCAACGACGAGGCGGAGTGGTTCCGGGAGGCCATGTCCGAAATATGTGACGTGGCAATGCCCCGGGTCCAGCCCGGACGTGCTTGGCGCCAGGTGTGCTGGTGGTCGCCGGAGCTGACGGCTTTGCGCAAGGCGTGCGTGGCTGCGCGACACCTGTACACCAGGCACCGCAGGCTACGTATTCGCCCTCCGAATACGGAAGCCATTCAGGCGGAGCTGTACGAGGGGTACAGAGCGGCGAAGACCGCCCTCCAAGCGGAGATCCTGCGGGCCAGGGCTCTGGCCCGCGAGGAGTCGCTGGAGACTCTGAACAGGGACCCGTGGGGACGCCCCTACAAAATGGTGCGGGATAAACTCCGCCCATGGGCTCCCCCACTGACGCAGAGTCTCCGGCCCCAGCTCATGGAGGAGGTGGTGAGCACTTTGTTCCCTTCGCGGGGGGAGCATACTCCCCCGCCCATGACTCCGCCTACTGCGGTGCCGGATGCGGACCACACTGCCGACGACGACGACGATGCTTCGGAGGTGACCGGGGTAGAGCTGAGAGTGGCGGTAAATAGGCTTAGTGCCAAAAATACCGCCCCAGGACCCGACGGCTTACCTGGAAGAGCCTGGGTTCTGGCCATGGAGGCTCTCGGGCCTCGGCTTATGGGGCTCCTAAGTGCATGCTTGGAGGAGGGCCAGTTCCCACTTCGCTGGAAGACGGGGAAACTGGTCCTCATTAAGAAGCCGGGGCGCCCTGCGGACTCTCCGTCCGCTTACCGGCCCATCGTGCTGCTTGACGAGGTGGGCAAGCTCTTTGAAAGAGTTATTGCAAACCGCCTCGTCGGGCGGCTGGTGCGGGTGGGGCCGGATTTGGCGGAGAGCCAGTTTGGTTTCCGCAGGGGACGCTCTACGGTGGATGCCATCATGCGCGTGCGAGCCCTCACGACGGGGGATGCTGTTGCCCGGGGTGGGGTCGTCTTGGCGGTGTCTCTAGACATCGCCAATGCCTTCAACACCCTGCCCTGGAGTTGCATCAGGGAGGCATTGCGGTATCACCGGATGCCGACCTACCTCTGTCGTGTGGTCGAGGGCTATTTGACGGACAGGGCCGTCATCTACCCCGGTCACCGGGGAGAGTGGAACCGGCGAGAGATGTCGTGCGGTGTCCCACAGGGATCGGTCCTGGGGCCGCTTCTGTGGGATATCGGTTACGACTGGGTGCTGCGCGCGGACCTCCCGAATGGCGTCAGCGTGGTGTGCTACGCTGACGACACGCTGGTCCTGGCACAGGGGAGGTCGCACCAGGAGGCGGCCGAACAAGCGACACTCGGGGTTGCGACAATCGTCGATAGGATCCGGCAGTTGGGACTCGAAGTGGCCCTGCACAAGTCCGAGGCCATGTGTTTTCATGGTCCTCGGAACGCGCCACTGTCGGGTTCCCAGATAACGGCGGGAGGGGTTCACATCGGTGTCGAGTCGACGATGAAGTACCTGGGACTCGTCCTCGACAGCCGGTGGAACTTCGTGGAGCACTTCCGACGTTTGGCTCCCAGACTGGAGCGGGCTGGGGCTGCCTTGAGGCGGCTCCTGCCCAATCTAGGGGGTCCAAACGCCTCCTGCCGGAGGCTCTACGCGGGAGTCGTGCGGTCCATGGCCCTTTACGGGGCACCGGTGTGGGCGCGTTCTTTGAGGCGCCGACCGGCCCGCCGGTTGAACGCGTCCCAAAGGGTCATGGCCATCCGGCTGGTCCGGGGATACCGCACGGTCTCATGCGAGGCGGCGAGCCTCCTTGCCGGATTGCCGCCATGGGATCTGGAGGCAAAAGCCCTCGCGCACGTATGGGAGTGGCGCGAGGAAGCAAAACGCCGGGGTGTAACTCCGCTGCCGCGACAAATCACGGTACAGCGGACAGAGCTCCGGCGGGATCTCATGGCGACATGGAGGGTGCAATTGTCGCAACCCAGTGCTGGGCACGCCACAATAGCGGCGGTAAGTCCCCTCTTTGAGGAGTGGTTGGAGAGGCGCCACGGCGTCCTCACCTTCCGCCTGACACAGGTCCTCACCGGACACGGTTGTTTCGGGAGGTTCCTGTTTCGCATAAGGCGGGAGGAAACGCCCGGGTGTCACTATTGTGTGGATCGCCCGGAGGACACGGTGGAGCATACGGTGGAGGTATGCCCAGCTTGGGCGGAGCACCGCAGTGTCCTCGCGGAGGCGATTGGCGGCGGCGATCTCTCGCGTCCGGCCCTGGTCCAGGCCATGGTACGGAGCGAGAGGGAATGGAAAGCCGTCACCTCCTTCTGCGAAGCAGTAATGCTCGCAAAGGAGGAGGCGGAGCGCGTGAGGGAGAGAGCCTTGCGCCCTCACGCCCCTAGTCGCCGCAGGAGACGCCCTGGGCGTCGGGAATCGCAAGCAGATTCCCGGCCACCGTAGGCGCGGGCTTGCGGACGGCGAGCCATGGGTAGCTCGCCGTCCGGTAAGGACCAGGCCCGGGTCGACGGCGCGTTGTGTTCCACGCGCGCCTCAAAGAGATGTCAGCACAAAATGACGGGGTCCGATAGGGCCGACGCCTCAGGGTCGCGGGTTATTCCACAGAGAAAACCGTGGCCCTGGCACAGGCAACTGAAGGAACACGGGTGGGTTTTAGTCAGTAAAAGTCTGACACGCCCTCCCGCTCCACCCAGAGCGGGAGAAGTCATTTGATGATTTCCCACCCAAAAAAAAAAAGGGGTGATACAGTTTGTACGTCGATCCCTGCCACCCTATATAGTTATTACTTTTAAACCCGCATCCAAGGATCCAATTCTTCTCCATTTTCAGGAAGTAAACGGCCCTCGTTATGTATAAATTACCTACGTTAGGTATTTATGTAGCAACTCTTGCATTTGTTTGAAACTCTGACAGTAACCAATGTCGAGCACTTTGCGTGATGACTGTCCATTATGCGAACAAGCAGGAGCTTATTAGCCTCGACACAAAGTTATGGCCTGTGTTGCAGCTTCGTATACCTGGCCATTAATAAACTGGTGTCGCCTTGTGGTCGAATCTTCTTACTGGATTATATATCTGACATCTTGACATTATGCATGTATTCATCGATGCGGCTAGTACAGGGATGCACAGACTTATAGAGAATCCCCTATTCTCTCTGCTCCAGTTGGGCACTATAAGAGCCTAATAGATAAACGTTAAAAAAAATGGCACCTTCTTCGTATAACTAGCATAAACATATCGTTGACATGACATATTTTTTATATTTGGTTCCAGATTACTTGTCGCCACACGTAATATCGCTTCGAAATTTTCATATTTTTAGGCGGTTTTGAGGTGTACCTACTAGTCGCTTCAAGGTACACCTGGTTTTGTTTATGTTCCATTTTTCCACAGCTCCTGACTAAAAGCTGCCAATGAACATTTTCCAACGGAAAGGCCCAATAGCATAGCCCGACTTGGAGCTTGCATGCATTACTCCAACGCTCAGTAGTCGCGCTTTCGACCCATAGACTAAGAAGGCAGTCAAAATAGTGATTGTCATAGAAATAGGTTTAGTTAGTTTATGCTATCATAATATATTCGAGAGAATACATTCAAAACTGGCGCTTGAATTTTAGAATCCACATCATCTTAAAAGTATTTTGTATAATACGCTTTACGTAAACATGAGAAGATATATACCACATTCGTCCCTACTTGCTTGAATATTAAATTACGAAATAAAATTTGCTTTAACCTCGATCTCGCCTGGTGGAAAGCGATGGATGAGGTCTATGATGGTCTTACTTTAAATAAGTTGTCTTCTGAGCTTGCTCGTTTATACGTATTGCAGCTTAGGTCTTATTTATAAGGATGTTTAAAACCAAATGAAAACGTTGTAATATTTTCATTTAGTTATATATTATAATTATTTTTCTTTGTTAATACAATGATCCTCCCAAGCCAACTAAGCCAAATCACCCCCCGCCCTGTCACCCCTATCCCGCCGCTCCACAGGCCAGCTGTCCTTCCCTAGTGCTTGTCTGTCAGTTTCCGACATAGAGAAGCAAAGACCCTCGCCTCCTCTGTTCATTCAGGAGAAATCCAAATGGACGGAGATATCCAAAATATGTGTTGATCGTAACGTAAGATCAACTACACCAATGCACACTTTACCCAGCAGTGCATCAAGGCAACAGTCCCTTCGTCTTCGGACTACAGGGCACTTACCTGTCTTCTGCGTGAAAGCTCCTTTCACACATATTCCGTCCCTGAGGAAACTCCCACCGCCGGCTATCCCAGCGCCGACAGTAGCCCCTGCGGCCCTTATGGCCTTTCTGGTAGTCCAACCCGCCACTGCTCCCAGGACTCCTTTGCCGTCATTCACAGGCCATAAACATGACAATGTAAAGGTTTAACTTGGTGCCTACGTAGCCTTTACACTCCCGCTGCGGACGCGTTGGTAGAGGAGACCATTGCCTGCAAGGGCATTGCTCTTCGTCTCATCGAAATCCTCAATTCGTACCCTGAGGTTGCGCAAGTGATGCAAACCCTCCGTTTCTAACCTTTCCAATGGGTATCGTAAGGCTTAGTTTCACTTGACCCCGTTCCCTAAAATTAGGATTTTTCAATGCTAATAGCATTACTGGTCAACGCGATGAGATCACTGCTTTCTTCCGCGACATGATTGACATCCTTCTCATACAGGAAACCTTCCTGAAACCCCACGATTGTAAACTCTCGCTCTCGGTCTCGCTGCCACTATGGCGATAATCTCATTAACTACAGGAAGTCACTGTACTGCATCCCTGTAGACCCACCTCCTCTCGTCTGTCACCTGGAGATCTCTGGCTGTAGGCTCGGCTTGACTGATCATCAACCGATCACCATCATTTCCGCCTATATTCCACCAAATATTAAAAATAAATATTTTGCAGTAAGATGTTTTAACGGGCAGTAACGTGTGGCAGTTAACAAATCGGAATTGGTCTCTGACAAAGAAATCTAACTTGGAAGTAGCGCTCACCGGCTGCTGCCGCGGCACGGCTAGCTTCACTCGCTCGGCTCGCGTGCGTTTGCTCACAGTTCTAGCCTAACCTAACCCATTTGGTCGTGGTGTCTTGGCTCATTTACTGCGACCAATTCGGCTCGCGCGTGGTGATCACAGTTCCAACCGAACCTTTAAACTGCCGAACTATTTACCTAACTGCCCTGCCCTGCCAAATATGTTGGAAATAATTTTTACTGTTCATTCAATTATTACACTATCTGAGTATTTTTTGTACTGATATTGTCGGATGAAATGAAATCCAAACAATTTTATGTATAATTTTACTCCCACACTATTTTACCCAATGATCATAATAACATCCCTAATGTTTAAATAACAGTTGTAAAAATACCCTTAATTTATTCATAGGAGTCCGCCGAACGCTAGTTTGCATGGACACATGAGCGTGTTTTACGAGCCGGATAACCTCCAAAAACTTTTGTCTCTAGTCCACGGATTTTTTAATGATGCGATGAGATTCGTAATAATTGTTCAATTTTGTTTTATAGTAAACGTCTTTAAAATCACTTGTTTCTTGCGGCACGCACTTATTTACATCTACCTCACACCACCGCACACCTACAAACTACTATGTAGGTATCACAGACTTAATAGGTTAGTAGGTATGTTTGGAGGGTGCTAGCCTGTCATCCTGTTTGTTTCTGTGCATTTGATAAGTGTAGGTAATAAATTGTAAATCCGTAATTGGCTGTAAGATTAGTTTATTAATTTTAAGTTAAATTGTTTAAGGGCTGTGGATTTTGTGAATAAATAAATAAATAATACCTTTATTTTCAGAACCACTTGTAGCGCCACAGGTGGTAGAAAATAGATCCAGTTGTATCAATTTGCCTAGGCAGTATGCTACAGCGTTGGAAACATCAATTGGGTTTAAAAGACTTTTTCTTAAAGCCTAGGCGTTTTACATAACGCCGAAATTATGCAAACGGACGGCACATGTTTAATGACGAATTTTGCAATCTGCTTGCGACAAATTTATTGCCTGCTTATATAGTACCGAATTTTCACGTACCATAAGGTGAGGCACCTTATGGTACGTGAAAATTCGGTACGTCAATTTATTTTGACATTACTAACACTAACCCAGAGCTTACCGTGGGTTTAATATTTAAAAGTTCAACTCTAGGTGTACCTCTAGCTCTCATGAACCTGCAAGTGGGCCTTATTACAACAAGTAAAAATCAAGATGTTTCAACTTAAGAGATGCACATTTTGACAATTTTTTTTTTTTTCAAATTTGACATCAAGGATACAAGTATTAAATACTTTCGGAACCCAAATATGATTCTAACATATTAACTGTATCCCAACATAATAATAACCATAACATTTCGAAATAAACTCACGCGTATACCTTTTTTCCGGTAAACAACACACAATTTGTTTAAGCAGTTTCCACAAGAAATTGACCACCTGCTGTGTCTAACTGATCTCTCCATCTATTATGTACTTACTTTATTAAATGTCAGCTTATTAACACGATATTTACGGCGTATAAAGACCCTCATGACTTGTTGTTTATACCAATTTTCCCATTTGACGGTAATTGCTTCCCCGGAATTCTCTTATTGTTAATTAATCAACGTTAATTTAACAACAAAATCGCATCTACGTGATTATATTCGGCACGAGATACCTACACGAAGTGCCAGGTAATCAAGCTTATTATGATTATTTATTAAGCATTAGGAATGGTTCTTATCATACAAGAACCATTCCTAATGCTAGCTAAAGAAACCAGGGGTAATTGCGTAACTCACTAACAGTAGGAATGGCTTTCAATTTGACAGTTCAACAACATTCGTTGCGTTATTTACGTTCTTTAGCAGACAAACTTTTCAGCTCCTTAGTTCCGCACAGTCGAGCTGCACGATGATTGACAAATGCGTGCACTGACTGGACAGGTCCACTCAAATCTGTGTGGTTCTTTCCTCAAAAGACCATTTCAGACAATAATCCACATGATTCTGACCAAGATTATGTCTGGACTTTAAAGAGACTGTGACCTCTGAGTTTGTTTCGGCCTTTCCTTTCAGAGTAGTCAGATATGAAACGCCGATCTCACCAAGTTATTAAAATGTGATAGACGTGTAAAAGTGTTTGTACAAACCTACTTAGTACAGAAATAAAATCATTTACCAAACTTTTCGAATATATTTTTGCTTCATACGAAGCAGGCTTAGCAATATCCTTCAAAATTATTCAGAATGTGATCGACAGTGTGTTACGCAATTATAGAGCTCCATGTTTTGCTGGCGAAATGTGGGTGGCACTGTTTACCCCTGCGGGAAATCCAGGCCGCATGTTTTGTTGTGTTTCCTAAAACATTATAGGTTTAGGCTACGCATTTCTACTTAACCTGTAGTGAAACGCGATTATGCAAATTCTGGGAAATTATTTGTTCGAAAATTGACGACAACTTAAATTGTGCGTAGGTAGATTGAAATCACAACTGTCATTCTTTGACAGTTGTATGAAATAGCTATAACACTGCAAATTGACGTAGTGTGTCAATTTGCTTATGAAAAAAAATCCCAGACTGTTTGTCAGGAAAAAGTGCAGCTGCGTAGCCCGCGAAATTCTAATTTTCTTACGTTTTTATGATGACTGTTTTTAGATTTAGAATCAACTTTTCTTGATAGAATTGCACAAAATAATAATCAATACTTTCATTAATTTGTGAATTACGTTTGGGACAAAATCTCAGGACTTTTCCAAGGAAATGAGATTTTTTTGTCAGGACTTTTTTTTTTGCTGATAACCCTATTCAGGGCGGAGACAAATCCAACAAATCAAAAATCATAAAAATCGATCTCGCCGTTCTTGAGTTATAAATGGTGTAACTAACCCGATTTTGTTTTATATTATACTTACTATTGATATTAGTAATTTTTTACGTTGCGTATTTTGCAGTCTCTTCAAAACGAGAATAGAATTGTTATTCATTTCCATTTAATGTATCTTAGCATATTTGATACAGCATGTCGATTCTGTAAAAATCTCACTGTGAAGACTTGCGTGGAGAGAGCTGTCAGCGTCATCCCGTCTCGGTCAATCCCTACTATCTGTTGCAATGACAGCTCACTCCACGCTCACGTCACCTAAGTTTTCACGGTGAGATGGTTACAGAGTAGCACTACAGTCCACATTCGGACGCGTCATAGCAACACCTCATTGTCATTAGACTCATTACACGTATCAAATGAAAAAGTAGTTTTACTATAAGTATATCAATCATAATCAGTTTCAATCTGTAAGAGACGTATGGTGATGTACACTAGTCAAGGATGCCTTCAACTGATTTATTTGCTTCTATTTGAAGAAATTCTTATTTTAGAGTTACATTTGTTCATAATTTGTCGGTATTTCATGTATTACGATCAAAAGATTGTTACTCGTAAGTTAATTATGTGAATAAGTAAAACACAAAGCAGTCATCACACATTTCGGATGTGCCGTAATTAGAAAAGGGAATGTGCGACAATTAATTTCTAATTAAATCGCGTAGGTACTCAAAACGTAATTATTCTCATTACTTAGCAAATTCCTGTTGCTTCGGTTTTAAAAGCTTTCAATTTAATTGTTGCATAAAATGATGTAGAGAAAGAATGATGTAAATATGTTTGTGTCTGTGTCTTATAGATATTATGCTAAGGAAAACGTACCAACCAATCTATTTCAGTTAGACAATACTGTGCGTGATTACCTGTTCGTTATTTTCTGACTTCAATCATGTAAATACAAAGAAACTATTTACTTACTTTACAACCATTCGTTAGTCTGGTACGAGCATATTCAAAAGGCTTGTACCATTCCAAAATGCAAGCTTGGAGGGTAGATAAAAAAGTTACACTAAAACAACAAATTTACCCACAAAATCTGTATATCATAATCATTTTCCCATCGGTGCGCGTGTTGGACAGACTGTCTTTTTCCTGATATCCTTCAGTGAACAGGTTAATGAGAAAACTTAGAGCAAGGCCAGACTGGATGTAGTTGCGCGGCATCAAGCAGCGTCCGGAGTGAACTCGCGTGCGACACGCCATGCTGTATCTATGATCTTTAATGCTTTAAGTTTTGCTTTTATAGCTTTTTGAGGCGAACACGTCGATAAAAGCTGAGCTGAGCTATCGTTATTCGAGATCTTGTCGATTCACTTAGGTTTATGCAGCAACCGCATCAAAATTACACAGATCTTGTCTCTGAGTTATAAAAAGTAAGAGAAATAGAAAAATATAATTTTGTTTTAATAAGAACCTAGATGACATTAAAATCGTCTCATAATATAACATTTTAGATATTGTAGTGTTGTGTAGAAACGGTAATAAATAATTAATGTACCGAATTAACTTATTGGCACCATTTACACAATACATTATAACACTCATATTTTGCTTTTGTTTTTGCATCCGTGCTCAGAATTTAATAAAATTATCGGAACTGACATCTGATTCCGAGATGTTTCAGGAAAGGCAAGACAACTCTTCCTGAAGGCGACATACCTTAATGTGTGAAGGTCACCAGAATTCAAAGAAATTCTATTCAAGGATACGTTTTATTTATTACAAATGGGAGTAACATGTCCTTACGCGCATCTGAAGAATCTTTTTAGGGTTCCGTTGACACCCTTTGACTAAGCCTCCGCTGTCCATCCGTCTCTCTGTTAGCGGGCTATATGATGTCATGAAACGTCATAGGAAGACAGTTGAAATTTTTACAGATTGTGTATTTCTATTGCCGCTTTAGGTACGAAGAAACAATAAAAATAAAATAAAGCTAAATGTAAATGTTAATGATTTTATTTATGTATGTTGGTTTGGACAAACACTTTTACACGTCAACCATATTTTAAAAACTAGATGAGATCGGCGTTTCCTATCTGACTACTCTGAGAAGAAAGGCCGAAACAAACTCAGAGGGCACAGTCTCTTTTAAAATCCAGACATAATTTTGGTCAGGTCATGTGAAGACCATATAGATTGGTGCTGCAGATTGCAGCTGAGCATTAAATGGGGTCCCCATTTAATGATCAGCTGCCATATTATTTAATATGTAAAAATGTAACAGAGTGTATCCCAGCGCGTCGAAAAAACACGCTGTTAGATTGCAACTCTCGGCGGTAAGTATAGCGTTGAAAATCATTTAGCGTTAAATATTGTACGGGTACAGAACCCTGTTGTGCGAGTCCGACTTAAGTTCTGTGTTGAGCTGCATGATTACTGAAAAATACATGCACTGACTGGACAGGTCCACTCATTCCGTGTGGTTCTTTCCTCAAAAGACCATTTCAGAGACCAATCTACATGGTCTTCACATGACCTGACCAAGATTATGCCTGGACTATAAAAGAGACTGTGACCTCTGAGTTTGTTTCGGCCTTTCTGCTCAGAGTAGTCAGATAGGAAACGCCGATCTCATCTAGTTTTTAAAATATGATTGACGTGTAAAAGTGTATGTATGTACAAACCTAATTACAGAAATAAAAACATTTATCATTTATGACTCGAATTTGGAAATTTTTGTACCATTTGTTTTATTTATCTTGTTTTATTTACGAGAGGTAAAATAAATCATCATTTTTTTATATATTTTTTTTATTTTCAAAATCTGTACAAACAACGTTACATATCGTCTAATACAAATCCTAAGTCCAATAAATTACAAATTTTGAAATTAATGTGTGTTTGTGTTAAATTAATTACGCTAAGTAAATAAACTTTAGCTAATAAATATACAATTTAAAAAAAACACACATTTTACAAATAGGCATTTTCGCCAATCAAATCAATTTGTTTGTTACAAACATTATCATGGACACATTGAGAGATAATGTTTTTGTAGAACCTTTCTAAGTTGGGCCTTAGATTTAACATGCGAGATCAGTTTTGGGGGTAGCTCATTGAATAACGTACTACGTACCTTCTTGTGTGCTTACCAAAATAGTTTGATATTTTTGGGACAGCAAGTGTCTTCTTCTTAGATAAACGAGTTGGGTACATACGCTTACGTTATACTTTGTAGTTTTTTTGATTAAATTGTTCAGTCAATATATTTAGTTTACTTTTAAGATGGATCGGCAATACTTTACAAATTTTGAACAATTCTTCGTAATTTTTATTTAAGTTCTTCTTAGTTTTTTTATCTACAAGAAGTTTTAGTAACCTTACCTGCAAGATCTTAATCTTATTTAAGTGTGTAGGGAACGTAAGACCATATCTACCCAAGCCATAACCAATAATTGAGTCAGCCAGTGCGTAATATAAGGTATGCAGTACTTTCCTGCTAACAACATATCTGAGATTTTTCAGTTTACCCAAAATAGAGCGTAGCCTATTACAGACGGTGTTAACATGCAGATTCTCAAATTGAGCTTTAGCAGTAGAATACGAGAAAATTCGCAGTACTTAATTAATGAAAGAAAATAGCTATGTGTACGACCAGATGTGTGAACGTAAACGAGGCATAAGGAGTATGTAAGGATCGTAGCTGGTGGCGTTCTGTGGTTTCTGCCTACCCCCATGGGAAGAAATCGTGAGTTTATGTAAGCTACGAATCAATTAACTATTCGAGAGTTAAAATACGCTTTTTTATTATAACACGATGTTTTCTAATACCTAAACTCAGGCAGATAATCTATTGTTAGAACGCATAGCTATCACGAATCTCTCACTCGCAAAACTAGCCAGACTCGGTTTATGCTCGGATACGTAGTTTACGAGGAAAGCACTTCTAGGAAACCTTTTATGTGAGTGATGTAGGTTGACAATATCTGGTGATATACCGTAATTAAACTGTCTTTTTTTTGTATAAGATATTCGCGCACTTTATACTGTTATCGAGGATATATTCATTAAAAGCAATCTTTACAAAGTGTAAAAAGACCCATCACATAGGCGTTAACTTCGCATTCTGAACATCAAATCAATCAAATCGCTGTTTACGGTAAACATTGTACATAATGGGTGCCTACAACGGTGCAGAGGTCGTGGCGGTATTTAAAGTTGTGTTATAACATTAAAAACGTGTCTTAGTAAAAAAACGTCAATAAAAGTTGAAATTTTGACTGCCCCGTTGGTCTAGTGGTCGCAAGAGCTACTGCTGAGCTTGAGGTCCTGGGTTCGATTCTCAGGTCGAGCAAAGTGTTATTGGGTTATTCTATCTAGAAATTCTCAGTAGCAGCCAGGAGTCTGGTTTTGTGCCCGGTTGATGGAAAAAGGTTCGCCCCCTATTACATGGGGCTTATACATAACTGTCGAAATGTGGGTGTACTATAGGTAAACCTCTGCCTAACCCTTCTGGGATTACAGGCGTGATGTTATGTTATGTTTATTTTGTCCTTTAATCTCCGTAACCCGAAGATTCCCAGGTATAGGCGAGTGCAAGTGACCTTTGACTTCGGTAAGTGTAATTTTACACCCGTCATTTCCATTCATTATATTTCCCTCTGATATCGTGATACAGTGGAACGATAATACCGTAACGTTAGAAATTATAAAAGCGCACATAAACAGAAACCTTATGCATCAAAGTTATATTTTCATGAAAATATAGAAACAAACGACTTAACACAAATTCACTGCCATAGGCGTTAACAAGGGGCTTTATTAATGCCACCATTTTTCCAGTGTGAGAGAGAGACGGAGCTACAAAAGGTCGATAGCACCAGCCCGTTTTCGCAGTGGGATGATGGCAATTTTTATTATTTGTAACTCAAAAAAAAACATTTGTTTCCAAATAGCGCAAATAATATTACAAACAGTGAGAAACTTAAAAAAATACCAAGTAACAATCGTTTTAAAATAAGTTTTAGACAAGGACAGCACTATTGTAGAAATGACATGACGTCACGACTATGTAACATCATATGTTTTCATTGTCATACATTGTCCGTACCGCGCGATAAGGACGGAATTAATCCCCACCAAAAACTTTTAAAGAGTGTAGCTTCTTCATATTTACACCGATTTAATAGATTTTTTCGATTATCTCATTATTACTATGCCTTCTTTGAAATGACATTAGTTTTTCGAACATTTTAATATGAGTCATCAAAATCAAAAATCAAAATATTTTATTTCACATAGACCTACATGGGCACTTATGAAACGTCAGATTCTAGGTGCACGGTTCCAATTGGTCATTTCCCATGGAGAAGAGCCGGCAAGAAACTCCATGGTTACTCTTTTAAAAATATGTCTTTTACAATGTTTTCCAATTACAGTGATTAACAGGTATGGGAGGACAGTGTAGGCCTGTCAACAGGTACCATATGTTAAACAAATAGACAATTGTCTATAATTTATAATCCACAGGGCCTACGACGTTCTCACATTTACAAAATATAAAATAATCTAATAAAGTAAAATCAAAAAATAATTAAAAATTTTAGGTATATAATGTCAAATAATGAAAGAATTATGTCAGAGATATGTAAAAGTCCATATCTAATAATAAAAAAATAAAAATTAAACACCATTATTTGGGAGCAGTTATTAGAAATTTACATAGTGATGCCGTTCATGAGGTACCAGGGAAGCCACATGTGCAGAAGGAATTATTGCCAAACTTTCTTGTCTTCGACGTAGTCTTTAATCTTATAGTACGCTTTTTTGATAAGGACACGTTTAATGTGGGCTTTGAACTTTCCATCGCTAAGTTCTGTAACCGACTTAGGCAACTTATTATAAAAGCGGATACTGTTTATCAGAAATGATTTGCTTGTTTTAGTTAATCTAAATTTGGGTATAACAATTTCATTTTTACTACGTGTATTTATATTATGGAAATCGCTTCTTATTTTAAAAAGTTCTAAGTTTTTGCGAACATACAAAATACTTTCTAAGATATAAAGGGAAGGCAGAGTGAGTATATCAATTTCTTTGAATTTGTTTCTAAGAGACTCGCGAGGACCCATTTCATAGATCGCGCGGATTGCCCTCTTTTGTAAAATGAAAATTGAATCTACGTCAGCTGCTGATCCCCACAGCAGAACGCCATAAGACATAATACTGTGGAAATAAGCAAAGTATACCAACCTAGCTGTGGCTATATCGGTCAACTGCCTTATTTTTCTTACTGCATACGCAGCTGAACTTAATTTACCTGAAAGAGCTCTAATGTGAGCGCCCCATTGCAATTTAGAATCTAAAGTAATTCATAGAAATACAGTTTCCGTAATAGCATCTACTTTCTTGCCATCAAGTTTTAAATTTAAACCCACTTGGGGTACATTTGGTAATGAGAACTTAAGACATTTAGTTTTGTTCGCATTGAGTAAAAGATTATTAGCTGCAAACCATTTCGAAAGAATAGCCAGACTATCATTCACATGTAAGACATCCGTATCTTTTCTATCTATTTTAAAAATAAGAGAAGTATCATCAGCGAATAAAATTATATCTGATAAGTTAGCCATCATGTAAGGAAGGTCATTAATATAAACTAGAAATAAGAAAGGGCCGAGAATTGAACCTTGAGGCACTCCCATCTTAACTAAGGACCCCGAGGACGTCGCCCCGTTAACGTTCACTTTCTGTTGCCTGTTTGATAGATAGGAAAGAACAAGATTAGCGGCTTGTCCACGAATTCCGTAGTGGTGTAATTTACAGATCAGTGTATTGTGGTCAACGCAGTCAAACGCTTTTGAGAGGTCACAGAAAATGCCAATTGCATCCTGGGACTTCTCCCAGGATTCCAAAATGTGACTGATGAGTAACACTCCCGCATCAGTCGTCGACCTACCTTTCGTGAAACCGAACTGGCGACTATGTAAAATACCATTTGAATTAAAATGTGACAACATCTGGTCTAGCATGATTTTTTCATAGATTTTACTCAATGCTGGTAGCACTGATATAGGTCTATAATTAGAGGGATCACTCTTACTACCCGATTTGAAAATTGGTACTACTTTACTATGTTTCATTAAATCAGGAAACGTACCGCTGTCTAAACATTGATTAAATATGCCTGTTAGGACAGGGGCAATTGTGTCAATAATATCTCCAAGAACCTTAACGGAAATCCCCCATAAGTCTACAGTGTTTTTTATGTTAAGACTTTTGAACGCTTTTTTAATTGTGACAATAGAAATATGCTCGAATTTAAAACTAGGAATGTCCTTACTGAAGTTTTCTTTGAGTAACGATTCAGCTAACACAGATGATGAGGGAAGAGATTTCGTAACCTCAATTGGGATGTTGGTGAAGAAATTTTCTAGCGACTCAGCAACTTTCAACTTATCTGAAATGGTTTCATTATCAATTTTTAACGACAAGTCATTCTGATCTCGCTGTTTATTGTTTCCAGTTTCTTTGTTAATTACCTGCCACACAGCTTTTATTTTATTATGGGAAATACCAATTTTGTTACTTATTAATTTAGACTTAGCTTGAGCGCAGACTCTTTTGAATATTTTAGAATAATTTCTTACATAATCATGAAGAGTTAGATCAGACGTCAATGATTTCTCGTGATACAACCTATATAAAATATCTCTACTTTTTCTAATGCCAGCAGTGGCCCATTCACTAAATTTTGGTTTAGTATTGATAGTAACTTTTTTTACAGGACATGCTTTATTGAATTCTTGGCATACTGTAGAAAATAGGGTACCATAGTTTAAATTGGGGTCTTGTGTCCCCTGTTAGGTCTATGGCAACGGTGGGCTTATCATACTCCAGTCCGGATACACCACCAACCAGCTCATTGAAAAGGTCATTGGTGTTGGCAACCTGTTCGCTGGCTTTCAGAGAGTTGATGGTGGAGATAGTGTTATGTGCCTTGCATAATTCCGCTTCAAGACCTGATATGCGTTTCAGTGCCTGGTCATGAGTGTCACTGCATTGATGAAAGTCTGACACTAGTTGACGGAGATGGTGATGCTGGTCAAGTATGTCCATGTGCTGGGTGTGAAGTTCTACGAGCTGGCTCTTGAGTTGAGTGTTTTTGTCATTGATCCTCTTGACTTCAACCTCACTGTCCTCTCTTTCCTGTAGCAGCTGGTTGCATTCTTTTTTTGATGCCTCCAGTTCCTTCAGTGCTGCTTTCAGTTTGTCACTCATGTCACGAACTGTGGCTCCACGGGTCATCATTTTACAAAAATCCCCAAATGGCACCTAGAATGTGACAAGAAATAGCTGAGTGTATGAGGAATCAAAAAGGTAGGAGGGTAAGACAGTTAGCAAGAAATAAGAAAACTAAAGATAATGTTAAAAAGAAAAGGATTATAAAAATGGGGAGGTATAAGAAAATAAAAAAGCTATTTAATTTAATCTGGGCCTTATCACAATTCTTGCTGTAAGAAAGACTTATATTCCTATTTAATATAGTATAGGGGCTAGCTAATTTCCACTAATAATGTGTGGACACAGGGACATGAGATTTTAAAAGTACTTAAGAGTTTCACAATTTCGACAATACAATTATTTTACAAACATTAGTATAATTTAACAATAGTAATAGGATAAATATGTGTGTAGTAAAGTTTGTAGTGTATGTTTTATGTCTGGGGCAAGTGTTTTCGTCGTCGATTCTGCTTCCACAATTTGTCAAGCAAAAGGAGACATAAACATAGCCGTTGTGTATTGGACGTTGCTCATAAATCTGAGCAGTGTTTACAGATGTTGTTTAGTGTGTAAATATAGTTACAATAATGAATAATATAAAACAAAATACTCCCCGGGTTCGATGAATTCAAATCCAACATTCAAAACGTTGACAGCCGGTGGATATTTGATTAAATATCAATTACTATGAATAGTCACGACAGAACACGGCACAAACACTGCGTGGGTCACTATATACAAAGATTCTATGATAAACAATAGATTTAACACTAATTAAACACAATTATGTATTATTTTATCTAATAAAACTACGGGGTCGTTTTTTTCACGACCTTTCGCCAGTGTTGCCAGCGCAAAAAAAAAATTCATCATCATCATCATCATCTCTATTACGGTATTAATACTTTATAATACGGCACTAAATCTCGTATTTTGAAGAAGGTTCGCAATTTAATCTCAGTCTCAATGTGTCAAAAATACCTCAAATTTTTATACATTTTTGACGTTTGATTGTCGCCGAGGTGAGACTGCGACACGATTTTTAACCTTTTTAATGACGTGAGTAGACCTTCAGGTATTTTCTCTTACAAACAGCATGATGCTTAAGTTACAAATATTCCAATAATATTAATAAGTTAGAAAGGTTCCACTTACCTAGATCAAAGGAAAAACTGCAGAGGACTTTGAAATATATCTTACTAGTAAGACTTGGAAGCCGAATTCAAAGACTTCTTACATAAGCCGACCTCATTTACCCAATTATCGGCGATCTTGTTATCCACCAGTATATCGATCGTGATAACAAGTATGATAAAAAGATAAAACAACCAATCATCATTTTTTAAATGACAATGTTTTCCATGGCACATAATTCTACAGTGGATGAAAATAGATTAAAGTGGGTATTAAACTATTCGTGATGATATCAGAACATACTTCGCTAGTGGAGATAATCCCTCACTTGGTTGCAACAGCATACGCGGCAATTTAAACTTTGAAACTTTCTAGGATCCCTATCTATATAGTTAAGCCTTTATACAGTGCCCTCATTCGAGTAAAGCCTTAATAAATGTGTCGTTTAAAAACGCTTTTTGTAAGTACCTGCTTTTGTGTGATATCCACAATATAAAGCTCTCATTAGTTAGAGACTAAAAGTTATTGCAACTAATGACAACAATCATGAACTTAGACGTTAACGTTAAGAGAAGTAAGCACACCAGCCAGTCGGCCAAAGCTAAACTTCAGCAATAATAACTTACTTCGTGCGACACAGTTTTTATTCCCGACTCGAATAAAACTCCACCACACGGCAAAATTGATTTTCAACTTTGTTTGGAACAATAGAAACTAATTATACGGATGTCATAAAGTCTGATGGGGTCACAAGCAGTTAGGTTTGTGAATATCGTTTGAGGTTTTGGCGTTAGTAAATTGATTTGAACTTTATTTACTCAGTAAAATACGTAAGTATGTATATCGGATCTTTTCTCAAAAAACAGCCTATGTTTGTCCGAGGTCAACGAAAACATGCTTACGATTTTATTGGCAAAGTTTCCATGAAGCACGCAGAAGATTTTTGCTAGCTACTGATTTCAGCTTACTGTGTCAATGATGGGTCTTATCTTAACACTACGCATTGTGATCACAAACCTTTTGTCAGAATTTACAAAAAAGAAAGTCATCTGATAAGCAGGCTGACTCTTACATCTTTACAGTTAAGGGAGGGAAAGTACTCATAAGGGCAATCATGTAATTTGGTTTAAAATGGTTAGAATTTTTTTCCTTTTTCTTTTTTAGATTCTTTTATATTTTGTGAACGTTGTAGGCCTTGTAGATTGTAGATTTATAGACCATTGTCTATTTGTTATGCATATGCTATTTGTTGACAGGCCTACACTGTCCTCCCATACCTATTAACACTGTAAATAGAAAACATTGGAAAAGTCAAATATATTTTTAAAGAGTAACCGTGGAGTCTCTTGCCGGTTCTTCTCCACAGGAAACGACCAATTGGAGCCATGCACCTAGATTCTGACGTTACATAAGTGGTTGGCCTATGTAGGTTTATGAGAAATTAAATATTTTGATTTTTGATTTGATTTTGACAAAAAGGCTTGGTATTAAACAATCAACATCAAAAGTCATTTATTCAAACAAGGCTGAAAAAAACACTGTTTTACGTAAGACAGTCCTCCAACACGCCAGACCTTCACCTAGTACTTTAGCTGGTAAGAAGTGGCGCAACAAAACTTCCCAGCAGAATGAAATAGTTTTGAAACAAATATTTTGTTTTCTCAGTTTCAAAAGAAAGAAAAAACAAAATAAACTTGTAGAAAGGAAAAATACTTCGTTTAAAAAAAAACTAATTTTCTACACATAAATGATTGACGACATTAATTCACTTCAGTGAAGTCCAGTAACATTTCTCCATCACTGTCAGTCGTAAAGAATGTACTACGTGGTAATTATCAAAGAAGCCGCCAGATCTAGCTTTTGCATTAATTGTTACTTCAAAACACGTATCCAATACAAGAAGGAAAACTTTTGCGGTAGAAGAAAACTTTATTTAGGTACAAATATGGAGTTTTCTTTAGCGAACTGTGTACTAATATAATTATATAAAACCATATACTAACTAAGACATCATTGAGTCTTTTATAAGTACTATAATCTTGTACCTAAGGTATCCAGATTTTATCATAGATGTATAGTTTAGTATTGCATTGCTTTATTTATAATTTCGCATATGGCGATTTGTAAACACGCCTATAAATACATTTTCACAGTAAAGCGAGTAGCTTTTTAAGTGAGTGATGTAAAACCAACATACTTTATATTTTTACCGTTTATGCTTGTTCCTTTGTTTTGCAGTTGAAGGTAAAGGCGAAATACCTATATTGTTACCCGTTTAAGGCGTGATGTAACGTTTGAAGTATGTTTTTGTTAGAATTATATTTGGGGCATTATGCTTGGAAACGATAAACATGAATAACATTGCCTTGGTACTAACATGGCTTTAATATTCTTATAGTAGATATGTGACGCACGTGTATAGAATGTGTTTAACTATTATTCTAATTAATGGTACGTCATCATCATCATCAGCCTATAGTTGTCCACTGCTGGACATAGGCCTCCCCTAATGAGCGCCATAGCGCCCTGTCTTCAGCTCGACGCATCCAGCATCTGCCTGCAGTCTTTCGCAGATCGTCATCCCACCTGGCCGGAGTGCGTCCTACACTACGTTTGCCGAGTCGCGGTCTCCACTCAAGAACTCGTTTACCCCAGCGGTTGTCGGTTCTTCGCGAGATATGGCCGGCCCACTGCCACTTCAGCTTGCTAATTCTTTGAGCTATGTCGATAACTTTGGTTCTCTGTCGGATGTATTCGTTGCGAATTCTATCCTTCAGAGAGACTCCGAGCATAGCTCTTTCCATAGCTCGCTGAGCGACTTTAAACTGGTGGACCAGCCCTATCGTGAGTGTCCACGTCTCAGCTCCGTAGGTCATGACGGGTAGGACGCACTGATTGAAAACTTTAGTTTTCAAGCATTGCGGTATGGATGACGAGAAGACTCGGCGTAGTTTCCCAAACGCTGCCCAACCTAGCTGGATCCTCCTCTTGGCCTCCCTCTCAAAATTGTTTTTACCTAACTGCAGAATTTGCCCAAGGTAAGTGTACTCGGAAACAATTTCGAGAGGGTGGCCATGTACGACGACCGGTCCCGGATCAATGAGACCATTGACCATGACTTTGGTTTTATCCAAATTCATGCCGAGACCGATGCGTCGCGAGGCTGAAGCTAGGCCGCCCAGCATCTGGTTCAGCTCCTCCAACGACTCCGCCATTAAGACTATGTCATCAGCAAATCGCAGGTGTGAGATGTAATCGCCGTTTATGTTAATGCCCTTACCTTTCCAGTCCAGCGTCTTAAACATATCTTCCAACGCGCTCGTGAACAGTTTCGGGGATATAACATCCACCTGTCTCACTCCTCTGCGCAGTTGGATGTGTTTGGACTGCTGGTCCTGTACTTGGACACTCATGATGGCGGCATCGTAAAGACATCTCAGTACCTCGATATAGCGACAGTCTACTTGGCATCGCTGTAAGGATTCCAGAACAGCCCAGGTTTCGACAGAATCAAAGGCCTTCTCATAGTCCACAAAGGCCAGACACAGGGGCTGATTATACTCTTCGGACTTCTGTATAATCTGCCTCACTGTGTGTATGTGGTCTATGGTGCCATATCTTCCGCGAAACCCGGCCTGTTCCGGTGGCTAGAACTCGTCGAGTCTCCTGGCGAGACGGTTCGTGACCACTCGTGAGAACAGCTTATAGACGTGGCTCAGGAGTGAGATGGGTCTGTAGTTTTTAAGGAGAGCTTTATCACCCTTCTTAAAAAAGAGCACCACCAAACTCCTGCTCCACGCCTTTGGAGTTCTCCCACTGTGAAGGACATCGTTGAAGAGGTTCTGTAGTTCCTGTATAACAGGAGCTCCTCCGGCTTTCAAAAGCTCTGACGTTATGCCGTCCTCACCGGGGGCTTTTCCATTTTTAAGCTGCCTCAGAGCTAACACGATCTCGTCTTGACTGATGTCTGGCAGTTCGTCGGTATAGTGGCGTGTCAGGGTGGCTCTGGAATCGTGGTCGTCTCGTTGGGAACGAGGGGCATGTGCAGCGTATAATCGGCCTTAGAAATCCTCTATCTCGGCGAATATCTCCGGCTTCGACAATACAGTCCTCCCGTCGTGCGTTTTAAGCTTCGTCAGGTGGCTCCTGCCAAGCTGCTGAGTGACTACTTTGGACCCTCGGTTTCGCTCTATTGCCTCTTCAATGAGGCGTGTGTTGGAGCTCCGAAGGTCGTGCCGTACCATCTTCGCAATTCGCTTGTTCAGGTCTGACCTATCTGACAAAGTCGCTTGGGTGGTTTCCCGTCTTTTTGCCAACAGCCTGAGAGTCTCATCCGAGAGTTTGGATTTCCTGCCAGTACGCTGCTTTTGGCAGAACTTGATGCCCTCGTCTCTCAACGTTTCGACCAGATTGTGTAGGGTCTCGTCGGCGTCATCAGTGGGATCCAAGGCAACGAATCTATTCCCGAGAGCCTGCTGGAACTTCTCGGTGCCCGCCATGATTTGGATTGGGTTAGGTCGGAGCGTGGACTTCAACAGACGGTTTCTTTCAAGCTTTAAGTTGATATTCAGAGAGCCTCGGAGCAGTCGGTGATCAGACCCGGTATTGAACCTGTTGATCACTGAGATATCTCTGAATATGTGCTTGCTATCCGTCATGATGAAGTCGATCTCATTTTATGTCACAGTGTCGGGACTTCGCCACGTCCACTTCCTTTGGGGCCGTTTCTTAAAGAAGGAGTTCATTAAGAACAGCCCCTCCTTCTCAAGGAAGTTGACAAGCGTTTGTCCCCTGTGATTCTTAACTCCATAACCATGTGGGCCTATTCGGGATTCGTTGCCAGTCCGGGTTCCCACCTTGCCGTTAAAGTCCCCCATAACAACGTTGAAGTGAGCCTTAGTGGTGTTGTGTAAGGCTTTGGATATGTCTTCATACATATCCTCCACTTCATCATCCGAGTGTGCCGAGGTCGGTGCGTAGACCTGAATTACCTTCATGCTATACCGCTTGGATAGCCGAAGGATCAGGTACGCTACCCTGTTCGACACACTGGAGATTTCTTGAACGTTGTTAGTGAGGGCCTTATTGACGAGAAAACCTACGCCACCCTGGGATATTTTATCGCCCTCGCGAAAGTAGAGAAGATGACCCGAGTCTAGGGTTACGGTGTCCTCCCCCTCTCTACGGACTTCACATACCCCCAGAACATGCCATTTAATGTTCTCTAACTCCGCTTCCAACTGCGCTAGATGATGGTCGAGCCTCAGAGTTCGTCCGTTATACGTCGCCAGGGTCAATTTTTTTAGTAATGAATGGTAGCCTACCGTAGCCCGGGGATTCCTAGCACCCCCTGCCCCGCCGTTACCATGGCCGCTACCATGGCCAGGAATAGCGAGGCGGCCGGGAACTGGGGGCCATTTTTTGGCTTGTAAATTCATTTTGGGGGTAATGCCCATAATCCCCACGCTGGGCATGCGGGTTGGGGATCGCAGTTTGGTGATGGAATTGCTCTGCAGGGGGCGCTGCTGCCCGCCCTCCTGTGATTGTCCCTTAGTCGCCTCTTACGACACCCACGAGAAGAGTTGGTACGTAATAAAGCTTTATTTTCAACGCAAAAAGAAAGCCAAAGACTACATTATTAAACGTCATCAAAACAAGTTTGGTTGGCATTCTTGAAAGCTGTAATTGCTTTCAATACGCCTTCAGCAAATACTTCAGGCATCTCAAAAGCCAGGAATTATTTATTAGTTTACTGAGTTACAGTAGGCTTTATAATAACGGGTGTACAAAGACATAACAAAGCCGAGAGTCACTTGTAATCCCCGTCATTGCATATTCTTTTTGTATTGGACCATACCTGGGAGCCTCCTGGTTGCGGAGATTAAAGGTCAAAATTCTGTCTTTTAAGGACGTTATTTTACGAAAACAAGTTTTTTCGTAAATAATCAAATAACGCCACGACCCCTGTACCGTTGCTTGCACCCATAATACTTCAGGCATCTCAAAAGCTAGGAATTAATTATTAGTTTACTGAGTTACAGTAGGCTTTATAATAACGGGTGTACAAAGACATAACAAAGCCGAGAGTCACTTGTAATCCCCGTCATTGTATATTATTTTTGTATTGGACCATACCTGGGAGCCTCCTGGTTGCGGAGATTAAAGGTCAAAATTCTGTCTTTTAAGGACGTTCTTTTACGAAAACAAGTTTTTTCGTAAATAATCAAATAACGCCACGACCCCTGTACCGTTGCTTGCACCCATAATACTTCAGGCATCTCAAAAGCTAGGAATTAATTATTAGTTTACTGAGTTACAGTAGGCTTTATAATAACGGGTGTACAAAGACATAACAAAGCCGAGAGTCACTTGTAATCCCCGTCATTGTATATTATTTTTGTATTGGACCATACCTGGGAGCCTCCTGGTTGCGGAGATTAAAGGTCAAAATTCTGTCTTTTAAGGACGTTCTTTTACGAAAATAAGTTTTTACATAAATAACGCCACGACCCCTGTACAGTTGTTTGCACCCATAAGCACAATGTTTTGCGTATTCCATTGCGATAAACCGCAATCAGCAAAAAAAATAAAGAGTAAAATTAATTTCCAAGCAATTATTTTTGTGCAATGTTGCTTAGTTTGATGTACAGAATGCGTAGTTGAAGGATACCCGTAAGCCACAAATGACAAAAAGACGTGCAATATTTTATTCCAATAGGATTTCCCATCGAAAAAATTACAAACTTCCCTACCTATTACCTCTCTCTACTTACATCCACTTATCCCTTATAACATTAAATTTTTTAAACAATGTCACCTTTCGGTTAAAGCTTCGCGATGTCTGTGAATTAATTAAAGATTTTTATTAACTCGTATATTCTCTTATTTTCTGGGACATTTTATTTTTTCTGCAGTTTTTCAATTTAAGACGTTAGTCTTTGTCCTTTTTTTTCTAAAGCGCCAGTATTTATTACAAGCTTCTGCGACATATTTTATGTTTTCTTTTTTTTCGAAAAAGGGGAGCCGTAGTAAAAATGCTAGTGTATTGTTGTCATTGCATGGCAAACCACACTGTGGGTGTCCCTCTATGCCGTTTATCCAATACCAGTTGCTAGGGACAAATCCATTTCCGAATTGACACATTTTGACATTTTTCGTAATGAATTGCAGTCATATAAACATAAAATTAATATGTAAGGTATATTATGTGTATTTTATACTTTTTCCCGGTGACTAATTAGTAAATCATTAGTGCAGCATATAACCATATATGCTGCACTAAACATTTACTAATTAGTTAAGATTCAAAAGCAGACTCGTATTTACAAAATAAAAACTGAAGATTGAAGTCAGTGCTAGTTGCATTTAGGAACAAATATATACGTAGGCGGGGAACCTAGACCACAGCTTTTGTTCTAAAATCATTGCTCCGTGTTGATCCCATTCACACAATATGTACATTGTGTGCATTGGTTTGAATTGAATTGATTTCGCACGATACCGGTCTGTTCACGAAGGTTCTTTTCGTAGAAAACCAACGTTTTTCATCGAAACAATTAAGTTTTCGCTTCATTGATTGTTTCAACATATTTTATTCGATTTTCAAGGAAATTTGAATGCATTAATGATTATTACTGTTATGAATTGTGAAGATAGGCCCAATGAAATCAGAGGTTATTTTGTGAGATGCCCAATTATGAAATATTGAGAGAATATTTCATCGGAGAAAATCCGGTATATTTATCAAATACTTAAGCCTGTTATGATGAATGAGAGTTTCTTGCGATCAAAGGTAAGAAAGTTCTTTCCACATTAATTTCACAATATTTCAGAAAGAGGGTTGACATAATATAATCGAGACTCGATTTAATATACCTAATCCCGTTTAAATGAATCTCATAGATTTTAACGATAAAAGTGAAGCTTATTTTTTTTGAAAAAATTGGAGAAGTGTGATAAATGGGTTTCATTATATTAATAAGCTTCAAATAGCTCTTACCTATGTATTTTAGTGTTCGTTTAGTTACTGTTTAATTAAAAAGGAATAAAAAGTTCTTATTACATGAATACTTACCTAGGTATTATTTTATTGTTATTATTGTGAATGTTAAGAATATGTGGGTATTTTTTTTTTAACTTTTGTTTTATTATTTTATTATCTCAATTAGTTTTAATCGTAATCTTGGTCTGGCGGTTTGAGTAATTATGCGGCCTACCCAATGTCCTTTCTTTGGTATTGTTCATCGAATCGTTGAGCACCTTATGTTTTGAGTTGAGCTGTACGATTACAGACAAATGCGTGCACTGACTGGACAGTTCCATTCAATATGTGTGGTTTTTTCCTGAAAAGACCATTTCAGACATCAATCCACATGGTCTT
Organism: Dasypolia templi; assembly: GCA_963555695.1. Taxonomy (NCBI): domain Eukaryota; kingdom Metazoa; phylum Arthropoda; class Insecta; order Lepidoptera; family Noctuidae; genus Dasypolia; species Dasypolia templi. Next base: position 14,431,149 of record OY743146.1, on the reverse strand, counting down.
AACATGATCTGACAAAGATTATGTCTGGACTTTAAAAGAGACTGTGACCTCTGAGTTTGTTTCGGCTTTTCTTCTCAGAGTAGTCAGATAGGAAACGCCGACCTCATCTCGTTTAAAAAAAAAAAGTTTGACGTGTAAAAATGTTTGTAAAAACCCACTTACAGAAATAAATATCATTTATCATTTATCGTCATTTATCATTAAAGAGGCAAGTGACATAAAAAAATTGAGAATTAAAGTCGGGGGGTTGATTTAAGTTAGACGTAATAAGATTTATTTATGGGACAAGGTGAAAGTTCTAGACTAAAGGTATCAAAATTCCAGGGTTAATTATCATCCAATGATAATTTTATAATATTTTTTTTTGTTTATGAACCAAAAAATATGATCGAATTGTTGTTTTCCCCTTCTTTGCACGTTTTTACGACTCGACAAAACAGAGATTATTTTATGCAAGTTTAATATTAATATAATTTATGGTAATTAGGGCGGTTCTAACTAACACTACGCGTACTGTTGTATTTTTACCGCTTGGCAGTAGTGTTAGTGAAAACGGGCATATTAATTAATAAACCGGCCGAGTGCGAGTCAGACTCTAACACATGAAAGGTTCCGTGTACCACCGTACAATATTTAAAACTAGATATATAAAATACAGGTAAATATTTTTTAATTTTATTATTTGTTAATTTTTTTGGATTTACCAACGTTCGTTAACACTATATAAATCACAGGAAACAACAGAAAGTAAAGAACTGAATGTAGCAAACAATTAAAGGTAAATACAGCATTTTCTGACCTACTAGATGAAAAATCTTTAAACAGAGCAATTAAAATATTGTATAAAACAGAAAACAAACAGATACAGCCGTCTCGTAACTTAATAATTAATTAAAATAAATATATTATACCTTGCGACACAAATTATCAAGAAGTTTAGATCAGAATCGCCCAAGTATGTCCATATCTATGCCACGGTGATCTACTAGATCACCACACTCGTTCATGAGCCTACACATTCTTGGCAGTGGGGAATTTGCTCCGTACGCGGTTCTTCGTTGAGGTGTATGAAAGGGGTGATGTGAATGCGAGGATAAATTACTATGCTACGTTTGTCATAAATTATTAAAAGTTTGTACTTGAAAGACTTGTTGACAATTCTCTACGACTAGAATGGACAGTCAGCCAAATTTCGTCAATTTGTCCGTGTAAGATTTATTTTACTTTACTCTGCTAGAACCATCTACCAAGTGCCACATGAACCGTTTCTGAATCCTTTCCAGTCGAAGTCAATATGTCGCATAATGTGGCTTCCATACCACGCTGCATTAGTTCAAAGTACTCCTAATCAAGCTGTTAAACAGCACTATTTTGGGCATACTATTGCCAAAGATTTTACCGTTTCGAATGACGAAACCCAACATTTTAGAGGTGTTTTTAATTGTACTCTCGAGGTGCGGGAGGAAGATGAGCTTAGTGTCAAATATGACGCCAAGCAAGATCCTTTATTTGGTCTACTGTTTCAATAATGGCATTGCCAATGTGATATACAGCTTCAATCGGCAAATCGGTTTTGAAAACATTGAAAAACACCGTGCCGACATAGGAGGCTTACGGCTCACCAGACGTAATCTAATCTAAAGCTGATAACTTTTAATATAATTTTTTGTGTAACTTGGTTGAAGGCCTTACTAAAGTTGCCATATATTGCATCGACTTCTCTCCCGGAGTCCAAGGCCTCAGTGACAAGTTCAGTGAAAGCTTTGGCAAATCCTTGTAGGCTCTCACTGAGATATTTCCTGTGGTGGTTTTGTGTGTACTGTAATGAATCAAAGATTTTGGCAAAAGATGACAAGATTGATATTGCCCTAAAGTTATTCACCACAGTATCGTCTTCACACACAACATCACGCTTTGTTGTGTTTGAAGCGATAGGTAAGTAGGTATTTATTCACATATTCACATAATCAAAGCCGGGCTTGAAAGAAAAACCTTTATTAACCTCATATTTTATTATTATTTGAGATACCTTTTGAAATTTGACCGCGCAGAAGTGTTAAGGGTTTTCTTTTTGGGGAAGCACAAAAATTGGAGCTAAACTTTTTTCACAATTTACAACACTCGACACTGGCAACAATGGCTAAGGCCGCTTGCCACAACAAAAAAAAAAAACAAAAAAGAAAACACTATTTACTGAAAATGTCATCTATGTGTCCTTGTAGTCTTATAAAGTTGTGCTTATGTAGGAGAATGATAATTGATGCTGTTTTATAAATTGATATATATATATATATATATATAAATATTGTACTTCTTTATTTTGACTATTCCACTTCTCAAACAACAAAACGTAAACAGCACGCTTGTGTTTCAGAGTTTTTTATTATTCAGAGATTATTATTCAGAGTTTTTTTTAAAAAAAAAGGGCTTCGATATTCTGAGGTTCTGTTCTACTCAACCATTTAATTGTTGTAGAAATCTCAATTATATTAGCTTCTTGTGTTACTGAGGTATCTCTTGACTACAGGTATTCGTAGCAATTTAATAATTGAATACCAATGATTTAAATATTTGCGGGTAGTCTGTTCAAGAGCGATAACAATGTAAGCAATGAAATGTTGGGACGCAGTTATTGTTATCGATAAAGGGACGGGTTATATTGACCTCGTGCATTGGTGTATTCGCAATAGTGTACTGAACGTGAAGCTTTAAAGTTCTGCCTATCTACTCTGTGAAATTCAACTGTAAATTTCCATTGATGCTAAGGATTGTCATTAATATGTATGTTTTAATATACATACTTCTTTGACATAATCTTCTCATTATTAATCAAGTCATTTGGTTTAAAAAGTTTTTAATTTTATTATTTTGTTTTTCTTTTGTATGATTCTTTTATATTTTGTGAATGTGAGAACGCTGTAGGCCTTGTAGACTGTAGATTTGTAGACCATTTTCCATTTTGTACCTGTATAAAACCTGGTACTTGATGACAGGCCTACACTGTCCTCCCATACCTATTAACACTGTAATTTTAAAACATTGTAAAAGTCAATTATTTTTAAAAGAGTAACCGTGGAGTTTCTTGCCGGCTCTTCTCCATAGGCACGACCATTTGGAACCGTGCACCTAGCTTCTGACGTTTCATAAATGCCCATGTAGGTTTATATGAAATCAAATATTTTGCCTTTTAAATTTGATTTGATTTGATGGGCTCTCTTCATCTAAGTTTTCAAGAAGACATTTTTAGTCTTTTTATTGATTTAATTTTAAGTCATTAGCAGCAGACGGGTTATTTTTATACCTTTATTTCTTTAGTGGACCAGTGGTAACGGCCCCGACTTACGAGTTGTAGGTCGTGAGTTGGAAGCCAGACAGGCGCTTTACTTTGTGGAAATCATTTCATCACCACTGCTCTCAAAACGATAAAGGAAAACATCGTGAGGAAACCGGTATATCCCAGAACCAATAATTCGAAGACATGTGTCATCTACCAATCCGCACTGAGCCCGCGTGGTGGATTACGGCTCACACAGGCCTCCTCTCATAGAGAGGAGGACTGTGTCCCAGCAGAACGTTATAGGCTGACTATGCTTATGCTAGTATTTTTTCGGTTGCTTATATGGTGATATAATAAGTACTACCTATATACGGCTCCCTGGCCACTGGGTAGTCAGCTCTGTTACCAATTAATATTTGAACCACAGCATAACCCATTCTCATTACATTTCGTGCCAAGAAGAGAGAAAGAGAGATAAAGATAAAAAGGCATACCTACTGACGATATTATACAAATGGTTTAATTATTGAATATTTGACATTGATACTATAATTCAACGTTAGTTCTGACAAGCGAGCTGTGTGAATATCATCTGCTCATAACGTTTGAATTCGTCGGCGGTAATTTGGTTTTCTCGGACGAATATTTTGAAGTAGGTTTCTTAGTAGGTTTTCACAGACTCATAAAATTTTAGGAGTTGAAAATGTTGTAACTTTTTCGAATATTTGTGTTTTGATGAGGTATTTTATTTTATTTTGTAAAAAAAACTTTTTAACTTCGCAAGTTTGTAAATTACAAATTTTCGGTTTGAATTTTGAATATAATAGATTTTTTATTTTTGTTATTTTTTTAATTTATATTCTATTTTTTCGTTGAATATAAAAAAGACAATAGGATCCGAATGTAGTTTTTTCAAATGAGATACAAAAGTTTAATAAAAACCTACTTATTGGCCTCTGAAGATCTAGTTATAAAGAGTTTATTTCCCTCAAATGTCTAGTTTGTAAGTTAATAATCGTAGGTACAGATATACAGGTACAGATATAGTATACTAAGCTAAAAGGGGCGGATTTAATAATAGAGGAAGTGTTCGTTAGAAACGTTTAAGTAGGTCGGGAGTCGAACCAAATCCCCAATGCTATCACCAAATAAAAACCTGTGAAATATTTTATTGGTACAAAAAAGGTCAGTAAATTATGTCTCTATCGTTTACAAGGTGTAATTAAAATAACTGAATCATGCAATTAAGTTTCCAAGTCTTTTCGTGAAAGCACTTCAGTAATTAAGTAAATTGTGGAAAGTCATAAATACTGTTGGTTGTGGGCTGGCATCACGAAGGCAAGCGTGGCGGTATTCTACACCGCGTCGAGACGGTCGATGCCCTGTACGACCGTTAACCCCTCAAATGCAGTCCTACCTGCAACATCTAACCCTATTAGCTATTTTCCGGGAGCGCCCGACCCCGCGCTATTTTCATCGTTGTGCCTTAAGACACCGTGTCTCTTCAAATGTAGGTCGCGAATAATAGAATGTGAGGACTGAACTAATTTGATCCGATATTTTGCCCACTCGCATTTGGTAAACTACGTGAGGACGAAGTCGCGGGCATAAGCTAGTCACATATATTGTTCTATTATTTATATATGACCCTAGTTGGTATATAATATTATTGCCACTAATTAGGACTAGGTACTTATTACATTATTATTTCAGGCAAAACATTTCTAACAAAAAAAAAAAAACAGGCTTCCAAAAAAATCACTGCAAACTGAAAAATTACTTTAATCTAATAGAAAAAAGTTCAAGTTTTTCATTTAGGTGTGGTACTTAACCTACACAAATACATATATATATACCTCTAATCGCTATGTAAACAATGACAGGAAGTAATTATAACTTCATCAATGAATACTAAGTGAAAAAATATGTATTCAATTGAAGGTAACTGAAAAACTTAAAATAGTTCAGTAAATAAAAAAAATGGGACCAATAAAATAATCCAATAAAATAAAAATAAAACGAAATCTATCCACAATTGCCAGTGACACCGCGTAACAACAAAAAATAACAAATATACAAAAAAATAACATACAGACGAATTGAGATCCTCCTTCTTTTTGAGGTCGGCTAAAATAACAAAGCAATTAGGGACTCGAAGCTTTAAGTGCTTTTGAAATATAATATCTTGGAGTTTATGTCTTATAGTTATTGAATTAGTTGGAGGGGTGATGACGTGTGTGTAAAGAAAACCTTTTTCCTTGATTGTTTGCTACAGTGCGTCTAACTTAATTAGATGGTTTCGTCGTTTTTTTTTGTTTGTGTGATGTTCGAAGTTGAGTTTCTTGTAAGTAATCAAGACTCGTGGTAAGTGTTAACTTAATAGATAGGTAAATTTAATGAGATTTTGATTTCTTCGGAATATCATTATTTAATCATTTAGATTCCATACATTTTAAGTTAATGGTATTTATAATTATGTAGGTAGAAATAAGAATTACTTATTATTTACAATATAACTTTTCAACATTATAAACGGCACCTCCAGACCCGTTCACTGTATTCCATGATCTCACGGTCGGGCAATCCACCCTTCCCAATATGGCATTCAGAAGGTGCGCAGAACGCGTCGCATCAGGGAGGCCACTCTTTTCCGCGCTATCGCCCGAAAATTGTCCGTGCTGGCTATAGCAAACATACCTGATGCACTGCAAAAGCGAGGCATCCCCAACAGCATCGAAAAACCATTATTGTGCAGGACCCGTAGGACATTGAAAGATCTACGCGCACAAAGGACCCACAGGCTGGTATAGAATGTTTGGCAGTATGCCTTATAAATAGCAAATTTTACCTCTTTTGTGCATAGTGCAAACTTGCGCGTCAGAATATTACATCTTACTGTCACTGCCCTTCGTTCCTGCACAATATTCAAATCATCTGAGAGGTTAAAAAAAAAATTATCATAAAAAGGGTCAAAGTCAGCCACTTCATTTTAAATAAAATAGCTAGGTAGGTATTATTTGTGCGTACCACGATTATAACATGTACGATCGACCGCAAGTCATTGGTAAATGATAAATGATTTTATTTCTGTAAGTAGGTTTAAAACTAGATGAGTAACATGACATATAGCATGAAGTTTCAATAGAATACGAGGCCAGCTTATATTGGTTTTGTTACCAATGACGTGCGGCCTACTGTATTTCCCTATTACGTTAATTTTTATAACCTCATATAGCATAATCCCACTGCTGGGCCACAGGCCTGCGTTCTTTTAGACGGAGTGTTATTTCCAAACGATGGGCTTGAAATAAAATCATAATTTATTTTTGCAATTTATTTCAAGCCTCCAGAGCCTAATTTTTGTGCAGTCTTCAATGGAAAGGTTTAAAAATAAAGTATCAAAGGTTGGCCGTGGACGCCTGTTTTATTTTAATCTCCTGAGGGCTAAGCTAAACTTTAAGCTGCGCCAGTATGAGGTCGGATAGGCTCAGAGCCAAATGAAACTTCATTGGATATAGGTTACACAGTGCAGTTAAGCCGTAGTGGTGCGGAATTATCTATTTTCGGTGATGGCTTTACATATCTTCTTCAAGTACTCTGACGAAGCAACTAATGATAGCTCAGAAATGTATTTTGTTTGGGATATGTCAAAAGTCCAGTGGGATACCTCATGTTGGTGTAACTTGTGCTATTAACACTTTATTTTAAATCTCAGAATTACAGAAGCGCTGGTCCGGCTCCGGGCGAAAATCTCTGCCCCGGTGCCCGACAGAGTACCCGGCTGTGCCCTCGTTCTCGCGCAGCGTGCCTCGAGCAGGGCCAGATTCCCATTCAGGTTCGCTGGTCTTGCTCAGGAAGGCGCAGAAAGGTGCTATGCGGAATCCTGGTCTGCATATGTGCCCATAGTGCTGCTTGACGACGTGGACAAGTTGTTTGAGCGGATAATTGCGAACTGCCTCGTCAGCCACTTGTGCAGAGATGAGCCGGACTTAAACGACAACCAGTTCGGTTTTCGGCATGGAGGGTCCACCATAGACGCAATTATGCGGTTGAGAGTCCTGGCGGAGAGGCGGGAGGGAAACCGGGCCGGGGTGATGCTGGCGGTGTCCTTGGACAAATCCAATGCTTTCAAAATCCTGACCTGGAGTTTTATGAGGGACACGTTGCGTTATCATCGGGTGCCTCCCTACCTCCGCAACGTGGTCGAGGATTATTTGGCGGAAAGGTGTGTCACCTACAGGGGACGGCATAACCAGTGCGGTGTTCCACAGGGTTCTGTTCTATGACCGCTCTTGTTGGACACCACGTACGACTGGGTATTGAAGGGCGAATTCCAGCGGGGGATGAACTTGACGTGTTACGCAGACGACACGCTGGTCACGGCTCGGGGGAGCTCACACAAGGCTATGGGCCCCGTCGGGCGCCGCCGCCGGGTTTACGTGTCGTGGTCGAGGGGGCCCGAATCGCTGTCGAGTCAACCATGAAGTACCTGGGATGTGTGGTCGACAGCCGTTTGGACTTCGCCCCTAGTTTTGGCGGCTGGCACCCAAGTTGATGGGTGCGGCGGGTGCACTGTCAACGCTACTTCCCAAATTTTGTGCCCGAGCACTGCTTGCAGACAGTTGTACATGGCGATCCATGGCCCTGTATGAGGCCCTGATCTAGGCAGCTGACCTGAAGCAGCAGCGGCACCGGGCGTCTGCAGAGGGCAGATAATACCCTCTTCCGGTCCCCCTTAACAGGTCCAGGTCCTATGTTAAACTTGTTCAAAATCAAAATCAAAAGTCATCTATTCAAATTAGGCTGAGAGTCAACACTTTCCGAACGTCAAAATTAAATAAGACAGTCCCCCAAAACGCCCGCCCTTAACCACTTCCTAGTGCTTTAGCTGGGAAGAAGAAGTGGCGCAACAAACTCCCCAGCAGCAGCTGTCTGTTCAGTTAGAAAAACCATTGGAATAAACAATTAAGGAAATCAAAGTAAAAAAAAAAAACGAAACACATAAAATCATATTTAATTATCTGCCGTAGGTAAGCTTGCCACGCCAATATACCCAAAACAGAAACCAATAAAAATCAAACCACATAATACACAAATAAAAGCCTCCAGGCATAATTGTTTAATTATGCAATTAAACTACTAACTAATATCATGTTTCAATTGTAATTTGAACGAACCTTTTGTGCTCCCACATTAGTAATGTATGATCTAATATCAATTACCATAGTGCTATGTCTCTTGTAATTTGACAAGGGATGAAGTACTTCCATGGAAATCAATTAGTGGTGACAAGACTGCTTGGCGTAAATAGACAACGTTGTTTTATTCATACTGGTGAATTAACTATTATCTTAGTGGTAGGTTTAGAATTAGGCGAAACCAATTAACTAGTAAAAGGTAAATATTATTAGTTTTGTGAACTTGCTAACTTTTGTTAACATAATTAGTATAAGTAGTTACAGCCGATGACCCTTTTTAAGGTTTTGTACCCAAAGTGATCCTAGGTAACCGTTTTACTAAGCCTAAGCCATTTGTCTGTCTGCCTTTCAGTCTGTCTGTCAATTTGCTATCTGTATAATGTGTAGCCAGTTGAACGTTTTGGTGGTGGCTACGGAACCCTTAGTGCACAAGTTCAACACTCACTGGTTTTCAATGTTTGGACGATTGAGTTACAATTTATTTTTACCCTTAGAGCACAAGTTAACACTTACTTGTTTTCAATGTTTGGATGATTGGGTTACAATTTATTTTTCCAATAATAGTCATAGCAGATGCGACGGGTTTTATCGAATGTCATGAGTTCACAGGCTTTCGATTAAATAATATTTATGTCCTCAGCGAGGAAAAACAAACTCAGGCATATTAATTTTCGCTGTACCATGATACCCACGTAAGTGGTCGTGAAGTTTGAAGACTCACTCACGGTTTTAAAGTGGAAAGTGGAAAAAGTACGACCACAGGCAATGCGCCAAGCCTTCACCTTTATTAAAGCCTGATTGTTCCAAGAAAATATCATGACGGTCGATAAATCTGTGTTATAGGCAGGAAATGTCCAGTTCTTTATTTCATAAATCGATGGTGCCTGCCCCAGGTTTAAACTCTATTAAAGTAATGAAGTTTGTGCCAGGGGTTAATCCGATCGATGGATACGACAAGGTGCGAAAGCATAAGCATATTGGCCGGTTTATTTAAGCACAATAACAATATTTCGTTTACCTGAGTCATGGTACACCGCAGGCTTCCCAAAATTTCCAATAACTTTGTCAGAGAATTTGGAGTTGTTTTTGGTTTAAAAACGAAGTTGATAACAGCGCAAAATACTCGCAGAAGGGTTGAGCCCAAAGTTTCAGAGATTTAATGTTTATAATTCAGTTGATGTTTACAAGCGAGAGACAAACTCCTTATTAATAAAATGGAGAGTTAAGTTACGACTAAAGCCACACAAGTTTAATTTTTCGAGTTGTGATTATAATTTTATCATATTTATGTTTAAATGGTGGGAACGGTTATTTGGTCATGTATGTATGTATAATAAGTTTTTACCAATACAAAGCATTCAAGTTTTATCTTTGCTAAAGTTGGTACAACCTATAAATAGAGTGGTACCTACTCACCTCAAATATGTAAAATCTTACAAAGAATTAATTTATTCATCGTACCTACAAAAACGTTGCAAAATGTGGACCAAACATTTCAATAGACGTCCAATCCTAATATCCGACGTATCTTTAGTTATTGGTTATTCAGAAGTAGGGTCAGGCAATCAAGTTTAATAACTTTGCGATCTGATCTGCGATTTGACCTTTTGTAGACCCTACATGTTTTTTTTATTAAATTTCCGTATAACTTTTTAGTAAACTTACTTTTCTGTGGTTGGAATGAATTATGTAGGGTTGCTGCAAGTTCATAATGATTGTTTATGTCGAGATGTATGTAACCCATGATTTCTACAAGAGTAGGGAGGGTAACCCAGCCTAAAATAAAATAGGTCCTGTCAACTTAAAACGGTGTTTCTGTTCTTTTTATTTATGTAATTAACCATTGATGTACAGACAAGAAGAAAGGAACAAAAATATACGTACAAAAGTGATACTTATTTCTAAAGAAATCTCTTATTCCTTGTTTTACTAGGTTTATTTTGACTATAAGTTAATTATATACTTTATTTTATTCTACACACTTGTTGATTCAGCAAATTGCGTGTGAAATAATAAATATTAGATTTATTGCAAACTTAATTTTGAGCAAACAATGAATAAATTAGAAAGGTTTTATGACGCAGTTTTAACGATGGTAACATTGAGTTTTTTTTTTGTCTAGCTCGGGTCACATTAACGTAATAAACATTATCTTAATAATTATGTTTTTTTGTTTCAGATTCCATCACAGACGCAATTACAGAACATAATTACAATGAGAGAAATAAAAAAACTACGGTAATTTTAAGTGTATTAGATATTGAATAGTAGCAGTGTGGTTAAGTGAACGTAACTGAAAACAACCTCTTGAGTGATTCGTCTTCTTCAATCGTGTCGATGGCATTATCATTTTAGTGATTTGAATGTAGAATATTAAAGGAAGTGCAGTGCAGTGACGTACTTGTGGAACTTAAAAAGTGTCTGAGGTAATTTAACTCTATGGTAAAATATTAAACTGGTTAGTGGCTCTTTTGAAAGTCGGTGGTTCCAAAAAAAAATACAACTAGGTGTTGTGAACATCTCTAGTGAACAAAAATAGTGATGTCTGCGTGCGTGGTAGAAGAAGGTAGAGAGGAGGGCGGTGGCGCATGCGCGCTCGATGCCGGTCCGAGCATGGATCGTGACGAGATGCCGGAGCGCCCGCGCAGGGAAGTATTGCTCAGTGCGCGCGGGAGACGCGCATGTTCCGAACAGGGACCACATCCCAGCTTGAATTATCGTAAGTGAAAATATTCACGTGAACGTTAGTTATGTTGTAGTGTTTTTATAAAAAGTCATTACAGCTACTTCTTAACGTTGCTTGTAGTAAACAACATTATACTAATGTCGTAAATATTAGGGATATCTTCGTAAGTTTTAGTTTTAACGTGAATGCTAGATATGCTGTAGTGTATTTTTTATAAAGCTTCCTGTTTTTTTTTTCCCAAAAGTTTTACGTTGCGGTGCCGGCTTATATTGCTTCTAGTAAAGGCTGCATTGAATGTGAATCTTGTCCGAATGTTTATTTACAATGTTTACATAGTTTTTAAACAGTACTTTGATACTTTCAAACAGTTATAGTTTTCTCACGATTTCCTACAATTACATGTATATGTTTTCTGTTACATCCTGACTTTTTTTTTAGAAGTAGCTTGTAGAAAGTACTTCCCAGAGTCATGTCTAGTTTCTTGTTTACTTAAATCATTTTTTATTTATTTATGGTGTTCGTACAACAGCTTGATCTTGATATCATTTCTCGAGTACCTGTTACATCCCTTCAAACGGGCAAATTAACGTTACATCATAAATATCATCAACAAAACTAAAATACAATTTTGCTAAAGGAAAACCACTACCAAACGTTTTCCTTGAAATAACAAATAGTTAAAATTATTCACACTACCACAATAGCAAATCTTTTTTTTCTAATCGTCGTGGTAAGACAGTTTGCTTGATTGTGTTTAATCAGTAATAAGGTAGTTCTATGGAATGTACCACCTCTGCTCTCAAAACGGCAAAAGAAAACTTCGTAAGGAAACCGGCAAAAATTCGAAGACATGTTACATCAGCGGAGGTATAATGATGCTATGATATACCTACACATACACCTACCTTCACCAGAAGTATTTTCAAGCACATGACTGAACAATATAGGTGTAGAGATGTAGGTAGGTACCTGCTTTTGTTTTAGAGAGTCCATTTTGGCTAGTGTGAATGTGTAAAGTAAGACAGAATAATCACCTGGAACATCAGATACTTCACGCTATCTGTCGTCTCACTTTTAACACACTTGTTGAAAAGAGACGCAATGCAAGGTTTATTACGAATTTATTTCTGAAACTTCCTACTCACACGTATATGTTAATTTCTTCATATTTGGTGACATAGAAGTGTGGTGTCCGCTAGAAAACTGTGAATAATTCAGTTTAGTAGTTCACGCCTGTGTAACTAATTGTATAATCGTCCTCGTTATTGTTTTACCACTTTCGACAAAAACTCTCAGTAAATTTAAACTTCAATAATGCAAGCCCAAGCCCTGTAAGACAGTTACATAGTTCAAAAGTAACTGTCACACAATGCTTGGGAAAGGTTCGAAAAATACCGCTTAGTTACGGTTTTAAACCAGCTCTCTCGGAGCAGAATCTATTAGCGAGCGTTTTATCGCTGTGTTTAATTGAGAAACTTCTAGCTCAGTGAGTGAAAGAATACTGCTGTATTTTATCGCTGGTAACTTGCAATACTTACTGGCAGGTAAGTTATATGAAAGAGGTGTGCGGGTGTGCAGACCAGAAATTATCGAGTGAAATTAATTAACCGGTATTTCGGGCTGGAACCGTTTTATTTTGTTCTTTGATTGGAACCAAAATAATATCGATTCCGATCGAGCAGAATCGAAATGAAAACGCTCTTTTTAAAATGTGTGTCGTTTTATAAGAGCTAGTTAAAGATATGAACCAGGTTTCCGAGCCTTGCTGTCATATTGACCTGAAAGCAAAAATAGAGCGTGACGTTTTATGACTTGCGAGTGACATTTAACTTAAAGGAGGTAAAGAAATTACGAGACCGAGTATACTTACCATCATGTGACCGATTTATCATTCCATTTTCGTTTTCAGATTGAGTTGAGCACAGTGAGCACCCAGGTGCAGTTCTGTTAAAAACTATTTGGTGTCAGATGTGATAATGAAGATAATCCGTTAGTGCAAAATCATAAACGTAATTTTTTTCAAGTCAAGTTATTTGTCTGTATAATAATGCTTCCGAAAAAAGTTTAGTGTAAGTGATAAGATTTTTTATTTTTTTAATGATGTGATGTGAATTCGTACATTGAAGTTGTGATAAGACCTTGACATTGAGTGTCTTGACGTTTATATTCACATAGACCAAGTAGGTAAGTTTTCCTTATTCTATTTCTCACTCAGGCAATTAAAGCCACTCACACTCACTCACATTGCCTATGGTACGTTCTAAAAGTTTTTGTTTATTTATTTTGTTATTTATGTACACACAGTTCAGGACATAATTATAATTTGAGTACAAAATTACTGCTCATTTCTTAAGAAGAAGAAGAAGACAAGTATCTGATATACGTGTAAACAAACCCGGGCTAAGTTAAATTCTTGCGGAATCACTCAAATAAGAGAGAAGTTGTAATACATTCATCTTTATTGTAAGGTTTCTATTTTATAACGCACTTCTTTTTCCAAGAATTTATTTTGTAATTATCATAGTAATTGAAAAATAATCAATCAAAATTGAGGCTTTAGAATTATCCTAATTCGAACAGAATAAAACGCTTTAATACGATTTTAATTTAGAATTCTGAATTTAAATAATCAAGTGGAAGCACTCAATGTGTAAGTTGCGTTTCAAATTGGCATCCACAGGTACTATCCATTTGTTAACATTTTCAAAAGACACTTTTGGAACTAACAATACAATGTGCGCAGTGGACTCTGGAAGGAAGGAAGAAAGAAATGTGAGATATATCATTAATGATTGCTGTCCGGGCAACGGAAAATGAATTCCTAGAGAGTTGAGCATGTCTTAATGAATAGGGACTATTTTTCATTAAGCAAATGTTTATATTGAAATAAAATGCGGAACGCATTAACTCAAGGGATTTTGGATTGAATACATCTGTGCGATTGAAAGAAATTGGTTTCTGTAAGTTATATTTTAGTTCCGTCTAAAGCTATGTTAGCTATGTACACACTTCTCTGATTAATTCAATTCAATTCAAAACTTTTATTTCGGACGATAATAGTCCATATTTTGTTAGTAGGTACAGTATTTTAAAATATGTTAGTACACATAATAAACATAAAATCAAAATCAAAATTAAATTAAAACATAATTAAATTAAAATTAAACAATATTAAATTATAATTAAATGAAAATCATCAGTACCAAAATAAATCAATTAAATATTATAAAAACTCCTCCCAATCGCCACGCCCCGTGTACGCACGACGTGTGCATCCAGTGCCCAACGATTGGAGTATCAAATTTGTTCCTTAATGTCCTCAGGATGACGTTGGTACTCCCCCTCACCCTACCCATTACTGATGCAGTTCTCTTGCGCATAATAGCAATGAAATCATCCGTTTGCGTCCACGCAAACATTTCTGATGCACTACAGTATCTAGGGAGACCCGACAGCACCCTGAAGGCATTATTGTACTGCACACGTAGGGCGTTGTAGGTCCGCTGCGTATAATTCACCCACAGACTGCATGTGTAAAAAGATTGACAATACGCTTTAAACAGCGTAACCTTTACACCGTCCGTACAACGTGCAAACCTGCGGGCTACCATATTACATCGGACCGACAACGCCCTACGCTCCCTCTACATGTCTGCATCGTCCGAGAGATCCTCCGTCACCACATGACCCAAGTAAGTAAACTGTGATGATCGTTTTAAAGGGCATCCATTCAGTTTAATCGAAGGAATCTCGGACGACACTCGGTTTCTCCCCTCAAAAATAAGGAGCTCACTTTTTTTATAATATACACGAGCCCGTGGGAGGCTGCATACACTTCACAAATTTGAATTAATTTTCTTGTTCCGTTGATTCAAGGACCCAGCAGCACCATATCGTCGTCGTATTACCAATATTAATCGTTTTTAGTTTTTACTAATGACATATGTCGGAGGATCTTCTCATTTCCATAAAGCATGAGAGCACTTAACACCCTGCTCCTCATTTCTCTATAACAATAATTAATCTCTACATAAAAAAGTAGAATGTATTTTTTGGTGTAGAGATTAATTCTGTTATAGAGGGAGTTCCATAATTAAGTGAACCTACACTTAGTTATTATAATATCTTACTACTGGCCATAATTATGAAACGAACAGCGAGCATATAAATGTGAACCTTTTCTTGAAACCTTTTCTTGCAAAAAATTAACCAGGTTTATTCGAGTGTTAGAAATGTAAAACTGGCTAACTTGCATGTGCAAAGCGATGAAAAGCTTGGCATGGAGATCAATACTTCGTAAACAGGCCACGGCTTGATTATACTGTGTTGGCCTAAACTTTTTACGTCACTCTTTTCAGTGACTTTAACAAATGGAGTTGAGACTGTAAACTTTAAAGAACTACATGTTGGATAGGATAATTGCTAAAGATTTTGACCAACTTTAGTAAGTAGCTACTGTTGGTCTAAAACTTAAGGAACTCTTTTAAAACCCGTCATAATTAACATTATACGTACCTACAACTTAATCAGTTTCACACCAAATAATTTGAGATAAGGACAAAAGAAAGATGAACGTGTTCAGTTTAATTTGAGCTAAGTTCTAATTAAAGTTTTCATAAGGTTAAATATTATACCTTCATACTTAGTGATAACGGGAGTTAAAATACACTTAACAAAGCCGAGAGTCACTTGTCCTCCCCGTCATTGTATGATTTTTTTTGTTACGGGAAACAGCAACCTGGGAACCTCATGGTTACGGAGATATTTAAAGACAAAATTTCACGAAAACAAGTTTTTAATGTTAAAACACAACTTCAACTGTAAATCCGCGCATGGCCGATGAATCGTTGCGCACTAGCGTAAATAGCAAATTTTCAGACCAAAAATAAATGTCAAACTGTGTCCCAGCAACAGTTTTTGTACAATGTTACTTAGTTTGATGTACAGAACGCGTAGCTGACGGCTATGTGATGGCTCTTTTGACACAATGTGTGTTTTCGGTTCGAAACCAAATGTGAATAAACCCTACCTTACTACGAACAACACAACTGTGTAGGCAACTTTTTGTTAGGCGATAACAATGTCAGAGAGATACAATCGTAGTCATTGAAAAGAGTATTGCACTCCTAGCACGAACAACAAGCCAAATTGAAGTCTATGCTATTGTGTCGCCATCGATATATTCCGTATAGAGTATAGACATTGTAGGAGTGCCACGTGATTTGTTTGCTTGGAATATTAAAACAAAGGGTGAAACACTTTTTTATATGTTCATAATTGAAGTTCTACCATTTGAAGGGAGTACCTAAAGCGCTTGCTAAGCTATGCCAAAAAGCTGTTTCAGGAATACCTACCTCATACTTATATTTTTTGTTTATTTAGGGCTATGGGTGTAAATTATCTGAAAATAAATGAATTTGTTGTTATTAGTTACCACCACACCTATTTCTGCCAGCAAGAGGTGTTGCTGTGATCACTAGACCTATCAGCTGTTACCAGATGTCTATAGATGACAGTGACCATTTCACCATCAGGTAGACCACCAGCATGTGAAGCTTGACCACTTCTATCTTAACTCTATGAAGAGAAGACAAAACACTTTAAAAAGAGTAATTATTTTCTTTACTTTTGATTTCGCGCCGCACAAATCTTTCTAATATCTGTCAGTTTTTGTCTCCCGTTTCTATATTGGCCATGCTACGTATGCTGCTTGTTTTACATCTAATAAAACTTCAAAAAGGTGTGCACTAACTGTGAAGACATATTACGTAAAGTCAAAACACTATGTTTCATTTTAGAACATTTATTCACACTAAAATTTTGTACTTCACTGGCCAAATTGAAAAAAAAAAAAAAAAAAAAAAGAAGTTTATTGCATCAACTTAAATAACTTATTCTAGTTACACTGGGGAGAATCCTTTTAAGCAAATAGTTTGCTTGTGTTAGGATTCTCCGCCCTTCCCCAGGTTATATAATCGTTAATAAATTATTGGGCGTGTTTAAGATAAATAAACTTTTACAAATAAACAATAATAAAATGAAAATAAAAGAATGAATCGGAAACACAGTAGGTATTTTTATGAAAGGCAAAACGCGCTGCGTAGTGTCTGCTATGTGTGTAGGTGATGGTTTGGAGGTGAGTGTGTGTGGGAGGAGTAGGTGTGAGTAAGTGTGGTTCGTAGTGTTGTAACTCCACATCATACATGTTGGAGATAAATTATCTAGTGTAATTTGAGGTATGAAATTAAATTTTTGCTAGCTATCCCTACGACTAGTCTTGGGATCGAAAAATAATCCTGGGCAATATCTTCTATTGGCGGCAGTAAAATATAATGTGTTTATTATAGACTCATTGATTGCACCATATTTTCCACTTCGTCATAGGTCTTTGACTTAAGCCATTTAGACAAAGCGTTTTTGCATTCTCGGTAGGTTAGTGGGTATATGTCAAGATCTTTATTTAGAAGATTGTGTTGAAATTGAAAACGATACATTTGCCCCCTTTTTATTTGAACCATCAGCTGCCTAACAAAGGGCATCTCCCGGATTAAATTTCCTGGCTTCGAATGTTTCATTCATTTGGTTAGTGAATGTTCAATCAAACTGATACTGTCGAGGGTCGCTGAAGGTTCTTATCTTAGTTTGGCCGCGGTTACGATAATTGATTTTAGTGCCTAAAAGACATCTTGAATGTTATATTAGAAGTAATTATTCGGAAAATCTAAAATAAGTCACTACCTAATTATTTATTTTAATTTTCATAGATATTGGACTAAATTAAATTACTAAATAACTAGCTATCTTTACAAATGAATATAAAAACAAAAGGGTGTTAGGCGTAGAAGTACTCGTCCGCATCGCTGTCATCCGGAAACGTGCCCAGAAGACTGGCAGCATTGCCACGCTGAATGGCAATGCTAATTCTTTGGCCAAAGAACAATCCAACCCTCGTCACGTGAAGTGCCGAATCAGTTATGTTTAAAACTCAAATCATAACGTGGTGATTAGGCACTTAAATCATACCATTCATATTTTTTTTACATTGGTCCAATTCAGATCATTGTTAGAATTAAAACAAAATAGTTGAATCGTTCCCACTGCTGGGACACAGGCCTCCTCTCTATGAGAGGTAGTGAGCCGTAATCCACCACGCGGGCTCAGTGCGGGTTGGTAGATGTCACATGTCTTCGAATTTTTGGTTCTAGGACATGCCGGTTTCCTCACGATGTTTTCCTTCACCGTTTTGAGAGCAGCAGCAGCTCACATTGTAGCGTTAAAATTTATGAATAGTTGTTGGAGTCTCTATCTAGCATACTGCCCTCGACTCGACGCTCGACTCTCGCCGCGGACGGACGTGTTTGTGCGCTCTCCCGCTCCAGTGTTGTGTTTCGTGTTATTATTCGTCGCTGCCACGTGACGTCATCGTAGTCGCCCCGACTACTCCGATTTAAAATCAAATCAAGAAATTGATTTGATTTTAACCAATCAAAAAGTGCCTTTTTCAAGGCTATCTCTTTTCTTTATCAGTCATTCGTGAGTAGCTTCACTAGGCCCCTTCTGGGTAAAACCACAGTTTCGTGGTCCTTGGTTGAAACCTTACGGTGTCAACGAAGCCGAGTGGGGTGTTGACCCAATTCACACCCGCCGAACCCCTTCAGGGCAAGGCAGTTAGTTGGACGGGTCCCAGATAACCGGCCTTGGGGGATCTCCTAGTCGGCTCTGGTGACAGTTTTGCTTTTCAGCTACTCACCTAGTGTCTTTAGGGTGTGTCTACACCCTTCGCGCTAGACTGGTCAGGGCCCCGTTCGCACAATAAGACTGGCGACGGGTTACAAGCTTAGGGCTCACCAATAGGTACTCACCTCTCTGTCTACACCCGACAGAGATTGTCACACATCCCCGGGCCCATCCACCCGGGGAGATAGGTATAGGGTTTAGGCCACGTAGGAAAATTTTTTCCACCATTCCCTCCCTAAAATAGCTCCTCCTCCGACCATGGAGGACGCCTTTATTTTGGCGTTCTTCAGAGAGGTCCTTTTTAAGGACCCCGAGTTCTTGGCGAAATATGGCGCCAAAATACGCCAACGGTCCACCCCCACTCCGTCCCACGGGTCACTTGTGGAATTCAGTGACGCACTGGAGAGCCCGCTATCGCCACCTGCAAGTGAACAAGGCATTCCGCCCTTTGTTCCGCACCACAATGTTCCGGCAACTATCTCGGCCCCCATTGTGTCACCCGCCTTTGTTCCGGTAGACAATACTCCGGCCGCTAATCCGGCCCCCATTGTCTCGCCGCCTTTGTCCCTGCCGCCATTGTCACGGCCTCCATTGTTCCGGCCGCCATTGTCTCAGAGACAACGCAGCTGCGCGCCGCTGTAACAAATACGACGGAGAGCATGGACACGTCAGTCCCACTCTCCGAGGAAGAAGCCCGCACCTCCTCCTCCAGCGATGACGATTTCCAAGTCGTGGTCAAAGGAGGCAAGAGGAAGGCGGTTAAATCCTCCTCCCCCGCTGGCCCGGTCACCAAGGCCCAGAAACAAGAGACGAATACCTTATCGTCCAGCTCTACCTCCGCCCCTATTCCGCGGGCCAGTCGCCCCGCCAGCCCTATGGCTTGCCCACCCGCTCCTACCGCGAGAAAGCAGAAGCCCCCTCCCCCGATATACGTCCAGGAAAAGTCCAAATGGACTGAAATCTCTAAAATGTGTGTTGATCGCAAGATCAACTATACTAACGCCCGATCCACCCTCCAGGGGATCAAAGTTACGGTCCCCACGTCTGCGGACTTTAGGGACCTCTCCCGCGCCCTACGTGAAAGGAACTACTCCTTTCACACTTACTCCCTTCCGGAGGAAACCCCTACACGCGTCGTTATTAGGCGCGTTCCACAGGAAATCTCCACCGAGGAGATTAAGAGCGACCTTGTCTCACAAGGCATACCAGTTTCCGCCGTCCATCGCTTACATAAAGCGAGACAGGGCCTAGTCTACGACATGGTCCTGGTCATCTGTGACCCCACAGACGGTCACCACCCGATTTTTAAAGTTAAGTCGGTGTGTTCGCTCTCAGGCATCTCAATAGACAAGCCTTACAGAGCTCAATTAATTGGACAGTGTCATCGCTGCCAATTATATGGTCACTCGCAGTCCAACTGCTATGCCACCCCTAGATGCGTCAAGTGTCTAGGAGAGCATGGCACCGCCGACTGTACCCGCCCTAAAGATAGGGAACTATGTTTAGAGCCTCCCAGCTGTGTACTCTGCGGCCAATCGGGACACCCGGCAAATTACCGGGGCTGTCCTAAGGCCCCGAAGTCCTCCTCTTCCAAACTCGCGAAACGCGCGAGCGACCGCCAGCACAGGGAAAGCCTCTGGGGAAAGCCTCCTTCCGTGCTGATGCCGGAGCGGCTCAGTCCGCAGAGGCCGTCTCCCTGGGCTAACCTAAATCACCTGAAGGCTCCCGCAGCTTCGGTGCCCTCTATTCCCGCGCAACCAGCGCAACCCGCTCAACTTCCAGCGCTGATGGCTTCCGCCATCCCAGCGCCTTTGGTAGCCCCCGCGGCCCCTACGGCCTCTCCAGCGAAACCTCAGGGAACCCAGGGCCGAAACAGCGCCCAAATTATACTAAGTACTTACGCGGCTCTCTTCACCACCGCCGCGGACAAAATGGCGGAAGAAATCGTTGCTGCAAACGGCAACGCACTCCGCCTTATGGAAATCCTCAGCGCGTATCCCGAGATCGCGCAAGTTCTACACTCACTCAAATATTAATTCTCAATGGATAATACGAGAGTAAACAGTAACAAACCCCGATCCCTTAAATTAGGCTTCTTCAACGCAAATGGCGTTTCAGGTCAACGCGATGAGATCGCCGCTTTCCTCCGCGACCATCAGCTTGACATCCTCCTCATACAGGAAACCTTTTTAAAACCGCATCACCGAAACCCGAATATTGCCAACTATAAACTAGTTCGCAATGACAGGTCTCGATGCCACAAGGGTGGCACACTAATTTACTTTAGGAAATCTATGTATTGCATCCCTATCGACCCACCTTCTCTCTTCTCCCATCTGGAGACCTCTATCTGTCGGCTCGGCATGACTGGTCATCAACCGATCACCATCATCTCTGCTTATATTCCACCAGACAATGGTCCGGAGGATCCCATCTCTCTCCAAAAGGACTTCACCGCCCTCTTCGGTATGAGTGACTCCGTCATATTGGCGGGGGATCTTAATGCCAAACACCCGGCGTGGAATAGTAGCACAACTTCTACCAGAGGTCGGATCATTTCCAAGTTAGGCGAATCCCTTAACTTTGACGTCATCGCTCCAATGAGCCCGACCCACTTCCCAGGTAATCCTAATCACCTTCCCGATGTTCTCGATGTAGCGCTGCTCAAGAATGTGAACCTCCGTTTGCAATCGATTGAGACGTTCCACGAGCTAAACTCTGACCACCGCCCTGTAGTCATGCATCTTGCACCCTACTCGGGCCCGATCGACCCCAACCGCCCCCCTCAGACCCAGACGATAACCGACTGGAGGAAAGTAAGCGAAAGACTGAAATCCACCACGTCGCCTCACTTAGACACCATCCCCGATCACTTAGTGTCAGTCGCCGACACGACGGCCGCAATCGACTCGTTTACAGAGCACGTACAATCCGTATTGACGGATTGTTCACGGGAAGTTCCGGTGATGGAAGACCATCGCTGGAAACTACCTACTGACGTACGTGACCTGATAACCGAGAAGAACGCGGCCATCCGTGCCTACGACTCCTTCCCTTGTGACGCGAACAAATCCCACATGCGCCATTTACAGCGTGCTGTAAAGAAACGCATAGGGGAGGTTCGCTCTGAGGGCTGGAACAAGATGCTCAGCGAACTCGAGCCCACTCATCAAGCCTTCTGGCAATTACAGAGGAAATTGCGTTCCTCAGAAGAGGTTTCTATGCCTCCTCTCATCCACCCCGACAATAGTGTCGCTTTCGACAGTCCCGATAAGGCTGAATGTCTTGCCGCCAGCCTAGAGTCCCAATGTTCTCCCAGCTCCCAACCAGTAGACCAAGCTCACCTGAACAAGTTCGACGCTGAAGTCGAACGAAGAGCCTCCCTCCCTCCCGTCGAAGACCCTGATGATCCTCTGCCTCCCGTCACTCCAGACGAAGTGCACGACATCATTAAAGGGCTCCACGCTCGTAAGGCCCCCGGTTCGGATGGTATTACCAATAAGGTATACAAACTCCTTCCTGCCCCGCTAATAATGCTTATGACCGCCATTTTCAATGGCGCCTTGAGCAACAACATCTTCCCACAAGCATGGAAAGAAGCCACCGTCATCGGTATCCCAAAGCCAGGCAAGCCAAAGTCTGAGCCCTCCAGCTACCGCCCTATTAGCTTACTCAATGTCCTCGGCAAAATCTACGAGAGGCTTATTTATAAGCGTCTCAAAGACTACGCCGAAGCAAAGAGCCTCATACCCAACGAGCAGTTTGGATTCCGTAGCCAACACTCGGGCACCCAACAGGTCCACCGTATCGTAGAGCACTTATGCGCTGGTCTGCAGCGTAACGCGACGACGGGTGTGCTATTCTTCGAAATAGCGAAAGCCTTCGACAAAGTCTGGCACAACGGCTTGATATACAAGCTCTACCAACTAGCGAGTGCCAGATCGTCTCGTGCTCATCTAACGAGACTTTTTGTCGAACCGGACCTTTCGCTATCGCGTCGAGGGAGCACTCTCGTCCCCTCATCCTATTCGCGCCGGTGTCCCTCAGGGTTCCGTACTATCTCCTCTCGCCTTCACGCTGTTCACTAGCGATATCCCAAAAAGTAAAAAGGCTCAGTTGGCTCTCTTCGCCGACGACACTGCCGTTTACTATACCGGACACTGTCCCAACGCTATAGCTCGTACTCTCCAAACCTCCGCAAACGTCTTAGGCGCTTGGTTCCGGAAATGGAGAATCGAGGTCAACCCCGATAAGAGTCAGGCGGTTCTCTTCTCGAGACGTCGTCGACTCCCTCCCCCACTTCCCAGCCCGATCACTATGTACGGCAAGCCAATCCCTTGGGAGAAGCAAGCCAAATACCTAGGCGTGATCCTCGATGAGAACCTTACCTTTAAGGCTCATATTAAGGCGGTTCGCGCGCGCGCCTTCTTCGCTCTTAGCAGGCTCCAATTCGTACTGACAGCCCGTAGCAAACTGTCCCTCAAATGCAAGCTCCGCATCTATACCGCAGTCATCCGTCCCATCATGACCTATGCCTGCGTTGTATTTGCGCACGCTCACCCACGTCATCTCCATAAGATGCAGACCCTCCAAAACCGTTTCCTCAGAAGGGTCATGGGTGCCCCCTTCTATGTCCGTAATATAGATCTTCACGTCGACCTCAAAATGCCAACCATAAAACAGTTCATGAAACGCTTATCAAAGCGTTTCTTCGACTGCGGCATCAAACATTCTAACCCCCTGATTACAGCGGCCGTCCGCTACACTCCCTCTCGCATTAGCAGTATTCGCCGACCAAGGCATACTTTAATCGACCCCGACGACGCCACTACCCTCCTCCAGGAGAGTAGTAAGGCCACTAGCACGCTACATCAGCCCAAAACCCGATTGCCGTCTTACCGCCCTCGCCGCCGAGGCCCGCCGCGACGCCCAAATCGACGCCCCTCCCGACCCTTGCTCGAGCCAGCCCGCGCCGCTGAGCCTGTAGCTTTAAATTCGTCCGTAAATAATACCAATCCCCATCCAGCTAGTCATTTGCTGCCCTCTTCCAGCGACGCCCAAAGCCGAGGTTCGTACCCCACAGGGGGTGCCCTTAGCGTTGTCGCTTAGTTTTAGTTAGTATATAAGTTTAAGTCCTGGCTGGAGGCCTTAATTTATTAGGGAATCCACAGGCAAGTCCGCTTAAGCAGACGACAACCGCATAGGTTGACCTGCGAGATGCCAAACAAACAAACAAAACTCTATCTAGCGGTCCTATGCGGTCTAAATATATTTTCTCAAATGTAGTGTGAGCAGTTGAGGTGATGACCATTGGTTCTTTTACAATTACCGTGTATTTTTGTTTTTGACATTTCGGACATTTCTTTATTAAATTGATGATATCATTTTCTAGCCCTGACCAAAAATAATATTTTTTGATATTGTTTAACAAGCGTTTAATGCCCACTCGTGGGCAACAGGTGGAAGCCATTTAGGATGACTTTCCTACCGTCTTTGTTTTCGATTCTCTCTACATCCTTTATAATACAAACACGAGACCCTTTACAATTTGTGTTTTTTTTAAATCTCTGTGGCGGCATCTGCACCGCCACATGCGAACAAACGCATCAATCCTGCATCGCACAAGCAGAGTTTACCGCGCAGATAGCATATATACAACTTCCATAGATACGACATCCATCTGGTCGGAGGATCCGCCCTTTTCCAAGAGTATGAGTGATTTTTACACCCTGTTCCTCATATCTCTTCACTGGTGACCCCGAGTATGAACGTCAGCGCAGCCTTCGTGGAACTACTTCAGCGTGACGTCATCATCATCACTCCCGCAAGTCACACAGCCAGCCAGCAACCACGGCTTGAACAGTTGTCCTGACCATCAGCATGCAGCGCAAGCGCATACCTGGTCATCACCTTCAGCCTCATCAGCAACCTTGGCACAACACACTGCCCATTCGGCCGGTCCACAAGCAGAGTGCTAAATCCCTCTCCTGGTCGACATCAGCAGTCAGCCACCCCGACTCACTGGGGCATCTTCGCAGACAGTTCCGACTTACCGCGAACTATGCGACACCCGGTTCCAACCCACTGGAACCCAACTGGCATTGGCAAGCATCGCAAGATACAAGACTTAGTCCACTATCGACCTCCGGTCTTCGGAGGGGAGTGATGTGGCGGCATCTACACCGCCACATGCGAACAAACGCATCAATCCTGCATCGCGCAAGCAGAGTTTACCGCGCAGATAGCATATATACAACTTCCCGACAACGGGCAGTTGCCCACCAGATACGACATCCATCTGGTCGGAGGATCCTCCCTTTTCCAAGAGTATGAGTGAACTTTACACCCTGTTCCTCATATCTCTTCATCTCCTTTGTTAGTTTTTCAACAAAGATTTGATTGTTTTTATTTTATACAAAATAAATTTCTTTTATATTTGTAACGTTGCAAAACTCGCTCATCTCTCTCACAAATGCGGCTGGGGTCAATTGTGATTGACAAGATGGGTTTATAAATAGCATTAAATCTTTACTATCATAAAGTAAAATATTATTTTCATATGTAATTTTATTTTCTTTATGCAATTTTTCTAAGTATCTCATGTCTGTGTACTGTAGAACTAAGGTTTAGTTCTACAGTATTTTCAGTTTCAACTGATTGGTAAAATTGCCCATAGGTTCCTTATTAGAAACCATTGAGGGGTCTTTTAAACTAAATAAATAAACTAGTGGCTTGTGGTCGGTAACGATTTTAAATAACCGTCCATACAGGTATGGCCTAAAATGTTTGACTGCCCATACTATAGCTAAGAGCTCCTTTTCGATAGTTGGATAATTCCGTTCGGCTTTGTTTAGGCTTCTACTGGCGTAAGCGACGGGACGGCCGTCTGAATTAGATAAAATTGCTTCTATCGCATAACCTGAGGCATCCGTCTGTACTGAAAAGGTATTCTTACCAGACAGGTCGGGATATTGTAGAACAGGTGGTGATATCAAACGATGCTTAATAGCTTCAAATGACTTTTGACAATTTTCATCCCAATAAAATGTTGTATTTTTCCTATGTGGTATTTTATTACACCAAAATCACATCTTATTATCTATTTATCTATTTAACACCTGAGGAGCTGTTGTGCACAGCAATTCTTCCTATGATTAAAATTGTATGACACTCATTTAACTTACATTTTTTTATCTGATAATTGTTGTACTGCTGAAAAGCAAACCTTTAGCTACCTTTGTCTATTTTCCACATTCATTTATCTCATTTCATGTGATCTCTTATTATTTTCCTTTTATTGAATGTTGTGACATTTTGTATCTAACATTGTCATCTATCAGTTTTTCTTTTTCTATGGTATATAGAGCTAAGAGGTCGTCTATTTCATTGTAAAGGTATCGTAAAACTAGTGTTAAGCCAGGTTCTCACTGTAAGCCATCTTTATTGTTCATGGCCGATAACCAATTAAGAAGTATTAGAATTTAAAACTAAAAAAAGTCACTTCTAGAAGATATTAAAGAAGAAATAGTTTGACTCATTCAATCACCTCCGACCCTCCCACTTGCGTCTTCGAGAGGAGAGGAGTTCGACACGTATTGGAGAAATCTGAAAACGTGGCATAAGACGCCGCCGCCTGAAGGTGTTTGACTCACTCGATCACCTCCGACCCTCCGACTTGCGTCTACGAGAGGAGTTCGAAACGTCTTCGAGAGAATAAATTACTTGGCATTGAACACCACACGGTTTGCCTCACTGTCTAACAACAACCGACGTGGGGTCCCTCACAACGGGCTGCGGGCTGGTGGAGCGGCTGCTGCGAGCATCCACTCGACAGACTGCGGGCCGGAGGAGCGACAGACGCGTGCTGCTTCAACCTCGAGGTGCTTCGCGACCGTGAGCTCCCTCGTGTCAGACTGCGGGCCAGAGGAGCGGCCTACCCGAGCTTCTACTAATTATTAATACCTTTTTCTACATACTTTTGTATTTTATATTCTAAAATTATATTTACTTGTAACCACGTTTAGCCAGTCGGTTAAACGTTTCGTTACACCTACACAACACATTCAAGTTATTTGCCATTTCTGAAAATTTTGGTATAAATTTTCTATAATAATTGGTCAAAGCGTCAAAACGTTTCACTTCGTCGGTGTTTTCAGGCCCAGTGTAATTTTGTACTGCTTTGATTTTTTCTGGATCCGGTAGCACTCCGTCTCCCGACACTATGTGACCTAGATAAAGTAGTTTTTTTTTAGAGTTTAGCATTTTATAGGATTTAACTTTAAATTCACTTTGCGTATTCTTTCAAAAATGTCAATCAAATTCTTGTGGTGTTCCGTTAAATTTCGGCCTAAAACAATTAGATCGTCTTGATAACAAAGACATTTTTCATAACATAGGCCCGCCATGGCCATGGTCATCATTCGAGAAAATGAACTGGGGCTGGTTTTAAGCCCCATAGGCATTCTAGTCATTTGGAACAAGATTCCCGTTTTGGATTGGAATGTTCAGTTCGTGGATATGTTTATATTTTATAGCCGATATAGAAGCACGGGTGTCAATTAGGCACGTATAAGATTGGCTGGAAAGTTTTAAGTTTAATTTCACATGGCATATAGGTACTATTACATGACATAATTATACTTTTAGTCAAGATTTTTTTTTTTGGGTATGTCTAGTTCGTCTGACTCGTGAGTTTCCTGCGTAGTAGAGTGTGCCAAAACATGCATCTGCTGTTCTTGTCCTTAGTGGTTTCTAGTTTGGTTAAAAAATGTCCTACCTCTGCTCCCTCGCGACCATCTGGACACCCCACGGCCTCTGCTCCGGTCTTGAGGTTGATAGTGATCATGCTGCTGTGGTTGTGGTTTTCCTCGTCCTGATGAGGATGACTCACCTCTATTTCTGTACCGACCTCTAAAATTCCTGTATTGATGAAACGTATTGTTAATGCGACGAAAAGCGAAAAGGTCAGCTGATGTTGATGGGGATGTGACTTCCTCATCTATGGCCGATTGAACGGCGTCATTCAATGATGAAGAATTTCTTGCGGATATTATGGTGCTTAGCCGACGGCTCCTCAATCCGTCAGCAAAACATTTGATGGCCTGTTTTTCATTTAAAGGTTTCAAAATACGAAAACTCGCTTCATTACCTTCTTATTGTGAGATCGTCAGGTCTACAAATAATTCTGCAATGTGTTTACCGAAATCATACAGAACAGTAGAACACTTTCGACCCTCAATTTCGCTCAATCGCTTCCTCTGACGAAGTGATATGTGGGATTTCACGTCGTTCTGTCATATGCTCCACTTTGCAAAATCGCGTACCTTCTTCCATGAGGATTTGTTCGAGCGCCTGTTTGACGTCATTTGTGGTTTCCACGGCAGTGATTCGGTTTTCCAGGTCTGACTGGAACGCTTCAGATCCTAGCATAGTTTGGAGCATATTTGGTCGGAGCCTAGACTTAATCAAACGAGTTCGCTCGAGCTTGAAGTTGATATTCAGAGAGCCTCGAACAAGTCTGTGTGTTACTGTCAGTATTGAACTTGTTGATCAATACATGCTTTTTATCCGTTATGATGAAAACTATCTCATTTTCCGTCAAAGTGTCAGGACTTCGCCACGTTCACTTCCTTTGGGGCTGTTTCTTAAAGAAGGAATTAATCAAGAAAAGCCCTTCCATAGAGAACCCGTAGGATCCTAATACTGATTAGTGCAATTCTGAACTCCCACTTTAGCGTTAAAATCCCCTATGAGAACGTTGTAGTGGGCCTTAGTGGTAGAATGTAACGCCTTGGAAATTTCCTCGAACATTTCCTCTACTTTCTCATCCGAGTGTGCTGAAGTAGGTGCGTAAACCTGAAAACCTCTCGGTTAGCTTGAGGTACGCTACCCTGTTCGAGACACTGGGGACAACGTTGTCACAAAGGGATTTGTTTACCAGGAACCCAACTCCGCCGTAGCTGATCGTTCTCTCGAATATACAAAAGGTGACCCGATTCAAGGGTTATTGTGTCCTCCCCCCTCTCTTCAGATTTTTCCGAGCTCTTCTTCTAAGTGCACTAGCTGTTCTTCGAGCCGTAACGTGCGCCCATTATACGTCGAAAAGGTCAGTTGGGTTTGGCGGCCATTGGTAACCTAGTCTATAGGAATTCACGTCATGAAGTCTACCTGATCGTGGTGCACCCTTCTGAATAACAAACGAGGCTATGATAACCGACAAATGGCGGTATACCTATTCCTAAATAAAACTTCGCCCCTAAATTGGGCAGACTAGTGACGAGCAGCAGCGTCAGTAGTGCGAGAAGCTGTGATCTGCGATTGCCAACCCACTTGCCCAGTCGGCAAGTCAAAACCAACCATGGTCCCCAGTTCCCGGCCGCCCTGCTATTCCTGAAACACATAATGTCAAATATGAAATCTAAAGTTTTAGTGTCGTTTAAAAAAACCTTAATCAAATAATAACACTGAAGAGATATGAGGAACAGGGTGTAAAGTTCACTCATACTCTTGGATGTCGCATCTGGTGGGCAACTGCCCAACGATTGATGTCGGGAAGTTGTATATATGCTAGCTGCGCGCTAAACTCTGAATGCGCGATGCAGGATTTGTCTGACGTCAGTGTGATGCGTTTGTTCGCATGTGGCGGTGTAGATCCCGCCACAAACCCCTAACAAGTTGTCAGTATCTTTTTAAATATTTTGATTGAACTATTTAATAAAATCTGGCATTTTATTATACAGGGTGTTTGGTGCATCATGTGCGAAAATTGTCGACTGAAGGCATCATCTGCTAGCCTTTCAGACCCCTTAACACCCCTCATGCCCTCTGTTTTTTTTTATCGACTTTTTATTGTTTAACTAAAAAAAGACCCAAATTTTACATACAAATACAAACGTAAAAAAAAAAAAAAAAATAGGCGTAGACTCTGAAGTTTAATTTAATTCGATGTGCATTGTTTTAGAGTATCTTTAAATACAAAATTAGTGACATTAGTCACCTAGTTTTTTTTTAATTCACTTGCAAAGGTAAAACTTAAATTAAAGCTGTACATGTTACAGCTGTTTATACCTATGGCTACAAAAAAAAAGCGACCGGGATCTTCCAACTACCTCATTCATTCTCCAGTCTATCCCCTTGCTAATGATGTGCCACATGCCATAAAAATTCTTTAAAAACTTTGTGAATTCGCTAGAATTGTAAATCAAGTCACATAAGACTACATTCCAAATTGCAATGTTTTTTATTTTTATTGCGTGACTGTTACTTGAGAAAGAGGTAAAATTTGGTTTCTCACTCTAGCGCAGTAAAATTTATCTTCTATCTCTTTTTTGCATACCTTAAATCGGTTTGAACAAATCACGCACTGCCGCCGATCCGTAATTTTTTTAGTCGATACATCACTGCCTCTTTTTTTTTTTTTTTTGGGTGGGAAATCATCAAATGACTTCTCCCGCTCTGGGTGGAGCGGGAGGGCGTGTCAGACTTTTACTGACTAAAACCCACCCGTGTTCCTTCAGTTGCCTGTGCCAGGGCCACGGTTTTCTCTGTGGAATAACCCGCGACCCTGAGGCGTCGGCCCTATCGGACCCCGTCACTTTGTGCTGACATCTCTTTGAGGCGCGCGTGCAACACAACGCGCCGTCGACCCGGGCCTGGTCCTTACCGCGGACGGCGAGCAATGGGTAGCTTGCCGTCGCAAGCTACCCATTGCTCGCCGTCCGCAAGCCCGCGCCTACGGTGGCCGGGAATCTGCAGGCGACTCCCGACGCCCAGGGCGTCTCCTGCGGCGGCTAGTGGGGGCGTGAGGGCGCAAGGCTCTCTCCCTCACCCGCTCCGCCTCCTCCTTCGCGAGCATTACTGCTTCGCAGAAGGAGGTGACGGCTTGCCATTTCCTCTCGCTCCGTACCATGGCCTGGACCAGGGCCGGACGCGAGAGATCGCCGCCGCCAATCGCCTCCGCGAGGACACTGCGGTGCTCCGCCCAAGCTGGGCATACCTCCACCGTATGCTCCACCGTGTCCTCCGGGCGATCCACACAATGGTGACACCCGGGCGTTTCCTCCCGCCTTATGCGAAACAGGAACCTCCCGAAACAACCGTGTCCGGTGAGGACCTGTGTCAGGCGGAAGGTGAGGACGCCGTGGCGCCTCTCCAACCACTCCTCAAAGAGGGGACTTACCGCCGCTATTGTGGCGTGCCCAACATCACTGCCAACAACATCACCGTACTCCGCGATTCTTTCATTTTGTTACTTTGTTATCGTTGAGTTTTGTTGGTTCTTGTTACGTTTTTTAACTTTTGTTGTTATTGTTAAATTTTGTAGAGTTTTTTGTTATTGCAATGGCGGCATTCTCTAACGAAGAATATGCGGACATCATAATGGCTTACGGAGCCGCCAATGGAGTCGCTCGTGCAGCGCAACAACTTTACCAGGAACGCTTTCATGGTAGACGATTACCTGGCCGGACGGATGAATCCAAATTTACCAAGGATGGAATCCTCAATTTACACAATTTGCACCACTGGACAAGGAAAACGGAAAACCTACTTGTTAAAAGACAGAACTCTTTTCAAAGAAGGTTTAGTGTAAACGTTTGGGTAGGAGTGATTGGGAATCAGTTGGACAGCATTACCTACCCGATAATCTCAATGGTGAAGACTACCTGGAATTCCTACAAAATGACCTGCCCGAATTAGTGACCGATGTGCCCGTATTTAATGAACGTGTGTCCATAGTATTTCAAAATGACGGCTGTCCCACGCATTGTCGTTTGACTGTGAGGGAACATCTTAACAATGTGTTCCCCAATGCGTGGATTGGACGCGACGGCCCTATTCCATGGCCGCCACGTTCCCCAGATCTAACTCCGTTAGACTTCTGTCCTCTTCTCCGTTAGAGTCTGGGGACGTGCCAAAGAGCTGGTATACGCCACGAAGGTTCCAACTAGGGAGGTACTAGTCCAACGCATAGAAGCGGCATTCCATACCATTAAGGAGGAAATACGACTTCGTACAACAACTGTCGAAATACGAAACAGATGTCAGGCCTGCATTCTCAACAGAGGCCAACAATTTGAGTAGGATTTGTAACAATTATGAAATAAATGTTAAAAATGCAATTTAGTTTTTTAATTCAAGTAAATCCCACGAAAAGAAAGATACGATTATGCTTTTCTCAATTACTATACATCTATGGCGTTATTCGATATTATCCAAAATATGGAGGAAATCACTACATTAGAATGTCACGACTTCGAAAACTTTGACGAACGCAGGAAACACATAAATAGTTATCCCGAGTCTGGTTTTCAACTACTACCTTTTAACATCAGAAGCTATCAACGTAATTTTGACGATTTTTCGATAGTCATTTACACCAAAATTAACCATGACGTTACTTTAATCGAACCCACAATACATGATACAGATAGCCTTCTCTTAATTCTGAACAATAAAGTAGCCATACTGGGGCTATATCGATCACCATCTTTTACCACTCTCAAAAACTTTATCGCTGCATTAGACAACTTCCTTAAAACGACTAATTGGCACCCAACTGTTATTATCACTGGAGACATAAACATTCACATATGTTGCACCACAAATAACAAACAACAAGATTACATGTGCCTTATGGCTTCGCATGGTCTTTTACCTGTTATAACCAAACCCACTACACAAAAATCTTGTCTTGATCATATATTTGTCAAAAGCAATACCAGACCCCAAGGCGTAGTATGCAAAAGCTCTCATCACAGATCACGACATAGTAATGGCTCACATCCCTCTCAAACATAGTAACACTAGACTTAATAAAAATCGCTGGGTACTTAAATTAAACGAGGACGATTTAGCCACAGACTTAGCTAAAATTTACTGGACTGACACCCTTAACCAACAATGTGTGCCTATGCCGCTGCCTCTTTCACCGGAATCCTTGCCGAGTTAATAGAAAAACACACATTCAAAGTTAACATTCCGCGATGCAAACGTAACATTCAGCCTTGGATCACACCCGGACTAATGAGATGTATGTGTCACCGCGACAAGCTACATCTAACATTAAGATCTGATCCCGAAAACGAGCCAATAAAACTAATCTATACCGTTATAGAAACTTCTGCAACAATCTCTTACGGACACTTAGAATTGAATACGACAGTCGACAAATCCAGGAGAATAACAAAAACTCTCAAAAGCCATGGAAAGTTCTAAAATCAATGTACGACCCTAGCAGTCAAAGGAATAAAACATGCAATTTAGTGACCAGATCTCCCCACCCTGTCGAGTCCCTCAATAAATGCAATTTGAGATGCGATTTTAGAGCGACAATTTGGTTTTAGAAAAGGGAAATCAACTGAAGACGCGGTTTCTCTGCTAACAAACTCCATATCTTCAACTTTAGAAAAGGGTGAACGCTGCATGGCGGTCTTCTTAGACCTAGCTAAAGCGTTCGACACAATTTCAATAGAGCTACTCCTTAAAAACTAGATGCAGCAGGGATAAGGGGAAAACCACTTAAGTGGTTTCACAGCTACCTCACCAATCACCGACAGTATGTGAAATCTGGTGAACAATCCGACCTGACTATCACTCATTGACTTCCAAACGTGTCTTTCGCATCGCTCTTCAACGAACCACGTCTCTCCTAACAAGACGCTGTCCCGCCTATCTACACACTTTTGTATATAACAAGGTCATCAGAAGTTTGCCTTGTGACCCAAAAGAACTCTCCCTCTCTAAATGCAAAAATGTTGTCAAACAATGGCTACTAAGCCTTTCGTATGATGAATCAGAAAGCATTCTCACAACACTCAACTCACTCCCGGAATCCTACTACCACCACAGACATTAACATTAACATCTACACACCACACACTGACACACTAACACACAACACCTACACCTTACTTTGGCTCTTTAGCATTTTATTTTTGAATTTTTTAAATTTTAACCTTGATTATTTAATATTTTATTTTATAGTTTAACATTTTTAGTATTGTGTGTTGTTCAGTGCAAATTAAGCTTTATTTTTGTTTATATTGTAATTTATGATTTAAGTTTTCACTTTCCTAATGATCTCAATATTAATTTAGTTTTATGTAAAAGTTTGCAATTACCTACTCTTACTTATCCTCACAAAACTCTGGTGGTAAATAGCATCATGTATCACAACCCTGGTCCCCAAGATACAGGAGCCGCTTATTTTGGGATCCGCCGTAAAGATAAAAGGAGACCGCTAACAGTTACAGACCGACATTAAGATAAGTTAAATATAGGGTAATAATTGTAACATTGATTCAATAAATACTATTATTATATTATTACGTCGTTTATTTATTTTTATGCTTATTTCGCTACATTTTTAAATATTTTTATAAAACAACGTAAAAAATAAAAACTAAAAAACTAAAAAATAGTGGTTCGCCGGTAGCGGGAGCAGGGTCCAAGCTACCGGTGGTTAGGGCTCCAGAGACAGGAACCTCCTCACAATGCGAGCCGTATCGAGGAGTACTGCCTTCTGAATCAGGCCCTTGATCCAACCGCCTAACGAAAGCCTCGAGAGATGTTGGTCGAGACTTTTTGCCATCAGGCCATTGGCCGATACGACAATCGGCACAATGACAGCCGAGCTCACATTCCACATGTCAACAACCTCGTGTGCTAAGTCGAGATATTTTGTTTCTCTTTCTCAGCTTTCACGAGGTTCTCGTCATGTGGAATGGTAACATCGATAATCATTGTGCGGCGCGCTAATCGATCTATCACTACTATGTCAGGCTTATTAGCGATAATACGCGTAGTCCTGTCAGTAATGATAGACCGATGCCAGTACAACGTGACAAGGTCATTTTCGAGAACTGGGTAGGGCACATACTTGTAGTACGGTACCTCAGAATCCACAAGTTTATATTTCAAAGCAAGTTGCTGGTGAATAATCCTGGCTACTTGGTTATTATTATTAATTTAAGGGACTTAAACAATGGCACACAACTGTCTGTCATTTTCAGGCTACACATTAGCCTTATACAGCGTTTTCGGTCCTTGAAACATTTGTTCTCTTAAACTACAATTACCCCTGAATACAATTCCAAATCGTAGAATTGATGCCAGTAAACCATGGGCAGTTACTAATGTTGTAGTGCTACTCACTTTTTTACTTAAGTTGAATAGCATGTATGCAGAAGTGCCTAGTTTTTTACACACCTCATCGGCTTGGGATTTACATTTTAACTGACTGTCTATCAATATAAAAAAAGACTACTGTTACTTTGTAAATTTTTTGTTGTACTGGTGAGCGTTGATAGAAATGCATTACATTCGTTTTTGATCATTTCATTATATAAATTGTTGATGTCAAGTCAATCTTCTATTTTCTAAAGTGTATTATTTGTATCATATTCAGATTTTTTGCGCCAGTGCATTTTATCAATGAAGTGCTATCACCAGCAAATAAGACCATTGGATGCTGAATGTAACGTGGCAAGTAGGTAACATAAAGCAAAAAACTGGGCCTAGTACACTGCCCTGTGGTACACCATATATGGTAACTCAATATTCAGATAATTATCTCTTTTCACGTTTAGTCTTGACCCAAACTTACTTTTCGAATTTGTCGAAGGCTTTTGACTTACTTTGTATTAGTGTGTGTAATATAAGTTTACTTCATAATGTGTGTCTTTTTTGTGAAGAATATTTTTTTTATCTATCCAATAAAAGGGTTGTCTAATCGAATTTAGACGATAGACTAGAATTTGTCGATAAAATTACGCAACCGTTCGACACGTTATCTATTTTGAAATCTTGAAAAGTCGGATGAGGTGTTGAACTTGCATGTGTACCTTCAAGCAAGAGCTATTTAAATTGTAAATGAACCAACTATTTCCCATTTATCCAGAACACGGCACGTCACACCTGTGGGGCGCCAACAACAGTAGTCGTCGCGGTTGGAGTCGCAAGCGGACGTCGGCACCACAGATGAGCAACGTGCACGGATCCATGCCGCGGGTGGGGTTAGTGCTGCGCTCG
This sequence comes from Dasypolia templi, assembly GCA_963555695.1. Lineage (NCBI taxonomy): Eukaryota > Metazoa > Arthropoda > Insecta > Lepidoptera > Noctuidae > Dasypolia > Dasypolia templi. The sequence goes on along the minus strand of OY743146.1, from coordinate 14,395,223 downwards.
CGGCGGAGCTGGCCCGTGGCACCGCAGTCGTGTAGAAGGTAAGCAGTGTTATCTTATTTGGGTAGTTTGGTATAGACAATTATAATAGTCCGGCAATCTCAGCGGAGACTAGCTATCGACGCAGGAAACATTACAGTGCACCAGTTTGTTTGTTAAATATAGCATCCAGCCTATAAAGTGTCCTCAATATAGGCCTCCTCTCTGTTAGAGGGAGTGGAATCCCAGTGCCGGTTGGTAGAATGTGTCGTCGAAGTTATGGTTTAAAGACATGCAGGTTTCGTCACGATGTTTTTCTTAATCGTTTTTAAATCATTGTTGATGAAATCAATGATGGAAAGTACCTAAAGTGTACACTGTAAATCGTAAGTACCACCACCACTGCTCCTTGCTAGCAGAAAAGTTGTCGGTATTGGCCTGAAATTCCTGCCCTAATGTCCACGTCGACGCAGGTCCCTACATTCCTATTGAGTTTGCTGTTTACCTAGACAATGTAAATAGTTTTTTTTTTTTTTAACGTTGCCCCACACTAGGAATTACTCCTGTATCGTGGGTGCGTTCACAAACATGAAAACTCACATATACAATACACCCAAACCGGAACAACTATTTGTAGGTCATGCAAATGTTTGTTCCGTGTGGCCCTTAGCTGACTGGCGCGTAAGAAAAACACTTTTACAGGTACATTCGAACTCAAACGTAATACAGTTATTGGCCGATTAATAACGTAAGCGGTTCAAGTATAGGTAAATTTATTAGCGGAAAATACGCATAATTTTATGTATGCAACGCGTCGCTTGGCATAATGTTATTAATACATGGTAAAATTTTATTATTTTATGGAACATATAAAATACTAGTGGTTTTTATTATTTGACGGGATTTTCTACGGATTAAGTGCTCCATAAATCACATTATTAATAACGTTACCCTTTTATTATTCGTTAAGTGTTGCGTGGGTTTTCTAGGATTATGTATAGTTCATGATCTGATACAAAACTTACATAGCTTTATTTCTTTGATAAGTGGAATATTATATGAACAAATCATACAAGACTTTTGATAGTCATAAAAGTTCACATTTTCTTCAGACACATAACTAGACACCGAATTATACGAATAAAAGTTTCTTCGCTGTTTTTCTATATGTTCCGAGTTTTCTACATTTCGCCAGTTATGCTTGAGACCCATGTAATAGGGGGGCGAGCCTATTGACATTAACCGGGCACAAACCCGGACTCCACAAAACTTCAAAAAAACTTTAAACTTCAGTAACCATAATATCCTAAATTTTTTGTTTTACATAATTAATTCTTAATTAAGGCCTTATTTTCGATGTTCGTGATCGAAAGCTACGTCAGCAACGTGCTAGTGTGCTATAATGGCAACACTTAACCCTACTTAAAAGAGGGTTGGAAGGCGTTGCCAAGAAGTTGACTGCACTTCCTAAGATCGTGGGTTAGTAAGAGCTCAGTAAACACTTTGCTAACTAAGAATGTGTCGTCGACATTTTAGTGTTGAGTTTCGAATAATCTTCGTGTGTGTAGGTTTCTTTGCTAATCTTTATTGGTGAAATCTTAACTAGGTAAATTATTTATGCAAAAGTAAGTTGTTTGTTACGCTTTCACGCCAAAACGGCTGAACGGATTTGGATGAAATTTGGCACACAGATAGATGATAAACCTGGATAATAACAATATGTATATAAAAACATATGTGTCTCATATGTTTTTATATACTTACTGTTAGTATGTACGTTTCTGTGGGAAATTATCGGACGTCCACGCAGGCAAAGACGCTTGCAAAACCTAGTGAGAATATAACTTCTTCTTTACAGAGGTAGATATCTCAGATAGGATGATGATATTATTCACGGAATAGAAAAAAAAAGTAGAAGTGCCCGTTTGTTGACCCGCGTGTGTCACAATTATGCGGAAATATATGTAAATTAATAACAACTTTCATCAATTGTACTAAGTGTTAATTTTGTATGAACAACAAGTAAGCTTTTCGTCAAAGTTGAATTTTTTGTTCATACAAAATTAAGTCTTATTACGACGGACAAAGGTTGTTATTGTTTTACATATTTTCCGCATAATTGTGACACGCGCGTGATAGCTGTGTGGGCACTTCCACTTGTTTTTTCTATTCCGTGATATTATTATATCAAGGCAATAAAACAACCGTGTTTCCCTTTTAATATTACTGTCGGTGCGTACCTAAACATTTTCTTGACACGAGACTTGAAATACGAAATCCAAATACGATCATTTGTTTTTTTTTGTTACGCTTTCACGCTAAAACGCCTGAACGGATTTGATTGAAATTTGGCTCACAGATATCTCCGGGTAAGGAAAAAGGCAACTTTTCGTCCTGGATCGCAGACAAAGTCGCGGGCAACTGCTGCAGTGTAGTTTTTTATTACGTCGCGGTCGATGGTAATTTTTATGGTTCCGTACCCAAAGTGTGCCAACGGAACCCTATTACTGAGGATCTGCTGTCCTCCGTTTGTCTGCGTAGCTTGCAGCGAGCTATATCTCATGAATCGTAATAGGTAGGTAGTTGAAAATTTCACAGAGTGAACCTTTCGTTGCGTGTCCGACTCGCACTTGACTGGTTTTCAGTTTTAAGATCATTTTCAAGCATCATCATTTTTAATATTTCTACGAAACATTTGGACATGTCTTTTGCAAAAAATCCTTTGATAAAATATAATACATTTATTAAAGCTTTGATATTTCAGACAACATAAAATGACGGGAGCTACCCTTGTAATATGTGTACTTCGTAGCTTGAAAGTTATTGTTACTTATTTCATTATAACTCTCTCGGGGCTTACCAGTCCAATGAACAATAGGTACACGTTTTATTATTATGTCGTTTATTTATTCTTATCCTTATTTTGCTACATTTTTAAATATTTTTTATAAAACAACTTTAAAAAAAAACATTGAAAAATATAAAAAAATTGTGGTCCGCCGGTAGCGGGAGCAGGGTCCAAGCTATTGGTGGTTAGGGCTCCAGAGACAGGAACCTCCTCACAATGCGAGCCGTATCGAGGAGTACTGCCTTCTGAATCAGGCCCTAGATCCAACCGCCTAACGAAAGCCTCGAGAGATGTTGGTCGAGACTTTTTGCCATCAGACCATTGGCCGATACAACAATCGGCACAATGACAGCCGAGCTCACATTCCACATGTCAACAACCTCGTGTGCTAAGTCGAGATATTTTGTTTCTCTTTCTCAGCTTTCACGAGGTTCTCGTCATGTGGAATGGTAACATCGATAATCATTGTGCGGCACGCTAATCGATCTATCACTACTATGTCAGGCTTATTAGCGATAATAGTCCTGTCAGTAATGATAGACCGATCCCAGTACAGCGTGACAAGGTCATTTTCGAGAACTGGGTCGGGCACATACTTGTAATACGGTACCTCAGAATCCACAAGTTTATATTGCAAAGCAAGTTGCTGGTGAATTATTATTATTTTCAACAAAAGTTACATAAATGGGTATTACACAAATCCTCTGTCAAACTGCTAGTCAGTTTGCCGGCAGCATTTCTATGCAATAATCCTAACCCCAGAGGGGCGGGCATACTTTGCAAATTACACAATAGTAACATTCATATCACCATTTTACACCACGCTTTAATCGCCGCAAGCGGTAGGTAGAGATGTATAATATGTTTAGTAGTATAGTCTGTTCAAAAATTATCGGTGTGAAAATGTAAACAAATGGATCAGAAAACGATCCTGTGATGAAAATAACATACTGAGGAGCAGTTTCCGTATTTTTAAGAACGTTCGCATTCTAATCTCAGTCTCAATGTGTCAAAAATACCTCTAATTTTCATTTTATTTATGACAAGCTTTTGACATTTGGTCGTCGCTGGGATGAGACTGCGACTAGATTTTGAACGTGTTTGATTACGAGATTTGGCCTTCTGAGTGCTTTATTTTGTTTATTTGAAAACTTAAACCCAGAATTTAAATTTTGAATCACAGTAAGATGTTTTCATTTGACAGTAGTGGTAATTTTTTTAAACCTCAATTTTCGTTTATGATTTTTAAATTACAGTTTCATAATTTTATTTAAATAATAATTGATGGAAAAAATGGTGATATCCTAACCTTCAAAATACAGATGAATTTGTTACTAATAAATATAATTTAATAAGTAATTGCGTATGAATTTAACCTGAACAGGGTTTGATTACATTTTCATCAGAAACTTATAGAACAGACCATAGGTAGGTACACCCATATTTCGTTAGTTATGTTATAGTTGCGTAAACTTATGACTGTCTTTTTGGGGTTTAAAATAAATGGTGGTTAACCGTTCGCTAATAATTAATGTGCACAAAAATTCCGAATTGATAGTGAACATTCTGAAAAACACAACAAAATTTAACCTGACTCTGCTAGGGACCCTACACACATGTCAGTCATCGAGTCATCATGAACATGACTACTTACAAGGCGTTCTTGCAAACAACATCTACCTAGACCTACCATATTAATCCTCCTGAGTAAAACTTCCGTTAAATTACACGTTAAACGCAATTTAAACCGTGTTTAACTCAACTAACCGTATTATCTATGTAATTAATTAACGTCTAACTCACTTGCCGCTTCATCGATTAACATCGCGAGTCCGTTTGAACCATAAATGAAGAGCAATATAGTCGGCCTTCAACCTTTACCTTTCTGCTCAGCTTGACAGTTTCCGATAACATAAAAAACTTAAGTACCTAAGTTCAATCTATACATATAATAAATCTGAAGACGAGGCGTTTCTGTAAATTAAAAATTAATTTTAAAAAAAATGCTTAGGATGTTAAAGGAAAACCAGCAGATGTCATTTCTAAATAATAATAAATAATTTTTGTCTGTTTGGATGTGAAAGATTTGTTAGAATAAGTATTATTTAAAAAGTACGAAACCGATATGGTTAACTTTTACACTTGAATGAATGTGAAAATGAGTTTAGAATTATCATTTCGTCCTATCCGTCCATCCGTATGTCACACAGACAAAGCCAATTTTTTCAGAGGGTTATTTTTCACAGTGGTCATCTGATCTTGGACTACGAAGAAACAATATGGTCACTGATCTCTTCAATAACGAACAGTATACCTATTTATGTGCCGCCGGTACCGAAAATCAGGAAATTTTAATCAAAATCCAAAATAACAGCCATTACCAGAGGTGGATCTCAGTAAATGGGTAACTGTTCACACGGGCAACTGTACGTAGGAGGTCTTTCGATGGGCAAGCAGATGTTGCAGGTTCTAACATCGTTTACAGAGAAGCATTTTCTTATTTAAAACCTCTTTATGAGAATTTATTTATCTAGTTATTTGGGATTTCCAACATAGGATACACAGATACAATACAAATCACAATTATATTTTAGTAGCTACTCCCCGCGGTTTCACCCGCATAAATCTTGATCCTGAGTAACAAACATCCATCCATACTCACAAACTTTCGCGCTTATAATATTAGTAGGATTGATAATTTCATAAGAAGATTTTTCGCCTGTTTTTGATTAAAATCTTGCCTGAATGGGCTTGCCGTCGACCCGACCAGGCCCGGGTCGACGGCAAGCCCGCGCCTACGGTGGTCGGGAACTGATTGCGATATCCGACGCCCAGGGCGTCTCCTGCGGCGACTAGGGGCGTGAGGGCGCAAGGTTCTCTCCCTAACGCGCTCCGCCTCCTCCTTCGCAAGCTGCGCAGAAGGAGGTGACGGCTTTCCATTCCCTCTCGCTCCGTACCTTGGCCTGACCCAGGGCCGCGCGCGAGAGATCGCCGCTGCCGATCGCCTCCGCGAGCACACTGCGGTGCTCCGCCCAAGCTGGGCAGACCTCCACCGTATGCTCCACCGTGTCCTCCTCACACAATGGTGACACCCGGGCGTTTCCTCCTGCTTTATGCGAAACAGGAACCTCCCGAAACAACCGTGTCCGGTGAGGACCTGTGTCAGGCGGAAGTTGAGGACGCCGTGGCGCCTCCCCAACCACTCCTCAAAGAGGGGACTTACCGCCGCTATTGTGGCGTTCCCACGGCAGGTGCAGCCTGGCGTGGCGCCTTGAATTTAGTTTATTCTCAAAAATGTAAATGACACTTCTTCGCATTGACATTATAAACCCTAAAGACGCAGTGACTGCATTCGAAAGGGCTGTGGTAAAGAACCTCAGGTATGGCATCTCACCAGGCAAGATCGGATGACTCTTCCTTTTCAATGGAGGAGACCACTCATCAATGGAGGAGAGCAGGTGTAGGTACCAACCTACACCTTCTCTATGCGACACATTACCTATTATTTTCCGACATGCACGCGAACGAAGTAGCGGACCATGTGTGACCAGTGACCATGATTAAACTTTGTATTTCGTACTTATAAATTGGATTTTAATGTTTATTCTAATTACCACGTCAACGAAAATATTTACTTAAACCATATTTGATATAACACAAATAAACCATTGCTTATGCTCCATATGTAGGCATTATATTGCTTTGAAGATTAATGCTTAATGTATTAAATAACCCGTTACCCCCCCGGAGTTATGTTACAAAAGATAATCATGTATTATTTTATTCAACGCTAAAAAGATCAGTATTTTTTTTTACAATTACTGTAAAAAAAAATATTGTTTATTGTTTGAACTTAAGTCAGCTAAAATATTGCGTGTCGCAGTTTAAGATTTATCCAATAAATTAATTATTTAAAAAGTTTTAATGTGCTTAATTCTGACTTTCAAAGTTAACTTTCCTATTACAGATAACAATAATATAGGAAATTGAAGTACGAATATTAAATTGGTTTTGAGACTGATTCTTACCTTCATTGAGTCGGCTTTTGAAAAGGTTCTAAGATTCGTTATAAATAGGGTGAAAAGGTTTGAATAACGATTTATCAATGAAAAAGATTTAGTTAAATCAGTAGAAGCATCATCATCATCCCTTATCTTTAAGGGATGTTATTGGCTTAAATAAGACAACAATATCAAACATCATGCCTTCTACCCCGAGGCGATAGGTAGATACTTTTGCCTTTGATCTTTGTTCCCATGGGAACCTGTCACTATTAACCTAAATCTAACCCCAGGGCTATTGATGGTTCATATTTTCTTTGACCTATCATTGTACTCCCCTGTGTTATAGTAAGAGTCAGAATCCCGACCACCAGCATGTAGATTCTGTAAAAAAACTCACGGTGAAGTCTTGCGTGGAGTGAGCTGTCAGTGTCATCATGTCTTGGTCAATCTCCTAGCATTAGTGGCACTGACCGCTCACTCCACGCTCACTTCACCTAAGTTTTCGCGGTAAGATGGTTATAGAATATCACTACAGGTGATTGCTAAAAGTCAATTTATTTTAACCCTCATATAATTTCATTCAACCAAAATAAACTTTACAATTTAACTAATTCAAAATGTTACCTTACTAAATAAACGTACCTACCTACAAAGGACTGCCAACCGAACCGATCCTGTAATTTGCAATCCCCTGCGCTGTTATAGGGACATCACTATACATATATACGTAGATAGATGGGTCTTGATTGCCACATGCCATAAAACAATTACTGTGAGCAATGTGGTGGTTAACAAGGGAGTGGGGAACCCCTCCTTTTCATGTTGCGTTCGGAATTTAAATAAGACATTATCTGCGTGAAACAACACAGCTTTACGTATTTGTTATAGTATCTAAGCAATTAGATTGCGTTTCTTAATGTTTACTTTGCACGTTCCGTTCCGCACGTTTACACTTTATTTGTGGTTTAGTTAGGTAGTTGTTTTAATATGAAAGTTTTATGTTTGTGTGTTAAGCAGCATCATACTGAAATATTAATTGTTTAGCCAATATATGTGCTTCTATTTAAACTTCCCTGTGGTGGCCGTTATTTGAAATCGTTTTTAACTGTAACAGATATATTTTTATGTGAAGTAATAGAATAGAAAGCAAAACCTACGTCACTCGTGTAAAATCTGTCTAAACACATGACTGGGTAACAATACTCGAATCCGTTAAAGCTATCAGCTTTTGTACCTTTTGTTAATGTTTCAATACCTACATAAAGTGAATCATCTGGTAAGCCTTTAGTGCAGCTCCGTGTTGACATTAACGTATCTGTATGTGACGGATGTAATATGCAAAATAGCGTCGTGAGTGTGACCTTATTTTAAAAAGAGCCTAGATTCTAGATTGTAATAAATGAGTGCTGTTTTTTCCTTTAAAATTCACTTGGGAATATAAAAGCCCCGACTCTAGGTTTGTGCCCGGTTGATGGCAATATACTCGCCCCATATTACATGGGACGTGAAACATAACTGGCGAAATGTGGGTAGGTACTCAATATGTTATGTTATGGGAACATAAAAGTATGAAGATGTGGTATGGTTTTTTAATTTCCGTTCCAAACGTGGCAGTTGAAGGATAATTTCAAACGGTTTCATTCTGTTTCACGCTCTACGTGTAACTGTTAGGCGAATTTTTGATATATTTTTTAACGATTTCCTATAATCTCATAGAGTTATAATTTTGCACACTCAGTTTTGATGACGAATAGAGCTAGTCTGATGATTGATTTGGAAAATGAACGTCACTTAAAATATGAAGTGATTTATGCCTCACTAATTTAGTAGTATTTTAGAATAGAAATGTGTGCTAATGACTGACTAACTATGATAAAATTAAAGATACAGAAAAAGAACGATTAAAAATACAAAAAAAAATGCAAAGGAAAACTGACTATTAAATAACCTATGAGACTTGAAGGTAATAATGTGCTGTCTCTACATTAGTATTCTTTGTATTGACAGCATTTGTAGAAATGTTTATAGCATCGACAAGTAATTCCAATCCGCATTTGCCGCATATTTCAAGAAAATGGAACACTATTTCCTTCTGTTGACTGTTCAGCTAGCGTGAAAAGATATTCCGTTGTCATTATACACATTTATTATAAAACCTTTTCATCGATGGAACGAACGCATATTTCAACGAACTAACTTACTTGCTCCACACTCTTATCATATATTTTCACATCACATACCGATACAGCCTCTTCCCTTTAAAACTAAAAAAAACGAATATTCAAGTAGATAAATATTACGTCAGATACCAAAATATGGAGGACCAATTTGTAAACATAATATTGTTATTCTAATCCAATATCACGTAAGAGGAGATTTAAAACATGCTTCATCGTGATATCAGTATAAGAGACATGTAGAGACACACATTTCTGACGCCATTATTATAGTAATAAATCTTCAGGCCTTCAAAGAATTACGTTGAAACAACGCGCTAGGGAAAAAAAGGTTTTTAACGTTCCATTACTTGGTAAAAAAAATCAAAAGACCCCTCAGTTTGGAATTGTGTCCTACAGGGACACAATTTCAAATTTGTGCTTTCAAGTGGGGAAACCTTTCTCCCTTTTCGCATTCAATGATCTTATTTTTTTTTTTTGACAAGTGTCACAAAGTTTTAATGTAGTTGTAACCTGTGGCTTCAGCCTCAATCTAAGGAAACTGTCACATGTACACAGGTCCAAGTAGCCCTTATACAGTTCAAGTATATCGGTGCCGGTGTGCCAAACTTCAATCCAATTCGTTAAGCATGACAGCTCTTATCATTCCTATTATCTATAACTATATGAAAATATCTATGACGTTAAATAAAGCATAGCTTCAGGCTCAGATTGGTTCTACGTGTACTTAAATCTTGAACATGTCTTACTCAAATCCATTCGCATATCTAATATCATTCTTCGTTTGTATTATTGCGGAGTTTATCAAGATTCAACTTTGCAACGAGAAAATAGGGTTGTAAATTGCTCGGTAGGGTCGCAAAGGTGCTGGTGGCATTAAAAGTTCTTTACCTAGTCATGTATGCCTACGAAGGTACGATAGCATGTCCCCATTCTGTGATTCTATACATCGCGTTAACAATGTAACGTGTGATGACAACTCTTGGGTCTCTAGCGATGAATGAATTGAATGGTATGATTGATAACCTCTGGAAACCCATCTTAATCACTCCAGATTATAATATTTTAAGTGGACATGTACCTAGATGATGTTGAACGCATTTAGCATAGCGATTGAAATATAGAACACAGTTCAAGGATTTAATATTGATTTATTTAAAGTGTCTTGCGTAAATTGGCTGCGATAATGTAAAATAACAAATATTTAAGTTTTACGGGATTTATTAAATTTGTATGGCTTCGCGTTGCAATTTATTGGAAACTTCAACCATAAATATTTTAATGATTTTAAATGTGAGATTTAAAATCATTAAAATATTTATGGTTGAAGTTTCGAAAATTTTCATAATACTTCCCTACCATTAAAGATAATGATTTTGTGATTAATTATTAAAAGCTTAAAAGTGACTATGGTTTGTATAGACTGGATTTAGTTTAGCGATGAGAAGTTTTAAACTAGAGTTAAATAAAGTTGGAAACGGATTAGGTTGAACTTTTCATCATGAGCTTTATCCATGGGTTAGAAAATAATTTACCTACATGTTACATATTGTGAAGATTTGTAAACATGATAAGGAAAAATATTAAAAGAGAATAAACATTTGAAATGTGTCTAATCACAAAAACCCCAATAATCAAAAGTAACCAAGCACGGAGTCAGAGGCGACATCCCATAAAGAGTGGTTTACCAACTCATAAATATGTTCGTGTGTCACAGGTTCACCATTCTTTCCTTTGGGACGAAACCTGGCAGTACAAAAATGTTTTGTATGAATTTATGAACCTATCTAAGAATATATTGTGTAAGTGTAGATTGATGTAGGTACTATAGTACAAAGTTGTTAACTGCAGAGGGAAAAACACGTTTAACATAACTTATTCTATTTTAATACGAATGCGTGTTTACAATCATGCGCCTATCTATACAATTGTTGCCTGCACAACAAAAGGTTGACTATTGCAGACAACCTTTACAGTACCTACCTAAATTTTGCATATAATTTAAAGAAGTGACTCGAAAATTAGTATTGGGATTGAGCGATATTTCAGTAAGAGACGTAAGGTTTATTTGGAAATGAAAAATAAACTTTTATTGTACTACACACAGAAGTTGACATTAGCCGTCAGTAAGTGAGTACACAGGCACTAACAGGGGCTAAACTAAACCTAAGAAACGCATTTACAAAGATAGGTACCTTAGCGGAGTTTGTTCATAAAGACACCTTTAAATAAATTTATCTAACAAGTAGGAGTTATGAGTATAAGTTGTGGGTTGTCATTTTCCCATCATTTCAGATGAGCAAGATGATGGTGATCAGATAAATGACAAATGTTGTTTGTTTGTTTTCCTGTTAGTAATAACAGCGATGTAGATAATATCCAATTAGTCGATTATGATATATTTATTTCCTGATATTTAAATATTTTATTTTTAAATTTCAAAGTGTATGTCAAGTTATGTTCTCAAGTAAGTTAATTTAACAACGAAAAAATATCATTTTGCTTAACGTCAACGACGGTTCATCATATTTGTTGCTAAGTTGACACCTTTTTTTTTAGGTGGGAAATCATCTAATGACTTTTCGCGCTCTGGGTGGAGCGGGAGGGCGTGTCAGACGTTTACTAACTAAAACCCACCCGTGTTCCTTCAATTGTCTGTGTCGGCCCTATCGGACCCCGTCATTTGGTGCTGACATCTCTTTGAGGCGCGCGTGAAACACGACGCGCCGTCGAACTGGGCTTGGTACTAACCGGACGGCGAGCTACCGATTACTCGCCGTCCGCAAGCCCGCGCCTACGGTGGCCGGGAATCTGCAGGCGCCTCACGACGCCCAGGGCGTCTCCTGCGGCGACTAGTGGGGGCCTGAGGGCGCAAGGCTCCCTCCCTCACGCGCTCCGCCTCCTCCTTCGCAAGCATTACTGCTTCGCAGAAGGAGGTGACGGCGTTCCATTCTCTCTCGCTCCGTATCATGGCCTGGACCAGGGCCGGACGCGAGAGATAGCCGCCGCCGATCGCCTCCATGAGGAAACTGCGGTGCTCCGCCCAAGCTGGGCAGACCTCCAACGTATGCTCCACCGTGTCCTCCGGGCGATCCACACAATGGTGACACCCGGGCGTTTCCTCCTGCTTTATGCGAAACAGGAACCGTGTCCGGTGAGGGCCTGTGTCAGGCGGAAGGTGATGACGCCGTGGCACCTCTCCAACCACTCCTCGAAGAGAGGACTTACCGCCGCTATTGTGGCGTGCCCAGCTAAGTTGACACCTAATATTACATTGGATTTAGAATGCTGATTGGACGTCAAGATTAACGACTATGTATGACTATGAATATGTAAGCTAGAAGTGTTATATATTTTCTACTATAAGTAGAAAATATATAACACTTCTAGCTTTTTCCCGCAGCTGCAACCGCGTGGAGGCCGGTTCGTGTCCCACGGTATTAAAAGTATCATCATAACATCACGCCTTGTTTCCCCGAAGGGTTGGGCAGAGGTGTACCAATAGTACACCCACATTTCGCCAGTTATGTTTTAAGTCCCATGTAATAGGGGGCGAGCCTAAATTAAAAGTATCCTATGTGTTAATCCCGGTTATAAACTATCTGTGTGCCTTTCATTCAAATGATTGAGTAGTAAACTTCCAAACAAACAAAATTTCACATTTATTAAACTATATATATAGGTTAGTAGGATTTAGTTTAGAAACAAATTGGGAGAACAAACAAGTCAAAGTCTTACCAACGTTAAAAGCTTTTCAAATTAGTTCTAAACGTTTCTAAGTTTACAACATTTAGGAAACAATATTGTACTTTACGGTCCAGCCACACTGCTGTATGGTAAAAAGGGCCGTTCCCGTATTTGCTTTTAGTGTTTCTGGAAAGAAATTTCTCCAGATTGAATATTTCACTCCATATGAAAACATCCTCGATGTAAAATCAGTAGGTATCCGAATCGATATAGGTCAAAGTGCTGACAAAATTAATAACGTGCCCGTGACACGATGGAAGAATAGATCAATACTCTATTTGTTTATTAAAATTACATCACTTTGAATGTTGCATTGTTGCCACATTCAATTAATGTATTAGGTAAACTTTCGCTGTTCAGGTTGGTGTATGTATTCGAAAACGTTAATCCCAGCCATAATAAAAAGGTTTTTCTGTAAACTTTTTCCCACCGTCAATAAATCACCTCAAATGTACCAGCTTTTAGAATTACAATTTACTACCTTTTAGTGCCGTGCTTACTTTAAATTCATTTTACTGTTGTTACGTACTTACTAAGGCGTGGTGTTACTTTGGTGCCTAGTCCAACGCTGCTCCATCACCCCTTTATTCGTATTCCTAGGTCATTACTCACAGTTCGTTATGGCCTACGTGTAAACCTACCTTCTAAGAGAGGTTACACACGGAGATTTAGTGCACCGTATCGCAAACGAACGCAATCATAACGACAAAATGGGAAAACATCGGTCTAGAGTTAATACGCCTTATTTTCAAGGTACATGTTTATTGTCTGTGGCATACCATAAAATTAAAGCTACAATTAACTGGAACCATTTATACAACACGTGAAATAGTTGCTCGATCCGGGCAAGTTAGTTCCCTTTCAAAACTGATAGGTAAACACGTACTTAAAATTCATAGTAAATTCTAACATGAAATTAATCTTGCATGCAATAATTGCCTTGGTGTAAACAGAAGTCGCATGCAATTATTGACTGGCAAACTTGAATTCAATTATTGTAATCCATTTTGTGGAAAACGCACGCGGGACAACACTTGCATGCAGAATTTGAATGGCAATAATTGAACATGCTTTAAGGCATGCGATTATTGGTCTTGAATGTTCCAGAAACTTGCAAATGTGTAAATGGAGCTTTATGTAATGCCATTGGTGTTGAAAAAAAACAGAATCGTGCCTTTGCTCCTGTGTGTGGCGTGAAGTTAACAGATACAACACTACAAGCTTATTTTGGCACGTGGCCAAAATCTGAACTGGTCAGCTTGTTTAGTCAGTACAATTTCTGTGACAATTTCACATATGTTTACCAATCAACGTCATTCAGGCGCCAAATGATCCTTGTACCACTTTAGAATCAATTTCGCGACGTTGCAGCGTTGACGCGAGCGTTCCAGATTCGCAACCGAAAACCTGCCAACTCTGCAACTTTCGTGTGTGATGTCCTTAACACATTTGCATTCCTTCTTAACGTAAGATCATTTTATTTAGTGCCACATCAGACCTTGGTCACGTTTCAAGTGTTCTCTCCTTCATTTCCTCAAGGCGACGCTCGGGGTCTTAAAATGTTATTAGGCAGATGGGTACACTATCTTTTGAAGAGACCCACTGAATGTAATCAAGTTCAGTAGCGACAAGTTTACGAGTCTCTTTACTGTTAGTGACATTGTTGATCACTATTAAGAAAGTATTAAATTGAGACCATCTCAGATATTTTTATTAAAAATAAAAATATCTGAGAACGTCACAAAGTGAAATCAATCTGCGATGTACACGTCTATGGAAAATTCTTGTTATTTTTTTTATTAAAAGAGTGCCACGCATTTCTTAATCCTTTCATAATTAAATGGCTGCGATATTGAATTTTATGTTGATCGAATATTTTTGCATAGATAACTTTGCAGTTTTATTATTTTAATACCTTTGTTTTTTTTTATAAAAATATGTATAATATATCAATATGAGCCGAAAATTCAGAAAGCAACACCGATTTTAATCATATTGGCTTGAAGCGATTTCTAAAACTAGAGTCGAATCTACGCAAGCTATTTGCAGTAACTAAAGTTTATTTGGTCAACCTAAGCGAGGTCACATTAGCGTAACTCTATAAAGCGATATACCTACTCAGTAGGTAAGTACGTAAATCGCTCTTTCATTGAATTTGGGCCATGACAGCTCACAGATTATACTGGTAATATTTTATTTTGTTTGCGCGTAATCGGTTTGCTTGGGTGAAGAATTTTGGGCCCTAGCTTTTTATAATGAATACGGCGAGTGTAAACAAGTTTTAATGAATACGGCGAGTATAATAATAAAATGCATTTCACTTTGCAAAGAGTCTAAATATTATCTACAATTACTCATTACAATGTTTTATAATGAGCTGTATTGCAATATGTGGTTAGCTAGCGACCTCGAAAATTGATAATATTATTCTTGCCTGAGCAACCGGCAGCAAGTTCGTCATGCTCCCTTAGATGTCACAGCTTGCGGTAGCGTCGGGGGTCGGGTTTCCTTCTTCCCTCAAATATGGCGAGGGGGGTAATGGCTGACCTTTGCGTTATGCTCGTGAACGGGTACTGCTTGTGGTGACTGGTCGTCTTGCTGTCTATGGTTTTATTATTGTTACAGTAATTGTTATGTTAATATAAACTAGGACCATCAAAGTAAAATACTTTGATGGTCCTAGTTTATCATTTATTTATTTTATTTGTTTGTATAATAAATCCAGTATTGCATATGTAAGCTGCCATGCCCTTTAGGCCTGGAGGCTTTTATTTATGTTTTAAGTTTTATTTACATTCATTTTTTGTAAAAAAAAATTGTATTGGCGTGGCTAGCTGACGTATGGCAATTAATTTAATGTTTTGGTAATTTGCTTACAATTGTTTAGAATCCAGTTCTTCTAACAGAACAGACAGCTGTGCTGCTGGGGAGTTTGTTGCGCCACTTCTTCTTCCCAGCTAAAGCTGATTCTCAGCCCAATTTGAATAAATGACTTATGATGATCTAATGTCTTTTTGTTGGGTACAGAAATGGGTATGTAGGTAGAAACGTTATGTCATATACTATTGTAATCAGTTGACTGCAATTTAAAATATATTTTCATACTTGCGAGCTTGTGGGGGTAAATGAGAGATAACTTACTTCGTTCCAACTAGCTTTTCCTACAACTTACCGTGATTAACTTAATTCTAGTTTTGAACTAGGTAAAGCTCTTTATAAAACGAGAGAGAAAAAACTTCGAGATTATGATCAATTTATTATCGAGTGTAATAAAATAGCTGTTACAGCCGATTAACCAAGGTATCTTCTTTGTCGCGTACTTCATTGTAATAATAATGATCAATTTATTTTCTGGCTTAACCTACACATACATTATCTTTATCATAAACAAAACTTGTGTTAATAAATAAGACTTCAAACTATTTTAGTAGCACTTTATTTATTTATTGCTATAAGGACACCAACAGCACGGTCACTTACAATTCTAAGTAAATAACACATAAAATTATCATTTCAGTAACCATGCAAATAACAGGTATGCATGACATTGACATCATGAAGATTTGAGACAAAACTTAAAATAAAGTGTTACTAAAAGACCTAAATCTAGAACACTACCAAAACAAACCAATTTATGCTACATAGACGTGCACTGTTCGCACTGTTTTAATAGGCTCGTCTGTATGATGCGAAACTCATCCTGAAAATATCAATAAGGTAATCTGTCAAGTTGGATACTTTTACTTTTCACTAGCTTGGCTTTGTGCTATCTTGTGGTACTTGTCGACGAAACACCACGTCCATTACTGAAGGTGGTGGCCCTGAAAGGCCTTCGTGGCTTTATGTATGATGTTCTGCAATTTCGTTCGATTCTCGGCTTCTCTCAGGTCGGCCGTAGCGAAGA
Organism: Dasypolia templi; assembly: GCA_963555695.1. Classification (NCBI taxonomy): domain Eukaryota; kingdom Metazoa; phylum Arthropoda; class Insecta; order Lepidoptera; family Noctuidae; genus Dasypolia; species Dasypolia templi. The sequence continues at coordinate 14,378,567 of OY743146.1, read as the reverse complement.
GTCCAGTGAAGGCGGTTACTTGGTCTGACCAGCGAGATGGTGACAGCCTTCTACCTTGCCATCACGACCAACTATCCAAGGTTATCTGGTTCCCGACGGGCAATGTGACCAAAGATACAAGATACCTAGAATTCTTTGGTCAGGTCGTGGATAGTCTATCTCTTAACACAAGTAACCAAAGATTAATTTGGCTATCCTGGAGATATTACGTGCAAAGAGTATATATGTGCGTGTTAGCGTTTAATTGAAATAATTTCAACAAAAGCAGGTACTCTAAAGGATCATCCAATAAGTGAAAAGTGCCCGAGGATAATGTTAAAGGTCGTTCAGAATTTTAATCAAGGTAAATTGTAACGCCTGTTAACCTAAGAGTATGGTGTGAATCAACTGAGATAAATGTACCTTTAAATGAGATGCTAGAGAGTAATTACATCCTACATTTTAAAAAAACCTAGGTAGTTGATCTTCTAGTTATTACGTTGATTTCAGACCCTACCTAGGCTTCAGAGTTGCGAAAGATCGGGAGTGAGGTTACAAAAAAAAAATATTACAACATCTTAACGTGTTCAGCCTATAATGTTCCTACTGCTGGGACACGGCCTCCTCTCTGTAAGAAGGAGTGGGCCGTAATTCACCACACGGGCACAATACGAGTTGATAGATGTCACATGTCTTCGAATTTTTGGTTCTAGGACGGTAAAGGAAAACATCGTTAGGAAACCAAAATGTTTTTTTCCTTTGTTCCCGTTGAGTAACACCATTTTGTGTTAAACTGATACTCATTGGGAAAAATATCCCGATAAGTTACACTATAACTCAACAGAACGCTGTGTTCGGATGTCTTACATGTGAATGATAGTCTGGATATTCTTTCGAAATGGTTTGCAGCTAATAATCTTTTACTCAATGCGAACAAAACTAAATGTCTTAAGTTCTCATTACAAAATGTACCCCAAGTGGGTTTAAATTTAAAACTTGATGGCAAGAAAGTAGATGCTATTACGGAAACTGTATTTCTAGGAATTACTTTAGATTCTAAATTGCAATGGGGCGCTCACATTAGAGCTCTTTCAGGTAAATTAAGTTCAGCTGCGTATGCAGTAAGAAAAATAAGGCAGTTGACCGATATAGCCACAGCTAGGTTGGTATACTTTGCTTATTTCCACAGTATTATGTCTTATGGCGTTCTGCTGTGGGGATCAGCAGCTGACGTAGATTCAATTTTCATTTTACAAAAGAGGGCAATCCGCGCGATCTATGAAATGGGTCCTCGCGAGTCTCTTAGAAACAAATTCAAAGAAATTGATATACTCACTCTGCCTTCCCTTTATATCTTAGAAAGTATTTTGTATGTTCGCAAAAACTTAGAACGTTTTAAAATAAGAAGCGATTTCCATAATATAAATACACGTAGTAAAAATGAAATTGTTATACCCAAATTTAGATTAACTAAAACAAGCAAATCATTTCTGATAAACAGTATCCGCTTTTATAATAAGTTGCCTAAGTCGGTTACAGAACTTAGCGATGGAAAGTTCAAAGCCCACATCAAACGTGTCCTTATCAAAAAAGCGTACTATAAGATTAAAGACTACGTCGAAGACAGGAAAGTTTGGCAATAATTCCTTCTGCACATGTGGCTTCCCTGGTACCTCATAAACGGCATCACTATGTAAATTTCTAATAACTGCTACCAAATAATGGTGTTTAATTTTTATTTTTTATTATTAGATATGGACTTTTACATATCTCTGACATAATTCTTTCATTATTTGACATTATATACCTACAGTTTTTAATTACTTTTTCATTTTACTTTATAAGATTATTTTATATTTTGTAAATGTGAGAACGTCGTAGGCCCTGTGGATTGTAAATTTATAGACAATTGTCTATTTGTTTAACATATGGTACTTGTTGACAGGCCTACACTGTCCTCCCATACCTGTTAATTAACACTGTAATTGGAAAACATTGTAAAAGACATATTTTTAAAAGAGTAACCATGGAGTTTCTTGCCGGCTCTTCTCCATGGGAAACGACCAATTGGAACCGTGCACCTAGAATCTGACGTTTCATAAGTGCCCATGTAGGTCTATGTGAAATAAAATATTTTGATTTGATTTGATTTGATTTGTTCCCGTTAAGTAACACCTTTTTGGGTAAAATTATTGTTGAAATACAACTTAAAAGCGGCAAAGGTTTGAGACGTTCCACACACACACAAATACACATCTCGACCGCTTTTGAACGCTTTGTTTCTTTTTTGACGAAATGTAGGTCGTTTTTCTATTTGATACGGAGGGGTCCGTACCATCCATTTGTGTTCATCGATATCGATATTCATTCGTATTTTTACTTAACAAAAACAGCTGATGCATAAAATACTTAATTTTTTTTAAAATATAACTACTATTGGATAAAAGTAAATAAATTGATAATAATCAATAATAAGGATAGGTTTGTAATATTTTTTTACAAAAAAAAAAGAAGTAATACGAATTCGAATTAAGAAATTATCGACATGTCAGTTTTGGTTTCAAACATGAACTCAACCCTGCGGTAGTCTCGCTATAAGTTTTACTAAAGGACATAATCGCATTTCAAGTGCATTTCAGTGCACGTCAAATGTTTGCTTATATTTTCGTATTGCAAAAGAAAAATATTTTGTCTTTATGAACATAAAAATGAGGTGTAGCGAGACTCGGTGACGTCATAAAAGCGATGTGAGCAAAATACTCGTTTCATGACATGTTTTATGTTGAATGATGGTTGAATCGAACGAAAAATCAAAAAGTGCTATGAGGTTAGGAATACGAATTTCAATTTAAACATGACTAAATATAAATTTACAGGAATGTTAACTTATGGTTATTCAGTCCCGCCAAAGCTACCGAAAGGAAATGTCTAGAAATGAAATAGCAGGAAACATTATGTACGTAACTACAATATTTTATTACGGTTTTAAATTAATATTCATCAAAAACAAATAAAATTAATTTGACCCAGGTCAACACAAAACAAAACAAAACAGAAGAAAATAGTATTGTGAGCCTCACGGCTGCGCCAAATAGGCCCAGTTCAGCAGACAACTAAGTGCCGGTTGCTGGTTTTCAACTAGACCGAACGAGGACGTCTTGTGGATGTAAATCAGTTTTTAACGTGTTAGCATATATTTAAATAAAATATAGGTAGAAATGTCTAAACCCGATCGCTGTCTAACCGCCCTCACCGCCGAGGCCCGCCGCGACGCCCAAATCCACGCCCCTTCCGACTCTTGCTCGAGCCAGCCCGCGCCGCTGAGCCTGTAGCTTTAAATTCGTCCCAAAATCCAATAAATCCTGATCCAGCTAGTCCCTTGCTGCCCTCTTTCAGCGACGCCCCAAGCCGAGGTTCGTACCCCACAGGGGGTGCCCTTAGCGTAGTCGCTTAGTTTTAGTTAGTATTTAAGTTTAAGTCCTGGCTGGAGGCCTTAATTTATTAGGGCACCACAGGCAAGTCCGCTTAAGCAGACGACAACCTTACAGGTTAACCTGCGAGATGCCATACCCAAAAAAAAAAGGTAGATATGTGTAACCAGTACTAATAAAACAGAATAGATAATTGTTTAAATATGATTATACGTGATAATATAGTGAGGTTTATGAAAAGAAATAAAAATGGTATGTTTACACAACAAACAAAAGGACTGTCGTCAATAATTAAATATTATGGTTCATATTATTGACACACTTAAGTCGATCGTGTCTAGCTTCCGTGGCGCATCTATGAAGTACTGTCGTAGGCGTCTTCTAAATGTGTCGATCGTGGTAATTGCTCGAATAGGTGGTGGTAGGTTATTCCACACTTTGGAAGCCGCAACGGAAGCTACCTCTAAAAGCGGCTGTACTATGCGACTGGGTAGAGAGTGGTTGCGAGCATTGCCTTCTCCCACATTCTCGTCTATTCGTTATCCAACTTAACTTGTCGCACAGATAGTCCGGTTTTTGGTATTTAACTACACCGAACAGAAGGCACGCCTAGTGTAGTTTGCGTCTCGATTTAATTTTTAATGTGAAATGTCTATTTTAAAATGGAGTTACATGACTTCTGGGCGGAATTTTGTAGCAAAACCGAGCACAAGCGTTTTGGACCCTTTGAATAAGCCGATCTGTGCGAGCCAATAGGCGTGGGCCGTAGACTGTATCTGCGTAGTTTAGCCTAGACAAAACAAGGGTTTCAACAAGCTGATCCCGTAGTGTTTCGGACAAGTACGGCCTAATCTTGTACAGAACTTTCAGGCGGTAGAAACAGTTTCTTACCGAGTCGGCCACATGTTTTTCGAAAAGAAGGTCTTTGTCCATATTAAGACCAAGATTCCGCGCTTCACGGACTCTGTGAAGTGGCTCGCCCATTAGCTCCAGGTGAAACATTATTGGTAGTTTTGATAGTTGCTGTCTCGTGCCAAATACAATATATTTGGTTTTGGTTCGGTTTAGAGACAGGCAATTCTCTTCAGACCAGGCGGCGATAACAACGAAGGTCATCGTTTAAAATTTTAATGACACTGTCGTATTCATCTGGACTGAACGATATATAAATTTTGACGTCATCAGCGTATATGTGCTTGCATCTCTGGACGCATTTAATTATATCTGCACAGAACATAATAAACATGATTGAGCCTAATAGAGATCCCAGCGGAACCCCTCTTTCAATGGAAGTAAGAGACGATGTAAGAGCAGTGCCGTCACCCACGCGTAGATCCACAAGTTGTTTTCTATCACTAAAGTAGCAGCGGAACCATTGCATAGCGCTGGGGTCAAATCCGTTATAATTTAGCATCGATAGTAATTACGGGATATTTATTGCGTCAAATGGCCGGGAAAAGTCTAGCAAGACCAGCAAAAACACATTCATTTATCTTGGGCTGATAATACATTATCAGTCACATCTAGTAAGGTTTGCAATTTTTGTGTTCGGGACTGTACCAAAACATAATGTATGTAGAAGTTTACATGGAAAATTAACATACTTTTATATAGTAAACCAGGTCGTAATCGTCATGGTTGGAGACAACTATTTATTTAGAATTAGCATTGCTATTCAGCGTGGCAATGCTGCCAGTCTTCTGGGCACTTTTCCAGATGACAGCGATGCGGACGAGTACTTCGACGCCTGAGTATTTTTTATATTAATTTGTATAGGTAGTTAGTTAGTTGTTTAGTAATTTAATTTAGTTATAAATATGTTGTTATATTAATTTATTGACTATTTTTAAAACCAAATTCAAATTCAACAAGAACAGAAAATTCAAATTCAAAAACGTAAGCGTTGCGCGGTATTTAGGTGAGGATTGTGGCGAGAAATGTCCACTACGTAATCCTCACCAAGACACCTTTATATCTCTGGAATCCCTTAATGACAATTTTCGAGATTTGGCATAGCGTTGCAACTTTTTTATGAATTTTTTTTGGAATCGAAACCAAGTCGATACTCCCAGCCGATTGCTTGCACTGAGTATATTGCCTGGAGACGTTCACCCCACAATCCTCACTAACTTATAGCCATAAATTCGGAATCATATGCGACATTTTTTTCATTTTGGTATTTATAACTATTTTTTTGCATTCTCCAAATAGATTTTCATGAAGTTTTTAAAAGTGACGAATGTGTGGTAAAGGACACCAAAAAACTTATTATACAGTACGAACTCATTATTAAAAAACAATGTTTGAATTCGATTTTTCCAGTGATATCCATCTTCAACATACAAGCAATAAATATAATAAGTTTTATCGGGACGTTTTCCAATTGTTTGCTTTTCACTCCACAAGGTCTCATAAATACTTTGAGAAAAGAAAACATTTTGTTTTTACGAGGGCATGACTTCACAAATATTGTGTTCAATTCAAATACACAGGATATTGGTAGCGCTGAATAATGAAACTCTGTTCAATCAACGTGGAGTTACGGCCTCATAACTGGTTTCATTGCAAAGAGCGAATTGGGAGCCTGCGTTTGATAAACAAGATCAAATAGCGAAGCTTTCAGATCGTAGGTCGAAAATTTAAAACCACGTACACTGCTCGTAATGAACCTGTCATCTTCTTGTTCCAACACGCAAATCAAGCAATGGATATTGAAGTTTGCGGTGATGTCGTTCCATGACTAGTCCCCAGTTGTGCATAACAGTTTCAAATGCGGCTAAAAATACATTTAAAGCCCAAAAGTCATTACTCGCGTGGTCAGTTTGTTTATTACTCGAGTCAACGCATGACGGATCGATGGATTTATGTTTCACTGTTTAAATTTTGATTAACATATTTTCAAAAATTGAGTACAATTTTTAATGTAGGTAAACAAAGCTGTTTTTGTCTTATTTCAGATGTTATGACATAATCTAGGCAGATTTTGGAGTAATTTTCAGTGTAATTTTTTTGTCTACTTGTTAGGAATCATGTTTCTGTTTGTGTGTTTACTTTGATGAAGATTCGATTGATAATGAAGAGATAAGCGGAAAGCCGATCTCATAATAAGTAGGTATGTTTAATGTTTAATACTTGAGGAAGTAGGCAGAAAAAAATGGAAAGAAATAAAAAACCAAAACCGAACAGTATCTGCGTCGTTAGGAGTATCTGCACAGGGCAATCAATGAAATCATTTTAAATGAAGTCAAAAGCAATAAGATGATGATAACAGTGAGTTGAATCACCACTTTCACCAAAATATTACCAGCAACAATCTATTCTCGCCTTGCAATGTAATGTTGGCTAAGCATTCTATTTTCTAGGGAAGAACGTCTGTTTTTGTACCTACAACTTCCATTAATCGTTTCTCTAAAGAAATAGGTAAACATAAACGCTTAGATAAATGATTCGTTTTTAGATTTGAAATGGGTCAACAATATTGATGAATAAGTATGTCAAGTACTGTCACTACGAATGATAGAGCACAAAAAAAGAATGGAGTCGCATTTGAATAGTGAAAAAGGTTGAATTCTTACCCGATAACGGCAAAGCCAAAGGAGGGTAATGATTTTAACTGGCTATGTATATAGGTATATATGTTCATCTGTTTCCTCATAACTCCTCAACTACTCGTCGTACTCGTTGGAAGCGTCATGTTCTTCCGCAGAACTGATATATTGTGTTTGGTATCTAATAAAAGGTCTTAAAGAGTACCTACTTTCTGAAAATCAAAGCAATAATGTTTCACACAAAATGTTTTCAATAACACTAAACATTCTTCTAAAATATTATGAAGACTACTTAACCAATTAAACAAAACATAACATAACATCACGTCTGTAATCCCAGAAGGGTTAGGCCGAGGTGTACCTATAGTACACCCACATTTCGCCAGTTATGCTTAGGTCCCATTTAATAGGGAGCGAGCCTATTGCCATCAACCGGGCACAAATCCAGACTCCGGGCTGCTACTGAGAAATTCTAGATAGAAAACCCAAATAACACTTTGCTCTACCTGGGAATATCGAACCCATGACCTCCAAACTACCAACCAATTAATAGTTTAAAATTCCATATTGTTCCTACCCTCAATGATACGTAACCCCAAAAAATTGAAATAAAAATGAAAGTTATAAACTAAAACCCAACTACGACAAAATATTAACTAAAAAGTTAAGGTATAAACAAGGCATAGTAGAAATATTATACATCAGTTTCAGTTTTCGTATAACCAGAGTCACACGTAATTAGTAGTAATGAATAAATCATACAAATTTGGCAGTGGGCCATTGTGACAGTACCTAAATTACCCTAGGCTGATAAATTTTTCGTAATTTTGTTAATATCGCTAATATTAAGGTCGGTTTCCCCCGAAGGGGAAAAGGGCGCACTCCAACCCCGTGCGGCCCTGTAGAGCTCGTCACCAGACTTGGTCACTCTCCCACCGATAATAGAAGTGAATTCCCAAATTTATAGAAGCCAAATGCCTTGATATTATTAATGAGGCAAGGAAACAGTGTATTAATATTAGACGATACTTGGGAATTCATAGTTATGAAATATATTGGAAGTGATTTTAGAAAGCTAAATAATAGAGGGATGCAGAGTAAATTATTATATAAACTTGTGAGTAACCCAAACGCTAGCGCGTAATAGGTATTTGATTAGTCGTAACTCACACAATACCTCGCATCTACACTCGGAGTACTCAGAGATACACTTCCATAAAGTGACGCAAGCGGCTTTACAGCGGCATAGCGTCGACATCATGCTCTTTTTGAGTCATGGCCCCTAGCAGTTCTCTCGAACTGATAAACGTGACGAAGCGGCTTTTGCTGCGGCAACCGTGCGACTGTCCTTGTCTAGCAACGGAGCGGCTAGTTCTAGCGGCATTGCGTCTGCATCATGCTCTTAAGGAGACATGGTCCATATCAGTCCTTAGACTGGAAAAGAGATAGATGTGGTCACCCAAACCCCTGGAAGTTCACTCTTTGCACAGTGAGCATATTTGCAAGACACGTGCTCATGTCAGACTGACCGAGTTATTAGTCTAAGATATAGAATATAATATTCTTTGAATTATTAGATAGTTTGAGTTGAGAAGTAGAGAATCATGGATAATTATTAAATAGAGTTTAGAGTTATAGTATCGGCCAAAGGCAACGAATACAACATTCAAGAATTACTAGTTATGAGAGTAGAGAATCAAACTCAAGCATAATTAATAGAGTTGTGAATAAACTCACTTTAAAGTCTATAGACAGCCCCAAAGAGCCCCACCCTTCACCACTTCCTAGTGCTTATGCTGGGGAGAAGAAGTGGCGCAACAAACTCCCCAGCAACACGTGTCTGTCTGATTATTAGTTATAATGACTATCAACTCCTTCAGCCTAGGATAACTATAATTACTAAAGGCTCACCCAGTCTCACTAACAACCACCAACACATACTACGTTAAAAACTAGATTACAGAATAATAATAATAAGAATGTAATAGAATCTTCATAATGTGAAGAGGTAAGGGAATCGTTACGCTTGCGCTTTAATCAACAATAATAGCTACGTAAATGTATCTGTGTATGATATACCCATTTCAGTGAGACGGGGAACCGTTTTACAACGTGTGTCTCATTGTACGTGTTCTACTAAACCTAACGCATATAACCTCTGAGGACAATATACGATTTTAGTAGAACATGTTCCCTAAGCAAAATATAAATGTCTTACTCAATCCTAGAGACAGTGAACTACGAAGCCCAACTGCCATTGAGTGAGACAAGTATTGAGTATAAAAATCTAAACGCGTACTAATGTTAATATCATCTTTACGGCAGCCTAGCCCCATTTCTTACTAAAATAACAGAAAATATCGCACAAGCGTACCGTAGACTCAGTCTGTAGCAAAACTCAATGCGATCGTACTCGGTGTTTGCCGAGGTGGTTATTTCGTCACCTCACATCTCGTTAATCTTCCCCATTTCGAGGATACAGTGCGGCTGTCAGCGGCAAAGCGTCTAAATTGACGTGTTTCGATATATAGTGTCGATTAAGAAATTGGCGTACCATTTGCCGGGTGTAGGTTTTATCGAGACACGGTCCCTAGCGTTCTTAGAACGACTACCAATCCAGTTTGGGGAGCTCTGTGATGCCTAACCCCTCTCCCGGAGATGCGTTTACAACGAGCCTTTCGTAAAGAGTTGTGTGGCCAAACCTTTTTGGAAGCAGTAATTATCACTAACGTTTGATTGTTTTGTAATACCGATTTAGATCGACTTTATAGCATATGTTGTTTTAAATGAACTGAGAGTATTTACGGTTCTGCCTTCCTTATGTGGTTGCGCATGTTACAGGTCAAAGTCGTCAAAAGTCGAACGTCAATGCTCAGTGTCAAATAAAGTGGAATAAAATGTCAAATAAAATGGTGTTTCCCTATAATCAAACGCAAATGACAAATATCTGTCAGGGTACGGATTAGGAGATGGGCACGTAATACAATAGAAAATAGAGTTAATTAATAGCGCAATGTCGCTATGCTGGAATAAATGATTATTAATAGCTCTGCAGCGATATTATCGAAATGTTACCTACAAATCATAAAACAAATCAGCCTACGAGAACAATACAATGGAAAAGACACATTATTAGTAAAGAGTTTAACACTTACCAATGATATCTTTGTAGGGAATTAGATCACTACTCACGAAATGCCGCACGTAGTACCAACTTCACCTCGAACACAGCTCCTCCCAGCTCACAACACTCACCAACCTCCTAACTTAACTAGCTTTCCCTCTTGAGACTGTAACGACCGAACCCTCTCATGTCCTAAGACCAACTGTCCTCGCTCACCACCACCGCCAGCCTCCAAAATCGGGGCTTGGGCCTTTCCCACGCTATTTTTTTGTAAACTTCGACTTGAAACACACTTTTCTATTTCTTAATTGTTTCTCAAATGCGTCCCGGGTTTACGATTCACAGATGGCTGCAATAACGCGCCCTCACTTTAATTTTCTCGTTCTCAGAATTTCTAAAGAACCTTCGATTTCGATTGTGTAAATATTTCTTTCGAGCGACGACGGCTGCCATAAGTGGGCATTTGTGTGTGCCATAAAATAGAAATGGAATAAAAAATATTGTTTTACAAGTGCAAAGAATTAGGATATCTTGTTATTTATTAGGGTAACACGTCAAGCTGTCAGACCATAAAATTAAGATTTAATGTGTTTCGAAAAGTGGGCCGAACCACGTGCATGGTTTTAGAATAAATATAATATTTTGTTATTAAATAGGAATAAGCGACAGACAGTCACACCATACAAAATCGACCTTGAAGAATATATGAATGACTTACATTTTAATATTTTATGTACAACTACCTATTTCCCGCGACTTAGTCTGCAATCTAAAATAAAAAGTAGCACGGTCCTTATCCAGGCCATGATCTCTCTGTGTGTCATATTTCATCCAAATCCGTTCAGACGTTTTGGCGTGAAAGCGTAACAAACAAATAAACTTACTTTCGCATTTATAATGTTAGATGAGGAGTTGGGATGAGAACATTTCAGTATGCATAAATTGCAATTTCTTGATTGACTTTTTTTCTGCTGTACAAAACTAGATGCCACCGCAATCTAATGCTGCAAAATATATTTATTTATTTATATACATGCTGAAAGGATTTAATATGTTGGTACTATACAATAAATAATAGGCTGGTGTTATTTGTGAAGAATAAACAATTTTTCTTTCTTCTTTTCTTTCTTTATTTAAAAGTTTATTGTAAAAAAGTATGTACAAATTACAATGACCTGTTGAGGTGTTATAATTATTATTAAACAGGGTGGCAGAGACATCACCGGGCACCCGTTTACCATGGATTCAGTAAATAATTCTGAACTGACTAATTTAAAAAAAAAACCTTTCAAATCAGTTTGACTCCGAGTACTTTTCTTTGAAACAGCAAATTTTTGTTTTAAATCCGTCGAACAAATTCTACGCTAGGGGTGTGCAATGTCGATTGTGTCGCAAGTTCCCAAAACAATCATGCGTTGAGTGACGCATAGTATCTCTGGTTCAAATGACATTAAAAATAAAACAATTGTTTACTTTACGAGTATAATCCTTTTTTCTTCAGTATTTAGTTATACATTCTATTATCAAGGAATTAGTTACGTTCGTTTTTAAATTCCGCGTATTTTGAAGTATGACAACACTAGGAGCGAATCGTCTATGATTCTAAGAAAAATAAAACATCTGTCATAATTTCGTTCTTTCTTTCGTGGTGTTGGTTTTTGGCATAAAGGCCTCGTAGCCATGCCATATACATTCAAAAAAAAAAAAAAATCTTTCGTGGTGTGTGTGGTTAGGTTATGTTATGTTTAAATTATTTTAAATGGATTTTCGCCGGAAAAGGAGGTAAAAAACAGTGTGTGTGTTAACAATATTAAAAGTGTCGTGAATTAGTGCAGGATTCGAGTCGATGTGCAAATTATTACAAAAGTCTTTGATTATTCCTTCAAAAAAAAATGCAAGTAATTATTTGCTTAAAACTTGCAGGTGTCTCCAGAACTTTATTTTAATTGTAGTGCCACGAAGTTTTACAAATATGTTGAAGTATTTAAATAAGCTAACCACAGGTACCAATACTTTTAATCTACGTCTCAGAAAAAAAATTGTGAATTATTTGGTTTGGGCGCGAAACTCCCGGCCCGTCATCACCTCTAGATCATTTTACGAATTATTATAAAATCCTCAGATGTGGTTTTATTTATTATTTATGTTAAGAATATACACACCGTGCATTATAAACCTTAAAACACATTTTTTTTAAATGTAATAGAAAAATTCTCTTTGTTCATATTTACAACCAAGTTACAATTCAATTCAAGTGTAAGCACATTTCGAAGCAACTAAGTCGTAAATCATCCTTTGTTTACAAACATCTGGCGGTTGGCCGCTGCCCACGCCATGACGTAATCTGGTCGACACTAAACTATTTTATTCGAACGCTAGACATTCCAACAATTTGTTTTTGAATTTACAGTTACCGTTTTATGCGTTGAAGTCCCTGCCACCCTGTATAGTTCAAATTGAATGCTTAAAAGTTTTTTTTTTTTTTTGAAATGGCATCTCGCAGGTCAACCTAAGGTAAGGTTGTCGTCTGCTTAAGCGGACTTGCCTGTGGTGCCCTAATAAATTAAGGCCTCCAGCCAGGACTTACTATACTAACTAAAACTAAGCGACAACGCTAAGGGCACCCCCTGTGGGGTACGGACCTCGGCTTAGGGCGTCGCTGGAAGAGGGCAGCAAGGGACTAGCTGGATCAGGATTTGAGTGATTTAGGGAATGCTTACAAGCACCGAATAGTCGGTCTTTATAGAGAAGCCTGAACTGTAGTGTGTCCTTTTTATTTCCTTTTGAACATACATTTACTTGAAAAAAGTAGGACACGATGAAAGAGTATTACGTTGTTGAAGGACAGTGTTGAAATATGTGAAAACTCTAGAGATTTTTAAATTGTCATGTAAACCGAGAGATCGGCGAAACATAAATTTTATATAAATACCCATAGAAACTTAATTAACTGTTTGTAATTTCATGTTGTATTTAATTAATTATTAATTTTTTTGATCATTATATATTTTGTACTATTTGTCTACTCCACGCTCGCATGTGAAAAAAATCATAAATACCGAGATAAAATGATGTTACTAAACACGAACTTTTTTCTTAGATATGTTTTCGTCTTTATCTTGCGCTTTTAGTTTGACAGATGTGCGACAGTGACAGAGTTAATGCTTAGCCCTCGGACCAATTATCCTGGATAATTGCCCGAGGCTTAGCCCATGTTATGTCATAAGTAAGTTTTTTAATTCCGGCCGCAGATGATTTCGTTAGTTCCACTTTTGGCCACTGCTTCAAATAAGTTTGTGGCAGCCGAGCAAAGAGTATGGAAATGTCACCGAGTGCGGGGGAAATATGCCACGCCCATCAAACTACAATTTATTTTCAAGATAAGGCTCAATCTTTGATTATATAATGTCTAGATATAGCATCAAATGAGCGCAAACGTGTCAAAAATATCAGCCAACTGTTGGCTTATAAGTTCTTACCCGCCGATTAGTGCCGATCTTGCCGCTTTGGTGTCACTACATATTACGCGCGCTAAGTAATAAACAAAACTATTGAATATTCAACCCCTATGAAATATAATTATTTGTTGGCTTGTTTTGTCTGTAGGGCGACGATCCATCTAGACATTATATAACGAAAGCGAAGAATTCATTCTTTGTTTTATTCGGTTTACTGCAGATTGGCGGTAGTTTGCGCTACTTCAATAATTGGCTTTTTGAAATGCAGTGTAGTGTTTCCAATCCGATCCGCTAGTTTGTAACCTAATATGCCACGCTCTTGCTAATACGAGTATGTGCGTTTGCTGCCAAATATTGAGTCCAGGACTTTGCAGACCAAACTAGACTAAAAATTCGTTTTTAAATAACTCGTTTAAAATGAAATTGTATCTCGGTGAACTTCGTACTGCCTCAGAATATTATTTTTCCCATATTTTAATAGTTATTCTGCTATTCGGAGTGGAGACAAATCCAATGGTGTAACTAACCCGTCTTAGTTTTATTTGTATAGATACCCAGATACTTAAGTTATAGAGCCATACAGTTTTTATGTTTTATTACTTGAGATGGGTTTTCTCTTGACTCTAGTCTAGGTCAGAGGTGACAGAGACAAAGTCTACGATGGAGTGAGCTTACACAGAAGAATCCTGAAGTTTGAATAAAGTTTACCGAAGAAATACCAGTCCAACCTTACCTAATTTTATTATTTACTAGGCATTCTTGATTCTCCTCTGGAATTGAAATTTTATCGGCTCTTAGAAAAGAAATACCTATCGATTGTTCGCTCTGGATGAAACTTTCACTACATGAAAAACCTGGACAAAAAGCTTACCTGGGTCAACCACATTAAGGCCAAGAAAAAGGCAGCCATTGAGATGAAAAGTCTATCCTGGCTATTAGGAAAACAATCAACGTTATCTCTAAGTAACAAGATACTTGTTTACAAAGTTATAATAAAACCAATCTGGACTTACGGAATAGAACTCTGGGGATCGGCTAGCAACTCCAATATCGAAATGTTACAAAGGTTCCAAAATGTTGCCCGACGAGCAATCTCAAGTGCACCCTGGTTCGTCAGAAAAACACAAATACACGAGCACCTTAAGGGGCCGACGTAACTAGCGCGTAATAACACTTCGAGTCGAGTACTAAATTCATTCGGTATATTGCTATCTCTGTTTGGCAAAAGCAGGCGAACGAGGTACGCGTGCGCAGCCGTGTGTGTGTCTGTGTGAGTAGATAGATAGCTATTATTAGCTGTACTGTACTTTACAGTTAGTTCCTATTCGTCATTCATAACGACTCAGAAGATATTTCTATCTATTAGTAATTGTTTATTTCATATTTGCTTTATTTTTGTTGACTACTTTGGGGAATCGTTTGTAAATCTACAGACGAGTAATGCGTTTTTTGGAAATTTCTTTACAATGCCGGTATCTCAACATCTAAGAATATTTCGAGATCTAGGCCTTGTAGACAAATTTGAGCAGATATGTCATACCTACATACCTTTCCTAAATGTACCTATAAGCTGTGAGTGTTCTTGAATAAATTACTTACGCAATTACTTAATTAATTAGCACGCGGTCTTTGAGGGGAACCGGTCGACGACGTGTAAATATAAATTAAAGGAATATTTATTATTGTTGTCTTTATTCATTTTAAGCCGGTATATGATTATTTATTCCCTTGGTCTTCACTTTAAAAAACTAAGGCTTCTTATGTATCTCTGATGTTTTCCTTTACCGTTTTGAGAGCAGTGGTGATGAAATAAATTACACAAAGTAAAACGCCTGTCTGGGTTCGAACCTACGACCTACAACTCGTAAATCGCGGGAGTTACCACTGGGCCACCACTGCTCTCTAAGCAATAATGAATACAGGTTAAATAATAAAGTGTTATGCAAAACTTCATAAATATCATTGTTATTATTGATTTATTTATTTAAAAAATATTAATCGAAACTTGCTATAGGTGACCATACATTATCGACTAAACGAATAATGCAATTATGGTAGTATGATTGTCAAAGATCCACACTAAACACTCTGATTTATATAATTTGGCATTTTATCTGTAGTACCGTGCATAAGATGATAATCAACCGTATTCTAGCGGCAAGAAGTTTTATTATACAATTAAAATAACATTAAAATCCTTGCAAGCAAAGTAAATGCGACACAATACAAAATGTTTTAGTACTGAGCTCGAAACAGAATGGTTATGTATGTGCTACAGCCAATTTAATGAATATGAATATCATTTATACTATTCAGCCATTATTATATAGGTAATATCTACTCAATTTAGACAAACTGATTATTGAGGCATCAATATCCATCATATCAGGTGTATTGTATGAAACCTGGTTACGTCCAGCAAAAATATAATAATAATAATCTCTTCCTGGTCCTTACCGATTTCGGTCACAATATAGTAAAGCGCACAACTGTGTGCGCAGACACAGGTGCACTCCCTCTAGGGCCTATACCCTCACTCTCAAAGTCATGTTATGCGTAAACAAACTTGCAAAAAAACGTTCAACAGTTACCTATGATATTGACTTATTTTAAAGCAAGCAACAAGCATAACTATTTTGATACTGTTGCAATCACAATACGATTGTCCATTTATTTTGTCCGCTATCGCTTCAATAAGATACTACGCTATGACTTTTGATTATATGTGTAATGTCAATTAATAATCAATGAAATATGATATGACCTATGATCACTTGATGTTTCGATAGCTTATGTCAACCCCATACATTTTTTGGCTTTTCTACTAGCGTCATCGCTAATCGATGTTACTTTGTCTAGGCCCTCAGTGTCCTTGAGATAATTACCTACGCCGTAAAAAATCGCGGCTGGATTGTTTCGCGCACTGGATTTTCAACTCTCGGTGCTAAGCAGTGCGTTGAAAATCCAGTACGCGAAACAATCCCGCCGCGATTTTTTACGGCGTAAGTAATTATCTCAAGGACACTGAGGTTTAGTCGAGGCACAGCAGTGTTTAGTCGACGCTCTGGGTAGCACTCTGTTAGATTCTCAATGCTCGGTTCAACACAAAGAGTTGAAAATGCAGTGCGCGATTAAATCCCGGAGCGAGATATTTTCGTCCGTGAAAGAAACGGAAATAACGACGCTTCATAGGTAGGTAGATAGGTAGGTAAATACTTATTTATGCAAAATATACTTAGGTACCTACTAGTGTGAAACTCAGACCAAGAAAAAAATGTCTTTATTTTCTTGGGCTGAGTCGATGCCCTCAAGCAATAAGTCAACAAAATTGGACTTTTTAATGGTATGTCGAATTCGTCATTCGGGTTGGGATACATCTTAGTATTTTTTTTTAATTTTTCGTAGTGTGAATTACAAAGATCATGAAAAAAAAAATTAATGGTAGGGAAATTTAAAACAAAAATTATTACAAGAAAAGTATCTTTACGCATCAATACAAAACTGTTTTGCGTAAAGTATTGAATTTTTGTAAGTTACTATTACCGACATAATGGCGTAAATGAATCGTGCAGTTTGTTATTGAGCAGTAAATGTTAGAACGTTGTTATTGTCGAATTATTTTGAGTCAGCTGAAACCGTTATGGGAACTTACAAGCTTTTAAAAGTAAATAATTGATTAATAAATAATGATGTGTCCCCCGGTCTCGTTTTCGACTACAACGGTTTGTAACGATACTGAGACTGTATCAATCTAAAATAACCACACAAAAAAATTAATACGTATCGTCTTTGAAATCCTACTATCCTACTAATCTTTCTATCCTACCTACTGTACTACTTCAAACATGAAAGTTTGTGAGGATGGATGGATGGATGTTTGTTACTTTTTCCCGCAAAAACTACTGAACGGATTTTGATGAAACTAAACAGTAATATAGCTATAGTCTATGTGTTATTCTGAATAAAAGTCCGCGATGGCGTACATCTACCTTTTATGTGGAAGAAATTATAGCCAAATAGTGAGCCCATAAATGAATTGCTTTTTTGTTTTTACAATACTCATTTTAGAGTATTTAGTTAACATAAACATAACATAACATCACGCCTTGTTTCCACGAAGGGTAGGGCAGAGTTGTAGCTATAGTACACCCACATTTCGCCAGTTACTCAGTTTACTTAGTTATTTCTCACCAAAATGAATACCTTTATCGCCTTTGGCGTTTGATGTAGGTAAACTTTGTTTTTGACACTTATTCATTTGGACGGATAGTTTAAAAGTGACTGAAGTCAAAGTCAAAAGTTTATTGCGAACTAAGTACGCAAACACCGCGGACACCTGCGCACAGCGGGGCTGTGACGTTTCACGGCTAATCCGATGAACTGTGTTTGAAGCCTTGGGAAGAACATAGGCTATTTTTCATCAACACTCCACATGGGTGAAGCCGTGGGTGGAAGCTAGTAAGAAATAACGTTAGACAAGTCCGTATTGTAGTTACGTATCAAAATTTTCAACAAACTTGCTGAATTATGTGTATATTACTGAAACAAGTTACTTGTCTTATATTTGCAATATTTATTTTTACGCGTTCAGCATAACTAAAACGCGTTCAAGAGCTGTCAGTGTCAAAATTGTTATGGAATATTGATAATGACAGCTCTTGTCTTGAACTAGGTTTAGAAGTGATGATCGCGTTCAGTTTCATTGGTGCAATCGGCACTTATTACTTGGGGATTCTATGCAAAACACTTAGTAACTAAGAACGTAGTAGGTAGGCAACTTGTAATATATCATTGGTTAATACTTACTATTAAATACATCCCAACGTTCGGAGTCCATGTCGGCAACCAAACCATATCGTAAATAAAATATCGTAAATAATAAGTCTTATGGACTTATAATAAGTCCGCAAACAAAGCTAAAGTTGCAGCAAAGCAGCAAAGCAAAGCAAAGCAAATAACAAGGCAAATCTAAATCCAATTTCACAGCATAAGTCAATTGTGTCAGAAATATTAAAATAAATTTTGAAAGCAAATTCGCACGCACAGGACAATAAAGTAATCGTCTAACACTGACAATAAACACGGAACACCCCGGCGGGCATAACGTTGCGGTAATGTGTGTGCTTGTCTGAGCGATACACACCTACTACCGTGAGCAGTACGACCACGCACACATTTAATTTGCTTGACGCGATAGCACTACTAGCTATTGAAAATTTATGATAAAGGACAATGCCAGAAACTCTATAGAACTTTGCCCCACTCAAATCAAAAAGTCATTTACAAGCCTGCAATATGCAGCATCTTAAAGCTTATTTTTGCTTATTACTGTTAACTAAACATTTGTCCAAACGTCTGTAGAACTTGCGGTTTCTGTTAAAATGTTAAAACAATAATGACATTCATTATAGGTTAGGTGCAGTTTATAATAATTAAAAACGATTTAAACAACATTTATACGTTACGCATTATCGTAATTAATATTATCGCAATATGAGTTTTTGTTTTACAGGTATTTAAAACTTTGTTTTTGTTGTGTATCATACGCAATAAGTAACGCAGTAGGAAATTCAGGGTTTGAATTCCTTTTATCATTGATTTGTAATCGGCAAGTTCTACTGAAAAACAATGTACCACGAAAAGGTCCTATTATCATTACAAATATTTTCATTAATTGACATTTCCTGTAAATAGCTGGGGCAGGATCTGGCATTGTCATTTTAATGTATTCCGTAATACCAAAAATGATGAATGAAAACTTATATTTTTTCCTGTTTTTTCGGCTATTCGTAACTTGATAATATGACCTATGTTTCTAATACAACAACATTACAGATATTGTTGTTTATAGTACAAAAAAAAAACGATAACAAAACATGTCATTTACGCTTTAAATAAGTGCGAAATACAATTAGCTTAAACTCCATTTTCGGGAAGTATTTTTGAAAAAAAAAAAAGATGTAGAAACCTTGATAAATACTGTCTAAATCCGAATATAAGCATAATGTGATAGAAATATGCTAAAATTGCAAATGGTTTAGGTATTACGTTTGTATGGACAAGTCGAGCGTCGCCCTGCTCTTAAGATACCAACAGTGAAAGAAGAACTATGCGAAAAATGCAAAACATATAAACCGAGTTATAGCAAAAACATCAATATCTTAGCCAAGAACCTTTTACGATTCCGATTACCTTTTAAACAGACAAGGGGATATCCCCTTGTCTGTTTAAAAGGTAATCCGCCTAAAGAGATGGCAAATCCTAAACTTGGACCAGCGACAGTGAAAAATTAAAGTTTATCTAGTACTGAACCACAATATGTGAATGTTCAATGGAACACCACAAAAACAATCTCACACGAAGATCTCATCTGATTATGGCTAGTAAGACTATCGCAGATAAAAGGGAAAAAAATCTTTTACAAGTTTGAAACGCAGTGTCGTTGTAATTTACGTGTATGTTCATTTTTTTCTCCATAAAACGAAACATTATTGTCACAGTATCAGGGGGCGGAAAATCTTTTTACAATCACGTGTATGTGAACAAAAACGGGCTACCAAAGTTTTGCCCTGGGGGGTTGAAAGCCTACTATTATGCGAAAAGGGTAAAATTGTGTACCGATTCATCACTTTTCATGCCGTCGAACTTTTTCCTTTTACACATGTGGTTTGAACTATATATAGAAAAGTATGTTCAGTGTTATCTGTTTGTTACGATTTAGAGGCAATTCATATCTTGAATCTTACGTTTATGGCAATGAACGTGGCAAAAAGGGGAGGTCCAGAGAAGGGCAGGCAAACTTTGGTCATCCATTTGCAATATCGTTCAAGCGCTTCATCCTGTTGCTTTTCTAACGCCCGGTTTCTGAAGCAGTTGTGTTGGCAGTTTATCTTTTCAGTAGCGCTATTGGTTCGATAACTTGTAAAAGTGCGTTTCCGAACACCGAATTTTAAGATGAACTCCGTTTAAACTTAGGTTAATTTAACTGACCAATGTGTGCCGTTTATCGGCTCCATAACTATATTTGACGTTTAATTTCGTTGCAAACTACGTATAATTTTAGGTTACATTTAGTTATAAAGTGTATTATTGAAATAAGTTGAAAACATAAGAAATACCTATTTATTCGTCAGCGCCATCCAAGCTTGTTTCTTGGCTTCGACAGAAGTCGCGTCCGTTCTTTTATTGTCGATCATAGAGACCAATTCTTTTGCCACTTCGATAAGAAGCGTCTTCTCTCTTGCAATGATTTTTTTACTACGTTTAACAGATTCCACTATGTTATTTCACAAAAGAATTGATTATCTAAGCAAAAAGGATTGGAAAGACAAATAATACTTATAACTAGAAATCAACTCAAACGGCAAAGCGAAAATAATACCGCCCGAAACAAAACAATGAAGTGTCCAGGGAAACTTTAAAAAAGTCGACAATGACAATGATGTCGTTCATACATCCGCCGATAATTACCGACATAACATAAGTGGCTTTACACTGTTTTAGATGAAAATTTTGTACCCCACGAAAAAAATATTTATATAATAAAACTAGTAATAAAGACGAATTAAAATTAAAATAAACAATTAATAGACACGATCCCTTATACAGACCCATCTAGCGGCAACTAAGAAACTGGCTATCGGTTTCATAGTTATTGAATGGTTTGTTTCGTATTCAAAAACCCAGTGACACTTAACCGACGTTTATCGTATGCATGACGTCTTTATTGAATCAATAGCTAGTGAGAATTTATTTGAGAACTTACCCCGCGTTAACACCTAATAAGGGTGTTTTTCACTAATGAAACTGAACGCGTCAGTGTGATTATTTTCTGTGAAATATTAACACTGACAGCTCTTGAATGCGTTTGTGCTAATCGCGTTCAGTTTCATTGGTGAAATTAGCACTTAGAAGCTGTGATACTTGTTTTCAACAAGACTTGTGAAAGACATCTAAAAAATATGTTGTGTTAATCACATGCATCTATCATACATGTATTTAAGTTGTTACTGACATGATGTCTTGTCATAACTATTTAACCTACTTCCGCGGTATCTCCGGCAACTGTACATCGATTTCGAAAATTCTTTTATTAATGGATAGGGCTTCAGGGGTGGTCTCACATACATTTTATTAACTTTGCTTGGGTAGTCTTTCAGTTCGCTACAATAATACGCATTTTTGCACTAAGTGATTGATGATGTTATAATAACTTCCTGTCACTGTTATTTACAATTGTACATAACAAATAGTGTATACGAATTTGTGTCAGGTGTGAAATATAAAAACAATATTTCAAAAAACAAAAACTTACAACAATCAGTACAAAGTGAAAAATTACTTCAATTATATATTTTCGTTTTTTGCCTAGACTTTTTTTGTTTATGTTCACATTTCATACCAGTTTTTTACAAGTTTTGTATAAAACTAGTCCTAACAACTTTTGTAGTCGTTAACGATAAATGAAAACAGTAGCCGCGACATGTGTAAACGTGGTGTATTGTCATTGGCGTTACAGGACATACGTTTAGAACTGCAAACAATAGCAGTTTTAAGTTCATTGCTACAACTTGTTCTTCTTTCCAAGGTTTACATGGCGCATTGTAAAACTCATATATAAAGTCTTTGGTAAAGCCAAGCTGCAAGACAGACAATTTTCTAGTTTACGCTGCATAGCTGTATTACATTATGTTCCTGTCCAAACAATACGAACGAGTTGATGAGTAAACTACCTCGAAACGGCAGAACGTGAGTCATGTCGTGCAAGTTCAAAAACCTCAAAGTGAAAAGGTTACATAGTCGCAGAAACAGTCGGTAAAATGTAAATGCGTAAGCAGTTATGATACCGTGTGAAAACCTTAACATTTTACCTTTCCGGCTTTAGCTTTAAACAAAAACAAAGAGGCGGACGACAATAGGACTTAAAAATTAGGTACCTAGAGCAAAATCAGACTTAAAAGTTTAAGTGATAGTGGTAGAAACACACCGAATAATTAATATACGAGAGACCTGATCAGATAATCACTCGTGTGTAGTCTTAAAAATCAAAACTGATACCGTCTCTTTCTCGCTCCGCCTTTAAGAGAGAGATAGAGCTATCCTTAGTTTTGTTGATGCGATACCAAATCTTTGTTGATGTCACGGTGAAGTGCCTCCGTTGAAGATTGTCTGTGCCTACGAGACGGAAATATCTCGCTTAATGTAAATGTGGGGGAGACAAAATTCAACCTTAGCGAGAAAAGTTTCATGCAAATACCTACCTTCGGCTCACAAGCTATTACCTAATGGTAATACCAACAAAAGGTGGTACTTAAGTGCAAATCACACAGGTAGAATATATAATTTAGACCACGGAAACTACGTCCTGTAGTTTACGTGGTCTAACATGCTCAGGACTAAATAAATGAAAATTAAGAGGAAGCTTTCCGAAAGTCCGTAACATCACAAATACGGGTAAAATATTTCAGTCTTTAATCTTTTGTCAATAATGCTAAATCAAATTATGAAATTTTGAATATGAATTCTTGTAATTGAATATTGATTTCGTAACACTGAATTAACAAGTGAGAAGAAAATTTATTACAAAAAAAATCAACTGACTTCCAATAAAAGCTCTACAAACTGAAAATAATTTTAATTCCGGAACACCGTGTTTTCGTTTTTTGAAAAAGTTGGTGGTTTTTTGGAAGTCGGCTGTTTTGTTTATTGAAAAAGTTATAAATTTTCACTTTTTGTGGTGGTACCTACCTCGCACAAATTCGTATACCTTCTTGCTACTTGCTAAGTAAATAACATTGACAGGAAGTTATTATTGAATCATCAACATACACTAACTGGAAAAAATACGTATTATTGAAGGCATTGAAGCGAACTCAAAAACCACGTATCAAAACTTGGACAAATTTATATGGGTGATCGATATTTTTTTTTGCAAGTTCTGATTATTATTTGGTTTAATGACTAAGGTAAACTAAATAACGGAGTTTTGAGAACGGTGAAATTGAGAACCTTTTTTGAAGTCGGTTAAAATTAAAAAAAGGTATTTGGGAGCCAAATGCTTTTTTATACCTGAAACTCCACATGTAATTCAGTATTATATTTGCAATTCATAATCAATATTTTGGTTCACTATTCACTACCACTTTTATTGGCATTATAATTAAATAAAAATGATCAACGAAAAAAGAACATTAAGAGTGATATTTCATGTTTTAATAAACAAAAAAACAAAATATTTGACAGCTAGTTTAGAAGTTTGCACAACAAAACACAAAGAAGGCCGCAGAAATGTTTCGATGGTTATAAAAAAAAAAAACTGTTAGTATTGTAGAAAAATGTGCAATACCAACGCGGTCAAAATGTACAGAACGGCTTTTTTTATATAATTAAGTCCGGTTCAGAATCACGTACTGAATCCTTGGTATCAGGTTGCGCGTCGAAGTCTCTGCTAAGTCTCTGCTGTATGAGCATTGCACTTTAGTGTATAAATTTCGCTCTTATTATAAAAAAAAAGAAGTTGGCAATCCGTGCTTTGTAAAACATAAAGGCTTTACAGGACAGAGCATAGTGAAAAATTAAGGCTTATGCGAGAAATATAAAAGAAAAAAAAGTAAGTCCTTTCATACTTTATTGTTTGACTTTCTTCTTGTATAATCCAGGCTCGCTGTGGAAAAAGTTACGGGAAAATAGAAAAATCTTTATTGAGTAGTATCTCGGGTTCTATAGAGAACGGCTTGTTTCTTTATGGTTCCGTACCCATAAGATGCCAACGGAACCCTATTACTAATGTTCCGCTGTCCGTCCGTCCGTCCGTCCATCAGTCTGTCAGCGGGTTTCTGCTGCCAAAAGCGCAACAACTCTTTTATTTTTTGTTGTTCTATCTATAACAACAAATAAAAAAAGGTATGGTTGACCTACATCCACCGCCCCCCATACATTTGGACCCGAGGTGGCGGCGCGTAGTGTTCCACGCGCGCCCCTCTTAGACGTTGCGGGGGAAGTCAAACATGTAGATTATGTTAATCGAAGATTGACTAAAAAAGTTAATGTTGGTGCGAGATGATTATGTTAAATATTAAAACAGCCTGCATTTTATACAAAATAGTCTTGTATTCGTAAATTTTATCGATTCCATATTAATAACAAAAACAATTTATCTTGTTGTAGACTATGACTTGTAATTTTATTTTAAAAGAAAAACTAATCGTGGTGAGTGGTCGAAAGACTCATGATCGTAGCGCTTTATTCTGTAAAAAATGGCGTGGCATATAGAACAGCAAGTAAACTATTTGCAGTGCCTGTTGTGTCACCAAAAAAGCGGGCTAAAGGCAAAAATAAAGCGGCTGTTGGTGCAATCAAATATTTAAGTGAAAAAAAACAGTTCTAACGCCAGAACAGGAAATTGAGCTCGTGTAGCACATTAAAGTTAGACGAAGATGTATGGATTAACGCATTGATTTAATTTAATTGATCTCATAGTTGATTATTGTTACTGTAACCTAATGGTGAAATTGAGACCACAGACATATAAAGAGTAGCAGACCAAACATTAATCCCTAGTTATCTTTATCCTTTTCTAGCTAAGCGACAAGTCGTAAATATTTAATATCTCGTTCTGTCACCTGTTCTCAGACTGACTCATACAAAGACAAAATTTGACGTTTAGCTTGTATACCCCGCGCCGCCATATTGATAAGCAACATGATCCCCAGGAACATCTTGCCCCTACTGTAGGGATCAAGTTGAACAACTGGGTGTACTAGATGATTCTAATTGAAAAAATTTGAAATAGAATATTATTCGATCTGAAACATTAACATTTAGAGTATAACAACAGGTAGACAGTTGAATTTCGTTGAAACTCCACTCCCTCTCACAGAGGGGAGGATATTATAGGCTGATATTGCTATGTCCGCGACTTCATCTGCGATCCAGGATGAAAACTAGCCTTAGTCCTTACCTAGGTCATGGTCTATACGTCAAACTTCATCAGCCGTTTTTGCGTGAAAGCGTAACAAACTTACTTTGGCATTTATAATATTAGTAAGGATAAGGATTATGAGACATACTAGCACCTCGCCCGCGACTTCGTCCGCGTGTTAGTAAAAAAAAAAATGAAGTCAGTCCAGTAGTTTCGAAGCCTATTCAATACAAACAAACAATCAAATCTTTCCTCTTTATAATATTAGTATAGAAAACTAACACGATAAAGAACTCTCATTGTAGAATAAAGTATGAATCCTCACTTGGCCGGTTAATAAAGAGGCCTTTTAAATTTAACCACGATTCACGCTTGCTCAGGACTTAATTCAAATTACAAAAGAACTAGACCACTTAAATCTTCATGGGCTACGTAATACTCATGAATTTAATTTATACAAAATGTGGGTCTGGCCGTCACACGCCTAGCTGTGATCTTTTTGACGTGCGCCGCTAGCAAAGTTCGACGAAGCACTATTTGACGTAATCGAATTCCTCTACTGTGACCTGACAGGCTTGCTTCTAAGTAATTTAATAGTTTATTTGGTTGGCTTTTATATCCTTCGTCTGTTGTTTTTGGGGCTATTTTTGGTAAGGAATTAGTCAGTTGTCAGAAGTCGTTGTCAAAAGATGTCACCAAAATCTGCCTAAACTAAGTACCGAGGTACTCTCAGTGGCATAAAATACACTAGATTACACTGAATACTATTTATTGCATTAATATATTTTTATGGTTACCCGGTATAACCCGGGACGAGAATAAAATAGCTTTAACCATAATAAAAAGCACGCCAATTAGGCACTCTATCATCGGCACAAGCACAACTACCTTACTTATTTTCAACAAAAACTGTCATAAACCAAATACACAACACAAACGAACAACAGACGAGTACCTCGAAACGCAGAAACTAACGGAATGACATTTACGAAATAATGTCAACCCGAGTGTTAACCAAGTGTAACACAATTGCATATGCAAAGTTGCCACATGTCTTAATGGGGTTACAAGTTATTGAAACTTTAATTTATGTAGTTTTAAATAATTTATGGATAGAATACATTTATCTGCGATATTTTTCTCTACAACTTAACGTTTTTTTTTCTGAGTAGCAGAATTTGTGCCCAATAGTGGCAATAGGCTCGACCCCTATTACATGAGACTTAAACATAACCGACGAAATGTGGTCGTACTAAGGGTACAGTCGACTAAAAAGAGATGTATCATCCCTAATGTCACAAATACATCTACCCATTGAAAGAAGTATACATACTTCGTTACAAATAATTATACACATGAAATATGACGACTATGTGTGTCCACTCAATGTACCAAATTGTTTTGTACAGCAAGAAGGACACCGTAATGTGTGCGCTCCGAAACAAATTATGGTGTTCACCTTTCGTTACTGTAATATGTATACAAGCGGACATTCTAATTTTAAATTCCAGAAATTCTGTCAAAACCAATGGAGACCCTTTGGAGCGTATAATAGTATAATGGTTATTAGTTTCTTTGTGTTCTATGATGACACTTAGAAATTTCAAAATATAAATACTCCGTGATAGCTATTAGTTTCTCAAATCCATCATGTTTACGAGAATAGATAACATTATCCTAGTAGCAAAATGTATCGTATTGATGAGTACACTAAACACCGTATTGTCTCATTACGGGAAAGTGGCGTTTCTATTTCAGAGATATCTGAAGAATTAGGGATTACGGTAAGGTTTTATACTTTTATAGATCTTGTCGTTTTTTTCATTTTATCTATTATCGAATTAAACAAACCATCCGTATATAAAAGTAAATGTGTTTTTATACACATACATATTTATTGGTTTTGGCAGCGAAGAACCGTATATTTGTGGTGGAAATGTTGGTGCAATGAAGGATCATTGACATGCCATGTATCTAGCGGCCGCCATAAGAAAACAACTGCAGGTGGCGATATGCTGTTTACTGAAAACGTGATGGTTATTCGCTTTGTAAGTATCCCCACGTATGCAGCCGAATTGAATGTTAATGCTAATACTATTTGTAGCCGGCTACGTAGCGTCGGGCTACGTTACAGGATCCCTGCCAGGAAGTCACTATTGACTGATCGGCACTTAAGATTACAATTTACCAATAAATACTTAAATTATGACGTTAACAAAGTTATATTTGTCGATGAAAAGACATTCACGACTAATGCTTTTGGCCGCGTTTACCTATATCGAATGGATAACACTCGTTATGATGAGAGAAATGTATTACCTAACAGACGAACTGGCCGATTATCTTTAGGTTTTTGGGGATGAGTCTCCGCTTCAGGCCCAGGGGAATTGGTTGAAATTTTAACTAGTTTGAAAGCTAATAATAACATAGAAATCTCTAATCACGTTCTAATCCTTACAATTAGAAACGTTTTTGGAGAAAAAAAAACATTATTTACTTCAAGACAATTCTTCCATCAATTACTCTAGGTTACTTCAAAGATGGATTAACGAGCAACATAATATTGAGCTTAACCGCTCAATATTGTGTTGCTCGTTAATCCATCTTTAAGTCCCAAGTCTCCTGACCTTAACTATTATCGAGAACTTTGTGGGGTGTTATGATCCAAAATTTGGAGTCATCTCAAGTAAGAACGATTGAAAATCTAACACAACCTGTCCACGAATTGTGGGATTATTTTCGTTGGTCGAACTTTTGTGAGAATGCAGCAAATTCCATTCTAACTCGTTTGCTAAGACATTATCAATGCAAAAAATGTAATACTTGTTTAATATTTTGTTTACTTGTATAGTATTACATTTTTTTGCTGAAATATGAAGTAGAGCTACGATGTTTTTAATAAGAATATTATCTTTAAGTTATGTTATTATTAGCAAGATAACAATTTTAAGTTTGAATAAATGAGTTTTATGATTCGATAGTTTCTCTTTTACGAGTACATGTAGGTTGTATGTACAAGAATGGCAACATGTGGCGAACATAATTTGTGGTCAATTTCGATAAACAAATGTCTCGCCAATAACGTCAACGCAAAAAGACAAATGTATCCCCTGACGCTACGACGTAGCAAGGGACTTTTAATATCACGCCGGCTACGGCTACGCTGTCGTAGCAGATAACCGATGCTACGCGTTGAGTTGTGCAAGTTTATGTGCACTGGTATCACACGTTGAACATTTCTTCAATAAATGGATGTGAAAAGGTTTACCATGGATACATGGTTTTAGACTAACAGTGTTGCAAGCACAATAGCACAATTTAACGGGATGGGAGATTATAGACCTAACCGATACCCAATGCGAATACGGTACCCCTTAACAAACCATGCTTCTTAGGAACTAAAAAACGCCACTGATGCCGTGATTAGCGTTGCCTCTGGGCCTAAATCATTAAGTATAATAGCATATTTTTAAGTTAGACAGACAAGAAGAGTGTGAAGTTTAGCGTCGGTTTTAAAAAGGTTAAAGTTTCAGCCCTGCCACCGTGAATTAACAAAAACTTAATGTCGTTAACAAAGTTCTATTTATGCCTTGTCAGAAACCCAAAAATAAGTATCTATAAAATAGAGAAGTTTATACCCGTCACAATATGGGCATTATTTCGCTAACTATACGAACATAAAGAATTTCTGCTGCATAACGTATAAACCTAGTTTCCTTTCATCGTACAAGACGCGGTTAAACGTCACACACACTTAACTATTACACAGTACAGCTTTATAGTATCATCAAACAGAAACACTGCTAATTAACTAGGAGCTATACTTGACTATACACATAAAGTTTCTTGGTCTTCCCTTTGTGTCACAGTAACATTTGTAGTCAGTTCAAGGACTACTAAAAATAAACCTTAAGAATACGCCATTATTGTACTCTTGTTTATATTGTGATGTAAAAGATACAAAGTATTGTTTTCTAAGACATTGTCTGTTAATTGTGGAGTCACGTTTACAGACGCTATTGATTGTAGTTACATTATATATGTTCGGTCGACTACAAACAGAACCTTTGAAAGTTCCAAAAATATATATCCTTTGATGAAGTTGTCGTTGTTTGTTACGAATACTTGTAGACACGATGTGTATGACAGATTCATGTTTCAATTATATGTGCCAAATTCATGCATATGGCAAGAAGGACCCTGTTGTGTGTACGCTCTGAAACGAATTCGTGTTCGTCTTTGGTTACAATGCTAATGTACACAGGTCTGACATTCGATTTTCAAGTTTTAGAATAGCTCGGAAATACTTGTTTTTTTTTCTTCATTTCGTGTACGCATTATGTTACTGGCGTGTAATTTGATTGGCGAAATTGACTGCAAATTATTTTCGCCACAAATGACGATGCCAGAAACTCTATAGAACTTTGCCCGACTCAATCACAAAAGTCATTTACAAGCATGCAATATGCAGGCTTGTAAATTGCATCTTAAAGCTTAATTATTACTGTTAACTAAACATTTGTCATAACGCCTGTAGAACTTGCGGTTTCTGTTAAAATATTAAATCAATAATGACATTGATTTTAGGTTAGGTGCAGTTTATAATTGTTAAAAAGCAATTTAAACAACATATACGTTGCGCATTATCTTAATTACTATAATCGTAATATGAGTTTTTGTTTTACATGCATTTAAAACTTTTTTTGTTCGCAATAGGAAATTCAGGGGTTGAATTCCTATTATCATTGATTTTCAATTGGCAAGTTCTACTGAATAACGATGTACTATGAAAAGATCCTTCAATCATTACAATTATTTTCATTAATTGACATTTCCTGTTAATATCAGGGGCAGGATCTGGCATTTTCCTTTCCATTATTTTACAACCTACTCGTAAAAAGAAACTATCGAATCATAAGACTCATTTATTTCAACTTAAAATACTATTAATAAAATAACTTATCTAAAATATTCTTTTACTTATAGCAATAGTAGGTCTACTTCACACTTCAGCAAAAAAACTTGTTTAATATTTTGTATTACTCTCCATTAGCATTGATTACGTCTTGCAAACGAGTTTGCTGCATTCTCACAGACTGCCTCGTTGGTCTAGTGGTCGCAATCGCACACACACAGCACACATAATCTATGTAAGGTACGATAGACAGTTTAGCATAAATACTTACAGGTGAAAAAGTGTAAAATAAGTGTATATGTAAAAAAAAGAGCTACGTCTGCCAACAAACTGCTTTGCAGTTTGGCAGAGGTAATATGTTTTGTAAAAAGATTATTTTTTGTTAATAAACACTTATTAATTTTTTTTTTTTACTGCTGAGCATGAGGTCCTGGGTTCGATTCCCAGGTCGGGCAACGTGTTATTGGGTTTTTCTATCTAGAATTTCTCAGTAGCAGCCCGGAGTCTGGATTTGTGCCCGGTTGATGGCAATAGGCTCGCCCCCTATTACATGGGACTTAAACATAACTGGCGAAATGTGGGTGTACTATAGGTACACCTCTGCCCAACCCTTGGGGGAAACAAGGCTTGATGTTATGTATGCTATGTTTATTAAAGAATAAACATTTATTTGCGGTAAACATGACGCAGTTATCGAACACAATCATCAAAGAGAACAAATTGGCGAAAATATGCGTCACATCCACGCGTCAATTGCAATCTTAAAGCTTTGTGCCGATCAGTCAATAGTGGCTTCCTGGCGGGGATCCTGTTACGTAGCCCTACGCTACGTCGTCGTATTCGAATAGCCGTAGAACTAGCATACAAAAACAGTAATAGTAGGGACACTAACAAAATGATTATCCATCACGTTTTTAAATAACATTTTATCGATGGCTGCAGTAGTTTTCTTAAGGCGGTCGCTAGACACACTACATGTCTAAGATCCTTCATCGCACCAACGTTTCCACCACAAATATTCCGTTCTTCGCTGGACAAAAAATAAAAATAAGTGTGTGAACTTCATATTTATGCATGCTTTTACTTTTGTATACGGATGTTTTGTTCGATTCCTTAATAATAAGAAAAAAATAAAAGAAAAAGAAAAAATAAAAGATCTTTCAAAGTATAAATCTAACAGTAATGCTTAATTCTTCAGATAGGTCGAGAATAGAAACGCCGCATTATGGTAACGCAAGGTGAATACCATAATTTGTTTCGATGTGCACACATTACAGTGTCCTTCTTGCTGTATACATACATTTGGCACTTTGAGTGAAAACATATAATCGTTATAAATCATGTGTATAATTTTGTAACGAAGTATGTACTCTTCTTTCTACAGGTACATGTATTTGTAACTTTAGGGATTACATGTCTTTGTAGTCGACTGTACTAAAATAATAATAAACTTAAAACGTGCATTTGAAGTGGAAGAAACTACAGTGAGAAAAGTTGCACCCTTTGAATAGCAAAGCGAACAGCATTCAAATTATGGAACATAACTGGCGAAATGTGGGTGTACTATAGGTACACCTCTGCCCAACCCTTCGGGGATACAAGGCGTCATGGTATGTAATTATGGAACAACGTGTTTTTAGATTTTGTTTTTTCTTTGATATCGTATCCTCATAAAAACGTCTTTGACAACTCTCTTTTGAATGACGTTGAGTGTACCTAACCGAAAAATGCAAAAAAAAAGAGTGAGATAAAGGTGCGGGTGGATTCAACTCCATCAACAGAATAATTTATTTTGATAATATGTTTGTTTATTTCTGTTTCCCCCTTATTATTTATATGTTTAGCTTCATTTTATTTATTTTTATTTTATCATAGCATGGTTCGTCACATAAAACTTAGTTATGTTCAATTTGAAAACTTTGTAAAAGTCAATTATTTTTTAAAAGACCGACCGAGGAGTTTCTTGCCGGCTCTTCTCCATAGGACACGACCAACTGGAGCCGTGCACGTAGCTTCCGACGTGTCGGTGCCCATGTAGGTTTATGTGTTTTTTTTTGTTCGTTTTCTAGATATGCTATTTTAATGCCATACCTACATTTGATAATATAAAGAAAAACACGAGAATATAAAATCTGTATCTAAGTTAAGTCCGTAATTACCTTTCTGTCTCCAACGTACAATGGTCCACATGTAGGACTAAGTGAGGAAACCAAACCCTTTAACATAGAACCTTTCTCTCTCTCTTTTAATGATATAACTATTACTTTAAAAAATAACACCGTAAACGTTATAATCTAAAGTGCCGCAAGGATTTTAAATCTGCTTGAGTCTTGGTCTTCACTTAATACCCATTAATGAACAGTTCTAATGTATTTACTTTACGCTTACAAGCCGGCTGTAGGCTAATTTTCCAATAGTAGAGTTTTAGTAGTTTGTTTACTGAGTCGGTTTTACTCTTTAGGTAGGTACACAATCATAGATAAGTAATTGCAGATCTTCTTAAGATATCATCATCATCCGCCCGTACTCAATCATCCGCACATTAACTGGTCCTGCCCTGTCCATACTCAGTTGAATTCTCTGACTAACCTGGTTGGACATGACCTCAAACAAAAAAAAGGACTTAAGTAAAAGAAAATACCACCCTCTAGAAACGTTTGTACATTTTCAATTATTCACTTTTCTCAATTAATGCGTCCAACTTTGTATTCTGTCGTTTCAAACGTGATGACTTGATGAGTCATGAATTTCGTTTTAGCTTTCGCGTCACAAACGACATCTAACGACAAACCGACAAAACGATAACACGCTTTTCCGGAGTTGCCACCCTGAGCATCAGTTTTCAATTAGTTATAGAAAATTCGAATAGATGGCGTTGTTATACATTGGCATCCATGAAAACTGTCTGTTTTCAAGCTCAAAAGATTCTAACAACAGTGGATAGATGTCGCTCTTGTGGCTGAGTACCAAAATACTCGCAAAACTACCGTCCTACTTTTTTCGGTAAAGCTCGTGTTTGTTTACTTGCCCTGAATATGCCTTTGCTTCTGTGGCCTTATAGAAAAGAGCGTCATTTTATGATTATTTTTGTGTTAAGCACTCTACAATTTCTTAAATATTAATTAAGTCGATTTATTTTACCGGAGCCTTAGCCAGGTGTGCTGCTTGATGTACGATTTCAAAATTAAATTTTCGATCTTAATTAGGGGTTCTTATTATTAATTGATTTTCTTTAATTAAAGTTAACTAAACGAACATTATCTGTATTATATAATCCCCAGAAATTTCTACCTTTTCAATTTAAATGTCTGTTTAAATGATTTTATATAGTCGCTTTTTAAACTAGGTGAGAATATTAATAATGTTCAATTTTGTATCTACGAGGTATTATAGGTTGTCTGACAGAAACTTATTGATTCCAGTTAAATAAAGGCTCAATGCTGTTATTATAGACGCACATTTTAGTAGTCCATTAACCTTTTGCCATTATTTTAGTTCCATTTTATTTCATGTCAGACCTTTTGAATAAGCCGCTGAAGATTCTGTATCTAGACAGCGAAGAGTTATTAACGACTGATTCATTTGTAACAATATTATTTTGTACGCGCAGGTACTCCATTTTTATTATCCATCTAATAAAAGTTATGTCTGTGAACATATTGGCGAGTTACTTACATTTTTGTACAATAAATAAGTACAATATTTTATAAATATTATGAAACATTTCAAGTACAGAATGTATCTTAAGAATCTTAGGTTTTTCTAAAGAGCTACTCGTTGAAGAGGATCATTACCTTGTTGAAAACTTTCTTATACCTAAAGTGTCATGTTCCCGCAAAACATGATGTGTAAGTATGTAATTTCTCACTGAAGTGTACGTGACATTGGCCTAGATTTTAATTAAAGTTCAAAACAACTTACAAGACGGTGGATACTCAAAGGTCATAGGTAGGCGACAATTCTTTATTAAACACGAACATTAAATCTACAAGCTTCCTTCTCATTTCTGGCCCCATCTAGTATTAGGGATATATTAGTGATATTGCTAAAGTTATTTATAGTTATGACGCTGCACACTCACATTTTGCCACTACCACTAATTCGAGTACATTTTGTATTTGAACATTCACTAATGCTTTCTGAAAGGGCGCCCAATACTCGGTGCCAAAGTAAACAGTTACTGCTATAACAAGGACTGTATAAACTAAAAGCTCTATCAAACATATTATGAGCATGAGAATCCTGATAACAATATGTTTAATAGAGACCTCTAATTATGTTTGGATGTATTAATAACATCGTGTGCAAACGTACAAAGGTGTTCATCCCTCGTATTTAATATTCTCTATGTTGAGTTACATAAGCTCAGTGTCCTGTGACAGGCTAATGTTTGAAATATCGATTTTTGTTTGTTTGTTTGTTTGGCATCTCGCAGGTCAACCTATGCGGTTGTCGTCTGCTTAAGCGGACTTGCCTGTGGATTCCCTAATAAATTAAGGCCTCCAGCCAGGACTTAAACTTATATACTAACTAAAACTAAGCGACAACGCTAAGGGCACCCCCTGTGGGGTACGAACCTCGGCTTAGGGCGTCGCTGGAAGAGGGCAGCAAATGACTAGCTGGATCAGGATTGGTATTAATTAAGGACGAATTTAAAGCTACAGGCTCAGCGGCGCGGGCTGGCTCGAGCAAGGGTCGGGAGGGGCGTCGATTTGGGCGTCGCGGCGGGCCTCGGCGGCGAGGGCGGTAGGACGGCGATCGGGTTTTGGGCTTCTGTAGCGTGCTAGTGGCCTTACTACTCTCCTGGAGGAGGGTAGTGGCGTCGTCGGGGTCGATTAAAGTATGCCTTGGTCGGCGAATACTGCTAATGCGAGAGGGAGTGTAGCGGGCGGCCGCTGTAATCAGGGGGTTAGAATGTTTAATGCCGCAGTCGAATTGAAATATCGACATTGCACGCCTCTATTTTAAGCACGTGAAAAGTGGAAGGGGCGTTAAGGTCTTGGGGCGTCGAGGGTGGCGAAGGGGGTTGTCGGCATTCAACAGGCGGCGGTCGATACGGCCGGCGCCGCGGCGCAGCGGGAACGTTTACCTACCCTACATACTACCCTACCCGGAGTATCACCACGTCACATATTTTTACAAAAATCTTAACTCATTACATAGTTTCTTCGTCTTCATTTTTCTTGTCACATTTCTGGAGAGCACATTTCTGCTTTGAGAACCGGACATTTTTAGATGAAATGGATTGGAAAGAAGGCTTAAATTGAAACTGACTTACGAGTATGATTAATAAATATTTAAAAACAACCATTTTAAATGGGAATAAGGTAGGAATTGCATATTAGATCAATCTTCTCTACAGCTAGCTTTGCTGTACCAAAGAATTGCTTCATAATTGGAGTCGGTTTCCGCACAGAATAAAGCGTCTATTTTATTTCATCCGGCACCTGGTATCGGCTGTTATTAGCTGTGTTGGTGGGCAGATTAAGAGGTCTTTTATTGAATAATCGCAATGGGTTTATAGTTTCTGACACCACGTAAATAACATCGAGGGTTTCATAAATGTACAGTCAGGGAAATGTGTTGTTTAGCTTATAAAACTCTACGTAATGTACCATTAACCCCTTTCATACGATTGACAAAGATTGACAGTTGTAGGTTGAATATTTAGGTTCATAGTCAATTTGCTAAGCAATCCGTTTCCCTGACTGTACCTACGGTTTCCTGAGGTGCCTTCGGTTTTAAATCAACAAAGTTGTAATTTCAAAATGGAGAGTAGCAAGATATTAAGATGAAGGCAGTGCACTATAGTTTAATCTCGCTCATCTGTTACTACATTTGAGCATAAGAGTGCGACGAGTCTTCTCAAACCACGTCCTTTATCTCGGCTTGGCTGCCATCTTTGTGAACAATGAGCTATACTCTAGACGCGTAAATGGCCCTGCTAATATAAATTCTCTAATTTATTGTCCTAGTTCCACTAGCCCCGCACAACGCATATGTAATACCTTTTGTCCTTGTGTCGCAATATCATGCTCAACGAGCAATGTTAATATTTTCGCTAAAGCTTTTTGTTACACAGTTTTTTGTTCAGAACTAGTTTGCGGCTTTTTTAGTTTAGTTTTCCCTGATAAATACGATTTGCATTGTGAAAAATGGTGGTACGAATTAACTAGGCACGTTTTTATACTTGGCGAGGATCGTCATAAAACATGGAATCGACGAGGATCGAGTTATATTACGTTTTTTCACGAAACTAGTGTGTTGATTGCCGCGTTTTACGTATAGTGAGAGTACTACTTATACGAGAATAGTCGTAAAGACATATGGCCGAGTTCCTCTGGATCCGGCGTCTAGTCGTAAACTCGGTACTTACCATGTGTTAGTATGTAGTGGAACAGATACACGACGTACCACCAACAGATGTTTCCGTTTGAAAAGGTTACGATCGATACTGGCTGCATATTTATTTGCACTTTATATATTTTGAAACAAATAAAAATTATATAGTTTTTATGTGCCAGCAATGAAGACGCGTAGAAATAAAGTTCCTACATCGAAATATTATAAATCTATAGTGTTAGACGTGAAGTAACAATTAATCACGCTTCAACGGCAGAGAGGATTTGCACACAGGTATTTTGGATTCTCTAAAATATACCTAATATAAATAGGTATTCCTAATATAAATAGGTAATAAATAGATTCCCTAGTAAGCGACCACTGGGGGCCTACGCCAGGGTCCGTGGCGTAGGCCCCCAGTGGTCGAGGCACCTGTGGCCGACGCCCCCGATTCAATTAATTAATTTAAACACAAAAAATGTTTTACAAAAATAATGAAAGGAATATTAATTGCAAGTATATGTATAATATTAAATCATTTTTATATTTATAAAAATGAAAGTCTTAGTTCTTTTCAATATTTATTTATTTACCTCAATAAGAAATCGAATACAAAAATTGTATAGGTTCAAATTGACCGTCTCCTATAATCAAAGAGAATAATTTAACTTATAATTATAATAATCAGTCTCAAATGTAATAAAATAAGATAGTGATTTTAAATATTCCGTCTTAAAATTAATGCAGAGCAACAAACTTTTTATATAGTGACACGTTCTTTTCATCGTTGTAACAATAACAATTAAACATAATCAACTGTAAAAACTTAAACAAGTATAAAATATGAAATTAAAAAAAATACAAAAAATAGTACTTATACACGCAAATCATTCTCTTGCACTAAGTAAGTTAAATTAGTACTTTTTTGGACGGATTGCCACTAATGGGCGGATTTGTTCTAAAAACATGATCGTGTAATTTTTTTCGCTTTTTTTATTTTTGTACACAATAAATACCCATGCTTTTAATGGGAAAAAAGGTGTGTAAGAATAAGGTTAAGGCGAAACTCACACTGCCCCGCAATACGCTGCGGGGTGCGTGGCGACGAAGTCACAACACTGCGCGTGATCGCGTTTTCTGTGTGATGCACTACGCATTTTTCTATACAATTACAGATACTTGCAAAACAACGTCAGAACACGCACTCCCGCTTTACGCTGCGTGATGCGGTGCAGTGTGCGAATCGACTAAATGGTGATCTATTCTCTCTGCTATTTGATGGATACTTTTGTTTAGCAAGGAAAATAGTTTGTTATTATGGTGAAACACTTTTCTCATTTGCTACTAAATGAAAAAGCACAAAAAAAGGAAAGAAATTCAATTATTCGAATCGGAGGGTCGGCCACAGGTGCCTCGACCACTGGGGGTCTAAGCCACGGGCTGAATACGAGTCCAACCGCAGACAACAACTGAGTAGTTGAACGGTAAATCTTATTTTACAATTCTGGTTGTTTCCATGTAAACATCAGTGGAAAGTTCCAGAGTGCCATCAATTTCGTTATTCAAATAATGTTCTACAAACTTCCCTAATAACAAATCAGTCTGACTGTGTACAAAGTCAATAATTGCTATCCGTTTCTATTAAAGTCTGTAATCACTGATCATTGGGTGTTAGCACGAAAGCGAGGAGTAAACAAAATGTAAATTCGAATGGATTTAAAATTGAAAATACGCGTTTTGCGTAATTATATTATTTAGGTACATAGTTTTAAGACTTTATTTGTACTCACAGACACATATTGTGCTTGTGTAATACTAATTGTGCTTGTCGCTTCTATTTAAACCAAAATGCTATTGAATTGTTATATTTACGGTTAAAAGTTAACTTCGTGGGTTCATGCTAGGGTCTCTCAGCCCTCGAATCCCACGATACAGAAAATCATAATAAATAATTTCAAGGTTTTCAATTACAACAGTAGGTACGTCGTTACTAAGTCGTGGTTTTATTGATGTCGATTTGGAATTGACGTCATAATGTACCTACGTGACAGAAATGATTACCAAAATGAGTATTTTTTTGTATTATCGTGTAACAAAGATAGACATTTTGAGATTGTGTCGATGTTTCGGACTGGGCAATGTTATTGGGGTCATCTATTAGAAAACTGGAGTTAGGATTTGTGAATGGTCAGCCCTATGCTGAGCGCGCTATGACCATTCCGCCCTTGACAAAAAATTTACAATGTTCTGTAAAATATTTGCGCGTTATTTTTAGGCTTTTTTAATAGCTGCCTCCATTTTCGTCGTCGAACCGTGCCGAAAGGTGTAACCCGATCGTCGAACCAAATCAGTGTAAGATGGGCTGCAGGAAGCAGCAAAAGCTTACCCCATCCTACATGGGAATCATAACTGACGAAATAAGGGTAGACTATATTGTGCACCTCTGCATGGATACTTCTTCGGGAAATTCCGGAGTGTTAAGTAATGCGCGCACTGAACGGACAGGTCCACTAAATCTGTGTGTTTCTTTCCTCAACAGACCATTTCAGACACCGATCTACATGGTCTTCACATGATCTGACCAAGATTATGTCTGGACTTTAAAAAATACTTTGCCCTCTGTATCTGTTTCGGCCTTTCTTCTTAGAATAGTTAGATTGGAAACGCCGACCTCATCCAGTTTAAGAAATATGAGCATTTATCATTAAAGTGACTTTTAATCGATTTACATAATCAGCCTTTTATGTTCCCACGTCTGGGACACAGGCCACCTCTCTATGAGAGGGAGTGGGCCGTAATCCACCACGCGGGCCCAGTGCGGGTTGGTAGATGTCACATGTCTTCGATTTTTTGGTTCTAAGACATGCCGGTTTCCTCAAGATGTTTTCCTTCACCGTTTTGAGAGCAGTGGTAATGAAATAATTTACACAAAGTAAAGCGCCTGTCTGGGTTCGAACCTACGACCTACAACTTGTAAGTCGCGGCCGTTACCACTGGGCCACCACTGCTCTCCTCGATCGATTTGATATGTTATAAACCCTAATAAAAATATAATCTATAGGCTAATTACTTCCTACTTAGTCATATCAGCGAAGTAACACGAAATAACTGTTTGTTTCAGTGTAGTCCTTGTATATTCATGAACACGGCCGTATCTCTTAACCTAATTGCTGGAACCTGCAGCCGTGAACTTTAATTGAATCTAATGTAACATAACATCATCACGCCTTGTTCCCCCGAAGGGTTGGGCAGAGGTGTACCTGTACACCCACATTTCGCCAGTTATGTTTAAGTCCCATGTAATAGGGGGCGAGCGTATTGCCTAGTGACTGCCTCGTTGGTCTAGTGGTCGCAATCGCTACTGCTGAGCATGAGGTCCTGGGTTCGATTCCTAGGTCAGGCAACGTGTTATTGGGTTTTTCTATCTGGAATTTCTCAGTAGCAGCCCGAAGTCTGGATTTGTGCCCGGTAGATGGCAATAGGCTCGCCCCCTATTACATGGGAATCTAATGTGGTAGTTTATATATGTTTTTAATGGTTTGGTTAGGTTAGGTTAAGACTTTAAGTTTACAAATTTTTTGTTTCGTTTATTTTAGAAGTAACTACCTAGTAGATAAGAACAATCGCAGATAATCTATACATTTACTTACTGAACTAGTAAGGAAGTTAAAAATGTACATTGCACAATCAGCCTATAATGTTCCCACTGCTCGGACACAGGAATGCTCTCTTTAAGAGGAAGTGGGCCTTAATCCACCACGCGGGTTGCGTGCGTGTGGGTTGGTAGACGCCACATGTCTTCGAGTTTTTAGGTAATCCCTAGGTAGGTCCTCATAACTAGGTAGGTCCGCAAAATGTTTTCCTTCACCGTGTAAACAAAGTAAAATGACTGTCTGGGTTCGAACCTGCGGCCTACAACCCGTAAATCACGGCCGTTACCACTTGGCCACCACTACTCCACATTTAATATTTTTTTGGACAAAGTATTTGCCACGATGTGTGAGAACGAGTCTGATGCCTTTTAGATTTTATACCGTTTGTCTGACTGGATTTATGCACCAAAACGGCTGAACGGATTTGGATGAAAGGCACACAGATACTTCTTAACCTGGATTAACACACAGGGTACTTTTGAT
This sequence comes from Dasypolia templi, assembly GCA_963555695.1. Taxonomy (NCBI): domain Eukaryota; kingdom Metazoa; phylum Arthropoda; class Insecta; order Lepidoptera; family Noctuidae; genus Dasypolia; species Dasypolia templi. The sequence goes on along the minus strand of OY743146.1, from coordinate 14,337,714 downwards.
CCCGGTAGTACGTTCCCGTGGGATATTTTCCGAGTGTGTGTTTTTTTTGAGTGTTTTGCGAGTGAAGCCGTGGGCAATAGCTAGTAAAAAATAAGGTGCATTAATTAATCGTATCTTTTTTACATTTAATAATGTAAGAAAAAAGACTTATAATGGCAAAGAAAAGGGGAATACCGTGATGTTGGCCTCATTTAAATAATTAGTTCATGAAAATGAAATGATTACTGTTCCTGGGTTTGAGCTCATAGTCTTTTCATTTAAAAAAAATAAAACTGTCAAGAAATCAACAGAAGAAATGAATGAAATTACTCTTAGGAAGAATTAGTGTACTTACCAATAAAAGCCAGGACACCAAAATGTTACTGAAAATTTCGGCAAACGAGCTTATATAATAGGAACCTTAAATAATATAAAAGCTTGCACAAGGCAATTGGGAAGAGATCTCCATAGTTCGGTCAGCCTCAAAAATATGTATACATCTACAGGAATTAATTTCATAGTCTTTAATTCGTGTTTCATAATACTGTATCAATGTGTAGCTACAATTAAGTACCTAATATATTTTATGTTTTGTGGCTACAATACTATGGAACGAAGATTTATTTATTTACTTAAGGACAACAAACAGCAGTGTCTTAATAAGTAATCCTTTGTTTACAGGTATACAAAGACTCTACTCACAACTTTATTCACAGATTACTCAACAAATATACTAGCTGTTAGAAAGAACAATACAAAAATAAACAGAATAAAAGTAAAACATTACTTAATTATTAGGATTCTGATCACTTAAAATCGTAAAAATTTCTTTTCTAAAATAGCCTTGCTAATTGGAGCCAAACTGCCCATTGTAGGTGTAAATCGATGCAGCAGATTGTAGACAGTTATGAATTCTTGATTGTTGTTGATGTTTCTTGTGTTACATCTTTTTGAGGAGGACTGTGCCTAGGGTAGACACAGTCCGCCTCTTACCTTTATCTGTCCTATAGTTCCACGAGGCAACCATTGCCATATTCAGTCTCATTTTAAGGACACAATCTGAATAATCAAATTTTTACGGCGGCGTCCATATAACACGTAGTTAGGCGCGTTTCAAGTTAGGTTTTATTCGGAAAATTCTGTTTGTTCAAACCATCCCGACCTCGTTACGGGAAGACGACTGTACTCGTAAGTTATTTGAAGAAAAATTATATTCCTTCATTTTATTTAAAATTTGCTTTCGAAGGAAGAAAACATGTTTTTCCATGAATTCTGCGCCAATCGAAACGTTCAAAACGGCTGCAATAAAGTATATAAGTACACGTTAAAATGGATATATAAAGAAATTAACAGTTTGATATAATTTTATTAGAAAAGATTCTCGAAGAAGAGAAGAAAGAAGATGTAATAACAAAAATTGAAAAGAGTGTGCTTAGATGGTTTGGACATGTTGAGAGGATGAATGAAAGGAGACTAATTAAAGGTATTTACAAGGCAGATGTGAATGGAAACGCCGGAAGGGGACGCCTTAGGAGGACATATGGTGACCTTATTGGTGATGTTCTTCAGAAAGGTCAGGTGCGTAGTTCTCGCAACCGGCGCCCGTGTATGACCAGATGTATGAACGTAAACGAGGCAAAAGGAGTATGTAAGGATCGTAGCAGGTGGCGTTCTGTGGTTTATGCCTACCTCCATGGGAAGAAGGCGTGAGTTTATATTATGATAGGTAACTCGAAATACCACACTACATGAAACACTCAAGTTCAGTGGCATGTATTTGATAATGGCAGCGAGAACGCTACGGGGCACCAGCACACCAAGTTATAACATGTCGCGACACATACCTGCCTACATAACTAAATGTGATACTGTGGGAATCGTAGATCTTGAACGTAAAATGGATTACTCGCATTCCAGACATATAATTTAAAAAAGTAAAAACTTTTATAAACAAGCTCAAAATGAGCTCAAAAGTACAATATTTAAGTTACGTAAATTTAGTTTTCATGTTGTCCTAAAAGCTTGAGGCTAATCTTGAAGTGTAAGAAGGACGTTCACGCCTCAAGTTTTTAAGTTATTGTTAAAATCGACATTTACGTAAGTTTTATATAGTACTATAGGGTTCATTAAAAGCTGGTTTTAAAAACATTAAAAACAACTTGTTTAGCACGCCATAACACACGTCAAGGTGTGAAGCCAACCAAGTTGCACTATCCAAGTCATTCCATACTTTAGAACTGGCTATCATAATTGAATGCGTAAAACAAAGTTTACTGTCTTTGCTGTTAACCGCTGAGGAGTTCCTTCTTCTGGAGCCCATCCTGGGTACAGTAGCCAGATTATGGTGGACTTTAGAACGGACTATCATAATTGAATGCGTGTACCAATAATTAGTGTCTCTGCTGTTGACCGCTGAGGAGTTCCCTCGTCTGGAGCCAATCCTGGGTATATAATCAGGTCTTGCATCATGCAAAAAACCATTGTCTTTGAAACTAAATAAATCTGTAAAAATTTAACTCCGTCGGATAAATTGAAGTGGTAATATGGTATAATTCAGCTTGCAAGATTTGACTAATGCATATCTACTAACTAACTAACAGGAAAAGTTAAATAACAGCTTGTGCAAAACAATTCGATGAACAGCTAAATTGAAATGATCACACCTTCACTAACCAATGGTCTTCAGTTGACATAATTCCAGAACAGGGACGTTCCTGAAATTTCATCACCGTAACAAGTCATTGGTTTCTTTCCTTTCGACAGACATATTTTTGACATAGGCCTTAAAGCTTTTGTTAAAACCAATTTACAGAATAAACATCATTTATCTTTTCTGCAAAGTTATTTATTTCGGGTCTATAAGCTGTCAAGGGAAAGATTCTTGTTAGGAAAGGTAAAGAAAATGTCCATACAATCACGGCTGGCTTATAATCAATCAAGAAGTGTTGTTAATAGAGCAATATTAACAACACTTGTTGATTGATTATAAGCCAGCCGTGATTGTTATTTTGATAACAAGAGAACCTTCTATTATCCGTTTTCCCCCTCTCACAAAGTATAACGATAACTTTCAAAGAATATTGTAGTACATACTATCAAACTTTTTAGCCAAAAATTTTAGAACCTACACGTTGTTTACCAGCTTTTCTTGGGTCCAGCCTACGTGATGTCCGTTAAACGAATCCAGTTTTATAGATGATATTAAAATAACAGGATAAAAATAACGCGAAAAGGGCAAAAATAATGGAAAGGTTGCGTAATAAAGGTACTGGTATTCATCCCCGAGGAATATTTCAGCGGCATCTGGATAGAATACATTATATTATTCCAGAATCATTAATGCAGCGTAATATCCTTATTTATTAAAATATCTATTCGGTATGAAAAATAACAAACACGAAAGTATTTCGGTCTCGTCTTATTTTGCAATTTTTGATATTAATATAACGTCCTAAATAATCGCGCTAGAAAGAAATACCGTGCACGTTTTTTTGTGAGATTAGACGAATTTTCTCGTATATCGCCTTACTGAACCTGACGGGATTGTTTTCTTCTACCTACTTCATCATTTAGGGTGGCTGTTAGTCGAAACGAAATAACCTATATTATTTCGGAAACTTTTCGCGTGCGTTTCGTAAACTTTTACGTCTAGAATCATATGCTGAATTCTTGGTTTCAGCATGCGCTTAGATGTCCCTGCCATTCTGTCAAGTTTTCATCAAGTTGCCTACTATTATTAATAAAAAAATATTTTGTTTGATAATTTATTTATCTCCGCCAAAGTTTTGCGAGACGAAACCGATTCGTTCCTTGCATTTAAAAACTATTGTTGTGAAATGTTCGTTGCTAAATAAATTTAAATTGTTGTAGCGCACGTTATATATTGCATTGAACGGCTACATATTCAAACCTAAAATTTTGCTAGCGGTAATTAATTTTAAAATTAAATGGTGAACTAATGAATTCTGGTTTTTACTTCACCAGTACTTGAATTCTATTCAAATTCTCCAGGTTAGCGGGTAGAGTGTAAAATTTTACGAGTTCAGTGGGTCCCCCGGGGCCGGCTATATCTACTGATATCGGTATATCGGCTAAAGACCGCAGGAACTAAATCCTTTTAGATCTTCAAAAGTACTTTACGATTACCATATCCCTAGATATTAGTGGCAGTTGTGTATAGTGCTAAAGTCTGTTGAATAAATCAATTTACAAAAGCATGTTACAAGATAATAGAAAAGTAGCCTATATCAATGTAAACTGACTTATTGAACTAACTCTAGCTGTTGTCAGACATATCATCAAAATCAAAAGTCATTTATTCAACCTATGCTGAGAATCAGCACTTTTTGAAAGTCAAAATTACATAAGACAGTCCCCCATAACGCCCTCCCTTCACCACTTCCTAGTACTTTAGCTGGGAAGCAGAAGTGGCGCAACAAACTCCCCAGCAGCACAGCGCTCTGTTCAGTTAGAAGAACTTGATTCTATGATAAATGATTTTATTTCTGTAAGTAGGTTTGAACAAACACTTTTACACGTCAATCATATTTTAAAAACTAGATGAGATCGGCGTTTCATATCTGACTAATCTGAGAAGAAAGGGCAAAACAAACTCAGAGGTCACAGTCTCTTTTAAAGTCCAGACATAATCTTGGTCAGGTCATGTGAAGACCATGTAGATTGGTGTCTGAAATGGTCTATTGAGGAAAAACCACACAGAATGAGTCGACCTGTCCAGTTAGTACACGCTTTTGTCAGTAATCTTGCAGCTCGATACAGAACTGAAGGAGCTCAACGATTCGACGAACATTACCAAAGAAAAGACATTTGGGTAGGCCGTATAAATTACTCAAACTGGCAGACCATGATTAAAACTAATTGAAAAAAAAAAAGAAAAATATACATAGTCCTCACATTCACAAAATTAAAATAATATTATACTCTAAACAGTAAATATATACCTGTCATTGTGTATGTAAAAAGGTACAAATATTGGAAAAATTATGATATACAATAGTAAGTAGGTAATTAATATAACGAAACATATAACATTACATTAAATTATTTGCCAAATGTCAGATAGCACACGCCAATATACCAACAAAAACATTGAAAAATTTACTTAAGCAGAAATAAATAATAAAACGTATACAGAACTCGAACTGTACATTCGTGTGCGTGAAGTAATAAATAAATAAATAATAAATATATGAAAGCCTCCAGGCATAAAAGGCGGACCCGTTTACATATCCAATTCTGTATTATGTTCACAGACTGCAACTTGAAGTCACAAATGATAAACTAGGACCTTCAAAGTAAAATTAATAAACTGTTAATTGCTAATAACAATAACGCAAAGATCAGCTATTGCCCCCTCGCCATATTTGAGGTAAGAAGGCACCCCGATCCCCGACGCTACCGCAAGCTGTAACGTCTAAGGGAGCATAGCGGACTTGCTGCCAGTTGCTCAGGCATGAATAATATGATCAATTGTCAAGGTCGCTAGCTAACCACATATCGCAATACAAATCATTAAAAAATATTGTAACGAGTAGATTAGGTCAACAACAGATGAATTAAAAATTTGTTTAAATTGACTTATGCAGTCAAATAAAATAAGCAATTATATTAACTCATATAACCATTCAGAAGGTAAGCTAATTCTGGAGAAAGAACATACACATTGGTTCCGATTCTCTTGTACACCGAACTAAACTATCGCTAAAATTCCTTACTATTGACTATGAAAATCTTAAAGCTATTCTGCGAAAAGAAACCTCCAAAGGCGATTGCCCACGGCACTATGGACAGATGTACTCAATTCAACATGGTTGTGACTTCAGCAAATCATCTTTAAAATAATCGATGACATGTCTAAATAGTTCCTCAAAAAAAAAAAAAAACTATAATGGCATTTCCGAGATATTTATAAAAATGTTGTAACTATTTTGAGGTTATATTCGACCACAAGATTAATTGAATAATCTATTTGATTGAGTTAGAATGGATATACACGTAAGCTATGTGTATTTGAAGTAAGTTTGTGAAAAATCTGTAACGGATAGCCTACGTTCCCAAGTACAAAAGATCATACTACGGTAAAAAGACAATGTTCATTCTTACGCTGTTGGCGAGATCCAGACTCATAAATATTAATGATGTTATTCGGAATCTCCGACAACATGAGTCTGCGCATAAGTGGCGTTAATCTCAAAGAGCAGTGGAGACATCGCTCCACAGTTGCACTCGCCATGTTCAATATTCAAGTCCTGTCTTTAGTAATAATATACAACACACACGGTGCACCGGCGTTGGAAGTATGTTTATTTTCAATGGTTTAGCAGCAGTAACAGATATTTAACTTGGCACGCAACAATAAATAGAACAATCAATACAGAATCGATATAATTATGTTATATAAGTAGGTAGGCACATTATTTCATTTTTTTTTTTAGGAAAATTACTTAGCAACAACCTGAGTCATTCTTCTCAAAACTTCTGTATGCCACAGACTTCCTACACACAAATAATGTCTTCAATAACTAGGAATGAATATGATCCAAATGACATTATTACAGTACTTATAGGTAATAGTAATAATGTAACAAAAGATGACATCACTGATAGTGTCACCCAACTACTAAAGTTAAATTGCAAGAAAATAATTTTGTGTGCTTTCCCATACTTTGAGCACTTGTCAAATAGGCAAAACAACTACATTCATATGTTGAATAATTACATGCATTTCTTAATTAGTCAGTCACCATAGTGACAAGTTTAAATTTTTTGACACCAACATTTTTGTTGATAAGCTAAGGCCGACTAGGAATACTGTGTATCTGCCGATTAGTTTTAGACGTCAAATAGCTAGACTATTAGCTTTTATTATTAACCCAGACATAAGTAGTATGTCGAAGTCACCTTTAGTTAGCACCACAATTAGTAATAGTACTAATGTTGAGGTGGTTAGCTCAGATAATTTAAACTAGTTTGTAAGACAACAGAAGGTACTACTAATAGTATAGTTCCACTTAAAAACAGAAAGGTATCTCCTAGCACTACAATAGTTAACTGTAGAAAAGGGGCTAAGCAGAAATCCTTGAAGCTATTTCATCAAAATATTCATGGTTTTAACTTCAAACGTTAATTAATGTTAATTAATTACGAGAATCATATGTCCAGTTGCTTAAACCGAAAATCAATGCGTCGTGCTGGTTCACTAATCCTATGTTGTATAAAATCATAAGCTCGTTAAGACATTTGAAAGACAGTTGAACTATCGGTTGAACATAACGTTGAACTGTCTTGTGTTGAGCTAGATAAGCATGTTATAGTGTGCGTTTCCAGACCCCCAAATTATCAAATCTTCCCTATATTTGAGTCCGTAATAGAAGATGTTTGGCTAAACTTGCAACTGATAATAAATCAGTTATTATCTGTGGAGACTTTAACATTAATATTTTAGAAAATAATTCAAATACCAGTAGGTTATTGAATTTGTTTTAATCATTCAATTTGTCAAATGTGTTTTTAGAACCAACCCAAACAACTACAACTACTGTTTCATGTATTGATAATGTATTTTGTTGCTGCGACTATTTAGATGAAGCTATCGTTAATTATCTCCCTCCAGATCACAGCGGTCAATCCGTAACTTTTAAGTCCAACATAGCGATACAAAAAGTGCGGATACAATCCAGACCAATAACTTCTGTTAATTTAAATAAATTTAATAGCACTTTAATTTGTAAGTTAAGTAATCAGGACCTTTTTTTTGTGAATGGCATTTCGCAGGTCAACCTATGAGGTTGTCGTCTGCTTAAACGGACTTGCCTGTGGTTGCCACCCCCTGTGGGGTACGAACCTCGGCTTAGGGCGTCGCCGGAAGGGGGCAGCAAGGGACTAGCTGGATCAGGATTTGAGTGATTTAGGGACGAATTTAAAGCTACAGGCTCAGCGGCGCGGACTGGCTCGAGCAAGGGTCGGGAGGGGCGTGGATTTGGGCGTCGCGGCGGGCCTCGGCGGCGAGGACGGTATGACGGCGATCGGGTTTTGCACTTGTGTAAAGTGCTGGTGGCCTTACTGCTCTCCTGGAGGAGGGTAGTGGCGTCATCGGGGTTATCAGGACCTTACAATGAAAAAATGTTAATATTTTGTATGAAGAATTCTTTTCGGTAGTTCAAACCGAGCTAATAATAATTTTAAGAAGAACACTAAAACTATCCTACGTTTTTATTTAGTGACTGGGCAACAAAAGGACTTAGGAAAAGACAGTAGGGACTTTTCGAGCTGTATAGCCTTAAGCCTTATATTAACACGGAAGCTTTTAATAAGTATGTTGCTTGTTACTCAAACACTTGTAAGGCAGCTAAAGCCTTATACATTAGCAACAAGGTAAAATCAGCAGAAAATTAAATAAAGACGGTTCGGAAAATTATCAATAATGAAACGAACAGTATCAAAAAGCAAAATTGCGATAACAAAAAAGTTGCTCAGGAATTTGTGAATTGCTTTACCAGTGTCCCACAAAAAACCACTGAAATCTTAATTTCTTCGCCCTCGCTTGCTTTTGATTTAATGAGGACCAATGTTTCAGCCTGTCCGATTGAATTTAACTTAAGCATATTAACCCCTTAACAGTAATAAAATATTTTAAGCAAATCAAGATCAAATTGACCGAAGATCTTTGGGGAATGTCTATTAAAGTCTGGACCTCCATAATTGAGACTATAGCACCTTACTTAGCCTTAATATTTAATTTGTGTGTGGATCAAGGAGTCTTCCCGGATCTAATGAAATACAGTAAGGCAATACCACTTTTCGAATCCGGGGACAGTAAAGACACTAATAATTATAGACCTGTGTCCGTGTTGCCGGTTTTCAGTAAGGTTTTTGAAAATGCTTAATCAGATGCTCAATCATTTCAATACTAATAAAATCTTTCACGAGCAACAGTATGGTTTCACCAAAAGGCGTACGACCGACGCTGATGTTACCTTATTAAAACATATTTTTAACGCGTGGGAAGAGGCTCAAGACGCCATAGGAATCTTTTGTGACCACTCCAAGGCATTTAATTGCGTCGATCACGAAACCCTGCTTTTGAAACTTGAGCATTACGGACTTGGAAAACTAGCGCTCAGCTTAGTAAAATCTTATTTAAATGATGGACAACAGCAAGTTCAAATAAATGGTGTCAATTCACTTGGTTTAAAAGTAAAAATGGGTGTTCCACAAGGCTCGATATTGGGTCCTTTCCTCTTTTTAGTATATATTAATGACCTACTCCATTTATTAATAAATCAACCACAAATGGTGTTATTTTCTGACGATACTTCCTTAATTTTTAAGGTAGATAGACGTGCTTCTAATTTTGACGACGTAAATAACGTAGGTCGCTGGTCCAAAATTGGTTCACTGCTAATAATTTAGTACTAAATGGAAATAAAACTTAGTGCATAAGATTTCTTTACCAAAAGTCAATAGTAGTGATTGTGAGATAGTATTGAATCAAGAGAAACTAGAAATCGTCGATAAAACGGTTTTCTTGGGGATCACGCTCGACTCAAGGCTACAATGGGGTCATCATTTAACATCTCTTGCAGGACGGCTAAGTTCAGCAGCTTACGCTGTCAGAAAAATCCGTCAATTTACGTATGTAGATACCGCGAGGCTGGTCTATTTTAGTTACTTTCATAGTATCATGTCTTACGGCATTTTGATTTGGGGATGGGCTGCAGACATCGAGTCTATTTTGATTCTGCAGAAAAGAGCTATCAGAGCCATATATAATCTCCGCAGGAGCGATTCTGTAAGGGAATTGTTTAAGGATATTAACATCATGACGGTACCTTGTCATTACATCTATGAAAACATCACGTACGTAAGAAAAAAATTATATCTTTACAGTAAAAAAGGTGAAGGACACAATTATAGTACTAGAAATCGGGACCTATTAGTTCAACCAGGTTTCAGACTGGCTAAAGTTGACTCATCTTTCATGGGGTACTGTCTAAAATGTTTTAATAAAATACCTCCCCACATTCTTCACCTGAATGAGACGAAATTCAAATCTTTTGTCAAATGCACACTATGCAGGCAGGCATATTATAGGATAGGGGATTACATAACTGATAAAAATGCCTGGCTTAATGCTGGTCCTGCTCCACACCACAACAAATTTATTGACAATTGAAATACTGTTGAAGCTGCTGAAGATTGTAAGAAGATGCATTATATAAACTCAATCTCCTTTTTATTATATAGATGCATTGCACAGATGTGAGTACTTTGTACTATAGAGCTACCATTTACCGGGTATTGTCATAGATTGACTTGAATGTGCCCTGGCCTGCTGATAGTATGTCATGCTCACTCAAATGTCTCGCTGACGGTAGCGCGTGTGTCGGGTCATTTAGCTCCCTTCAAAATGGTTGAGCTGAATGGTGCTGATCCATGCGTCAAGTTCGTGAACGGACGCCGTCAGTTGGGACATCTCTTAGCTGCCACGGCTTATTTTAATTATTAATTTTTTGGATTGTTTTTCATTATGTTTTGCACTCTGGACGCTTTTAACGTGTACGGTTTTTGTTTATCGTTCTCACTTATAGTGTCAACATTAATCGATGTAACTAATATATTTGTAACAACAGTATTATTTAAAAGAGTGTTCATGGAGTTTCTTGCCCGTTCTCCATAGGTACCTACTGCGCTTTGGAATGGGCAACTAGCTTCATATTTCTGACTGACCGACTCCTTGACAATTCAAAAGTGCCTGTATCTGGTTTAATTGAAATAAATGATTTGAGTTTGAGTATACGTAATAGAAAAAATGGACATCCCTAGTATTGACAGGCGAAAGTAACAACTGGGGTAATCTAAAGACGGAAACATAAAAGTACCAATGATTGTTCAAAAAACTACACCGTTTTCGATATATAAGCAAAAGAGTAGATAAAATAAGATACAGTACTGTTTTTGCACGTCTGAGTCGAGGTGTTGGTATAAATTTTAGTTCACGACGACTAATTTTATTCCACACCTTTTTAATCGCGATTAAAAATAGTCAGATTCCTGTTCAGATTTAGTTATACAATGATTTTTTAGGTGAAAAACGTCAAATTCAGAAAGACAAAAATGCCAATTTCACTAAACTAATAACTCGGTGCCATCTTAGTGCTGACAAACTAAAACATAGTTCAGTTGTGTCAGTTTGTCAAAATGAATGGCTGTTTAACTATTGCATGACACAATATGCGATGTAAGTCTTGGCAACCTACTTTACATAAAATGTTTTTGGGGGGTAACATCGTCGTACGGAACCCAAAACTTTTACCGTATTTTTTTATTTTATGTGATAAAGGTTTGCTTTGTCGCTTAGCGACCATTTCGCCCATTGCAGAAAATACAAAATTGTTGATTACTATCTACCTTATAACTAGCTTGTACAATTGTTTTGCCATATCGGACATTGGAAATGCAAGGATGGTATTACAAAAGCCATTAACATACCTTTTATATTGTCCTAAAACATCAATTCTAGTATTTTCATTCCGGACACACTCCATCAGACTATGAAACACATCATCAATCACGCCACAATCATAACAATTTGGAGACAGAGCTTTCTTCATTCAATAATAAAACTTATTTGAAGGAATATGTCCGGAACGAAGTCTTAAGGCTATAGTTACTAGGTTTTTGTTGAGGTCACACTCAATCCACGGAACCCGAGAAAACTGTGTCTGGATAGTTAGATACCATATCCCTTTTTCTTTTGACCTTTCATCAAAATATTCCTGCCAAAGATCTAAACACTTTATTTTAACCTTTCCAAAATAATCCGAATACAGTGGAGTAATATTCATGGGACCTCCATCAACACACGCTTGTTTGGCAAGTTTATCAAACTTATCATTATCTTCTACTTGACAGTGCGCCGGAATCCATTGAAGACATACCGTTTTTGAATAAGACTGAAGCTTTAAGAGCAATTCATATATCACGTAGGCTGTCGGAATACCTCGCATTTGAGAAGTGTGCCGAGCCAAGACTTGCAGCGAGCTTTTTGAGTCTGTTAGAATCACAAATTTATCGCCATTAATTGATAGAATATAGGACAAAGCTTCCGATATCGCAATCAATTCAATGTGCATTATAGAAATATCTGAATCAATCCTAATCCTCACGTCATTCAAGAGAATGGGATCCCAAAAGGCAGCGCCTCCCAAATGTTTATCTTTGGAACCATCAGTAAAAATCGTATGATAACCTGAATATTGTTCCTGGATATAAAAAGTACATAACTGCTTTATTTTTAAAGTACTGTAACGGCGTTTAGCTTTAGAAATACTAGGAATTTTATCGAAGACTATATGAGACATATTTATACTACTTATCCACTTATCAAGTGAGAACATTCCAAGTTGTACGCTTGAGTGTATTGGAATAGAGTTATAATGTGAAAAGATTTCAATAAGTAACGGCAGCTTCTTGTTCTGCCAATAGTTGGAATCTGTAACTTGTGAAAGATTTTCTAATGATTCTACAGTTTTATTGTTACGAAAAGATTTTAATTTTAACATAAATTTGCTGGCTAAATACCTCCGACGAATATGGAGTGGAGGAAGGCATAGCTCGCTTTTCATGACATGTATCGGGGTGCTCCTTATAAATCCGCCGACAACACGTAATGCCTGGTTTTGGACTCTATATAGTTTAATTAGTTTAGAATTTTAACTACTGTCAAACAAAAAACTGGCATAATCAATTCTACTTCGAATTATAGAAATATATAAACGTCTTAAGTGTTTTTGATGAAGTCCCGATCCCGGACCGGATAGAACTTTAAGTAAATTTATAAATTTCATTACCTTCTGTGACGTTTCATTGATATGTTTACCCCATCTTAATGAGCTATCCAGCCACAGCCCAAATATTTAACATTGCGAACGACTTCTATTGAAACGTCATCAAAATCAAAGTCGACAGACCTCCTATAGCAACCTTTTTTATAAACACAAATCTTAGTTTTATTTGGAGACATAGTTAGACCAAGCTTATCAATTAACACTTTGGTATATCGTAAAGCAGACCGAAGTTCTTCAAATGCTAAATCTAAATTATTTTTTGTTGAATATAACACAAAGTCGTCAGCATATTGAGATACATTAATCAGGCCAACGTTCTGACATATATAAGAAACCAGAGCGAAATGGGAGAATAAAACGAGCAGAGTAACGTTAGTGCCCTTTATTCTACACGGAACTATCTTAAAAACGCACCGACATGTGCTTTTATACTTTTCTACATAAAAAAAACGGCAAATAGGTGGCGTGATGAGCCACTTCCGGAAATATTAAATATTACTTTAATCTGGTTTGCAATTGACTTCCGTTTACTAATCGGAGACAGTATTTTTAGCAACGGAAGTCAGTTGCAGAAAGACTCAAATAATTAAATAAAACATTTACAAAATAATCTGCACCCTATCAATAACATTTACGTTAGATTAAAACCAAAAGCTAACATTCGGCCTTCCTGACATTAAGTTTGTCCTCAAACTATTAATTAAACAATATCAATCAATATCATAGAGGCGATTTAGCGTTAATTATTACATTATTTAACAAAATATCAGCTAATGATATTCTTAAAAACTATAAAATATTTAATAAATGCCAAGGTAATAATATCACATAATCACATTTTGTAAATTTCTCATTTTTATGAAGTCATTCATACTTCTCAATTTTAATTTACATGAGTCACTCATCGCACCGTAAGCATCACTGATCAAGCAATCACTTGTCAGCCACCGTACGGCTTCCAATGAGCGACCCATACTATCTCAACATCACATTCTGCATATGCCAAACATTGCACCGCAAGCTTCACTGGCCAAGCACTCTCACTTGCCAGCCACTGTACGACTTCCAATGAATGACATCACATTCTGCACTTGCCAAACATTGCACCGCAAGCTTCACTGGCCAAGCACTCTCACTTGCCAGCCACTGTACGACTTCCAATGAGTGACTCCTAATATCACAACATCACATTCTGCATATGCCAACCATTGCACCGCAAGCTTCACTGGCCAAGCACTCTCACTTGCCAGCCACTGTACGACTTCCAATGAATGACATCACATTCTGCACTTGCCAAACATTGCACCGCAAGCTTCACTGGCCAAGCACTCTCACTTGCCAGCCACTGTACGACTTCCAATGAATGGCCTATGCTTTAGGTGGGAGAGGCACTTATTTATCAAGCCAGCCACTCCACAACTTCCATCTCACAATCATCTATTTTTCTGTTAAGTACTTTTAAGTTTCGTGTAAACTATTGCATTTAGCTCTAATAATTCTAACGCAGACTAGCTTCTAAAAAAACATATGTCATTCCCATTTACTTGTTACTTTCAAGCACTAAGTTAATCATAAAATTCTTAGATTAACTTTATCAAATGTTATTCTATTTTTTTTTTTTTTTTTTTTTATTCTTTTAGATCAACCATATATCGAAATGAAAATCATAAACAAAAAAATAAATAAACGACTAACTTAAAGATATAACAACAATGGCTTTCATTTATCTACATTAACAACCTGATCATTCTTTTTCAGAATCAGATCCTGAACTTATTTCATTAATATGTATGCCAATCCATGGCTGTATCTGGTCCACAGCCCAAATATTACAATACTGCTTTTTGCCAATGTTAGACCCTGGTATGCTTGAGACTTCATACCTATCATTGTCTAAAACTTTTGAAATTCTGTAGGGACCCGAGCATATAGGTAATAGCTTTTTACTTTGGCCTTCATTATGACCTATCTGTTTTTGAATTTTTACCAAATCCCCTATTGCATAAATCTTAGCTTCTTTACGTGACTTATCAAATCTATCTTTCTGTCTACTTTGGTCTGTCGATATGTGTTCGGTAACTTCGGTTCTTATTTCATTAATGTCCCTATCTAACTGTCTTGTGTCTAAAAATATTTCATTCATAATATTCTCACTACTATGGATTAAATTCCGACCAAACAGCGCTTCTGATGGGGTTTTCCCGATTCCTTTATTTAGGGTATTATTTAACCCCCACTGAATATTACTCAGCTCAAAATCCCATTTAGTCTCTCCTAATTTATCGGTATATGAAGTTAACGCGCCTAACACGGTCCGATTGTACCGCTCCACCTGGCCATTGGCTCGAGGTGAGGCGACAGCGTTCAAGACGTGCTTAACGTGGTTTTTCTCGCAGAACTTTCGGAACTCATCAGAGGTAAATGAGGTGCCTTGATCAGAGATCAAACGTTTCGGATAGCCAAATGTTGTAAAAACATCATCCAATGCTCTAACAGTTAAACTTGACCTTAAATTGCGCAATGGTTTTAAAATACAGAACTTAGTATACCCGTCAACAATTACAAGTAAATAAGCATTACCCCTTGAACTTTTTACGAAGGGGCCCAGATGATCGATATGAACTGTTTCAAATGGAATATCGTTTTTCAATATCGGATGTAAAAAGCCTTCTTTTTTCCCCGCTGGCATTTTACCGTATGCACAATGTAAACAAGACTTGACATATTTTATAATAAACCTTTTCATCTTTGGGAACCAAAAATCTTTTTTAATTTTAGATAAAGTTTTATCAACTGAAAAATGACCGATGTCGTCATGATTTTGCTTACATATTTGCCATCTGCCCCCCTTTGGAACAACCCACTTCAATTCATCATTAACTTTTCTAAACAGCCGGTTACGTTGGATAACAAAATTTTGTTTTATATCAATAATATCTTCGTACTTTGGATCATTTAATACATCTTTAATAAAACATATTTTAGGATCTGTTAGTTGGACACTGAGTAACCAATCGTCTTGTGTAATATTTAACACTCTTAACGAATCTACTTCATTATTTGTATCGCAACTTTCTTGTGGGTTTCTACTCAACGCGTCTACGTGAGTCATACTGTGATTAGGGCGATACATGATGTTGCAGTCATACTCTTGCAATGCCAGCCACCATCTAGCAATTCGTGGTAGAATGTCACGTTTAGAAAAAGTTGACCTTAGGGCATTACAATCCGTGACTATTGTGAATTTTAATCCGAGTAAATATACACGAAAACGCTGAAGAGAACTAATTACTGCTAACGTTTCTAAATCATATGCGTGAAACTTTTGCTCATCAATAGTAGTTTTTCGACTAAAGTAGGCAACTGGCCTGAAAAGAGCGTGACTGTTTTCCTTCTGTAAGAGTATGCCTGCCAGTCCAATCTTACTCGCGTCAGTATGTAATTCCGTGATATAATTTGGATTATACAAAGTTAACAATGGGCGTTCTATTAATTTATCTTTAAGAGACTGAAAAGCAACCACTTGTTCGTTTTCCCACCTCCACGGACAGTTCTTTCTTGTAAGATCAGATAGTGGCCTTGCTATTATTGAAAAATTTTCTATGAATTTACGGAAGTAACTAGCCAAGCCAATAAATTGTCTGACTTCGTGTACATTTCGTGGTGTGGGAAAGTTCCTTACAGCATCAATTTTAATTCTACCCGGTTTTACTCCTTCGGTCGTAATTTCGTACCCCAAATAATCAATAGAAGTTTGAAAGAAATAACATTTCTGTATATTTAAAGTTAATTTAGCTTCATTTAGCAGTTTAAAAGTTTTCTCTAATTTTTCAATGCCTTCTTCAAAGTTTTTCGAGGGTATTATGAGGTCATCCATATAAGCAATAGCTGGCTTATCCGATGCAATTCCAGTAGACCCCCCAGCAGAATTTAACCGAAGGGCTTGGTTCATGGTCCTCTGGAATACAGAGGGCGCATTGGCCAAACCAAATGGCATTCTCTTAAATTGATACAGACCATCAGGCGTAACAAAAGCCGTAACGTGCCTGCTCTCTTTTTTTATAGGAACTTGATAATACCCACTCATTAAATCAAGAGTTGTAAAGAACTTGCAGCCACTTAATTGGTCTAACTGGTCTTCTATCAATGGGAGTGGAAAGTGGTCCTTAACCGTTCGTCCATTCAACGTTCTGTAATCTACACACAAGCGATGTCCCCCAGTTTTCTTTGATACGAGTATGATCGGACTAGCGTAACATGATGAAGACTCCTCTATAATGTCATGTACTAATAGTTCCCTAACCATTTCCTGTACTATCTCTCGTTCTTTAAAACTTAATCTATATGGCCTATAAACAACAGGAGTTCCGTCAGTTAATTTAATTTCCATTTCACTGAGATTAGTGCAACCCAATTCAGAGAGATTTTGAGCAAAACTTGTTCTATATTTTGATATTAAACCCTGTACTATATCAACTTTTTCTTTTGCTAATTCTGAATTAATCTTAACCTCGTTAGCTTCAATGGGACTATAATCTGATTGTAATCTAAAACAATTTAATTCCTTGATATTATTATCAAAACCGATTTTATATACTCTAACCAGTAACATATCCTTTTTTAAATGCAACGTTGAGTCATTTAGAATAATTATAGGAATATCACAACAGTTCCCCACTATCTTGTAAACCCCTTCTTTAATCCAATATTGACAATTATTATAATTGCGATAGCTACTTAAGACGAATACCGTGGAGTCCTCCACTGTAGAGGTATAACATTTAATAAAATTAGTGTTAGTAAGCGTATAATCCTTAAAAACGTAAAGTTTGATAATGCTATTATTTTCATGCTCAATTCCAGGTAAGATTTCATTACAAACATTATCACGTTTTAAAATCTCTAGACTATTATTAGTCTTTATAACTAAAATATTTGGTAATTCGGTGAAATTTTGTCCAACAAGTAAGGGTACATGTAGCTGGTTAGAGGCAACAACATAAATAGTGATCACAGCCTCAACTCCATCTATAGCCAACAATATTTCAGCTTTACCTATAGGTACGATGTGGGTCTCTCCTACCCCTTTAATGACAGGTAATGAGCTTTCACTAATGATTAAATATACTGATATGCTAATGTATCTCTAATAAGTGTGCATTGGCTTCCGAAGTCTATAAAACATTGAACTTGAATAGAATTATTGTTAATAGACGCATTTTTATAATATTTATTTTGTGAACTGTCTAGATCAGTAGTAGTGGTCATTAAAACCCGTTTATCTTGGTTATTATTTCGTTCTTTATTTTTGTTTGAATAACAGTCTTCAGTTTTATGCCCATATTTTTTACAAGTGTCGCATTTGATAATGGGTTTTGGACATTGTGAAACTCTATGGCCAGTTTGTTTACAACTAAAGCATACGGAGGGAGTATTATTTGCTTGCCTGCATTGGCTTGCACGATGACCACTCTTACTACAAATATGACAAATTATGGTAGAATTATTCGGAAAAAGGGTTTTAGATTTATTTTTAGGAAATAACTCACTTTGATCACGGCACATGTCTTTAAGGTATTTTAATAAATCTTCAGGTTGAGCAAAACGAGCTGAAGATGCTCCTGCTCTAATAGTGCGGTCCTCAAGACCGTAAATGATACAATCTACTGCTTTCTTGCCTAATATATCGCATGCATTCAACAAAATCATTTTATCGTAATAGTAATCATCGAGCGAATCACCTAGTTTATATTTCTTTTCTAACATTTCAAATAACAAAGCACCATAATTAGTGTCTGACGGGAACGCACGTTTTAAATTATGCTGCCATTCGGACCACGTATATTTTATAGTTTTAAGCCCTTCATACCATTTTTTGGCATGACCTGCTAATCGTGGCAAAGCAAAATGGGTCGTTTGTTGATCAGACCAACCATAGATAAGAGCACATTCGTCGACTTTAGATAACCAGGTATCTATTCTTTGATTTTTAACGGACGGGTCAAATTCAGGTATTATATTTTTATCACATTTTAATGAAGAATTTGCCGAATGATCAGGTTTCACACAAGAAGAAATAAAGCTCACTAAATCATGCAATTTGATTGGTAAATTTAAATTAAGCAGGTTACTTTCCAAACCTCTATCTGGAACTGCTGAAGATCCCGGCACTGCCTGTCGTCCAGACTCCGCAGAATAGCTCGTAATTTCTTCCACAGGTCCCGGCTCAGGAACAATACCGCAATCTTCTACCGCTACAGAAGCAACCTCGCCTGCTGGTTGCCCTATTGGAGTTTCACATGACCTGCCATCCTTCCAGGTTCTTCCATTCGGACTTCTGTTGCTTTCCCTCGTTCGGTGTGATCTTCTGGATTTTGTTTTTCTTTTGCGAGTACGTTTACGACTGTTAGAATTTGAATGTTTTTTATCCCTTCGTCGTTTTGAATGTCGCTCTTTATACGAATATTCACTTGTTTCACTTGATGAAGAGTCACTACTCATACCACGAATGCGTTTGGGCATAATAGAGATCAACACAGAAGCACAAAGTACTGTTTATAAAAATGTCTGTTTAAACGCTCACCAAGCGATGATAGAAAACAAAAAAAAAAGAATATTGCCTTGTATTAAAAACTTGTTAATTCCTATTTTACTTGCACTTTTAGGTAATATCCCACTTCTGATATAAGAAACCAGAGCGAAATGGGAGAATAAAACGAGCAGAGTAACGTTAGTGCCCTTTATTCTACACGGAACTATCTTAAAAACGCACCGACATGTTCTTTTATACTTTTCTACATCAAAAAAACGGCAAATAGGTGGCGTGATGAGCCACTTCCGGAAATTTGCAATTGACTTCCGTTTACTAATCGGAGACAGTATTTTTAGCAACGGAAGTCAGTTGCAGAAAGACTCAAATAATTAAATAAAACATTTACAAAATAATCTGCACCCTATCAATAACATTTACGTTAGATTAAAACCAAAAGCTAACACATATATGCAGTGTTAGAATATTAAATTAAAGTGGAGCCAATGGGTCTCCTTGAGCTAGACCACGGCCAGTAAATCTAACCACCTCACAATCGTACGTCGCCACTTGCAGATGTCTATCTGATAAGAAGTTCCACATATAAACACAGATTTTTGATCCAACCCCAAACTGATCCAAAATACGTAACAGGCAAGGAATATCAACATTGTTATAAGCGCTTTCGATGTCAATGAAACACGCCGCTGTAACCAAGTTTTTAGAGAATCCTAGTTGAATTTCAGAAACCAACCGCGTAAGGTTATCCAGGCAAGATCGTGCCTTACGAAAACCCACCATGTCCTCAGGAAAAAGACATTGTTTTTCAAAGAACCACTCTATACGTTTACCCAAAATAACATGATTTTTTTTACAAATACAAGATATCAGGGAAATAGGACGTAATGATAAAGATGAACTACTATTCTTGGGAATTGGAACTATTTTGATTTGACGCCATTGTAAGGGAACAAAACCGACAGAAAAACATTTATTGTATATTAAAAGTAGCATAGATTTACCGGAAGGCGGAAGGTGTTTAATCATGGAGAAGGAGATTTGGTCTGACCCAGGAGCTGTGTCGGTGGTTTTAAGACTGTTGACTAATTCTGGCATTAAAATTGCTGACTCCAACATGACATTATTAGAATCAAAAGGAGGCTGCGAGGGACAAACATAATCTGGAGTAAGGTCGCTAAGCAGGCGCTCGGCTTTTTCTTTATCTACATAGACGTTAGGAATTCGCCGACCCTTTAACCACCTCATCTTGCGCCACATTTCGGATGCTGAAGAGGTCTCATCTACAGATGAACAAAACTTCTGAAAAGATTGACACCTAGCCCTGCGAATAAGCCTTTGAGCAATGCTAATTTTTTCTTGGAGGATATCTAAATTCCTAGGAGAGGGGCAGCCTCTCAGATTCGCAAGAGCCAAGCGTCGCTCCGCAACAGCCTTGGACAACTCTGTAGACCAATATGGTTTTGGCTTAAATGTATTAAATGATAATGATAAATGATTTTATTTCTGTAAATAGGTTTGTACAAACACTTTTACACGTCAATCATATTTTAAAAACTAGGTGAGATCGGATTGCAAATGTTTTTAGGGATTTTAATGTTGGGATTACCGTATTTTAATCTAATTGATCTTTCTGATTTTCAATTCATATTCTAATTAACTGTATACGCTCCTTTTATACTATTTTACCTCTTTGAATTTCATATTTTTTTCACAACCTTTCTATGAAAATCCAAGATGGCGGCTGTCAACATTTTCAATAATCGCAGCTGTCAAAGAATTCAAAATTTTCATCGTAGGTGTTAAAGCCGATAGTGAGGTCCAAATGAAAATGCGAGATGGCGGCCGCGTTTCTTTTTTTTTGTGTCATGAGTTTCATTTTCATGACTAACACCCATTTTTCCTTGCATCGAATGTTCGGCATATAAACCGAATTTCAGCCGAATGTCGAAGTTCGGTTACAATGAAAGAGAAATAAATTTCATGCCATGCCTAGTTTTTTTAATTATAAACTTTTACAGGTTTTATTCTATGAAAACGTTATTATAGTAGGTTGGAGGAATTAAATAAAGGCGATATAATTTTGCCTAGTTTCAGTTTCACAGACAATTTGCTTCGTTATTGAATAATTTTAGGGGTCTCTTAGGTTTTCAATGTCAGTAACACTGAGTAGTTTTATTATTACCCTGTTTCGATCAAAATAGTTAAAAAACACGCTGGAAAACAATTGAAGTCGTCGTAAATAAACAGATTTCTGTAATGCAAAGGGAGTCCCCCTTTGCATTACAGAAATCAGTTTATTTTTGTTTCTTACGATGGAATCTAGTTGTAATTAAATTAGTTTTTAGTGTGAGTTTCTGATTGATAGCTTTAATTATTTCATTAAGATACTACCTACTGAACTTTGATTTTGGTAATCGAATGTTATTTGGCAAGTATAGGAAGCAAAGAAAACAATTACATCATTTAAAAAGATTTAAGTAACAAACGGCTGAACATTTATATTGTACTGTAACATTAGCGTGATTCTAGGCATTAATTGTCCGATCTACCTTACAATTCAAATGAAACACAATACTCACTCATTTAAAACTTGTTATTGTGTTCATAAATAAGCTTTACAGTATTTATTCTTCACAATACAATACAAAACAAAATTCGAACCGGTTAGATCAATATGAAATTAGAAAGAAAATAACAAAAGGAGAGATAATACCTGTATCAAAACCACAATAGCCAAGACTGGATTAGATAACAAAATAATGTTGCTATTGAGTTGGCAAGGAGCTGTAAGGCAGTGCGCAGACTTGAGACAAGACAGACGATAGTCGATGTCTTTATGAAAAAAATGATGGCGCGTAAAAGTCCAAAGTACAAAACCCTAACACTTACTCAACAATCAAAAGGGATTACCGGTAAAGTTAATAAAATGGTGATTGCAAGTATGAGAAAAGACCTATTTCATAAAAGTATGGGTTTGACAACACTACATACATAAAATCATAGAATTTCTATCAAAACTAGGAGAAAATCGCTCGTGGCTGTGACATTTGAAACAAAACTATTGTGTTTTGTCCAGACGAAAATGTTCTGTTTACAATAGGCCAAATAATTTTGTTTACAAAAAGACTATTTAAACTGTTTTAACTGGTCTTGGTCTGAACCAAAACTATTGATAGACAGAGTAACTCAAAAACTAAATAATTCCATCGGATATTAAAATTATTCTATCGACAACCAGAAAAATTGGTTACATTTATGTAATACCAAAGTCTGATCATAAAAATCAAATTTACGATAAGCAATTGTGCTTACGACCCACTCATAAGCAAGACAAACTATCGCTCAAACGCACAAAAAATTTCTTTGTGTTTTGCCGCTGGTGTGCGCACGCACTGTCTTAGGAGGGACTTGGGAGACGGGCGGCAGTTAGCAGATGGCGGGCAAAATGGATCGATACCTTCCCCATGAATAATTAAGATGGATGTGCTGCTTTTTCGGCTTTCGTAGTGTGAACATTCTGGAAAATGTTATCAGAATTTTTATGAAGCGCTGGCGAGGTTTCTTTTTGTTGAAATGCATAAATAAACTTACAAAATCTTCAGGTAGGTAATTAATGAGTATGGGAAAGTGTTGATAATATTATTATTTACCTTCTATTTTTTCATGGGTTTTTTTCAGCACTACTAAAATTAACATAGTGAAAGACCGAAACGGGTTGGAATCCTTGGAAAGGTCCTCAGTTACAGGAATTATTATTTAAACATCGTATTTTATAGGTATTTACTGTAACAACGTAACGAAAGGTATTAATTTATTCTAAAAAAGGTATTTTTCAGATATTTAGTAATAGTATCCATCTTTTATAATAAATGTGAATATGTTACACATTTTATATTTGGACTGGTAAAGTAATAGAAATTAGTAATAATTATGGCAGTAAGAGTTAAGACGGAATATTCTAAGTTAGAACTTTTGCAGCTCCTTAATTGTAAAATCGTAACAAATGTGTATTACAGTTAAGAGAATGCATTATCGACACCCGCCAGTTTTATACAAACGAATTCGTGTTTTTCAAATTTGATTTTTATTAGTTACTAGAATTGTGGCACTGACAGGTGTCAGGAACGCATTTTCTCGGCAGCCGGACTGCGTGTGGGCTGTGTGTAATTGTACTTTACATATTCTAAGTCTCTACTTACTACTTCGAAATAAAAACACGCAATGATGAGACCTAATATAGAGCTGGTACTTGCCTATTTTATATTATCTACCATATTAACAAAAATAAAGATTAAGACGCTGACACTGTCGGACTGCATATAAAAGAAAAAGAAACGCAATGACACAAGGCTTGTAATTTATTGCAAAATATGAAGCAACAAGCACTTCGCCCGCGACTTGGTCCGCGTGGATAAAAAAAAAAAAAAAAGTTGCATATGTTCATCAGACATAATTTTGGCTTCTAATGGTAAAACAATTTTTCAAATCGGTCTTTTCAAAAACGTGTTTTGAATACAACAGGGTTCTCAGAAATATGTTCAATATTAAAACTTATTTTTTCTTCTACCACAAACTTAGAAATAGATTTCGTAATATTTTTTTAAAGTTAATCCTATTTAGAGCATTTGCCCCTTGTCAGCGCCTTAAGTTGTTAATCTATTATTTTAATATGCAATTCCAAAAAACTTTTCAAAGCTTTTGCCTGATAAATGGCGATCTGAGACCGGAGTAGATTACCCAACAGAGAGAAAACATCATACAAACCTGCAATGATAGGTCTCATACTACAAAGTGCGCTGGTACAAAACTTAGAAGCATTGCCTCTGTGAGGAGTTACTCTGTGGCGCGACGTTCGTACTAATTCGAAAACACAAAGATTACCGAAGCGCATGCGCATGTCTTTTCTGGTTTACCCATACGTAGGTACCTGATAGATAACTATTAATTTAGTACTACTAAACAAGACAGAGGTAGTTATTACTCACGTTATTATCTGCCTTGCTAGCTAGCGTCTTGTTTCTGCAAAAGGTCTTCATCATCATCAGCCAACAGCAGTCCGCTGCTAGACATCGCCCTCTCCAATTGCATGCCATTAAGCTCGACTCTCGGCAACTCTCATCCAGTTGCTACCAGCCACCCTGCGAAGATCGTAGATCCACCTAGCCTGAGGACGTCCTATCTTACGTTTGCGGATTCGCGGTCTCCACTCAACAACACGTCTACCCCAACGGTCATCGGTTCTACGGCTAATATAACCGGGTCATTGCCACTCCAGCTTGCTTATTCTGTGAGCTATGTCGATAACTTTGGTTCTCTGCCGGATCACCTCATTCTGGATTGTATCCCTCAGAGAGACTCCAAGCATAGCACGTTTCATAGCTCGCTGAGCGACCTTGAATTCATGGACCAGTAAAGGTCATAAGTAAAGAAAATGTTACACGAACATTTCAAGTTTATTTATAAATAGTTCATCGCGTGAAGCGTCCTGCGAAAGGTCTGAACACTCAGGTAGTCAATTCAAGCACGAACTATCAAGTTTCGAGCTCAGCTTCATTTTATGTATTTTATTCGTAGTAAGGTACTGTTGATCTAGATACTCCTCCTGAATTAATATTTATGTGGTTTACACTGAAGAGGAATGAACTGAAATACAGCTGCGTTTATTATCGATTTTCTTTAATAGGTAACCGTGGGAACTGTACGGAATGTGAAAACATGCCATACCTATCAATAAAGTAAGGAACTAACAAGGCGTCGCACAGTTTCTAGGGCTTGACAAAACATCGAAATTTCTTTATCATAAGTAAGTACCTATGTAAGTTTAATATAAATATTTTCACACACAAACTTTTCGAAATAAATTCTCTTAATACGATGTGAATTCATTTATTTCTAAAGATTTATAATCACTTGTACAGAAATAAATACTAAACATTACTTAATCAAAACATTGATGTCAAGGAGTAGCAAGGGCTTATAGTGTTAACATTACGAATATATGAAGGTAATTGTTACAAGTTTTGTATTGTCTACCGCCGTGCAGCGCCTTGACGCGGTCACCGTGCGGTGATGGTGAAATCCGCGTAATAAAAACACAGGGAAACACCAAAACAGACTTTCAATATCTATTTTGCATAGGTAGTGATAAAATAAAATAGAAGTCAATCGTGCAAGAAAGTGTAAATATATTTTAAAGTAAACAAAATGCCAAGGTCGAATCAACATAAGTTCTTAAAGTACTAAGTGAATAAATACGGGTCGTTCTGGGTAAGGCTGTAGCTATATTAACATTAGATTTAATTGCGAAAATTATTCTATGTTACCTTCTGTTGCCTAAGCCTACCTATCCCATCTCATTATGAAACGAGTCGTAATGTTATTAAGGTACCAACGATCGCAGATGGTTGGACGAAATTAAACCAAGCTTGAATTTGCATATTTAAATGACATGTTACTTCCAAAGGGTGATGCTCAAAGAAAATCAAGGTTTGGATATCGGTTTTTTAATTTGTAAGTCATGTTAATAAATTGAGAATCTTTGTGGCCTACGAAGCGTTAATTACGACTAATGAGCAATTTTTTTGTTAAAAAGTTCCCGTTTATGAAAAATTCACCTGTTCTAAGTTCAAGGTAGCTAAAGTAAATGAATAATTAACGTTAAAGCTATTCCAATTTTTTTTTACTGTCAATATTCATGAGTTTCAATAGCTGCACACATATTGTCATAAATGGTGAAGTTACATACTTTTAAGACGTAAGACGAAGTGATAAGGTAAGGTATGTTGATTAAACTGACTGGAACATAATATTACTGACAAGGTTAATTTAATAACCGAACAGGTCACGTTAGTCATAGTGTTCATATTAGAGGCAACCTAGTCCTATAAAAATTGCTGCGTATTAAATTTGTCAGGTTAGGTTTAAAAGACGTGTCTCATTGACCAAAGCAATAATAAAACATTCTTTCAAGACCATTATCAGATTCTCGAAACTAGTTTTCAGAAAGTCTACCTAGATAAATTGCCGACTCGAAACAGTGCAGATTTACCCAACATCATCAGATTATGAATCATAAGAAAACTTAATAACTTAGAATTTAATAGAACTTTAAAAAATTGGCTTTGTGACAGATGTTCTTATTCAATTGATGATTATTTAAATTTTAAACAGACATAATGTATAACTATATAAATTTACGAACACTTGCTTAAATTATAACTATTATTACTAACTAATTAATCAAAATCAAAATATTTTATTTAACATAAACCTACATGGGCACTTATGAAACGTCAGATTCTAGTTGCACGGTTCCAATTGGTCGTTTCCTATGGAGAAGAAACTCCATGGTTACTCTTTTAAATTGACTTATTAAATTGACATTATTCATAAATCTAATCAATCATTTGATCGACTCTCGTAACTGCGAGATAGTATAATCTAACAAATTAATTTAATGTATTTTATAATGTAATGTGCCTATTTAATAATAACAAAGCAAGACTGTATTTTTTTATGATTATGATGTGTATGACTAACGACTACTGTCTTTAATGTAATTTTATGATGTATATGCATGTACTACAAACATTTGCACGACTGTTAGGTCGAATATAGTGAGACTAAAATTATTCTACCATGTTATTATGTAAGTACCTATATTTACAAATGAATTATATTATATTTGCAAATAAATAAGTATCATTTATAATTATCCTTTAAGACTTAAAAAACAAGTAAGTATTCCTTTGATATATTACAGCCTAACAATTTTAAAATGATAGAAAAATGGCTGCATTTTTCGCTTTATAATTTTCAGAAAGTTACGAGTCCCAGTCAACAATGTCACGAACATTTTAGAGTTTTAAAACTAACAATTTTAATTCGGAAATTCCCTTCCAATACGTGGATAGTTTCAGCTAGCGAGTAAAATTCCTACATCAGTAGAGATATTACGACAAAATCGATCGATTCGTTAGTTCCAATTTGTCTAAAAATAACGTTTGCGGGACGCGCTCTTTTGTGTGCAGGTCATCTCGAAAAAGGGTTTCCACAAACTCATTGCTGTCAGGCAACATTTTTAGATTAGGTTATGCAAACTTCATAGCTTTCATTCAAACGGTCGTCTGGTGGACCTGAAAGTTTTAAAAGTCAGAACGCTGACACTGAAAATGCTTTCTGTATTTTATTATAATAGCGCAATTTTTTTGAGACATTTGACAAACAGCAGCCTAATTGCGTAACAAATTTTCGTAAACGATTACGACTAATCTGTTTCATTTTGACAGTTCAACAACATTCATTGCGTTATTTACATTGTTAATCAGATTTTTTTATCGAACTTATGAAGCAATGCATTAGCAATCTGTTTCAAAACGATTCCGATTCCAATTGATTGTGTATTACGCAATTAGGGTACAGGTTTTTTTCCGGTTCTAGGTACACTAAACAATATTTTATTTTTGAGATAGCTTTTTACTTGTCGGTGTCGTGACGCAATATTGTCCAATAAGGAGTTCAGAAGGAGTACAGTTTTATATTAGCTGTCATTTGACGGAGTACCTGTGCTATTTGAATACTTACGTAATTGTAATTTTTTGAGCAATTTCACTGCTTAACATACACTGCACGCTATATAAGGTAGATACGACAATACCTACGACATTAAATGAAAAAAAATACAATATAAGTGCATAGGATTTTTTTAAACTATCAAATAATTCCTAACATTGAAATAAAATGGTTACTTTTTCAAACAAACTAAATATTATATTGAGCGTTTATTTGGTTGTTTTTTTTAATATGCAAACAATAACGTCATTAAATATACGAAGTTTAATTTATTATCTTAATGTCGGCCCCACCGTATAATTATGAACATTGTTAGTTTATACACATTGTTTGTTATCAAATTAAATCAAAGGAGATGGAAAACGATGGGCCCAAATGTAATAAGTTGAGATATGATCAAATAAAATTGTCATATTTTTTTATCTTAGAATATGAAAAATCACATGAATTCTCCATCTAGAGGTGTAGAAATATGAGAAAGATAGTTTTCGTGAGATTATCGATAGAGAAATCGATTGCATAGTTACCAAAATAAAACCTTTGCTCTAAATAATTAAATCAAAGTAATGATTCTCTGACTGCCTCGTTGGTCTAGTGGTCGCAATCGCTACTGCTGAGCATGAGGTCCTGGGTTCGATTCCCAGGTCGGGCAACGTGTTATTGGGTTTTTCTATTTGGAATTTCTCAGTAGCAGCCCGGAGTCTGGATTTGTGCCCGGTAGATGGCAATAGGCTCGCCCCCTATTACAAGGGACTTAAGCATAACTGGCGAAATGTGGGTGTACTATAGGTACACCTCTGCCAAACCCTTCGGGGAAACAAGGCGTGATGTTATGTATGTTATTTTTAAATAAAATATCAGTTAATTACTGAAAAAACATTATTCATGAAAATCGATTTCATATCGATTAAAATCAGTACTGGCTTAACAGCTGACTGACATTGACACTGGACAGTTGCTGGCTGCTCTTGTTTGCTCTACACTCGTGTTTTCCGATGCGTTTTGAGTGCTTTCCCGATTATGCTTTATTTTTCTTGACAACTTCTTAGTATTTCACGGAGTCCGACCCTACCTACCTTGTACGACCCATGCTTTCACACTGGACACCGAAGATCACTCACACGTTTGACTTGGAATTGTTATTTTGGATTGGATATTGTTGACACTATGGACCGCTGCGTGAATTGTGGGATAACAACTTTTCACTGCAATACACTGGGCCGGCGACCCTTACACGATGAAACAATTCTGTCTGTCTTTCGGCAATGGCTTGCAACTCAGTCTGTAAGTAAATTTAACCTCATCTAACCAGCAACCCTCCTGGCAGGTTTAAAATACACATCATTAGAAGGCATAGGCTATTGTAATGCATTACTGTGATTGTATTGTAGGGAGATGAACTGTAGGCTGCTGCGCTCATATAATGTGCGTTATATGATACCTTAGCTGGGCTAGGTACCAAGATCATATAGTACCCCGTGCACAATTCCTAGACGACATTTTAATTATAACAGAAGACGAATAAACACAATATTATATGATTTTTGATTTTATTTTAGACATCCTTTCCATAACTTGATAACTGTTAACTGCCTCACTTGAAGTCATTAACGTTCATTCATATGATTGATCAAACATTTTCTACTAAATATAATAACTATTAGTGCAAAATAACTTATTTTGCACTTCAGGAATCAGCTGTTACTTAAATATTGTGACATAACCTCACTTTTACTTAATCTCTGATATCTCTGTTCTCAGATTGACAAAATCCGCAGAATTTTCAATGAAATGTTGAAAATATATAAGCTATTAATTGACCCCACTTTCATCTTTTTACACCCAGCCCCGAGATTGTATGTTATCGTTTCAGTCTCCTGTCAGGAATATACATACATTCAAAATATTATTAGATTACAAATGAATGATAATTTATATATTATTACAAAACTATTAAACTATTAATATTACATTAAAATAGATAAGTATTACTTTAGCTGGAATATTAATTGCCATATCCGAAGAAACAGTTTACCTCGTATATGTCCCTCACTATTCCATTGTCAATACATAAAATTCTAATATAAAATTTTCTACACCGGAAATTGCATCTTCATCATTTTCATTATCACTCTCGTCTTCATTTTCACTCTCGTCTGATGTTATATTTATCTTTTTCTTTCGCTAACCTCATTATTGTATCCATATTCATTGACACGTTACCATACCACCACAACGCTATTGGGCTTTAATTAATTGCGTTTGTAACCATTTCGTGTAGTTTTCCACATTCATATGGTTAAGGTTATCACCACTTTTTTGATTTGCTTTGAACATCAGTAGCGCATTAGGTATGAACTATTGCAGCGCAGCGGAGTTCCGTTGCGCGAGGGACACCGCGCCTCAGGCCGATTGTATAAACTGGCTTCCATTACAAAGGGAAATGGAAATCTTTTTTCAGACGTTTCTACTTGAAAATGCTAAACACATTTTCACAATTCGATCTTTTTCAAGGAAAAGTTTGCTTTTTAATTAAATAAATATGTTGCCGTTCAGGAAATAGGAATGTCCGTAATATTTACCCTTCATCGACGGAGATATTTCAATTCTAGTTTCGCCGCATTCGATTAAGAGGAAAGTCGGTTTCAAACAATAGGTACACAGTTAAGATAAATAAAAAATCCAAAGCTTTTGAATTTTCAATTTAAACGATCTTTGATGAAAGTTCGAAGAAGCTTATGATTTTCAACGGGCAGAACTTTATTTTAAATTCATAATTTCTGGCATCGGAATTGAATTGGTTTACAAAGGGAAAAAATATGCTGACAAAAACGATATATTTCTGAAAGTCTATAATATGTAGGTTACTACTTCATTTATTTTAATTATCATTTGACAAAAGTAGCCCATCCAAGCACAAATATCTTTCGAATCACTTCTCCATACAGTCTCATCTAAAGGCATTATCGACCATTACTGTGTTGAATCCCAGCTAATTTTCCACACATTTCTTTACTGAAATAAAGAGTCTTAATTGTTCAATGTTATTATAAAATAGAGTATAGTTATATCTATCTATATAGGTATATAAATAAAAATCTGTTACCAAAACTGTGTATCCGCGCTTCACTTTAAAGCGGCTACACCTATATAGTTAGTTCTTTTTTTTGTTGTGTTTGTAACTGTCAGGGCAAGGTTTGTATGAAACATTATTTTTTAAATCCACTTAGTAGGTCGGAAGTGTGGATGCAAGTTGTGGGCACGAACAGCTAGTATTAAATAAATAAACTAAGAAATAAAATGGGATTGTCGCTGCCAACAGCAACGTGTTAAGCGACTTCTCAAGTTTCTTCCTCCATACTGATGTCCTTTTCTTTGACTTGTTCTTTCAATATTGTACCCCATGTCAGCTCAGAAACTTCAGTAGAATTGTATACGAATGGGTACCTTGTAATTTGTTTTGAAATATATTTTAAAGTGAATCCTTTCCTCGCAATATTAATAACACAGTATGTATGTTTACATTCACCGCAGTATGTTTACACTTTTCAAGAAAAAAAATTTGTCAAGCCAGCATGTCGATTCCGTAAAAATCTCACCGTGAAGACTTGCGTGAAGTGAGCTGTCAGCGTCATCCCGTCTTGGTCAATCCCTAGCATCAGCGGCACTGATAGCTCACTTCAAGCTCATTTCACGTAAGTAGGACATTCCATCCTGTCCATTTAAGATCCACCCTACACGTGTCCCCTGGGCGGCAGTAAATAACCCGAACCAACAAGCTTGTTCTTGTTTATGGTAGGAAATGACCTCAACAACCCGGTCCTTATGGTCATGTTTTGTGAGGCTGGGGGCCTTGGTTTCACCGCCTGGACCGCGAGGAAAAAAATCTCATAACACACACAACAAAATAATTACCCTAATCCTAAGGTGAGGACCGTGCCGAGAGGATGAATGGGTGCTCCATCCTCGACGTGACCGGCTAACATCGTTGAATTGCGCCTTCTTATGGGGATGGGCGTCACCCTGTGAGCGACCGTCTAATTCAACCCTACTCGTGGGAAAAAATATGAATGAACCCAATCAAAACACCTCAACCAAAACAAGTAAAAAAAATCCTCACCCAAAAAGTGTTTCATCCAGCACTATTTATTAGACCACGTTCAGCTTCATTAAGAGATATGGCTAAACCTGAAACTCAAACAACCTGAACAAAAATCAAGAGACATAGTTGATACAACTGACAACTCGTCCGACCAGCAAGCACCACCACCCTGGCAACGGGTGCCAGGTACTAACAAGCGGAAAAGGACAAGCAATTTTCCACCAAAAAGCTCTCCCGTGGTAGTTTCAAACAGGTTACATCCCTACCTTTAGACCATTTTGAAAATCAAAATAACGTCATCCCGAACCTGAAAACGAATAAACCTCCCCCTATTGTTCTATATGGAGTTGACGACGTTAATGAACTCTCAAAACTTATAGAATCAGTATGTGTTTCCAAACTCTTTAAAATAAGGATAGTAAACAAAAACTTGCTGCGAGTCCTGGTGGATTGCTCAGAAACTTATAAGGATGTGATATCGGCAATAAGGACCAAAGGCTTGATAGGTCACACGTTCACGCAAAAAGAAAAGAAGGCATATCGCATAGTTATCAAAAAACTACACTATATTACACCTCACAGTGAAATAATCAATGCGATAGAAGCTACTGGAATTAAAGTTCGCGGAGAAGTCATTAATGCACGATATGGTCCAGAAAATCTCTTTAATATTTTTTTTGTCAATTTAGAACCGAATGAGAATAACAAAGCAGTAAAAAATATAGAGCATATCCACCACCAGCGAGTCACAATAGAAGACCCTCGAAAGGCAAAAACAATTGACCAATTCCAACGCTGCCAGCAATATGGTCATTCCAAGAATAACTGCATGCGACCCTATAGATGCGTCAAATGCGGGGAATGACATGAATCTGCAGACTGTCCAAAGAAACATCGCAACACTCCTACCAAGTGCGCTCTGTGCTTGTGTGTCCATCCTGCTAACTATAAAGGCTGTCAGGTCTACTTGGAAATCTCGTCCAGAAAGGCAAACTAGAATAAAAAACATCCTCTTCATCCCCCTAAGAACGAGTTTAATGAAACTAAACCAACTGAACCACGAGGTCACCCCAGAAGAACCTTACTACCACCCAATACCACTCGACTCTGCGACAAAAGAAGCTACTCTGATATTGCAGCAAATAACGCAGTACAGACATTGACTCTGACACTGAAAACAACCCTCAACAAAGTCGCATTGTACAAGTTCTAATAAAACAATGCGAAAAGATAGACCAACTCGCGAAACAACTGATGACGCTCCTACAAGAATCGGCAAACTCTTCCTTCCGAAATATCTTAGAAAGCTTGTCACCTCAGGGAAAGGGCGAAACGTCGCTTTGGAAAGCAATTCCAAAGCGACGTTCAATTCATCTGAAAATGTATTTAAGCCAAATGACGGAGGCGATGATTCTGACGCTGATAACATACTCAGTCAGGATCAATTAGATGACTGAATTCCAACAAGGCCCCCGGATTTGATTTAATCTCTCCCATCGTTCTTAAAAATCTCCCTAGAAAATGCGTAACACTTCTTGCATCACTTTTTAATGAAACCATAAGAGCATCATACGTTCCTAAAATCTGGAAAGTATCGCATATCATTATGATTCACAAACCTGGAAAGACTCTCCATGAAGCTTCATCATACCGTCCGGTAAGCTTAACGCCAGTTCTGTCGAAATTATGGGAAAAACCTTTTTTGTCCGCTTGAAAGAATTCATGGACCAATGCGACATTTTTCCCAAGCACCAGTTCGTGTTTCGGACACAGCACTCCACAATTGAGCAAATGCACCGGGTCCATCACGATATTAGACGCTGCTTCGAAAATACATTGTACTGCCTACATTCCTCGATGTGCAGCAAGCATTCGACAGAGTCTGTCACAAAGGACTACTGTGCAAAGTGAAAGATAAACTTCCGCATTCTCTTTACTTCATCATCAAGTCCTACCTCGAAGACCGGCTTTTTCAAGTGAAACAGAGAGATGCCAGATCTACGAAAAATTAAAGCTGGCGTTCCACAGGTTTCCTTACTCGGCCCTGTACTATAAAATTTATTTACCTCAGACTTACCGGTATCTGAAGACGTGACCGTAGCAACGTACGCTGACGATGTAGCATACCTCGCAAGTGATGCTGTCCCAGCAGAGTCTAGTAATAAACTTCAACTCCTACTAGATGAGACCCATGCATGGACGAGTAAGTGACGAACCGGGCGAGTGCTCAAAAATCGAACCACATCACATTCACTTTAAGGTGAGTAAATTGCCCTCCTGTCAAACTTGGTACTGACGTTCTGCCAGATAGTGAGAATGTAAAATACCTGGACTTTAACTTAGACAGAAGGCTCACCTGGACCTATCACAAAAGAAGAAACGGGATGAAATTAATCATCAGTTCAGAAACCTGTACTGGCTTATAGGAAGGAATTCTGTCTTGTCTGTTGATAACAAGCTACTGATCTACAACGCCATGTTGAAGCCCATCTGGACCTACGGAATCCCACTGTGGGGCTCTGCCAGAAAGAGCAACGTCATGTTCATACAACGTGTTCAAAACAACATTCTGCGTACCATCACGAGTGCCCCGTGGTTCTCCAGAAATGACGACATCCATAATTATCTTGGCGTTCCCACAATTCAAACTGAAATTGACAAATTAAAAAGGAAACATGCCAATCGGCTCTCGGTTCATCCAAATACCCTGGCCAATGATCTCTTAAAACCTTCCCTAACGGTGAAAAGGCTAAAAAGGAAGGATGTGCTCTAAAGAGGCAGTCGAAACACTGGTCTCGTCGCCTAAACGCCATATTCATCCAACCCATCTGCTTGTAGTCTTACGACTGATTGCAGATTACATTTGAAAAAAACACCAAAGTTTTCACGGTGAGATGGTTACAGAATAGCACTACAGTTGTTTATCAACTTACATTGTCCATATACCTGTAGGCAGCCTGGAGGCTGTAAAAAGACCCATTACATAGCCGTGAACTACGCATTCTGTATATCAAACTAAGTGGAAACGACTTTTATTGTTTGTGAGGTTTGCTGTTTGCAGACTACCGCAAAGATATACACGCAAAACATTGCGCTTATGGGTGCATGCAAAGGTACAGGGGTCGTGGGGTTTTTTAAAGTCGTGTTATAACATTAAAAACTTGTTTTCGTAAAAAGACGTCGGTAAAAGTTGGAATTTTGACCATTGATATCTCCGTACCCAGAAGATCCCTAGGTATGGCCCAGTACAAAAAAAGCAATATCGGGGAGTAAAAGTGACTCTCGGCTTTGTTGAGTGGGTTTTTACACCCGTTATTCAAATCACAACTGCCATTTTTGAAAATTGTATGAAATGGCCTAAATACTGCAAATTGACGTGGTGTGACATTATGATAAAAAAAAAACGTCGGGTTGCACTCCGGGAGTGCCGGCAGAAGTGAAAACTTGAATATTAACGTTGTGCATTTTTGATATTTTGGAATGGTTGGGGAATAATTTTGCCAAATTGCTTTAATTATCAGTATAAAAGTCCTCTCATTTATGTGGTAGAATACAATATTTATTTATTGCGCTATCGTTAATTTATATTACGTACATTAAAAAGTTTTTCTCTGAGAAAAATCAATCAATAAATATCAAAAATCAACAATCATCTGTCTTACGAATTTTCGATCAGGTTACGTGTCCTGACGCGAGTTTAACATCTTTTACCCACTACAAAAAAAAAAGTGTACAACGCCGCTAAAGAAGTTTTCACTTCAAAATTAATTCCCTGGCTGTACCTCCCTACTCCTCTCCGACTTTCTACTAAGAGACTTCAATATTTCCATTGGCAGTCAAAAATACTAAGGCAGGGTTCTAATGAAATCGGTTAGGTATACAAAACTGGAGTAGGAAAAGGTCAACGTTATTGGTTTATTTAGTGGTTCCACCCAAAGCCTGGGTACTTACTGTCAATGGGGATTTATTTATGACCACTTTTTTATATAGCTGCCAACCCATGGGGCGACACTTTTCTATACGAACAGATGTTACATTATATTTCATTACAAATAATCAACATTTCATAACATTTCTCCTTATTGTTTAAAAAGAAAGGCAAAGGTGCACACACATTTAGCCAGCTATTTTTAAATAACGTCGAGCTTGTCTTCATCAAACAGGCGCAGGGTGTATTTGCGCCCGTTTAGGGCCGGTTGTTTCAAACGGTTGGCGAACTTATTATACATATGGTTAGTCCGGTTTCAGGCGACATTTGAAATCGTAAAAATCATAGCGCGAAAATTTTCCCGGCGCAGTTCAATTTTTTTATGACACACGATAATTTAAATTATCTCGCAAACAATGTGGAGGGAAATTTTGAAATTGGAACGTACCAATTTTTACTTACAAATAATCATATTTTCAAAATAGACTATAACTGGCCAGTCTCTCGTACATTATAAAACTTTTTTTCGCAATAGTTTGTGAGTGGCCTGGTATTGAATTGAATGTGCTCTGGCCGATGATGTATGTCAAACGTCTCGCTGACGCTGGCGCGTGTGTTGGGCCATTTAGCTAAGTTCAAAATGGTTGAGCTGAATGGTGCTGATCCATTCGTCATGTTCGTGCGCCGTCAGTTTGGACTGGTCATCTCTTAGCTGCCACAACTTAATTTAATAATATTATTTTGTTGGATTGTTTTTTTTTTTTTTTGCTGCACTCTGGACGCTTTTAGCGTGTAAATTTTTTATACATCGTTCTCACATAATTATAAGATCAACATTAATTATGTAATTAATATATTTGTAACAATATTATTTGAAAGAGTGTCCATGGAGTCTCTTGCCCTTTCTTTTTCATAGGTACCTACTACGCTTTGGAATGGGCAAATATCTTCATATTTCTGACTGACCGAATCCTTGACAATTCAAAAGTGCCTGTAAATGGTTTAATTGAAATAAATGATTTGAGTGTGAGTTTCTCTCACATTGAAATCATTTGCTCCACGGATTACTCCGTAAATTGGCAAATAATAAGCTATAGAACTCGGCTAATACTCCTAAGCCTTATTTTATGTGACTTTACACGTCTAAACAAATACTCGATATCTGAAATCGGTAGAACAGAAACAATTTTGCGTGCGGCCGTTTTCTTTAAAGAAAAATGGAACCTAATAATGTTGTGAGACTTGTTGATGTAAATTAAACTCACGTGATTTCAAAAATAGGTTTTGTGAATGTGTCTGCACGTGAACTGTAACTTGAAAATGTTCGGCAAGTTTCGGTTCTTACGGCCTAGCCCTGTTTCGACCTTTTCTGACCGACGCGACGGACTAGTTTCCACGGCATTATCCAAAACGGGTGAGGCAAAATGAGTAATGGATATTCAGTAATTCTTTTACTTAAGAGAATGTTAATTTACTGCAAACAAATTGTAGAAATACTCACCACACAACAATACACACCATTCAATTTAATTTAAAAAGCAATCTTTGCCCGCGAATTCCGTTCGCTTGGAAGTTAACTTTACTTAGGTACCATAAAACATACCTCATCTATACGACTGTAGATTTCAATTAGTGAATTTTTTTTATAATCAGCTCAGGGGGGTAGTTGCGAAACACAATAACAGGAGGAATAGTTTTCATTTTGATAGTTCAACAACATTAAATGCGTTATTAACGTTGTTGAACAAACCAACTTTTCGAAGCATTGGATTAGCATATCCTTCCAAATTATTCGGATTGTGATCGATAGTATGTTACGCAATTAGGGTGCTCAACTTTAATTTTATTTGTTTGTAAGAGATTAATTACCTCTTACTAACAAATAATTGAACTCTTTTAAAATATTAGTTTATATCAACAATTTGCCGCGAGCTATTATAACATACTCGTAGAACGAAACACCTCTTTCCGCAAATAGATTTGGCCGACCCAAATCTTAACAAATAACAAGCAACGAAATCACCATCAAACCTTGCAGAAGCCATTCAATCTAAGTGTGACACGTAATAGGAACAGTATGGGGTCAATTGCTATCGCCAGTTGCAAAATTGTCCCAATCAGTTCTATCCAGGACAATTAAAGCAATTGCTACGTCATTATTCTTTATTACTGACGACAGTCGTTTTTCTACTGAATACTTTGTGAAACTTGCGTATTTACTACCTTGAAAGATCACAAGCGATTCTATGGATATGTTTTTATGGATCTGCTTTTATGGAACTGTATGGTTTTGCGACGGTAGTGTCTCATCTCACCCTTCATTACAGATTCCCGTTTATCAATATACGAGGTGTAAAGTATCTATTTATTATACGTTTTTCGAAGTTGTTTTTACTCCGCGTTTTAAATATTTAGAATATTTCGTGTTTTTTTTATTTTTTATAAATTGCATCTCGCAGGTCAACCTATGAGGTTGTCGTCTGCTTAGACGGACTTGCCTGTGGTTGCCCTAATAAATTAAGGCCTCCAGCCAGGACTTAAACTTATGTACTAACTTAAAAACCAAGCGACAACGCTAAGGGCACCCCCTTTGGGTTACGAACCTCGGCTTAGGGCGTCGCTGGGAGAGGGCAGCAAGGGACTAGCTGGATCAGGATTTGAGTGATTTAGGGACGAATTTAAAGCTACAGGCTCAGTGGCGTGGGCTGGCTCGAGCAAGGGTCGGGAGGGGCGTGGATTTGGCCGTCGCGGCGGGCCTCGGTGGCGAGGACGGTAGGACGGCGATCGGGTTTTGGGCTTATGTAGTTTGCTGGTGGCCTTAATACTCTCCTGGAGGAGGGTAGTGGCGTCGTCGGGGGCGATTAAAGTATGCCTTGGTCGGCGAATACTGCTAATGCGGGCGGGAGTGTAGCGGGCGGCCGCTGAGATCAAGGGGTTGGAGTGTTTTATGCCACAGTCAAAGAAGCGCTTCGATAAGCGTTTCATAAACTGGTTTATGGTAGGCATTTTAAGATCGATGTGGAGATTTATATTACGGACATAGAAGGGGGCACCCGTGACCTTTCTGAGGAAACCCTTCTGGAGGGTCTGCATCTTATGGAGATGACGTGGGTGAGCGTGCGCAAATACAACGCAGGCATAGGTCATGATGGGACGGATGACTGCGGTGTAGATGCGCAGCTTGCATTTAAGTGACAGTTTACTACGGGCTGTCAGTACAAAGTGGAGCCTGCTAAGAGCGAAGGAGGCGCGCGCGAACCGCCTTAATATGAGCCTTAAAGGTAAGGTTTTCATCGAGGATCACGCCTAGGTATTTGGCTTGCTTCTCCCAGGGGATCGGCTTACCGTACATAGTGATCGGGCTGGGAAATTATTTCCTGATTATTGATTTATCAATTAATGTAATATTAATCAGCTTGATATTTTTGACGCTACTCAAAACTATTTTACACCGTTCTTTCTTTTTAGACTTTTAAAATCGCTCATACAGTCAGAGACTGTAAATGTAAGATATTACCATCTTCTCTTTAAGACTTACTTACCTGTTGACGGTATAAATATGAAGTAAACTTCAAGGACACACAAGCTCAAAGTACCAACTTTATCATTAACTACTAGCTAGCGACACTGATGTTTAAGCCGAACAAGTAAGCCGCTATACTCGTGGTTACACTTCAGTTCGTAGTACATAGGTACAGTGGAGAGAACAAAGTGTGCGGTTTGGGAGATTTACGCCTGTAATACAAGGCACACGTACTATTTAATCATGAAGGATCAGGCTGGGTAATCCGTTTCGAGTTGTAAAGACAGACGTGATGGCTGGGAGGCTGAATTACAGAGAATTTACTGATCCCAGGAACTCGTAACATCTTTTTCTTGTTTATGAAAGTCGGCGGTTTTATCCACATAATAAAAATCTCCAATTCTCTGACAGAAAAATGCACTGCATAAAGCATATCCCTAGAAACAAGAAATTTTGCACAAGAGTTCCTTTTTTAATGATGGTCCCTTTTTTTTCTTCACGTCGATGGCATGAAAGTTTATATTCTGTTGGCCCAAAACTTCGCCAATCTCACGGCATTCTCGGTGGCAGCGCAGTAAAAGTCTGACACAGAGCGATACATTTGATGATTTCACACCCAAAAAAAAAAAGTGGTCAATTTGGCTGCACGTTTTGGGGCACAGAGGGCAGGATATGAGGTGGAGCATAATAATAGCGGTGGCAGTGGTGGTGTATAATCAAGGTGAGCACTAAGGAAGGATTTTTTTAAATAGGGGGTGAAAGTTTCTATAGTGGAAGTTCGTTAAATGTCATGTGTCTGATGGACTACTCCATCGGACATATGGCTTGTCTAGCTATAAGTCCCTATTTCAGTATGGACTGAAGTCATGGAGAGACGACGTCACGGGGCATGGTGTTAAATGTCACGACTTAAGTCCTCAATGTGCACTTTTGCATTAGATTGTCATATTGTCTGTAAAAGACATCTAGACCATACTGGAGCAGGTCTGCTTGAAGTTTC
This sequence comes from Dasypolia templi, assembly GCA_963555695.1. NCBI lineage: Eukaryota > Metazoa > Arthropoda > Insecta > Lepidoptera > Noctuidae > Dasypolia > Dasypolia templi. Next base: position 14,297,192 of record OY743146.1, on the reverse strand, counting down.
TGTTGAAATAAGCAGTTACTGCTCTTCTATGTTCATATATTTTTCTGTATTAAGTGTTTATGTGTTTAGACACAGGGGTTTGTGTCTAAGTAATAAGAGCCGCATGGGTCAATCGATCATCTCAAGCAACGCTAGCCGGGATTGGTCTTGACATGCCAAGAACCCTTCATGCATCGGAAACTAATTCACTTTCACCCTCAGCAAAATTAAAAGGAGTACGATTAGTTTCTGCTAATCTAAATCTTATTCTACATAAACTTAAACGTCGATCTTTAATAGTAGTTACTGGTCGTCAGAAGCCCGAAAGTCTGACACGCAGTCTTACCAAGGGGTATCGTATTACCTGATAACTGAGTTGTGGAGGTAGTCGCTTCAAGTAAATGTAATGTGTTTTCATATAAACTGTTTCCTTTTGTTCGTAAGCTCAAACTTACATACGCTGGGTATGTAAGTTTGAGTTTGGCCCAATGGCCCGAGGCTCTGCGTGCTTGAACATAGGCTATAAACCTAGTTCGGCAGCAGATGCTAATAATGAGACACAATTGTAACTGATTTACTTTTAAGCATAAGTATTAGTAGCTAGGACAAATGGTGTAACTTGATTTTCTTGTGGTCTAATAAATATTTTAAAAATTTATTATTGTGTAGTAGAAAGGGTGAGGATTCGAAAAAGCTTACCGCAGACTCTTCTACACTACTTAGCGCCAATGATGGCTTCACGGCGCGTCCAGATGTCTAGAACCCTGTACACTTCACTACACATATATTCCATAGGCGCTGTGTTCGTATAATTTTTCGTATCTTGAGGGGGGTGGTATCACGAATACACCGGAGGACCTTTTTATTTTAGAAAATGTTTGTAGTACGCTGCGCACGTTAGTTTCGAGTTACGAACAGTTAGTGTCGCAAAAACCACACACGGAAGCATGGCGCTACTGTACTCATACGTAGACCAATCGGATTGCTCAGCGAATGAACGTGGAGAATGCCGATTACTTAATCAAATCAAACCCTTATTCATTACACATAAACCCCAATTACTCGAAGTGGGGTGAAAATGAACTATCCTAAAAATCCCTAAGATTTAATGCAGTAGGTAAAACCCACCATAAAGAGAACGGTACGTAACTATTATTATTATTCAGCTGCATCTGGTTAGACTGGGAGCCGACCCCAACATGGTTGAGAAAAGAGTCGGCCGATGGTGATGATGAAGGGTTTTTATGTCCCTTCACGATCGCCATGTAATAATAACTGACTGACGGACTGCCTCGTTGGTCTAGTGGTCGCAATCGCTACTGCTGAGCACGAGGTCTGGGTTCGGTTCCCAGGTCGGACAACGTGTTGTTGGGTTTTCCTATCTGGAATTTATCAGTAGCAGCGTAGTCTGGATTACGTGGGACCTTAAACATAACTGGGGTGTGGGTGTACTATAGATACACCACTGCTCAATCCTTCGGGGAAACAAGATGTGATGTTATGTTATGAATTAATAAATAAGAGTGGTTAATTGAAAACATTACATAGAATAATTACACCTACGTCACTTCTTAGACATCAGCCTTGGTTCCCATGGGTTATTTAAAGGGGATAATGTCAAAAGGAATTATTTTCATATCTCACAAGACTGTTGATGGCGCTTTCTCTTGGGAGACCCGCCCTAAGTAGCGTGTGGGGTGGATGTTAATAAATTTATGTAATTTATAAATTTATAAATTTAATGAGTTTTACGACGAAGCCTTTCTGGACCCAATTGCACGAGAAATCATTTAATGAATTTAGGACTAAACATGTTTGAACCATCGTTCTATTTCTGTACATTGTTTTAAGATGACAGAGACAAAATTAATTAATCCTAATCCTAACTTTCCAAATAATATTATAAATGCGAAAGTAAGTTTCTTACGTTTTCATGCTACAACTGCTGAACGGATTTGAGTGAAATTGGGTAAGGACATATGCTACTTTTTATCCTGGATTGCCGACGAAATCGTGGGCAACAGTTAGTTTAAAACATGTTTAATGCTAAACGCGTTTAGTGATTAGTAGTGACAGTTGGCCTTGGGGTGTCAAATACCTTGTTTTCTAGTCCACGTAATAAGTTGTCTTGACGGCATACTTAAATCAATTATAGGATCCGTATGGAAGGATATTTAAGGGTTCTGTATCTTAAAAGAAAAAACGTAACCCTTATAGGATCACTTCGTTGTCCGTCTGTCTGTCAGTCTGTGAAGACCCTTTTTGTCAGGACCGCGTCGATGTATCAAGGTTGAATACGTAGATCTACGGCCCCTTGGAGCTCTAAAAAATCAAGCTTCTAAGTCAAGACAAAAAAAAACTATGACGATTTATGCGACATATTTTGGAACTCGCAAATAAATGCCGTTGACCTATAATTATGAAATTTGCTAGAAGCCCTTCTTACGGTACGGTAGAAAAAAGTCAGATTTTTTTTTGTTTACATCTTACATTTGCCCTTGGATAATTGACCGTGACGTATATCGATGTATGGAAGAACATGTTTTTCAACCACAATGTGAAGTTTGTTTTCGGGATAAATTCATCCCAACTGCGGAACCCTTCACTGTGCGTAGTCCGACACGCACGTGGCCGGTTTTTTTCTTTAATTTTATGCGACAAACTTTTGCTCTAAAACCTTCAATGTTCTTAAATTATTACCTTTTTCCTGTTATGACAGAATTTTGATCAGAAAATGTGTTCTGAATAATTTCAACCTGTGGACGGATTTGGATGCACAGTGAATCAGTTAAACCCATTTTAATTCAAAGTACCTCCTGAGTTAAAACAGAAACCTTACTATTTCGGCGCTACATACAGCGCCACATAAAATCGCCGAATCCTCAGCCTGAGCGTAAATTAATTTCAGCCAACGAACTGGTAACTCAGTGGGGAATTTGGCCACATTTTAATACAGATAGTTTTCAATCTGTAGTTTCGTTTGAGTAGACTTTCGTAGTGAATAACCGAAATTAAGTAATTTGATAAAGTAAATAATTAAATTAATTGCAACTCTGCCACTTATATTAAAAAGAGTTTTCTTTGCTGTTTTCGTAAAACAAAGTATATTAAAAAATGTTGATACTTAAGATAAAAACGTAAGACGTTAACCACCTACACTACTGTATGCAATAAAGATTAAGATTTAAAGTGTCTGCCATTTTGGTCGGTTCTTATAGAAATAAGTGGAAGAATCATGAAAAGTAGTCCTTGGCAGCATGCCTAAATGTTTTATTGGACGCTGAAAACCAAAAAAATCAAACTTTCTTAAAGGTTTTTCAAGAATTTCGAAAGCACTGCTTCTGCCCAACGGTGCAAATATTTTACCATTAGTAACTAAGTATACTTTTCTAAATCCTGACTAGATAAGATAGTGTTCACATGCATTTGCGAATATTTAAATACCTTACAGGCAGTACAAATTTTGTTTTGAGCTGTTTCTTACAAATTCAGTTCCTTAATCCAGTTGTTTAAACTTTAAAATTAAAATCTTCCATACATAACATTTCATCCCATTAGTCATGCGCGCGTGATTCCATTGCGAGAGAAGAAACAATGGAAGCATTCAATACATCGATCCCAGTAAAAAGTCCTTAATTTCAGAAATTCTAGCGCTGCGGATATGAAACCGGAATAAAAAACCTAGGTTGAGTCACCCTCATACTCGATAAATCTTAACGTAGGTGCCGTTCGGCGACTGAAAATAATATGTATGAACTATTACACTGAACCGCACGTTGCAAAATTTTGTTTCAGTGCGGTTAGTGGAAGTGCTCAGGTGTGGTTCGGCCAAGTGCTGTTGAAATCAGAGCTCTGAGTGGAATACCTCAATTTCCTAGTCTGAAGTAAAATTTTCGGTAAAAGCAGTGTGATAGTTGACAATGCCTGCTTGCCACACTAACAATATCAATGCCTTCATTTTAACAGTCGAACAACATTCATTGCGTTGTGTCTTTGGTTGAGCAGACGACTCTCTCAAACATTGGAAGAAACTGGACTAGAAATTTCATTCAATATCTTTCGGATTGTAATTGAAAGTGTGTGGTGCAATTAGGGTGCAGGTCAAGTTGAGAGTTGATCTCTCTCACAGAAGGATCCGGAGCTCACTAGAAGCATAAACGTAGGATAAAAAGGGAAAAATATAAACACCTCCCATACAAGAGGGTGTCATAAAATGCCTCTAATGCCCGTTTTAAACGACACCTAAAAAACGTAATGTTGGATGTTTAACGTTAGGCTTAGTGCTGAGAATTGAAAATAACTAAATGGAATCGGCCCAGAATTGGCTACGAGTTTGGTGCCATCAGCAGCGTCCATCAGTTCCTGTAACGTGCAGACGAAAGTACACGATATTAAATGTCCCATCGTTTGTGGAACATCTCCACATTTACAGTGAAATTAGCCCAAGTTAGCCTTAGAATTAGCCCTAAGCAGCGCGGTGAAAATCAAGTGCGCGAAAAAAAAGGGTTAGTGTAACGGCCATTGGAAAAGTCGCGTTGATGGGCATCTTTGACATCATACTTGTCGTGCGGTTGTGTAAAGTTCACTCACTTGGAACTCACTTGTTTACTGTTACTAGCGTGTTCAAACTTCTACAAAAAAATTAAAATTAACTTAAAGATCACACGGATTCTTTGAAATTCCAGACATTTTTGACCACTAGATCATGTTGTGTGAGTACCGTACATAGCCTTGTCATGTCTGAAATGGCCTTTTGAGGAAAGGGCCATACATATACACATGGGCACGTAGACAGATATGAGTCAATCAACTTTTACCTCAACCCTAGCTCAGGAAGCTCAACGACCCTTCGAACATTAGTTCGAAGGGTCGTTGAGCTTCCTAAGCTAGGGTTATAGTATGGGGTATAGTATGGATGTTAATACATCCATACTATATTAATATAGTATGGATGTTAATACATCCATACTATATTATTACAAATGGGAATGTAACGTTGTCTGTCTCACGACTAAAACAGCTTTCGGATTTGGATGAAATTTGGCACACGCATTACTAGAGACTAGCACCCATATTCAAAGTCATAACCCATAAAGCTACTCGACTCACAATTCTGTCGAAGAGACCTCAAGGCGGGTCTTGGAAGACTCTCATAATCGGTGTTTATAGTCGTCAGATTAAGAAAATTATGAGGTCCCTGGAATGAGTGTGAGTCGAGGTGATACGTCGCCAACACGTCAGTCAACATTCAATAAACTCTTCAAAAGACATGATGAAAATCGGATAAATGCGCATGTTTTTGTTAAAACTTCCTTGTTGACTACCACAAGGAAACAAGGAAGCAAGGAACCAACTTCCTTGCTTCCTTGTTTCCTTGTGGTAGTCAACAAGGAAGTTTCTTTAACTCAAACTCACCTCGACGGAGGAAACTGTTTGGAATGAGGAGTAATATTGCAACGTATGAATATCAAACCACCTAAGTGAGGTTGAGGCAAGTCGATTAAATCATGAGGTTTTGACTTAGAATATGGGTGTAATGGTTAGGACATAGGATACTTTTTATTACGGTAGTACATTCCTGTGGGATATTTTCCGAAAAGCTTGTCATTACCAATATATAACAGATTTTTGCGAGGCACTCACAAACCGAAAGATAAAGGCAAAATGTACCACACAATCGTAAATAATACATTTAAAAATGTCCCAATACAAAACGTACAGTTTATTTAATAAATTCAACGAAGTCGATGGCAATATAAAGGTAATGGCCGGTGAGTATTCGAGTCGGTAACTCGTTATTGATATGTTGGTATCCATTAGTGGTCGCGTATTAATGAATATCGCTGATTCGGACACTTTATTTATACAGCGTTTTATTTATTCAGTGGGTTATTTATTTACCATCCGATATTGGTTGTATTTAAAACCAGTTTAAAACCAGGCCTAGCACGAACACGTAAACGTATAGTAAATTAGAACGATTTTAAAATTGATCATACTCAACATAACCTAACATCACGCCTGAAATCCCAGAAGGGGTAGAGGTGTACCCAAGTACACCAGCATTCCGCTGTTACATTTAAGATGAAAATGTTCGGTTGACACTTAATATAAACGTAATTTTAAGATTTTATTCATATCTATGGTTGATACCATAACGCTTGTCACAAAAATATAAAACAAAATTATGCTGATGCACAGTGTTTTCAATTTAAAATCGTTTGATCTTTCGTTACGTTTACGTTTACGTTACGCGTTCGTGCTAGAGCCTCTATTTAGGTATCAAGTGCAGGAAAGTCTTTAATCCTTCAAAAGCAGTCGCAGGAGAAATTGCTATGAGCTTTTTTCAAAGGACTTGGTAGGCTATATTAAATACTACCGCTTGGTAAAAAAACATTCGCTTTTGTATTTAAGAATTGAGAATCAAGCCAAACAGTAATGTAGAACGCAACATTTCAAAGTGATTGATAAAAAAGTAAAGTTTATTTTCCTCTTAATATCATTTTGAGAGTACCTACAGTTTGAGTTTTTACAAAATATAAGCTTCAAGTTATGTTTTTCTTTGAGAAATTTACCCGAAAACTTTTGGACCATCCCATATCATTCAATTTAAGCAAAATTTTGGTTTGTTAAACTGTTTTGAATAACTCCACATATTTTCAAGAATAAAGGGATTTGGTTGGGATGGTTTAAATGACTGCATTTTTGATCATTAATGAAGGATTACAAAAACTAATTGTCAAGAAGGTTTCTAATTCTAAACATTTTAAAATATACACAAATTCTGAAAATCACTTCATCACAATTCATTTCTGCTGTAAACTACATGAAGTTTATTCCATTAGCTACAAATTAATTTGGTAACAGAAATTTCTCCTCTGGGACCGAACCAGACATGACTAACTTACTTACCTACCTAACATTGTCTTGTCTCTTGGGACTCATTAAAACTCTGTCTCTACTGTTTATAAGTAATATACTTATAAACAGTAGAGACAGAGTTTTAATGTTGCAAATGATTAGAATGAGTAGTCTTTAAGATTAAATACTAAACAGAAACGCAGACAAATCGAAAAATGCCCTCTTTTTTTTAGTTCGGTTTCTAAAAAGAAACCGTTAGGTTAAAAAATCCTTTCTAGTTGATAAGAAGGTGGTTGATAAATTCCATGAGGTTCTGGTCCATAAGAGTCGGAAAGACCCCTCAAGGCAGAGAAGATAATAATATATTTATTAGACCAAAAGAAAAACATATTACACAATTTGTCTTAGCTACTAATTACTTATGCTTAAAAGTAAATCAGTTACAATTGTGTCTCATTATTAGCATCTGCTGCCGAACTAGGTTTATAGCCTGTGTTTCAGCATGCAGCGCCTCTAAGCCCTCAGGCTGGGTATGCAAGTTTGAGCTTACGGACAAAAGTGAACAGTTTATAAAAAATATGAACTTAATTAATTAATTAAATTACTTTAAAATAATGAAAGGGTAGCTGTCCTCTAGGTGAACATAGTGAAGAAGGTGAGTGTGGGTGTGTTAGAGGGTGTGTAGGGAATTAAATATCTAGTAGATTCTTATATGGAGACAATAGATTGACAAAACCGTCAATCAGTTGAATCACTATTTTAAGACGGTCAGTAAATTTTCAGTCTCATCGTATGTTAAATTTCAAAGCCAAGGAGATACCGAATTCTTCATCGTTAATTTATTCATACAGTATATTTCAAGTATCTTAATAATTTTGTTATATAAATAAGGGCCCAATAAGGGAACCCTAAGCAAAGACTCTAGGGTCAAGCACATACGCATAAAGGAAGATGCGGTCAACCGACAACCAATGATGGCATCACCCTGCGACAAAATCCCGAAACGACATTACTTTAAAAAGCACTACAATATCATACTCTCAGAAGAAAAGTGTGACTACTCAGGCACGAATGAACTGAGAGTATACACCGATGGCTCAAAGACTGGATCCGGTACAGGAGCCGGAGTATTCTCAAATGACCTCAACATAAACATATCAAGTCCGCTGGGAATGTTCAACACCGTTTATCAAGCGGAGTGTGTGGGCATCATACAAGCGGTGTATGCCATAGAAGCCAGAAGAGTTACGGACACCCACATACGTATACTCTCCGACAGCGCCTCAGTCCTCAAATCATTAGGGAAAGAAAATATTACCTCGAGTCTAACACTAGAATGTCACAATGCCCTAGAACGAGTTACGGTATCTAACCGCAACAAGGTGACACTTCAATGGATAAAAGGACACAGCGGATCACTAGGCAACGACGCAGCTGACGAATTAGCCAGGAGGGCATCCAGCACATCGGCTTGCGGGCCTGAACCCGTCATACCCATCCCAAAGGAAGTTTGCGTCCAAGGAAGCTTTGCCATCCTTAAATGGCAGGCTAACCAGACGGTTATTACGCCTGGACAGAAATGGCCTGCGCCTGATGACGGGGATCATCACAGGACACTGCTCGCTAAACAAACACCTTCACACAATAGGCATTACGGATAGTCCACTGTGCAGAGCTTGCATGGAGTCGGACGAAACCATTGCGCATGTGCTCTTTGAGTGCACAGGCGTTACCCAGATAAGAACAGAAACCCTCGGGACACCCGGATCTTTCACAGATGTTCTCGACAGACCAGAAGCTCTGATCGGCTTCTGGAGGGAGGTGGGCTGGTTGGAATATTAACCACCGACGGCCGCCATGGCCCACGCACAATGGTCCACATGAAGGACTAAGTGCGGAAACCAAACCCTCTAACATAGAACATAGAACATAGAAGGGCCCAATAATGGGTAAATCTACGAATAAAAGCCGCCTTTGAGTAATATAACCTCTTACATACAGGTAAACCCTTCCGCCTTCTTAACAGGGTTGGATTGAACTCCAAGATAGTATGCTGTTTTGATACAATACTTAAGACAAACACTTGGCGTACAGTCAGCACCTCACAGTATTCATAAAGAAGTGTGGTTGAGTAACGGAAAGGCTTAAAGGTACAGAGTTTCAGTATGGTTCTTTGTGAAACTTCAAGTAGCTTTATCGTAGTTTTCGGAGCACCGCCCCAAGACGATATACAATATGTAATTAGTGACTGACAAAGCGCATAATAGATTTGCTTTAGGATTATAGGGCTCACTACATGTCTCAATATTTTCAAGATTTAGGTAAGCTTGCGAATCCTTTTACTCAGCAATTGAATGTGTGCCTTGAAGCTAAAGTTTTCGTCAATAACAACTCCCAAATATTTGATTGTCTTTGTACGTTCCAAAGGATTGCATGCGAATTTAAAATAACCCGAAGCGTCAAGGGAACAATAATGCGCAATTAGAAGAAGAATGTGAAGAAGTACGGATCGAAAAAGTCAGATACTTTGTTTT